>CM037591.1:80257529-82757529 GCA_021018995.1 Chloranthus sessilifolius
TAAAAGTTTTTTCCGGATTTTGGGAATATGGAGATTATGACTAGTTTTTACGTGTATTAAATCTTGATTGATTATTTTTGTTTTTTTTATATTATGTAATATGATCTTTTTCTTATTTGAAATGATACATTCCATATCTGTGATTGATTATTTTGGTTCAAATCTTGTCTTCGTGACCTTTTTCATTTGAATTTCGTAATGTATTTATAATCCTTCTTATTGATTTATAGGATTTTCGGAGAGGAGACGAAGCATCTGCAACCAGATCATTGTGTTTTTGGGAGTCAGGTTCACTTTTTTTTATAGGTAAAAAACATATGTTTTTCTGGTTTTATGTTTTATATTTCAAGGTTGAATTAGTAGCTTTTCTTGGTAGATTAATATTAAGTTTTTCTATTTAGTTCAGTCTTAGAATACTCTGTTTCTCGGAATTAATGTGGCTTTGAATTGTGACATCTCGGCACTTCTTACTTATATCAACTAATCTTGAAATTTTCTTATAGTTATAATTGCTGAGAACTTAAAGTTTACGTTGCATATGTTAAGATATTAGAGTCCATAGAGAAATTAAAAGCCCTAAAACTGTAGTAGTTTTGGATTTGTGAAAAATATCATGACATATTTTACAAACTTAAAGACTTGAAACAAGTTTTATATAATTTAGAGTTTTGGTGGGTGCAAATAGAGCTTCTAATAATGTAATCATTTATTTAGTTGTTTTTTAATCTATTAATGAAGGTCATCACTGGCATGACGATATTACCATGTGGAGGAAGAGCCTTTTGCCCTATCAATCCTATTGAAACCTGATAATTACATTTTCAGGGACTAGAAAATTAGTGAATTCAGAATTTGAGTGGTTGAATTGGCTGAAAAAGGAGTTCAAAATACTTAGAAGCACTACAAGTGTTAGTATAAGGTAAGCTGAGTATAGTGACTTGTTAAACTGGTCACTTTTTGATAGGTTTGTTATCCATGGTCTAAAGATCTTTAATGTAGAAGATTGAGACAAAAAATTATCCCCACCATGAAATTCAAAGCATTTCAAACATGATATAAAATTAACGGCTACCATGTAAATCCAGCATAAAGATACTTTTAGATGACGTTTGACTGCTCTAAACCAGATGATGGTCTTTTTCTTCCCAACCTTTTACACCAAGATTTGGGGATATTTATCCAACGCAAGTGCAAACACCCTTGATTTTTTGTCAATGGTGAAACTTCTTGATGGTGAAGTTTTGGATGGAAATGAGAAAATCCCAAATCTCTGCCTTGTGAAATAAAAGGAAGAAAGTAATTCTTTTATTTTGCTAAAACCTAGGGATTGGTGAACCCTTAGAGAATGTGATGCAACTCGTGATTACGCGCGACCCTAGCACCCTGTCCTCAATTCCATTTTCCCACTTCTATATATTTATAATATGTATATAAAAAATTGTGTGGATATAATATGCAAAGCCCAACAGCATAACAAAGAGGTCACTATAACTTTGGAAATCAGCTTCTCCCAGTTATTCAAGATATTTTCTATCAGGCCTACTCATAAACTTCGTCTTATGTACCCTTTTCGAACTACATCCTTTCTTGTTTACATTAAATAAAAGGAAAAAAGAATTGGTATCACTAAAAATTATTTGAAAAAAGGGAAGAAAAGAAAAAGAAAACTTACTTCAATGATAGTCTTCAAATTCATCTTCAAGAATAAATCTCCTAGACCTTGGCAGGGCGTTAGATTCTTCCATCCTCAATGGGAAACCTTCACTTGACTAATGCATCGTTGATAAAGTTGTTTTGTCTTCATATTGACCAATCAATAATTTTGTTGAAGAGACCACTTGGCCAATGTGGATCATATTTCCTCTCGATGGTATCAACTATGCGGATGTATTCTTCTTATAACTCAAGAATTTGAAAGCTGCTTTTATTGAGCTTTTGCATACTTGAATTTTGGTGTAGTTTATTTACAAAGACCCAAATAAAACTGATTATCCTCTTTATTATATTTTTAGTTTCTTCTACTTAAAATTCCTACGAAATAGACCTTCGGATCTTACACAACCTTTTCACTGTAAAACTAAAACTACTTTTGTTTCAACCAATAAGCGCCTTTAATAAGGTAAGATATCCATATACATATTGAAAATGAAATCATGTTGTTAATAAAATTGGTGTCCATCAAAATATTCTAACCATTCAATCCGGGCTCTTTCAGATAAAACCATTGTCAGATCTAATTATATAGTTCATATTGAAGTGCTTGGACTGAGTGGTACTATTGTATGGGCCAAGTGAAGTTCACATGATGTCTATCCACTTGGCATGAATGGGCCAAGAATGTGTAATAGTAGCTTAGAAGTGCATGAGTGAGCATCCCATCTATTATGTGGATGACACCTCGTTATCTACAGAAAAATTACGTTCCTCCTAGTAAGCAATGTAGCCAAATACAAACACTATCATGCATGTTATTATGTGCAGGAATTTATTAATAAAACTATTGATAAATAAAAAGGAAAAAAAATTAAATGAAAAACTATAATCAAGTAATTTGTTTCCAGAGAATTCCAAATATGGTTCACATGCCAATTTTTTAGACGCGTGTTATGTGGTTTCATTAATTGTGTCGTGTGATTTTAAAAACCATGATCTAAAGATCTATCATGTTGAAGATTGGGACGAAAAAAGCATTTCTATCATGCATTTCGAAGTAGTCCCTGTTTGTAATTGTGGTCTTGGACTCTGCAGGTGCGCTTGCAAGTCGGCCACGTGGCTTAATAAAATTATCATTTTTTGTTTTCGGGGGAGGTTTCGTAGGGCAGTCTAGCCCGGGCCTCCTCTGTGTCCTAGTGTCCCCGTCGCTTCTTCTTTCTCGAATCACATTTCGTATTCTTTTCATGGATGCTGCAAGCCATTTTATGCGCACAAAACTCTGTGCCCTTCTATGCCAAGCACGGTGACCAGCACCAAAAGAACAACCATCCTTCCTTGATGGCGCTTCTCTCTCTCTTGGATAAACTTTTTTATTCATGTTTTCTATACGTATTGTATATGAAGAATGTGAACAACATATTTTGCTTGGATTCTTGTTACCAACTCCCTCATGGTCCCGCTCTACATCGCTCACGTGGCTTATTAAAGGTTTCAATTCCACGACCTATCTTGGACCTCTGTTTCAATCATGAAATCTTCGGTTTTTCAATGAATTTTATTTTTATCTTCCCATTCTGATTTGAATAGGTTAGCGCCAATCATGGTGTTTGTCGTTATAGAGAAATTGTTTTGATGATTTTGTTCAAGTAATGTTAGTTAAAATACTAATTTAATTTTTGGGTTCCATAATTTGTAATTTTGGATATTCATATATGTTAAATTTAGGAATGATTTGATTGCTCGGACTGTGGCTGTGTTTGCATATCTTGTCTAACTGGTTTTAGGTACTCGGCCCAAGTGCCTAGGAGGCACAAAGTTAATCTCTATGGCCAAATCAGTGAGAGATCAAATGTATTTTCACTAATTAGTGAGCTATTATAAATAATTTGTCACTTTATCTTGACTATTTGGTAGGAATGAGATTGACCTAAATACCGACCATGGCACTCGGCCGCACGTAATACACTTAAGTATAAATTAACCGACCCCGACTTCCAAGTGATTTCATTATGTGTGATTCACAAGTTAATTTTTGGGAAATGTGGCCCCTGATTTCATTGTGTGTGTGATGATTTGAAAACCTTATCTAAAACATCTCCCACATATGATTCAAAGTAGTCAACAATTTTTAAAATGAATGGCTACCATGAAAATCTAAAATCGTTGATCTTTTAAGGGCTTTGACTCCTTTTGAATCACATGATACAAATGTTTTCTCATCCCGATCTTAGGCACTATAGATCTTTAGATCATGGTCTTAAAATCCCATGGCACGTGATGAAACCAATTTCCACATCCCTAAATCGTAAACCATGAACCAAGTCACTTGGCTCTCGGGTCCACCTAGTACCAACTCCTCCCTTAAATAAGGAACAAGATAGCCTCGTAATAAACAGTGAATTGATGAAGGCCTATTATTAATCAGTGAATTGATGAAGGCCTATTATTAATCAGTGACTTGATGAAGGCCTATTATTAATTAGATAAACTCGAAACCTATCTGTCGTTTTCATTGTGTTTCTTCGTAGTATACTAATGGGTGGGTGTTCTTCCATTGCTGTGGCAGTTTTCATAGTATATTTTCTTGTAATATGTATGCTTTCCAAAGGTTTTAACTGCTGTATTGTAATTTTTATGCTTATTAATTCTTTGTTGGTTAGTAATGAGTAGGTTTTAATTATATAAGATGATCATTTATAAAAATGGAAATTATATGTTCTTGCTTCATGATCTAGGGTTGAATTTATATGTTGTTCTAATCTTTTCTTCCTGTTTTCCTTTTCGTTTGAAATTTGCAATGTAAATTAGGTACTTATAATCCTTCGTCTTGATTTACAAAATTTCCAGGGGTAAAAGATAGCATCGACAACATATATGCCAACCGAAGCAGATCGACACCTATACATATAAACGTTCCTATATTACCACTCGTTAGCCCATCTTTCTTCATCAATTGAATGTTGGAGGTAATGTTTTTAAAAATTGTTTCCGTGTTTCATGTTTTAAGGTTGAATTAATAATTGCTATTTAGTTCTATATTAAAAAATTTCTATTTAGATTAATATTAGAATACTAAGTTCTTGGGGTCGCTGTTGCTGGGAAATGTGACATATCTGGCACTTTTACTTATATGACTATCCTAGTTAGGCATTATCATAGCTTAAATGTATGCAGTTCTATCAATTAGTCTTGATGTTTTCTTATAGTTATATTTGCATAGAAATTAAATGTATGCTGCATATGGTTATATACTCATATATAAGAGTCAATAAAGAAATTAAGGTTGTGACTGGGATTGCTCTTTGGAAGAGTAGGAAAGAGCAATTGCTGCTCTTTGTTGTTGCAAATGAATATGGTTGAGATAGAAGGATTGGAAGATGAAAAAAGGGGAGGCTGCTCTTTGAAACATGAAAAACATCACTCTTTAAAAGAGCATGAAAAATCATGCTCTTTTAAAGAGGGTTGTTTATCCTATTTCAAAGGGCAGCAGCCTCTTTATCTTTTCTTATTTTATTTTTTTGATCGGTAAGACAAAATATATTATGAAACCAGCGAGGAGCTGGAAAGAAACGTGGAGGAAGATAGGAACAAGATAAAAGACGAAAAAGGCGCAAAGGGCGGGAAAGCTAACACAACCACGCCCCAAGCCACCTAGAGATCCAAAGGGCTATAAAATTGAGAAACAAAAGTTCACATACATAACTCCCCACTGCCCTCCCCCCCATATTTGTCTAACATAATCCAATGGCACATCGTGTCTTTAACTAGGTTCATTATGGATCCAATCGGATGCGTTTTGCGTTGGAAGACCTGAGTATTCCTTTCGAGCCAATGGTTCCATATAATCGCAAATACTCCCACCCTCCAGAAAGCACCTTGTGCACCTTCCCACTTCAATCAGTTCCACGAGAGAAGAAACTCTGTCAAGCTTTCCGGGGGAACCCAGCTGAGGTCGGAAGAATTTAAAAGGATACCCCAAGCTTTCGTGGCGACGCAGTAGTGGATAAGAAGGTGAGGGATGGACTCTTCAGAGGTGAGACACATTGGACAACTATTTGGGTTGTCTTTGCTGCTCTTGATCAGCTGGTCCATCGTCAAGATGCGCCCTCTTACCGCTGCCCGTATGAAGAATTTAACCTTTGGAGGGGATCGGAGCCTTCTAGATGAAAACCCAACTGCATGGGTTAAAATCTCGAAAAAACGAAACATATCGTCCAGTCCTAAAACCGATACGTATCGGTATTGGACGATACATTCCAATGTATCGTCCGATACATTGGATTTTTGTATGAGAAGCACCGATACGATACCTTGAATGTACCGTATCGGTGAGGTCCAAAACCGATACGTATCATCTGATACGTATCGGTATCGGACGACATTTTGACCCATGCCCAACTGGCTCTAATCAGCGGTCTATCCGTGAGGGCTCGGTAAAAAGGATTTGACCGAAAAACTCCTTTGTGTTTGCCAACCACATTCTCGTTGGTTTCTGTGGCAACCGTACAACAAAGACTTCAGGTTCAGGAAAGGCTTCAGGGTGATATCCCAAACCACAACGTTCTCATTCATTGAGGGGAAATCTGCTATCATGCCCTCTGGAGTGGATGAGGCATTAAAGATCATCGGAAAACATATTTCAGTGGATAAAGATGAAGCCAAGGGTCTTCCCAAAAGGAAATCCGAGATCCATCGCCCCAGTTAAAGCAAACCCACCCGATAAAGACTGACCAAATAGAGCAAATATCTTTCCACTAGTCCAAAACGTGCCTAGCATGAGAAACGTTGATCCGCCAAGCTCCGAGCATTCCCCCATATTTTTGGGTAAGAATGGAGACCCATAATCTGTTTAGTTCCGAATCGGACCTTGCTCGCCACAACCATTTACCGAGCTAAATTGGTGTGATGAAGGTTTCGGATACCAAGTCCCCCAACACATTTAGGTAAATTGGCACACATCCCAAGCAACCATATGGTATTTCTTCTCCAGACTTGAGCTTTCGCACAGAGAGTCTCGTTCAATTTTCTCAAGCGTGCGAATAACCGACATAGGGCATTTGAAGGTAGACATAAAGAAAATAGGAAGGTTGGCAAGGACCAAATTGAATAGTTGTAGGCGACCCCCTGTGCTAAGGAATTTGCCATTTCATGTGGCAAGCTTCCTTTGAAATCTCTGAATGACGGCGTCCCAATTGCTGGCTCTAGGCTTAATCGCACCCAAGTGAAGGCCCAGATAAGTAATAGGAAGGGGAGAAACGCAGAAATCAGATCGTATTTGCAGATCTCACAAAGATTAGTGTGAATACCAGAAATTGTGGATTTCAGCAAAAATACCCTTTGACCAAATATAACTTCATAAATCGCGAGAATATTAGCGAAGGCTGAAATCTCGCCCTGGTTGGCTTTGCCGAAGAGAATGGTATCATCAACGTATTGGAGATGAGTGATGGCGCAACCATCGCTGCCCCCCAATATACCTGAGATCTGGTTCAGTTCCCGAGATTTAGAGATGAGGGCTCCCAAAGCCTCACCAACTAAATTGAAGAGCAACGGAGAGAGAGGGTCTCCCTGTCTTTAGACCACGTGAGCTTTTGAAATACCTCGCAGGAGTTCCATTCACAATCACGGAGAACTAGGGGGAAGTGACACAATCTTTCATCCATTTCCTCCAAATTCAAAACGCGAAGCAACATATAATCCAAGCAGTCACAAGTAACCCGGTCGTATGCCTTCTCCATAGCGACCTTCTAAACAAAGGCAGGTAAATGGCTAGAGTGAGCCAAATGGATAACCTCATGAGCAATGACCGCCATATCCATGAGTTGATGACCCTGGATAAAAGCTCCTTGGGTTTCGGAAGTAGTTGATCCCACTATGAGTTTAAGGCGGTTAATGAGCACCTTAGCCATAATTTTGTAGAGGCAATTAATCAGGCTGATGGGACTGAAGTCACGTAAATCAATCGCACCTTCTTTCTTGGGGATAAGGGCAAGGAAACTTGAATTGAGACTTTTGCTTACAGCCGCTCGAGAATGGAATTCGTTAAAGAACTCAAGGATATCGGGTTTAATGATGGCCCATAAGCTAACAAAAAATTTCATATTGAAGCCGTCGGGGCCCGGGGACTGTTTTTGCCACAAGACTTGATGGAAATCCAGATTTCAGCTTCGGAGAAAGACTTCTCCCAGGATGTACAGTTTGCTGGGGTAATTGTACGAAAAGAAAGGCCATCAAGATGTGGCCTGGACCACCCTTCATCTTGGTACAACGTTTGATAGAAATCAACGGTCTGTAGTTTGATCCGATCGGGGTCTGAAATCTCTACCCCGTTGGCCACAATTCTGGTCAGCAACTTTTTATTGGATCTTGCATTAGTCATCATGTGGAAAAATTTAATGTTGTTATCCCAAACCTTCAACCAATGGACTTTGGACTTTTGTTTCCAACTCAGCTTTTCCTGAAGACTTCTCTCGCTCAGTCTAATCTTTAGGTTAAATCTTTCCTCCTTTTGGTTACAGAAAAGATCCTCGCTTTCTTCCAAAGAAATGCAGCTCCTTGAGCTTCTCC
Organism: Chloranthus sessilifolius; assembly: GCA_021018995.1. Classification (NCBI taxonomy): domain Eukaryota; kingdom Viridiplantae; phylum Streptophyta; class Magnoliopsida; order Chloranthales; family Chloranthaceae; genus Chloranthus; species Chloranthus sessilifolius. The sequence goes on from CM037591.1 coordinate 80,265,750, forward strand.
AAAATACTCAGCTTCCAAACGTGGGATAGACCAAACACATTGTTGTTCCAAGATTTGATTATGTTCTTAAGATATCTCAGCTTGGCTATCAATCGGAACTCAGCCGATCCGCGAGGATTATATTCTTGCCACTAGACCGGGATCCGAGCTCTAAAGTCGTCATTGAGGAGTCACTGATTTTTGAACCTGCGGGGTGTAGGGCCTCTACTCATAGGATTGCAGTCTATTTGCAACGGTCTATGATCCGAAACAGCCCTAGCAAGACCCGTCAGGGATGCATGAGGGAAGATATTGAGCCAAGCAGAAGAGACAAGCACTCAATCCAGGCGACTAAAAGTTGCCACGCTCTGAATATTTGACCAGGTAAAACAAGCCCCCAACAACGCCAAGTCAACCAGGGCCCAATCCTGAATAAAGGAGTTGAGGTTAGTCATGTCAAATCTATCCGGAGTACCCCTAGATGTCTGATAAGGAGATTTGAACGGATTTAAATCGCCTCATGCACCATGACACTTCCCATCGGTTCGCATCCGCAGCCAATTGAACGAAATCCTCTTTGCCCATCTTTATCTCCTTCCAATGCTTCTCTCTCCACACTTCTTTGAATGGCAAGAAGCGACTTGCTTTCTACTCTCCCAAAGAGCAATGCCAAACACAACCTAGAAGCCAGAACTTATATTAGTTTTGGATTCATGAAAATATCATGAGGTATCTCACAAATTTAAACTTGAAACAACTTTTATATAAGACGGTCGAGGATAAGCATTCGAATGCAAGTCTAACACCATAGATTTTTGTCAAAGATGAAACTTTTAAGGTTGTTTTTAGATGGAAATCCGTATATTTGACCTATGAAATGAATGGCAAAAAGTTTAAGAATATTTATTTTTCTAAACCTTAGAGTGATTGTTGAACCCTTTGAGGATGTATTGCAACTTCGTGATTATCCAAGGCAGCCAAGCTATATGTAACTATATTTCCTTTAGTCTCGAATACGTAATCATTTTCCATTATAAAGTGGCTAGCCTTTTCTTCATAGTCAATACGATTCATCCACTCTCCAAGGAACGCGCCTACCTTTGCATCAACCACGACACTGTGATTCATTCAATTTCAACTTTTAAACATCGAAGGAAGGCTGTTGCAACCACGATTCGAGCTCGAATTCTGAAATTGTGTTGGAACACATGCCATAGACAGCTTAGAATGTCAACACCAAGGACCCACCCAATATTGAATTACACTACCTCCGAAGCATGGCCTCGATATAGCTCTAACCAGGGAGGGTCAGCCCATTTAACCATGCAAATTTTGGAGCACGAACATTTATGGCGGGCAGGGCAGCCAGTGGCTATTGTTTCGCTTCCTCTTTTGCGTGTTTGAGAAGAAACTAAGCTTAGATAGTATCCAATTCTTGCGAAGATTAATAACCCTCCCCCACCCCCACCCTCGAATAGGCTCTCCTACCACCATGCCGAATAGAGTCCCCAGCAGTCCATATTTCTCACATTATTAGCCATTGGATCTGCCATCTTCACGAGTTGAACTAGCTATTGAACTTTGATGAAAACCAGCGAGCTAGTGAAGCGTTCAAGCTGATCCATGAGTTTAGGAAGAAACGCCATACTTCTTTTGCGAGAGGGCACTGATGTAGAAGATGGGAAATGGTTTCTTCATAACAACAACACATAGGCCATCTGAAAGGCATGGATATTTTCCTCGTCTTGATGATCCTATCCACTGGGATACTGTTGTTCATGACCCGCCAAGCAAAGATTTTCATCTCTGTAGGATTATTCAAGGCCCAAATCTTCCAAATGAGAGTCCAAAATGACCTTATTGAGAAATTGCTATATATATTAAAGGGGCCGGGCTCTAGTGTTGCAGCTTTGGAACGCTGCACTGATACCGAGATCGTTTGCCACATGACACCTGATCCCAAGAAATACCGTTAGGGATCAGGTGCCACATGGAATGCCATCTAAAAGAAAAATTTTAAGAACTTTTTTGGCTGTCAAAAATATCGTCAACGTTGGTGTGACGCCCAACATACTTGATGCATTAAATTTCTTCATCACTTTTGACCATGTTTTTTCAATTTTGTGTTGGGGGGAGGGACCTCATCGATCTTGTGCACATGAGTGCTTGATGTATGCACATGAGTGCTCAATGTATGTGCCTATTTCATCATGTGTGCCATTTGATTTAAAAACCATGATCTAAAATGTCCCTCTTGTGTGATTAAAAGTGGGCAACTTCTTTTTAAATTAACAGCTATGATGAAAATCTCATACCGTAGATCTTTAAAGGGCGTTGACTCCTTTGAATCACATGGTACAAATATTTTTTTCATCCCAATCTTAGACACCATAGATCTTTAGATTATGGTCTTACAATTACATGGCACATATTTTGACACCATAGGTCTTTAGATCATGATATGTATAATGTATTGCTTTTACTCTTATTAATTCCTCTAACTGATGTATTGCAAGCTTGTAATTTTATTACTTCTTTATTGATTATTTTGGTTCCTTTGATTAATGTAATATGATCTTTTTTTTATTGGAATGATACAGTCTTGTCTTCTGGCTTTAAGAATATATGGTTGTACTCTCATCTTGTTTTCTTGGCCTTCTTTTCATTTGAATTTCGTAATGTAAACCATGTATCTATAATCATTCTTATCAATGTATAGTATATCCGGAGAGGAGACAATAGCATTTGCAACAAGATGATTGTGATCAAAGCCAGCACCAACCTGATATGTTCTTAGGAGTCTGGTTTAGTTATTTTGATGGGTGAGAAAATTATTTTTCTTGTTTTCTGTCTTGTTTTTTAAGGTTAAATTAGTAGTTTTTGCTATTTATATCAACATTAAGTTTTTCTATTTCGATCAATACTAAAATAATTTGTTTCCTGCTATTTAGAGCGACATTATATTTTTATATTTTTGTTTCTCAATTACAGTGACGAATGATCTGGCTTGGAAGATATCGGGTTTCCAAAATATAGAAGTGGTGGAAAGTTCCTTATATTCAACAAAGGATGGACACCAATTATATTTAGTAGTCTTTAAGACGTCTTGGAATGAAATTTTTATGTAACAAATATACAAAGCAGTCTCTGGTTGTAATTGTGGTCTTGGGCTCTGCAGGTGCGCTTGCAAGTCGGCCACGTAGCTTAATAAAATTACAATTTTTTGTTTTCGGGGGAGGTTTCGTAGGGCAGTCTAGCCCGGGCCTCCTCTGTGTGTTGGTGTCGTTGTCCCTCTTCTTCTTTTTCTTTCATAGATGCGAAAAGTCATTTTAAGTACACAAATCTCTGTGTCCTTTTATGCCACACGGTGATCGGCTGCAAAAGATCAACCCCCCTTCCTTTATGGATTCTCTCTGTGAGAAATTTTTTTCTTCGTGTTTTCTACACTTATTTTAGAAGGACGAAAAATATATTTTGCCTGGATTGATGTGCTACCATCTACCTCCCTGTCGTTGTCTACTCGCTTGCATTGCAGCTTATCACAGGTTTCAATTCTACGCCTATCTTGGTTCTCTATTTCAATCACGATATCTCGAGTTTTCCTCTGAATTTAATATTTTATTTTTTTCCGTTCATGTTTAAATAGGTTCGTCAGTACGTCAATCATGATGTTCGTCGTTATAGAGAAATTGTTCAGCTACATATTCGTTCAGGTAATGTTTATTACGTAGTAATTTAATTTTGGGTCCTGTAATTTGTATTTTTGTTGTTGTATAAATGCTTTTAAATATCCAGCGAATCCAATGTATATCGACAAATATGTAACGGGTTAGTAGACCCCACCCGATATGATATTTGCCCCCCGATTCGATACAGGGTGAAATCTGTCAAATATCAGGTCTTATTATTGGCTCATATGAGGTCATATAGGCTCATTTATATCTGATATGAACCAGGCTTAATACCAAAACTGTCCTTTGGGCAATTTTTATTATTATTTGAAATTATTTGTTTTTAATATTTAAAATAAAAAAGATACTTTACTGTTGGCTGGTTTGGCAAATAAATATCCAGTATATCTGATACGTATCGGCTTTGGACCGATGATGTGCATCAGTTTTTAATCCATGGTTGTATATTACCTCAATTTAGGAATGATGTAATTGACCGGGCCATGATTTGCTCTGTATATCTTGTTTAGTTGGTATTAGGTACACGGCCATTTGGAAAGAGATTGACCCAAGTGTCAACTATGACACTTTCCTGCACCTAATACCCATAAGTATTACTTACCCAACCCCGACTACCAAGTGACTTGATTTAGGGTCAGTTTTTGGGAAATGTGGCACCTGATTATAACATGTGCACCATGTGATTTAAAAACTATGATCTAAAAACGTCTCTTACATGTGATTCGAAGTGGTCAACACCTTTAAATTAACGTCTATCATGAAAATCTCTGACACCATAGGTCTTTAGATCACGGTCTTAAAATCACACGAGAGAGAGACTCCTTTGAATCACGTGTGATTTCAAAGGATTTGCGACTGCGGTATTGTAATTTTTGCTCCTTTAATTCTTTGTCAATTAGTAATGTTATTTAAGATGATCCTGTTCTACAATTGAAATTATGCCTTTTTATCTTCTGGTTTCATGATGCAGGGTTGAAAATATGTCTTCAGGTTTCATATTGGCTTTCTTTTCATTTGAAGTTAGTAATACAAATTATATATGTTATGATCTTTCATCTTGATTTGCAGAATTTCCAGGGTAAACAGTAGCATCTCTACCTAAGAAGTCAAATCCCTTTATTGGGCAAGCAGCCAGTGTTGAAGAGATGCAGAAGCAATCCTTTAATAGCAGTAACCACCAGTGGAAAGAAGATAAAAGGCCTTTTCCAATCAATTCAAGCTACATTTCAGTGAGAGATTTCGAGGGTTTTTCTTTAACCATCCGTTTGGGTGATGTGACTTTTTGTATCTTTTTTATTAGTGGATTTTCCTGGACTAGGTCCGTGGTTTTTCTTTGCTTCAAAGGGTTTTCCACGTTAAAATCTTGGTCTCTCTTGCTATTTGTTTATTTTGATCTTCCGTGGTTATTCGCTTATTGTCCATTTTCCCGTTTTATAAAGACTCTGTTTCCCATCAATGAGATGGCCATCTTAAGTGTTAAGTGATCATCTTACGGCTAACTTGAAATTTAAATGGGTTATGAAGCATGGTAGCATCGTCAATCAACCTCTTTTCAGGCACTAATGCGAAATTTAAATGGGTTATGAGCTTAAGGATCGTAGCATCATCAATCAACCTCTCTTTTCAGACACTAATGTGTTATCTTTACGGTTTCGAACCCGTGACTTCCGGAATTTTTTGCCCTTCAAAATACGGGTCAAAGTTTTCTATTCACTACCTGATCTAGGTGCATTAAAATTTTATACCTTTAATGAACATTTGAATGATGGTTGAATGATGGATAAATACCCTTCTTTTAATGGACTTGATCAATGTTGAGCAAGTTGCCTTGGCACTCGATCCTCGAGTTAGGTGCCCAACAAGTTCAAACACGTTAGAATGCATGTCCTCAATCCTCTCTCTCTCTCTCTCTCTCTCTATATATATATATATATATATATATGAGCTTAAATATAAATATATTATTATAATACCATGCTTGAACTTGACCGCATTGGAAAGCCCACTAGAGCTGAGGGTCAGGCTTGGGATCAGCCTTGGCCCTTTAAGGCCATGCTAGGAAAAAACATGGCTGGCCAGAACCCGGCCCATTTATAGCCCTACCTACTTTGTTTGCCCCCTCTTTCTTACGTTAGCTCCACCAAAACCCCAATCTCTAAAATTATGGAACACTAATTTGAAATTCAAATAACCCTATCTCTAACTGAATGTCAAATTGTAAAATCTCTCCTGTAACCACCAAATCAGTATTTAAATTCAGATAATCTCATTGCTAAGTACTGAAATTTGAATTTAAATTCAGATAATTTCATACCTAATTGAAAGGAAGGAATTTTCATTATCTAGCTTTAAAATGATTTTTGGACTAGTAAGGTTATGATAATTAATTTTTTGTGTCAAATCTCAAGAAAAATGCTACTTTGACACAAAGCATCAAAGCGGTCTGATTTAAAGATTGGCACAAAGCACAATCTCTATTATTCTACTTTACACATTGAACCATTAAATCGGATGATAGGCTTCAAGTCAGTTGAATCAGATGATAAAGGTCATATTTTGTGTCAATCTTTGTGCAAACCACTCAGTCATAGGGACATGTAGACTGTGATGTCCCCTCATGATGAGTAGACACCCATTGTAGACTAACTCTAAATAAATTCCTCTTGATTTGTGTCTTATTATATAATTCCCAAGGCTTGGCCATTTAGTATAAGAAAGAGATTGACCCAACTGCTACCCTTCCAACTTAGGGGTTTCAATGGGCCGGTCCAGGCCGGCAAGAGAATAACCTAGCCCACATCCCTTGAAATACCTAGCCTATCACATAACTGGGCTTTTTTTGGGCCGGGTTGGAGCAGGCTTGAGCCTATCTAAGCCAAATATTAATCTTTTTTACGTTAAATTTGGGCCCGACTTGAACCCATTTTACCCTTTTTAGCAATTACAGTTGAGATAAATCATCAACTAACTTATTAAAACTAGGATAATGTAATAATTTCACTAATATTGACTAATACATAAGAAACGGGTTTATAAAAGTACATACATGTGTATTTTTATTGGGTTGAGCTGTCGTGTTAGACCACGCCAAAATAGCTCTTTAGTATAATGAGTCAATGGGCTTGAATCTATATGCCCAAGCCCAGCCAGTTTATATAAGTGGGCTAAACCGGCTGGTCCCATTTATTAAATTGGCAAAAAGATGAAGCCCATACCCAACTCATAGCGGACCGGGCAGGGCTCAAGCAGCCTGGCCCATTGGGACCCTTATTCCGACTTGAGTAAAACTCGTATCTATTGCTCTTTAAGTATCCCATTATGGGACTTATTCTCAAAACCATCATTTATTTAACACCAAATGACGTTTAAACGATCTTACATCAATTATTGGCTTATAATCTTGGAAATTCAGACCGTCAAAGTGATATATTATCAATTTGATGGGCTATCAGTCCAAAAATCACACTTTTGAGAGATTCAAACCATCTGCTCTATGCACTCTAATACTAACGATTGTTCTTAATTTTGATAGCTAATATTAAAGTTCACCGATGGGATGATTTGCATCACTTAGAAGCATGATCCTTTGGCTGGGACATATTCCACCAGTATAGATGTGTGCCACATGGCATGACGGTAAATCAAACTTCAATGGTGTGAGATAAAAAGTAACATTTTAATGGTATAAGGTCATTTAAACAACATTTGTAATAAGCGTAAAAGATAACCTAAACAATGGGTTTTTTAGGAAATTTACTCTATAAATTAAATAAGACCCACCCTACTTATCACTCTTTCGCTTAGCTGGTATTTTGTAATGTATTGTTCATACATAGATCTTATTAATTATTTTTATTCTTTTGATTATTTATTGATTATTTTGGTTCTTTTCGTTCTAATCTTGTCCTCTTCGCCCTCTTCTTTTCCATTTGAATTTCGTAATGAAAATTATAATTAATTTTTTTATAATTTGCATTATTATTTTTATTTATATCCTTCTAATAGATTTATAGGATTTTCGGAGAGGAATGGATAACATTAGCAATAAGATCTTGTGTTCTTAGGAGTCCTGTTAACCTTTTTTTTTTAAAGGTAAAAATAAAAATGTTTATGTGGCTTTATGTTTTATATTTTAAGTTAGAATTAGTAGTTTTTTCTACTTAGATCCATATTAAAGTTTTGTATTTAGATCAGTAATGACTGCTTTTTTTTATTGGAATTAATGTAGCTGTGAAATGTGAAATCTTTTTTTTTTTTTTGATGAATATCTTCTTACTTATATCAATTAATCTTGAGGTTTTCTTATAGTCGTAAATGCCTAGAAATTAAAGTTTTGTTGCATCTGTTGGGTTATAAGAGTTCATAAAGAAATTAAAAGCCCTAAAATGTAATAGATAGATAGAAAAGTTAATGCAAAATCTTATCTTTATACCATTAATTGTTGCTACTCACACATTAACTATGAAGAATCAATATCAATTCGAGAATCATTATCTTTATACCATTAATTTCCTCATGACAAATTTATAGTTTAGAATAGCATTGATATTCATTAGTACGGAGAACATTGACTAGTATTTACTTGTATTAAATTATTATTGATTATTTTTGTTTTTTGATTACGTAATATGATCTTTTCGATTTGAAATGATGCACTCCATATCTGTGATTATTTGGGTACTAAGCTTGTCTTCGTGACCTTAGTATTCTTTTGAATTACGTAATGTAAACTATGTATTTATAATCCTTCTTATTGGTTGATAGGATTTTCAGAGAGGAGACAGAAGCATCTGCAACAAGACTTGGGAGTCGTTCACTTTTTAATAGGTAAAAATCTAACATTTTTTGGTTTTATGTTTCAAGGTTGAATTAGCTAATAGGGTCTCGACTTGGATGGTTCAAGTTTCAGAACAAATGATATCATTATATGCGATAGAGTATCTGACGATCGGGTCGTGTTGCAATACCAGAAATATTACGAAAGGGTAAATACATTAAAAATCATTTTGATTACTCATGATAGAGATTTAAATAATATTTGAAATCGGATAAAATAGAAACTACCAAAATATATAATTAGTAAATAATAAATAGTATTTAAAGCTAAAAGAGCATTAATAACCCGTTTTTTTAATTTAAATAAATATAATATTTCTTAGTAAATAAAATATATTTTATAATAATATAGCTAATATGGAACCTAATAGATAAATATATTGAAAAAATATTTTATAATTGACCAATGACCCAAAATATTCCTAACCGCATATGGGTTATAATATCTTATATAGTTTAATAGCAAAAAAAATAAATAAAAAAGAATAGGTTTTTAAATAATAAATATAACATATACATAAATAAATAAATAAATAAATAAATATATATATATATAGGTTTTATACCTTATATTATATTTATATATATATATATATATATATAAGATAAAAGTAAAAAGGCTTGTAAGGTCACTGGTCTGTGACAAAACAGAGACAAAAAGTACCTGTATAATATACGTAATTATATACTATATTATGTAAAAATAATGATGAAAAAAAGGGCTTTCATGCTACTGTTCTGGCAAAAATAGAGATATGCTTTGGGCATGACACAAGAGAAAGAGAAAGAGAGGGACTGTTAGAGAAGAGAGGGGAAATCACAGAGAAGGAAAATAGATTTTGTCATTGGGTCGGCATTACTGTTGACGGAGTTGATGCCGATCGTGACCACAAAGGTGAACGACGGTCGAGAGGGCACGCCTGGTGCCGACAACCGCGCGATCATCCAAATGGATGACAACAATTGCCTCTGATGGTCGTCACCGGAGAGCAAGCCGGCTGAAAACAAAATGAAAATGAGAAGAAGAAAAAGAGGAAGAAGAAGAACATTACCGAGGCTCTCTGGATCGTGGGGGAAGGAGGATATGGTTGCCTTTTTATAGCCAGTGGGGATGGTTGCATGATGATGGCCTCGTGATGATGGTTGCGCCGGGTGTGAGGATGGTTGCGTTATGATGGCCTCATGATGATGGCGGGCCTGTCACTAGGCCGACAACGAATTGCAAGACGCATTCAAGCTCCATCCCTGGGTTTGCAGTTGATGTGATTAGGGAAAAAGGTTTAGTGTTTAGCAGGGCAACAGGAGGAATGTTATAAGGGGTTTTGGTTGGGTCTAGCCTGGGCCTGTTTCGGGCTAAGGAATGGGTCGGGTCATGCTAGACTTGGGTCCTCACAATTAGATTGCTTTTCTTTTCTAGGATTTAATGTAACTGCGAAATGTGAATTTTTTTTTTTTTTTAATGAATATTTATAGAATATAAGAATTAAAGTTTCTACTCAAAGGACATTTTTGGTATTATATTCAATTAATATTGGATATATATATATATATATATATATATATATATATATATATATATATATTAACCGATATGAATCAATGTTGGGTGTGATTAGAATAGGGTGCAGGGAAGAAATAATGACCCGGTCACCTACTACCATGTTCCAAACCGAATATGCTGGAGGGATGCACATCTGACTGTCCATTTAAAATCTAGCGGTCATAAATTCATTTCAGTATTTTATTTACTCTTAAATGGGAAATTTGTACTTTTGGCCCTATAAGTTTGCGTATTTGCAAAAACGGTCCTATAATTTCAATCTTTGCGAAATAAACCAGCTCCAACTCAAGCTGTTTCCACGTCAGCAACGACCTTTTCCATATATATGATTATTTTCCTTTATATTTCATTATTTTCTGTTGTCGCCTTTTCCAGTCAAGACTACACTGTAGCGCTATCAACAACAATCGAGCACTGATAAGATACGTTTTTTTATATAGAACATCAGAAATTGGAAGATAACGAAATAAGAGGGTGATCCGCTACGTTGTATTAGTGTATCGCTATCTTAAGATAGCGACCGCTATCTTATGCTGGGGTCCGTGTCGGTGAAATAGATGTTCCTAATTTTCATTATTTATGATGTTTTAGGTTGAAATAGATGTTCCCCTACTTTGCCATTTTGATGGGGTCCGTGTCGGTGACAATACTTATAACGGTAAATATCGTAGGATTGTCGCTATCATAGAGAAGATATCGTTTGATCATTTTAAGTAGAAAATGTACAAGGTCAGTAGGACTTGATCGAAAGAACATTCTATTAAACTAAAGGTTTCATTGCGTATAAGGAAGGAGTTGGTGTTTGTCGAATTGTCGGACTCCAATGATCTTGCAAACTTATCCAGAGCATATCGTAATGGTGATGGTGTGATAAATATTTATATTGAGAAATCATTGGTCACTCCCATTATAGAAATTTTATCGTCTTTTGAAGCATTTCAACATTTTCAGAAAACAAACGTAGATCATAAAGAACGTGGGAAAAATGTCAGATTAGGAGATGATGGTGTGGAACAGAACATTCGATTGAAAATGAAGGAATATGATTTGAAGAGCAGAACATCGTTGTACCGATAAGAGTCGACAATGATAGAAATATGAATATAAGATTTCGCTCATACCGTAGGCCACTGGAGCAACCCTCTTTAGACATTTTAATGAGAGAAGATAATGAGGATTAAGGTTATTGTCCTCAACTGAATGCGATGCATTATACATGTCAATTTAACTTTGAATAGATAAATAGTACATTCAATTAGAATCGATGAGAAACGTTTTTGGTAGGCTTTAATCTATACCAATGGCCTTCCGAGCCAATAGCTTTGGAGCCAACGGTAATCGATGCCACAACACAAGATCCTATCTCACCCCAAACATCCCAACCTCGACAAATCGCAACCGAAACAACTACACCGGAACCAACCGTACCTCTACGGACTCAACCCCAAGCACATGATAATCATTCATTGATGACATGATAGTGATCCGAAATAATGAAGCACCTAATCTTTGCTCACTTCGTGTTAATACTAATAGGAAAATTGATCAACCTCTGGTGAACGATGACTATAAGCTTAATGACTCGGAAGGCGAGTACATGGATTAGAATGATGAGGAACTCTATGAAGGGGGGCCAATTAATGTTGGTCAGGCATTCAGAAATAAGAAATCTTTTCAGAAAGCCTTTAAAGAGTTTATCATGACAAACCAATAAAAAGTAGTCCTCTTCGAGTTGCGGCGAGGTATATTAAAGTAGGATGTGTTTGGCGGGTACATGCATCAAAATTTATGGGTGTGGACACATTTGCAGTGAAGACTTTTTGCCCGAAACAGACGTATGGAAGGTCAACTTTCGAAAGTGGACATCGCTAGTATGCGACATCATGAATATCTTCCTTCGGGAGGGATAAGTTGTTAAAGGGCTTTGACGAAAGTCCTGCCTCAATACTTTTTCATATTGAAAAAAATACGGTGTAACAGTAGGTTACTGGAAAGTGTGGAGAGGAAGAGAAATGACGTTAAATGATATCCGAGGTAATTGGAAGGAGCAATTTAAGATGTTACCGTCTTATATCGAATTACTGGTCGATCCAAATGTATAGACGAAATTATATTGCGAGCCTGATAATGCCTTTTAGAGGTTTTTCGTGGCTTTTGGTCATTGTATTAGGAGCTTTCGTAACACTTTACAAAGAATAATTACAGTAGATTGGACACATTTGCGCGAACGATGCAAAAGAGTGTTGCTAATAGCTACGAGAATAGACTAAAATAAACATTTATTTCTCATAGCATTCGGTGTTGTACCTAAAGGGAACGAAGATCATTGGGCATGATTTCTTAAACTATTAGGGAGTCGCATAATCGAAGATTTTTAAGAGTAGTTTGTATTGATATCAGACCGACAGAAGGGGTTGATGGAAGTTGTGGAGAAAGTTTTTCCTAACGCTTCTTACAGCTACTATATGCGACACCTAACTTTGAATCTTTTTTATACATATAAGGATACAATTTCTCGACCGCTGTTCTGGATTGATGCACGTACATTCTCGGAGGTAAATTTTAAATGAATTTTATGAAAAATCTAAGACGACGCCCCTCGAAATATACAACATGGATAAAAGAAATCAGAGACCATTTTTGGGCACATGCATATTTTCCTATGATATGCTGGCAATAAATATAGCTGAAAGCATTAGCAATGTGTTGAAGATAGCCAGGGAGGAACTGATTATGACTATGATAGAAACCATTTGCACAAAGGTAATCAAATTCTACCTTCGATGTCAGAAGAAAGGAAATAAAATGATACATGTGTTGACACCGATGGCGGAAGAGCACATAACACGAAATTCAGGGTGGGCCCGTCAAAAGAATATTGTTCCCTATGGCCGCGATATATTTCAAGTTAAACAGGAGGCAATACACTCACAGTGTCTATCTAGAGAAACAAACGTGCACATATAGACATTAGGCTATCCTTGGATTACCATGTTCACATGCGATCGCTGTATTATCACGTAGGAACAGGGAAAATGAGATTCCCCAGTTTTGTGAGAACTGGTTTACTAGTGACTTATTTAGAGAAGATACATTAAGCCGGTCGTCTGAAAAAAATGAGGATAAAATCTAAAGGCGAAGTTCGACTACTACGGAGTAAAAATTATAACAAATACAGAAATAACCGTCGCCCGTGTAAATTTGCTAGAATATGAAACTTATTTTTTAGCATGACTTTTCCTCAGTCCATTCATTCCCCGTGTCATTATGTCTATTGTGCTATTTATTTCGATCTAAGAACCAACGGTTCTGCCATAATTTGTAACATTAGATTTGTTTTCTACAATTATAAGAGCAATGGATCGTACTTGTTTTATTTTAAGTTGTCACTAATAGAGAAGTGATGTTTTTTTATTAACAATCTAGAACAAAATGCAATCTTACCATAGCGATCCGCTATGGTAAGATAATGTCCAATAGAGGGCTATCTTATAATAATCGCTATGGTAAGATAGCGTTCAATAGCGGGCTTCTAACTTACCATAGCGTTTTGATATAGTATCTTTCAAAATTATCAAACAAATAATAATTATTATTATACAAACTAAAATTTTAATATATATTTATTTATGAAAATATACATTCATTCATCATTCATTGTCAAAAAACTAAAAAATATTAAAAAATCTACAACTGAAAAGAAAAAAAAAAACTAAACATTCATTGTCCTAAACGTGAACAATGAATGTTTGATTTCGGCTCAACATTGTCACATGTCTTTCTCCTTAAAATCGGTTATTCGTCGTTCGGAGAAATATTCGACATACTTCAATACAAAAATACCGTAGTCCCAACCGTTGTGTTGGCACGGAAGATCGGTTCTATCTATCATCGTTACCTGCCACGATTGATTGAGAGCATCACTCAAACCGATAGCGTGAAGAAGTCGTTCCAGATGATGCACGAACTTTCTTTGTGCACTTCGAATTTCTTCCTTGAATACTCTGGGTCGGCCGTGTCTAATAGCTTAATAACAGGCAGGGCCCAATGGCTATGTTTCTGGCTATGCATTGGAAGCCCTCGTCGTTGGTTGAAAGGCAGAAGGCTGAGGGGCAGGGCGTTCATAGGCAGGTGGTTGGGGAGAGGAGGGTTGAGGGGTAAGGGGTTGAGAGGCAGGTGGTTGGGTTGTAGAGGGCTGAGGGGCAGGGGATTGAGAGGCAGGTGGTTGAGTTATAGAGGGCTGAGGGGCAGGGCGTTCATGGGCAGGTGGTTGGGGAGAGGAGGGTTGAGGGGTAAGGGGTTGAGAGGCAGGTGGTTGGGTTGTAGAGGGCTGAGGGGCAGGGGATTGAGAGGCAGGTGGTTGGGGTATAGAGGCCGGAGGGGCGGGGGGTTGAGAGGCTGGTGGTTGGGGAGCAACGAAGGAATCAAATAGCATCGAAGAAAAAATATCATCCTGCATCAGTACAATACATGCATGAAATGAAAATTTGAGGGCAAATTAAAATTGAATTCAACAACTAAATTAGCTACCGATCTGTCATCTTAAGATATCAATCCGATATTATATGATAGCAAAGCTCTGTATTAACGTTATCGTAAAATAGCGTACAGATATCTTAACGCTATCTTAAGATAGAGGTCTGCTATTTTATGATAGCGGTTTGCAAGCTTAAGAGAGCGTTAAGACCAAGGTACACTATTTTAAGGATCTCTAGCTTAAGATAGCGATACGCCATCATAACGCTGTCTTATAATAGCGATAAGCTATCATACAATATCGGATCGCTATGTTAAGATTCTTAAAATATTTATTTTAGAAAAATAAAATTTGTTAGAGTTAGACTATGTACCTTCGACAAATGAGACTTTACTGCCTCAAGCTCCATCCTTATTGCTCTATTTTTGCTTCTCATATAATCTACCTGATCTTCCAGATTCCCTACTTGCTCCTTTAGGGTCTTCTTCTCTCTCCCGAGCTTCTCAATTGCTAGAGCTTGTCCTTTTAGTATCGTAAAGGCATGCTTGAAATCACCTTTCATCTTTTTATCCGCCATTCTGAGGGATGAACACTCTTTTCTTAGTTCTGTTACGTCATTTATAAGTTGGGGATGCCTAGTCGGTTGTTCCCTAGTTGGCTGATGCCTACTTTCAGGTTGTTTCCCCTTTGATTCCGCTTATTGACGTATAACGACCATGTACTCGTCATTATCATCAGTGTCATCATCGTCATCGTCATTATCCTCATCTTCATCATCGTGTAGCTCCTGGGCTTTGTTTTGGGTTGGGTATTCTCTTTTCCATTACCTTTCCATCTCTGTTTTCGATGCATAATCAAACCGATCGATATTGTAATTGATTTCTCATAATTCGATTGACGATGAGAGGAGAGTTAAGAATTTTTCTCAGAAATAATTTGGAGTCCGCAGAATTTCAGGGCTTCCAATTTCATCAACCTCGGAAATGAATTTTTCAACTGAGTACGAGTGGGGTCGACTCATGGAAAGTGCTCGAACGTCTAAATCTGTAAGGCGATAGTGCACCTGTAGATGCTATATTATCCCTTTGCCAACACTTTTTCCACTTCCCTTCTGACTATCGCTTTTGATATGCACTCCACTAAATTTTTGTAAACTATCAGCCCCCACGAAAATTTGTTGAACTTTTCAAGGTTATTGACTAAGTTCAAGTGCTTATTATCCACTTCCTGGTATGTGTCCGGAAGTAAAGAGCATACAATAAACAACAATGATAACTTCAAAAATTCATCATTGGAGTGCTGAACACTATCCACCATTTCTTCAATACGAGCCCTTTTAGCCGGCTGCCTCCAAAAGAATTTGTATTGAATGGTTTCTTCCTCCGGCACAACCACATGCTCAGACTCAGGTTCCGTCAACATGTTAAGGCCTAAAATGAACGATATATTGGACTCCTGCAGCACTACTTTGGTGTCTTTCACCTTGAAAACGTTATCTTGAACCCAGAAGCTCAAAATAGCGTCGATCAATTCTCCAATAAACACTAATTTCTCATAAATTCTAAATAACTGACCAAAAATTGATTCATCAAGTATCCTCTTCTTCTCTTTGTTGCAATGCAAGTAAAATTTTCTAACAATAATTCCTGTACACTTCTCGTAGGGTTTCAGAGACTTCGCTATCTTAGAATCAGTTAGTGGGGACTGCAAAAAACATAAGAACAATTAAGTAACAAAAAAAAATAGTTACAAACAATCCAGTATCTTGTCGATAACATGCCGCTATCTTAAGATGTCGGCCACTATCTTAAGATGTCGATACACTATCTTAAGATAGCGGCCGACATCTTAAGATGCCGATGCGTTATCTTAAGATAGCGTCCGACATCTTAAGATAGTGTCATGTTATCGGCAAGATATCGGATATTGTTAGGAGGATTGCGGATCAGTAAATTGGATAAAAAGTAAAAAATAAATACCTTGAAATTTTATGTCGTGGCCTTCCCGCTTTCTTGTGGCTTTTTTGTTGCTTTCTCGGTTTTTACGGGGTTTAAAGTTAAAGGTAAAAAGTGAAAAGTGTAATATAACTTAAATATGTAAAGAAGTTTAAAAGTCGGGGGTTTTAAAGTCATTTCGTAGGTCGGTGGTGAAGTGGAACGACTTGGCTTGGAGTTGGCCTCTTCTGCAAATTTTGAAACGATAGGGCCAATTTTGCAAATATGCAAACTTATAGGGCCAAAAGTACAAATTTCTCCTCTTAAATCAAGATAAGATTCGCGAATAGAGAGAGAGAGAGAGAGGGAGGGGGAGGGGGAGAGAGAGAGAGAGAGGATTTGGGTTCTTTCGATTGTTTTCATAGTGAACTAGAAATCTCATTTTGATTCTATACAACGAAGATTTCTTTGTAAGATAGAGTTTTGTGGGTTTTTTGCATTGCTCTATTTCTCTTTGTAATAAAAAACATTGGATTTTTTATAACTGTTGCTTAAATAGGTAAATTGCAGGGTGATTTCAAGTGGGTTTCTCTTCTGTTTCATTCCGGAGCCCAGATCTTGGGGTGAAACAGAGGTTCGTTTGGTGATTTATCAATTTTTTTTTTCCGGGTTGTGTTTTTTTGAAGAACTTATTGTCTATATATATTTTGAAGTTTTTTTCTGAGTTCATGGACGTAGATATAGAGAAGGAATCAAAAGAGCAAACGAATTTTGAACAATGGATGACTGTGTGTGTGCGCGCACACCCATCTAACAGCTGGAAATTGAACAATGAAATGATTAAACATTTCATCATACACTTTTCCCATCGTGGATGATCGTTAGATCGGCATTGGTTGCTTTGTTTTTTTATAGAGGAGGATGACAAACCTTGCACATGTCATGAGTCAATGACACTCAAACTTGAGTTTGACTTGGTGATCATTTGGCTAAAACCAGTGTCTGAACGTTGAGCTCGAGTCTAATGTCCCTCAACTCGAGTCTAACATCGGGTTGCTACTTTACATCCAAACAATTTATAAATGATTTGATCACTCATGCTCTAGCTTGGTTTGGTCTAAAGTCTGCCATGGCGGGATTGCTTTTTGAGTTGGTATCAGGTACTCGACCCAAGTGCCAAGCCTTGAAAATGTGTAGAGCGCCAAATCAATGAAGGCTAAATAAGACTTAATTAGGTTGCGTATTACATAGCTCTCTGGTAGCCCCTGCCATAGCAGAGTTCACCTGCTTTAGCAGTTTCCCATCCTCTTTGCTAACATCCTTCACCTTTAGCAACCACTTCTCCTTGATAACTCCTTGCATAACAAAATTTTATGCAAGTTTTACTTGTTCAACACTTCTACCCTCCTCTTTACTCACACCTTGCCAAAGCAGATTTTATTTGCTCTGGTGGGGAGTTAGTAGAGAGCACAGAGATTGCAGGTAAATCCTTCTTTGTAGGGTGTTAGAAAAGAGAATGGAAATCAACTAAAGAAGGTGAACTCTATTACTAGCAAAGAGCTATGTTATTTTAGTCTACAATGGGTGTTCACTCATGATAAGTGGACATCGCACTCCACATGTCCCTATGACTAAGTTACTTGCACGGATTTACATGCATTAGAAGTTTGTACAAGTCACTTAGTCATAGGGGCATGTAGACTGTGATGTCCACTCATGATGAGTAGACACCCACTGTAAACTAACTCTAAATAAGATTCTCCTGATTTGTGTATTATTATATAATTCTCGAGGCTTGACCATTTGGTATAAGAGAGAGATTGACCCAATCGCTACCCTTCCAACCTAGGCGCCCTCAATGGGCAAGAGAGCCAACAAGAGAATAACCCAAAGGAAATACCGCCTATCACATAATTGGGCTTTTGGGGTTGGAGCTGGCTTGAACTTATTTGAGCCAAATATTTATTTTTTCAAGTTAAATCTGGGTCTAACTTGAGCCCATTCGACCCTTTTGTAGCAAATGCAGTTGAGATAAATCATCAAGTAACTTATTAAGACTAGGATAATGTAATAATTTCACTAATATTGATTAGTACATAAGAAATGGGTTTATAAAAGTACATGCATGTATATTTTTATTAGGTTAGGCCGTCGTGTCAGACCAGGCCAAAATAGTTCTATAGTATAATTGGCCAAGGGGCTTGAGTTTATATGTCCAAGCCCAACCTGTTTATATAAGTGGGCTAACCCCCCGCACCGCCCCATTTATTAGATAAACATAAAGATGAAGGCCATATCCGGCTCATAGAGGGTCGGGCACAGCTCAAGCAGCCCGTCCCATTGAGACCCCTATTCCGACTTGAGTAAAGCTCGTACCCATTACTGCTGCGTTTGGGTTAGCTCTTTCAGGGCAAAGAGCAACTCTTTTGCTCTTTGGCTCCGACAGAGAATTACTTTCAGGTTTTGTAATACAGCACCTCGCCCCATTTGCTATGATGGGGAACAGTTTTAAGTAATAAAATTGCTCTCTGTCTATTTTATGCCAGAACAGATTTTATAGATTTTATTTGTTGTCAATCTACTCTGACAGAGAGCAGACAAAGAGTTGCTTCTGCTCGTATAAGATCTAACCCAAACAGAGCCTATCCCATTACGAGATTGACTCTCCTGACCATCATTTAAACACCAATTGGTGTTTAAACAATCTTAACACCAATTATTGGCTTATGATCTTAGAAATTCAGGCCGTCAAAGTAATATATCATCAATTGAAGGGCTGAGAGTCCAAAAATCACACTTTCGATAAATTCGAACCATCCAATTTGTGCACTCTAATGCTAACGATTGTTCTTTGAGAAATTCAAACCATCCAATCCGTGCACTTAATTTTGATAATTAATATTAAAGTTTACCGATTGGATGGTTTATATCCACTTAGAAAGCATGATCCATTGGCTTGGACATATTCCAATGACGGATTGCCACTTGAAAATTTTAGATTGATCATAGATGTGTGCCACATGGCATGGTGATAAATCAAACTTGAATGGTATGAGATAGAATGTAACATTTTAAAGGTGTAAGATGAATTAAGCAACATTTGTTGTTTAAGTGTCGTGCACAAGGTAACCCGTCAATAAATCCACTTTAAACCCTCAGAGGAATAAGCATACAAGATAAACCTATAAATAATGGGTGTTTGAAATTTACTCTATAAATTAAATAAGACCCACCCTATTTATCTCCCCTTTCGTTTCCCTTTCTTCTTGACAAGTTTACTTGTAGCACTGAATATCGGTTCGAGGATCGCTATCTTGAAACCATTAATTGCGACAAATTTATAGTTTAGAATAGTGTTGATATTGAAGTAGACTTGTCGTTATATGGTTTTTCGGATTACGGGAATATGGAGAACATTGATTAGTTTTTACTTGTATTAAATCTTAATTGATTATTTTTGTTTTTTTAATTATGTAATATGATCTTTTTTTCTGATTTGAAATATACATTCCATATCTGTGATTGATTGATTATTTTGGTTCTAATCTTGTCTTCGTGACCTTTTCATTTGAATTTAGTAATGTATTTATAATCCTTCTTATTGATTTATAGGATTTAGGAGGAGGCAAGCATCTGCAACTTGAGATCATTGTGTTTTGGGAGTCGGTTTCACTTTTTTATAGGTAAAAACATACATTTTCTAGTTTTATGTTTTATGTTTGAGGTTGAATTAGTAGCTTTTTTTAGTAGATCAATATTAAGTTTTTCTATTTAGTTCAGTCTTAGAATACTCTGTTTCTCGGAATTAATGTGGCTTTGAATTGTGACATCTCGGCACTTGTTGCTTATATCAACTAATCTTGAAGTTTTCTTATAGTTATAATTGCTGAGAAATTAAAGTTTATTTTGCATATGTTAAGATATTAGAGTCCATAGAGAAATTAAAAGCCCTAAAACTGTAGTAGTTTTGGATTTGTGAAAAATATCATGACATATTTTACAAACTTAAAGACTTGAAACAAGTTTTATATAATTTAGAGTTTTGGTGGGTGCAAATAGAGCTACTAATAATGTAATCCTTTATTTAGTTGTTTCTTAATCTATTAATGAAGGTCATCACTGGCATGTGATATTACCATGTGGAGGAAGAGCCTTTTGCCCTATCAATCCTTTTGAAACCTGATAATTACATTTTCAGGGACTATATAAAATCACTGAATTCGGAATTTGAGTGGTTGAATTGGCTGAAAAAGGAGTTCAAAATACTTAGAAGCACCACAAGTGTTAGTATAAGGTAAGCAGCCTGAGCATAGTGACTTGTTAAAGCGGTCACTTTTGATAGGTTTGTTATCCATGATCTAAAGATCTTTAATGTAGAAGATTGAGACAAAGATTATCTCCACCATCAAATTCAAAGCATTTCAAACATGATATAAAATTAACGCTACCATGTAGATCCGGCATAAAGATACTTTTAGATGACGTTTATTTGCTCTAAACCAGATGATGGTCTTTTTCTTAACCCTTTACACCAAGATTTGGGGATATTTATCCGAATGCAAGTGCAAACACCCTTGATTTTTTGTCAATGGTGAAACTTCTTGATGGTGAAGTTTTGGATGGAAATGAGAAAATCCCAAATCTAGCCTTGTGAAATAAAAGGAAGAAAGTAATTCTTTTATTTTGCTAAAACCTAGGATTGGTGAACCCTTAGAGAATGTGATGCAACTCGTGATTATATGCGACCCTAGCACTGCCTCAATTCCATTTTCCCACTTCTATAAATTTATAATATGTATATAAAAATTGTGTGGATATAATATGCAAAGCCCAACAATAACAAAGAGGTAACTATAACTTTGGAAATCAGCTTCTCCCAATTATTCAAGATATTTTCTATCAAGCCTACTCGTAAACTTCGTCTTATGTACCCTTTTCTAACTACATCCTTTCTTGTTTTCATTAAATAAAAGGAAAAAAAATTGGCATCACTAAAAATTATTTGAAAAAAGGGAAGAAAAGAAAAAGAAAACTCACTTCAATGATAGTCTTCAAATTCATCTTCTTCATCTTCAAGAATAAATCTCCTAGACCTTGGCAGGGCGTTAGATTCTTCCATCCTCAATGGGAAACCTTCACTTGACTAATGCATCGTTGATAAAATTGTTTTGTCTTCATATTTAAGATATTGACCAATCAATAATTTTGTTGAAGAGACCACTTGACCAATGTGGATCATATTTCCTCTCGATGGTATCAACTATGTGGATGTATTCTTCTTATAACTCAAGAATTTGAAAGCTGCTTTTATTGAGCTTTTGCATACTTGAATTTTGGTGTAGTTTATTTACAAAGACCTAAATAAAACTGATTATCCTCTTTATTATATTTTTAGTTTCTTCTATTTAAAATTCCTACGAAATAGCCGCTTTCAGATCTTACACAACCTTTTCACTCTGTAAAACTAAAACTACTTTTGTTTCAACCAATGCGCCCTTTAATAAGGTAAGATATCCATATACATATTGAAAATGAAATCATGTTGTTAATAAAATTGGTGTCCATCAAAATATTCTAAGCATTCAATCCGGGCTCTTTCGTATAAACCATCGTCAGATCTAATTATATAGTCCATATTGAAGTGCTTGGACTGGGTGGTACTATTGTATGGGCCAAGTGAAGTTCACATGATGTCTATCCACTTGGCATGAATTGGCCAAGAATGTATAATAGTGGCTTAGAAGTGCATGAGTGATCATCCCATCTATTATGTGGATGACACCTCGTTATCTATAGAAAAATTACCTTCCTCCTAGTAAGCAATGTAGCCAAATACAAACACTATCATGCATGTTATTATGTGCAGTAATTTACTAAGAAAACTATTGATAAATAAAAGAAAAACTATAATCAAGTAATTTGTTTCGAGAACTCCAAATCTGGTTCACATGCCTATTTTTTGGGGCGTGTTATGTGGTTTCATTAACTGTGCCGTGTGATTTTAAAGACCATGATCTAAAGATCTATCATGTTGAAGATTAGGACGAAAAAAGCATTTCTATCATGCATTTCGAAGTAGTCAACACATTAAAAATAAATGCTAAAACTAATGTAAGGTTCCATGAGCCCCATTAGAAAATGGCTTAATCCACATTAAAATTTGTTGTCCAAATGGGCCCTTAATATTGGACTTGTATGTCATTCATCAAGTTGAAAATAATAATAAGTATTTAGTAGGTAATTTTTCTTTAAAAGTTTCCACAAGATCTGATTTAAATTTATTTTTAATCATGTTGCATTATATTTTGATGCATTCAATTTATTTTTATCTAGTAGTGGGATTAAAGTATGTTATTTAACGTTGTCATTTATATTTTCTATTTTGTCTTGTCCAATTGCAGTGATGAATGACCTGGCTTAGAAGACATTTGTTAACCATTTGATGAAAGACACATGGAGGGGAGTTCCTTATTTTAAAAAGGCATGGACACAGATTATATTTAGTGGATTTATTCTTTAGGACTTCTTGGAGGAAAATTTTTATGTAAAAAATATGCAAAGAAGTCCCTGGTTGTAATTGTGGTCTTGGGCTTTGCAGGTGCGCTTGCAAATCGGCCACGTGGCTTAATAAAATTATCATTTTTTGTTTTCGGGGGTGGTTTCGTAGGGCAGCCTAGCCCGGGCCTCCTCTCGTCTCACAGTGTCCTGTCGCTTCTTCTTTCTCGAATCACATTTCGTATTCTTTTCATGGATCTTTAAGCCATTTTATGCGCACAAACTCATGCCCTTCTATGCCAAGCACGGTGACCAAAGACCAAAAGAACAACCATCCTTCCTTGACGGCGCTTCTCTTGGATAATTTTTTTATTCGTGTTTTCTAAACGTATTGTATATGAAGGATGTGAACAACATATTTTGCTTGGATTCTTGTACTACCAGGCTCCCTCATGGTCTTGCTCTACATCGTCAAGTGGCTTATTAAAGGTTTCAATTCCACCTATCTTGGATCTCTGTTTCAATGATGAAATCTCCGGTTTTTCAATGAATTTTATTTTTATCTTCCCATCCTGATTTGAATAGGTTCGCCGGAACGACAATCATGGTGTTTGTCGTTATAGAGAAATTGTTTCAGTACAGTTTTGTTCAGGTAATGTTAGTTAAAATACTAATTTAATTTTTGGGTTCCATAATTTGTAATTTTGGATATTCATATATGTTAAATTTAGGAATGATTTGATTTCGATTTGACCGGTAATGTGTGTTTGCATATCTTGTCTAACTGGTTTTAGGTACTCGGCCCAAGTGCCTAGGAGGCACAAAGTTAATCTCTATGGCCAAATCAGTGAGAGATCAAATGTATTTTCACTAATTAGTGAGCTATTATAAATAATTTGTCACTTTATCTTGACTATTTGGTAGGAATGAGATTGACCTAAATACCGACCATGGCACTCGGCCGCACCTAATACACTTAAGTATAAATTAACCGACCCCGACTTCCAAGTGATTTCATTATGTGTGATTCACAAGTTAATTTTTGGGAAATGTGGCCCCTGATTTCATTATGTGTGCCGTATGATTTGAAAACCTTATCTAAAAACATCTCCCACATATGATTCAATGTAGTCAACAATTTTTAAAATTAATGGCTACCATGAAAATCTCCGACACTGTTGATCTTTTAAGGGCTTTGACTCCTTTTGAATCACATGATACAAATGTTTTCTCATCCCGATCTTAGGCACTATAGATCTTTAGATCATGGTCTTAAAATCCCATGGCACACGTAATGAAACCGATTTCCACATCCCTAAATCGTAAACCATGAACCAAGTCACTTGGCTCTCGGGTCCACCTAGTACCAACTCCTCCCTTAAACAAGTAACAAGATAGCCTCGTAATAAACAGTGAATTGATGAAGGCCTATTATTAATTAGTGACTTGATGAAGGCCTATTCTTAATCAGATAAACTCCAAACCTATCTGTCGTTTTCATTGTGTTTCTTCGTAGTATACTAATGGGTGGGTGCTCTTCCATTGCTGTGGTAGTTTTCATAGTATATTTTCTTGTAATATGTATGCTTTCCAAAGGTTTTCACTGCTGTATTATAATTTTTATGCTTATTAATTCTTTGTTGGTTAGTAATGAGCAGGTTTTAATTATATAAGATGATCATTTATAAAAATGGAAATTATATGTTCTTGCTTCATGATCATCTAGGGTTGAATTTATATGTTGTTCTAATCTTTTCTTCATATTTTCTTTTTCGTTTGAAATTTGCAATGTAAATTAGGTACTTATAATCCTTCGTCTTGATTTACAAAATTTCTAGGGGTAAAAGATAGCATCGACAACATATATGCCAACCGAAGCAGATCGACACCTCGTCATCAAATAATACATATAAACGCTCCTATATTACCACTTGTTAGCCCATCTTTCTTCATCAACTCAATGTTGGAGGTAATGTTTTTAAAAATTGTTTCCGTGTTTCATGTTTTAAGGTTGAATTAATAATTCTTGCTATTTAGTTCTATATTAAAAAATTTCTATTTAGATTAATATTAGAATACTTAGTTCTTGGAGTCGATGTAGGGAAATGTGATATATCTGGCACTTTTACTTATATGACTATCCTAGTTAGGCATTGTCATAGCTTAAATGTGTGCAGCTCTATCAATTAGTCTTGATGTTTTCTTATAGTTATATTTGCATAGAAATTAAATATATGTTGCATATGGTCATATACTCATATATAAGAGTCAATAAAGAAATTAAGGTTGTGCCTGGGATTGCTCTTTGGAAGAGTAGGAAAGAGCAATTGCTGCTCTTTGTTGTTGCAAATGAATACGGTTGAGATAGAAGGATTGGAAGATGAAAAAAAGGGGAGGCTGCTCTTTGAAACATGAAAACATCACTTTTAAAAGAGCATGAAAATGATGTTTTAAAGAGGGTTGTTTATCCTATTTCAAAGGGCAGCCTCTCTTTATCTTTTTCTTATTTTATTTTTTTGATCGGTAAGACAAAATATATTAAGAAACCAGCGAGGAGTTGGAAAGAAACATGGAGGAAGATAGGAACAAGATAAAAGACAAAAAAGGCGCAAAGGGCAGGAAAGCTAACACAACCACGCCCCAAGCCACCTAGAGATCCAAAGGGCTGTAAAAATAGAGAAATAAAAGTTCACATACATAACTCCCCACTGCCCTCCCCACCATATTTGTCTAACATAATCCAATGGCACATTGTGTCTTTAACTAGGTTCATTATGGATCCAATTGGATGCGTTTTGTGTTCGAAGACCTGGGTATTCCTTTCGAGCCAATGGTTCCATATAATCGCAAATATTCTCACCCTCCAGAAAGCACCTTGTGCACCTTCCCACTTCAATCAGTTCCACGAGAGAAGAAACTCTGTCATGCTTTCCGGGGGAACCCAGCTTAGGTCGAAAGATTTCAAAAGGATACCCCAAGCTTTCGTGGTGACGCAGTAGTGGATAAGAAGGTGAGGGATGGACTCTTCAGAGGTGAGACACATTGGACAACTATTTGGGATGTCTTTGCTGCTCTTGATCAGCTGGTCCATCATCAAGATGCGCCCTCTTACCGCTGCCCGTATGAAGAATTTAACCTTTGGAGGGGATCGGAGCCTTCTAGATGAAGACCCAACTGCATGGGTTAAAATCTCGAAAAAACGATACGTATAATCCAGCCCTGAAACCGATACGTATCGGTATTGGACGATACATTCCAATGTATCGTCCGATACATTGGATTTTTGTATGAGAAGCACCGATACGGTACCTTGAATGTACCATATCGGTGAGGTCCAAAACCGATACGTATCATCCGATACGTATCGGTATCAGACGATATTTTGACCCATGCCGAACTGGCTCTAATCAGCGGTCTATCCGTGAGGGCTCGGTAAAAGGATTTGACCGAAAAAACTCCATTTGTGTTTGCCAACCACATTCTCAAGTCGCGGCCTCCTTGGTTTTTGTGGCAACCGTACAACAAAGACTTCAGGCTCAAGAAAGGCACCACCTCGTCGTCTTGCAGTGCCCTTCTTGTGGTGATATCCCAAACCACAACGTTCTCATTCATTGAGAGGAAATCTGCTATCATGCCCTCTGGAGTGGATGAGGCATCGAAGATCATCGGAAAACAGATTTCAGTGGATAAAGAAGAAGCCAAGGGTTTTCCCAAAAGGAAATCCGATATCCATCGCCCTAGCTAAAGCAGGCCCACCTTATAAAGGCCCGACCAAATAGAGCAAATGTCTTTCCACCGGGCCAAAAAGTGCCTAGCATGAGAAACATTGATCCGCCAAGCTCCCAAAGATTCCACCATATTTTGGATAAGAATGGAGACCCATAATCTGTTTTGTTCGAATCGGACCATGCTCGCCACAACAACCATTTACCGAAAGAGCTAAATTGGTGCGATGAAGGTTTCGGATACCAAGTCTCCCAACACATTTAGGTAAATTGGCACACTTCCCAAGCAACCAAATGGTATTTCTTCTCCAGACCTGAGCTTTCGCACAGAAAGTCTCGTTCAATTTTCTCGAGCGTGCGAATAACCGACATAGGGCATTTGAAGGTAGACATAAAGAAAATAGGAAGGTTGGCAAGGACCAAATTTAACAGTGTAGGCGACCCCCTGTGCTAAGGAATTTGCCATTTAATGTGGCAAGCTTCCTTTGAAATCTCTGAATGACGACGTCCCAATTGCTAGCTCTAGGCCTAATCGCCCCCAAGGGAAGGCCCAGATAAGTAATAGGAAGGGGAGAAAACGTGCAGGAAATTGTGTTTGCTAAGATCTCAGCTTCCGAAAGATTAGTGTGAATACCAGAAATTGTGGATTTCAGCAAATTGACCCTTTGACCAAATACAACTTCATAAATCGCGAGAATATTAGCGAAGGCTGAAATTACCGTCGGCTTTGCCGAAGAGAATGGTATCATCAACGTATTGGATATGAGTGACGGCACAACCATCTCTGCCCCCCAATATACCTGAGATCTGGTTCAGTTCCCGAGATTTAGAGATGAGGACTCCCAAAGCCTCACCAACTAAATTGAAGAGCAACAGAGAGAGTGGGTCTCCCTGTCTTTAGACCACGTGAGCTTTTGAAATACCTCGCAGGAGTTACATTGACAACCACGGAGAACTAGGGGGAAGTGACACTGTCTTTCATCCATTTCCTCCAAATATCGCCAAAACCGAAACGAAGCAACATATAATCCAAGCAGTCACAATTAGCCCGGTCGTATGCCTTCTCCATAGCGACCTTCTAAAGAAAGGCAGGCAAATGGCTAGAGTGAGCGAATAGAAATCCTCATGAGCCATGGCCGCCATATCCATGAGTTGATGACCCTGGATAAAAGCTCCTTGGGTTTCGAAAGTGATAGATCCCACTAAGAGTTTAAGGCGGTTAATGAGCACCTTAGCCATAATTTTGTAGAGGCAATTAATCAGGCTGATGGGACTGAAGTCACGTAAATCAGTCGCACCTTCTTTCTTGGGGATAAGGGCAAGGAAACTTGAATTGAGACTTTTGCTTACAGCCACCCGAGAATGGAATTCGTTAAAGAACTCAAGGATATCAGGTTTGATGATGGCCCATAAGCTAACAAAAAATTTCATATTGAAGCTGTTGGGGCTCGGGGACTTGTTTTTGCCACAAGACTTGATGGAAATCTAGATTTCAGCTTCGGAGAACGACTTCTCCCAGGATGTATAGTTTGCTGGGCTAATTGTACGAAAAGAAAGGCCATCAAGATGTGGCCTGGACCACCCTTCATCTTGGTAAAACGTTTGATGGAAATCAACGGTCTGTAGTTTGATCCGGTCGGGGTCTGAAATCTCTACCCCGTTGGCCACAATTCTGGTCAGCAACTTTTTATTGGATCTTGCATTAGCCATCATGTGGAAAAATTTGATGTTGTTATCCCAAACCTTCAACTAGTGGACTTTGGACTTTTGTTTCCAACTCAGCTTTTCCTAAAGACTCCTCTCGCTCAGTCTAATCTTTAGGTTAAATCTTTCCTCCTTTTTGGTTCTAGAAAGATCCCTGCTTTCTTCCAGCAGATCAAGCTCCTTGAGTTTCTCCAAAATACTCAGCCTCCAAACGTGGGATAGACCAAACACATTGTTGTTCCAAGATTTGATTATGTTCTTAAGATATCTTAGCTTAGCTATCAATCGGAACTCAGCCGAGCCACGAGGATTATATTCTTGCGACTAGACTAGGATCGGAGCTCTAAAGTTGTCATTGAGGAGTCACTGATTTTCGAACCTGAAGGGAGTAGGGCCTCTACCCGTAGGATTGCAGTCTATTAGCAGCGGTCTATGATCCGAAACAGCCCTAGCAAGACACGTCAAGGATGCATGAGGGAAGATATTGAGCCAAGCAGAAGAGACAAGCACTCGATCCAGGTGACTAAAAGATGCCACGCTTTGAATATTTGACCAGGTAAAACAAGCCCCCAACAACGGCAAGTCAACCAGGGCCCAGTCCTGAATAAAGGAGTTGAGGTTAGTCATGTCAGATCTGTCTGGAGTACCCCCAGATGTCTGATAAGGAAATCTAACCGCATTGAAATCGCCTCCCATGCACCACGACACTTCCCATCGGTTCGCAACCGCAGCCAATTCGAACCAGAAATCCTCTTTGTCTGTCTTTATCTTCTTCGAATGCTTCTCTCTCCCCACACTTCTTTGAATGGCAAAGAGCTGCTTCCGCTCTTTTCTACTCTCCCAAAGAGCAATGCCAAACACAACCTAGAAGCTGTAACTTATATTAGTTTTGGATTCATGAAAAATTTCATGAGGTATCTCACAAATTTAAACTTGAAACAACTTTTATATAAGACGGCCGGGGATAAGCATTCGAATGCAAGTGTATCACCATAGATTTTTTGGCATAAATGAAGCTTTTAAGGGTGATTTTTGATGGAAATCTAGATATTTGACTTGTGAAATGAATGGCAAAAAGTTTAAGGAGATTTATTTTCTAAACCTTAGAGTATTTATTGACCCCTTTGAGGATGTATTGCAACTCGTGATTATCCAAGGCAGCCAAGCTATATGTAATTATATTCCCCTTTAGTCTCATAATACAGAATCATTTTCCATTATAAAGTAGCTAGCCTTTTCTTCATAGTCAATACGGATTCATACACTCTCCAAGGGAACACGCTGCCTACCACTGTATCAACCACGACTTGTGAGTCATTCAATTTCAACTTTTAAACAGTCTAAAGGAAGCTGTTGTAACCCTAATTCCAGAGCCCGAAATTCTGAAATTGTGTTGGAACTTGTGCCGTAGAAAGCTTAGAATGTCAACACCAAGGACCCACCCAATATTCGAATTACACTACCTCTAAAGCATGGCCTCGATATAGCTCTAACCAGCAGGAGGGTCAGCCCATTTAACCATGGAAATTTTGGAGCACGAACATTTATGGGAGGGCAAGGCAGCCCAATGATGCTATTGTTTCTGCTTCCTCTTTTGTACTGTGTTTTGAGAACAAACTAAGCTTAGATAGCACCTGTATCCAATTCTTGTCACGATTAATAACCCCCCCCCTTCGGAATAGGCTCTCCTACCACCATGCCGAATAGAGTCCCCAGCAGTCCATATTTCCCACATTATTAGCCATTGGATCTGCCATCTTCACGAGTTGAACTGGCTATTGAACTTTGATGGAAACCAGCAAGCTAGTGAAGCGTTCAAGCTGATCCATGAGTTTGGGAAGAAACGTCATACTTCTTTGCGAGAGGGCTCAAGTAGAAGATGGGAAATGGTTTCTTCATATGACAACACAGAGGCCATCTGAAAGGCATGGGTATTTTCCTCGTCTTGATGATCCTATCCACTGGGATACTATTGTTCATGACCCGCCAAGCAAAGATTTTCATCTCTGTAGGATTATTCAAGGCCCAAATCTTCCAAATGAGAGTCCAAAGTGACCTAATTGAGAAATTACTATATATATATATATATATATATATATATATATATATATATATATTAAAGGGGCCGTGCACTAGTGTTGCAGCTTTGGTACGTGAGACCGATACCGAGATCGTTTGCCACATGACACCTGATCCCAAGAAATACCGTTAGGGATCAGGTGCCACATGGAATGCCATCTAAAAGAAAAAATTTAAGAACTTTTTAGGCTGTCAAAAACATGGTCAACGTTGGTGTGACGCCCAACAAACTTGGTGCATTAAATTTCTTCAATTTTGACCATGTTTTTTCAATTTTGTGTTGGGGGGAG
This sequence comes from Chloranthus sessilifolius, assembly GCA_021018995.1. NCBI lineage: Eukaryota > Viridiplantae > Streptophyta > Magnoliopsida > Chloranthales > Chloranthaceae > Chloranthus > Chloranthus sessilifolius. The sequence continues at coordinate 80,296,522 of CM037591.1, forward strand.
GGACCTCATCGATCTTGTGCACATGAGTGCTTGATGTATGCACATGAGTGCTCAATGTGTGACAGCCCGGATTTCTGCACCCTGAATTCCGTGCCATCAGGATCATTCTCTGGATGATCCCCGGGACAAATCATATGTGTCTGCTTGTAAAGCGGAAGCCAAGCAGACACCACCCAGCAGTGGTAGATCGAGCCAGTCACTTATCAACGCATTTAGTCATAAAGAACAACAATATTAAGACAATTAATTCTATATTTAAGCAAAGAAAATGCATTCTCAAAAAGGAACCAAGAAGAACCATTGGTGATGGACATCCATCACCCAAACAATGGTTCCCAATAGTGGTTCCGAATAGAATGTGTAACAATACTATAAAAGAAATAAAATATATACAAAAGTGGCCACCGGGCACACCATAATCCAAAAGAACCAAAATACAGGATAACAGACACTAGTACCCAGGCTACGAATAGAACTCGTTCGCCTGAACGTCGGTCTCCTCGTCTTCGGCCTCAGCCTCTGGGTCAGGCTGGTAGTCTGGGTCACTCTCTGTGCCCGGAACGACAGCCTCAGAACCTAAAATTTATTTAGAACACAGGGTGAGCTACATCATAGCTCAGTAGAAGAATTCCAATTAAATGAATTGAATATGCAGATCATGCTATCTCATAACAGAAATCAAATCAGGAAACGTATAATCATGACAAATCAATTCAAATACTGAGCTTTTTATGCAAGAATCAGATGTTATGCAAATATATTATCAGAAAGCTTAAATTGTGTATATTTAACTTAAGAAACTCCCGTGACTATATAGCACGGAGTAAACAGGAATGTCCGATAGGAAACCCCAACCAATCGTCGTTCACATGAACAATTGTGAAAGTGCAACAATGCCTCATCTATGGAGTGCAATTGTGTCGAGGATTACAAGCAGGTGCACAAGTGTGCCAGGCATCGGATATACCGCCGGGTCGGTGGGGATCATCTGGTTTAAATCATCAAATCACATACGTATATACCTCACAGATCAGATAGCAGAATCAGGAGCAAGTTTTCAGAATGCGAATCAGGAAACAGAAATCACCATAGCAGGAATCAAGATATGCATACATGTTTGGTAAAAACAGATATCAGGGCATAGATATGAGATAAACATGGAATCATACTCAAAACAGTTTAGGTTGGTTTTCCCCTACCTCAGGTCAATTTATCTTCTAAGCAAATCCAAAGCCTTTTCAAGGTGTCAGGGTTTGATTCCTAGATCATAAACATAGTACTTAAATGTTAGGGATGTCAGAAAGCTAACCGGCACAACGTCCGATGGTGTTTAATCCTCAAAACCAAAACAGAACCAAAACAGGGGTGATTGATCGATCACCACTTTCATTGATCGATCAATACCCCTTGTTGATCGATCAATCCCTCTCATTGATCGATCACCACCCTCTGAGTTCTCACCCTAACAACCAAATTGATCGATCAATACCCCTTATTGATCGATCACCTGTCATCATTGATCGATCAATACACTCATTGATCGATCAATAATCCCTCTTCTACACTCTTCTATACAGTTTAAATTGATCGATCACCACCTTTGTTGATCGATCAATGCTCCCTGTTGATCGATCACTGCCTCTTGTTGATCGATCACCAACCCTTCTTCAAAAACTCACCCTTCTGTTTACATTAACTATTTATACAGATTGATCGATCAATGCCCTCATTGATCGATCAATACCCTCATTGATCGATCAATACCCTACAGTGATCGATCAATACTTCTGTTGATCGATCACCAACTGTCATTGATCGATCACTCTCCTGTTGATCGATCAATGCCCTCATTGATCGATCAATGCCTAAATTGATCGATCAATGCCCTTCGGGCATTGAACTTCTAACATTTTGGGTCTCTGTTCCCCTATTCTGTCCTATATAGATTGATCGATCAATGGTCTTCATTGATCGATCACCACTGCTATTGATCGATCACCACTTGTGTTGATCGATCAATAATGACAGAAACTCTGTCATTAATGGAGTTCATCTCCAACCCTATTTTTCATTAATGGTTCTCAACTACCATTATCACCACATCTATGCACCTACTTGGGCATCTCTTTTGCCCCTATTTAAACATACAAACTCACCTTTGTTCGGGCCCTTACGGGGTTTCGGCTAATCGATTCGAATGAGGGTTTCAGATCTAGTTTCCGGAGTTTGTCGTCGCTACGGCTTGGACAAGTCGATGCCCAGTTTCCTTTCAACCCTCTAGACCATACACACTCTTAAGCTAGTGTGGAGTGTCCTAGCTCATCTCTCAATCCTCTATCCCGGACAATGTGGGATCCTGCACCGCTTAACTCCGCTTTCTCAAGGAACACCCTCACACCAACCTAGCTGACTTCTCACCTTCTAAAGCAAGGGAAAGAGGAGAAGAAGAAGAAGAACTCCTCTAGGTCTCCCTTCCTTCTCTTATAAGCTAAGAAAACAGATATTTCTGTTTTCCCCTTATTTTTGTTCCGGTGTGGAGCACTAACACGGTCGCTACGACGCGAAGTGCTACGCTAACCCTTTTCCCAACTCAGACTTAAACAAAAATTCAAATGTGAACTAATCTAACTGTGGTATAACTTTATCTCAATTAATATTACTTCTTAAATTTTTAATCGGTCTCGATTTCCGTGCCGGGCACGTAGATCGAAACAGTTAGTTTCATGTTCTAGATTTCAGGGTTGTTACACAATGTATGTGGCACCTGATTTCATCATGTGTGCCATTTGATTTTAAAACCATGATCTAAACTGTCCCTCTTGTTTGATTAAAAGTGGTCAACTTCTTTTTAAATTAACAGCTATGATGAAAATCTCAGACCGTAGATCTTTGAAGGGCGTTGACTCCTTTGAATCACATGGTACAAATTTTTTTTTCGTCCCAATCTTAGACACCATAGATCTTTAGATTATGGTCTTACAATTACATGGCACATATCTTTGACACCATAGGTCTTTAGATCATGTATAATGTATTGCTTTTACTCTTATTAATTCCTCTAACTGATGTATTGCAAGCTTGTAATTTTATTACTTCTTTATTGATTATTTTGGTTCCTTTGATTAATGTAATATGATCTTTTTTTTATTGGAATGATACAGTCTTGTCTTCTGGCTTTAAGAATATATGGTTTTACTCTCATCTTGTTTTCTTGGCCTTCTTTTCATTTGAATTTCGTAATGTAAACCATGTATGTATAATCATTCTTATCAATGTATAGTATATCCGGAGAGGAGACAATAGCATCTGCAACAAGATGATTGTGATCAAAGCCAGCACCAACCTCATATGTTCTTGGGAGTCTGGTTTAGTTATTTTGATGGGTGAGAAAATTGTTTTTCTTGTTTTCTGTCTTATTTTTTAAGGTTAAATTAGTAGTTTTTGCTATTTAGATCAACATTAAGTTTTTCTATTTCGATCAATATTAAAATAATTTGCTTCCTGCTAGTTAGATCGACATTATATTTTTAGATTTTTGTTTTCTCAATTACGGATTTAATGATCCGCTTGGAAGATATCGGGTTTCCAAATTATAGAAGACACGTGGAGGAAAGTTCCTTATATTCAACAAGGGATGGACACCAATTATATTTAGTATTCTTTAAGACGTCTTGGAGGGAAATTTTTTTGTAACAAATATACAAAGCAGTCTCTGGTTGTAATTGTGGTCTTGGGCTTTGCAGGTGCACTAGCAAGTCGCCCATGTGGCTTAATAAAATTACAATTTTTTGTTTTCGGGGGAGGTTTCGTAGGGCAGTCTAGCCCAGGCCTCCTCCGTGTGTTGGTGTCGCTGTCCCTCTTCTTCTTTTTCTTTCATGGATGCTACAACCAATTTTAAGCACACAAATCTCTGTGCCCTTTTATGCCACATGGTGACCATTGTAAGATCAACCCCCCTTCCTTTATGGATTTTCTCTCTGTGAGAATTTTTTTCTTCGAGTTTTCTACACTTATTTATGAAGGACGAGAAAAACATATTTTCCCTGGAATGATGTGCTTCCATCTACCTCCACTGTCGTTGGCTACTCGCCTGCATTGCGACTTATCACGAGTTTCAATTCTCGCCTATCTTGGTTCTCTATTTCAATCACGATATCTCGAGTTTTCCTGAATTTAATATTATTTTTTTCCGTTCATGTTTAAATAGGTTCACAAGACGTCAATCATGATGTTACGCTATAGAGAAATTATTCAGCTACATATTCATTCAGGTAATGTTTATTACGTAGTAATTTAATTTTGGTTCTTGTAATTTGTATTTTTGTTGTTGTATACATGCTTTTAAATATCCAGCGAATCCAATGTATATCGACAAATATGTAACGGGTTAGTAGACCCCACCGATATGACATTTGCCCCCGATTCGATCAGGTGAAATCATCAAATATCGTGTCTTATTATTGGCTCATATGAGGTCATATAGGCTCATTTATATATGATATGAACCAGGCTTAATACCAAAACTGTCCTTTGGGCAATTTTTATTATTATTTGAAATTATTTGTTTTTAATATTTAAAATAAAAAAGATACTTTACTGTTGGCTGGTTTGGCAAATAAATATCCGATATATCTCGTCGTATCGGATTTGGACCGATGATGTGTACGATTTTTAATCCATGGTTGTATATTACCTCAATTTACGAATGATGTAATTGACCGGGCCATGATTTGCTCTGTATATCTTGTTTAGTTGGTATTAGGTACACGGCCATTGGAAAGAGATTGACCCAAGTGTCAACTATGACACTTTCCTGCACCTAATACTCATAAGTATTACTTACCCAACGCCGACTACCAAGTGACTTGATTCAGGGTCAATTTTTGGGAAATGTGGCACCTGATTATATCATGTGCGCCATGTGATTTAAAAACTATGATCTAAAAACGTCTCTTACATGTGATTCGAAGTGGTCAACACCTTTAAACTAACGTCTATCATGAAAATCTCTGACACCATAGGTCTTTAGATCATGGTCTTAAAATCACACGAGAGAGAGACTCCTTTGAATCACGTGTGATTTCAAAGGATTTGCGACTGCGGTATTGAAATTTTTGCTCCTTTAATTCTTTGTCAATTAGTAATGTTATTTAAGATGATCCTGTTCTGCAATTGAAATTATACCTTTTTATCTTCTCGGTTTCATGATGCAGGTTGAAATTATGTCTTCGTGTTTCATATTGGCTTTCTTTTCATTTGAAGTTAGTAATAAAATTATATATGTTATGATCTTTCATCTTGATTTGCAGAATTTCCGGAGTGTGGTAGCATCTACCTAAGAAGTCAAATCCTTTATTGGGCAAGCGGCTAGTGTTGAAGAGATGTAGAAGCAATCCTTTAATAGCGATAACCACCAAAGGAAAGAAGATAAAAGGCCTTTTCCAATCAATTCAAGCTACATTTCGGTGAGAGATTTCGAGGGTTTTTCTTTAACCATCCGTTTGGGTGATGTGACTTTTGTATCTTTTTATTAGTGGATTTTCTGGACTAGGTCCGTGGTTTTTACCTTTGCTTCAAAGGGTTTTCCACGTTAAAATCTTGGTCTCTCTTGCTATTTGTTTATTTTGATCTTCCGTGGTTATTCGCTTATTGTTCCATTTTCCCGTTTATAAAGACTCTTTTCCCATCAATGAGATGGCCATCTTAAGTGTTAAGTGATCATCTTACGGCTAACTTGAAATTTAAATGGGTTATGAGCTTAAGCATGGTAGCATCGTCAATCAACCTCTCTTTTCAGACACTAATGTGTTATCTTTATGGTTTCAAATCGTACCAAATTCCCTTTTAAGTATTACATGGGGAGCAATTGTTGGACACCATCAAAGCGGTCGATTTAAAGATTGGCACAAGGCACAATTTCTATTATTCTACTTTACACATTGAACCATTAAATCGGATGATAGGCTTCAAGTCAGTTGAATCAAATGATAAAGGTCTTGTTTTGTGCCAATCTTTGTTCAAGCCACTCAGTCATAGGGACATGTAGACTGGGATGTCCCTCATGATGAGTAGACACCCATTGTAGACTAACTCTAAATAAAATTCTCTTGATTTGTGTATTATTATATAATTCCCGAGACTTGACCATTTAGTATAAAAATGAGATTGACCCGACTGCTACCCTTCCAACTTAAGGGTCTCAATGGGCCGGTCCAGGCTGGCAAGAGAATAACCTAGCCCATATCTAGCCCGAGGAAATACCTGGCCTATCACATAAGCGGGCTTTTTGGGCCGGGTTGGAGCAGGCTTGAGCCTATCTAAGCCAAATATTAATCTTTTTAAGGTTGAATCTAGGCCCGACTTGAGCCCATTTTACCCTTTTTAGTAATTGCAGTTGAGATAAATCATCAACTAACTTATTAAAATTAGGATAATGTAGTAATTTCACTAATATTGACTAATACATAAGAAACGGGTTTATAAAAATACATACATGTATATTTTTATTGGGGTCAAGCCGTCGTGTTAGACCACGCCAAAATAGCTCTTTAGTATAATGAGCCAATGGGCTTGAATTTATATGCCCAAGCCCAGCCTGTTTATATAAGTGGGCTAAACCGGCTGGTGCCATTTATTAAATTGGCAAAAAGATAAAGCCCATACCCAACTCATAGCGGACCGGGTAGGGCTCAAGCAGCCTGGCCCATTGAGATCCTTATTCCGACTTGAGTAAAACTCGTATCTATTGCTCTTTAAGTATCCCATTACGGGACTTACTCTCCAAACCATCATTTATTTAAACACTAAATGACGTTTAAACGATCTTACATCAATTATTGGCTTATGATCTCGGAAATTGCACTGGCCAAAGTGATATATTATCAATTTGATGGGCTATGAGTCCAAAATTCACACTTTTGAGAGATTCGAACCATCCGCTCTGTGCACTCTAATACTAACAATTGTTCTTAATTTTGATGGCTAATATTAAAGTTCACCGATTGGATGATTTACATCACTTAGAAGCATGATCCTTTGGCTGGGACATATTCCACTGATGGATTGCCACTTGAAAATTTTAGATTAGCATAGATGTGTGCCACATGGCATGGCGTGTTTGACTACGCCAAAATAGCTCTTTAGAATTAAGCACCAATGGGCTTGAATCTATATGCCTAAGCCCATCCTGTTTATATAAGTGGGCTAAACCGGCCGGTCCCATTTATTAAATTGGTAAAAAGATGATGCCCATACCCAATTCATAGCGGACTGGGCAGGGCTCAAGCAGCCTGGCCCATTGAGACCCCTATTCTGACTTGAGTAAAACTCGTATCTATTACTCTTTAAGTATCCCATTACGGGACTTACTCTCCAAACCATCATTTATTTAAACACCAAATGACATTTAAATGATCTTACATCAATTATTGGCTTATGATCTTTGGAAATTTAGACCGTCAAAGTGATATATTATCAATTTGTTGAGCTATGAGTCCAAAAATCACACTTTTGAGAGATTCGAACCATCCGATCTGTGCACTCTAATACTAACGATTGTTCTTAATTTTGATAGCTAATATTAAAGTCCACCAATTGGATGATTTACATCACTTAGAAGCATGATCCTTTGGCTGGGACATTCCATCGACGGATTGCCACTTGAAAATTTTAGATTAGCATAGATGTGTGCCACATGGCATGGCGGTAAATCAAACTTCAATGGTGTGAGATAAAAAGTAATATTTTAATGGTGTAAGGTCATTTAAACAACATTCGTAATAAGCGTAAAAGATAACCTAAATAATGGGTTTTTTAGGAAATTTACTCTATAAATTAAATAAGACCCGCCCTACTTATCACTCTTTTGCTTAGCTGGTATTTTGTAATGTATTGTTCATACATAGATCTTATTAATTATTTTTATTCTTTTGATTATTTACTGATTATTTTGGTTCTTTTCGTTCTAATCTTGTCCTCTTCGCCCTCTTCTTTTTCATTTAAATTTCGTAATGTAAATTATAATTAATTTTTTTATAATTTGCATTATTGTCTGTATTTATATCCTTCTAATAGATTTATAGGATTTTCGGAGAGGAATGGATAACATTAGCAATAAGATCTTGTGTTCTTGGGAGTCCTGTTAACCTTTTTTTTTTAAAGGTAAAAATAAATATGTTTATGTGGTTTTATATTTTATATTTTAAGTTTGAATTAGTAGTTTTTTCTACTTAGATCCATATTAAAGTTTTGTATTTAGATCAGTAATGATTGCTTTTTTTTTATTGGAATTAATGTAGCTGTGAAATGTGAAATCTTTTTTTTTTTTTGATGAATATCTTCTTACTTATATCAATTAATCTTGAGGTTTTTTTATAGTCGTAAATGTATAGAAACTAAAGTTTTTGTTGCATCTGTTGGGTTATAAGAGTCCATAAAGAAATTAAAAGCCCTAAAATGTAATAGATAGATAGAAAAGTTAATGCAGAATCTTATCTTTATACCATTAATTGTTGCTACTCACCTGTTAACTGTAGCACTGAATATCAATTCGAGAATCATTATCTTTATACCATTAATTGCCCCCATGACAAATTTATAGTTTAGAATAACATTGATATTCGAATTAGTACGGAGAACATTGACTAGTATTTACTTGTATTAAATTATTATTGATTATTTTTGTTTTTTTGATTACGTAATATGATCATTTTCTGATTTGAAATGATGCATTCCGTATCTGTGACTGATTATTTTGGTTCTAATCTTGTCTTCGTGACCTTCTTATTCTTTTGAATTTCATAATGTAAACTATGTATTTATAATCCTTCTTATTGATTTATAGGATTTTTAGAGTGGAGACAGAAGCATCTGCAACAAGACTTGGGAGTCAGGTTCACTTCTCACGTGAGGAAGGAAGATCAAGCTTCTCCTTCACTCTTCTGTTTTTATAACCAAAATAGCAAACCACATAATATCTAGATCTTTGTGATTACAATTCTACCCACTTAACTTGAAACTATTTCCGGTGTTAAGCGCATATACTAGACTTAGCGTGTATGTTACCAAAAACAAAACTTCCACAAGTCCGAAACAAAAAACCTTTGACCACATCTCTCATCATACCCTAAGCTACCCAAATAATCAAATTTGTCTCAGAATTCTGGGCATGCTTACCGAGGTAAACGAAAAATAGGTCTAAAATATCTGGGATATTACATTCTCCCCTCCTTAGAAATTTTCGTCCTCAAAAATGAAAAAGACACACCACCAGGTCAATAAAAGAAAGCCCACCCGTAGCACAAAGCCGGAACGCAAACGCAAACCACAAAACAAAAACAAATAGAAGTACATGGGTCACAGTGCGATGGCCTACATCCCGAGTGTCACGTGTCGGGAAACAACCTCACTGTGACTCATGGTGAACTGACCAGAGCAAATGCAAGGCAAAAAGCAAAGGTACAAAAACGGAACAGGTAACAAATAGGGTCAAATTGAATCAAATGCAAAATCAATTGCCAAGACGAAGACAAAACAAAACAAAAGGCAATCCATATGAAAAGGACTCAGAACCCATAATGCAAAGCCAAAACAGCCTTAGATATAAATACATAAACCACTAATATTGGCAAAAGAGTCCACCACATATGCAAGGCAACTATATATCCAATGTTAAACATCCATAGATTATATGATGCATAAACAAAATAAAACGGAACGAAATATCCAAGAAAACGAAACAAAAGTATATAAAGAGTGGCAAAAAGATAGAGCCACCAGGTTCTAGATAATCCATATAATAAGTACAATCCATAAGAAACGACAAAAATTTATCATAATAGCACACTAGCTGATCTAATCCTCTCCTCGCCTCCAACAAATAAGCCTAGTCATCGTCTCCCACCATCAAAGATCATCATCATCATCGTGTCGCCATCACCCACATCCGTAGGTACCGACCTGCTCCTGATGTAGAAGGGTGGTGAACCGACGCCCGAATATCTGCCATGTATGTCGCATAGTCGGCGGGAAACGAGTGCTGCATCAAGTACGTCAAAGCCCCGCCATGAACCTCCAACTCCCGACTCATGGAGCTTGTATGCTGTGTCAGCGCCTCAATCTGCTGACCCATGGAAGTCATCTAGCGAGTAAACTCTGACAGGGTGAGTACGTCAGTCTGTGGGGCCTGGTCGGGCGCAAGAGCGACATGCTCGGCTGCTGCATGCTCGGCATCCTCCTCATCATCCTCATCAGGAACCACCGCACCGTTGGGAGCCTCAACCAATTTATTGTAGGTTCTACCCCAATCGACCAATTTATAATGTTTGAGACTAGCCGTGGACCGTGGCTCAGTAGGGGGAATCTCATAAACTGGTCCTGCTCGATAATTTTCAATCATCACCGAAATCAAGCGAGCATATGGAATGCCCTTCGCCGGTGTCTTAACTTTCTTGCCCATCTTCTCACGAGCTTTAATGATACCCTTAAACACGACTTTTGAGGCATTGAACCAACGTTCTTTAAATGCTAAAAACAAAATCTGCTGAATGGGGCCCCGTCATTCTGATTTATGCCCAAAAGGGTAAAGGGTGGCCTTAAAAAATCATATCCAACATCCACATTGTGTCGGGCATTTGAGAACGTGTGATAGCTTTGCCTGAACCATGACGACCTTGGGTCATCTGTGCGATGACCTCATGAACCGGGACAGGTTTAGGGCGGGGAAGAGCCAAACCCATAGTGGTTGAGTGTGTGGTCAGGCATCGCATTGCCATAGCAATGTCATCAAGATCAAAGGCGTAGTCACGCCCATCAAGAGTGGTGTAGATTTTCTTGCCGACCTCCCTTCGCATACGTTGATAGAATAAGCGTACTAAGCAGGGATAGAAGTGTCTCGTGTAAAGGTTGCAACAAAGAGGTCAATTGGGCTTTTCGAGATAATCAAGAACCCTTGATACCCCAAAACTCAGGGCTGTTCACGGATTTGTGGGGCATGGGTGGCATAGGGGTTTGAACCGACTGTGGTGGGTGTGGAGGTCGCTTGAAGACCCATTTGATGTAGGGACCCTAACAGGTTTGTTTCTTTGGTCCCATGAGAGTAAAATGCAAGAAAATCAAAATGCAAAAGAAGAATCAACAAAAACCCAAATGAAGTGGGTTTACCTTGGTAGAAATCTCACAATTGATGTCTTGGTCATGCGATCCAAGTGCCAAGCCAAACCGAAATGAAACCCCTTGAATCCAAAACAAATTGCAAGAGAAGCCACAAAAATCCAAAACCCTCAAAACCTTAAGCTGCACTTCTTCAAAAGCCCGAATGCCAAAACCCCAAAACAGAACCCCACTTAACCCGACAAATTCGACCCTCGAATTCAAATACGATGGTCGAATTTCCCATAAGTTTGTCAGAATTTGTAAGCTCAAAATGGTTGTGCATCTTTGTTCATGAAATTCGACCCTCCATTTTGAATTTCGACCCTCAATTTCTCGTAGTCTGTTTTCTTCCTAAATTTCAAAATTTTGAGATGTGGGTCTATTGCTTTGGGTCCAAATTGACCTCCCATGAGCCTTTTCATGCTAAACATTGAACCTGACCATAATGCAAGGGTAAACCATATTTTTGCTCATGAAATTAACCAAAGCAATTTCAAAGTTGACCCGGCTAATTCACAGGTTCATTAGTGAGAGTAACCACCCATATGCAAATATAAATTTCCGAAAATTTATTTACCTCTATAAAGTAGGAAATATATACATTGTCACACAGAAAGTGATACTGACATTAAAATTTTAAATGGCACTCGAAAAGCTGTATAGTCTAGTATCAGTGCATGTCAGGATTCTAAAGTTGCATACATCCAATATACAATTTCTCAAAAAATTCAATCAAACAGGCTCGGGAATTGCTCTCGGAGCTCAGCTTCGTGCTCCCAGGTGGCTTCCTCTGGTGTATGATTCCTGCATCTGACGAGAACCAAAGGAATCCTCTTAGTGCGTAGAATCTACTCCTTGCAATCTAAAATCTGTACCGGGTCCTCGATCACCGTCAAACCATCCTGAAGCTCGATGGGTTGGTAATCAAGCACGTGAGTCGGGTTGCGTATGTATCTCCGCAGCATGGAAACATGAAAGACGTTGTACATGCTGGACAATTGCGGCGGTAGCGCCACTCGGTATGCAACTTCTCCGACTCGGCCTAATATCTCAAAAGGCCCAACGTACCGAGGACTCAGCTTCCTTCATTTGCCGAATCGCATAACGCCTTTCGTAGGCGAGATTCGAACAAACACATTGTCACCGACCTGAAAATCCACATGTCTCCTCTTGAGATCGGTGTAGCTCTTCTGACGACTCTAAGCTACACGCAGTCTCTCGCGAATCAACCGAACTGCCTCGTTCGTACGCTCTACAATCCCAGGTCTGATAATAAACTTCTCACCCACTTCTTCCCAGTTTAGCGGTGATCTGCACCGCCGTCCATATAAAGCCTCGAACGGTGCCATACCGATGATAGCTTGGAAGCTATTGTTGTAAGCAAACTCGATCAGAGGTAAGTGTTAGTCCCATGACCCATGAAAATCTAACATGCAAGCTCTCAGCATGTCCTCAATGATCTGATTCACTCACTCAGTCTGACCATCGGTTTGTGGGTGGAATCTTTGAAATGAAGTCGTCGAGAACCCATTCCTTCTTGAAACCGCTGCCAAAACTGTGAAGTAAACAGTGGATCCCTGCCGAACACAATACTTGCCGATATACCGTGTAGTCGAACGATCTCGTTGAGGTATAACTCTGCAAGTCTACTGGCGGTATACATAGTATTGTATGATAGGAAATGAGCAGACTTGGTTAACCGATTGACAATGACCCAGATGGCATTGTTCTTCCTCAGTGTTTTTGACAAACCCATAATAAAGTCCATTGAAATGGCTTCCCATTTTCACTCGGGTACAGGTAAAGGTTGCAACAACCCTGCTGGATTCTGATGATCAACCTTAACCTGCTGATAAACCAAGCATCGCGATACGTACTCAGCGACGTCGCATTTCAAACCTCGCCACCAGAAGCTCTTCATTAAATCTTGATACATCTTGGTGCTACCAGGATATATGGCATACATCGATTTGTGAGCCTCTTCCAAAATGGCATCCGGCTCAAGATTTATCAAGACATACTCGCCTCAAACAACAAGGTCTCATCTGCCCGAATGGAGAAATCCTTCTTGCTTCCACTAACCACATCTCGCCTAATGGCCATCAGCTCATTGTCCGTCATCTATAGTTTCCTGATATTCTCGAAGAGCATAGGACGAAGTACAAGTGTAGCCATCAGTGCTCCCGAGCCTTTGACATTGAACCGTGAGCTGCCTAAGGCCATATCTTCCAGTAGCTTCCATCTCTGTATCCGACTGACAAGATGTGATAATTGTGCTGAATACCTCCTACTAAGAGCATCAGCAACGGCATTCGCCTTTCCCAGATGGTACTGGATCGAGCAATCATAATCTTTTAAGAGCTCCATCCATCGTCGTTGTCGCATATTTAAGTCCTTCTGAGTAAATAGGTACTTGAGACTCTTGTGATTGGTGAATATATCACATATCTCATCGTAGAGGTAATGTCTCTAGATCTTCAGGGCAAAGATAACTGCTTCTAACTCAAGATCATGCGTCGGATAATTTCTTTCATGGTCCTTTAACTGCCTTGAATCATATGCAATGACCCACTCGTGTTGATTAAGAACACAGCCTAATCCGCCATCAGAAGCATTATTGTACACTGTGAAGCCTCCACTGCTAAAAGGTATAGCAAGTACCGGTGCTGTAGTCAATCTCCGCTTTAGCTCCTAAAACCTCTACTCACATTACTCTGTCCAATCAAACTTCACATTCTTCTTAGTAAGCTGTGTAAGTGGACCAGATATTTTCGAGAAACCCTTGACAAATCTCCGATAATACCCTGCCAGACCAAGGAAACTACAGACTTCTCAGAATCGTCGCTCGCTCCCGCTCACCACCGAAAATCTTTGTAGGATCAATGATATACCTGACTCAAAGACTACGTGGCCCAAGAAACTGACCTGATCGAGCCAAAACTCACACTTACTGAGTTTGGCATATAGCTGATGGTCCCTCAGTATTTGAAGAGCCACTCGTAGATGCTGCACATGCTCCTCTCTAGTTTTCAAATAGATGAGGATGTCATCTACGAAAACTACCACAGACTTATCTAGATGTGGCTTGAACGCATGGTTAATCAAATCCATAAACGATGCAGGCACATTTGTCAACCCAAATGGCATCACTAAGAACTCATAGTGGTCATATCGCGTACGAAATGCGGTCTTGGGTATATATTCCGCCTTAATCTTGAGCTGGTGATAGCCTGACCACAGATAAATCTTCGAGAAGAACTTTGTACCTCACAATTGATCAAACAAGTCATCTATCCGCAAAAGTGGATAACGATTCTTAATCGTCATCTTGTTGAGCTGGCGATAATTGATGCTGTATGCATCGATCCGTCTTTCTTCTTCACAAAAGGACCGACGCTCCCCAAGGAGAAACACTCGCGAATGAACCCTTTATCTAATAGCTCTGTTGTTCCTTGAGCTCTTTCAACTTTGCAGGCGCCATCCGATATGGTGCCTTAGACAAAGGTTCGGTACTCGGCGCTAACTCGATCCCGAACTCGATCTCTCGATCAGGTGGCAACCCAGGTAAGTCCTCAGGGAAAATATCAGGAAACTCATAAGCAACCGTGATAAGAGAAATATCCAACTTCTCTTCTTTATGATCTTGTAAGTAAGCAAGGTAGCCACTGCAATCGTTCCTCATCATGCGCTCAGCCCGAATAGCAGAAACAAGCGGGGCAACCTTCGATTTCACTCCACAGAATCGAAAGGATTTCCGCTTTGGCGGTCGAAAAGTCACGATCTTCTGTAGATAGTCCACGCTCGCATGATATGTCGCCAACAAATCCATCCCAAGAATCACGTCGAACCCTTCCATGCTCAACGTAATCATGTCGGTCACTGTCTCGTGATCATCAACCATCACGATGACTAACTAACACCCTGTATCTGTGCTCACTGAACTTCCCGTAGGAATTTTCACATCCAAAATGAAAGCGAGGGGTTTGGAAGCAGTACCCAACTTCTCGGAGAAAAGAGGAGTGATAAACGAGTGTGTAGACCTCGGGTCTATCAAAGCTCGTGCTTCAGTTTTACTCAAGTCGCCTTCACGACTTATCATAAGGGTACCTTTTATCAAGAATTTTACCATTAATTAAATGCAATGATTTTAGTTTTCAAAAGGTTCTTTAATGAATTCACAATTGCCATCAATATTAATTAATGTAAGAATTGACAATCTGAACTTTAATGATACCTCGGATCACGTCATTCGACGTTTGGGCATTCTGTGCAGTCACCGCGTAGGCTCGACCCGAAACTGTAGGTCGCGATGATTTCTGCGTAGCGACAGACGTAGTCCTACGCTTGTCCACCTCAGGACAATCCCTAATCATATGACCAACCTGTCCGCATCTGAAACATCCTCTAGTGTTCCTTCGGCAATCCTTTGTCTTATGTGGTTTCCCATATCGTGTACATGCTGGAGTAGGGACAGGAGTAACTGCTGGTCCACGGGATGATCCCTGAGCTACAGAAGCTCTGCTTGTAATTGTGCTCCCAACTCTGAAAGGTCGCACTAGTGACGAACTCTGCGGTCGCTGATAGGAAGAAGATACATGTCCCAATGTAACAACCGGCATGGAATACGATGGCTGAATAGGATAGTGAGGAGGTTTTGAGAACCTCAGCTTTTTGTTCGCCTGCTCAGACACACTCGACTGTCCCTGGCCAAACCGGTTTCTATTTCCCTGTTCTCGCCTCAGATACTATTTCTGGATGTCTTCCTCACCAAAGAGAGCCTTAGACATGACACCCGCATAAGTCTCCATCTCCCACATTGACACCCTCTCTTGAATGTTTGGCCTCAAGCCCCTCAGAAATTTCTGGACCCTCATCAACTCAGTGGCCACATGTAAGGGCGCGAACCGTGCAAGCCTATCAAATTCTGCGTCGTACTCGCATACAAACATCTCATTCTGTTCCAGCGTAATGAACTGGACTTCCCACTAATTTCTTACGATCTTTGGAAAATACTGATCGTTGAATGTGTCCATGAACTATGCCCAAGTCCATGGAGTGTTGGGGTAGTCCTGCTCTCAAGTCCTGAATACAGATTGGGCGAGGCCACCAAGGGCTGGCCTCGCCCAATAGCTTGAAGGTTGCCCAGCGTACCTTCTCAACATCGGTGCACTGCAACTCCTCAAAGATTTTCTCCATTTCGTTGATCCATCCCTCAGCCTCTATGGGATCTGTCTGCCTCGAGAAAGTAGGTCTCTTCCTCCTGAACTCTGCAAAACCCCCGGGCTGATTTTTGGCTGCCAGCAACTGTCTGCTGATCCATTGCCGCAGTCTGTTGGGCCATATTGGTGGCCAAAGCCGCCAATACTTGGTCAACATTTCCTCCTCCCCCTCTACCAGTTCCCAATGGATCTGCATTAGGACCCGTAGCCACTCCATCTCTCACTCGCGAGGTACCTACGTCCTCATGCACCTCATCCATACGAACTGTTCTAGGCCCGTCTCCACCTCTCTCTCGCCTCAATCGTGGAGCCATCGATCGTCATTGTTGAAGAACAATAACAATGGATCAGTATTGATTGTAAAAACAATCATGCCCTTAGTCCTAAGACTCTGAACCTAGAGCCAAGCTCTAATACCAACTGTGACGACCTGACTTTTCCAATCCTTAAAGGTATAGGAAAGGTCGGTTCATCAACTTATTGATTTCTCAATAAGCCGTAACAAACAGAAGCCGGCAGCATAAGCATAAGCATAAGTCAAAACAGAGGCATAGCAAAAATAAGCAAGAATAGAAGTTCAATCAAAAAATATATCACCCTGAGGAACCAGGAAGAACCACCGATGATGGCCAATCTAACACCTAAAATAGTGGTTCCTAATGATGGTTCCTCATGTGATATCCAAAAAGACAAAACAATGGCCTAGGGCCCAATATTCATTTAATTCTAAACCCAAAAGTACCAAAAGAACAAGTCTAGATCAAGGAAAGAATTCCTTTGCTGGAGTCTCCAATTCCTCGTCATGAATATAGTTGGAGTCTTCCAGATCCAAATCTTCAGATCCCAAGTCAGTCTCAACACCTGTGACGTATAGTCGAGGTGAGCTAACATCGAAGCTCAATAGAGGAAGCATATCCATTTGTATTTTATTTCAAGTAAAGGTTTTTCAAAGACAAAATCGGATCAGATATGGTTTTCAAAAGATGCTTTAATGCCTAATTTCCAGTTCTAAAATCGAAAGCCAAAATATGATTCCAATAAGCTGATGTTTTGATGTTTTCAAATTCTGAATTAACATGCTTTTTGTCTTAAATTTATAACTTAAAAATAATCTCTCAAATTACATACTAGCATGAGAGCACGAGTATCATCGATGGGAAACCCTACTGACTATCGTCGTTCATGAACCCTTTTTCGAAAGTGCAACAAACCCCTATGTAATGAGGGCAACTTGCACCAAACTGAATTTTCCGTCAACGCGGTTGGTAGGATCTAGGGTTTCGTTCGTATGTGCCTCAAATCAAATGCAATGCTAAACATATCGTATGTTATGTAATTAATATATTTTTCGGATTTTCGGAGTTCTGATTCAAAGTTCACATTCAAAAATGAAGTTCAGAAGTTCAAATTTCCGAGTTCTTATATCAAAGTTTCGGAGTTCTTAATCATGTCAGGTTTATCAAAATTCAGATTTCAATGCTTGCAACAAATAACCAAAATTTATAATATAATACAAATTAGGTTTAGGGTTCCCCTACCTCGACTTAGTTCGATCCAAACACAAGCAAAGCAGTCCTCACTTTGGACTCCTATCACAAAACCTACAATAATTAACACCTAAGGTGTTAATTAAGTCTAAAAAGTCAACCAAAAGACTCCCCAAAACAGTTTCCAAAAGTTTCAAACAAACTAAAAAAAAATAGGGCAAAATTCGACTCTCGAATTTATATTCGATGGTCGAATTCCCAAAATTGCATCAGGGTATAAAAGCCCAAATTCGACCCTCGAATTTCAAATTCGTCCCTCGAATTTCTCCAAGTCCTGCTTTGCAAAATTTGTCTTCTTACTATTTTTCTTCTCATTCAAGAACTTGTTATCTCTACATTCACCATATTTTTACTCTAAGCAAGGCACAATTAATTAACTCAAAGGGGTTTAAAGCCTACCTCTTGAAGTTAGATCCTTTGGCTCTCGCTATGCCAAATTCAAGCACCTAACAAACCACAAAGTTCAATTGGGCACCAAAGATCATTCCATCCCAAACCTTGCTATTAGAGCAAAGGCTAGCCCAGATCATTCACCAAACCGTCCACTCTCCCCTAGTCTTCCTTCCCAATATCTTAATCAAATCAAAAGTAAGACATAAGGCTTATCAATGGTTGAGATGGGGAGAGGGATTCTAACTCTCAAAGGATCTAAAGATCAAAACAAGGAGGCAAGGGTTGTTGGGAGTGCACTTCTCACGTGAGGAAGGAAGATCAAGCTTCTCCTTCACTCTCCTATTTTTATAACCAAAATAGCAAACCACATAATATCTAGATCTTTGTGATTACAATTCTATCCACTTAACTTGAAACTATTTCCGGCGTTAAGCGCATATACTAGACTTAACGTGTATGTTACCAAAAACAAAACTTCCACAAGCCTGAAACAAACAACCTTTGACCACATCTCTCATCATACCCTAAGCTACCCAAATAATTAGACTTCTCTAGTAAATTCTCCGGGCATGCTTACCGAGGTAAACGAAAAACAGGTCCAAAATATATGGGATATTACAGAAATAATGACCCGATCACCTACTACCAAGTTCCAAGCCGAATATGCTGAAGGGCTGCACATCTGACCGTCCATTTAAAATCTAGCGGTCATAAAATCATTTCAGTATTTTATGTACTCTTAAATGGGAAATTTACACTTTTGGCCCTATAAGTTTGCGTATTTGCAAAAAGGCCCTAAGTTTCAATCTTTGCGAAATAGACCAGCTCTAAGCCAAGCCGTTTCCACATCAGCAACGACCTTTTCCATTATATATATGATTATTTTCCTTTATATTTCATTGTTTTCTATTGTCGCTTTTTCCAGTCAAGACTGCACTGTAGCCCTATCAACAACAATTGAGCACTGGTAAGATACATTTTTTATATAGAACATTAGAAATTGGAAGATAACGAAACAAGAGAGTGATCCGCTACCTTGTATTAGTGTATCGCTATCTTATGCTAGCAACCGCTACCTTAAGATAGCGATACGCTAATTTAAGGTAGCAACCGCTATCTTATGTTAGCATATCGCTATTTTAAGATAGCGGATACACTAACAGTTAGGTTGTATGTTAATTATGATTTTTTTTATAACCTAATTTTTATTATTTAAGATGTTTTAAGTTGAAATAGATGTTCCCCTACTTTGCCATTTTGATGGGGTCCGTGTCGATGACAATACTTATAACGATAAACATCGTAGGATTGTCGCTATCACAGAGAAGATATCGTTTGATCATTTTAAGCAGAAAATGTGCAAGGTCAATAGGACTTGACCGAAAGAACATTCTATTAAACATTCAGAGCATATTGTATTGGAGATGGTGTGATAAATATTTATATTGAGAAATCATTTGTCACTCTCGTCATAGAAATTTTATCGTCATTCGAAGTATTTCAACCGTTTCAAGAAACAAACATAGATCATAAAGAATGTGGGGTAAATGTCATATTAGGAGATAATGATGGTGTGGAACCAGAACATTCGATTGAAAATGAAGGAATACGGTTTGAAGAGGAGAACATCATTGCACCGATAAGAGTCGACGATGATGGAAATATGAATATAAGATTTCGCTCATACCGTAGGCCACTGGAGCAACCCTCTTCAGACATTTCAATGAGAGAAGACGATGAGGATCAAGGATATTGTCCTCAACTGAATCCGATGCATTATACATGTCAGTTTAACTTTGAATCGATAAATAGTATATTCGATTAGAATCGATGAGAAACATTTTTGGTAGACTTTAGTCCATACTAATGGCCTTCCTAACCAATAGCTTCGGAGACAACAGTAATCGAGGTCAAAACACAAGATCCTATCTCACCCCAAACATCCCAACCTCGACGAACCGCAAATCAAAACAATCGCACTAACCAACCATACCTCTACGGACTTAACCCAGGGCACATAATAATCATCCAGTGGATGACAGTGATAGTGATCCTGAAAATAATAAAGCATCAGCCTTGCCTACTTCGCGTATTAATACTAATAGAGGAATTGATCAATCTCTGGTGGATGATGACTTTGAGCTTAATGACTTGAAAGGCGAGTATATGGATTAGGATGATGAGGAACTCTATGAAGGGGGGCCAATTAATGTTGGTCAGGCATTCAGAAATAAGAAATCTTTTCAGAAAGTCGTTAAAGAGTTTGTCATGACAAATAATTTTCAAATAAAACTAATAAAAAGTAGTCCTCTTCGAGTTACGGCGAGGTATATTGCAGTAGGATGTGTTTGGCGGATACATGCATCAAAATTGATGGGTGTGGACACGTTTGTCGTAAAGACTTTTTGCCCGAAATAGACGTGTGGAAGGACAGCTTTCGAAAGTGGACATCGCTAGTATACGACACCATGAATAGCTTCCTTCGTGAGAGATAAGTTGTTAACGGGCTTTGACGAAAGTCCTGCTTTAATAATTTTTTATATTGAAAAAAATACGGTGTAACAGTAGGTTACTAGAAAGCGTGGATAGGAAAAGAAATGACATTAAATAATATCCGAGGTAGTTGTAAGGAGCAATTTAAGATGTTACAGTCTTATATCGCTGAATTACAGCGGGTTAATCCAGACGTGTAGACGAAATTTTATTGCAAGCCTAATAATGCCTTTTAGAGGTTCTTTGTGGCTTTTGGTCATTGTATTAGAAACTTTCGTAACACTTTACGAAGAATAATTACAGTAGATGGGACACATTTGCATAGACGATAAAAAGGAGTGTTGTTAATAGCTACGAGGATAGACGAAAATAAATATTTATTTCTCATAGCGTTCGGTGTTGTACCTAAAGGGAACGAAGATCATTGGGCATGGTTTCTTAAACTATTAGGGAATCGCGTAATCGGAGATTTTCAAGAGTAGTTTGTATTGCTATCAGACCAGCGAAGGGTGATGAATGTTGTGAAAGTTTTTCCTAACGCTTCTCACACTACTATATGCTACACATAACTTTGAATCTTTTTATACATATAAGGATACAATCTCCGATCACTATTTTGGGTTGTCAGACGTACATTCTCGGAGGTAAAATTTAAATAAATTTTACCAAAAATCTAAGACGATGCCCCACGAAATGTACAACATGGATAAAAGAAATCAGACACCATTTTTGGGCACGCGCATATTTTCCTATGATATGCTGACAACAAATACAACTGAAAACATTAATAGTGTGTTGAAGATAGCCAGGGAGGAACCGATTATGGCCATGCTAGAAACCATTTGTACAAAGGTAATCAAAATCTACCTTCGATGTCAGGAGGAAGGAAATAAAATGACACATGTGTTGACACCGATGGCGGAAGAGCGCATAACATGAAATTCAGGGTGGGCCCGTCAAAAGAATATCGTTCCCTATGGTCGCGATATATTTCAAGTTAAACGGGAGGCAATACACTCACAGTGTCTATCTAGAGAAACGAACGTGCACATATAGATATTAGGTTATCCTTGGATTACCATGTTCACATGCGATCGCGACATTATCACGTAGGAACAAGGAATGGGAGATTCCCCAATTTTATGAGAATTGGTTTACTAGTGCCTTATTTAGAGAAACTTACAAAGAACACTTTGTTTAGACTGTTGATAAGCACCAATTGACCGTTCTAAGGTAAGACATCGAGGTTTTGCCTCCACGCAAGATACGTTAAGCCGGTCGTCCGAAGAAAATGAGGATAAAATCTAAAGGTGAAGTTCGACCACTATAGTGTAAAACTTATAACAAATACAGAAATAACCATCACTCGTGTAAATTTGTTAGAATATGAAACTTATTTTTTAGCACAACTTTGCCTTAGTCCATTCATTCCCCATGTCATTATGTCTATTGTGCTATTTATTTCGATCTAAGAACAAATGGTTCTGCCTTAATTTGTAACATTAGATTTATTTTCTACAATTATAGGAGCGATGGATTGTACTTGTTTTGTTTTAAGTTGACACTAATAGAGAAGTGATGTTTTTTTATTAACAATCTAGAACAAAATTCAATCTTACCATAGTGATCCGCTATGGTAAGATAGCGGTCCAATAGCGGATCGCTATGGTAAGATAGCGGTTCAATAGCGGGCCGCTATCTTACCATAGCGTTTCGCTATAGTATCTTTCAAAATTATGAAAAAAATAATTATTATAATTATACAAACCAAAATTTTAGTATATATTTATTTATGAAAATATACATTCATTCATCATTCATTATCAAAAAACTACAAAATATAAAAAAATCTACAACTGAAAAGAAAAAAAAAACTAAACATTCATTGTCCCAAACATGAACAATGAATGTTCGATTTCGAGTCTACATTGTTACATGTCTTTCTCCTCAAAATCGGTTGTTCATTGCTCGAGAAATATTCGACATACTTCAGTACAAAAATACCGCAGTCCCAACCATTGTGTTGGCGAGGAAGATCGGTTCTATCTATCATTGTTACCTGCCACGATTGATCGAGAGCATAACTCAGACTGATAGCGTGAAGAAGTCGTTCCAGATGATGCCATAGACTTTCTTTGTGCGCTTCAAATTTCTTCCTTGAACACTCTGGGTCGGCCGGGTCTATCAGCTTAATAACACGAATGCAATAGACAAGGCCCAATGGCTATGTTTCTGGCTATGCATTAGAAGCCCTCGCTGCTGGTTGAAAGGCAGAAGGCTGAGGGGTAGGGCGTTCAAAGGCAGGTGGTTGGGGAGCGGAGGGCTGAGGGGCAAGGGTTTGAGAGGCAGGTGGTTGGTGCAAAGGGCTGAGGGGCAGGGGGTTGAGAGGCAGGTGGTTGGGTTATAGAGGGCTCAGGGGGTTGAGAGGCAGGTGGTTGGGGAGCAACGAAGGAATCAAATAGCACCGAAGAAAAAATATCATCCTACATCAGTACAATACATGCATGAAATGAAAATTTGAGGGCAAATTAAAATTGAATTCAACAACTAAATTAGCTACCGATCTGTCATCTTAAGATAGCAATCCAGTATTATATGATAGCAGATCGCAATATTAATGTTATCGTAAAATAGCGTACCGATATCTTAACGCTATCTTAAGATAGCGGTCCGCTATTTTATGATAGCAGTTTGCAAGCTTAAGATAGCGTTAAGACAGAGGTACACTATTTTTAAGGATTGCTATCTTAAGATAGCGATACGCCATCATAACGCTGTCTTATAATAGCGATAAGCTATCATACAATATCATATCACTATGTTAAGATTTTTAAAATATTTATTTTAGAAAAATAAAATTTGTTAGAGTTAGACTATGTACCTTCGACAAATGAGACTTTACTGCCTCAAGCTCCGTTCTTATTGCTCCATTTTCGCTTCTCATATAAGCTACCTGATCTTCCAGATTCCCCACTTGCTCCTGTAGGGTCTTCTTCTCTCTCCCGAGCTTCTCAATTGTTAGAGCTTGTCCTTTTAGTACCATAAAGGCATGCTTGAAATCGCCTTTCATCTCTTTAACCGCCATTCTGAGGGATGAACACTCTTTTCTTAGTTCCGTTACTTCATTTATAAGTTAGGGATGCCTAGTCGGTTGTTCCCTGGTTGGCTGCTGCCTACTTTCAGGTTGTTTCTCCTTTGATTTCGCTTATTGACGTATAACGACCTTGTACTCATCATTATCATCAGTGTTATCATCGTCATCATCATTATCCTCATCTTCATCAACGTGTAGCTCCTGGGCTCTATTTTGGGTCGGGTATTCTCTTTCCCATTCCCTTTCCATCTCTGTTTGCCTGATGAATAGCTGAACTGATCGATATTGTAATTCGTGTTTCTCATAATTCAGATTGACGATGAGATGAGAGTTAAGAATTTTTCTCAGAAATAATTTGGAGTCCGCAGAATTTCAGGGCTTCCAATTTCGTCAGCCTCATAAATGAATTTTTCAGCTGAGTACGAGTGGGGTCGATTTATGGAAAGTGCTCCAACGCCCAAATCTGTATGGCGATAGTACACCTGTAGATGTTATATTACCCTTTTGCCGACACTTTTGCCCCTTCCCTACTGACTATCGCTTTTGATATGCACTGCACTAAAATTTTCTAAACTACCAGCCCCCACAAAAATTTGTTGAACTTTTCAAGGTTATTGACTAAGTTCAAGTGCTTATTATCCACTTTCTGGTATGTGTCCGGAAGTAAGAAGGAGAATACAATAAACAACAATGATAACTTCAAAAATTCATCATTGGAGTGCTGGACACTATCCACTATTTCTTCAATACGAGTCCTTTTACCCGGCCGAAAGAATTTGTATCGAATGGTTTCTTCCTCCGGCACAACCACATGCTCAAACTCAGGTTCCGTCAACATGTTAAGGCCTAAAATGAATGATATATTGGACTCCTGTAGTACTACTTTGGTGTCTTTCACCTTGAAAACGTTTTCTTGAACCCAGAAGCTCAAAATCGCGTCAATCAATTCTCCAATAAACACTAATTTCTCATAAATTCTAAATAAATGACTGAAAATTGATTCATCAAGTATCCTCTTCCTCTCTTTGTTGCAATGCAAGTAAAGTTTTCTAACAATAATTCCTGTACACTTCTCGTAGGGTTTCAGAGACTTCGCCATCTTAGAATCAGTTAGTGGGGACTGTAAAAAATATAAGAACAATTAAGTAACAAAAAAAATAGTTACAAACAATTCAATATCTTGCCAATAACATGCCGCTATCTTAAGATGTCGGCCACTATCTTAAGATGTCGATACACTATCTTAAGATAGCGCTCGATGTCTTAAGATGCCGAAGCTTTATCTTAAGATAGTGTCCGACATCTTAAGATAGCGTCATGTTGTCGGCAAGATACCAGATATTGTTAGGAGGATTGTGAATCAGTAAATTGGATAAAAAGTTTAAAAAAAAATACCTTAAAATTTTCTGTTGTGGTCTTCCTGCTTTGTTGTCACTTGCTTGTCGCTTTCTCAGTTTTTATGGGGTTTAAAGTTAAAGGTAAAAAGTGAAAAGTGTAATATAACTTATATATGTAAAGAGGTTTAAAAGTCGGGGGTTTTAAAGTCATTTCATAGGTCGGTGGTGACGTGGAATGGCTTGGCTTGGAGCTGGCCTCCTCTGCAACTTTTTAAATTATAGGGCCAATTTTGCAAATACGCAAACTTATGGGCCAAAAGTGCAAATTTCCCCTCTTAAATCACGATAAGATTTGCAAATAGAGAGAGAGAGAGAGGATTTGTGTTCTTTCGATTGTTTTGGTTTTAAAGATGATTTGGGTTCTTTCGATTGTTTTGGTAGTGAACTAGAAATCCCATTTTGATTCTCTGCAATGAAGATTTCTTTGTAAGATAGAGTTTTGTGGGTTTTCTTCGCATTGCTCTATTTCTTTTTGTAATAAAAAACATTGGATTTTTTGTAACTATTGCTTAAATCGGTAAATTGCAGGGTAATTTCAGGTGGGTTTCTCTTATGTTTCATTCCGGAGCCCAGATCTTGGGGTGAAACAGAGGTTAGTTTGGTGATTTATCAATTTTTTTTTTCTGGGTTGTGTTTTTTTGAAGAACTTATAGTCTATATATATTTTAAAGTTTTTTTCCGGGTTCATGGACGTAGAAATAGAGAAGGAATCAAAAGAGTAAACAGATTTTGAACAATGGATGACTGTGTGTGTGCGCGCACACCCATCTAACAGCCGGAAATTGAACAATGAAATGATGAAACATTTCATCATACACTTTTCCCATCATGGATGATCGTTAGATCGGCATAGGTTGCTTTGTTTTTTTCTAGAGGACGATGACAAACCTTGTACATGTCATGAGTCAGTGACACTCAAACTTGAGTTTGACTTGGTGGTCATTTGGCTAAAACCAGTGTTTGAACGTTGAGCTCAAGTCTAATGTCCCTTGACTCGAGTCTAACATCGGGTTGCTACTTTATATCCACACAATTTAGAAATGATTTGATCACTCATGCTCTAGCTTGGTTTGGTCTAACGTCTGCCATGGCGGGATTGCTTTTTGAGTTGGTATCAGGTACTCGACCCAAGTGCCAAGCCTTAAAAATGTGTAGAGCGCCAAATCAATGAAGGCTAAATAAAAGACTTAATTGGTTGCATATGGCATAGCTCTCTGGTAGCCCCTGCCATAGGAGAGTTCACCTGCTTTAGCAGTTTCCCATCCTCTTTGCTAACATCTTGTTACCTGCTTCTCCTTGATAACTCCTTGCATAACAATTGCCAAAACAGAATTTATTTGCTCTGGTGGAGAGTTAGTAGAGAGCACAGAGATTGCAGGTAAATCCTTCTTTGTAGGTGTTAGAAAAGAGAATGGAAATCAACTAAAGAAGGTGAACTCTATTATGGCGTGGGCTATGAGCTTCTACTCTACAATGGATGTTCACTCATGATAAGTGGACATCAAGATTCCACATGTCCCTATGACTGCTAAGCGACTTGCACGAATTTCCATGCATTAGAAGTTTGTACAAGTCACTAAGTCATAGGGACATGTAGACTGTGATGTCCACTCATGATGAGTAGACACCCACTGTAAACTAACTCTTAATAAAATTCTCCTGATTTGTGTATTATTTTATAATTCTCGAGGCTTGACCATTTGGTATAAGAGAGAGATTGACCCAACTGCTACCCTTCCAACCTAGGCGTCTCAATGGGCCAGGACAGGCCGACAAGAGAATAACCCAGCCTGAGGAAATACCCTGCCAATCACATAATTGGGCTTTTTTGGGCCGGGTTAGGCCGTCGTGTCAGACTAGGCCAAAATAGTTCTATAGTATAACTGGCCAAGGGGCTTGAGTTTATATGTCCAAGCCCAACCTGTTTATATAAGTGGGCTAACCCCCCCGCACCGCCCCATTTATTAAATAAACATAAAGATGAAGGCCATACCCGGCTCATAGAGGGTCGGGCACAGCTCAAGCAGCCCGTCCCATTGAGACCCCTATTCCGACTTGAGTAAAGCTCGTACCTATTACTGCTGCATTTGGGTTAGCTCTTTCAGGGAAAAGAGCAACTCTTTTGCTCTTTAGCTCCGACAGAGAATTGCTTTCATGTTTGCTAATACAGCACCCCGCCCCATTTTCTCTGATGGGGAGTTGTTTTAAGTGATAAAATTGCTCTCTATCTGCTTTATGTCAAAGCAGATTTTACAGATTTTATCTGCTGCCAGATAAAATCTACTCTGACAGAGAGCAGACAAAGAGTTGCTTCTGCTCTTATAAGAGCTAACCCAAACAGAGCCTATCCCATTACGAGACTGACTCTCCTGACCATCAGTTAAAAATAAATATGTTTATGTGGCTTTATATTTTATATTTCAAGTTTAAATTAGTAGTTTTTGCTATTTAGATCCATATTAAAGTTTTGTATTTATATCAATATTTGTGTCACGCCCCGAAATCTAATAAACTGTGAATTTTGGGTTCTTTCGATTGTTCTGGTAGAGAACTAGGAATCCCATTTTGAATCTATACAACGAAGATTTCTTTGTAAGATAGAGTTTTGTGGGCTTTCTTTGCATTGATCTCTTTTTTATTTGCAATAAAAAACATTGGATTTTTTATAACAGTTGCTTAAATCATTAAATTGCAGGGTAATTTGAGGGGGGTTTCTCTTCGGGTGAAACAGAGGTTAGTTTGGTGATTTATCAATTTTTTTTTTTTCTGGGTTGTGTTTTTTTGAAGAACTTATTGTCTATATATATTTTTAAGTTTTTTTTCGGGTTCATGGTAGATATGGAGAAAGAATCAAAAGAGCAAACAGATTTTTTCTTAGAGTGGGGGAATCGAAAGAGAACGAGATGTGTTAAGGTGAAAGACCATAAGGTTTTGGAGAAATCTTCAGCAAGGAGGCCTCTTGCCTCTGTTAAAAGCCCTTAAAAGCTACAAGAAATTGGAGTAAAATCTGTTGGTTTTAGCGCATTTTTTATAGCCGTTGGGGATGAGCTCCTGTAATTTTCGTCTGCTACGAGGGTTGGGCTTCATAAGGCTTAAAAATACCTGCAAAATGAACAGTATTATGCAGGCTTGGTGTCACAACCCCAGATTCTTGGGATGAGTGCACGTCATGCATTATATATAGGTATATGTGTTTCACAAGGAGACCAAAACGAACCATAGACACTATGTGTGTACGTGGGAAACACACTAGTATTTCCCTAACTTATATGTATAAAAGTGAAAGAGAGAGGAGAGAAGAGCCCTTGCGTAACTCTATTTAAACCTAAATAGAGAGAAGGAGAATACAAAGAGAAAGAGAAGAAGAGCCTAGTAAAGAACTAGGGTTTCGTTGGGACTCAAATCGGCAGATGAGTGGGAGAAAAGGCTGGAGGAGGAACATTGGAGGCCTGTTTGCCTAGTAGAATTTCAAATCTTAAATCATCAAACTTGCGCGAGACTCATCGTCAGAGGTACGTTAAAGGCATGATAGATGCTTAGGCATGTTTTAAATAATAGGAAGAATGTTGGTTGAATGTTTTTAATGATGTTAAGGTTTGAATGAAGGGTGAAATTGTGTTCTCGATCTGATCGAGGAGCAAAAATCATCGCTCCTCGCTCGAGCGGTCTAAGGGGCTCGCCCGGGGGAGGTTGAATAGGAAAAATATAGTTCTGGGCTCGCTCGAGGGGCCCCCAAGACTAAGGGGAAGCTCGCTCGTGCGGGGTCCCCAGTAATGCTTCAGTGGCTCGATTTAACCGCCGAGCAAAGCAGGACCGCCGAAAGCGAGGTCTGACCGGCGAGGTCCGGTGACTACTCAGTTCTTGAAATTTTCGGATACAAGAAACTTGGGGGTTGTACACCCCAATGGTTCTAGTGACCTTTCTAAGCCTATGCTAAATTGAAATGTAGGTTTGACGCATGATCATGAACTATAAACCTCTATGAGAAGGTGTGCTTTGAAATTCGTCGAGGTAGGGAATATTCTTGAAACATGTGCATTATTCTGTGAAATTCATATATGTAGTGTAATCCATTTAAATAGTCAAATACTGTATGATCCTCATGAAAAAGGGTGTGTGAGTGAGTTTAAAATGTGAAAGTCTTGAGGTCCTCAGGGGACGAGAAAAATCATATAGTTAAACAAAGAAGGATGCGATGGAAATAAGGGGCATCCCAGGGATGCAGATGAAAACTAACAGAGAAACGTAAGTAATGTGATAAGGCCTGATGTAATATAATTAGCACAATCACGGTGAATAACTATATGTAGAGCACATTTGATATTTTTATTATTTAAGGTTTGATTAGAATACCCCACCGACGTGGCGGGATACCCACGACTGACTCGGCAGGATATCCGTGAGCGGTACGGCGGCAGATCCGCACTTTCATAGCACATCTCAGGGATGTAGATCTAAAAATAGACCCCGCCACCTATGAGAAAGGGGCTTGGGCAGTATTCCCAGGGGATACATATAATAATTGTCTAGTTAGACGACGATGGTGGGTATTCCATCGGGGCTCGATGCTATATTGCTCGGGGACTACTTAAGTTAAGATTTAAGTGATTAGGCCAAATTCACAGCTAAACTAATAAGGAGAATAAATAAAACCATTATTTTTATTTCCAGTTATTTTCAATTGTTGTCCATAAGTGATAACTCGATAATTTTATGTTTTTTTTTTTAAACTGCTGACATATGTGTGAAGGTCAATCTATATGTTCTTTTTGTTTCCCTACGGAGCTAGGATGTAGCTCACCCCCCTTAGACTATACGTGTGCAGTCCGTGACTAGCGGCAGCAGAGACTTCTGGAGACGCTGATCCAGGGGTTTCGGATTACGTGCCCACAGAAGAGTCAGAACCTCCTCCTGAGGAATTCTTCTAGGAAACCCACTGCATACTTTGAGAGTGAGTTGAGAGTATTAGGTGCGGCTTGGTATGTCAAGCCTCTTTATTTCGAATGTTTTAAATACCGTTTCTTTGACAAAACGTCTAGGATGAACTGTTATCACTAATGTTTTGGGTAAGTTCTTATGCCCATGAATTGGCATGGGACAAGGACTGCCTTGCGATACCATGATTATTTTTTTGAGATTTAGTTAGAGTAGCTACGGGTGCCTCAATTATAGTTTGGCTAGTATATATCAATGTTTTATAAAGAACCCAGGGCACAACCTTAAAGGTCGTGCTGATGGCACGGATTTCGCGATGCCGAAATTCGGGCTGTCACACTTGGAATACTGCCAACCAAACGACCACTGCCTAAAAAAGGCCACCATTGAGACGTGTTTTTTTCATGGTACGCGTATTATTTGGGCAATACAGTGAAACGAACGTACCATTAATCTTGAAGTTTCCTCATAATCGTAGATGCATAGAAATGAAAGTTTTTGTTGCATCTATTGAGATATAAGAGTCCATAAAGAAATTGCTCTAAAACGTAATAGATAGATAGAACAGTTAATGCAGAATCCTAATTTGTGTTTCAAGGTTCTTCGATTTTTATGATTTAGTTTGTATTGCATTGTGCTTTTTATCTAAATATGTTTTTAATATAAGTAGCAATAGAAAATTATTTAAGAATCAGAATGCTATCTTTAACCATCTGTTTACTGTAGCACTGAATATTAGTTCGAGGATCGCTATCTTTAAACCATTAATTGCCCCCACGACAAAGTTATAGTTTAGAATAGCATTGATATTCGAAGTAGACTCGTCGTTATATGGTTTTTCCGGATTCTGGGAATATGGAGAACATTGACTAGTTTTTACGTGTATTAAATCTTGATTGATTATTTTTGGTTTTTTTATATTATGTAATATGATCTTTTTCTTATTTGAAATGATACATTCCATATCTGTGATTGATTATTTTGGTTCAAATCTTGTCTTCGTGACCTTTTTCATTTGAATTTCGTAATGTATTTATAATCCTTCTTATTGATTTATAGGATTTTCGGAGAGGAGACGAAGCATCTGCAACCAGATCATTGTGTTTTTGGGAGTCAGGTTCACTTTTTTTTATAGGTAAAAAACATATGTTTTTCTGGTTTTATGTTTTATATTTCAAGGTTGAATTAGTAGCTTTTCTTGGTAGATTAATATTAAGTTTTTCTATTTAGTTCAGTCTTAGAATACTCTATTTCTCGGAATTAATGTGGCTTTGAATTGTGACATCTCGGCACTTCTTACTTTTATCAACTAATCTTGAAATTTTCTTATAGTTATAATTGCTGAGAACTTAAAGTTTACGTTGCATATGTTAAGATATTAGAGTCCATAGAGAAATTAAAAGCCCTAAAACTGTAGTAGTTTTGGATTTGTGAAAAATATCATGACATATTTTACAAACATAAAGACTAGAAAATAGATTTATATAATTTAGAGTTTTGGTGGGTGCAAATAGAGCTTCTAATAATGTGACGACCCGACTTTTCCAATCCCTAAGGTATAGGAAAGGCCGGTTCATCAACTTATTGATTTCTCAATAAGCCGTAACAAACAGAAGCCGGCAACATAAACAAAGGTCTAAAGACAGAGGCAACATTGTTAATCCAAAAACAAAAAGCTTCATATAACAAAATTAGATATATCACTGTGAGGAACCAAAAGGAACCACCGGTGATGGCCAATCCGATCACCTAAAATAGAGGTTCACAATAATGGTTCCTCGAGTGATATCAAAAGATCAAAATTAATTGCCTAAGGCTCATCAATCAAAAAATAATATCCAGACAAAATACCAAAAAGTACAGAATCTAAGATCACGGAAAGAACTCCTCAGCTGGTATATCCAAATCCTCCTCGGGAATGTAATCGGAGTCCTCCGGATCCTCTGACCCAAGGTCAGTCTCAGCACCTGTGACGTATAGTCGAGGGTGAGCTAACAGCCAAGCTCAATAGGGGAAAACAGATCTATTTGCATTTCTTATAAGTAAAGGTTTTCAAAAGACGGAATCGGATTAAATATGGTTTTTCAATGATGCTTTTCAAATTAAATCTCCAGTTCTAATCCTGAGTCAAAACTGATAATAAATCTAAAGTGTTCAAATGTTCTGATTTAGCATGCTTCTTGTCTTAAATTTATAACTTAATTTTATCTCCCAAATTTCCTATAGCATGAGAGCAGACTACGTGACCGATGGGAAGACCCTACTGACCATCGTCGTTCATGAACCCATTTCAAAAATGCAACAAGCCCCTACGCTATGAGGGAAACTTGCGCCAAAGTTTTACCGTCAACACGGTTGGTGGAATCTAGGGCATCGTACTTATGAACCCAAAATCAAATGCAAATGCTAACACATATCCAAGCTTATTATTCATATCATATACTGATTTTTCAAAGTTCTGATTCGAAGTTCTGATTCAAAAATTAACTGAGGTTCTGAGGTTCGAATTCCAAAGATTCTTAGTTATAACAAGGTTTACAATTTTTCAGATCGGGTCATATGTTCAGAGTTTTATTTATACTGTGTGCAACAGAATTTTCAAAATTTACCCTTCTTAATTGAAATAGTCAACAATCTATACTTATAATTTGATGCAAATTAAATACAAGGTTCCCCTACCTTAACCAAGACAATTCAAAGGCATGCCTAAGCAATCCTCTCCAAGGACTCCCAATTGACCAAAACCTACATATATTAACACCCTAAGTGTTAATATATAACCCAAAAATTTATCCAAAGGCTCATAAACAAAAAATCCAATCAAAAATTAAAAAGCCAGAACTGGACAGAATTCGACCATCGATTTTAGATTCGATGGTCGAATTTGAAATTCGATGGTCGATTTGAAATTCGACCATCGAATTTCAGAACTCTGTTTTAAAGCAAAAATCCCATTTTCGACTGTCGATTTCCAATTCGACAGTCGATTCCCAATTTCGACAGTCGATTTTGAAAATCGATGGTCGATTTTCTTAGGTACTGTGGCTGTAAATTTTAACATGCTCGGATTCTTTTGCATATTTTCTACACAGCCATTCCATCATTTCTATTGAATTCAAAACTTACATTCTTAACAAAAATCAAACAATTTTGCATAAGGAGGTTTTAAGGCATACCTCTTGTAGCTTAATTCGTTGATCCCCTTGTACCGATTCACGCACCGGAACAAGCTTCTATGATCAACGGTTTAAAACTTCAAGCGACTCTTTATTCCTTTGGAGGTGATCACCTTCTCAGCCACGAAAATTTTAAAGAGAACTTCTCCCTTTCCCTTTCCTCATCTCTTTTCTTTTTTTTTCAGTAGCTCAAACAGATCCAAGTACTAACTCAAGGCTTATTAATGGTTGAGATGGGAAGAGGAGTTCTCAAACTCTCTAGATCTAAAGATCAAAAGCAGCCCCAAAAAGGTTTGCAATTAGCTTTCAACCGAAAGAGAGAAGTATAATTTCTCTCAATTCTCTCTCTCTTTATAATATTAAAACAAAGCCTATAAAAATCTAGATATTTAAATTTTACAACTTATCCATTTATTTTTGCAAAACCTCCGGCGTTAAACACAAATACAAACCTTATTGTGTACGTCTTTGATTTCCCGACCTGTACACACCTCATAACTAAATCCTTTGGTCATGTCCCCCATCATAACCAATACTAACTAAAAAGTTCATACAATAACGTAATTATTTTTGGGCACGCTTATCAAGGTAAATGAAAATAGGTTTAAAATATCGGGGATATTACATTCACCCCTCCTTAGGAATTTTCGTCCGCGAAAATTGAACATAACACACACCAGACAATAAAAGAATAGAAAACATGGGACACCGTGTTTCGATCCCACAAGGCACGCAAGCCAAGGGATGGGATCCGTAGTAACATGGATGTACTGCATGTGGCATTAAAAGGCCATAGTGGATTGCATCCGTACATGGATGCCCACACCCCAAGTGTCACGTGCCGGGAGACCGATGCACAATGACGCATGAAAGCCATCAAAGAAAACAGGAAGTACAAAAGTGACAAGGCAAATTCACACAAGCATCTAACTGAAGCAGATACCAAAATAACCACAAAAGTAACTCACATAAAGATCCAATCACGCATATCAAAAGATGAAAACAGCATCGAACGGAACTATATACAAACAAGATAAACAGAGTATCCAAGTAAAGCAAAAGACAAAAAGATAAAAGATAACAAAAGAAGGACCACCAGGTCCTAAATAATCCAAGCTGTGAAATAAATACAGACCATAACCCCCAGAAAATAAATCAGTACCCCCTCCCCCAAGTATACTAACAATCCCCGGCAGAAGATGGACCCGCCCGATCCGAAGTACCATCACCCGCAGCAGCATCACCCGTATCCTCCCTGGCCGAAAAAGGCATGCTAGGACCAGCGCCCGATGGCGAAGGGCGATAGACTGAAGCACGAATATCGGCCATATACGTCGTGTAATCCTCTGGAAACGCGTGCTGCATCAGATAAGAGAGGGCGCCGCCATGGACATCCAACTCCTGACGCATAGAGCTGGTATGGTGGGTGAGCTCCTGAATCTGATGGCTCATGGCGGTCATCTGTCGGGTGAACTCGGAGAGTGTGAGAACGTCACTCTGTGGGGGCTGAGGAGGTGCAGCTGTAGTAGTGTCAGGGATAGAATGAGTAGGGTCCTCATCATCAGTAGCGGTATCAGGTGCCTCTGCATCCTTTGGAGTCTTTACCAGCCTACTGTAGGTTTGACCCCAATTGACCAAAGTATACATTTTGCGACCCGCTGTGGACTTGGGTTCAGTAGGAGGGATATCATAAGCAGGGCCCGCTCGGTAGTTCTCAATCATCACCGAAATTATGCGAGCATAGGGTATTGTCTTCAATGGTTTCTTCACGTGTTTAGCCATTTTCTCTCGGGCTTTAATAATCCCTTTAAAAAGGATTTCAGGAGCACTAAACCATCGCTCCTTATAGGCCGCAAAAAGAATTTGTTGAAGGGGACCGGTGCGCTCAGATTGATGACCAAAAGGGTAAAGGGTGGCCTTTAAAATTTTATCCAAGATCCACATGGTCTCCGGCATATGGACCGTGACGATGGATTTACCGGACCCATGACGACCTTGCGTCATCTGCGTAATTACATCCTCAAAACGAACCGGTTTGGGGAATGGAGGACCTAGACCCATGGTTTATGAATGATTTAAAGGGCATCGCAATGCCACAGCCATGTCCTCTAGGTCGAAGGTATAATCGCGGCCATCAATCTCGGTATAA
Organism: Chloranthus sessilifolius; assembly: GCA_021018995.1. Lineage (NCBI taxonomy): Eukaryota > Viridiplantae > Streptophyta > Magnoliopsida > Chloranthales > Chloranthaceae > Chloranthus > Chloranthus sessilifolius. The sequence goes on from CM037591.1 coordinate 80,332,076, forward strand.
ATTCTTTTCCCGTCTTCGCGGCTCATGTGCTGATAAAAGAGACGCACGAGTCGGGGATAGAAATGGTCGCTAAAGGTCGTGCACAGAGAGGTCAATTTGGCCTTTTCAAGGTATTCACCCGCCCATTGTGTGGTCGTTTGTTGGTCAAATAACTCGGGGTGAAACAAATATTCAGTCGTGAAGCCTTTAATGCTCCATAAATCGTTGGGTTGCTCAGGCAAAGGGGAGACAGTGGGTGGTGGAGCCGACTGTGGTGCTGTGGGCTGTTTTGTGCGGCTTGTAGACGCAGCTTTAGAAGCTGGCCTTTTTGATGTGGGATTTCGTATGGGTGTCTGTTTCTTAGGCCCCATTGAATCAAAAATGAAGAAAACACCCACAAAATACCAGAAAATAGGGATATGCAGAGAAATATAGCAAGGGTTACCTTGTGAAAAAGCCCCAAATCGGTTTTGCAAGGATTGAAATCCGCTCCCCTTGTAAAATGCAGTGAAATCCCCTTTGGAATGGGGCCAAAAATGAAGTGGAAGCTCCAAAATCCCCAAATCGCCCGAAACCCCTCAAAACCCTAAGCTCAAAACCCTCAAAACAGAAAACCGAAATGCCCAAAAGTTTAAAACCCCCCAAACTTAAATCGATAAATTCGACCATCGATTTCAAATTCGATGGTCGATTTTGAAAATCGATGGTCGAGTTGAAAATCGATGGTCGATTTTCCCAGAACATCTCAGGTTCTATTTTTTTGGCCGAAAACGGACCTGAAAGCTTATAAAAATTTGATGGTCGAATTTGCATTTCGACAGTCGAATTTTTTTTATACTGTTATTATGAAAAATTTTCAAAATTTTTGAAATTCTAAGCATGCCCTTGGGTCCAGTTGCACCTTCTTTGGTTCCATTTCATGCTCATCACCTTATTGGGCTATGATTGTATTGCCACAGCCGGAATTTGGCGTAGAAAAATTTAAGAATAGGCTAAGTAAGCTTTTGGCCATTTTATTTCTCATAACCATTCGAAAATAATAAGTCCGGGTTTGGTCGGGCTTGGAAAATGCTTAGGAATTCCACAACGTAACACAAAAACAAAACTGTGAAACATTTACAAAATAATATATATTTATAAATAGGGCCATAAGATTTGTATTAAGGCCAAATTTATGTCACATTGCCAGTAGTGGTTAAAACACCAAGTGTAGGCCCGATAATATTGAATTTTCTATAATGTAGAGTCTTCGAAACATGCACCAAGTAATCTGTAGATTGGACCGACAAAATTTTATCGCCAAATCATCTGTATAAAATCAGTAATTACATAAATTTCAGGAAATTATACATTAAACAATTAATGTCCCAAAATTCAATAAAAAAGGTTCGGAAATTGGTCTCGGAGCTCAGCTTCACGCTCCCAGGTAGCTTCCTCCGGTGTATGATTCCGCCATTGCACGAGGACCAAAGGAATACTTTTGTTGCGTAGGATCTGCTCCTTGCGATCCAAAATGTGAATAGGGTCTTCGATCACCTTCAAACCATCCTGAAGCTCGATGGGTTGGTAATCAAGTACGTGAGTCGGGTCACGGATGTATCGACGCAGCATCGACACATGAAAAACGTTGTGCATGCTAGATAATTGCGGCGGTAACGCCACACGATATGCAACCTCTCCAACTCGGCCTAATATCTCGAAAGGCCCAACGTACCGAGGACTCAGTTTTCCTCGTTTTCCGAACCGCATAACGCCCTTGGTAGGCGAAATTCGAACAAAGACATTCTCGCCGACCTGAAAAATTGAGCATTAGTGCCAATTTCACATGGAATGAATACCAAGTGAAGAAATACACATTGACATATCAAAACTACCTGAAAATCCACGTGTCTCCGTTTGAGATCGGCGTAGCTCTTCTGACGACTCTGAGCTACTCGTAGTCGCTCGCGTATCAACCGAACCGTCTCGGTAGTGCGCTCAACTATCTCAGGTCCAATAATGAGCTTCTCACCCACTTCTTCCCAGTTCAACGGTGATCGACACCGCCGTCCATATAAAGCCTCAAACGGAGCCATACCAATGCTAGCCTGAAAGCTATTATTGTAGGCGAACTCTATCAGAGGAAAGTGTTGGTCCCATGACCCGTGAGAATCCAACATACATGCTCTCAACATGTCCTCAATGATTTGGTTCACGCGCTCGGTCTGGCCATCCGTCTGTGGGTGAAATGCCGAACTAAAGTCAAGACGAGAACCCATGCCCTCCTGAAATCTCTGCCAAAAATGTGAAGTAAACAACGGGTCTCAATCAGACACAATACTAGCCGGTATTCCATGCAGTCTAACAATCTCCTTCAGGTATAACTCTGCAAGTCTACTGGCTGTATAGGTGGTATTATATGGCAAGAAATGAGCAGACTTGGTTAGTCGATCTACAATGACCCAGATGGCATTGTTCTTCCTCGAGGTCTTCGCAACCCGAGTATGAAATCCATCGAAATGGCTTCCCATTTCCACCAGTACGTAAAGGTAGACCCGGATTTTGATGATCAACCTTAACTCGTTGACAAACCAAGCACCGCGACACGCATCATGACGACACATTTCAAACCTCGCCACCAGAAACTCTTCATCAAGTCCTGATACATCTTGGTGCTACCAGGATGTATGGCATACATGGATTTGTGAGCCTCTTCCAGAATGGTGTCCCGAAGCTCGGTACTCGACGGTACGCATACCCGGTCGTGAAATAGCAAGGTCCCATCTGCTCGAATGGAGAAATCCTTCTTACTGCCATTCTCGACATCTCGTCTAATTGCCATTAACTCATCATCGGTCATCTGAAGCTTTCGAATGTTCTCGAAGAGCGTAGGACGTAATACAAACGTAGCCATCAATGCCCCCGAGCCTTTTACATCGAACCTTGAGCTGCCCAAAGCCATATCCTCTAAAAGCTTCCATCTCTGAATCCGACTAACAAGATGTGACAACTGTGCTGAAGACCTCCTACTAAGTGCATCAGCAACGACATTTGCTTTTCCCGGATGGTATTGAATCGAGCAATCGTAGTCTTTCAAGAACTCCATCCATCGTCGCTGCCGCATATTCAAGTCCTTTTGAGTGAAGAGGTACTTGAGACTCTTGTGATCGGTGAATATATCAAAGATTTCACCGTAGAGGTAATGTCGCCAGATCTTCAAGGCGAATATAACTGCTGCTAGCTCTAAGTCATGCGTCGGATAGTTTCTTTCATGGTCCTTCAACTGCCTAGAACCATATGCAATGACCCGCTCGTATTGATTAAGCACATAGCCTAATCCGCCATAGGAAGCATCACTATATACTGCAAAACCTCCACTGCCTGAAGGTATAGCCAGCACTGGTGCTGTAGTCAAGCGACGCTTTAACTCCTGAAAGCTCTGCTCACACTGTTCTGTCCAGTCGAACTTAGCATTCTTTCTTGTGAGCTGTGTAAGTGGACCTGATATCTTCGAGAAACCCTCGACAAATCGCCGATAGTACCCTGCCAAACCAAGGAAACTTCGGACCTCTCAGAATCGCCGAGGTTGTTCCCATGTCACCACAGAATCTATCTTTGTAGGATCCACTGAGACACCCGCTTCAGAGACTACGTGGCCCAAGAAATCGACTGCTTCGGCCAAAACTCACACTTACCGAGTTTGGCATACAACCGATGGTCCCCGAGTGTTTGAAGAGCCATCTTCGATGATCACATGCTCCTCTCTGGTTTCCGAATAGATGAGGATGCCATCTACGAAAACTACCACAGATTTATCAAGATGTGGTTTGAACACCCTGTTCATCAAGTCCATGAAAGATGCAGGCGCATTTGTCAATCCAAATGGCATCACTAGAAACTCATAGTGGCCATAACGCGTCTGAAACGCAGTCTTGGATATATCTTCCGCCTTGATCTTGAAAGGTGATAGCGACCTCGGATCAATCTTGAAAAGAACCTTGCACCCAGAATTGATCAAACAAGTCGTCTATCCGCGGAAGAGGATAACGATTCTTAATCGTCATCTTGTTGAGCGCCTATAATCGATACGCGCATCGATCCATCCTTCTTTTTCACAAATAGAACCGTGCACCCCAAGGAGAGACACTCGTCGTATAAAGCCTTTGTCTAATGCCTCAAGCTATTCCTTGAGCTCATCAACTCAGCGCCATCCGATATGGAGCTTTAGATAACTGATTCGTATCGGCGCTAGCTCAATCGCGAACTCAATCTCTCGGTCAGGTGGTAATCCAGGTAAGTCCTCTGGAAAGACATCAGGATAATCGCAGACCACCTTGATAAGAGCCAAGTCGTTCTTCTTCTCGGTAGAATCTTGCAAATAGGCCAGATACCCACTACAACCATTCTTTATCATACGCTCAGCTTTAATGGCCGAAACCAACGGCGCAACCTTGGATTTGACTCCACAGAATCGGAAGGATTTTCACTTTGGCGGTCGGAAGGTCACTATCTTCCGAAGACAATCCACGCTCGCGTGATAAGCTGCCAACCAATCCATTCTGAGAATGACGTCAAACCCTTCCATGCTCAACGTAATCATGTCGGTCAATGTCTCGTGCTCATCAATCATCACGATGACTGACTGACATGCTATATCAGTGCATACCGAACTCCCCGTAGGAATCTTGACATCTAGAATGAAAGCAAGGGGTTCGGGAGTAATAAACGAGTGTGTAGACCCAGGGTCTATAAGTACTCGTGATTCAATTTTATCCACGTTGTCTCGACTACTCATCATAAGTGTACCTTTAGTTAAAGAGTTTGTTAATTATATGCAATGATTCCTATGAGTTTTAACATAATTGACTTGTATGTAGATTTAAACAATAATAATTGAATCAATGCATAATTGACATCTCAACTTTAATGATACCTTGAATGACGTCATTCGACGTTTGGGCATCTCAGCACGCATAAGCCCGACCTTGAACCGTAGGGTCGGGTCGACTTCAGAGAGAGACCGTAGTCTGTCCTTTCTCAATAGTAGGACAATCCTTGATCATGTGACCAACAGTCCACACAGAAGCATCCTCCATGTTCCGCGCAATCCTCTCTGTCTTATGTGGTTTCCCACATCTTGCACACACTGGGGTAGAAACAGGAGTAACAGCTGATCCTCTCGTCGAGCCCTGAGTCACAGAAGCTCCACTCGCAGTAGTGCTCCCGGCTCTGAAAGGTCGTCCTGGTGACGTACTCTGAGGTCTCTGATAGGAAGACGTCACTGGTCCTGAAGCAACAGCCGGTCTAGAATATGATGGCTGACTAGGGTAGGGAGGAGGTTTAGAGAACCTCGGCTTTTTGTTCACCTGCTCTGAAGCACTCTGCTGTCCCTGGCCAAACCTATTTTTATTACCACCTCGCCTCGCCTCAAGTACTGTTTTTGAATATCTTCCTCTGCAATGAGGGCCTTGGACATCACGCCAGCATACGTCTCCATTTCCCACATCGACACCCTCTCCTGAATGTTCGGCCTCAAACCTCTCTGAAACTTCTGAGCTCTCATCAGCTCAGTGGCCACATGTAAGGGTGCAAATCGGGAAAGTCTATCAAATTTTACACCATACTCGCGCACCGACATCTCATTCTGTTTCAATTCGATAAATTGGACCTCCCATTGATTACGTACGATCTTCGGAAAGTACTGATCGTTGAACGTCTCCACGAACTCTGCCCATGTCCATGGAGTATTGGGGTAGTCCTGCTCTCTCATTCTGGAAACAGACTTCCACCACGGGCTGGCCTCACCCAAAAGTTTGAAAGATGCCCAGCGTACTTTCTCAATATCGGTACACTGTAACACTTCAAATATCTTCTCGATCTCATCAAGCCACGCCTCGGCTTCCATTGGATCCGTCTGCCCTGAGAATGTAGGACGTCTCATCCTCCTAAACTCTGCGAATCCTCCTGGCTAATGTCCGTCCGCCAAAGATCTCGGTGCCTATCAATGGTCAGTATCGGGCCATGTTAGTAGCCAAGGCTGCCAATACCTCGTCTACATTCCCTCTATCCTGCCTCGCAGCTCCCAAAGGATCTGCATTAGGGCCAGAAGCAACTCGTCCTCTGCCATGTGAGGTGCCTACGCCCTCATCTATCTCCTCAATACGAGCTGTACGAGGTCCCTCTATACCTCGGCCTCTGCCTCTCTAAACTGGAGGCATCGATCTCATTGTTAAACAAACAATAACAATTGATCGGAATAAATTGTTAGAAATAATCTAACCCTAGTCCTAAGACTATGAACCTAGAGCCAGCCGATACCAAGCTGATTTAATTGACTTTTCCAATCCCTAAGGTATAGGAAAGGCCGGTTCATCAACTTATTGATTTCTCAATAAGCCGTAACAAACAGAAGCCGGCAACATAAACAAAGGTCTAAAGACAGAGGCAACATTGTTAATCCAAAAACAAAAAGCTTCATATAACAAAATTAGATATATCACTGTGAGGAACCAAAAGGAACCACCGGTGATGGCCAATCCGATCACCTAAAATAGAGGTTCACAATAATGGTTCCTCGAGTGATATCAAAAGATCAAAATTAATTGCCTAAGGCTCATCAATCAAAAAATAATATCCAGACAAAATACCAAAAAGTACAGAATCTAAGATCACGGAAAGAACTCCTCAGCTGGTATATCCAAATCCTCCTCGGGAATGTAATCGGAGTCCTCCGGATCCTCTGACCCAAGGTCAGTCTCAGCTCCTGTGACGTATAGTCGAGGGTGAGCTAACAGCCAAGCTCAATAGGGGAAAACAGATCTATTTGCATTTCTTATAAGTAATGGTTTTCAAAAGACGGAATCGGATCAAATATGGTTTTTCAATGATGCTTTTCAAATTAAATCTCCAGTTCTAATCCTGAGTCAAAACTGATAATAAATCTAAAGTGTTCAAATGTTCTGATTTAGCATGCTTCTTGTCTTAAATTTATAACTTAATTTTATCTCCCAAATTTCCTATAGCATGAGAGCAGACTACGTGACCGATGGGAAGACCCTACTGACCATCGTCGTTCATGAACCCATTTCGAAAATGCAACAAGCCCCTACGCTATGAGGGAAACTTGCGCCAAAGTTTTACCGTCAACACGGTTGGTGGAATCTAGGGCATCGTACTTATGAACCCAAAATCAAATGCAAATGCTAACACATATCCAAGCTTATTATTCATATCATATACTGATTTTTCAAAGTTCTGATTCGAAGTTCTGATTCAAAAATTAACTGAGGTTCTGAGGTTCGAATTCCAAAGATTCTTAGTTATAACAAGGTTTACAATTTTTCAGATCGGGTCATATGTTCAGAGTTTTATTTATACTGTGTGCAACAGAATTTTCAAAATTTACCCTTCTTAATTGAAATAGTCAACAATCTATACTTATAATTTGATGCAAATTAAATACAAGGTTCCCCTACCTTAACCAAGACAATTCAAAGGCATGCCTAAGCAATCCTCTCCAAGGACTCCCAATTGACCAAAACCTACATATATTAACACCCTAAGTGTTAATATATAACCCAAAAATTTATCCAAAGGCTCATAAACAAAAAATCCAATCAAAAATTAAAAAGCCAGAACTGGACAGAATTCGACCATCGATTTTAGATTCGATGGTCGAATTTGAAATTCGATGGTCGATTTGAAATTCGACCATCGAATTTCAGAACTCTGTTTTAAAGCAAAAATCCCATTTTCGACTGTCGATTTCCAATTCGACAGTCGATTCCCAATTTCGACAGTCGATTTTGAAAATCGATGGTCGATTTTCTCAGGTACTGTGGCTGTAAATTTTAACATGCTCGGATTCTTTTGCATATTTTCTACACAGCCATTCCATCATTTCTATTGAATTCAAAACTTACATTCTTAACAAAAATCAAACAATTTTGCATAAGGAGGTTTTAAGGCATACCTCTTGTAGCTTAATTCGTTGATCCCCTTGTACCGATTCACGCACCGGAACAAGCTTCTATGATCAACGGTTTAAAACTTCAAGCGACTCTTTATTCCTTTGGAGGTGATCACCTTCTCAGCCACGAAAATTTTAAAGAGAACTTCTCCCTTTCCCTTTCCTCATCTCTTTTCTTTTTTTTTCAGTAGCTCAAACAGATCCAAGTACTAACTCAAGGCTTATTAATGGTTGAGATGGGAAGAGGAGTTCTCAAACTCTCTAGATCTAAAGATCAAAAGCAGCCCCAAAAAGGTTTGCAATTAGCTTTCAACCGAAAGAGAGAAGTATAATTTCTCTCAATTCTCTCTCTCTTTATAATATTAAAACAAAGCCTATAAAAATCTAGATATTTAAATTTTACAACTTATCCATTTATTTTTGCAAAACCTCCGGCGTTAAACACAAATACAAACCTTATTGTGTACGTCTTTGATTTCCCGACCTGTACACACCTCATAACTAAATCCTTTGGTCATGTCCCCCATCATAACCAATACTAACTAAAAAGTTCATACAATAACGTAATTATTTTTGGGCACGCTTATCGAGGTAAATGAAAATAGGTTTAAAATATCGGGGATATTACAAATAATGTAATCATTTATTTAGTTGTTTTTTAATCTATTAATGAAGGTCATCACTGGCATGATGATATTACCATTTGGAGGAAGAGCCTTTTGCCCTATCAATCCATTGAAACCTGATAATTACATTTTCAGGGACTAGAAAATCAGTGAATTCAGAATTTGAGTGGTTGAATTGGCTGAAAAAGGAGTTCAAAATACTTTGAAGCACTACAAGTGTTAGTATAAGGTAAGCAGCCTGAGCATAGTGACTTGTTAAACTGGTCACTTTTTGATAGTTTTGTTATCCATGATCTAAAGATCTTTAATGTAGAATATTGAGACAAAAAATTCAAAGCATTTCAAACATGATATAAAATTAACGGCGACCATGTAAATCTAGCATAAAGATATTTTTAGATGACGTTTGACTGCTCTAAACCAGATGATGGTCTTTTTTCTTCCCAACCTTCTACACCAAGATTTGGGGATATTTATCCAAACGCAAGTGCAAACACCCTTGATTTTTTTTGTCAATGGTGAAACTTCTTGATGGTGAAGTTTTGGATGGAAATGAGAAAATCCCAAATCTCTGCCTTGTGAAATAAAAGGAAGAAAGTAATTCTTTTATTTTGCTAAAACCTAGGGATTGGTGAACCCTTAGAGAATGTGATGCAACTCGTGATTACGCGCGACCCTAGCACCCTGCCCTCAATTCCATTTTCCCACTTCTATATATTTATAATATGTACATAAAAATTTGTGTGGATATAATATGCAAAGCCCAACAGCATAACAAAGAGGTCACTATAACTTTGGAAATTAGCTTCTCCCAGTTATTCAAGATATTTTCTATCAGGCCTACTCGTAAACTTCGTCTTATGTACCCTTTTCGAACTACATCCTTTCTTGTTTACATTAAATAAAAGGAAAAAAGAATTGGCATCACTAAAAATTATTTGAAAAAAGGGAAGAAAAGAAAAAGAAAACTTACTTCAATGATAGTCTTCAAATTCATCTTCAAGAATAAATCTCCTAGACCTTGGCAGGGCGTTAGATTCTTCCATCCTCAATGGGAAACCTTCACTTGACTAATGCATCGTTGATAAAGTTGTTTTGTCTTCATATTGACCAATCAATAATTTTGTTGAAGAGACCACTTGGCCAATGTGGATCATATTTCCTCTCGATGGTATCAACTATGCGGATGTATTCTTCTTATAACTCAATAATTTGAAAGCTGCTTTTATTGAGCTTTTGCATACTTGAATTTTGGTGTAGTTTATTTACAAAGACCCAAATAAAACTGATTATCCTCTTTATTATATTTTTAGTTTCTTCTATTTAAAAATTCCTCTAAATAGCCAAATTACCGGATCTTACACAACCTTTTCACTCTGTAAAACTAAAACTACTTTTGTTTCAACCAATGCGCCCTTTGATAAGGTAAGATATCCATATACATATTGAAAATGAAATCATGTTGTTAATAAAATTGGTGTCCATCAAAATATTCTAACCATTCAATCCGGGCTCTTTCGTATAAAGCATCGTCAGATCTAATTATATAGTCCATATTGAAGTGCTTGGACTGGGTGGTACTATTGTATGGGCCAAGTGAAGTTCACATGATGTCTATCCACTTGGCATGAATTGGCCAAGAATGTAATAGTGGCTTAGAAGTGCATGAGTGAGCATCCCATCTATTATGTGGATGACACCTCGTTATCTATAGAAAAATTACCTTCCTCCTAGTAAGCAATGTAGCCAAATACAAACACTATCATGCATGTTATTATGTGCAGTAATTTATTAAGAAAACTATTGATAAATAAAAAGGAAAAAAAATTAAAAGAAAAACTATAATCAAGCAATTTGTTTCCAGAGAATTCCAAATATGGTTCACATGCCAATTTTTTGGACGCGTGTTATGTGGTTTCATTAACTGTGTCGTGTGATTTTAAAGACCATGATCTAAAGATCTATCATGTTGAAGATTGGGACGAAAAAAGCATTTCTATCATGCATTTCGAAGTAGTCAACACATTAAAAATAAATGCTAAAACTAACGTAAGGTTCCATGAGCCCTATTAGAAAATGGCTTAATCCACATTAAAATTTGTTGTCCAAATGGACCCGTAATATTGAACCTGTATGTCATTCATCAAGTTGAAAAAAAATAATAAGTATTTTTTAGTAAGTAATTTTTCTTTAAAAAGTTTCCACTAGATACAGAGATTTAAATTTATTTTTAATCATATTGCATTATATTTTGATGCATTCAATTTATTTTTATCTGTAGTAGTGGGATTAAAGTATGATATTTAATCGTTGTCATTTATATTTTTCTATTTTTGTCTTGTCAATTGCATTGATGAATGACACGGCTTAGAAGACATCTCATTAACCATTTGATGAAAGACACATGGAGGGAGTTCCTTATTTTAAAAAGGGATGGACACAGATTATATTTAGTGGATTTATTCTTTAGGACTTCTTGGAGGGAAATTTTTATGTAAGAAATATACAAAGCAGTCCTTAGTTGTAATTGTGGTCTTGGGCTCTGCAGGTGCGCTTGCAAGTCGGCCACATGGCTTAATAAAATTATCATTTTTTGTTTTCGGGGGAGGTCTCGTAGGGCAGTCTAGCCCGGACCTCCTCTGTGTCCTGGTGTCCTTGTCGCTTCTTCTTTCTCGATTCACATTTCGTATTCTTTTCATGGATGTTGCAAGCCACTTTATGCGCACAAAACTCTATGGCCTTTTATGCTGTAGCGGTGACCAACAACAAAAGAACAACCATCCTTCCTTAATGGCGCTTCTCTCTCTCTTGGATAAATTTTTGTATTCCTGTTTTCTATACGTATTGTATATGAAGGATGTGAACAACATATTTTGCTTGGATTCTTGTACTACCAGCTCCCCTCATGGTCCCGCTCTACATCTCTCGCGTGGCTTATTAAAGGTTTCAATTCCACGGCCTATCTTGGATCTCTGTTTCAATCATGAAATCTCCTGTTTTTCAATCATGAAATCTCCTGTTTATCTTCCCATTCTGATTTTAATAGGTTCGCCGGAATGTCAATCATGGTGTTTGTCATTATAGAGAAATTGTTTCGCTATAGTTTTGTTCAAGTAATGTTTGTTAAAATACTAATTTAATTTTTGGGTTCTATAATTTGTAATTTTGGATATTCATATATGTTAAATGTAGGAATGGTTTGATTGCTCAGACTGTGGCTGTGTTCGTATATCTTGTCTAACTGCTTTTAAGTACTCGGCCTAGGAGGCACAAAGTTAATCTCTATGGCCAAATCACTGAGAGATCAAATGTATTTTCACTAATTAGTGAGCTATTATAAATAATTTGTCACTTTATCTTGACTATTTGGTAGGAATGAGATTGACCTAGATACCAACCATGGCACTCGGCCGCACCTAATACCTTAAGTATAAATTAACCGACCCCGACTGCCAAGTGATTTCATTATGTGTGATTCACAAGTTAATTTTTGGGAAATGTGGCCCCTAATTTCATTATGTGTGCCGTATGATTTGAAAACCTTATCTAAAAACATCTCCCACATATGATTTAAAGTAGTCAAAAAAAATTTAAATGAATAGCTACCATGAAAATCTCCGACACTGTTGATCTTTTAAGGGCTTTGACTCCTTTTGAATCACATGATACAAATGTTTTCTCATCCCGATCTTAGGCACTATAGATCATTAGATCATGGTCTTAAAATCCCATGTCACACGAGATGAAACCAATTTCCACATCCCTAAATCATAAACCATGAACCAAGTCACTTGACTCTCGGGTCCACCTAGTACCAACTCCTCCCTTAAACAAGGAACAAGATAGCCTTGTAATAAACAGTGAATTGATGAAGGCCTATTATTAATCAGTGACTTGATGAAGGCCTATTATTAATCAAATAAACTCCAAACTTATTTGTCGTTTTCATTGTGTTTCTTCGTAGTATACTAATGGGTGGGTGTTCCTCCATTGTTGTGGCAGTTTTCATAGTATATTTTCTTGTAATATGTACGCTTTTCAAAGGTTTTGACTGCTGTATTGTAATTTTTATGCTTATTAATTCTTTGTTGGTTAGTAATGAGTAGGTTTTAATTACATCAGATGATCATTTATAAAAATGGAAATTATATGTTCTTGCTTCATGATCTAGGGTTGAATTTATATGTTGTTCTAATCATTCCTTCCCTGTTTTCCTTTTCGCTTTGAAATTTGCAATGTAAATTAGGTACTTATAATCCTTCGCCTTGATTTACAAAATTTCCGGGGTAAAAGATAGCATCGACAACGTATGTGCCAACCGAAGCAGATCGACACCTCGTCATCAAATAATACATATAAACGTTCCTATATTACCACTCGTTAGCCCATCCTTCTTCATCAATTGAATGTTGGAGGTAATGTTTTTGAAAATTGTTCTGTGTTTCATGTTTTAAGGTTGAATTAATAATTCTTGCTATTTAGTTCTATATTAAAAAATTTCTATTTAGATTAATATTAGAATACTAAGTTCTTGGAGTCGATGTAGTTGGGAAATGTGACATATCTGGCACTTTTACTTATATGACTATCCTAGTTAGGCATTGTCATAGCTTAAATGTATGCAGCTCTATCAATTAGTCTTGATGTTTTCTTATAGTTATATTTGCATAGAAATTAAATGTATGTTGCATATAGTCATATACTCATATATAAGAGTCAATAAAGAAATTAAGGTTGTGACTGGGATTGCACTTTGGAAGAGTAGGAAAGAGCAATTGCTGCTCTTTGTTGTTGCAAATGAATATCGTTGAGACAGAAGGATTGGAAGATGAAAAAAGGGGAGGCTGCTCTTTGAAACATGAAAAACATCACTCTTTAAAAGAGCATGAAAAATCATGCTCTTTTAAAGAGGGTTGTTTATCCTATTTCAAAGAGCAGCCTCTCTTTATCTTTTTCTTATTTTATTTTTTTGATCAGTAAGACAAAATATATTAAGAAACCAGCGAGGAGCTGGAAAGAAACATGGAGGAAGATAGGAACAAGATAAAAGACAAAAAAGGCGCAAAGGGCGGGAAAGCTAACACAACCACACCCCAAGCCACCTAGAGATCCAAAGGGCTGTAAAAATAGAGAAACAAAAGTTCACATACATAACTCCCCACTGCCCTCCCCCCCATATTTGTCTAACATAATCCAATGGCACATCATGTCAATAACTAGGTTCATTATGGATCCAATCGGATGCGTTTTACGTTGGAAGACCTGAGTATTCCTTTCGAGCCAATGGTTCCATATAATCGCAAATACTCCCACCCTCCAGAAAGCACCTTGTGCACCTTCCCACTTCAATCAGTTCCACGAGAGAAGAAACTCTGTCAAGCTTTCCCGGGGAACCCAGCTGAGGTCGAAAGATTTCAAAAAGATACCCCAAGCTTTCGTGGCGACGCAATAGTGGATAAGAAGGTGAGGGATAGACTCTTCAGAGGTGGGACACATTGGAGAACTATTTGGGATGTCTTTGCCGCTCTTGATCAGCTGGTCCATCGTCAAGATGAGCCCTCTTACCACTACCCGTATGAAGAATTTAACCTTTGGAGGGGATCAGAGCCTTCTAGATGAAGACCCAACTGCATGGGTTAAAATCTCGAAAAAACGATACGTATCGTCCAGCCCTAAAACCGATACGTATCGGTATTGGACGATACATTCCAATGTATCGTCCGATACATTGGATTTTTGTATGAGAAGCACCGATACGGTACATTCATACATGTGATTTTTGTATGAGTAGCACTGATACGGTACCTTGAATGTACCGTATCGGTGAGGTCCAAAACCGATACATATCGGTATCAGACGATATTTTGACCCATGCCCAGCTGGCTCTAATCAACGATCTATCTGTGAGGGCTCGGTAAAAGGATTTGACCAAAAAAACTCCTTTTGTGTTTGCCAACCACATTTTCAAGTCGCTGCTTCGTCGGTTTCTGTGGCAACCGTACAACAAAGACTTCAGGTTCAGGAAAGACACCACCTCGTCGTCTCACAGCGCCCTTCTTGTGGTGATATCCCAAACCACAACGTTCTCATTCATTGAGAGGAAATCTGCTATCATGCCCTCTGGAGTGGATGAGGCATTGAAGATCATCAGAAAACAGATTTCAGTGGATAAAGAAGAAGCTAAGGGTCTTCCCAAAAGGAAATCCGAGATCCATCGCCCTAGCTAAAGCGAACCCACCTTATAAAGGCTGACCAAATAGAGCAAATAACTTTCCACCAGGCCAAAACGTGCCTAGCATGAGAAACGTTGATCCACCAAGCTCCCAGCATTCCCCCATATTTTTGGATAAGAATGGAGACCCATAATTTGTTTTGTTCCGAATCGGACCTTGCTCGCCACAACCATTTATCGAGCTAAATTGGTGCGATGAAGGTTTCGGATAGCAAGTCCCCCAACACATTTAGGTAAATTGGCACACATCCCAAGCAACCAAATGGTATTTTTTCTCCAAACCTGAGCTTTCGCACAGAAAGTCTCGTTCAATTTTCTCGACCGTGGGAATAACCGACAAAAGGCATTTGAAGGTAGACATACAGAAAATAGGAAGGTTGGCAAGGAGCGAATTTAACAGTTGTAGGCGACCCCCTGTGCTAAGGAATTTTCCATTTCATGTGGCAAGCTTCCTTTGAAATCTTTGAATGACGGCGTCCCAATTGCTGGCTCTAGGCTTACTCGCACCCAAGGGCAGGCTCAAATAAGTAATAGGAAGGGGAGAAAACATGTAGGAAACCGTGTCTGCCAGGATCTCAGCTTTCGAAAAATTAGTGTGAATACCAGAAATTGTGGATTTCAGCAAACAGACCCTTTGACCAAATACAACTTCATAAATCACGAGAATATTAGCGAAGGCTGAAATCTACTTGGTTGGCTTTGCTTAGAGAATGGTATCATCAACGAATTGGAGATGAGTGATGGCACAACCATCACTGCCCCCTAATATACCTGAGATCTGGTTCAGTTCCCGAGATTTAGAGATGAGGGCTCCCAAAGCCTCACCAGCTAAATTGAAGAGCAACGGAGAGAGAGGTCTCCCTGTCTTTAGACCACGTGAGCTTTTGAAATACCTCGCAGGAGTTTCATTGACAATCACGGAGAACTAGGGGGAAGTGATAGTCTTTCATCCATTTCCTCTAAATATCGCCAAAACTGAAACGAAGCAACATATAATCCAAGCAGTCACAATTAACCTGGTCGTATGCCTTCTCCATAGCGACCTTCTAAACAAAGGCAGGCAAATGGCTAGAGTGAGCCGAATGGATAACCTCATGAGCAATGACCGCCATATCCATGAGTTGATGACCCTGGATAAAAGCTCCTTGGGTTTCGGAAGTGATAGATCCCACTATGAGTTTAAGGCGGTTAATCAACACCTTAGCCATAATTTTGTAGAGGCAATTGATCAGGCGGATGGGACTGAAGTCACGTAAATCAGTCGCACCTTCTTTCTTGGGGATAAGGGCAAGGAAACTTGAATTGAGACTTTTGCTTAGAGCCACCCGAGAATGGAATTCGTTAAAGAACTCAAGGATATCGGGTTTAATTATGGCCCATAAGCTAACAAAAAATTTCATATTGAAGCCGTCGGGGCCCGAGGACTTTTTTTTGCCACGAGACTTGATGGAAATCCAAATTTCAGCTTCGGAGAATGACTTCTCCCAGGATGTACAGTTTGCTGGGCTAATTGTATGGAAAGAAAGGCCATCAAGATGTGGCTTGGACCACCCTTCATCTTGGTACAACGTTTGATAGAAATCAACGGTCTGCAGTTTGATCGGGTCAAGGTCTGAAATCTCTACCCCATTGGCCACAATTCTGGTCAGCAACTTTTTATTGGATCTTGCATTAGTCATCATGTGGAAAAGTTTGATGTTGTTATCCCAAACCTTCAACCAGTGGACTTTGGACTTTTGTTTAGCTTTTCTTGAAGACTCCTCTCGCTCAGTCTAATCTTTAGGTTAAATCTTTCCTCCTTTTTGGTTCCAGAAAGATCCTTGCTTTCTTCCAGCAGATCTAGCTCCTTGAGCTTCTCCAAAATACTCAGCTTCCAAACGTGGGATAGACCAAACACATTGTTGTTCCAAGATTTGATTATGTTCTTAAGATATCTCAGCTTGGCTATCAATCTAACTCAAATTATAGAGGATTATATTCTTGCCACTAGACCAGATCCAGCTCTAAATTCATCATTGAGGAGTTCGATTTTCAAACTCAAGGAGTAGGGCATCTACTCGTAGGATTGTAGTCTATTAGCTGCGGTCTATGATCCGAAACAACCCTAGCAAGACCCGTCAAGGATACATGAGGGAAGATATTGAGCCAAGCAGAAGAGACAAGCACTCGATCCAGGCGACAAAAAGTTGCCTCGCCCTGAATATTTGACCAAGTAAAACAAGCCCCCAACAACGGCAAGTCAACCAGGGCCCAATCCTGAATAAAGGAGTTGAGGTTAGTCATGTCAGATCTGTCCGGATTACCCCCAGATGTCTGATAAGGAAATTTAATCACATTGAAATCGCCTCCCATGCACCACGACACTTCCCATCGGTTACATAGCCCGCCAATTCGAACCATAAATCCTCTTTGTCTGTCTTTATCTTCTTCCAATGCTTCTCTCTCCCCACACTTCTTTGAATGCCAAAGAGCAGCTTCCGCTCTTTTCTACTCTCCCAAAGAGCAATGCCAAATACAGCCTAGAAGCCGTAACTTATATTAGTTTTGGATTCATGAAAAATATCATGAGGTATCTCACAAATTTAAACTTGAAACAACTTTTATATAAGACGGTCAGGGATAAGCATTCGAATGCAAGTGTAACACCATAGATTTTTTGTCAAAGATGAAACTTTTAAGGGTGATTTTTCGATGGAAATTCCATATTTTTGACCTGTGAAATGAATGACAAAAAAGTTTAAGAAGATTTATTTTTCTAAACCTTAGAGTGATTGTTCAACCCTTTGAGGATGTATTACAATTCGTGATTATCCAAGGCAGCCAAGCTATATGTAACTATATTCCCCTTTAGTCTCAGAATACAGAATCATTTTCCATTATAAAGCAGCTAGCCTTTTCTTCGTAGTCAATACGGATTCATCCACTCTTCAAGGGAACGCGCTGCCTACCACTGCATCAACCATGACCTGGGAGTCATTCAATTTCAACTTTTAAATAGTCTGAAGGAAGTT
This sequence comes from Chloranthus sessilifolius, assembly GCA_021018995.1. Lineage (NCBI taxonomy): Eukaryota > Viridiplantae > Streptophyta > Magnoliopsida > Chloranthales > Chloranthaceae > Chloranthus > Chloranthus sessilifolius. Next base: position 80,349,872 of record CM037591.1, read on the forward strand.
GTTGTAACCCTGATTCCAGAGCTCGGAATTCTGAAATTGTGTTGGAACCTGTGCCGTAGAAAGCTTAGAATGTCAACACCAAGGACCCACCGAATATTCGAATTACAGTACCTCTGAAGCATGGCCTCGATATAGCTCTAACCAGCAGGAGGGTCAACCCATTTAACCATGCAAGTTTTGGAGCACGAACATTTATGGGAGGGCAGGGCAGCCCAGTGATGCTATTATTTCTGCATCCTCTTTTGTACTGTGTTTTGACAACAAACTAAGCTTAAGATAGCACCTGTATCCAATTCTTGCCACGATTAAGAACCCCCCCCCCACCCGAATAGGCTCTCCTGCCACCATGCCGAATAGAGTCCCCAGCAGTCCATATTTCCCACATTATTAGCCATTGGATCTTCCATCTTCACTAGTTGAACCGGCTATTGAACTTTGATGAAAGCCAGCGAGCTAGTGAAGCGTTCAAGCTGATCCATGAGTTTGGGAAGAAACGCCATACTTCTTTTGCGAGAGGGCACTGAAGTAGAAGATGGAAATGGTTTCTTCATAACGAAACAGAGGCCATCAGAAAGGCATGGGTATTTTCCTCGTCTTGATGATCCTATCCACTAGGATACTGTTGTTCATGACCCGCTAAGCAAAGATTTTCATCTCTGTAGGAATAATCAAGGCCCAAATCTTCCAAATGAGAGTCCAAAGTGACCTTATTGAGAAATTACTATATATATATATATATATATATATATATATATATATATGTTAAAGCGTGCACCTGAACGCCTGGCACTGATGCGAGATCGTTGTTGCCACATGACACCGATCCCAAGAAATACCGTTACGGATCGGAATGTCATCTAAAAGAAAATTTTAAGAACTTTTTGGCTGTCAAAAACATGGTCAACGTTGGTGTGACGCCCAACATACTTGGTGCATTAAATTTCTTCAACTTTGACCACGTTTTTTCAATTTTGTGTTGGGGGGAGGGACCTCATCGATCTTGTGCACATGAGTGCTTGATGTATGCACATGAGTGCTCAATGTATGTAGCACCTGATTTCATTATGTGTGCCATTTGATTTAAAAACCATGATCTAAAATTTCCCTCTTGTGTGATTAAAAGTGGTCAACTTCTTTTTAAATTAACAGCTATGATGAAAATCTCAGACCGTAGATATTTAAAGGGTGTTGACTCCTTTGAACCACATGGTACAAATATTTTTTTCATCCCAATCTTAGACACCATAGATCTTTAGATTATGGTCTTACAATTACATGGAACATATCTTTGACACCATAGGTCTTTAGATCATGATATGTATAATGTATTGCTTTTACTCTTATAATTCCTCTAACTGATGTATTGCAAGCTTGTAATTTTATTACTTCTTTATTAATTATTTTGGTTCCTTTGATTAATGTAATATGATCTTTTTTTTATTGGAATGATACAGTCTTGTCTTCTGGCTTTAAGAATATATGATTTTACTCTCATCTTGTTTCCTTGACCTTCTTTTCATTTGAATTGCGTAATGTAAACCATGTATCTATAATCATTCTTATCAATGTATAGTATATCTGGAGAGGAGACAATAGCATCTGCAACAAGATGATTGTGATCAAAGCCAGCACCAACCTCGTATGTTCTTGGGAGTCTGGTTTGGTTATTTTGATGGGTGAGAAAATTGTTTTTCTTATTTTCTGTCTTATTTTTTAAGGTTAAATTAGTAGTTTTTGCTATTTAGATCAACATTAAGTTTTTCTGTTTCGATCAATATTAAAATAATTTGTTTCCTGCTATTTAGATCGACATTATATTTTTATATTTTTGTTTCTCAATTACAGTGACGAATGATCTGGCTTGGAAGATATCGGGTTTCCAAATTATAAAAGACACGTGGAGGAAAGTTCCTTATATTCAACAAGGGATGGACACCAATTATATTTAGTAATCTTTAAGACATCTTGGAGGGAAATTTTTATGTAACAAATATACAAAGCAGTTTCTGGTTGTAATTGTGGTCGTGGGCTCTACAGGTGCGCTTGCAAGTCGGCCACGTGGCTTAATAAAATTACAATTTTTTATTTTCAGGGGAGGTTTCGTAGGGCAGTCTAGCCCGGGCCTCCTCTGTGTGTTGGTGTCGTTGTCCCTCTTCTTCTTTTTCTTTCATGGATGCAAAAAGTCATTTTAAGTACACAAGCTCTATGTGTTGGTGAAGAAGTCCTTATTGCTCTATTTTCGCTTCTTATATAAGCTACCTGATCTTCCAGATTCCCTACTTGCACCTGTAGGTTCTTCTTCTCTCTCCCGAGCTTCTCAATTGTTAGAGTTTGTCCTTTTAGTACCATAAAGGCATGCTTGAAATCTCCTTTCATCTCTTTAACCACCATTCTGAGGGATGAACACTCTTTTCTTAGTTTCGTTACTTTATTTATAAGTTGGGGATGCCTAGTCGGTTGTTTCCTGGTTAGCTGCTGCCTACTTTCAGGTTGTTTCCCCTTTGATTCCGCTTATTGATGTATAACAACCTTGTACTCGTCATTATCATCAGTGTCATCATTGTCATCATCATTATCCTCATCTTCATCATCGTGTGGCTCCTGGGCTCTGTTTTGGGTCAGGTATTCTCTTTCCCATTCCCTTTCCATCTCTGTTTGCCTGATGAATAGCCGAACTGATCGATATTGTAATTCGTGTTTCTCATAATTCTGATTGACGACGAGAGGAGAGTTAAGAATTTTTCTCAGAAATAATTTGGAGTCCGTAGTGTTTTAGGGCTTCCAATTTCATCAGCCTCGGAAATGAATTTTTCAGCTGAGTACGAGTGGGGTCGACTTATGGAAAGTGCTCCAACGCCCAAATCTTTAGGGCGATAGTGCACCTGTAGATGTTATATTACCCATTTGCCGACACTTTTGCCACTTTCCTTCTGATTATCGCTTTTGATATGCACTCCACTAAATTTTTCTAAACTACCAGCCCCCACAAAAATTTGTTCAACTTTTCAAGGTTATTGACTAAGTTCAAGTGATTATTATCCACTTTCTGGTATGTGTCCGGAAGTAAGAAAGAGCATACAATAAACAACAATGATAATTTCAAAAATTTATCATTGGAGTGCTGGACACTATCCACTATTTCTTCAATATGAGTCCTTTTAGTCGGCCGAAAGAATTTGTATCGAGTGGTTTCTTCCTTTAGCATAACCACATGCTCAGACTCAGGTTCCGTCAACATGTTAAGGCCTAAAATGAATGATATATTGGACTCCTGTAGTACTACTTTGGTGTCTTTCACCTTGAAAACGTTATCTTGAACCCAGAAGCTCAAAATCGCGTCGATCAATTCTCCAATAAACACTAATTTCTTAGAAATTCTAAATAAATGACTGAAAATTGATTCATCAAGTATCCTCTCCCTCTCTTCGTTGCAATGCAAGTAATATTTTCTAACACTAATTCCTGTACACTTCTCGTAGGGTTTCAGAGACTTCGCCATCTTAGAATCAGTTAGTGGGGACTGTAAAAAACATAAGAACAATTAAATAACAAAAAAATATAGTTACAAACAATCCAATATCTTGCCAATAACATGCCGCTATATTAAGATGTCGGCCACTATCTTAAGATATCGATACACTATCTTAAGATAGCGGTCGACGTCTTAAGATGTCGAAGCTTTATCTTAAGATAGCGTCCGACATCTTAAGATAGCGTCATGTTATCAGCAAGATACCGGATATTGTTAGGAGGATTGCAAATCAGTAAATTGGATAAAAAGTTTTTTTTTTTTAAATACCTTGAAATTTTCTGTCGTGGCCTTCTCGCTTTGTTGTCGCTTTCTCGGTTTTTACGGGGTTTAAAGTTAAAGGTAAAAAGTGAAAAGTGTAATATAACTTAAATATGTAAAGAGATTTAAAAATTGGGGGTTTTAAAGTCATTTCGTAGGTCAGTGGTGACGTGGAACGGCTTGGCTTGGAGCTGGCCACTTCTGCAAAATTTTTAATTATAGGGCCAATTTTGCAAATACGCAAACTTATAGGGCCAAAAGTGCAAATTTCCCCTCTTAAATCACGATAAGATTTGCAAATAGAGAGAGAGAGAGAGAGGATTTGTGTTCTTTCGATTATTTTGGTTTTAAAGACGATTTGGGTTCTTTCGATTGTTTTGGTAGTGAACTAGAAATCCCATTTTGATTCTCTACAATGAAGATTTCTTTGTCAGATAGAGTTTTGTGGGTTTTCTTCGCATTGCTCTATTTCTTTTTGTAATAAAAAACATTGGATTTTTAAAACTATTGCTTAAATCGGTAAATTGCAGGGTAATTTCAGGTGGGTTTGTCTTCTGTTTCATTCCGGAGCCCAGATCTTGAGGTGAAACAGAGGTTAGTTTTGTGATTTATCAATTTTTTTTTTTTGGGTTGTGTTTTTTTGAAGAACTTATTGTCTATATATATATATTTTTTTAAATTTCGGGTTCATGGACGTAGATATAGAGATGGAATAAAAAGAGCAAACAGATTTTGAACAATGGATGACTGTGTGTGTGCGCGCACACCCATCTAACAGCTGGAAATTGAACAATGAAATGATGAAACATTTCATCATACACTTTTCCCATCATGGATGATCGTTAGATCCGCATTGGTTGCTTTGTTTTTTTCTAGAGGACGATGACAAACCTTGTACATGTCATGAGTCAGTGACACTCAAACTTGAGTTTGACTTGGTGGTCATTTGGCCAAAACTAGTGTTTGAACGTTGAGCTCAGGTCTAATGTCCCTCGACTCGAGTCTAACATTGGGTTGCTACTTTACATCCAAACAATTTATAAATGATTTGATCACTCATGCTCTAGCTTGGTTTGGTCTAACGTCTGCCATGGCGGGATTGCTTTTTGAGTTGGTATCAAAGTTTCAAGCCTTAAAATGTGTAGAGCGCCAAATCAATGAAGGCTAAATAAAGACTTAATTGGTTGCATATGGCATAGCTCTCTGGTAGTCCAGCCATAGCGAGTTCACCTTTTAGCGCTTCCCATCCTCTTTCCTAACATCCTGTTATCTGCTTTAGCAGTTTCCCATCCTCTTTGCTAACATCCTATTACCTACTTTAGCAGGTACTGCTTCTCCTTGATAACTCCTTGCATAACAAAATTTTATGCAAGTTTTATCTGTTCAACACTTCTACCCTCCTCTTTACTCACTCCTTGCCAAAACAAATTTTATTTGCTTTGGTGGAGAGTTAGAAGAGTGCACAGAGATTGCAGGTAAATCCTTCTTTGTAGGGTGTTAGAAAAGAGAATGGAAATCAACTAAAGAAGGTGAACACTATTATGGCATGGGCAAGCAGAGAGCTATGTTATACACAGCCTTAGTCTACAATGGGTGTTCACTCATGATAAGTGGACATCACACTCCACATGTCCCTATGACTAAGCGACTTGCACGAATTTACATGCATTAGAAGTTTGTACAAGTCACTAAGTCATAGGGACATGTAGACTGTGATGTCCACTCGTGATGAGTAGACACCCACTATAAACTAACTCTAAATAAAATTCTCCTGATTTGTGTATTATTATATAATTCTCGAGGCTTGACCATTTGGTATAAGAGAGAGATTGACCCAACTGCTACCCTTCCAACCTAGGCGTCTCAATGGGCAAGGACAGGCCAACAAGAGAATAACCCAGCCTAAGGAAATACCCTGCCTATCACATAATTGGGCTTTTTTGGGCCGGGTTGGAGCTGGCTTGAACTTATTTGAGCCAAATATTTATTTTTTCAAGTTAAATCTGGGTCTAACTTGAGCCCATTCGACCCTTTTGTAGCAAATGCAGTTGAGATAAATCATCAAGTAACTTATTAAGACTAGGATAATGTAATAATTTCACTAATATTGATTAGTACATAAGAAATGGGTTTATAAAAGTACATGCATGTATATTTTTATTAGGTTAGGCCGTCGTGTCAGACCAGGCCAAAATAGTTCTATAGTATAATTGGCCAAGGGGCTTGAGTTTATATGTCCAAGCCCAACCTGTTTATATAAGTGGGCTAACCCCCCGCACCGCCCCATTTATTAGATAAACATAAAGATGAAGGCCATATCCGGCTCATAGAGGGTCGGGCACAGCTCAAGCAGCCCGTCCCATTGAGACCCCTATTCCGACTTGAGTAAAGCTCGTACCCATTACTGCTGCGTTTGGGTTAGCTCTTTCAGGGCAAAGAGCAACTCTTTTGCTCTTGGCTCGACAGAATTACTTTCGTGTTTTGTAATACAAAGACCTCGCCCCATTTGCTATGATGGGGAACAGTTTTAAGTAATAAAATTGCTCTCTGTCTATTTTATGCCAGAACAGATTTTATAGATTTTATTTGTTGTCAATCTACTCTGACAGAGAGCAGACAAAGAGTTGCTTCTGCTCGTATAAGATCTAACCCAAACAGAGCCTATCCCATTACGAGATTGACTCTCCTGACCATCATTTAAACACCAATTGGTGTTTAAACAATCTTAACACCAATTATTGGCTTATGATCTTAGAAATTCAGGCCGTCAAAGTAATATATCATCAATTGAAGGGCTGAGAGTCCAAAAATCACACTTTCGATAAATTCGAACCATCCAATTTGTGCACTCTAATGCTAACGATTGTTCTTTGAGAAATTCAAACCATCCAATCCGTGCACTTAATTTTGATAATTAATATTAAAGTTTACCGATTGGATGGTTTATATCCACTTAGAAAGCATGATCCATTGGCTTGGACATATTCCAATGACGGATTGCCACTTGAAAATTTTAGATTGATCATAGATGTGTGCCACATGGCATGGTGATAAATCAAACTTGAATGGTATGAGATAGAATGTAACATTTTAAAGGTGTAAGATGAATTAAGCAACATTTGTTGTTTAAATGTCAGGCACAAGGTAACCCGTCAATGTAAATCCACTTAAACCCTGCGTAGGGAATAAGCATACAACATAAACCCTATAAATAAGAGCCACCCTATTTATCTCCCCCTTTCGTTCCCTTTCTTCTTAGTAGCTGGTCTCCGCGCCTTTGTAATGTATTGCTCTTACTCTTATGAATTTCTTGCATATATGTTATTAATTATTTGTATTCTTTTGATTATTTTGGTTCTAATTTTGTCCTCGGATTTTCGGAGAGGAAACGGTAGATCTTGTGTTCTTGGGAATCATGTTAATCTTTTTTTTTTTTTAAGTTAAAAATAAATATGTTTATGTGGCTTTATATTTTATATTTCAAGTTTAAATTAGTAGTTTTTGTTATTTAGATCCATATTAAAGTTTTGTATTTATATCAATATTTGTGTCACGCCCCGAAATCTAATAAACTGTGAATTTTGGGTTCTTTCGATTGTTTTGGTTTTAGAGACGATTTGGGTTCTTTCGATTGTTTTGGTAGAGAACTAGAAATCCCATTTTGATTCTATACAACGAAGATTTCTTTGTAAGGTAGAGTTTTGTGGGCTTTCTTTGCATTGCTCTCTTTTTTATTTGCAATAAAAAAACATTGGATTTTTTATAACAGTTGCTTAAATCGTTAAATTGCAGGGTAATTTGAGGTGGGTTTCTCTTCGGGTGAAACAGAGGTTAGTATGGTGATTTATCATTTTTTTTTTTTTTCTGGGTTGTGTTTTTTTGAAGAACTTATTGTCTATATATATTTTAAAGTTTTTTTCCGGATTCTGGGAATATGGAGAACATTGACTAGGTTTTACGTGTATTAAATCTTTATTGATTATTTTTGTTTTTTTTATATTATGTAATATGATCTTTTTCTGATTTGAAATGATACATTCCATATCTGTGATTGATTATTTTGGTTCAAATCTTGTCTTCGTGGCCTTTTTCATTTGAATTTCATAATGTATTTATAATCCTTCTTATTGATTTATAGGATTTTCGGAGAGGAGACGAAGCATCTGCAACCAGATCATTGTGTTTTTGGGAGTCAGGTTCACTTTTTTTTATAGGTAAAAAACATATGTTTCTCTGGTTTTATGTTTTATGTTTCAAGGTTGAATTAGTAGCTTTTCTTGGTAGATTAATATTACGTTTTTCTATTTAGTTCAGTCTTAGAATACTCTGTTTCTCGGAATTAATGTGGCTTTGAATTGTGACATCTCGGCACTTCTTACTTATATCAACTAATCTTGAAATTTTCTTATAGTTATAATTGCTAAGAAATTAAAGTTTACGTTGCATATGTTAAGATATTAGAGTCCATAGAGAAATTAAAAGCCCTAAAACTGTAGTAGTTTTGGATTTGTGAAAAATATCATGACATATTTTACAAACTTAAAGACTTGAAACAAGTTTTATATAATTTAGAGTTTTGGTGGGTGCAAATAGAGCTTCTAATAATGTAATCATTTATTTAGTTGTTTTTTAATCTATTAATGAAGGTCATCACTGGCATGACGATATTACCATGTGGAGGAAGAGCCTTTTGCCCTATCAATCCTATTGAAACCTGATAATTACATTTTCAGGGACTAGAAAATTAGTGAATTCAGAATTTGAGTGGTTGAATTGGCTGAAAAAGGAGTTCAAAATACTTAGAAGCACTACAAGTGTTAGTATAAGGTAAGCAGCCTGAGTATAGTGACTTGTTAAACTGGTCACTTTTTGATAGGTTTGTTATCCATGGTCTAAAGATCTTTAATGTAGAAGATTGAGACAAAATTATCCCCACCATGAAATTCAAAGCATTTCAAACATGATATAAAATTAACGGCTACCATGTAAATCCAGCATAAAGATACTTTTAGATGACGTTTGACTGCTCTAAACCAGATGATGGTCTTTTTTCTTCCCAACCTTTTACACCAAGATTTGGGGATATTTATCCGAGCAAGTGCATTCCCCCTTGATTTGTTTGTCAATGGTGAACCTTCTTGTAGGTGAAGTTTTGGATGGAAATGAGAAAATCCCAAATCTCTGCCTTGTGAAATAAAAGGAAGAAAGTAATTCTTTTATTTTGCTAAAACCTAGGGATTGGTGAACACTTAGAGAATGTGATGCAACTCCTGATTACGCGCCACCCTAGCACCCTGTCCTCAATTCCATTTCCCACTTCTATATATTTATAATATGTATATAAAAAAATTGTGTGGATATAATATGCAAAGCCCAACATAACAAAGAGGTCACTATAACTTTGGAAATCAGCTTCTCCCGATTATTCAAGATATTTTCTATCGTGCCTACTCATAAACTTCGTCTTATGTACCCTTTTCGAACTACATCCTTTCTTGTTTACATTAAATAAAAGGAAAAAAGAATTGGTATCACTAAAAATTATTTGAAAAAAGGGAAGAAAAGAAAAAGAAAACTTACTTCAATGATAGTCTTCAAATTCATCTTCAAGAATAAATCTCCTAGACCTTGGCGGTATGCTAGATTCTTCCATCCTCAATGGGAAACCTTCACTTGACTAATGCATCGTTGATAAAGTTGTTTTGTCTTCATATTGACCAATCAATAATTTTGTTGAAGAGACCACTTGGCCAATGTGGATCATATTTCCTCTCGATGGTATCAACTATGCGGATATATTCTTCTTATAACTCAAGAATTTGAAAGCTGCTTTTATTGAGCTTTTGCATACTTGAATTTTGGTGTAGTTTATTTACAAAGACCCAAATAAAACTGATTATCCTCTTTATTATATTTTTAGTTTCTTCTACTTAAAATTCTCTGAAATAGCCAAATTACCGGATCTTACACAACCTTTTCACTCTGTAAAACTAAAACTACTTTTGTTTCAACCAATGCGCCCTTTAATAAGGTAAGATATCCATATACATTTTGAAAATGAAATCATGTTGTTAATAAAATTGGTGTCCATCAAAATATTCTAACCATTCAATCCGGGCTCTTTCGTATAAACCATTGTCAGATCTAATTATATAGTTCATATTGAAGTGCTTGGACTGAGTGGTACTATTGTATGGGCCAAGTGAAGTTCACATGATGTCTATCCACTTGGCATGAATGGGCCAAGAATGTGTAATAGTAGCTTAGAAGTGCATGAGTGAGCATCCCATCTATTATGTGGATGACACCTCGTTATCTACAGAAAAATTACGTTCCTCCTAGTAAGCAATGTAGCCAAATACAAACACTATCATGCATGTTATTATGCATAATTTATTAATAAAACTATTGATAAATAAAAAGGAAAAAAAATTAAATGAAAAACTATAATCAAGTAATTTGTTTCCAGAGAATTCCAAATATGGTTCACATGCCAATTTTTTAGACGCGTGTTATGTGGTTTCATTAATTGTGTCGTGTGATTTTACAAACGATGCTCTAAAGATCTATCATGTTGAAGATTGGACTAAAAAGCATTTCTATCATGCATTTCGATCTAGTCGCTGTTTGTAATTGTGGTCTTGGACTCTGCAGGTGCGCTTGCAAGTCGGCCACGTGGCTTAATAAAATTATCATTTTTTGTTTTCGGGGGAGGTTTCGTAGGGCAGTCTAGCCCGGGCCTCCTCTGTGTCCTAGTGTCCCCGTCGCTTCTTCTTTCTCGAATCACATTTCGTATTCTTTTCATGGATGCTGCAAGCCATTTTATGCGCACAAAACTCTGTGCCCTTCTATGCCAAGCACGGTGACCAGCACCAAAAGAACAACCATCCTTCCTTGATGGCGCTTCTCTCTCTCTTGGATAAACTTTTTTATTCATGTTTTCTATACGTATTGTATATGAAGAATGTGAACAACATATTTTGCTTGGATTCTTGTACTACCAACTCCCCTCATGGTCCCGCTCTACATCGCTCACGTGGCTTATTAAAGGTTTCAATTCCACGACCTATCTTGGACCTCTGTTTCAATCATGAAATCTCCGGTTTTTCAATGAATTTTATTTTTATCTTCCCATTCTGATTTGAATAGGTTCGCCGGAACGTCAATCATGGTGTTTGTCGTTATAGAGAAATTGTTTCGGTACAGTTTTGTTCAAGTAATGTTAGTTAAAATACTAATTTAATTTTTGGGTTCCATAATTTGTAATTTTGGATATTCATATATGTTAAATTTAGGAATGATTTGATTGCTCGGACTGTGGCTGTGTTTGCATATCTTGTCTAACTGGTTTTAGGTACTCGGCCCAAGTGCCTAGGAGGCACAAAGTTAATCTCTATGGCCAAATCAGTGAGAGATCAAATGTATTTTCACTAATTAGTGAGCTATTATAAATAATTTGTCACTTTATCTTGACTATTTGGTAGGAATGAGATTGACCTAAATACCGACCATGGCACTCGGCCGCACGTAATACACTTAAGTATAAATTAACCGACCCCGACTTCCAAGTGATTTCATTATGTGTGATTCACAAGTTAATTTTTGGGAAATGTGGCCCCTGATTTCATTGTGTGTGCCGTATGATTTGAAAACCTTATCTAAAAACATCTCCCACATATGATTCAAAGTAGTCAACAATTTTTAAAATGAATGGCTACCATGAAAATCTCCGACACTGTTGATCTTTTAAGGGCTTTGACTCCTTTTGAATCACATGATACAAATGTTTTCTCATCCCGATCTTAGGCACTATAGATCTTTAGATCATGGTCTTAAAATCCCATGGCACACGTGATGAAACCAATTTCCACATCCCTAAATCGTAAACCATGAACCAAGTCACTTGGCTCTCGGGTCCACCTAGTACCAACTCCTCCCTTAAATAAGGAACAAGATAGCCTCGTAATAAACAGTGAATTGATGAAGGCCTATTATTAATCAGTGACTTGATGAAGGCCTATTATTAATTAGATAAACTCGAAACCTATCTGTCGTTTTCATTGTGTTTCTTCGTAGTATACTAATGGGTGGGTGTTCTTCCATTGCTGTGGCAGTTTTCATAGTATATTTTCTTGTAATATGTATGCTTTCCAAAGGTTTTAACTGCTGTATTGTAATTTTTATGCTTATTAATTCTTTGTTGGTTAGTAATGAGTAGGTTTTAATTATATAAGATGATCATTTATAAAAATGGAAATTATATGTTCTTGCTTCATGATCTAGGGTTGAATTTATATGTTGTTCTAATCTTTTCTTCCTGTTTTCCTTTTCGTTTGAAATTTGCAATGTAAATTAGGTACTTATAATCCTTCGTCTTGATTTACAAAATTTCCAGGGGTAAAAGATAGCATCGACAACATATATGCCAACCGAAGCAGATCGACACCTATACATATAAACGTTCCTATATTACCACTCGTTAGCCCATCTTTCTTCATCAATTGAATGTTGGAGGTAATGTTTTTAAAAATTGTTTCCGTGTTTCATGTTTTAAGGTTGAATTAATAATTCTTGCTATTTAGTTCTATATTAAAAAATTTCTATTTAGATTAATATTAGAATACTAAGTTCTTGGGGTCGCTGTTGCTGGGAAATGTGACATATCTGGCACTTTTACTTATATGACTATCCTAGTTAGGCATTATCATAGCTTAAATGTATGCAGTTCTATCAATTAGTCTTGATGTTTTCTTATAGTTATATTTGCATAGAAATTAAATGTATGCTGCATATGGTTATATACTCATATATAAGAGTCAATAAAGAAATTAAGGTTGTGACTGGGATTGCTCTTTGGAAGAGTAGGAAAGAGCAATTGCTGCTCTTTGTTGTTGCAAATGAATATGGTTGAGATAGAAGGATTGGAAGATGAAAAAAGGGGAGGCTGCTCTTTGAAACATGAAAAACATCACTCTTTAAAAGAGCATGAAAAATCATGCTCTTTTAAAGAGGGTTGTTTATCCTATTTCAAAGGGCAGCCTCTCTTTATCTTTTTCTTATTTTATTTTTTTGATCGGTAAGACAAAATATATTATGAAACCAGCGAGGAGCTGGAAAGAAACGTGGAGGAAGATAGGAACAAGATAAAAGACGAAAAAGGCGCAAAGGGCGGGAAAGCTAACACAACCACGCCCCAAGCCACCTAGAGATCCAAAGGGCTATAAAATTGAGAAACAAAAGTTCACATACATAACTCCCCACTGCCCTCCCCCCCATATTTGTCTAACATAATCCAATGGCACATCGTGTCTTTAACTAGGTTCATTATGGATCCAATCGGATGCGTTTTGCGTTGGAAGACCTGAGTATTCCTTTCGAGCCAATGGTTCCATATAATCGCTAAATACTCCACCCTCCGAAAGCACCTTGTGCACCTTCCCACTTCAATCAGTTCCATGAGAGAAGAAATTCATCAAGCTTTCCGAGGGAACCCAGCTGAGGTCGAAAGAATTTAAAAGGATACCCCAAGCTTTCGTGGCGACGCAGTAGTGGATAAGAAGGTGAGGGATGGACTCTTCAGAGGTGAGACACATTGGACAACTATTTGGGTTGTCTTTGCTGCTCTTGTTCAGCTGGTCCATCGTCAAGATGCGCCCTCTTACCGCTGCCCGTATGAAGAATTTAACCTTTGGAGGGGATCGGAGCCTTCTAGATGAAAACCCAACTGCATGGGTTAAAATCTCGAAAAAACGAAACATATCGTCCAGTCCTAAAACCGATACGACGATTGGACGATACATTCCAATGTATCGTCCGATACATTGGATTTTTGTATGAGAAGCACCGATACGATACCTTGAATGTACCGTATCGGTGAGGTCCAAAACCGATACGTATCATCTGATACGTATCAGTATCGGACGATATTTTGTCCCATGCCCAACTGGCTCTAATCAACGGTCTATCCGTGAAGACTCGGTAAAAGGATTTGACCGAAAAAACTCCTTTTGTGTTTGCCAACCACATTCTCAAGTCGCGACCTCGTTGGTTTCTGTGGCAACCGTACAACAAAGACTTCAGGTTCAGGAAAGGCTTCAGGGTGATATCCCAAACCACAACGTTCTCATTCATTGAGGGGAAATCTGCTATCATGCCCTCTGGAGTGGATGAGGCATTAAAGATCATCGGAAAACATATTTCAGTGGATAAAGATGAAGCCAAGGGTCTTCCCAAAAGGAAATCCGAGATCCATCGCCCCAGTTAAAGCAAACCCACCCGATAAAGACTGACCAAATAGAGCAAATATCTTTCCACTAGTCCAAAACGTGCCTAGCATGAGAAACGTTGATCCGCCAAGCTCCGAGCATTCCCCCATATTTTTGGGTAAGAATGGAGACCCATAATCTGTTTAGTTCCGAATCGGACCTTGCTCGCCACAACCATTTACCGAGCTAAATTGGTGTGATGAAGGTTTCGGATACCAAGTCCCCCAACACATTTAGGTAAATTGGCACACATCCCAAGCAACCATATGGTATTTCTTCTCCAGACTTGAGCTTTCGCACAGAGAGTCTCGTTCAATTTTCTCAAGCGTGCGAATAACCGACATAGGGCATTTGAAGGTAGACATAAAGAAAATAGGAAGGTTGGCAAGGACCAAACTGAATAGTTGTAGGCGACCCCCTGTGCTAAGGAATTTGCCATTTCATGTGGCAAGCTTCCTTTGAAATCTCTGAATGACGGCGTCCCAATTGCTGGCCCTAGGCTTAATCGCACCCAAGGGAAGGCCCAGATAAGTAATAGGAAGGGGAGAAAACGTGCAGGAAATCGTATTTGCCAGGATCTCAGCTTCTGAAAGATTAGTGTGAATACCAGAAATTGTGGATTTAAGCAAAAATACCCTTTGACCAAATATAACTTCATAAATCGCGAGAATATTAGCGAAGGCTGAAATCTCGCCCTAGTTGGCTTTGCCGAAGAGAATGGTATCATCAACGTATTGGAGATGAGTGATGGCGCAACCATCGCTGCCCCCCAATATACCTGAGATCTGGTTCAGTTCCCGAGATTTAGAGATGAGGGCTCCCAAAGCCTCACCAACTAAATTGAAGAGCAACGGAGAGAGAGGGTCTCCCTGTCTTTAGACCACGTGAGCTTTTGAAATACCTCGCAGGAGTTCCATTCACAATCACGGAGAACTAGGGGGAAGTGACACAATCTTTCATCCATTTCCTCCAAATATCGCCAAAACCGAAACGAAGCAACATATAATCCAAGCAGTCACAAGTAACCCGGTCGTATGCCTTCTCCATAGCGACCTTCTAAACAAAGGCAGGTAAATGGCTAGAGTGAGCCAAATGGATAACCTCATGAGCAATGACCGCCATATCCATGAGTTGATGACCCTGGATAAAAGCTCCTTGGGTTTCGGAAGTAGTTGATCCCACTATGAGTTTAAGGCGGTTAATGAGCACCTTAGCCATAATTTTGTAGAGGCAATTAATCAGGCTGATGGGACTGAAGTCACGTAAATCAATCGCACCTTCTTTCTTGGGGATAAGGGCAAGGAAACTTGAATTGAGACTTTTGCTTACAGCCGCCCGAGAATGGAATTCATTAAAGAACTCAAGGATATCGGGTTTAATGATGGCCCATAAGCTAACAAAAAATTTCATATTGAAGCCGTCGGGGCCCGGGGACTGTTTTCGCCTCAAGACTTGATGGAAATCCAGATTTCAGCTTCGGAGAAAGACTTCTCCGGGATGTATAGTTCTTTGGGGTAATTGTATGCGAAAAGAAAGGCCATCAAGATGTGGCACCTGACCACCTTCATCTTGGTACAACGTTTGATAGAAATCAGCGATTCAGAGTTTGATCCGATCGGGGTCTGAAATCTCTACCCCGTTGGCCACAATTCTGGTCAGCAACTTTTTATTGGATCTTGCATTAGTCATCATGTGGAAAAATTTAATGTTGTTATCCCAAACCTTCAACCAATGGACTTTGGACTTTTGTTTCCAACTCAGCTTTTCCTGAAGACTTCTCTCGCTCAGTCTAATCTTTAGGTTAAATCTTTCCTCCTTTTTGGTTACAGAAAGATCCCTGCTTTCTTCCAGCAAATGCAGCTCCTTGAGCTTCTCCAAAATACTCAGCTTCCAAACGTGGGATAGACCAAACACATTGTTGTTCCAAGATTTGATTATGTTCTTAAGATATCTCAGCTTGGCTATCAATCGGAACTCAGCCGATCCGCGAGGATTATATTCTTGCCACTAGACCGGGATCCGAGCTCTAAAGCCATCATTGAGGAGTCACTGATTTTCGAACTTGCGGGGTGTAGGGCCTCTACTCGTAGGATTGCAGTCTATTTGCAACGGTCTATGATTCGAAACAGCCCTAGCAAGACCCGTCAGGGATGCATGAGGGAAGATATTGAGCCAAGCAGAAGAGACAAGCACTCGATCCAGGCGACTAAAAGTTGCCACGCTCTGAATATTTGACCAGGTAAAACAAGCCCCCAACAACGGCAAGTCAACCAGGGCCCAATCCTAAATAAAGGAGTTGAGGTTAGTCATGTCAGATCTATCCGGAGTACCCCTAGATGTCTGATAAGGAAATTTGACCGGATTTAAATCGCCTCTCATGCACCATGACACTTCCCATCGGTTCGCATCCGCAGCCAATTCGAACCCGAAATCCTCTTTGCCCATCTTTATCTCCTTCCAATGCTTCTCTCTCCCCACACTTCTTTGAATGGCAAAGAGCAGCTTCCGCTTTTTTCTACTCTCCCAAAGAGCAATGCCAAACACAACCTAGAAGCCGTAACTTATATTAGTTTTGGATTCATGAAAAATATCATGAGGTATCTCACAAATTTAAACTTGAAACAACTTTTATATAAGACGGTCGGGGATAAGCATTCGAATGCAAGTCTAACACCATAGATTTTTTGTCAAAGATGAAACTTTTAAGGTTGTTTTTTAGATGGAAATCCCGTATATTTGACCTATGAAATGAATGGCAAAAAAGTTTAAGAATATTTATTTTTCTAAACCTTAGAGTGGCTGTTGAACCCTTTGAGGATGTATTGCAACTCGTGATTATCCAAGGCAGCCAAGCTATATGTAACTATATTTCCCTTTAGTCTCAGAATACAGAATCATTTTCCATTATAAAGTGGCTAGCCTTTTCTTCATAGTCAATACGGATTCATCCACTCTCCAAGGAACGCCTACCCTACCAACGCATCAACCACTGTGATTCATTCAATTTCAACTTTTAAACAATTCAAGGAAGCTGTTGCAACCTGATTCCAGAGCTCGGAATTTGAAATTGTGTTGGAACCGTGCCATAGAAAGCTTAGAATGTCAACACCAAGGACCCACCCAATATTCAATTACACTACCTCAAGCATGGCCTCGATATAGCTCTAACCAGCAGGAGGGTCAGCCCATTTAACCATGCAAATTTTGGAGCACGAACATTTATGGCGAGGCAGGGCAGCCCAAAGGACGCTATTGTTTCTTCCTTCCTCTTTTGTACTGTGGTTTTGAGAAGAAACTAAGCTTAGATAGCACCTGTATCCAATTCTTGCGAAGATTAATAACCCTCCCCCCACCCACCACCCCCCTAATAGGCTCTCCTACCACCATGCATGCCGAATAGAGTCCCCAGCAGTCCATATTTCTCACATTATTAGCCATTGGATCTGCCATCTTCACGAGTTGAACTAGCTATTGAACTTTGATGAAAACCAGCGAGCTAGTGAAGGCCTGCTGATCCATGAGTTTAGGAAGAAACGCCATACTTCTTTTGAGAGGGCACGATGTAGAAGATGGGAAATGGTTTCTTCATAACAACAACACATAGGCCATCTGAAAGGCATGGATATTTTCCTCGCCTTGATGATCCTATCCACTGGGATACTGTTGTTCATGACCCGCCAAGCAAAGATTTTCATCTCTGTAGGATTATTCAAGGCCCAAATCTTCCAAATGAGAGTCCAAAATGACCTTATTGAGAAATTGCTATATATATTAAAGGGGCCGGGCTCTAGTGTTGCAGCTTTGGAACGCTGCACTGATACCGACATCGTTCGCCACATGACACCTGATCCCAAGAAATACCGTTAGGGATCAAAGGTGCCACATGGAATGCCATCTAAAAGAAAAATTTTAAGAACTTTTTGGCTGTCAAAATATCGCCAACGTTGGTGTGACGCTAACATACTTGATGCATTAAATTTCTTCATCACTTTTGACCATGTTTTTTCAATTTTGTGTTGGGGGGAGGGACCTCATCGATCTTGTACACATGAGTGCTTGATGTATGCACATGAGTGCTCAATGTATGTGCCTATTTCATCATGTGTGCCATTTGATTTAAAAACCATGATCTAAAATGCCCCTCTTGTGTGATTAAAAGTGGGCAACTTCTTTTTAAATCAACACTATGATGAAAATCTCATACCAGTAGATCTTTAAAGGGCGTTGACTCCTTTGAATCACATGGTACAAATATTTTTTTCATCCCAATCTTAGACACCATAGATCTTTAGATTATGGTCTTACAATTACATGGCACATATTTTGACACCATAGGTCTTTAGATCATGATATGTATAATGTATTGCTTTTACTCTTATTAATTCTCCTCTAACTGATGTATTGCAAGCTTGTAATTTTATTACTTCTTTATTGATTATTTTGGTTCCTTTGATTAATGTAATATGATCTTTTTTTTATTGGAATGATACAGTCTTGTCTTCTGGCTTTAAGAATATATGGTTGTACTCTCATCTTGTTTTCTTGGCCTTCTTTTCATTTGAATTTCGTAATGTAAACCATGTATCTATAATCATTCTTATCAATGTATAGTATATCCGGAGAGGAGACAATAGCATTTGCAACAAGATGATTGTGATCAAAGCCAGCACCAACCTGATATGTTCTTAGGAGTCTGGTTTAGTTATTTTGATGGGTGAGAAAATTATTTTTCTTGTTTTCTGTCTTGTTTTTTAAGGTTAAATTAGTAGTTTTTGCTATTTATATCAACATTAAGTTTTTCTATTTCGATCAATACTAAAATAATTTGTTTCCTGCTATTTAGAGCGACATTATATTTTTATATTTTTGTTTCTCAATTACAAGGATTTAATGATCTGGCTTGGAAGATATCGGGTTTCCAAAATATAGAAGTGGTGGAAAGTTCCTTATATTCAACAAAGGATGGACACCAATTATATTTAGTAGTCTTTAAGACGTCTTGGAATGAACTTTTTATGTAACAAATATACAAAGCAGTCTCTGGTTGTAATTGTGGTCTTGGGCTCTGCAGGTGCGCTTGCAAGTCGGCCACGTAGCTTAATAAAATTACAATTTTTTGTTTTCGGGGGAGGTTTCGTAGGGCAGTCTAGCCCGGGCCTCCTCTGTGTGTTGGTGTCGTTGTCCCTCTTCTTCTTTTTCTTTCATAGATGCGAAAAGTCATTTTAAGTACACAAATCTCTGTGTCCTTTTATGCCACACGGTGATCGGCTGCAAAAGATCAACCCCCCTTCCTTTATGGATTCTCTCTGTGAGAAATTTTTTTCTTCGTGTTTTCTACACTTATTTTAGAAGGACGAGAAAAATATATTTTGCCTGGATTGATGTGCTACCATCTACCTCCACTGCCGTTGTCTACTCGCTTGCATTGCAGCTTATCACAGGTTTCAATTCTACGCCTATCTTGGTTCTCTATTTCAATCACGATATCTCGAGTTTTCCTCTGAATTTAATATTTTATTTTTTTCCGTTCATGTTTAAATAGGTTCGTCAGTACGTCAATCATGATGTTCGTCGTTATAGAGAAATTGTTCAGCTACATATTCGTTCAGGTAATGTTTATTACGTAGTAATTTAATTTTGGGTCCTGTAATTTGTATTTTTGTTGTTGTATAAATGCTTTTAAATATCCAGCGAATCCAATGTATATCGACAAATATGTAACGGGTTAGTAGACCCCACCCGATATGATATTTGCCCCCCGATTCGATACTGGGTGAAATCTGTCAAATATCAGGTCTTATTATTGGCTCATATGAGGTCATATAGGCTCATTTATATCTGATATGAACCAGGCTTAATACCAAAACTGTCCTTTGGGCAATTTTTATTATTATTTGAAATTATTTGTTTTTAATATTTAAAATAAAAAAGATACTTTACTGTTGGCTGGTTTGGCAAATAAATATCCAGTATATCTGATATGTATCGGCTTTGGACCGATGATGTGCATCAGTTTTTAATCCATGGTTGTATATTACCTCAATTTAGGAATGATGTAATTGACCGGGCCATGATTTGCTCTGTATATCTTGTTTAGTTGGTATTAGGTACACGGCCATTTGGAAAGAGATTGACCCAAGTGTCAACTATGACACTTTCCTGCACCTAATACCCATAAGTATTACTTACCCAACCCCGACTACCAAGTGACTTGATTTAGGGTCAGTTTTTGGGAAATGTGGCACCTGATTATAACATGTGCACCATGTGATTTAAAAACTATGATCTAAAAACGTCTCTTACATGTGATTCGAAGTGGTCAACACCTTTAAATTAACGTCTATCATGAAAATCTCTGACACCATAGGTCTTTAGATCACGGTCTTAAAATCACACGAGAGAGAGACTCCTTTGAATCACGTGTGATTTCAAAGGATTTGCGACTGCGGTATTGTAATTTTTGCTCCTTTAATTCTTTGTCAATTAGTAATGTTATTTAAGATGATCCTGTTCTACAATTGAAATTATGCCTTTTTATCTTCTGGTTTCATGATGCAGGGTTGAAAATATGTCTTCAGGTTTCATATTGGCTTTCTTTTCATTTGAAGTTAGTAATACAAATTATATATGTTATGATCTTTCATCTTGATTTGCAGAATTTCCAGGGTAAACAGTAGCATCTCTACCTAAGAAGTCAAATCCCTTTATTGGGCAAGCAGCCAGTGTTGAAGAGATGCAGAAGCAATCCTTTAATAGCAGTAACCACCAGTGGAAAGAAGATAAAAGGCCTTTTCCAATCAATTCAAGCTACATTTCAGTGAGAGATTTCGAGGGTTTTTCTTTAACCATCCGTTTGGGTGATGTGACTTTTTGTATCTTTTTTATTAGTGGATTTTCCTGGACTAGGTCCCGTGGTTTTTACCTTTGCTTCAAAGGGTTTTCCACGTTAAAATCTTGGTCTCTCTTGCTATTTGTTTATTTTGATCTTCCGTGGTTATTCGCTTATTGTCCATTTTCCCGTTTTATAAAGACTCTGTTTCCCATCAATGAGATGGCCATCTTAAGTGTTAAGTGATCATCTTACGGCTAACTTGAAATTTAAATGGGTTATGAAGCATGGTAGCATCGTCAATCAACCTCTCTTTTCAGGCACTAATGCGAAATTTAAATGGGTTATGAGCTTAAGGATCGTAGCATCATCAATCAACCTCTCTTTTCAGACACTAATGTGTTATCTTTACGGTTTCGAACCCGTGACTTCCGGAATTTTTTGCCCTTCAAAATACGGGTCAAAGTTTTCTATTCACTACCTGATCTAGGTGCATTAAAATTTTATACCTTTAATGAACATTTGAATGATGGTTGAATGATGGATAAATACCCTTCTTTTAATGGACTTGATCAATGTTGAGCAAGTTGCCTTGGCACTCGATCCTCGAGTTAGGTGCCCAACAAGTTCAAACACGTTAGAATGCATGTCCTCAATCCTCTCTCTCTCTCTCTCTCTCTCTCTATATATATATATATATATATATATGAGCTTAAATATAAATATATTATTATAATACCATGCTTGAACTTGACCGCATTGGAAAGCCCACTAGAGCTGAGGGTCAGGCTTGGGATCAGCCTTGGCCCTTTAAGGCCATGCTAGGAAAAAACATGGCTGGCCAGAACCCGGCCCATTTATAGCCCTACCTACTTTGTTTGCCCCCTCTTTCTTACGTTAGCTCCACCAAAACCCCAATCTCTAAAATTATGGAACACTAATTTGAAATTCAAATAACCCTATCTCTAACTGAATGTCAAATTGTAAAATCTCTCCTGTAACCACCAAATCAGTATTTAAATTCAGATAATCTCATTGCTAAGTACTGAAATTTGAATTTAAATTCAGATAATTTCATACCTAATTGAAAGGAAGGAATTTTCATTATCTAGCTTTAAAATGATTTTGGACTAGTAAGGTTATGATAATTAATTTTTTGTGTCAAATCTCAAGAAAAATGCTACTTTGACACAAAGCATCAAAGCGGTCTGATTTAAAGATTGGCACAAAGCACAATCTCTATTATTCTACTTTACACATTGAACCATTAAATCGGATGATAGGCTTCAAGTCAGTTGAATCAGATGATAAAGGTCATATTTTGTGTCAATCTTTGTGCAAACCACTCAGTCATAGGGACATGTAGACTGTGATGTCCCCTCATGATGAGTAGACACCCATTGTAGACTAACTCTAAATAAATTCCTCTTGATTTGTGTCTTATTATATAATTCCCAAGGCTTGGCCATTTAGTATAAGAAAGAGATTGACCCAACTGCTACCCTTCCAACTTAGGGGTTTCAATGGGCCGGTCCAGGCCGGCAAGAGAATAACCTAGCCCACATCCTGCCCGAGGAAATACCTAGCCTATCACATAACTGGGCTTTTTTTGGGCCGGGTTGGAGCAGGCTTGAGCCTATCTAAGCCAAATATTAATCTTTTTTACGTTAAATTTGGGCCCGACTTGAACCCATTTTACCCTTTTTAGCAATTACAGTTGAGATAAATCATCAACTAACTTATTAAAACTAGGATAATGTAATAATTTCACTAATATTGACTAATACATAAGAAACGGGTTTATAAAAGTACATACATGTGTATTTTTATTGGGTTGAGCCGTCGTGTTAGACCACGCCAAAATAGCTCTTTAGTATAATGAGTCAATGGGCTTGAATCTATATGCCCAAGCCCAGCCAGTTTATATAAGTGGGCTAAACCGGCTGGTCCCATTTATTAAATTGGCAAAAAGATGAAGCCCATACCCAACTCATAGCGGACCGGGCAGGGCTCAAGCAGCCTGGCCCATTGGGACCCTTATTCCGACTTGAGTAAAACTCGTATCTATTGCTCTTTAAGTATCCCATTATGGGACTTATTCTCAAAACCATCATTTATTTAACACCAAATGACGTTTAAACGATCTTACATCAATTATTGGCTTATAATCTTGGAAATTCAGACCGTCAAAGTGATATATTATCAATTTGATGGGCTATCAGTCCAAAAATCACACTTTTGAGAGATTCAAACCATCTGCTCTATGCACTCTAATACTAACGATTGTTCTTAATTTTGATAGCTAATATTAAAGTTCACCGATGGGATGATTTGCATCACTTAGAAGCATGATCCTTTGGCTGGGACATATTCCACCAGTATAGATGTGTGCCACATGGCATGACGGTAAATCAAACTTCAATGGTGTGAGATAAAAAGTAACATTTTAATGGTATAAGGTCATTTAAACAACATTTGTAATAAGCGTAAAAGATAACCTAAACAATGGGTTTTTTAGGAAATTTACTCTATAAATTAAATAAGACCCACCCTACTTATCACTCTTTCGCTTAGCTGGTATTTTGTAATGTATTGTTCATACATAGATCTTATTAATTATTTTTATTCTTTTGATTATTTATTGATTATTTTGGTTCTTTTCGTTCTAATCTTGTCCTCTTCGCCCTCTTCTTTTCCATTTGAATTTCGTAATGAAAATTATAATTAATTTTTTTATAATTTGCATTATTATTTTTATTTATATCCTTCTAATAGATTTATAGGATTTTCGGAGAGGAATGGATAACATTAGCAATAAGATCTTGTGTTCTTAGGAGTCCTGTTAACCTTTTTTTTTTAAAGGTAAAAATAAAAATGTTTATGTGGCTTTATGTTTTATATTTTAAGTTAGAATTAGTAGTTTTTTCTACTTAGATCCATATTAAAGTTTTGTATTTAGATCAGTAATGACTGCTTTTTTTTATTGGAATTAATGTAGCTGTGAAATGTGAAATCTTTTTTTTTTTTTTGATGAATATCTTCTTACTTATATCAATTAATCTTGAGGTTTTCTTATAGTCGTAAATGCCTAGAAATTAAAGTTTTGTTGCATCTGTTGGGTTATAAGAGTTCATAAAGAAATTAAAAGCCCTAAAATGTAATAGATAGATAGAAAAGTTAATGCAAAATCTTATCTTTATACCATTAATTGTTGCTACTCACCTGTTAACTGTAGCAATGAATATCAATTCGAGAATCATTATCTTTATACCATTAATTTCCCTCATGACAAATTTACAGTTTAGAATAGCATTGATATTCGAATTAGTACGGAGAACATTGACTAGTATTTACTTGTATTAAATTATTATTGATTATTTTTGTTTTTTTGATTACGTAATATGATCTTTTTCTGATTTGAAATGATGCACTCCATATCTGTGACTGATTATTTTGGTTCTAATCTTGTCTTCGTGACCTTCTTATTCTTTTGAATTTCGTAATGTAAACTATGTATTTATAATCCTTCTTATTGGTTGATAGGATTTTGAGTGAGAGTAAGCATCTGCAACAAGACTTGGGAGTCAGGTTCACTTTTTTTAATAGGTAAAAATCTAACATTTTTTTGGTTTTATGTTTCAAGGTTGAATTAGCTAATAGGGTCTCGACTTGGATGGTTCAAGTTTCAGGAACAAATGATATCATTATATGCAGATAGAGTACGACGATCGGGTCGTGTTGCAATACCAGAAATATTACGAAAGGGTAAATACATTAAAAATCATTTTGATTACTCATGATAGAGATTTAAATAATATTTGAAATCGGATAAAATAGAAACTACCAAAATATATAATTAGTAAATAATAAATAGTATTTAAAGCTAAAAGAGCATTAATAACCCGTTCTTTTAATTTAAATAAATATAATATTTCTTAGTAAATAAAATATATTTTATAATAATATAGCTAATATGGAACCTAATAGATAAATATATTGAAAAAATATTTTATAATTGACCAATGACCCAAAATATTCCTAACCGCATATGGGTTATAATATCTTATATAGTTTAATAGCAAAAAAAATAAATAAAAAAGAATAGGTTTTTAAATAATAAATATAACATATACATAAATAAATAAATAAATAAATAAATAAATATATATATATATATAGGTTTTATACCTTATATTATATTTATATATATATATATAAGATAAAAGTAAAAAGGCTTGTAAGGTCACTGGTCTGTGACAAAACAGAGACAAAAAGTACCTGTATAATATACGTAATTATATACTATATTATGTAAAAATAATGATGAAAAAAAGGGCTTTCATGCTACTGTTCTGGCAAAAATAGAGATATGCTTTGGGCATGACACAAGAGAAAGAGAAAGAGAGGGACTGTTAGAGAAGAGAGGGGAAATCACAGAGAAGGAAAATAGATTTTGTCATTGGGTCGGCATTACTGTTGACGGAGTTGATGCCGATCGTGACCACAAAGGTGAATGACGGTCGAGAGGGCACGCCTGGTGCCGACAACCGCGCGATCATCCAAATGGATGACAACAATTGCCTCTGATGGTCGTCACCGGAGAGCAAGCCGGCTGAAAACAAAATGAAAATGAGAAGAAGAAAAAGAGGAAGAAGAAGAACATTACCGAGGCTCTCTGGATCGTGGGGGAAGGAGGATATGGTTGCCTTTTTATAGCCAGTGGGGATGGTTGCATGATGATGGCCTCGTGATGATGGTTGCGCCGTGAGGTGTGAGGATGGGCCTCATGATGATGGCGGGCATGTCACTAGGCCGACAACGAATTGCAAGACGATTCAAGCTCCATCCTCAGGTTTTGCTGATGTGATTAGGGAAAAGGTTTAGTGTTTAGCAACAGAGGAATGTTATAAGGGGTTTTGGTTGGGTCTAGCCGGCCCTGCTTTGCCAAGGAATGGGTCCTGTCATGCTAGACTTGGGTCCTCACAATTAGATTGCTTTTCTTTTCTAGGATTTAATGTAACTGCGAAATGTGAATTTTTTTTTTTTTTTAATGAATATTTATAGAATATAAGAATTAAAGTTTCTACTCAAAGGACATTTTTGGTATTATATTCAATTAATATTGGATATATATATATATATATATATATATATATATATATATATATATATATATTAACCGATATGAATCAATGTTGGGTGTGATTAGAATAGGGTGCAGGGAAGAAATAATGACCCGGTCACCTACTACCATGTTCCAAACCGAATATGCTGGAGGGATGCACATCTGACCGTCCATTTAAAATCTAGCGGTCATAAATTCATTTCAGTATTTTATTTACTCTTAAATGGGAAATTTGTACTTTTGGCCCTATAAGTTTGCGTATTTGCAAAAACGGTCCTATAATTTCAATCTTTGCGAAATAAACCAGCTCCAACTCAAGCTGTTTCCACGTCAGCAACGACCTTTTCCATATATATGATTATTTTCCTTTATATTTCATTATTTTCTGTTGTCGCCTTTTCCAGTCAAGACTACACTGTAGCGCTATCAACAACAATCGAGCACTGATAAGATACGTTTTTTTATATAGAACATCAGAAATTGGAAGATAACGAAATAAGAGGGTGATCCGCTACGTTGTATTAGTGTATCGCTATCTTAAGATAGCGACCGCTATCTTATCTATGTCAGTCCGTGTTGAAATAGATGTTCCTAATTTTCATTTTTTATGATGTTTTAGGTTGAAATAGATGTTCCCCTACTTTGCCATTTTGATGGGGTCCGTGTCGGTGACAATACTTATAACGGTAAATATCGTAGGATTGTCGCTATCATAGAGAAGATATCGTTTGATCATTTTAAGTAGAAAATGTACAAGGTCAGTAGGACTTGATCGAAAGAACATTCTATTAAACTAAAGGTTTCATTGCGTATAAGGAAGGAGTTGGTGTTTGTCGAATTGTCGGACTCCAATGATCTTGCAAACTTATCCAGAGCATATCGTAATGGTGATGGTGTGATAAATATTTATATTGAGAAATCATTGGTCACTCCCATTATAGAAATTTTATCGTCTTTTGAAGCATTTCAACATTTTCATAAAACAAACGTAGATCATAAAGAACGTGGGAAAAATGTCAGATTAGGAGATGATGGTGTGGAACAGAACATTCGATTGAGAATGAAGGAATATGATTTGAAGAGCAGAACATCGTTGTACCGATAAGAGTCGACAATGATAGAAATATGAATATAAGATTTCGCTCATACCGTAGGCCACTGGAGCAACCCTCTTTAGACATTTTAATGAGAGAAGATAATGAGGATTAAGGTTATTGTCCTCAACTGAATGCGATGCATTATACATGTCAATTTAACTTTGAATAGATAAATAGTACATTCAATTAGAATCGATGAGAAACGTTTTTGGTAGGCTTTAATCTATACCAATGGCCTTCCGAGCCAATAGCTTTGGAGCCAACGGTAATCGATGCCACAACACAAGATCCTATCTCACCCCAAACATCCCAACCTCGACAAATCGCAACCGAAACAACTACACCGGAACCAACCGTACCTCTACGGACTCAACCCCAAGCACATGATAATCATTCAGTTGATGACAATGATAGTGATCCTGAAAATAATGAAGCACCGACCTTGCTCACTTCGCGTGTTAATACTAATAGGAAAATTGATCAACCTCTGGTGAACGATGACTATAAGCTTAATGACTCGGAAGGCGAGTACATGGATTAGAATGATGAGGAACTCTATGAAGGGGGGCCAATTAATGTTGGTCAGGCATTCAGAAATAAGAAATCTTTTCAGAAAGCCTTTAAAGAGTTTATCATGACAAACCAATAAAAAGTAGTCCTCTTCGAGTTGCGGCGAGGTATATTAAAGTAGGATGTGTTTGGCGGGTACATGCATCAAAATTTATGGGTGTGGACACATTTGCAGTGAAGACTTTTTGCCCGAAACAGACGTATGGAAGGTCAACTTTCGAAAGTGGACATCGCTAGTATGCGACATCATGAATATCTTCCTTCGGGAGGGATAAGTTGTTAAAGGGCTTTGACGAAAGTCCTGCCTCAATACTTTTTCATATTGAAAAAAATACGGTGTAACAGTAGGTTACTGGAAAGTGTGGAGAGGAAGAGAAATGACGTTAAATGATATCCGAGGTAATTGGAAGGAGCAATTTAAGATGTTACCGTCTTATATCGCTGAATTACAGCGGGTCGATCCAAATGTATAGACGAAATTATATTGCGAGCCTGATAATGCCTTTTAGAGGTTTTTCGTGGCTTTTGGTCATTGTATTAGGAGCTTTCGTAACACTTTACAAAGAATAATTACAGTAGATTGGACACATTTGCGCGAACGATGCAAAAGAGTGTTGCTAATAGCTACGAGAATAGACTAAAATAAACATTTATTTCTCATAGCATTCGGTGTTGTACCTAAAGGGAACGAAGATCATTGGGCATGATTTCTTAAACTATTAGGGAGTCGCATAATCGAAGATTTTTAAGAGTAGTTTGTATTGATATCAGACCGACAGAAGGGGTTGATGGAAGTTGTGGAGAAAGTTTTTCCTAACGCTTCTTACAGCTACTATATGCGACACCTAACTTTGAATCTTTTTTATACATATAAGGATACAATTTCTCGACCGCTGTTCTGGATTGATGCACGTACATTCTCGGAGGTAAATTTTAAATGAATTTTATGAAAAATCTAAGACGACGCCCCTCGAAATATACAACATGGATAAAAGAAATCAGAGACTATTTTTGGGCACATGCATATTTTCCTATGATATGCTGGCAATAAATATAGCTGAAAGCATTAGCAATGTGTTGAAGATAGCCAAGGAGGAACTGATTATGACTATGATAGAAACCATTTGCACAAAGGTAATCAAATTCTACCTTCGATGTCAGAAGAAAGGAAATAAAATGATACATGTGTTGACACCGATGGCGGAAGAGCACATAACACGAAATTCAGGGTGGGCCCGTCAAAAGAATATTGTTCCCTATGGCCGCGATATATTTCAAGTTAAACAGGAGGCAATACACTCACAGTGTCTATCTAGAGAAACAAACGTGCACATATAGACATTAGGCTATCCTTGGATTACCATGTTCACATGCGATCGCTGTATTATCACGTAGGAACAGGGAAAATGAGATTCCCCAGTTTTGTGAGAACTGGTTTACTAGTGACTTATTTAGAGAAGATACATTGCTCTCTCTAAAAAGTGAGGATAAAATCTAAAGGCGAAGTTCGACTACTACGGAGTAAAAATTATAACAAATACAGAAATAACCGTCGCCCGTGTAAATTTGCTAGAATATGAAACTTATTTTTTAGCATGACTTTTCCTCAGTCCATTCATTCCCCGTGTCATTATGTCTATTGTGCTATTTATTTCGATCTAAGAACCAACGGTTCTGCCATAATTTGTAACATTAGATTTGTTTTCTACAATTATAAGAGCAATGGATCGTACTTGTTTTATTTTAAGTTGTCACTAATAGAGAAGTGATGTTTTTTTATTAACAATCTAGAACAAAATGCAATCTTACCATAGCGATCTGCTATGGTAAGATAGCGGTCCAATAGAGGGCCGCTATCTTATAATAGCGAATCGCTATGGTAAGATAGCGGTTCAATAGCGGGCTTCTAACTTACCATAGCGTTTTGATATAGT
The DNA here is from genome assembly GCA_021018995.1 of Chloranthus sessilifolius. Classification (NCBI taxonomy): domain Eukaryota; kingdom Viridiplantae; phylum Streptophyta; class Magnoliopsida; order Chloranthales; family Chloranthaceae; genus Chloranthus; species Chloranthus sessilifolius. The sequence goes on from CM037591.1 coordinate 80,379,482, forward strand.
ATCTTTCAAAATTATCAAACAAATAATAATTATTATTATACAAACTAAAATTTTAATATATATTTATTTATGAAAATATACATTCATTCATCATTCATTGTCAAAAAACTAAAAAATATTAAAAAATCTACAACTGAAAAGAAAAAAAAAAACTAAACATTCATTGTCCTAAACGTGAACAATGAATGTTTGATTTCGGCTCAACATTGTCACATGTCTTTCTCCTTAAAATCGGTTATTCGTCGTTCGGAGAAATATTCGACATACTTCAATACAAAAATACCGTAGTCCCAACCGCGTTGTGTTGGTACGGAAGATCAGTTCTATCTATCATCGTTACCCACGATTGATTGAGAGCATCACTCAAACCGATAGCGTGAAGAAGTCGTTCGGATGATGCACGAACTTTCTTTGTGCACTTCGAATTTCTTCCTTGAATACTCTGGGTCGGCCGTGTCTAATAGCTTAATAACACGAATGCAATAGGCAGGGCCCAATGGCTATGTTTCTGGCTATGCATTGGAAGCCCTCGTCGTTGGTTGAAAGGCAGAAGGCTGAGGGGAAAGGCGTTCATAGGCAGGTGGTTGGGGAGAGGAGGGTTGAGGGGTAAGGGGTTGAGAGGCAGGTGGTTGGGTTGTAGAGGGCTGAGGGGCAGGGGATTGAGAGGCAGGTGGTTGAGTTATAGAGGGCTGAGGGGCAGGGCGTTCATAGGCAGGTGGGTGGGAGAGGAGGTTGAGGGGTAAGGGTTGAGAGGCGGTGGTTGGGTTGTAGAGGCGAGGATTGAGAGGCAGGTGGTTGAGTTATAGAGGGCTGAGGGGCAGGGGGTTGAGAGGCTGGTGGTTGGGGAGCAACGAAGGAATCAAATAGCATCGAAGAAAAAATATCATCCTGCATCAGTACAATACATGCATGAAAAGAAAATTTGAGGGCAAATTAAAATTGAATTCAACAACTAAATTAGCTACCGATCTGTCATCTTAAGATATCAATCCGATATTATATGATAGCAAAGCTCAGATATAACGTTATCGTAAAATAGCGTACAGATATCTTAACGCTATCTTAAGATAGAGGTCTGCTATTTTATGATAGCGGTTTGCAAGCTTAAGAGAGCGTTAAGACCAAGGTACACTATTTTAAGGATCTCTAGCTTAAGATAGCGATACGCCATCATAACGTCTTTATAATAGCAATAAGCTATCATACAATATCGGATCGCTATGTTAAGTTTCTTAAAATATTTATTTTAGAAAAATAAAATTTGGAAGAGTTAGGCTATGTACCTTCGACTAATGTGACTTAACTGCCTCAAGCTCCATCCTTGTTGCACTATTTTGCTTCTCATATAATCTACCTGATCTTCCAGATTCCCTACTTGCTCCTTTAGGGTCTTCTTCTCTCTCCCGAGCTTCTCAATTGCTAGAGCTTGTCCTTTTAGTATCGTAAAGGCATGCTTGAAATCACCTTTCATCTTTTTATCCGCCATTCTGAGGGATGAACACTCTTTTCTTAGTTCTGTTACGTCATTTATAAGTTGGGGATGCCTAGTCGGTTGTTCCCTAGTTGGCTGATGCCTACTTTCAGGTTGTTTCCCCTTTGATTCCGCTTATTGACGTATAACGACCATGTACTCGTCATTATCATCAGTGTCATCATCGTCATCGTCATTATCCTCATCTTCATCATCGTGTAGCTCCTGGGCTTTGTTTTGGGTTGGGTATTCTCTTTTCCATTACCTTTCCATCTCTGTTTGCCTGATGCATAATCAAACTGATCGATATTGTAATTCGTATTTCTCATAATTCAGATTGACGATGAGAGGAGAGTTAAGAATTTTTCTCAGAAATAATTTGGAGTCCGCAGAATTTCAGGGCTTCCAATTTCATCAACCTCGGAAATGAATTTTTCAACTGAGTACGAGTGGGGTCGACTCATGGAAAGTGCTCGAACGTCTAAATCTGTAAGGCGATAGTGCACCTGTAGATGCTATATTATCCCTTTGCCAACACTTTTTCCACTTCCCTTCTGACTATCGCTTTTGATATGCACTCCACTAAATTTTTGTAAACTATCAGCCCCCACGAAAATTTGTTGAACTTTTCAAGGTTATTGACTAAGTTCAAGTGCTTATTATCCACTTCCTGGTATGTGTCCCAAGTAAGAGCATACAATAAACAACAATGATAACTTCAAAATTCATCATTGAGTGTCAACACTATCCACCATTTCTTCAATACGAGCCCTTTAGCCTACCGCTCCAAAAGAATTTGTATTGAATGGTTTCTTCCTCCCAAGACAACCACATGCTCGACTCGTGTTCCACAACATGTTAAGGCCTAAAATGAACGATATATTGGACTCGCAAAGACTACTTTGGTGTCTTTCACCTTGAAAACGTTATCTTGAACCCGAGCTCAAAATAGCGTCGATCAATTCTCCAATAAACACTAATTTCTCATAAATTCTAAATAATTGACCAAAAATTGATTCATCAAGTATCCTCTTCTTCTCTTTGTTGCAATGCAAGTAAAATTTTCTAACAATAATTCCTGTACACTTCTCGTAGGGTTTCAGAGACTTCGCTATCTTAGAATCAGTTAGTGGGGACTGCAAAAAACATAAGAACAATTAAGTAACAAAAAAAAATAGTTACAAACAATCCAGTATCTTGTCGATAACATGCCGCTATCTTAAGATGTCGGCCACTATCTTAAGATGTCGATACACTATCTTAAGATAGCGGCCGACATCTTAAGATGCCGATGCGTTATCTTAAGATAGCGTCCGACATCTTAAGATAGTGTCATGTTATCGGCAAGATATCGGATATTGTTAGGAGGATTGCGGATCAGTAAATTGGATAAAAAGTAAAAAATAAATACCTTGAAATTTTATGTCGTGGCCTTCCCGCTTTCTTGTGGCTTTTTTGTTGCTTTCTCGGTTTTTACGGGGTTTAAAGTTAAAGGTAAAAAGTGAAAAGTGTAATATAACTTAAATATGTAAAGAAGTTTAAAAGTCGGGGGTTTTAAAGTCATTTCGTAGGTCGGTGGTGAAGTGGAACGACTTGGCTTGGAGTTGGCCTCTTCTGCAAATTTTGAAACGATAGGGCCAATTTTGCAAATATGCAAACTTATAGGGCCAAAAGTACAAATTTCTCCTCTTAAATCAAGATAAGATTCGCGAATAGAGAGAGAGAGAGGGAGGGGGAGGGGGAGAGAGAGAGAGAGAGGATTTGGGTTCTTTCGATTGTTTTCATAGTGAACTAGAAATCTCATTTTGATTCTATACAACGAAGATTTCTTTGTAAGATAGAGTTTTGTGGGTTTTTTGCATTGCTCTATTTCTCTTTGTAATAAAAAACATTGGATTTTTTATAACTGTTGCTTAAATAGGTAAATTGCAGGGTGATTTCAAGTGGGTTTCTCTTCTGTTTCATTCCGGAGCCCAGATCTTGGGGTGAAACAGAGGTTCGTTTGGTGATTTATCAATTTTTTTTTTCCGGGTTGTGTTTTTTTGAAGAACTTATTGTCTATATATATTTTGAAGTTTTTTTCTGAGTTCATGGACGTAGATATAGAGAAGGAATCAAAAGAGCAAACGAATTTTGAACAATGGATGACTGTGTGTGTGCGCGCACACCCATCTAACAGCTGGAAATTGAACAATGAAATGATTAAACATTTCATCATACACTTTTCCCATCGTGGATGATCGTTAGATCGGCATTGGTTGCTTTGTTTTTTTATAGAGGAGGATGACAAACCTTGCACATGTCATGAGTCAATGACACTCAAACTTGAGTTTGACTTGGTGATCATTTGGCTAAAACCGTTCAACGCTGAGCTCGAGTCTAATGTCCCTCAACTCGAGTCTAACATCGGGTTGCTACTTTACATCCAAACAATTTATAAATGATTTGATCACTCATGCTCTAGCTTGGTTTGGTCTAAAGTCTGCCATGGCGGGATTGCTTTTTGAGTTGGTATCAGGTACTCGACCCAAGTGCCAAGCCTTGAAAATGTGTAGAGCGCCAAATCAATGAAGGCTAAATAAGACTTAATTAGGTTGCGTATTACATAGCTCTCTGGTAGCCCCTGCCATAGCAGAGTTCACCTGCTTTAGCAGTTTCCCATCCTCTTTGCTAACATCCTGTTACCTGCTTTAGCACGTACCACTTCTCCTTGATAACTCCTTGCATAACAAAATTTTATGCAAGTTTTACTTGTTCAACACTTCTACCCTCCTCTTTACTCACACCTTGCCAAAGCAGATTTTATTTGCTCTGGTGGGGAGTTAGTAGAGAGCACAGAGATTGCAGGTAAATCCTTCTTTGTAGGGTGTTAGAAAAGAGAATGGAAATCAACTAAAGAAGGTGAACTCTATTATGGCATGGGCTAGCAAAGAGCTATGTTATCTGACCTTAGTTCACAATGGGTGTTCACTCATGATAAGTGGACATCAATGACTAAGTTACTTGCACGGATTTACATGCATTAGAAGTTTGTACAAGTCACTTAGTCATAGGGGCATGTAGACTGTGATGTCCACTCATGATGAGTAGACACCCACTGTAAACTAACTCTAAATAAGATTCTCCTGATTTGTGTATTATTATATAATTCTCGAGGCTTGACCATTTGGTATAAGAGAGAGATTGACCCAACTGCTACCCTTCCAACCTAGGCGTCTCAATGGGCAAGGACAGGCCAACAAGAGAATAACCCAGCCTAAGGAAATACCCTGCCTATCACATAATTGGGCTTTTTTGGGCGGGGTTGGAGCTGGCTTGAACTTATTTGAGCCAAATATTTATTTTTTCAAGTTAAATCTGGGTCTAACTTGAGCCCATTCGACCCTTTTGTAGCAAATGCAGTTGAGATAAATCATCAAGTAACTTATTAAAACTAGGATAATGTAATAATTTCACTAATATTGATTAGTACATAAGAAATGGGTTTATAAAAGTACATGCATGTATATTTTTATTAGGTTAGGCCGTGTCGCACTGTGCCAAAATAGTTCTATAGTATAATTGGCCAAGGGGCTTGAGTTTATATGTCCAAGCCCAACCTGTTTATATAAGTGGGCTAACCCCCCGCACCGCCCCATTTATTAGATAAACATAAAGATGAAGGCCATATCCGGCTCATAGAGGGTCGGGCACAGCTCAAGCAGCCCGTCCCATTGAGACCCCTATTCCGACTTGAGTAAAGCTCGTACCCATTATCACGTTTGTTAGTTTTCGGCAAAGAGCAACTCTTTTGCTCTTGGCTCGACAGAGAATTACTTTCGTGTTTTGTAATACAGCACCTCGCCCATTTGCTATGATGGGGAAAGCTTTTAAGTAATAAAATTGCTCTTCATCTATTTTATGCCAGAACAGATTTTATAGATTTTATTTGTTGTCAATCTACTCTGACAGAGAGCAGACAAAGAGTTGCTTCTGCTCGTATAAGATCTAACCCAAACGGAGCCTATCCCATTACGAGATTGACTCTCCTGACCATCATTTAAACACCAATTGGTGTTTAAACAATCTTAACACCAATTATTGGCTTATGATCTTAGAAATTCAGGCCGTCAAAGTAATATATCATCAATTGAAGGGCTGAGAGTCCAAAAATCACACTTTCGATAAATTCGAACCATCCAATTTGTGCACTCTAATGCTAACGATTGTTCTTTGAGAAATTCAAACCATCCAATCCGTGCACTTAATTTTGATAATTAATATTAAAGTTTACCGATTGGATGGTTTATATCCACTTAGAAAGCATGATCCATTGGCTTGGACATATTCCAATGACGGATTGCCACTTGAAAATTTTAGATTGATCATAGATGTGTGCCACATGGCATGGTGATAAATCAAACTTGAATGGTATGAGATAGAATGTAACATTTTAAAGGTGTAAGATGAATTAAGCAACATTTGTTGTTTAAATGTCAGGCACAAGGTAACCCGTCAATGTAAATCCACTTAAACCCTGCGTAGGGAATAAGCATACAAGATAAACCCTATAAATAATGGGTGTTTAAGGAAATTTACTCTATAAATTAAATAAGACCCACCCTATTTATCTCCCCCTTTCGTTCCCTTTCTTCTTAGACAAGTTTATCAGAATAGTAATCGAATATCCGAGGATCGCTATCTTGAAACCATTAATTGCCCCCACGACAAATTTATAGTTTAGAATAGTGTTGATATTCGAAGTAGACTTGTCGTTATATGGTTTTTCCGGATTCTGGGAATATGGAGAACATTGATTAGTTTTTACTTGTATTAAATCTTAATTGATTATTTTTGTTTTTTTTTTAATTATGTAATATGATCTTTTTCTGATTTGAAATTATACATTCCATATCTGTGATTGATTATTTTGGTTCTAATCTTGTCTTCGTGACCTTTTTCATTTGAATTTCGTAATGTATTTATAATCCTTCTTATTGATTTATAGGATTTCCGGAGAGGAGACGAAGCATCTGCAACCAGATCATTGTGTTTTTGGGAGTCAGTTTCACTTTTTTTATAGGTAAAAAACATACATTTTTCTAGTTTTATGTTTTATGTTTCAGGGTTGAATTAGTAGCTTTTCTTAGTAGATCAATATTAAGTTTTTCTATTTAGTTCAGTCTTAGAATACTCTGTTTCTCGGAATTAATGTGGCTTTGAATTGTGACATCTCGGCACTTGTTGCTTATATCAACTAATCTTGAAGTTTTCTTATAGTTATAATTGCTGAGAAATTAACGTTTATTTTGCATATGTTAAGATATTAGAGTCCATAGAGAAATTAAAAGCCCTAAAACTGTAGTAGTTTTGGATTTGTGAAAAATATCATGACATATTTTACAAACTTAAAGACTTGAAACAAGTTTTATATAATTTAGAGTTTTGGTGTGTGCAAATAGAGCTACTAATAATGTAATCCTTTATTTAGTTGTTTCTTAATCTATTAATGAAGGTCATCACTGGCATGACGATATTACCATGTGGAGGAAGAGCCTTTTGCCCTATCAATCCTTTTGAAACCTGATAATTACATTTTCAGGGACTATATAAAATCACTGAATTCGGAATTTGAGTGGTTGAATTGGCTGAAAAAGGAGTTCAAAATTCTTAGAAGCACCACAAGTGTTAGTATAAGGTAAGCATGAGCATAGTGACTTGTTAAACTGGTCACTTTTTGATAGGTTTGTTATCCATGATCTAAAGATCTTTAATGTAGAAGATTGAGACAAAAGATTATCTCCACCATCAAATTCAAAGCATTTCAAACATGATATAAAATTAACGGCTACCATGTAGATCCAAAGATAAAGATACTTTTAGATGACGCTTGACTGCTCTAAACCAGATGATGGTCTTTTTCTTCCCGTCCCTTTACACCAAGATTTGGGGATATTTATCCGAATGCAAGTGCAAACACCCTTGATTTTTTTGTCAATGGTGAAACTTCTTGATGGTGAAGTTTTGGATGGAAATGAGAAAATCCCAAATCTCGCCTTGTGACATAAAAGGAAGAAAGTAATTCTTTTATTTTGCTAAAACCTAGGGATTGGTGAACCCTTAGAGAATGTGATGCAACTCGTGATTATGTGCGACCCTAGCACCCTGCCCTCAATTCCATTTTCCCACTTCTATAAATTTATAATATGTATATAAAAAATTGTGTGGATATAATATGCAAAGCCCAACAGCATAACAAAGAGGTAACTATAACTTTGGAAATCAGCTTCTCCCAATTATTCAAGATATTTTCTATCAAGCCTACTCGTAAACTTCGTCTTATGTACCCTTTTCTAACTACATCCTTTCTTGTTTTCATTAAATAAAAGGAAAAAAAATTGGCATCACTAAAAATTATTTGAAAAAAGGGAAGAAAAGAAAAAGAAAACTCACTTCAATGATAGTCTTCAAATTCATCTTCTTCATCTTCAAGAATAAATCTCCTAGACCTTGGCAGGGCGTTAGATTCTTCCATCCTCAATGGGAAACCTTCACTTGACTAATGCATCGTTGATAAAATTGTTTTGTCTTCATATTTAAGATATTGACCAATCAATAATTTTGTTGAAGAGACCACTTGACCAATGTGGATCATATTTCCTCTCGATGGTATCAACTATGTGGATGTATTCTTCTTATAACTCAAGAATTTGAAAGCTGCTTTTATTGAGCTTTTGCATACTTGAATTTTGGTGTAGTTTATTTACAAAGACCTAAATAAAACTGATTATCCTCTTTATTATATTTTTAGTTTCTTCTATTTAAAATTCCTACGAAATAGCCAAATTACCGGATCTTACACAACCTTTTCACTCTGTAAAACTAAAACTACTTTTGTTTCAACCAATGCGCCCTTTAATAAGGTAAGATATCCATATACATATTGAAAATGAAATCATGTTGTTAATAAAATTGGTGTCCATCAAAATATTCTAAGCATTCAATCCGGGCTCTTTCGTATAAACCATCGTCAGATCTAATTATATAGTCCATATTGAAGTGCTTGGACTGGGTGGTACTATTGTATGGGCCAAGTGAAGTTCACATGATGTCTATCCACTTGGCATGAATTGGCCAAGAATGTATAATAGTGGCTTAGAAGTGCATGAGTGATCATCCCATCTATTATGTGGATGACACCTCGTTATCTATAGAAAAATTACCTTCCTCCTAGTAAGCAATGTAGCCAAATACAAACACTATCATGCATGTTATTATGTGCAGTAATTTACTAAGAAAACTATTGATAAATAAATAAAAGAAAAACTATAATCAAGTAATTTGTTTCCAGAGAACTCCAAATCTGGTTCACATGCCTATTTTTTGGACGCGTGTTATGTGGTTTCATTAACTGTGCCGTGTGATTTTAAAGACCATGATCTAAAGATCTATCATGTTGAAGATTGGGACGAAAAAAGCATTTCTATCATGCATTTCGAAGTAGTCAACACATTAAAAATAAATGCTAAAACTAATGTAAGGTTCCATGAGCCCCATTAGAAAATGGCTTAATCCACATTAAAATTTGTTGTCCAAATGGGCCCTTAATATTGGACTTGTATGTCATTCATCAAGTTGAAAAATAATAATAAGTATTTAGTAGGTAATTTTTCTTTAAAAAGTTTCCACAAGATACAGAGATTTAAATTTATTTTTAATCATGTTGCATTATATTTTGATGCATTCAATTTATTTTTATCTGTAGTAGTGGGATTAAAGTATGTTATTTAACCGTTGTCATTTATATTTTTCTATTTTTGTCTTGTCCAATTGCAGTGATGAATGACCTGGCTTAGAAGACATTTGTTAACCATTTGATGAAAGACACATGGAGGGGAGTTCCTTATTTTAAAAAGGCATGGACACAGATTATATTTAGTGGATTTATTCTTTAGGACTTCTTGGAGGAAAATTTTTATGTAAAAAATATGCAAAGCAGTCCCTGGTTGTAATTGTGGTCTTGGGCTTTGCAGGTGCGCTTGCAAATCGGCCACGTGGCTTAATAAAATTATCATTTTTTGTTTTCGGGGGAGGTTTCGTAGGGCAGCCTAGCCCGGGCCTCCTCTGTGTCCTGGTGTCCCTGTCGCTTCTTCTTTCTCGAATCACATTTCGTATTCTTTTCATGGATGCTGCAAGCCATTTTATGCGCACAAAACTCTGTGCCCTTCTATGCCAAGCACGGTGACCAGCACCAAAAGAACAACCATCCTTCCTTGATGGCGCTTCTCTCTCTCTTGGATAATTTTTTTTATTCGTGTTTTCTATACGTATTGTATATGAAGGATGTGAACAACATATTTTGCTTGGATTCTTGTACTACCAGCTCCCCTCATGGTCTTGCTCTACATCGCTCGCGTGGCTTATTAAAGGTTTCAATTCCACGACCTATCTTGGATCTCTGTTTCAATGATGAAATCTCCGGTTTTTCAATGAATTTTATTTTTATCTTCCCATCCTGATTTGAATAGGTTCGCCGGAACGACAATCATGGTGTTTGTCGTTATAGAGAAATTGTTTCAGTACAGTTTTGTTCAGGTAATGTTAGTTAAAATACTAATTTAATTTTTGGGTTCCATAATTTGTAATTTTGGATATTCATATATGTTAAATTTAGGAATGATTTGATTGCTCGGACTGTGGCTGTGTTTGCATATCTTGTCTAACTGGTTTTAGGTACTCGGCCCAAGTGCCTAGGAGGCACAAAGTTAATCTCTATGGCCAAATCAGTGAGAGATCAAATGTATTTTCACTAATTAGTGAGCTATTATAAATAATTTGTCACTTTATCTTGACTATTTGGTAGGAATGAGATTGACCTAAATACCGACCATGGCACTCGGCCGCACCTAATACACTTAAGTATAAATTAACCGACTTCCAAGTGATTTCATTATGTGTGATTCACAAGTTAATTTTTGGGAAATGTATTTGATTTCATTATGTGTGCCGTATGATTTGAAAACCTTATCTAAAAACATCTCCCACATATGATTCAATGTAGTCAACAATTTTTAAAATTAATGGCTACCATGAAAATCTCCGACACTGTTGATCTTTTAAGGGCTTTGACTCCTTTTGAATCACATGATACAAATGTTTTCTCATCCCGATCTTAGGCACTATAGATCTTTAGATCATGGTCTTAAAATCCCATGGCACACGTAATGAAACCGATTTCCACATCCCTAAATCGTAAACCATGAACCAAGTCACTTGGCTCTCGGGTCCACCTAGTACCAACTCCTCCCTTAAACAAGTAACAAGATAGCCTCGTAATAAACAGTGAATTGATGAAGGCCTATTATTAATTAGTGACTTGATGAAGGCCTATTCTTAATCAGATAAACTCCAAACCTATCTGTCGTTTTCATTGTGTTTCTTCGTAGTATACTAATGGGTGGGTGCTCTTCCATTGCTGTGGTAGTTTTCATAGTATATTTTCTTGTAATATGTATGCTTTCCAAAGGTTTTCACCGTATTATAATTTTTATGCTTATTAATTCTTTGTTGGTTAGTAATGAGCAGGTTTTAATTATATAAGATGATCATTTATAAAAATGGAAATTATATGTTCTTGCTTCATGATCATCTAGGGTTGAATTTATATGTTGTTCTAATCTTTTCTTCATATTTTCTTTTTCGTTTGAAATTTGCAATGTAAATTAGGTACTTATAATCCTTCGCCTTGATTTACAAAATTTCTAGGGTAAAAGATAGCATCGACAACATATATATATATGCCAACCGCGATCGACACCTCGCCATCAAATAATACATATACACGCTCCTATATTACCACTTGTTAGCCCATCTTTCTTCATCAACTCAATGTTGGAGGTAATGTTTTTAAAAATTGTTTCCGTGTTTCATGTTTTAAGGTTGAATTAATAATTCTTGCTATTTAGTTCTATATTAAAAAATTTCTATTTAGATTAATATTAGAATACTTAGTTCTTGGAGACGATGTAGGGAAATGTGATATATCCGCACTTTTTACTTATATGACTATCCTAGTTAGGCATTGTCATAGCTTAAATGTGTGCAGCTCTATCAATTAGTCTTGATGTTTTCTTATAGTTATATTTGCATAGAAATTAAATATATGTTGCATATGGTCATATACTCATATATAAGAGTCAATAAAGAAATTAAGGTTGTGCCTGGGATTGCTCTTTGGAAGAGTAGGAAAGAGCAATTGCGCTCTTTGTTGTTGCAAATGAATACGGTTGAGATAGAAGGATTGGAAGATGAAAAAGGGAGGCTGCTCTTTGAAACATGAAACATCACTCTTTAAAAGAGCATGAAAATCATGCGCTTTAAAGAGGGTTGTTTATCCTATTTCAAAGGCAGCCTCTCTTTATCTTTTCTTATTTTATTTTTTGATCGGTAAGACAAAATATATTAAGAAACCGAGGAGTTGGAAAGAAACATGGAGGAAGATAGGAACAAGATAAAAGACAAAAAGGCTAAAGGCGTGAAAGCTAACACAACCACGCCCAAGCCACCTAGAGATCCAAAGGGCGTAAAATAGAAACAAAAGTTCACATACATAACTCCCCACTGCCCTCCCCACCATATTTGTCTAACATAATCCAATGGCACATTGTGTCTTTAACTAGGTTCATTATGGATCCAATTGGATGCGTTTTGTGTTCGAAGACCTGGGTATTCCTTTCGAGCCAATGGTTCCATATAATCGCAAATATTCTCACCCTCCAGAAAGCACCTTGTGCACCTTCCCACTTCAATCAGTTCCACGAGAGAAGAAACTCTGTCATGCTTTCCGGGAACCCAGCTTAGGTCGAAAGATTTCAAAAGGATACCCCAAGCTTTCGTGGTGACGCAGTAGTGGATAAGAAGGTGAGGGATGGACTCTTCAGAGGTGAGACACATTGGACAACTATTTGGGATGTCTTTGCTGCTCTTGATCAGCTGGTCCATCATCAAGATGCGCCCTCTTACCGCTGCCCGTATGAAGAATTTAACCTTTGGAGGGGATCGGAGCCTTCTAGATGAAGACCCAACTGCATGGGTTAAAATCTTGAAAAAACGATACGTATAATCCAGCCCTGAAACCGATACGTATCGGTATTGGACGATACATTCCAATGTATCGTCCGATACATTGGATTTTTGTATGAGAAGCACCGATACGGTACCTTGAATGTACCGTATCGGTGAGGTCCAAAACCGATACGTATCATCCGATACGTATCGGTATCAGACGATATTTTGACCCATGCCGAACTGGCTCTAATCAGCGGTCTATCCGTGAGGGCTCGGTAAAAGGATTTGACCGAAAAAACTCCATTTGTGTTTGCCAACCACATTCTCAAGTCGCGGCCTCCTTGGTTTTTGTGGCAACCGTACAACAAAGACTTCAGGCTCAAGAAAGGCACCACCTCGTCGTCTTGCAGTGCCCTTCTTGTGGTGATATCCCAAACCACAACGTTCTCATTCATTGAGAGGAAATCTGCTATCATGCCCTCTGGAGTGGATGAGGCATCGAAGATCGAAATCATCGGAGCGATTTCGGATAAAGAAGAAGCCAAGGGTTTTCCCAAAAGGAAATCCGATATCCATCGCCCTAGCTAAAGCAGGCCCACCTTATAAAGACTGACCAAATAGAGCAAATGTCTTTCCACCAGGCCAAAAAGTGCCTAGCATGAGAAACATTGATCCGCCAAGCTCCCAGCATTCCACCATATTTTTGGATAAGAATGGAGACCCATAATCTGTTTTGTTCCGAATCGGACCATGCTCGCCACAACCATTTACCGAGCTAAATTGGTGCGATGAAGGTTTCGGATACCAAGTCTCCCAACACATTTAGGTAAATTGGCACACTTCCCAAGCAACCAAATGGTATTTCTTCTCCAGACCTGAGCTTTCGCACAGAAAGTCTCGTTCAATTTTCTCGAGCATGCGAATAACCGACATAGGGCATTTGAAGGTAGACATAAAGAAAATAGGAAGGTTGGCAAGGACCAAATTTAACAGTGTAGGCGACCCCCTGTGCTAAGGAATTTGCCATTTAATGTGGCAAGCTTCCTTTGAAATCTCTGAATGACGACGTCCCAATTGCTAGCTCTAGGCCTAATCGCCCCCAAGGGAAGGCCCAGATAAGTAATAGGAAGGGGAGAAAACGTGCAGGAAATTGTGTTTGCTAAGATCTCAGCTTCCGAAAGATTAGTGTGAATACCAGAAATTGTGGATTTCAGCAAATTGACCCTTTGACCAAATACAACTTCATAAATCGCGAGAATATTAGCGAAGGCTGAAATCTCGCCCTGGTCGGCTTTGCCGAAGAGAATGGTATCATCAACGTATTGGATATGAGTGACGGCACAACCATCTCTACCCCCCAATATACCTGAGATCTGGTTCAGTTCCCGAGATTTAGAGATGAGGACTCCCAAAGCCTCACCAACTAAATTGAAGAGCAACAGAGAGAGTGGGTCTCCCTGTCTTTAGACCACGTGAGCTTTTGAAATACCTCGCAGGAGTTACATTGACAACCACGGAGAACTAGGGGGAAGTGACACTGTCTTTCATCCATTTCCTCCAAATATCGCCAAAACCGAAACGAAGCAACATATAATCCAAGCAGTCACAATTAGCCCGGTCGTATGCCTTCTCCATAGCGACCTTCTAAAGAAAGGCAGGCAAATGGCTAGAGTGAGCCGAATAGATAACCTCATGAGCAATGACCGCCATATCCATGAGTTGATGACCCTGGATAAAAGCTCCTTGGGTTTCGAAAGTGATAGATCCCACTAAGAGTTTAAGGCGGTTAATGAGCACCTTAGCCATAATTTTGTAGAGGCAATTAATCAGGCTGATGGGACTGAAGTCACGTAAATCAGTCGCACCTTCTTTCTTGGGGATAAGGGCAAGGAAACTTGAATTGAGACTTTTGCTTACAGCCACCCGAGAATGGAATTCGTTAAAGAACTCAAGGATATCAGGTTTGATGATGGCCCATAAGCTAACAAAAAATTTCATATTGAAGCTGTCGGGGCTCGGGGACTTGTTTTTGCCACAAGACTTGATGGAAATCTAGATTTCAGCTTCGGAGAACCACTTCTCCCAGGATGTATAGTTTGCTGGGCTAATTGTACGAAAAGAAAGGCCATCAAGATGTGGCCTGGACCACCCTTCATCTTGGTAAAACGTTTGATGGAAATCAACGGTCTGCAGTTTGATCCGGTCGGGGTCTGAAATCTCTACCCCGTTGGCCACAATTCTGGTCAGCAACTTTTTATTGGATCTTGCATTAGCCATCATGTGGAAAAATTTGATGTTGTTATCCCAAACCTTCAACTAGTGGACTTTGGACTTTTGTTTCCAACTCAGCTTTTCCTAAAGACTCCTCTCGCTCAGTCTAATCTTTAGGTTAAATCTTTCCTCCTTTTTGGTTCTAGAAAGATCCCTGCTTTCTTCCAGCAGATCAAGCTCCTTGAGTTTCTCCAAAATACTCAGCCTCCAAACGTGGGATAGACCAAACACATTGTTGTTCCAAGATTTGATTATGTTCTTAAGATATCTTAGCTTAGCTATCAATCGGAACTCAGCCGAGCCACGAGGATTATATTCTTGCGACTAGACTAGGATCGGAGCTCTAAAGTTGTCATTGAGGAGTCACTGATTTTCGAACCTGAAGGGAGTAGGGCCTCTACCCGTAGGATTGCAGTCTATTAGCAGCGGTCTATGATCCGAAACAGCCCTAGCAAGACACGTCAAGGATGCATGAGGGAAGATATTGAGCCAAGCAGAAGAGACAAGCACTCGATCCAGGTGACTAAAAGATGCCACGCTTTGAATATTTGACCAGGTAAAACAAGCCCCCAACAACGGCAAGTCAACCAGGGCCCAGTCCTGAATAAAGGAGTTGAGGTTAGTCATGTCAGATCTGTCTGGAGTACCCCCAGATGTCTGATAAGGAAATCTAACCGCATTGAAATCGCCTCCCATGCACCACGACACTTCCCATCGGTTCGCAACCGCAGCCAATTCGAACCAGAAATCCTCTTTGTCTGTCTTTATCTTCTTCGAATGCTTCTCTCTCCCCACACTTCTTTGAATGGCAAAGAGCTGCTTCCGCTCTTTTCTACTCTCCCAAAGAGCAATGCCAAACACAACCTAGAAGCTGTAACTTATATTAGTTTTGGATTCATGAAAAATTTCATGAGGTATCTCACAAATTTAAACTTGAAACAACTTTTATATAAGACGGTCGGGGATAAGCATTCGAATGCAAGTGTAACACCATAGATTTTTTGTCAAAAATGAAACTTTTAAGGGTGATTTTTTGATGGAAATCCTGTATATTTGACTTGTGAAATGAATGGCAAAAAAGTTTAAGGAGATTTATTTTTCTAAACCTTAGAGTGACTGTTGACCCCTTTGAGGATGTATTGCAACTCGTGATTATCCAAGGCAGCCAAGCTATATGTAATTATATTCCCCTTTAGTCTCATAATACAGAATCATTTTCCATTATAAAGTAGCTAGCCTTTTCTTCATAGTCAATACGGATTCATACACTCTCCAAGGGAACACGCTGCCTACCACTGTATCAACCACGACTTGTGAGTCATTCAATTTCAACTTTTAAACAGTCTAAAGGAAGCTGTTGTAACCCTAATTCCAGAGCCCGAAATTCTGAAATTGTGTTGGAACTTGTGCCGTAGAAAGCTTAGAATGTCAACACCAAGGACCCACCCAATATTCGAATTACACTACCTCTAAAGCATGGCCTCGATATAGCTCTAACCAGCAGGAGGGTCAGCCCATTTAACCATGGAAATTTTGGAGCACGAACATTTATGGGAGGGCAAGGCAGCCCAATGATGCTATTGTTTCTGCTTCCTCTTTTGTACTGTGTTTTGAGAACAAACTAAGCTTAGATAGCACCTGTATCCAATTCTTGTCACGATTAATAACCCCCCCCCTTCGGAATAGGCTCTCCTACCACCATGCCGAATAGAGTCCCCAGCAGTCCATATTTCCCACATTATTAGCCATTGGATCTGCCATCTTCACGAGTTGAACTGGCTATTGAACTTTGATGGAAACCAGCAAGCTAGTGAAGCGTTCAAGCTGATCCATGAGTTTGGGAAGAAACGTCATACTTCTTTTGCGAGAGGGCTCTGAAGTAGAAGATGGGAAATGGTTTCTTCATAACAGCAACACAGAGGCCATCTGAAAGGCATGGGTATTTTCCTCGTCTTGATGATCCTATCCACTGGGATACTATTGTTCATGACCCGCCAAGCAAAGATTTTCATCTCTGTAGGATTATTCAAGGCCCAAATCTTCCAAATGAGAGTCCAAAGTGACCTAATTGAGAAATTACTATATATATATATATATATATATATATATATATATATATATATATTAAAGGGGCCGTGCACTAGTGTTGCAGCTTTGGAACGCTGCACTGATACCGAGATCGTTTGCCACATGACACCTGATCCCAAGAAATACCGTTAGGGATCAGGTGCCACATGGAATGCCATCTAAAAGAAAAAATTTAAGAACTTTTTAGGCTGTCAAAAACATGGTCAACGTTGGTGTGACGCCCAACAAACTTGGTGCATTAAATTTCTTCAATTTTGACCATGTTTTTTCAATTTTGTGTTGGGGGGAGGGACCTCATCGATCTTGTGCACATGAGTGCTTGATGTATGCACATGAGTGCTCAATGTGTGACAGCCCGGATTTCTGCACCCTGAATTTCGTGCCATCAGGATCATTCTCTGGATGATCCCCGGGACAAATCATATGTGTCTGCTTGTAAAGCGGAAGCCAAGCAGACACCACCCAGCAGTGGTAGATCGAGCCAGTCACTTATCAACGCATTTAGTCATAAAGAACAACAATATTAAGACAATTAATTCTATATTTAAGCAAAGAAAATGCATTCTCAAAAAGGAACCAAGAAGAACCATTGGTGATGGACATCCATCACCCAAACAATGGTTCCCAATAGTGGTTCCGAATAGAATGTGTAACAATACTATAAAAGAAATAAAATATATACAAAAGTGGCCACCGGGCACACCATAATCCAAAAGAACCAAAATACAGGATAACAGACACTAGTACCGGGCTGAATAGAACTTCGTCACTGACGCGTCTCTCCTCGTCTTGACCTCGGCCTCAGGTCAGTGGTAGTCCGGTCACTCTACTGTGCGGGCAATGACCTCGGAACCTAAAATTTATTTAGAACACAGGGTGAGCTACATCATAGCTCAGTAGAAGAATTCCAATTAAATGAATTGAATATGCGATCATGCTATCTCATAATGTAAATCAAATCGAAAGCATCATGACAAATCAATTCAAATACTGAGCTTTTTATGCAAGAATCAGATGTTATGCAAATATATTATCAGAAAGCTTAAATTGTGTATATTTAACTTAAGAAACTCCCGTGACTATATAGCACGAGATGGCAGAATGTCCGATAGGAAACCCCAACCAATCGTCGTTCACATGAACAATTGTGAAAGTGCAACAATGCCTCATCTATGGAGTGCAATTGTGTCGAGGATTACAAGCAGGTGCACAAGTGTGCCAGGCATCGGATATACCGCCGGGTCGGTGGGGATCATCTGGTTTAAATCATCAAATCACATACGTATATACCTCACAGATCAGATAGCAGAATCAGGAGCAAGTTTTCAGAATGCGAATCAGGAAACAGAAATCACCATAGCAGGAATCAAGATATGCATACATGTTTGGTAAAAACAGATATCAGGGCATAGATATGAGATAAACATGGAATCATACTCAAAACAGTTTAGGTTGGTTTTCCCCTACCTCAGGTCAATTTATCTTCTAAGCAAATCCAAAGCCTTTTCAAGGTGTCAGGGTTTGATTCCTAGATCATAAACATAGTACTTAAATGTTAGGGATGTCAGAAAGCTAACCGGCACAACGTCCGATGGTGTTTAATCCTCAAAACCAAAACAGAACCAAAACAGGGGTGATTGATCGATCACCACTTTCATTGATCGATCAATACCCCTTGTTGATCGATCAATCCCTCTCATTGATCGATCACCACCCTCTGAGTTCTCACCCTAACAACCAAATTGATCGATCAATACCCCTTATTGATCGATCACCTGTCATCATTGATCGATCAATACACTCATTGATCGATCAATAATCCCTCTTCTACACTCTTCTATACAGTTTAAATTGATCGATCACCACCTTTGTTGATCGATCAATGCTCCCTGTTGATCGATCACTGCCTCTTGTTGATCGATCACCAACCCTTCTTCAAAAACTCACCCTTCTGTTTACATTAACTATTTATACAGATTGATCGATCAATGCCCTCATTGATCGATCAATACCCTCATTGATCGATCAATACCCTACAGTGATCGATCAATACTTCTGTTGATCGATCACCAACTGTCATTGATCGATCACTCTCCTGTTGATCGATCAATGCCCTCATTGATCGATCAATGCCTAAATTGATCGATCAATGCCCTTCGGGCATTGAACTTCTAACATTTTGGGTCTCTGTTCCCCTATTCTGTCCTATATAGATTGATCGATCAATGGTCTTCATTGATCGATCACCACTGCTATTGATCGATCACCACTTGTGTTGATCGATCAATAATGACAGAAACTCTGTCATTAATGGAGTTCATCTCCAACCCTATTTTTCATTAATGGTTCTCAACTACCATTATCACCACATCTATGCACCTACTTGGGCATCTCTTTTGCCCCTATTTAAACATACAAACTCACCTTTGTTCGGGCCCTTACGGGGTTTCGGCTAATCGATTCGAATGAGGGTTTCAGATCTAGTTTCCGGAGTTTGTCGTCGCTACGGCTTGGACAAGTCGATGCCCAGTTTCCTTTCAACCCTCTAGACCATACACACTCTTAAGCTAGTGTGGAGTGTCCTAGCTCATCTCTCAATCCTCTATCCCGGACAATGTGGGATCCCCGGGTACCGCTAACTCCGTTTCTCAAGGAACACCCTCACAGACCAACCTAGCTACAGACTTCTCAGCTTCTAAAGCAAGGGAAAGAGGGAGAAGAAGAAGAAGAACTCCCTCTAGGTCTCCCTTCCTTCTCTTATAAGCTAAGAAAACAGATATTTCTGTTTTCCCCTTATTTTTGTTCCGGTGTGGAGCACTAACACGGTCGCTACGACGCGAAGTGCTACGCTAACCCTTTTCCCAACTCAGACTTAAACAAAAATTCAAATGTGAACTAATCTAACTGTGGTATAACTTTATCTCAATTAATATTACTTCTTAAATTTTTAATCGGTCTCGATTTCCGTGCCGGGCACGTAGATCGAAACAGTTAGTTTCATGTTCTAGATTTCAGGGTTGTTACACAATGTATGTGGCACCTGATTTCATCATGTGTGCCATTTGATTTTAAAACCATGATCTAAACTGTCCCTCTTGTTTGATTAAAAGTGGTCAACTTCTTTTTAAATTAACAGCTATGATGAAAATCTCAGACCGTAGATCTTTGAAGGGCGTTGACTCCTTTGAATCACATGGTACAAATTTTTTTTTCGTCCCAATCTTAGACACCATAGATCTTTAGATTATGGTCTTACAATTACATGGCACATATCTTTGACACCATAGGTCTTTAGATCATGTATAATGTATTGCTTTTACTCTTATTAATTCCTCTAACTGATGTATTGCAAGCTTGTAATTTTATTACTTCTTTATTGATTATTTTGGTTCCTTTGATTAATGTAATATGATCTTTTTTTTATTGGAATGATACAGTCTTGTCTTCTGGCTTTAAGAATATATGGTTTTACTCTCATCTTGTTTTCTTGGCCTTCTTTTCATTTGAATTTAAATGTAAACCATGTATGTATAATCATTCTTATCAATGTATAGTATATCCGGAGAGGAGACAATAGCATCTGCAACAAGATGATTGTGATCAAAGCCAGCACCAACCTCATATGTTCTTGGGAGTCTGGTTTAGTTATTTTGATGGGTGAGAAAATTGTTTTTCTTGTTTTCTGTCTTATTTTTTAAGGTTAAATTAGTAGTTTTTGCTATTTAGATCAACATTAAGTTTTTCTATTTCGATCAATATTAAAATAATTTGCTTCCTGCTAGTTAGATCGACATTATATTTTTAGATTTTTGTTTTCTCAATTACAGTGACGAATGATCTGGCTTGGAAGATATCGGGTTTCCAAATTATAGAAGACAAGTGGAGGAAAGTTCCTTATATTCAACAAGGGATGGACACCAATTATATTTAGTATTCTTTAAGACGTCATGGAGGGAAATTTTTTTGTAACAAATATACAAAGCAGTCTCTGGTTGTAATTGTGGTCTTGGGCTTTGCAGGTGCACTAGCAAGTCGGCCATGTGGCTTAATAAAATTACAATTTTTTGTTTTCTGGGGAGGTTTCGTAGGGCAGTCTAGCCCAGGCCTCCTCCGTGTGTTGGTGTCGCTGTCCCTCTTCTTCTTTTTCTTTCATGGATGCTACAACCAATTTTAAGCACACAAATCTCTGTGCCCTTTTATGCCACATGGTGACCGACTGCAGAAGATCAACCCCCCTTCCTTTATGGATTTTCTCTCTGTGAGAATTTTTTTCTTCGTGTTTTCTACACTTATTTATGAAGGACGAGAAAAACATATTTTCCCTGGATTGATGTGCTACCATCTACCTCCACTGTCGTTGTCTACTCGCTTGCATTGCAGCTTATCACAGGTTTCAATTCTACGCCTATCTTGGTTCTCTATTTCAATCACGATATCTCGAGTTTTCCTCTGAATTTAATATTATTTTTTTTTCCGTTCATGTTTAAATAGGTTCGTCAGTACGTCAATCATGATGTTCGTCGCTATAGAGAAATTGTTCAGCTACATATTCGTTCAGGTAATGTTTATTACGTAGTAATTTAATTTTGGTTCTTGTAATTTGTATTTTTGTTGTTGTATACATGCTTTTAAATATCCAGCGAATCCAATGTATATCGACAAATATGTAACGGGTTAGTAGACCCCACCCGATATGACATTTGCCCCCCGATTCGATCTGAGGTGAAATCATCAAATATCGTGTCTTATTATTGGCTCATATGAGGTCATATAGGCTCATTTATATATGATATGAACCGGGCTTAATACCAAAACTGTCCTTTGGGCAATTTTATTATTATTTGAAATTATTTGTTTTTAATATTTAAAATAAAAAGATACTTTGTTGTTGGCTGGTTTGACAAATAAATATCCAGTATATCTGATACGTATCGGCTTCGGACCGATGATATGTATCAGTTTTTAATCCATGGTTGTATATTACCTCAATTTAATGATGTAATTGACCGGCCATGATTTGCTCTGTATATCTTGTTTAGTTGGTATTAGGTACACGGCCATTGAAAGAGATTGACCCAAGTGTCAACTATGACACTTTGCACCTAATACTCATAAGTATTACTTACCGACTACCAAGTGACTTGATTCAGGTCAATTTTGGGAAATGTGGCATTGATTATATCATGTCGCCATGTGATTTAAAACTATGATCTAAAACGTCTCTTACATGTGATTCAAGTGGTCAACACCTTTAAACTAACGTCTATCATGAAAATCTCGACACCATAGGTCTTTAGATCATGGTCTTAAAATCACGAGAGAGACTCCTTTGAATCACGTGTGATTTCAAAGGATTCTTGATCTAACGGTATTGAAATTTTTGCTCCTTTAATTCTTTGTCAATTAGTAATGTTATTTAAGATGATCCTGCTCGCAATTGAAATTATACCTTTTTATCTTGGTTTCATGATGCGAGGTTGAAATTATGTCTTCGTGTTTCATATTGGCTTTCTTTTCATTTGAAGTTAGTAATAAAATTATATATGTTATGATCTTTCATCTTGATTTGCAGAATTTCGGGGTAGTAGCATCTACCTAAGAAGTCAAATCCTTTATTGGGCAAGCTAGTGTTGAAGAGATGCGAAGCAATCCTTTAATAGCAAGAACCACCAAAGGGAAAGAAGATAAAAGGCCTTTTCCAATCAATTCAAGCTACATTTCGTGAGAGATTTGAGGGTTTTCTTTAACCATCCGTTTGGGTGATGTGACTTTTTGTATCTTTTTTATTAGTGGATTTTCCTGGACTAGGTCCCGTGGTTTTTACCTTTGCTTCAAAGGGTTTTCCACGTTAAAATCTTGGTCTCTCTTGCTATTTGTTTATTTTGATCTTCCGTGGTTATTCGCTTATTGTTCCATTTTCCCGTTTTATAAAGACTCTGTTTCCCATCAATGAGATGGCCATCTTAAGTGTTAAGTGATCATCTTACTGAAATTTAAATGGGTTATGAGCTTAAGCATGGTAGCATCGTCAATCAACCTCTCTTTTCAGACACTAATGTGTTATCTTTATGGTTTCAAATCGTACCAAATTCCCTTTTAAGTATTACATGGGGAGCAATTGTTGGACACCATCAAAGCGGTCTGATTTAAAGATTGGCACAAGGCACAATTTCTATTATTCTACTTTACACATTGAACCATTAAATCGGATGATAGGCTTCAAGTCAGTTGAATCAAATGATAAAGGTCTTGTTTTGTGCCAATCTTTGTTCAAGCCACTCAGTCATAGGGACATGTAGACTGGGATGTCCCTCATGATGAGTAGACACCCATTGTAGACTAACTCTAAATAAAATTCTCTTGATTTGTGTATTATTATATAATTCCCGAGACTTGACCATTTAGTATAAAAATGAGATTGACCCGACTGCTACCCTTCCAACTTAAGGGTCTCAATGGGCCGGTCCAGGCTGGCAAGAGAATAACCTAGCCCATATCTAGCCCGAGGAAATACCTAGCCTATCACATAACTGGGCTTTTTTTGGGCCGGGTTGGAGCAGGCTTGAGCCTATCTAAGCCAAATATTAATCTTTTTAAGGTTGAATCTAGGCCCGACTTGAGCCCATTTTACCCTTTTTAGTAATTGCAGTTGAGATAAATCATCAACTAACTTATTAAAATTAGGATAATGTAGTAATTTCACTAATATTGACTAATACATAAGAAACGGGTTTATAAAAATACATACATGTATATTTTTATTGGGGTCAAGCCGTCGTGTTAGACCACGCCAAAATAGCTCTTTAGTATAATGAGCCAATGGGCTTGAATTTATATGCCCAAGCCCCTTTATATAAGTGGGCTAAACCGGCTGGTGCCATTTATTAAATTGGCAAAAGATAAAGCCCATACCCAACTCATAGCGGACCGGTAGGGCTCAAGCGTCGCCCATTGAGATCCTTATTCGACTTGAGTAAAACTTCAGATCTATTGCTCTTTAAGTATCCCATTACGGGACTTACTCTCCAAACCATCATTTATTTAAACACTAAATGACGTTTAAACGATCTTACATCAATTATTGGCTTATGATCTCGGAAATTCAGACCGTCAAAGTGATATATTATCAATTTGATGGGCTATGAGTCCAAAATTCACACTTTTGAGAGATTCGAACCATCCGCTCTGTGCACTCTAATACTAACAATTGTTCTTAATTTTGATGGCTAATATTAAAGTTCACCGATTGGATGATTTACATCACTTAGAAGCATGATCCTTTGGCTGGGACATATTCCACTGATGGATTGCCACTTGAAAATTTTAGATTAGCATAGATGTGTGCCACATGGCATGGCGTGTTTGACTACGCCAAAATAGCTCTTTAGTATAATGAACCAATGGGCTTGAATCTATATGCCCAAGCCCAGCCTGTTTATATAAGTGGGCTAAACCAGCTGGTCCCATTTATTAAATTGGCAAAAAGATGAAGCCCATACCCAACTCATAGCGGACCGGGTAGGGCTCAAGCAGCCTGGCCCATTGAGACCCTTATTCCGACTTGAGTAAAACTCGTATCTATTGCTCTTTAAGTATCCCATTACGGGACTTACTCTCCAAACCATCATTTATTTAAACACCAAATGACGTTTAAACGATCTTACATCAATTATTGGCTTATGATCTTGGAAATTCAAACCGTCAAAGTGATATATTATCAATTTGTTGAGCTATGAGTCCAAAAATCACACTTTTGAGAGATTCGAACCATCCGATCTGTGCACTCTAATACTAACAATTGTTCTTAATTGTGATAGCTAATATTAAAGTCCACCGATTGGATGATTTACATCACTTAGAAGCATGATCCTTTGGCTGGGACATTCCACCGACGGATTGCCACTTGAAAATTTTAGATTAGCATAGATGTGTGCCACATGGCATGATGGTAAATCAAACTTCAATGGTGTGAGATAAAAAGTGACATTTTAATGTTGTAAGGTCATTTAAACAGCATTCGTAATAAGCATAAAAGATAACCTCTATAATGGTTTTTTAGGAAATTTACTCTATAAATTAATTAAGACCCACCCTACTTAATACTCTTTCGCTTAACTGGCATTTTGTAATGTATTGTTCATACATAGATCTTATTAATTATTTTTATTCTTTTGATTATTTACTGATTATTTTGGTTCTTTTCGTTCTAATCTTGTCCTCTTCGCCCTCTTCTTTTTCATTTGAATTTCGTAATGTAAATTATAATTAATTTTTTTATAATTTGCATTATTGTCTTTATTTATATCCTTCTAATAGATTTATAGGATTTTCGGAGAGGAATGGATAACATTAGCAATAAGATCTTGTGTTCTTGGGAGTCCTGTTAACCTTTTTTTTTTAAAGGTAAAAATAAATATGTTTATGTGGTTTTATATTTTATATTTTAAGTTTGAATTAGTAGTTTTTTCTACTTAGATCCATATTAAAGTTTTGTATTTAGATCAGTAATGATTGCTTTTTTTTTATTGGAATTAATGTAGCTGTGAAATGTGAAATCTTTTTTTTTTTTTGATGAATATCTTCTTACTTATATCAATTAATCTTGAGGTTTTCTTATAGTCGTAAATGTATAGAAACTAAAGTTTTGTTGCATCTGTATAAGAGTCCATAAAGAAATTAAAAGCCCTAAAATGTAATAGATAGATAGAAAAGTTAATGCAGAATCTTATCTTTATACCATTAATTGTTGCTACTCACCTGTTAACTGTAGCACTGAATATCAATTCGAGAATCATTATCTTTATACCATTAATTGCCCCCATGACAAATTTATAGTTTAGAATAACATTGACATTCGAATTAGTACGGAGAACATTGACTAGTATTTACTTGTATTAAATTATTATTGATTATTTTTGTTTTTTTGATTACGTAATATGATCATTTTCTGATTTGAAATGATGCATTCCGTATCTGTGACTGATTATTTTGGTTCTAATCTTGTCTTCGTGACCTTATTCTTTTGAATTTCATAATGTAAACTATGTATTTATAATCCTTCTTATTGATTTATAGGATTTTTAGAGTGGAGACAGAAGCATCTGCAACAAGACTTGGGAGTCAGGTTCACTTCTCACGTGAGGAAGGAAGATCAAGCTTCTCCTTCACTCTTCTGTTTTTATAACCAAAATAGCAAACCACATAATATCTAGATCTTTTTGATTACAATTCTACCCACTTAACTTGAAACTATTTCCGGTGTTAAGCGCATATACTAGACTTAGCGTGTATGTTACCAAAAACAAAACTTCCACAAGTCCGAAACAAAAAACCTTTGACCACATCTCTCATCATACCCTAAGCTACCCAAATAATCAAATTTGTCTCGTAAATTCTCTGGGCATGCTTACCGAGGTAAACGAAAAATAGGTCTAAAATATCTGGGATATTACATTCTCCCCTCCTTAGAAATTTTCGTCCTCAAAAATGAAAAAGACACACCAATAGGTCAATAAAAGAAAACCCACCCGTAGCACAAAGCCGGAACGCAAACGCAAACCACAAAACAAAAACAAATAGAAGTACATGGGTCACAGTGCGATGGCCTACATCCCGAGTGTCACGTGCCGGGAAACAACCTCACTGTGACTCATGGTGAACTGACCAGAGCAAATGCAAGGCAAAAAGCGAAGGTACAAAAACGGAACAGGTAACAAATAGGGTCAAATTGAATCAAATGCAAAATCAATTGCCAAGACGAAGACAAAACAAAACAGAAGGCAATCCATATGAAAAGGACTCAGAACCCATAATGCAAAGCCAAAACAGCCTTAGATATAAATACATAAACCACTAATATTGGCAAAAGAGTCCACCACATATGCAAGGCAACTATATATCCAATGTTAAACATCCATAGATTATATGATGCATGAACAAAATAAAACGGAACGAAATATCCAAGAAAACGAAACAAAAGTATATAAAGAGTGGCAAAAAGATAGAACCACCAGGTTCTAGATAATCCATATAATAAGTACAATCCATAAGAAACGACAAAAAGTTATCATAACAGCACACTAGCTGATCTAATCCTCTCCCTCAGCAGCCTGACCAGCGAAGCCTAGTCATCGTCCCCACCATCAGCATCATCATCATCTGTGTCGTCATCACCCACATCTGTAGGTACGCTGGGACCTGCTCCCGATGTAGAAGGGTGGTGAACCGACGCCCGAATATCTGCCATGTATGTCGCATAGTCGGCGGGAAACGAGTGCTGCATCAAGTACGTCAAAGCCCCGCCATGAACCTCCAACTCCCGACTCATGGAGCTTGTATGCTGTGTCAGCGCCTCAATCTGCTGACCCATGGAAGTCATCTAGCGAGTAAACTCTGACAGGGTGAGTACGTCAGTCTGTGGGGCCTGGTCGGGCGCAAGAGCGACATGCTCGGCTGCTGCATGCTCGGCATCCTCCTCATCATCCTCATCAGGAACCACCGCACCGTTGGGAGCCTCAACCAATTTATTGTAGGTTCTACCCCAATCGACCAATTTATAATGTTTGAGACTAGCCGTGGACCGTGGCTCAGTAGGGGGAATCTCATAAACTGGTCCTGCTCGATAATTTTCAATCATCACCGAAATCAAGCGAGCATATGGAATGCCCTTCGCCGGTGTCTTAACTTTCTTGCCCATCTTCTCACGAGCTTTAATGATACCCTTAAACACGACTTTCGAGGCATTGAACCAACGTTCTTTAAATGCTAAAAACAAAATCTGCTGAATGGGGCCCCGTCATTCCGATTTATGCCCAAAAGGGTAAAGGGTGGCCTTAAAAAATCATATCCAACATCCACATTGTGTCGGGCATTTGAGAACGTGTGATAGCTTTGCCTGAACCATGACGACCTTGGGTCATCTGTGCGATGACCTCATGAACCGGGACAGGTTTAGGGCGGGGAAGAGCCAAACCCATAGTGGTTGAGTGTGTGGTCAGGCATCGCATTGCCATAGCAATGTCATCAAGATCAAAGGCGTAGTCACGCCCATCAAGAGTGGTGTAGATTTTCTTGCCGACCTCCCTTCGCATACGTTGATAGAATAAGCGTACTAAGCGAGGATAGAAGTGTCTGTGTAAAGGTTGCAACAAAGAGGTCAATTGGGCTTTTTCGAGATAATCAGTAAACCCCTTGATACCCCAAAACTCACTGGGCTGTTCACGGATTTGTGGGGGCATGGGTGGCATAGGGGTTTGAACCGACTGTGGTGGGGGCTGTGGAGGTCGGCTTGAAGACCCAGCCTTAGACGTTGGTCGCTTTGATGTAGGGACCCTAACGGGGTTTGTTTCTTTGGTCCCATGAGAGTAAAATGCAAGAAAATCAAAATGCAAAAGAAGAATCAACAAAAACCCAAATGAAGAGGGTTTACCTTGGTAGAAATCTCACAATTGATGTCTTGGTCAAGCAATCCAAGTGCCAAGCCAAACCGAGCTGAAACCCCCTTGAATCCAGCAAAAACAAATTGCAAGAGAAGCCACAGAAAATCCAAAACCCTCAAAACCTTAAGCTCGGACTTCGTTTAAAAGCCCGAATGCCAAAACCCCAAAAAATGTAACCCCCATTTAACTGACAAATTCGACCCGAATTCAAATTGGATGGTCGAATTTCCCATAAGTTTGTCAGGCTGTAATTTTTGGTTCAAAATGGTTGTGCACTGTTCACTGAAATTCGACCCTCCATTTTGAATTTCAACCCTCGAATTTCTCAGAGTCTGTTTTCTTCCCAATTTCAAAATTTTGAGATGTGGGTCTATTGCTTTGGGTCCAAATTGACCTCCCATGAGCCTTTTCATGCTAAACATTGGACCTGACCATAATGCAAGGGTAAACCATATTTTTGCTCATGAAATTAACCAAAGCAATTTCAAAGTTGACCTGCTAATTCACAGGTTCATTAGTGAGAGTAACCACCCATATGCAAATATAAATTTCCGAAAATTTATTTACCTCTATAAAGTAGGAAATATATACATTGTCACACAGAAAGTGATACTGACATTAAAATTTTAAATGGCACTCGAAAAGCTGTATAGTCTAGTATCAGTGCATGTCAGGATTCTAAAGTTGCATACATCCAATATACAATTTCTCAAAAAATTCAATCAAACAGGCTCGGGAATTGCTCTCGGAGCTCAGCTTCGTGTTCCCAGGTGGCTTCCTCTGGTGTATGATTCCTGCATCTGACGAGAACCAAAGGAATCCTCTTAGTGCGTAGAATCTGCTCCTTGCGATCTAAAATCTGTACCGGGTCCTCGATCACCGTCAAACCATCCTGAAGCTCGATGGGTTGGTAATCAAGCACGTGAGTCGGGTTGCGTATGTATCTCCGCAGCATGGAAACATGAAAGACGTTGTACATCTTTGGACAATTGCGTGAGCGCCACTCGATGCAACTTCTCCGACTCGGCCTAATATCTCAAAAAGGCTCAACGTCGAGGACT
The DNA here is from genome assembly GCA_021018995.1 of Chloranthus sessilifolius. Classification (NCBI taxonomy): domain Eukaryota; kingdom Viridiplantae; phylum Streptophyta; class Magnoliopsida; order Chloranthales; family Chloranthaceae; genus Chloranthus; species Chloranthus sessilifolius. The sequence goes on from CM037591.1 coordinate 80,408,857, forward strand.
CGCTTCCTTCATTTGCGAATCACATAACGCCTTTCGTAGGTGAGATTCGAACAAACACATTGTCACACGAAAATCCACATCTCTCCTCTTGAGATCGGTGTAGCTCTTCTGATGACTCTAAGCTACACGCAGTCTCTCGCGAATCAACCGAACTGCCTCGTTCGTATGCTCTACAATCCCAGGTCTGATAATAAACTTCTCACCCACTTCTTCCCAGTTTAGCGGTGATCTGCACCGCCGTCCATATAAAGCCTCGAACGGTGCCATACCGATGATAGCTTGGAAGCTATTGTTGTAAGCAAACTCGATCAGAGGTAAGTGTTAGTCCCATGACCCATGAAAATCTAACATGCAAGCTCTCAGCATGTCCTCAATGATCTGATTCACTCACTCAATCTGACCATCGGTTTGTGGGTGGAATGCTGAGCTGAAGTCGATACGAGAACCCATTCCTTCTTGAAACCGCTGCCAAAACTGTGAAGTAAACAGTGGATCCCTGCCAAACACAATACTTGCCGATATACCGTGTAGTCAAACGATCTCGTTGAGGTATAACTCTGCAAGTCTACTGGCGGTATACATAGTATTGTATGATAGGAAATGAGCAGACTTGGTTAACCGATTGACAATGACCCAGATGGCATTGTTCTTCCTCAGTGTTTTTGACAAACCCATAATAAAGTCCATTGAAATGGCTTCCCATTTTCACTCGGGTACAGGTAAAGGTTGCAATAACCCTGCTGGATTCTGATGATCAACCTTAACCTGCTGATAAACCAAGCATCGCGATACGTACTCAGCGACGTCGCATTTCAAACCTCGCCACCAGAAGCTCTTCATTAAATCTTGATACATCTTGGTGCTACCAGGATATATGGCATACATCGATTTGTGAGCCTCTTCCAAAATGGCATCCCGAAGCTCAATACTCGTCAGTACACATACTCAGTCTCGAAACAACAAGGTCTCATCTGCCCGAATGGAGAAATCCTTCTTGCTTCCACTAACCACATCTCGCCTAATGGCCATCAGCTCATTGTCCGTCATCTATAGTTTCCTGATATTCTCGAAGAGCATAGGACGAAGTACAAGTGTAGCCATCAGTGCTCCGAGCCTTTGACATTGAAGCGTGGTGCCTAAGGCCATATCTTCCAAGAGCTTCCATCTCTGATCCGATCGACAAGATGTGATAATTGTGCTGAATACCTCCTACTAAGAGCATCAGCAACGGCATTCGCCTTTCCCAGATGGTACTGGATCGAGCAATCATAATCTTTTAAGAGCTCCATCCATCGTCGTTGTCACATATTTAAGTCCTTCTGAGTAAATAGGTACTTGAGACTCTTGTGATTGGTGAATATATCACATATCTCATCGTAGAGGTAATGTCTCTAGATCTTCAGGGCAAAGATAACTGCTTCTAACTCAAGATCATGCGTCGGATAATTTCTTTCATGGTCCTTTAACTGCCTTGAATCATATGCAATGACCCACTCGTGTTGATTAAGAACACAGCCTAATCCGCCATCAGAAGCATTCAGTACCGTGAAGCCTCCGCCGAAGGTATAGCAATCTAGGTCTTTGTAGTCAATCTCCGCTTTAGCTCCTAAAACCTCTACTCACATTACTCTGTCCAATCAAACTTCGCATTCTTCTTAGTAAGCTGTGTAAGTGGACCAGATATTTTCGAGAAACCCTCGACAAATCTCCGATAATACCTTGCCAGACCAAGGAAACTACAAACTTCTGTAACTATCGTCGGCTGTTCCCAGTTCACCACTGAGTAAATCTTTGTAGGATCAACAGATATACCTGACTCAAAGACTACGTGGCCCAAGAAACTGACCTGATCGAGCCAAAACTCACACTTACTGAGTTTGGCATATAGCTGATGGTCCCTCAGTATTTGAAGAGCCACTCGTAGATGTTGCACATGCTCCTCTCTAGTTTTCGAATAGATGAGGATGTCATCTATGAAAACTACCACAGACTTGTCTAGATGTGGCTTGAACGCACAGTTAATCAAATCCATAAACGATGCAGGCACATTTGTCAACCCAAATGGCATCACTAAGAACTCATAGTGGTCATATCGCGTACGAAATGCGGTCTTGGGTATATATTCCGCCTTATTCTTGAGCTGGTGATAGCCTGACCACAGATCAATCTTCGAGAAGAACTTTGTACCTCACAATTGATCAAACAAGTCATCTATCCGCAAAAGTGGATAACGATTCTTAATCGTCATCTTGTTGAGCTGGCGATAATTGATGCACAGATGCATCGATCCGTCTTTCTTCTTCACAAAAAGGACCGGCGCTCCCCAAGGAGAAACACTCGGGCGAATGAACCCTTTATCTAATAGCTCCTGTAGTTGTTCCTTGATCTCTTTCAACTTTGCAGGCGTCATCCGATATGGTGCCTTAGACAAAGGTTCTACTTTCGCTAACTCGATCCCGAACTCGATCTCTCGATCAGGTGGCAACCCAGGTAAGTCCTCAGGGAAAATATCAGGAAACTCATAAGCAACCGTGATAAGAGAAATATCCAACTTCTCTTCTTTATGATCTTGTAAGTAAGCAAGGTAGCCACTGCAATCGTTCCTCATCATGCGCTCAGCACGAATAGCAGAAACAAGCGGGGCAACCTTCGATTTCACTCCACAGAATCGAAAGGATTTCCGCTTTGGCGGTCGAAAAGTCACGATCTTCTGTAGATAGTCCACGCTCGCATGATATGTCGCCAACAAATCCATCCCAAGAATCACGTCGATCACTGTCTCGTGATCATCAACCATCACGATGACTAACTAACACCCTGTATCTGTGCTCACTGAACTTCCCGTAGGAATTTTCACATCCAAAATGAAAGCGAGGGGTTTGGAAGCAGTACCCAACTTCTCGGAGAAAAGAGGAGTGATAAACGAGTGTGTAGACCTCAGGTCTATCAAAGCTCGTGCTTCAGTTTTACTCAATTCGCCTTCACGACTTATCATAAGGGTACCTTTTATCAAGAATTTTACCATTAATTAAATGCAATGATTTTAGTTTTCAAAAGGTTCTTTAATGAATTCACAATTGCCATCAATATTAATTAATGTAAGAATTGACAATCTGAACTTTAATGATACCTCGAATCACGTCATTCGACGTTTGGGCATTCTGTGCAGTCACCGCGTAGGCTCGACCCGAAACTGTAGGTCGCGATGATTTCTGCGTAGCGACAGACGTAGTCCTACGCTTGTCCACCTCAGGACAATCCCTAATCATATGACCAACCTGTCCGCATCTGAAACATCCTCTAGTGTTCCTTCGGCAATCCTTTGTCTTATGTGGTTTCCCATATCGTGTACATGCTGGAGTAGGAACAGGAGTAACTGCTGGTCCACGGGATGATCCCTGAGCTACAGAAGCTCTGCTCGTAATTGTGCTCCCAACTCTGAAAGGTCGCACTAGTGACGAACTCTGCGGTCGCTGATAGGAAGAAGATACATGTCCCAATGTAACAACCGGCATGGAATACGATGGCTGAATAGGATAGTGAGGAGGTTTTGAGAACCTCAGCTTTTTGTTCGCCTGCTCAGACACACTCGACTGTCCCTGGCCAAACCGGTTTCTATTTCCCTGTTCTCGCCTCAGATACTATTTCTGGATGTCTTCCTCACCAATGAGAGCCTTAGACATGACACCCGCATAAGTCTCCATCTCCCACATTGACACCCTCTCTTGAATGTTTGGCCTCAAGCCCCTCAGAAATTTCTGGACCCTCATCAACTCAGTGGCCACATGTAAGCGCGCGAACGTGCAAGCCTATCAAATTCTGCGTCGTGCATACAAACATCTCATTCATTTCGGCGTAATGAACTGGACTTCCCACTAATTTCTTACGATCTTTGGAAAATACTGATCGTTGAATGTGTCCATGAACTATGCCCAAGTCCATGGAGTGTTGGGGTAGTCCTGCTCTCAAGTCTGAATCTGATTAGAGGCCACCAAGGTGGCCTCGCCAATAGCTTGAAGGTTGCCCACAGACTTCTCAACATCGGTAATCGCAACTCCTCAAAGATTTTCTCCATTTCGTTGATCCATCCCTCAGCCTCTATGGGATCTGTCTGCCTCGAGAAAGTAGGTCTCTTCCTCCTGAACTCTGCAAAACCCCCGGGCTGATTTTTGGCTGCCAGCAACTGTCTGCTGATCCATTGCCGCAGTCTGTTGGGCCATATTGGTGGCCAAAGCCGCCAATACTTGGTCAACATTTCCTCCTCCCCCTCTACCAGTTCCCAATGGATCTGCATTAGGACCCGTAGCCACTCCATCTCTCACTCGCGAGGTACCTACGTCCTCATGCACCTCATCCATACGAACTGTTCTAGGCCCGTCTCGGCCACCTCTGCCTCTGCCTCTGAACCGTGGAGCCATGCTGATCTGTCATTGTTGAAGAACAATAACAATGGATCAGTATTGATTGTAAAAACAATCATGCCCTTAGTCCTAAGACTCTGAACCTAGAGCCAAGCTCTAATACCAACTGTGACGACCTGACTTTTCCAATCCTTAAAGGTATAGGAAAGGTTGGTTCATCAACTTATTGATTTCTCAATAAGCCGTAACAAACAGAAGCCGGCAGCATAAGCATAAGCATAAGTCAAAACAGAGGCATAGCAAAAATAAGCAAGAATAGAAGTTCAATCAAAAAATATATCACCCTGAGGAACCAGGAAGAACCACCGATGATGGCCAATCTAACACCTAAAATAGTGGTTCCTAATGATGGTTCCTCATGTGATATCCAAAAAGACAAAACAATGGCCTAGGGCCCAATATTCATTTAATTCTAAACCCAAAAGTACCAAAAGAACGAGTCTAGATCAAGGAAAGAATTCCTTTGCTGGAGTCTCCAATTCCTCGTCATGAATATAGTTGGAGTCTTCCAGATCCAAATCTTCAGATCCCAAGTCAGTCTCAACACCTGTGACGTATAGTCGAGGTGAGCTAACATCGAAGCTCAATAGAGGAAGCATATCCATTTGTATTTTATTTCAAGTAAAGGTTTTTCAAAGACAAAATCGGATCAGATATGGTTTTCAAAAGATGCTTTAATGCCTAATTTCCAGTTCTAAAATCGAAAGCCAAAATATGATTCCAATAAGCTGATGTTTTGATGTTTTCAAATTCTGAATTAACATGCTTTTTGTCTTAAATTTATAACTTAAAAATAATCTCTCAAATTACATACTAGCATGAGAGCACGAGTATCATCGATGGGAAACCCTACTGACTATCGTCGTTCATGAACCCTTTTTCGAAAGTGCAACAAACCCCTATGTAATGAGGGCAACTTGCACCAAACTGAATTTTCCGTCAACGCGGTTGGTAGGATCTAGGGTTTCGTTCGTATGTGCCTCAAATCAAATGCAATGCTAAACATATCGTATGTTATGTAATTAATATATTTTTCGGATTTTCGGAGTTCTGATTCAAAGTTCACATTCAAAAATGAAGTTCAGAAGTTCAAATTTCCGAGTTCTTATATCAAAGTTTCGGAGTTCTTAATCATGTCAGGTTTATCAAAATTCAGATTTCAATGCTTGCAACAAATAACCAAAATTTATAATATAATACAAATTAGGTTTAGGGTTCCCCTACCTCGACTTAGTTCGATCCAAACACAAGCAAAGCAGTCCTCACTTTGGACTCCTATCACAAAACCTACAATAATTAACACCTAAGGTGTTAATTAAGTCTAAAAAGTCAACCAAAAGACTCCCCAAAACAGTTTCCAAAAGTTTCAAACAAACTAAAAAAAAATAGGGCAAAATTCGACTCTCGAATTTATATTCGATGGTCGAATTCCCAAAATTGCATCAGGGTATAAAAGCCCAAATTCGACCCTCGAATTTCAAATTCGTCCCTCGAATTTCTCCAAGTCTGTGCTTTGCAAAATTTGTCTTCTTACTATTTTTCTTCTCATTCGAAAACAGAACTTGTTATCTTCTCTACATTCACCATATTTTTACTCTAAGCAAGGCACAATTAATTAACTCAAAGGGGTTTAAAAGCCTACCTCTTGAAGTTAGATCCTTTGGCTCTCGTTGCGCCAAATTCAAGCACCGGAACAAACCACAAAGTTCAATTGGGCACCAAAGATCATTCCATCCCAAACCTTGCTATTAGAGCAAAGGCTAGCCCAGATCATTCACCAAACCGTCCACTCTCCCCTAGTCTTCCTTCCCAATATCTTAATCAAATCAAAAGTAAGACATAAGGCTTATCAATGGTTGAGATGGGGAGAGGGATTCTAACTCTCAAAGGATCTAAAGATCAAAACAAGGAGGCAAGGGTTGTTGGGAGTGCACTTCTCACGTGAGGAAGGAAGATCAAGCTTCTCCTTCACTCTCCTATTTTTATAACCAAAATAGCAAACCACATAATATCTAGATCTTTGTGATTACAATTCTATCCACTTAACTTGAAACTATTTCCGGCGTTAAGCGCATATACTAGACTTAACGTGTATGTTACCAAAAACAAAACTTCCACAAGCCTGAAACAAACAACCTTTGACCACATCTCTCATCATACCCTAAGCTACCCAAATAATTAGACTTCTCTAGTAAATTCTCCGGGCATGCTTACCGAGGTAAACGAAAAACAGGTCCAAAATATATGGGATATTACAGAAATAATGATCACCTACTACCAAGTTCCAAGCGAATATCTTTGAAGGGCTGCACATCTGACCGTCCATTTAAAATCTAGCGGTCATAAAATCATTTCAGTATTTTATGTACTCTTAAATGGGAAATTTACACTTTTGGCCCTATAAGTTTGCGTATTTGCAAAAAGGCCCTAAGTTTCAATCTTTGCGAAATAGACCAGCTCTAAGCCAAGCCGTTTCCACATCAGCAACGACCTTTTCCATTATATATATGATTATTTTCCTTTATATTTCATTGTTTTCTATTGTCGCTTTTTCCAGTCAAGACTGCACTGTAGCCCTATCAACAACAATCGAGCACTGGTAAGATACGTTTTTTATATAGAACATTAGAAATTGGAAGATAACGAAACAAGAGAGTGATCCGCTACCTTGTATTAGTGTATCGCTATCTTATGCTAGCAACCGCTACCTTAAGATAGCGATACGCTAATTTAAGGTAGCAACCGCTATCTTATGTTAGCATATCGCTATTTTAAGATAGCGGATACACTAACAGTTAGGTTGTATGTTAATTATGATTTTTTTTATAACCTAATTTTTATTATTTAAGATGTTTTAAGTTGAAATAGATGTTCCCCTACTTTGTCATTTTGATGGGGTCCGTGTCGATGACAATACTTATAACGATAAACATCGTAGGATTATGCTATCACGTAGAAGATATCGTTTGATCATTTTAAGCAAAATGTGCAAGGTCAATAGGACTTGAAAGAACATTCTATTAAACTAAAGGTTTCATTGCATATAAAAGAGTTGGTGTTTGTTGAATTGTCGGACTCCGATGATCTTGCAAACTTATTCAGAGCATATCGTATTGGAGATGGTGTGATAAATATTTATATTGAGAAATCATTTGTCACTCTCGTCATAGAAATTTTATCGTCATTCGAAGTATTTCAACCGTTTCAAGAAACAAACATAGATCATAAAGAATGTGGGGTAAATGTCATATTAGGAGATAATGATGGTGTGGAACCAGAACATTCGATTGAAAATGAAGGAATACGGTTTGAAGAGGAGAACATCGTTGCACCGATAAGAGTCGACGATGATAGAAATATGAATATAAGATTTCGCTCATACCGTAGGCCACTGGAGCAACCCTCTTCAGACATTTCAATGAGAAGACGATGAGGATCAAGGATATTGTCCTCAACTGAATCCGATGCATTATACATGTCAGTTTAACTTTGAATCGATAAATAGTATATTCGATTAGAATCGATGAGAAACATTTTTGGTAGACTTTAGTCCATACTAATGGCCTTCCTAACCAATAGCTTCGGAGACAACAGTAATCGAGGTCACAACACAAGATCCTATCTCACCCCAAACATCCCAACCTCGACGAACCGCAACCGAAACAACTGCACCGGAACCAACCATACCTCTACGGACTTAACCGGGGCACATAATAATCATCCGGATGATGGTGATAGTGATCTGAAAATAATAAAGCATCACTTTGCCTACTTACAGACATTACTAATAGAGGAATTGATCAATCTCTGGTGGATGATGACTTTGAGCTTAATGACTTGAAATGCGAGTATATGGATTAGGATGATGAGGAACTCTATGAAGGGGGGCCAATTAATGTTAGTCAGGCATTCAGAAATAAGAAATCTTTTCAGAAAGTCGTTAAAGAGTTTGTCATGACAAATAATTTTCAAATAAAACTAATAAAAAGTAGTCCTCTTCAAGTTACGGCGAGGTATATTGCAGTAGGATGTGTTTGGCGGATACATGCATCAAAATTGATGGGTGTGGACACGTTTGTCGTAAAGACTTTTTGCCTGAAATAGACGTGTGGAAGGACAAACTTTAAAGTGGACATCGCTAGTATACGACACCATGAATAGCTTCCTTCGTGAGAGATAAGTTGTTAACGGGCTTTGACGAAAGTCCTGCTTTAATAATTTTTTATATTGAAAAAAATACGGTGTAACAGTAGGTTACTAGAAAGCGTGGATAGGAAAAGAAATGATATTAAATAATATCCGAGGTAGTTGTAAGGAGCAATTTAAGATGTTACCATCCTATATCCAATTACATGGGTTAATCGGATGTAGATGAAATTATATTGCAAGCCTAATAATGCCTTTTAGAGGTTCTTTGTGGCTTTTGGTCATTGTATTAGAAACTTCCGTAACACTTTACGAAGAATAATTCTGAGATGGGACACATTTGCATAGACGATAAAAAGGAGTGTTGTTAATAGCTACGAGGATAGACGAAAATAAACATTTATTTCTCATAGCGTTCGGTGTTGTACCTAAAGGGAACGAAGATCATTGGGCATGGTTTCTTAAACTATTAGGGAATCGCGTAATCGGAGATTTTCAAGAGTAGTTTGTATTGCTATCAGACCAGCAGAAAGGGCTGATGAATGTTGTGCAGAAAGTTTTTCCTAACGCTTCTCACAGCTACTATATGCGACACATAACTTTGAATCCTTTTTATACATATAAGGATACAATCTCCCGATCACTATTTTGGGTTGCTGCACGTACATTCTCGGAGGTAAAATTTAAATAAATTTTACCAAAAATCTAAGACGATGCCCCACGAAATGTACAACATGGATAAAAGAAATCAGACACCATTTTTGGGCACGCGCATATTTTCCTATGATATGCTGACAACAAATACAGCTGAAAACATTAATAGTGTGTTGAAGATAGCCAGGGAGGAACCGATTATGGCCATGCTAGAAACCATTTGTACAAAGGTAATCAAAATCTACCTTCGATGTCAGGAGGAAGGAAATAAAATGACACATGTGTTGACACCGATATGGCGGAAGAGCGCATAACATGAAATTCAGGGTTGGCCCGTCAAAAGAATATCGTTCCCTATGGTCGTGATATATTTCAAGTTAAACGGGAGGCAATACACTCACAGTGTCTATCTAGAGAAACGAACGTGCACATATAGATATTAGGTTATCCTTGGATTACCATGTTCACATGCGATCGCGACATTATCACGTAGGAACAAGGAATGGGAGATTCCCCAGTTTTATGAGAATTGGTTTACTAGTGCCTTATTTAGAGAAACTTACAAAGAACACTTTGTTTAGACCGTTGATAAGCACCAATTGACCGTTCTAAGGTAAGACATCGAGGTTTTGCCTCCACGCAAGATACGTTAAGCCGGTCGTCCGAAGAAAATGAGGATAAAATCTAAAGGTGAAGTTCGACCACTATAGTGTAAAAATTATAACAAATACAGAAATAACCATCGCTCGTGTAAATTTGTTAGAATATGAAACTTATTTTTTAGCACGACTTTGCCTTAGTCCATTCATTCCCCATGTCATTATGTCTATTGTGCTATTTATTTCGATCTAAGAACAAATGGTTCTGCCTTAATTTGTAACATTAGATTTATTTTCTACAATTATAGGAGCGATGGATTGTACTTGTTTTGTTTTAAGTTGACACTAATAGAGAAGTGATGTTTTTTTATTAACAATCTAGAACAAAATTCAATCTTACCATAGTGATCCGCTATGGTAAGATAGCGGTCCAATAGAGGGCCGCTATCTTACAATAGCAGATCGCTATGGTAAGATAGCGGTTCAATAGCGGGCCGCTATCTTACCATAGCGTTTCGCTATAGTATCTTTCAAAATTATGAAAAAAATAATAATTATAATTATACAAACCAAAATTTTAGTATATATTTATTTATGAAAATATACATTCATTCATCATTCATTATCAAAAAACTACAAAATATAAAAAAATCTACAACTGAAAAGAAAAAAAAAACTAAACATTCATTGTCCCAAACATGAACAATGAATGTTCGATTTCGAGTCTACATTGTTACATGTCTTTCTCCTCAAAATCGGTTGTTCGCCGTTCAGAGAAATATTCGACATACTTCAGTACAAAAATACCGCAGTCCCAACTGTTGTGTTGGCGAGGAAGATCGGTTCTATCTATCATTGTTACCTGCCACGATTGATCGAGAGCATAACTCAGACTGATAGCGTGAAGAAGTCATTCCAGATGATGCCATAGACTTTCTTTGTGCGCTTCAAATTTCTTCCTTGAACACTCTGGGTCGGCCGGGTCTATCAGCTTAATAACACGAATGCAATAGACAAGGCCCAATGGCTATGTTTCTGGCTATGCATTAGAAGCCCTCGCTGCTGGTTGAAAGGCAGAAGGCTGAGGGGTAGGGCGTTCAAAGGCAGGTGGTTGGGGAGCGGAGGGCTGAGGGGCAAGGGTTTGAGAGGCAGATGGTTGGTGCAAAGGGCTGAGGGGCAGGGGGTTGAGAGGCAGGTGGTTGGGTTATAGAGGGCTCAGGGGCAGGGGGTTGAGAGGCAGGTGGTTGGGGAGCAACGAAGGAATCAAATAGCACCGAAGAAAAAATATCATCCTACATCAGTACAATACATGCATGAAATGAAAATTTGAGGGCAAATTAAAATTGAATTCAACAACTAAATTAGCTACCGATCTGTCATCTTAAGAAAGCAATCTAGTATTATATGATAGCAGATCGCAATATTAATGTTATCGTAAAATAGCGTACCGATATCTTAACGCTATCTTAAGATAGCGGTCCGCTATTTTATGATAGCAGTTTGCAAGCTTAAGATAGCGTTAAGACAGAGGTACACTATTTTTAAGGATTGCTATCTTAAGATAGCGATACGCCATCATAACGCTGTCTTATAATAGCGATAAGCTATCATACAATATCATATCACTATGTTAAGATTTTTAAAATATTTATTTTAGAAAAACAAAATTTGTTAGAGTTAGACTATGTACCTTCGACAAATGAGACTTTACTGCCTCAAGCTCCGTTCTTATTGCTCCATTTTCGCTTCTCATATAAGCTACCTGATCTTCCAGATTCCCCACTTGCTCCTGTAGGGTCTTCTTCTCTCTCCCGAGCTTCTCAATTGTTAGAGCTTGTCCTTTTAGTACCATAAAGGCATGCTTGAAATCGCCTTTCATCTCTTTAACCGCCATTCTGAGGGATGAACACTCTTTTCTTAGTTCTGTTACTTCATTAATAAGTTAGGGATGCCTAGTCGGTTGTTCCCTGGTTGGCTGCTGCCTACTTTCAGGTTGTTTCCCCTTTGATTTCGCTTTTTATTGACGATAACGATTTCAATTATCATCAGTGTTATCATCGTCATCATCATTATCCTCATCTTCATCAACGTGTAGCTCCTGGGCTCTATTTTGGGTCGGGTATTCTCTTTCCCATTCCCTTTCCATCTCTGTTTGCCTGATGAATAGCTGAACTGATCGATATTGTAATTCGTGTTTCTCATAATTCAGATTGACGATGAGATGAGAGTTAAGAATTTTTCTCAGAAATAATTTGGAGTCCGCAGAATTTCAGGGCTTCCAATTTCGTCAGCCTCATAAATGAATTTTTCAGCTGAGTACGAGTGGGGTCGATTTATGGAAAGTGCTCCAACGCCCAAATCTGTATGGCGATAGTACACCTGTAGATGTTATATTACCCTTTTGCCGACACTTTTGCCACTTCCCTTCTGACTATCGCTTTTGATATGCACTCCACTAAATTTTTCTAAACTACCAGCCCCCACAAAAATTTGTTGAACTTTTCAAGGTTATTGACTAAGTTCAAGTGCTTATTATCCACTTTCTGGTATGTGTCCGGAAGTAAGAAGGAGAATACAATAAACAACAATGATAACTTCAAAAATTCATCATTGGAGTGCTGGACACTATCCACTATTTCTTCAATACGAGTCCTTTTACCCGGCCGAAAGAATTTGTATCGAATGGTTTCTTCCTCCGGCACAACCACATGCTTAAACTCAGGTTCCGTCAACATGTTAAGGCCTAAAATGAATGATATATTGGACTCCTGTAGTACTACTTTGGTGTCTTTCACCTTGAAAACGTTATCTTGAACCCAGAAGCTAAAAATCGCGTCAATCAATTCTCCAATAAACACTAATTTCTCATAAATTCTAAATAAATGACTGAAAATTGATTCATCAAGTATCCTCTTCCTCTCTTTGTTGCAATGCAAGTAAAGTTTTCTAACAATAATTCCTGTACACTTCTCGTAGGGTTTCAGAGACTTCGCCATCTTAGAATCAGTTAGTGGGGACTGTAAAAAATATAAGAACAATTAAGTAACAAAAAAAATAGTTACAAACAATTCAATATCTTGCCAATAACATGCCGCTATCTTAAGATGTCGGCCGCTATCTTAAGATGTCGATACACTATCTTAAGATAGCGCTCGATGTCTTAAGATGCCGAAGCTTTATCTTAAGATAGTGTCCGACATCTTAAGATAGCGTCATGTTGTCGGCAAGATACCAGATATTGTTAGGAGGATTGTGAATCAGTAAATTGGATCAAAAGTTTAAAAAAAAATACCTTAAAATTTTCTGTTGTGGTCTTCCTGCTTTGTTGTCACTTGCTTGTCGCTTTCTCAGTTTTTATGGGGTTTAAAGTTAAAGGTAAAAAGTGAAAAGTGTAATATAACTTATATATGTAAAGAGGCTTAAAAGTCGGGGGTTTTAAAGTCATTTCATAGGTCGGTGGTGACGTGGAATGGCTTGGCTTGGAGCTGGCCTCCTCTGCAACTTTTTAAATTATAGGGCCAATTTTGCAAATACCCAAACTTATGGGCCAAAAGTGCAAATTTCCCCTCTTAAATCACGATAAGATTCGCAAATAGAGAGAGAGAGAGAGAGAGAGGATTTGTGTTCTTTCGATTGTTTTGGTTTTAAAGACGATTTGGGTTCTTTCGATTGTTTTGGTAGTGAACTAGAATTCCCATTTTGATTCTCTGCAATGAAGATTTCTTTGTAAGATAGAGTTTTGTGGGTTTTCTTCGCATTGCTCTATTTCTTTTTGTAATAAAAAACATTGGATTTTTTGTAACTATTGCTTAAATCGGTAAATTGCAGGGTAATTTCAGGTGGGTTTCTCTTATGTTTCATTCCGGAGCCTAGATCTTGGGGTGAAACAGAGGTTAGTTTGGTGATTTATCAATTTTTTTTTTCTGGGTTGTGTTTTTTTAAAGAACTTATTGTCTATATATATTTTAAAGTTTTTTTCCGGGTTCATGGACGTAGAAATAGAGAAGGAATCAAAAGAGTAAACAGATTTTGAACAATGGATGACTGTGTGTGTGCGCACACCATCTAACAATGGAAATTGAACAATGAAATGATGAAACATTTCATCATACACTTTTCCCATCATGGATGATCGTTAGATCGGCATAGGTTGCTTTGTTTTTTCTAGAGGATGACAAACCTTGTACATGTCATGAGTCAGTGACACTCAAACTTGAGTTTGACTTGGTGGTCATTTGGCTAAAACCAGTGTTTGAACGTTGAGCTCAAGTCTAATGTCCCTTGACTCGAGTCTAACATCGGGTTGCTACTTTATATCCACACAATTTAGAAATGATTTGATCACTCATGCTCTAGCTTGGTTTGCTCTAACGTCTGCCATGGCGGGATTGCTTTTTGAGTTGGTATCAAGTACTCAACCCAAGTGCCAAGCCTTAAAAATGTGTAGAGCGCCAAATCAATGAAGGCTAAATAAAAGACTTAATTGGTTGCATATGGCATAGCTCTCTGGTAGCCCTTGCCATAGGAGAGTTCACCTGCTTTAGCAGTTTCCCATCCTCTTTGCTAACATCTTGTTACCTGCTTCTCCTTGATAACTCCTTGCATAACAATTGCCAAAACAGAATTTATTTGCTCTGGTGGAGAGTTAGTAGAGAGCACAGAGATTGCAGGTAAATCCTTCTTTGTAGGTGTTAGAAAAGAGAATGGAAATCAACTAAAGAAGGTGAACTCTATTATGGCATGGGCTAGCAGAGAGCTCTGTTATACACAGCCTTAGTCTACAATGGATGTTCACTCATGATAAGTGGACATCGCACTCCACATGTCCCTATGACTAAGCGACTTGCACGAATTTCCATGCATTAGAAGTTTGTACAAGTCACTAAGTCATAGGGACATGTAGACTGTGATGTCCACTCATGATGAGTAGACACCCACTGTAAACTAACTCTTAATAAAATTCTCCTGATTTGTGTATTATTTTATAATTCTCGAGGCTTGACCATTTGGTATAAGAGAGATTGACCCAACTGCTACCCTTCCAACCTAGGCGTCTCAATGGGCCAGGACGGGCCGACAAGAGAATAACCCAACCTGAGGAAATACCCTGCCAATCACATAATTGGGCTTTTTTTAACTGGGTTAGGCCAAAATAGTTCTATAGTATAACTGGCCAAGGGGCTTGAGTTTATATGTCCAAGCCCAACCTGTTTATATAAGTGGGCTAACCCCCCCGCACCGCCCCATTTATTAAATAAACATAAAGATGAAGGCCATACCCGGCTCATAGAGGGTCGGGCACAGCTCAAGCAGCCCGTCCCATTGAGACCCCTATTCCAACTTGAGTAAAGCTCGTACCTATTACTGCTGCATTTGGGTTTGCTCTTTCAGGGAAAAGAGCAACTCTTTTGCTCTTTAGCTCCGACAGAGAATTGCTTTCATGTTTGCTAATACAGCACCCCGCCCCATTTTCTCTGATGGGGAGTTGTTTTAAGTGATAAAATTGCTCTCTATCTGCTTTATGTCAAAGCAGATTTTACAGATTTTATCTGCTGCCAGATAAAATCTACTCTGACGGAAGCGAGACAAAGAGTATACGCTCTTATAAGAGCTAACCCATACAGAGCCTATCCCATTACGAGACTGACTCTCCTGACCATCAGTTAAAAATAAATATGTTTATGTGGCTTTATATTTTATATTTCAAGTTTAAATTAGTAGTTTTTGCTATTTAGATCCATATTAAAGTTTTGTATTTATATCAATATTTGTGTCACGCCCCGAAATCTAATAAACTGTGAATTTTGGGTTCTTTCGATTGTTCTGGTAGAGAACTAGAAATCCCATTTTGAATCTATACAACGAAGATTTCTTTGTAAGATAGAGTTTTGTGGGCTTTCTTTGCATTGCTCTCTTTTTTATTTGCAATAAAAAACATTGGATTTTTTATAACAGTTGCTTAAATCGTTAAATTGCAGGGTAATTTGAGGTGGGTTTCTCTTCGGGTGAAACAGAGGTTAGTTTGGTGATTTATCAATTTTTTTTTTTTCTGGGTTGAGTTTTTTTGAAGAACTTATTGTCTATATATATTTTTAAGTTTTTTTCCGGGTTCATGGTAGATATGGAGAAAGAATCAAAAGAGCAAACAGATTTTTTCTTAGAGTGGGGGAATCGAAAGAGAACGAGATGTGTTAAGGTGAAAGACCATAAGGTTTTGGAGAAATCTTCAGCAAGGAGGCCTCTTGCCTCTGTTAAAAGCCCTTAAAAGCTACAAGAAATTGGAGTAAAATCTGTTGGTTTTAGCGCATTTTTTATAGCCGTTGGGGATGAGCTCCTGTAATTTTCGTCTGCTACGAGGGTTGGGCTTCATAAGGCTTAAAAATACCTGCAAAATGAACAGTATTATGCAGGCTTGGTGTCACAACCCCAGATTCTTGGGATGAATGCACGTCATGCATTATATATAGGTATATGTGTTTCACAAGGAGACCAAAACGAACCATAGACACTATGTGTGTACGTGGGAAACACACTAGTATTTATAAAAGTGAAAGAGAGAGGAGAGAAGAGCCCTTGCGTAACTCTATTTAAACCTAAATAGAGAGAAGGAGAATACAAAGAGAAAGAGAAGAAGAGCCTAGTAAAGAACTAGGGTTTCGTTGGGACTCAAATCGGCAGATGAGTGGGAGAAAAGGCTGGAGGAGGAACATTGGAGGCCTGTTTGCCTAGTAGAATTTTAAATCTTAAATCATCAAACTTGCGCGAGACTCATCGTCAGAGGTACGTTAAAGGCATGATAGATGCTTAGGCATGTTTTAAATAATAGGAAGAATGGTGGTTGAATGTTTTTAATGATGTTAAGGTTTGAATGAAGGGTGAAATTGTGTTCTCGATCTGATCGAGGAGCAAAAATCATCGCTCCTCGCTCGAGCGGTCTAAAGGGCTCGCTCGAGCGAGGATGAATAGGAAAAATATAGTTCTGGGCTCGCTCGAGCGGTCCCCAAAACTAAGGGGAAGCTCGCTCGAGCGAGGTCCCCAGTAATGCTTCAGTGGCTCGATTTAACCGCTTGAGCGAGGTCTGTGACCGCTTGAGCGAGGTCAAGTGACCGCTCGAGCGAGGTCAAGTGACCGCTCGAGCGAGGTCAAGTGACCGCTCGAGCGAGGTCCGGTGACCACTCAGTTCTTGAAATTTTCGGATACAAGAAACTTGGGGGTTGTACACCCCAATGGTTCTAGTGACCTGTCTAAGCCTATGCTAAATTGAAATGTAGGTTTGACGCATGATCATGAACTATAAACCTCTACGAGAAGGTGTGCTTTGAAATTCGTCGAGGTAGGGAATATTCTTGAAACATGTGCATTATTCTGTGAAATTCATATATGTAGTGTAATCCATTTAAATAGTCAAATACTGTATGATCCTCATGAAAAAGGGTGTGTGAGTGAGTTTAAAATGTGAATGTCTTGAGGTCCTCAGGGGACGAGAAAAATCATATAGTTAAACAAAGAAGGATGCGATGGAAATAAGGGGCATCCCAGGGATGCAGATGAAAACTAACAGAGAAACGTAAGTAATGTGATAAGGCCTGATGTAATATAATTAGCACAATCACGGTGAATAACTATATGTAGAGCACATTTGATATTTTTATTATTTAAGGTTTGATTAGAATACCCCACCGACGCGTGGGGATACCCACGAATCGACTCGGCAGATATCTGTGAGCTCGGCGCATCCGCACTTTCATAGCACATCTCAGGGATGTAGATCTAAAAATAGACCCCGCCACCTATGAGAAAGGGGCTTGGGCAGTATTCCCAGGGGATACATATAATAATTCTCTAGTTAGACGACGATGGTGGGTATTCCATCGGGGCTCGATGCTATATTGCTCGGGGACTACTTAAGTTAAGATTTAAGTGATTAGGCCAAATTCACAGCTAAACTAATAAGGAGAATAAATAAAACCATTATTTTTATTTCCAGTTATTTTCAATTGTTGTCCATAAGTGATTACTCGATAATTTTATGTTTTTTTTTTTAAACTGCTGACATATGTGTGAAGGTCAATCTATATGTTCTTTTTGTTTCCCTACAGAGCTAGGATGTAGCTCACCCCCCTTAGACTATACGTCGCAGGTCCAGGACTAGCGGCAGCAAAGACTTCTGGAGACGCTGATCCAGGAGTTTCGGATTACGTGCCCACAGAAGAGTCAGAACCTCCTCCTGAGGAATTCTTCTAGGAAACCCACTGCATACTTTGAGAGTGAGTTGAGAGTATTAGGTGCGGCTTGGTATGTCAAGCCTCTTTATTTCGAATGTTTTAAATACCGTTTCTTTGACAAAACGTCTAGGATGAACTGTTATCACTAATATTTTGGGTAAGTTCTTATGCCCATGAATTGGCATGGGACAAGGACTGCCTTGCGATACCATGATTATTTTTTTGAGATTTAGTTAGAGTAGCTACGGGTGCCTCAATTATAGTTTGGCTAGTATATATCAATGTTTTATAAAGAACCCAGGGCACAGCCTTAAAGGTCGTGCTGATGGCACGGATTTCGCGATGCCGAAATTCGGGCTGTCACACTTGGAATACTGCCAACCAAACGACCACTGCCTAAAAAAGGCCACCATTGAGACGTGTTTTTTTCATGGTACGCGTATTATTTGGGCAATACAGTGAAACGAACGTACCATTAATCTTGAAGTTTCCTCATAATCGTAGATGCATAGAAATGAAAGTTTTTGTTGCATCTATTGAGATATAAGAGTCCATAAAGAAATTGCTCTAAAACGTAATAGATAGATAGAACAGTTAATGCGTAATCCTAATTTGTGTTTCAAGGTTCTTGATTTTTATGATTTAGTTTGTATTGCATTGTTTTTATCTAAATATGTTTTTAATATAAGTAGCAATAGAAAATTATTTAAGAATCAGAATGCTATCTTTAACCATCTGTTTACTGTAGCACTGAATATTAGTTCGAGGATCGCTATCTTTAAACCATTAATTGCCCCCACGACAAAGTTATAGTTTAGAATAGCATTGATATTCGAAGTAGACTCGTCGTTATATGGTTTTTCCGGATTCTGGGAATATGGAGAACATTGACTAGTTTTTACGTGTATTAAATCTTGATTGATTATTTTTGGTTTTTTTATATTATGTAATATGATCTTTTTCTTATTTGAAATGATACATTCCATATCTGTGATTGATTATTTTGGTTCAAATCTTGTCTTTGACCTTTTTCATTTGAATTTCGTAATGTATTTATAATCCTTCTTATTGATTTATAGGATTTTCGGAGAGGAGACGAAGCATCTGCAACCAGATCATTGTGTTTTTGGGAGTCAGGTTCACTTTTTTTTATAGGTAAAAAACATATATTTTTCTGGTTTTATGTTTTATATTTCAAGGTTGAATTAGTAGCTTTTCTTGGTAGATTAATATTAAGTTTTTCTATTTAGTTCAGTCTTAGAATACTACTTCTCGGAATTAATGTGGCTTTGAATTGTGACATCTCGCACTTCTTACTTTTATCAACTAATCTTGAAATTTTCTTATAGTTATAATTGAACTTAAAGTTTACGTTGCATATGTTAAGATATTAGAGTCCATAGAGAAATTAAAAGCCCTAAAAGCTAGTAGTTTTGGATTTGTGAAAAATATCATGACATATTTTACAAACTTAAAGACTAGAAAATAGATTTATATAATTTAGAGTTTTGGTGGGTGCAAATAGAGCTTCTAATAATGTAATCATTTATTTAGTTGTTTTTTAATCTATTAATGAAGGTCATCACTGGCATGACGATATTACCATATGGAGGAAGAGCCTTTTGCCCTATCAATCCTATTGAAACCTGATAATTACATTTTCAGGGACTAGAAAATCAGTGAATTCAGAATTTGAGTGGTTGAATTGGCTGAAAAAGGAGTTCAAAATACTTAGAAGCACTACAAGTGTTAGTATAAGGTAAGCAGCCTGAGCATAGTGACTTGTTAAACTGGTCACTTTTTGATAGTTTTGTTATCCATGATCTAAAGATCTTTAATGTAGAATATTGAGACAAAAAATTATCTCCACCATGAAATTCAAAGCATTTCAAACATGATATAAAATTAACGGCTACCATGTAAATCCAGCATAAAGATACTTTTAGATGACGTTTGACTACTCTAAACCAGATGATGGTCTTTTTTCTTCCCAACCTTCTACACCAAGATTTGGGGATATTTATCCAAACGCAAGTGCAAACACCCTTGATTTTTTTTGTCAATGGTGAAACTTCTTGATGGTGAAGTTTTGGATGGAAATGAGAAAATCCCAAATCTCTGCCTTGTGAAATAAAAGGAAGAAAGTAATTCTTTTATTTTGCTAAAACCTAGGGATTGGTGAACCCTTAGAGAATGTGATGCAACTCGTGATTACGCGCGACCCTAGCACCCTGCCCTCAATTCCATTTTCCCACTTCTATATATTTATAATATGTACATAAAAATTTGTGTGGATATAATATGCAAAGCCCAACAGCATAACAAAGAGGTCACTATAACTTTGGAAATTAGCTTCTCCCAGTTATTCAAGATATTTTCTATCAGGCCTACTCGTAAACTTCGTCTTATGTACCCTTTTCGAACTACATCCTTTCTTGTTTACATTAAATAAAAGGAAAAAAGAATTGGCATCACTAAAAATTATTTGAAAAAAGGGAAGAAAAGAAAAAGAAAACTTACTTCAATGATAGTCTTCAAATTCATCTTCAAGAATAAATCTCCTAGACCTTGGCAGGGCGTTAGATTCTTCCATCCTCAATGGGAAACCTTCACTTGACTAATGCATCGTTGATAAAGTTGTTTTGTCTTCATATTGACCAATCAATAATTTTGTTGAAGAGACCACTTGGCCAATGTGGATCATATTTCCTCTCGATGGTATCAACTATGCGGGTGTATTCTTCTTATAACTCAATAATTTGAAAGCTGCCTTTATTGAGCTTTTGCATACTTGAATTTTGGTGTAGTTTATTTACAAAGACCCAAATAAAACTGATTATCCTCTTTATTATATTTTTAGTTTCTTCTATTTAAAATTCCTACGAAATAGCCAGCCGCTCAGATCTTACACAACCTTTTCACTCTGTAAAACTAAAACTACTTTTGTTTCAACCAATGCGCCCTTTGATAAGGTAAGATATCCATATACATATTGAAAATGAAATCATGTTGTTAATAAAATTGGTGTCCATCAAAATATTCTAACCATTCAATCCGGGCTCTTTCGTATAAAGCATCGTCAGATCTAATTATATAGTCCATATTGAAGTGCTTGGACTGGGTGGTACTATTGTATGGGCCAAGTGAAGTTCACATGATGTCTATCCACTTGGCATGAATTGGCCAAGAATGTAATAGTGGCTTAGAAGTGCATGAGTGAGCATCCCATCTATTATGTGGATGACACCTCGTTATCTATAGAAAAATTACCTTCCTCCTAGTAAGCAATGTAGCCAAATACAAACACTATCATGCATGTTATTATGTGCAGTAATTTATTAAGAAAACTATTGATAAATAAAAAGGAAAAAAAATTAAAAGAAAAACTATAATCAAGCAATTTGTTTCCAGAGAATTCCAAATATGGTTCACATGCCAATTTTTTGGACGCGTGTTATGTGGTTTCATTAACTGTGTCGTGTGATTTTAAAGACCATGATCTAAAGATCTATCATGTTGAAGATTGGGACGAAAAAAGCATTTCTATCATGCATTTCGAAGTAGTCAACACATTAAAAATAAATGCTAAAACTAACGTAAGGTTCCATGAGCCCTATTAGAAAATGGCTTAATCCACATTAAAATTTGTTGTCCAAGTGGACCCGTAATATTGAACCTGTATGTCATTCATCAAGTTGAAAAAAAATAATAAGTATTTTTTAGTAAGTAATTTTTCTTTAAAAAGTTTCCACTAGATACAGAGATTTAAATTTATTTTTAATCACATTGCATTATATTTTGATGCATTCAATTTATTTTTATCTGTAGTAGTGGGATTAAAGTATGATATTTAATCGTTGTCATTTATATTTTTCTATTTTTGTCTTGTCAATTGCATTGATGAATGACCTGGCTTAGAAGACATCTGTTAACCATTTGATGAAAGACACATGGAGGGGAGTTCCTTATTTTAAAAAGGGATGGACACAGATTATATTTAGTGGATTTATTCTTTAGGACTTCTTGGAGGGAAATTTTTATGTAAGAAATATACAAAGCAGTCCTTAGTTGTAATTGTGGTCTTGGGCTCTGCAGGTGCGCTTGCAAGTCGGCCACATGGCTTAATAAAATTATCATTTTTTGTTTTCGGGAGGTCTCAGAGGCGAGCCCTTGGGACCTCCTCGTGTCCCGTGTCCTTGTCGCTTCTTCTTTCTCGATTCACATTTTCTATTCTTTTCATGGATGTTGCAAGCCACTTTATGCGCACAAAACTCTATGGCCTTTTATGCCAAGCTTGGTGACCAACAACAAAAGAACAACCATCCTTCCTTAATGGCGCTTCTCTCTCTCTTGGATAAATTTTTGTATTCCTGTTTTCTATACGTATTGTATATGAAGGATGTGAACAACATATTTTGCTTGGATTCTTGTACTACCAGCTCCCCTCATGGTCCCGCTCTACATCTCTCGCGTGGCTTATTAAAGGTTTCAATTCCACGGCCTATCTTGGATCTCTGTTTCAATCATGAAATCTCCTGTTTTTCAATCATGAAATCTCCTGTTTATCTTCCCATTCTGATTTTAATAGGTTCGCCGGAATGTCAATCATGGTGTTTGTCGTTATAGAGAAATTGTTTCGCTATAGTTTTGTTCAGGTAATGTTTGTTAAAATACTAATTTAATTTTTGGGTTCTATAATTTGTAATTTTGGATATTCATATATGTTAAATGTAGGAATGGTTTGATTGCTCAGACTGTGGCTGTGTTCGTATATCTTGTCTAACTGCTTTTAAGTACTCGGCCCAAGTGCCTAGGAGGCACAAAGTTAATCTCTATGGCCAAATCACTGAGAGATCAAATGTATTTTCACTAATTAGTGAGCTATTATAAATAATTTGTCACTTTATCTTGACTATTTGGTAGGAATGAGATTGACCTAGATACCAACCATGGCACTCGGCCGCACCTAATACCTTAAGTATAAATTAACCGACCCCGACTGCCAAGTGATTTCATTATGTGTGATTCACAAGTTAATTTTTGGGAAATGTGGCCCCTAATTTCATTATGTGTGCCGTATGATTTGAAAACCTTATCTAAAAACATCTCCCACATATGATTTAAAGTAGTCAAAAAAAATTTAAATGAATAGCTACCATGAAAATCTCCGACACTGTTGATCTTTTAAGGGCTTTGACTCCTTTTGAATCACATGATACAAATGTTTTCTCATCCCGATCTTAGGCACTATAGATCATTAGATCATGGTCTTAAAATCCCATGTCACACGAGATGAAACCAATTTCCACATCCCTAAATCATAAACCATGAACCAAGTCACTTGACTCTCGGGTCCACCTAGTACCAACTCCTCCCTTAAACAAGGAACAAGATAGCCTTGTAATAAACAGTGTATTGATGAAGGCCTATTATTAATCAGTGACTTGATGAAGGCCTATTATTAATCAAATAAACTCCAAACTTATTTGTCGTTTTCATTGTGTTTCTTCGTAGTATACTAATGGGTGGGTGTTCCTCCATTTTTGTGGCAGTTTTCATAGTATATTTTCTTGTAATATGTACGCTTTTCAAAGGTTTTGACTGCTGTATTGTAATTTTTATGCTTATTAATTCTTTGTTGGTTAGTAATGAGTAGGTTTTAATTACATCAGATGATCATTTATAAAAATGGAAATTATATGTTCTTGCTTCATGATCTAGGGTTGAATTTATATGTTGTTCTAATCATTCCTTCCTGTTTTCCTTTTTTTGAAATTTGCAATGTAAATTAGGTACTTATAATCTTTTCGTCTTGATTTACAAAATTTCCGGGGTAAAGATAGCATCGACAACGATATGCCAACCAAGCGATCGACATAATACATATAAACGCGTTCCTATATTACCACTCGTTAGCCCATCCTTCTTCATCAATTGAATGTTGGAGGTAATGTTTTTAAAAATTGTTTCTGTGTTTCATGTTTTAAGGTTGAATTAATAATTCTTGCTATTTAGTTCTATATTAAAAAATTTCTATTTAGATTAATATTAGAATACTAAGTTCTTGGAGTCGATGTAGTTGGGAAATGTGACATATCTGGCACTTTTACTTATATGACTATCCTAGTTAGGCATTGTCATAGCTTAAATGTATGCAGCTCTATCAATTAGTCATGATGTTTTCTTATAGTTATATTTGCATAGAAATTAAATGTATGTTGCATATAGTCATATACTCATATATAAGAGTCAATAAAGAAATTAAGGTTGTGACTGGGATTGCACTTTGGAAGAGTAGGAAAGAGCAATTGCTGCTCTTTGTTGTTGCAAATGAATATCGTTGAGACAGAAGGATTGGAAGATGAAAAAAGGGGAGGCTGCTCTTTGAAACATGAAAAACATCACTCTTTAAAAGAGCATGAAAAATCATGCTCTTTTAAAGAGGGTTGTTTATCCTATTTCAAAGAGCAGCCTCTCTTTATCTTTTTCTTATTTTATTTTTTTGATCAGTAAGACAAAATATATTAAGAAACCAGCGAGGAGCTGGAAAGAAACATGGAGGAAGATAGGAACAAGATAAAAGACAAAAAAGGCGCAAAGGGCGGGAAAGCTAACACAACCACACCCCAAGCCACCTAGAGATCCAAAGGGCTGTAAAAATAGAGAAACAAAAGTTCACATACATAACTCCCCACTGCCCTCCCCCCCATATTTGTCTAACATAATCCAATGGCACATCATGTCAATAACTAGGTTCATTATGGATCCAACCGGATGCGTTTTACATTGGAAGACACAGTATTCCTTCGAGCCAATGGTTCCATATAATCGCAAATACTCCACCCTCGAAAGCACCTTGTGCACCTTCCCACTTCAATCGGTTCCACGAGAGAAGAAACTCTGTCAAGCTTTCTGGGAACCCGGTGAGGTCGAAGATTTCAAAAGATACCCCAAGCTTTAGTGGCGGCGCAATAGTGGATAAGAAGGTGAGGATAGACTCTTGAAGGTGGGACACATTGGAGAACTATTTGGGATGTCTTTGCGGAGCTCTGCACTGCTTCCACAGCAGAGATGGTTTAGCGCCGTGGTAGTCATCAAGGCATGGCGCATGCCATAAAGAAACCAAAATGTGATTCTAATTCACTGGTCTATGCAAAAGACCCTTGGGTAGGGACTTCGGTTATCGATCGGGAAGGTGTTAGGCACCCGATCAACCCACTCAAAAGCGATCTCTACTTATGGAAAAAATAAAAAGAGAAAGAAAAAGAAAGGAGCA
This sequence comes from Chloranthus sessilifolius, assembly GCA_021018995.1. Taxonomy (NCBI): domain Eukaryota; kingdom Viridiplantae; phylum Streptophyta; class Magnoliopsida; order Chloranthales; family Chloranthaceae; genus Chloranthus; species Chloranthus sessilifolius. Next base: position 80,434,178 of record CM037591.1, read on the forward strand.
CTTCCTCTTGCCCGAAGGCACTTTGATCCTATTTGTGCCCCTCCGTAATTACCGAGATTTTGGCGGCCTAATGGCACAAATTCAAGGATAAAGGAAAAGCCGAGAAGGTAGAGGAGTAGAGGGGAGAGCCGGAGCTCTCAGGCCCTTGTAGCACAGCTGTGGACATTCACGTGGGTGCACTTGATGAGCTTCCGCTAGCTTGAATGGATGAAGAACGGGTTCCAACCTCAAAGTCTTGATAACTAAGGGGTAGAAGATGAAGGCTAGGGGGTAGCACTCTCCTAAACTCAAAGGTATTTAATGGGGGATAGGGTTTCTATGGAGGTTTGGAATTATGGAATTCATATCGATATTTGGTGCACCAAAGGGGAGGAGGGGATTGCTTAATCTCTTTCTTTCTCTTGGAAAAAATTCAAGCCATTTGCAAGGGGGTGCCTCTGTGACAGCCTGAATTTTGGCACCCCGAAACCCGTGCCATCAGCACGATCCTCCAGACCGTGCCCCAAAACTATGCACGAAACATTGGTATAACAAGCAATGATAGATAAATAAAGCCAATAATTTCATAATGCGGAAAAGTTAATATGCCCATCTGACATACGCAAAAGACAGTTCTGCTTTCATGTCATTGCATAAATAAAGAACCGATCCGAACCATCGGTGACAAATAGATCACCCCAGATGGTTCGCCAAAAGAAATAAATCAATTTAATTATATTATTTTAATAAAATAAAGGCTTGACATACCAAGCCGTACAAATCTGCTCTGAAAACTACTCCCTATCAAAGTACTCAGCGGAGTCTCCTAAAAGAAGTCCTCGGGAGGAGGCTCCAACTCATCCTCAGGCACGTAATCCGAATCACCCGGATCTACGTCTCCCGAAGCCTCGGTCGCTGCTAACAAAGGACCTGCGACGTATAGTCTAAAGGGTGAGCTACATCCTAGCTCAATAGGGAACAATCACAATGAACATATAAATTAAAATCTCACATATATTTCATGATATTCTAAGCATGATGTGACTATGCATTTGCTAGAAAAACAGTTTAAAAGCTGATGATTTGCATTCAAGTTCGATAATTTACATGTCTTACTTTACTGTTGATTTATCATGAATGACACTGAACATGCCTAAAGTAAAACTTAAATCTTCAACTAAGTAATCCCCGAGCAATATAGCATCGAGCTCCGCTGGAATACCCACCATCGTCGCCTAAATAGAGAGTTGTAATTAATATATTCCCTGGGAATACTATCCAAGCCCCTTTTCATTAGGCGGCGGGGTTAAATCTCAACTCAACATCCCTGAGAAGTGCTTACTATGTACGGATAGACCTCGCACTTTGGTATGGATTGGCGCCCGTCAGTCACGGAAATATCTGCCCGCGTCAATCGTGCGTATCCCATCACATCGGTGGGGTATTCTAAACAAATCTCAAATAATAAAAATAACGTGTGCTTTACATATGGTTATTCACCATGTAAAGTGCTATCTTATATCAGTTAGGCCTCAACAGTAATTATTCAATCAAATATACATCCCTAGGATGTATAACTTACTACATCCTGCGATGCCTTTATTACTTTCTCATCCCCTGGGGATGTCTCATTCTCATTAGATTACTTAATCTTGGTTACTCGCATCACACAGATGCCTTTATCACATTCTTGGTGTCACACACACACCCATTTTTACAAAGCTTTTCATAGTTAAAATATTTTCAGTTCTGATAAACATATCACTACATACATGCTCTTACAATTAAAGTACATGTTCAAGGTGTTCCCTACCTCAATTCTCTGAAGGTTCAAGTATCAAGGTCCCACGCGGCTCCTTGTGCTCGCTTTCACACGTACCACCTATGGTACATCATAACCATGCAATACATCACTAAAGATGTAATGAAGAAGGTCATAGACCCTCCATGAATCTCAAAGTAAAACTATAAAGCCATGTAAAACTGCCAAAGTTGATTAATCGATTCCCAAAATCGATTAATCGAAACACAAATTGATTAATCGAAACCCCAAATCGATTAATCGATTCCCAAAATTGATTAATCGAGATTCAAATTCGATTAATAGATCCCAAATTGATTAATCGAAGTCTCTAACATAATAAGGTCGATTCTCAAATCAAGTGGTCGAAAATCCGAAATCGATTAGTCGATCCCAAATCAATTAATCGAAATTCAAAATTGATTAATCGATTTCCCAACTCGATTAGTCGATTTCCCCAGGTCTTGTTTTTCTAGCCACTGGAGGTACCCAGTCGATTAGTCAATTTCCAAATCGATTAATCGAACATCAAAATCGATTAATCGAATTCCAATTCGATTAATCGAAATCGAGCTTACCTGACTTTTCAACTTCCAGACCAAAATTGACTAATCAAATCCCAATTTCGATTAATCGATTTGGTCCGATTCAGCCTTTAATCTATCCTTTTAACCCTACTTAACTGAATTAAATCATTTACAATCTATGCATTAACTTCAATTAAAACTCACCTCAATAAATCCCTTTAAAGGATTGCTTTGTTGGGTTGGATGGCTAAGGTTCCAGCCTTTACCTCAACGATCCAAAATCGCTTTGAATCCGATAATAAATGCTCAAATCAGCCCTTTGATTTGCATTCACTCCTACCTCAATAACTCCTCTTGCTTTCTCCCTCTCTCTCTCTTCTTAATTCTTTCACCAACCAAAATAAAAGGAATCTAGGGTTATTAAACCCTTATATCCTCCTTCGGTTTCAGTGTTAAGCGCACACACCAGAGATAGGTGTATGTGACTGTAATTTAACACTATACTCTACACTTAGGTCACATTCGCACCACTTCAGTTCATCACTCCATGAGTGTATTGTTTGGCCATCACTTGGTCAACCCTATGACCAATCGGGCACCGATCCTGAGGTCAAAGATAAACGTTAAATTTTTTAGGATATTATAGCCTCTCTATTTATAAGAAAAAAGAGGGTTAGGGAGGCTGCTTAGAGGCTAATTAGGATTTGCAATTAGGTAATCCTAGCATGTAAGGTTTCCTAGGATTTTAGGGTCATGGATATGTGTGAGGATAGGATCAATGGTAGATGATAGGGTAAGATTTCAAATGACTAGAGGGTTGCAAATAAGGTAAACAAGGGTGCAACAGTCTTAATGAAACCCACCTTAAACAATGGGATGGTCAATAAGTCAAACCCTAAATGTAAAATTCGAGCAAAAACTAGAGGTTATTATAGCTGAGCTTGGCGTGTGTATTGCACACACCAAGCATAGCTCTGATGTCTGAAGTCGAGCCATGGGGACCCACCTATACTTGGTGTGTGTAATAAACACGCCAAGCCATTTCTAAGAAAAAATGGCTTGGCCTGTGTAATATACACGCCATGCATGCCTTCTGCTAGGTGCACTTGGTCGCTTTTTCGGATTACCGTAACTTTTGACGTATAACTCAGATTGAGGTGATTCTTGGCTTGTTGGAAAGCTAGGAACCTCTACTTTTCAATGATATAAGATTTGATCTTAGTAAAGGTCCCTGCCAGCCCTGTGACATCTCACTCTATCCACGGCCCGAGAGGGCTAACTAAGGGTTCAGAGGTTTCTGAAGGTTGGGGGTGATTCCTACGAGTTTGGGTAAGTTTCTAAGGATTTGGGAAGACTCCTAAGGATACGGGAGGTACTATTGGAAGCTCAAGAGTGCGCCTCTCTCGAAGTATGTCTCGATTGAGCCTTGGGACAAATTTGGGTGTCTACAGAAACTATGAAAGATAGAAAATTGTGATTTGCAATTTTCCAGGAAAAAGCTTTCTTACTATTGTTGGTTGCTGCAAATCATGAGAATGAAGATTATCACCGCCAAGAATAGAATTAGAAAGTATATAAAATTAGAAAGTTTGGTGAATCACGAATCTGAGAAAATTGGTAAAGATAAGCTCTTAGGAAATCGCGGTTGCCGAAATAAAGGAGAACAATCCAGAAGCACATCGACTATCGAAAGCAAGGAAGAATAAAATTAAGAATTAGAGTTCTATTATGAATCTTTTATTTTTACTTATTTCTTTTATTAGAATTAGAAGCGTTTGTAAACTGACTCCTTATGATCTATAGATAAGAGAGCCTGATGTAGGAATAATCATTGAAGAATTTCAGCATCAATTGACAACTGAGGTTAGATTTTTTTTTTATCAGTAGTGTAAAATAGTTAGAGTAGATTAGATATCAGAGGTTTCTCAAGGCCAATTGGCGACTGCTATTGGGTGTTGATTATTAGTGTAGATATCCTAGTTTCTCAAAACCAATTGACGATTGCGACTGAGGGGTTAAAGATATATTTACTTTACTTTCTAGTTTAGATTTTATTTGCTTTATTTGCATTCTTTGTAAAAATCTTCAAGTTTTAATTTGAATTAATAACTCAGGTTGGAATTTGCAGATTAGTGTAACGGTTTTTACTTTTCCATCTTCAATTTTCTTGAGTTTGATTGACACCCATATTTTAGGAAATTGTTGATTAGATTAAATCTTTGTTAAGAAATTTCAGCTTTTGATTGACGCCCAAATTCTAGAAGACTGCAATACGGTGTAACGGTACTATTTATTTTTATAAATATCCAATGGCTGAAGATTGGGATTGACGACCTCAATCTGAAGGAGGATTAGGATTTATTTTTTGCAATTTAGATTAAGAAACCATTCTTTTATTCATATTTCTCAAGTAGTTTAGAACCATTAAAGATAAATATAACTTTAAAATAGAAGTATATATATATATATATATATATATATATATATATATATAAGAAAAAACTTCTTTGTGGGAACAATCCTATACTAGCTCCAAAATTTCTATTGTGCGCTTGCAATAGGTTAAGACTTAATTAGATAAATATAGTAAGCTGATCAAATTTTTGGCGCTGCTGCCGGGGAAGTCTTTATCTTTTTATATATTTCTGTTTTAAAAATAAATATTTATCTTTCTCTTTTTATATTTCTTTATATTTTTAACTTTCTTTGATCACTTCTTAATCTTTCACAGGTTTATTCAGAGCTGTAAATTAAAAGTTTCCAACTTATATCGGCCATGGAATTTAGAAGCTTGGATTTGCTTTTCTCCCTGCTCTCTAAAATAAAAATCGTATAAAGCTAAAAACATAAAATTAAGTAGTTATGCTCAAATACATCTCAAAGTCTTTCATATATACATACGCCACTAAATAAGCATTCCGCTACAGCATGAAAATTATTACTACCCATCATATGTACTCTTCGATATCATCACACATAATAAATCATATGACGTTTTATATTTATTCCAGCGGACGTCTAATTTATTGCCAACTAACCTTATGTAAAATCATTATGGCAATTAAGCTCGGAAGGATAAGAAAATTTAAAATAATGATTCGTATTCTACCATCCAAGCACTTCAAATACAAGATCAGTCCATCCTTAGCGAAATTATTCCCTCTCGTCCCTACCATCCCATCCTTACCCATGACAGATGATAAAACCAACTATAACCTAATAAAATTCTTTCCAATATGGGAGGACCCACCACCACTACCAGAGCCATACCCTCAGCAGTTCTTGTGGGATGAGTACGAGAAAGTTCAGAAGATTTTGGCGAAGGAAGAAAAGAAAAAGAATAAAAAAAAGAAAAAGAAAAATTGGAAGATGGAACCACTTGCCTCTTCCGACACACCTCCCATCTTCACCTCCGCCTCTGCTCATCCACCCCCTGATTCTCCCTAATCTATGTTATTTCTCTTACTGGCTTGCCGTTCCTCTACCAAGAGCAATAAGTTGAGGACATCGCAGAGCCAGGAAGGCAAACCATTTTTGATGGGATAAATTTTTGGTTTGAAGCCGAGGATCGATCTTCATTGAAGGCCCCTTTTTAGACGTTGCTGCCAGTATCTTAACTTAGTGTGTCTAGATTTTTCCTAGATTTATAATCCTTTATGTAATTAGTTCTTAGGATAGATTTTAGATTTTACTTGCCCTTTTTTATCAGTGTAAATATTCAGTAATATATGAAATTTTCTTTTATTTTTACTAACAATGTGTGTTACTAGCATTACTAACTTTTTTTTCTTACTAATATTTTTGTTATTGATACTCTAAGAATAAGTCGCAAGTATTTTCTCTCAAGTTTAGGGGAGAGTATATATCTGGTAACAGATTTTTTTCGATAAATAATAGGTATATCAATAATTTTTTATTTTTATTTTGTGTCCCCTATTTTTGTGCAAATGAAGGCATTGTCCGATTTAAGTTTGGAGGGATACACAATTTCTGTGTTTAGTAATTTTTATTTGAATTTAAAAAAATTATTATTATTTTTTTTTTATCAGTATATAGGAATTATGATAGAAAAAATTATAAATCCTTAAAACTTATGATTAATTATAATAGAAGTTTAATAATTAGAATATAGAACAACTATAATTCATGTTTAGCTCATTGAAACACTATATTAGAATGAATGTTTGAAATAATAGATTAATTTAAATTGTAAAAATTTAGACTATAGTTTCAAAATTATAAACCAATGAGATTTTGAGTCATATTTCCTTTTATTCTGAGAGAGACTGTTTCTATTAAAAATCGTGAAAATTTCTTTGAACTTCTATGCTGTTATGAAATCTCATATTGTTGAATTTAGAATCGAATTTTTGTATGAATATGATGAACTGATCTTCTGTCTAGAACTATATGTTTGAAATATCAAAGCAATAAGGCATCTATGCTAGTAAATCGTGAAAATGATTTAAGGTCATCTTTTGTTTAAACCAGAGCCAAAAAGCTAAAATCCTAGAATATTTTATCCTTTGAACTCATATTAGATGCTTAAAACTGAATTTTTTTGTACCAAAATTTTATAAACCTTTAATCATATGTACTACCCAAAGCTTTCTACTTTTAACCCTTACAATTTCTGAGAGTTTAGAACGCAAAGAAGGGAAGAAGAGGGAGTGAAAGGAGTAAGAATAAAATAGAGAAGGAATGTTAGAAAAGATGTAGAAAAGAAAGAAAATATGAGAAATGAGTGAAAAGGAAGAACGATTCAGCGAAAAGCTTTGAAAAGAGGAAAATCGTAAAAGACGATTTCATGAAAAGCCTCCAACTGAAAAAAAATAATAATAATAAAATTGTAAAAGACGATTTTATAGCAAAAGAACTAGGATATATATATATATATATTTATATAAATAGAGAAGTATATGGGAAGAAGTTATCAAATAATAGATACTTACTGAAATAAAATAGTAGAAGACGATAGGAAAGAAGAGCTAAATTCTCAAAAAACTTTGAATCTTTTTATACCCTTCCTTGATACCTTTTAACCCAAAATCCCATTACAAGCTGAAGGAAAGACCTTTCTGATTTAAGATTTCTAAAAGGATAAGACTAGTAGAGATAAGTATAATAGATACTATGGATTGTACAGGGAATCATAAGAATAGGATAAGATTATCTTTTCTATGAGATTTATTTTTGCTATTATCTTTGACTGAATTCTTCTGAAAAATTTACTGAAAGAATCTAAAAGTTTCGATAACTTTTTGAGAGTATGTCAATAATAAGTTTTTAAATGAAAATATTTTCTCATTCTGCAGTTTAGAAAAATTTATGGAGAATAAACTGTTAACTAGTGCATATACACTTTGTGCTTATTATGAATTGAAATTGTTGGAGTTCTAATCAAGGATAACTATTGTAATAGAAAATAAAGATAAAGAATTGGTAATTTTGGAAAATTGTAATAGAATATGTATTGTTCAATTAAGTAGATTAGTTAGATTTTTATTTTTAAAGAAAAATATTTTTTGAAATATCCAAAAATATTTGAAGTTTATAGGTAACTTCACTGAAAACCTCCAGGAGACTACAACTCTTCCACTAGGGATCACCTAGGGGTTTAAAGCTTGTTGCATCTGCTAAATGCAATCGTGCTCTCTAAGTGGCATTTAAATTTTAGTTTAGATATTTTATATTTCCTTGTTTGCTAGGGACTAGCAAAGCTCAAGTTTGGGAGAGTGATCATCAAAATTTACTATTTTATCACCCTTAACATAGTGATGTTAAGACTTAGTTTACTACTAAAAAGTTAACGATGTACAGATATTAAGGAAAAACAATGAAAGAGAGCCAAAGTGTTAATATTCGTCAAAATGAAATCAAAAAGCAGTAAGAAAGATGATTGAGCCAAAAAGACAATTTCCCGCCTATCAAAAGCTAGAAAATCGTAATTTATGATTATGTAAAAGAAATAAAAGAAGAAAAGCAAAAAATCGTTATCCAGAGAATCGTCTGAATAGGAAACTATGAAAGATAGAAAATCGTGATTTGCGATTTTTCAGAAAAGAAGCTTTCCTACTATTGCTGATTGTTGATGATTATTATCACTACCAAGAACAGAATTAGAAGGTATCTGCAATTAAAAGTATGGTGAATCACGGATTTGAGAAGATTGATGAAGACAAACTCTTAGAAAATCTTAGTTGCTAAAATAAAGGAGAACAATCCAGAAGCATATCAACCATTAAAAGCGAGGAAGAATAAAATTAGGAATTAGAGTTATATTAGGAATCTTTTATTTTTTTTAGTTTCTTTTATTAGAATTAGAAGTCTTTGTAAACCGACTCCTTCTGATCTATAGATAAGAGAGCCCGGTGTAGGAATAATTATCGAAGAATTTCAGCATCAATTGACAACTGAGGTTAGATTTTCTTCTGATCAGTAGTGTAAAATAGTTAGAGTAGATTAGATATCAGAGGTTTCTCAAGAGCAATTGACGACTACTATTGGGTGTTGAAGATTAGTGTTGATATCCTAGTTTCTCTGAAGTAATTGACAACTGCGGCTGAGGGGTGAAAGATATATTTACTTTGCTTTCTAGTTCATATTTTAGTAGCTTTATTTGCATGCTTTATAAAAATCTTCAAGTTTTAATTTTAATTGGCGACTCAGGTTGGAATTTGCAGATTAGTGTAACGGTTTTTACTTTTCCATCTTCAATTTTCTAAAATTTGATTGACGCTCATGTTTTAGGAAATTGTTGATTAGATTAAATCTGTGTTAATGAATTTTAGCTTTTGATTGACGTCCAAATTCTAGAAGACTGCAATACGGTACAACGATACTATTTATTTTTATAAATATTCGATGGCTGAAGATTGGGATTGACGATCTCAATCTAAAGGAGGATTAGGATTTATTTTCTGTAATTTAGATTAAGAAAGCATTCTTTTATTCATATTTCTCAAGTAGTTTAGAACCTTTAAAGATAAATATAACTTTAAAATAGTAGTATATATATATATACATAAGATAAAACTTCTTTGTGATAGCGATCCTATACTATCTCTACAATTTCCATTGTGCGCTTGCAATAGATTAAGACTTAATTAGACATACATAGTAAGCCGATCACCACCAAACAAATAAATTTCATGCCTTATGCCTGTCTCATCTCCCGTATGCTAGAAAACTATGAAGACACCGAAGCTGATGAGTCCTTTCGAGTGTTGACTGCGACAATGTCCGACAATGAACGATAAGTGACTGGTGTCATACTTTGAAAACCCTATGGTGCAGTGCTAACGATAAACACCTTCGTCAACTACAGGGGCTGCCCAACAACCACAAGCCCCGGCACAAGATGAACCAGTGGCCGAGGGTGCCCAGCAACTCCCAAATCCACCACCACTTTCCTCGCAAGGGGATGTCCTTACGCTCTTCGAATTCAACCGTCAGATGAACATTCTCCAACAGCTTCACCACCAAACCCAAACTCAGCTCTCAGCTCTGCGCCAAGATAACCATACGCTCCACGAGAGGTTGGACTTCCACGAGGAAATCTAGTTACGCCTCATCGAGAAGACCTACCCATCGGCCCATACACCTTTTGTCGCACATGCGAGGATGTACACTTCTGAGTACATGTCGAGATTCACCCAAGGAGCATCCACTTGGTATGCAGTTCTTCGTCCTTTGAGCAAAGACGCAAGCACCAAATTGCTACTTCGCCTGGTGAGCTTAAGATTCAATAACGAGTTTAGTTATATTACCTACTACATTGACTTACTTTTGCACTCTCAAGATGAATATGCGTTAGTAACCTATTAGTGAATAATAAGTAGCAGTAGTACATGTTGTTAGTTGAATTCCCATGACTGAAATTTCATGTAGTAAAATAGTTAATTGTAGTACTTTCAATATTCCATACTAGAACATTTTGTATACCTTTGCAATGCTTCTGTTTACCTTTGCAATGGTTTTGTATACCTTTGCAATGCTTCTTCTTACCTTTGCAATGGTTTTATATACTTTTCCAGTGCTTCTGCTTATCTTTATAATGCTTTTATATACCTTTGTAATGCTTCTGCTTACCTTTGCAATGATTGTGTATACCTTTGCAATGCTTTTGCTTATCTTTGCAATGCTTTTGTATACCTTTGCAATGCTTTTGTATACCTTGCAATGCTTTAGTATACCTTACCAATGTGTTCGTAGAAGATTACAATTTTCGAGGAGAAATTTCTTCTAATGAGGGGAGGATGTGACACTCTATAAGACCACACTGTAAAGTCCAGATCGGCAGTGTGTCATAGACAATGGACCCTAGAACGGGAAGAATCCATGTGGGCACTTGCCACTCGAGACCCATAGGGACCAACTTGGATTGAAGGCCTACCTGGACCTAAACCACGAGCCTTTTAAGCCAAACCACTTGGGGGCCTGTTTTGGAACTAGATCCCTATTTGGGCCACCCTCGATGCTTAAGTTAAGGGAGACTAGCTATTAAGACCCCATTGAGACCATATTTGCGAAAGCCCATTAGAAAGAAGGAACAAGACACTTAGGCCCATGAGTTAGGATCCGAGTGATGCATTGTGTATACCTTAGGAATCATGTACAAGTTGTACACTCAAATAGTGCCCCCCTGTTTTAGTACACATGCACGTAACCATGGAAATCATTATTTGCATTGGGCATTGTCCGCTGTGAATGGAGAGGAGAAACCGAAGTGAAGAAGAGAATCCATATCCTTCTTCTTCTTGATTCAATTCAAATTCCTTGCTAACCAAACCTTAAATCCATCCTAAAAGCTCTTCCGTTTCAAGTAGAAATCAAATCGTATAACCTCGGAGCACTGTGAACTCTGCAATTTGTTAACCTAAGAGGATACGAATCTGGGAATCGACGTTGCAAACGTATTGATCCAACACCGGTGAATCATAGAGCATGCATGCGAGAAGATGCGTTGAGGTAACCCTCATCTTGTGTGCGTCATGCTTTAGTATTCGAATATCCTTGTGCAACCGTAGATTTTTGATAATCTTGTCGTGACGATGCGCACTCATAAAAAATGAAGAGTAGCCACGTAGAGGTTTTGGAGTCCCGGAAAATCCAAATCAAATTTAAAGAGCACCGAGGTGCCGAAAATTGACTCTAAATCCGGACTACACCAAAGGCTCTTGGGTAAGGGCTTCGGTTATCGATCGGGAAGGTGTTAGTCACCTGATCCACCCGCTTAATGCATTCTACTTATGGCCAAAATAAAAATTTTAAAAAAGAAGCATAAAAGTCCTCCTCTTGTGCATAGGGTATTAAAATCCTATTTGTGCCCCTCCGTTCCTACCAAACATTCGGCGGCATAACGACACAAATGAGAGGATGGAGGAAGAATCAAGAAGGTAGAGGAATAGAGGGAGGCAGCTCTCAGGCCCTTATTGCACCATTGTGGAGCCTTGCGTTGGCCAGCTTCAATGAGTTTTTGATAGCTTGAATTGTTTGAAATAGGGTTCTAACTCCTAGGATGGATAGCTAAGATATAAGGAGGAATGTCTAGGGGGGTAGCACACACCTAACCTAGAGGTTTTGGATGAAAAGTAAGGCTTTGAAGAAGGTTTGTGAATTCTGGAATTTGTATGGAAAAGTGAACTAGAGGAGAGAGAGAGAGAAAGAGAGGTTTCTTAATCTCTATTTTGATAAATTTTTCAAGCCTCTCTAAAAGTTGGTGTACCTCTCTATTTGTAGGGAAAGGAGAGGTTAGGAGGGTGTTTAAAAGCTAAACTAGATTAGGAATTAGGTAATCTAGCCATCTAAGGTTTCTTAGGGTTTTTGGAGCCTTGAAATATGTAAAAGTTAGCTCCAATGGTGGATAATAGGTTAGAGCTTTAAACCACTTAAAGTGCATATAGATAGCGAATGGGTGTAACAGAAAAAGTAAAACACACCCCAAAGATCAAGATAGTCAACAAGTCAAACCCTAATCTCAAATTTCGAGGCAAAAACCCACAATCACTATTCATAAGCCTGGCATAAGAACAGTAAAACAGTGTTCCACAGGGTTTTGGAAAGTTGACTGCCCAAAGTGGGACCCACCTATAGGCTAGCGCAACTGTTAGTTGCGCCAAAACCCTAAGGGGATCCCCCTCAAAACCCCATTTCACCCTTGAAATTCAGAATGCGATATCTTCTCGCATACAACTCCAATTGGGGTGATTCTTAGCTTGTTGGAAAGCTGAGAACTTCTTCTTTTCAATGCTATAAGATTTAATCATAGTAGAAGGTCATAACTAGTCCTGATGCATCACTCTTTATCTATTGCTCAAGAAAGCTAGGTTTAGGTTCAGAATGGTTTCTAAGGGTCGGGATAGGTTTCTAAGGTTTTGGAAAGGTTCCTAAGGGATCTAGGGTGATTCTTAAGGGTTTGGGATGGCCCTAAGGTTTTGGGAAGGTTCCTAAGGGTTCCATACATGCCATCAAAAACTCGAAAGTGTCCCTCTCTCGAAATGTGTTTCGATCGGACCTTGGGCCAAATTTGGGTGTCTATAAATGCCCCTCTTTGGTATCCGATCATGAATGATAGAATGCCAAAGAAAAGAGACATCTGAAGAGGCCCAAGGTAGTTACTGAAGGGTCTGCTACATTCAGAACAAACTTCAAGCATCAGATGGGTAACATTGTGAGAAAATGAAAGCCCTGTATGTCGAGAAAAATGTCTGTTTCTCAAGGTAATCGGTCCCCAAGCGCTTAGCGACATTGCTGGGCATAACCGAGGTGGAACAAGTTACGATAGCCAACTAGCTAAGGAAAATGTCTACTTCTTGAGATGATTTGAAGGTGATTGAATTTCAAGATTCATTCTTAATACAGTAGCTTCGTAAGTAAGAGGGTGATCAACCTACACTTAAAGATAGGCACGAAACAAATACGCAAAGATTTACAGGTTGCATCCAATCATATGAGGAATTGATTGCCCCATCTGACCAATCACGGGTGCCCCTGCATTAAGCAGGGTTTGATGTCTTTAGGCAAACCCAATGATCTCGAAGTTATTTTAGCACAACTACTCGAGCGGAGTGAATATTGATATCACAACACTTTTTAGGAGTGCGTGTCATTTTTGATAGTGTGTTCTAAGTCAACTTGACCTAGAGCATCCAACTTTAAATAATAATGAAAAAATTTGGCTAAAATTAGGTGTCTACCGAAGGAGACATCCAATCCTGGTCTCTGTCGATAATGATCTTACAAATCACTTAATTATGCGTAAATATGCACCCATTAGGGGCGATAAGCAATAAAGGCGATGGAAGTCCCGACCCAGTAGCCGTCTGGGTATTATTTACAGGAACAAACGACCATCCTGTGGATACGCAGACACATGGCACCTATCTAGGGGATATCGCGGCAATGCAGGTTTTAAGCCTGCGAAAATAAGGGAAATAAACTCTTCTGCATGCATGTTTGCACATAGTTGATTGATATGTAGTTCCATTTTCAACAAGTTAGTCTCAACCAACGATTGACCTTTTTTATAATGGAGTTACTCGGACCTCAAACCCTCTAGGGTGCATGCCCAGACTGTGCGTACCAAGAGTCCACACCTCTAAAAAGTTCATGAAATATCTGAAGCATTAGACACTTACGTTCATTTATGATTGTTTCCGTACATGAAATTGCATGATTTACTTGACATATTGCTTGGACTGATCCCTAGTTCTATTGAGAAATTAAGATCTATGTTGTGATATGATTCGTGTCCATTCTTATTCGGGTGAATGTGTTATGTGTAAGAACCAACTCTCGTCCGATATTATTCGCGTGTAAGATTGTGTGCAACTGAGGAGTGGAGTCTCCATAACAGGGGTGAAGTCTGTGAGTTATTAACCTTGTGTCATACGTTGCTCGGCTCACCTTCTGAGGATGCAATTGCCACAGGTCTATTCTCGTTCTCGTGATTGGTTGTGAGTGGAGTGGAATCTCCAAGGGAGGGGTGAAGTCCCCGGGGTTTTAACCCTGTGTCTACTACTGACTGCTCTATTCCCGCTACAGGATACTCACACTAATATTATGTGACTCGATTACTTGATGTGATGTGCTATGCTCGATTTTGTGATCCTATATGCTCATTTTGTACTACTCGTCATCCCCAACTTGATATAACAGTCACTTCTACTTCATTGTTTCGATTATTGATATGAATTCATGCGCTTCCTTGCATCATGATATGCCATGTTTAAGAACGCATATTTTCAAGGACTTACTTATGCTCGCACACTTTTGATATCATACGAAATTGCCACATTGTTTTATATATGCATCTATGCCATGAGTTAGAATGATATTATATAATTTTCCATTGTTTATGTCCCTATTGAGCTTGGATGAAGCTCATTCCTCGATTATATGTCACAGCTGCAGGAGCTGACCCCTGTGCAAGATCCGGAGTAGGAGGAGGATCCTAACCATACTCTTAGAGACGAGGAGGATTTGCCAGAGGAGCATTATCCTTAGCTGAGGGGAGTGTGAGCGTGAAATATTTCTGGATTTTGTAAGGTAAAATACTCAAATAAAAGAATACAATGGTATATGTGTGGCTCCACTATTTAGGTGAAGGACAACCTTCATCAATGGATATTTTGTGTGATGATGGGATATGTGAATGGTAAATTTGTAAACCCTGCATGAATAGTTAAGCATTGAGTTGTGTGAATAGTTAGTATTAGCTTGTTTGCTTTCCACCTTGCCATTGAGTACTTTGAATTTAGATTGCATGCGTGCTTACCATTATACAAATGGCTCGATTCTTCCAACCTTGTAACTCTGGAGAAATGAGCCGTTATGGTTGGATCATATTGCATGATCCGACGGCTCGAATTTTGGATAAGGAAATCCCAGGCCGTCAAAGGTGGAATCAAAGCCTAAGTACTAGAGTTCACGTACTATGGCAAAGCGGGTCTGATGTGACACCATGTATCACTCGAAATAATAGAGACCTAGTCTGAATACCCGTAGGACTAAGGTTCTGTAAGTTGATCTATAGCTTATGTAACGGTGATAATGTTAGGATTGGAACTAAGACTCTAGTCTTTGAATCGATCTAACTTAGAGTTGTATGGCCATGACAGGTCAACATGCCGCCTCGATGGGGAAGACCAAGGACTCTCAATATGAGAGACACCCCAAGTAGAGACGAATTCGTCATGGGATCAAATAGAAGCCCTATTAATACCAACAATCATGTACATGGAGTAAATGAGATCCCCATAAACAACAACAATGCATTTGAATTGGGGAACAATAATGAGAACGCTCCAAGGAATGATAACAACCAACAATTGTTGGAGATAGTGGTGAATGTCGTAACATTACTTTTGGAGAGACGTCACCCATCGGGTTTTCAAGTGTTTAGGAGGATGAGGCCTCCTAGTTTTTATGGGCAGGCTGATCCGATGGAGGCAGAACAATGGCTGAACCAGATGGAAAAGGTCTTACAAAGAATTAGGTGTACAGAAGAGGAAAGGGTGAGTTGGGCCTCATTCCAAATCAAAGGCGAAGTCGATCATTGGTGGAAATTGGTAGAAAGGACACGTACACTAGGAACGCCCTGGACTTGGGTAGAGTTTACAACCACTTTCTATGAGAAATATTTTCCGACATTGGAGAAACGACAATTGGAGATACAGTTTGAAAATCTAGTGTAAGGATCCATGAGTGTACGAGAATACGAGACTAAGTTCACCCGCTTGTCTCATTTTGCTCCTGGTTTAGTAGCCATTGAGTTGATGAAAGCGCAAAAATTTGAGTATGGTTTGAAGCCAGTTATTAGGGGAAGAATAACCCTGTTTGAGCCAACGATGTATGAATAGGCAGTAAGGTTGGCCCTCATAGCAGAATGCGAGGTTCAAGATACGTACAGAAGGAGAGATGAGCAAGTAAGAAATAGAAAGGTTGAAACTCAAACAGCTGATTTGGGACATGCCAGCAAGAGGCCTAAGTAATTGATTCCACCACCGTCACTAGTGACTCTTACAGCATCTTCGAGGTCATTCAATCTGGCAACATTGCTGCCATTACCTCCGAAACTGTTTATTCCATTAAGCCCGATAACCATGGTTGTACCAAGAGCGACACCAACAACGAAAACTCACACTGCTTCTAACCTTTCCTCTTCTAGACCGAAATTGGCATGTGCACAGTGTGGGAAAGTACACAAAACCGAGGAATGCTGGAGAACGAAGGGCGCTTGCTTTATGTGTGGAAAAATGGGGCATCAAATTAGAGAGTGCCCAGAAATGAAAGGAGAAACAACTTCTAGGAAAATGATTCAAAGATCTTTAAGGCCTACAGTGCAAGGCCGAGCATATGCAGTGTCAACTCAAGATACACAAGCCACCAATGACATCATCCAAGGTATAGAAATTTCTTATTATTAGTCATTTCAAATTCTTTGAATTTTAGATGAAGAAGGTGCATTGTTTCGAATTGGCATTGTTGTTTCACTACTTGTGGTATTAGGGCTATTACTAGTGTACTCACCACTTAATTACCTACACGTATATATGAAACTCAGGTACTATACTGATGTATTTCAAGAATGATATCGCGATGGATATCGTTTATCACAACACTAAAAACAATTATTCAAAAAAATAAATGCCACTTTTGTAGGGAGCACAGATGCATTTAGCATATGCATCAAGCCTTTTAAACCCTTAGGTGATTCCTAGGGGAGGAGTGAAGTCTCCTGAGGGTTTCCAGTGAAGGTATCCACAAACTTCCTTATGAACATAGTTAAATCAAGTGCAAACAGTGATAAGTTAGATTTTAACAAACTCAACTTCATTCCACACCTTACTTTTTCAAATTCAGAAGTTTTAAAACAACACATGTAAACAATTTAATACCTAGATCTTTATGTATATTCATTACAACCACTCCAAAAATCATCAAGAGTGTAGTATGTGCAAATTAGTATATAGTTTACTATTAATTTGAGAATCAGGTTCAAACAGTGCCCCAAAAAGTTCAATCTCAAACCCATTGCTCACTAGTGTTTTCCTTTACAAATGAATTCAGAGGGTGTTTTAGTTCACACAAGCTCAAGAGCAGTTACAGACCCCAAATAGGCCTGCAAGCATGAGCATAGGCATTTTCTCTTTGATCCTGAAATCTTCTAACTCTTTTCACCATAGATCACACAACTCCTCATCTCCACATGACAGCTCAATCTATTTCAGATTAGTAAGGTCTTTTTATTAGGTTGTAATGTGGCTTATGGTTGAGGTTAAAAGAATAAAGGGGAATAAAGGATTCAAAATTGTGAAATCAACCAAGGAGAGGAAGTAATGACTCCATCTTCTTCATTTCAGCACAACTCCATCTTCATTTTGAATATTTAGAGCCAAAGTGATCAGCTTCTTCTCTTCTTTTCAAATTTACCAATGAAGTACTTTCTTGACTTCTCTTTCTCTTTTTGTATTATTTTTCTATTTATATATATATATATATATTTTATGGGTTGGAATGCCACAGCAATTCAACTGATACACAACTGTCATCAAATGCCCTTTCTTCTTCTTCCACCAAATGTTAAACTAGTTCCACCTTCTTCAACTTCTTCTCCTTTACCTTCTGAAATTTCAGAGTGAGGGTCAGGCTGAATCAGGTCACTGAGCTTTGGGTTCAAATTCTCTAGTGTTTGTCAAAGAAAGCTTGGATTTTTAAGGCTCAAATGGTGTGTATCAAGGGCAGTTCAAAGGGTAAGGATTTTTATGCTCAAACTGTCTAAATGAAGGCCTTACATCATGTATTTAGTGTCATGAGCACTGTCAAGCTGTTTCAACTTGGAGTGCATAACTTCTAGTGAAAAATAGTAGGTTTAATCAATCCTTAGAGCAAAAAAATTGCCAAAAACACTCTTCAAAGAATTTTTTACAGGTCCAAATCTCATTGGGTATGGTCTTCCTTTGCACTCAAAGGGCATGTTCTTACGTTTTTCTCTCCTTGCTAGTTCACTATATATGGATTATGAGAACCATTTATAGATGACCTCCTACATGGAAGTGCTGAATTTTAAAAGATCTTGGTATTAAACAGTCTACCATCCTTTTTCAATTCTCCTTTGTTCAAATTTGCTTAGGGGAAACTTTGCTTTAATTGTTTTGATCCTACTAATCACTCGCACTTAACTCTTTCAAAAGTCTAGCCCATACCCCCAAACCTATGAGAAATAGTGTCCTCAATTGTTCAATGAAAAGAAGATAGTAGGGTAGGAACAGGACTGATCAAGAAGAAAAAAAGGAAGAAAGTAGAAGGCACAACTAAAATAGACAAGAGATATTTCATTCATAACAAGAATTTACAAAGGAAGTAGTAATGTGGACAAAAAGGAACAAATGCAAAATATATACAACATAGAAAATTCACATGTACAAATGGTAAAAAGCCTAAAAACATCCTACTCCGAATCTAAATCTGTAACAGCTGGCATATTTTAAAAACTACAATATCGAGTATGGATGCAGGTCAGGTCAGGCCTGTGCCTAACACGGGACATAATGGACCTATTTAATTTGGTAACACGAGACACAATGGCTTAGTTCATTTAGTAAACTTAATCTAAGTACCATGTACATTTTTACCTATGTATTAAAACTTCACTTGATTTTAGACCATTGCATATAACTCTTTTGGTGTATTATAGAATACACTTGGGTTTTCACATACATAGATAACAAATGTATTAGAGATACACTTAATTAAATATCATATGTGCAGAGCTTATATACCATATAAAGTGTATAAGAGTTACACTTGAAATTTGTAGCCAGCCATATACATTAAAGTAGTGTATTAGCTTTACACTAAAGCCAGGCCTGTTTTGGCCTATATGGATATACAATAAACAGCCAGTGCTGGCTTTAATGAGATGCCCACCCTTAAACAACTTACAATCCTAATTTTGCTAAGAGAACTCCACGATTGCATGAGTCATCTTTCGACTCTGTGCACGCAATGTGGAAACCAACCATGATAAAGCTCGTCCCCATTTACTTCATTCTTCCTGCTACGAATTGTGAAGGAAAATACAGTAAACAAACCCTGCCAAAGTGCAGAAGTAGTAAAATCCCATAACAGACCACTACTCTATTCATGTTCTTCACACCTTAGATTTGAAACTGTGAGTCACAAAGCGACCCTCCGATTCGGTCGCAAGAATTTCGACAGATGAACCATTGATCTCGGAGAGTCCTTGTGACCCTAGCTTCCACAAATAGTTCACGACCTCGGCGAACTCAACACCGACTCACGTTCGGCGTCATCGTAACCATGAGTCCACCAAAAGGTACAACGAACAACATATTAATTACTTAGTATTTATTTGATGACAAATTATAGGTTTGTGGTGTTGATCACATGAGATCGAATCAGCAGCACAGAGCAATAATATTTTGAGAGGGTTTCGAAGTCAAAATCTCTCATTTTTTGCATGCCGAAACTTTCATACGGGATTGAATAAACCAAAGAGGTTCTAGGTACAATATATAAAATAAAATATAAAGGATATATAGTATAAAAAAAGGCCCCAGCACATTGAAGCAAGCCCAAAGGTCAGAAGGTAAAAGGAGGCACCACGACAAGCTCTTGCATCAGGCTTGCCACGGTAACCTCACCAGGTTGCCGGCAAGGTTCATAGTCGAAATGCTTGTAGCTTGTCTTTAGAACCCGTGGTTGCCTTATGTCCGCTTTGTTGACTCTTAGGCTAGATAAACTTGTAGGGCACTTATATATGGTCTATGGTGATCCAGTAAACCAGTGTACATGCTAAAACTATAAATATACATGATAGGTATTTGATGCTCATGACGAGGTTGCACAAGATGGATGGTTGCTTGGATGCATGCGTACACGGGTAACCAATTATACATAAGCGTGACATAAGGTAGGGAGTTTACCTTGCTGAATTGTATTTTGTTTTCTCATTCACCTCTGGTTAGCATGTTAATATAATAATATATGTATATAATTGCATATCAGTTTTGAGGTACAGATAAGTATGATCATGATAGTTTCAGTTCAATGACTCCATATGCTCCTGATAATTTCAGTACGATGAATGGTTATATATATGCTAGTTTCAGTTTAGTGGTTAGTTATATAATGATACTATACTAGTTCAGTCTGATATCTAGTTCTGATATGAGTTTTAGTTCACAATATAGTTAAAGATTAACATGCTAGTGCAGCTTATGGATATAGATGCCAGTCAGTTTTGATGTATAGTGATTCAGTACAGCCGAATGCTTATAGTGAGGATGATAGAGTCATTTGAAATGAATACTTTCTATATAAATATGTTCATGCCAGTTTGGATGATGATGATAGAGTCAGTTTAAATGAACGCTTTTTCATGACTATGCTCATGTCAGTTTTGATGAATAGATGTGTATGATCATGATACAATCAGTTTCAATATATGGCTATGAAGGATTATGCTAATTCAATTTAAATGTGTGGTTATAAATGATGATGCTAGATCAGTTTAGATGAGTGATTATGAATAATGATGTTCATGTATAATCATGTATGGTAATATATATGTTCTTATATGAATAATGATGTTAAGTTTAGTTCGATATATGATTATATGCTATCTGCTCATGATGTTCTCGCATACATGATACCATGCATAGTCATGTCTTGCTATCCTTGATGTCAAGTATCAGTTTTGCTTCATTTTTGAACCAAGTGATCCCGCTAACTCAAGAGCTTGACAAGTTATCCCGCTAACTCGAGAGCTTGATGTCTTGGTCCAAGTGATCCTGCTAACTCGGGAGCTTGATTGTCTTAGACCAAGTGATCCCGCTAACTCGGGAGCTTGACATGTAATCCCACTAACTCGGGAGCTCGATTGTCTTAGTCCAAGTGATCCCGCTAACTGAGCTTGACATGTAATCCCGCTTAACTCGAGAGCTTGATTCTTTTATTCTTATACATGTATATTTTACATCGATAACTTGTTTAAGCTAAACTTGTTTCAAACATGATCCCTTGTTTAAGCTTGATTCCTTATATACATTTTCATGCTTTCTTGTTAGGGTAAAATATGTCAACATGATAAAGTATTCGTATGATTAAATGTGTTGTTTTATACTATATGTTGCTAGAATAGATAATAGAAAAGATATAGTATGCTTCGAATTATATTTTATGCATCAAGATGTGAATTGGTAATTTAACATATAAGTTAGCATTGTAAATTTCCCTGCTGAGCTTCAATGATAGCTCATCCTATGACTTCAATGGCTTAGCTACAGTTATTGATTCAGAGCATGAGGGTGATCCCACATATCAGCTAGAGAAGGAGGAAGAAGAAGAGGGCGAGGAGGATGACGAGGAAGAAGTCACTGAGGAATTCTTTCCTGAATAGGTTTGAGAGAGAGAGATTTATTTTGAATATAAATAGCAGTATGTTTTTTTTTAGATATTCGATACTACATGTATAGGTTTTATTTCCATTATTTAGATGATGGGTGGCCATCATCAGTGGAAAGCTATACATGGCATCAGGTAGTCTTGTTTATATCTCTTGTTAGTTTACTTTTTAATAAATGAGTAAATATCAGTTTTGCCATATTATTTCATGTATGAGTTATTAAAATTGCTTCCGCATATGACATACTTTGTACACGACATGATGCACTTGTATGACATGATCATGTTAGATGATCCGATGACGCGACCTTTCTTTTATACGATAAGGGGAAAAGTCGGGCCGTCACAGGTGGTATCAGAACTTTCGGCGTTAAGTCTTTTGGAGACTTAAATCTGGCGTAAACATATGGCAAAGTTTCTGATGTTTGTTTCGTGTTAGGATAGGTTAAATATATATTTATCTGATCAAGTCGTTGCTTAATCATGCTAGGTTGTGATGCCTCCACGACGAGGGAGAGGAAGGGGTAGACCACCGTTACCCCATCGCACTGGGTTGAATGCTATTGCGATGGCAGACTCTGAGCACGACCGTCTCAAGCAGAAGAAGCGTAAGAGTCGAACTACGATGGAGAATGTGGCTGAACATCCTCCTATAGCAGATGATCATCAGATGGAGCCTGCTCCCAGAGTTGAGCAGAATGCAAAACAGAATCCGCAACTGATGGAGACCATGGTCCACACTATGGCCCTACTAGCAGAGCGACGACCCCCAAAGGGCTTTGTAGAATTTATACGCCTTCAACTGCCAAGCTTCTATGGTCAGCATGACCCAATGGAGGCTGAGAAATGGTTAACACAGATTAAGAAGGTGCTTCTCAGGGTTAGATGCACTGAGGTTGAGAAAGTCAGTTGGGCAACATACAAACTAGAGGGTGAAGCAGAGCCCTGGTGGCAGTCTGTAGAGCGGACAAGAGTACCTAGACTACCTTGGACATGGGCAACTTTCATTGAATCCTTCAATGAAGTATTTTCCAGCACTTGAGATATATTAGATGGAGGTCCAGTATGCAACCCTAGTACAGGGTCAGATGACGGTTAGAGAGTATGAGGCAAAATTCACTAGCCTTTCTCGATTTGCGCCATTGCTAGTAGCCACTGAGCTCATGAAGACATAGATGTTTGAGCGCGGTTTGAAGCCCATGACAAAGGAAAAAATTTCATTGTTCCAAGCAACAAATTATTCACACGTGATGAAGTTGGCCCTTATAGCCGAGTCCGATGTCGAGAATATGTTAAAACAAAGAGAGGAACAAAATAAAGGCAGAAAAGCTCAGGCTCAGGCCTTTAGTCCCGATCAACCAAGCAAGAGATTGTGATATCCCATGCAACCAACATTCTAACCTGCTGCAGTAGCCTACACATGGCCCTACAATCCTGCAAGTCGACCACCCTTACCACCTCATGTTCCACGTGTTTTGCACCAGCCTGCCCAATCTGTATCTCATGTTTCACGAGCACGACCGACAATTTCCCACACGGGATCTTATATAGTTTCGTCGGCAGCTTCAACCGATATATGTGGGAAGTGTGGGAAGGTGCACAAGACAGACAAATGCCGTAAAGTGTTTGGTGCATGCTTTCATTGTGGAAAGATGGGACTTAGGATCAAGGATTGTCCAAAGATGGCGGGAACGACATCAAAGACGGGACTAGCTCTATGATCTGCACGGCCTATGGTACAAGGCCAAGCTTATGTTGTTTCAGCACAAGGCGCCGAAACCAGCAATGATATTATTCAAGGTATGTTTGATACCTATTATTTTATCATACGGTTATTAATGATATTTTAGATGAAGTAGGTGCATCAGGTTAAAATTCAAATATATAGACACTTTATACATTACATTATTTTCTACTAGTCTTAGATTTTATAGTATATAAATTCCATTAGTTTGAGCTAATTATACAATACATGTGCAATAGGTACATTACTACTGTATCCGGAGGGTGCTTACTTGAGTTATGAGACACGAGTTTTGATAGATCCTGGATCTACACACTCGTTTGTAGCACCTGAGTTTTCTAATAAGATGGAAAGGTTGGGAGCCACTCCAAAACCTCTTGACTTTATTTTAGAAGTGTCAGTCTCGACTGGACAATCTATCACTATTGACATGGTATGTCGATCCATTGTTGTTCTGATCAAAGATTACTGGGAATAAGTCGATTTGATATTGCTTGATATGCAAGGATTGAGTAATCCTTGGCATGAATTGTTCAATCATCATGCAAATGTTGACTATCAAAAGAAAATCATCACTTTTCGTCCCCAAGGGAGGAAATTGGCTAAATTTTTTGGTGTACTGTCAACTATACTTCCTTTTATATCAACGATTCGAGCATAGTGATTACTTGATGAAAATTTCATCAAGTAAAGATCAGGAAGAGAAGAAAATTTCACTTTCAGATGTGCCGATTGCCTATGAATTCCCTGACGTTTTTCCTCATGAGTTACCAGGATTACCGCCTGATAGAGAAGTAGAGTTCGCTATTGATTTAGCCCTGGGCACCGAGCCAGTATTAAAGGCACTGTATCGAATGGCACCGACGGAGTTGAAAGAACTCAAGGAGCAGTTGCAAGGGCTTCTTGATAAAGGCTTTATCAGACCAAGTGTGTCTCCATGGGGCGCACCGGTGTTGTTTGTAAAGAAGAAAGATAGTTCGATGCGCCTCTTCATTGACTACCTTCAATTAAATAAGTTGACGATTAAGAATCGTTATCCACTCCCCATAATCGAAGATCTCTTTGATCAGTTATAAGGAGCACGATTTTTTTCTAAGATTGATTTACGATATGGATATCACCAGATGAAGGTAAAAGCTGAAGATATTTTGAAGACAGCTTTTCACACATGATATGGTCACTACGAATTTCTCGTCATGCCCTTCGAGTTGACCAATGCGCCTGCATCATTTATGGACTTGATGAATCAGGTCTTCAAGCCATACTTAGATCAGTGTATCATGGTATTCATAGACGATATACTCATCTACTCAAAGACGAGAATATAACATGAAGATCATTTGTGTCTTGCGTTGCAGACATTGAGAGATTCTCAGTTGTGTGCCAAGTTCAGTTAATGTGATTTCTGGTTGAATCAAGTCAGTATTCTTGGCCATATCATCTCTGAAGCCGGTATTACCGTAGATCCCGCAAAGATAGAGGTTGTAGTGCAATGGAAGCAGCCACAAATAGTAATCAAGATCAGAAGCTTTCTAGGTCTCGTAGGGTATTATCGATGATTTGTTGAAGGGTTTTCGAAGCTTGCTAGACCACTCACGTAACTCACTCATAAGAATGTCAAATTCAGGTGGAATGAGGCATGTGAGCAGAGTTTTCAGGAGTTGAAAAGGAGACTCACCTCCGCCCTTGTACTAGCACTACCATCAGGCAATGGTGGCTTTATTTTCTTCAGCGATGTCTCATATAGTGGGTTAGGTTGTGTATTGAATCAGAGGGAACGTGTGATTGCGTATGGTTCCCGACAATTGAAAGATCATGAGAAGAACAACCCCACTCATGACCTGGAACTAGCAGCGGTCATTTTTGCATTGAAAATCTGGAGACACTACCTGTATAGTGAAACCTTCGTGATTTTCACCAATTATAAAAGTCTCAAGTATCTCTTTACCCAGAAAGAGCTGAATTTGAGGCAGAGAAGATGGATGGAGTTCTTAAAGGACTATGACTATTCTATTCAGTACCATCCTGGTAAAGCTAATGTAGCGCCTGATGCGCTAAGTTAGAAATCGTCACTTAGCTATCCCATCTTGTGACATAGCTATAAAGATGGAAATTGCTCAATGACATAGTGTCATCCAGTGCCACTCTTAGGGCAACATCAATTGGACGTTTGCTTACAACAGTGATGATCTGATCTACACTCTTCGACAGGATCAGAGAACTCCAGATGCATGATGCAAAGATTATTGCCATCTGATAGGGAGTACTCAGTGGGCTCCACCTAGACTTTTCTATTAAGGACGATGGGTCCTTATTATTTCGAGGCTGCATTTGCGAACCAAATCATAGTGCCTTATGTTATGAGATTCTAGAAGAGGCTCACAAGTCACCTTATGTCATTCATCCTTGTAGCACAAAAATATATCAGGATTTGAAGAAGACGTTTTGGTGGAACGGATTAAAGCAAGAAGTAGCGAAACATGTTGCGAAATGTTTGACCTGCCAACAAGTGAAGGTCAAGCACAAGCATCCTACTGGTTTGTTACAATCACTACCCATCCCAAAGTGTAAATGGGAGAACGTTTCCATGGATTTTATCCTTGGCTTGCCCCATACGCAGAAAGGTTACAATGCAAATTTGGGTGATAGTTGATCGTCTCACCAAATCAGCACATTTCTTATCCTATAGTACGCGATATACAATATCAAAATTGGCCCAAGTCTATCGGAGAGAGATAGTCCGACTACATGGAATACCCATGAGTATCATGTCAGATCGTGATCCTTTATATACTTCACAATTCTGGCAGAGTTTCCAAGAAGGAATGGGTTCCAAGTTGAAATTCAATTTCATTTTTAATCCTCAGACCGACGGACAGATGGAGAGGGTGAATCAGGTGATAGAGGATATGTTACAAGCCTGGTTGCTAGATTTCTAAGGATCAAGGGATAAGCACTTACCCCTGATCGAATTTGCATATAATAACAGCTTCCAATCGAGCATCGGCATGGCACCATTCAAGGCACTGTATGGACGCCGATGTAAATCTCTGGTTAACTGGGAAGAAGTTGGTGAACGTCTTATTTTGTGCCTTGACTTGATAGAAAGCACAAATGCAGTTGTTCATGTCATTCGTGAGAGACTGAAGAGTGCTCAAAGTCGGCAAAAGAGTTATGCCGATCTCAAAAGAACTAGTGTTGATTTTCAAGTAACTAAAGACACCTATAAGTCTATTGGTTACGTGAATTAAATTACATATATTGCAATTCTAACATATGCCGTACAGATTGGCGATCATGTCATTATCAAAATATCTCCGACAAAGGGTGTGATGCGATTGGGGAAATGAGGCAAGTTGAGTCCTCATTACGTTGGACCATTCCCAGTTTTGGGCAGAGTGGGTGAGGTAGCATACCGAGTTGCATTACCTCGACATTTAGCCAGTGTACATGACATATTCCATGTGTCTATGCTGAGAAAGTATGTTAGCGATCCAACACACGTGTTGGATTATCAGCCACTTGATGTTCAGGAGGATTTGACGGTCACCAAAGAACGGTTGGATATTGGACCACGAGACAAAGTCTTGAGAGCGAAGAGTATTCCACCGTATTGGTCCAATGGAAGGATCACGATTCTCATGAGGCTACACGAGGCCTTGAAGGCTGATATTCGCACTCAGTATCCCCACTTAATTACCTGAGGTAAGCCAATTATTGCATTCGCTAAATTAAATTACTTCATTATGATACAAAATTTTTCATGTGCATATTATATATGCGTATAAATTAGTCGTTAAAAGTCGAGAATTTAATGGAAATTTATGCTTCAAGGTTAACTCATGAATTAGTTAACTATTTAACTGTTTAACTAATGAATTAGTCACATTATAAAGAAAACTGTTTAACTATGTAACTAATGCATTATTTAAATGATTTGGTTTATATGTTTTATAGAAAATAAAATATTTGAAGCACTTATAAACATCAAAATGATCATCACATAATTTTAGATGATACTTAGAGATCTTTGACACATAAAAATGTCAAAGCTTTGACCCAAGACTCAATATGGCATAGAAAAATGGACCAGTCAAGACCTGAGGGTCATGTCACAGCAAGGGACACATTGGCCAGGACAAGCATGTTGGGTTGTCGCAGCAACCAGCTCAGGCCTTAAGTTGGGCCGAGAAACCCCAAAGTTTATTTTCTAGTTCTGTTCTGTGGTGGTCTTAGAGTTTTCCCTCCTGAGCCATATACGTACTCCATTTTAGTTCAAAATTTTTAAATTTTGCGCCAAATTTTGTTGCATGTTGGAGAATCAAGCTTAGCTTAGCATCTTAATCTCAAATTTCAGCCTTTTATTCCAAAGTTTGGTGCATCTATGAGGTAAAACCCTCATTTCTGTTCTTGTGGTTTCTTTTCAACTTTTTGAACTACCATGCCTCCAAGGAAGGCCATGGCTTCTAAAATCCTGCCCGTATGCCCAAAGGCTATGGCAAAAGTGAAGGGCAATGTCCCATCTATGTCTTAAGAGCATGCCGATCCACCCATGGATCGTGAGCAACCCGTTCCATGGTGGGACGTAAAAGCCATGGAACCTGATTGGTTGATTGAGGAATCATTAATCGTATCGACCGATCTAACCGCATGGTCATTACGCTACCTTGAACAGGCACGTTTAGACGCCCTATTCCAGCCCATACATACACACTTTTATCCCCACCTTGTCAAATTATTTTACCAAAATTTAAAACGTATTGAGTTCTTCGGCTAATTAGATACGGAAAATGATGGCCGGAAATTTCATTTTGAATTACAAGACATAGCCAAGGCTATGGATTGTAGTATGACCTTTGATGAGAGCTTAGGTCTACCACTTCAAGTCTGAAGAAGTTCATTGGAAAAATCGAAAACAAGAGGAGAAGCTGGCCACTTCAAGTCTGAAGAATTTTAAAGAAAATGAAAGGTGCTGAACTAAAGAAGGTGAAGTCAGGAATCACCTCCTTCACCTACTGATTTCTCAATTTTGAATCCCTTTTCAACCTTTCATTCTTATAGCTTATCCCATAAGCAACTCAGTCAAAAGACCCTGTGATCCAAAGTTGAATGAGCTGTTATGTAGAGACAAAGAGTTGTCCAATCTATGGTGAGGATTAGCCAATGATGCCAGAGCATAGGTGTTTTGCCTATGCTCATGCTTATAGACCCATTTGGGACCTGCAACTGTTCTTGAGCTTGAGAGAAAATGAAAACCTTCAAAGTTCCTTGTAAGAGTCTGCCCTGGTGAGCATTGGGTTTGATGTTGAATGTATTGGACATGGCCTATAACCTAATTTTTTAATTAATGATAAGCTCAATACTGACCTACATGTGATGTTTCCCCTTGTTGTGAGCTAATTGGAAATGATGTGCATCTATGTAAAAGTTGTGATGATTAAATGTCTGTGCATATCATATATTAAAATTCCTCACACTTTTATTGAATCAAAGGTGAATTGATCCTCTGTTTCTTGACTGCCGACTTGATAATTTTGCACTTTTGTTAACTATTTTATTGAGAAGTTTGTGGCTATCTTCACTGAAAACCCTCAAGAGACTTCACTCCTCCACTAGGGATCACCTAGGGGTTTAAAAGGCTTGATGCATAAGCTAAATGCATCTGTGTTCCCTACAAAAGTGGCATTTAAATTCTTAGAGTAGTTATTTTAATTTTTCCTTTGCTCAGGGACTAGCAAAGATTAGGTTTAGGGGTGTGTTATTCACTGAAAAGTACCACTTTTCACCTCTTAACCTAGCCTTTGTTGGACCCTAAAGCTCACTAATAATCATTTGCTAAGTATATTTTGTAGTTAGTAATAAACTGTGCAGCTAAATACAAAATCCCTACTTATTGTCCAAAGAAGAGAAAGAAGACATGAAAAGATGACAACTGAGTCAAAGCCTAATAGAATACCCTGGTATGCTCACCATGGTGGCTCATTTGCTGGTCATCATTGACCAAAAGTCTAGCAGATGAAAGAAGTTATCTGAGAATGGAGGATGCTACAACAACAGCAAGTGCAATGCATCAGAGGATCAAAAGAATCATCTCGCAGAGTGGAGGAGCTCCCTCGCGGAGCTAAGGATGAAGTGGAAGCTGCCCTTACACAGATAGGATGCATAGTCAAGAGGAGAGTAGTAAAGAAATTGTGAAGATCTCGCATCTTAAAACCCTCAAAATTTGTGCTTGTGAAGCTCTCGTGGAGATCGAGCCTTAAAGCAGCCACACGCAAAACATAGCGAGTCCATATGCATAAAGAACAATTTGTCACCTTGCGGAGTTCTCGCGAAGCCCTAGAAGAGAGAGACACCCAAAATTTTCTTCACACAATTCTCATGCACTCTGAAGCCTAACTAGTTACTATGCGAGCGCAGGAGCCTACCTGCACAAGTATCCAACGAGAGAAGTTCAAGCTCTACTGCGTGAGAAATCCAGGTGTTCCAATTCACCTCTACGACAGCATTGTAGCGCAAAGCAGTTGCATGATCAACTGAGAATCTACCGCGCGAGTGAACAATCCTCCTAAGCTAAATGCTCCTCTATGAAGGCTTTGCCACTGCGCGAGTGAATTAATGCAGATGCCAGCCCCGCGAAGCTTGGGCTCTCCACTTCTCTGTTTTAACTCAAGGACCTTTTGAGAATTTCTCAAGGTTAGGGCACACTTCTCGAGGCATGGATTTCGAGGTGCACATCTCAAAGCATTCAAGGGTTATAATAGTATCACATCTGCTGGAAAAATTAGGATTAATCTCTTTTGAGCCAAGGCCTTATGGACAGAGTATATAAGTTGTACTTAGAGTATAGTATTTTTATCTTTCCTTCATCCTCTATCGGCTGAGAGCTCCAACAAGCTAGGGTTAGGGTTTGATCATCACTTTTTCTTATTTTTCTTCTCTCTTAGCCCAACATTGGCTGGCTAATCCTTTTATAAGTAGCTAAGTTTAGTTATATTTTAGTTTTGTAATAAGCTTTGTATACATTGGGATCTTTTGGATGAACAGGTATTGCTTCTAATTTCTGGCCTCCTCATGTACTTTTCACCATAGATTAGGCATCCCCTTGTCTCCACATGACATCCCCTTATCTCCACATGAAAGCTCATTTCACTTTGGATCAACAAGGTCTTTTAGATGGGTTGTAATGTAGCTTATGGTTGAGGTTTTAAAAAGAATAGAAAGGGTAAAAAGGATTCAAAATTGAGAAATCAGTAAGGGGAGGAGGTGGTTCATGACTTCACCTTCTCCATTTCATCAGAACTTCATCTTCATTTGTGCTTTTCAGATCTGAAGTGGCCAACTTCTCTTTTTTTTTTTTACTTTTTTAGATAAAGTACTTCTCTTGACTTCTCTTTCTTTTTCTTTTTTATTTATTATTATTTTATTTTTTATAATTTTTTTGTAATTTTTATTTTTTTATGAAATGCCACAACTATACAACTGATACACTGCTGTTTATAACATTCTTCTCATCTCCTTCCACCAAATGTTGAACCCAGCCCACCTATCTTCAACATCTTCTCCTTTACCTTCTGAAATCTCATTGTGAGGTAAAGCTGAATCAGGTCATGAGGTTTAAGTTCAACTACTCTCGTGTTTGTCAAAGAAAAGTGGAGTTCAAGGTTAAAAGAGTATATGCAAAGGGCAGTTTCAAAGGGTAGAAATTTTACGCGCAAACTGTCCAAATAAAGGCCTTAAATCATTTCATCAGTGTTATGAGTTCTGCCAAATAGTTTCAATTTGGGGTGCCTAACTTCTAGTGAAAAGATGTTGAGTCAGTCATTCCTTAGAGCAGAAAAATTGTCAAAAATACTCTTAAAAAGAAATTTGATAGGCCCAAATCTCACAAGGTATGATCTTCAATTTAACTCACGGGTCATATCCTCAACTTTTTCTCTCCTTTATGGTTCACTAAGTATTAATTGTGAAAAAATTTCTTGATGTTAGCTTCATGGAAGTGCTAAATTTTCAATGATTTTCAATTTTAAAATGTCTACAAAAGTTTTAATTTCCTCTTTCTAACATGATTAGGTATGAATTGACTTTATTTATCTCAATTTACCTAACACTGCAGCACTAAAATTAATTATTTCAAGAAAAATGTATAGGGGCAGCAGGGTTTTGTAAAAGAAAAACAAATTATAGCAAAAATTAAAGAGAAAATTGAACTAAAAGATTACAGAAAATAAAAAGAAAAATTACACTAACGAAGAGAAAATGTTATATACAATGAGAAGACACAATAATGACAGAAACTCCTAAAACAGAAAGCTATATAAAACAGCAGTTATACCTAACTACAAACAATAGTTAAACAATAAAAAAAACAACAGCTAAAACAGAAATTCCTACACATGGTCTACATATGAATCATGATTAATGGCAAAAATATTGGATGCATGGTGTGGGGTGATGATTGTGAGGGTTTAGCAGAGAGATGGAGTGAGAGAATGACTTCACAAAGGCTTTAGAAACTCAAAACCCAAGCCACAATAGGCTGGTTCTTCAGAACAAACAGCTCGAGAGGATCTCGAGCAGATGAATATGAGCACACCATCCTATCGAGACTGTTATACCCTTCAACACATCTATCTCGAGAGGATGCCTTGAATTGCCTGATCCTCTCGAGAATGCAAAATATGTTTTGTTAATTCATGATCTGTCACACTCTCATACAATACAACGCACTGAATCTAATGCTAAACTTATCTATCCAACACACAATAGTACATCAGCAGTTATAGCAGAAATTTTAATCAAGATTCATCCACAGCAGACCATAATAAACACAGTAATTAGAGAAAATTAAAACATGCTAACAGATATGTTACATATAATACACAGGTTGAGATCAAACAATAGTGGAAGGTTCTTGAAAGTAAATAGTCTCAGGGGCTCCACAACATTTTCAACGTATCATTTGAGCCTCTGACCATTAACCTCATGACCCTTCCCAATTTTTTTATTTTTTATTTTTATTAGTTGGGGCTCAACAGCAGCCCTTTTATTCAGCACCTACTGATCAATGGCAGGCACTCAGTGCTATCTTTATGCACACTTTTTGGTATAAAAACATCTTGGCTTTCCACCAGCCTACCATTCCTCAAGCCATTGATGGCCATAACTTCTTCATTGGTTAAAGAAGCTTCACCAATCATGTATTGTCCCTTGGGGTTGGTCACTGCTTGGCTTGAGAGCCAGTCTTCTTCCCTTCTTGTCAGAGCATTGGAAATTTGACCCAGCTGGTCCTCTATGTTTGATGCTTTGACTGTGGGAATTCACAGTCTATGAGAGTGAGCTGAGGTTTTGCAATTAAGACAAAACCTGCTCTTCAAAGGAGGGGGCTCTAGGTTGTGGTGGGGGCAAAGATAAATGGTAATGGGGGTGATGTGGGAATTATTGCCTTGGGGCATAACCTTGAGGATATTGTTAGGTTGGTCTGTAGGGCAATGCCTGCAGCTGCTGGGGTTGAGGGAAGCCATCTTGTCTCCACCTCAAGTTATGATAGTTTCTCCAAGAATACCTAGCAGGCTGCTGTCCAAATGATTGGGCAACATTAGCATGCTCCATAATTAACTCTGGATACTAACCAACATAAGGACATGTAGACACCCCCATTTTTCCTTCTCGGAATATACTTTTTATTCGATCAACCTTTGACCTCATAACCCATATATGGGAACCATGCACTGAAACAATAGTACATGGCTGAACATAGGCTGAAACAATAGCTCTGTGGCTCAGATCCTGAAGTAGGGAGACTATATACTTAAATAATAGTATATAGTCAAAATATAGACTGAAATAATAGTCTTGCATTTCAGACTAGAGACCAAACTCGGACAACCCCGAATTAAGTGCCTGAAACCCCACACATAATTCAATTACACGCCACACCACAAGCATGCAATCAGTCCCCCTTTAAGACCAAACTTCCTTTTCCAGACCTATTCAAGACTCGATCACGTGCCTAAAGCCAAACGCGCAATCGAATTGTGTGCCACAACACCAGCGCGCAATTGGCCTATGCCCGGCCTAGTCTTACTGTCCTTGACCCTCAAGTTTTCTCAATTAAACGCTTCAGAAAAAATGCTTAGTCAGATTAGTGGCGTAGATCGATGTCATACTTTTTACATAACTTCTTCATCTTCTCAATGATAAACTGTGATCCGTTGTCAGTGACAAACATCCTGGGTACTCTAAATCTGGTGATGATATTCTGAATGATTAACCTTATGAGTGTTGACGCGGTGATTCTGACGTAGGATTAAACTTCTGCCCATTTGGTGTAGTATTCAGTTGCTGTAAGAATGAATGCATGCTTGTGAGTGTTCTCAACGGTGTCTGTAAAAGGACCAATGATATCAAAGGCCCACATCAAAAATGGCCATGGCGAGGTCATAGTATTTAATGCAACTAATGGAGCTTTGATGAGTGCAACGTGTTCTTGGCATTGCTTACAGGATTGAACATGGAGGTGGCAATCTCTAATCATTGTCGGCCAGAAGTAGCCTTATCGTATAACTTGATTGGTGAGTCTCTATATACCAGAGTGGGCACCGCAGGCACTGGCGTGTGCTTCTTAGATGATGTATTGTCCTTCAGCGGTCATAACGCATCATAGTAGTACTCCTTTGATGAAGGTTTCAGTGTATAATGTTTCACCGAGTATGCAGAATCGGGTGCATCGGTTCCTTATAGTCTTCCGTTTGATCTTCGTGGCATATGGAGGAACATATTGATGTTTTAAGAAGTTTCAGATGTCGAAATACCATGGTTGTTCATCGCCAATCAGTGATTTTTCAAATCTGAATATAGCGACTTCGGTTTCTATCTCGACATGATTTTCTGGGTTTCTTAACGTAAGCCATGGCCACTCTCCTCTGATATACCTAAGCGTGATCAGCTGCCCTTAGACATGTTTCATCGAGTTGCTCTAACTGTGTGAGTAGGGAAATTCTCCTCTTGTCTAAGGATAGCTCATCATCGAGTTGAATCCGTAAGGACGATATTTGTATCCAGAAAATATGACCCTAGCCCCTGATCGTCGTCACATCTGAAACCAGAAAAGCTCCATTGCATCTTGACGCTGGGGCATTTTCTGGGATTAGAAGAAGAATCATATCAAAAGCACCGGCTTGCCCATAAAGAAGACAAGAAATGACGAAGTTACCATCCGAAAACTGCTACCAAAGATACCATACTGCCAATCCTGCCACACTCCTACACTGGGGCATTTTTATTTTTGTTATTATTTTATTATTATTTCTATTTTAGCTATTTGCTTTCCCTGTTGTATTATTTTCATTTCAAAAAAAAAAAGAAAAAAAAGAAAGAAAAAAGGAAAAAGAAAATAGCACATAGCCAGCTTTTACTACCAGACTCCGGTCTGAGACACTTATCCCATTGACAACTAGCAAGGGGGAGAACAAAACTACTAACGACATTATTCTCACATGTGTAGATACGAAGCAACCTTCAACCATCACCAGGCCAGCTCAGGAAGCATCCAAATCCCAATGACCGTCGATGGCACTAAAGCAACTAAAAAATAAAAGTAGATGCAAGATGTAACTAAAAGAAAAGGAGCCAGTCAGGTACATCTAAACCAAAAAAACAATCTTTCTATATATGTCAAAAAATTTCTTTTCTTTTTACACTTATCACCGAGGGCATCCCCCTATATATGCCACACTCACATTTCATGAATACAAAATACACACACACACCCCTACTCCCTACACTGTCGCTAGGACGGTCGAGCACTGCTGTCCCCAGTATCATTAGCTCGGAGGTCCGTAGACTAGTCCTCCAAAAATACAATCCCGGCACCTGGAGTCCTCGAAGCCTCTAAACGATGAGGCCCCACCACAGATCCCCCTCACTCGCCTTACTGGTTGATCGCCTCGATCGTGAACGAGGAGGATACCTGTAAAACCTCATGAACAATGGGATCATCATGAGCATCACCCCTGGTGGCAAGACTGCCCGGCCGAGGAACTGGCAGCCCTCAGATCTTATCTACAAAGCTGATGAGCTAGCCTATATATCCCTTGCTCACTCCTCATCAGACGATACTACAGCTGAGCTAGGGACGCCTGCATCTCTGCCACCATCGTTCGACGCGCCACCTCTAAAGGCTCGGTCTGAGTGCTCCCTATAACCATCATCTCAATGACCAGATCCTCCCTACTCTGTGTCTCCCTAAGGACTCGTCTTGCCTCAGGAGTGGCGTGAGCTCGCGCTACCTCTAGACACGACTCCTCTAGCTGACAAACTTGCATAACCACACCAAGTCAAAAGAAAACTAATATATATATATATATATATATATGAACCAAACAAAAAATGTCAAAAAAAGAAAGGGAAACAGTCATACCAGATCGTGCCTCTCCTCCAAAAGTTGCTCGACCATCTTAGCAGTCACTGGATCAGCAGGAGGCATAGAAGGAACAACAAACATAGGCGGCTGCAATAAGAACAAACAAACACATAAGAAAAATACTATAATGACAAATAAACTATAAACACAATAACTAAAACATACCAGAGTATGAATAGGAATAGACTCCTGAGGGGAACCCTCGGGAGTAGAGTCTGTAACAGCCTGCACGAAGAACCAAACAAACCAATAGAAGACATGTCAGAATAAAATAAAGATGAAATAACCAAAACAGAATTACACCACACCAAAAAAAACTATACCTGACTCTCCGGGCATAGAGAGGTAGTAGTCGCCTCCCTCGCCTGAAGATCCTCGACAACCTGACGCTGAAATACCACATGATATTAGTAAACTACTAAGAAATCAAGACAATGAAATCCAACAAACTAATGCAATGAAGCAAACAAGGTTGAATGGAACTTACCCAATGATCTAGCTTGGCTCGAAGCTGAGCCATCGCTGGATCCTCCCGACTAGAGGAAGCAAGTGAAGCTAGATCAAATGCCAGAACAGAACCTCTGACAGCAATCTCGGCTCTCTACGAATAACAATAAACATATCAGTTGACAAGCCCATGATGTTAATAATGTTTAATTATGAAGACACTTACCAATCGATCAATCTAAGATCGTAAGTTGGCCTCCACCTCTTGGCCGACCTACTGATGATTGCGTAACAACTCGATCATCACCGTCTGACGAGCAACCTCATCCTCCCTTGTGAACTGTCCAAAATAAAAGAAAATGAGACACCACAGCTATGTCAGAACGATCAGAAGACCAAATCTATGAAAAAATATAAATTAACTCACCAGGAGCCGTCGAGTCTCCGCTAGCCGAGCCCGTAGCTCATCCTTCGCTACCCTAGCTTGGGCAATCGAGGAGGCTAAAGACGACAACATCTCCTCATCCGGATGAGGAGCACACCCCATCCGCTCCATCGCCCTATGGAGAGCGTTTAATGCTCCCCACACGCTCGTGGTGAGATGGCCCTGCTCCAACGTAGCCAACTTCTCCCTCAAAGCTGACGCTGACTCTGGCCCACCAATAGCGAAAGAGCCACTCCCATGGAAGGGACGTGTGAAGAGATGCCTGCCACCCAATGCACTAAACCACTACAAATACTCCCGGGCATCCGCCTCGTCACGTACCCCCTAACCCTGGTCCCCCCGGCTCTAAAATCTACTACCTGAAGTGCCATCCACTCCGTAAAATTCTGGCCAGGAGGACCGGTCATCCTCTTTGCCACTCTATGGCAAATCTCTGGAGGGACTCCCTGAGCGAGCCCCAGCTACCGCACTATGCGAGAAGTGTGAATTCTCTCCACCCTCTCAAAACAATGAACCCATATGTCCACATCAAAGAAGGGCCAGTGAGACTGAATCACCGACACCTCCGCATCCTCCTTGCCCTCATAAGGCCTCCAAATCACCTGCAACTAAACAAACGAGCCGACCCCTCAATGAAGACCCAGATCCTAAAAGACCAAAATGGAAAAAAAGGACACACCCATGACAATCTATACCTGTCCCGTGTGCATATCCTTGAAGAGACCATATGTGGTCTGAAGATTCGAAAACCAGCAACGACCCCTCAACGCCTCTCTCCACATGTGCATCCACGAAAAGGTGGATGTCACCTCCAATGGAACTCCCGGATGAAGGAAAGCGAAATGATCATATGCCCAAAACTGAAAGGAAAAATAATAATAACAAATACGACACCCAAGGAGAAATGTTTACCATTAAACGACCTAAAATTAACCAAACTAAGGGCATCATAACATTAATTAATCAAGACTCACCTGGATGAACGGAAGGAAACCTCCGATCGACATGACGCCTTGGCCTCGATAGTAAAGTTGCTCATAGAGATGCGCCAACGCGGCCGCACCCCATGCATAGGAGGGGACTCGATCCAAATCCTTGAGAACCATAAAAATAACCCAAGATGCATCCCAAGTCGAAGAAGAGAACGACCGCACCAAGGAAGTGCATCAAGAATGCTCGAAGCACCCTATCCACAGCCAACCCCAGCTCCACCATGGCCTCCTGACCCAACACTACTACACAACGCGCCTCATAGGTCGCCTTCACCTTTGAATGGCACCTCAGGGGGACGAAGCCACTCGCAAACGTATCGAAAACTCAAGTGACCCGAACTACACCTAGCCTCGAGCTACTCGACCTATATGGTACACCCAAAATCTCCTCACACACCTCTAAATAATATCCTGCCATCCGCCCTATAATCGGCTCACCCTCAAAATGAAGACCAGTGATGCAGACCTAGTCCTCTGGAGTCGGTAACATCATGCCTACTGGAAAGAGAAGCGCCTGATGCTCCTCCCTCCACCTCTTTAAGATCGCCGCGATCAGGCCACGATCGACCTGAAAGGGCTCCAGCTCCAGGATCGGTCCGAAACCAAAAGACACCAGTCATGCCTGCTGAAACTTCGGCAAGGAACGATACCAGGTATGAGACTCTGCCTATGCCCAACTGATAGCTAGCTGCGGGGGCTCCTATCGAACAAAATACAAACAATAACAGTAAAGGTACCACATACCTATGACGAAATAGAAACGAATCTAAAACTAAAGCAAGTCAAATGTGCCCCAAACATGATAACAATTTACAATAAATACACAAAACATGATGAGAACAACTGAATAGAAACATGACCTACCTCTAGATGCCATCATGATGCATGAGTGAGCACACAATCAATCATTAATGTAGGTTTGACATAAATTGGAAGGGTTTCCAAATCCTAATAGGCCTATGTCATAACCTAAATGGCTAAGAAAAAGGGAAGAACTCTTGCTCATTGGTACTTACCCGACCTCGAGCGAAGAAATCCTCCAGCGGGAAGTGCTTGTGATCTTGATGCTCCTCACCTTGGTGCTCCACAGCCGCACCCGCAGCTCTCTCATCCTCAAGAATTGCACCCTCAACCCTCTCACCCTTGTTAATCACTGATTTTTGCCACTTTCTACACCTTTAAACCTGGCTTTTGCTAAGCCTTAGAGCTATTTATAATCACTTTTAGCTTGTTTTGCAGTTTAAGGAAGAAATTATAGCATAGTGCAAAAATCCAGTTTATAAGTGCCACAAAGATTAGAAATAGAGCCATTCATTGGGGTTGAAACAGGTGAAACCCATGATCTGAAAGAGAGCTGTTGATATGTTGCTCCAGTTGAGCAGTTTACACATGAAAAGTCCATGTACAAGAGCTGCTTGAAGCTAAAACCGATCCTATCGAATGGGTGGTTCAGCTGAAGTCAGTACCCATCGAATAGTACTAGATTTGGGATTAAACCTATCGAGTTCTATTAAGGAATTGCCTCAATTGAACCTATCGATTTGTGTAAATGAACCTATTGAGCACTTCATGTATTAAACCTGTCGATTGGTTGAAGGCTGGAGCTACAACCTGTCGAATGATTCTTTTTGTAAAATATTTGAACCTGTCGCAATCTATTGAATGGTTGTTTGAACCTTTCGAGAACCTGTCGAGAGGTTCTGATGCTGAAAATGAACCTATTGAGCATCATGTCGAATGGTTGAATGAACCTGTCGAGCTCCTATTAGAACCTATCGAGAACCTGTCGAATGCATACCTGGAGCCCATTCAACCTGTCAAACAGTTGCCTGAACATCTCGAGATTGAAGTTCTGAAGCTCCAACCTATCGAGGCATGGGTTCCAGCCATCTATTTCACACTTTAGGGACATTTTAGGGATTCCAATGCTTCTAGGGCACACATCCCAATGTCCCACTCATCTTAGGGATTTATCTTGGGTTCCATTAACAAATATCAGTGGCCGACAGGGGCATTTTTGAGGGATACAAAGACACTTCAGCTGGGCACAAATAAAACCATATCCCTATCTCTTCTCTGATTGGCTGCAACTCAAGACACATGGATCGATGCATATGTATAAATACCCATCTATTCTACAGTAATTTCTCAGCAAGGAAAGTAGGAATAAAGGAATAACCTCAGTTCTCCTTAGCTCATTTAGGTTTAGTTTTAGGTTTTATTTTTTCCCTTTTCTCTTCCCCCTTCTCTCTCTAATCTAGCCTGTTGGATTAGATCTAGGTAGCAGCTCAGATCTATTTTGTAATTATAATTTTGGCATGAAGAAATGTGGATCGATGCACAGACTATAGATCTGAGAACAATGCTATTGTAAGTTGTTTTTTATTAAAGCAATAAATTGTTGATTTTAAAGCTTGATTCAATCTAAAGATCTTCTGGTCCCATTAGATTCTCGATCAGATTTTTACACTTGCCACAAGCCCTTTTCCGGTAGGTGCCTTGATGACCATCGAATTTCCCTGGGATTGATATGCGTGTGGGTGCCTGTGCCTGTGGCCTTACATCCACAGCATATGTAGTAATTATCTTGTTCTGATCGAAGCCATCGGGATGGAGGAAATCTATTGGATGATCTGTGACCATTTAAGTGGACAGATCATAGCCTTAAGGTCAATCCAAACCACCGGTCTAAATCAGATTCTTCTACCTTGCACTTGAGCTTGTAGCCAAGTGAAGGACAGCAGCAAATTCACATGCCTTGATCTGTTTTGCAATGAAAACCAGTCCCTAGTTATTTATTTCCCCTCATTTTATATTTTATTTCACCATCCATCTTCCTCGATCTTTTAGATAAAGTTTTATATTTAAGTTTTCTAAATTAGATCTAGTGACACCCGAAAAACTCTCTTCTTAGAATTGCTAGATCTAGCCAAATGAGGTCTACTATACACCTTCTAGGTTTAGATCACTACTCACAATGGGACAAACTCTTACTTATTAAAATGTGCTACAAAGGACCTCAGATCTTGCGGGTCTAGGATATTTTAGATGTCTTTGAATCCATCCTCTCTGTTTTACTTTCATTTTATTTTGCTTTTATCATTACATAATAATCAGCACATTGAAAATCCCCTAACAACCCTCATC
The DNA here is from genome assembly GCA_021018995.1 of Chloranthus sessilifolius. NCBI lineage: Eukaryota > Viridiplantae > Streptophyta > Magnoliopsida > Chloranthales > Chloranthaceae > Chloranthus > Chloranthus sessilifolius. The sequence continues at coordinate 80,475,112 of CM037591.1, forward strand.
CTCAATGCCCCCTGCTCAATCTCGAGCACCTCCTCCCTGACCCCCCACTGGTCAACCTCCAATACCTCCTCCCTAACTACCTCCCCAACAGCTGCCTCCCCGATGACCTCGGTCCGAGCCTCGAAAGTCTCATCCATCTCCGCCCCTAACATCCTCCCCAACTCAGAAATAGTAACATCGTGCCCACCAATACCCTCAAACTCCATCCTAGAACGAAAAGCTCGAAAAACTAAAGAAAATGGAAGAAATGGTGCCTGAAACAGACGATCGAATCGTAAAATATCACGAAAACACGAAAACTAGAGCCCAAAGAAACAAGGAAATTAGAGAATTGAAGACCAACACGGATCATACAACAAAAATGAAAATTTTGAACTATTTATAAGACACCCCAGAATTGCACGCATAAATCCAAGCGCGCAAGCTAATCACGCACCTCTACCATGGCGCTTAATTCGGATTAAACGATTGACCTTGAGCATGTAATCCAATCGTCGCCTACCCAAACAAACCAGGCCATCTGGTTGCGCTCATCCTGTTAGGCACGTAATCACTTCAAGCACCCATACAGTGGTGCACGAACTCCAATGGTCGCCCGTACAGTGACCAGCCACCGCCTTAATTGCGTGCCTAGTACCCTGTGTTTAATCCATTCAAACGACTAGAAAATGGTGTGTAATTATCTTCTGACGCTCTGAATGCGTGTGCTCCCGCCGACGCGCAATTAATTTATGCGTTCGAAATGAAGCGCGCAATTCCCCAGACACACACAAAAAAAGGAAGAAAAATGCCCATAACAGCATGTTCACAGGCCCTGAATTAGTTGATCCCCGACACTAATTATTAGCCTAAACCTACCCCTGGTAAGCCCGATCCAAAATATTCCAAGACTAAAGAAATATCCACCCTGATAACTAAAAGTAAATGCACTAGACCTAACACAAAAAAAAAAAAAAAGCCCCAACAATATCTGTACACTCCAACTAATACCAAAAAAAAAGGCTAAAAAATGCCCCCCATCATCCATTCATTTGAAGCAAAACTAAGCAGAACAAAAAACTTGCCCCAACTAAGGCGAAACTAAACGAGAAAAATATCTTCATCATTCACACACTTCGACTAGGCCAAAACTAAGTCAAAACAAAAAAATGCTCCTAACATACCCTAATCCAAAATAAGTGAATTAAACATGTAAACCTCGCACTAAAAACAAATCAAATAAGCTGCAAAACAAACTAAGTATGAATTTACAAAAAGAAATTAAAATCATAATATCTTCATAAATAAATAGAATAATTATAAAATACAACGAGGGCATACCCTCTGAATATACAACTTAAAACAAGAAACTTAAAATCTGCGTTCAGGCAATCCCTGAATCCGGATTTATTCAAGAAATTAGAAATCTCGGAGAAACATAGAGAAAAGGGGTGCCCTGTATAAATTCTAGCCGTAATAACCTCTTCCCCTTGCGTTGAGCCGGCAGAAAAGAAATAGTAGCTCACGGAAAGCCACCCAAGACCTGTGGGGTCCACCCTTAGAAGCTCGCCTTGGAAACCCTAAGAAGGAAGAGTAACTAATAAAGAATCTGCAGAGCCTACCGAGGAAAAATAGGCATCGGTCATGAGAATTCTGACCCTACCTTATCCTTGAGTTTCCTTTCTACCACCTTTTTCTCCTCCATCTCTTCCCTTAGCATGGCAGCAATTCAACCGCTACCCTGCATTCCCAAACCCGTCCATTCTCAATAATCCGTGCAATAAACACAATTCTTCGGGTCCAACACCTAAGATACAAAAAAAGAAAGGAAGAAAAGATATTAACAATAAAAATGCCCCAAAACTGTTAAACCCAGACTTGGAATAAAATTCAAAATAATAAGAACCCAAAATTATTAACTCACACATTTATAAACTATACCCCCTAAACCATAGAATGACAAGTCTCACACCTTTAAATCATTCCAATCTAAACTAAATCTAAACCAGACACATACCCCTTTGAAAGACCACAGTCCATGACAAACATGGATGAACCAATAATTACACAACACTTAACTCCCTAAGAGACACAGATCCAAAGCAAAATGGATAAACCCATAGGATTTAAACACCCAACACCCATCTAGAACCTTTGAAAACTCACACCTTTTAGGTCTCATGTTGAATGAAATAAAAGACCGAAACTCAAATTAAAATCAAACCTTAAACCAGATAAAACTTTAAATAAAAAATAACAACTCTCTAGAATGAGACCCTGACTGGGTTGGGACAAAAAAAAATGCCCCTAACAAACCAAACAGAACTATGTAAAACTTCTAAACCAAACTCAATAAAATGAGTTAACCCCGGAATAAGCCCTGAACAAGCTCGAAATGAATCCTAAAAACAAAAACTAAATCCTAAAATAAGATAAATCCAGCTAATCTGCTAATAAGCTTATACAAATAAACAAGCACGACAAAAAAATGCCCCTTCATTTATAATTTAAAATTTTATAACTATCGTCGGAGGCATACCTCCTAAAGTTACAACCCAAAATGAAAACCTAAAACTTTAACCTATAACCTAAAATGAAGACTGGGTTCGAAAGTGAGACGAAGCGAGGAGCAGATTTCGCTTGGAGCGTCCAATCATAGACTTTAGGGAGCATTGGTTAGGAAACACATCCCTTCACTTTTTACTCCTGCTCTTCCGCTATCCTCGCCTTCTCCACCATCACCGCTTCAACGCTGTGTTCACTGCTCCCAAAAAAGGACCGATGTGAAGATAAGCGCACTCATTCCCAATACCGCCCATTCCCAAAATAACGCCATCCACAAAGAACACCTTAGGATGGAGATCACACAAAATAATGAATATATGAAGAAACAACATCCCAATCGGATGGTTAGATCGTTAGATATCACTAAAACATGAATTTCAGAACAGAAGATATAAAGAAAAGGTCAAAACTCGAGATTAAACCAGAGAATGAAAAACAAATGAAAGCTCCCTCACTTATATAGAGTACGGACTCAATCACGTGCCAAAACACTTGCGCTTAATTAGATCACGCACCAATCACGTGGCGTACAATTCAAAATATGCGCTCCGATTCGAGCGTGTAATGAAACCATCACCCATGCCCAACAGCGCGACACTCCGATCATGTGCAGTTCATGAACCGCGCAAATGGATCAAACGATGCACTTTAGATGCATAATATAAAAAATCACCCGTACACTGACGATACACTGACCTAGTGATGCCTCGATCACGCGCTATGATTATGGCCCATAATCCAATTACACGCACACATACACATGCATACATGACCCATAAAGCCTGAGATCGCGCGTCTGAACACAGGCATGAAATCACTTTGAGCACCACAAACAAGTGCGTAATACCCAGCTTTGGACAAAATTTACACCCTCGAGACCTTTTATCCCATTGCAGTCAAGACTTTCCTGTCCCATTGCGTAGCCTCATAGGCTGTCCCGATAGAAAAGAAAGACCTATTCACCCATCCTATAATTTCGATCATCCCCCAGTCCCATCGCGGCAAGACATATACCCCTTACTGTAATCCCCCTGGCAATCCCACCAGAGGAGGAGGACCTTATAGCGATAACATGCACACACGCAATATCATCTCAATACTCAGTCCCATCATAATAAATTAATCATACCCTCATAACCCATCACGAAGAGCTGAAAGTAAACTTCCTAAAGACGAAGCCAATCACGACACAACCACAACGTGATCTCTTTTATAACCCAAGATCTACCAAAGAAAGACACCAATGTCCTATCGTGCTAATATCCCACCAGCACGCCATCGCTAACTACGCTCAGTTGACATCCCACCATAAACATCACTACCTAGAAAAAGAATGATCTGACAGCACATGTCGCGCCGTATGATGAAAAGAGAGAAAGGCTGGTTGTGTCCCATCACTAAGGCAAAGGACTCTCTCTCTCTTCCGAATTGATCCCCACGCCCCTCTAGGACTCACCCAGCACGCATCCAAAGATGGGAGATTCTCCAGGTCCCATTGCGACGTCATTTCTCCCAAGACATTATATCACAGTAATAGCCATAAAGTCCCATCGCGGCACCATCGCGACACTACAACATCACCAATCCTGCCACAAGCTACTCATAACCTAGGTAAGTATCACCCCCAGGTAAGTACTACCCACTTTTCTTTTCAATTACTCGATATTCCTTGTATATATAGTTAGCTATGATTAAGTCAAATATTTTTAAAATACGTCTCTCTCAACTCGCGAATCACTGTAGTCCTCCCATATGAGACAATCATTAGTATTCGTCGAGAAGGTTAGATGGAGTATCCGGCATGCCAAGTGTCATCTTAACAACCACGATAATGGTCGGGTCCACAAATCCCGTACTGGTGGATCTATTCAGCGACGTCTCAGAAGCCACGTTTGCTGTCATTTTACCATAGAATTGATCTTAAGTTAAAATTCCTAAAATTTCAAATTTTCAAAACCCCTTTATTTCAAAAACCCTTATTTCAAAAATAAAAAAAAAAGAGCAAAAGAGAGAGAAGAAAAGAAGAATAAAGCAACAAGATAATAAACCCAAGTCACCTTTCTTTAAATACCAAAAAAAAGCTGATTAAGCGCCCCATCACCCGTGCATAATAAATTACACTTAAACCCAACTTGCAATTCCTAAGACCGCCTGAACTCATAATCAAGCGCATATCCCATTGCGTAAAATTGGATCGAGCACATACTCCACTGCATAAAATCATTTGTTCAGATGCATTAGCACTAAAATTCCCAACTTAGAGGCCGACTCCTGATGAATCAAGCACACGCACCACTGCGCCGAATTCAAAATGAGCACACCTCACAAGACTCCCACTTCAATTACCAGCCCAAAATTGCCATTTTCCTGGGAAACTGAACATTGAATATATTTAATCTATGATTTAACAAACACCTATTAGAAAAGGAATGCCTGACACGCATTGGTGTGAGCAATGACGCGCCCTGTCTGACATGATTTACAAAAGCCTTCAATATTATATGATACTTCATCTTTTTATTATTAGTCCCTGGACCTTGTTTTGGACATTTGATTGATGCCCTTGCATTCTTGATTGCATAGAATCCCTCCGTTAGCTCCCGCCATGCGATGGGATGCACTATGCACCCACAGACTCGGAATGTGCCCTTTGACAGCTACCATTTGCCCTTTAAATTCTCTATTTTAGCTTGTGCTGATAGATAAGAAAGCCAAACATGTCATGTCAGCATCCCCAATTCACATTTGTGATTTCTCAAGAGAAACGAGAAGACACCTCGAATGAGGGGTATCTTACTTCTTCGACATGTTCTTACTTCGCAAGAGCGCGTTAAAGACGGGCATCTGTAGACACCTCCACTTTGCCTTCTCAGAATATACTTTTTGTTCGATCAACCTTTGACCTCATAACCCTGATATGGGAACCAGGTACTGAAATAATAATACATGGCTGAACGCAGGCTGAAATAATAGCTCTATGGCTTAGATCTCGAAGTAGGGAGACAATATACTGAAACAACAGTATATAGTCGAAATGCAGACTGAAACAATAGTCTTGCATTTCAAACTAGAGACCAGACCTGGACAACCCTGAATTAAGTTCCTAAAATTTTGCACATAATTTGATTGCACACCACACCACAAGCGCGTAATCAGTCCCCCTTTCAGACAAAACTTCCTTTCCCAAACCTATTCGAGACTCGATCATGCACTTGAAGCTAGAAGTGTGATCAGATTATGCGCCACAACACCAATGCGCAATTGACCTACTCCCGACCTAGCCTTACTGTCCTTGACTCCTAAGTTTCCTTAATTAAACACTTCAGAAGAAACGCTTAATCAGATTGTCCACATACTACCAAGCGCGCAATTAGCCCTAATGCTATTAGGACTAGGAAACTCGCTGAGCAAGTCAGCCGATCGCTCATTGAGTCAGTGACCGACTCAAAGCGATTAAGCGCTGGGAAACTAGCGTGTGATTTGATTAAACACCTAGAAAATGGCACGTAATTGAAGAAAAACCTATAAAAGTTTTTTTTTCTAATTCACCCAGGAGGCTGGCAAATTTGAGAGAGAGAACGGATTTTTTTGGGATTTCGAAACCAGAGAACTCCGAGGACAAACCCATAGACTACCCTAATCATGGTTTCGAGATTTAAGCTTCTAATCTTTGAGATTTCTCTCCGCAGCCCCGACCCTTAGGTAATAATTTAATTTTTAGTTTCCTACCATAGCTTATAATCTCTAGGTTTAGGAATTTATCTTCAATCTTAGACCTTAGCACCCTTTTCAGATAGTAATTCTCTATATCTAGTTCTAGTTCTCTATTTCTAGAATCAGTCCTTAATTTAACGGTCTGATAAGGCTCTAATTATGTTCTAAAATCTTGATTTACAGTCCTATCATTAATTTCTAGTTCTAATCCTTCGATTCAGAACCAGTCCTTAATCATACGGCCTGATTTTTTGATTTCGGACCCAAATTCAGTCCTAAAAATTTAGTTTTAAATTTTAATTTCTTAGTTTAATAACTCCAAAAATCCTAAATATTAATTCTACTTTTTATAATTCTAGTTTACAAATTAATTCATAATTATTATTCCGAAATCAACTCTGAAAAGCCTAAAAATATTATTTCACGATCTAAAATTCAATTTACCTTTAATCTTAGCCACTCAATTTGCCCAAGGGAACATACAGAGGGTACTCGGGAATGAGGCCCATCCTCAGCATAGCGGGCCCAAACCCCCATTTTTTTGGAAATTTAGAATTAATTAATTTCTTTAGTTTTATTCTTTTAGTATAATTGATTAGTAGGTTTATTTTATTTCAGCATGTTTAATTAATTAAGTGTCTTAAATCTTAGTATGACTGATTAATCTCTTTAAATCTGAATTTAATTGATAAATTCCTTACTTCAACTAGAATTTAGTTTGATTAATTTCATTACCTTAATTAGACTTTTAGCATAGTTAATTCATTGCTTTAATTAGAAGTTTTTATAAAATTAGTTTATCTATTTTAATTAGATTTTGATAAAAATCAGTTTATTCGTTTTTAATTAGATTTCAGTAACATTAATTCCTTGGCTTAAATTTGAGTTTCAGTAAAATCAGTCTTTTATCCCAATTAAAATTCCAACAGGACTGTTACAATTGCTTTAATTAGAATTTCAATAGAATTGTTATACCTTATTTAATTAGAATTCTAATACAATTGGTATGCCCGAACTAATTAGAATTTCACGAACTATTACATGTGCACTCCTAGTCTGATTAAGGAACCTGATCATAATCAGATTTCTAATGGGATTAGAAGACCACAATCAATCGGACTCTTAGTAGTATTAGGATACTAAATTAATTAGAATTCTAATAAGACTAGGAAGCTAAATTAATCAGACTCCTAATAGAATTATAGTATTAGAATAGATCTACTCACTCTAACAAATTCATAAATAAACTTATCATATAACTAGGGAAGTCTAAATTGACCAAAATTATAACCATAATGGAAAATGAAAGGAAATTAAACTATCTAAAGTAAGGAAAAGATCGTCACGACACTTTCAGTGGACGATTCGATAGAAGTAACCCATACCCGCTCTTAAGCGTGATCATTGACATGTTGTAGCATTGATAAATATCTGTAGCTGGCGATTGTAATAAACTAGGAACCTTTCTAGAAACCCCTTTATTTTTAATATTCCAAACGCCGCATCACTAGAGTCCACTAGGACAGAATTGGAAGCCACTGATTCAACGGGAACCGAGAGGAACCCATAAAAAGTGCACGCCCACAGGACAATCTAGCAAGGAGTGTGTGGGTGAGTGGCATATAAAACATGCCTCTCCAACCTGTGCAGCCATGTGGGGCTACAACACACTCAACACTTTATCAAGCTTTTTAGACAAATTGTTCATTTTCCTCTCTAAGTCATTGTACACATTTAATTCATATAATTTTTCCTTGGAAGTGGGTTCTTTTACACCTCTAGTAACAGGCTTAATTTCATTTCTTGATAGAGACTCCTGCTACATAAAGTTTTTACTTATCACATCAAACAAATTCCAAGCTTCCTCATCAGTTTTGCTGAGGTAAGTGCCACCACATGAAGCATCCACCATATATCTACTTTTAGAATCAATCCCCTGGTTGAAGCTTTGCACAAGCTGCCACTTGAAGATTTGGTGGTGTAGACACTGTCTCAACAACTCCTTAAACCTTTCCTAGGCTTCATGGAAATCTTTAGTTGTAAACTGAGCAAAGGAAATTATGCCCTTCCTCAACTGACTGGTTTTACTAATTGAAAAAATTTTAGCCAAGAACTGGCATTGGAGGGCTGATCAGTCACAAAATATATCATTTTATCACCCTTAACATAGTGATGCTAGGACTTAGTTTCCTACTAATAAGATGCTCATGTGCAGATATTAAAGAAAAATAGTAAAAGAGAGCCAAAGTGTTAATATTCATCAAAATAAACTCAAAAAGCAGTAAAAAGACTATTGAGCATAAGAAGACAATTCGCCACCTATTAAAAGTTGAGAAATCATATTTTAAGATTAAGCGCTTATACTGAAGCCAAAGAAGAGAAGATTGAGAAATCGTAATTTACGATTCTTCAAAAGACGATTCTTCAGAAAGCGACAAAAGAGTAAAAGGCGATACAAAAGAAAGCGATAGTTCGTCTACTGTGGAAGCTACAATAGATAGAAAATCATGATTTACGATTTTCTAAGAAAGAGAATAAAAAGGATAATCATAAATTATGATTATAGAAGCTTGCTTGTTATTACTGCTGCTACTAATCGCGTGAGTGAAGATTATCACCGCCAAGAACATAATTAAAAGAATTCTTTAATTAGAAGTTTGGCTAATCACGAATCTGAGAAGATTGATAAAGATAGACTCCTAAGATCTCTACCATTGTTATGAAGGAAAGAAATTTGGAACACATTAACTGTTGAAAGCGAGGAAGGATAAAATTAGAATTAAAGTTATATTAGGAATCTTATGTTTTAGTAGTTTCTTTTATTAGAATTAGAACTCTGTAAACCGACTCCTTATGATCTATAAATAAGAGAGTCCGATATAGGAATAATCATCAAAGAATTTCACAACATCAATTGACAACTGAGGTCTGTGTTTTCTCCCGATCAAAGTAGTTTAGGATTTACAAACTAACATCGTCCATAGTTCTCTGAGCTCTTGCCTGACAACCAAGGGTGAGGAAGCTAAAAGATCAACCCTTTGGATGATTCTACTTTTGCTTTCTATTTTATATTTTATTTTAGTTTAGTTTAGGTTTTATATGCTTTGTAAACATCTTTGAATTTTGATTTGAATTGACAACTCAGGTTGAAGTTTCCAGATTAGTGTAACGGCTTTACTTTTTCATCTTCAATTTTCTCGAATTTGATTGGCGCCCATATTTTAGGAGATTATTAATTAGATTAAATCTATGTTGAAGAATTTTAGTTTTTGATTGACGACCAAATTCTGGAAGGTTGTATGGTCTAAGGCTATTTTAAATTTGTAAATATCCGATAGCTGAAGATTGAGATTGATGACCTCAATCTAAAGAAGGAGGGTTAGGATTTATTTTTCTATAATTAGATTAAGAAACTTATTCTTTTATTCATATTTCTTAAGTAGTTAAGACTTTAAAAGTTAAAGATAGTTTTTAGAAAAGGAATATAAAGACGTATAAAAGATAATAACTTCTTCGTGGGATCGATCTTATCGCTACGCTATAATTTTCATTGTGCGCTTGTAATAGGTTAAGGCTTTGATTTTAATTTAAATATATACATACTATAAGCCGGTCAAGTTTTTGGCGCCATTGCCAAGGAAGCGGTTATCTTTTATTTCTGTTTATATTCCAGTTTAAAAAATAAATATTTATCTTTCTCTTTTTATATTTCTTTAAATTTTTAACTTTCTTTAATCACTTCTTAAGCTTTTGCAGGTTTATTCGAAGTGACGACTCAGAGTCTCAACTTCCCCTGATTAGTGAAGCTTGAGGCTTAGATTTGCTCTCTCCCTACTTTCTAGAATAAAAATTAGATAAAATTCAAATTCAAATAGATATTTATAACAACTATTTTTAGCCACCCTGCTGTGATCTCAGTATGGTAGGAAGAAACCAATATATGGCTAAAACCATGGGAGAATACTATGCATTGATACCTGTTGGATTTATCTCAGGTGTTGTCTTATTATTGGTGAGAAAATAGTGGTGAAGAAATATAAATCAAAAAGTGAAGAAATAAAAATTGGTTAAAACAATAAATAGAAATATCTGACTGCAAGAATCTGAGGCTATTGTAGCAAGTTTTGAGTAAGTAAGAGTTTGTCCCACAGAGAAATTGATCTAGAACCCAAAATGGGTTATGTTAGTAGGCCTCCAGATCTGACTAGAGAAAGGGAGTTGGGTATCACAACTACACTAAATTACACTAAAAGAAGAGAAATAAAGTGCAGTCCTATCCTAAAGAAAGGGTTATTAAGAAGGTGGTGATGGTGTGTGTTAAAATAAAAATAAAATGACAGGAAGTAGGTAATTAAGTTAAGGTTAATTCAGTTATGTAATTCAGATTTAGGGTTGTCTCTGCAACAATCCCTTAGATGGCTACAAGCACATCTGTAAGGAGGAAGTATCTAACTTAAGTCTTATGATTTGACCTGGCTCTTAAGGCTATAACCTATCCACTTCAATGGTCATAGGCTATCCAATAGAGAGGATCAAATCACATAAATTAAATCAAAAAACTAATTTGATCCAATGGAATAAACTGATCTTAAGGCTATAACCTGTCCACTTAAATGGTCACAGATTATCCAATAGACATCCTCCACCCAATGCATCAAATCAGAACATTAACATCATTGCAGACTCCATGTTGCCAAGCTACAAGCGCAAGCATCCATGGGAGCAAATAGGTCTTGAAAACTAGTGGAAACCACAGTAGTTAAAATCTATTTGGAGACTTAAATGCAGTTTGTCATTGCTACAAAAGGCTTGTAATGAGTCAGCTCACAAGTTTGCAATCTCTACAGAGAAATCAGATCTAACATCTGATGTTGGTCAAGGAAAACAAAGGGGAGCTTGTTCCTGCAAAAACCTCTCACAAGGCTACAAGCTCAAGTGCAGAGGAGAAGAATCCTTCTCAGATCTGTGACTTGGAATCACCCTAGGGCAATAGTCTGTCCACTCAAATGGTCACAGGCTATCCACAGAGGTTATCCACACCACAGAGGATTGAGATGGAACATGTAGATTGTTGCTGCCACCATGGTCCTAGGGCTACAAGCTCAAGCTCCCATGGGTATTTTAAATTAGCTCACATCCTAAATGAATGGCATAGATTAAACAAAACTATGGCCAAATAGAAAAATAACAGACTAAATACACATTAAATATAGACATTCATTGATTAAAGCAATACTTACAATGAGATGTCCTCAAGGCAGCAGCCTTGTGCATAACAGCTCATCAACTACATCCAATGTTTACAACACCCATTACAAAACTTATAAAACTAGGCCTAATTGATTATAGAGAACTTAGCCAGCAAGTGTTAGACTAATGAAGAAGAAAAAAATGGAAAAAGAGGTGATCAAACCCTAACCCTAATCTGCTCGAACTCACAGCTAACTGAGGTTGAAGGAGAGATGTTTTCTAAGTTAAATATATAGCTTAAATACTCAGTCCTTGATGTCTTGCCTAAGAGAAGATTAAACCCTATTTTTAGGGTAGATGTGGCTTTATTAAAACCCTTGGATGCCTTGGGATGTGTGCCTCAAGATCAGGACCTCGGGATGTGTGCCCTGGACCTGAAGAAATCCCTAAAAGGTCCCTAAATATGAAATGAGAAGTGGAGAGCCCAAGCTTCATGAGACTGACTCTGGTGCATTAATTCAGTCCCACAGATAGCAGAGTGTTTGCGAGGTCAGAATTAGCTTAGAAGTTCTATCACTTCGTGCAGAAGGCCTTTAAGTGGTCGTGCAACTGCTTTGGCTTTTAATGCACTCGCAAGGAAGAGTTTGCATTGCTTTGGCTCTGCTCCTGCAGTAGAGCTTCAGGTATATCCTCTCATGAGGGTCTCACGAAGTAGACTTTGCATCTCGCTTGGCTTCTTGTCAAATGAATAGCACAGCTCGCTCGATAGAGGGTTGAGATTTTAAGCGCACTAGAGCTGTGTGAGGAAAATTTTGAAGCTCTCTCTCCTCTTGAGCCACGCGAGAACTTCAGGAGTTTACTTACGTCCTCCATGCAAATTGGCCTCGTGAGATTAGGCACACGGCTGATATGAGATTTGTTCCTCGCGAGAGCTTCGCGAGCAAGATTTTTGAAGGCTTAGGGCGCAAGAGCTTCGCGAGGACCTTGAGTGTTGGTTGCAGCTAAAGCGCGCGACTGCTGCATGAGAGAATGCTCTGGGGCAGTCCCTTCATTGAGCTACGTGAATTCTTCATGAGTTTCCTTGTGCTGCATGTAACATCTACGTGAGGAGGCTTTGCTATTGATTTGAACAGTGCGAGGTCGCATTTCTACTATGTGAGATGATGTGACAGCCCAGATTTTAGCACCTCGAAACCCGTGCCATCAGCACGATCATCTTGACCGTGCCCCTTAGCTATGCATGGAACATTGGTATATCAAGCAATGAATTGAATTGAAATAGTAAATGAAGCTGCAGAATTAAATCACTATATAAGCATTTCTCAAAATACAGTTCTACCCTCATGCCTCTACATGAACGGAGAACCGATCCGAACCATCGATGATAGCTAATCATCATAGATTGTTCGCCCAAAAGAATTATCCCAAACCTATACATATATATTGTTTAATCAAAACAAGGCTTGACATACCAAGCCGTACAAAATCTCTCAAAACTCTCAAAGCTGCACAACGGAGTCCTCTAGAAGAAATCCTCAGGAGGTGGCTCCAACTCGTCACCAGGTGCTAGGTCCGAGTCACCGGGGTCAGCATCTCCTGAAGCCTCGGCAGCTGCTAGTAGTGGACCTGTGACGTATAGTCTATAGGGTGAGCTACATCCTAGCTCAATAGGGAACAGAACACAGTTGAACATATAAATTATCACTCACATATATTCCATGATAAGCCATGCATGATGTGTCTATGCAGATACTGATGAAAAATAGTTAAAAAGCATCACGTTTTACTAGTAGCTTAGTCATGTCTTTTACTTATTCATGAATGATGCTGAAAAGGCCTAAAGCAAAACTTAAACTTTCAACTTAAGTAATCCCCGAGCAATATAGCATCGAGCCCCGATGAGATACCCATCATTGTCATCTATATAGACAGTTTTAAACGTATTCCCTAGGAATACAATTAGTACCCAAGCCCCTTTCCCCTGGGGATTGGTGGCGGGGTTTCACTCGTCTCTATCAACACCCACAGGTGTGCTTCTTATGTCTGGATAAGCCTCCATGGCCTACGGTTTCACGTAGATCACGGATATCTGCCTGTCGATCGTGGATATTCGGCCACGTCGGTGGGGTACCCTCTCGATTCTCAAATAACGAAAGTATCAGGTGCTGTACATATAGTTATTCCCCGTCTACTTGTGCTAACTTATATCAGTTAGGCCCGATCAAACATGATTCAAACTTGGATACACCTCTAGAATGTATCTATACACTTGCATCTCACCTGAAGCTCTTATCTCTTTACTTCCTCATCCCCTGGGGATGGCTCATTATAATTGATGTCACGCACACACACTTTTCACAAACTCTTAAGCAATAAAACATTTTGAATTGAATTCTATATCACTACATACATGCTCTTGCAAAATAAAGTACATGTTCAAGGTGTTCCTACCTCAACTCTCTGTCTGATCATGCATCAAGGTCCCACGTGGCTCCTTGTGCCCAAGCCCACACGTACCACCTATGGTACCACATAACGTGTGAAACACATCACTAAGGATGTAATAAAGCAGGTCCAAGACCCTCCAAGAATCTTAAAGTCAAACTCAAAGTCAACATAAAGCGCGCACGATCGATTAATCGAACTCCAAAATCGATTAATCGAATCTGATTGATTAATCGATTTCCAAAATCGATTAATCGAAATTCAATATCGATTAATCGATTCTCAAATCGATTAATCGAGATTCCCATTCGATTAATCGAGATTCCCATTCGATTAATCGAATTCCCATTCGATTAATCGAATTTCTCTATTCTATCCAGTCGATTCTCAATTCGAGTAATCGAGTTTCCAAAATCGATTAATCGATTCCAAATCGATTAATCGATTAATCAAACTCTCATTTCGATTAGTCGATTTCTCTAAGCTCTTTTCTTTTCTCCACTGGAGTTCACTGTAAGTTCCCAGTCGATTAATCGACTCCCAAATCAATTAATCGAAATTCAAAGTCGATTAATCGAAACTCAATTCGATTAATCGAGATCGGGGTCCTCTGACTTTTCAACTTCTTGGCCAAAATCGATTAATCGAAACTCAATTTCGATTAATCGAAATGGCCAGATTCAGCCCCTTTTGGGCAGTACTTCCAAATCTTTCTCCATTTATTTTCTTTCTTTTTCTAAGCCTTTAATCTATGATTTTAACCATTCCCAACTACGATTAAACTCCCATAACTTATGCATTTAATTCATAAGAAATTTACCTCAATCAAATCTTAATTTGATTAGATCTAGTGGTTGGAAAGGCTAGGGTTCCAGCCTTGGCTCAAACGGATCCAAATGTTAATCCCCCCTTCCAATCAGCTGCAATAACTCCTCTCTTTACTCCTTTCTCTCTCTCTTCTTTACTCTTCTTCAACAACCAAAACAATTGATTTTAGGGTTATTAAACCTTTTTATCTCTCCTCTCACTTGGGTGTTGAGCACATGCACCGGGATAGGTGTATGTGACTTCGCATTTACATCATACACTACAGTCAGTCAAACTATCACATCTCATCCGTTCATCACACTCTATGCTAACTATTGAACTCCTAATTGGTCAAACTATTGACCAATCGGGCATGAATCTGAGGTCCTTTGTTTAACGTGATTTTTTAGGATATTACATCCTCCCCACCTTGGGAATTTTCGTCCTCGAAAATAACCCAAAGGTGCGTAGGTCTGGGTTGCCCCCCCCTACACTCTTGGGTGAGGTGGTCCAGTTGACTCCAGACATAGCAAGGCAATACAAGGAAATGCAAATATAGAATAGACAATGCAACAATACTGGAAAATTTATACCAAATTTTTTTTTTTTCTATTAAATGTTTGAAATTTTTTTTTTTACAAATTGGTATACAAAACACTCATACAGAGAAGGAAACACTCATACAAAAAGAAGCTGAGAGCACGAGGCTCATGCGATCCCCCTAAATCAGTGGTCCGATGGTGGAGCTATGAAATTTGGCGGTCTCTCTGGTGGTACCTCTGCGACTAGGTGGTCGGAGGTAGCGGTGGCTGCTGTAAGTGCGGCGTCTCGGTCGGCGGTGCTGATGTAGATGTGGAAGGAGCAGTGCCGGTAGTGGCAGTGGTTGGATGGAAGACTAGACCTCTGTGGAAGGTGGCCCGTCCCGCAGTCCACTCCTCCTCCTGAGCGAGGTAGCGCTGGTAGTCCGACGGGTAGATGTAGCGGAGGGTATGGAACATAAGGAAGTCCATCCTCCGGTTCATCCGCTCGTTGTTGGCCTCCATGCGAGCCAACACCTCCTCAATGGTAGGACCGGATGGAGCTACGCGCCGGCGGTATGATGATGTGGGTGTAGTGGGCGCGGAGTGAGCTGGTGGTGTCGGTGAGGCTATGGTATGAGAGGTAGCCCTCTCCACTGATGGCTCGCCTTGGTGTGCCCTACCCACGGGTGGGTCCTGATGTGGTGGTGTGGGTGGTGGTGGTGCTACTACTGTTGCTGCTGGTGGAGCCGAACCCGGAGCCGGTAGAGTCCGCTCCAGCAAGTTGTAGCTACGGGTCCATGAAGACTTTGAAAATGTCTTCACGCGGTCCGTAGCCCTCACCTCGTGAAGCAAGATGGTGTAGGAGGGATCGTTGGAGTAGCACTCCAACATGCTCGAGATGAGGCGAGCGTAGGGCATCTTCTCCTTGGGCCTTAAGTTGCCCTTCATTAATTTTCCTTTAATATATCTCATTCCCTCGAGGATGAGCATGGTGGCGTCGAACCACCGGCCATAGAAGGCAGCATACAGTGCCTGCTGCACCATATCAATCCGCTCGGTGTCGTGCCACAGTGGGTAGAGATTACACTTGATTATGGAATCAAGCATCCACATGTAGTGGGGAACGTCGACTCTCTTGATGGAGGATCCTGACCCCTTCTTCCCGTTGGTCATACGGGTCATGATCTCCTCAAATCGAGGGTCCTCCTCAAAGGGTGGGAATAGGGTGGTCTCAGGGGTGAAGTCGAGGTAGCACTCGAGCACCTCGTGTATGTGGCGACGGGTGATCATGTATTCTCGACCCTCGATGGTGGTCTTGATCACGTCGTCGGTAGGGCCGTCCACAAGCCCTTGGTAAAACAACCTCACCAATCTACGGTAGTAGGAACCCCGAATTGGTTTGAGAAGGTTGTCGAGACCGGCATTCCTAAGATAGTTATGAGCCCATTGGGTCTCGCCCGGTACATCGAGATTTGTCAAAAGGGTAGGGTCAATGAGGTACTCGACCTCAAAGGTCTTTGCGGCCCACCACTCAGTGGGTTGTACCACTTCAGTGGGTGGTGGCGGCATAGGTGTAGACTCGCGCGAAGACACGCTTGTCGACCCGGACGTGGTGTCCGATGTCGATGGTGATGGGGTCCTCACAGGTGATGGGGTAGGTGGTGGTGGTGCGGCGTTCTTACGTCGAACCGGAAGCTTAGAGGTCGCCTTCTTCGAAGACAACCGAATTTTGGGCGGCATTTTTGGTGAAATAGTAAAAATCTAGGGTTTCCTCTAGTTCAAATTGAAAGAAAATTATGAATTTAGGGTTTACCGTGGGTTTTGGATGCGATGGCACTTGAATTCGATCCGAAAACCAATCGAAATGCAAACCCTAGGGCACCGGATGGTTGGAGAAGAAGAAGAAGAAGAAACGCCCAAATGAAAAAAAAACCAAATGATTTCAAATGGGGAGTGAAATCCCCAATTTTATATATATAGGCCCCGGCTCGATTAATCAAAATCCAAAGTCGATTAATCGAGATTCAAAACTAGGTTAAGCCACACAAAATCGATTAATTGATTTCCAAAATCGATTAGTCGAAAGTCAAAATCGATTAATCGAAATCATTTCGATTAATCGAAATCGTATCCATTTAAAAATTCAAGTTTAAGAGCTCACTGGCGCGAGCCAGTCGATTAATCGAAATCCATTTCGATTAATCGAAATTTCAAAATCGATTAATCGAAAATCACTTCGATTATTCGAAATCGTGCAGTCCCTTCCAAAATTTTCAGGATTTTTTTAAGTTCTTCGATTAGTCGAACTATGGTTCGATTAATCGAAATCTCAAATCGATTAATCGAATTCCACTTCGATTAATCGAATTCCACTTCGATTAATCGAAATCGTTTCCATGACTTAAAATTTTCATAAGTCCCTTAAGTTATTTGATTAATCGAACTCCCAGTTCGATTAATCGAAATCGCAAATTAATTAATCGAAATCTCCTCGACTAATAAAAAAATTCAATAATTCCCTCTAAATTCTTCTAACATTCCCAATTTGTTCGATTAATCGAACATGCAGTTCAATTAATCAAAAACCTAAATCAATTAGTCGAAACCTAAATCGATTAATCAAAATTTCATTCTGTATATTTTCTAACTCTTACTCAAGTTTCCAGTCACTGACACATGCCAGTCGATCAATCGAACAAAATCGATTAATCGAAATTCCAAATCGATTAATCGATTTTGCCCAATTTCTGAAGATTCTCTGGTTCTTTGTTTATTTGATTTCTTTTGGTAGTGTATGACATCAAGTGATCCTTAGTTCCACAAAACACATCCTCAAGGCCATGTGTATATAAAATTTTGTTCCCTTATCATACTTTGATCACAACTTCCATTGAATTACAAGTATTGTTGAGATTCCACAAACATGCTTGTGGTTTACATTGGATTCTCAAGTCATTGGAAACATGGCTGGATATTGTTCTTTCACATCGGCCTCTCGTTCCCATGTAGCTTCTTCGTTCGGATGATTTTTCCATTGAACAAGCACTAAGGGAATCACTTTAGTGCGCAGTACTTGTTCCTTTCGATCCAAGATTTCCACTGGTTCCTCTATCATGCTCATGTCCTCACACATCTCCATAGGTTGACTTCCTAACACATGAGATGGATCGTTCACATACTTTCTGAGCATCGATATGTGGAAAACGTTATGTACCCGATCAAATAGCGGTGGCAAGCCAATGTGATACGCAACTTCACCTATGTGTCCCAAAATTTCAAATGGTCCCACATAACGGGGACTTAACTTCCCTCTCTTACCAAACCTCATTACACCTTTCATAGGCGACACTTTCACAAACACGTGTTCACCCACTTTATAGTCTACACTAGTCCGCTTGATGTCGGCGTAACTTTTCTGTCTACTCTGTGCTGACTTCAGCCTTTCTCTGATTATTCAAATGACGGTGGCATTGTCTTCAAGTAGTTTTGGCCCTAAAATAAATTTCTCACCTGTTTCTTCCCAATTGAGGGGTGATTTGCATCGTCATACCATCTGATGGTGCCATGCCAATGCTCGTTCGAAAACTGTTGTTGTATGCGAATTCGATCAACAGTAGGTACTCATCCCAGTATCCTTGCATATCCAGCATGCACGCTCTGAGCATGTCCTCTATTACTTGATTCACTCGCTCTGTCTGCCCATCAGTTTGAGGATGGAAAGCCGAACTAAAATCTAGTCGCGTTCCCATTCCTTCTTGAAATTTCTTCCAAAACTTGGACGTATATAGTGTATCACGATCTGAAACTATGCTACTTGGAATCTCGTGTAGTCTTACAATCTCCTTCATGTATAAGTCTGCTAGTCTTCCTGCCATATACATAGTATTGTACGGCAAAAAGTGCGCTGATTTGGTCAATCGATCTACGACGGCCCAAATGGCATTGTGTCTCTTGGCAGTACGCGGCAATCCAACAATGAAATCCATCGAGATCGATTCCCACTTCCATTCGGTATTGGTAGTAAAGGTCCAGGGATGTCTATGATCAACCTTCACTGGACAAGTCAAACACCGTGACTTGTTTTCGGCCATGTCTTGCTTCAAACCTCTCAACCAGTAGTTCTTTTTCAAGTCTTCGTACATTTTGGTGCTACCAGGGTGGATAGAATAATTTGACTTATGAGCTTCATCAAGAATCGTTCGTCTTAGATCGGCATTGTCCAGAATGCAGAGACGGCCCTTGAACAATAAAGAACCATCTTCTTTGACTGAGAAGTCTGGCCTGATGCCCTCAATCACATCTTGATGAATCTTTGTTAATGTCGGATCTTTCATTTGTAGATCGTGGATATGCTCAAATATTACTGGCTTCACTGATATGTTAGCCAAAAAGGATCCTGTAGCTTTCGACTCAATGTTCGCATCGTAAAGTGCCAGGTCTTCCTATAATTTCCACCGGTGCATACCCAAAATCAAATAAACTAACAGAGCTGAACCCTTCCGACTCAATGCATCGGCTACTACGTTCGCCTTGCCTGGATGGTACTGTATGGAACAATCGCAATCCTTAAGGAATTCCATCCATCTGCGCTGTCTCATATTGAGCTCTTTCTGTGTAAGCAGGTATCTGAGGCTCTTATGATCGGTGAAAATTTCAACGTCTCACCATACAAGTAATGTCTCCAAATCTTCAGCGCAAAAATGACTGTTGCTTGCTCCAAGTCATGAGTCGGGTAATTTTTCTCGTGTTCTTTCAGTTGTCTTGATCCGTAAGCTATCACCTTCTTGTGTTGGTTGAGCACACAACCTAAACCATTGTATTACGCATCGCTATACACTGCGTATCCTCCACTACCTGAAGGAATCGCTAGCACTAGAGTCAAAGTGAGTCTCATTTTGAGTTCTTGAAAACACTTCTCGCATGCCTCACTCCACTCAAATCTTGAATCCTTTCATGTCAGCTTCGTGAGAGGTCCCGATATCTTTGAAAACCCCCGATTTAAACGTCGATAATAACTCGCTAGGCCCGAAAACTTTCGGACATCGGTCATCTTTGGTTGCTCCCATTTAACCCTTTGCTTGATCTTTCTTTGGATCTATGGTGACACCATGCTTTGAGACAATATGTCCCAAAAAGCTAACCTCTTCTAACCAAAACTCACATTTGCTGAGTTTGGCGTACAATTGTTGTTCACGTAGCGTCTGTAGAGCAATCCTCAAATGTCCTTTGTATTCCGTCTTGGATTTGGAGTATATCAAGATATCATCAACGAACACTACGACGCAGGAGTCTAAGTGTGGTTTAAACACTCGATTCATCAAATCCATAAACGACACTGGAGCATTCGTCAACCCAAACGGCATCACAAGGAATTCATAGTGTCCATATCGTGTCCTGAAAGCTATCTTCTGAATGTCCTCTGCCTTGATTCGCAACTGATGGTATCCAGATCTCATATCGATCTTGGAAAAATACTTTGCTCCTTGCAGTTGGTCGAACAAATCGTCAATTCTAGGCAAAGGGTAGCGGTTCTTCATAGTGACTTTGTTCAATTGACGATAGTCAATGTATACATTGACCCATCTTTCTTCTTGACAAACAAGACCGGTGATCCCCATGGAGACACACCGACAAAACCCTTGTCCATGAGCTCTTGCGATTGTTCTTTCAATTCTTTCAACTCGGCGGAGCCATTCTATATGGCGCTTTCGAAATAGGCTCCGTTCCCGGTGCTAAGTCAATGGCGAATTCTATTTCTCTTTCTGGAGGTAATCCAGGAAATTCTTACAGAAACATGTCGTGAAGTCTCGCCGCTATCTCGAAAATGATATTCTTTTCTTCCTTGTCCTCTTTTAAGAAAGCCAAGTATCCACTGCAACCCTTTCTGATAATTTTCTTGGCCCTTACTGCTGAGATCAGTGGCATAGATGACGACCTCACTCCTTGAAACCGAAATGATCTTCTTGTGTTGGGTCTGAAAATGACTACCTTGTTCTTGCAATCGACTGTTGCACAGTGCTGCACCAACCAGTCCATGCCAAGGATCACATCAAACCCTTGCATGTCCAACAGTATCAACTTTGCTTCCAACTCATGCACCTCTAGGACTCGAACTACTACAATGATGGATTTGCAAGCTAACTCCATGTCCACTAACTCTCCAGTCGAAATAGACACAGATAGGACGAAGTCCAACACCTCTGGAACAATCTTCATCCTCTTGGCAAAACATGGAGTGACGAATGAGTGGGTAGACCCTGGGTCTATCAACACTCTAGCGTCATATCCTACGAAGCATCCTTTCTCGTATATACTTAAAGTACCTATAGTATACATACATACATACAATAATTTATACATCAATTTACACCCCTAATTCACATATAAATTTAGTATTGAGAAAAAAAATCTATACAAATTTCTAATGCATGCACCTTCTCTATCTAAAATTTTAATGAAGTGGAAATTTCTTTAATTTAAAAGAGTTTCACCTTGGATGATGTCATGCACGTTCCCTGCTTCCTGAGCAGTGACTGCATAGGCTCTCCCATGAACGACCAACTTCCGTGCTTGAATGGGTCGTGGTGCTGCAATTGAAGCCGTCTTTCTTTTATCCGTCTCGGGGCAATCCTTGATCAAGTGGCCCACCTTGACACATCGGAAACAACCCCTAGTCCCTGCTCTACAATCCACTGTTCTATGAGGTTTGCCACACTTGGCACAAGTCTCTCGAGGCGCGGAAGAAACTGTACGAGAACCATGTGTGATAGTAGCGCCAGTAGACATGGTAGGGCTCTCATAGCGTAAAGGTCTCCCCGACACAAGTAATGGAAACCTCTGTTGGTGTTGCTGTTGCGCCGGCCTTCTGAAACCCCCTTGGAACTGTGGACTCTGATTTTGGGCCACGAACCTCGGCTTTTTATTCACCGGTTCGTAGTTCCCCATTCGTCCTTGATCATTTCCTCCTCTCTGTTGCTCTCTAACTCTATATCTATTTGTATTTTCCTCTTCCACAACCAATGCCTTGCTCATGACCTCTTCATAGGTCCTCAGTTGAAATGGAGCTACGCCTCCCCTAACCTCAGGCTTCAAGCCTTGCTGAAACCTCTTCGACTTTATCACGTCGGTAGCAACATAATCCTGAGCAAAATGGGCAAGTCATAGAAACTCCACCCCATACTCTCTCACTGTCATTCTCCCTTGCACTAATTGTAGAAATTGTATCTCAAGTTGATTTCTCACTACTTTCGAAAAATATTGTTTGTTGAACTCCTCAACAAACTCCTCCCAAGTCCAGGGCAACTCCGGGGACTCCTGAGCCCTAGTCCTTATCACGGACTTCCGCCAAGGCCCAGCCTCCCCATCCAGCATGTAGGCTGCCCATCTCACACTCTCATCTTCCGTGCATGTCAGCACGCTAAAGGCCTCCATTTCCATCAGCCAATTTTCAGCTGCCATCATGTCTGCCTACCCAGAAAATGAAGGAGGTCTCATCCTCCTAAACCCTATAAAGGATGAGGGCATAGGCGTGTGGGTCCCTGGTGGTGTGGTGTAGGTGGTCATTCTCTCACTGCTTGAGCTGCAAGGGATCCGACTTGTTGTACCATGGCACCGGCCATGGTCTGCATGGTATGCATCATCCTTTGTCACTCCTCTCTATCCTCTTGTCTTTCTCTAACTCTCTCTTGTTCTCTTTGATCTTGATCCTGACAATCTCGATCCTCATCATCATGCTATCTACTACTGCTGCCCCCTGGGGCCTCAGTACCTCCTAAAGGCATTCTATTGGTAGGAGAGATGTAATCATCTCCACTACGCAGACTCCTCTGTTGGCCTCCCCTTGGTCGGCCTCTTCCTCTAGGTGCTAATTGCGGCAGCATTTGAAACTAAAGTTTAGATTAGTAGAAGTCCCTATGTTCTGACAAAAGAGTGATTGTCAGAATTGCTAAAAGAAATGGCTCTGATACCAGCTGTGACAACCCGGATTTCGACACCCCGAAACTCGTGCCATCAGCACGATCATCTTGACCGTGCCCCTTAGCTATGCATGGAACATTGGTATATCAAGCAATGAATTGAATTGAAATAGTAAATGAAACTGCGGAATTAAATCACTATATAAGCATTTCTCAAAACACAGTTCTACCCTCATGCCTCTACATGAACGGAGAACCGATCCGAACCATCGATGATAGCTAATCATCATAGATGGTTCGCCCAAATGAATTATCCCAAACCTATACTTATACATTGTTTACTCAAAATAAGGCTTGACATACCAAGCCGTATAAAATCTCTCAAAACTCTCAAAGCTGCACAACGGAGTCCTCTAGAAGAAATCCTCAGGAGGTGGCTCCAACTCGTCACTAGGTGCTAGGTCCGAGTCACCGGGGTCAGCATCTCCTAAAGCCTCGGAAGCTGCTAGTAGTGAACCTGCGACGTATAGTCTATAGGGTGAGCTACATCCTAGCTCAATAGAGAACAAAACACAGTTGAACATATAAATTATCACTCACATATATTCCATGATAAGCCATGCATGATGTGTCTATGCAGATACTGATGAAAAACAGTTAAAAAGCATCACGTTTTACTAGTAGCTTAGTCATGTCTTTTACTTATTCATGAATGATGCTGAAAAGGCCTAAAGCAAAACTTAAACTTTCAACTTAAGTAATCCCCGAGCAATATAGCATCGAGCCCCGATGAGATACCCATCATTGTCATCTATATAGACAGTTTTAAACGTATTCCCTGGGAATACAATTAGTACCCAAGCCCCTTTCCCCTGGGGATTGGTGGCGGGGTTTCACTCGTCTCTATCAACACCCCTGGGGTGTGCTTACTGTGTACGGATAAGCCTCCGCACTGGCCTACGGTTTCGCCGCCGTATCGGTCACGGATATCCTGCCGTATCAGTCATGAATATGCCGCCACGTCGCTGGGGTACCCTATCAAACCTCAAATAACAAAAGTATCAGGTGCTTTACATATAGTTATTTACCGTATAATTGTGCTATCTTATATCAGTTAGGCCCTATCAAACATGATTCAATCTTGGATACATCCCTGGGATGTATCCATTCACTTGCATCACACCTGATGCTCTTATCTCTTTACTTCCTCATCCCCTGGGGATGGCTCATTATAATTGGTGTCATGCACACACACTTTTCACTAAGTCTTAAGCAATAAAAATATTTTGAATTGAATTCTATATCACTACATACATGCTCTTGCAAAATAAAGTACATGTTCAAGGTGTTCCCTACCTCAAGTCTTTGTCTGATCATGCATCAAGGTCCCACGTGGCTCCTTGTGCCCAAGCCCACACGTACCACCTATGGTACCACATAACGTGTGAAACACATCACTAAGGATGTAATAAAGAAGGTCCAAGACCCTCCAAGAATCTTAAAGTCAAACTCAAAAGTCAACATAAATCGCATCATTAATCGAACTCTAAAATCGATTAATTGAAATTCAATATCGATTAGTCGAGATTCCCATTCGATTAATCGAATTCCCATTCGATTAATCGAATTTCTCTATTCTATCCAGTCGATTCTCAATTCGAGTAATCGAGTTTCCAAAATCGATTAATCGATTCCAAATCGATTAATCGATTAATCAAACGTTACGTATTGCTCGATTAGTGATTTCTAAGCTCTTTTCTTTTCTCCTTTGGAGTTCATCTTGTAAGTTCGATCGATTAATCGACTCCCAAATCAACTAATCGAAATTCAAAATCGATTAATGAAACTCAATTCGATTAATCGAGATCGGGGTCCTCTGACTTTTCAACTTCTTGGCCAAAATCGATTAATCGAAACTCAATTTCGATTAATCGAAATGGCCTAATTCAGCCCCTTTTGGGTTGTTCTTCCAAATCTTTCTCCATTTATTTTCTTTCTTTTTCTAAGCCTTTAATCTATGATTTTAACCATTCCTATCTACGATTAAACTCCCATAACTTATGCATTTAATTCCCAAGAAGTTTACCTCAATCAAATCTCAATTTGATTAGATCTAGTGGTTGGAAAGGCTAGGGTTCCAGCCTTGGCTTTAACGGATCCAAACCGTGTCGAATCCGGCTTTTATTGGTTGAATCCCCCCTTCCAATCAGCTGCAATAACTCATCTCTTTACTCCTCTCTCTCTCTCTCTCTCTTCTTTACTCTTCTTCAACAACCAAAACAATTGATTTTAGGGTTATTAAACCTTTTTATCTCTCCTCTCACTTGTGTGTTGAGCACATGCACCGGGATAGGTGTATGTGACTTCGCATTTACATCATACACCACACAGTCAGTCAAACTATCACATCTCATCTGTTCATCATACTCTATGCTAACTATTGAACTCCTAATTAGTCAAACCTGTGACCAATCGGGCACGGATCCTGAGGTCACTGTTTAACGTGATTTTTTGGGATATTACAGATGACATATTTTCTCCTTTGCTGCTATGCAGTTGCTGCTGTTGTAGTTCTCTCCTCTCACATCTATGCTTCTCTCATCTGCTAGACTTCTTTTGTCCATTATGACATGTAAAATAGTCACCATGGTGTTTCCTCATTCTTTGGCTCATCAGTCATCCTTAACTTGAACTCTCTCTCTGTTAGGCACCAAAGGCATGGACTTTGTATTAAGCTGCACAAATTATTACTAACTACAAAACAAGCTTAAACAAAGAGATATTAGTCAGCTTCAAGGTGTAGTAAGGGCTAGGTTAAGAGGTGACAAGTGGTACTTTTCAGTGAGTAATAATACTGTTAGTGCGCGCTTTTTTTGGGTTCCTCTCAGTTCCCGTTGAATCAGTGGCTCCAATTCTGTCCAAGTGGATTCTAGTGATGTGACATTTGGAATGTTAGAAATAAAGGATTTTCTAGGAAGGTTCCTAGTTTGTTGCGATCACCAGCTGCAGATATTTATCGACGCTGCAACACGTTAATGATCATGCTTTAGAGTGGGTGTGGGTTACTTCTTTACTGAATCGTCCACCTGCGAACGTCAGCAGCTATGTCTTTTCTTATAATTTAAATAATTTAATTTTTCTTTTATTTCCCATTATTGTTATAGTTATGATCAGTTTAGACTTTCCAATTCTATTGTGAATTTAGTTATATAAGTTTATTCTAATCTTATTAAGAGTCTAGTTAATTTTTACTATTCCTATCCTTATTGAAAGTCTAATTAATTATCCTAATCCCTTTAGAAGTCCGATTAATTTTAGTCTCCTAATCCCATTAGAAGTCTAATTGTAATCAGGTTCCCTAATTGTACTAGGAGTGCACATGCAGTAGTTCTGGTGAAACTTTTATTAAATCAAGCATGCTAGTTATACTAAGGTTCTAAGTAGAGCAAGTATACTAGTTGTATTGAGATTCTAATTAAATCATGTATAACAGTCTTACCAGAATTCTAATTGATATAGGGAACTGATTCTACTAAAACTCTAATTTAAGTGATGAATTAATCAGACTAAAATACTAATTAAAGCGAGAGATTAACCAATTAAAATCTGATTTAAAGAAATTAATCAATCATACTAAAATCTAATTAACTTAATTAATTAATTATGCTAAAATAAAATAAATCTATTAGTTCATTATACTAAAAAGATAAGAAAAGTAATTAATTAATTTTAGAATTCCTAAAAAGAAAGGGGTTTTGGACCTGCTATGCTAAGGAGGATTGGCCTCGTTCCCGAGTAAGCTCAGTAAGCTCCCTTGGGCAAATCGGGTATTTAGATTAAAGATAAATTGGATTCGTGATGATAAAATAGTATTTTTGGATATTTCATAGTCGATTTCGGAGTAATAATTATGAATTTAATTATGAACTAGAATTATAGAAACTGAAATTAATATTTAGGATTTTTGGAAATATTAAACTAAGAAATTAAATTAAAATTTAGATTTCTAGGACTGAATTTGGATCCGAAATCAGAAAATCAGATCGTATGATTAAGGACTGGTTCAAGAGTCTAAGACGTAGAATCAGAGATTAACGATAGGATCAAGATTAAGATTTTAGAACGAAATTAAAGCCTAGGGTCCGTAAATTAGACCGATAAAGAACTAGTTTTGAATTGAATTAGAACTAGATATAAAAATTTGTGGTCTAAAAAGGGTGCTACGGTCTCAGACTGAAAATTAAAACTAATAGAATTCCTAAATCTAAAGACTAGAAGTTACGGTCGTGAATAAAAAAATTAAATCCTTACCTAGGGTTGGGGCTGCAGAGAGAAATCTCGAAGATTCAATGCCTGAATTTCAAAATCATGACTAGGTTGCTCTATGGGTTTGTCCTCAGAGTTCTCTGGTTTCGGAATCCCAAAAAAAATCTGTTCTCTCTCAAAAATTTCTAGCCCCTTCGGGTGAATTAAGAAAATATTTTATAGATTTTTTCCTAATTAAACTCCCTGTTTCAGACGTTTAATCAAATTACATGCCGGTTTTTCGGTGCTTAATCGCTTTGAGTCGGTCATCGATTTAGTGGGCGCCCGGCTGACTTGCTCAGTGAGTTTCCTAGTCCTAATAGCGTTAAAACTAATTGCGCGCCCATTTTGGGTGCGTAATCCAATTAAATGCCACTCTCGAAGTATTTAATTGAGGAAACTTAGGGGTCAAGGACGGTGATGCTAGGTCGGGCGTAGGCCAATTACGCGCTGGTGATGTAGCGCTTAATCCGATCACGCGTCTGGTGTCAAGCGCGTGATCAAGTCTTGAGTTTGTCTGGGGAAAGGAAGTCTGGTCTGAGAAGGGACTGATTGCACGCTTGTGATTTTGCGTGGAATTGAATTGAGCTCTTTGTTTTAGGTGCTTAATCTGTAGTCTGTCCGGTCTGGTAAATGCTAGACTATTATTTCAACCTGTATTTCGACTATATACTATTATTTTAGTATATAGTCTTCCTATATTGGGATCTGAGCCACAGAGCTATTGTTTCAGCCTGTGTTCAGTCATGTACTATTGTTTCAGTGTATGGTTCTCACGTCGGGAGTATGGGGCCTGAGCCACAGAACTATTGTTTTAGCCTGTGTCCAGTCATATACTATTATTTTAGTATATGGTTCCATATCAGGGTTATGAGGTCAAAGGTTGACTAAACAAATTTATATATTCTGAGAGGGCAAAATGGGGGTGTCTACAGATGCCCCTCTTCGGCGCGATCTTGCAAAGTAAGAACACGTCAAATAAGTAGACACCCCTCATTCAAGGTGTCTTTTCGTTTCTCTTAAGAATTTACAAATGTGAATTGGTGATACTGACATGACAGGCTTGGCTTTTTTATCTATCAGTGTAAGCTAAAATGGAGGATTTGAAGGGCAAATGGTAGTTGTCGAAGGGCACATTTCGAGTCTGTGGGTGCATGGCCCATCCTGTCGCATGGTGTGAGCTAACAGAGGGATTTTACGCAATTGAGGTACCGGGGCATCAATCAAATATCCAAAATAAGGTCGAGGGACCAATAATAATAAAATGAAGTATCATGTAATATCGAAGGCTTTTGCAAATCATGTCAGACTAGAAGCATCATTGCTCACACCAATGCTCGTCAGGCGTTCCTTTTCCAATAGGTGTTTATAAGTTCTTAGATTAAATATACTCAATGTTCAATTTTCTAGAGGAATGGCCGGTTTGGGCTGGTAATTGAGGTGGGGGTCTTGTGAGGTGTGCTCAATTGAATTCTACGCAGTGGCGTGTACACTTGATTGATCTGGAGTCGGCCTCTAAGTTGAGGAATTCTAATCCTAATGTGTCTGAATAAACGATTCTTCTTAGTGGAGTGTGCACTTGATCCAATTCTGCGTAGTGGAATATGCACTTGATTGCGAGTTTAGGGGTCGGCCTATAAGTTGGTGAATTCTAGTTCTAATGTGTCTAAACAAATGATTTTGCACAGTGGAGTGTGCGCTTGATCAAATTTTACAGATTGGGATATGCGCTTGATTGCGAGTTCAGGGGTCTTAGGAGTTAAAGGTCAGGTTTAAGTGTAATTTATTGTGCGCGGGTGATGAGGCGCTTAAATAGTTTTTTTTTTTTTTGGTATTTAAAGAAAGGTTAGTTGGGTCTATTTATCTTGTTGCTTTGTTCTTCTTTTCTTCTTTATTTTTTTGTTATTTTTTTCTTTTATTTTATTTTTTTTTAGTAAGGGGATTTTAAAGATTCGAGAAATTTGAAAATTTAAAATTTTAGGGATTTTAACTTAAGATTAATTCGATGGTAAAACGGCAAAAAATATGGCTTCCGAAATGTCGCTTAGCAGATCCATCGGTACGGGATTTGTGGACCCGACCGTTAGTGTGGTTGTCAAGATGACACTTGGCATGCCGAACACTCCGTCTAACCTTCTCGACGAGTACTTATGATTATTTCTTATGGGAGGACTACAGTGATTTGTGAGTCGAGAGAGACGGGTTTTGAAAATATTTGACTTAATCATAGCTAACTATATATTTACGAGGAATATCGAGTAAAGCAAAAAAGTGGGTAGTACTTACTTGGGGGTGCTACTTACCTGGATTGTGCATAGTTTGTATGGTCTGGTGGCGTCATAGTGTCGAGATGAGACTTTGGATGCTTCTTCTCTTTAGGTCTGCTGTGGCAGGGCTTGGCAGTTGTGATGTGATATCTTGGGAGAGATGATGTCGCAATGGGACCTAGGGATTCTCCCTTTCCTTGGCTGCGTGTTGGGTGAGTCCTGGTGGGATGTGGGGATCAATTCAGGAGAGAGAGCTCTTTGCCTTAGCAATAGAACATGATCAATCTTTCCCTCTTTTCATCATACGGCATGGCATGTGCTATCTGAGCTATTTTTTTTTTTACTTTTAGGTAGTAATGTTCACGATGGGATGTCTACTGAGCATAGTTAGCGGTGGTGTGCTCGCTTCAAGGGGAGATTTGCTTTTAGCTTCTTACGATGGGACATGAGGGTATGGTTAATTTATTATGATCGGACTGGATATTGAGGTGATATCGTATGTGTACACATTATTGCGATGGGGATGGGTGTTGTCGATGCTTTCTTCTCATACAAAGGTATGCGATGGAACGGGTGAGTAGGTCATTCTTTTTTGCCAGAACAACCTATGAGACTACGCGATGGGACAAAAGAATCTTGACTGCGATGTGATAAAAAGGTATGAGGGTGTAGATTTCATCCTAAGTCAGGTATTTCATGCCTATTTTAGGTTGCTCGATACGATTGTGTGCCTATTTTCATGCGTGTGATCGCAGGTTTGAGGGGCTGTTTACGCGTGTGGGAGTGTTCGTGTGATTGTATTCTACATTATAATAGAAGCGTGTGATTAGAGTGTCACCAGGTCAATGTACGGGTGACCTTTTAGGTCATGCGATGACAGTGTCATTTGATAAATTTACGTGGTTCATGGAGTGCGTGCGAGAGCGTCGCGCAGTTGGCGCGGGCGATGGC
This sequence comes from Chloranthus sessilifolius, assembly GCA_021018995.1. Taxonomy (NCBI): domain Eukaryota; kingdom Viridiplantae; phylum Streptophyta; class Magnoliopsida; order Chloranthales; family Chloranthaceae; genus Chloranthus; species Chloranthus sessilifolius. Next base: position 80,505,772 of record CM037591.1, read on the forward strand.
TTATTTGCACGCTTTGGTTAAGGCACACGATTTGAATTGTGTGCAGTGTGTGTGGTGCGTGATCGAATTAAACACACGTGTTCAGGCATGTGATTCAGGTCGTACTCTATATATGCGAGGGAGACTTCATTTGTTTTCATTCTGGTTTAGTCTCGAAATTTGACCTTTTTCTGTATATCTTGTGTTCTGAAATTCATGTTTTAGTGATATCGAGTGATGCAACCGTCCGATTGGGACGTCGTTTCTTCCTATATTCATTATTTCGTGTGATCTCCGTCCTGATGTGATGCTCGTGGATGGCATTGTTCTGAGAATGAGCGGTATTAGGAATGAGGGTGCTAGTCTTCTCATCAGTCCTTTTTAGGGAGCGGTGAAGGCAACATTGACAGGCGAGGTGAAGATAGCAGAAGAGGAGTAAAAAGTGGAGGGATGTGTTTCCCAACCAGTTCTCCCTAAAGTCTCCAATCGGATGCTCCGAGCAGAATCTGCTCCTCGCTTCGTCTCAGTTTGAACTCAGTCTTCGTTTTGGGTTGTAGGTTAAAGTTTTAGGTTTTCGTTTTGGGTTGTAAATTCAGGAGGTATGCCTCCAGTGATATTTGTAAAACTTTTGAGTCATAAATGAAGGGGAATTTCTTTTGTTTTATTGTGCTTGTTTATTTGTTTAAGCTTATTAATGGATTGGTTGGATTTATCTGATTTATTTGATCTATTTTAGGATTTAATTTAGCTTGAAGTTCAGTTTATTTTATGGGGTTTGTTTAGAGGTTTTACTTGGTTCTGAGGGGTTTGGTCGGGGCATTTTTTGGTCTTAAACAAGTTAGGGTCTCATTTTAGAGGGCTTTTTTTTTGTTTAAAGTTTTGTCTAGTTTAAGGTTTGATTTAACTTGAGTTTTGGTCTTTTGTTTGATTCAACATGAGACTTAAAAGGTGTGAGTTTCCAAGGGTTCTAGATGGGTGTTAAATGTTTAAATCCTATTGGTTTACCTAGGCTTGGGGGGATTGGTGTTTCTTAGGGGGTTAAGTGTTGTATAATTATTGGTTCATCTGAGTTTGTCATGGATTGTGGTCTTTCAAAGGGGGTATGTGTTTATTTTAGATTTAATTAGATTAGAAAGGTTTAAAGGTGTGACACTTGTCATTTGGTAATTTAGGAGGTATAGTTTATAAATGTGTGAGCGAAAAGTTTTGATTTCTTGTTGTTTTAGATTTTATTCCAAGTTTGGGATTAAAAGTTTAGGGGTATTTTGTTTTGGGCATTTTCTTGTTCATAAATGTCTTTTCTTCCTTTCTTTTTTGTATCCCGGGTTTTGGACCTGAAGAGTTGTGTTTATTGCGTGAATTGTTGAGAATCGACAGGATTGGAAATGCAAGATAGCAGTCAAATTGCTGCCATGCTAAGGGAAGAGGGGAAGATGGGATTTTGTTTTCCCGAATAAATCCGGATTTGTGTATTGCCTGAATGTACGGATTTTAAGTTTCTTGTTTTGAGTTATATATTCTGAGGGTATGCCCTCAGTGTATTTTTTAATTATTTTATTTATTTATGAAGTGATTATGATTTTAATTTCTTTTGTAAATTTAGGTTTAGTTTGTTTTGTAGCTTATTTCATTTATTTTGAGTGCGAGGTTTACTTGTTTAATTAATTTATTTTGGATCGGGGCATGTTAGGAGCATTTTTTTATTTTGACTTAGTTTGGGCCTATTTGGAGTGTATGAACGATGGAGATATTTTTCTTGTTTAGTTTCGCCTTAGTTAGAGCAAGTTTTTTTTTGTTTGTTTAGTTTTGGTTGAAGTGTGTAAACAGTGTCGAGGCATTTGTTTTAGTTTGGTCTTAGTTTGGAGCATTTTCTTTTAGTTATCGGGGTGCAAATTTTTTTAAGTCTGAAATGTTTTGGATTGGGCTTAACAAGGGTGTGGTTTAGGCTAATAATTAGTGTTGGCAATCACCCAATTTAGGCCTGTGAACGTGCTGTCCTGGGCATTTTTTGTTGTGTTTCTGGGGAATTGCGCGCTTCACTCCGAGCGCATAAATTAATTGCCCGCCAGAGGGTGCACGTGCGTTCAAAGCGTCAGAACGTTATTAAGCGCCAGTTTTCGGTTGTTTGACCGATTTAAACGCATGGTACCATGTGCGTGATTAGGGTGGTGGCTGGTCACTATACAGGTGATGTTGGTTGTGTTTGCCTCCCCTCAAATGAGGGTCTAAAATCATCAATAAAACTAGGCAGACACACTCACATAGACCTGTAAGTAGTTAGGGTTTGTTGTAGCAAGTTTTACAAAAATGGTGAATAAGGGAATGTCCATAGGGAGGTTAGTTTAAAAATATGATAAATCTCCAAATCTGTATTAGATATAGCACCCTAACTATTGCTAAGTTAGCTAAAAGGCAGGGGAGAGGTTCAAAATGGATTGTCACTTAAACTACGCTAAAATTGAACATAGACTAAATTTGATCGAGTTTAGGAACTTAGATCTTGCAAGGGAAGAGAGTAAAAAGCAGAAAATGGAGAAGTGTAGCTTAGAGATTAGTCTTCACTGAAATCAGATTCAATTAATCATGCTATAGAGGTTCAGAGCACACAATTCCCTCGCTGGCTATAAGCACAGCTGCAGGGTATAAATTCCACTCCAAATCATAGGATCCACCTGGTCTTAAGGCTATGATCTGTCCACTTTAATGGTCACAGACCATCGTATAGACTTTATCGAATCCATGGATTTGCTACAGACAAATCCAATTGGAGCCTGAGCTTGGGCTAATCTTAAGGTTATGATCTGTCCACTTTAATGTTCACAGAACATCTTGGGGTTCTCCTCCAGAGCTAGAACATCAACTAGAGCAATTAAAACCACTATAGATGCTACAATTCTTAGGTCACAGACTCAAGGAATCACAAGAGTAACAAATCCAGGGAGATCGGGTGGTATCCAAGAGGCCTACCAGTTAAGTCGGTGAGCTGATCTACAACTCCTCTACACAAATCCGATCGATCACCAAATGAAACCAAAGGAACTTTAGATCTAATTAAAGCATTAAAAATAGCATTTACATTGCAATTAAAGTCACTCTACAATGGAAACACTCTCAGATCTGTAGTCTATGCAACTGAGAACCCACAATGGCAATCTTAACCTTACCCAATTACAAATCTAACCTCTCTCCTTGCTACTCTAGGGGAATTAGCCAACCATTGTTAGGCTAAAGGAGGGAAAATGGAATTGCTCTGCAAGTGCTAATCTCTAGAATTTGGCTCAGATCTCGATCCCCCCTCCCAATGGCAATTGGGGGTCTCTATATATAGCTTTTTCCCATGTTTTTCTTGCCAAAAATCCCTTCTAGAAGGTCGTCAGAGTTTGTTAGAGTTCTGTTAGAGCACGTGGGTCAGTTAGGGCTTCCTAGGGCATCTTCTGGAACCATCATGTCGGTTATCAAGTGCCTCGGGTTGCGTGCTGTAGGTCACTGAATCACAACGTGTGCACAGCTGAATTTCTGAGAAGTTTTGCACACGATTTCGACAGGTTCAAGAACCTTTCAACAGGTTGGAATAGAGCATTTTGGTCCTTTTCTAGGTTCTCAGATCTCTTCGATAGGTTTCGATAGGATGAGCCTTCTCTTAGAGTTTCAGCATTCTCTGTCCTTGGCTTGGAGTATTCGACAGGTTGGAAGGGCTCTTCGACAGGTTGGAGAACCATTTCGACAGGTTCCGCTCTGCATTCCACCATTTCGATAGGTTTGCTTTTAGTCTTATCGAAAGGATCAATCACCCTTCGATAGGTTCAAGAAACCATTCGATAGGTTCCTTTGACGTTTCAGGCAAGTTTTCGATAGGATGATTTCTTCCTTCCTTTCAGCTGCTCGATAGGTTCTTGGATTCTATCGAACTCCTCTGTCCACACGAATTCATCCTTCTTCTGCCTTCAGATCCTATCGAAAACATCTTCAACTGCACGAATTCTTCCTTTCTTTGTTTTCAGCTCCTATCGAAATCTTCAGGTGACCAATCGATAGGATGTTTTCACTGCTTTTCCTTCACCTTGCCTCGTAGCCACGTGCTCCAAGGGTCCGATGTGCTACCCTCCGTGTGTTGTTCTTTGGGTTTGTCTGTGCTAAGAGATAACCCTTTTGGGCATTCTTGACCTGGTTTTTACGCATTAATGTCCTTATTTATTGCTGTCTACAAAATGCTCTTCACAGAAACTTATTAGTGTGCTCACAGGTCTATTAATGGTCAGATTAGAGGGTGAAAAGTGGCATTTTTCACCACTTAACACACCCCAAACTTAAGCTTTGCTAGTCCCTGAGCAAAGGAGAACAAAAAAACAAAATTAAAATGCCACTATCATAGGGAGCACAGATGCATTTAACATATGCACCAAGCCTTTTAAACCCCTAAGTGATCCCTAGTGGAGGAGTGAAGTCTCCTGAGGGTTTTCAATGAAGGTACCCACAAACTTCTCCAATAATGTTAGATAATCGTAGTACATCTTGCTAAATAGAGTTTCAGTAAACTAGAATAAATTCTCACCATGTCTTTTCAGATCTAGAGGGTTTTCAGCAGAAAAGTCACCAACTTAAATCATGAAATTTTGCAGTAATTCCTTCATCATCAATAAGTTCATGTAAAGGCATAGTGTTTGAAGATCAATGCATGCCTCACCTTTCATTTGAGAATTCTGTTTTGATACTACCCCCTCAAATTGGATTTCAGGCTCAAGTCTCACCAGGGCTGTTAACTCACTACACAGATGAAGGGTGTAGAATTTCACACAACTCAACAGCAGTTACAGTCCTCAAATAGGGATATCCCCAGCTATACTACAAGTAACTAATTTATTGGCATACACATGCCATACCCCCAAACCTAAACTAAACTATGTCCTCACTGTTTTCAGCATCAGGGGAGTAGCAGTTTATGAACAGAGCAAAACCCAAAGCAAGTAGACAACTAAACAAAAAAAAATATATTATTAACAGAGGTAAACAGAGTAGAAACTAAAGCATTTTATTACAATGAGCAAGTAGAAAGAAGCGAAAAGCAGGCCAGCGGGCAAAAATCCCAGGCAAACGTGGAAATCTCCCCCCAAGCTCAGGGATATCCCTAGCCTGCATAAGGTGGAAGAGGAACTGTAAGCCAGGAGAGGAGGAAGAAAAGGAAAAAGAAGTTGGTCAGGGGAAAGGGGGGTGGGTGGTGGAGGAGGATGATAGTGGCAAAGCCGGTACGTCGGTCTTCAGCCTCTTCTTCTCCAGTCTATCTTTGTCCGTTTCCTCCATAGCGAGGATCCGCTGTACCTCCCCATATTCATCCCAAAGGAATTGCAACGGGTTTGGTTCCTTGGGGTGTAATGGCTCCAGCCAGAAGAGGTAAAGTTGCGCAGGAGTGAGCGTGGGCTTTCCATTTGCCATAGTTATGAGGAGGAGTGCAGAGGGTAGAAGGGATGGGCTGAAGTCGAGCTATCTGCATCTATTTAAGGTGGAAGTGTGAGGCAATATGAAGCCGTGCATTCAATATCCCCGCCGCCAATGAAAAGGGATGAATGGGTACTTCGATCAATCAGCCTGGGGAATGAAAACGTGCATTAACAGGCAGCCTATATTTAGCTTGGGGAGTTACAGCGCTGGGCAGAAAAGCATAGGCTGCTGAGTTTAAGGCTTGTGTGTCTTGCATTGTACAAGGTAATGCTGTGGTAAAATTTCTAAGCAAGGAAGGAGTGAGGGGGGGTGATTTCGATAGGATGAGTGAAGAGTGTCGACAGGTTAAGGCTTCCTATCGAAGTCTCACAAGTATGGGGTTGGCAATTGAATGCTCCCGATAGGTTTAACCCGCCCTATCGAACAGAATAAGCATGCATTCGATAGGCTGGGATGGCCGCTTGCGATAGGTCGGTGTCAATCTTGAGAGGTGGATAAAAACATTCACTTCGTTAGGATGCAGGCGAGTGAGAGCAACCTTTCGATAGGTGGGGTATGACATTTATCACTCTTTTTGATAGGTTCTAGGCAAGAGTCCAAAACCTATGACAAAGTTGTTCTTACCTATCGAGAAGTCTCAGCACCTATCAAAATCCTCACCAATCCTATCGACATCGTACTTAACTTAACGAAAGGTCCAAATGACCTATCGAGAGGTTCAATGAGCTCAATAACATGGTCTTTTTATTAGGTTGTAATGTGGCTTATGGGGGATGTTTTTTAAAGAATAAAAAGGTAAAATAGGATTCAAAATTGAGAAAACAGGGAGGCTAAGGAGGTGGTCTAGACAACACCTTCATCATTTCAGCACAATTCCATTTATTTCTTGAATTTTCAGAGCCAAAGTGGCCAGCTTCTTCTCTTCCTTTCAATATTTCAATGCAATGAATTCTCTCCCTCATTCTTTTAATCTATTTTTCTTTTTTTTTTTTTAAGTTGGAATACCACAAATACCACCAACTGTGTTTTTCTTTCTTTCAACCATATTTAACACCTTGCTGCTCTAACCTTGCTTCTCCTTCCTCTTCCTGATTTCTCGATTTGTTGGGGTGAAATAGGACAAAAGGTTTTCGGTTTAAAATTTTTGGTTTTCAAAAAAAATAATTGGGACTTTTAAGGCTCAACTGGTGTGCATCAAGGGCAGTTCAAAGGTGGGACACTTTAAGCTCAAACTGACCAAGGAATGGCCTTACATCATGTCCTCAATGTCATGAATGCTGTCAAGCTGTTTCAACTTGGAATTGCCTAACTTCTAGTGATTAAATTTAGATTTAGTCAGTCCATAGAGCAGAAAAATTTCCAAGCCACTCTTCAAGGAAACTTTTTCAGGCCGAAATCTCACTGGGTATGGCCTTCCATCTAATTTTCAGGGGTGTGTCTTCACAATTTCCTCTCATTTCATGTTTACTGCACATAAAAATTATTTTTCACCAATTGTTGACATTTGCCTTATGAAGTCTATTGAACTACGGCTTATTTCAGTTTCAAATAGTTGTTTTCTTAATTTCATCTTTTTACAGAAATCCCAGTGGAAATTTACTCTAATTAATTCCAAACGCTTCATTTTAGCCTAGCTGTACTACAAGTAACTAATTTATTGGCATACATACATGCCATACCCCCAAACATAAACTAAACAGTGTCCTCACTATTTTCAGCATCACGGGAGTAGCAGTTTATGAACAGAGCAAAACCCAACGCAAGTAGACAACTAAATAGAAAAAATATATATTATTAACAGAGGTATACAGAATAGAAACTAAAGCATTTTATTACAATGGGCAAGCCGAAAGAAGTTGAAAGCAAGGTGGGCAAAATCCTGTGAAACGAAGAAATCTCCCCAGTGGCTCAGGATATCCCACGCATCAGGTGGAAGAGGAACTGTAAGCCAGGAGGGGAGGAAGAAAAGGAAAAAGAAGGGGGTCAGGGGAAAGGGGGGCGGGTGGTGGAGGATGGTGGCGGCGAGGCCGGTAACTCGGTCTTCAGCCACTTCTTCTCCTGTCTATCTTTGTCTGTTTCCTCCGTAGCGAGGATCCGCTGTACCTCCTCATATTCATTCCAAAGGAATTGCAATGGTCTGGTTCCTTGGGGTGTCTGCACCATCAAGAGGTCAAGTTCTTGCGAGGAGTGAGCGTGGGCTTGCCATCAGCCATAGTTATGAGGAGGAGTACAGAGGGTAGAAGGGATGGGCCGAAATTGAGCTATTTGCATCAATTTAAGGTGGGCGTGAGGGAATATGAAGCAGTGCATTCAATATCGCCGTCGTCGATGAAAAGGGATGAATGGGTACTTCGATCAATCAGCCTGGGGAACAAAAAAGTGCAATAACTGGCAGCCTAAATTTAGCTTGGGGAGTTACAGCGCTGGGCATAAAACCTGGGCGTGCAGAGTTTAAGGCTCGTCTTGTCATGCGGTTGTACATGGTACACATGGGTAAAATTTCTCGCGCAACGTAAGTGTACAATAACCATGGAAGGAGTGAGGGGGGGGGGGTTTCGATAGAATAAGTGAAGAGTGTTGACAGGTTAAGGCCTCCTATCGAAGTCTCACAAGTATGGGGTTGGCAATTGAATGCTCTCCATAGGTTTAACCCGTCTTATCAAACAGAATAAACATGCATTCGATAGGCTGGGATGGCCATTAGCGATAGGTCGGTGTCCTGTCGAACAGAGGGTGGATAAAAACATTCACTTCGTTAGGATGCAGCAGAGTGAGAACAACCTTTTGATAGGTGGGGTATGACATTTATCACTCTTGTCGATAGGTTCCAGGCAAGAGTCCAGAACCTATTGCAAAGTTGTTCTTACCTATCGAGAAGTCTCAGCACCTATCGAAATCCTCACCAATCCTATCGACATCAGCGGCTGACTTAACGAAAGGTCCAAATGACCTATCGAGAGGTTCAATGAGGTCAATAACATGGTCTTTTTATTAGGTTGTATTGTGGCTTATGGGGGAAGTTTTTTAAAGAATAGAAAGGTAAAATAGGATTCAAAATTGAGAAATCAGTAAAGGTAAGGAGGTGGTCTAGACAACACCTTCATCATTTCCGCACAATTCCATTTATTTCTTGAATTTTCAGGGCCAAAGTGGCCAGCTTCTTCTCTTCCTTTCAATCTTTCAATGAAATGAATTCTCTCCCTCATTCTTTTAATCTATTTTTCTTTTTCTTTTTTTAAGTTGGAATACCACAAATACCACCAACTGTGTTTTTCTTTCTTTCAACCATATTTAACACCTTGCTCCTCTAACCTTGCTTCTCCTTCCTCTTCCCCGATTTCTTAGATTTGGGGTGAATCTGAAATAGGACAAAAGGTTTTTGGTTTAAAATTTCTGGTTTTCGTAAAAGAAAATTAGGACTTTTGAGGCTCAACTGGTGTGCATCAAGGGCAGTTCAGAGGTGGGACATTTTAAGCTCAAATTGACCAAGGAAAGGCCTTACGTCATGTCCTCAATGTCATGAATGCTGTCAAGCTGTTTCAACTTTGAATTGCCTAACTTCTAGTGATTAAAATTAGATCCACTTAGTCTATAGAGCAGAAAAATTGCCAAGGCACTCATCAAGGAAACTTTTTCAGGCCCAATTCTCATTGGGTATGGCCTTCAATCTAATTTTCAGGGGTGTGTCTTCACAATTTCCTCTCATTTCAGGTTTACTGCACATCAAAATTATTTTTCACCAATTGTTGACATTTGCTTCATGAAGTATGTTGAACTACCGCTTAATTCAATTTCAAATAGTAGTTTTCTTAATTTCCTCTTTTTCCAAAAATTCCAGTGGAAATTTACTCTAATTAATTCCAAACACTTCATTTTAGCCTTGTTGTACTACAAGTAACTAATTTATTGGCATACATACATGCCATACCCCTAAACCTAAACTAAACAGTGTCCTCACTGTTTTAAGCATCAGGGGAGTAGCAGTTAATGAACAGAGCAAAACCCAAAGCAAGTAGACAACTAAACAAAAAAAATAAAATTTTTAACAGAGGTATATGTAGTAGAAACTAAAGCATTTTATTACAATGGGCAAGCAGAAAGAAGCTAAAAGCAGGTCGGTTGGCAAAAACTCCAGGCAAACGAAGAAATCTCCCCCTGCTCAGGATATCCCTCATTGCATCGGTGGAAGAGGAATCAGAAGCTAGGAGGGGAAGAAGAAGAGGAAAAAGAATGGGGTCTGGGAAAAGGGGGGCGGGTGGTGGAGGAGGATGGTGGCGGTGAAGCCGGTAACTCGGTCTTCAGCCTCTTCTTCTCCTGTCTATCTTTGTCCGTCTCCTCCGTAGCGAGGATCCGTTGTACCACCTCGTATTCATCCCAAAGGAATTACAACGGGTCTGGTTCCTTGGGGTGTAATGGCTCCAGCCAGAAGAGGAAAAGTTGTGCAGAGTGAGTGAGCGTGGGCTTACCATCTGCCATAGTTATGAAGAGTGCAGAGGGTAGAAGGGGTGGGCAGAAGTCGAGCTATCTGCATCTATTTAAGGAGGAAGTGTCAGGGAATATGAAGCGGTGCATTCAATATCACCGTCGTCGATCAAAAGGGATTAATGGGTACTTTGATTAATCAGCCTGGGGAACTAAAACGTGCATTAACTGGTAGCCTATATTTAGCTTGGGGTGTTACAGCGCTGGGCAGAAAAGCAGGGGGTGCAGAGTTTAAGGCTCATGCTGTGTGCAGTTGTACATGGTACACGTGGGTAAAATTTCTCGCGCAGCACAAGTGCATAATAAGCATGGAAGGAATGAGGGGGGGGGGATTTCGATTGGATGGGTGAACAGTGTCGAAAGGTTAAGGCTTCCTATCGAAGTCTCCCAAGTATGGGGTTGGCAATTGAATGCTCTTGATAGGTTCAACCCGTCCTACCGAACAGAATAAACAAGCATTTGATAGGCTGGGATGGCCGCTTGGGATAGGTCGATGTCCTGTCAAATGGAGGCTGGATAAAAACATTCACTTTGTTTGGATGCAGGCGAGTGAGAGCAACCTTTCGATAGGTGGGTATGACATTTATCACTCTTCTCGATAGGTTCCAGGCAAGAGTCCAGAACCCATCACAACGTTGTTCTTACCTATCGAGAAGTCTCAGCACCTATAGAAATCCTCACCAATCCTATCGACATCAGTGGCAAACTTAACGAAAGGTCCAAATGACCTATCGAGAGGTCCAATGAGATCAATAACATTGTCTTTTTATTAGGTTATAATGTGGCCTATGGGAGAATTTTTTTAAAGAACAAAAGGGTAAAGTAGGATTCAAAATTGAGAAATCAGTAAAGGTAACGAGGTGATCTAGACAACACCTTCATCATTTCAGAACAATTCCATTTATTTCTTGAATTTTTGGAGCCAAAGTGGCCAGCTTCTTCTCTTTCTTTCAATCTTTCAATGAAATGACTTCTCTCTCTCATTCTTTTACTCTGTTTTTTTCTTTTTTTCAGTTAGAATACCACAAATACCAGCAACTGTGCTTTTCTTTCTTTCAACTAGATTTAACACCTTGCTCCTCTAACCTTGCTTCTCCTTCCTCTTCCTGATTTCTCAAATTGGCGGTGAACTGAAATAGGATAAAAAGTTTTCGGTTAAAATTTCTGGTTTTCATTAAAGAAAATTGGGACTTTTAAGGCTCAACTGGTGTGCATCAAGGGCAGTTCAAAGGTGGGACATTTTAAGCTCAAACTGGCCTTACTTCATGTCCTCAATGTCATGAATGCTGTCAAGCTGTTTCAACTTGGAATTGCCTAACTTCTAGTGATTAAAATTAGATCCAGTCAGTCCATAGAGAAGAAAAATTATCAGGGCACTCTTCAAGGAAACTTTTTCAGGCCCAAATCTCACTGGGTATGGCCTTCCATCTAATTTTCAGGGGTGTGTCTTCACAATTTCCTCTCATTTCAGGTTTACTGCACATCAAAATTATTTTTCACCAATTGTTGACATTTGCCTCATGAAGTCTGTTGAACTACGGCTTATTTCAGTTTTGAATAGTTGTTTTCTGAATTTCCTCTTTTTACAAAAATTCCAGTGGAAATTTACTCTAATTAATTCCAAACGCTTCATTTTAGCCTAGCTGTACTACAAGTAACTAATTTATTGGAATACATACATGCCATACCCCCAAACCTAAACTAAACAGTGTCCTCACTATGTTCAGCATCAGGGGGGTGGCAGTTTATGAATAGAACAAAACCCAAAGCAAGTAGACAACTAAACCAAAAAAATATATATTATTAACAGAGGTATACATAGTAGAAACTAAAGCATTTTATTACAATGGGCAAGTAGAAAGAAGCTAAAAGCAGGTCGGTGGGCAAAAATCCCAGGCAAATGAAGAAATCACTCCCTCGGCTCAAGGATATCCCCAGCCTGCATCAGGTGGAAGAGGAACTGTAAGTCAGAAGGGGAGGAAGAAAAGGAAAAAGAAGGGGGTCAGGGAATGGGGGGTGGTGGTGGGAAGGATGGTGGCTGGCTTGAATCGGTCTTCAGCCTCTTCTTCTCCTATCTTTCTTTGTCTGTTTCCTCCGTAGCGATGATCCGCTATACCTCCTCATATTCATCCCAAAGGAATTGCAACAGGTCTGGTTCCTTGGGGTGTAATGGCTCTAGCCAGAAGAGGTAAAGTTGCCCAAAAGTGAGCGTGGGCTTGCCATCTGACACAGTTATGAGGAGTGTAGAGGGTAGAAGGGATGGGCCGAAGTCGAGCTATCTACATCGATGTAAGGTGGAAGTGTGAGGGAATATGAAGCAATGCATTCAATATTGCCGTCATTGATGAAAAGGGATGAATGGGTACTTCGATCAATTCACGTGGGGAATGAAAACGTGCATTAAATGACACCCTATATTTAGCTTGGGGAGTTACAACACTGGGCAGAAAACCAGGGGGTGCAGAGTTTAAGGCTCGTGCTGTGCACAGTTGTACATGGGACACGTGGGTAAAATTTTCGCACTAAGCAGGGAAGGAGTGAGGGGGGGCGATTTCGATAGGATGAGTGAAGAGTGTCGACAGGTTAAGGCTTCTTATCGAAGTCTCACAAGTATGGGGTTTGCAATTGAATGCTCCTGATAGGTTTAACCCGCCCTATCGAACATAATAAGCATGCATTCGATAAATTTGGGATGGCGCTATGATAGGTCGTGTCTGTCGAACGGAAGGGTGGATAAAAACATTCACTTCATTAGGATGTAGGCGAGTGAGAGCAACCTTTCAATAGGTGGGGTATGACATTTATCACTCTTGTCGATAGGTTCCAGGCAAGAGTCCAGAACCTATCGCAAAGTTGTTCTCACCTATCGGGAAGTCTCAGCACCTATCGAAATCCTCACCAATCCTATCGACATCAGCGGCTGACTTAATGAAAGGTCCAAATGACCTATCGAGAGGTTCAATGAGGTCAATAACATGGTCTTTTTATTAGGTTGTAATGTGGCTTATGGGTGAAGATTTTTAAAGAATAAAAGGGTAAAATAGGATTCAAAATTTAGAAATCAGTAAAGGTAAGGAGGTGGTCTAGACAACACCATCATTTCAGCAAAATTCCATTTATTTCTTGAATTTTTAGAGCCAAAGTGGCCAGCTTCTTTTCTTCCTTTCAATCTTTCAATGAAATTACTTCTCTCTCTCATTCTTTGACTTTGTTTTTTTTTTTTTTAACTTGGAATACCATAAATACCACCAACTATGTTTTTCTTTCTTTCAACCAGATTTAACACCTTGCTCCTCTAACCTTGCTTCTCCTTCCTCTTCCAGATTTCTTAGATTGGGGGTGAATTGAAATAGGACAAAAGGTTTTGGTTTAAAATTTCTGGTTTTCATTAAAGAAAATTGGGACTTTTGGCTCAATTGGTGTGCATCAAGGGCAGTTCAAAGGTGGGACACTTTAAGCTCAAACTGACCAAGGAATGGCCTTACTTCATGTCCTCAATGTCATGAATGTTGTCAAGCTGTTTCAACTTGAAATTGCCTGACTTCTAGTGATTAAAATTAGATCCAGTCAGTCCATAGAGCAGAAAAATTGCTAAGGCACTCTTCAAGGAAACTTTTTCAAGCCCAAATCTCACTGGGTATGACCTTCCATCTAATTTTCATGGGTGTGTCTTCACAATTTTCTCTCTTTTCAAGTTTACTGCACATCAAAATTATTTTTCACCAATTGTTGACATTTGCCTTATGAAGTCTGTTGAACTACGGCTTATTTCAGTTTCAAATAGTTGTTTCCTTAATTTCATCATTTTACAAAAATTCTAGTGGAAATTTACTCTAATGAATTCCAAACGCTTCATTTTAGCCTAGCTGTACTACAAGTAACTAATTTATTGGCATACATACATGCCATACCCCCAAACCTAAACTACACAGTGTCCTCACTATTTTCAGCATCACGAGTAGCAGTTTATGAATAGAGCAAAACCCAACGCAAGTAGACAACTAAACAAAAAAAATATATATTATTAACAGAGGTCTACAGAATAGAAACTAAAGCATTTTATTACAATGGGCAAGCTGAAAGAAGTTGAAAGCAGGCCGGTGGACAAAAATCCCAGGCAAACGAATAAATCTCCCACAGGCTCGTGGATATCCCCACCGCATCATTTGGAAGAGGCTTGTAAGCCAAGAGGGGAGGAAGAAAAGGAAAAAGAAGGGGGTCAGGGGAAAGGGGGGTGGGTGGTGGAGGAGGACGGTGGCGAAGCCGGTAACTCGTCATCCGCCTCTTCTTCTCCTGTCTATCTTTGTCCGCTTCTCCAGAAGCGAGGATCCATTGCACTCCTCATATTCATCCCAAAGGAATTGCAACGGGTCTGGTTCCTTGGGGTGTAATGGCACCAGTCAAAAGAGGTAAAGTTGCGCAGGAGTGAGCGTGGGCTAGCCATCTGCCATAGTTATGAGGAGGAGTACAAAGGGTAGAGGGGATGGGCCGAAATCAAGCTATTTGCATCTATTTAAGGTGGAAGTGTGAGGGAATATGAAGCGGTGCATTCAATATTGCCGCCGTCGATGAATAGGGATGAATGGGTACTTCGATCAATCAGCCTGGGGAACAGAAAAGTGCATTAACTGGCATCATATATTTAGCTTGGGGAGTTACAGAGCTGGGCAGAAAACTAGGGGGTGCAGAGTTTAAGGCTCGTGCTGTGCGCAGTTGTACTTGGTACACGTGGGTAAAATTTCTCGCGCAGTGTAAGTGCGCAATAACCATAGAAGGAGTGAGAGGGGGGGATTTCGATAGGATGAGTGAAGAGTGTCGGCAGGTTAAGGCCTCCTATCGAAGTCTCACAAGTATGGGGTTGGCAATTGAATGCTCTCGATAGGTTGAACCCGTCCTACCGAATAGAATAAACATGCATTCGATAGGCTGGGATGGCCGCTTGCGATAGGTCGGTGTCCTGTCGAACGGAGGGTGGATAAAAACATTCACTTCGTTAGGATGCAGGCGAGTGAGAGCAACCTTTCGATAGGTGGGGTATGACATTTATCACTCTTGTCGATAGGTTCCAGGCAAGAGTCCAGAACCTATCACAAAGTTGTTCTTACCTATCGAGAAGTCTCAGCACCTATCAAAATCCTAACCAATCCTATCGACATCAGTGGCTGACTTAACGAAAGGTCCAAATGACCTATCGAGAGGTTCAATGAGCTTAATAACATGGTCTTTTTATTAGGTTGTAATGTGGCTTATGGGGAAAGTTTTTAAAGAAAAAAAGGTAAAATAGGATTCAAAATTGAGAAATCAAGAAGGTAAGGAGGTGGTCTAGACAACACCTTCATCATTTCAGCACAATTCCATTTATTTCTTGAATTTTCAGAGCCAAAGTGGCCAGCTTCTTCTCTTCCTTTCAATCTTTCAATGTAATTCATTCTCTCCCTCATTCTCTTAGTCTGTTTTTCTTTTTTTATTTCTATGTTGGAATACCACCAACTGTGTTTTTCTTTCTTTCAACCTTATTTAAAACCTTCTGCCCTAACCTTGCTTCTCCTTCCTCTTTTTGATTTCTCAGATTTGGGGTCAACTGAAATAGGACAAAAGGTTTTTGGTTTAAAATTTCTGGTTTTCATAAAAGATAATTGGGACTTTTAAGGCTCAACTAGTGTGCATCAAGGGCAGTTCAAAGGTGGGACATCTTAAGCACAAACTGACCAAGGAATGGCCTTACATCATGTCCTCAATGTCATGAATGTTGTCAAGCTATTTCAACTTTGATTTGCCTAACTTCTAGTGATTGAAATTAGATCCACTCAGTCTATAGAGCAGAAAAATTGTCAAGGCACTCTTCAAGGAAACTTTTTTAGGCCCAAATCTAACTGGGTATGGCCTTCAATCTAATTTTCAGGGTGTGTCTTCACAATTTCCTCTCATTTCAGGTTTACTGCACATCAAAATTATTTTTCACCAATTGTTGACATTTGCTTGATGAAGTCTGTTGAACTACGGCTTATTTCAGTTTTGAATAGTTGTTTTCTTAATTTCCTCTTTTTCAAAAAAATCCAGTGGAAATTTACTCTAATTAATTCCAAACACTTCATTTTAGCCAAGCTGTACTACAAGTAACCAATTTATTGGCATCCATACATGCCATAGCCCCAAACCTAAACTAAACAGTGTCCTCACTATTTTAAGCATCAGGGGAGTAGCAGTTTATGAACAGACCAAAACCCAAAGCAAGTAGACAACTAAACAAAAAAAAAATTGATTAACAGAGGTATATGTAGTAGAAACTAAAGCATTTTATTACGATGGGCAAGCAGAAAGAAGCTAAAAGTAGGTCGGTGGGCAAAAATTCCAGGCAAACGAAGAAATCTACCCCCCGGCTAAGGGATATCCCTAGCCTGCATCAGGTGGAAGAGGAACTGTAAGATAGGAGGGGACGAAGAAAAGGAAAAAGAAGGGGGTCAGGGAAAAGGGGAGCGGGTGGTGGAGAAGGATGGTGGCGGGGAAGCCGGTAACTCGGTCTTCAGCCTCTTCTTCTCCTGTGTATCTTTGTTTGTTTCCTCCATAGCGAGGATCCGTTGTACCACCTCATATTCATCCCAAAGGAATTACAATGGGTCTGGTTCCTTGGGGTGTAATGGCTCCTGCCAGAAGAGGTAAAGTTGCGCAGGAGTGAGCGTGGGCTTGCCATCTGCCATAGTTATGAGGAGGAGTGCAGAGGGTAGAAGGAGTGGGCCGAATTCGAGCTATCTGGATCTATTTAAGGTGGAAGTGTCAGGGAATATGAAGCGGTGCATTCAATATCACCACCGTCGACGAAAAGGGATGAATGGGTACTTTGATTAATCAGCCTGGGGAACGAAAATGTGCATTAACTGGTAACCTATATTTAGCTTGGGGTGTTACAGCATTGGGCAGAAAAGCAGGGGGTGCAGAGTTTAAGGCTTGTGCTGTGTGCAGTTGTACATGGTACACATGGGTAAAATTTCTCGCGCAGCACAAGTGCACAATAAACATGGAAGGAATGAGGGGGGGGGGGATTTCGATAGGATGAGTGAAGCGTGTCGACAGGTTAAGGCTTCCTATCGAAGTCTCCCAAGTATGGGGTTGGCAATTGAATGCTCTCGACAGTTTAACGTCCTATCGAACAAAATAAACATCCATTGGATAGGTTGGGATGGCCGCTTTGGGATAGGTCGTTGTCCTGTCGAATGGTGGGTGGAAAAAAACTTTCACTTCGTTTGGATGCAAAGTAGTGAGAGCAACTCTTTCGATAGGTGGTATGACATTTATCACTCTTCTCGATAGGTTCGGGCAAGAGTCCGAGAACCTATCACAAAGTTGTTCTTACCTATCGAGAAGTCTCAGCCCCTATCGAAATCCTCACCAATCTTATCGACAATAGCGGCAAACTTAATGGAAGGTCCAAATGACCTATCGAGAGGTCCAATGAGATCAATAACATTGTCTTTTTATTAGGTTGTAATGTGGCTTATGGGAGAATTTTTTTAAAGAACAAAAGGGTAAAATAGGATTCAAAACTGAGAAATCAGTAAAGGTAAGGAGGTGGTCTAGACAACACCTTCATCATTTCAGAACAATTCCATTTATTTCTTTAATTTTCGGAGCCAAAGTGGCCAGCTTCTTCTCTTTCTTTCAATCTTTCAATGAAATTACTTCTCTCTCTCATTCTTTTACTCTGTTTTTTTTTTTTTTTTTCAGTTGGAATACCACAAATACCACCAACTGTGCTTTTCTTTCTTTCAACCAGATTTAACACCTTGCTCCTCTAACCTTGCTTCTCCTTCCTCTTCCTAATTTCTCAGATTGGCGGTGAACTGAAATAGGACAAAAGGTTTTCCGTTTAAAATTTCTGGTTTTCATTAAAGAAAATTGGGACTTTTAAGGATCAACTAGTGTGCATCAAGGGCAGTTCAAAGGTGGGACATTGTAAGCTCAAACTGATCAACGAATGGCCTTACTTCATGTCCTCAATGTCATGAATGCTGTCAAGCTGTTTCAACTTGGAATTGCCTAACTTCTAGTGATTAAATTTAGATCCAGTCAGTCCATAGAGCAGAAAAATTGTCAAGGCCCTCTTCAAGGAAACTTTTTCAGGCCCAAATCTCACTGGGTATGGCCTTCCATCTAATTTTTAGGGGTGTGTCTTCACAATTTCCTCTCATTTTAGGTTTACTGCACATCAAAATTATTTTTCACCAATTGTTGACATTTGCCTCAAGAAGTCTTTTGAACTACGGCTTTTTTCAGTTTCGAATAGCTGTTTTCTTAATTTCCTCTTTTTACAAAAATTCTAGTGGAAATTTACTCTAATTAATTCCAAACGCTTCATTTTAACCTAGCTGTACTACAAGTAACTAATTTATTGGCATACATACATGCCATACCCCCAAACCTAAACTAAGCAGTGTCCTCACTGTTTTCAGCATCAGGGGAGTGGCAGTTTATGAACAGAACAAAACCCAAAGCAAGTAGACAACTAAACAAAATATATATATATATATATTATTAACAAAGGTATACATAGTTGAAACTAAAGCATTTTATTTCAATGGGCAAGCATAAAGAAGCTAAAAGCAGGTCAGTGGGCAAAAATCCCAGTCAAATGAAGAAATCACCCCCTCGGCTCAAGGATAACCCCATCCTGCATCAGGTGGAAGAGGAACTGTAAGCCAGGAGGGGAGGAAGAAAAGGAAAAAGAAGGGGGTCAGGGTAATGGGGGGCGGGTGGTGGAGAAGGATGGTGGCGACGAAGCCGGTAACTCGGTCATCTGCCTCTTCTTCTCCTATCTATTTTTATTTTTTTCCTCCATTGCGAGGATCAGCTGTACCTCCTCATATTCATCCCAAAGGAATTGCAACGGGTCTGGTTCCTTGGGGTGTAATGGCTCCAGCCAGAAGAGGTAAAGTTGCGCAGAAGTGAGCGTGGGCTTGCCATCTGCCATAGTTATGAGGAGGAGTGTAGAGGGTAGAAGGGATGGGCCGAAGTCGCACTATCTGCATCGATGTAAGGTGGAAGTGTGAGGAAATATGAAGCAATGCATTCAATATTGCTGTCGTTGATGAAAAGGGATAAGTGGGTACTTCGATCAATCCGCATGGGGAATGAAAACGTGCATTAAATGGCAGCCTATATTTAGCTTGGGGAGTTACAGCACTGGGCAGAAAACCAGGGGGTGCAGAGTTTAAGGCTCGTGCTGTGTGCAGTTGTACATGGTACACGTGGGTAAAATTTCTCACACAGCGCAAGTGTATAATAAGCATGGAAGGAGTGGGGGAGAGGGGCGATTTGGATAGGATCAGTGAAGAGTGTTGACAGGTGAAGGCTTCCTATCGAAGTCTCACAAGTATGGGGTTGGCAATTGAATTCTCTCGATAGGTTTAACCTGCCCTATCGAATAGAATAGGCATGCATTTGATATGATGGGATGGCCACTTGCGATAGGCCGGTGTCCTGTCGAACGGAGGGTGGATAAAAACATTCACTTCGTTATGATGCAGGCGAGTGAGAGCAACCTTTCGATAGGTGGGGTATGACATTTATCACTCTTCTCGATAGGTTCTAGGCAAGAGTCCAGATCCTATCGCAATGGTGTTCTTACCTACCGAGAAGTCACAGCACCTATCGAAATCCTCACCAATCCTATCGAAATCAGCGGCTGACTTAACGAAAGGTCCAAATGACCTATCGAGAGGTCCAATGAACTCAATAACATGGTCTTTTTATTAGGTTGTAATGTGGCTAATGGGTGAAGTTCTTATAAGAATAAAAGAGTCAAATAGGATTCAAAATTGAGAAATCAGTAGAGGTAAGGAGGTGGCCTAGACAACACCTTCATCATTTCAGCACAATTCCATTTATTTCTTGAATTTATAGAGCCAAAGTGGCCAGCTTCTTCTCTTCCTTTCAATCTTTCAATGAAATGACTTCTCTCTCTCATTCTTGTACTCTATTTTTTTTTTTTTTTTTATAAGTTGGAATACCACAAATACCACCAACTGTGTTTTTCTTTCTTTCAACCAGATTTAACACCTTGCTCCTCTAACCTTGCTTCTCCTTCCTCTTCCTGATTTCTCAGATTGGGGGTGAACTGAAATAGGACAAAAGGTTTTCGATTTAAAATTTCTGGTTTTCATTAAAGAAAATTGGGACTTTTAAGTCTCAAGTCGTGTGCATCTATGGCAATTCAAAGGTGGGACATTTTAAGCTCAAACTGATCAAGGAATGGCCTTACATCATGTCCTCAATGTCATGAATGCTATCATGTTGTTTCAACTTGGAATTGCCTAACTTCTAGTGATTAAAATTTGATACAGTCAGTCCATAGAGCAGAAAAATTGCCAAGGAACTCTTCAAGGAAACTTTTTTAGGCCTAAATCTCACTGGGTATGGCCTTCCATCTAATTTTCAGGGCTTTGTCTTCACAATTTCCTCTCATTTCAAGTTTACTGCACATCAAAATTATTTTTCACCAATTGTTGACATTTTCCTCAGGAAGTCTGTTGAACTACGGCTTATTTCAGTTTCAAATAGTTGTTTTCTTATTTTCCTCTTTTTAGAAAAATTTTGGTGGAAATTTACTCTAATTTATTCAAAACGCTTCATTTTAGCCTAGTTGTACTACAAGTAACTAATTTATTGGCATACATACATGCCATACCCCCAAACCTAAACTAAACAGTGTCATCACTGTTTCCAGCATCAGGGGAGTAGCAGTTTATAAACAGAGCAAAACCCAAAGCAAGTAAACAGCTAAATAAAAAATATATATATTATTAATAGAGGTATACAGAGTAGAAACTAATGCATTTTATTACAATGGGCAAGTAGAAAGAAGCGAAAAGCAGGCCGGTGGGCAAAAATCTCAGGCAAACGAAGAAATCTCCCTCACTGTGGATTTCTCACCGCCTGTGGAAGAGGAACTGTAAGCCAGGAGGGGAGCAAGAAAAGGAAAAAGAATGGGGTCAGGGGAAAGGGAGATGGGTGGTGGAGGAGGATGGTGGTGGCCAAGCCGGTAACTCGGTCTTCAACCTCTTCTTCTCCTATCTATCTTTGTTCGTTTCCTCCGTAGCGAGGATCCACTGTACCTCCTCATATTCATCCCAAAGGAATTGCAATGGGTCTGGTTCCTTCGGGTGTAATGGCTCCAGCCAGAAGAGGTAAAGTTGCGCAGGAGTGAGCGTGGGCTTACCATCTGTCATAGTTATGAGGAGGAGTGCAAAGGGTAGAAAGGATGGGCCGAAGTCAAGCTATCTGCATCTATTTAAGGTGGAAGTGTGAGGGAATATGAAGTGGTGCATTCAATATCGCCACCGCCGATGAAAAGGGATGAATGGGTACTTCGATCAATCAGTCTGGGGAACGAAAACGTGCATGAACTGGCAGCCTATATTTAGCTTGGGGAGTTATAACACTGGGCAGAAAACCAGGGGGTGCAGAGTTTAAGGCTCGTGCTGTGCGCAGTTGTACAAGTTACACGAGGGTAAAATTTCTCGCGCAACGTAAGTGCACAATAACCATGGACAGAGTGAGGGGGGGGGATTTCGATAGGATGAGTGAAGAGTGTCGACAGGTTAAGGCCTCCTATCGAAGTCTCACGAGTATGGGTTGGCAATTGAATGCTCTCGATAGGTTTAACCCGTCTTATCGAACAGAACATGCATTCGATAGGCTGGGATGGCCACTTGCGATAGGTCGGTGTCCTATCGAACGGAGGGTGGATAAAAACATTCACTTCATTAGGATGCAGGCGAGCGAGAGCAACCTTTCGATAGGTGGGGTATGACATATATCACTCTTGTCGATAGGTTCCAGGCAAGAGTCCAGAACCTATCGCAATGTTATTCTTACCTATCGAGAAGTCTCAGCACCTATCAAAATCCTCACCAATCCTATCGACATCAGCGGCTGACTTAACGAAAGGTCCAAATGACCTATCGAGAGGTTCAATGAGCTCACTAGCATGGTCTTTTTATTGGGTTGTAATGTGGCTTATGGGTGTTGTTTTTTAAAGAATAAAAGGGTAAAATAGGATTCGAAATTGAGAAATCAGTAAAGGTAAGGAGACGGTCTAGACAACACCTTCATCATTTTAGCACAATTCCATTTATTTCTTGAATTTTAAGAGCTAAAGTGACCAACTTCTTCCCTTCCTTTCAATCTTTCAATGAAATGACTTCTCTCTCTCTTTCGTTTACTCTATTTTTTATTTTTTTTTGTTTTTAAGTTGGAATACCACAAATACCACCAACTGTGTTTTTCTTTCTTTCAACCAGATTTAACACCTTGCTCCTCTAACCTTGCTTCTCCTTCCTCTTCTTGATTTCTCAGATTAGGGGTGAACTGAAATAGGTCAAAAGTTTTTCGGTTTAAAATTTCTGGTTTTCATTAAAGAAAATTGGGACTTTTAAGGCTCAAGTGGTGTGCATCAAGGGCAGTTCAAAGGTGGGACATTTAAAGCTGAAACTGACCAAGGAATGACCTTACCTCATGTCGTCAATGTCATGAATGCTATCAAACTATTTCAACTTGAAATTGTCTAACTTCTAGTGATTAAAATTAGATTCTGTCAGTCCATAGAGTAGAGAAATTGCCAAGGCACTCTTCAAGGAAACTTTTTCAGGCCCAAATCTGACTGGGTATGACCTTCCAACAAATTTTTAGGGGTGTGTCTTCACAATTTCCTCTCATTTCAAGTTTACTGCACATCAAAATTATTTTTCACCAATTCATGACATTTGCCTCATGAAGTCTGTTGAACTACGGCTTATTTCAATTTTAAATAGTTATTTTCTTAATTTCCACTTTTTATAAAAATTCTAGTGAAAATTTACTCTAATTAATTCCTAACGCTTCATTTTAGCCTAGCTATACTACAATTAACTAATTTATTAGCATACATACATGCCATACCCCCAAACCTAAACTAAACAACGTCCTCACTATTTTCAGCATCAGGGGAGTAGCAGCTTATTAACAGAGCAAAACCCCAAGCAGGTAGACAACTAAACAAAAAATATATATATTATTAACAGAGGTAAACAGAGTAGAAACTAAAGCATTTTATTACAATGGGCAAGCAGAAAGATGCGGAAAGCAGGCCGGTGGTCAAAAATCCCAGGCAAACGAAGAAATCTCCCCCCCGGCTCAGGGATATCCCCAGCCTGCTTCAGGTGGAAGAGGAACTGTTAGCCAGGAGGGGAGGAAGAAAAGGAAAAAGAAGGGGGTCAAGGGAAAGGGGGTGGGTGGTGGAGGAGGATGGTGGCGGCGAAGCTGTAACTCGGTCTTTAGCCTCTTCTTCGTCTATCTTTGTCCGCTTCTCAAGAGGCGAGGATCCACTGTCCCTCCTCATATTCATCCCAAAGGAATTGCAATGGGTCTGGTTCCTTGGGATGTAATGGCTCTAGCCAGAAGAGGTAAAGTTGGGCAGGAGTGAGCGTGGACTTGCCATCTGCCATAGTTATGAGGAGGAGTGCAGAGGGTAGAATGGATGGGCCGAAGTCGAGCTATCTGCATCTATTTAAGGTGGAATTTTGAGTGAATATGTAGCGGTGCATTCAATATCGCCACCATCGATGAAAATGGATGAATGGGTACTATCAATCAATCACTGGGAACGAAAACGGCATTAATCGCCTATGTTTAATGGGGAGTTACAACAAGTGTAAAACTAGGGGTGCAGAGTTTGTGCTCGTCATGCAGTTTTAAATGCTACGGTTGGGTAAAATTCCCCCCGCAGCGTAAGTGCACAATAAGCATGGAAGGAGTGAGGGGGGGCGGGATTTTGATAGGATGAGTGAAGAGTGTCGGCAGGTTAAGCCTTCCTATCGAAGTCTCACAAGTATGGAGTTGGCAATTGAATGCTCTCGATAGGTTAACCTGTCCTATCGAACAGAATAAACATACATTCGATAGGCTGGGATGGCCGCTTGCGAGGTCGGTGTACTATCAAACGGAGGGTGGATAAAACATTCACTTCGTTAGGATGCAAAGTAGTGAGAGCAACCTTTCAATAGGTGGGGTATGACATTTATCACTCTTGTCGATAGGTTCCAGGCAAGAGTCCATAACCTATCGCAAAGTTGTTCTTACCTATCGAGAAGTCTCAGCACCTATTGAAATCCTCACCAATCCTATCGACATCAGTGGCTGACTTAACGAAAGGTCCAAATGACCTATCGAGAGGTTCAATGAGCTCAATAACATGGTCTTTTATTGGGTTGTAATGTGGCTTATGGGTGATGTTTTTTAAAGAATAAAAGTGTAAAATAGGATTCAAAATTGAGAAATCAGTAAGGGTAAGGAGGTGGTCTAGACAACACCTTCATCATTTCAGCACAATTCCATTTCTTTCTTGAATTTTCAGAGCCAAAGTGGCCATCTTCTTCTCTTCCTTTCAATCTTTCAATGAAATGACTTCTCTCTCTCATTCTTTTACTCTATTTTTTTTTTTTTTTTTTTTTTTTTAAGTTGGAATACCACAAATACCACCAACTGTATTTTTCTTTCTTTCAACCAGATTTAATACCTTGCTCTGCTAACATTCCTTCTCCTTCCTCTTCTTGATTTGTCAGATTGGGGGTGAACTGAAATAGGTCAAAAGGTTTTCAGTATAAAATTTCGTGTTTTCATTAAAGAAAATTCGGACGTTTAAGGCTCAAGTGGTGCGCATCAAGGGCAATTCATAGGTGGGACATTTTAAGCTCAAACTGACCTATGAATGGCCTTACTTCATTTCCTCAATGTCATGAATGCTGTCAAGCCTTTTCAACTTGGAATTTCCTAACTTCTAGTGACTAAAATTAGATCCAGTCAGTCCATAGAGCAGAAAAATTACGAAGGAACTCTTCAAGGAAACTTTTTCAGGCCCAAATCTCATTGGGTATGACCTTCCATCTAATTTTCAGGGGTGTGCCTTCACAATTTCCTCTCATTTCAGGTTTACTGCACATCAAAATTATTTTTCACCAATTGTTGACTCATGAAGTCTGTTGAACTACGGCTTATTTCTGTTTCAAATAGTTGTTTTCTTAATTTCCTCTTTTTACAAAAATTTCAGTGGAAATTTACTCTAATTAATTCCAAATGCTTCATTTTAGCCTAGCTGTACTACAAGTAACTAATTTATTGGCATACATACATGCCATACCCCCAAACCTAAACTAAATAGTTTCCTCACTGTTTTCAGCATCAGGGGTGTTGCAGTTTATGAACAGAGCAAAACCCAAAGCAAGTAGACAACTAAATAAAAAAAATATATATTATTAACAGAGGTAAACAGAGTAGAAACTAAAGCATTTTATTACAATGGCAAGCAGAAAAAAGCGAAAAGTAGGCCGGTGGGCAAAAATCCCAGGCAAACGAATAAATCTCCCCCCCGGCTCAGGGATACTCCCAGCCTGCATCAGGTGGAAGCGAAACTGTAAGCCAGGAGGGGAGGAAGAAAAGGAAAAAGAAGGGGGTCAGGGGAAAAGGGGGCGGATGTTAAGACCTGAAAAGTACCATTTTTCACCCCTTAACTTTACCTCTGTTAGACCCTTAGTCATTTAATAAATGTGTGTTAAGACCAGTTTGTAGGTAATATACAGCAGCTACAGATAAGGCCCTAACCCTGCTAAGAAGCCTACTTTTGCACCAGAACTCCAAGCAACTAGTAACCCATTCACAGAGGAAAGAAACAGAGAGGTAGAACACACCTGGATTTACACATTGAATGCTCAAGTGGGTCCCCAAAGTTTCTCAGAAGAAAGGAAGTTGGACCCAGACAGAGAACTTGGCTGCAGCATAGGCAAAGCACAACAGCAACAAGTCAAGAAATGAGCCTCGCGCAGATGTCGTAAGGTTCAAGTAATTCAGAGAAAAATGCTTCGCACAGTTGTCACAAGTTTCTCAAGGTAGCACATTAATGAAAGGGATCGAGAAGCAAACTCGCAGTTCTCACAAGGCTTATGGCGCTTAAGCGCTGCGTGCGACTCAAGAGAGGAGCATTTAATCCTGACGATTTGCTCGACAAGTGAGGAGAGAGAGCTCCAGCACTTCGCGCGCATCGATGGGTTGGGATGCAGATCTTCAGGGGACTGCTCACGTAATCCAGAGGCCGAAGCACATTGCTTCTTCACGGGGATTCCCACAAGATTTACTAAGGAATGAACTGCACGCGCAATTCCTGCATCACTCAAATGGAAAGCGCAATCCTGCGACGACCAGAGCATTCTCCCGATTACCAAACTATCTATCCCGCGACTGCAGGAGCTTCAAGTCAATTCAATCCCACAATGACCACTCTATCACGCAACAAGACCTGGAAACCGTTGCTACCTAGTGAGGCTTGAGATCTTAACTTTCCCCCACTTCTGTAGGGGTAGTCTGGGAACTTTCAGCAACTAGGGCACTCACTCTAATGCTCCAATCTCCATGCACATGCCTCGAGGCATCCAAGGAATAGAAATGGGCCACGTTTGCATCGTTAAAATTAGGGTTTTCCTAACCCTAATGCTCCCGCAGCCAACTGTTATATAAGCCTAAACCTAGTTTAGGTTTAAGTAGGAGGTGGGGGTTGAATTCCTCCTATCTTCTTGAATCGGCTGTAGAGTTCTAGTAGGCTAAGGTTAGGGTTTAGGCAGCATCTTTTTCCTTTTTCTTCTCTCCATAGCCCAGCACTTGCTGGCTATGCCTTTGTATATCTATTTAGAACAGTTTCAATGAAGTTTTATAATAGGATGTTATACATGTATGGGATTGTTGTTTGAGGGTTGTTCTGTACAAGGCTGCTGCCTTGAGATCCTCCATCGCTAAGTTGTATTGTAAGCAATGGAGGATTATTTTTAAGGATTTACTCAGATCCAAGTGACCTGTGCATCCAGGATAGTTCACATACGCAGGCCTATGCCCCACCACAAGATCCACTAAATCTGAATCCCCATGGGAGCCTGAGCTAGTAGCCTTGTGAATATGGTGGTGGAAGTAATCTACTTATTCTCTCTTAGACCTCTGTGGATAGTCTGTGGCCATTTAAGTGGACAGGTTATAGCCCTAGGGTGAGGCCAATCCACAGATCTAAGAAAGATTCTTCTTCACTGCACTTGTGCTTGTAGCCCTGTGAGAGATTGTGTAGAGACAGACTCCCCTGTATTTGTATAGACCCAGCATCAGATGGCAGATCTGATCTGGCTGTAGAGATTGTAGGCTTGTGACTGGATCACTACTGTCTCTCTGAAGTAGTGAACAGCTAGATCTAAAGGTAGTACTTGAACTCTTGCTGGTCCTATTTATCCAGGCTAGTGCACATACGCAGGCCTATGCCCCACACACAGAACTTTAGAGGTTGAGGTTCCTATGGATTCTTGAGCTGGTAGCCTGGATGAAGTAGTGCCTATAATGATAAACATGTTCTAACCCATCTATGGACTGTGGTTCCCCTATTGGATAGTCTTGACCATTTGAGTAGACAGGTTATAGCCATAAGGGATTGGATCATGGCACAGGGGTGAGTTGGATCCTTTCTCCTCTGTGGTGATAATGTAGCCATTGGACAGGACTTCTATAACAGCAGATCTGAGTCTGAGTTATAAAACCCATCAGATTTGTACCTAATAGCTTACTTCTCACCCTTTTTATTTTATTTTCTCACACTCCATTCTTCTCAACCATTTCTGTAGTTTAGGCATTAGGTTACCATAGGATTTAAACAATAGTGACCTTAAATCCCCTTCCATTTAGGATTGCCAGATCTGTAGTCAGATCTGGAGGGCCTACTAAAGATGGCTCCCTTGGAGCTTTAGACCATTTTCCTTGTGGGACAAACTCTTACTTATTAAAACTTGTTACAACAGACCTTGTATCTTTCTGGTCTTGATTTCTTTCAGATGTGCTGAATCCATCTTTGTTTCTTTTCATACTGGAGAAATAACAACAAGTTTTTGGCGCCGTTGTCAGAGATTCTTGATCTATTAGTAGACCCTAGATTTATATATATATATCTTTTTTATTCTTTGGTAGCTGTGCTTGTGAATAACTGATACTGCTGATTTACATTTGGATTTTTTTGCAGATCTGGATAGTAGCAGAGAAGGAAAGTTGAACCGCACTAGGAGTCTAGCTACCTCTGTTTGCATTTCTCTAACCCTCAAAACTCAGTCTATTTTCCTTTGCAAATTCCATAGCAGTTGATTAGGATAGTCGTAATTTTATTTAGATAATTCTTTGAGTTAATTGCAATGTGTTTGCAAGTAGTCTTCCCTGCTGTTGGTGTGTGTGCATGTTAGGAAGGAGATCCCTTAGTCCCACATTAGAGCCTCCTAACCCTGAGATAGAAAAGGCTAGAAGACCAAGAAGGCCCAGACATGCCACAGTTGAGCCCCTTACTGAAATCGAGACAACATTCATGGGTGAAGAGCAACCCAGAACATTGAAGGAATTGAATGCTCCTGATGATTATAATTCCCCATTCAGCATTCAATTCCCAGATGTTCAGGGAAACTATGAGATTAAAACCTCAATCATCCAAATGCTTCCCTCTTTCCATGGGCTCAGTAAGGAAGACCCCTACAAGCACATTGACCAATTCTTAGCCTTGTGCACAACATTTTCTATTACTGGTTTGGGACTAGAAGCCACTAGATTAAGGCTCTTTCCTTTCTCCCTAAAGGATAGGGCCAGCACCTGGTTAGCTACTCTCCTAAACAACAGCATAGTTCTTGGAAAGACCTCCAGACCAAATTTTTTACAAAATTCTTCCCAGAGATAAAAACCAACCAGTTGAGGAAAGCAATACTTGCTTTTGCCCAATCCCCAACTGAATATTTTAATCAAGCATGGGATAGATTCAAGGAGATGCTCAAACAATGTCTCCACCATAAGATCCTTGACAGGCGGCTTGTCCAGAGCTTCTATAATGGGATTAATGAGAAAAGTAGAGACATGGCAGATGCCTCTTATGATAGAACTTACATGCACAAAACAACTGATGAGGCATGGGAGTTATTCGAGGTCATCAGTGAAAATGCTTTCCAAAAGATATCCTTGTCAATAACTGTTCATGAGCCTTCTTCTAAAATGGGACCAGCTGCAATTTCCAAAGGAAAGATGCATGAAGTAACTGGGAATAATGACCTGCAAATGTAGATGGCCAATCTTTCTAATAAGTTTAATAAACTATTGACTATGGTGCAACCCAGATGGGCTACACAGGTGATGGAGGCATGTCTGATATGCCAATCTCCACAACACACAGTGGAAGAGTGCCCATCTGCAGGGTAATATCCTGAGTATGCGATGGAACAAGCTGTTGCTACCCAATCATTTGGCTAGCAACAATCTGTTGGCTACAACAAGAAGCCATTTGGATACCAGTACTAAAATGCTGGTTACCAGTGGAGGGATCACCCAAATTTTAGGTGGAGACAAGATAATTACATGCAGACACAACAGATGTTGGCCTTACCTCAAAGGCCATAGCAGCAATTTAACCAGAGATATGCCCCAAGGTCAAATTTCCAGCATCAGCAGCTGCCCCAACAATAAAATCAGTTGGTAGTTCCCCCACCTTAGTCCCGAAATGCTTCTTTTGAGGATCAGGTTTTGACCTCATTGCAAAACCTTGGAAGCTTGACTCAGACTGTGAACTCTCACAGTCAAAGCATAAAGAAAATGGAAGAGTAGCTAGGCCAAATATCCAATGCCTTGGCCAAAAGAGAGGAGGGCAGGTTGCCAAGCCAGCCAGTGGCCAACCCTAAGGGCCAATATTTTATTGGAGAAGGTTCCTCAAGTTTTGAGGGAGCTAATGCCATCACAACCCAAAGGTCTGGCAGGCTAGTGGACAACCAGGTTGGAAAGAAACAAGGAGAGGTCATTTCTAAAGAATTGTCGAATGAATGTGAAAAAGAATATGTTAAAGCACAGAGCCAAGAGTTGCCTGCTACCCTGCAACAAGAGAAAAATAATGAGGCTATAGTTGAGCCTCAGCAGTAAATAAAAAATGAAAAAAGAAAGAAACAAAAGTTTAGTCATAGGTGTAGACACCCAAATTCGGCCCAAGGCTCGATCAATCTGTACTTCGGGAGAGATGTACCCCTGTGCTTCCGATGGCACCCCCTTGAACCCTTAGGAACCAACCTAGACCAGTAGGAATCACCCTAAGACCTTTAGAGCCATTCCCCCAATCCTTAGAAGTCACCCCTACACCCTAGAATCCCTTCCCAGACCTAACTTAAACCCTTCAGGCGATTGATGGGAGGAGAGCTACAGAATTTCACACAGACTAGTACCATGGATGCGCCATATACCATTGGAAAGAAGACTTCTTCAGCTTTCCAACGAGCTAAAAATCACCCAATTTGGAGCTACGGTTCAAAAGTTATGGCCGATTGAAGTTTCACATAAAATCATAAAAATTTTACTCAAGCGTGGATATTACATACTTGACCAATTTTAGCCCAGATTAGTCGAGCGTATATATTATATCGCCGCCTATTTGGGGAAATTTGGCAGGTGTATAATATATCGCCCAACATAGGTGGGACCCACACGGGCTTCATCTATTCAAAAGGCTCCCTGATTTTGGTGAAATTCTTGTTCTAAGCTGGGCATATATAATATATCTGACCGGCTTAGCTACGATGGCTTGTCATCGATGGCTCAATTTCCTCCATCTAGTTTGACCCTTTGACCATCCCCTTGGTCGAGGTGGGTGTCTTGAGATTGGTTGCACCCCCTTTGAGCTTATTGGCAACCCTTAAGTCACCCATGGTCTCACCCCATCATCCTCCATTGAAACCAGTTTCCCAAAACCCTAGGACCTTAAAAACTCAAAAAACCTTAGATGGGGGATTACCTAATTGCTAAACCAATTAGCTCTTAAGTAAGCCCCTAACCCATCCCTTCTCTATAAATAGAGAGGCCTCCCTCTTCCTTAAGGGTTAGAAAAATTGTTGAAGGATTGAGAGTGCTTAAGAGAGAAGCTCAAGAGAGAACCCTAGTGAGAGAAAGTGCACTCATTTTCCAGAATTCCAGCAAGCTTAGTTCATCCTTTCCAATCCATTTCAACCATTAGATCACTCCCTTTAGCTAAAGTCTAGCCTTTGGCCTTACCCTACACTTCCTATTTTATTGAATCCTAACATTAGAACCCATTTTCACACCATTTAAGCCATCGGAAGCACGCCAAATCGAAGACCTTCCACGGTGCAACAAGGGACCGTGAGCTCCGGCTCACCCCTCTCTTCCTCTACCTTCTTGGTGTCTCCTCCGTCCAAGGATTCAAGCCGTTACGCCGCCGAAATTTCAGTTTGGCTCAAAGCTTGATAGGACCGTATTGCCTTCGGGCAAGGGGAAGCTCCGCCCTTTTTAATTTTATTTTGGCCATAGATAGAGACCGCTACGTGCGGGTTGATCGGGTGCCTAAACCCTTCCCGATCGATAACCGAAGCCCCTACCCTAGAGCCTTTGGCAAAGACCGGTAAATCAGAGTCATATTTAGCACTTCCGTGCTCAAAATATCGATTTGAAGGTTTCCCGGGTCACCAAAAGCTTCGGGTGGTGACTCTACATTTTCATTAAAGGCGAGCGCATCACCACGACAGGTTCGAGAGGATCCACGGTCGCACAGATGGCGACTCTGCTGGGGATTTCACCCTAGCACTTCCCCTCTTGCTGGCCTTTCCTTTTATTTTGTTATTTTACTAACCACGGCTGTTTTTTGTTCTAATTTGCTGCTGTTTTTCGTTATTTTTTGTTATTTTTACTAACGTACTCACCCCTACGATTCAGTCCTTTAAGTGCCTTGGCCATTTGGCGGGCCTACTTGCGCCTTAAATTTCAGCTTTTACGATTCTAGTCATTTAAGCCGCCTTAGCCGTTTGGCGGGCCCGCTCGCATTTATTTTCACGTCATTTAAATTTCGGTCATTTACAAGCCTTAGCCGTTTGGCGGGCCTACTTGCGCACTTTATTTCGGTCAGCATATTTCACCTTCGAATGCCGGCCCGTTGAGGCGGCACGGGTTTGTCATCCCCGACCCGATTTTGGACTTAATCTCACTCCCCTATAAAAATTTGTAATTAAAAGTGAACCAACAGTATGGGGACATAATCGAATTAATTTTTGTGTTTTTGGGTAGTTTTCGGGGGGTTTAGGCACAGATACGATTTACCCGGTTCCCAGTAAGGCGGTAGCCCTAGTGGTGATGATCCTGAAAAGAACCACCCCTTCCAGTACCAGAGAAGGTGCTTGCGCCAGAGGTATATGGGTTGGGTTTCCAATTCCGATCAAGCCGTAAAACCCGCATTGGTGAGAGCGTAGAAAACCCAAAATTCAGTCGTGTAT
Source organism: Chloranthus sessilifolius (assembly GCA_021018995.1). Classification (NCBI taxonomy): domain Eukaryota; kingdom Viridiplantae; phylum Streptophyta; class Magnoliopsida; order Chloranthales; family Chloranthaceae; genus Chloranthus; species Chloranthus sessilifolius. Next base: position 80,538,009 of record CM037591.1, read on the forward strand.
CCCTAGGAAACGGAAAGGAGGGACCCGATAATATACATAGTAGTCCCCGGGAGCATTTCTCCTAAGAAACCAGTTCAAAGACCCACATTCGGGTTTGCTGTCCACTGTCAAAATATAATTGACAGAACCTTTTGCCCGGCGTATATAATATATACGCCCAACAAAAAAGGCCCAGATTTACACAGGCGTACATAATATATACGCCTAGCCAAAATCTCCAGATTTAAGCCAGGCGTATATAATATATACACCCAGCCAAATCTGTACTTTTTTGGTCGGGCGTGCATAATATATGCCCGATATATCGCAAAGAACTCGACACGAGGCCCAACCCACCACCCCAATTCCCCGATTAGCGGTATTAGTGTCCGCAGTAGCCTCCCACATTCTCAAACGCCCAATATGCCCCTGCCCAGTCAAAAGAAGGTGACTTCTTATTGATTTGCTCCGGGGGATCGGGTCATTTGCGTGGATTCCCTTGCCTTCAATAGAACGAAAGGGTTCCCTTTCGCTTCTTCCGAAGTGTGTCGGATCCCGCCGTGGGACTACCAAAGGTACATATATCACCCGAAATGGGAGTTGACCCTGGGCACCAGGTCATCATTCATCTAAGTAGAGGGGAGTTAATTGCAATTTGAAAAAAAAAAAAAGAGACAGAAAGAAAATCCTCATCTTCAAAAAAATCCACCTTAAAAAAAAAAAATCAATCAAAATCAAAAATAAAAAATAACAACAAAAAAAATTCACTTTTCAAAAACAAAAAAATCAAATCAGCATCATTTTCCAAAACCCAAAAAAAAAACCAAAAAAAAACACAAAGAAAAACAATCAAAAATACACCTTGGTGTGACCGTCACTACGGCGACCTCAAACCCGGCCCGTACGAGAAGAACCAGGAAGGTATTCGGCCCTTAGCCGCGACATCAATACAACACTCGTCAGCGGATCATGTCAAGAGCCGATACATCCCCACCGTCATCCCCTTCCCATTCCCATATAGGAGAAGACCCGATCTCCGACACCTTCACCCAAACCAGGTTCGATATCACAGGCCCATTTGGGGCGCTCGTTTTCACCTCCACCTCATCCACTTCCCTTACATTCTCCCAACATACCCCTTTTTCATCCCCTACTGAAACCGCTCACTTCCCAACCGATCCCTACATCCCCATCTCCCATCCAAACACCCTTACCGCATCCCCATACTTCCAAAGACCCCCTAGGGAGTCCCATCCCCCGCCTATTTCCCACGTTCCATCCCTCTCATCACCCATGCCCCCAACGTCCTACATCCCATCCACCCCATCTCACATACCATTCCCACCACATGGCCCATCCACATCCCAACATACCCCCCCATTTACCCGAGTCATGCCCAATTTCTCCCAACCACCTCCATCCTTAAGTGATCCATCACCCCCAATCCCACGAATCCATGCCCTCGATGGAGGACATGAGAACGATGTATGCCCTGTGGGCTGCCTCTCACAACCCTACCTCTCAAACCCCGCGTCCAAATTTCCAAAACCTCCATACCCCATTCCCTCCTAACCATGCCCAACCACCCATCGTCCATACCTCCCAAAATCTCCCACCTCAATTCCAGACCCAAACCCACACAAATCCATGGGCCCCAGCCCAAACACTTCTAGAGACATGGGCCCAAGACTAAAACCCTCAAAACCCATGGGCCCAAGCCCAAGCTTATCAAGCCCCGACCCCAGCACAAACACCTCCAAACCCATGGGCTCAAGCCCAAGCCCATCAGACCCAAGACCCTCAAAACCCATGGGCCCAAGCCCATCAGACCCAGGCCCAGGCCCAAAACCCTCAAAACCCATGGGCCCAAGCCCACCAGACTCAGGCCCAAGTCCAAGCCCCCAGGGCCCATGGACCCAAACCTGCCAAACTCAAACCCAGGGCCCATGGACCCAAACCCAGCCCCCTCATGCCCCAGTAGCCCAAACTCAACAAGGCCCATTGGCCCAAAGTCATATTAATCGCCACACCTAGGCCCAGGGCCCGTCGATTCGAGCCTTCCAAAACCATCAAACCCAAATCCCTCAAACCCAAGGCTCATCCGCCCCCGCTCATCAAAGCCCATTCACTAACCCCATACCCCCCCACCAATACCCTTCATTCACCTATACCCCTTATGCCCCCATCCCACCTCCAATGGGAAATCCAATCCATCCCATTCCTCAAAACCACAACATCCCACCACCTCAATCACACCCCCAGAACATGCACCCAACTCAGCACATCACTTACCCACAAAACGCTCAACCATTTATCCCTTCTCATCCCCTACAAACCATATGGCCCCACCAAGTCATCCAACCCATCACCCCCAAGTCCAAATAGCAGAGCTCGCCCCTCACCAATACCACGACCAACAGTATGAGGAGGATGAGATTCACAAAAGTGGAGGAACTAACAGTTTTAACCCTCCCGGGCCCACCATCATCACCCCTAGGGTCGAACCAAATCAGGGGGAAGCGGTCCCCGCCATAGCCTCAAAGGAACAGGCAATTTGAAAAACAGAGATGCGAGAATCTGAGCGGTGATGAAGATGGGAGGAATGGAACTACACTCAACGGACTTTTCAGACTAATGTCTGTTCTCTAACGTCCCCCTGCCACAGAAATTCAAGATGCCATCATTTGATAAATATAATGGCACTGGCAATCCCATCGCCCACTTGAAATCTTACTGCGGGGATATGTGCCAGTATGGCGGTGATGAACGACTCCTCATCAAAGTGTTCCTGAAGAGTTTGACTGGCCCAGCACTGAGATGGTTCACATCCCTGGAGCCATCTATGATAAAAAATTGGAAAGATCTGACACGCTTATATCAAGAACAATATGTTTATAACATGGACATAGAACCAAGGAAGTCGAACTTGGCCCGATTAAAGCAAAGACATGATGAAACAATCAGTGCTTACTTGGGGAGGTGGAGGGCCTTAGTCGCTCAGGTAACTCATCGGATTCTCGATGATGAGCAGATTGAATTGATAACCAAGGGAGCCCTCCCAGTCATTGCAGATTTTTTAGTATGTCAACAGCAATCAAGTTTTACTAATGTAGTCCGAAATGCCAATCGCTGCGAAGACGCCATTAGAGAGGGCAGGTTAGGAAGGAATGTGGCCAACGGAGCCACCGGGGTTCGAAAAGCCATCGAACAAAGAATTGAAAGAAGACCAGGGACAGAGGTACAAAACATTGTTTACCCCCAGGCCAATACCGCCCCCGATACATACAACTCAATTTACATACCCCGACCGCATTTTGAGCAAGTATCAAGGCCAAACAACGGATCAAGAGCCCCGTTTACCCCAGAACAGATGAAAGCATGTTTTGAGCGAGTATTCACCCGTTAGGGGCAATCCTTGAGTGTCTTCTTGATTGTTACTGAAAGACTGGTCAATTTACTCCAACCTCCCCCACACCCAATACCAAGGAATTAGATCGAATCGCATTGCAATTTCCACGGGGCCGGGTCACCCTACGGACCGGTGCTTCCGTTCAAAGCACAGGTCAAGATCTGATAAGCGGGAAAGATCATACCCCGCCACTTCCCAAAGGCAGAACGAATATCCATCAAGCCCCTCTACCACCGCACCCAGGAGGCCCCAGGCCTAACATACATTGGATAGAGGAAGAAGAAGAAGAGTTTGACCCTTCAGATTAGCAATCAGGAGGAATTTTCACTCCCCAGGCCGATCGAAGATGAACTATTTGTTGGGGTGATCGAGCCACTGTATCTTGCCGATTATTTTTCCACACCAGCTTGCCAAGAGGATCCCTTAGATTTAGGGCAGTATTTTTCCACCCCCGCTCCCACCTATCAAATCCAAGCAGGGCACCCCGCGCAATCATATATCCACCCACCCAATTTACCCCATACACCGCTCCATCACACATAAATCATCCTGTTCCTTACGCAATTCTGCCATCCCCATATTATCCTACCCCATACACACCCTCAAGTCCCTCCACCCAATACATTACTCCGCCATCCCCAAGTTACCCCATTCCATACGCACCTTCAAATCCCACCACCCAATTTACCCCATACACCCCTCCATCGCCCCCGAAATACCCCACTCCATGCACAACTCCATCATCCCTAATCTATCCCATTTCATCTACTAACCCCTCATCATCCCACCGTGCCATAAACCCTTTATACCCCCCCATTCCACCCACTACCCCGCCATATCCAAACCATCCAGCTCAATGCACAACTCCATGATCCTCAATTTACCCCACTTCATCCACAAACCCATCACCATCCCATCAGACCTCCCCATATACAAACCCTTCATATCCCTATCACTCAGTGCCCACCACACCTCAAACGTCTCCCCATCCCTCCAGCCCAGTCACACTCCCGCCATCCCTTCCTTATTTTGGCCCTAACCGAACTCCACCGCCACCCGAACAAGCAACCCCTCACCCAATCCCCTCATCACCCAATCACCACTGGTCCTACCATGCCCAAGTAACAATAGTACAAGCCCCCTCCATTCCCATAACCATTCCACCCCCCATTGGAGTTAACCTGGTCGGGCCCGAGAAACCAGTATATCCGGCCCAATCCTCCCTGGAATCCTCACGCACTCCATTTCTCATCCCAAAACCTGCTTATGACCCGTGATCTGTACCATTGAGCTATGAACAAACGGACATGAATGCTGGGCGCAACCAAGAAGAGGTTGTTGAATTCGTTACCCGATCGGGCCGGATTTCTGCCCAGCCAGAAGCATCAGGGGCAGTCAGAGGAGAAGAAAAGAAGAAAGAACAGGCCACAGGAAATCCCTTTGAAAAAATGGCCAGGGAACATATACTGGAGACACAGCTCAAGAGAACACCCGCACATATTACTGTGTGGGATTTGTTAATCACGTCTCCACTCCACTTTCTAGCCCTAATGGGAGCACTTAAGGATGCACATGTCTCCACCCATGTAACTCCGGATGAAGTAGGGGAAATAATAGGGCAAGTGTTGGCCCCAAACGCCATCTCTTTCACCGATGCAAACCTACCGATCGAGGGGAATGACCATTCTAAACCCCTGAATATAACAGTGGAAGTAGGGAATTTAGTGGTACCGTTGGTCCTGATCGACAACTGGTCGGCGCTAAACGTATGCCCTCTAAGGACGACAATCAAAATTGGGGCAAACCCCGACACCTTCCGGCCATCCATATCAAGCGCACGGGGATTCGACAACACTAGAAGGGAAATCATAGGAGAAGTAGACCTTGACCTGATCCTCGGACCGCAAACCTTCACCACCCCCTTTCAAGTAATGGACATCAAGTCTACCTTCAATCTGCTGTTGGGCCAGCCGTGGATACATAAGCTCGGAGCAATACCATCTACCCTGCACCAAAAGTTCCAATTCATCTCAGAAGGAAAAATTGTCACCATCATAGGTGAGAGCAGAGAGGACATGGGGAAGAGCGCTCTGCACATTGAGAATTCGAAAGTGCTGAACATACCGCACACAGCTGAGGACACCGATCTCCATCGATTTGAGTATGACTTCTCAAATGTTACCCTCGAACCAACTGAAAAGACCTCGGATAAAACTGGAGGAGGAATGGACGCAGCTGTGTTCATGCTCCACAGATGGGGCCATTAAAAAGGGAAAGGACTAGGCCCATGCCTTCCAGGAAGAAGAGACCCCGTCAAGGCCAAGGGGCAACATACTAAATTCAGCTTAGGCTACAGGCCCAGAGAAGAGGAAGTCAGAGAAGCCAAGGAAAAGATGAGAGCCGCAGCAGCCGCCAAGGACAGAGGAATCATCTTAGAAGAGGAACCTCACGCTCGCCCCCACATCCGTGAAACTTTTGTGAGCGCCGGGGTAGTAAAAATTGATCTAAATGGGGAGACGAGGGTAACCCCACATAAGCCTACTTCAATTCACCCCACCATTCCCTACATCATCCCCCCAGACTTTGAAATGGACTTAGCCGCCCTTTCCTTGTTTGAGGAAGAAGTTCCCCGATCCACCCCTCACTCCAGCACCAACCACTCTGGGCCCCTCCTAACCATAGAGGACAAGGTCCCGGAGGATCCCTCTGTAAATATGTTGAGGGAAGAAATGCAAGAGCCTACCAATGCCGCTCTCGATCAAAGAGGTAAAGGCCAAGCCTCGCAGGTGAGTAACTGGGCATCCTTGCCCCAACTCTTGAGAGCCGCCAAATGCCATGAAAATGGCACCGACTCTCCAAAAATAAACAAACTGTAAAAGGTGAGGTTAGCCTCTAGACCACTCTACCTTGTATATATAGAGATCCACCTCGCCAGGGGCTGACCTCCGAAAAAATACCAAAGATCATAAAAATAGAAAAAATACCAATTCCAAAAATATTGTCCTTTAAAATTCCCAATAAAATTAAAATCAATGTCGTGATACCCGTCCCATGTGAAGCCAACCCCTTCCCTATAGAAATACAAGAAGAGGTAGGAGTCACGAGTCTGGACGAGGAAGGCCAAACCGATGAGCTCCTCAAACAATTTGCCGATTTTGAGAATGGCCCTACCCCGATCGTCCAAGAGACAGAGGACGTCAATTTGGGCACCACAGAGGCCCCCAAAATCACCAAAATCGAAGCGTCGCTGTCCCCTGTGGAGAGGGAAGGTATGATAGACTTCCTTCGGTCATACCAAGACGTCTTCGCATGGTCGTATGAGGACATGCCTAGTTTGGATACCGATCTGGTTGAGCATGAGTTGCCACTCTACCCCGATGTTAAGTCGGTGAAACAGAAGCTGAGATGACTCTGACCCGAATGGATGTTAAAGGTGAAGGATGAGGTCATTAAATAGTATGACGCAGGTTTCCTCATGGTATCCATGTACCCACAGTGGCTAGCCAATATCGTCCCCGTACCAAAGAAGGATGGAAAGGTTCGAATGTGTATCGACTTCTGAAATCTCAACAAGGCGAGCCCTAAGGATGATTTCCCACTACCACACATCGATATCTTCGTCGATAACACCACAAAGCATGGAATGCTCTCATTTATGGATGGATGCTCAGGATACAATCAAATAAAGATGGCAGAGGTTGATCGCGAGAAGACGGCGTTCATTACCCCCTGGGGAACCTTCTGCTACAAGGTAATGCCATTCGGGCTGAAGAATGCTGGGGCAACCTATCAAAGAGCAATGACGGCCCTGTTCCACGACATTATGTACCGAGAGATCAAAGTATACGTCGACGACATGATTGCCAAATCACCAGAAAGGGAGGACCACTTGATAAACCTTCAGAAGCTATTCGAGAGGTTGAGAAAATACAGATTGCGGTTGAATCCCCAGAAATGCGAGTTTGGCGCGTGTCCGGAAAGCTATTGGGTTTTATTGTTAGTAGGAGAGGGATCGAGGTCGATCTGACCAAGATCAAGGCTATCACTGAGATGTCACCACCATCTACAGAGAAGGAAGTCAGAGGCTTTTTAGGCAGGATCCAGTACATCAGTCAATTCATCGCACAGTTAACTCCGATATGCGCACTAATCTTCAAGCTGCTGAAAAGGACTTACCGGTTGAATGGAATGATGACTGCCAGGCTGCATTCGACAAGATTAAAGGTTATCTCCTGAAACCTCCGGTATTGGTACCGCCCGTACCTGATAGACCCCTGATAATGTACTTATCCACGACTGAGTTTTCCATGGGCTGTGTGTTAGGACAGCATGATGAGACGCGAAGAAGAGAGCAGGCCATCTATTACCTAAGCAAGAAATTCACTGATTACGAGATGCGCTATTCTCATCTGGAGAAAGCATGCCTGGCGCTCGTTTGGGCTACTCAAAGACTTTGACACTACCTGTTATCCCAGGCCGTTCTACTTCTAGCACGAATGGATCCGTTAAAGTACCTATTCGAGAAACCTACTCTCACTCGCCGAACTGCACGTTGGCAACTACTCCTATCCGAGTTTGACGTTACTTATGTCACCCAAAAGTTGATTAAGGGGCAGGCACTCGCCGATCATCTTACTGAGAACCCTCTGCCAAACTATGAGCCTCTAAGGACCAAATTCCCCGATGAAGACATTTTGTTCATGATCGACGAGGATACAGAGGAAACAGAGGAGCCCTGGGTAATGCACTTCAATGGGGCATCGCATGTTGAGGGCCAAGGAGTTGGTGCCATTCTTATCTCGCCGAAAGGATCCCATATACCCATCTCAATCAAATTGAACTTCCCATGCACCAACAATATGGCCGAGTATGAGGCCTGTATAGCAGTTTATGACTCTTGATCTAAATATAACTCACCTTAGGGTCTTTGGAGATTCACAGTTAATTATATGCCAAACCAACGGGGATTGGAAGACCAAGGATGAGAAACTGATCCCATACCATGAACATCAGGAGGATCTGATCACCTGCTTTGAGGAAGTCACCTTCTCTTATGTGCCACGAGCAAGAAATCGGTTTCTTGGCCACAGCTACCACAGCCTCTATGGTTGAGTTTCCATATGGAGTGATGATGAAGCCGATCATGATAGAGCAGAGGAGCGAACCGGCTTTCTGTCACCTGATCGAAGGACCTACAGAGATAGAGGATCAACCACCCTGGTTCTCAGACATCAAGAATTTCCTCGAAACCCAAACTGTCCTGAAAGGAACATCAAAGGTAGACAAACGCACCATCCAGTGATTGGCAACAAACTACATCATCTGCGGCGATCTCCTGTATAGACGGTCTCACGACAATGTTCTGCTCTGATGCCTAACCCAGAAAGAAGCGATTGAGATCATGAAGGAGATTCATGAAGGGGTCTGCGGAGCCCACGTCAGCGGTCACATGCTCGCTAAGAAAATTCTAAGGCAAGGATACTTTTGGACTACTTTGGAGACTGATTGCTGCAAGCACGTACAGAAGTGCTACAAATGCCAAGAGCACTCCAGCCTAATACACGCTCCGGCCATTGACTTACACATCATGGCCACCCCTTGGCCGTTCGCCACCTGGGGTCTCGATGTCATTGACAAGATCAATCCTAAGGCTTCCAATGGACATCAATTCATCCTCGTCGCTGTGGAATTCTTTACAAAATGGGTAGTGGCGGCCTCCTATATGAGCATTAAGGCTAGCCATGTTGAGAAGTTCATCAAGAACAACATCATTTACAGATTCGGCGTACCCAAAGATATCATCACTGATAATGGCACTAATTTAGCTAATAGGTGCATCCGAGCCTTGTGTGAGCGGTTCAAGATCAAGAATCATCGTTCATCCCTGTACAGGCCTCAGACAAATGGAGCAGTAGAGGCAGCCAACAAAACTCTGATCCGCATCCTGGAGAAGATGGTAGTTACTTACAGAGATTGGAGTGAGCAGTTACCCTTCGCGCTTTGGGCCTATAGAATGTCTATCCGCACCGCAACAGGGGCAACACCCTCGGTATGGGACCGAGGCCGTGCTACCTGTTGAGGTCGAGGTACCGTCACTCCGTATCCTTTTAGAATCCCATCTACCTAAAGCTGAGAGGGAAAGAGCCCATTTTGAACAGCTAGACTTGATTGACAAGAAAAGACTCCTAGCCTTATGCCACACTCAGGTCTATCAGAGGAGAATTGCACATGCTTACAATAAGCGCGTCCGCGGCCGAGATCTGAAGGTAGGAGACACTGTACTGAAGAAAATTTTTTCGTCTCTCCACGCCGATCCGAGAGGGAAGTTTAGGCCAAATTCGGAAGGACCCTACGTCATCCGAGAGGTTTTGCCAGGGTACGCCGTTCGCCTCGCCACCATGGATGGAGACCACTTTCCTGAGCCCATCAACGCTGGATACCTCCGTAAGTTCTACTCATAGGTCTTGGGACAAGGTAAGTTTTGATAAAAGTAGATGCATGACCGCTTAAGGGCTCCATAAAAGAGGCCATCATTTCAAAGTCAAGTGGCCTAAAAGAACATTCCCTAAAAACCTTCACCCCTTTTTGCTACACACCTCGGGCCAACAACCATTTCTTTCATATACCCCGCCCAAAATCCCAAAAAAAAGAAGACAGAAGAAAAGGGAGGAATAATCCAAACCAAAATAAGAAGAAGAAGGCGCCCCCCAAAAAAAAACAATAAAGAAAAAGAGGGGTACCTCAAAAAAAAAAAAAAAAAAAAAACAACACCCCAAAAAAATGAATGATGACTGGGGCATAAAAAGCCTTTGGGAAGAAAAAGGAGTCCCCGAATCTAGAAATCACCCAAAACTTAGATCCAAATCCCCAGAAAAACCCAACCTGTTTGAACCCCAACCACATTACAACCCGGAAGAATGCCCTCTTTAAGGTCCATAAGCGGTTATAACATCTACTGCATCAGAACAAGCCGAGTTAACAAACCACACAGAACTTCATTCAGCCGGCTATGACGGAATCGACGCCCATGTCGTGGCTTTCTGGTTCTTGAAAAAAAAAAAATAAATAAATAAGGAGAAAAAAAAGAAGAAGAAAATTAATTTGAGTTCAAAGCAAGACGGACGTGATGAAAACCCGAAAGGGCGTCACGGGTAAAAACAGCGAACTCACGCGGACCAGGTGAAAACCTGAAAGGGCACCTGGGGTAAGAGAGCGAACCCATGGAAGTGGTGAAAACTCGAAAGGGCGCTACGGGTAAAAACAGGGATGACAGGCATGGCGAAAACCCGTCTTGGGCGCTATGAGCAAAATATGTCAAGAAAAGAGAGATTAGGAGAAGACCTGTTCTGGCCCGCCTATTTCAGTTTGGACCCCTTAAGCCTCTTCTGCCCTTTGATGGGGCACTCATGTTGGAAATTGGATCGGATCCCAATCAAGTATGTCATCTCTACCGCAGCGTCTGATGCATGACCAAAGGGAAAGACAGAGGACTGAACCAATCCCAGGGCAGCTGACCTTCCCATGTTTAAAGGAAAAAACATGTGCCTGCTGAGTGTCACGTCCCAAAAAGATAACGACATGACACACTTTCTATTTTGCTGCTTCCTTTACAACAAAAAAATAAAACCCAAAATGTATATAGCTGTGTACATATGAAAAAAAGAGAGAAAAAAAAAAGGAGAAAGAACAGAAAAAGATAACCCAAAAAGAGATCTCTGTTAGGGGGCTTTCCCCCCGTGTATGTGATCTATGATATGTGCAAAAACAGGTCAAGGGCGGGGAGCACGCTTCAAAGCGCTAATCTCTGCAAGCAGGGAGTCCTCGCGGGCATTTCGATCAGACATCTACCTACCATGAAGACTCTTCTGCCATCTCCGTGAAGCTTCAGCTGCGCTGCGGGACTCAGTAAAAAGACCAGTTAACCGAAGGACCTCGCTCTCGGCTGTAGCAGCTCTCACCTCCGCAATATCAGCTCTGACCCTTTCTTTCTCCAAAGCCTCGATCAAAGCCAGCCTCTCTACGGAAAGGGACTCGATCCGGGTCCGAAGCATCGCTTCCTTACATGGCCAGGGCCCTGTCTCCACCACATCTACCGAAGCTGGGCTAGGAGTAGATAATTCCTCAGATACCAGCCAACCCTCGTAACCCGGAGAGACGACGCCCCCCTGAACCAAGCTACACATATGCACCGATTGGCGGGTTTCCCAGAGGGCAGCTATGCGATCAAGATCACTAAGAGAACCTCGAGAGAATATCAGAGAGCACAAGGGTGGCCTCGCGGTACACGGCACATGCTGAGTATACCCGAATTGACGGAGCACCCGAGATGGGAAGTAGTATGTGCTACCGGTCAGCCCCAAAAGTGTGATGCCCTCACAATCTCGAGAGCGGACAATCGGGAAGGTGCCGTCCATCCAGGGAAGTTGCCAGGTCAGCTCTACATTAGATAGCCACAGGCTCAGTTCCTCGATGCTCCCACAAGGCAGTCTCAAACTCTGGATCAGAAAACCCCAAGCCACATCCCCTCTAATCAAGCAGAATCTCGACACAGGCCCCATGATAGCCAAATGCTCTCCTAACTAGATCTGAGCAAGGAGTGGGCTCCCGCTGAGAATCCCAACCCGACCCGAGGCCGCAACATCCAAGCCTCGATACATCTCCACCAGGACCAGGTGTACCAATGAGCGACCTCCCTCCAATTCGGTCAAAACATCACATAGCCCAAGAGAAAAGCTCTCACCCCCGGTGAAGAAGAGAACTTCCGACAGAAAATAAAGGGCAAAGGCCTTCACATTGAAGGGATCTCGAATAGGCAACTTTTGAAGGCTCGAGTCACCGAAAAGTTCTCTCAGGAACTTCACCGAACACCTAGTGGGCCCTCCTGCAAAACATTTCTCGTATCCACCCTTTTTTAAGCCAAGGACCACGTGAACCGCCTTTGCATACCCCGGTTTGGGCACTACTTTGGCAAGGCCTCGATGCATCTTCGTCAAAGGATGGAGGCTAGTTTTTCCAAAGTTAGGCCGCCTCCTAGACCCAAATTTAAAGACATGGGCCCTATGGTCCCATGATGGCAAAGCCGCCTGTAGTAGGTTGGGCAATAGAGGAACATCGAGGAGAGAGGAAAGGCGGGACAACCTGAGGCCATTCAGAATAACAAGCTCACTCTCAGCCAAACTATCATGCCATTTTTGCAAAAAGTCCCCCGTCCAAACAGGAAGTATACCCCCTCAGATAAAAGCTTGGGCCCCCTTTTGAAGGCAGGTCCATCGGCGTACAAAGATGTTCTTTGTGAAATCGGTCAATATATGACGATGGGCCCGCTAGAAAAAGAGGGGAAAGAAAGAAAATAAAAGGAGGGGCAAAACAGCCAAACCAAAGTAGAAGAGGAGACAAGGGGGGACCAGGCCCGGGTTATTAGGAGCCCGCTGAGTTCAATCTATAGCAAGCGTATATATTATATACGCCAAGGCAAATTTTGAACCATTTTTGCCCGGCGTATATAATATATACGCCCGGCCATTTTTACTGAGGATTGGTCAGGCGTATATAATATATACACCCGACTATTGATTGCGGAATGTTGGCCTGGCATATATAATATATACGCCCAGTTTAAGCCAGGGCCCAGCAAGCCCCCCCTCACATTGGCCCATTTTTGTGCCCAAGGAGGAACATGTTCCTGCTTTGCCCACTTCTTCATCTCAGGGCAGCTCACAAGTGCACATAATCACACACCCATGAGAAACACCCGGGTGGCGTACCCATAGGTTATATTGAAGAGTCACCGCATGATCCAATCTCATCACTGGAGAGGTGCCAGTTCATTCCAAGCGAGAAAAAGAGAGAGGAAACCACCAAAGCAAAGAGATAACCAAATAAAACAGTCACATGAACCATGAAAATTATAAAACCATTAAAAAAAGAGACTGTTGTTGTCTAAAGTTATTACATATCCCATATAAATCAAAAGTCTAAATTGTCTCATTGTGTCCACTTTTGTAGAAAATAAACTAGTCCTGGGCAGCCCCCTTCGACTTCTTCCGGCGCCGGCTCGCACTTTGAAAGGTACGGGTCTCCCCCACCCGAGTTCACGCCTGAGAGATACGGCTAAGCAAGGAGCGTGACTCCTTCTCACGAGCACGCTGCAGAGGCACACCAAAGGCCATCTGATAGAGAAACAGGCGGAAAGTAAACAAGAAAAATGACTAGGTTGGGCCAGCATTCACTCACCACTTCGATCTCCCTAAGCTCAACGAGAATACGGTAGTATTCGGCCTTACTCACTGCCGACTCATAATCCTGGCCGATAAGGAAAAGGAGGTGTTAGTCACACAGGCCATCAGCATAATTCGAGAGAAAGGAACAAGAACAGAGCAACAAGATAGAAATTACCCCAGGAATCAGCTCGGGAGGTGGGACCTGGATGGCTTCAGCAGAAATTTGTGCCTTTTCGGCCACGTCGGCACACACGCGTGACAAAAAGGCATCGTCCAGGCATTTGAAGGTCCCCTGGACCTCAACGGGCGAGCTACCAGAAGCACCGACACCAGAAGGGTCAGAGGGTCCGGCACCTGAAGCCACGCCAGAAGCACCAGCCCCAGAAGGATCGGAGGGTCTAGCACCTATTGCATCATAGGGAACGGCCTCCTCTTCCTCCTCATCTAAGTCGCCACCCTGCTCAAACTGTAGAGAGAAACATTTTATCATTAAGGGCGACAGGTCAATCAAAGTAACCACATGAAAGCTGCTGAATGAAAGGAGAAATGGGGCATTACCTGAGATCGCGGCCCGTCAAAAGCTAAAAAGTTAGCACCAGGCACGAAGCGGGGCAGCAAGAAATGATAGGGCAGGGAGTCATACCACGACTGATACCCCCCGGGCAGGAGAAGGTCATCGATAGGAACCCCATGATGAAGAAAGTGAGCAGTGAGCTCATCAATGGAGCCCTCTGGGGCCAAAATATCAGCAGGAGGAGCTTGGGGCACGGCAAAGAGAGGGCGATACTGATGAACCGCTCTCTCCCCTAAATAGTAGGCCCTAGTCTAGGACCCATAGAGAAAGATGATACGACGGTCTAGCAAAAGACGAGAGGGACCCACCGAGGTCAAATTCCAGAAGGGAGATCCTATGTAAGGGTCAAGGATGACCTGCAAAAGAAGAGAAAATTGGAAGGGAATGCACACATTTGATCAGAACCCCTAGCACACAGGAGCTGAGCTGTCAAATTTACAAATAGGGAATCGCTTTACCTGCTCTGGGATCAACAAGTCGAACGGAAAGTGCAGTCCTAACTCCAAATGCTTCATACCTACGTCCCGACGGTGACCCACGTGCCAGTTACTCATGAGGGGGAACGTAGCAATGTCAGACTGAAGCAGAGGGCGACCCGGTTAAAAGTGAAGGTACCCCTGCACGAGAAAGGTGCGATGAGGACAGGTATGCTATAAAGGAAAATTGGATAAACTAAGACCAAAAGATAAAATACCTCAATGGCAGGCCAGAAACCCACAATGGAGCTAGACTCCCCAAGAACGGCCCGCTTTAGGCTGGACATGAGTACGGCATAGCCAATTGATGCACGATCTCCTAGTTCACCATCAGGCTGAGCAGGGACAAGGAGACTCGCCCTCCACTGGTGTTGGAGAGGAGAGTCTTGCCCAGGAGGAACAGTAAGGAGATGCGAGCCAGCATAAGTGCGCGCGCAGGCTCGATGTAAATGTCCATGTCAGGCTGCCCCTGGTCCACCAACTCATTAGGCCCAAACTGATCAACCAACCATGATAGCTTGACCTTCGAGCCCCGAACATTCCCTGAGGATGGGTAGGCCCCTAGCAGTTGAATCACCTCCTCCCTACCCAGTGTGCAGGTAGGTACCATGGGCACCCCTCCGATACGGACCCCGGTGATCATAGACCAGTCAACCGATGTGAAGGCCATCTCTGCCACGGCCATGTGGAATGTCATCGTCTCGGGGTGAAAACGCTCTATCAGTGCCTTTAAATAGGTCGTATCAGCCCTTACAACGGGGCACGAAATGAAGTCCCCAAAACTGGCAGCAGTGAGTAGGTCCTTCACCACTGGGGGAAGGTAAAGCACAAGACGCTGGAGGTCAAACCAACCGCCTCGGAACATAATGTGCGGCAAGGGCTACAAGCAGAAGGCATCAATCAGATAGGGGCAGGGAGGTATAATGAGGGCATCAAAGGAAAACAAAAGCGGAAAGGAGGAGGGGGCCCATCTATTTACCTGACCAACGATCCCGAAGTTGGACATATGGGTGTGCTGGCAGTAGAGGAGGCCGGTGTGGGCGGCTTCGCCTTGCATCTCATACCGAGGCTAGGAGGAGCGCTGAGACACAATGAACTGTTCTCCACGAGGGCCGTAGGCCATCTCCGGCCCTTCTTGCCGATCATGCCCTTCGTCACCAGACATCCTGAAAATATGAGACGCATCGGCATATGAGAAGGTTGCCAACAAAAAAGGGAAGAAAGAGAAAATATATATATGCACTAATCCCAAAAAAAAATAACAAAAACAAAAAAAGCCATGTGTATATACTGATCCAAACCAAAAAAGGTGTGTGTGTGTGTACTAAAAACCAAAAGAAAAAACCATGTGTATATACTGATCCAAACCAAAAAAGGTGTGCGTGTGTACTAAAAACCAAAAGAAAAAAACCATGTGTATATACTGATCCAAACAAAAAAAAAGAGGTGTGTGTGTGTACTAAAAATCCAAAAAAACCCATGTGTATATACCAATCCAAAAAAGAGATGCGTGTGTGTACTAAGAACAAAAAAAAAAACAAACCATGTGTGTGTAGGTACCAATCCAAAAAAAAAGAGAGGTGTGTGTGTAAAAAAAAAAAAAAAACCATGAGCGAGTGTACTAATCCAAAAAATATGTGTGTATGTGCACTAACCTAAAAATAAAAAAAAAATGCGTGTACCATGCCAAAAAGAAAAACAAAAATAAAAGGTGTGTGTACTGACCCATTAACAAAAAATGTGTGTGTGCGTATTAATCCGAAACAAAAGAAATGTGTGTATACATATACTAACCCATCAACAAGCAAAAAAGATGTGTATGTGCACACTAATCCACAAAAAAAAAACAAACAAAAAAAACACATAATAAATAAATATGTATGCGCTAAAAAAGAAAGACAAGAAGAGAGGCACCAACCCATCAAATAAGATGCACTAATCCATCGAAAACAAAAAAGAAAGAGAAAATAGGATGAGATGAATAAATGATACATGAAAAAAAAAAAATAGGCCTAGGGAAAACAACAAAAACAAAACCAAGAGAAAAGGAACATAGGCATCACATATGTTTAAATGAAAATGAAAAAAAAATATATTTCACCATAAAAGAAAAAAGAGAGAAAAAGAAAAGCATCAAACAATAATATTATCAAAATGCAAAGGGAAAGTAAGGGAAGGTAATGGTTACCTTCAATGGGGGAGAAAAACGAATAGCGGCTGAGGATAAGCGCCGATCCACACCGCCATGGTAATAGAACTCAAGCCAAATCAAATGAAAAAACCCTAAGGGGTTGTCCCGGACTCAAGAAGAAAGGAGGGAGGAAGAGAGAATTTGAAAAGGGGGGCCCCTTTTGTGCTCGGGCTCAGCAGCCAGAATCGCCAGATTTTAGACGGCGATATAATATATATCAACCATTTTTCGCCAGATTTTGGTCAGGCGTATATATTATATACGCCCGACCAAAAATGGCAGTTTTTAAGCTGCCCGACCTCCCTTTTTCGATTTTAAGGCCCAACGGCCCCCTTGTATGCTATGGACCTCTATCCGGACCCCCCTTCGAGGCCCACGTGTCATCGGCCATGGTGCACACATCCCCAAATGACCCTTCGAGTTCCCTTCGATTGGCCCAAAGGGACCATGATACAGTAAACGGATCCAGATCCGTAGCGCCCCCCCTAATGCGCCCACAAAATCAAAAAAGAGGAAGAAAAAATAAAAAATACAATGCTGGTTCTCAAATGAGCGTCGCAACACCTATTTGCCCTACTCCGAGAGCCGTGTTAAATAAATTCAAAATGATTGGATTCACCCGAAAGCTCTCGAACCCCATTTCAGGCAGGTAATTTTGCCCATCTCCGGTCACTGTTCCCTACAGAGTCCCCCAGTAAGAGTCAAGGCCTGATCCGGCAGGCAAACCAAGAACCCATCACCGGAATGCACATGTCCCTAAGGTATATCAACATGGCAAGTTGATTCGCCTAAGGATACGTGCAAAAATAAAGGCAGTTTGAGCATGCCCAGGGTCTCCATCTGACATGAAAGAAAAAAGAAAGAGCAAAGAAAAAAAGAAAAGAAAAAAAAAGAAGAAGAAAGAAAAGGAGAAGAAATAACAACTTGTTGCTGCTTAGTGAAAACCCTGAGTAGGTTGACCCCACCTTCCGGCATTCACTCTGGTCATCCACCTTCAGATCTCTATTGACCAGGAGTGCCCCCGACTTCAGACCATTCGAAAAGTCTATTGTCAGTCGAAACTGACCCATCAAAAATGAAATTACAACCAACCAAACTATGTGCAAACATACAGACCAAAGGGCCCTTTTCCCTTTTTATTTCCTTTTACATAGGCTTAAAACCTGTATAGGCACGGTGTCCCTGTTGAATGTACGCACTTGTGTCTGGGTATCCGCAGGATGGTCATTGTCCTCGTAAATTATACCTTAGGGTCGAGGCTTCTGTTCGCGCCTATTTGCTGCTTATCGCCCCTGATGGGTGTCTGTCTGTGCATAGTTAGTAAGATGTGATTTCATTAGGGATGGAGGCTAGAATTGGCCATCTCTTTTGAGGGATGATTGGTCCTAGCCTGATCTTTTCAGCTTTGTCTCGAGTTAAAGCACTCCGGTCCATGTGAATCAGGAGCACCTCACCACTGGAACGTACACATCCCCAAGGTGCACCTATCCCTAGCATGGCGCACGCACTCTTAAAAGCGTATCAACTGGCATTTGATCCACTTAAAGAGTTGTGCAAAAATAAAGTTGTCAGAGGTTATCGAGCTCTGCTTAGAGGCCTCGAAACAAAAGAAAATGACATAAAAAAAAAATTTTACTCTAAAAATGGGCATGCATTCCCAAGAGGCGTTGCGACATCAATATTCGCTCCACTCGGGTCAACCATGCTAAAGCAACCTCGAGGTTGATGGGTTCACCCAGAAACTTTGAGCCTTACCTAGGTAAGGGCACCCGTGCCCAATCCAATGGAGTTGTTGATATTCCATCGGTTTGAAAACCTTGAACTTTGTATGCTTCGCATCAATTCTGAAGCATAGATCGATCATCCCATTTCATGGAGCTCTCTGGTTCAGATTAATACTCAGACATTACAAATCTATAATTTCCCTCAGGAAGTGGATGATATCCCAGCTAGCGGGCTTACACTTTTTGTGATCATCGCAGTTATGCCCAGTAATGTCACAATGCGCTTAGGGACTGTTAGCTTTGAGGTACGGACGATATCCTGAAATGAGAGGGCTTACGTACACTCACCATCACCATGGGTGTTTGAGAATTGAGTTGAACCAGGTGGACCCATCAAATGTGCCTTGGACCTCTTCGGATGTCTCTTGTCTTTGGCATCCGATCATTAGTGCTTGAATACCAAAGAGGGGCATCTGTAGACACCCAAATTCGGCCCAAGGCCCGATCAATCTGTACTTCGGGAGAGATGTACCCCTGTGCTTTTGATGGCACCCCCCTGAACCCTTAGGAACCTACCTAGACCAGTAGGAATCACCCTAAGACCTTTAGAGTCATTCCCCCAATCCTTAGAAGTCACCCCTACACCCTAGAATCCCTTCCCACACCTAACTTAAACCCTTCGGGCGGTTGATGGGAGGAGAGCTACCGAATTTCACACAGACCAGCACCATGGATGAGCCATATACCATTGGAAAGCGGACTTCCTCAGCTTTCCAACGACCCAAAGATCACCCAATTTGGAGCTACGGTTCAAAAGTTATGGCCGATTGAAGTTTCACATAAAATCATAAAAAATTTACTCAGGCGTGGATATTACATACTCCCAGCCAATTTAGCCCCAGATTAGTCAGGCGTATATATTATATACGCCTGCTTATTTTGGGGGAAATTTGGCCGGGCGTATATAATATATACGCCCAGCATAGGTGGGACCTGGCACGGGCTTCATCTTCTCAAGGCTCCCCTATTTTTGGTGAAGTTTACTGTTCCTAAATTGGGCGTATATAATATATACGCCAAGCTTAGCTACAGTAACTGTCATCAGTAGCTCGAATTTCCTCCATCTAGTTTGACCCTTTGGCCATCCCCTTGGTTGAGGTGGGTGTCTTGAGATTGGTTGCACCCCCTTTGAGCTTATTGGCAACCCTTAAGTCACCCATGGTCTCACCCCATCATCCACCATTGAAACCAGTTTCCCAAAACCCTAGGACCTTGAAAACCCAAAAAACCTTAGATGAGGGATTACCTAATTGCTAAACCAATTAGCTCTTAAGTAAGCCCCTAAACCATCCCTTCTCTATAAATAGAGAGGCCTCCCTCTTCCTTAAGGGTTAGAAAAAATTGGAGGTTAAGGATTTAGAGCTCAAGAGAGAACCCTAGTGAGAGAAAGTGCACTCATTTTCTAGAATTCCAGCAAGCTTAGTTCATCCTTTCCAATCCATTTCAACCATTAGATCACTCCCTTTAGCTAAAGTCTAGCCTTTGGCCTTACCCTACACTTCCTATTTTATTGAATCCTAGCATTAGAACCCATTTTCACACCATTTAAGCCATTGGAAGCACGCCAAATCGAAAACCTTCCACGGTGCAACAAGGGCCCGTGAGCTCCGGCTCACCCCTCTCTTCCTCTACCTTCTTGGTGTCTCCTCCGTCCAAGGATTCAAGCCGTTACGCCGCCGAAATTTTAGTTTGGCTCAAAGCTTGATAGGACCGTATTGCCTTCGGGCAAGGGGAAGCTCCGCCCTTTTTATTTTTATTTTGGCCATAGATAGAGACCGCTACGTGCGGGTTGATCGGGTTCCTAAACCCTTCCCGATCAATAACTGAAGCCCCTACCCTAGAGCCTTTGGCAAAGACCAAAAAATCAGAGTCATATTTAGCACTTCGGTGCTCAAAATATCGATTTGACGGGTTCGAGAGGATCCACGGTCGCACAATAAGCTTGCAGCTGAGGAACCAGTAGTACCTCAGTTGCCATTTCCTCAAGCTTTGAGTGGCCCTGCCCCTTTTGATAAGGGAAATACAAAGATGGAGGAAATGATGGAGACCTTTAAGCAGGTAAAAATCAATTTTTCCCTACTTGATGCAATTAGACAGGTCCCAGCCTATGCCAAATTTCTGAAAGACCTATGTACCCAGAAAAGAAATGCTAGAGGCCATTTGTCCATAAAGGTCTTTGCAACTGATACAGTTAATTCTGTATTAAACATAACAATACCAAAGAAGTTGCAAGACCCAGGGATACCCACTATTCCCTGCATAATTAGAGACTACACAATTGGAAGGGCCCTTGCCATACAAAGGTGTATGCAGCCTAGGTTTAGGAGAGCTAAAACCCACCCCCATTGTGCTGTTAATGGCTGATAGGTCTGAAAGGAGACCTATGGGAGTGGTTGAGGATGTCTTAGTAGGGGTGGACAAGTTCTTTTACCCTGCAGACTTCCTAGTTTTGGGCATGGGCTGCAACAAGAGTACAACCCCTATACCTGTTATTTTGGGCAGGCCGTTCTTGGCCACTGCCAATGCCTGCATTCAATGCAAGTAAGGGATTATGGAAGTAACTTTCGGACACATGAAGGTTGAACTGAATGTGTACAATAGTGCAAAGTACCCTCAGCTGGACAATGACGAAAGCTTTGCAGTGGATGTACTAGAGGAAGTTGTTGAAGAAGAATTGCCCACTCTGCTGGATTGGGGCAACATTATCAAAAGTTTAGTTGAAGTTTGGGACATGGTAGAGGAAGAAAGCCCAGCTGTTATGATAGAAGACATGACCACATTGAAGTCGTCCGTGGGCTTAGTATAGCATTCCATTTGGAAACCTACATTGCTGCCTCTTCCTCAAACCAACAAAGAATCAATCTTGCCATCCACCCAACAAGCCCCGGATCTGGATCTCAAGAAGCCTTCAGAAACATTGAAATATGCCTTCCTTGAGAAAGGTGAAAAACTTCCTGTAATTATCTCCTCCTTTCTTACCAATGAACAGGAGGAAGAATTACTAACAGTCTTGAGGAAGCAAAAAATGACAATTGGCTGGACCATTGTGGATTTCGGAGGGATATATTCATCAATATGTATGCACAGGATCCATTTAGAGGAGGGCTCAATACCCTCCAGGGAAATGGAGAGGAAATTGAATCCTCACATGCAGGAAGTGGTCCTCAAAGAGATTATTAAATTACTAGATGCTGAGGTAATTTACCCCATTTCTGATTCTGAATGGGTGGCGCCTATCCAAGTGGTGCCAAAGAAATCTGGCATAACAGTCATTACAACTGAGTTTGGAGAGCTGAGACCAGCAAGGGAGACCACTGGCTGGAGGGTTTGCATAGATTATCGGAAGCTCAACTCTAAAACCAGAAAAGACCACTTCCCTCTCTCCTTCATAGATCAAATTCTGGATAAGTTGGCTGGAAAAGCTTTTTATTGCTTTCTTGATGGGTACTCAGGGTACAACCAGATCCCTGTGCACCCTCACGACCAAGAGAAAATTACATTTACTTGCCCTTTTGGCACCTTTGCTTACCGAAGGATGCCTTTTGGGCTATGTAATGCATTAGCCACCATCCAGTGGTGTATGTATGCCATATTCTCTGATATGATTGGCAAGTTTTTGGAAATATTTATGGATGATTTCTCTGTATATGGGGGCAGTTTTGGCCAATGTCTACAACACCTCCACCTGGTCTTGCAAAGATGTGAGGAGACCAAACTGGTCTTAAGTTGGGAAAAGAGCCACTTCATGGTAAAACAAGGTATTGTGTTGGGCCATGTAGTCTCTAGAGAAGGGATTGAGGTAGATAAGGCCAAAGTTGACGTCATTATAAATTTGCCCCCTCCAAGAACAGCCAAATAAATCAGATCTTTCCTTGGACATGCAGGATTCTACAGGAGGTTCATTAAAGACTTCAGCAAAATTGCTAAACCATTGCGACCTACTTTGCAAGGATGTGCCCTTTGATTTTTCTGCTGAATGTCTTGAGGCTTTTGAAACTTTGAAGATATGCCTCACCTCTGCACCTGTATTTTAAACACCTGACTATGCACTACCCTTTGAGCTGATGTGTGATGCATCCAACTTGGCAATACGTGCTGTTTTGGGTCAAAGGAAAGATAAGCTGCTAGTGGTCATTGCCTATGTCAGCAAATCACTTGCTGAAGCTCGACTGAATTACACCACAACTGAGAAAGAGCTTCTGGCTGTGGTTTTTGCTGTTGATAAATTTAGACCTTACCTACTTGGGTCTAAAATTGTAATCTTCACAGACCACTCAGCATTGAAATACCTATTGTCCAAGAAAGTCGCTAAGCCCAGGCTAATTAGATGGATACTCCTATTGCAGGAGTTTGACATTGAAATCAAGGACAAAAAGGGTGTGGAAAATGTGGTGGCTGACCACTTGTCTAGAATTGTGTTGGAAAAATGTGTTGATGACCCTGCAATTGATGTTTTCCCGGATGAGCAATTGTTTGCCATCCAATCCTTAGTTCCTTGGTATGCACACATTGTAAATTATTTAGTTATAGGCAAGATTCCTGCCCATTGGACCAAAATGGACAAAGACCTGTTCTTCTCACAGGTTAAATTCTTTTTTTGGAAGGAACCTTGCTTATACAAATACTATGCAGACCAAATCATTTGAAAATGTATTCCAAAAAGTGTTGTCCCCAGTATTCTGGCCATGTGCCATGAAAATGCCTGTGGGGGCCACTTTAGTGGAAGAAAAATAGCTGACAAGATCTTGCAGTGTGGGTTCTATTGGCCTTCTTTATTCAGAGATGCCAATACACACTGCAGGACATGTGAGAGATGTCAGAAATTAGGAGGACTGTCCAAAAGAAACTCAATGCCTTTACTGCCCATCCTTGTTGTGGAACTGTTTGATGTCTGGGGTATTAACTTTATGGGCCCCTTTCCTCCTTCAAATGGTTATCATTTCATCTTAGTGGCAGTGGATTATGTTTTAAAATGGGTAGAAGCTATTGCCACAAGAACCAATGGTCATCAAGTAGTCCTAAAATTTGTAAAGCAGAATATCTTCTAAAGATTTGGCACCCCTAGAGCCATTATCAGTGATGGGGGTAGCCATTTCTGTAACAGAAATTTTGAGAGCTTGCTCAAGAAATATTCTGTCACCCATAGGATTGCTACTCCCTACCACCCGCAAACCCATGGGCAAGTTGAAATTTCTAATAGGGAGATCAAGCACATCCTTGAGAAGACAGTGAGGACTGACAGAAAGGACTAGGCTGATAAGCTAAATGATGCATTATGGGCTTATAAGACTCCCATTGGGATGTCCCCATTCAGACTAGTTTATGGCAAGGCATGCCATCTCCCAGTAGAGTTAGAACACAAGGCCTATTGGGCCATAAAAAATTTAAATCTAAACCTAACTTCTGCTGGTCATCACAGGTCGCTGCAGCTATCAGAACTAGATGAGCTGAGGATGGATGCATATGCCAATGCCCGGATATACAAGGAAAGGTCCAAGGCTTTCTTTCACAAGGGTTTGTTGAGAAAGAGCTTCATGGCTGGTAGTAAGGTTTGGTTGTTTAACTCCAAACTTAAATTTTTTCCTGGCAAACTAAAATCCAGATGGGAAGGCCCCCCCCTATATTGTCATGAATGTTTCCCCATCTGGTGTTGTGGAAATCAAGGATCCCAAGTCTGGGAAAACCTTGAAGGTGAATGGTCAGAGGCTTAAGCCTTGTTTAGAAAAACCTGTTGAACCTATGGACACTATTCACTTTCAAGGGGACCCTTCATTAAACTGATCCACAGATGTGTCAATGTTGTATTATATGTACTTTGGTTTTGTTAGGTTTGTACTGACTTCTTTTGTTCAAATTTTATAGGAAATTTTAGTGGCCTCACTTGAGTCTGAATCTATCTGGTCTGATTTTTTTTTATGCTTGGTTTGATAATTACTCCTCTTGAGTTGGTGGTTTTTGATTGAATGCACACTGTTTGTATAATGATTTTTGATGACTATGCTTGAATGTTTGATGCTATAAGTGGGAGGTCATTTTAAAGTGTCTGCGGGTGCCCCTGGTGGTGAGTTATACCTAGGATCCAGCCACAGCACAAATGTAAATGGCAGAATGAAGAGCGCATGCTCTCTGTTTAAGGCTTTGCTGTCGCGGGGTCCAAAAAGAGGCCTGGGTGACTCTCGCACAATCTAAATGGAATACTTCACTAGCTGTCACGAGCTCCAAGGTAAACTCTGTAGAGCCTCTCATGCAATCCAAGTTACAATTTACACCGTCGTTAGATTTCATTTCCCATCCCGCGACCATATATTTCCAAAGCGCGCGAAGCCCAGAGATAAGCATTCCAAACCCATGATTGTCTCCTTTTTCACTATTCTCTCTTTTCTCTAGCCAGTGAAGCCCTAGCTTCCGGCTCTCTTATCCCCCTCTCCTCCAGCGTCCATTCTACAACCCATTATTCACACCAGGATCTTAGGGATTTGTTCCTAGCGTCATCCTCATCAATTGCCCTCTGCTCAAAGATCTTGTGATTCACTTTGCGTCAAATCGAATAAAACCCTACGATTTTAGGGTAAGCAATCAGATCTCAGTCTCTCTTTTTCATCTTCAAAAGTACTATCTCAGAAAGGAGACTTTATAATGGCCCCTAAGAGTGCACCAAAGAAAAGGGCCAGGGATAAGGCCCCTGTTGAGCCCACTCCTAAGAAGGTCAAGGCTTCTAAGGCAATAAAAAAGGGGAAGGAAGTGGTTGAGGAGGTGGAGGAGCCAACCCCTGATTTTTCTACACCCTCTGAGCTCATGGCTTCAATCCCCTTGGAGCCTAAAATAACTTTCGACTTGCCCTTCTTCGAGACGGAGCCTCTCTCTACCTCTGCCATTGAATTTATGAGCAAGGCTGGTCTGACACCCTTGATGAAAGGAATTCCAGCACCAACCTACCGTAGGCTAGTGCAACTCTTTTATCAGCACATCAGGGTCACCAAGGACCAAGATGGACAACCAGGCTTCCTCATGCTGATTGATGATTTTGAGATGTTAATTAACCCCAAGCTGATTGCGGAAGTATTGAGCATCCTAGCTGTGGATATGGCCCTCCCCTGAGTGCCTCATTGATACCATTACGAGGGCTCTTACTAGAGGATTAAAGGCCTCAGGGGATTCCATAAGAAGAAGAGAGTTGGAGCCTAGACTCCTTTTCATTGACCAGGTCCTGAGAAAGAACATCTACTACTCAGGCCATCAGCAAGAGAGGACTCCTATTGCTGATGTTGTTTACTCTTTCTCTCTGGGCCATGGCTTCCATATAGCTTGGTTGATTTTTGAAGCAATGAAGGACTTGGTGGAGAAACTAGGGAAGAAAAAGAAGCCACACACACTCCCCTATGCCAGAGTCATCACCAAATTACTTTTGAGGGGGGGTACAAGATACCAATAGGAGAGGAGACTACCACCCTCACCCCTACAACTTTTGCCAAGAGGCAATTGGGAATCAGCAGGAGCCTAATGGAAACCCAGAAGAAGAAGAAGGCTGCGGCTCAGGCCGCTCCCAAGCAAACAGACGAGGCAGCTGTTACAAGGCCCACCCCTGCTACCAAAGAGGTGGTTCAAGATCCTGTTACTATCACTACTACAGCACCTCTGCATCCACCCCACCTTTTACTGCAGGATCCCCTATCCTGGCATCATCCCATCCCATTACACCATTAACATCTCTCCCTTCCTCCACTACATCTCATTTCCCTTCCCCTATTCCATCTCTCTCTCACTCTCCTCAGTCTTCATTGTCCAAGCCCACACTCCTTTTTCCTATGATTGGTACCTGGGAGGACATCACCCCCCATGTCAGCCCCACACCTTCCCCTACCCTACCTCAATACACAGCCTCAATACCCCCATCATCTTCACAAAACCCTGATAGCCCTCCACTGATGTCATACAAGAAAAAAAAAAACCACTGACACAACCTCCACCATGTCCCTACCCCCACACACAATCCCTTTTATCCCCACTGACATACCTCACATTAACGAAGACACCACTCAAGCCATTCCTACTACATCCCCACTCATAGACATAGACCTCCATCTTAACACAACCACCGGATTCCAAGCCTTTATGGCTAGTTTCCTTAATACCATTCCCACCCACTACACCCCCTCCCAGATTCCCCAAATACGTCACTGCATCACTCACCAGAACCCCAATCTCCTCCTCCTTCCACTTTCCATCATGCCCCTTCCTCCCCTTTTCAACCTGTTCTATCTTCTACACAATCTCCACCACCCAACCCAGACACACTAACACATATCCTCTCCCTCATCCAAGACATTCAATCACAACTGTCCACAACAACACAAACACAGGACCAGATGCAAACAAAAATCACAACTATCAAATCCACACTTCAGACATTGACAAACCAACCCATCTGTCAACAATCCCATCAAACCCCACTGATCCTTTCCCCTTCCAGCCCTGACTCCACAACCCAACCATTCCCTTTCATACCTTTCACCATTCCCTTTTTCCCTTCCCCAGCACCACCTACTCCTAGTGAGCCTACCTCATTTTCTTTCCCCTCCTTGCCTTCAATCCCACCTCCTATACTACCCTCTCCAACATTCACTGACAAATCCACCCAAACAGACCCAGAACTTTTTGCCCTCCCCCAACAATTAGACTTAACCAATGAAAATACCACTTCACCCCCCCAGGACCAATCACATTTTGCTCCTTCAGCTTCTTCTTTTCCTATAGCACCCACCCACACCTATTACATCCCTCCCTACCTCACCCTCCTCCATGCAATGAGAAATAATCCCTACCTTAGGAGGGATGTCTTGAAAGGCATGGCCTAACTGAGGCACTCCATAGAGACCCCTCTGCTGCAGCAGATTAGTGACTTTGAGATTGCCCACAGAGATAAATTACTGGGTATTTAACTGGGGTGGGCAAACATTTTGGATGCCCTTGAGAAGGAGCAAAATAAGGCAGCTTGGCAACAAATGAATGTGGAGATGGAAAAGGCAAATACAAATGTGGAGAGGATGAAAGCTAAAATGTCCGAAAAAAGACTCCACAATGCCCAGGAAATCCTTCGGCTCCACAAGGAAATCCACTAAAATGACCTCTAGAAAGCCCAAATCAAGATAGCCTCTTTGGAAGCTGAATTGGCTGCTGCCAGAAGTGCAGCTCAACCTCCAGCCCCACTCTCTCCCCTCATTCCCAAACCTGAGCCTGAACTTACCCATACCCCTGCTGCACCTCCTTCATCACCTCCTACTAAGCAAACTTATCTTAAACAGAGGAAAGTCACTGCTAAGAGGACTGTTTCCACAGCATCCTCTATCAAAATTGGCAAAGAGCCAGCTGCCCAGTCTGAGGAGACACAACCACATGGCCCGCCAGAAAAAGGGAAGTGCCCCTTAGTCCCCCCTGAGCAAGAAAAAGGAAAATCCCCTATGATCCCTCCTGAACCCAAGACCGAAAAAATGAGGGTGAGGGTACCAACAGCTCCAACCATGAAGCAACCACCAGCCCAACCAAAGAAAAAGGGTCCAACTGTGGAACAAACAAAGCAGAAAAAGAACAAAGCTCCCACAGACAGAACCAAGTCCAAGCTCAGTTCTGAGAACAAAGCTGCACTTAGGAAACATGCACAACAGATGGGCTGGGACTGGTTCACAGATTCAGATTCCAACTCCTCCTCTTAAACTAGATTGTAGTTAGGCTTTTCTTTCCTTCGCACTTCTTTTCTTATACTTGTAATTCCAATTGTACATTTCGTTCTAAGATAATAGAATACATATTATTTTTTTTATTGATATTGCTTTGTGTATATTGTCTGTGTATGTTTAATCCTTTTTCATCACTATTACCCTCCACTTTCTGACCTTTGAACCAGTGAGGACACTACTCCTCATGGTTTGGGGGTGTGGCAGGGTAGGTCTGCCAATAGAATAGTTAACTTTAGCACAGTAATGGTGGAGTAATTGGGATGAATAAAGTCAATTTCCACCTAACTTGCTGCAATGAGGAAATTTGTGGAAAATTTAAAAAAATTTGCAGACATTTCGAAACTAAAAATTTTAAAATCTTAGCACCACCATGAAGCTAACATCAGAAATTTTAAATTAGTACGTAGTAAACCTAAGAGGAGAGAAAAAGGTTAAAATACACTTCATGAGTTAAAAAAGAGGACCATATCTAGTGAGATTTGGGCCGATCAATTTCTGTTGAAGAGTGTTTTTGGTATTTTTTCTGCTCTAAGGTTCGATTGACTCAACACTTTTTACTAGAAGTTAGGCACCTCTAAATTAAAACCGGTTGACAGCACTCATGACACTAAGGAAATGATTCAAGGCCCTCATTTGGATAGTTTGAGCCTGAAAACCCAACCTTTTAAAACTGCCCTTTTGCATACACTCTTTGAGCCTCAAAAAGTCCTATTTTTCTTTAACAAACACTGGAGTACTTGCACCTTAACCTCATGACCTGCTTCAACCTTACCCTCACTCTAAGAATTCAAAAGGTAAAGGAGGAGTTGAAGGTAGTGAGAGTGGTCCAACACTTGGTGGAAGGAGAAGAAAAGTAACCTATGAACAACAATGTGTAGGTGGTATTTGTGTGGCAGTTTATTATAAAAAATAAAAAAATTTAAAAAAAAATTAAAAAAAATTAAAAAAAATTGAAAAGAAGAGAAGAAGTTGGCCACTTTGAATTCGAAAAATGTCAAGGAAGATGAAGTAGTGCTGAAATGAAGGTTGTGAAGTCATGAATCACCTCCTATCCTGCTAATTTCTCAATTTTGATCCATTCTATCCTTTTATTCTTTACAAACCTCACCCATAAGCCACATTACAACCCATCAAAAGACCTTATTGATCCTAAGAGAAATGAGGTGTTAGGTGGAGATGAGGTAGTGCCTAATCTATGGTGAAAAGTCATGAGGATGTCAGCAATTAGAAGCTTTACCTATGCTCATGCTTGTAGGCCTATTTGGGGTCTATAACCACTCTTGAGCTGCTTTAAATATGAACACCCCTAGATATTCATTGTTGAGAGATAGCCCTGGTAAGAATTGGGTTTGGCTTGTAACCTCATTAGGGTTGTATCCAACCTGATTTTTGAATTTAAGACAAGCTTGGTACTGATATGTGCACATTGAATTTCTAAAGTAAAATGATTGGTGGAAATGCAAACACATGCTAAAAATTTTGAGTTTTAAATGGCCTGCATTACTGCTGTAATTTCCTCTAAATTCTAAAGAGATGTGGATTGATGCTTTATTCATTGAAATTTGTTTTGTCATTAACTGCACCACTTTTAACTATTTTAATAGTGAAGTTTGTGGGTATCTTCACTGAAAACCCTCAGGAGACTTCACTCCTCCACTAGGGATCACCTAGGGGTTTAAAAGGCTTGGTACATATGCTAAATGTACCCGTGATCCCTACGAAAGTGGCATTTAATTAAGGTGTAGATGTTTAGTTAAAGCTTTGATAAGGGACTAGCAAAGATTAGGTTTGGGGGTGTGTTAAGACCTGAAAAGTACCACTTTTCACCCCTTAACTTAACCTCTGTTAGACCCTTAGTCATTTAATAAATGTGTGTTAAGACCAGTTTGTAGGTAATAAGCAGTAGCTGCAGATATGGCCCTAACCCTGCTAAGAAGCCTACTTTTGCATCAGAACTTCAAGCAGCTGGTAACCCATTCACAGAGGAAAGAAACACCAAGGTAGAACACACCTGGATTTACACATTGAATGCCTAAGTGGGCCCCAGAAGTTCCTCAGAAGAAAGAAAGTTGGACCCAGACATAGAACTTGGTTGCAGCATAGGCAAAGCATAGCAGCAACAAGTCAAGAAACGAGCCTCGCGCAAATGTCGCAAGTTTCTTAAGGCAACACACAAATTTCTCTAAATCATGAGGTTCAAGTGATTCAGAGAAAAATACTTCACACAGTAGTCGCGAGTTTCTTAAGGCAGCACACCAATTGCTCACGATGTTCTCGCACAGATTAATGACAGAAGGCTCGAGAAGTAGACTTCGCACAGTTCTCGCGAGGCTCAGTTGTAAGTGCTCACGCAGTCTCGCACAGCTCAAGAGAGGAGCATTTAATCCTTGCGCGATTCACTCAGACAAGCTGAGGAGAGAGAGCTCCAGGCACTTCTGCGCGCAACTGTCGCGCAGTGGCCGCGGGATGCAGATCTTCAAGGGACTGCTCACACAATCCAGAGGCTAATGCACATTACTTCTTCGCAGGGATCCCTACAAGATTCACTAAGGAATGAACTACGCACGCGATTCCCGCGGCACTCAAATGGAAAGTGAAATCCCGCGACGACCACTCTATCACGCGACAAGACCTAAAAACCATTGCTACCTAGCGAGGCTCGGGATCTTAACTTTTCCCCACTTCTGCAGGGGCAGTCTAGCAACTTCCAGCAACTAGGGCACGCATTCTAATGCTCTAATCTCCATGCACACGCCCTGAGGCATCTAAGGAATAGAAATGGGCCACATTTGCATCATTAAAATTAGGGTTTTCCTAACCCTAATGCTCCCACAGCCGACTGCTATATAAGCCTAAGCCTAGTTTAGGTTTAAGTAGGAGATGGGGGCTGAATTCCTCCTATCTTCTTGAATCGGCTGTACAGTTCCAGTAGGCTAAGGTTAGGGTTTAGGCAGCATCTTTTTCCTTTTTCTTCTCTCCATAGCCCAGCACTTGTAGGCTATGCCTTTGTATGTCTATTTGGAACAGTTTTAATGAAGTTTTATAATAGGATGTTATACATGTATGGGATTGATGTTTGAGGGTTGTTTTGTACAAGGCTGCTGCCTTGAGAACCTCTATCGCTAAGTTGTATTATAAGCAATGGAGGATTATTTTTAAAGATTTACTTAGATTCAAGTGACCTGTGCGTCCAGGCTAGTGCACATACGCAGGCCTATGCCCCACCACAGGATCAACTAAATCCGAATCCCCATGGGAGCCTGAGCTGGAATCCTTGTGAACATGGCGGTGGCAGTAATCTACTTGTTCTGTCTCAGACCTCAGTGAGGAGGATAGCCTCTGTGGATAGTCTGTGGCCATTTAAGTGGATAGGTTATAGCCCTAGGGTGAGGCCAATCCACAAATCTAAGATAAATTCTTCTTCTCTACACTTGTGCTTGTAGCCCTATGAAAGATTATGCATAGACAGACTCCCCTGTATTTGTATAGACCCACCATCAGATAGCAGATCTAATCTGGCTGTAGAGATTGTTGGCTTGTGACTGGATCACTGCTGTCTCTTTAAAGTAGTGAATAGCTAGTACTCGAACTCTTGCTGGTCCTGTGTGTCCAGGCTAGTGCACATATGCAGGCCTATGCCCCACACACCGAACTTTAGAGGTTGAGGTTCCTATGGATTCTTGAGCTGGTACCCTGGATGAAGTAGTGCCTACAATGATAAGCATGTTCTAACCCATCTATGGACTGTGGTTCCCCTATTGGATAGTTTGTGGCCATTTGAGTGGACAGGTTATAGCCATAAGGGATTGGATCATGGCACAGGGGTGAGTTGGATCCTTTCTCCTCTGTGGTGATAATGTAGCTATTGGACAAGACTTCTATAACATCAGATCTGAGTGAGTTATAAAACCCATCAGATCTGTACCTAATAGCTTACTTCTCACCCTTTTTACATTTATTTTCTCACACTCTATCATTCTTCTCAACCATTTCTGTAGTTTAGGCATTAGGTTACCATAGGATTTAAACAATAGTGACCTTAAATCCCCTTCCATTTAGGATTACCAGATCTGGATGGCCTACTAAAGATGGCTCCCTTGGAGCTTTAGACCATTTTCCCTATGGGACAAACTCTTACTTATTAAAACTTGCTACAACAGGCCCTGTATATTGCAGGTCTTGATTTCTTTCAGATGTGCTAAATCCATCTTTGTTTCTTTTCACACTAGAGAAATAACAACAACAACGGGTGGTGGAGGAGGATGGTGGCGGCGAAGCCGGTAACTCGGTCTTCAACCTCTTCTTCTCCTGTCTATCTTGGTCCATTTCCTCCGTAGCGAGGATCCGCTGTACCTCCTCATATTCATCCCAAAGGAATTGCAACGGGTCTGGTTCCTTGGGGTTTAATGGCTCCAACCAGAAGAGGTAAAGTTGTGTAGGAGTGAGCGTGGGCTTGCCATTTGCCATAGTTATGAGGAGTGCAGAGGGTAGAAAGGATGGGCTGAAGTCGAGCTATCTGCATCTATTTAAGGTGGAAGTGTGAGGGAATATGAAGTGGTGCATTCAATATTGCCGCCGTCAATGAAATGGGATGAATAGGTACTTCGATCAATCAGCCTGGGGAACGAAAACGTGGATGAACTGGCAGCCTATATTTAGCTTGGGGAGTTACAGCAATGGGCAATAAACCAGGGGTGTAGAGTTTAAGGCTCGTGCTATGCGCAATTGTACATGGTACACGTGGGTAAAATTTCTCGCACAGCGTAAGTGCACAATAAGCATCTAAGGAGTGAGGGGGGGGGCGATTTCGATAGTATTAGTGAAGAGTGTCGACAGGTTAAGGCTTCCTATCGAAGTCTCACAAGTATGGGGTTGGCAGTTGAATGCTCTCGATAGGTTTCACCTGCCCTATTGAACAGAATAAACATGCATTCGATAGGCTGGGATGGCCACTTGCGATAGGTCGGTGTCCTGTCGAACGGAGGGTGGATAAAAACATTCACTTTGTTAGGATGCAAGCGAGTGAGAGCAACCTTTCGATAGGTGGGGTATGACATTTATCACTCATGTCGATATGTTTCAGGCAAGAGTTATGAACCTATCGCAAAGTTGTTCTTACCTATCGAGAAGTCTCAGCACCTATCGAAATCCTCACTAATCCTATCGACATCAGCGGCTGACTTAATGAAAGGTCTAAATGACCTATCGAGACGTTCAATGAGCTCAATAACATGGTCTTTTTATTGGGTTGTAATGTGGCTTATGGGTGAAGTTTTTTAAAGAATAAAAGGGTAAAATAGGATTCAAAATTGTGAAATCAGTAAAGGTAAGGAGGTGGTCTAGACAACACCTTCATCATTTTAGCACAATTCCATTTATTTCTTGAATTTTCAGAGCAAAAGTGGCCAGCTTCTTCTCTTCCTTTCAATCTTTCAATGAAATGACTTCTCTCTCTCATTCTTTTACTCTGTTTTTTTTTTTTTTTTTTTTTAAAGTTGGAATACCACAAATACCACCAACTGTGTTTTTCTTTCTTTCAACCAGATTTAACACCTTGCTCCTCTAACCTTGCTTCTCCTTCCTCTTTCTGATTTCTCAGATTGGGGGTGAACTAAAATAGGTCAAAAGGTTTTCGATTTAAAATTTCTGGTTTTCATTAAAGAAAATTGGAACTTTTAAGGCTCAAGTGGTGTGCATCAAGGGCAGTTCAAAGGTGGGACATTTTAAGCTCAAACTGACCAAGGAATGGCCTTACTTCATGTCCTCAATGTCATGAATGCTGTCAAGCTGTTTCAACTTGGAATTGCCTAACTTCTAGTGATTAAAATTAGATCCAGTCAGTCCATAGAGCAGAACAATTACCAAGGCACTCTTCAAGGAAACTTTTTCAAGCCCAAATCTCACTGGGTATGGCCTTCCATCTAATTTTCAGGGGTGTGTCTTCACAATTTCCTCTCATTTCAGGTTTACTGCACATCAAAATTATTTTTCACCAATTGTTGACATTTGCCTCATCAAGTCTATTGAACTACAACTTATTTTAGTTTCAAATAGTTGTTTTCTTAATTTCCTCTTTTTACAAAAATTCCAGTGGAAATTTACTCTAATTAATTCCAAACGCTTCATTTTAGCCTAGCTGTACTACAAGTAACTAATTTATTGGCATACATACATGCCATACCCCCAAACCTAAACTAAACAGTGTCCTCACTGTTTTCAGCATCAGGGGAGTAGCAGTTTATGAATAGAGCAAAACCCAAAGCAAGTAGACAACTAAATAAAAAATATATATATTATTAACAGAGGTAAACAGAGTAGATACTAAAGCATTTTATTACAATGGGCAAGCAGAAAGAAGCGAAAAGCAGGCCGATGGGATAAAATCCTAGGCAAACAAAGAAATCTCCCCCTCGGCTCAGGGATATCCCCAGCCTGCATCAGGTGGAAGAGAAACTGTATGCCAGGAGGGGAGAAAGAAAAGGAAAAAGAAGGGGGTCAGGGGAAAGGGGGGCGGGTGGTGGAGGAGGATGGTGGCGGCGAGGCCGGTAACTCGGTCTTCAACCTCTTCTTCTCCTGTCTATCTTTGTCCGTTTCCTCCGTAGCGAGGATCCAATGTACCTCCTCATATTCATCCCAAAGGAATTGCAACGGGTCTAGTTCTTTGCAGTGTAATGGCTCCAGCCAGAAGAGGTAAATTTGCGTAGGAGTGAGCGTGGGCTTACCATCTGCCATAGTTATGAGGAGGAGTGCAGAGGGTAGAAGGGATGGGCCGAAGTCGAGCTATCTGCATCTATTTAAGGTGGAAGTGTGAGGGAATATGAAGCGGTGCATTCAATATCGCTGCCATCGATGAAAAGAGATGAATGGGTACTTCGATCAATCAGCCTGGGGAACGAAAAGGTGCATTAACTGGCAGCCTATATTTAGCTTGGGGGGTTACATCGCTAGGTAGAAAACCAAGGGGTGCAGAATTTAAGGCTCGTGCTATGCGCAGTTGTACATGGTGCAGGTGGGTAAAATTTCTCGCGCAGCGCAAGTGCACAATAAGCATGGAAGGAGTGAGGGGGGGTGATTTCGATAGGATGAGTGAAGAGTGTCGACAGGTTAAGGCTTCCTATTGAAGTCTCACAAGTATGGGGTTGGCAATTGAATGCTCTCGATAGGTTTAACCCGTCCTATTGAACAGAATAAACATGCATTCGATAGGCTGGGATGGCCGCTTGCGATAGGACGGTGTCCTGTCGAACAGAGGGTGGATAAAAACATTCACTTCGTTAGGATGCAGGCAAGTGAGAGCAACCTTTTGATAGGTGGGGTATGACATTTATCACTCTTGTCGATAGGTTTCAGGCAAGAGTCCAGAATTTATCGCAAAGTTGTTCTTACCTATCGAGAAGTCTCAGCACCTATCGAAATCCTCACCCATCCTATCGACATCAGCGGCTGACTTAAGGAAAGGTTCAAATGACCTATCGAGAGGTTCAATGAGCTCAATAACATGGTCTGTGTAGAGCCTTTAACCTTAGCACCCAGCAACTCCTCTACTGCGCTCCCAGTTAGCAAATTGGCCTCTAACTTTATGCCTTTGATTCCTGGACTGCGGGCGATATTGAAACGAATCATGAACTGGACATGGCCAGTTTTTTGCATAAAAAATTGTTGGAAAGAATCGAGGTATAAATAGAATATAATACATATGATACAAATCGAAGTCAGGTATTAACCTGGAGGATCCTAAAGATCAATGGTCTCTCTAGGTTCACAAATGTTGTCAACGCAAAGTTGCAGCCTCTGCCCATTGACTTTAAGGGTTCTTCCATCTGTAGGATGCATGACTTCGATCGCTCCAGATGGGGAAACGTGTAACACTGTGAAAGGTCCATCCCATCTAGATTGCAGCTTTCCTGGAAAGAATTTGATTTTGGAGTTGAACAACCATACCTTGTCATTGGGCTTAAACTCTTTGCGAAGAAAATGTCTGTCATGGAAGGCTTAGGTCCTCTCCTTGTAACTGCGGGCATTTGCGTAAGCTTCTAGTCGCAGTTCATCCAGCTCGGATCACTGGAGTTTCCTGTGAGTACCAATTGAGTGTAAGTCAGAGTTGACTGCTTTAATGGCCCAATACGCTTTGTGTTGCAATTCAACAGGCAAGTGACATGCCTTGCCATATACTAATCTGAATGGGGACATGCCTATGGGGGTTTTATAGGCTGTTATATAAGCCAATAAGGCATCAGTCAACTTGTTGGACCAATCTCTTCTGTCAGTCCTCACAGTCTTCTAAAGAATATGTTTCATTTCCTTGTTGGAAATCTCTACCTGTCCACTGGTTTGTGGGTGGTAGGGAGTCGCTACTCTGTGGGTAATAGAGTATCTTTCCATCAGTTTGTCAAAGGGTTTGTTACAGAAGTGGCTTCCCCCATCACTAATAATAGCTTTAGGAAGGCCAAATCTTGAGAAGATGTTGTCTTTCAGGAATTGAATGACGACTTTATGATCATTTGTCCTTGTAGCTATGGCTTCTACCCATTTGGATACATAATCCACGGCGACAAGGATGAAATTGTATCCAACAGAAGGGGGAAAAGGTCCCATGAAGTCGATTCCCCAAATATCAAACAATTCAACAAGTATAGGTTGCAAGGGCATAGAGTTTCTCCTTGTAATACTGCCCATTTGTTGGCATCGATGACAAGCTTTACAGTGCTGCCGGGCATCCTTGAATAGGGTAGGCCAGTAGAAACCACTTTGAAGAACCTTGGCAACAGTCTTGTTACCACTGAAATGTCTCCCGCAAGCCTGTTCATGACACATGGTTAGGATCTTTTGAAACTTAGTTTCAGGTACACACCGTCTGATCACCTGGTCTGCACAATGCTTAAACAGTTAAGGATCCTCCCACATGTAATATCGAATTTGTGCAAAGAACGAATTTTTTTCATCCTTGGTCCAATGTGGAGGGACCCTACCCACAGCAAGGTAATTTACAATATTGGCAAACCAGGGCAAACTCATCTGGATAGTCAAAAGCTGTTCATCTGGGAAGGAGTCATTGATGGGCAAGCTTTCCATGTCAGTTGTTGGGATTCTTGATAGATGGTCAGCCACCACGTTCTCAACTCCCTTCTTGTCCTTAATCTCTAAATTGAATTTCTGCAAGAGAAGAATCCATCTGATTAGTCGTGCTTTAGCTTCCTTTTTGGACAAGAGGTATTTCAAAGCTAAGTGGTCAGTGAACACAATAATTTTTTATCCCAACACATAAGATCTGAATTTTTCTAAGGCAAAGACAATGGCTAATAGCTCTTTCTCAGTTGTAGTGTAATTCAATTGAGCATCAACCATTAATTTACTGGAATATGCTACCACAGAAGGTGCCTTTTCTTTGCCCCAAGACTGCCCCAATGGCAAAATCTGATGCATCACACATCAGCTCAAATGGCAGAGAAAAATCAGGGGATTGCAAGATAGGGGCTATGGTCAAACAAGTTTTTAACAGTTCAAAAGCAACTTGGCATTCATCATTAAAGTCAAAAGGAACATCTTGGCACAACAGGTGATAGAGGGGTTTGGAGATTTTGCTGAAGTCTTTGATGAACCTCCTGTAGAAGCCAGCATGACCCAGAAATGACCAAACTTGTTTGATAGTTTTCAGAGGGGGCAAATGAGCAATCAAATCGATCTTAGCTTGATCAACCTTGATTCCTTTGTGAGAGATAACATGTCCTAGAACAGTTCCTTGAGTCACCATGAAGTGACTTTTCTCCCAACTCAGAACTAAGTTGGTCTCCTCACACCTTTACAGTACGGAGCTGAGGCGGTGTAGGCATTGGCTAAAATCATCTCCATAAATGGAGAAATCATCCATAAAGATCTCTAAAAACTTATCAATCATGTCAGAGAAGATAGCATACATGCATCTTTGGAACGTGGCAGGTGCATTACACAACCCAAATGGCATCCTTCTATATGCAAAGGTCCCAAATGGGCAAGTGAGTGTGGTTTTTTCTTGGTCCTGGGGGTATATAGGGATCTAATTGTTCCCCGAATATCCATCAAGAAAATAGTAATAGGCCTTGCCTTCCAGCTTATCCAAAATTTGGTCTATGAAGGGCAGTGGAAAGTGATCCTTGCTGGTCTTTTCATTGAGTTTTCGATAATCTATGCATACCCTCCAACCCGTGGTCTATCTGGTTGGGATCGACTCACCTGAATCTACTTCAACAATTGTAATGCCAGATTTCTTGGGTACTACCTGGGTAGGTGCCACCCATTGTGAATCCGAGATGGGATAAATGATCCTAGCATCTAGGAGTTTGACTACCTCTTTCATCACAACCTCCTGCATGTGTGGGTTAAGTTTTCTCTGCATCTCTCTGGAAGGTTTGGAACCTTCTTCGAGATGAATTTTATGCATGCACACAACAGGATTGATTCTCCCAAGGTCAGCAATGGTCTATCCTATTGCCTTCTTATGTCTTTTTAGTACACAAAGGAGTTCTTTTTCCTGCTCGAGAGTGAGGGAAGAAGAGATTATCACAGGCAATTTGGTGTTGTCTCCCAAAAAGGCATATTTCAAAGATTTGGGGAGTTGCTTTAACTCCACCTCTGAGGAACTAATGAGGGAGGGCAATAGGGGTGCCTTAGAGGGGGGTGGTAGAGGTAACAAAGTAGGCCTCCATGGATGGTGCTGTGTTGGTGGAGCTTCAGAAGAGACAAATTTCACATGCTCAATCTCAGAGGTGGGAACCTTCTCTACCTTTGTTTCCTTCCATGTTGTGGCTAGCTCATTAAACCATTCCTTACCATGTAGCAGCATATTCACATTTTCCTGGACAACCTCATCTATTACATCAAGAGAAAAATAGTCCTCATCAGGATGGGGTTGATTTGTTGCGTTGTATACATTCAATTTGACCTTCATATTTCCAAATGACACTTCCATGATTCCAGACCTGCATTGAATACAAGCATTAGCTGTGGCTAAAAAGGGTCTGCCTAGAATCACAGGTATGGAAGTGGCACTCCTACCTGGTTCCATATCCAGCACCAAAAAGTCAGCAGGATAGAAGAATTTGTAAACTCCAACCAAAACATCCTTGATTATCCCCATAGGTTTCCTTTCAGATCTGTCGGCCAGCTGAAGGACCACATGTGTGGGCTTTAATTTTCCTAAACCCAGCTTCTCATATACTGAATATGGAAGAAAATTTATACTGGCTCCCAGATCTAATAGGGCTTTGTCAATGGTATGATCCCCAATGATGCAGGGGATAGTGGGGAGGCCAGGGTCTTGAAGTTTGGGGGGAGTTGCAATCGACAGGACTTGCTTAACTTTTTCTGCTAAAAAGACCTTCTTGGATAGGTGTATCCTAGATTGTCTTTTATGGGTGCATAGGTCTTTTAAAAACTTGGCATAGGCTAGGACTTGTTTAATGGCATCAAGTAAAGGTAAATTGATCTTTACTTGCTTGAAAGTCTCCATCATTTCCTCAATTTTTCCTTGCCCTTTATCAAAACTGGAGGGTGCTTGTAGTGCCTTATGAAATGGCAAATGTGGGATTGCTCCCTCACTTACAGCCTTGGCAAATGGGGCCTCTTTCTTTTTGAGTTTTTTCTTTTCTTGAGGATCCTCATTATCCTCTTTATTCATAGTTGATTGTTCCTTCAAGTCAACCATTGGTGGTCTTTGTTGTGTGCTGGTAGAAGTCACTTCATTTTCTTCCTCCAAGTTCCTCACAGGCTCACAGCCCACTTGGTTGCCCACTAGCTTACCACTTCTCAAAGTTGTAATAGATTTGGCTTCCTCATAGGTGGAGGAAACTTCACCCACTACAAACTGCCTTCGTGGGTTGTCCTGTGGTTGGCTGGGCACCCTTCCTCCCTCTCTCCTAGTCAGAGCATCAGGACAGCTGACCAAGTTGGTCCTCTCTCTTTTTGATGCTCTGGTTGTGAGAGTGCACAGTTTGGGTTAAGGTGTTCAAGCTCTGTAGTGAAGACAAAACTTGTTCTTCAAAGGATGGTGTTCTCACAGTTGGAGGAGGTGCAGCTTGCTGCACAAGAGGAGCTACAGGTTGGGCCATGGGTTGCTGATATTGAGGCCTTGGGACGTAATTTTCTCTATAGGGCTGAGCACTTCTATAGGGCATGGGCTGCTGGGGCTGCTGCCACTGGCTGGGGTATGCATCTTGTCGCCACCTCAGATTGGGGTGGTTCCTCCATTGGTACCCAGCAGCAGGCTGCTACCCATAAGACTGAGCTACAGCCACATGCTCTGTTATAAAATTAGGAAACTGGTCAGCAGATGGGCATTCTTCCAGGGGATGAGCAGGGGACTGGCATATGGCACATGTCTCCTCCACTCTAGCAACATGTGTGACGTGATTGTTCTATTAGCCTATCAAATTTTAGGGTTAAGCTATCCACTTTCCTTTCCAACTCACTTAGCACACTCACTTCATATATCTTTCCCCTTGAGGTGTTCTCCTTCATCACTCTAGGAGGCTCTAAATCTCTTGCTAAGGTTTCCCTTTGCAAAGAGTTCTCACTAATAATATCAAAGAGCTCCCATGCCTCCTCAGCAGTTTTATGGAGATAGGTGCCACCACAGGAAGCATCTATCATATCTCTGCTTTTAGCATCAATTCCCTTATAAATGCTTTGAACCAATTGCCATTCAGGGATTTGATGGTGGGGGCATTTCTTGAGGAGTTCCTTAAATCTCTCCCAGGATCGATGAAAATCTTCAGTCGGATCTTAGGTAAAAGAGATGATACCCTTCCTCAACTAGCTGGTCTTTGACATAGGGAAGAATTTGGCCAGAAATGGACATTGGAGATCACTCCAAGACTGAATGTTGTTGGATGGAAGCAAGGACAACCAGGTCCTGGCTCTGTCCTTTAATGAAAAAGGAAAGAGTCTCATCCTGGTGGCCTCTTCCCCCAAACCTATGATATTAAATGTAGTGCACAATCCCAAGAACTCATCAATGTGCTTGTAGGGGTCTTCTTTGCTCAGACCATGAAATGAGGGCAGCATTTGAATGATGGATGATTTTATCTCATAGTTTACCTGAGCACCTGGGAATTAAATGCAGAAGGGGAAATTATAAACCCCTGGTGCATTAAACTCCTTAAGGGTTCTTGGCTGCTGTTGCTCACCCATTTCTACATAATCAAATGCAACAGATGTGGGTGTAGTTGGTCTGGATCTGAGAAGTCTTTCAACCTCTGGATTTAGTGGAATAATATGAGGTTGTAGAGTTCTACCAAACATACAACACTCAAAATCTGAATGCAGAATAGATTTTCAATACCACAAACAGAATCAACCAAAATTTTTAACTATTCTAACAAAAATTATCAATAGATCTGAAAAATAACAGGGGAGTAGCGGGATGCAAACTACAGAGTAGTCTCTAGCACGATTCTCCTCTCACTGGTAGCCTTAGATTAGATGAAATGCACACAAACTACTGAAAAACAACAAAACTTAGCACGATTCTCCTCTCACTGGTAGCCTTAGATCTGATGAAATGCATACAAACTACTGAAAAATAATAAAACTTACAACTACAATTAGTAAAGATCAAATAAAAACTACAGATCTATGATCAAAACTTAGATCTATCAATTTCTAAACTGCCTCCCCGACAGTGGCGCCAAAAACTTGTTGGTTGTGTTTGCTTCCCCTCAAATGACGGTCTAAAATCATTAATAAAACTAGGCAGACACACTCACACAGACCTACAAGTAGTCAGGGTCTGTTGTAGCAAGATTTACAAAAATGGTGAATAAGGAAATGTCCAGAGGGAGGTTAGTTTAAAAATATGATAAATCTCCAGATCTGTATTAGATCTGGCACCCTAACTATTGCTAAGTTAACTAAAAGGTAGGGGAGAGGTTCAAAATGGATTGTTACTTAAACTATGCTAAAATTGAACATAGACTAAATTGGATTGAGTTTAGGAACTTTGATCTTGCAGGGGAAGAGAGTAAAAAGCAAAAAATGGAGAAGAGTAGCTTAGAGATTGGTCTTCACTGAAATCAGATTCAATTAATCATGCTACAGAGGTTCAGAGCACACAAATCCCTCGCTGGCTATAAGCACAGCTGCAGGGTATAAATTCCACTCCAAATCACAGGATCCACCTAGTCTTAAGGCTATGATCTGTCCACTTTAATGGTCACAGACCATCCTATAGACTTTATCAAATCCATGGATTTATAGCAGACAAAACCAATTGGAGCCTGATCTTGGGCTAATCTTAAGGTTATGATCTGTCCACTTTAATGGTCACAGACCATCCTAGGGATCTCCTCCAGAGCTAAAACATCAATTAGAGCAATTAATACCACTACATATGTTGCAATTCTTAGGTCACAGACTGAAGGAATCACAGGAGTACCAGATCCAGGGAGATCGGGTGGTATCCAAGAGGCCTACCAGTTAAGTGGGTGAGCTGATCTACAACTCCTCTACACAAATCCGATCGACCACCCAATGGAACCAAAGGAACTTTAGATCTAATTAAAGCATTAAAAATAGCATTTACATTGCAATTAAAGTCACTCTACAATGGAAACACTCTCAAATCTGTAGTCTGTGCAACTGAGAACCCACAATGGCAATCTTAACCTTACCCAATTATAGATCTAACCTCTCTCCTTGCTACTCTAGGGGAATTAGCCAACCATTGTTAGGCTAAAGGAGGGAAAATGGAATTGCTCTGCAAGTGCTAATCTCCAGAATTTTGCTCAAATCTCGATCCTCCTCCCAATGGCAATTAGGGGTCTCTATATACAGCTTTCTCCTCTATTTTTCTCACTAAAAATCCCTTCTTGAAGGTCGTCAGAGTTTGTTAGAGTTTTTCATGTGAGTTACTTGGTGTTCATAAGAGAAGATTGTTATCTCTTAGATAAAGCAAAGGATGCTAGAGTTCTGCCATGTGTTTTAGAGAGGGATTACCTCCAAAAGAAGAAAGTAGATTCGCACGATTTACACGGAAGGAGTAAGGCAAGCACCATTAGAATGAGATCCTACCGATTGAAGGAGTCGAAAGAGAGTTAAGAACTCATGGATAAAGGGTTTGATAGCCGATTTGATTCCTAGAAAGGCCTTATTTTCAAGAAGAAGGATGGGTCTATCCTTATGCATTACATGAAATCTAAACAAAGTCATTTGAAGAGACCGCTACCTTCTTCTAGAAAGACGATCTATTTGATCAACTACAAGGAGCAAAGTATTTTTCCAAGATCGATAAGATCCATACATGGCTTGAGAGTCTGGCGGAGGAATCCGAAGATAGCTTTCGGGACATAGCATATGGACTACCAGGAGTTCTTTTGATGCCAAAAGGAGTAATTCAATCATTAGTTTAATGAATAGGAGGTTTACCAAGGACTTTTGTCATGAGGTTTGTTGAGACATCTCGACATACCTCTAAAGTGGGACATGAAGAATAGAGTTGCTCAAGGACTCTACATGAACACTAATCAGATTGCCAAACTCGCAAGGTGAGTTTTAGGAGGAGGTTAGCTTTTTAGGGCAAAGGGTCTCAAAGTGTGATAGAAACAAAATGGGCAAGGGTTAACGAGCAACCATGATCAAGACGCTCATGCTTTTCTTAGAAGTGGACAACATATTTCATTGAGGGTTTTCAAGGATCTCAATGTAAGCTTATGAGAAGGGATTCAAGATGATGGAGTGAGGCATCTAGAGAGCCTTAAGCATAAAGACAAGACCTATTCACTGTGCATGAGGATTTTTCCTCAATGGAGGATACGCAAAATATGATGTTCATAAAGGTTTGGGTTAAATAAAGCTCAATCAACACAAAAAGGTGGAGAAGCGTATGGGTTTAGACATTCAAAGAAAAGAATTATCTATTCATACATTAAATTAAAAGCATGCTCGTGCTAAGATATGAGACCATTATGCTTGTGAGACATTTGAGATTTTCAGACGCAAGAGCCTGTATCTATTTTATTGCATGAACTCATGCAACAAGAGATGGATGGATTCCTCAAGGACTATGACTGTCCCATACAATACCATCCGAAGGTAACGAGTGCATGCCTTGAT
Source organism: Chloranthus sessilifolius (assembly GCA_021018995.1). Classification (NCBI taxonomy): domain Eukaryota; kingdom Viridiplantae; phylum Streptophyta; class Magnoliopsida; order Chloranthales; family Chloranthaceae; genus Chloranthus; species Chloranthus sessilifolius. The sequence continues at coordinate 80,582,459 of CM037591.1, forward strand.
CGAAGGGTTCACTTAAGTGAACTACTTGATTTTAGGAAAAGGAAGTTATTTCAAGATTGCACTATATCATGCGAACATGATGCAGTTTGGAGCCTTTTTCAACATATCATTTAGATCAAAGATATTTGAGCATATCACACTCCACAAAATGGAAAAGATGGAGCTAACAAAGATTGTAAGTATGGAGAGGATTCAGACTTCTCAATGAAAAGAAGATGGTTTATTGTTCTTGCCTTGATTCAACAATGTCAAATTATCAATAATGATGAACTACAAGTCAAACTATGCATTCCCTGGTAGCATAAACATCCAAGACTTGAAAAAAGAACTCATGGTGGAGAGGTTGAAACAAGATGGAAATAGGGTTACACTGTTTAGTGTCAAAGGGAAGATTGATCATAGACATCTATTATTGCTAAGTACCAAGAGTGAAGTGGAAGACCCTATGATTCAGAAGTTAGATTAACAAGATCGCCAAGAGATACAATGCCATTTGAGAGAGACCAATTTGATCAATCAAAGCACATTTTGCCTTACAAACGATGTACAGGCGGAGACTAAGAATTTTATGAAGGAGACATCTCATACATGGATTTTGAGGATTGTTGGATCGAGATAGATGGTGAGCCCAAGTTTTGAGAAATTTCAAGAAGGAATGGGTGAGTGATCAACTTTAAAGGTTTTCCATTAACTCGATGTATCAAATGAAGAGTGCTAAGGATCAAGACATACTCGAAAGCGTGTATTTAGACTGCAGTGATCAACACCTACCATTAATTGAGTTAAAGCAATAATATTTTAATCCATGGACCATATGAAGTTTGTGAAGGCATGTAGATCACCCATGAATATGAGAAAACCGAGAAATTTGTTTTACCCAAATCACCGAAGACAATTCAGCCTATTTCTATGATGCAAACTCAAGAAAGACATAAAGCGATAAAAGTTGGGACTCAACAGATATGTCAAACTCACAAGGTGAATCACGATTTTCAAAGTCTCACCAGAAAGGTGTGATGAGATTTAAGAGAAAAATTATCCTCATCTTAGCCCAATCATGAAGTTTTTGGCCTTGATAAGTTTTCATGCATGGATTACCGTTGTTTGATTTACAATGTATTCCATGTATGATGCTAAAATATAGGGATATCTCATGTGTTTGTCAACCTGGAGATGCAAAGAAGAATGAGCATGATAGAAACAGGAGATTTTTGGATCAAGGAACAAGACAAATTTCAAAGTTATCCCTAGTCTTGTTCATGGAAGAATCATCCATAAGAGGCTAATGAGAGGTATCGATGTAAAAGAAAAAGATCCGACTTATTTCACGCCTTTGAGTGCCAAATTGTAACAAGAAGATGTTTGAATTCACACACTTCATGTTATCCAATGATGATCAGCTTCAACTTATTTAATGAGAAAATCTAAAATTTTGCAAATATTACCATAGAAATAAAGGACAAAAGAAATAACAAAATGAGAAGATCTCGACCAAAATCGATTAATTTGATTCAAAGGTCATTTGAAATTGATTAGACAATTTTTTGTGAATTGATCTATCAACATCGCCAAGGTAGAACTTAGGAAAGAAATTAAAATCATCAATTAATCGAGGAGATTCAATAATATTAATCGAGCTAATGAAAATTTGATTAATTGATTAGCAGACCAAAGTGACCAATTATTTTGAAAACCTTAAGGGTTGATAAATTCAATTAATCAAATTTAAGTTTGATTAATCGATTTTGGAAAATTGATTTCGTTTGGATATCGATACAATCGACCGCAGATATCAAAGGAGGAGGGAAATTAAGCATCTTAGTTTAAAAAATTTCGATTAATCCGGGTGTCAATTAATCGATTTTCAGAAGATTAATGATTTGACAAAGATTAATGAAGGGGATCAAGACTTCAATTGATTTAAAATTTTTGACATTTGAAAGGACAGCCATTAATGAAATGTATTTCACTAATCAATTTTTAAAGTTATTAATCTATTTTGAAATCATTAATGATTTTGGTCACAAAAACGAGCCATAAGTCGATTAATCGATGAGAAATGATTCAATCTGCCAATATATAAAGTTCTTTTTGTACCCATTTGAAAATTTTGAATTGGGAATTCTCCTTTTCACCATGATGATTGTTTTGTATCCTTAGATTTCCATCTGGATCACCAATTTACATGAAATTTAAGATTGGTTGATGATCTTGGTGACCATTATTGGTTGGTGATGAAAGTTAATTAAAATCAAAGACATGACATGTTGAATCTCAAAGCAACACAAGTCCTAGAGAAAGTGCTTTTGTAGCAAATTTTGATAATAAGAGTTTGTCTATTAAAACAGAGTCCAAGAGAGTTTATCTAATTCGACAAAGATTCAAATCTAGGAGGGGTTTATTACTTATTCAAATATTCTAATATTCAACCATGAGAAAGTGTTAAATATATGGAAATGAGGACAAAAGTGAAATAATTATTGAAATCAATTTTGTAATCAATTAGATCGATAGAAATCCGTGAACCAATTATCATTAGGAGAAAGGATCAAATCTTATTTCATTAAGGCTATAAATTGATTAATTACAAATTATCCTATATACCAAGAGGTGATTAAAATTAAATGTTAATCATTGTCATTATTTCATGGTAAAATTTCAAGATATGAACCTCAATTAAAACTTATAGTATTAACAAAACCATGATAGTTTGACAAAAATAAGAAAGATTGAGTATAATTTTGATTAATCATCATTTTGAGCGACTAAATTCACTACCACTGCATAATTTTAAGAATCAACATTTGATGGTTTATTATCAAATATGATTATTTCGATTCTCATCATTTCTACAATCATTGGGGATCATTTGGATCTGGATTAATCACAATATAATATGTCCATTTTAAATGGTCACGATTATCGTTATTCTTACGGAGCCCAAAATAAAACAAGATTTGTAATCCTCACACCACCAAGCTCCCATGGGGATTTCTTAATTCCATCTAAGGTCAGACCATGATAGCCTATACACAGTCACTTGATCTGAGTGGCTTTAGAAATCACCCTCCATTGCTTTGAAACACCAAAGAATGATGATCAAAGGCAAGATTTGCAGAGAGCATCTCACACATAAACAATAATCCCAACAAAGTCTGATCCTATTATGTAACTCCATTGATCTAATTCAAAACACATACAAAGGCATCAAGTGCCGACTATGGATAGAAGGAAAAAAGAAAACTACTTATCGCTAAAAAGAAAGAGAAAAGACAAAACGATCTCGAGATGGGTTCCTGATGCCTAAACCTAAGCCTGTGTATGGGTTTATATAGCAAAGGTGGGTGCACATTAGGTTAGAAACCCTAATTTTAACGATGCCACGGGCCCTGATAATGATCTTTGATGCCTCGGGCACGTGCATAAAGATTTGAGTGTGAGTGCATGCCCTAATCACCGAAATACCTAGAAGGTCCTCTCAAGAGATGGATGTTTAGGGTCGAGCTAGGTAGTCAGAGTTTCGCATTTGTCGCGTGGTTGCTCTTTGCTCTTCGCTAGGATGATTTGACACTGAAGCTTCAACCGTCGGGAGGTTCCCTTGGTTTGCTCTTCAGGCAGTCGCGCGGTAGAGAGTTGAGCTCTAGCTAGATTGGGTTTCACGAGGTTGAATAGAAAACACAGTCTCAAGTGTCGCGGGGTTGAAATTCAAGCAGTCGCGCGGTCGATCGGTCTTCGCTGGGCAGCAGCGCGAGAACTTCGCGAGCACTTCTCTTTACTTGGACTTCGCTCTCGCGAGGCTCTTCTGAGTTCTGAGTTCTTTTACAACAATTCTCTTGTATTTTGTACATTTCTAATTTTTCATAGACTTTTCCCCTGTCTTTACTATCTTGCTTTGCCTGTGTGCATTTTGTTCCTTGTTCTTTCCTTTTCTTTTAGCATCATTAGTTCTGCTGCACAGCCACCTTTGAACCAGTGAGGACACTGCTCCTCATAGGTTTGAGGGTATGGCAGGCAGACCCTACCAATGGAATAGTTAACATAAGTGCAGCAGACTCATCTGAGCAATTTGGAAATGGACCTCTGTTCACTTAAGAATCATAAAATTAAGAAGTTTAATTTCAGCTACCTAGCGAAGCTCTGACCCTAAACTTCCATCTCTTCAGTAGAGGACCTTCTGGGTATTTCCAGCGATTAGGGCACACACTCCCATGCTCAAATCTCCGTGCACGTGCCTCGAGGCATCCAAGGATCATCATCAGGCCACGTGGCATCATTAAAATTAGGGTTTCCTAACCCTAATGCTCCGCCACCCCACTGCTATATAAACCCATACCTTAGCTTAGGTTTAGGCATCTAGGAACCCATCTCAGATTGTTTTGTCTTTTCTCTTTCTTTTTAGTAGTAAGTAGATTTCTTTTTTCTCTTTCCTTCTCTCCATAGTCCAGCACTTGCTAGCTATGCCTTTGTATGTGTTTTTGAATTAGATCAATGGAAGTTCTGTAATAGAATCTGTACTTTGTGGGATTGTTGTTTATATGTGAGATGCTCTGTGCAAGGCTACTGCCTTGTGATCCGCCATTGCTTTGGTTGTGTTTCAAAGCAATGGAGGACTGATTCTAAGGGCCACTCAGATCCAAGTGACCTGTGTGTCTGGGCTATCATGGTCCTACAGCCTTAGCCCCACCACAAGAGCCACTAGATCTGAAATCCCCATGGGAGCTTGAGCTGGTAGCCTTGTGAGCATGGTGGTAGCAGCGATAATCTTGTTTTGTTTTGGGCTCCGTGAGGAGGATAACCTCTGGGATAGTCTGTGACCATTTAAGTGGACAGATTATAGCCTTAGGGTGATTTTGATCCACCGATCCAAGATGGATCCTTCTTTATACCTGAGCTTGTAAAAGCCTGGTGAGAGATTGTATAGAGGCAGACTCCCCCATATTTGTATAGATCCGCCATCAGATGTTCGATCTGATCTGGTTATAGAGATTGTAGGCTGGTGACTGGACCATTGTAGCCTCGCTCAAGCAATGGACAGCTAGATCGAAGGTTGTACTCAATCTCTTACTAGTTCTATGTGTCTGGGCTATCATGGTCCTACAGCCTTAGCCCCACATATAGAACTTTAGAGGTTGAGGTTCCCTATGGAGTCTTGAGCTGGTAGCCTGGATGAAATAGTGCCTACAATGATTTACTTGTTATGTTTTGGCCCATCCCTGGATAGTGGCTCCCCTATGGGATAACTTGTGACCATTCAAGTGGACAGGTTATAGCCTTAAGGGTGGAATCATGGCAGAGTGATGGGTTGGATCCTTTCTCCTCAGAGGTGATAATGTAGCCTCTGGACAGGATTTCTATAACATCAGATCTAAATCTGAGTTATAAAACTTCTCTGACCTTGGCTCAATAACGTACTTCTCACCCTTTTTATACTCATTTTCCACACTCCATCCATCCTCTCAACACTTTCTGTAGTTTAGATATTAGAATACTTAGAATAAGTGACCTTAAACTCCCCTCCTTCTAGGATCCAGATTGGTGCATCTGGAGGGACTACTAGAGACGGCTCCCTTGGAGCTCTAGATCACCTTTCCCTGTGGGACAAACTCTTACTTATCAAAACTTGCTATAAAGGACCCTGTATCTTGCAGGTCTAGGACTTCTGAGTTGTGTTGGATTCACCCCCCTATTTTACTCTGTCTTTGATTTTTAAATAACTTTCATCACCAACCAATAATGAAAGCACACCAGAAATCATCAATAAGTTTTTAGCGCCGTTGCCGGGGACAGATGTTCAATTAGTAGACCCTTAGTTTTTGTATTCTTAGTATTCTTTACACATGTGAATAATTGATACTGCTGACATAATTTTGAACCTTTCTTGCAGATCTAGACAGCAGCAATGAAGGATAGTTGGACTGCAATTGGAGCTTAGCTACCTCTGTTTGCAAACTCTCTGACTTTTAAAGCTCTGTCTATCTTTCTTAAACAATTTTTTTTTTTTTAGCAGTATCTAGGATGGTTTAAATGTATTCCTTGAATAACTGTAAACTAGTTAGATAAATTTGTTAGTGTACAATTATTCTTTTGCAATGTGCCTGCAAGAAGCTTTCCTTGCTGTTGGTGTGCTTGTATGCTAGGGAGGAGATCCTCACTCGCCAGAGCCTCTTAATCTCGAAAGTTAGAAAGGGAAGGAGACTTAGAAGAGACAGCACACCATAGGAGAGCCCCAAGTGAATCTGATGCAATTATGGGTGAAGAACAACCTGAACCTCAAGGAGTTGAATGTCCTGATGACTATAACTCCCCTTTTAGCATTCAACTCTCTGATGTTCAGGGGAACTATGAGATAAAAACTTCAATCATCTAGATGCTGCCAGCTTTCCATGGGCTTAGCAAAGAGGACCCTTCCAAGCATATTGACCAGTTCTTGGCCTTGTGAACCACTTTTAATATCACTGGTTTGGGGCCTGAGGCTACTAGGCTCAGACTCTTTCCCTTCTCTCTGAAGGATAGGGCCAGTACCTGGCTGACCACTCTTCCCAACAATAGCATTGCTTCATGCAAAGACCTGCAGACCAGATTCCAAACCAAGTTCTTCCCTGAGACCAAAACTAGCCAGTTGAGGAAAGAGATTCTTGCGTTTGCTCAATCCCCAACTGAGGATTTTAACCAGTCCTGGGATAGGTTTAAAGAGATGCTCAAACAATGCCCCCACCACAAGATCCCTGAGTGGCAGCTTGTACAAAGCTTCTACAATGGGATTGATGAGAAAAATAGAGATATGGTCGATGCCTCTTGTGGTGGATCCTACATGCACAAGACTGCTGAGGAGGCATGGGAATTGTTTGAGGTGATTAGTGAGAATGCTTTTCAAAAGCCATCCCTGGCAAGAACTAGTCAGGAATCTGAGTCAAAGGTGGGGCCTGCTGCTGGATCAAAAGGAAAAATTTATGAGGTGTCTGGGAACAATGACCTGCAGCTGCAGATGGCAAACCTCTCTATGAAGTTTGATAAATTATTGACTGTGATGCAACCCAGAAGGGCTGCTCATGTGGCAGAGGCATGTCTGATATGCCAGTCCCCACAGCACACAGTGGAGGAATGTCCATCTGCAGGACAATTTCCTGAATTGATGTTGGAACATGCTGCTGCTGCTCAATCTTATGGCCAGCAACAATCTGGGGGCTACAATAGGCAGCCATATGGATACCAGCACCAAAATGCTGGTTACCAATGGAGAGACCACCCAAATCTGAGGTGGAAGCAAGACAACTACATGCAGCCCCAGCAGATGTTGGCCTTACCACAAAGGCCACAGCAACAGCTCAATCAAGGGAATGCCCCTAGGTCTACCTTCCAGCACCATCAGCAGCCCCATCAGCAGCAAAATCAGTTGGTCTTACCCCCTTCTCAACCTAAAAATACATCTTTCGAGGATCAGGTCTTGGCATCACTGCAAAACCTGGGTTGCTTGACTCAGACTGTGAACTCTCATGGTCAGAGCATCAAGAAGATGGAAGAACAAATTGGACAACTAGCGAACACCCTAGCCAAAAGAGAAGAGGGAAGGTTGCCTAGTCAACCTGTGGTCAATCCCAAGGGCCAATTTTTGATTGGTGAAGGATCCTCCAACTCTGAGGGGGATCTTTCATTAAATTAATGATTAAGAACTGTGCACCGTTGTATGATATGTATTCTACAGTTGATAGGAATAGTTAGCAATCTTGTTGGAATCTAAGTTTAGTGCTTTAATGCCTACTTTTATACCAGCTCCCCTTGTTTGATAATTTCAAGTGATTAAATAATGATGTAGTATTTGAATGCTTTTCATGATGTATGAATTTAATGCCTGGAAAATATGGGAATTTGTAAATGCTTTATAATGCTTGGGGGTGTCCCTGGAAGAGAGTTTGTGAGAGAATCCACCCATAAAGTCAGGGTCAAACAGCTGTCTCATGGGTGAGTGAATTCTAACTCGGTTAAGCCATCGTGGGGTTCTGAATAATGGGTTTGGTCCCATCTCGCATAGTTCATAAAGAACTACTTTGTTTTGCTGTCGCGAGTTTCAGATATAGTTGTGGGATTCTCATGCAGCTTTAAAGAACATCTAATCTCCAACCCATTCATTCCTACCAATGAAAGCGACATTTTCAAAGCGCGCCAAGCCTCGCGATATTTAAATCCCACCCCACACTGCTTTTCTTTACTTCTTTCTCTTTCCTCTCCTACCAGTGAAACCCTAGCTCCCACTCCTCTCAACCTCTCTCCTCCAGCATCCTGTCTACAGTTCATTGTTCACTTTGAAATTCTGGATTTTTGTTCTTAAAGCTTCCATCAATAGTTGCCCCCTGCTAAGAGCTCATGAGATCCACCGTGCGTCCAATTGAATAGAACCCTAACTTTTAGGGTTAGACTCAGCTCCTGATATTCCCTTTCAAAATTTCAACTGCACACTCACCAAGGAGAGTTGTGATGGCTCCTAAAAGCGCACCTGTGAAGAGAGCCAGGGACAAGGCCACTGTGGAGCCTACCCCTAAGAAAGCCAAGTCCTCTATGGCTCAGCACAAAGGGAAGGAGGTGGTTCCTGAGATGGCAGCACAAACACCTGATTATTCTACACCCTCTGAGCTCCTCATTTCCATTCCCTTAGAGCCTGAAGCCATTTTTGATATCTCTTTCTTTGAATCAGAGCCGTTGCCCGCACCTGCCATCGAGTTCTTGTGCAAGGCTGGTTTGTTCCCCTTGAAGCAAATGATTCCTGCACTAGCCTACTGTTCAGAACTGGAAAATACTATTTTTCACCCCTTAATCTGGGCCTTGATAGACCCTTGAGAGAACTAAATAAGTGTTTTAAGTGTTTGTTTTATAGCTAACAATAAAGGCAGGCTTAACCTTGAAAGTAGCTCAAAAGTGCCAAAAAGATGACATTCCATATCAATCCAAAGGAAGAAAGAGAAGAAACAACCTCACTAGCTGTTGAAAGGTCTGAATTGAAGAGGCAAAGACCTGGTCTCAACCCAGAAAAGAAGTATGGAGCAATTCAAGAAAAATGCACTCTGAGTACTTTTCGAAAGAACCCGACTTGCTCAAGAAGAACTCAAACTCGCGAAAAGAACAAAACTCAGCTTAGCATTCAAGAGCATCCGAACTCTTCAAGAGATGATTGACCTTTTCAAAAGAAGAAAACTCAATTTAACTGAACATTGCTAAAAGAGCTTCGTGAGAGTTACAACACCTTGCTAAAAGTCCCTAAGCTATGCAAAAGGTATTCGGAGATTCTAGCTTTTTACAAGGGCACCAAGAATTGCTTTCAAGGCCCCTATGCATTTAAAAACCTAGGGACATTCCAGAGGATTCTAAGCATGAAGCGAAGGCATATTCCACCCCACGTGAGCACCCAGAGATGAAATAACTTGGCGGGAACTTCTAGAAACTCTAACAGACTTTCAAAATGCATAACAAAATTGATGCCTTTTTCACCTGATTGGCTGAATCGGATCGAGGAATTCTGATTGGCCAGAACAGATCTGGATCCTCTTGCTCGACCACCATTGGTCAATACTGATCTGAGCACCTCTGATTGGTTGATACACATCTGAGCTGGACTTAGGGAAAACTATAAATAGACAAACCATTTGCCCAATTTGGGTATCCAGATTTTAAGTTTCATTCCTATTCCCCCATTTCCAAACCAGATAGTTTGTCTGAAATCCCTGTAATAGCTTCACTTTTACTTGCAATTGAGAGCTGTGAGATATTTCTGTAATTCAAAAGAGAGTTGTATTCAAGACTACAAATCTGAGAGTTGTTTAAGCTGTGCTCTGTAATTGTAATGGTGGATTTGAAAAGGTTGCTGTAAACCGTACATTCTCAATTGTACTCATGTTAAGGGTTCCCTCTGATCTCCTTATTGCATTAGACTCCTTTAGATTTACTGTTTTTCATGCAATTTCCCTTGATTCATTAATCCTATGAGAATTAGTGTTGGTAACCTAATCTCTCACGGCATTTGTAGTGATGCTTCTTGTTCTAAACTAAGGCTTTGGATTAAAGACTATTGGATGGTTTGTGGCCATTAAAGTGGGCAGACCATAGCCATAAGCTTAAACCTAATCGTTAAATTAGATTTATTTCTCTTACATCTGCGCTTGTAGCCAGATGAAGATTGGATCATCTCTCAGTTGAGCTGCAGTCATTCTCATTAGATTTCAAAGACCAAATCAAAGTTAGATATTACTTCTCCATTTTTTATAAGTTTACCTCAAACGTTCCCCCAACTCGGATCTGGATCATTTAGTTTAACTTTTACTTTTATCATTTAGTTAATGTGACAAATTCAACCTCCCATCTTATGTGCTTTCTTGATAGGATAAGAGGCCAGATCTTGAGGTTTATCTTGCATTTTAGACAAATTCTCTGTGGACGATCTTTCACTCACTTACATTTAAAACTTGCTACAATTGGCCCTGATCTTGCAGGCTAATTCACTTCTACCTGTGCTGATATTTTTTTACTCTTTTTTTTAATATTCTAGATTCAGTATAATTTAGTAGTTGCAAAGCTGTTTTCAAAATACACATAAATCAAGCACACTAAGAAGTAACAACACCTATCCTAGATTAGTGCAACTCTTTTAGCAACACCTTAGGGTCAGACCAGACACACAGGGGCAGCCAGGCCTCCTCGTGTTAGTTGATAATTTTGAGATGTTGCTTCGCCCAGATTTAATTGCTGATGTCTTGGGCATCCCGGCCATTTTTGATCCCAACTGCGGATATGGTGCCCCTGTGAGTGCCTCTCTCGATACCATTGCCCAAGCCATTACCAGAGGCTTGAAGGCCATAGGGGACTCCATCAGAAGAAGGGATTTGGATCCCAAGCTGTTGTTCATCGATCAAGTGCTAAGGAAGAATATCCACTGCTCCGGCCATCAGCAAGGAAGGAGGACACGAATTGCTGATGCTCTCTACTCTTTCTCGCTAGGCCACGGATTTAATGCTGCATGGTTGATCTTTGAAGCCATGAAAGACATAATGGTGAAGCTTGGGCTGCAAAAGAAGGTCCACACTCTCCCCTATGGACGACTCATCACTAGATTACTTCTGAGGGGAGGGTACGAGATGCCAGTGGGGGAGTTATCTGCTGACCTCACTCCCACCACTTTTGCCAAAAGACAATGGGGGATCAGCAGAAGTCTAATGGATCCCCAGAAGAAGAAGAAGAAGGTTGAAGCTCAGAATGTCTCCGAGCAGAGAGAGGGAGCTGCTGTGGCAAAGGCCACCCCTGCCCCCAAAAAGAAGGCTAAAACCCCTGCCCCAAAGAAGGTGGCGCGAGCTTCTGTCACCTCTGCTTCTGCAGCAATCCCTCCATCCACCACTTTTGCCTCTCCACTACCTTCTTCACCCATTCCATCTCTCCCTTTCCCTCTTTTATCTCCTTTTTCCATTCCACCTCCCACTATTATCCGTACCTGGGAAGAAAGTGTTGAACCCCAGGACAACACTCCACCTTCACCCACCATACCTCAATACACAGCCCCAGTCTCTCCCATATCATCTGATCCACACCCTGACAGCCCTCCCTTGATAACCTACCTTAAAAAGAAAACCTCTCACACTACCTCTGCCTCATCTTTACCCACTTCCACCCCCCTTGTCCTTCCCACAGACACACCCCTTATTGACCCAACCCCCTTCCACCTCTAACTCCCCAGTTCCAACAGACCCCACCCCCATTGACTTACCTCCATCCTTCCTCCTCCATGATACCATACCCGACCACTCCTTTCCCTCTTTCCCTATCCTTTTCCACCTCTAATCCTACCTCCCCCTCAATTTACCAACACTTCTACCAAAACTGACCCCATTCCATTCCCATCCACCTTTCCCATTCCACCCCCCCTATTTGCACCCCCAACCCCTTCCATTTCAACCCTTCGCCATCCCCTTCTTCCCTTACCCTGAACCATCCACATCCGCTGCCCTTCCTTCATTTCATTTTCCACCCATACCTTCCATTCCCCCTCTTCTCCCACCCCTCCCTCAATTCACGACCATTCATTCAACCTGCACTACCCAACCATTTCTACAACCCCCACTTTTCTCCCCCAGGATTCATCACCATCTCCTCCTTCCACTCCATTTCTACCAATCTTGCCCAGACACTCCTACTACACCCCTCCCTACTTCACTCTCCTCCATGCAATGAGGGACAATCCCTATATCAAGAGGGATGTTCTCAATGGCATGGCCCAACTCTGCCAAGCCATCGAATACCCCTTGCTGCAGAAACATTGTGACTTGAAGCTTGCTCACCACGAGCAGCTGCGAGATATTTCTCTGTTCACTTAAGAATCATGAAATTAAGAAGTTTAAAATTTATGCAAACCTTGGACATTATAAACTTCTAATATTCCACATCTCCATGATAATATCACCAAGGAAACCTACCTGTATCAGCGCTTAGTGAATCATTAGAGAGAGAAAAAGGTGAGGACATAATTGAAAGTTCAAAGGATGACCATAACCAGTGAGAATTGGGCCTACAAAATTTTTCTATTCTTTGAGGAGTAACTAAGGCATTTCTTTTAGTTCTAAGGACTGGTTGAGTTACTGTGCTCACTAGAAGTTAGGTAACTCCAAGTTGAAACAACTGACAATACTCATGAGACCTAGGAAAGGATGAAGGCCTTCTCTTGGACAGTTTGAGCCTAAAAAGACCAATCCTAAAGCAACTGCCCTTGTCCATACCCCCTTTGAGCTTTAAATCCTAAATTTCTTCAAAATACACCTGAGTACTTGAACCTGAACCTATGAACCTGATTCAACCTACCCTCACTCTGAGAATTCAAAAGGTAAAGGAGAAAGAGTTGAAGATGGACTAGATATGGTCAACATTAGGTGAATGGAGAAGAAGGATCTCAAAAATCTGGCAGTATGGTAACTGAGCATTGGAAAATCAAAATCAAGAAGAGAAACTGATCACTTCAAATCAGAAAATCTCAAAAAAGATGAAGGGAGCTGAATTATGCAAGGTGAAGTCATGAACCACCTCTGTGACCTACTGATTTCTCAAATTGGAACCCCTCTTCAACCTTCCATTCTTTTTAACCCTACTCCATAAGCCACATTACAGCCCAGTTAAAAGCCCTTGTGATCCAAAGTTGAGTGAGCTGTCATGTGAAGATAAGGAAGTATCCAATCTATGGTGAGGAACTGACAATGATGTCAGCACTTAAGAACTCTGCCTATGCTCATGCTTACAAACCCAGTTGGGGGATGTAACTGCTCTTGAGCCTGTGAGAAACTGAACCCCTCAACAAACCTTTATGAGAGTATACCCTGCAAAGCTTTCTTTTGGGTCTGAACTTGAATGCATTATGTATGACCTTAACCTAATTTTCTGACATAAGGATGAGGTCAGTGCTGACACACACTTGTGCAGTTTTCTGTGATTGCAAACTATTTGGAAATGTTGTGCAATCATGAGAGTTTATGCTGTTTAAGTTACTGTGCAACCAATGAATTAAATTTCTTTTATGTGTACTGATTCAAGAGTAGACTAAATCTGATTCCTTAACTGCTCATTGGATGACATTGCACTTTTGTTAACTATTTCATTTGAGAAGTTTGTGGGTGTCTTCACTGAAAACCCTCAGGAGACTTCACTCCTCCACTAGGGATCACCTAGGGGTTTAAAAGGCTTGGTACATATGCTAAATGTATCCGTGCTCCCTACGAAAGTGGCATTTAATTTTTAGAGTAGATTTAATGTAGCTTTGCTAAGGGACTAGCAAAGATTAGGTTTGGGGGTGTGTTAAGACCTGAAAAGTACCACTTTTCACCCCTTAACTTAACCTTTGCTTAGATCCTTAGCCACCTAATAAGTTCTTGTTAAGTGTTTTCTGTAGGTAATAATCAGCAGTGAAATAAGGCCAGAAATCCTGTTAAGGAGCCTGCTTTGGCACCAGATATCCCTCAGAAGAATGAACTCTGAATCCAGACCTGAAATGAGCCTCACGCAGCTAACCCAAGCTTTAGAGGATTCAGGAGAAATATGCATCGCGCAGTTCAACTGAGCTTCCCAAGGCTTTACAGCAACCTCTTGCACAAATGAATGACTGAAGAGCTTCAGAAGCTCAAACTCGTGCAGCTCTCGCGAAGCTCAAGAGTAGAATACATCACACAGTGTCGTGCAGTTCAAAGCAGACCTTTCTCAATCTCGCGCAGTTTGCTTAGAATGGCTAAGGAGAGAGAGCCTCAGAGGATTCCTCGCGAAGCTATCGCGCAGTCGCTGCGGGATGCAATTATCAGAAGAAGAATGCCTCGCGCAGTTCTCGCGCCATTCAAGAAAGAAAACATCCTAGCGAAGGCAAAGCCAATCTCGTGAAGATCAAGTGAGACATAGAACCTCGCACAGTTCAGAACTCAGAAGAGCCTCGCGAGGTAACTCGCGAAGTCTAAGTAAAGAGAAGTGCTCGCGAAGTTCTCGCGTTGCTGCCCAGCGAAGACTGATCGACCGCACGACTGCTTGAATTTCAACCCTGCGACACTTGAGACTGTGTTTCCTATTCAACCTCGTGAAACCTAATCCAGCGAGAGCTCAACTCTCTACCACACAACTGCCTGAAGAGCTAACCAAGGCAACCTCGCGACGGCTGAAGCTTCAGTGTCAAATCATCTTAGCGAAGAGCAAAGAGCTACCATGCGATAAGTCTAGGAAACTACAGCTACCTAGTGAAGCTCTGACCCTAAACTTCCATCTCCTCAGCGGAGGACCTTCTGGGTATTTCCAGTGATTAGGGCACGCACTCTCACGCTCAAATCTTCATGCACGTGCCCTGAGGCATCCAACGATCATTATCAGGCCATGTGGCATCGTTAAAATTAGGGTTTCCTAACCCTAATGTGCTGCCACCCCACTGCTATATAAACCCATACCTGAGCTTAGGTTTAGGCATCTGGGAACCCATCTCAGATCATTTTTTCTTTTCTCTTTCTTTTTAGCAGTAAGTAGTTTCCTTTTTTTTCTTTCCTTCTCTCCATAGTCCAGCACTTGCTGGCTATGCCTTTGTATGTGTTTTCGAATTAGATCAATGGAAGTTCTGTAATAGGATCTATACTTTGTGGGATTGTTGTTTATGTGTGAGATGCTCTGTGCAAGGCTGCTGCCTTGTGATCCGCCATTGCTTTGACTGTGTTTCAAAGCAATGGAGGACTGATTCTAAGGGCCACTCAGATCCAAGTGACCTGTGTGTCTGGGCTATCATGGTCCTACAGCCTTAGCCCCAGCACAGGACCCACTAGATCTGAAATCCCCATGGGAGCTTGAGCAGGTAGCCTTGTGAGCATGGTGGTAGCAGCGATAATCTTGTTTTGTTTTGGGCTCCATGAGGAGGATAACCTCTGGGATAGCTTGTGACCATTTAAGTGGACAGATTATAGCCTTAGGGTGATTCTGATCCACCGATCCAAGATGGATCCTTCTTCTTTACACCTGAGCTTGTAGAAGCCTGGTGAGAGATTGTACAGAGGCAGACTCCCCCATATTTGTATAGATCCGCCATCAGATGTTGGATCTGATCTGGTTATAGAGATTGTAGGCTGGTGACTGGACCATTGTAGCCTCGCTCAAGCAATGGACAGCTAGATCGAAGGTTGTACTCAATCTCTTGCTGGTTCTATGTGTCTGGGCTATCATGGTCCTACAGCCTTAGCCCCACATATAGAACTTTAGAGGTTGAGGTTCCCTATGGAGTCTTAAGCTGGTAGCCTGGATGAAATAGTGCCTGCAATGATTTACTTGTTATGTTTTGACCCATCCCTGGATAGTGGCTCCCCTATGGGATAATTTGTGACCATTCAAGTGGACAGGTTATAGCCTTAAGGGTGGAATCATGGCAGAGTGATGGGTTGGATCCTTTCTCCTCAGAGGTGATAATGTAGCCTCTGGACAGGATTTCTATAACATCAGATCTAAATCTGAGTTACAAAACTTCTCTGACCTTGGCTCAATAACGTACTTCTCACCCTTTTTATACTCATTTTCCACACTCCATCCATCCTCTCAACACTTTCTGTAGTTTAGATAATAGAATACTTAGAATAAGTGACCTTAAACTCCCCTCCTTCTAGGATTGCCAGATCTGTAGACAGATCTGGAGGGACTACTAGGGACGGCTCCCTTGGAGCTCTAGATCACCTTTCCCTGTGGGACAAACTCTTACTTATCAAAACTTGCTACAAAGGACCCTATATCTTGCAGGTCTAGGACTTCTAAGCTGTGCTGGATTCACCCCCTATTTTACTCTGTCTTTTATTTTTAAATAACTTTCATCACCAACCAATAACGAAAGCACACCAGAAATCATCAACAGTAAACCCTAAGTTTTTACTTCCTTTTTAAATTTAACCTAGTAAACCCTAGACTTTTGGGCATTTTGAGTCGAAATGCTACCTCAAACTCGCTTGACCACTAAGAAAGCGGCTACAAAGCTATCGGTCCGGCAAAAGAACGCCCACTGCCACCACCTACCCCATCACCGATGAGGACTCCAACACCGTCGGCATCGGAGACCACCTTCGGTTCGATGAGCACGGCTTCGCGTGAGTCTTCACGCGAGTCTTCGCCTATGCCACCACCTCCCACCAATGTGCTCCAACCAAATGAGTGGTGGGCAGCTAAGACCATCGACGATGAGTACGTCATCAATGTGGAATTGTTTACAAATCCTAATGTACCGGGCGAGACCCAATGGGCTCATAATTACCTTCAAAAGACCAGGCTCGACAACCTCTTGAAACCAATCCGTGGGTCCTACTACCCTAGATTGGTCAGCCTATTCTACCAAGGGCTCAAGGAAGGGCCCACTAACGACATTGTCACGACCAAGATAGAGGGTCGTGACTACACGTTCACTCGATTTTGTACCTGAGACCACCCTCTTCCCACCCTTTACGGAAGAGGTGAAATTTGAAGAAATCATGACCCGTATGACCAACGGGAAAAAGGGGTCGGGATCGTCCATTAGGAGGGTCAATCTCCTACATTACATGTGGATGCTTGATTCCATAATCAAGTGTAACCTCTACCCCATGCGCCACGACACCGAGGGGGTGGAGTTAGTGCAACAGGCACTCTACGCGGCCTTCTGTGGCCGTTGGTTTGATGCCACGATGATCATCCTCGAGGGGATGGTCTACATAAAAGGGAAGCTGATGAAGGGCAATCTAGGGCCCAAGGAGAAAATGCCCTACGCTCGGCTCATCTCAAGCATGTTGGAGTGTTACTCCGACGCCCCCGAGTACGCTACATCGCCTCACGAGGTGAGGGCTACGGATTGCGTTGAGCAAGTCTCCATTGCTTCATGGAGCCGTAGCTACAACCTCCTCAAGAAGACCTTACCAACAGTAGTAGCACCACCACCACCCCCACCACCACAGCAGGATCCTCTCGTTGGGGGAGCACCACCAGTGGGGGGCGCCCCACCAGTCATTCCACCAGCTGAGGGAGCCCCATCTCACCCCTCAGTATCAGCTGGGCAGCAGCCCATCATGCCACCTCCCACCACATCAGCTACACCACCCTCATGATCAGCCGCAGCAACTCCTACTTCATCCTACCGCCGTCGAGCAGCTCACTCCGGCCCTAACATTAAGGGTGTGTTGGCCAGCATGGAGGCCAACAATGAGCGGATGAATCGGCGAATGAACTTTTTGATGTACCACACTCTATGGTACATCTATCTATTGGACTACCAGTAGCGCCTCGCGCAAGAGGAGACAAGCAGGTCGGACAGCCTTCCATACGGGTCCAGTCTTCCACGCGGGTACCTCTACAACCGATGGATTTGGCTCGACGCCCGTGCAGCCAGCTAAGATGGGTCACCCACAGCCTATGGAGACGACCCAGCCAGCGCCACCAGGCCAGACAGAGCCTGCTCCAGCACCAGATCAGTAGGGAGAGGGGACGACATGAGCTACAGCTAATGTTTAGATTTCCGTTATCTTTTGTATGCATATTTTGTGAACTTAAACATGTATCAAACCAAATTGTAAATTTGGAGTAAATGAATAGAGCAAAATTTTTGTCAACTTTTTCCAGTAGTATAAATATTTTGTATAGTATGTGTATATGAGTTGTTAGGATTATGCATAGGTGACTTACTGGACCACCTCACCTACGTGTGGGGGGGGGGGTTACCCCATAGGAAGCTCCTTGGGTTATTTTCGGGGACGAAAATTCCCAAGTGGGAGTTCACTAGTTGACTCAAGAAGTGACAAACGGATATGATGTGAATATGATGTAAGTAGGAGGAATGTAATGTAAAGCTGGAGTCACATACACCTATCTTGGGTGTATGTGCTCAACACATGGACAATGGGTATATAAGGGTTTAAAGAACCCTAAATTCATTGTTTGGGTTGTTGAAGAGAGTTAAGAAGATAGAGAAGTAAAGAGGGTTGTTGAACAAGGAGTAAATGCATGTTATAGGGGGGGATTCAAGCAATAAACGCCAGATTCAACGCGAGGGATCCTTTGGAGCCAAAGCTGGAACCCTAGCCATTCCAACCTTGAGATCCAATCGAATTGAGATTTGATTGAGGTAGCTAATCTCCAAATGCAGTCCACTGTCCTTCTCTGCTGCTGTCTAGATCTGTAAGAAAGATTCAAAATTACATCAGCAGTATCAATTATTCATAGCTACAAAGAATACTAAAAATACAAAAACTAAGGGTCTACTAATAGATCATCTTTCCTCGGCAATGACGCCAAAAACTTATTGCATTTCCCACTGTGCTTACTTTATTTGTTGGTGGTAAAAGCAATTTAAAATCAAAGTAAAACAAGGGATGGAATCAGCACAACTGAGAAATCCTAGACCTGCAAGATACAGGGTTCATTTGTAGCAAGTTTTGATAAGTAAGAGTTTGTCCCACAGGGAAAAGTGATCTACTGCTCCAAGAGAGCCATCTCTAGTAGTCCTTCTAGATCTGACTACAGATCTGGTAGTCCTAAAAGGAAAGGAGTTTTAGGGTCACTTATTCTAAATATCCTAAGATAGCATAATGAATTAACTACAGAATGGTTTCAGAAGATGGATGGAGTGTGGGAAAATAAATATAAAAGGGTGAGAAGTATGCTATTGGGTTCAGATCTGCTGGAATTTATGACTCAGATCCACGTTTGCTGTTATAGACATCCTGTCCAATGGCGACATTATCACCAAAGAGGAGAAAGAATCCAACTCATCCTTGTGCCATGATCCAATCCCTTAAGGTTATAACCTGTCCACTTAAATGGTCACAGACTATCCCATAGGGGAACCACAATCCAGAGATGGATCAAAACAAGTTAATCATTGTAGGCACTACTTCATCCATGCTACAAGCTCAAGAATCCATAGGGAACCTCAACCTCTAAAGCTCTATGTGTGGGGCTAAGGCTGTATAGGACCATAATAGCCCAGACACATAGAACCAGCAAGAGATTGAGTACTACCTTAGATCTAGCTGTCCATTGCTTGAGTGGGACTACAAAGGTCCAGTCACAAGCCTACAATCTCCATAACCAAATCAGATCTAACATCTGATGGCGGGTCTATACAAATATAGGGGAGTCTGTCTCTGTACAATCTCCTACCAGGCTACAAGCTCAGGCTCGGAGAAGAAGGATCCATTTTGGATCGGCGGATTGGATTCACCCTAAGGCTATAACCTGTCCACTTAAATGGTCATAGATTATCCCAGAGGCTATCCTCCTCACGGAGCCCAAAACAAAACAAGAATATTACTACCACCACCATGGTCACAAGGATACCAGCTCAGGCTCCCATGGGGATTTCAGATCTAGTGGGTCCTGTGGTGGGGCCATCATGATAGCCTGCATAATTACACCTGTGTCACTTGGATCCTAATGGGTCCTTAGAATTAGCCTCCCTCCATTGCTTTGAATCACAGACAAAGCAATGGCGGATCACAAGGCAGCAGCCTTGCACAGAGCAACTCTCAAACACATGAATCCCATAAAAGTACAACACCTAATCATAAATTCAATTAATCTAATCTTCAATAAACATACATAGGCATGGCCAGCAAGTGCTGGGCCATGGAGAGAAGGAAAAAGAAAAAGGAAAACTACTTACAACTACAGTAGAATAGAAAAGAAAAAGATCTCAGATCTCGCATCAGTGATACAGTCTAAGCTTCCACTGGTGTCTCAGTCTAAAAGTTTTTCAAACCTAAACTAGGCTTAGGTTTATATAGCAGTGGGTGTGGCGGCGCATTAGGGTTAGGAAACCCTAATTTTAGTGATGCCACATGGCCTATTAATGATCCTTGGATGCCTCGGGGCACGTGCACGAAGATTTATGCATGGGAGTGCATGCCCTAATCGCTGAAAATCCCCAGAATGTCCTCTACAGAGTTGGAGTTCAGAGCTTCGCCAGGTTGCAGTCGATTCTCAGACTTGTCGCGTGGTAGCACTGACTTTGCAAGGATGAGTTAGCATTAAAACTTCAGACGTCGCGGGGTTGCACCTTCTTGATGCTTTGAGCAGTCACGAGGTAGATAGTTAAGCTCTCGTTGGATTGAGCTTCGCGAGGTTGGATTGCTACATGTGAATAGCACGGGAACTGCGCGAGCATTCCATTTCACAATAGATCTTCGCGAGGCTAACTTTGGCTTCGTGAGGCTGCTTTCTTCCTGAACAGCGCGAGAACTGCACGAGAAGTTCACTTCTTAATGGAACTTTGCGGGGATTCTTGCGATAGCTTTGATGCTTTTCTGAACTGCGTGACAGCTCCTCTTGACATTTGCATCCCGCGGCTACTGCGCGACAGCTGCGCGAGGTAGGATTCTGAAGCTAGTCTGTCACTCAACTGCGTGAGAAGTTTTTATGAAGTCTTGGGACTTCGCGAGGACTGCGCGAAGCATATTTTTTTGAATCCTCTAGAGCTTTGTCAGTAGCGCGAGGCTTACCTCAGGTCTGGATTCATGACTCATTCTTCTGAGGGACTTCTAGTGCCAATACAGGCTCCTTAATAGGATTTATGGCCTTATTGCACTGTTGTTTATTACCTACAAAATTAGCTTAACAAACATTTATTAGATGGCTAAGGGTCTAATCAAAGGCTAAGTTAAGGGGTGAAAAGTGGTACTTTTCAGGTCTTAGCACACCCCCAAACGTAATCTTTGCTAGTCCCTTAGCAAAGCTACATGAAATCAACTATAGAAATTAAATGCCACTTTCGTAGGGAGCACGGATACATTTAGCATATGTACCAAGCCTTTTAAACCCCTAGGTGATCCCTAGTGGAGGAGTGAAATCTCCTGATGGTTTTCAGTGAAGACACCCAGAAACTTCTCAATGAGACAGTTAACAAAAGTGCATTATTATCAAGTGAGCAGTCAAAAAATAGAGTTAGTTCACCCTTGAATTAGTAAAAAATATAAGAAATTCAAACACCTTGGCTGCACAGAAATTTAAACAGTATAAGCTTCTCATGAAAGCACAGCATTTCCAATCAGTTTACACCAAAGAACAATTCACATGTGTGTCAACATTGAGCTCATCGCTGGATCAAAAATTAGGTTATAGGTCATACTTATGCATTCAATATCAGACCCAAAACTCTCCAGGGCATACTCTCATGAAGAACTGTTGAGGGTTTCATTGTCTCTCAAGCTCAAGAGCAGTTACATCCCCCAAATCTGTCTATAAGCATGAGCGTAGGCATAGCTCTGAAGTTCTGGCATCATTGACAGATCCTCACCATAGATTGGATAACTCTTTATCTCCACATGACAGCTCACTCAACTTTGGATCACAAGGGTTTTAACTGGGCTGTAATGTGGCTTATGGAGTGGGGTTAAAAAGAATGGAAGGTTGAAAAGGGGTTAAAAATTGAGAAATCAGTAGGTGAAGGAGGTGAATCATGACTTCACCTTCTTTAATTCAGCTCCTTTCATCTTCTTTGAGGTTTTCAGATTTGAAGTGATCAGTTTCTCTTCTTGATTTTGATTTTCCCAATGAAAGTTCCCTCTTGACTCCTCTCTTACTCCTCTTCATTATTGTTTTTGTTTCTTTTTTATGCATTTTTCTTCTTTTTATTTTGTTTTTGCCTTTCTGAAATTCCACCATTTTCTCAGTTACCATACTGCCAGAATTTGAGGTACTTCTTCTTTATTCACCTAATGTTGACCATAGCTAGTCCATCTTCACTCTTTCTCCTTTACCTTCTGAATTCTCAGAGTGAGGGTAAGGTTAAATCAGATACATAAGTTCAGGTGCAAGTACTCAGGTGTATTTTTGAAGAAATTTAGGATTTAAGGCTCAAAGGGGGTATGGACAAGGGCAGTTGCTTAAGGTTTGTCTGTTTAGGCTCAAACTATCCAAGAGAAGGCCTTGATCCTTTCCTAAGTATCATGAGTGCTGTCAGCTGTTTCAACTTGGAGTTGCCTAACTTCTAGTGAGCACAGTGACTCAGCCAATCCTTAGAGCTAGAAGAAATTGCCTTAGTCACTCCTCAAAGAAAAAAAAATTTTGTATAGGCCCCAAATCTCACTGGTTATGGTCTTCCTTTGAATTCTTAAGTATGTCCTTACCTTTTTCTCTCTCTAATGATTCACTACGTGCTGATACAAGTGAGTTTCCTTCGTGATCTCATCATGGAAATGTGAAATTTTAAAAGTTTGTAATACCTAAAGTCTGGAAAAAATTTTAAATTTCATTATTTTTCTTATTCTTCAATGAACATGACCCATTTCCATCTTACTCACATGATTCTGCTGCACCTAGGTTAACTATTCCATTGGCAGGATCTGCCTGCCACACCCCCAAACCTATGAGGAGCAGTGTCCCCACTGATTCAAAGGTGGGTGTGCAGCAAATTTATGGTTAGAGAAAAGAAAATAACATGGAGCAAAACAGACACAGGACAAAGAAAAATAGCAATGACAAAAGAAGAAGATCTATTATAAGAGAGAAATGTACAAAATGAAAAACAACAGGAGAAAAAGAAAATGCAGAAACAGGAAAAAATCCTACGTACAAGCTAATCGGAGCCTGAATCAAACCCAGTCCCAACCCATCTTCTTGGCATGCTCTCGAAGGAGAGCCTCTTCCTCTTTTTTCTTTTGTTCCCGCTCTGCCTTTCTTTGGGCTACAGTTTTGGGCATGGTTGGAGCTTTTGGTGCCCTCACCCTCATTTTGGGGGCCTTTGGTGCAGGAGGGATCACTGGGGATTTGTCTGTGGTTTGCTCTGGTGATTTGATAGGACTTTTTCCTTTGGGACTCTTCCCCTTTGGGCCCTTCCCTTTTGAGCCTTGCCCTTGTTGAGTCTGAGGGGGAATAAGAGGAGATTTTTCTTTTTCTGGCTCAGGAGGGACAACCGGGCTCTTGCCTTTATCTTTCTAGTTCAGTGGTGGTGCCTCCTCAGACTAGGCAGATTGTTCTTTTCCAATTTTTAAAGAGGCAGCTGTGTGAGTAGTCCTCTTAGCTGTAACTTTCCTTCTCTGAGGATAAGTTTGCTCAGCAGGGTCTGATGAAGGAGGAGCAACAGGACTTTTAGCACTTGGATCCACAGGTGGTGCAGAGTCCGAATCGGAATCAGAGGGAAAGAGAGCAGTGTGGTCCAATCCAAGGGCTGCAGCAGCCTGTCTGCGTTCATCTTTGGAAAGTAACCGACCATGGGGGTCATCCTGAGCAGAAGCTCTAGTGGCCTTTGGGGGTGGGGATGGCGGTGCAGGTTTTTTCCTTTTTGGGCAGTAGTGGCTCTTTTGGAGTGAGAAGGTTTCTTGGGAGCCGCCCTTTTTCTCTTGGGTGCAGGAGATTTAGCAGGGGGGCACTGGAGCAGGAAGTGGTGGAGGCACTTGAGTAGGAGGTGGAGGAGGTACTTGAGTAGGAGGTGGAGGAGGAGGAGATGTAGATGTAGGAGCAGGGGGAATGGGAGAAGATGGCCTGGGGTGTGTGGAAGGTGGGGCCTCAGGGGGTTCGGTAGCAAGAGGGGTGGCCTGAATTGGTTGGCCTTAGGAACAAATCCCCAGAATTAGAAGGTGAATGATGGACTGTAAAATGGATGCTGGAGGAGAGAGATTAATGGGAGTCAGAGCTAGGGTTCTGGAGAAGAAAGAGAAAATAGAAAAGGAAAGCAGCGCGAGGTTGGATTATATATATCGCGAGGCTTGGCGCGCTTTAAAAATGTCTTCTCGCTAGATGGGAAGGAGTGGGTCGCGAGATTTGACTTTCATTTGGATCGCACGAGAGAGTCCACACAATTGTATTGAATCTCGCGACAGCTTAGCAGGCTATCATCTTATGAACTGCACGAGAAGAAACCACGCCTATTTTCAGAACCTCGTGACAACTAAACAGAGACAAGGATCACACACCCATTAGTCTGTCATTTTCCTTTGTTTTGTGGGTGGGTTCTCTCACATTCTCTTTTCCAGGGACACCCATAGTCATTTTAAAAGGGATTCCCTCATGCGTTCCCAACATTTAAGCATGCAATTACTCAAAAAGCATTTAATCAAAATATCATATTTAAACAGCATTCTCATTATCAAAACAGTACTACCATCATTTGTTCAATCACAATCAACAATTCAAAGGGAATAAGAACCAAAGCAGGCAAAAAAAAATGAGCCATACTAAAATACATAACATACACAATGCACAGTTCTGTGAATCAATTGAATGAAAGTTCCCCCTGCCCCTCAAGGTTTGAGGATCCTTCACCAATCAAAAATTGGCCCTTGGGATTAACCACTAGCTGACTAGGCAACCTCCCCTCCTCTCTTTTAGCTAAGGCATTCGCTAGTTGGCCAATCTGCTCTTCCATCTTCTTTATGCTCTGACCATGAGAATTCACAGTCTGAGCCACGGACCCCAGGTTTTGCAGTGAGGTCAAGACCTGATCCTCGAAATAAGTATTTCTGGGTTGAGATGGGGGTAAGACCAATTGATTTTATTGCTGATGGGGCTGCTGCTGGTGTTAGAAATTAGACCTAGGGGCATATCCCTGATTGAACTGCTGCTGTGGCCTTTGGGGTAAGGCCAACATTTGTTGGGGCTGCATATAATTGTCTTGCCTCCACCTCAGATTTGGGTGGTCTCTCCATTGGTAACCAACATTTTGGTGCTGGTATCCAAATGGCTGTCTGTTGTAGCCACCAGATTGTTGCTGGCCAAAAGATTGCGCAGCAGCAGCATGTTCCAATACCAATTCAGGATATTGCCCTGCAGATGGACATTCCTCTACTGTGTGCTGTGGGGACTGGCATATCAGACATGCCTCCACCACTTGAGCAGCCCTTCTGGGTTGCATCACAGTCAGTAATTTGTCAAACTTCAAAGAGAGGTTTGCCATCTGCAGCTGCAGATTGGTGTTCCCAGACACCTCATAAACTTTTCCTCTTGACAATGCAGCAGGCTCCACTTTTAACACAGACTCCTGATGAGTTCTTGCCAGGGATAGCTTTTGAAAAGCATTTTCACTGATTACTTCAAACAATTCCCATGCCTCATCAGCAGTCTTGTGCATGTAGGTTCCACCACAAGAGGCATCAACCATATCTCTATTTTTCTCATCAATCCCATTGTAGAACCTTTGTACAAGCTGCCAGTCTGGGATCTTGTAGTGGGGGCATTGTTTGAGCATTTCCTTAAACCTATCCCAGGCTTGATTAAAATCCTCAATTGGGGATTGGGTAAAAGCAAGAATTTCCTTCCTCAACTGGCTAGTTTTGGTCTCGGGGAAGAACTTTGTCAGGAACTTGGTCTGTTGGTCTTTCCATGAAGTGATGCCATTGTTGGGAAGAGTAACCAACCAGGTACTAGCCCTATCCTTCAGAGAGAAAGGAAAGAGCCTGAGCCTAGTAGCCTCAGGTCCCAAACCAGCGATATTGAATGTGGTGCACAAGGCCAAAAATTGGTCAATATGCTTGTAAGGGTCCTCCTTGCTAAGCCCATGGAAAGAGGGCAGCATCTGGATGATTGAAGTTTTAATTTCATAATTTCCTTAAACATCAGGGAATTGAATGCTAAATGGAGAGTTATAGTCATCCAGAGCATTCAACTCCATGAGAGTTCTGGGTTGTTCTTCACCCATGACTACTGTCTCAGATTCAATTAGGGGCTCAACTGTGGTGTGCCTGTTTCTTCTAAGTCTTCTACCCCTTTTTAGCTCAGGGTTGAAAGGCTCTAAAGTAGGACTAAGAGATCTCCTACCTAGCATAGAAACACACCACCTGCAGGGACAACTCCTTGCAGGCACATTGCACTTGACTCAAAGAATTTATCTAACAAATTTACAGCTAGTTAAGAAAACATAAATTTACAACTATCCTAAATAACTGCTATGGAATTTTCAAAGAAACTAGACTGAGTTTTAAAGGTTAGAGAATTGCAAACAGAGGTAGCTAATCTCCAAATGCAGTCCACTGTCCTTCTCTGCTACTGTCTAGATCTGCAAGAAAGATTCAAAATTACATTAGCAGTATCAATTATTCACAGCTACAAAGAATACTAAAAATATAAAAACTAAGGGTCTACTAATAGATCATCTTTCCCCGGCAACGGCGCCAAAAACATGTTACATTTCCCAGTGTGCTTACTTTATTTGATGGTGGTAAAAACAATTTAAAATCAAAGTAAAATAGGGGATGGAATCAGCACAACTGAGACATCCTAGACCTGCAAGATACAGGGTCCATTTGTAGCAAGTTTTGATAAGTAAGAGTTTGTCCCACAGGGAAAAGTGATCTACTGCTCCAAGGGAGCCATCTCTAGTAGTCCCTCCAGATCTGACTACAGATCTAGCAGTCCTAAAAGGAAGGGAGTTTTAGGGTTACTTATTCTAAATATCCTAAGATAGTTAATGAATTAACTATAAAAAGGTTTGAGAAGATGGATGGAGTGTGGGAAAATAAATATAAAAGGGTGAGAAGTATGCTATTGGGTTCAGATCTGTCAGAATTTATGACTCAGATCCAGGTCTGCTGTTATAGAAATCCTGTCCAATGGCTACATTATCACCAAAGAGGAGAAAGAATCCAACTCATCCCTGTGCCATAATCCAATCCCTTAAGGTTATAACTTGTCCACTTAAATGGTCACAGACTATCCCATAGGGGAACCACAATCCTGAGATGGGTCAAAACAAGTTAATCATTGTAGGCACTACTTCATCCAGGCTACAAGCTCAAGAATCCATAGGGAACCTCAACCTCTAAAGCTCTATGTGTGGGGCTAAGGTTGTATACGACCATGATAGCCCAGACACATTGAACCAGCAAGAGATTGAGTACTACCTTAGATCTAGCTGTCCATTGCTTGAGTGGGGCTACAATGGTCCAGTCACAAGCCTACAATCTCCATAACCAGATTAGATCTAACATCTGATGGCGGGTCTATACAAATATAGGGGAGTCTGTCTCTGTATAATCTCCTACTAGGCTACATGCTCAGGCTCAGAGAAGAAGGATCCATTTTGGATCGGCGGATTAGATTCACCCTAAGGCTATAACCTATCCACTTGAATGGTCACAGATTATCCCAGAGGCTATCCTCATCACGGAGCCCAAAATAAAACAAGAATATTACTGCCACCACCATGGTCACAAGGCTACCAGCTCTGGCTCCCATGGGGATTTCAGATCTAGTGGGTCCTGTGGTGGGGCTAAGGCTG
Organism: Chloranthus sessilifolius; assembly: GCA_021018995.1. Lineage (NCBI taxonomy): Eukaryota > Viridiplantae > Streptophyta > Magnoliopsida > Chloranthales > Chloranthaceae > Chloranthus > Chloranthus sessilifolius. Next base: position 80,610,147 of record CM037591.1, read on the forward strand.
TATCGGACCATGATAGCCTAGACACACAGGTCACTTGGATCTGAATGGGTCCTTAAAATCAGTCCTCCATTGCTTTGAATCACAGCCAAAGCAATGGCAAATCACAAGGCAGCAGCCTTGCACAGAGTAACTCTCAAACACATGAATCCCATAAAAGTACAACACCCAATCACAAATTCCATTAATCTATTCTTCAATAAACATACATAGGCATGGCCAGCAAGTGCTGGGCCATGGAGAGAAGGAAAAAGAAAAAGGAAAACTACTTACAACTACAGTAGAATAGAAAAGAAAAAGATCTCAGATCTCGTATCAGTGATACAGTCTGAGCTTCCGCTGGTGTCTCAGTCTAAAAGTTTTTTAAACCTAAACCAAGCTTAGGTTTATATAGCAGTGGGTGTGGTGGCGCATTAGAGTTAGGAAACCCTAATTTTAGCGATGCCACGTGGCCTATTAATGATCCTTAGATGCCTCGGGGCACGTGCATGGAGATTTGAGCGTGAGAGTGCATGCCCTAATCGCTAGAAATCCCCAAAATGTCCTCTACAGAATGATGGAAGTTGGAGTTCAGAGCTTGGCCAGGTTGCCGTCGATTCCCAGACTTGTCGCGTGGTAGCGCTGACTTCGCGAGGATGAGTTAGCACTAAAACTTCAGACGTCGCGGGGTTACAGCTTCTTGATGCTTTGAGCAGTCGCAAGGTAAATAGTTAAGCTCTCACTGGATTGAGGTTCGCGAGGTTGGATTGCTACTTGTGAATAGCGCGGGAACTGTGCGAGCATTCCATTTCATAATAGATCTTCGCGAGGCTAACTTTGGCTTCGCAAGGCTGCTTTCTTCCTGAACAGCACGAGAACTGTGCGAGAAGTTCACTTCTTAATGGAACTTCGTGAGGATCCTCACGATAGCTTTGAGGTTTTTCTGAACTGAGCGACAGCTCCTCTTGACATTTGCATCTCATGAATCATGCGATAGCGAGGTAGGATCAAGCTAGTCCCACTCAACCTGCTGAGAAGTTGTTGTGAAGTCTTGGGACTTCGCGAGGACTGTGTGAAGCATATTTTTCTGAATCCTCTGGAGCTTTGTCAGTTGCGCGAGGCTTACCTCAGGTCTGGATTCATGACTCATTCTTCTGAGGGACTTCTGGTGCCAATACAGGCTCCTTAACAGGATTTATGGCCTTATTGCACTGTTGTTTATTACCTACAAAAATAGCTTAACAAACATTTATTAGATGGCTAAGGGTCTAATCAAAGGCTAAGTTAAGGGGTGAAAAGTGGTACTTTTCAGGTCTTAACAGATACCTAGTTCATTTTTATGGACACCGAAGTGCTAAAAATATGACTTTGAATCTGGTCCACACCAAAGGCTCTTGGGTAGGGGCTTTGATTATCGATCGGGAAGGTGTTAGGCACCCGATAAACTTGCTTAATGCGGTCTCTACTAATGGCCAAAAATAAAATGATGTAAAAGACAAGGTAATGGTTCCCTCTTGCCCAAATGGGCTTCCAATCATATTTTTTCCCCTCCGTTCCTACCAAAAATTCGGCAGCATAATGACACAAATGAAAGAGTAGGGAATGCCAAAAAGAGAAAGGAGAAGAAAGGAGAGAGCCGGAGCCCTCGGGCCCTTATAGCACCGTAGGAGAGCCTTGCGTGGCTTGCTTTGATGAGCTCTTGAAGGCTTTGTATGGTAGAAAGTGGGGTTCTAACCTCTAAGGCTTGCTAACTAAGAGGTAGAGAGGGAAGGTGAATGGGTAGCATATACCTAAACTAAGGGATCTAAGGTGAAAAATATCACTCAAAGGAGGTTTTAGAATTCTGGAATTTGTATGGGAAGTGTGCACCAAAGGGAGAAAGATCTTCTCACTTTAAGCTCTTTCTCTCTTAGGCCAAAATTCTCAACCCCTAAACTAAGGGGTGGGGGGCTCTATTTATAGGAAAGGAGTGGATTAGGAGGCTACTTAGATGCTAATTGGGGTTAGCAATTAGGTAATCTCAAATCTAAGGTTTCCTAGGATTTTGAGAGCTTGGAAAGGTGTGAAGATGGTTCTAATGGTGGATGATGGGGTGAGGCTTTAGGCCACTTGGAGGGTTGCAAATAGGTAAGGAAGGGGTGCAGCAAAACTATCAAAACACACCCAAAAGGTTGAGATGGTCAACAAGTCAAACCCCAAACATGAAATTCAGGGCAAAAACCCATTGTTACTGTTCATATGCCTGGTGCAACTAATAGTTACGCCAGGCAAATGCATAGTAAAACAGTGAGGAACAGTGCTGGAAGTTAGCTCGCGGGGTGGGGGCCACCTTTTAACCTTGGCACAACTATTAGTTACGCCAGGCTTAAATTTAGGGAGGATTGGCCTGGCACAACTAATAGTTGCGCCAGGCAAAATTTATACATGGCGCAACTATTAGTTGCACCAGGCCATTTCTAGGGAGAAATAGCCTGGCGCGACTAATAGTCGCGCCAAATCCCTAGGGGGGCCACCTTGAAATTACCTTCCTACCCTCCGAGTTCGGACTGCCACATCTTCTGATATATACCTCCGATTGGGGCAATTCTTAGCTTGTTGGAAAGCTGACGACCTCTACTCTTCAATGGTATAAGAGTTGGTCACTGTAGAGGGTCATAGCCAGTTCTGGTGTAACCCTCCTCATTGCCTAGGAAGGTTAGGTTAGGGTTTTAAAAGGGTTCTAAGGGTCGAGGTTGGTTTCTAAAGGTTCGGGGTAGGTTCCTAGGGGATCTAGGGTAACTCCTAAGGGTTTCATACATGCCATCAAAAGCTCGAAAATGTGCCTTTCTCAAAATGTGTTTCGATCAGGCCTTGGGCTAAATTTGGGTGTCTACAATGCACTTCATTGGCGAGGTGCTCTTCTCTTCTTCAACTCGGGGATGCATCACCAGGTTATTTTTTATGGTTCTCGGGGACTTAGATCGAGTCTCCACCTATGCGTGGGGCGCGGTCGCATTGGCGCATCTCTATGAGTAGCTTTACCGTCAGGGACAGGGCGTCGCGTCGATCATAGGTTTTCTTCCCTTCCTCCAGGTGAGTTTTAGTTAATTGTTGTCATAGTGTCTCTATTTTATTTTTGATCTTTTAATAGTAGCTTCTACTTAGCATTCCTTCTATTTTGTTTTTTTTAGTTTTAGGCATATGATTGCTTCGCTTTTCTTCGTTCGAGGGTTCCTTGGAGGTGAGGTTCACGTTTCTGCGAATGCACGTGTGGAGCGAGGCGTTGAGGGGTCTTCGTTGGTCTTCAGATCTTCAGACCGTGTGCGGTCTCTTTGAGGATATGTGTTGTCTTTTCTAAGTGTGCTTGATTTATTTGTGTTTTGAAAACAGGTTTGCAACTGCTAAGTTATAATGAATCTAGAACATTAAAAAGAGTAAAGAAATATCAGCACAGAGAGAAGTGAATTAGCCTGCAAGATCAGGGCCAATTGTAACAAGTTTTAAATGTAAGTGAGTAAAAGATCGTCCACAGAGAATTTATCTAAAATGCAAGATAAACCTCCAGATCTGAGCTACCAGATCTGGCCTCTTATCCTATCTAGAAAGCACATAAGATGGGAGGTTGAATTTGTCACATTAACTAAATGATAAAAGTAAAAGATAAACTAAATGATCCAGATCCGAGTTGGGGGAATTTTGAGGTAAACTTATAAAAAATAAAGAAGTAATATCTAACTTTGATTTGGTCCTTGAAATACAATGGGAAAGACTGCAAATCAACTAAGAGATTATTCAATCTTCATCTGGCTACAAGCACAGATGTAAGAGAAATAAATCTAACTCAAGGATTAGGTTTAGGCTTATGGCTATGGTCTGTCCACTTCAATGGCCACAGACCATCCAATAGTCTTAAATCCAAAGCCTTAATTTAGAATAGAAAGCATCACTACAAATGCCATGAGAGATTAGGTTACAAACACTAATTCTCACAGGATTAATGAATCAAGGGAAATTGTATGAACAACAGTAAATCTAAAGGAGTCTAATGCAATAAGGAGATCAGAGGGAACCCTTAACATGAGTCTAATTGAGAATGTACGGTTTACAGCAACCTTTTCAAATTCACCATTACAATTACAGAGCACAGCTTAAACAGCTCTCAGATTTGTAGTCTTGAATACAACTCTCTTTTGAATTACTATATCTCATGCCTCAATTGCAAGTAAAAGTGAGGCTATTCAGGATTTAGGACAAACTATCTGGTTTGGAAATGGGGGAATAGGAATGAAACTCAAAATCTGGATGCCCAAATTGGGCAAATGGTTCGTCTATTTATAGTTTTCCCTAAGTCCAACTGAGATGTGTATCAACCAATCAGAAGTGCTCAGATCTGTATCGACCAATGGCAGTCGAGCATAAGGATTCGGACCGTTTCCGCCAATCAATTGCTCGATCCTGGTTCAGCCAATCAGGTGACAAAAGCATCAATTCTGTTATGCATTTTGAAAGTTTGTTAGAGTTTCTAGAAGTTCCCGCTAAGTTATTTCATCTCTGGGTGCTCACATGGGGTGGAATATGCCTTCGCTTCATGCTTAGAATCCTCTGGAATGTCCCTAGGTTTTTAAATGCATTGGGGTGTGTGAAAAAGATTACTGAATTGCCCTTGCCAAAGCTGGGAATCTCCAGAATACCTTTTTCGTGATAGCTTAGGGACTTTTCAAGGTGTTGTAACTCCCAAGCTCTTTTCGCAATGTTCGTTCTGCTCAATTGGAGTTTTCTTCTTTCAAAAGGTCAATCATCTCTTCAAGAGTTCAGTGCTCTTCAAAGCTAAGCCGCAGAAGTTCGTGTTCTTTATGCACAGAAGTTCAGTTCTTGGCGTAAAAGTATCAGAGAGTGCATTTTTCTGCTCAATTGCTCCATACTTCTTTTCTCGTTGAGACCGTGTCTTTGCCTCTTCTGCATCTTTAATGCCTAGTGAGGTTGTCCCTTCTCTTTCTTCCTTTGGATTGACATGGATTATCATCTTTTTGGCACTTTTAAGCTGCTTTTATGGTTAAACCTGTCTTTATTGTTAGCTGAAACACAAGCACTTAGAACACTTATTTAGTTCTCTCAAAGGTCTATCAAGAATCAGGTTAAGGGGTGAAAAATGGTATTTTCCAGTTCTCAACACACCCCCAAACCTAAGCTTTGCTAGTCCCTGAGCAAAGGCAAAATAAAAACAAAGTAAACGGCCACTTTTGTAGGGAGCACAGTTGCATTTAGCATATGCAACAAGCCTTTTAAACCCCTAGGTGATCCCTAGTGGAGGAGTGAAGTCTCCTAAGGGTTTTCAGTGAAGGTACCCACAAACTTCTTTAATGAATCAGTTAAGATCACTGCAGTTCTGTTACAGCGAACTTTCATCCAATCTGTTTATTCACACCTGCATCAGTCAAGTTGTAAGAAAATTTTCAAGAAAAACATCAGTTCAAAACTAAAATTCTGCTGTAATTCTTATTACTACTCAGTCAAATTATGTCAAAGGTTATTTACAAGAAAAATTAATGAACAGCTTGCCTTCTATTTAGGAATCCAGCTTTGATGTTACCCCAATGAGTTGATTTCAAACCCAACTCTCACCAGGATTTTCACTCAACATGCAAGTAAGAGGGTTGTACTATTTCACACGGCTCAAGAGCAGTTACAGCCCTCAAATAGGACTGTAAGCATGAGCATAGGCATTGCTTTTAGTTCAGAATTCACTGCTCTTTTCACCATAGATTACACAAATTCTTATCTCCATGTGACAGCTCAATCCATCATTGATCAGTAAGGACTTTACTGGGGTTGTAATGTGGCTTATGGGTGAAATTTCTCAAGAATAAAGGGGTGGAATGGTGTTCAAATTTGAGAAGTCAGTCAAGGTAAGGAGGTGATACACAAACCTTCTTTACTTCAGCATATTTTCATCTTCTTCTTTGAATTTCCAAAGCCAAAGTAGCCATCTTTTTCTCTTTCTTTTTCAAACTTCCAATGAAATGCCTTCTCTCTTTTTGTTTTTCTCTATTTTTTTTATTTTTTTTTTTATATTTTTTTTTTTCAAATTAGCATTGACTGGAATGCCACATTTCTTCTGCTGATACATCATTGTCTTCAATTTTTATTCTTCTCTTGTTGTCAAACTGTTACTCAATTCTCCTTTCTTCAGCTTCCTTCCCTTTATCTTCTGACTTCTCAGAGTGAGGGTTAGGCTAAATGAAGTTGATGAGGTTATTAGATGAGGTTTCAAAGAAATCTTTGATTTGTAAAGCTCAAACGGTGTGTATCAAGGGCAGTTTCAAAAGGTGGGGCTTTGTAAGGTTCAAATTGTCCAAAAGGGGGCCTTACATCATGTCTTTAATATCACGAGTGCTATCAAATTATTTCAATTTGGATATGTGTAACTTCTAGTGCAAGTAAGCAGGTTCAATCAGTCCCAAAAGCAGAAAAAATTGCCAATTCATACCTCCAAAGAATACATTTCAAGCCCAAACCTCACTAGGTGTGGTTTTTTTATCAAATTCCTGAGGTGTATCATCACTGTTTTCCCTCTTTTTAGGTTTACTAAAACATCAATTTTCTTTTGGAAATTTCCTGACATTCACTTCATGAAAGTATTAGAATTACACTAGAAATTAATTTCAAAAAGTTTTTAACTTCTTCATTTTTTTTTTCAAAACAGCAGGTGTGAAATTACTTCATTTTCAAAAATTCCACTGATCATAAGCTGTACTGATGTTAACTCAATTATTGATTATTGACATTTCTGTCACACCCCCAAACCAAAGGGGAGCAGGGTCCACACTGGTCCAAAGCAAAGAAGAGAAACAAGCATGAAAAAAAAATCATGATGACAAGAGGACAGACAGAAATGCACAGTAATTTCACAAGAAAAACCAGAATTTATATTACAAACTCATAACACAGATAAGTACAAAGTGCTTTAATAACTAGGGTCAAAATCTGTATCATAAGTTGGTTCAATGGGCTCAGAACTGGAGTCACTATCAGAGTCAGAACTAGAATCAGTATTGGAGTCTGAACTTGATTTAGCTTCCTCCTGGATTGTGTTTTGCAGCTCAGTGTATTCCTCTGATTTGATCTTTTTGGTGAGGCCAATGTACTTGCTAAGTCTAGTGGTCTTCAGTTTTTCCTGGTCAAGCTGTGCTCGCAACATGGTCACCTTGTGCTGCTCACTCCGAACCATCTGAAAGGTTTGACCCAGCAAGTCCTTCATTTTCTCTCTCTCAAATTTCATAAATAACTCCAATTTCTGAATCTGGTTTTCATAAGGGGTTCTAATGTAGGCTTGTAAATCAGCTAACCCCTTTAGAACATCTCTACAGAAATATGGATTTTCTTCCATGGCTCTTCTGAGGGTGGCAAATCTGGGAAGGGGAATGGAATGGTAGGGGACCAAAGGTATCCCAGCTGTGGGAGTGGGAGAAGAAGTGTCCAGAAGGAGGACTTCAGGGTGGGTATGAGTGGCTTGCTCAGAGAAAGTGAGGAGTGGTGAAGGGGACTCAACCAGAGGTACTTCAGGTTCAGTTTGGGTAGCATGGGCAGTAGTGGTGGGGGTGGGCTGATCAACCAATACTACCTCTGGTTCAGTTTGGGTAGCATGGGCAGTAGCAGTAGGTACAGGGGTAATGGTAGTGGTGTGGGATGTGGAGGCTAAGGTTTGGAGAAGGTCATTGGTCACAGACTGGTTTCCTGTGTTGATTTGTAGTTGGGCTTGGATGGATTAGAGGAAGGAAAGTATTTGGTTAATAGATTCAGGTGTGGGGGAGGTGTGCATAGCAGGGACTGGTACAACTGAAATGGATGGTGGAGTTGCAATGGGTGAAATGGCTGTAAAGGGAGAAGTAGGTAAGTGAGTGAAATGATGAGGGTCAGGTATAGGGACAGGTTCAACCACCACGGTTTCAAAAATAGATCCCATTAATGAGGAATAAGCCTCTGTAGTGAAAGGCTCAGGTTTAGGTGTATGGGATACCTCAGGTGTGTGGGCTGAATGAGCAGGTGAATTTGAGGGGCTTTGGAGTAGAGGAATGCAGGGAGATTGGGCAATAAAGTCTGCAACCAAAACTTGGGCATTGGTGGGAGAAATTGGTGGTGTGAGTATGGTTGGAGTGGTTGGTGTAGAGGGGGAATCTACAATTGGGATAATGGTGGGTATGGGAGATAGGACAGCTGGGATAGGTGAAGTGGCAGGGGCTGGACTAGGTGAGGAGGGTAAAAGGCCAACTTCCTTAAGAATTGGTGCAGCTGAAGAGCTGGTCACCATGGGAAGGATAGTTTCTTCAAGAATGGGTGCAGCTAAAGAGCTGGTCACCACAGGGTCTGGCAGAGGTGCTTCAAGAATTGGTGCAGCTAAAGAGCTGGTCACCTCAGGATCTGGCAAAACCGGTTCTAAGGGAGCTACAGGGGGAGGTTCATTAACAGCTGCAGGTGCAGGTGCAGGTTCACCTTCCTCTCTCAGTCCTTTCAGCATGGCTTGGCTTGTAGTCCAAGCCTTTTTCTCAAAATTGTGAGGGGCTATGACTTCAAATGGTTCTTGGTCATCAATATCAAATTTGGCTCTGAGGAGGGCTGTGATCAATCTACCAAATGGGAGTCCAGCTAGTTTCTACTCCTTTTTCAACTTGGCACTAATATCAACCATGGCTTCAAAAATTAACATAGGGGCATTGAAAAACTGCCCCTTAGAAAAATGAAAGAGAGCCTCTAAAATTGGTGTTCTCCTCTCTTGGCTGTGCCCGATGACATAAAAACTTCCCCTCAAAATGGAATCCATCAATAAAAATTGGGGTGCTAGGTCTCTCCTCATTATGGACTGTCCAGTGCCAACAATTCCTTGGGTTAAATGTGCAGCCATTTCTCTAAAGGAGGCTGCTTCTGGTGCAACCAATGGACCAGAAGGATCAAATTGGAAGGGTATCCCCAAAGCATTCCCTATGTCTTCAAATGTGACAGTTAGATCGCAATCATCAATAAAGATAACCAGGGTAGGGACATCAGCATCTTTTTCAGTGACTTTTACCAGATTTTGGTACCATAACTTCACCATTCACGGGTAAATTTTCTCTGGCAGAGGGGTAAGGATATTGCTTAGTGAGGCATCTCTCATGTATCTTAAAGATAGCAGACAATCTGGTTTGTTGACGAAAAAAGTTTCGTCCACAATCAGCTCAGGAATTAGCTTCTGAGCTTCAATAAATGGATTTGGCAGTACCAAATGTATAGGCAGAGGAGGAAGCTCAGGCTCAGGACTAGCAGCTGCAGGGATGGGTTCCTCATGTCTCACTTTCTTCCCTTTCTCCACCCTATCCGCTTTATCCATTGATAGTTTTCTTTTGGCTGAAGTTTTGGTTTCTCCTTTTGGGGTAGGTTAGCTAACTTTCTTAGCAGAGGATTTTGGGAACATGGCAGCCAATGATTTCTCCGCTTTTCCCATTCTAAATTTATGTATGAAAATGCCCACAACAGATGCTGACACACAATACAAATTTTCAAATGATAAACAGAGAGAATGCGCAGAGAAATACTGGGATCTAGGGTTTTTTGATTGAACGTGTTGCTTGCTTGTTGAAATCCCCCAGACTAGAAGCTAAAATCCTTCTCTGCAAGCTCAAATGATCAAACCAAGGTGAAGAAAAGTGTGGCTAGACTCTCAAATCACGCAAGAAAAGAAAGGAATAGGGTTTCTGTGGAACAGGTCGTTCTCAGAAAGCTTTCGAATATGAAACCCTTACTTCGAAAGGGTTTAAATATGCTCAGAGTTAATTTCGCAAAGTCCTTTTTAAGTTTTCAAAAAGTTCCAAAATAGACCTTTTTACAACTGAGAATGGCATCAGTACCATTCGAAAAGTTAATAGCTTCAGAAACATCTTTTCGAAAAGAAAATGGCTTCAGAAACATCATTTCGAAAAGAAAATAGCTTCAGAAACAACTATTCGAATAGCAAATCCTTGCTTTCAAGCAGTTCGTTACAAATCCAGATTCTTTTCGAAAAGTAATTTGAACTTTGTGAAAAGATAATCTTTACTTTGCGACATAACTTTTCACCTATTTAAACCATACGAAAAGAGAACAAACATGAATAAAAATAGAGAAAAAGAAACTAAGTAAAAACTATGAAATAGAAACATATTGTACAGTTGTATACCATCAGATTTGGGGAGGTTCTTGATGATAGATGAGCAGCACAGGCTCCTGGGTATTTTCAATGAATGGTTTGAGCCTCTGACCATTTACTTTCAAGATTCTTCCATTACTTGGATCTAGGATGTCCACAGCTCCAGAAGGAGTTGCCTGAATGACAGTATATGGCCCTTCCCATCTGGATCTCAGCTTTCCAGGAAAAAACTTGAGTTTTGAGTTAAATAACCATACCTTAGAGCCAGCTGTGAACTCTTTTCTCAACAAATTTTTATCATGGAAAGCTTTGACTTTCTCTTTGTAAACTCTTGAGTTTGTGTATGCATCCATTCTCAGTTCCTCCAACTCAAAGAAGTTGTTTCTCGTGATTACCGAGTAGTTAGATCCATGTTCAATGTTTTAATGGCCCAAAAGGCTTTATATTCTAACTCCACTGGTAAATGGCATGCTTTGCCATAGACCAACCTGAATGGGGACATGCCAATTGGGGTTTTATAGGGTGTCCTATATTCCCATAATGCATCATTCAGCTTAAAAGATCAATCCTTTCTGTCCCTCTTCACAGTCTTTTCCAGTATATGTTTGATTTCTCTATTGGAAATCTCCACTTGTCCCCTGGTTTGTGGATGATATAGAGTGGCTACTCTATGAGTCACAGAGTATTTTTTCAATAAAGTTTCAAAATGTTTATTACAAAAATGGCTTCCCCCATCACTGATAATAGCTCTGGGGAAACCAAACCTGGAAAAAATGTGATCCTTTAGAAATTTAAGAACCACTTTGTGGTCATTGGTTTTAGTGGTTGTGGCTTCAATCCATTTGGATACATAATCCACAGCTACTAAAATGAAATTATACCCATTGGAAGGAGGAAAGGGACCCATGAAGTCTATCCCCCAAACATCAAACAACTCAACTACCAAAATAGGCTGTAAAGGCATTGAGTTTCTCTTGAAAATGCTGCCCAATTTCTGGCAGTTCTGGTAAGACTTACAGTGCTGTAAAGCATCTTTGAAAAGTGTAGGCCAATAAAATCCACACTGCAAAACCGTTGCAGCAGTTTTGTTTCCACTAAAATGACCTCCACAGGCATGTTCATGACACATAGAAAGTATTCTATGAAATTCTTGGTCAGGGACACATCTTATTATTTGGTCTGCACAACTCTTAAACAGATAAGGATCTTCCCAGATGAAATGTTTAACCTTTGAGAAGAAAAGATCTTTATCCATTTTATTCCAATGTTGAGGAATTCTTCCAGTAGCCAAAAAGTTGACTATGTTTGCAAACCAAGGAGTATGTACACTAATAGCAAAATGTTGCTCATCAGGGAAAGATTCATTGATAGGCAGCCTATCAATCTCAGCAGTTAAAATTCTAGACAGGTGATCAGCCACCACATTCTCCACTCCCTTTTTATCTTTGATATGTAAATCAAATTCCTGTAATAGGAGAATCCACCTGATTAATCTTGGTTTGGTGTCCTTCTTAGGCAGAAGGTATTTCAAGGCAGAGTGGCCAGTGAACACCACTATTTGTGAACCCAAGACATATGACCTGAATTTTTCTACAGCAAAAACAATTGCCAGCAGCTCCTTCTCAGTTGTTGTGTAATTGAGTTGTGCATCAATCATTGATCTACTGGCATAAGCTATGACATGAGGCAGCTTTTCCTTTCTCTGTCCAAGGACAGCTCCCAAAGCATAATCTGATGCATCACACATCAGTTCAAAAGGTAGTGAATAATCTGGAGACTGCAATATTGGAGCTGAAATCAAACAGTTTTTTAAGAATTCAAATGCCTTCATGCATTCATTATTGAAAACAAAAGGGACATCTTGGCACAACAAATGACAAAGAGGCTTGGTTATTTTACTGAAGTCCTTAATGAACCTTCTGTAAAATCCAGCATGTCCCAGAAAACTTCTGATTTGTTTAACAGTTTTGGGAGGTGGTAAATGTGCAATTAAATCAATTTTTGCTCTGTCCACCTCAATGCCCTTGTGGGAAACGACATGGCCAAGGACAATGCCTTGGGTGACCATGAAATGGCTCTTTTCCCAGCTCAAAACTAGATTGGTTTCCTCACATCTCTGTAACACTAATTTGAGATGATGTAAACACTGGGAAAAACTGTCTCCGTAGATTGAAAAATCATCTATAAAAATCTCCATAAATTGGTCAATCATATCAGAGAAAATGGAATACATGCATCTTTGAAAGGTAGCAGGGGCATTACAAAGACCAAATGGCATTCTCCTATAGGCAAAAGTGCCAAAAGGGCAAGTGAATATGGTCTTTTCCTGATCTTGTGGGTACACAAGAATCTGGTTGTAACCAGAGTAACCATCAAGAAAATAGTAATAAGCTTTTCCTGCTAGCTTATCTAAAATCTAATCAATGAATGGGAGAGGGAAATGTTCTTTTCTGGTCATTGAATTTAATTTTCTGTAATCAATACAGACCCTCCACCCAGTTGTTTGTCTGGTTGACCAGTATCTGAGGTTACAACAGTGATCCTAGATTTCTTAGGTACCACCTGTGTAGGTGCCACCCAAGATGAATCTGAAATGGGGTAAATGACCCCTGCATCCAACAACTTAACAACCTCTTTCATGACTACTTCTTGCATATGAGGGTTCAGCCTCCTTTGCATTTCCCTAGAAGGCTTTGCATCTTCTTCCAAATTGATTTTGTGCATGCAAACAGCTGGACTGATTCCTCCCAAATCAGTAATAGTCCATCCAATTGCCCTTCTATGTTCTTTCAAAATAATCAACAGCTCTTCCTCCTGCTCCTTAGTGAGGGAGGAAGAAATAATCGCAGGCAATGATTTATGATCTCCTAAAAACACATATTTCAAATTTTCTGGCAGCTGCTTCAGTTCTAAATCGGGTGGGCTGAGAAAAGAAGGTAACAAAGGTACCTTAGCTGTTTGTGGAAGGGGAAGAGTAGCAGGTTACCAAGAAGAGAAACTTGCTGATTGATTATGAGTTCCTTGCACAACATTTACTTCCTCAGACTTTGAGATACAAACTGTTTCTTCCTCAAAATTTCCCCAAGCATATTTAGCATCTGTGGTGAAATCTTCACATTGCAGAAACTATTGTAAAGTCCCTTCTACCAGTTCATCCAATAGATCAACATGAAAACATTCCTCAGGGCTGAATTGAGGCTGTGTGACTGCATTATAAACATTTAATTTTACCTTCATGTTTCCAAAAGAGACTTCCATAATACCAGACCTGCATTGAATGCAAGCATTTGCTGTAGCCAGGAATGGTCTTCCCAAAGTGACAGGTATGGAAGTTATGCTTTTGGTAGGTTCCATGTCCAAAACTAGAAAATCAGCAGGATAGAAAATTTTATCTACTCCCACCAATACATCTTCAATCATCCCAACTGGCTTCCTTTCAGATCTGTCTGCTAGTTGTAACACCACATGAGTGGGTTTTAATTCTCCCAAACCTAGTTTCTCATATACAGAATATGGAAGTAGGTTGACACTAGCACCCAGATCTAATAAAGCCTTTTCAATGGTATATTCCCCAATAATGCAAGGGATTGTGGGGATTCCAGGATCTTGAAGTTTAGGAGGTGTGGCAATGGACAACACCGATTAACTTTTCCACAAAGAAAGACCTTCTTGGATAACTGTATCCTAGACTGTCTTTTGTGAGTGCAAACATCTTTTTAAAATTTTGCATATGCTGGAATTTGTTTGATTGCCTCAAGCAAAGGTAGATTTATCTTGACTTGCTTGAAAGTCTCCATCATTTCATCTATTTTTGTGTTCCCTTTATCAAAAGGGGATACAGATTTCATTGCATGAGGAAATGGCAAATGAGGAACTAGTCCTTCATCTACAGCTTTGGAAGCATTTTCAGAATTTTTTTGAATTTCTTGTTTTTCATTTGTTTGAATTTTCTGAGGTATATCAGCACCTCCACTGCTATCATTATGCTGCTCTTGCTGCATATTTTTATCATTTTCCTCATTCTTTTCTTCTTCAATACCCACTTTGTTATTTATAATTCTTCCACTTCTCAAAGTTGTGACAATTTTTACTTCTTCATGCGAAATAGAAGCTTCTCCAACCATGAACTGTCCTTTGGGATTGTTCAAAGGTTGGTTGGGTAACTTTCCTTCCTCTCTTTTGGCCAAAGTATTTGAAAGTTGTCCCAATGTTTCTTCAATCTTCTTTATGCTCTGGCTGTGAAAATTCACAGTCTGAGTTAAAGATCCTAAATTCTGGAGTGAATTTAGGACTTGATCTTCAAAAGAAGAGGCCCTGGAAGGGATTTGAACTGGGACAGATTGCTGTACAGGTTGTTGTGGAATGGGCTGCTGAAAATTTGGCTTGGCATAAAAATTCTGCTGATAAGGCTGTGTAGTTTTGAAAGGCATTTGGTTCTTTGGTTGTTGCTGCTATTGTGATTGATTATTCCCTTGGCTCCACCTCAAATTGGGGTGCCCTCTCCATGGATATTCATTTGACTGCATCTGTCCAAATGATTGAGCAGCATGAGCTTGTTCCACCACTAAATCTGAGAACTGTGCAAAGAGGACATTGGTAAATTGAATGAGTAGGGGACTGGCATATCAGACATGCCTCCTCTACTCTTGCAACCATTGGATTTTTAAGTGAGTCCATCAATCTATCAAACTTTGTGGTTAAATTATCCATCTTTCTTTCCAACTCATTCACCTCATAAATCTTTCCTTTGGTGGTTTGCTGATTGTTCAACCTAACAGGATTTTCAATATCTCTTAACAGAGATTCCTGTTGAGTTGAGTTTTCACCAATTACTTCAAATAAGTCCCAAACCTCCTCAACTATTTTTTGCAAGCAAGTGCCTCCACAGGAGGCATCCACCATATTTTTGCCTTTTTGATCAATTCCTTGATAGAAGCTTTGAACCAGCTGCCATCTGGAAATTTGATGATGAGGACATTGCCTTAAAAGTTCCTTAAATCTTTCCCATGCTTCATGGAAAGTTTCAGTTGAGTTTTGTGAAAAAGAAATGATACTTTATCTCAATTGGCTTGTTTTAGACATTGGGAAGTATTTGGCTAAAAATTGACACTGCAAATCATTCCA
The DNA here is from genome assembly GCA_021018995.1 of Chloranthus sessilifolius. Classification (NCBI taxonomy): domain Eukaryota; kingdom Viridiplantae; phylum Streptophyta; class Magnoliopsida; order Chloranthales; family Chloranthaceae; genus Chloranthus; species Chloranthus sessilifolius. The sequence goes on from CM037591.1 coordinate 80,625,385, forward strand.
AGAAGTGATACTATTTGGTGCTAACATAGATCTAGCTTTATCCTTTAATGAAAAAGGAAAGAGCCTAAGCTTGGTTGCTTCTGGACCAAGTCCAGCTATGTTGAATGTGGTGCAAAGAGTCAAGAATTCATCCACATGTTTGTATGGATCTTCCTTACTCAGCCCATGGAAGGAAGGAAGCATTTGGATAGTTGATGATTTGATCTCATAATTTCCTTCAGCAGTAGGAAATTGAATGTAAAAGGGAGAATTGTAAGCACCAGGTGCGAAGTAATCCCTCAAAAGTCGAGGTTCTTCACCCATAGTAGCAAAAGTCTGTGTTGTTTGTTGGGTTCGTAATAGCCTTTCAACTTCTAAATTCAGTGGGACAATCTCAGGGCTGAGAGTCCTCCTACCAAACATACAACTTAGAACAAAAAATCTGATTATTCACAGCAAACCTTCAGAATTCCTTTTTAAGTAGTTTCCCTTCTTCAAAAATTGGATATTAATAACTGCACAGTTATAAACAATAGAATAGTTTAGTACTGGTATTAAAAAAAAAGTGAAAACTTAGGTCTACCTATTTTAGAACAAATTCCCCGGCAACGGCGCCAAAAACTTGTTGTCTTTTCTAAGTGTGCTTGATTTATTTGTGTTTTGAAAACAGGTTTGCAGCTGCTAAGTTATAATGAATCTAGAACATTAAAAAGAGTAAAGAAATATCAGCACAGAGAGAAGTGAATTAGCCTGCAAGATCAGGGCCAATTGTAGCAAGTTTTAAATGTAAGTGAGTAAAAGATCATCCACAGAGAATTTGTCTAAAATGCAAGATAAACCTCAAGATCTGAGCTACCAGATCTGACCTCTTATCCTATCTAGAAAGCACATAAGATGGGAGGTTGAATTTGTCACATTAACTAAATGATAAAAGTAAAAGTTAAACTAAATGATCCAGATCCGAGTTGGGGGAATTTTGAGGTAAACTTATAAAAAATGGAGAAGTAATATCTAACTTTGATTTGGTCCTTAAAATACAATGAGAAAGACTGCAAATCAACTAAGAGATTATTCAATCTTCATCTGGCTACAAGCACAGATGTAAGAGAAATAAATCTAACTCAAGGATTAGGTTTAGGCTTATGGCTATGGTCTGTCCACTTCAATGGCCACAGACCATCCAATAGTCTTAAATCCAAAGCCTTAATTTAGAACAGAAAGCATCACTACAAATGCCATGAGAGATTAGGTTACAAACACTAATTCTCACAGGATTAATGAATCAAGGGAAATTGCATGAACAACAGTAAATCTAAAGGAGTCTAATGCAATAAGGAGATCAGAGGGAACCCTTAACATGAGTCCAATTGAGAATATACGGATTACAGCAACCTTTTCAAATTCACCATTACAATTACAGAGCACACCTTAAACAGCTCTCAGATTTGTAGTCTTGAATACAACTATCTTTTGAATTACAGAAGTATCTCACAGCTCTCAATTACAAGTAAAAGTGAGGATATTACAGGGATTTCAGACAAACTATCTGGTTTGGAAATGGGGGAATAGGAATGAAACTCAAAATTTGGATGCCCAAATTGGGCAAATGGTTCGTCTATTTATAGTTTTTCGTAAGTCCAACTCAGATGTGTATCAACCAATCAGAAGTGCTCAGATCTGTATCGACCAATGGTAGTTGAGCACAAGGATCCAGATCTGTTCTGGCCAATCATAATTGCTCGATCTGGTTCAGCCAATCAGGTGACAAAAGCATCAATTCTGTTATGCATTTTGAAAGGTTGTTAGAGTTTCTAGAAGTTTCGGCCAAGTTATTTCATCTCTGGGTGCTCACATGGGGTGGAATATGCCTTCGCTTCATGCTTAGAATCCTCTAGAATGTCCCTAGGTTTTTAAATGCATTGGGATGCGTGAAAAAGATTATTGAATTGCCCTTGCAAAAGCTGGGAATCTCCAGAATACCTTTTTGTATAGTTTAGGGGACTTTTCGCAAGGTGTTCTAACTCCTGAAGCTCTTTTCGCAATGTTCTGGTTCTGTTCGAATGGAGTTTTCTTCTTTTCAAAAAGGTCAATCATCTCTTCGAAGAGTTCAGGTGCTCTTCGAAAGCTAAGCCTGAAGTTTTTAGTTCTTTTCGTAGAGTTCGGGTTCTTTGCAAACAGTTCAGGTTCTTTGCGAAAAGTACTCTGTAGTGCATTTTTTTGTTCGAATTGCTCCATACTTCTTTTCTGGGTTGAGACCAGGTCTTTGCCTCTTCAGTTCAGACCTTTTAACAGCTAGTGAGGTTGCCCCTTCTCTTTCTTCAATTGGATCGACATGGATTATCATCTTTTTGGCACTTTTAAGCTGCATTTATGGTTAAGCCTGTCTTTATTGTTAGCTGAAACACAAGTACTTAGAACACTTATTTAGTTCTCTCAAAGGTCTATCAAGACTCAGGTTAAGGGGTGAAAAATGGTATTTTCTAGTTCCCAACAATATGCACGTGGGACAGGTATAGATCGTCATGTGTATATTTTTTATTTCGTTTCGGTCTTTTAAGATCTGAGTCTTCGTTGAGTGATCAGCTCATTTTCTTGGTTGTAGGTGATTTGGAGGCCATATGCAGATGAGGAGGATGCAAATGTGCTAGTGATTCAGTCTGGCTGGCCCTTCTTTGATGTGGACATATGGGTCCATTATTTTAAGAGGGTGGAGAGGATCCACACGTCTCAAGTGGTATGGCAGCTGGGGCTCTGTGGCGAAGAGGATGACCGGCCCTCCTGGCAAAAATTTTGCGGAGCGGATGGAGCTTTAGATAGCGAATTTTAGAGCTAGGGAGACCAGGGTTACAAGGGGCGCATGACGAGGTGGACACCCAAGAGTATGTGCGGTGGTTTAGTACGTTGGGTGGCGGGCGCCTCTTCACACGTCACTTCCATGGGAGTTGCTCTTTGGCAATCGGTGGGTCGGAGTCGGCGTCGACTTTGAGGGAGAGGTTGGCTGCGTTGAAGCAGGGCCATCTCACTGTGAGCATGCGGGGGGCTTTAGATGCTCTCCATAGGGTGATGGAGCGGATGGGGTGTGCTCCTCGTCCAGATGAGGAGATGATGCACTCCTTAGCCTCCTTGGTTGCTCAGGCTAGGGCGGCGGAGGATTAGTTGGGGGCTCGGCTAGCGGAGGCTCGACGACTCCTGGTGAGTTAATTTATATTTTTTTTTGTATTATGTGGACTCGGTATTTTGGTCGTTCTGACATGGTTGTGGGGTCTCATTTTATTTTATCTTAGACAAGCTGAGAGGGAGGGTGAGGTTGCTCATCAGGCGGCCGTGCTAGATGTCTATCATAGTCAATAGCTGGCCGACCGGGAGGCAGCGGCCAGTCTACTTTCTGAGGTCGATCGATTGGTAAGTATCTTTACAAATATGGTTTTGTTAATTGTTAGCATTGTGAGCTTGCCAACTAATGTGTTTATAGTTATTCGTAGAGAGCCGAGCTCACTGTTGGAGGTCCCGTTCAAGCAATTGATCCTTCTTCGGTTGCTTCTTCCAGTCGAGAGGACCCAACGATGGCTTAGCTTTGGGCTAAGCTAGATCATTGGGTAAGTTCCATTCAATCTTTTATTTTATTTGTGTCATTACATTAGTTTGTCGGGTGTCATTTTTTCACTTTCTTAGTAGCTTACTAATATCATGCGATATTTCAGCTTCGGGTTGCCAAGGATCTTCAAGCGAGGGAGGCGACTACTGCCTCTCTACACCCGGAGAGTCAGGTATAGTTTTTTTATGTGGCATAATTTTGTTTAGGTTATTCCATCTTTATTTTGTTCTGACATGTCTTGTGTTGGTTTGTTTAGTTCTTTGTGCAGGCTGTTCCGGACTCCGCTCCCAAGGCTCCCCTTCAGGAGTCTGTTCCTATCCCTACTCAGGCATTTTTTACTTATTGTGTTTATAGATTATTTGTCATTATAGTATTTTTCTAATGTATTTGTTCATTCTTGTTGCAGCCACCTATGTTTGTTGTTCCTTCTGCGCCTCCTGCTGATCCAGTGACAGCTGAGACGGTTGGGAAACTCTTGGAGGAGAGGCTGGATCTGGTATAATCCTTTCCTTTTCAAAGTTTCTTATTTTGTTCATGTATATATTAGTTTTCCTTTGACTTGGTGTGGTTATGCAGGTCCGTCAACTTGAGGAGGCGCGTCTAGAGGAGGCTCGAGTGCGCGCCACTCTCAAGGCGAGATGAATCCTCGGGGAGACACAGCGTCGCGATGACTTGTTTGTTGAGATGATGGCTATGCAGAGGACTCAGACTGAGGCATTAGAGGTAGCACGTCGGATGATTCGGGCAAAGTCACAGGTAACCCTAGATCAGCTGCAGTATCATTTGGCGAGGAGTGAGCAGGCGATACATAGGCTGGCTCGTTAGCTTGGTGGTTCTGAGTCGAGGGCTGCAGGTTCCTCAACCGGGCAATCTCATCACACGTCCCATGATCGTGTCAGGGGTGATGCTCTTGAGGATTTTATTGTTCGAGAGGTTCGAGGTATCCTCCTCATCTGCGACCGAGGTGGTCTGTTAGCCAGACGAGTGAGGGGGGTTCTGTAGCGAGGCCTTGTCATCTAGAGGGTTTGAGAACCCCAGGTGTAGGGATTGTGTTTTCAGAGGACCAGTCTGCAGACATCTAAGCTGATGATATCGGGGACAGCGACACTCGTCCATCCCAACGACAGCGTAGGGAGTAGGGGTGTGTGTGGTTTTTTTTATTATGTGTGTGCGTTATATATATAGGGGGGATGCCCCCAGTGATAAGTGTAAAAAGAAATGGAAATATTTAACATATCTAGAGAGATTTTTGATTTAGATGTACCTGATTGGCTCAGTTTCTTTTAGTTACCTCTTGCGTCTACTTTTATTTTTTAGTTGCTTTAGCGCCATCGACCATCATTAGGACTAGGATGCTTCCTTAGCTAGCCCAGTGATGGTTAAAGATTGCTTCATATCTTTACATGTGAGAGTAATGCTATCAATAGTTTTTGTTCTCCCCCTTGCCAGTTGTCAAGAGGGGTAATTATCTCAGACCGGACTCTGGTAGCAAAAGATGAATATGTGCTTTTTTCTTTCTTTTTTTTTCTTTTTTTTAAAAAATGAAAATAATAAAATAGGGAAAGCAAATAGCTACGATAGAAATAATAACAAAATAATAAAAATAAAAATGCCCCAGTATAGGAGCGTGGTAGGATTGGCAGTATGGTATCTTCGGTAGCACTTTTCGGATGGTAGCTTCATTGTTCCTCATCTTCTTTGTGGACCAGCCGGTGTTTCTTATATGACTCTTCTTCTAATCCAAAAAAAAATGTCCCAGCATCAAGATGCCATGGAGCTTTTCCGAGTTTCGAGATGAGCACTTTGGGTCTATAAGAAGTCATGGGTATTTGGTGAGTTAGTTTTGAAGGAAAGTTGATCGGTACTGTCATCGAACCTAGGAGATCTCTCTGATTAGGTCAATTGTATACGAGGGTCTATCTTAGGGATGTGGTCATCCTATCCCGTGGTTATTAGGGAGAAGTATGGTAGGTATAGTAGGTGATTGCATCAGTTGTCATTCATCAGTTTTCAGTTTCATTTCTAGGAGTATCCTGTAAGGCTTCTGATTTTTCGTCCAAAATAAAAAAAATAGAGGAGAGAGGTAAGGCTCAGTGATGCGAGGAATAGTTTATATCTAATGCTTTCCAAAAGGGGTAGGTAACAATCTTTTTCTCAGAGGGATACGGGATGCCATGATCGAGCTCTTCGTCATGTTTGGAATCATCAAAATCTCATATTCTATGGTTAGCAAGAGTTTGTCCTCCTCCCGCCACCTTACGACGGCATCTAGTAGTATGGGGACATCAAAGATGCCCTCGTAGCTTGCTTATACACTTCTAGTAATGTTACCAGGGATGTGCTCATAGTCTTCTTATGTTTCCCTGAGCTCATTCACTTGTTCATTCGTCGTCATGCTCTCACTCAAAAAAAAAATTATATATGTATTCTTGCCCGAGTGAACCTAACATCTTCATTTTTTTACTCTAACGTCTCCTCCAATGGCGGGAGAAGGGAAATGAGGATCGGGTGTTACTTATGCTTTTGAAAGAGATTAGATAGGTCACTAGTCCTTTAATCAGATTGCCCGAGTGAGAAAAGGTGGGCGATAAATCGGAGGTCTTAAGGATATTCTGAGAATTGAAGGCATACGACCAATGAATGAGTCATGACGACTACGGGGGTGATAAGTATAAGTATTTAATCATGAGATGTGATGATCACAGGGTTAAGGGTAATATTTTCTAAGGTACATGGCATTTCAAGGGCTAGGGAGTTCTTCCTTGTCTTGGTTTGCCAGTTTGTAGGCATTTTCAGGGAATGCAGTTGTTATGACATATGGGCCTTCCCAGTTTGATTTCAATTTTCCTTTCGAATGGGCGTATTTGGAAGGCATGATTTTCTTCAAGACTAATTCCCAAAAATTAAAGGTTCGTTCAAGGACTCTCTTATCGTAGGCCGTGGCTACTCTCCTTTGATATACTTAAGCGTGATCAGCTGCCCTTGTACATGTTTCATCGAGCTACTCTAGCTGCGTGAGTAGGGAAATTCTCCTCTCATCTAAGGATAGCCCATCATCGAGTTGAATTCATAAAGATGGTACTTGTATCTCATATGGTAGGACTGCCTCCATCCCGTAGGTAAGGAGGTAGGGAGTTTGGCCAATGGTTGTACGAATAGAGGTCCTATAGGCCCAGAGTGCTTCTGATAGTCGTTCAGGCCAGTCGGCCCCATTGCTTATTTCTACTATGCATTTTAGGATTTGAATCAGCATATTTTTCGTAGCTTCTGCCTATTCATTACCCTGAGGGTAGAACGGTGATGAGTGGCATAGATCGATGCCGTACTTCTTTCATAACTTTGTTTTATTTGCGATAAACTGTGGTCTGTTGTCAATGACAAACATCCTGGGTACTCCAAACTTGGTGATAATATTCCAAACGATAAACTTTACAAGTGTTGAAGCGGTGATTCTAACATAGAATTCAGCTTTTACCCATTTTGTGAAGTATTTGATTGTTGTAGGTATGAACGTGTGCTTATGAGTGCTCCCAATGGTGTCTGTGAAAGGTCCAATGACATCAAAAATGGCCATGGCGAGGCTATAGTTTTCAATGCAACTGATGGAGCTTTGATGAGTGCAGCGTGTTCTTGTCATTACTTGCAGGATTAGACGTAGAGGTGACAATCTCTTATCATTGTCAGCCAGAAGTAGCCTTAGAGTGTAACTTGATTGGCGAGTCTCTGTCTACTAGAGTGGGTGCCGCAGGCATTGGCGTGTGCTTCTCAAATGATATATTGTCCTTCGACAGTCGTGACACATCGTAGTAGTACTCCTTTAGTGAAGGCCTCTTTGTATAATGTTTCGTCGAGTATGTAGAATCGGGCGCATCGATTCCTTATAGTCTTTTGTTCGATGTTCGTGGCGTATGGAGGGACGTGTTGATGTTTCAAGAAGTTCCAGATGTCGAAAGACCATGGTTGTCCATCATCGATCGGTGATTTTTTAAATCTAAACATAGTGACCTCAGTTCTTGTCTTGACGTGCATTTCCAGGGTGATTGCTTCTTTCAGTCCTGTACTTGTGAGTAGGATAGGTAATTCTCTCTTGACGGTCCATGCTATCTCGTGGGTGGGTACTGTCAGCTTTTCGATAAAGAAGGCCTTCGTTGTTTGTCCGATAGGTATTTGGATGACTGAGGCTAGCGTGGCTAAGAAATTTGCGAGCATGTTTTCTAATCTAGGGATGTGCATGAAAGAGATTCTTTCAAATTTCTTTACTAAATATTGAGCGATTTCTGGCTTTGCCATTAGTTTCCTTTCCTTAGTTTTCTATTCTCCTATGACTTGTGAAATTACTAGTTTGGAATCACCGATGGTTTTTAACTATTTAACACCTAACTGTAGTACTGCTCACAGTCCAACTATAAAGGCTTCATATTCTGTGACATTGTTAGTGATAGAGAAATCTAGTTGAAAACCTTTGGGAATGACAACTCCTTCTGGGCTTAGGAGGACTATCCCGATGCCTTTTCCTTTGTGATTTAGAGCGCCATCAAAATAAAGGATCCATGAGGTCTTATCGGGCCCTTCATTATGAATCATGAATAGGTCCTCATCGGGGAAATCCACATGCACGGGCTCATCACTCCGCAAGGGGAGATCTGTGAGGTAATCAGTGACTGCTTCCCCTTTAACCGATTTCTGCGTGACGTAAGTGATATCGAATTCGTGCAGGAGCATATACTAGCGAGCGATCTTTCCTGATGTTGCGGGCTTTTTGAATATATACTTCAGAGGGTCCATTCAGTCTACTAGTATTTTATGTGCTCTGAAGTAGTGTCATAATTTGGTAGAGGCCTACACCAATGTGTGGAAAGTCTTCTCCATTGAAGTGTATTTTTGTTAATATTCGACCATCATCCTACTGAGGTAGTAGACAGCCTTCTCTCTCTTACCGTCTTCTTTATATTATCTCATAATTATTCCCATTGCTTTGTCGTTCACTGAGAGGTATAAAATTAGGGGTCTTTCGGGGACAGGTGGCGATAGTATTGGCAAGTTAAGGAGGTACTTCTTAATGTTGTTGAAGGCTTGCTAACACTGGTCATCCCATTTATACTCAACTCCTCCTTTAAGTTGTCTGTAGAAAGGATCGCATCTATCCGAATGCTGGGAGATAAATCTTTTGATGAATTGTAATCTTCCTATTAGGCCTCGTAACACTTTGATATTACTGTGAGGCGGCATCTCAAGGATGGCTCTGACCTTTGCAGGGTCAACTTCGATCCCTCGTTTGCTAACTATGAAACCAAGTAATTTTTCGGAAGTGACCCCAAAGACACATTTCTTTTGGTTCATTTTTAGTTAGTATTTCTTAGCTCTTTGTAGCACCAGTCAGAGCGCTTCAACATGTCCTACTCACGTTTGGGACTTTACTAATATGTCATCAACATAGACTTCTACACACTTATGCATCATGTCGTGAAAAATAGCCATCATGGCGGTTGATACGTGGCTCCTACATTCTTGAGCCCAAAAGGCATAACAACGTATTAGTATGTTCCCCATGGTGTGGTGAAGGAAGTCTTCTCTTGGTCGCACTCTGCTAATTTGATCTAATTATATCCAGAGAAATTGTCCATAAAAGATAGTATCTCATGTCCAGAAGTGTTGTCAACTAGAGTGTCCATGTGTGGAAGTGGGAAGTCATCTTTTGGGCATGCCTGGTTGAGGTTTTGGAAAATGATGCAAACCCGTACTCTGCCATCTTTCTTGGCGACAGGTGTTGAGAACTAGAAAATATCATTTTCCACCCCTTAACTTGGGTCTTGATGGACCTTTGAGAGAACTAAATAAGTGTTTTAAGTGCTTATTTCACAGCTAATAATAAAGGCAGGCTTAACCCTGAAAGCAGCCTAAAAGTGACAAAAAGATGAGAACTCCGGTGAAACTAATGGAAGAAAGAGAAGGGACAAACTCGCTGGCTGGCAAGATGCATAAACCAAAGAGGACAAAGGCCTAATCTCAACCTGGAAGGAGGATTGGAAGCTATTCGAAAAGCAGAAGGCAGTACAAATTGCTTTTTGAAAAGAACCTAAACTTTTCGAAAAGAACCTGAAATCTGTGAAAAGTACTAAAAGTTCCAAGTTTAGTTTTCGAAGAGAATCTAAACTCTTCGAAAGGATTTCTGAACTTTTGAAGAAGAAGAACCCTTACGAACGGACTGCACTGTCGAAAAGAGCTTCAGAAGCCACAAAACTTTGCGAAAAGTTCTCCAAACTGTGCGAAATGGTATTCTAAAGATTCCCAACATCTGTAAGGGTAATTCAGTAATCTCTACACGTGCCCCAATGCATTTAAAAACCCAGGGACATTCCAAAAGATTCTAAGCACGAACCAAAGGCATATTCCACCCCATGTGAACACCCAAAAATGAGATTACTTGGCGGGAACTTCTAGAAGCTCTAACTGATTTTTGAATTACATAACAGAATTGATCCTTCTGTCACCTGATTGGTTGAACCAGATCAAGCAGTTCTGATTGGCCAAAACAGATCTGGATCCTTGCGCTAGACTCCTATTGGTAGATACAGATCCAACCAATTTTGATTGGTTGATACACATCTGAGCTAGACTTGGGGAAAATTATAAATAGATAAACCATTTGCCTAATTTGGGTATCCAGATTTTGAGTTTCATTTTTATTCCCCCATTTTCATTTCAGATAGCTTTTCTGAAACTCCTGTAATAGCCTAGCTTTTATTTGTAATTGAGAGCTATGAAATAATTCTGTAATTCAAGAGAGAATTGTGTTCAAGACTACAAATCGAGAGTCATATCTTTGAGCTCAGAATTGTAATGGTGAATTTGAAAAGGTTGTTGTGAACCGTATGTTCTCAATTGGATTCGTGTTAAGGGTTCCCTGTGATCTCCTGATTGCACTAGACTCCTTTAGATTTACTGTTTTTCAAGCAATTTCCCTTAATTCATTACTCCTGTGAAAATTAGCGTTTGTAACCTAACTTTTTCACAGCATTTGTAGTGATATTCTCGTTCTGAATTGAGGGTCTAGATTAAAGACTATTGGATGGTCTGTGTCCATTAAAGTGGGCAGACCATAGCCATAAGCTTAACTCTAATCCTTGAATTAGATTAGTTTCTCTTACATCTGTGCTTGTAGCCAGATGAAGATTGGATCATATCTCATTTGATCTACATTTAGTCTCATTTTGCACCAAGTACTAAATCAAAGTTAGATATTATTTCTCCATTCTTATTAATTTACATCAAATCTCCCCAACTCGGATCTGGATCATTTAGTTTAATTTTTACTTTTATCATTTACTTAATGTGACAAATCCAACCTCCCATCTTATGTGCTTTGTAGATAGGATCAGAGGTCAGATCTGGTAGCTCAGATCTGAAGGTTTATCTTACATTTTAAATCAATTCCCTGTGGACGATCTTTTACTCACTTACATTTAAAACTTGCTACAATTGGCCCTGATCTTGCAGGCTAATTAAGTTCTCTCTGTGTTGATATTTTCTTATTCTTTTTAATTTTCCAAATTCAATACAATTCATCATCTGTAAGTATGTTTTCAAAACACAAATAAATCATGCACATTTAGAACAGCAACAAGTTTTTGGCGCCGTTGCCGGAGAATTTATTTTGAAATTAGCAGACCTAAGTTTTTTTTTTTTTTTATTTACATCAGTGCTAACTGTTCTATTATTTAAATCTGTGCAGTTATCCTATACATTGTGAGCATGGAATCTACTTTGAAAGGAATACTAAAGGTTTGCTATGCATAAGTTGATTCTCTGTTTCTGTGTTGTATGTTTGGTAGGAGGACTCTCAATCCTGAGATTGTTCCTCTGAATTTAGAAGTTGAAAGGATATTAAGAACCAGACAAACATCACAGAATTTTGCTGAAACTGCTACTATGGGTGAAGAACCTAGACTTTTAAGGGATTACTTTGCACCTGGTACATATAATTCTCTATTTTGCATTCAATTTCCTACTGTTGAAGGAAATTATGAGATCAAATCATCAACTATCCAAATGCTTCCTTCCTTTCATGGTTTGAGTAAGGAAGATCCATACAAGCATGTGGATGAATTTTTGTCCCTTTGTACAACATTCAACATAGCTGGACTGGGTCTAGAGGCAACCAAGCTTAGGCTCTTTCCTTTTTCATTAAAGGACAAAGCTAGAGCATGGCTGTCCATGTTGCCACCAAACAGCATCACTTCTTGGAATGATTTGCAATGCCAGTTTTTAGCCAAATACTTCCCTATGTCTAAGACCAGCCAGTTGAGACAAAATATTGTTTCCTCCTCACAACACTCAACTGAAACTTTTCATGAAGCATGGGAAAGGTTTAAAGAACTTTTAAGGAAATGTCCTCATCATCAAATTCCCAGATGGCAGCTTGTTCAAAATTTCTATCAGGGAATTGATCAAAAGGGCAAGAATATGGTAGATGCTTCTTGTGGAGGCACCTATTTGCAAAAAACAGTTGAGGAGGTTTGGGATCTATTTGAAGTGATTGGTGAAAATCCAACTCAACAGGAATCTTTGTCGAGAGACATTGAGATTCCTGCTCGGTTGAACAATCAGCAAACCACCAAGGGAAAGATTTATGAGGTGAATGAATTGGAAAGGAAAATGGATAATTTGACCTCTAAGTTTGATAGATTGATGGATTCACTTAAAAATCCAATGGTTGCAAGAATAGAGGAGGCATGTCTGATATGCCAATCCCCTACTCATTCACTTGATCAATGTCCAGCTGCACCACAATTACCAGATCTAGTGGTGGAGCAAGCTCATGCTGCCCAATCGTTTGGACAGATGCAGTCAAATGAATATGCATGGAGAGGGCACCCCAATTTAAGGTGGAGCCAGAGCAATTATCAATCACAACAGCAACAGCAACCAAAGAACCAAATATCTTTCAAAACTGCTCAGCCTTCCCAGCAGAATTTTTATTCCAAGTCAAATTTTTAGCAACCCATTCCACAACAGATGGCACAACTTGTGCAGCAATCTGCTCCAGTTCAAACCCCTTCCAGATCCCCTTCTTTTGAAGACCAAGTTCTAACTTCACTTCAGAATTTAGGGTCTTTAACTAAGACTGTGAACTTTCATAGTCAGAGCATAAAGAAGATCTAAGAAACATTGGGTCAACTTTCAAATACTTTGGCCAAAAGAGAGGAAGGTAGGTTACCCAGCCAACCCTTGAACAATCCTAAAGGACAGTTCATGGTTGGAGATGCTTCTGTATCACATGAAGAAGTAAAAGCTATCACTACTTTGAGAAGTGGAAGAGTTGTAAATAACAATGTGAATCCTAAAAAAGAAGAAGAAAAAATTGAGGAAACTGCTAGAGATATGCAGCAGGAGCAGCATGATGTTAGCATTGGGGGTGCTGATGTACCTCAGAAAAATAAAAAAATTGAAAAACAGAAAAATCAAATACATTCTAATTCTAAAGCTGTAAATGAAGGATTAGCTCCTCATTTACCATTTCCCCATGCCATGAAATCTGCATCTCCTTTTGATAAAGGGAATATAAAAATAAATGAAATGATGGAGACTTTCAAGCAAGTCAAGATAAATCTACCTTTGCTTGATGCAATCAAACAAGTCCCAGCATATGTAAAATTTTTTAAAGATATCTGCACTCATAAAAGACAATCTAGGATACAGTTATCCAAGAAGGTTTTTTCTGCAGAAAGAGTTCAACAGATTTTGTCCATTGCCACATCTCCTAAACTTCAAGATCCTGGAATCCCCACAATCCCTTGCATTATTGGGGAACATATCATTGAAAAAGCTTTATTAGATTTTGGCGCTAGTGTCAACCTGCTTCCATATTCCGTATATGAGAAACTAGGTTTGGGAGAGTTAAAACCCACTCATGTGGTGTTACAACTAGCAGACAGATATGAAAGAAAGCCAGTAGGGATGATTAAGGATGTATTGGTAGGGGTAGATAAGTTTTTCTACCCTGCTGATTTTTTTATATTAGACATAGAACCTACAAAAAGCAGAACTTCCATCCCTGACATTTTGGGGAGACCATTCCTGGCTACAGCCAATGCTTGCATTCAATGCAGGTCTGGTATTATGGAAGTGTCTTTTGGAAATATGAAGGAAAAGTTAAATGTCTATAATACAGTTACACAGCCCCAATTCAGTTCTGAAGAATGCTTTCTTATTGATTTGTTGGATTAACTAGTAGAAGAGACTCTACCACAGTTTTTGCAGTGTGAAGATTTTACCACAGACTTGAAAAATGCTTGGAGAAATGCTGTGGAAGAAATGGTTTATGCCTTAAAGTCTGAGGAAGTAAATGTTGTGTAAGGAACTCATGATCAATCAGTAAGTTTCTCTTTATGGAAACCTGCTATTCTTCCTCTTCCACAAATAGCCAAGGTACCTTTGTTGCCTTCCCTTCTCAGCCCACCTGATGTAGAGCTGAAATAATTGCCAGAAAATTTGAAATATATGTTTTTAGGAGACCATAAAACATTGCCTGTAGTTATTTCTTCCTCTCACTGAGTGCAGGAGGAAGAATTGTTGATTGTATTGAAACAACATAAGAGGGCAATTGGCTGGACTATTGCTAATTTAGGAGGAATCAGTCCAGCTATTTGCATGCATAAAATTCATTTGGAAGAAGATGCAAAGCCTTTTAGAGAAATGCAAAGAAGGTTGAATCCTCATATGCAAGAAGTGGTCATGAAAGAGGTTGTTAAGTTGTTGGATGCAGGGGTCATTTACCCCATCTCAGATTCAGCTTGGGTGGCACCTACACAGGTGGTACCTAAGAAATCAGGAATTACTGTGGTAACCTCAGATTCTGGTGAGCTCATTTCAACCAGACAAACCCTTTGGTTGGTTGTATTGATTACAGAAAGCTCAATACAATGACCAGAAAAGACCATTTCCCTCTTCCATTCATTGATCAAATTTTAAATAAGCTAGCAGGAAAAGCTTATTATTGTTTTCTTGATGGTTACTCTGGTTACAACCAGATTCCTGTGTATCCACAAGATCAAGAAAAGACTACATTCACTTGCCCCTTTGGCACTTTTTCCTATAGGAGGATGCCTTTTGGTCTTTGTAATGCCCCTGCTACCTTTCAAAGATGCATGTACTCCATTTTCTCTGATATGATTGACCAATTTATGGAGATTTTTATGGATGATTTTTCAATATATGGAGACAGTTTTGCCCAATTTTTACATCATCTCAGCCTGGTATTACAGAGATGTGAAGAAACCAATCTAGTTTTGAGCTGAGAGAAGAGCCATTTCATGGTCACTCAAGGCATTGTCCTTGGTCATGTTGTCTCCCACAAAGGCATTGAGGTGGACAGAGCAAAAATGGATTTAATTGCACATTTGCCTCCTCCCAAAACTGTTAAACAAATCAGAAGTTTTCTGGGGCATTGTGGATTTTACAAAAGGTTCATTAAGGACTTTAGTAAAATATCCAAGCCTCTTTGCCATTTATTGTGCCTAGATGTTCCTTTTGTTTTCAATAATGAATGCCTGAAAGCATTTGAATTCTTAAAAAATTGTTTGATTTCAGCCCCAATACTACAGTCTCTAGATTATTCACTGCCTTTTGAGCTGATGTGTGATGCATCAGATTATGCTTTGGGAGCTGTTCTTGGACAGAGAAAGGATAAGCTGCCTCATGTCATAGCTTATGCCAGTAGATCAATGATTGATGCACAGCTCAATTATACAACAACTGAGAAGGAGCTGCTGGCAATTGTTTTTGCTTTGGAGAAATTCAGGTCATATGTTTTGGGTTCATAAATTGTGGTGTTCACTGACCACTCAACCTTGAAATACCTTCTGTCTAAGAAGGATACCAAACCAAGATTAATCAGGTGGATCCTCCTATTACAGGAGTTTGATTTACAGATTAAAGATAAAAAGGGTGTAGGACCACACCGAGAATTCTAACTACTGAGATTGATAGGCTGCCTATCAATGAATCTTTCCCTGATGAACAACTTTTTGCTATCAGTACACACACCCCTTGGTTTGCAAATATAGTCAACTTTTTTGCTACTGGAAGAACTCCTCAACACTGGAATAAAATGGATAAAGATCTTTTCTTCTCAAAGGTTAAACATTTTATTTAGGAGGATCCTTATCTGTTCAAGATTTGTGCAGACCAAATAATTAGAAGATGTGTCCCTGAAAAAGACTTTGATAGCATACTTTCCATGTGCCATGAACAGGCCTATGGAGGCCATTTTAGTGGAAACAAGACTGCTGCAAAGATTTTGCAATGTGGATTTTATTGGCCTACACTTTTCAAAGATGCACTGCAGCACTGTAAGTCTTGTCAGAACTGCCAGAGATTGGGCAGCATTTCCAAGAGAAACTTAATGCCTTTACAGCCCATTTTGGTAGTTGAATTGTTTGATATTTGGGGGATAGATTTTATGGGTCCCTATCCTCCTTCAAATGGTTGTAATTTCATCTTAGTAGCTGTGGATTATGTATCCAAATGGGTTGAAGCCACAGCTACTAAAACCAATGATCATAGAGTTGTCCTGAAATTTTTAAAAGAAAACATTTTTTCCAGGTTTGGTTCCCCCAGAGCTATTATCAGTGATGGGGGAAGCCATTTTTGTAATAAGCATTTTGAAGCTTTATTGAAAAAGTACTCTGTGACTCATAGAGTAGCTACTCCATATCATCCACAGACCAGTGGACAAGTGGATATTTCCAATAGAGAAATCAAACATATACTGGAAAAGACTGTGAAGAAGGACAGAAAGGATTGGTCTTTTAAACTGAATGATGCATTATGGGCATATAGGACAGCCTATAAAACCCCAATTGGCATGTCTCCATTCAGATTGGTCTATGGCAAAGCATGCCATTTACCAGTGGAGTTAGAATATAAGGCCTTTTAGGCTATTAAAATCTTGAACATGGATCTTACTACGGTAATCACGAGAAGCAGACTTCTTTGAGTTGGAGGAGCTGAGAATGGATGCATACACCAATGCAAGATCTTACAAAAAAAAGGTTAAAGCTTTCTATGACAAAAATCTACTGAGAAGAGAGTTCATAGCTGGCTCTAAGGTATGGCTATTTAACTCAAAACTTATGTTCTTTCCTGGAAAGCTGAGATCCAGATGGGAAGGGCCATATACTGTCATTCATGCATCTCCTTCTGGGGCTGTTGAAATTTTGGACCCAAGTGATGGGAGAACCTTGAAAGTAAATGGTCAGAGGCTCAAACCATGCATTGAAAATACCCTGGAGCCTGTGCTGACCATCTACCATCAAGAGCCTCCACAAATCTGATATTAAACAACTGTATCATATGTATTTTACTCATGTTGTTTTGTAGTTTTTGCATAGTTTCTTTCTCTCTGTTTTTAGTCATGTTTACACTCAATTCGAGAAGTTTATAATATGTGAAAAATGAATTCGCAAAGAAAAAAAATTCATTTCGAAAAGTTCAATTTTCGCTGAAAAGGATTCGCAGAACTAACTACTCGAAAAGAATTATTTGCTTTTCGAATAGTTAGTTCTGAAGCTATTTGCTTTTCGAAATGTTGTTTCTGAAGCCATGTGCTTTTCGAATAGGTACTGATGCCATTCTCTTTTGAAAAAAGGACTGTTTTGAACTTTTTGAAAACTTCAAAGATACTTTGCGAAAATCATTTTAAGCATATTTAAACCCTTTCGAAGAAAGGGTTTCATATTCGAAAGCCCTCCCAGAGCATCCTGTTTCACAGAAAACCCATTTTCTTTCGATCCCTACGTATTTTTAGAGTTCAGCTCCAATTTTCTTCATATTTGTTCGATGGATTAAGCGTGAGGAGAGGGACCTTTTGCTTCTTATTCTAGTCGATTTCATCAAGAGATCAATAAGTTCTGCTAAAACCCTAGATTTCGGTATTTTTTCTGTACATTGCTTCTGTTTGTGTTTTGCAAAGTTCAATTTGATATCAGCATTCATTGTGTGAGATTCAAACAAAACTTTAAGATGGGGAAAACTGAAAAATCATTGGCCGTAATGTTCCCACAGTCCTCTGCTAAGAAAGTTAGCAAACCCTCCACAAAAGGAAAAGCCAAAACCTCCGCCAAGAGAAAACTTTTGATGGATAAAGCTGATAGAATTGAGAAGGGGAAGAAGGTTAGACATGAGGAACCCATCCCAGTGGCTGACCCTAGTCCTGAGCCTAAGCTTCCTCCTCTCCCTATGCATTTGGTACTGCCAAACCCATTCATTGAAGCTCAGAAGCTGATCCCAGAGCTTATCGTGGATGAAACATTTTTCTTAAACAAACCTAAATGTAAGCTATCCCTGGACTACATCAAGGATGCTTCATTGAGCAATATTCTAACCCCTCTTCCAGAGAAAATCTATCCAAGAATGGTGAGATTGTGGTACCAAAACATGGTCAAAGTGACTGAGAAGGATGCTGATGTCCCTACTCTTGTAATTTTCATTGATGATTGCGATTTAACTGTCACTTATGAAGACATTGGAAATGCTTTGGGGATCCCATTTCAACATGGCCCGACTGGCCCTTTGGCTGCCCCAGAGACAGCTTCTTTTAGGGAAATGACTGCACATCTAACCAAAGGCATAGTTGGCAGTGGACAGTCCATCATGAGGAGACTTAGCACCTCAATTTTTGCTAATGGACTCCATTTTGAGGGAATCTTTTTATGTCACCGGGCACAGCCATGAAAGAAGAACACCAATTTTGGAGGCCCTCTTTCATTTCTCTAAGGGGCAATTCTTTAATGCCCCTATGCTCATTTTTGAAGTCATGGCTGACATCAGTGCCAAGACGAAAAAGGAACAGAAAATAGCTGGCATACCATTTGGAAGGCTGATCATAGCCATGTTAAGGGAAAAATTCGACATTGATGAGGAAGAGCCATTCAAGATTATCTCCCCTCATGCATTTGGAAAAAGGGCTTGGACCACAAGCCAAACCATGTTAAATAAAATGAGGGAAGAAGTTGCACCAGCTCCTGCAGCTACCCTAGAACCTGCTACACTTGAACCAGCCCCTGCAGCTGCCCAAGAAGTTCCTATACCTGACCCTGAGGTGCCCAGCTCTTTCGCTGCACCCATTCCACTTGCAACTGGTGTTGAACCAACTGTCACTATTGAGGTGCCCAGCTCTTCAGCTGCACCCATTGTTGAAGGGGTCATCATCCTACCCACTTCACCTGTCACAACCCCCATTCCTTCACCTATTCCAACTGTTCCATCACTCATACCCACCATCATCCCAATTGCAGACTCTCCCTCTACACCAACCACACCAATCACTCTTACACGACCAGTTTCTCCTACCAATGTCCCAAGTATGGTCACAGAGTTTGTGGAACAATCTCCTAGCACTCCCCTTATCCCAAGCTTCCAAGATTCACCAGCTTCTTCAAATCATACACCTGAAATCACTCATACCCCTGAACCTGAGATATTGACAGCAGAGACCTATTCATCATTGATGGGAGCTATCTTGGAGGACATTGGACTTGAATCTGCACCTCTACCTGACCCTCCTCATTTCACCCATGTGGCTACTTTTCCCTTCACAACCATCTCACCCATTGACCCTCAACAATCTACATCAATTTTACCAGTCCCGACTTTGCATACCACACCCACACCTGACACAATTAGCTAAATATTCACCTTTCTCCAATCCATCCAAACACAACTACAAGTCAACACAGTCAGTCAGTTTGTAATAAATGCCCTTCTCCAAACCTTAGCCTCCACATCCCAAACAACCACCTTAGCCACTTTACCTGCTGTTGCTGACCATGCTACCCAAACAGACCCTGAAGTAGTTTTTGTAGATCCACCCATCCTCACCACTGCTGACAATGTTACCCAAATAGAACCTGAGGTAGTACTTTTTGATTCCCCTTCAACTTTCCTCAATTTCTCTGATCAAGCTACTCAAACTGACCCTGAGGTCATACTTTTGGACTCCTCTTCTCCCACTGCCGGGAAACCTTTGGTCCCCTACCACTCCATTCCCATTCCCAGATTTGCCACTCTCAAAAGGGCTATGGAAGAGAACCCTTATGTCTATCGCGATGTCCTCAAGGGGTTAGCTGATCTGCAAGCTTACATTAGAACCCCTTATGAAGACCAGATTCAAAAATTGGAGTTGTTCATGAAATTTGAGAGAGAGAAGATGCAAGACCTGCTGGGTCAAACTTTTCAGATGGTTAGGAGTGAACAGCACAAGGTCACCATGTTGCAAGCACAGCTTGAACAGGAAAAATTGAGAGCTTCTAGACTTGAAAAGTATATTGGCCTCACCAAAAAGATCAAATCTGAGGAATACACCGAGCTGCAAGGCACAATCCAGGAGAAGTCTAAATCGAGTTCAGACTCCAATACTGACTCAAGTTCTGACTCTAATAGTGACTCCAATTCTGATCCCATTGAACCAACTTATGATACAGATTTTGACCCAAGTTATTAGAATACATTGTACATGTTTGTTTTGTGGGTCTGTCATATGTAATTCCTGCTTTCTGTTAACTTTTGTTAATTAAGTAATTACTGTGCATTTCTTTTCCTTCTTCTCTGCCATTATGATTTCTGTTTAATTATTTTCTTTTCTTTGATTATGCACTTCGGACCAGTGAGGACACTGCTCATCATAGGTTTGGGGGTGTAGCAGAATTACCAATAGTTTAGTTAAAATCAGTGCAGCTTATGATCACAGCAGAATTTTTGAAGATAAAGTAATTTCACACCTGTTGTTTTGAAAAATGAGGAAGTTAAAACTTTTTAAAACTGATTTTTAGTGTAATTCCAATACTTTCATGAAGTGAATGTCAGAAAATTTTCAAAATAAAATTGATGTTTTAGTAAACCTAAAAAGAGAGAAAACAGTGATGATATACTTCAGAAATTTGATAGAAAACTACACCCAGTGAAACTTGGGCCTGAAATGTATTCTTTGGAGATATGAATTGGCAATTTTTTCTGCTCTAGGGACTGTTTGAACCTGCTTACTATCACTAGAAGTTACACATATTCAAATTGAAATAACTTGACAGCTATCATGATATTAAAGACATGATGTAAGGCCTCCTTTTTGACAGTTTGAACTTCAAAAAGCCCCACCTTTTGAAACTACCTTTGATACACACCAGTTGAGCTTTATAAATCCAAGATTTTTTTAAAACCTCATAAACCAACCAAATCAACCTCATTTAGCCTAACCCTCACTCTGAGAATTCAGAAGGTAAAGGAAAGGAAGCTGAAGAAAGGAGAGTTGGGTAACAGTTTGGTAAAAGAAGAAGAAAAATAATTGAAGGCAATGATGTATCAACAAAAGAAATATGGCATTCCAGTCAATGTCCCTGTGAAAAAAAAAAAGAAAAGGAAAAGTCATTTAATTGGAAATTTGAAAAAGAAAGAGAAAAAGATGGCCACTTTGGCTCTGAAAATTCAAAGAAGATGAAATTGTGCTGAAATGAAGAAGGTGTGTCTACCACCTCCTGACCTTGACTGACTTCTCAATTTGGAACTCCATTCCACCTCTTTATTCTTGATAAATTTCACCCATAAGCCACAGTACCACCCAAGTCAAAGTCCTTACTGATCAATGATGGATTGAGCTGGCACATGGAGATAAGGATTTGTGTAATCTATGGTGAAAAGAGCAGTAGATTCAGAACTGAAAAGCTATGCCTATGCTCATGCTTACAGTCCTATTTGAGGATTGTAACTGCTCTTGAGCTGTGTGAAATAGTACAACCCTCCTATTTGCAAGATGAGTGAAAACCCTGGTGAGAGTGGAGTTTGAAATCAAATCATTTGGGGTAACATCAAAACTGAATTTTCAAATAGAAGGCAAGCCTTTCATTAATTTTTCCTGTAAAAACTTTTTAAAACAAACTGAGTGAATGGTAAAAGGAATTACAACAGAATTTTAGTTTTAAACTGATATTTTCTTAAAGATCTTTTTACAGCTTGACTGATGCAGGTGTGAATAACCTGACTGGATAAAAGTCTGCTTTAACAGAACTGCATTGATATTAACTGATTTATTGGAGAAGTTTGTGGGTACCTTCACTGAAAACCCTCAGGAGACCTCACTCCTCCACTAGGGATCACCTAGGGGTTTAAAAGGCATGTTGCATATGCTAAATGCAACTGTGTTCCCTATAAAAGTGGCCTTTTCATTCTGTTTTTAATGTTGTCTTTGCTCAGGGACTAGCAAAGCTTAGGTTTGGGGGTGTGTTGAGAACTAGAAAATACCATTTTCCACCCCTTAACCTAGGTCTTGATGGACCTTTGAGAGAACTAAATAAGTGTTTTAAGTTCTTATTTCACAGCTAATAATAAAGGCAGGCTTAACCCTGAAAGCAGCCTAAAAGTGCCAAAAAGATGAGAACTCCGGTGAAACTAATGGAAGAAAGAGAAGGGACAAACTCACTGGCTGGCAAGATGCATAAATCAAAGAGGACAAAGGCCTAATCTCAACCTGGAAGGAGGATTGGAAGCTATTCAATGTTGAAGCGATAAATTGTTTTTCAAAGAACTGAACTTTCGAAAAGAACACCAAATCATGAAAAGTACTAAAAGCTCGTGTTTAGTTTTCGAAGAGAATCAACTCTTGAAGGATTTTCAACTTTTGAAAGAAGAGAACCCTCACGAATAGCACGGACTGCATTTAAAAGAGCTTCAGAAGCCACAGAACTTTGTGAAAAGTTCTCCAAACTGTGCGAAATGGTATTCTGAAGATTCCCAGTATCTGTAAGGGCAATTCAGCAATCTTTGCACGTGCCCCAATGCATTTAAAACCCGAACATTTCCAAGATTTCGAAGCATAAAGGCATATTCCATCCCATGTGAACACCCAAAAATGAGATTACTTGGCGGGAACTTTTAGAAGCTCTAACTGATTTTTGAATTACATAACAGAATTGATGCTTCTGTCACCTGATTGGCTGAACCAGATCAAGCAGTTCTGATTGGCCAAAACAGATCTGGATCCTTGCGCTCGACTCCTATTGGTGGATACAGATCCAACCAATTTTGATTGGTTGATACACATCTGAGCTAAACTTGGGGAAAACTATAAATAGATAAACCATTTGCCCAATTTGGGTATCCAGATTTTGAGTTTCATTTCTATTCCCCCATTTTCATTTCAGATAGCTTGTCTGAAACTCCTGTAATAGCCTAGCTTTTATTTGTAATTGAGAGCTATGAGATAATTCTGTAATTCAAGAGAGAATTGTGTTCAAGACTACAAATCTGAGAGCTGTTAAGCTGAGCTCTGTAATTGTAATGGTGAATTTGAAAAGGTTGCTGTGAACCGTATGTTCTCAATTGGATTCGTGTTAAGGGTTCCTTGTGATCTCCTGATTGCACTAGACTCCTTTAGATTTACTATTTTTCAAGAAATTTCCCTTAATTCATTACTCCTGTGAAAATTAGCGTTTGTAACCTAACTTTTTCACAGCATTTGTAGTGATATTCTCGTTCTGAATTGACGGTCCAGATTAAAGACTATTGGATGGTCTGTGTCCATTAAAGTGGACAGACCATAGCCATAAGCTTAACTCTAATCCTTGACTTAGATTAGTTTCTCTTACATCTGTGCTTGTAGCCAGATGAAGATTGGATCATATCTCATTTGATCTACATTTAGTCTCATTTTGCACCAAGTACTAAATCAAAGTTAGATATTATTTCTCCATTCTTATTAATTTACATCAAATCTCCCCAACTCGGATCTGGATCATTTAGTTTAATTTTTACTTTTATCATTTAGTTAATGTGGCAAATATAACCTCCCATCTTATGTGCTTTGTAGATAGGATCAGAGGTCAGATCTGGTAGCTCAGATCTGAAGGTTTATCTTACATCTTAAATCAATTCCCTGTGGACGATCTTTTACTCACTTACATTTAAAACTTGCTACAATTGGCCCTGATCTTGCAGGCTAATTAAGTTCTCTCTGTGCTGATATTTTCTTATTCTTTTTAATTTTCCAAATTCAGTACAATTCATCATCTGTAAGTCTGTTTTCAAAATACAAATAAATCATGCACATTTAGAACAGCAATAGTAGGTACTATGTTGACCACCCACTTAGGGTAAAGAATGACTCAGATAAATTTAGCTTTGTGTAACTTGTCAACTTCCTCCTTAACTTGAAGGGCGATTTGTGGGTGCATCCTGTAGAGTTTCTACTTAACAGGCTTTGCATAAGGATCCCAGATGAGGCGATGTTCTACTAAACTTTGGTCTACACCATATGTCCTCATAGGACCATGCGAAGTAATCGAGGTATTCTTACAGGACTTTTGCAATTTGCTGGCGTTCCTTGGAGTTGAGCGTTGCACTAATCAGTAGTTTCTTGGGTTTTTCTTTAGTTCCAAAGTTAAGTTCTTCCGTGGGTTCCGCGGCAACCTGAGTTTGCTCATTGAAATTCTTGATAACCCGTTGGAAGTCCAATGCCTCCTCGGCAACTGGTGTTCTTTCTTTGTCCTTGGTAAGTTCGTATATTGCGAAATTACTACACTGGGGATCTGAGTTTGTGAAAGGTTACCCTTCATTGGCACAATCTATGATTGAGAGATCTTTGGTAAGGTGAAGGTCAAGACTACTAATTCTTCTCTCAAAGTAATGAAGTATCTCGTCCAATATGATCACTAGCTTATTGTTTAGTCAGGATGCTTTACGTTCTTGTGTGGGTAATGGGATAGAGACCTTAGGAGAAATGTCTCCTTGTTGGCCACAAATTTGGTTCGGGACGACGAGTTCCCTTTCTTTTCTGGGGTTTTATAATTTTTTTTTATTTTATATTTCTGAATTTTTAGGGTTTACTTTTTTTTTTTTTTTTTTTTTTTTTGATAATAAATATGGTACAGGGTCAGTTGCCTCAAGGGGCGCTGAGAGAATTGCTTCCTCTAGTTGAGGGAGCGAGACGGCTGCTGGAGCCATTCGGGCGATTCTTCAAGAAATGCGGACTTGTTGTGAATTTGGCAATTTTTTTTGGGGGGGTCCTCATCTGATGAGATCTTTTGAATGAGTGATGCTAGTGACAGCGACACTAACATTTGGATTTCTCCTGCCACACTGATCATCTCTTCTCCGAAAAAGCTCTGAAGATCGTAGTCAATTGAACTGTCATCCTTTAGGTTGTAATAATGTTGTTCTTTCCACCGAGGGGGATCTCCCAAAGGATCCTCAGGGGTAGCGAGTTCTCTTCCTTGATCTTCGTAATATGTTAGGATGAGCGCGCATGCTCGGCAGCGAGGTTGATATGGCTATGCGATACAGGGGGATCCCCAAGGACATTTCCATCCTTCTAGGTTAGAGTCAAAGATGGTATCGAATTCATCTTCTTTATCTGATAGTGCTTGAAGTCCTAGATTGGCTCACTCCGTTAATTCGAGTGCCAGGAGGTCTATCCAGTAGTCCTCGTCATCACTTGAGGGAGGTTTCCATTCTTCCTCTAGAGATTTCTAAAATATTTGGAGTTGCAATGAATCTGGGGATCTAGAAGCATCTAGTTCGAGTTCCTCTTCAAATTCTATGAGGGTGATGCGAGTGTTTCCCCCTAGGCCAACTAGATGACCGTCGGGATTTTCTGCTTCTTGTGCCGGTAGCTAAGCTGGTAGATCATTACTTGTGTTGGTGGTCACAAGGTTGGAGTGATTCAATTCTTCTATCGTAGAGTGTTGGGTCCATCTAGTGAAATGCTCTAATATGCTAGCGCATGCCCTACAGCGGGGTTGGTATGGGTAAGTGATACAAGGGGGGTCCTAAAGGCATTCCCATCCCTCAAGGCCAAGGCCGAAGAGGATGCTATACGGGTTAGTATTTTCTTGTGGAGTGTCATCTTTTTCCCAGGTTAAGCGTAAGTGCTCTTCACTATCTTGCAAGGCTGCTATGGGAAAATCTTCGTCGTTAGTGGATTCCCAATCTTCTACTCGTGGGTCAAGTTCTGGAGGTTCTTCTCTCCTCTCTTCTGTAAATTCCTTAGTGTGAAACATGGGCTTGACTCCTTCGAGCGGTTTATCAATATCATCATTTAAATTGGTTAAATCATTGAATGTTTTAGTCATTCGCTCAATTTCCACTTCTCGGGATCTAGTAAGGACACTTCCTTATGCTTTGGCACGTATGCTTTCTCAGCGGTCTCATAGGCGAAGTGCTCATATAGAGACCATTTTGGTGAGATAGGGGACAAGTCGGCTTGCGGGCCGTCCTATTGGTAAACTAACCCTATGTGCTTACGTATTTGCGTTGGGTCAGTGGGTCCTACACGTCCTTGCTTATTTTTGCCGAGTCCGGTGTGGGGAACATATAGAAGTTGGTACATAAGGTCCCACCCTTTTGTCGTGGTAGGATTAATGGCGTAGAGTTTGGCGAGGTCTGGGCCAACCTCTCTTCTCATTAATTTGTCGACACGTTGGGGGAAAACTAGGAGGGGTAGGTGTTGGTATCTTTATATGTTTAGGCGCTGATGTTATTTAAGTGATGAAATGATAAAATCAGAATGCAAGAGTGGAGTGAAATGATTATGAAAACAACAACCTAAGATACACAGCCTATAAGATACAGGGCTATTGTAGCAAGTTTTGATAAGTAAGAGTTTCTCCTACAGAGAAATTAATCCAGAACCCAAAATGTACTATAATAGTAGGCCTCCAGATTTGGCTACAGATCTGACAATCCTAAAGAAAGGGAGTTGGGTGTCACAACTACACTAAATTACCTATTAAAAGAAAAGAAATAAAGTGCAGTCTTATCATAAAGAAAAGGTTATTAAGAAGGTGGTGATGATGTGTTAAAATAAAGATAAAATGGTGGGAAGTAAACTATTAGGTCAAGTTCATTTCAGTTTTGTAACTTAGATCTAGATCTGCTTCTGTAGGAATCCTTGCTGATGTGCTATCAAAAATCTCAGCAAGGAAGAAGAATCCAACTCACTCTTATGATTCAATCTGGTCTCTTAAGGCTATAACCTATCCACTTTAATGGTCACAGATTATCCAATAGGGAGGATCAAAGCACATGAAGAGACTCAGAAAACCAATCTGATCAAATGGAATAAATTGATCTTAAGGCTAGAAATTGCCCACTCAAATGGTCACAGACTATCCAATAGATGTCCTCCACCCAACTGATCAAATCAGAATATTAAAACTATTGTAGACACTATGTTTGCCAAGCTACAAGCTCCCCAGATCTGTTACAGATCTGGAAGGCATTCATAGGAATTCCAACCCAAAAGGGACTTTGAAAATAGTTGATCATTGCTACTAAAGGCCTATAATGACTCAGCCCTCAAGTCTGCAATCACTACAGAAAAAGTCATATCTAACATCTGATATTGGTCAAGTAACACAGAGGGGAGCCAGTTCTTGCAATAACCTCTCACCAGGCTACAAGCTCAAGTACAGAGGAGGAGAATCCTTCTCAGATCTGTGCTTCAAATCACCCTAGGGCTATAGTATGTCTACTTAAATGGTCACAAGCTATCCACAGAGGTTATCCTCACCACAAAGGTCTAAGAAGGAACATGTAAACTGCTGCTGCCAACATGGTCCCAGGGCTGAAAGCACAAACTTCCATGGGCCTTTCAATCAGCCCAAATCCTAAATGCATGATATAGCCTGAACAAAACTATGGGAAAATAGGAAAATAACAGGTTGAATGAATATTTAAAGTGCAAATTCCATTGATCAACATTACCAATAATGCAATTTCTCAAGACAACTGCCTTGTACACAACTGCTCAACCAAAGATCCCAAAGATCACATGACCCATTACAAAACTAAATAAAACTACACCTAACTACTTTCAAAAGATTTAGCCAGCAAGTGCTAAGCTAAGAGAGAAGAAAAATGGGAAAAAGAAGTGATCAAACCCTAACCTTAGCCTGCTCGAGCTCACAGTCAACAGAGGTTGAAGGAGAGATCCTATTCTAAGTTACAAACACAGCTTATATACTCATCCTAATGCCTTGACTCAGAGAAGAGTATACCCTAGTTTTTCTAGCAGATGTGGCACTGTTACAACCCTTGGATACTTTAGAATGTGTGCCTCGAGATCAGTGCCTCGAGATGTGTGCCCTAGACTTGGGGCAATCCCCAAAAGGTTCTTAAGTTAAGACTGAGAAGTGGAGAGCTCAAGCTTCACGAGGCTGGCTTCTAAACATTAATTCTCTCGCGTGGCTTGTAGAGTACTCGTGGGGTAGAATTTGGCTTTGAATGTTGCTTTCTCGCGCAAAAGGATTTAAGCCTGTCATGTGGCTTGCAGAGTGGTACTTTTTAATGAATAATAGTAGGGGGATGAACTTTCACAATGGTTGTCTCATCAGGGATTCGAGTCTTTTGAATATGACCGGTGTTCAACACATAATCATGAGCGGTTGGTGGAGTCCTCGTATGGGAATTTTACGCATTGATGGTATGTGGATGTGATGGCCTTCATTGACTCTAGCCATATTCTTTCTAAAATGAGATTGTGCATACTAGTGGAATCATAAACATGGAAGGTAACGTCTTTCATTACAGGTTCGAGGCAAACCTATAGCTTGATAGTTCCTTTGACAAAGTACGAACCATCATAAGCTATGAGTGACAGTGCGAAGGGCCTGACATCCTGCTCCGTGTATTTGAGTGAGTTTAACGTGGTGAGAGGGCAGATATTAAGTCCTGCTCCTGTGTCAATGAGTGTGTGGTATGAAAAATCCTCTAATTATGACTGTAAGATATATGGGGCCGCACTCCCACGGAGTGACTCGTTAGGCATATTTGTGTCTATAAAAGTGAGCACCGGAGGTCGCACCATGAGCGAAGTGATTTGATGAAGCTCATTTGGGTCGTATCCTCATCCACTTGCGTGTCTTCGAGTATCGTTATCAACAATCGGTGATGGTCAGGCAATTTCTTGATGAGTTTTAGTATGGATATCTGGGCCAGAATCTTCTAGAGATATCGCAGAAGGTTGTATTCTTACCCTGGCTTGAGTGCAATTTCTTTGCCTGGCCAATGGGCCTTAGGTGCGGGTGGTTGGAATTGTTAAGGTGTAGGAATTGGTGGAGGGATAATGTGAGGTGGGGGAGGCATGTTAACCTCTCTTTCTCTCATATTCCCCTCTGGTGGTTGTTCGTTCGTGAAATCCGTACTTCGAGGGAAAGGCAGAGGTGGGTAATTGGTTCTTGATTAAAGAATCGGGCAAGTCGGTTGTTGACCGAACCTGACGCCGCTTGATGCCGATGTATTTATAAAATGGGTGAAATTCGAGGTTGGAACGCGTACCTGAATGGTGCCACTCTAAGTTGGGAGGTACTGTGTGTAATCTTCCTCTTCTAGGAAAGTAGAGACCAGTGTCTCGCATCGATCAGGATGTTCTTCTGGCTTACTTTCTTTTAGATTCAATGAATGCTCAGTGGTTATTTCGTTGTCTTGGCTTGGAGTCTTTTAGGTGACACTTTCTACCCATGCAGTAATTTGAGCTGCAGTTTGGAGAACGTGATCTCCATACTCGGGTTTAGAATTAGACAAAGGGAGCGGTAATGGCATTGGTTTAGGATTTGGAGGGGTTAGAGGTTCTGGTGGGTGACTACGGAGGAGTGGTCTCCTAGCCCTAAAGGAATGGACTCGCATCTGAGTAAATTTTGGATAAGGAGGTGGATTCGACGGGGCGATGCGAGTGATAAGGGCTGAGGGATGCGGGGGTGAAGGAGCTTTCGCTGGTGTGGCAAAAGTAGTAGAGGGTTGAATGTGAGTGATTAAGGTGGAAGGTTGGAAGGGGGATCGACCGGAGAGATTTACAGTGGTGACTTTAGCCAGTGTTGCTTGGTTGTGGTTAGGCATGGGGTTATTAATGATTCCTAAATTTTGTTGGGGTTGGTTATTATTAGGGTTAGGATTCCTAAGCGCTTCCTAATCGATCTGACTTTAGTCATTCATGTCATAGATTATGTCCCTAAAGACCCAACAATCTTCTAGGTTGTGCCCCACATATCAATGGAAGGCATAGGATAGTCTAGATTTGTTGGCCATGGACGGGGTCTTTCCTGTGGGAATCGGAGGAGATTCTAAGTGTTAAGGAGATTAAAGATATTGGGAATTGTATCTCGTAAAGGGGGATAGTGTTCCCGCCTTGGCTGATAGGGGGCTCTAGCTGGGTTAAAGTTCTGCGATGGGGGCACACTATTGTAATTTGGTGCGTGGGCTGGTCGATTTTGCATCGTGTTTTGATTCTGGTAGGTGTTGGAATATTGATTTCTATTATGATACTGGCCCTGATTCTGGTTCTTGCTTTGGTTTTGGTTTGCATATCTTTGCTGATTAGTTCCTTGGTTTTGGTTTGTGTATCGTTGTTGATTTTGATTTTGCCCGAAGTTTCGTGGGTGGAAATTTTCATTCTCAGAGTTTTGTCCTTGATTAACAACGGTGTTGACCTATTTGGTTCCTAAGGCTTTCTTATTGTTTTTCAATTTTGATTCACTGAAAGAGCCTACTTTCGATGTGACTATGGATAGAGCAAGGTCTCTGTCTTTAATGTATCGCGCTAGTCGGGATGCACAAGAGTGGAGTGCAATGAAGTCGGGGCAATCACTTATGGCAAGTGCGCTCTTTAATGGTTCTCTAGTATTATCAATGATAATGTCCATCGAATCCTTCTCTTTCATTGAGGTGTCAGTCCTAGCAGCGAGTTTTCTCCATCTGGCAATGAAGTCGGTAAATTCTTCATCAGGTCCTTACTTGGCTGCCATTAAATCACTGAGACTGACTGTCTCTTAGATCAAGTGTTTGTATTGGTCTAGGAATTGACCGACTAATTCATCGAAGGTTTCTATCTTATAAAGCGAGAGTCTCGTAAACCAATCTAAAGCTTCTCCTTCTAATGAGTGTTGGAAATAGTGAATGAGAAGTCCTTGATTATCACTTATGGGTCGGCAATCATTACAAAAGAGGGCCAAGTGATGCTTCGGATTTCCCGTGCTATTATATTTGGTAAATTTCGGTGGCTTAAATCCTATTGGTAAATTAAACTCGACGTCCCGACAAAATTTGTCGAATTCGAATGCGTGATCGGGGCGCTCTCTCTTGGCCATATACTCATTGAGCATTTTAGGGAGATCTTCAATTTTAATGGTGCTGTCTTTTGGAGTGACCTATGAGCATACTTTGTCTAAAGTGTTATAGTTGAAGAATGTGTGGGCAAGTAATCTCAATGGTGTGGCGCGGGCTGATACCGTGCTCGGGGTAGGAGGTGGCCTCTCTTGTCACTCTTGTTCTTTTGAAAATCGTCATGACCTAATGGTTTCGTATGCGGCGGCCAACCCTTGAAGCAATTCCTTGGAGTCATCATCTCCTCTTTGTATTCTTTGAATATTGAGTTCTACGATCTGTTGAGCCGTGAGGTTTTGTCCTATGTTACCATCTCTCCCATTATGATTATTATCGGTGTGTGGGGTAGAGAAGGGATTTTCTTGCTCGCCGGCTATGTTAATCTCAGGTTGTCATGGGCTAGAATTGTGAAATGGTTCTTCTTCGTATGTGTGGTTGTTATGATACCCCCACAATGCTGGATCTCCTAAACTCACCCTTTGTATACCAGACATCTCGAGTCTTTGATGAAGACTCATATACATATAAAAGGGCATCTAAATGACACGATGGAAAAAAAATAGGGAGATAAGATGAAAACTAACTGTCTAGAAAAAGAGTTTGCAAAAGTGTCCCATCGCGACCGCTAGTCTGTTGGTGCACGCTTTTCTTGGGTTCCTCTCGGTTCCTGTTGAATCAGTGGCTCCAATTCTGTCCAAGTGGACTCTAGCGATGCGGCGTTTAGAATGTTAGAAATAAAGGGTTTTCTAGGAAGGTTCCTAGTTTGTTGCGATCGCCAGCTGTAGATATTTATTGATGCTGCAACACGTCAATGATCACGCTTTAGAGCGAGTGTGGTTACTTCTTTACTAAATCGTCCACCTGTGAACGTCAGCAGCTATGTCTTTTCTTATAATTTAGATAGTTTAATTTTCCTTTTATTTCTCGTTATTATTATAGTTTTGATTAGTTTAGACTTCCCAATTCTATTGTGAATTTAGTTATATAAGTTTATTCTAATCCTATTAAGAGTCTAGTTAATTTTTACTATTCCCATCCTTATTGAAAGTCTAATTAATTAAGTGTCCTAATCCCATCAAAAGTCCGATTAATTTTAGTCTCTTAATCCCATTAGAAGTCTAATTATGATCAGGTTTCCTAATTGTACTAGGAGTGCACATGTAGTAGTTATGGTGAAACTTTAATTAAATCAAGCATGCTAGTTATACTGAGGTTCTAAGTAGACCAAGTATACTAGTTGTATTGAGATTCTAATTAAATCAAGTATAACAGTCTTACCAGAATTCTAATTGAAATAGGGAACTGATTCTACTAAAACTCTAATTTAAGTGATGAATTAATCAGATTAAAATTCTAATTAAACTAAGAGATTAACAAATTAAAATCTGATTTAAAGAAATTAATCAATCATACTAAAATCTAATTAACTTAATTAATTAATTATATTAAAATAAAATAAATCTACTAGTTAATTATACTAAAAGGATAAGAAAAGCAATTAATTAATTCTAGAATTCCTAAAAAAAAGGGGTTTTGGGCCCGCTATGCTAAGGAGGATTGGCCTCGTTCCTGAGTACCCTTCGTAAGCTCCCTTGAGCAAATCAGGTGGCTGAGATTAAAGATAAATTGGATTCGTGATGATAAAAAAGTATTTTTAGATATTTTAGAGTCGATTTCGGAGTAATAATTATGAATTAAATTATGAACTAGAATTATAGAAACTGAAATTAATATTTAAGATTTTTGAAAATATTAAACTAAGAAATTAAATTAAAATTTAGATTTCTAGGACTGAATTCAGGTCCGAAATCAGAAAATCAGACTGTATGACTAAGGACTGGTTCTAGAGTCTAAGACCTAAAACCAGAGATTAACGATAGGACTGGAGAATAAGATTTTAGAACGGAATTAAAGCCTAGGGTCGGTAAATTAGACTGTCGGATTAGGGACAGGTTCTGAATTCGGAGAATTAGAATCAGATATAAAAATTTGTGGTCTAAAAAGGGTGCTACGGTCTCAGACTGAAAATTAAAACTAATAGAATTCCTAAACCTAGAGACTAGAAGTTATGGTTGTGAATTAAAAAAATTAAATCCTTACCTACTGTCGGGGCTGCAGAGAGAAATTTTGAAGATCCAAAGCTTGAATCTCAAAATCATGACTAGGTTGCTCTATGGGTTTGTCCTCGGAGTTCTCTGGTTTCGGAATCCCAAAAAAATCCGTTCTCAAAAATTGCCAGTCCCTTCGGACGAATTAAGAAAAAATCTTTTATAGGTTTTTTCATAATTAAATGCCCTGTTTCAGACGTTTAATCAAATTACGAGCCGATTTCTCGGTGCTTAATCGCTTTAAGTCGGTCACCGACTCAATGGGCGATCGGCTGACTTGCTCAACGAATTTCCTAGTCCTAATAGCGTTAGAACTAATTGTGCGCCCATTTTGGGGTGCATAATCCAATTAAATGCCACTCTTGAAGCGTTTAATTGAGGAAATTTAGGGGTCAAGGACGGTGATGCTAGGCCGGGCGTAGGCCAATTGAGCGCTGGTGATGTAACGCTTAGTCCGATCATGCGTCTGGTGTCAAGCGCGTGATCGAGTCTCGAGTTAGTCTGGGGAAAGGAAGTCTGATCTAAGAAGGGACTGATTGCGCGCTTGTGCTTTAGCGTGTAATCGAATTGATCTCTTGGTTTTAGGAGCTTAATTCGGGGTTGTCTGGGTTCGGGTTGGGTCTGAAATGTTAGACTATTATTTCCGCCTGCATTTCAACTATATACTATTATTTCAGTATATTGTCTCCCTACATTAGGATCTAAGCCACAGAGCTATTATTTCAGCCTGTGTTCAGGCATGTACTATTGTTTCAGTGCATGGTTCCCACGTCGGGGGTATGGGGCCTGAGCCACATAACTATTGTTTCAGCTTGTGTCCAGCCATATACTATTGTTTCAACATATGGTCCCATATCTGGGTTATGAGGTTAAAGGTTGATCGAATAAATTTGTATATTCCAAGAGGGCAAAATGGGAGTATCTACAAATACCTCTTACACCTCCCCCATATATCCAAAAACACCCCTAAGCCGGTAATAGGACTTTTAAAATTACGCCCAATATACTTCAAACACTTCTGACTTTTCATGGGCTAATGGATGAAGACCCCTATCTACATTTAAATAAATTCATAAGAATATGCATGTTATTCACTGAAAAGTACCACTTTTCACCTATTAACCTAGCCTTTGCTAGACCTTGAAGCTCACGAATAATCATTTGTTAAGTGTGTTTTGTAGTTAGTAATAAACTATGCAGCTAAACACAAAATCCCTACTTATTGGTCCAAAGAAGAGAAGAAGACATGCAAAGATGATAGCTGAGCCAAAGCCTAATGGAACACCCTGGTATGCTCACCACGGTGACTCATTTGCTGGTCATCATTGACCAAAAGTCTAGCATATGAATGAAGTTAGCGGAGAATGGAGGATGCTACAACAGGAGCAAGTGCAATGCATCAGAGGATCAAGAGAATCATCTTGCAGAGTTAAGGAGCTCCCTCGTAGAGCTAAGGATGTAGTGGAAGCTGCCCTCGCACAGATAGGATGCACAGGCAAGAGGAGAGCAGTAAAGAAATCGTGAAGATCTTGCGTCTTAAAACCCTCAAAAATTGTGCTCGCGGAGGTCAAGCCTTAAAGCTGCCGTGCGCAGAATATAGTGAGTCCATATGCATAACGACAATTTATCACCTCGCGGATTTCTCGCGAATCCCTGAAAGAGAGAGACGCCCAAAATTTTCTTCTCGCAGCTATCACGCACTCTTAAGCCTAACCAGTTACTACACAAGTGTAGGAGCCTACCTGTGTGAGTATCTAGCAAGAGAGAACTTTTGAAGCTCTACTGCGCGAGAAATCCAGGCGTTCCAATTCACCTCCGCGATGGCATTACAGTGTAAAGCAGTTGTGCGATCAACTGAGAATCTACCGCACGAGTGAACTTCCCTCCTAAGCCAAATGCTCAAGGCTGTGCCACTGCGTGAGTGAATTAATGCAGATGCCAGCCCTATAAAGCTCGGGCTCTCCACTTCTCAGTTTTAACTTAAGGACCTTTTGGGAATTTCCCAAGGTTAGGGCACACTTCTCTAAGCACGGATTTCAAGGCACACATCTCAAGGCATTCAAGGGTTATAACAGTGTCACGTCTGTTGGAAAAATTAGGGTTAATCTCTTTTGAGCCAAGGCCTTACGGACAGAGTATATAAGTTATACTTAGAGTTTAGTATTTTCATCTTTCCTTCATCCTCTGTTGGCTGAGAGCTCCAGAAGGCTAGGGTTAGGGTTTGATCATCTCTTTTTCTTATTTTTCTTCTCTCTTAGCCTAGCATTGGCTAGCTAATCCTTTTGTAAGCAGTTAGGTTTAGTTTTATTTTAGTTTTATAATAGGTCTTGTATACATTGGGATATTTTGGATGAGCAGTTGTGTACAGGCTACAGCCTTGAGACAGTTCATTGTAAGTTTTGCTTTTATCAATGGATTATTATTTTAATGACTAATTAAATCTATAGATCTTATGATTTCCTTAGATGTCTATAGGATCCATTCTTTGGGACTAGCTCATTCAGTTTTTAGTAGATCTATTATTTACCATCTAATTTTCCTTGGTTTAATAGACCCATGGATAGCAAGTCGGATTTGTAGCCAGATCTGGAGAGCTCGTAGCCCTAGGACTCGATGGTGGTAGTAGCAGTTTATATATTTTTTTTTAGATCTCTGTGGTGTGGACAGACCTATCATATACCCTGTGACCATTTGAGTGAACAGAGTATAACCCTAAGGTGGTGTCAAGCCACATGTCTGAGGAGGATTCTTCCCCTTTGCACATGAGCTTCTAGAGCCTTGTGAGAAGGTTTGTGTAGGAACTGGCTCCCCTCTATTTTACTTGATCGATATCAGATGTTAGATCTGATTTCTCTGTAGTAATTGCAACTTGAGGCTGAGTCATTGCAGGCTTGGTGTAGCAATGACCAGCTGAATCTAAATCCTTATTCAACTTGTTGCTAGTCCTTTGTATGGGCACATTGAGTCATTGGCCTTGGCAAAGCACATCAGATTTTATGGGTTGGAATATCTATGGATGTTAGCCAGATCTATTCATAGATCTGGGGAGCTTGTAGCACTGGCATTACATAGTGCTGTAATAATATTCATGGCCTGATCTGGTCCATAGATTGGGGAAACGATCAGTCCACTCCTTTGGATTAGGTTAGCATTTCTGGTTTAATCAATGGGATTTGACAGACTCTATCAGATACTCTATGACCATTTGTGTGGACAGAGTATAGCCCTAAGAGCACCCCAAATGGCATGGGTTAAATTGGATTCTTCTACCTTGTTGAGGTTATTGATAGCATCTCAGCAAGGACCACTGCAGAGACAGTCTAAATTTGAGTTACATTACTACATTAACTCTAGCTTAACATGCTTACTTCCCATTATTTTTATATTTTATTTTGGCACACACCATCACCATCTTCTTCTTAACCCTTTCTTTAGGATAGGGCTACACGTTATTTCTCTTTTGTTAGGGTTAATTTAGTGTAGTCGTGACACCCAACTTCCTTTCTTTAGGATTGTCAGATCTATAGCCAGATCTGAAGGCCTACTATTATAGCCCATTTTGGGTTCTAGATCAATGTCTCTGTGAGACAACCTCTTATCAAAACTTGCTATAATAGCCTTGGATCTTGCAGGCTTAGGATATTTTAGGATTGTTGTTTTCACCATATCACTTTTATCCTCTGTTTTACTTTGATTTTAATTTTCTTCCAACACCACATAATAAATCAGCACATCCTCTGACAGACCGAATAGATAGACAACAATGAATTGTCATTCGAATTGAAAACGTGACAAAAGAATCCACTCAATTGTGGCTATTCGCATATTTCCCTAAGAGATGAAGCAAAGCAGTGGATAAACACTTTGCCTCATAATTCGATCCCTAATTGGGAAGGATTGGAACACATGTTCCTTATGAAATTATTTCCAATCAGCAGAACGAATAAAATTTGGCATTTGATTATAACATTTCTATAATTTTCAAATGAATCTCTTCAGGAGTGTTGGAACCGTCTCAAGGATCTTCTGTACAAATGTCCTCACCATGGGATTACGCGCTGACACCTAGTGCTCATTTTTTATGAATGCCTTAACAATGCAAACTGGCATAGGATTGATGTAGCCAGTGGCGGTATGTTTCAAAATTTGACAGCAGAAGAAGCTTGGGAACTCTTTGAGTCCCTTAGCTAGGAACCGATGCAACACCACACATCGGGTGAGATTGATTCGGAGACTTTAACAAATATACTTCCTAAGCAAGGAAGATTACATAAATTAAAGGCAATGATGAAAGGTTTTCTGGGACTAAGGTTTTGGAAAATAAAAGTCCAATCTCTTGTGGGTATAAAACCATACCCAACATCTCCACAAGGAGAAGCATGTGGTCCTAACCATGGCCCAACTAAATCAATCTCCCAACCTCCAACTGTTCCTCCTTATCCCACAGGAGCCCAATACCACACTGCTAATGAGGATGCCCTGCAGCAAATAGCAGACAGCTGGGTGCAACATAGCCACATCAAGACCGAGTTACTCAATCATCTACGGCAATCTGTCGAAAGGTTGGAAACTCAAATTGAGCAGCTACCTCTTTTGGGAAGAGAGTAACGTACTACCTTCACATGTAGTTGGTACGTCTAGAGGATATATATCTATGGGAGGCACATCAAATCCCTCTATTTTTAATTAATTCTCTCTAGAACCTGTCAAGCTACCAACTCACTTGTAGCAAAAACTTGTAATATATATATATATAATATTAGCAAAATAGTATTCTACGATTTACTATATGAAAACGTCCAGTCAATCGTAATAGCCTCATTTATGTCATAATCACATTATTCGTATGGATTTACAATGTCTCGTGATACGTAGAATCAAATCGTAGCGAGTACAACTTGAAGCGTTAAAAAGTCTCACTTTCGTTCTATAGAAATGCAAAAGACAATTCTAGGGAATAGGAAACTCCAATGATAGATCTTATCAGTTACGTTGGAATTTGAACCCATTTAATTCATAGAGGAAGTGGACACGCATCACATCCAATATTGCTACTTGCCAACTACCCAAGCCTATAAGCCTGTACCTTGGCACGTGAACCCTTTCCTTCCCTATAAAACCAGACCCTTACCTTCTTAAAAACTCATCTCTTTCATCTTTCATCTTTCATACCTAAACCCTATGGCGGAAGAGCATAACCAGACCAATTTCAGTAAACAACTCAATAGAATTCTTGAAATACATAGAGCTGAGCTCCTGGTTGCAAAACAAAGAGTAGAAAATCTGAAGCGCCAGTGACCTAGTCGAGATACTGAATCATCCACCAAGACTACCCTTGACCCCAAACCTAACCCAAATCCGAAACCATATACCACAAACCCATCTTCCCCCATTTCCTAATCTTTATACTATTACAACCCACCCCGAATGTGTGTTCTTTAATAATAAGGATGGGTTGTATTTTTCAGTGTCATGTCCCATCCAATCTTTGATCTCCTCACCACCCCTCTCCTTTGCTTATACTTTCGCTGCCAACTGTGTACAGTCTCTTCACATAGTCTTCGCAAGGGAGCAGTATAAGGGTGATCTGGCTATGAGATCTAGAGATGTGTTCACTTCCTTACCCTTTGAAGCACTCCCACAGTGGCATTGTATTTCTTCCATAGAAGAGATGCGAGATGCTCCTTTCTGGGGGATGCAAGATAAAGAAGGGCACAAAGAAGTGTTCCGACATCTCTGGAATGGTGACCCTATCAAGGTGTGGATACTCCTTTGATAGGAAGGAATGAGAGACTCTGATTAAATTTGGCTAGAAGTCGAGGACCGATCTTTATCGAAGATTTCTTTTCGGGCGTTTCTGCTAGTGTCATGTCTAACTTAGTTGGTGTCTAGATTTTTCCTAGGTTTATCTTCTTTTATGTAATTATTTTAGTTTTGTTTAATCCCTTGTAAATATTCATACATATATATATATATATATATATATATATATATTCTTTTATGTAATTATTTTAGTTTTGTTTAATCCCTTGTAAATATTCATACATATATATATATATATATATTTACTACCAGATATTTGTTAGTAACATAACTAACATTTTTTTCTTTTTACTAACATTTTTGTTATTGATACTCCGAGAATAAGCCGCGAGTATTTTCTCTCTTGTTTGGGGGAGAGTATATATCTGGTAACAAATTTTTTTTTATAAATAATTAGTATATCAATAATTTTTATTATTTCATGTCCCCTATTTTTTGTGCCAATGAGGGTATTGTTCGATTTAAGTTTGGGGGAGATACACAATTTCTGTGTATAGTAGTAGTTTAAGTAGTATAATTAGTATATCAGTAGTTTATTTTAGTAAAAAAAAAAATTCCAAATTTTTTTTTCTGATCATTACATATGAATTATGATAGAAGAAATTATAAATCCTGAAAACTTACGATTCATTATAATAGAAGTTTTGATAATTAGAATTTAGAACAATTATAATTCATGCTGAGCCCATTGAAACGCTGTATTAGAATGAATGTTTGAAACAATAGATTGATCTAAACTACAATAATTTAGATTATAGGTTCAAAAATTATAAGTCAGTGAGATTTTGAGCTATATTTCCTCTTTTATTCCGAGGGAGATTGTTTCTATTCAAATCGCAAAATTTCTTTGAACTTCTATACTGATATAAAATCACATATTGCTGAATTTAGAATCAAATTATTCTATGAATATGATGATTCTATGAATATGATGAATTGAGATTTTTGTCTAGGACTACCTATTAGAAATATCAAAGCAATAAGGCATCTATGCTAGTAAATCATAAAGATGATTTAAGGCCATCTTTTGTTTAAACTAGAGCCAAAAAGCTAAAATCCCAGAACATTTTATCTTTTGAACCCATATTAGAAGCCTAAAATGAAATTTTCTTGTACCAAAAATTTTATAAACCTTTAACCATATGTACTATCCAAAGCTTTCTACCTTTAACCCTTACAATTTCTAAGAGTTTAAAAGGAAAGAAGAGAAAAATAGGGAGTGAAAGGAGTAAAAGAAGAACAAAGAAAGGGAATGCTAGAAGAGGTACAGAGATAAAAAAGAAAATATGGGAAAAAGAAAGAAAAATCGTAAAAAACGATTTTGAAAAAGAAAATTACGATTTATTAAAACGCTAGAGAAAAATCATAAAAGACAATTTTATGACTGAAGAATTGGGATATATATATATAGGAAAAAATATAAATGGGAAGAAGTAGAATAATAGAAGAAGATAGGAAAAAGAAGAGCTAAATTCTCAGAAAACCTTTGAATCCTTTTCTACCTTTTCTTGATACCTTTTAAAATCCAAAACCCCATTACAAGCTGAAGGAAAGACCTTTCTGATTTACGATTTGCAAAGGCCTAAGCTTAGAGGAGATAAGGATAATAGATATTATGGATTGTATAGGGAATCATAAGAAAAGGAAAAGATTGTCTTTTCTATGAGATTCACTTTTTTTTTTTTGCAAATATCTTTGACAAAGTTCTTTTGAAAAGAAATATACTGAGAGAAGCCAAAAGTTTCGATATCTTTTTTAGAGTATGTGAATAGTTAGTTTTTGAATGAAAATATTTTTTAAATCTGCAGTTTAGAAAATTTTATGAAGAATAAACTGTTCACTAGTACATATATATACTATGTACTTATTGTGAATTGAAATTGTTGGAGTTCTAATCAAGGATAACTATTACAATGAAAAATAAGGATAAAGGATTAGTAATTTTAGAAAATCATAATGATCATGTGATAACCACCTTAGTTAATTTAGTTAGTGTACAAAATTAGATTAGAATTTTTATTTTGAAAAATCCAAAAATATTTGAAGTTTGTAGGTAACTTCACTGAAAACCTTCAGGAGACTATAACTCCTCCACTAGGGATCACCTAGGGTTTAAAGGCTTGTTGCATTCGCTAAATGTAATCGTGCTCCCTACGAAAGTGGCATTTAATTTCTTAGTTTATATTTCTATGTTTCCTAGGGACTAGCAAAGCTTAAGTTTTGGGAGTGTGATCAGTCACAAAAGATACCATTTTATCACCCTTAACTTAGTAATGCTAGGACTCAGTTTGCTACTAATAAAATGTTGATGTGCAGATATTAAAGAAAATAGTAAAAGAGAGTCAAACTGTTAATATTCATTAAAATAAACTCAAAAAGCAGTAAAAGGATGATTGAGCGTAAGAAGATGATTCGCCACCTATTAAAAATTGAGAAATTATATTTTATGATTAAGCATAATACTGAAGCCAAAGAAGAGAAGAATGAGAAACTGTAATTTACGATTCTTCAAAAGATGATTCTTGATAAAGCAACAAAATAGTAAAAGGTAATACAAAAGAGAGCGATAGTTCGTCTACTGTGGAAGCTACAATAGATAGAAAATCATGATTTACAATTTTCTAAAAAAAAGAAGAAAAAGGATAATCATGAATTACGATTATAGAAGCTTGCTTGTTATTACTGCTGCTGCAAATCACATGAGTGAAGATTTTAACCACTAAGAACAGAATTAGAAGAATTTTTTAATTAAAAGTTTGGCTAATCACGGATCTGAGAAGATTGATGAAGATAGACTCCTAAGGTCTCTACCGCTGTTATAAAGGAAATAAATCTGAAACACATCAACTCGTTAAAGCGAGGAAGAATAAAATTAGAATTAGAGTTATATTAGGAATCTTATATTTTAGTAGTTTCTTTTATTAGAATTAGAACTCTGTAAACCGACTCCTTATAATTTATAAATAAGAGTGCCTGGTATAGGAATAATTATCGAAGAATTTCATAACATCAATTAAAAATTGAGGTCTGTGTTTTCTCCCGATCAAAGTAGTTTAAGATTTATAAACTAACATCATCCACAATTCTCTAAGGTCTTGCTTGACAACCAAGGTTGAGGAAGCTGAAAGATCAACCGATTGGATGGCTCTACTTTTACTTTCTACTTTAGATTTTATTTTATTTTAGTTTAGATTTTATATACTTTATAAACATCTTCGACTTTTGATTTGAATTGACGACTCAGGTTGAAGTTTGCAGGTTTGTGTAACGATTTTACTTTTTCATTTTCAATTTTCTCGAATTTGATTGACGCCCAGATTTTAGAAGATTGTTGATTAGATTAAATCTGTGTTGAAGAATTTTAATTTTTGATTGATGACTAAATTCTGGAAGGCTATAATATAGTATAACGGTATTTTAAATTTGTAAACATCCGATAGCTGAAGATTGAGATTGGCGACCTTAATATAAAGGAGGATTAGGATTTATTTTTATGCAATTAGATTAAGAAACTTATTCTTCTACTCATATTTCTCAAGTAGTTAGGACTTTAAAAGATAAAGAAAATTCTTAGAAAAGGAATATAAAGACCTATAAAAAGATAATAACTTCTTCATGGGATCGATCCTATCGCTATGCTATAATTTCCATTGTGCGCTTGCAATAGGTTAAGGCTTGATTTTAATTTAAATATATACATACTATAAGCCATTTAAGGGCATTCCATGATGTTATGTTGTTTGCTGGGAGCATGTTAAGCCAACTTCTTGCTTTGTCCTTTAATGAAAAAGGAAAAAGTCTCATTTTTATGACTTCATCTCCGAGGCTAGCAATATTAAATGTGGTGCATAAGGATAAAAACTCATCAATGTAATTGTAAGGATCCTCTTTACTTAACCCATGAAAAGATGGTAACATTTGGATGGTTTGAGGCTTAATCTCATAATTACCCTTAGCTGTAGGGAACTGAATGCAAAAAGGGGATAGATATGCCCCTAGTGCATAGTAGTTGCTAAGGGGTCTAGGTTGCTCTCTCATCTCAAATGTTTCTAGATTTTCAGTAGGGGTGGGTGATGTGTGCATAGGTCTAAGGACTCTTTCTATTTCAAGATTTAAAGTTTCAAGCTCAGGCTGAAAGGACCTTCTACCCAGCATACAACATACAACAAGTAAAATGCTAACTTACTGCACACTAAAAAAAAAATACTAAAACACTACAACACACTACTGCTGAAATCAAAGAATGCAGAATTGAAAAGACAATAGGAGAGAGAGAAATGCAAACTAAGGCAGGGTTGCTCTAGCTGCAACTATTCTCTCTTATGTGTTGTTGCTCCAGATTTGCAAAAGTTGAGAATTATAGCAGTAATTTATTCATATACAAAACAGACAATAACAGGTCTAAAATAGAAAATAAAGAAAAAATATAAAAATTAAACAAAAACTATAGCTGTAATTTATTCAAACATTACAATTACAACAAATCTAAACAAAAACTCAGATTTACTACTTCGATCAAAACTCTCTGGCGACGACGCCCAAAACTTGTTGGCTAGTTTTTTATTGTGTTGTAGTTCTTTTTATTATAAAACTGATAAAGGTTTGGAAGCAATGGAGAAAGGAAAAATGAGAATAAAAAGGGGCCCTAAAATGGATTGAACGCATCAGCAAAATAAAGACACAGTCATACAAGATTCAGGGCTGTTGTAGCAAGTTTTGATAAGTAAGAGTTTGTCCCATTGGGAGTGATGATCTAACAACTATAGTAAACCTCCAGATCTGGCAGCTCTAAAGCTAAACCAGAAAGCAAGGTAAAGAGAGGGTGTTTTTGGGTTGTCACGAACAAAACTAAAAATAGAAATAAAAACTAGATCTAAAGAAAGGAGGTAAAGAAGAATGAAAGTGGCTTGGAAAAATAAATAAAAATTGTGAAGAAGTAGGCAACTATGGGCTAATCTTCACTGCAACACAGATCAAAAGTTGGATCTACAGCTGTCCTTCACTTCGCTACAAGCACAAGTGCAAGGTAGAAGAATCCAGCCTAACCCAAAGATATGAACTGATCTTAGGGCTATATTCTGTCCACTTAAATGGTCACAGAATATCCCAAAGATTTCATCCAATCAAGGGGTTAAAGTTGAAACAAAAAAACCATTGCAGGCACTAAGTTTCCA
Source organism: Chloranthus sessilifolius (assembly GCA_021018995.1). Taxonomy (NCBI): domain Eukaryota; kingdom Viridiplantae; phylum Streptophyta; class Magnoliopsida; order Chloranthales; family Chloranthaceae; genus Chloranthus; species Chloranthus sessilifolius. The sequence continues at coordinate 80,669,205 of CM037591.1, forward strand.
AGGCTACAAGCTCATGCATCCATAGGAGCAAACTATCCATGAAAATCTAGTGAAGACCACAAGAAATCACAGATTGGATGGGGCTTTAAAATCAGCTAGTCATTGTTACAAAGAGGCTTGCAATGACCTAGCTCTTAAGTCTGTAATCTCTGCAAGACCCTAGATGTGACGGCTCAGGTTTCCTTGTCATAAAACCCATGGCGTCAGATCACATGCAAGACCCAAAACACAATGATGTTATGGCACCACGAACAACATCATTTCTTGACAGCTCAACCTTTCCTCACGTTAAACAATAGGAAGGATCAAGCCATCGCATAATGGTAACCTCACATAAGCGAAAGCAAAGTGCACAACAATCAAAAGCTTGAAAGAGCTAAGCATGGATATAATGGTCACAAAAGAACTCACACGATAAACTACTACATGTATATATATATATATATCTAAAAGATAAACATCCACCGACGAAGGCCGACCTTCATTTAAACAGTGGATCAAAATATATCATATGATTTAATTACATATTCTCGTTACCTTGTTATCAAAATTCTTTCAAAACGAAACTCTCCCAAAATGAAAACTGCTCCAAACTAAGGATAATGCCCTTCAGGCAGATTCTCCTTGTCCCTGGGATTATAATCTGAATCTTCCTCCCTTTTCGGATCACGCTCCCCGTCCTCACCTGCAGCTGTGACGTATAGTCGAGGAGTGAGCTTCATCCAAACTTAGTAGAGAAATCACACCTTGTCATACAGATTCATATTCTTGATGCATATTTAAAAGCAAACAAAGCTTGTGTTTGCATTCAAAATATATCAAATTCAAGTAAAATATTCACGAAAATCTCAACTAGTCAAATCATGAAGGCGAATAAGACATGCTTACACTATGCACAATAGAGACAAGTTAGTCCAGACACAATCGAAACATATAAACAAAATGAGCAAGAAAAACGCATATATTCGAGATCTGAGATAATTCACGATACATGTCAAAGATTCGAAGGGTCGAGACAAAGCATATCATATGGCATTATAGTAAGTATCCCGCATTAGGGAATTAAGCAGTTCGTAGCAGACACAGGACTCAAACCCTCTCAAGGAGACTCCACTCCCCTTACATATAATACACTCGAATCAAGTCACATGACAAGGCATCCTGTATTAGGGAACTGAACAGTCCGTAGGGGACACAGGGTCGTAACCCCGGGGACTCCACCCGTCTCATGGAGGCTCCAATCCTCATTGCACATGCTCGCAAATTCATAACACACAAGCATAGATCTAGTACACATGGTCTAGAACGAGTTTGACGAGCATGCGCACTACAATACGAGTACACACAAAAATCAAGTGACATATGTAAGAGATGATGAGAGACATGACTACAAATGTAACAACAATTATTCATGTTCACAAGTTTTAAGAGACATAAAGATATATCATGGCGAGAGTATGTAAATGATATCCATGTCAAAAATCAAATTAGTTTGAAAATAGAATCATAAAACATGACTTCGAGTGAACATATAAGTTAGCAAAGTGTTTTCCCTACTTGTATTCGTGTCAAACACACGTGCAAAGATTCACGATCAGACGAGTTCAAAACCTTGGTCCACGATGAGTTTATCCTGAATCACGATGTCCATTACATGTCTTATTCCACCCATATAACTCGCAAGCATGCTAGCCATGTCCCAAGTACATAGATTGAAGATAGTCAAAATCAGAGGTTCATGCTCGAGTGGTTTTAACCCAAGCAAAATAAGCCTACAAATCACGCTCAAGCGTAGGCTTCTGGTGTTATGCCGCTCGAGCAGTACTATTCTCGCTCGAGTGTGTTCCCAGTATAAATCTTAAGTTTCGCTCGAGCGATTTTAACCCGAGCTAAAATAAATCTAAAATTCTCGCTCGAGCGTACGCTTCAGAAAGTTTCTCGCTCGAGCGATCCAACACACGCTCGAGCATATTTCCCATACAATCCCCAGGTCCCACTGAGCGATTTTGAATCGAGCTAAAATAGCTTCAAATTCTCACTCGAGCGTACCCCTTTAGTTCTTTTCCCGCTCGAGTGACCCAATTCAATCTCGAGCCTATTCTTAATGTAAACCCTCAGTTTACGCTTGATCGATTTCTTCCCAAGTGATTTAAGCCTATAATTCCTACTCGAGCATATCACTTCTAGTGGATTCCTGCTTGAGCAGTGCGATTCACGCTCAAGCGTACCACACAGAACTACTATCTTTAACAGTTCACACCACAAACTCAAGTCGGCCTTTATGGCTTCCTGAGATGGTTCTACAACACAATCAACATGCTCAAGATGACCTATCACTTGCTTAGAGACCTCTGTTTGAAACAAAATAAATTGCACAACCTACATTCTAGATTCCAGAGTCTATCCCACAATTTATCCCCAAATCAGAGCTCACGCAAGAGTTTCCACGATTAACCCCAAAGCATCACTTTTTCATGGTTTGGATATGTTCGATCCTTAAAATCCTTGCAAGTGGCCTCGAGTATTACTACCTAGCAGGATTGTAGACACCCAAATTTGGCCCAAGGCCCGATTGAAACACATTTTGAGAGAGGTGCATTTTTGAGCTTTTGATGGCATGTATGGAACCCTTAGGAACCTTCCTGAAACCTTAGGAGCCATCCCAAACCCTTAGGAATCACCTTAGATCCCTTAAGAACCCTCCCAAAACCTTAGAAACCCATCTCAACCCTTAGAAACCATTATGAACCTAAACCTAGTTTTCTCAAGCAATAGATAAAGAGTGATGCATTGAGACAAGCTGGTACCATCTATTGTGATCGAATCTCATACCATTAAAAAGAAGAAGTCCTCAACTTTCCAACAAGCCAAGAATTACCCCAATCAGAGCTGTACGCAAGAAGATATCACATTCCAAATGTCAAGGGCAAAATGGGGTTTTGAGGGTGACCCCCCTAGGGTTTTGGCGCATCTATTAGATGCGCCAAGCCATTTCTCCCCAGAAATGGCTTGGCACAACTAATAGTTGTGCCAGCATATAGGTGGGTCCCACTTCGAGCAGTCGACTTCCCAAAACCCTGTGGAACACTGTTTTACTATTCCTAAGCTTGGTGAATCTATTAGTTGCGCCAGGATTATGAACAGTGATTGTGGGTTTTTACCTTAAAATTTGAGATTATGGTATGACTTGTTGACCATTTTCATCTTTAGGATGTGTTTGGCTTATTCTGTTGCACCCATTCCCTATCTATTTGCAACCCTTTAAGTGGTTTAAAGCTCTAACCTATCTTCCACCATTGGAGCTAACATTCACATATTTTAAGGCTCTAAAAACCCTAGGAAACCTTCAATTGATAGATTACCTAATTCCTAATCTAGTTGAGCTTCTAAACATCCTCCTAACATCTCATTTCCCTATAAATAGAGAGGTACCCCCCCCCCTTTAGAGAGGCTTGAAAATTTTCTCAAAATAGAGATTAAGAAACCTCTCTCTCTCTCTCTCCTCTAGTGCACTTTTCCATAACAATTCCAGAATTCACAAACTTTCTGCCAAGCCTTACCTTTCATCCAAAACCTCCAGGTTAGTTGTGTGCTACCCCCCTAGACTTCCCTCTCTACCTCTTAGCTATCCATCCTAGGAGTTAGAACCCTATTTCAAACCATTCAAGCCATCAAAAGCTCACCGAAGCAAGCCTATGCAAGGCTCCACAGCGGTGTAACAAGGGCCCGAGAGCTCCGGCTCTCCCCTCTATTCCTCTACCTTCTCGGTTCTTCCTTCATCCTCTCATTTGTGCCGTTACGCCGTCGAATTTTTGGTAGGAACGGAGGGGCACAATAGGATTTTAATACCCCTTGGGCAAGAGGACTTTTATGCTTCTTTTATTTCATTTTTGTTTTGGGCATAAGTAGAGACCGCATTAAGTGGGTTGATCGGGTGCCTAACACCTTCCCGATAGATAACCGAAGCCCCTACCCAAGAGCCTTTGGCGTAGTCTGGATTCAGAGTCAATTTTTGGCACCTCGGTGCTCTTTAAATGTAACAGTTGATAAATTTACATCTCAATATATATATATATATGGCACACAATAATTTAAACAAAACAATTCCACAATACTAATATAGCGCAGCACACTAATTGGGTAATGCTATAAATTCTATAGCACCTGAGGCAAGCAAGTATGGTTGCCTCAGTACTTAAGGCAAGTACCTTGCCTCGAAACTTGCCTCAGCCCTTGAGGTAAGCAAAGGGTGTTGCCTCAACATTTGAGGCAACTATAGTCACTTAATTAACTTAGGTTAGGGGCGTATACACGGAATTCATGTATTAGCTTTATAGCTAAGCAAAATCCTATCTTGGCTTATATACTAATACACCTTGCAAAGGTGTGTGTGACTAAGAGGGGATTTCAGCCCAAAACAGTTTATAAGCTATTTTAATTGCGTATAGCCTCCATGCATGTGCATGAGTCATATCCGACTCTCATGCAAGCAAGGTATGCAGCCCTACAAAGCTATCCAACATATCTACTTCTTCTTCCTTCTTCAACCCTGCAATTTCTGCAACTTCTGTAAAAACCACAGCCACCCATTAAAGCAACAATTCTGCTAGGATTCCAACCTCATATTAGTGCTATTTAATTCTTCTTCAACCCTTAATTCAAACCATAAATTCTGAATCAAGGAATGCAAGGGGACCTGCATTTCAACCACAAGAATTGCGACAAAAATCGCTGGTCTCGGGAGGATCCTTGCAGCCAGCCAAGTGTTCATACACTTACGAGCTCGGCGAACTCGACACCAACACACATTCAGCTTCATCGGAACGATAAATTCACCAAAAGGTATGCCGTAATCGAATCACACATAAGTCTAGCTTCATTCCATTTATTATGTATGATCGAATCACAATCTGTGGTGTCGATTCCATAAGATTGATGAATCGGCGGCACAAAGAAATACAATTTTTGAAATGGGTTTCGGAATCCATATTGCTCATCAAAATATACCAAATTTTCAGCATAAATATAAATACGAAAATCCAATTTTTGTACATAATATAGATGAAAGATATAAGCTTTATATTTATATCAAAGACCCATCCAAAGGCTTGAGTTAAAAGAACCAAAGTGGAGCAGAAAATACCCCGACAAGCCAAGCTTGACAGGCTTGCCACGGCAACCTTACATGGTTGTCGCGGCAAGGTGCTCAACTGGAAGGCTTGCCGCTGCAAGCATTGTGCATTGACCACTATTCGGTATTTTGGTTATAACATTTGAGCCCAAACTCCAATTGGCATGATTTTTTATGCATTCGAAAGGGTACAACGACCCCTACAACTTTCATGAATTAATAAAGTTTTATATCTAACATTTAAAGGGTTAAAAATTAGTGACAAGTCATGACAAGATACTCCGCTAGAGGGCTTGCTGCAATAACCTATGATGCTTATTGTGGCAACCCTGCATCTGAAGCACTTGGTGACACCTCTATCAGGGGTTTGTGTTGGGTTGAATTATTGAGTTTGACCATAATATTTGTGACAATAAATGGTCCATATTTGGGGTCCAAAATGACCCAATAAACCATTAAAAATACTAAAAGTATGAACACAAATCCTAGGAATTTGGTGCACATGACGAGTTTGTACCGATGGATCTTTGCTTGAATGCATGCGTGCACGGGTAACCAGTTACACGTAAGCCTGGTATAAGGTAGGGAGTTTACCTTGCTGAATTATGTCTTATTTTTTTATTCATCTCTGATTAGAAAATAAAAATATGTACATAAAAGCATGCTATGTTCACGACAGTTTTTTATGTATGGATACGTAGGCATAGGATAGTTTCTGTTCGATGAATCCCTATGCTAAATTTTGGTTCGATGAATGTTTAGGTATGCATATGCTAGTCCAAGATTGATGTAGAAGTGATGTATGATTTTAATAAGATCCGTTCGACATATAGGCTATGAATGATTAGATATGCATGCTAGGACCATACTAAGTGCAGCTCGACATATGTGTTCATGTGACAAACATGTCAGACCAGTTTAGATATAGTAGAAGGATGCAAGATCAATTTAGATAAATGTTTATGGATCATGATGCAAGTTTAGATTTGACGTGTGATTAATGAATGAATATGCTAGACCAGTTTTGATGAATAGTTAGTTCAGTTCAATAGATGAATATTAATGATTATGTTAATTTCAATTTAAATGGATGCCTTTGCACGACTATGCTCATGTCAAGTTTTATGAATAGATATGCATGATAAGGATCCAAAAAGTTGTGACGTAGGGCTATTATGCTAATTCAGTTAGATGTGTGATTATAAATGATGATATGATCAATTATGTACGAATGATGATAAGATCAGTTTCGACACATGAATATGAATAGTTATGCTCAATTATACTAGTTCAGTTTTGCTATATAATATCTATTTATGATGTTCTTACATATATGTTAGCATGCATTGTTCATGTACTGTTATCCTTGATGTCATGTACACATCTTTGTTCTCGTCTTGAAACAAGTGATTCTGCTAACTCGGGAGCTTGATATCTCGTCCAAGTGATCCCGCTAACTTGGGAGCTTGACAAGTGATCCCGCTAACTCGGGAGCTTGATTTTCTTGTTTCTCGTATATGTCTTATTTCATTATGATTTTTATAATTGTCTAGCATGATTCTTTATCAGTATGATTCCTCATATTTGTTCAGCATAAATCTGTCAGCATGATACAATATTTGCATGATTTATTGCTTGTTATGCTATATATTGCTAGAATAGATACGATGCTAGAATAGAGATAAGAGGAGATATCATGTGCTTCATTTTATTATGCATTGAGAAGTGAATTTGATAATCTAACATATAACTTAGCACTATAAATTTCCCTGCTGAGCTTCAATGATAGCTCATCCTACGACTTCATGTCTTAGTTGCAGATATTGCTTGTGACCCTGAGCACGAAGCTGATCCTACCTACCAGTCTGAGGAGGAGGACAAGGAGGAAGGTTCTGCTGAGAACTTCTTTCCTTAAGAGGTTTGAGAGAGAGATATTTATTTATAAAACACTAGACTTGTATAAACAACAGTGTGGTTTGAGATAGTTTAGTCCTTCATGTATAGGTTTTCTGTTTATATTTCCTGTTCAATTTACTGCTTTAGATAAAGGAATAGATATTAGTTGTGCCATATTTCTTCGTATCAGGGTAATTTTAATTCGCTTCTGTAATTGTAAAACTTTGTACACGATGCACTTGTTAGAAAGGATCATGTTAGGTGATCCAATGGCGCGGTCTTTTCCATTTACGAGAAAGGAAAAAGTCGGGCTATTACATTAAATTTGATTTGAGTTTCCCGGGACACTAAAGCTCTGGGTGGCGACTCTTTATTTTTTATGAGTGCGCATCGTCGCGACGGGATCGTCAAAAATCCATGGTTGCATAGATGACGACTCTACTGGGGAGTAGCTAGTAGAGCTTCCCCTTGAATTTGGCCATTTATGTTTATTTTTCTAATCTATTTTTGCTATTTTTTTTACTCACCCCTCCGATTATGTCGCTTTCTCACCCTTACTTTTACGTCATTTACGAGCTTTAACTGATTGGCGGGCCTACTTGTGCATAGTTTTTAATTTTCTTTACATTTTCATCATTCTAAGCGCCTTAGCCGATTGGAAGGCCTACGTGTGCACTTTAATTTTCACCATCATATTACAAACAGTGGACGCCGGCCCATAGAGGCGGCATGGGATCATCACCCTCAGTCTTTGAACTCTAAGCAAACTCCCCTTAAAAGTGATAAAATTGAACCAACAAAGGCGACTTAATCAATTTTTGCCGAGTAGATTTTTATGGGTTGGTTTGTTCTAGGCACACATACAATCTCCCAGGTCTTAGTACGGCGACAGCCCCTAGTGGTGATGATCCAGAAAATTCCCAGCCCACCTAGTACCTGAGAAAGTGCTTGCACTTGAGATATATCGGGTGGGTAACCTTCTCATTACCAAGCTTAAAACTCGCGGAAAAGTGAGCATTAGTGGTCCCACATCGGCCTTGTAACCCTTAGGATCGGTGAGGAGAGACCCGGTTCATTAAAGCAGTCAATCCCCAAAAGCACAACTTCCAGAAAAACCAGGTTAGAAGACTAATGTCAGGCTGAAAACTCTACTGTCATAAACTGCCTAGCCCCATTTTTGCCTAGCACCACTAATACATGCGACAAGGAAAAAGTCCCCATAAGTGCACTGGCGCATGTATTAGTTGCGCCAGCCTTAAATTTGGGTATTTTTTAATTGGTGCATCTAATAGTTGCGCCAGCATAGTGTTAGACAATTGCAGCCCGAATCTGTGTCTTGTTTCACCTCTCGAAGTCCCCGATTAGTGATTTTAGTGCTTCTGTCTAGGCCCCGTAATATCCAACACCCAATACTCCCTCGTCGATCAAGAGAAGGTGACTTCTTTTTTACTCGTTCCGAGGAATCAGGTTGTTTGCATTGGTTTCCATGTCGTCAATAGATCAAGGGGTTTCCCTTTGATTCTTTCAAAGCGCTTCGGAGCCTTTGCCGTGGGACCTATTTAAGGTACGAGAGCCACCCGAAAAGGGAATTCAAAAGGCCTTAGAATTCTTAATCTTTTCACTAATAAAAATTAAAAAAATAATAAAAATCAAAAATCTCAAAATTAGAGTTTTGCTAGTGTCGGCACAACGGCATCATCGTACCCTCTGTCATCCCATAGGGGAAGGAGGAAGCTTTACAGGCCCCACCCGAGGCACCCGTACCCTACCCGACACCAAGCCATGTCGTGGGCTATGGACTCAGTCTATGCCAATCCCGACTCATCCCCGCCACATTCCTCGACTCACTCCCATGCGGAGGAAATGTTCACATTTATCCCTCACCCAAGCACCCTTTACCGTTACTGGCCCATTCGACGCTCACATTTTTCCACCTCCCAAAATATCCAAAATCCAACCCCCCATTCCCTATTATTTTACCAAGCCATGCCCTCATCCATGGCCATTCCCAACCCATCTAACCTTCCATCCACACCCATTCAAAACCCGACCCAATCCTCCACCTTCACCAATATACCCTATTTTTCATCCGCCCGACGCATACCAAATCCACCCGCATCTACCCATGCCGCATCCGATCCCCCATGCACCCCTCCATCTACCCAGGTCATGCCCATTTTTATCAGGGCCATGACCAACTTTTCTCTCTCATCCTCCACATCTATGCCCCATACATCCTCCCCACACATGCCTAATCCATCCCCATTCACCAATACTCCACCTCATTTCTCCAACCCACCCCATATCCCACCACTTACCCGGGTCATGCCCGATTTTACCGGGGCCATGCCCAATTTTCCCTCATCCACCCCATCCATACCCCTCCAACCTTTAAATACACCATATCCATCCGATCTCCCTTCCATGGCCATGATGGAGGAGATGGTCCAAGCCTACACTAGGCAGAAGGCCTTCCAAAACACCCCCTCTCATCCACACCACACATCCATGGATTCATCTCATACCCTTTCAAGCCTCCATGCCTCATTCTCCCATGACCCCATCAATCATCCATCATCCACACCATCCAAACCCCCATTACCCACATATCCCAAGGCCCAATGGCCCAAAACCCCATCATCCATACCCATCAGACCCAGGCCCAGACCCATCAATGGCCCGTGAATCCATCAAGGGCCCATGGTCCATACCCATTAAGGCCCACTAGGCCAGACCTATCATGACCAAGGCTTTATGGCCCATTCTCCCCAAGGCCCCATAGGCCAAACCCAACAACCCCAAGGCCTTGTAGCCCAACCCTCCCAAGGCTTTATAGTCCAAACCTAATCCTAGCAAGACCCTAGCCTTGGAGTCTCACACTCATACCCTCCACAATTCCTTCAAAATTTCATTCACCCTCAACCTGCATACTCGTCTCAAACCCATACCCCACATCAACCTCAATTCACCCATATCCCTACATCCCAAAGTCAGTTCTAAACTTTCCCCCATACCCAGTGGCCTCATTAGACCCCACCCCAAAATCTGACTTCCACTCATCCCATCACCCAACAAACCCTCCCTCACATTCAATGGACTCACCCAACCCCCATAAAGATCATTCCCATCCAGTCCATGCAGCACCAACAAGAGAATCTCGCCCTCATTGCACCTTATGTAGATCAGTAGTATGAAGAGGATGAGATTAGGAACAGTGGTGCTTATACCAGGGCATTGGCCAATACTAATCCTCCACCTATAGTTGCCCACCCCCTGATAGCCCAAAGTGAAGCCCAACCGACTGCTGAGAGAATAGCTTGCACGTCCAAAGAATCAGGGTATTTGAAAGAACAACTTGACAAAATTAAGAAGCAATTGTTGAAGATGGGTGGTGCTGAAATCCATGCCATGGACTTCTCGAATTTGTGTTTGTTCACTGAGGTCCCCTTGCCTCCAAAATTTAAAATGCTGGTTTTTGACAAGTATAATGGCACCGGCAATCCCATCACACACCTCAAGTCATATTGTGGGGACATGTGCGAGTATGGAGGGAACGAAAGACTATTAATAAAGGTCTTCTAGAAAAGTTTGACTGGTCCGGCCTTAAGGTGGTTCGCATCCTTAGAACCATCTATGATAAAGACTTGGAAAGACTTAGCACACTTGTTTCAAGAACAGTATGTCTACAATATAGACATTGAACCGTGTAAGTCAGACTTTGCCCGTTTGAAGCAGAACCCGAATGAAACCTTTAGCGATTATTTAGGGCGGTAGAGAGCATTGGCAGCTCCGGTTAGAAATAGGATACCTGATGACGAGCAAATAAAAATAATTTTAAAAAATAATTTACTAGTGATCTCGTATTTTCTAGTTTATCAGCAGCAGTCCAGCTTTGCTGATCTGGTAAGGAACACAAATCGCTGTGAAGATGCTATCAGGGAAGGTCACTTGAGCAAGAGCATGCCTGGGGGAGCCAGTGGAGTTAGGAGGTTCTCAGAGCAGAGAAATGAGAAGAGTGCGAGGGCCGATGTCTAGAACATTACCAACACCAGCCCCAATAATAATATAACCCCATTCTAATTTAGGGCAACCGCTCCAAATCGAGCTGAGCGAGAGAGTATGGACAGGGATGCAAGATGACTTTAGAAGCAGGAGAGAGCTTATACGACGAAGTTTTTACACCTTAGGACAATATTAAATGTACTTTTTACCTTTGCTAATAGAAAAGGGACTAGTTGCCACCCTCCAACCGGGACCTCCTCTAAATCCTATCCCGAAGAACTATGACCCTAACACTCACTGTAAATTTCATTAGGGCTCGGGTCACCCGACTGATCGCTACTTTCTATTGAAGCACGCGATTCAAGATTTAATTAATGCCGAGAAAATCATTTTACCTGTACCTTTTCAAGTGAACCAACATGCAAATATACATCAGGTCCCATTACCCTTGCACCATACCAAAGGAGCAAGTCCAAGACCCACCATCGGGATGACAGAGGAATGTGAGGAAGAGTTTAAATTTGACCCGTCAAATTATATCAGTGATCGGGAGAGTTATGTGGCACCTTTGCAAAGAAATGGTGAAGAAAGGAGTATTGGGGTAACTGAACCCCTGAATTTGTCAGATTATTTCCCCAACCCAGCACCACAAATTGAACCCTTAGATCTTAGGGCCTATTTCCCATCACCACACCCGTCAATTATATGCAAATAAATGCATACAAACTATACACTACCACCCCCATCAATTACCCAATAGCCCATCAGGTCCCCATCCCCCACCATCACCTATCAGCTATCAGTGGCCCACTCCTACCCCATTACCTTTAGCACAACCACTCGCAAACTTCACCACCCCCACCTGGCCCAATTTTGCCACCCACCCATCTATCACCGAAGTTAAACAAGTCTTACCCACCCAAGTGCACTAGATACTGATAGCTATGCCATTTCAAATCTCGAGGCAATGCTAGCAGCAGGAGAGAAGGGGCCATAGACTTTGTTACTAGATCAAGGAAGATCTCGAAGCAGCCAGAAGCACTGGCAACAGCACAAGGCCAACCAAAAGGGAAGAAAGATAGTGCAGTTAACCCTTTTGAGAAAATGAGCCAAGAACTTATACTTGAAACACAATTGAGAAGAATGCCAGCTCATATCATGGTTTGGGATCTACTGATGACATCCCCGCTTCACTTTCAAGCTTTAATGGGGGGGTTAAAGAGTGAGCATATATCACTTCAGGTAAGCCCTAATAAAGTTGGGCAGATAATTGGACAAGTGATGGCTCCAATGTCATTTCATTTTCAGATGTCGATTTACCGGATGAGGGAATTAGTCACTCAAAATCCCTCAATATTACTGTGGAGTACGGAAACATGATAATCCCTTTGGTATTAATTGATAATGGGTCTACTTTGAATATATGCCCACAGAGAACCGCCACCAAGATTAGGGTAGATCTTTGCATGTTGAGACCTACAAGAACTAGTGCCTAAGGCTTCGACAATACACGAAGAGAGGTAATGGGAGAAGTTGACCTTGAGCTATTGATTGGGCCAATGACCTTCTCGATATTATTTCAAGTAATGGACATTAAATCCTCGTTCAATCTATTGTTAAGGCGACCATAGCTGCATGAAGTTGGAGCGATCCCAGCCACGTTGCATCAAAAGCTCAAATTTACTTTCAGGCACAAGATTATCACCATCATAGGTGAGGGGCACGGTGAGAAGGAAAATGCCACCAACAACATTGAGAAGCCAAAAGTACTGGAAGTGCCGCACACAGCTGAAGATATTAACCTCCACAGTTTCGAGTATGAAGTATCAACAGTACTCCCGGAGTCTATGGATGGCATCATTCTAAAAATCGGCAAATGAATGGAAGCTGCAATGGCTATGCTCCAGAAGTGGGGCTATCAAAAAGGAAGAGGACTTGGGCCCAGACTACAAGGCAGAAGAGAGCCGGTCACAGCCAAGGGTGGTAAGAAAGTTAGATTTGGGATAGGTTACAAGCCCACTGAGGAAGATGTTCGGGAGGCTAAGGAGAAAGCTCGAGCCACGGTAGCTGTAAGAGCTAGAGGGGTACACTTAGAAGAGAAGCCTTGTCCCAGGCCTCACATTAGAGATTCATTCGTGAGCGCTGGGGTTGTGAAGATTGATCGAAATGAGGCAACCCGATTAACCCCACACAAACCCACAACACCCGTTCACCCCACCAATCCCCACATTACCCTTCCCAACCTGAAAATAGACCTAGCCACATTATCCCTCTTTGAGGAATGACATTCCCTACCTAAGCAATCTCCCCCTATGGTAAATCACCATAAAACTATGTTGACGTTTGAGGAAATAATCTCAGACAAACCCGAGATCAACATGATGGAGGCTTACTCTGAAAAGTTGTATCAGTCAGCACTCCCCCATTCGAACAGGTAAAGGAGCTATGCAATTGGGCATCTTTGCCCCAAACTCTAGAAGCGATAGGTGGCCTAAAATTTGGCACCCATTTCTCAAAAAAAAAATAACCTGTAAAAAGTGAGATAAGCCCTTGGCAAGTGATACCGTGTATATATAGGGATCCACTTAGCCAAGGGCCCATTTTCGAAGAAAACAAAAATTCTAAAAACATAGAGAAAATACAAAATCCAAAAATATTGTCTTTCAAAATTCTAAATAAAATCCCACAAAAAGATGCCTTAATCGTAATGCCCGTCTCACGTGAAATCGATCCCTTTCCTGTAGAAATATAAGAAGTAGGAATTATGAGTCTGGACGAGGATGTCCCTTTCGAGGAGCTCCCCAATGAGCTCCTTGATCAGTTTGCTGACTTTGAGCATGGCCCTACCCCCATTGTTGAAGAAATAGAGGATGTCAATCTAGGGACTGAGGATATTCCCCAAATTACCAAGATCGAAATGTCGCTGTCTCCCAAAGAAAGAAAAAACATGATCAATTTTCTTCAGTCATACCAAGACATTTATGCATGGTTGTACAAGGACATGCCCGGTTTAGATACTGATTTGGTCGAGCATGAGTTGCCACTCTGCACTAATATGAAGTCAGTCAAGCAGAAGCTAAGACGTCTCCGACCTAAGTGGATGCTGAAGGTCAAGGATGAGGTCATTAAATAGTATGACACTTCTCATGGTATCTAAATACCCACAGTGGCTAGCCAATATCGTCTTTAGTACTGAAGAAGGATGGAAAAGTCCGTATGTGCATTGATTTCTGCAATTTGAACAAGGCGAGCCCGAAGGACGATTTCCCATTGCCGCATATCGACATCTTGGTTGATAACACTGCTAGGCACAGGATGCTTTCTTGCATAGACGGATTCTCCAGATACAACCAGATAAAGATGGCAGAGGTAGACTGAGAAAAGACGACGTTTATCACCCCATGGGGAACCTTTTACTATCGAGTCATGCCATTTGGGCTAAAGAATATTGGGGCAACGTACCAGAGAGCTATGACTGTGTTGTTTCATGACATGATGCATCGAGAAATTGAAGTGTATGTTGATGAAATGATAGCTAAGTCACTAGAGTGAAGCAATCACTTGGTAAACCTCCAAAAGCTGTTTGAGAGGCTGAGAATGTATAGGTTACGTCTTGTAGACACCCAAATTTGGCCCAAGGCCTAATTGGAACACCTTTCGAGAGAGGTGCAATTCTGAGCTTTTGATGACATGTATGGAACCTTTAGGCCCCCCCTAGAACCCTTAGGAACCTTTCCAAACCCTTAGGAATCACCCTAAATCCATTAGGGACTTGACCCGAACCTTTAGAAATCAATTCCGACCCTTAGAACCTGTTCTGAACTAAACCTAACCTTATCAAGCAAATAGTTGAGGAGGGGTACACAGGAACTAGCTACAGCCCTCTACTATGATCAAATCTCATACCATTGAAAAGTAAATGTCGTCAGCTTTCCAACGGTCCAAGAGTCGCCCCAATCGGAGGTATACGTAAAAAGATACGACGAACCGAGCCCGGAGGGCATAAGAGTAAAATAAAGTGCCCCCCCTAGGGATTTGGCGCAACTAATAGTTGCGCTAGGCTATTTCTCCCCCGAAATGGTCTGGCACAACTAATAGTTGCGCTAGTGATAATTTTTTCTGGCACAACTATTAGTTGTGCCAGGCCACTTCTCCCAGGATTTAAGTCTGGCGCAACTAATAGTTGCGTCAGTATTAATTGTGGACCCCACCCTCGCAAACCAACTTTCAGGCACTATTTAAAATTGTTTTATTGTATATTTTCTTGGCATAACTATTAGTTACGCCAGGTATATGAATAGTAACCTCTGGATTTTGCCTTGGAAATTGTGATTGGGGTTTGACTTATTGACCACCTTGACCTTTGGGGTGTGTTTTGCTAGTTCTGTTGCACCCATTCACCACCTATTTGCAACCCCTCAAGTGGCTTAAGGCCTCACCCCATCATCCACCATTGGAGGATCCTTCCACACATCTCAAGGCTCCAAAAACCCTAGGAATCTTTAGATGTGAGATTACCTAATTGCTAAACCCATTTAGCTCTTAAGTAGCCTCCTAACCCACTCTTTTCCTATAAATAGAGCCCCCCACCCCTTAGTTTAAGGGTTGAGAAATTTGCTTAAGAGAGAAAGAGTTCAAAGTGAGAAGTTCTTCCTCCCTTTTGTGCACTATTTTCACCCAAATTCCAAAATCTCCCAACCTCATTTCAAGCTTGTTCTTGCATCCGAAACCCTTAACCTAGGTTTGTGTGATCCCCTAGCCTCCCTTCCGTACCTCTTAGCTTCAAGCCTTAGGAGTTAGAACCCCATTTTCTACCATGCAAGGCCTTCAAAAGCTCATCAAAGCAAGCCACGCAAGGCTCTCCTACGGTGTTACAAGGGCCCGAGGGCTCCGGCTCTCCCCTTTCTTCTCTTATCTCTTTCTTGCTCCCTCCATCCTCCCATTTGTGCCGTTACGCCACCGACTTTTCGGTAGGAACAGAGTGGCACAAATAGAATTCTAAGCCCTTTTGGGCAAGAGGAAGTCTTTTTCTTTTCTTTTACTTTATTTTTGTTTTGGCCATTAGTAGAGACTGTATTAAGCGGGTTGATTGAGTGCCTAACACCTTCCTGATCGATAACCGAAGCCCCTACCCAAGAGCCTTTGGTGTGGACCAGATTCAGAGTCATATTTTTAGCACTTCGGTGCTCATAAAAATGAACTAGGTTTCCCGACATACCGAAAGCTCCGGGTGGTGACTCTATATTTTTTTGCAAGCAAGCGCATCGCTGAGACGGGATAACCATGAATCCCACGCTTGCACAGATGGCGACTCTACTGGGGAGGAGCTAGTAGAGCTTCCCCTTGAACTAGGCCTTTTTTTTTTTTTCTTAACATTTTATTGCTTTTTTTTTTTTTTTTTTTTTGCTATTTTTTTTCACTCACCCCTCTGATTAAGTCACTTTACTTACCCCTACTTTTACGCCATTTACGAGCCTTAGCCAATTGGCGGGCCTACTTGCGCATAGTCTTTAAATTTCTTTCCCCTTGAACTAGGCCTCTTTTTTTTTTCTTAACATTTTATTGCTATTTTTTTTTTTTTTTTTTTGCTGTTTTTTTTCACTCACCCCTCCGATTAAGTCACTTTACTTACCCCTACTTTTACGTCATTTACGAGCCTTAGCAGATTGGCGGGCCTACTTGCGCATAGTCTTTAAATTTCTTTACTTTTTCGTTATTTTAAGTGCTTTAGCTGATCGGCGGGCCTACTTGAGCATTATCTTTTAATTCATTTAATTTTCCGTCATTTAAAGTGCCTTAGCCGATTGGCGGGCCTACGTGCGCACTCATATTCCAATAGTGGATGCCGACCCGTAGTGGTGGCACGGGGTCATTACCCCAGTCTTTGAACTAAAGAAAACTTTCAAAAAAAAAGAAGAAAAGCTCTGAAAAAAATAAAATTGAACCAAGTTAGGAAACTTAATCAATTTATTTTTTATGGGGTAGATTTTCAAAGGGTTGGGTTTAGGCACACATACAACCACCCGGGTCTTAGTATGGCGGCAGCCTTTAGTGGTGATGATCCAGAAAATCTACCCCATATTTTTTATGGGGTAGATTTTAAACTGGCACATGTATCAGTTTAAAATCCAGATTTTTACCTTGGCGCAACTAATAGTTGCGCCAGTGTAAAAATAGTGCCCTGCAACCTTGGCACATGTATTAGTTACGCCAGGTCTGTTAAACAACACACCTGCCCGAATCTGTAGCCTTCTTCACCTCTCGAGTCCCTCGATCAGTGTGCTTAGTGCCTTGTTTAGGCCCCGCCATCTCCGACACCCAATATGCCCCCGCCGGTCAAGAGAGGGCAACCTCTTTTTGGCCCATTTTAGGGGATCAGGTTATTTACCTCGATTTTTATGCCTTCAATAGATCGAAGGTTCTCCTTCGATTCTTCTAAAGTGCATCAGAATTGTCGTCGCGGGTTCTGAATTAAGGTATGACGGCCACCCGAAAAGGGAATTCCAAGGCCTTGGAACCGTTGTTTTTTCAAAAACTTTTTCAAAAGAATTCAAAAAAAATAAAAAACCCAAATAAATAAATATATATAGTTTATGGTGTCGACACAACGGCATCATCTTGCCCTCCGTCGTCTCGTAGGAGAAGGAGGAGGATTTTTGGGCCTTATCCAAGGCACCCTTACCCGACCC
Organism: Chloranthus sessilifolius; assembly: GCA_021018995.1. Lineage (NCBI taxonomy): Eukaryota > Viridiplantae > Streptophyta > Magnoliopsida > Chloranthales > Chloranthaceae > Chloranthus > Chloranthus sessilifolius. Next base: position 80,686,923 of record CM037591.1, read on the forward strand.
GCTCTCGAAGAATGTCGTGGGTAGTGGACTCGGCTTATGCCGAACCCGACTCATCCCGCCACATTCTCCAACCCACTCCCATTTGGAAGAAGTTTTTTCCACCATCCCCCTTTATCGTTACCGGCCCATTTGGCTCCCGATACCCCCCAAAATATCTAAAGTCTAACCCCCCATTCTCCATCTTTTGCCCAAACCATACCCATGCCAAGTCCAACCCATTTCCCTTCCACATCCACACAAAATCCATTCTCCTAATCCATATCCATTCCCCATTTCCCATCTTCCCCCTATAGGCCCGATCCTCCCACATTCACATACACCAATTCCTCCCTATCCAACCACAAATCCCCCCATCTACTCGGGTCATGCCCTTTTTTACCGGGGCCATGCCCGATTTATGCAAGCATCCACCCCTAACATCCCTAATCCTTCCACATCCTTCGCCCCACCTCAACTCTCCAATTCACCCCATACCCTACCTCTTACCATGGCCATGCCCAATCATACCAGGGCCATGCCCAATTTTCCCTCCATCCCATCTCTACCACCCACATCCAATCCTCCCTCCGAGACCATGATGGAGGAGATGTTCCAAGCCTACCACATCCTTCGCCCCACCTCAACTCTCTAATCCACCCCATACCCTACCTCTTATCATGGCCATGCCCGATCATACCAATGTCATGACCAATTTCCCCTCCATCCCATCTCCACCACCCACATTCAATCCTCCCTCCAGGACCATGATGGAGGAGATGTTCCAAGCCTACTCCATATGGAAGGCTTCTCAAAACACCTCCCCTCCTCCACACCCCGCATCCCTGAACCCATCTCACACCCTGGCCAATCTCCATGCCTCACTCCTCAATGACCCCCATCAACCCCCCATAATCCACACCATCCAAACCCCCATTACCCACATGCCCTAAGGCTAAATGGCCCAATCTCCAACCTCCCACATACCCCAAGGCCCATTGGCCCAAACCCCTTTTCCCACATATCCTAAGGTCCCACCCAATACCCCACCACCCAAACCTACCCAGGTTCCATGGCCCAGACCTATCAAGGCCCCTTGGGCCAAACCTACCCAAGGCCCATGGCCCAAACCCACCAAGGGCCCATGGCCCATACCCACCAAGGCCCATTGGGCCAAATCCATCAAGGGCCCATGACCCATACCCATCAAGGGCCCATGGCCCATACCCACCAAGGCCCATTGGGCCAAACCCATCAACGGCCCATGACCCAGACCCACCAAGGCCCATTGGCCCAAACCAACCCAGGCTCGTTGGTCCAAACCCACCAAGGCCCATTGGCCCAAACCTATCCGGGGCCCATGGCCCAAACCTACCAAGGGCCCCTGGCCCAAACCTACCAAGGGCCCCTGGCCCAAACCCATCAGTGGCCCAAAATGACCAAGGCTTCATGGCCCAAACCCAAACCCCACACTCACACCTTCCACAATATCCCCAACATTTCACCCAACCTTCAGATCAAACCCATGCCATACCCCAAACCCAATTTTCCCATGGCCCCACACCCCAAGGCCATCACCAAACCTCCCCCCATATCCAATGGCCCCATCAGGCCCCTCCTCAAAACCAAATTCCCATCACCCAACAAACCTTTCCTCACCCCCAATGGGATCACCCCACCCCCACTCATGTCATTCCCGTCCAACCCGGGCAACAATAATAAGAAAATCCCGCCCTCACTACACATTATGCCGACCAACAGTATAAGGAGGACGAGATTAGGAATAGCGGGGCCTACACTGGGGCATTGACCAGCCTTAAACCTCCTCCTATAAATGCCCACCCCTTGGTGGCCCAAAGTGAAGTCCAACCGATGGCCGAGAAAGCGGCCCCTGCATCAAAACAGTCCGAACAGTTGAAAGAACAGTTGGATAAAATACAAAAGCAGCTGATGAAAATGGGTGGTTCTGAAATCCATGCCACGGACTTCACAGATTTGTGCTTGTTCGCTGAGGTCCCCCTGCCCCCCAAATTTAAAATGTCAGCCTTTGACAAATATAATGGCACTAGCAATCCTATTGCGCACTTGAAGTCCTACTATGGGGACATGTGCCAATACGGAGGGGATGAAAGACTACTAATAAAAGTCTTTCAAAAGAGTCTGATCGGGCTGGCTTTGAGATGGTTCACATCTTTAGAACCATCCATGATGAAAATGTGGAAGGACCTTACGCACCACTTTCAAGAACAATATGTCTACAATTTAGACATTGAGCCGTGTAAGTCAAACTTGGCCCATTTAGAACGAGCGAGACCTTATGACTACTTGGGGGATTTGAAACCGGCGACAGTCGAGAAATAGAATACCCGATGTTGAGCAGATAGAGATGATCTCAAAGAATACTCTGCCAGTGATCTCAAACTTTTTGGTGTACCAACAGCAGTCCAGCTTTCTGATCTGGTGAGAAATGCTAACCGATCTGAGGATGCCATCAGGGAGGGTCGTCTGAGTAAGAACATGCCAAGTAGACCTAGTAGGGTTAGGAGGTTTTCGGAGTAAAGGAACAATAAGAGAACATGGGGCAATGTCTAGAACATAGCCAATACTAGGCCCAAGAACAATACTACCCCATTTCAATTTCAGGAAGCCCCACTAGCACCCGTTAGGCCTGAGCAGATGCAGAGAATAGGGAATGGGTAAGGAATGTAAATGACTTCGGAGTAGAGGAGAACCTGCTATGATCAAGTTTTCACACCACTGGGGTAATCATTGAGTGTACTTCTGCCTTTGTTAGTGGAAAAGGGATTAGTCACTGTCCGTCAACCTCAACCTCCACCTCACCCGATCCCAAAGAATTATGACCTGAATACCCACTGCAATTTTCATCAGGGTCCGGGTCACCCAACTGATCGTTGCTTCCCATTGAAGCACGCAATTCAGGATTTGATCGATGCAGGGAAAATCATTCCCCCTGCACCTTCTCAGCATGCTAATATTCACCAAGTGCCACTACCCCCACATCCTACTAGAGGAGCAGGTCCCAGACCCACCGTCGAAATGATAGAAGATGAGGAGTTTGAATTTGATCCATCCGATTATATCATTGATTAGGAGAGTTATGTGGCACCATTGTCGAGAAATATGGAAGGAAGGAACATAGGGGTAATTGAACCCCTAAATTTGTCAGAATATTTCCCCAACCTGACCTCACAAATTGAACCCTTAGATCTCAGGGCATACTTTCCATCCACCACACCCATCAATTATGTACATATCAATGCATACCAACCATACACCACCACCTCCATCAATTACCCGATGAGCCAACAGGCCCCCAATCCTACACCCGCCCGCCAGTTATCAATGGCCTGCGCCCGCCCCATTTCCCCCAGTTTAACTATCAGTAAACTCCACCACCTCCATCAATTACCCAATAAGCCATTAGGTCCCCAATCCCACACCCACACCCGTCGGTTATCAATGGTCTGAGTCCACCCCATAACCCTCAATTCCGCCTGCGAACTCCACCACCCCGATCAATTATCTATCAACCCATCAAACCCTCGATCCCTCGCCTGTACCTACCAGCTATCAGTGGTTTACTTTTGCCTCCTTCCCCCTAGTACCACCATCCTCAACCTTCACCACCCCCATTCGGCCCAATTTTGTCACCCACTCATACATCACTAAGATAAGCCAGGTTTTACCTACCCTCCCAGACCCATCAGTACATGCACTTCAGGTGCCGACGGCCATACCATTCCAACTCTTAGGACCAACCTATGACCCTCATCAGGTCCCGCTAAGCTATGAGCAAACAGATGTCAATGCCGGCGACAGTAGCAGGGAAGGGGTCGTGGATTTCGTCACTAGGTCAGGGAGAATCTCGAAACAACCTGAGGTAACTACAACAGCAACAGCACCAGCACCAGCACCAACACAGCCAGAGGGGAAGAAGGACAGTGCATTGCACCGATTTGAGAAGATGAGTCAGGAGCACATTCTCGAGACTCAATTAAGAAGGATGCCAGCCCATATCACTGTCTAAGATCTTTTGATGACGTCCCCACTCCATTTCCAAGCTCTAATGGGGGCGTCAAAAAATGCTCATGTGTCCCAACAGGTGAGCTGTTAAGTGGTGAAAAATGCCACTTTTCACCCTTTAACCTGACCATTGATAGACCTGTGAGCACACTAATAAGCCTCTGTCGAGTGTATTTTATAGACAGCAATAAAAGATGATAATAATGCAGAAAATCACTCAAGAATGCCCACAAAGGGGCCATCTCTTAGCACAAGATAAACCCAGCAATAGCGCACCGGAGGGTAGCACATCATTGGACCCTTAGAGTGCTTGGCTGCAATAGAACAAGGTGAAGGAAGTGAAGACAGGCCAAAAACATCCTATCAAGAGGACATCTGAAGATTCTGATAGGAGCTGAGAGTTAAACTAGAGGAATTCATGCAGATTGGTCAGGTTTTGATAGGATCTAAAGGTAGAAAGGATCTAAAGGCAGAAAGAAGAAGTCGTGAGGATTGTGAAATTCTATAGGATCCAAGAACCTATCAAACAGTTGAGAGAAAGACAGATCTCATCCTGACGAAATCTACCTAAGCAGAAAAGGGAACTTATTGAACGGTTCCTGAACCTATCGAACGGTCTCCAGAACCTATTGGAAGATCGCCTGAACCTAACGAAATGGAGGTACTGGAACAGCACCTATCAAAGGATGTTTGAGCCTTTCGATAGGAGTGAGATCCATCCTATCAAAGTGATAGAATGCAAAGCCACAACCTGATGAAACACTCTCCCAACCTATCGAACTACTCCTCCAACCTGTCGAATGCTCCAGATAAAGTGCAGTGAAGCTGAAGCCTCAAAGCTCATCCTATCAGAATCTATCAAAGGGATTGGAGAACCTGGTGAAAGGACTAAAAAGCTTTTCCATAACCTATCAGAAGCTTCCCCAACCTATCGAAATCATGTGTAGAACTTCTCAGAAACTCAGCTATGCACATGCTATGACTTGGTGACCTACTGCATGCAACCCGAGGCACTTGGTGACTGGCACGACGATTTCAGAAGATGCCTTAGGAAATCCTAACCGACCCACGTGCTCTAACAGAACCCTAACAAACTTTGAGGACCTTCTAGAAAGGAGTTTTGGCGGGAAAAACAAAGGAGAAAGCTATATATAGAGACCCCCAATTACAATTGGGGGGAGATCAAGATCTGAGCAAAATTCTGGAGATTAGAGCATGCAGAGAAATTCCATTTTCCCTCCTTTAGCCCAACAATGGTTGGCTAATTCCCCTGGAGTAGCGAGGAGAGAGGTTAGATTTGTAATTGGATAAGATTGAGAGTGCTGTTGTGGGTTCACTGCTACACAGACTACAATTCTGAGAGCATTTCCATTATAGAGTGAGTTTGATTGCAATGTAAATGTTGTTTTTAATGCTATAATTAGATCTAAAGTTCCTTTGGTTTCATTTGGTGCTCGATCGGATTTGTGTAGAGGATTCTGTAGATCAGCTCACCCACTTAACTAGTAGACCTCTTGGATACCATCTGATCTCCCTGGATCTGATACTCCTGTAATTCCCTGAGTCTGTGACCTTAGAATTGCAACATTTATAGTGGTTTTAATTATTCTGATTGATGCTTTTGCTTTGGAGGAGATCCCTAGGATGATCTGTGACCATTAAAGTGGATAGATCATAGCCTTAAGATTAGTCCAAGCTCAGGCTCCAATTGGATTCATCTATTGTAAATCCCTGGATCAGATAAAGTCTATAAGATGGTCTGTGACCATTCAAGTGGACAGATCATAGCCTTAAGACCAGTTAGATCCTGTGATTTGGAGTGGAGTCTTCTACCCTGCAACTGTGCTTATAGCCAGTTGAGGGAATTGTGTGCCCTGAACCTCTGTGGCATGATCAACCTAATCTGAATTCAGTGAGACCAATCTCTAAGCTACTCTTCTCCATTTTCTATTTTTAACTCCTTTACCCTGCAAGATCTAGATTCCTAAACTCTATCCAAGTTGGTTTTTGTTTAATTTTGGTATAGCTTCAGTGACAACCCCTTTTAAACCTCTCCCCTGTCTTTTAGCTAACTTAGCATTAGTTAGGATGTCAGATCTCTTACAGATCTGGAGATTTACCACATTTTTAACCTAACCTCCTTGTGGACATTCCCTTACCATCTTTTTAAACCTTGCTACAACAGACCCTGATTACTTGTAGGTCTGTGTGAGTGTGTTCTGCCTAGTTTTATAAATGATTTTAGACCTTATTTGAAGGGAAGGTAGACACGCTAAGAAGTTTTTGGCACCGCTGCCGGGGAGGATTTGTTTAGAAATTTGTAGATCTATGTTTTGACCATAGATTTGTAGTGTTTTGTTTGTTTTTACTAACTGCATTTGTGAGTTTTATTATTTTTTAGTATTTTGTGTACATTTCATCAGATCTGAGGTTGCAGTGTGAGAGGAGAATTGTGCTGGAGGCTGCTCTGTAGTTTGCATCCCTCTACTCCCCTTTTATTTTTCAGATTGTTAGAGTAGTTAGAAAGTTTGGTTGATTCTACTTGTCGTGTTGAGGATTTGTTCTGCATTCAGATTTTGAGTATTGTATGTTTGGTAGGAGAACTCTCCAATCTCAGATTATTCCACTAAATCTAGAGGTTGAAAGACTTCTCAGATCCAAACCAACTACACTCACATATGTTGCAATTGACTCTGTAGAAATGGGTGAGCAATAGCAGCCGAGAGCCCTCAAGGAGTTTAATGCACCAGGGGTCTATAATTCCCCCTTCTGCATTCAATTCCCAACTGCTCAAGGAAACTATGAGATAAAATCTTCCATAATTCAAATGCTGCCCTCATTTCATGGCCTAACTAAAGAAGACCCCTACAAACACATTGATGAGTTCTTGGGACTGTGCACTACATTTAATATCACAGGTTTGGGGGAGGAGGCCACCAGGATGAGACTCTTTCCTTTTTCATTAAAGGATAGAGCCAGGACCTGGTTGTCTATGCTTCCACCCAACAGCATTCAGTCCAGGAGTGACCTCTAATGTCAATTTTTGGCCAAGTTCTTCCCTATGTCAAAAATCAGCCAATGGAGGAAGGGTATCATCTCTTTTACCCAAGATCCAATTGAAAATTTTCATCAATCCTGGGAGAGATTTAAGGAACTCCTAAAGAAATGCCCCCACCATCAAATCCCTAAATGGCAATTGGTCTAAAGCTTTTATCAGGGAATTGATTCTAAGAGCAGAGACATGATAGATGCTTCCTGTGGTGGCACCTACCTTCATAAAACTGCTGAGGAGGCATGGGAGTTGTTTGACATCATTAGTAAGAACTCTATGCAAAGGGAAACCTTGGCTAGAGACCTAGAGCCTCCTAGGTTGGTGAAGGAGAATACTTCAAGAGGGAAGTTATATGAAGTGAGTGTGCCAGGTGATTTGGAAAGGAAAGTGGACAGTCTAGCCCTAAAATTTGAAAGGCTGATGGGAGCAATACAGTCACCTATGGCTGCTAAGGTGGAGAAGGCATGTGTCATATGCCAGTCCCCTGCTCACTCCCTTGAAGAATGCCCATCTGCTAGCCAGTTTCCTGATTTTGTCATAGAGCATGTGGTTGCAGTTCAGTCTTATGGGCAGCAACCTACTGCTAGGTATCAATGGAGGAACCACCCCAATCTAAGGTGGAGATAAGATGCATACCCCAGCCAGCAGCAGCAGCCCCAGCAGCTCATGCCCTACAGAAATGCCTAGCCCTATCCCCAAGATTATGTCCTAAGGCCTCAGTATCAGCAACCCATGGCCCAACCTGTAGCTCCTCACATGCGATGCAAGACCTCCTCCACCAAGAGCATCTTCCTTTGAGGAACAAGTTCTGTCTTCACTGTAAAACTTGAACTCCTTATCCCAAATTGTGTACTCTCACAGCTAGAGCATCAAAAAGATAGAGGACCAACTTGGTCAGCTGTCTAATGTTCTGACTATGAGAGAGGGAGGAAGGTTGCCTAGCCAACCACAGGACAACCCACAAAGACAATTTGTAGTGGGTGAAGTTTTCTCCACCTATGAGGAAGCCAAATCTGTTACAACATTGAGAAGTGGTAGGCTAGTGGACAACTAAGTGGGCTGTGAGCCTGTGAGGAGGTTGGAGGAAGAAAATGAAGTGATTTCTATAAGAACACAATAAGGGCCACCAGTGGTGGACCTGAAGGAACAACCAGCTGTGAATAAAGAGGATAATGAGGATCCTCAAGAAAAGAAAAAAATTAAAAAGAAGATGATCAATTGGCCAAGGCTGCAAATGAGGGAGCAATCCCACATTTGCCATTTCCTAAGGCACGACAAGCGCCTTCCCCTTTCGATAAGGGGCAAGGTAAAATAGAGGAAATGATGGAGACTTTCAAGCAAGTAAAGATCAATTTACCTTTACTTGATGCAATTAAACAAGTCTCAGCCTATGCCAAGTTTTTGAAAGACCTGTGCACCCATAAAAGACAATCTAGGGTACACCTATCCAAGAAGGTCTTTATAGCAAAAAAAGTGAAGCAAGTCCTGTCTATTGTAACTCCCCCCAAACTTCAAGACCCTGGCCTCCCCACTATCCCCTGCATCATTGGGGATCACACCATTGACAAGGCCTTATTAGATCTGGGAGCCAATGTAAATTTGCTTCCATATTCAATATATGAGAAGCTGGGCCTAGGTGAATTAAAGCCCACACATGTGGTCCTACAGTTGGCTAACAATTCTAAAAGGAAACCTGTGGGGATAATTAAATGTTTGGAAGGATAAATTCTTCTATGGACTTTTGTGCAGGATATGAAGTTGAAGTGTCACTTCCATGTACTAGGAGGGCCCTTTTTGGCCACAGCTAATGCTTGTATTCAATGTAGGTCTAGAATCATGGAAGTGTCATTTGGAAATATAAAGGTCAAATTGAATGTGTACAACGCAGCAAATAAGCCTCGTCTCGAAAAGGACTATTTTTTTCTTGATGTGATAGATGAGGTTGTGCAAGAAAATTTGAATATGCTGCTGCATGGTAAGGAATGGTTTAATGAGCTAGCTGAAGTATGGAAGGAAACAGAGGTAGAGAAGGTTCCCACCTCTGAGATTGAGCATGTGAAACTTGTCTCTTTTGAAGCAAAACTGGCAAAGCACCATCCATGGAGGCCTGCTTTGTTGCCTCTCCCACCCCCCTCCAAGGCACCCCTATTGCCCTCCTTCATCAATCCCACAAAGGTGAGTTAAAGCAACTCCTAAAAGCTTTGAAATATGCTTTTTTAGGAGACAACAACAAATTACCTATGATAATCTCTTCTTCCCTCACTCTTGAGCAGGAAAAGGAACTACTTTGTGTACTAAAAAGACATAACAAGGTAATAGGATGGACCATTGTAGACCTAGGGGGAATCAACCTGTCATGCATAAATTCATCTGAGGAAGGCTCAAACCTTCCAAGAGATAAAGAAAATTCAACCCCACATGATTGTGATAAGAGATCAAACTCCTAGATGATAATTTACCCCATCTCAATTTCAATATACCTACCTGTAGTACCCAAGAAATCTTGCATTACAATTGTTGAAGCAGATTCAGGTGAGCTGATTTCAACCAGACAAACCACGGGTTGGAGGGTATGCATAGATTATCGAAAGCTCAATTAAAAATCTAGCAAGGATCACTTCCCATTGCCCTTCATAGATCAAATTTATAGTTAGATCAATTACTGCTGATGGATTTAATGATTGAAGGACCAAGAAAAAATCATATTCACTTGCCCATTTGGAACCTTTCCATCATGGATACCATTTGGTTGTGTAATGCCTAACTTAAAGATGAATGTTACCCTCCATGATTGATAAGTTTTTAGATCTTTATGGATGATTTCTCCATTTTGGAGAAAAAATTTGATGCTCTTGAATTATCTATGACAAAGGCTAGGAGCCATTGTATTCTAGAGAAGAGTCATTCTGGTGAATTTAAGGCATGTAGGACATGTTGTCTCTAAAGGAATCTTGATCAAACTAAGAAGATTTTCTTTGCAAAAATTATCAAACAAGTTAGGTCATTTGACCATCATCAGGATCTCAAGGACTTGAAATAAACCCCTTTGACTCCTTGTGATGTTCCTTTTAACTTTAATGATGAATGTGACTAGTTTGAATAAAGATTATTTGACTATAGCTCCCATACAAGGACTTTCTCATCATTTGAGCCATGTGTGATGATACTTTGCATTGGGAGTTACAAAAGAAAGACAAGACCTTCCATGTGCACTTGTTAAAAGACAAATCCAATTGAATTTCACAAAGAGCTTGCCAGATTTGCTTTTGAAAAATTGTGCTTATATGTCGATCAAAATTATGTTCATTGATTAACTTTTAAAATACCTCTCAAAAAAGGAAGCTAAAAAGAAATCATGGATTCTTTTGCAAGAATTCATTGAGATTAAAGATAAGGAGTTGAGAATTTAGGACCATGTCAAGGATCTCATATAGAGCTCCCATTAATACTCCTTCCATGAGAGCTACTTGGAAAATCCTTTTCAATAAAGAACATGACGGGTAGGATCCTCCACTTAACAAGGATAAGATCTCTTGTTTGATAAGCATGTGGAGATACCTCTTTGATAGATAGTGATAGACTAAAAACAAATAGAGTTTCAACAAGAAAATCAAACACATTTTAGATGAAAATAAGGTATGATGTTACTATTGGCCTTATGCTCAAAGATGTTGAAAAAAAGTATCCCCATGTCAAATGAGTAGTATTACAAAGAAAATTCCACCTTTTGGAAACCCATATTATTTGAATTTGATATTTAATCAATATGGGACTTTTCATAGGATATTTATCCTTATGAGGGACTATGTGTCCAAATGAGATTTCAAGAACAAAAATACAAGGTATGTCATCAACTCTAGATAAATTCTTCTTGAGTTGATAAGGATGGATGAACCTTTTGATTTTGATAAGTCATGGATAATGGACCTTTTAGAGTACATTGACCCACAAACAAGGCAAGTGAATCAACGAAAATCACACATTTTGAAAGATTGAGAAATATGATTCATAAAATTGATAGATTTTATGTACAGATGCTAAAACATAGGTATGATTGATAGTATTGGCAAAGATATTCTCTTGGGTGGAACACAAAAGATATTGACTGAGCAATGTTCTTGCTACTCGATATCATGGACCCGTTATTCAATGAATAGTTGAGATGATCGTCATGGATCTACAAGGAGAAGACCAGTTCTGATGATACTTCACGAAAAGATTTCAGATATCAAGGTATATTTCAACCTATTGAAATTCTTTCCGAAAGAAAGATATGAACCTTCACAACATTTCCTATAGAAGCATGGACCCCTGATGGGAATCATGAATCATCTAGAAAAATCACTCTTGAGAATCATAAATGGTCATCTTAATCCTCTTTACATGCTTTGATTTTATCTTTACCTTTGGGTTTTTATTTTGATTATTTCCATTTATTTTCTCAAAATGACCCAATTACCATGGGAATTAAGAAAATAATTGAATGGACAAAGAAAATTTTCAATGCTAACAAAGCACCCACATAGATGGCTATTTCCCACTTATAACCTCTCCTCATTTGACCTTCCCTCCTTGCAATATAGGATTGAAAGATGCGAGATCCTCAAAGGGAAGAAAAAGAGGACTTCTGACCTCCATTCTCCACCCCACCTTGATTTTTTCCCCTTCTGTTTCCCTCTTCCACGGAGAATGAAGGCTTTAGTTTGCCAGATATTTTGTCCACATGTATGTCTTACCTTCATCCTTGTGGATCATTGTACTAATTGCTTATTTTAATAAAATGCTTTGTTTATTTCATTTAATTGTTGTTGTCTACATTTTTTAACCTTTTTGTGAATGAAATGCTAAATTAGAATTATGAAATTAGTCATAGGTGTAATTTGAGGAAATTGAACTCTCACCTTTCCTTGGAATTTGGAATTGAACATAGTTTTAACATTGTTCAGAATGTCAACAAATTTTGAAAATAAAATTGATGTTAGTGAACTTTGAAAAACTATGAGGATACCCCAGAAAATTTGATGGAAGGCCATATGAGACTTGAAAATTTTTCTTTGAAGAGTGTTGTGGCATCTAAGGACTAGACCTAATCTTGACCACTAGAAGTTAGCACATCAAGTTAAATTGAGGAGAAGAAAAGAGGACAGGGAAAAAGTTTGACCTTATTTTGATAAAATTTTAAATCCTGCTTTTTCTTTTCCCTTCCCCTCAGTTTCACCCTTGTTTGAGAAGAAAGTAGAAGGGAGAAGGTTTTGATTTGTGATATTTTGCCAGAAGCACCTTGGCCATTGTGCATTACAGAAAAGATTTATTTTGAAAAAAGCTTTGTATTTCATTTTTTTTTTGTTGTCAATTTTTTTTTTTTTTGAATCATTTCCCCTATTTTTGCCCATTACATTACAACCCAATAAAAAAACCTTACTGATCTGAAATGGATTGAGCTGTCATGTGGAGATAAGGATCTGTTTAATCTATGGTGTAAGGAGTTGGAGAAGTCAAAAATTAGAGCAATGCCTATGCTCATACTTGCAGTCCTATTTCAGGGTTGTAACTGTTCTTGAGCTGAGTGATATGATGCACCCCTCTCTTCCTTGTATTAATGAGTGAACAGCCCTGGTGAGAATTGGGCCTACAATCCAATTTCACAAGGGTAGTATCAGCACAGAAAGCTTAAATGAATGGTGAGCTCTGCATCAAAATTTTGAAAGAAAGGCCTTGACATGAACTGAGTGATAATGAAGAAATTGCAGCAGACTTTCATGATCCAAAGGGATGCTCTCCCTATTGAAATTCCTCTAAAGGTGCATGGTGTGAATCCATTTTATCTACTCAAACTCTGCTTTAACCGGTTGCACTATGATTAACTAAATTTAATTAGAGAAGTTTGTGGGTACCTTCACTGAAAACCCTCAGGAGACTTCACTCCTCCACTAGGGATCGCCTAGGGGTTTAAAAGGCTTGGTGCATATGCTAAATGCATCCGTGCTCTCTACTAAAGTGGCATTTTTAATTTTTTTTAATTCTCCTTTGCTCAGGGACTAGCAAAGCTTAGGTTTGGGGGTGTGTTAAATGGTGAAAAATGCCACTTTTCACCCTTTAACCTCACCATTGATAGACCTGTGAGCACACTGGTAAGCCTCTGTCGAGTGTATTTTATAGACAGCAATAAAAGATGATAATGATGCAAAAAACCACTCAAAAATGCCCACAAAGGGGCCATCTCTCAGTACAGGACAGACCCAGCAATAGCGCACCAGAGGGTAGCACATCACTGGACCCTTAGAGTGCTTGGCTGCAACAGAACAAGGCGAAGGACGTGAAGACAAGCCAAAAACATCCTATCGAGAGGACATCTGAAGATTTCGGTAGGAGATGAGAGTTAAATTAGAGGAATTTGTGCAGATTGGCAAGGTTTCAATAGGATCTGAAGGCAGAAAGAAGAAGAAGTCGTGAGGATTGTGAAATTCGATAGGATCCAAGAACCTATCGAACAGTTGAGAGAAAGACAGATTTCATCCTGATGAAATCTACCTGAGGAGAAAAGGGAACCTATCGAAGGGTTCCTGAACCTATCAAAAGGTCTCTAAAACCTATCGGAAGATTGCCTGAACCTAACGAAATGGAGGTGCTAGAACAGCACCTATCAAAGGATGTTTGGGCCTTTCGATAGGAGTGAGAGCCATCCTATCGAAGTGATGGAATGCAAAGCCACAACCTGACGAAACGGTCTCCCAACCTATCGAACTACTCCTCCAACCTGTCGAATGCTCCAGATAAAGTGCAGTGAAGCTGAAGCCTCATAGCTCATCCTATCAGAATCTATCAAAGGGATTGGAGAACCTAGAGAAAGGACTAAAAATCTTTCCGAACCTAAGCTTCCCAACTGTCAAAATCATGTGCGAACTCGAACTCACATGTGACTTGGTGACTCACGATGCAACCCAAGGCACTTGGTGACCGACACGATGGTTTTAGAAGATGCCCTAAGAAACCCTAACCGACCCACGTGCTCTAACAGAACCCTAACAAACTCTAAGGACCTTCTAGAAAGGAGTTTTCACGATAAAAACAAAGGAGAAAGCTATATATAGAGACCCCCAATTGCAATTGGGGGGAGATCAAGATCTGAGCAAAATTTTGGAGATTAGAGCTTGTAGAGAAATTCCATTTTCCCTCCTTTAGCCCAACAATGGTTAGCTAATTCCCCTGGAGTAGCAAGGAGAGAGGTTAGATCTGTAATTGGGTAAGGTTGAGAGTGTTATTGTGGGTTCACTGCTGCACAAACTATAGATCTGAGAGCATTTCCATTGTAGAGTGAGTTTGATTGCAATGTAAATATTGTTTTTAATGCTATAATTAGATCTAAAGTTCTTTTGGTTTCATTTGGTGCTCGATCGGATTTTTGTAGAGGAGTCTGTAGATCAGCTCACCTACTTAACTGGTAGACCTCTTAGATACCATCTGATCTCTCTGGATCTGATACTCCTGTAATTCCCTGAGTCTGTGACCTTGGAATTGCAGCATCTATAGTTGTTTTAATTGTTCTGATTGATGCTTTTGCTTTGGAGGAGATCCCTTGGATGATCTGTGACCATTAAAGTGGACAGATCATAACCTTAAGATTAGTCCAAGCTGAGGCTCCAATTGGATTCGTCTATTGTAAATCCCTGGATCAGATAAAGTCTATAGGATGGTCTGTGACCATTCAAGTGGACAGATCATAGCCTTAAGACCAGTTAGATCCTGTGATTTGGAGTGGAGTCTTCTACCTGCATGCTTATAGCCTTGAGGGAATTGTGTGTCCGAACCTCGTGGCATGATTAACCTAATTTGAGACCAATCTCCAAGCTACTCTTCTCCATTTTCTATTTTTAACTCCTTTGCCCTGCAAGATCTAGATTCCTAAACTCGATCGAAGTTAGTTTTTGTTTAATTTTGGTATAGCTTCAGTGACAACCCCTTTTAAATCTCTCCCCTGTCTTTTAGCTAACTTAGCATTAGTTAGGGTGCCAAATCTCTTACAGATCTGGAGATTTACTACATTTTTAGCCTAACCTCCCTGTGGACATTCCCTTACTCACCATCTTTTTAAAACATGCTACAACAGACCCTGATTACTTGCAGGTCTTTGTGAGTGTATTCTGCCTAGTTTTATGAATGATTTTAGATCCTATTTGAAGGGTAGGTAGACATGCCAACATGAGCCCAGATGAGGTTGGGCAAATAATCGGACAGGTGATGGCACCCAATGCCATTTCATTTTCAAATACAGATCTACCTGAGGAGGGAAACAGTCATGTTAAATCCCTCAATATTATTGTTGAGTCAGGAATTATTATTATCCCCTTGGTTCTAATGATAATGGGTCTGCATTGAATATATGCCCATTAAGAACCGCCACCTAGATCGAGGTCGATCCATGCATGTTGAGGCCCACGAGAACTAGCGCTAGAGGTTTTGACAATACCAGGAGAGAAATAATGGGAGAAGTTGATCTTGAGTTGTTGATAGGGCCAATGACCTTTTCCATCTTGTTTCAAGTAATTAACATTAAATCCTCATTTAATCTATTGTTGGGGTGCCCATGGCTACACAAGGTCGGAGCCATACCTTCCACATTGCACCAGAAACTCAAATTTGCCTATGGGCACAAGATTATTATCATCATCGGTGAGGGACATAGTGAGAAAGAAAAGGCCGCTAATAGTGTTGAGAAACCCAATATGCTTGATATACTACACACCGCTGAGGATGTCGACCTCCACAGCTTTGAATATGAGGTATCGACAATACTCCCACAACCCATTGAGGGCATCATGCCTAAAACTGGAAGCGGAACAATAGCAACGGTGGCTATGCTCCAAAAATGGGGCTATCAGAGAGGTAGAGGGCTTGAGCATAGATTATAGGGCAGAAGAGAGCCAGTTATTGCCAAGGGACAGAAAGTAAGATTTGGGCTAGGTTACAAGCCCACATAGGAAGAGGTCCGAGAGGCCAAAGAAAAAGACAGGGTCGCCGCAGTGGCAAGATCCCGAGGAATCAACATAGAAGAGAAACCTCGCCCTAGGCCGCACATTAGGGAATCCTTTTTCAGCGCTAGGGTCATCAAAATCGGCCATAATGGGGTAACACATTTGACCCCACACAAACCCCCAACCCTAATACATCCCACCAATCCCCAGATCTCCCTTCCCAGGCTGGAAATAGATTTGGCTGCATTGTCCCTCTTCGAGGAATGATGGCCAGTACCTGAACAAACACCCCCTATGGTAAATCACCATAAAATGGTATTAATGTTTGAGGACATCATCTCGAATGAATTAGGGATTAATATGATGGAGGCTGACTCCAATAATCCATATCAGTCAGCACCCTCCATCCCAATAGGTAAAGGAGCGGCCCTTCAGGTACGCAACTAGGCATCTTTGCCCCAAACTCTGAAAGCAGGGAGTGGCCTAAAGTTTGGCACCTGTTTCCCAAAAAAAATAACTTATAAAAAGTGAGATAAGCCCTTGGCAGGCAATACCTTGTATATACATAGACTCGTGCTGCCAAGGGTCCGTCTCTGAAGAAATACAAAACCTCAAAAACATTGAAAAAATACAAAATCCTAAAAATATAGAAAAAATATAAAACCCAAAAATATTATCCTTTAAGATTTTGAATAAAATCACACAAAAAGATGCCTTAATCGAAATACCCGTCCCACGTAAAATTGACCCCTTCCCTGTAGAAATACAAGAAGAGGTAGGTGTTACGAGTCTGGGCAAGGATAGTCCTTTGGAGGAGCTCCTTGACCCGTTCGCCAACTTTGAGCATGGCCCTACCTCCATTGTCGAGGAAACTGAAGATGTTAATTTAGGGGCTGAGGAGATTCCCAGAATAACCAAAATTGGAACGTCGATGTCCCCTATAGAAAGGAAAAGCATGATCGACTTCCTTTAGTCATACCAAGATATTTTTGCCTGGTCGTATGAGGACATGCCTGGTCTGGACACCAATTTGGTCGAGCATGAGTTGCCTCTCTAACCCGATATGAAGCCGGTTAAGTAGAAGCTGAGACGTCTCCGACTCGAGTGGATGTTGAAAGTCAAAGATGAAGTCATCAAGCAGTATGATGCAAGGTTTCTCATGGTATTCAAATATCCACAGTGGCTAGCCAATATTGTGCATGTGCCGAAGAAAGATGGAAAGGTCCGCATGTGCATCGATTTTCATAATTTAAACAGGGCGAGCCTGAAGGACGATTTCCCATTCCCACACATCGATATCTTGGTTAATAACACTCCTAAGTACGAGATGCTTTCATTTATGGATGGATTCTCAGGATACAATCAGATAAAGATGGTAGAGGCCGATCAGGAGAAGATCGCGTTCATTATTCCTTGGGGAACCTTTTGCTACAAAGTCATGCCGTTTGGGTTAAAGAATGTCTGTGCAACATACCAGAGAGCTATGACTACGCCGTTTCACAACATGATGCATCGAGATATTGAAGTGTATGTCGATGATATGATAGCCAAGTCACCAGAGCGAGGCGACCATCTAGTAAACCTTCAAAAGTTGTTTGAAAGGCTGAGAAAGTACAGGTTATGTCTGAATCCACAAAAGTGCACTTTTGGGGCTATGTCCGAAAAATTGTTAGGATTCATCGCCAACAAGAGAGGGATCAAGATCAACCCAGTCAAAGTCAAAGCCATAACTGAAATGCCACCACCATCTACCAAGAAAGAAGTTAGAGGGTTCTTTGGCAGAATATAGTATATCAGTCAGTTCATTGCACAACTAACTCCGATCTATATGCCGATCTTCAAGCTACTAAGGAAGAACTCTCCCGTTGAATGGAATGATGACTGTCAAGCAGCGTTCGATAAAATCAAAAGCTACCTCCTCAACCCATCTATTTTGGTACCACCCTAGTCGGGGAGACCACACTTGATGTATCTCTCCATGACGGAGGTCTAGATGGGATGTGTCTTAGGGCAGCATGACGAGACAGGAAGAAGAGAACAGACCATCTACTATCTGAGCAAAAAATTCACTGATTATGAGACGCGCTATTCTCATCTGGAGAAAGCATGCCTGACTCTTGTATGGGCTACTCAGAGGCTCCGCCATTACTTGTTATCCCAAGCCGTTCTACTTTTGGCTCGAATGGACCTATTAAAATACTTGTTCAAGAAGCCCGCTCTCACTGGGCAGACTGCATGCTGGTAGCTGTTATTATCTGAGTTCATCATCATGTACGTCACTCAGAAGTCGATTAAGGGGCAGGCACTCGCCAATCATCTTGTCGACAATCCTTTGCTAGATTATGAGCCGTTGAGAACCGAGTTCCTAGATGAATATATTTTGTTCATGACAGAAGACGATACTGAAGAAGCAGAGGAATCATGGGTAATGCACTTTGACGGGGCAGCAAATGCCGAGGGTCAGGGAGTTGGCACCATTCTGATTTTACCAAAGGGATTCCACGTACCCATCTCTATCAAGCTCAACTTCCCTTGTACTAACAACATGGCTGAATACGAAGCTTATGCTGCTGGCCTGCAGGCGGCTCTCGATCTAAATATAACTCACCTTTGAGTGTTTGGCGATTCACAGTTGATCATATGCCAGACAAATGGAGATTGGAAGATGAAGGATGAGAAACTAATCCCTTATCATGAACACCTCGAGGATCTGATAGCTTGCTTCCAAGACGTGACATTCTCATATGTCCCTCGGATAAGGAACCGTTTTGTCGATGCACTAGCAACTTTGGCGTCAATGATAGAAATCCCGTATGGTGCTGAGATGAAGCCGATCATGATCGAGCAGAGAAATGAGTCGGCCTTCTGCCTACAGATTGAGGAACCTATAAAGCCTGATAATGAGCCACTGTGGTTCTTAGATATCAAGAATTTCCTTGAGACACTAACTTTCCCTGAGGGTACGTCCAACAGGGACCGGCGAACCATTCAACGTTTAGCAGCAAGCTATGTTGTTTGTGGGGAATGCCTTTACAAGCGGTCGTACAATAACATTCTACTCAGGTGCCTTACTGAAAGTGAAGCAGTCAATATTATGAAGGAGATCCATGAGGGAGTATGCGGAGCCCACGTCAGCGGTCACATGCTTGCTAAGAAAGTTCTGCGGCAGGGATACTTTTGGACCACTATGGAATCAGATTGCTGACAACATGTTCAAAAATGCTACAAGTGTCAGGAACACTCCAGTCTGATACATGCTCCTGTCATCGATCTACACTGCATGACCACCCCTTAGCCATTTGCCACCTGGGGCCTTGACGTCGTCGAAATGATTAATCTAAAAGCATCAAATGGGCATCGGTTCATCCTCGTCGCCATTGAACACTTCACCAAATGCGTAGAAGCGGTGTCATACGCCCACATCACGGCCAGTCATGTCGAGAAATTCCTTAAGAATAAAATTATGTGCCAATTTGGAGTACCCAAGGACATCATCACGGACAATGGCACAAACTTTGCGAATAAGCACACCCGAGCCTTCTGTGAGCAATACAAAATCAAGCACCATCGCTAGTCACCTTATCGGCCTCAAACTAATGGAGCCATAGAAGCTGTGAACAAGACGGTCATCTGCATCCTTGAGAAAATGGTCATCACTTACCAAGATTAGAGTGAAATGCTGCCGTTTGCTTTGAGGGCCTACAGAACATCAATCCGTACTGCTACAAGGGAAAGACCATTCTCCCTTGTGTATGGAACCGAGGCCATCCTACCGGTAGAGGTGGAAGTACCCTCGCTCTGAATCCTCATGGAATCAGGCTTACCTGAAGTGGAGAGAGAAAGATCATGCTTTGAACAATTGAACTTATTGGACAAGAAGAGACTCCTAGCCTTGTGTCATACGCAAGTTTACTAGGGGTGAATCGCACGCGCTTACAATAAATATGTTCGCGATCGAGATTTGAAGGTAGGAGACACTGTGTTGAAGAAGATCTTCCCATCCCTCCATGCCGATCCGAGAGGCAAGTTCAAGCTGAATTGAGAAGGACCTTATGTCGTTCAAGAAGTACTACCGGGATATGCCATCCACCGCACCACCATGGACGGAGATCATCTTCGTGAGCCCATCAATGCTGGATACGTTCGACGGTTCTACTCTTAGTCTATCACATCAAGGTAAGTATTGGTGAAATAGATTCGTGACTGCTTAAGAACCACCCAAAAGAGGCCATCATTCCAAACACAGTAGCCAGAAAGCATCCCTGAAAATGATGATATCCGTTGCTACCCCATTTGAGCTTGGGCCTTTCTTTCAATAACCCCCTTCCCCAAAAAAAATGTGTGTACAAATACAAAAAAGGGAAGTAAAGTTACTATCAAAATCCAAAAAAATCGAAAAAGCAAAACCCCAAAAAGAGATTACCTAAAATGAAACAAAAAAAATAAAAAATAAAAAAACAAAAAAATAGAAGAATCATGGGGAATGTCTAGTAAGACCCCTAAGGAAGGAAGTATGTCGAGAAAACTGAAGCCGTATCAAGAAAAATCTTTTAGCCCAGCATACCTTCAAATCCTAACCTAACCCATGGCCAAGCTACACCATGAAGAAAGACCTCTTTTAGGTTTACAAGCAGTCATAATATCTGTTAAGTCAACACACGCCGAGTTGTGAGACGACACCAGAACCCCATCTGGCCGGCTATGACGAAATCGACGTCTATGTGGTGGCTTTTTTTTTAAAAAAAAGGAAGAAATGAGTGAAAAAAATAGAAGAAAATAAAATAAAAATAAAAATACAATCTCAAAGCAAGATAGACGTAGTGAAAACCCGAAAGGGCATTACGGGTAAAAACAACGAGCTTGTGCGGACGTGAAAACCCGAAAGGGCGCTTGGGGTAAGAGAGCTAAACCCATGGATGTGGTGAAAACCTGAAAGGGCATCACGAGTAAAAAAAAGGAGATAAATAAAAATTAAAAAAAAAAAGAAAAAAAAAAGAGAAAAGAAAAGAAAAAAAAATTGAGAAAAGAAGACAGGTTTGGACTAATTGAGAGGATTGATGCTTGAGCAGCCCTCTTGGTTACTCTCTTTGATACCCTCTTTCGACAGGGCCGCTCATGTTAGTTCGAATCGAGTCCCGACCAGATTTGTTTTCATGAAATTGCTTTGTCAAACGTATGACTCAAGGTAAGGGGAAAGGTTTGACTTAATCCAAAGGGGATGAATGTTCCGGCCTTGGTAGGACTGTTGAAACTCTTTCAGAATCAACCAGTAAAAAGCGGGGTTCGACCATGGTCAAAAGAGGGCCCAGGGTTTCACAAGGTGATTAAGGCACCGCACAAAAAAAAAAAAAAATATATATATATATATATATATATATATATATGCACAAAACAAAAAGGCCAAAAGGTCTATGTAGATGTATATAATAAACTATCTTTCATTTACAAAATGCACTGCTTACACCACATCCCAAAAAATAGCCGGTATAATGACTAGTGTGCTTTCCTTTTCACAAATAAATGAAAAATAGCAAAAACATAAAGAAAATATGTCTACCAAAAATGTGTGTATCTGTAAAGGAGTTTTTATGCCCCTTTTTCTATGTATCTGATCTGTGCAAAAAGTTTTATGTGCAGAAAGGAGTTAGCGGCCCAGCTTGCGCTTCAATGCGCTAATCTCAGCATGAAGGTCATCTTCCCAGACATTCCGCTCAGTCAGCCATCGTCCATTAAGGCTCTTATACCTCTTCTGAGAAGATTCGACGGCTCCAAAAGTGACGCTCACTGATCCCTTTAAACGGAGGACCTCGCTCTCTGCTATTTCTGCTCTAACCTTTTCATGTGCCAAAAGTTCTTATAGGACCCTCTTCTCGTCCACTAGTAGCTCGATATGGGCTCGGAGTTGCGTCTCCCTTCTTTTAGCCCAGCATACCTTCAAATCCTAACCTAACCCATGGCCAAGCTACACCCTGAAGAAAGCCCTCTTTTAGGTTTACAAGCAGTCATAATATCTGTTAAGTCAACACAACCCTAGTTGTGAGACGACACCAGAACCCCATCTGGCCAGCAATGACAGAATCGACGTCTATGTCGTGGCTTTTTATTTTTTTTTTAAAAAGGAAGAAATGAGAGAAAAAAAAAAAAAGAAGAAAATAAAATAAAAATAAAAATACAAGCTCAAAGCAAGATGGACGTTGTGAAAACCCGAAAGGACATTATGGGTAAAAACAATGAGCTTGTGCGAACCAGGTGAAAACCTGGAAGGGCGCTTGGGGTAAGAGAGCTAAACCCATGGACGTGGTGAAAACCTGAAAGGGCGCCATAGGTAAAAAAAAAGGAGATAAATAAATAAAAAAAGAAAAAAAAGAGAAAAGAAAAGAGAAAAAAATTGAGAAAAGAAGACAGGTTTGACTGATTGAGAGGATTGATGCTTGAGCAGCCCTCTTGGTTACTCTCTTTGATACCCTTTTTCGATAGGGCCGCTCATATTAGTTCGAATCGAGTCCCGACCAGATTTGTTTTCATGAAATTGCTTTGTCAAACGTATGACTCAAGGTAAGGAGAAAGGTTTGACTCAATCCCAAGGGGATGAACGTTCCGGCCTTGGTAGGACTGTTGAAACTCTTTCAGAATCAACCAGTAAAAAGCGGGGTTCGACCATGCTCAAAAGAGGACCCAGGGTTTCACAAGGTGATTAAGGCACCACACAAAATATATATATATATATATATATATATATATATATATATGCACAAAACAAAAAGGCCAAAAGGTCTATGTAGATGTATATAATAAACTACCTTTCATTTACAAAATGCACCGCTTACACCACATCCCAAAAAATAGCCGGTATGATGACTAACATGCTTTCCTTTTTACAAATAAACGAAAAATAGCAAAAACATAAAGAAAATATTATACCAAAAATGTGTGTATCTGTAAAGGGGTTTTTATGCCCCTTTTTCTATGTATCTGATCTGTGCAAAAAGTTCTATGTGTAGAAAGGAGATAGCACCCCAGCTTGTGCTGCAATGCCCTAATCTCAGCATGAAGGTCATCTTCCCGGACATTCCGCTCAGTCAGCTAGCGACCATGAAGGCTCTTATACCTCTTTCGAGAAGATTCGGCACCTCCAAAAGCAACGCTCAGTGATCCCTTCAAACGGAGGACCTCGCTCTCTGTTGTTTCTGCTCTAACCTTTTCATGTGCCAAAAGTTCTTATAGGACCCTCTTCTCGTCCACTAGTAGCTCGATACGGGCTCGGAGTGCCATCTCCTTTGGCCAGGGGCCTCCAATATCAACAACCTATGTCGAATCTAGACCATCGGCAACAGGCCACTCAGTCAATAGCCAGGCCTCATACTCAGGAGAAGTTCTAACCAAATCTCCTTGCTCAATATCACACATCAGCGTCGACTGACGTGTTTCCCAAAGAGCAGCAATCTGATCTATGTCTCCAGAGGACCCCCTAGAAAAGATCAAATCACATAGGGGGTTTTGCCTCGCAACGCACCTATTGAGGGCAGTCGAACTGACGCAACACTCAAATGGGAAGTAAAAGGTGCTGCTGCCAGTCAATCCTAGGAGGGTGATGCCCTCATGGTCTTTAGAGAAAACTATTGGGAAGGTCTAGTCCAACCAAGGAAGCCTCCATGTCAGCTTGGCATCAGTCAACCAAAGTTTCAGAGCTGACACATCGCCCTGTGGAAAGCAAATGGCACCTACCCAGAAAGAAGAGCCAGTCAAAAGGGCCAAGTCAAACAAAAAAGAAGTCATTTTTGGATTAACTCGGGCATATAAGGACCCACTTCTCCCCACGCTAAACAGGGCGCAACTATTAGTTGCACCAGTGTTTTTCTCCCCCAGGTTGAGCCTGGCGCAACTATTAGTTGCGCCAGCACACTTTGGTCCCCATTTATGCCTAGCGCAACTAATAGTTGTGCCACACTACAATCCCCCCCTATTCAGCCATCTCGGAACCCAGCTGTGGAGACTTACACCACTTTTATCTTTTCACATACCTCCTTTTACTAACAGTTTGGCAATTATTTTGTTTATTCATATGCAGGACTAATCCTACATCAAAGCATGCGCCCAAGGAATCGCTTTCTAAAAATATTTTGGGCAAACACATCCTGCAGAGAAACAGGTCCGATGCAAGGAGATCATGGCATAAAATCAAAGTAGAAATACTAAAAATATTTTCCAAAAATAATGATCTAAAGTATCACATCAACCATCCCCAAAATGTTTAAACAAATCCAAATCAAATTCCCAAGAGTACAGAGTTTTCAAAGCTAAAACTAAAAGCCTAGTCCTTGCTTGTGCCCTTTGATTTCTTGCGACGACAAGAGGAGCTCTGGAAGGTCCGAATGTCCCCCACCCTGGACCATGCCTGCAAGATCCTATTGAGCAAAGAACGTGATTCCTTAGCACGGGCACACTGCAAGGCACAGTCAAAGTCATGAGTCAGGATCGGTTAAGGGACAAATGATAATGAAAAGAATGAGAGGAGTAAAGCAGCAAGGTACTCACCGTCTCCACCTCCCTAAGCTCTGCAAGATGACGATGATACTCTGCATATTCCATGGCCGAGTTGAAGTCCTATGTTCAGAACAATATAACATCAGTTGTCAGGGCAATCTTAAAAGCATATGCAAAAGGAAACCGAAATGGAGAGAGATTAGGCCATCAGAAGACTTACCCCTGGAACCACCTCAAGAGGAGGAACACAGGCCGCCTCAGCAGAAAGTAGCGCCTGTCGATCTACATCAGCCACAGAGGCCTGAAAGGAAGCTATCATCCAGGCGCCAGAAGGTCCCATAAACCAAGAGCAGATCACCACTAGGGATACCGGCATGAGAGGTACCCGACGGACCAGCACCCAAAGAGCCCTCGCCTGAGGGACCCACACCAGAAGGGCCAGCACCGAAGGGATCTTCCCCTGACATATCAGCTGCACCCATCCCGCCTTCACCATCTGAATCATCCCTGAGAGCAAACTGTGAACAAAATAAAGATCTGCTTAGAAGGAATGAAGGACCGAACTAAAGCATAAAGGGAACTAATCCAAGCTAAGAAGAATTACCTGGCCGAGAAGACCGCCGAACATAAGGAAATTGGCGCTAGGTACAAAGCGCGGTAAGATAAACCGGTATGGCAGGCACTCGTACCAAAGATGATAGTCGCCGGTCACATGGAGAGCATGAATGGGAAGCCCATTGTTGAAGAAGGCCACGGTAAGCTCCTCGATACTACCAACGGGATACAAAACATTCACCAGAGAATCCACAGGTATGGCATAATGGCCCTGGAATTGGTGCATGACTCGCTCCTCCAGATAATAGAATTTAACCCATGCTCCATAGAAGAAAACGATGCGGCGATTGTTAAATAGGCGGGAAGGGCCTACAGCTACTCGGTCCCAGAAGGGGGATGTAAGGTACGGGTCAGGAAGGATCTGCCCAAGTCAAAAAAAGAATCCAGGCAGTTAGCACATCAGTAAAAGGAGATTCTCGAGCAAATAATAAATAAAGTTGAAAGAGAGTTTTACCTGCTTAGGAACCATCAAGTCGAGTTGGGACCTCAGACCCGTCTCCAAGTGCTTTAAACTTACATCGCGACATCGGGCCTGAGTCCAGTTGCTGAGGAGGGGATAGGTGAGCACCTCCGAGAAAAGAAGCGGGCGCCCAGGGTGGAAGTGATGATATCCCCATACCTGAAAAGGGAGGGCATTGCACAAGAGTAGGTCAGTAGCATATATGGATCATTCAAAAAAAAAAGAATGGCAAAGCCAAAGGATTAAGGAATTACCTCCAAGGCGGCCCAGAATCCAACAACAGACTTTGAATCCCCGGTGGTGACCAGAGACAAATTGTACATCAGCCATGCATACCCTGCCCCTCCCCAATCATACCTGTGGACGTCACCCCAGTTGTCCATCACACTCAGCAGGGCTAGGCTGACTCAACCACCACTCGCATTGGTGAAAAGGGTCTTACCAAGCAGGACCAAGAGAGTGATGCGGGCTAGGACGATCGCCCGATCGAGCGCGATGTATAGCACCCTGTCTCGCTGACCCAGATCCACTAACTCATCAGGCGTGTAAAGCGAGGTCAGCCAAGACATCTTGACCTCGGTGCCATGTGTCTGCCCACGAGGAGGTAGGCCCTAATCAATCGAATGATGTCCTCTCGACTCAGCATCACGAGATCAATTATTGGTATCCCACCTATCCTGATGCCAGTAATCATGGCCCAATCGACGGGCGTCAAAGTCATCTCTGCATATAGCATGTGAAAGGTCATTGTCTCGAGGCAAAACCTTTCAATCAGGGCTTTCAGATAGGCAGCGTCGGCCCTCATGCAGGGCAAGATAGAAATTCTTCGAAGCCCACCTATGCCAGCAAGACCTTCACCACAGGAGGGACATAGAGGTAAAACTCATGGAAGTCGAGCCACCCACCACGAAATACAATGTTGGGTAGGGCGTGCACCCAAGAAAATATGCATCAGACCAAAAGGCAAAGCAAAAACTGCGTAATAGAAATAAATTGAACCTCTCTTTTACCTTGCCCGCTATCCCGAAATTGGAAATGTGGGTATGTTGTTGGTGAAGGAGGCCAACTCAGGCAGCCTCGCCTTGCATCTCGAGCCATGGGTCCGCCCTCTGCTCTACCCAAATGAACTATTCCCCCCGCTGGTTGTATACAATCTCGGGCCCCTCCTCGTGGCCCTCCTCGAGAATATGCTCACCCTCACTCGACATTCTAGAGCAACAAAAAGCAATCACGTCAGAGCAGATCAATGATAAAGAGCCATGATATTCTATGCTGCAAACAGGAGGTAAGTGTGCTCACCCTTCCCCTTTCTTTTCACATATTTTCAAAAATAAGAGATACACATGCCTAAACGACAAAAAGAGAGATCCCTTTTAGGTTGAAAATGCAAAAAAAATCTTTCCTTCAGAAAATGACAAAAATAAATATAAAAAAACTTCCCCTTCCTGTATTCGAAAATAAAGTAAGTTAGAATCAAATAAAATCATTTATGTTTCTAAAGAAATAATAAAAAAGGGCCCTTCTCTCTTACAAAACCAAAAAAAAACCCTTTACTTTGCTTACAAGGAAAAAAAATCCTTGCTTTATTAAAAACAAAAACAAGAAAAACCCGTTACTTTGCTTACAAAAAAATCATCATAAAAAAATCCTTTGCTTTATTCTAATAAAAACAAAACAAAAAAAGGAGAGAAGTCTTGTTTTAGGTCTTTCTTTTAAAACAAAAAAATAGAGAAAAGGTCCTTATGTTTTATAAAAAAAAAAAACAAAACAAAAAAGCCTTTTTCCTTAGTCGATTTTTAAAAATATATATGCAAAAAAATCATCATCATTTTTCTTAACTTTCAAAAAATAGAAAGTAAAAATTATTTCTTTTTCTAATAAAAAAAAATCTTTTTCCTAAATCAATATTCACAAAAATAATAACCCAAAATCCATTGCTTTATATGCAAAATAAAAACAAGAAAAAACACAAACAAAAGGCAACGAAAAAAATCATTCCATATACACAAAAACAACAAAAATATATATATATATATTAAGCACCGTTAAATCCATAAAATAAAAAAATAAGGCATTGCTCGTAAAGAATCATCCACACTTCATCAAATAAACATCCACACCATAAAAATAAACTATCACTCATCAAAGAAGACAAGATCATGATCATATCTACAAGAAAAAGCAAGAAAAATAAAAGAAAATGAGCTTTAATGGTTACCTTTAGAGAGACAAGGGGTCTTTGATCTAGCGTATGCCGATGATCGATCCACACAAGAAAAGCAACGGCGATGCGGCACGTGTAGAGGCAATGTAAAGGAACTCTAGGAGGAGTTGGTTTTCGGTCTCAAAGATAAAGGAGGGGGGAGAAAAATTTGAAATAAAGCCCCCAGCCCGAACTCAGGCTATTTAAATTCCCCCCAGCCAAGCCTGGCGCAACTAATAGTTGCGCCAGCCAAAATTGTGCCCACCTCTTGCGTGGCGCAACTATTAGTTGTGCCAACCTATTTTGAGGCCCCTAGTGGCTTGGCGCAACTATTAGTTGCACCAGCCACTTAGGCCGGGTCTTGGGCCTGGTACGGGCCAGATGAGAAGACCGGTCCCCCCACTCCTTTTGTTTGTTCTGTTGCCCCGACAGGTGCACGCACTCCCAAGGCAGCATTTCGATCATCCTTCGACTTGCCAAGAGAGCCGTGTTAGAATAAAAGCGGACCGAAATCAGTGAGCACCGCGATCCTACACAAGAAAATATAAAGAAAAAATCCAAAAAAATCCCCACAGAGAAGCGGGAAGTATTCACAAGAAAAATCCACATAAAATAATAGTTTCAAATTTCCAAAAAAATCCAATAAATTAATAAACTTTAAAAAATCACATAAAATAACAATTGAAAAATTCAAAAAATTGCACAAAACGATAGAAAAATCAAAAACAGATTTGTATTCCCCATAGTGACGCACACTTGCATGTTTTTCAATGCGGTAAAATGTCAATATTTTATCAGTAATGTAGTTGTGCCATATTAAAGTCCCGAGTCTAGGGTTCACCTCAGATCTTTGGATCCTGCTTTAAGATAGGAGCAATGGTGTCAGTCCCGATCAAACAGTCAATGTTATGATCGAGTCGACTCCACTGCTAAATCTTTGCGATGAGCACTCCATTTTGGATTCATGTGAACTTAAGTGTCTTAAGCTTCAGATTCTTCATTGGAAAAGGTCAATCGTTGGTTGAGACCAACCTATTAAGAATGAGATTACGTGTCAATCAAACTATGTGCAACCATGCATTCAGAAGGGATCATTTCCCTTTTTATTTTCTACGGGCTTAAAGCCTGTATGGGCAGCGGTATCCCTGTAAAGTGTACACCATGCGTCTGGGTATCCGTATGATGGTCGTTTATCCTCGTAAATTATACTCGGGCGGGTCTAGGTCGAGGCTTCCATCGCCTTTATTGTTGTTTATTGCCCCTGATGGCTGCATGATTATGCATAGTTAATTGATGTTTATGATCATTATCGGCGAAAGCCAGGATTGGATGCCCCTTTTTGGGAGACACCCAATGTTTGGTTGGATCTGTTCAAGGTAGTTGAAGCTGGATGCTCTAGGTCATGTTGATCCAGGGCACATTTTCAAAAAATGGCATGTACTCCCAGAAAGCATTGTGGCATCTATTTTACTTCGCTCAGGCAGTCATGCTAAATAAACTTTGGGATCAATGGGTTTGCCCAAAGACCTCGAACCCTGCTTTTAGTAGGGGCACCCGCGAATAGTCCGACGGGGCCATCAAATGCCTCGTAGGATTGGACGTAAATTGTGGAGCCTTGCGTGTGTTTACTTCGCGCCTATCTTTGAATGTGGGTCGATCACCCCTCTTACTCAAAAAGTTGTTGTATTCAGAATGAATTTTAAACATTAAACACCTTCAAAATCATCTCGAGAAGCGAATGTCTTTCCTGACTATAGGGAGTTCACAACTCATTCCACCTCTGCTATGCCCAGTAATGTCGCTAAGCACTTGGGAACCGATTACCTCGAGAAACAAATGTTTAGCCTGACATCCAGGGCTTTCATTTTCTTACCGTGTTACTCGTTTGATGTGTGAAGTTCGTTATGAATGCAGCGGACCCGTCAGTAATGCCTTGGGCCTCTTCAGATGTCTCTTTTTCTTTGACATTCGATCATTAGTGATTGGATACCAAAGAGGGGCATCTGTAGACACCCAAATTTGGCCCAAGGCCCGATCAAAACACCTTTCGAGAGAGTTGCAATTTTGAGCTTTTGATGACATGTATGGAACCTTTAGCCCCCCCTAGAACCCTTAGGAACCTTTCCAAACCCTTAGGAATCACCCAAGATCCATTAGGGACCTGACCTGAACCTTTAGAAATCAATTCTTACCCTTATAACCCATTCTGAACCTAAACCTAACCTTATCAAGCAAATGGTTGAGGAGGGGTACACTGGAAGTAGCTATGGCCCTCTACTATAATCAAATCTTATACCATTGAAAAGTAGAGGTCGTCAGCTTTCCAACGGTCTAAGAATCGCCCTAATCGAAGGTATACGTCAAAAGATACTGTGAACCAAGCCCGGAGGGCATAAGAGTAAAATCAAATGGCCCTCCTAGGGATTTGGCGCAACTATTAGTTGTGCCAGGCTATTTCTCCCCTAAAATGGCCTGGCGCAACTAATAGTTGCGCCAGTGATAATTTTGCCTGGCGTAACTATCAGTTGCGCTATGCCACTTCTCCCAGGATTTAAGCCTGCGCAACTAATAGTTGCGCCAGTATTAATTGTGGACTCCACCCTCGCGAACTAACTTCCAGGCACTATTTAAAACTATTTTACTATACATATGCCTGGTGCAACTATTAGTTACGCCAGGCATATGAATAGTAACCTCTGGATTTTACACCAAAAATTGTGATTGGGGTTTGACTTGTTGACTACCTTGACCTTTGGAGTGTGTTTTACTAGTTTTGTTACACCCGTTCACTACCTATTTGCAACCCCTCAAGTGGCTTAAGGCCTCACCCCATCATCCACCATTGGAGGATCCTTCCACACATCTCAAGGCTCCAAAAACCCTATGAATCCTTAGATGTGAGATTACCTAATTGCTAAACCCATTTAGCTCTTAAGTAGCCTCCTAACCCACCCTTTTCCTATAAATAGAGCCCCCCACCCCTTGTTTAAGGGTTGAGAAATTTTCTTAAGAGAGAAAGAACTCAATGTGAGAAGTTCTTCCTCCCTTTTGTGCACTATTTTTACCCAAATTTCAAAATCTCCCAACCTCATTTTAAGCTTGTTCTTGCTCTGAAACTCTTAGCCTAGGTGTGTGTGATCCCCTAGCCTCCCTCCCTACCTCTTAGCTTCAAGCCTTAGGAGTTAGAACCCCATTTTCCACCATACAAGGCCTTCAAAAGCTCATCAAAGCAAGCCATGCAAGGCTCTCCTATGGTGCTACAAGGGCCCGAGGGCTCCGGCTCTCCCCTTTCTTCTCCTATCTCTTTCTAGCTCCCTCCATCCACCCATTTATACCATTATGCCACCGACGTTTTAGTAGGAATGGAGGGGCACAAATAGGATTCTAAGCCCTTTTGGGCAAGAGGAAGCCTTTTTCTTTTCTTTTACTTTATTTTTGTTTTGGCCATTAGTAGAGACCACGTTAAGCGGGCTGATCGGGTGCCTAACACCTTCCCGATCGATAACCGAAGCCCCTACCCAAGAGCCTTTTGTGTGGACCGGATTCAAAGTTATATTTTTAGCACTTCGGTGCTCATAAAAATGAACTAGGTTTCCCTGGACACCGAAAGCTCTGGGTGGCGACTCTATATTTTTTTTATTTGGGATCGCCACGAATCCTGATTGCTAATGCACGAATCCATAGAAGTGTGCATTTGGCTCTATGTCTAAAAAACTATTAGGATTCATTGTCAGTAGGAGAGGTATCGAAGTTGACCCAGTCAAAGTAAAGCCTATCACAGAAATGCCACCACTGTCTACTGATAAAGAGGTCAAAGGGTTCTTGGGCAGGATACATTATATCGGTCGATTCATCACACAACTGACTCCAATCTGCATGCCTATCTTCAAGCTACTTCGAAAGAACTCACTTGTTGAATGGAACGACGATTGTCAGGCAATATTCAATCAAATCAAGAGCTATCTCCTTAATCCACCTGTGTCTGTACCACCCAAGCCGGGGAGACCACTCTTGATGTATCTCTCCACGATAGAAGTTTCGATGGGATGTGTTTAGGGCAGCATGACAAGATAGGAAGAAGGGAGCAGGCTATCTACTATCTGAGTAAGAAGTTCATTGACTACGAGACGCGCGATTCTCATCTGAAGAAAGCATGCTTAGCTCTTATATGGGCCACTCCGAGGCTCCTCCAATACTTGCTATCCCAAGCCGTTCTACTCCTAGCCCGAATGGACCCATTGAAGTACTTATTTGAGAAGTGCACGATGGCAGCTTTTATTGTCTAAGTTCGATATCACTTACGTCACTCAAAAGTCGATCAAGGGGCAGGAACTCGCTGATCATCTTGCCGGCAATCCATTGCTCGATTATGAGCCCTTGAGAACTAAGTTCCCTGATGAAGACATCATGTTCATGACGAAAGATGATACTGAAGAAGTAGAGGAATCGTGGGTAGTGCACTTTGATGGGGCAGCAAATGCCGAAGGTTAGGGAAGTGGTGCCATTATGATTTCACCGAAAGGATCCCACATACCGGTCTCCATCAAACTTAACTTCCCTTGCACTAATAACATGGCTGGGTACAAAGCTTGTGCAATAGCCCTACAAGCAGCTCTCGATTTGAACGTAACATGCCTTCGAGTTTTTGGTGATTCACTACTGATCATTTGCCAAACGAATGGAGATTGGAAGATGAAAGATGAGAAATTGATCCCTTACCATGAGCATCTCAAGGACCTGATTATATATTTTGAGGATGTCACGCTCTCCTATGTCTCACGAATAAGGAATCATTTTGCCGATGCATTAGCAACTTTGGCATCAATGGTAGAAATCTCGTATGGTGTTGTGATCAAGCCGATCCTGATTGAGCAGAGGAATGAGCCGACCTTCTGCCTCCAGATTGAGGAACCTATAAAGCTGGATGATGAGCCACCTTGGTTCTCAAATATTAAGAACTTCCTCGAGACTCGAGCTTTCCTCGAGGGGACATCCAAAGAGGATATACAAACTATTCAATGTTTAGTGATAGGCTACGTCATTTGTGGGGAATTCCTTTACAAGCGATCGTTCAACAACATTTTTCTCAAGTGCCTTACCAAGGGCGAAGCAGTCAATATCATGAAGGAGATCCACTAGGGAGTATGCGGTGCCCATGTCAGCGGTCACATGCTTGCTAAGAAAATCTTACGACAAGGATACTTTTGGACCACTATGGAATTAGACTGCTGCAAGCATGTTCAGAAGTGCTACAAGTGTCAGGAACACTCTAGTCCGATACACGCTCTGGCCATCGACCTACACTGCATGACCACTCCTTGGTCCTTTTCCACCTGTGGCATCGACATCATCGAAATGATTAATCTGAAAGCCTCAAATGGACATCGATTCATCCTCGTCGCCATCGAGTACTTCACCAACTAGGTAGAGGTAGCATCCTATGCCAACATCACAACCCAACACGTCAAAAAGTTTCTCAAGGGTAATATTGTGTGTCAATTTGAACTACCCAAGGATATTATCACAGACAATGGCACAAAGTTCACGAATAAGCACATTTGGGCCTTCTGCGAGCAATACAAAATCAAGCACCATCGTTCCTCACCTTACCGACCGCAAACAAATGGAGCCGTAGAAGCTATGAACAAAATGATCGTCCGCATCCTTGAGAAGATGGTTGTCACCTATTGAGATTGGAGTGAAATGATACCCTTTGTATTGTGGGCCTATAGAACATAGATCCGTACCACTACAGGGGCAACATCATTCTCCCTTGTGTATGGAACCGAGGTCGTCTTGCCAGTTGAGATTAAAGTACCCTCACTCTGCGTCCTCATGAAATCGGGCCTATCTGAAGCTGAAAGAGAGAGATCTCGCTTTGAACAATTGTACTTGTTGGATGAGAAAAGGCTATTGGCCTTATGTCATACCCAAGTTTACCAAGGGCGAATTACATGCACTTATAATAAACATTCCCGTGATCAAGATCTAAAGGTGGGAGACACTGTGCTAAAGAAATCTTCCCTTCTCTCCACGCCGATCCGAGAGGAAAGTTTAAGCCTAACTAGGAGGGACTTACATCATCAAGGAAGTACTGCCGGGATACGCTATCCACCTCGCCACCATGGACGGAGATTATTTTCCTGAGCCTATCAATGCTGGATATATCCGACGATTCTACTCTTAGTCTATCGCGGCAAGGTAAGTATTGGTGAAACAGATACATGATTGCTTAAGAACCACATAAAAGAGGCAATCATTTCAAACCCAATAACCAAAAAGCATCCCTGAAACGATCATATCTTTTGAGCCTTGGCCTTTCTTTCAATAAACCCTTCCCTGAAAAAAAGAGAAAAAGCATGTACATATACAAAAAAGGAGAGAGAAAGTAAAATTACTATCAAAAATAAAAAAAGATCAGAAAAGCAAAACATAAAAAAGATTGCCTGAAATAAAACAAAGGAACAAAAAAAATGTATATATAGAAAAGAAAGAGAATAGAGAAATCATGAGGCTTGTACAATAAAAGTCCCCCAAGGAAGAAGTGTGTTGTGGAATATTGAAACCATATCAAGGAAACCTTTTTTAGCCCAGCATACCTTCAAATCCTAACCTGGCCCATGGCCAAGCTACACCCTGAAGAAAGCCCTCTTTTTAGGTTCACAAGCAGTTGTAGTATCCATTAAGTCAATACGAGCCTAGTTATGAGACGACACCAAAACCCCATCTAGCCGGCTATGACGGAATTGACGTCTATATCGTGGCTTTCAAAAAAATAAATAAAATAAATAAATAAAATACAAGCTCAAAGCAAGATGGACGTAGTGAAAATTTGAAATGCCACTATGAGTAAAAAGAGTGAGTTTGTACAGACCAGGTGAAAACTCGAAAGGGCGCTTGGGGTAAGAGAGCTAAAACCATGGATGTGGTGAAAACCCGAAAGGGCGCCACGGATAAAAAGAGTGCGATCACGGGCATGACGAAAACCCACATCAGGCATTATAAGTAAAAAGGATTAAAAAGAAAATTTAAAAAAAAAAAAAGAAAGGTTTGAAAAAGAATGATATTGAAAAATGAGGATGAATCCCTTGATTACTCTCCTATGTTACCTCGTTTCCGACTGGGCCGCTCATGTTAGCTCAAATCGGGTCCCAACCAGAACTATCTTTGTAAACTGCTTTGTCAAACGTATGACCCGAGGTAAGAATAAAATGGTTGATTCGATCCAAAGGGATGGACATTCCGACCGTGGTAAAATTCTGAACCTCACTTAGGTCCGACCACATGAAAGGGTTTGACTATGCTCAAAATGGGACCCGTTACTTCGCCTCATTGTTAAGGCATCAAACAATAAAAAATAAATAAATAATAATAATAACAAAAAATAAAAATTCTAAAAAATTCTAAAAAAAATATATATTCCTTTTGTATGCCCATGTACATATTTATGGCATTGTACTTCAATCTAAAAAAATAAAGAAAAAGAACAAAAAAAATCTAAAAACAAATCCAAAAAAATATATATAAATAAATCTTGAAAAATCAAAAAAAATATAGGTAAAAATTTATTTCTTCTGTTAATTAGGATGCATATTGTTACCTCTATAAACAAAAAAAAAAAAAGGAACTGGCATTTTCTTGAGAACGTGCAGGAACATCAAAATGGTCCAAAGGCTCGAAGCTGGCAACCTCTCGGCAATGGACATATCAAATGAAGCATCTCTCCACAGACATTGATCTATTAAGAAAAAAATAGCAAAAGAAATCATTTGGAAAAAAGAAATTTGTGTCTTCATTACGCACACCTACGTACATGTGTGTTTTAAGGCTGTAAAATATCAATATTTTATCGGCAACACAACTATGATAAATTAATGTCCTAAGTCTAGGGTTCACCTCGAATCTTTGGATCCTACTTAAATGTAGGAGCAACGATGTCAATCCTGATCACGCGGTCAATGTTTCGATCAGGTTGATTCCACTGCTAAATATTCGATCTAAGCTCCCAGCCAATAGCATACAGTCATAGAGTGACCTTCAAAATAAATTCCTGGCCAAATTCTTTCCCATGAACAAAACCAGCCAGATGAGGATAAATATTTTGTCATTCACTCAGTCCTCAACTGAGGAGTTTTATGAAGCTTGGGAAAGATTTCAGGAGATGTTAAAACATTGCCCCCACCTCCAAATTCCAATGTGGCAACTTGTCCAAGTATTTTATCAAGGAATTAATTCCAAGAGCAGGGTTATGGTGGATGCTTCCTGTGGTGGTAGTTACCTCCACGAGACAGCTGAGGAAACTTGGGAGTTGTTTGACATAATAGGGGAGAATTCCATGCAGTAGGAGTCTCTGTCACGCAATGACAGCCAAACCCCAACTAAGATGGCGAAAGAGGCTACCTCTAAAGGTGGAATATATGAAGTGAAGATGCAAGGTGATCTGGAGAGGAAGGTGGACAACCTGAGCTTGAAATTTGATAAACTAATGAATGTGATGCAGCCCCGACTGGTTGCACAAGTGGAAGAGGCATGTCTGATATGCTAATCTCCCACACATTCTATTCATGATTGTCCACCTGCCCACCAATTTTCAAATTTTGTTGTGGAGCATGCCAATGCCGCTCAAACTTTTGGGCAGCAGCCTGCTGGGTATTCTTGGAGGAACCACCCAAATCTGAGGTGGAGAGAAGATTCATATCCTCAACTCCAACAGCAGCAAATCGTAGCTCCTTACAGACCCTAGCACCAGTTTAATCAAGGTTACCCACCAAGGCAAAATTTTTTGTTACCTGCCCCACAGTCTAACCAGTTGGCCCTGTCCCTACAACAACCCAGATCCTCTTCATTTGAAGAGCAGAAGCTAGCTTCAATGTAAAGCTTGGGGAACTTGGTGCAAACTGTCAATTCTCATGGACAAAACATAAAGAAGATTGAGGACAAACTAACAGATTTGTAATGCTCTGAATAGGAGGGAGGAAGTAAAATTGCCTAGTCAGCCCCTGACAAATCTGAAAGTTCAGTTTATGATTGGTGATGCATCCTTTACTCAGGAGGAAGCTAGCGCCCAGTGATCCAAATATTGGCAATAAGTGTACCATATGTATGAAAATTCTATTTTGATTTGTGTTCTTTTGAAATCTGTCAGTTATATTTTTAATGTGATGTTTGAGTGCTTATGTTGCTTTGTCTGTGTTGGCATATTTGTCATCTGAATTTACTGTATATGGTTATTGATGAATGGTTGAGGTACCCTTATCATAATTTGCATGAAATTGAGCTGAAAATTTATTTTTAGGATTCTGCAATATTGATGATGTGATGATTGAAAATGGGCATATATATTTTTCATTGTTGAAATGAAGTACCTGTCTGCGGGTTGGTGCTCATGCACAGTGGTTGGGTGCACAATAGCATGGATGCACTAACCAATGTGCTGCATTGAGCTAACAAAGTAAATGGTGTGAAGAAATGCTGTCATGCAGATCTAGAGGACTTAAATTTGCTGTGTGAGCTATCTCTTAGCTTGCTCGTGCGCTAAAACACCCGAGCAATGGCTGTAAAAGTACCTCGCGGAGTTACTTTCTGCTCCATGAGCCCAAGTTGAGTGTAAAAGTGTACTACATGTGGTGTAAGCCCTAAGCAGGTGACGGTATGTTCTGACACCACATTGGTGCAGCTTCCACTATCCATGACTACCCTACAACTCTTTGTCCCACATGTGGCAAAGGTGTGGAAAATATTCTCCCTTCGCCAATCCTCCTTTTCATCCTGTTGAGGTTGTGTAAAGGCACACCTCACAACTAGAGCGCGACCCATGTCATCACCTTCCTCGTCACTAGGTGTGGCATTTGGCTCAAAGACCTCTTCCTCATAAACTCCTTCACTTTCTTTTCCTTCTCCATCGATGAAAAGATTCCTTTGTGGGTCCCTTGTAGGGCATTGGGCAGCAAAGTGACCCAATCCTTGACATTTATAGCATTTAACATGAGACCCACTCTTCGAGGATTCTCCGACTACACCCTTACCTTTGTCAAACCTCACATTAGTAGATGTGGGTTGCGTGGGTTTGGCAAGCAGATTCCCAGCACTGGATCTCACTTCGCCGGTACGGAGTTGACCGAGGTGAAAATCAGATCATCTAGTCACCGCCATTTTCAAATATCATTCAAGGTCTTGAACGACGGTGTAACAATCGACGAGTCTCCACAGGGTGGGAGACCAACTCTTTTTACAAGTCAAGTCTCAATCCAGTGCAAAATCTGGATAGAGTGAGTTGAGGGTCTTCGGATACCTTGGCTCTCATCATAAATTCCTCAAATTTTCTTATGTAATCGGAAACGGGCATACTACCTTGGCGCAGATTTTGTCATTGGTCAAGGAGACGATAGTAGTATGAAGAAGGAGCATACTTCTCTATAAGTCATTCCTTCATGTCCTCCCAATGGGTAATGGGAGTATAACCCGCATCCTGGGGAGTACACCTCTCCCTTCTGCATTCAATTCCCCTCTGTTGAAGGAAATTATAAGATTAAATCCTCCACCATCAATATGTTGCCTTCGTTTCATGGGCTTAGTAAAGAAGATCCCTACAAGCATATAGACCAATTTTTAGCACTTTGCACTACCTTCAATATTGCTGGCTTGGGACCTAAGGCCACTAAACTGAGGCTTTTTCCTTTCTCATTAAAGGAATCATATTCATAGCTTTCATTTATCCAGTATGTGACAAAAAAATATATAAATTAAATACGAGCATATCATTTATGTTATCCCATGATTCAAGTCAAGCATATAACTTTGCATTCGAAATTTCCCAACCTTAAGTCACGTCAAGCACACGTGTCGATTCTAACACGCTCAATCAAGCATTTTCCTCGTGTCTTTCTCCTAAACCACAAGGCCCATTACACATCTTAGTCATCAGTACTCAATGCATTCACACGCGTATGACTCACAAGCACCCAAGTCAAGTCCCAAGCACACAAGTCAAGTTAGGCTGAAATAGAGTTTCTCGCTAGAGCATAGTTTATTCCCACTCGAGCATACCCCAGTGGCACGTACACAACACGCTCGAGCAGTTTTGACCCGAGCCGATTTAGCATAAGAATCCCACTCGAGCGTAGGCTTCAGGTGATTTCCTGCTCGAGAGATTCAAATCACGCTCGAGCGTATTCCTAGTACCAACCCTAAATCCCGCTCGAGCAATTTTGATCCGAGCTGAACTGGTCTAAAATTCCTGCTCGAGCATAGTCTTCAAGTCTTTTTCAGCTTGAGTGGCTCCAATCACACTCGAGCACATTTCTCACCACAAACCCTCAATCACGCTAGAGCAGTCATGACCCAAGTTATTTTGACCTACAAATCCCGCTCGAGCGGTGGCTTTAGGTGATTTTATGCTTGAGCGATTGTAAATTACGCTCGAGCGTACTTCACAAATCTGCTCTCTTTTACAGATCCCAATCTCAGCTTAGGCTGACCTCTTAGGTCTCTCAAGCCTGCATAAAGGCACGCCCATGATACTACATTCACTTCATTACTCTCTTACGAGATTCTCTTTCAAACTCATCCAAGTACACACAATAATCTCACGCATTGATGAAATTTAAACTTGCTATTTATCCCCAAATTTTAAAGCACATGCAAGGGTTCCAACGATCGAACCAAAATGCATCCATTCTCGCGATTCTCACGCGTTCAATCTGTGGAAGCTTTGCATGCGGCTTCGATTATCAATCAATCGATATCAAAACTCAAACTCTAAAGCAAACCGCATGCGTTACGAGGGTTACCTTTATTAGTTTCCTCTCATGCACAGTTCTACTTCTGGCCGGCGTTGGATTAACATCGTCGAAGTGTCGATCCTACAATTCATTCAATGCTCTTCGCCTAAATCAAGTGAACCATCGAGTGTGGGGTTCTCAATGGTTATAGAGATCAATTTCTAAATGGATCTTATCCTATCTACTTTCTGTACGGGTTCGAATGGACTATTGGTTCTAATGGGTCCTAAGTGACCAGCTTTCCACTAGCACTTGCATTCAAGGTGGTTTAGAGGGATTTTAATTCTAAACACACCCAAGATGGGTTTTGTTTCCAAAGGGTAGTGGGTATTAGGTCAGATAGATCTCTAAGTGAAATTAGCCCCCATATAAGTCCTAAGTGCATTAGCATTCATGTGGGTCCCCTTAGTGGACAATTTCTAAGTGAATTTCCCCAATCAGAGGTCCAGCGGTTAGTGACACACCACGTGTTCTGAAGTACACTGACGTGACTCAATAGGGTGTCACATCCTCCCCCTCTTATGAGAATTTTCATCCTCAAAAATTGAGGGCAGTGGTCTGTTACGGAGGGTATGTCGGAGTTGATATGTTTCCTAGTATTCTACATCATGTTGTTAAAACATTCAAGTATGAACTTGTTTTCATGACAATAACCTAGAAGATTCTAAGAAGAATCTATATATCTTGCTATGCAATGAACTCGAGAACGAGCAATGCATGGAAAAGACAATTGTATTACTATGAGCATAGTTGAGTTTGTTAAGGGCAAAGACTTTTTTTTTATGAGAGGTAAACTTTAGGACTGAATTTAACCATTTGGAGGACATACAATATTTCATTCATTCATTGATAGTAATTGATGAGCAACCTATTACAACATACAAATCTCAATATTTCAACATTTTTAGTTTATATATAATGAATTGTGCATCATTTTATAATCATCAAAAGAATTAGAAGAATGGCATAGAACTATGAAATTTTCTTAGGTTTCGTAGGTTCACCTGGCGGTTCTGCAGCTAGTTCTTGGTTACGTCTCGCTCCGGAGGTAGATGACCAATGCCCGATGCGGAAGCTCCCTGAGTAAACCTTGAGGTATACTCTGACGTGTACGCTTTGGCATGAGCCAAGAACGGTGTGGTGGCCGTCGAGTAAGCTTTCTCCAGTAAGTGTGTGAGGATCTCCTCATGGTAGTCAAGCCTTTGGGGAAGCATGTGGTTGTCGTCGCATAGGGTGGATAATTGAGTCTATGTTTGGTGGTGCAAATGCTGGAGGATTTCCATTGGGCGGTTGGACTCCAGAAGAGTAAGGACATCACTGTGAGGTCCCTCTGGTGGCTGGGTCGGGGTCTGTTGAGTGCCCTCGGCTATGGTTTCGGGTTGGGCTGGTTCTTATTGGGCACCCACCTATAGCCGTCGAAGGCATCGATTTTTAGTGCTGAGCCATAATGTTTTTAAGGTCTGACTCCAGTCGCACATTGTCCATTGGCAGACATTACCGATTCATCGCTCTTCACAAGCCAAACCTCGATGGGGTTCATCTTCCTCGGTGTCGTCATGATTCTCTAACATTTGAGAAATAAGTCGGGCATAGGGCATGTAGTTTATTCATTTGGAGGTTGTGACGGCCTCATTAATCTGTGCGCCAGCATAAAGGCATGGTGACCTTAGAGTTGGGCTTGTGGCTAACAAGAAGGCAGGCGGACCTTATAGCTAGCTATGTAGCACGTGGGCGCAGAGGCACGTGGCCCTGCAATGCGTGCATGTGTCCCTTATACACGATGCAACATCGACTAGACGCATGTGGGACATGAAATGCGGTGCTCCGCGGAGGGGCACGCGACCTGGTGCTAAGAGGGCATGCGACATCCTAGTGCCATAAGGCACGTAGTGCGGTGCTCAGCATAAGGGCACGTGACGTGGTGCCAAGAGGGCACGCAACATCTTTTTGCCATAAGGCACATAGTGCGGTGCTTCGCGTAAGGGCAAGCGACGTGGTGCCAAGAGGGCACGTGAGGTCCTAGTGACATAAGGCACATAGTGCGGTGCTCCGCGTAGGGGCACGCGACGTGGTGCCAAGAGGGCACACGACATCCGAGTGCTACAAGGCATGTGAAGCGATACTATGATGGCACGCGATGTGGTGCAAAGAGGGCACGCAACATCTAACTTGTATGACAAGCGATGCAGTGCTAAGAAGGAACGTGATGCGGTGCCAAGAGGGCACGCAGCATCTGGGGGCAATGACAAACCCGACTTAGTGTCGAGTGGGCACAACACAGAGTCACAACTCAGACGTGATGTGGTGCCATGATGGTACACTATGTGGTGCCATGAGGGCATGCGACATGAGGTCATGAGGGCCTTGCGACATGGTCACGACATCGACGTAACATGGTCATGACACGGATGTGACAGGGTCGCGACACAGTGCTATGTGGGCATGAGGCCATGAGGGCCTCGCGACATGGTCACGATGCGGACACGATGTGGATGCGACGCGAACGCGACACGATCTCAAGTGACGCTAATGCATGACCTCACAAGACGTGGGTTTAGAGGATGGCACTGTGTGCCACCAGTAAAAGATCATGTGCCATGATTAATGCCAAACCACCTACCTTTGCAGGTGTGTGCCACAGGCAGAGGGTCGTGTGCCATGGTGGTATGTCAAACCAAGGGGTTTGAGGTTCTTCTGCTGGTTAGCTCAAGTTGGTGTTTAGACCATACTTGGGGAAAGGGAGCTGTGGAGCTATTCTCCCATACATGGGGCCCTGTGTTGCGGGATGAGCGCATGGGCTTTCTAGGTTAGGGGTGGGCCTAGAACGTCGATGTAGTGATGCGGCATTGCGATGATGCCATGTGTCACCTAGGGTGAGGTTATCATGTGGCCCCGAGCCGGCGTCGCGGTGCACATGGGTCGATGACGTCACGAGGGCACTCAAGGGCTACGTGGGATGCAGTGGTGCGCACTAGCTGAGGGCCTAATGTGAATGTGTGCTGGTCATGTGGGCCACACACGATGCTCGATTTTGATAGCATGAAGAGCTGCATGCTACTCCAAGTGTGCTGGTCGTGTCGGCCACACACGATGCTCGATTTGGATAGCATAAAGAGCTGCATGCTACTCCATGTGTGTTGGTCGCGTGGACCACACACGATGGTTGGCTTGAATGACATGAAGTGATGCATGCCACTGTCACAAGCGAGAAACTAGTGTGTTGCATAGGTTGAAGCTAGGCAGGCCAAGTGGCACTGAGGTGCTGGCCTGCGTGTCACGGGTAGACACGATGCATTGAGAGGGTTTATCTCGGATGAAGGAAATCACGATGCGGGAGTTCCTATCCACTAGGCGGGTGGAATCAAAGTGATGGTCGGATACATTAGTCTTGCTATGCGCGGCAGTGAGACATTACACGAGTGTGATAGTCAGTGTTAGGTTATGCCTCTTGAAAAAACTAATATAT
Source organism: Chloranthus sessilifolius (assembly GCA_021018995.1). NCBI lineage: Eukaryota > Viridiplantae > Streptophyta > Magnoliopsida > Chloranthales > Chloranthaceae > Chloranthus > Chloranthus sessilifolius. The sequence goes on from CM037591.1 coordinate 80,729,975, forward strand.
GAGTTAGGCTAGCCTCACTGTAGCGGTAGCGAGGCGCCTCACGGGCGTCAAAAAAGTTACCCCATGACATTTGGCATCAGCGCCAGATCATTTCGATTAGGACTATATTGGCAATACAGAGCAATGAGGTGCACTCTTATTTTGTGACAACCAGAGTTACTTGTGTGCAGTTGAGTTGCATGTCTGCGATTGAGTCGCACACAAAGGGACGGTACTAGTGGATTATATGTCGTAAAAATATTCTCGATACTAATTGGCCATGTGACCCACGCGTTGAGTTAGCGGGTCGGTCCAGGATGGATGAACGCTAGTGAATCCAACCTGAGACATTGGATCATGTTGGTGTTGAGAGCACCGTTTCCATGGATGGCAAGGAGCAGGTAGGATGCTCCATCCTCACTTGAGGAAGCTGAGATTTTGGAATCGGTCGCTAGTATATGACATGAGGGTCTAGACCGCTGGTATGTAGCAATGTAAGGATCGATATGTTGCGATGGGCCAGGATTGAGGATACAATTAAGCGAAATGTCGTAAGAACTGGATTGAGCTAGGTTGAACCAGTGTAGGGGTCAGAAGCTCATTGCTTTGTTGTGTGACGATAAGGCACAACATCCATGAGAGACGGATGGCTGGACGAAGATCGAGCGTGGCTTTAGAGGAAGCCAACGAATAAACCAGATGGGTACCTTCAGAGGAAGCGAGTCCCTGGTGATCCAGTATAGCTTCAGAGGAAGCAAATACGTGAGCCAGATGAGTATCTTTAGAGGAAGTGAGTCCCAGGTGATCGTTGAAATATATGGTCTACGAGGAGGACCGTAGGTCGAGTTGCAAGAGGTGACTCGATTCAAGTTGGTTAAGACAGAGGTCGAGGTACTATAGTGTGAGAAGCATAGAGCTTCGTTGATTGAGCAAGGTGCTCATGGCAGGCTCTTGGGTGAAAACACAGAGGTGTTGAGGTACTAGAGCACTGCAGGATCGTTGAGGGCTTGTGTGCTAATCAAGTCTAAAGGTCTGAGAAAGCTGGGTTTTGTCGGTTGCTATGATTGAAAGATATAAGCAGTGTTGCGAATTTTAGCATTGTGAAGCATAGTGCTTTATTGGGTTGGGCGTGGTCGCTCACCGGCAGTCTCTTGGGTGAAGACACGTGGTGTCGAGGTACTAGAGCTATAATTTTGCTCAAGTTAAGGCAGCTTGGGTGATAGTCGTGGTTGAAAACATATGTCATGGTACTGGATTTCTACAAATCATACGCATGTCGAACTCTTGGGTGAAGACACAGAGGTGTTGAGGTGCTAGACGGCAGTGTAGATGAAAGCTAGACGCTTGGGTGAAGATGAACTGTTGAGAACCTAGTGAGCTATGATGCGCAATGAGTTGCGTAAACTTGGATGCTAATGATCGGTTTGCTTCTGATTGTATGAGGAACTAGTATATAAAGATACCTGGGTGAAATATTGACTGGACCAAGTTGGCCAGAACACTACGTGGGGTGAAGACACATAAAAGATGGTCAAGGCCTATTATGCCATAGAGGTTGCATTTAGCTCATCATGATAAACTATTAGAATTGTGCCTGGGTGAAGACAAAGGATAGTAGTCGAGGTACTGGTACAAGTACAGTTTGATGCGCGTTGCTTGTCCTTGGATTGGTGTGAGAACGTCTTTGTAAAAGGCTACAATTGTGTTGAGGGACTGACACAGGAGTTCGGCTATTAACGAGGACGTCAATGCATTGAGTGGGGGAGAAAATGTGACAAAATCACAAAATCACGCCCCTGAATGTGACAGAATCACGCCCCTGAATGTGACGAAGTCACGCTCCTCGTGCATAGAGATGCACAAGGATCAACTAGCAGGTAAGGTGGGAGGGCCTTGTAGCTAGGTTGAGTCAAAAGCAAGCTTGAGAAACATGGTCTTGAAGGCATGATCGATGTACTAAGATGCTTTGAAGGTAAAAATTTGCTAGGCAAACTCTTGGGTGAAGACACATAGTGTCGAGGTACTAGTGCGAGCCATAATCACTAATGCTTGGGGCATGCATAGTGATAGATTACGTTGATGTGGAACCACACGAAGTAGCATAGTGATGGATTGTGCTGGTGTGGAGCCACGCAAAGGATCAATGCATTTCTAGTCTATAAGTGTGGATGAGACCAAGATGAGATAGCAAGGAGGTACCAAACCTCGAGGCTAGACATTGGTGGAGACCTTGCATGGAGTGAAGACTGAGGTCGAGGAACTGATGCAGGTCTTGGTGTCAATGTGGACATTGACACAGCCAGATTGGTGGATATGGCATGGTCATTCCCATGAGATTTCACATCAACGAGGATGTTGACCTTATTGAGTCGGGGAGGATTTGACAGCCTCATTAATCTATACGCCAACATAAAGGCATGGTGACCTTAGAGCTGGGCTTGTTGCTAGCAAGGAGGGTGGACCTTATAGCTAGCTATGTAACGCATGGGCGCAGAGGCACGTGGCCATGCAATGCGTGCATGTGTCCCTTATACATGATGCAACATCGACTAGACGCATGTGGGGCATGAAATGCGGTGCTTCGCCAAGAGGCACGCGACGTGGTGCCAAGAGGGCACGCGACGTCTTGGTGTCATGAGGCACGTAGTGCAGTGCTCCGCATAAGGGCATGCGACGTGGTGCCAAGAGGGCACGTGATGCCCTGTTGTCATAAGGCACGTAGTGCGGTCCTCTGCATAAGGGCACGCGATGTGGTGCCAAGAGGGCATGTGACATCCTGGTGCCATAAGGCACATAGTGCTGTGCTCCGTGTAGGGGCATGCGATGTGGTGCCAAGAGGGCCAGCTGCGTCTGGGTACTACAAGGCACGTGAGGCGGTGCTATGACGGCACGCGATGTGGTGCCAAGAGGACACACGACATCTAACTTATACGATAAATGATGCGGTGCTAAGAGGGCACGTGATGTGGCGCCAAGAGGGCACGCGGCATCCGGGTGTAATGACGAACCTGACTTGGTGTCGACTAGGCACGAAACACAGTCACGACTCAAACGTGATGCGGTATCACAAGGGTACGCCATATGGTGCCATGAGGACACGCGACATGAGGCCATGAGGGCCTTACGACATGGTCGCGACACAAATGCGACATGGTCGTGACACAGACACAGCATGGTCGTGACACAGTGCTATGTGGGCATGAGGCCATGAGGGCCTCGCGACATGATCGCGATGCGGACGTGATGCGGACGTGACATGGTCGCAAGTGACGCTGATGCGTGACCTCACAAGACATGTGGGCTTGGAGGATGGCACTATGTGCCACGAGCAGAGGATCGTGTGCCACAATTATTACCAATCCACCTGCCTTTAAAGGTGTGTGCCACAGGTAGAGGGTCATGTGCCATGGTGGTATGTCAAACCAAGGGGTTTGAGATTCTTCTGTTGGTTAGCTCAAGTTGGTGTTTAGACCATACTTGGGGGAAGGAAGCTATGGAGCTATTCTCCCACACATGGGATCCTGTGTTGCGAGATGAGTGCATGGACTTTCTAGGTTAGGGGTGGGCCTAGAACATCACTGCAGTGATGCGACACTGCGGCGATGCCATGTGTCTCCTAGGGTGAGGTTACCATGTGGCCCCGGGCAGGTGTCACAGTGCACATGGGTCGGTGACCTTACGAGGGCACTCAAGGGCTACGTGGGATGCAGTGGTGCGCACTAGCTGAGGTCCTGATGTGAACGTGTGTTGGTCGTGTGGGCCATACACGATGCTCGATTTGGATAGCATGAAGAGTTGCGTGCTACTCCAAGTGTGCTGGTTGCATGGGCCACACACGATGCTCGATTTGGATAGCATGAAGAGTTGCACGCTACTCCATGTGTGTTGGTCGCGTGGACCACACACGATGGTTGGCTTGAATGACATGAAGTGATGCATGCCACTGTCGCAAGCAAGGAACTAGTGTGTTGCATAGGGTGAAGCTAGGCAGGCCAAGTGGCACTGACATACTGGCCTACATGTCGTAGGTAGACACGATGCATTGAGAGGGTTTGCCTTGGGTGAAAGCAACCACTATGCGGGAGTTCCTGTCCTCTAGGCGGGTGGTATCAGAGTGATGGTCAGATACGTTAGTCTTGTTGTGCATGGCAATGAGATGTTTGACGAGTGTGATAGCCAGTGTTAGGTTATGCCTTGTGAAAAAACTAGTATTTGAGTTAGGCTAGCCTCGCTGTAGCGGCAGTGAGGCGCCGCACGGGCGTTGAAAAAGTTATCCCGTGACAAGGTGGTCATGGTCATATACTATGCTATCAAATATCAGTCTAGGTGCATTAAACCAACGGTCCCAGTGTGCTGAAAATAGGGCTTATAATAAGGGTCCTCTCCGTTCTTGTTCATCCTGAAGAGGGTAAAGGTTCTTCCTAAATACATCATCTAATGGTCACATCACGGGCGACAATTGGGCTCTACAGATAGTACCATTGACCACCATACCGTCATTGGCTATTTTAGTGGCAATGCAGTGAAACAGTATGTCTTTGGGGTGTGGCTGGGATTGACCCTGGCTATCACGGAAGTTCATAGTACTACCTATGGTCTTAGCGAGGTCACGGACATCAATGTGGAAGGCCCGATCATCAATTTTGGTGGTGAGTGTTTCGACATGGTCGCCCTGTCCGATTTCCATGTTTTGGTAAAACAATCAGATGAGTCGCGGGTAGTAATCTGTGTGAAAAGGCTAAAGCAAAACCACAAGTTTTTCTTGGCATATATAGTTGATTGCCCACGAGGTAGTGTCCTCGTCAGTGAAGAGATCCTGACTAAAAGACCACTCGGATTCAATGGTCTTGTTGCTCCACCATGCGACTGGTTGTTCTAGGGTCGGTTCCAAGGTCAGTTCTAGGACATTCTATGATCATTTCAAAGATTACAGTTTTGGGGTCGATGATTTAGAGGGTTTAAACACCGTTTACTTCTTGGAGGTCATGGAGTAAAGAAAAATGAAAGAAATTCCAAAATTTCAACGAGCTAGGGGTTTCTAGGGTTTTACCAGTCAAAAGGAAGGTGTGCACAAGATCAAGGGCCTGAATTCGGAGGAATCTTGCATAAGCGTGAAGAAATGGAATCCCCTATAGAAGATTAGGGCCTCTTCTTGCGGAGGAAGGAAGAAAACAAGCTTGGAAGTGTTTTGAAAGCTCGCAGGAATGAACATAGGGGTTTTCGCCCTATTTATCAATCCGATGGCCGCTCGAGCAGTCTCGAAGCATGCTTGAGTGTGTTTTAAGTGGACGCTCGAGTGAGATTTTCACGCTCGAGCGGGCCAGTCCCAGGTGTGGATCTTTTGAATGCCCTCCCTCCTTGCACATTGTACATTGTCACCAAGTTACCTATGCTCATATTACATATGCTTGTATCCATAAAAAACAAATTTTCCTCAGTTTAAGATATGAAGGGGTACATTTGTTACATATATAGGTTTCCATACAATCTTAACTCATTTCGATGGATTACATTATTTTTTAGCATTAACAATTTTAAACAAACAGATTCGGGTAATGGTCTCGAATCTCCGCCTCTTATTCCCATGTCATTCCGCGGCGGAATGGTTGCACCACTGAATTAGAACGAGTGGGATGCTCTTGGTTCTTAAAGTTTGTTCTCTACGATCCAACACCCTCACCAGTTCCTCTATTAGTGTCAAGTCTTCTTCGACCTCAATAGGCTGGTAGTCTAGTACGTGCGACATGTCCCTCACGTATTTTCTTGGCATTGAGGCGTGGAACACGTTGTGGACGCTTGATAGTTGTGGTGGTAGGGGGACACGATAGGCTACCTCGCCAACACGGCTTAATACTTCAAAAGGACCAATGTACCTTGAACTAAGTTTCCCTCGCCTGCCAAATCACATCACGCCCTTGGTTGGTAAGATTTTTATAAAAATGTGATCTCCCAGCGAAAAAGAATTTGACTGTTAGTCCTATGTCGATTAGTTTGATACATGAAACAATCTTAAGCAAGAGGATTACCTGAAAGTTTACATTTGTTCCCTTAAGATTCGTGTAACTCTTCTGGCAGATTTGAGCAACTTTCAAACATTCACGTATAAGTTGAAGCGTTGCATTGGTGCTCTCAATAAGTTCTAGGCCCAGTAAATCATGCTCTCCGACCTCTTCCCAATTGAGTGGAGATTTACATCGACGGCCATAAAGTGCTTCAAAAGGAGTCATCCCGATGATGGTTTGATAGCTATTATTGTACGCGAACTCGATCAAGGGCAAGTGCTTGTCCCATGATCCTTGAATGTCTAACATACAAGATCTGAGTATATCTTCTATTACTTCATTTACCTTTTAATTTGTCCATCAGTCTACGGGTGAAAAGCTGAGCTGAATTCTAATTTGGAACCCATTCCCTCTTGTAAACGCTGCTAAAACTGGGATGTGTAGAGTGGGTCCCGATCTGTAACGATGCTTGAAGGTATGCCATGCGGCCTTACAATCACCTTCAAATATAATTCAACAAGTTTGCTTGTAGTGTAACACGTACTATGTGGAAGGAAGTGTGCTGACTTGGTTAGTCTGTCAATAACCACCCAAATAACGTTATGCCCCTTCTGAGTTCTCGGCAAACCGAGTATGAAGTCCATTGAAATATTCTCTCATTTCCATTCAAGAACTGGCAGGGGCTGCAATAAACCAGCAAGGTGTCTGTGGTTAACTTTGACCTGCTAACAGACAAAACATCTCGCTACATGCTCGACAACATCTCTTTTCATTCACTTCCACCAAAAGTTCTTCAAGTCTTGGTATATTTCAGTGTTTCCCGGATGTATATCATATTCAAATCTATAGGCTTCTTCCAATACCTCATGCCGTAACTCACTATCGGTCGACACACATAATCGGCCTCTAAACAATAAGGAGCCATCATCCTTAATAGAAAATTATGGCTGATTTCCATTGTCTATACCCTGCCTGATAGCCATAAGCTCTGGATCTTTCAATTGGCTTTCTATGATCCTTTCGAAGATGATTGATTTGATCCTGATATTGGCTAACAGTGCTTCGAATTCCTTCACTTCGAACTGAGTGTCACCTGAGATCAAGTCCTGAAGCAGTTTCCATTGATGTAATCTAGCCACAAGATGTGACAGCTGAGCAGAGTATTTTCAGTTAAGCACATCAACTACCACATTTGCTTTTCCTAGATGGTACTGGATGACACAGTCATAATCCTTGAGAAATTCCATCCATCTCCTCTGCCTCAGATTAAATTCCTTCTGGATAAACAAGTATTTGAGGCTCTTGTGGTCTATAAAAATTTCAAAGGTCTCACCATAGAGGTAATGCCTCCAGATATTTAAAGAAAATATGATCGCTGCAAGCTCCAGGTCATGTGTAGGGTAGTTCTTCTCGTGGTCCTTAAGCTGCCTTGACCCACAAGTGACTACTTTATCATGTTGATTCAACACACAGCCTAACCCACTGTGGGAAGCATCGTTGAATACTGAGAATCCCTCACTGGCTGATGGTAGGGTAGGTACAGGTGCAGAGGTCAATTTCTTTTTCAACTCTTGAAAACTCTGCTCGCATGCTTCAGTCCACTCAAATCTAGAAGTCTTCCTGGTGAGACGTGTGAGTGGTTCAGCTAGCTTTGCAAACCCTTCAACAAATCTTCTGTAGTAACCAACTAACCCCAGAAAACTACGAACTTCAATTATAGTTATGGGCTGATCCCATTTCACTACCACTTCTATCTTTGCAGGGTCGTCTTCTATACCGGCCTTTGAAATAATGTGCTTGAGGAAACTCACCTGCTCTATCCAGAATTCACATTTACTAAGCTTCGCATACAGCTTAGACTCTCGCAAGGTTTGGAGTGTTAAGCATAAGTGCTACTCATGCTCTTCTCTTGACCTTGGGTAAATGAGAATATCGTCAATAAAAATAACGGCTCATTTATCCAAATAAGGCTTGATCAATCTGTTTATGAGGTCCATGGAGGATGCGGGCGTGTTGGTTAATCCGAATGACATGATGAGGAACTCATAATGGCCATATTGTGTTCTAAAAGCTGTTTTTGAGATGTCCTCATCTTTCACTTTCATCTGGTGGTAACCAGACCTCATATCGATTTTGGAGAAAAACTTTACTCCTTGTAATTGATCGAAAAAATCGTCGATTCTAGGAAGCAAGTATCAGTTCTTGATTGTCAGCTTGTTCAGTTGTCCGTAGTCGATGCATAGATGCATAGAACCACCTTTCTTCCTAACAAATAGCACAGATGCTCCCCATGGAGACACACTCGGCCTAATAAAACCCTTGTAAAGAAGCTCTTGCAATTGTTCCTTTAGCTCCTTTAATCCGCAGGTGCCATTCGGTATGGCGCCTTTAATACCGATTTGGTATCGGGAGCTAAGTCTATTTCAAATTCTACTTCTCTATCATGCGGTATCCCCGATAATTCCTCAGGGAATATATCAGGAAAGTTAGATACAACCGGAATGTCAGACAGTTTAACTTTTGGTCTTGTAAGAATGCTTGATAACCTTGACATCCCTTATTGAGAAGTCTCTCGGCCCTGATGGCTAATATCAACGGTGCTACTTCAGTTGGGCACCATAGAATTTGAAGGGCTTTCCCCCTCCTAGGTCGAAAGGTAACGACCTTCCGAAGACTGTCAATGATGGCATGGTTCTCGAATAACCAGTCCATATCCAATATAATATCAAACCCTTGCATGTCCAGAAGAATTAACTCTACCTTGGTCTCAGGGTCTTCGATAAAAGCAACCACTGATCGACATATGTGATCGGTCTTCATAGACCTTCTGGTTGGGACTGAGACTTTTAGTATGAAGTGTAAAGGTTCAAGTTTGATACACAGTTTCACTACGAATTCTGGTGTTACAAATCAGTGGGTAGACCCTGGGTCTATCAACACTCGAGCCTTGTGATAGCCGATATCCATCGCAGTATCATTCTTGAAATACATTGATATAGTACCTGAGTTTTATATATACGTGTAGGTAATTAAGTGGTGAGTACACTAGTAATAGTCCTAATACCACAAGTAGTGAAACAACAATGACAGTTCGAAATAATGCACCTTCTTCATCTAAAATGCGAAGAATTTGAAATGACTCATAATAAGAAATTTCTATACCTTGGATGACATCAATGGCGGCTTGTGTATCTTGAGTTGACACTACATATGCTCAGCCTTGCACTGAAGGCCTTAAAGATCTTTGAATCATCGTCCATGCAGTTGGTTCTCCTTTCATTTCTGGGCATTCTCTAATTCGATGCCCCATTTTTCTGCACTTAAAGCAAGCGCCCTTCGTTCTCCAGCATTCCTCAGTTTTGTGTGCATTCCCGCACTGTGCACATGCCACTTTCGTCATGGAAGAGGCAAGATTAGAAGTAGTGCGAGTTGTCGCCGCTGGTGTCGCTCTTAGTACTGCCATGGTTATCGGGCTTGATGCACTAAGCGGTTTTGGAGGTAATGACAGCAATGCTTCCGGATTGAACGACCTCGACTATGCCGTAGGAGTCGCTGGTGACGGTGGCAGCATCAAGTACTTAGGCCTCTTGCTGGCATGTCCCGAATCAGCTGTTTGAGTTTGAGCCTTCCTATTTCTTATATGCTCATCTCTCCTTCTATAGATATCTTCAACCTTCCTTTCTACTATGAGAGAGAACCTTACTACCCGTTCATACGTCGTTGGCTCAAATAGGGTTATTCTTCCCCTAATAATTGGTTTCAAACCATACTCATCTTTTTGTGTTTTCATCAACTCAGTGGCTATTAAACCGGGTGTAAAACGAGACAAGTGGGTGAACTCAGTCTCGTATTCCCGCACACTCATTGATCCTTGCACCAGATTTGCAAACTGTATCTCCAATTGTCGTTTCTCCGGTGCCAGAAAATATTTCTCATAGAAAGTGGTTGTAAACTCTGCCCAAGTCTAGGGTGTTCCTTGTGTACGTGTCCTTTCTACTGATTTCCAATCGGCTTCGCCTTCGAATTGGAATGAGGACCAACTCAACCTTTCCTCTTCTGTACACCTAATTCTTTGTAAGACCTTTTCCGTCTGGTTCAACCATTGTTCTTCCTCCATCGGATCAGCCTGCCCATAAATACTAGGAATCCTCATCCTCCTACACTCTTGAAAACCTGATGGGTGATGTCTCTCCGAAAGTAATGCTACTACATTCACCACTGTCTCCAACAATTGTTGGTTGTTATCATTCCTTGGAGCGTTCTCATTATTGTTCCCCAATCCGGATGCATTATTGTTGTTTATGGGGATCTCATTTTCTCCAGGTACATCGTTGTTGGTATTAATAGGGATTGCATTCCATCCCGTGACGAATCCATGTCTACTTGGGGTGGCTCTTATATTGAGGGTCCTTGGTCTCCCCCATTGAGGTGGCATGTTGACCTGTCACAGCCATACAACTCTGTAGATCGATTCGAAGACTAGAGTCTCAGTTCCGATCCTAATATTATCACCGTCACTTAGGCTATAGCTCTGCTTACAGAACCTTAGTCCTATGGGTATTCAGACTAGGTTTGTGTCATTCCGAGTGACACACGGTGTCACATCATACCCGCTCTACCATAGTACGTTAAGTTTAGTACTTAGGCTTTGATACCACCTGTAACGACTCATTTCTCTAGAGTTACAAGGTTGGAAGAATCGAGCCATTAGTATAGTGGTAAGCACGCATGCAATCTAAAATCAAAGTACGCAAGTGAATGGCAAAGCGAAAAGCAAGCAAGCTAATACTAACTATTCTCATGTCTCCAAGGTTAACTATTCATGTGTGGTTTACAAAATTTACCATTCACATATCCCATCATCACACAAAATATCCACCCATGAAGGTCGTCCTTCACCTAAATAGTGGAGCCACACATATACCATTGTATTCTTTTATCCAAGTATTTTACCTTACAAAATCCCAAAATATTTCATGCTCACACTCCCCTCAGCTAAGGATAATGCTCCTCTGGCAAATCCTCCTCGTCTCCAAGAGTATAGTCAGAATCCTCCTCCTACTCCGGATCTTGCACAGGGTCAGCTCCTATAGCTATGACATGTAGTCAAGGAATGATGGTGATGATCTTATGCGAAATTGTGGAGGTCGACGTCCTCAGCGGTGTGCGGCACATCCAGCACTTTGGGCTTTTCAACACTGTTGGTGACTTTTTTTTTCTCACTGTGCCCCTCAGCAATGATGGTGATGATCTTATGCTCGGACGTAAACTTAAGCTTTTGGTGTAACATCAACGGTATTGCTCCAAACTCATGCAGCCATGGGCGCCCTAACAGTAGATTAAATGAGGATTTGATGTCCATCACTTGAAATAATATGGAGAAGGTCATTGGCCCAATTAACAGCTCAAGGTCAACTTGTCTCATTATCTCTCTTCGTGTGTAATCAAAGCCTCTAGCAATCGTTCACGTGGGTCTCAGCATGCACGGATCTACCCCAATCTTGGTGGCGGTTCTCAGTGGGCATATGTTTAATGTAGACCCATTATCAATCAAAACTAAGGGAATTATTATATTTTTGGACTCAACAGTAATGTTAAGGGATTTGGAGTGACTGCTCCCTTCATTCGGTAAATCGGCATGTAAAAAATAAATGGCATTTAGAGCCATAACCTGACCAATTATTTTCCCGACTTCATCTGAGCTAACCTGAAGTGACACATGTGCATTCTTTATTGCCCTCATTAATGCTTAAAAATGGAGTGAGGACATCATTAACACATCACATACAGTAATATGGGCAAGCATTCTTCTCAGTTGAATCTCCAGTATATGTTCTCGACTCATTTTCTTAAAAGGATTCACGGCGTTATCCTTCTTTCCCTCTGGTTGGGCTTGTGCTGCCACTGGTGCTTCTGGCTGCTTCAAAAACTTCTTGGATCGAGTAACAAAATCTACTACCCCTTCTCTATTACTGCCAGTGTTGATATCTGTTTGTTCATAACTCAGCAGGACCTGATGAGGATTGTAGGTTAGTCCCAAAATTTGAAATGGTATAGCTTCCGAAATCGGATGCACTTGCATTGTGGGCTCCAGGGATGTGGGAAACACTTGATTCACTTCGATGATAGCTGGTTGGGTGGAAAATTTGGGTCAAATGGGGTTGGTGAAGCATGTGGGTGGTTGCACTGTGGTAAAGGGATAGGAGTAGGCCATTGGTAGCTGATAGGTGCTAGCAGGGGATTGGGGGCATGATGGGCTATTGGGTAATTGATGAGGGTGGTGGTGTATGGTTGAAATGAATTTATGTGCACATAAGTGACCGGTGTGCATGATGAAAAATAAGCCCTAAAATCTAAGGGTTCAATTCGTGGTGTCGGGTTGGGAAAATAATCTGATAAATTCAAGTATTCAATCACCCCAATATTCCTTTCTTCATAATTTCTCATCAATGGTGCCACATAGTTCTCCCGATCACTGATGTAGTTTGATGGGTCAAATTCGAACTCCTCCTCACATTCTTCTATCATCCCGATGGTGGGTCTGGGACCTGCTCCTCCGATAGGATGTGAGGGTAATGGCACTTGATGAATATTCGTGTGTTGGTTTACTTGAGAAGGTGCAGGTGGGATGATTTTCTCAGCATCGATTAAATCTTGGATCGCATGCTTTAATAGGAAGCAGTGATTAGTCGGGTGACCCGGACCCTGATGAAAATTACAGTGGATATTAGGGTCATAATTCTTTGGGATTGGGTGAGGAGGAGGTTGCAGTTGACGAATAGTAACTAATCTATTTTCTATTAGTAAACGTAAAAGTACACTTAGTGATTGCCTTAGGGGTGTAAACACTCGGTCATAGCGTGCTCTCCTCTGCTTCAGAGTCATCTACATTCCTTGTCCATTTCTTGCTCTCTGCTCAATTCTGACTGGTGCTGGCGGGGTTGCTTGAAATTAGAATGGGGTTATATTATTATTGGGCCTGGTGTTGTCAATGTTCTGGACATCGACCCCTATTCTTTTCTCGTTCCTCTATTCTGAAAACCTTCTAACCCCACTAGCACCACTTGGTATCGTATTTAAGCGACCTTCCCTGATAGCATCTTCACAGCGATTGGTGTTCCTTACCAGATCAGTAAAGTTGGACTGCTGCTGGTACACTAAAAAGTCTAAGATCACTGGTAGAATATTTTTGGGAATCACTTCTATCTGTTCATCATCAAGTATCCTATTTCTAACCTGAGCTGCAAGTGCTCTCTAACGCTCCAAATAATCACTAAAGGTCTCATTCGGGTTCTGCTTCAAATGGGCCAAGCTTGACTTACGCGGTTCAATGTCTATATTATAGATATATTGTTCCTGAAATAGGTGCGTTAAGTCTTTCCAAGTTTTCATCATAGATGGTTTCAAAGATGTAAACCATCTCAAGGCTAGACTAGTCAAACTCTTCTGAAAGACCTTTATCATTAGTCTTTCATCCCCTCCATACTGGCATATGTTCCCACAATAAGACTTGATGTGTGCCATGGGATTGTCGGTGCTATTCTATTTGTCAAAAGCTGACATTTTAAATTTTGGAGGCAAAGAAACCTCAACGAACAAACACAAATCTGTGAAGTCTGTGACGTGGATTTCAGCACCACCCATTTTCAATAACTACTTCTAAATTTTGTCCAACTGTTCTTTCAATTGTTCTGATTCCTTAGATATGGGGGCCACTCTCAGCAATCGGTTGGGCTTCACTCTGGGCTACCAGAGGGTGGGAAATTATAGGTGGTGGGTTAAGGCTGGTCAATGCCCCAACATAGGCTCCACTATTTCTAATCTCGTCCTCTTCATACTGCTGGTCTACACAAGGTGGGATGAGGGCGAGATTCTCTTACTGGTGTTGCATGGACTGGATGGGGATGATACGAATGGGGGTTGGGTGAGTCCATTGGGGATGAGGGAAGGTTTATTGGATGATGGGATGAGTGGAAGTCAGATTTTGGGGTGGGGCCTGATGAGGCCATTGGGCCTGGGGAAAGGCTTGAAACTGACTTTGGGATGTTGGGATATGGGTGAATTGGGGTTGATGTAAGGCATGGGTTTGAGCTGGGTATGAGGGTTGTGAGTGGGTGAAATTTTGGAGGAATTGTGAAGGGTATGGGTGTGAGGCTCTAAGGTTTTGCTGGGCTTAGGTTTGGGCTATGAAGCCTTGGGAGGGTTGGGCTATGAAGGTTTGGCCCATGGGTCCTTGGGAAGCTTGGGCCATAAAGCCTTGGTCATGATGGGTTTGGGCCATGGGCCATTGATGGGTTTGATTCATGGGCCCTTGATGGGTTTGGGCCATGGGCCCTTGGTGGGTCTGGGCCATGGGGCCTTGGGATATGTGGGTAATGGGGATTTGGGCCATTGGGCCTTAGGAAATGGGGGTTTGGATAGTGTGGACGATGGGGGGCTGATGGGGGTCATGGGGGAATGAGGCATGAAGGCTTGATAGGGTATGGGATAGATCCATGGGTGTGTGGTATGGATGAGAGGGGATGTGTTGGGAGGCCTTCCACCTATTGTAGGTTTGGAACATCTCCTCCATCATGACCATGAAAGGCGAATCAGATGGAGATGGGTTATTTGATGGTTGGGGGGTATGAATGGGATGTGTGAAGAGGAAAAATTGGACATGGCCCCGATAAAATTGGGCATGACCAGGGTAAGAGGCAAGATATAGGGTGGATAGGAGAAATGAGATGGGGCATTGGTGGATGGATTAGGCATATATGGGAAAGATGTATGGGGCATGGAGGTGAAGAATGAGAAAGAAAAATTGGCCATGGCTTAGGGAAGGATGGGCATGACTTGGGTAAATGGAGGGATGTGTGGGGGATTGGATGTGGTATGGATGGATGTGGTTGGATTGGGTTGGGCGGATGAAAGATAGGGTATGTTAGTTAAGGTTTAGGATGGGTTCTGAACGGGTGTGGAAGGGAGGTGAGATGGGTTGGAGATGGCCATAGGTGAAGGCATAGCTTGGGAGAAAGACGGGAAATTTGGATTTTGGGTATTTTGGGAAGTGGTGGAAGGAAAAATAGGGGCACCGAATGGGCTGGTTATGGTGAGGGTTGATTGGATAAGGGTGATGGAAGTAAAGGCTTCTTCAGTATGAAAATGGGTTGGAGAATGTGGCAGGCATGAGTCGGGATCGGCATAAGCTGGGTCCACGATCCACGACATATCTTGGTATTGAGTCGGGTATGGGTGCCTCGAATGGGGCCCGTGAAGCCTCCTCCTTCCCCTACGGGATAACGGAGGGTACGATGATGTCATTCTATCGGCACTAATCAAGGCTCTATTTTTAGATTTTTTTTTTTAATTTATTTTTTTTTAATTATAAGTGAAAAGAAATGAGGATTCTGGGGCCTTTTGAATTCCCTTCTCGGGCGGCTCTTGTACCCTAAATAGGTCCCGCAGTAAAGGTTCCAAAGCGCTTTGGAAGAATCAAAGGGGAACCCCTTGATCTATTGAAGGTACAAAAACCAATGCAAACAACCCAATCCCCCGAAACGAATCAAAAAGAAGTCTCCTTCTTATGATCGGTGAGGGCGTATTGGGTGTCGAAAGTTACGGGGCCTAAACAAAGGTACTAAACACACTGACCGGGGAGTCCAGGATGTGAAGCAAGCCACCGAATTCGGGCTACTGTTGTGTACCCAAAGCTGACGCAACTAATAGATGCGCCAGACTAAAAAATGTCCCTTCTTATGCTGGCACAACTAATAGATGTGCCAGTGTAATTTTGAGGATTTTTTGGCTTGGTGCAACTATTGGTGGCGCCAGGCAAAAATTGGGTTCCAGTTTGTTTGACAGCAGCAGTTCCAACCCAAAATGAGTCTCCTAATTGGTTTTTTCTGGAAGTTGGGCTTCCGAGGATTGACTATTATAATTATACGTCTCTTTTCTCACTGATCTTAAGGGTTTAGAAGCCAAATTGGGTTCACTATCGCTCTCTTTTTCTCGGGTTTTAATCTTGGTGACGAGAAGGTTACCCACCTGATATACCTCAACTGTAAACACTTTTCTCAGGTACTAGGTGGGCTGAGACTTTTCCGAATCATCACCACTAGGGGTTGCCGCCGTACTAAGACCCGAGAGTTGTTATGTGTGCCTACATAATCTACCCCGCAAAAATTAATTTAAATCACCTTTATTGGTTCAATTTTATTTTTTACTTTTAAGGAAATTTACTTAAGTTCAAAGACCGGGGGTGATGATCCCATGCCGCCTCTATGGACCGGCGTTCACTAGCGAAATATATTTGTGGAATTAAAAGCATAAGTAGGCCCGCCAAATGGCTAAGGTACTTGAAATGACGAAAATATAAGAAATTTAAATGACAATGCACAAGTAAACCCGTCGATCGGCTAAGGTGCTTGAAATGACGAAAACGTAAAGAAATTGAATGACAATTCACAAGTAGGCCCGTCAAATGGCTAAAGCTCGTATGACGTAAAAATAGGGGTAAGTAAAATAACGTAATCGAAGAGGTGAGTAAATAAATAAATAGCAATAAAAGGGTTAGTAAATCAAAAAATAAAGAGGCCAAATTCAAGGGGAAGCTCTACTAGATACTCCCCAACAGAGTCTCCATCTGTGCAATCATGGGATTTTCAATGATCCCGTTGCGACAATGCGCTCTCTAATGAAATATTTAGAGTCGCCACCTAGAGCTTTTGGTGTCCCGAGAAACCTAGATCGATTTTATAAGTACCAAAGTGTCACAAATATGACTCTGAATTCGGTCTACACCAAAGGCACTTGGGTAAGGGCTTCGATTATCAATTGGGAAGGTGTTAGGCACCCAATCAACCAGCTTAATGCAGTCTCTACTTATGGTCAAAAATAAAATAATATAAAAGAAAAGAAAAAGTTTTTCTCTTGCCTAAAGGGGTCTTAAAATCTTATTTGTGTCCCTTCGTTCCTATCCAAATATCGGCGACGTAACGACACAAATGGGAGGACAGAGGAATAACCGAGAAGGTAGAGGAATAGAGGGGAGAGCTAGAGCTCTCGAGCCCTTTTTACACCATTGTGGAGCTTTGCCTTGGCTTGCTTTGGTGAGCTTTTGAAGGCTTGTATGATGAGAAATGAGGTTCTAACTCCTAAGGCTTGATAATTAAGAGGTAGAGAGGGAAGGCTAGGGGTAACACACACCTAACCTAGAGCTTTTTGGTGAAATGCTAAGGTCTAAAGGAGTTTTTTGAAGTTCTGGAATTTGTATGGGAATGGTGCACTAGAGGAGAGAGAGAGAAGGGATTCCTTAATATCTTAAATGCAAATTTTTTCTAGCCTTTGTAAAGGGAGGGGTGCCTCTCTATTTATAGGAAAAAGAGAGGTTAGGAGGGTGTTTAATAGCTAATTTTGATTAGCAATTAGGTAATGGGTAATCTAAGGTTTCCTAGGGTTTTTGGAGCCTTGAAAAATGTGAAGGGTTGCTCCAATGGTGGATGATAGGGTAGGGCTTTAAACCACTTAAGATGTTACATACAGATAGTAAATGGGTGCAACAGAACTAGCAAAACACACTCCAAAGGTCAAGAAGTTCAACAAGTCAAACCCCAATCTCAAAATTTGAGGTAAAAATCCACAGTTATTGTTCATATGCCTAGCGCAACTATTAGTTACGCCAAGCATATGTACAGTAAAATAGTAATGCACAGTGTCTGGAAGTTAGCTACCCGCGAGGTGGGGTCCACCTTATAACTGGCGCAATTATTAGTTGCACCAAATCCCTAGGGGGGCTTCACACTATTTACCATTTTGCCCTTGCTCTTCGAAATGTGATATCTTCTTGTGTACAGCTCCGATTGGGGTGATTCTTGGCCCGTTGGAAAGCTGAAGACTTCTACTTTTCAATGATATAAGATTTGATTATAGTAAAAGGTCACAACTAGTTCTAGTATACCACTTTTTATCCATTACTCGAGAAAGCTAGGTTTAGGTCTGGAATGGGTTCTAATGGTTGGGATGGGTTTCTAAGGGTTCGAGAAGGTTCCTAAGGGATCTAGGGTAATTCCTAAGGGTTCTATGCATACCATCAAAAGCTTAAAGATGCGCCTCTCTCGAAATGTATTTCGATCGGGCATTGGGTCAAATTTAGGTGTTTACAGCAATGACCCGAAAGGTGTCAAGTTTGTGGCCTCAGCAACCAAAGCAATAGTGCGAGAAGAATTAACATATAATAAATATAAATCATCACTTAAAATGTCACAACCAACCACAGAACTATCAAAGGAAATATCTAAACCCATACTGCTAAAAGTAAAAATATAACTACAGTCTGCAAGTTTAGATAACGAAATAATGTTCCTCCTAAAGGAGGAAATAAAATATGTCCAGAGACAGAGTATGTCTAGAGTCCAAAACTAAATCGCAGAGGCCCACGCCCTCCACTTGCATCACCTGGTCTTTCCCAAGGAACAACCTATACTCCTGTTTCTACTTCTAAGCACCTTCAGGCTGCTTCTAAGCACCTTCAGGCTGCTTTGCTAGCCACTTCTTATAATTTACACATTTGCGCTTGAAGTGGTCTTCTTTGCCATAAAACCAACAACCGCTTATGCTTTCAGACTGACCCAAAGGATGCAGTGCCTTTCCAGAACTTTGGCTCTTGCATTTACCCTTATTCTAAAATTTTTGTTGTGGTTGATATCCTTTTTCATTCCTCTTAGGACCCTTTCTCTTAAAATTCTTTTTAATAGAGCTGGAAGTCCCTAAATGAGCAAATTCATGTTTCTCGTCTTTAAGCCTCTTTTCTTCAATGGCGCACATCTGAGTTAACTTGTTCAAGTCTCAGTTCTGCTCTTGCGAATTATAATTCACATTAAAAATGTCAAAAGCCTTAGGGAGGGAAGCAACCTCAATATAGACTATCAGCCTTTCACCTATGTTAAGCACATATTCTTTAATACCCAAAAAGATTTGAGACAACTTCAATAAGTGGTCTCTCACATTTCCACTGCCATCATACCAAAGGTGCATGAGAAAATGCATTTAATTATATACGACCTGCTTCTTACTACCAATACATTGTTTCTTAATGAGAGTTCACTACGTGAAAATGGAAAAAAAACTACATTAGTGGGGCGGGATAAACGACGGCAATAATCAGTCGGTAAAATCTTGACGGTCTAAGGTTATCGTTTAAATTAAAACAACAGTGGTAAATTAATTGACTGTCTAAAGCAGTCGTTTATATATATATATATATATATATATATATATATTAAAGGTTTAATTCCTAATATATAATAGGGTTAATAAATAGCTTATACCAAAACTTAATTTA
Organism: Chloranthus sessilifolius; assembly: GCA_021018995.1. NCBI lineage: Eukaryota > Viridiplantae > Streptophyta > Magnoliopsida > Chloranthales > Chloranthaceae > Chloranthus > Chloranthus sessilifolius. The sequence continues at coordinate 80,749,277 of CM037591.1, forward strand.
TAATTAACTTAAACAAAAAAAAGAGTACGTATAAAATAATTTTAAAAGAGAAGAATATCCAACAACCTTGCCCAGCTCGGCTTGCCTTATGCCGAACTTGAGTTGAGTTTGCCAACCCTATGGCTGGGCTCAAGATGACCCCTTGGTGGCCCGAGTTAGGGTCAGGCCATTGCAAGACCCATTAACAACCCTACTTGAAATTCACCCATGAAATTTGAGTTCACCCACTCTGAAACCCATTTACATGCTTTGAATCTGACGATGGAGATCATTTTTGGTCATAATTTTTTTCGTAATGGATTTTTATATCATAAGCATACGATCAGATGATTTGTTTTTTTATTTCATGCAACACGCATACCAAAAAATTGACCTTAAAATAAGGTTCGGGCGTAATGAGTGCCAGTTCATATTTTTTGAGATATGTGCCCCGTGATGTCAAATACTGACGACTGGATGGCATGCTCATGATATCAAGATCCATCCTGAAAAAGACTGTGACGATAAACGATATACATCAACGAATTAAAGACAATCAATGCATTTCTGTGTGGATGCTCACAAAGATTCAATGCATGGATTGTACTCATTAAAAAATGGGTACCTTTAATAGAACCCATATAGTCCTACTAAACATTTACTCCCAATATTATTGATTGCTTTAAATTAGAGGATTGAGATCGTGTTTCGCTCAAATTTTCCACATAAGAAATCTTGATGCCATGACTATACTATTATACGTTAGTTTTCGATTCCACATGTCACATATCCCAAAAAGTGGCCCTAAAATCACATGACACACATCATGTGCAAAAGTGACTTTAGGACCACGTTTTCAATATATGCCATTTGGAATCAAAAATTGACCATATGGTATGTTCATTGATCGGAGATCCACTGCAAAATTCGGGGCTTTTAGTGACGCACTGTTACCTGCGTTTTAATAAAGCCATTAGCAAAATTTCCAAATTAAGCGTAGAGAGTGCCAACTTCTCACGCCAATTATATTTTAAGATTTTACTCTTGCTGCTTCCATTGCTAATAACTGAAACCCTCGGAACAAATCAAAAGGTGTTTCTTCCATTGCAAAAGAGGCGATGCTCCATACTCTCGATCCCTCAAGTCCTCCAAACTGAGACGATGCTCCCTAACCTCCAATTTCAGTTCCTCCATAACCATCACAACAAAATGTAAGTTATTTATTTATTTTTTATCATTTATAAAAAGATTAAATAGTTTAATATCCTTAGGGTTTTTCTCCAACTATCTCAAAGAAGCCCTAAAGATCATAGACTGGTCATAGTCTCTTCAAGCCTTCAGATCATAGGGTTTTTTTTAGGTTTTATTTCTGATATAATTTTCACCCCAAAGAAAGCAAGCTATCATTTTTAATGAGTAATGGAATTTGTGCTTGGATGAATTGTAATGGATTTTTCAATAAAATCCAGCTTTTTTTATTTTTTATTTTTATGAGTTTTCATCTATATATGTTTGAATATTGGAGTTTTTGAGTGAATCTTGGGTTTCTGATGAGAATGGGATTTATTTTTATGATTAGGGCTTTTGGTGATCTTTAAATTTTATGGATCTATATTTGTTTGAATAGCTGATGTTTTTGAGAATCTAGGGTTTCTCATAAGAAGTTTCAATGTTCAAAGTGCATGGTGTATGCATATCATGTGTTTGAGGTTTGGTGTAAAAGAAGGTATGTGGGCCATTTTCATGTAGAAACTCAGAGTGGTTACTTCCATGTTTAATTTCGTGATTTGATTGAACTGCATTACATATTTGATTTATTGTTTGGCTGATTCCAAAACCTGCATGTGTGTATTATTAAGGGTGATTGTCTATCTAATGCCAATAGTTGGAGGAGTTGTGTGTGCAATTAATTTAGAAATGTTAGTACTTTCGAACTTTAAGTTAGTCTAAGGCTGCGTTTGGGTTAGCTCTTTCAGGACAAAGAGCAGCTCTTTTGCTCTTTGGCTCCGACAGAGAACTATTTTCATATTTGGTAACACAAATCCTCGCCCCATTTGCTCTTGCGGGGAACTGTTTTAAGTGATAAAACTGCTCTCTATCTGCTCTCTGTCAGAGCAGATAAAAATCTGCTCTGACAGAGAGCAAGCAGAGAGCTGCTTCTGCTCTTATAAGAGCTAACCCAAACACAGCCTAAAAATCTAAAAGTAGAAGCTCTAGGGCTTATGTCCATCCCAAATCAACTATTAAAAAAAATATAAGGTAGGGTTGAATTAGTTTACTTTATGCACAAGTTACTTGTGTCTTTCATCCATCATTGCAGTCTAAATTAGATCACTGCACTCTAAATTAATAAGAAAAATAGTGTTAGTTCTTTTGAGAGTAAAATGTAGTGTCTAAAGCCATCCCTTCCAAGAGTTCAGTTCTCAACTGTACTCTTATTGAACCACAGTTCAGTTCTCACGTATCAATATTTGTTCTTTAATTCTTTTCAGCATTTAACACCTTTTACCAGAATGCTTCACTATCCAATTTCCCTTCTCTATAACTTTATCCTTAATCACCACTGATCCTTTTACGTACATGAGTATACACGAGGAATCCTTTGTCATTGCAGCCCAATAACCCATGCATGTGCCTTCGTCATAGGAATCCTTTGTCAGAAAAGCCATGGAACACCTCTAGAGATAGAGGGTTTTCTAGCAAAAGTAATTCCTCTACAATCTATGATAACAGATTATATGTTTTTTAAAAAATCACTCACGTTATCAGCCTTAGTAAGAGTTTGGCTTAGCAGTCTCTTCTTTATTTATTCATGTGCAATGACAAGGAAGTAAGGAACACAATTGACTCAAATGTAGTATGATATAGGTTTCAGGTGACAGTTGAATACTTTGATTGTTTTATAGTAATTACACATTTACACTGACGATGATCTTGATGATGTTCTATGTTACCTGGATACTCGAAATAGGTGTTGTACCCGTGTCCAAGCCATATGCAGCTCCTCATTCTCATAAATTACATAAAATCTAAGTTATACCTATATGCAATCCAGTGTAAAAGCCTTTCCGAAGCCATATCCATGGTACACCCAGGCCAAACATGTGTGATGTAGATGACAATAGATTTATTGATCAATTAATAAAAAATGTTTTAGATCTATATATAACAATCTCATTCGATTGAAATTGGAATGTTTGAAGTCATATAAATTGGATTGAATTTGAATATTAGCTTGGATATTTTCTATACCAACTTATTATAGAACTATACTTCATTATTAGCGTTTTATTAGTTTCAACGTTTGAAAAGTCATGTGGTCTTGGTTGCAGGTGGCAGAGAGAGCTCGGTTTTTATGGAATAATGATCCTATTGAAGGCTTCGTGAAACCAAACTGAATTATATTTCCTGCACTGGAGACTCGAATGCTAGAATCCGTTGGTATATCAAAACGCCAAACCACATGGAAGCGGTTAGAAGAGATTGCTGCATAAAAGCCTTGAAAGATGAACACGTGCTTGTTCCCCACATCATACTCCTTCACACATCCTAAGGAGAGATTTGTTGGTAATTCCAACAATCTCAATTTTCTGATGGGCGTGAAGCGAATGAGATGGGTAACAGGTTTAGGAAGAGGAATGCCCATGAATTATTCCCTTTAGTGCCACCCAACTATTTCTGATTTTTTTTTTCTCTTTTGTAAGGTGTACAATTGAAAGGGGAAGGTATAACTAAGTGGGTGTTAGATGATTTTTAGCCAGCTTATGGTGATGTTTGGAATTTAGACCCCGCTTCCGATTTTAATCTCCTGGCACTGTAGCCGATAATAATAAAAATGGAAGTGTGGATAGGATTTATTGTGACTCTAGGATTCATGATGCATTAATGTGGCTATATTTTTCTTAGAGGCTAATCTTTGTTTCCATCTTCTTCTTTTTTTTTTTTCTTGAAGCAATGGATAGTGACAACAAATTTATTTAGCCTAGCTTTATTTATTTATTTATTTGTCACATTTTAAATGTTGGCAGGAATACTGTGATAGCATCCAGATTGATGGTTTAGATATAGATTATGCGGTGAGATTTTTATTACCTTAGGGAATTTATTTGGTTTCTTTTCCTAGAGATATTAGATTTGGTTAAAATTGCTCTATGTATTTGACAGAGTGACATATTAACATTGAAGCTTCGGAGCCTGGGAACCTATGTTTTAAACAAGCAAACACCAAATAGACAGATTTGGTTGTCTTCCCCAGTGAGGTATTTGTTTCTGGTGAAATATTTAGATGGAATCATATTATGCTTTGCCTACTGTGGAAAGTTAGTTTCGTAGATCCATTGACTCATTTTATTTAACTTTGAATTGGATTATCTGATCTTGTTAATATTATATCTATTGATTTAGTTGCGAGTGAATTCTTCATTATATTTGCCATGGTCTCTGTTCTCTAGTTTTTTCAGTTAAGCGACACTCATATTAATCTTGTTAAACGATGTAAATTTATAGCCCTTCGAGTTAGTATTAGGTACCCGACCCGAGTGCCAACAGCTGCCTTGGGTCAATCTCCTTCATCCATGGAGATTGTGCTACAGTGAAAGAACACTCGTGATCTTTCACTGATTTGGTCCTCAAATTTTTTGCCACATTCTCTAAGGTTGATGGAGGGAGATTGACCCAAGTGATGTGTCCTTTGCTATATGATTTGGGTTCATCTCCATTTATAAAAATTGCGCCAGGATAAGATATGAAGATAAAGTGCAGTCCTAATTCATTTGTTATAGACCCACTATCTGGCAAGGAGGCTCAGTTTTTATTGAATCAAAGTTGCATCGATGTTGAGAAATTGTTGTTAAGAGCTATAGCCTGCAATACACATACTCGATTGCCTGAAGTCCATAGCGAGCTAAGCAGAAATGGTCACATCTGCCAGGCTACTGGTGATGTTAGTCTTAAGTTTCATGGAGATGAATCGGGAATAAGCAATATAAAACCATGCGTCAACAGAATCAACTGCACAGAAAATCATACATAGAATGCTTTTTTTCTTCAGGTATAGGAAAGTGTTCAAGTCTCATCTGTTCTTCTCCCCAACAATTGTCTCATGTGATCAGGAGCTGAACAATTTCATAGTGCAGAATGAGAAGTTGTCCCACTTGGACAAATTGGATTGGTTGATAACGAATGTCATTTGGCCCAAAAGCAAGGATTGTGAAGACTTCAACTAATGCGGAAGGTGAGCTCACATTAACCTTTTAGCAAATGATTCAAGACTAAATAAAAGGGACTAGTTGGGTCGAGTCTGGTCAAAAGCCCAAAATCCAAACCTATTCTGATGACTATTTGGGTTGGGAATTTGGCCTAATTTGACACATAATCAAGACCTGAACCCTACCCTACATTAGGTAGAACTGACCCATTTGCAGTCCAACTAGGCTCAGCTCATTTTTCTCTTGGTCCTAAAGTGCCATGTTGGGCCCGACTCAGGGGACTAATCAGACGACCTAAATCCTTCTTTTAATCAATTAGGATGCAAGAGTATTAGAAATAAAATAAAATAAATAAATTTCTTTAAAAGACATGCTTTCCTTCCGAGGGTGGGAGAGTCTCCCAATAAAAGTGCAGAAAGAAGAGAAGAACACATGGTCCCAACATGGCTGAACATAGAGACTAAAACGGGGCCTCTTTTCTTCACACACCATGCATTGAGCAGAATGCATACTCCATTTACAACTCCATGTATTTCACACAATTATATATGTATTAGACAATGAAGTTTGAAGTCATTCGTGTTTTAGAGAGTTGGTTAATGAATTGAAATGAAGTAGCTTTAAGTCGTCTCAGACCGGTCAAATAGTTTCACACATGACCTGGTTTTAGTACAATAACCCAGGAACGATAGTTTAAGGTCAAGTCTCAGACCGCGTAATAGTTTCTCAACTTTATGGTCATCTATATATATATATGAAATCCGGATGTTTTATCACTAGGTTATTGCAGTTAAGAAATTGCCTTTTAGTGTTCCCTATCAGAATTGGTCTGCTGCCCCACAGGATTTCATGGAAAACAGGGAGTTTTATGGAATTAAACACCAGAACAGCTTTGCAAGCAGTGGTTTAGAGGACTTTGATACTCTTATTAATGGCAGCCATTCACTTATTCCCTCCCAGAAGAGTGCAGGTATGTTTTTTAGTGTATTTGACTGATCAATTTTGTTCTCCATTTTCTGTCTTCTATGAGGTTTATCCAACACGCGCGTCTATTGAGTGTAGCATTCATATTGTGTTTTAGGTTGAGGTGATTTGCTTATTTGTGTTTCTTTTTAACGTTCTCCTAGTTCATTGTCTTCCCTTTTGAGGCATGTAACTAAATCTTTCATTGAAAAAAAAAAAGAAATTTTTTGCGATTGCTATTCAGTTTGACTGCTCTATCTTTGACTTGGATCTCCAAGGCAAGTTGGTGCATGATCTCTATATGGCATCATTTCACAATAAAATTTCTCTGCATAGAAGTTCATTTATTTATTTAGGTTGGTATTAGATAGTCATTTTAGCTGTTAAGTGATCTCATTTTTTTCCCTTCTCAGGTATGATTAATAAGTTAATTGTGTACAGCAATGTTACAGATTGTGAATTATTTACTCTTTTTATTTCCAAATAGGTTTTATCTCCTATGTTAAAAATTGTATGTCATGAAGTTATACTGTCCATACCTTGAACCATAAATAGTGTTTGCAATAGAACATACTGTTATATACTTATATGGTAGATGGAATGCATGTAACCATACCATGTCATGTTGTGTAATACACTCGTCCTTACGGGCACATGTAACCCAGGTGCAGCCACGAGTATTTCTTTTTCAATTGAATTTGGAGCATTGGATGCAAATATGACACTTATTTTGAGGAGTCTTGGTGCCAATTTTTAACCAGTTTTATCTCAGTCTTTGAGGAGTCTTGGTGCCAGTTTTAACCATTTTCTAGCCAGTTTTTTCTTTTCTCTCTAAAATATCAAATATTTTCTTGATGAAGGACTATTGATCTCAAAAAGTGAGTGCTACTGCAGCTCATCTGACTAAATGCGCTAGTGATACTTGATGCGACCTGCTTGCTTGAAATGGAAACTTTTTAATCAATTATAGCCTCATTCATTGGTCCACACAGTGGCAGCAGGGAGTAAAGCCATAGCTGTTGCAAGGATTTACGAGACTAAAAAAAGGAAGTGCCAAGTTGCACGTCTTGCAGTCAATTAGTGGCAAAATCAGGGCTTAATAGGGGCTGAATTTCAATTTTCCTTCTACTTGGACTGGGCCACAGAGATATAAACAATGGACCTGAATTAGGTTTCAAAAGGGGGGAAATGAAAGCCCATTACAGGCTACATTGGCCCACGTGGAGGTCCCTTCCCAGTAATGGACTTTTGCAGAAATCTTAAAGTGGCAACATCACTTTGTCATCGTTCTTTGGCTCCTATTTGTTCTCTACAATTAAGTAAGCTTCGTAGTTTAACTAAGATATTTAAAATACTAAGAAAACTGTATAGGAATTCAATTTAGAGGTTCTTTTAATTAGGAAATTGGAGTGGCGGTAGTAGATTTTATAGGAGAGAAAATTAGTGATCTCATACGGGTCTAGATCAATGTTACCTGATTCGTTGGAATGGACCAAAAGTTTGTGTACTTAATGTTCTTTGCTAGGACATTTCTATTCTCCTAAAAAAAAACTTTTTACTCCATTCTCACCTGGGCTTGCGACCTGCATAGGCACAATTAAAGAATTTGGATCACTTATCGATTTATGAATTCACATTTATTAGGGTATTCAATCATTGTCCCTAAACAACTTTTTTCTATTTTGGTGAATGTAGGTAGCAATGTTGATTGGATATGTAATGGGCATCGTACGTCACAAATTGTAATATCTCGAAAATTTGAGCGTTAAACAGTGATCTTGGGATCCGTGCCCGACTGGTCGTAGGTTTGACCAAGTGATGGTCAAACAGTGGACTCATGAAGTAATGAACTAATGCGATATAAATGTGACCTAAGTGTAGTGTATAGTGTTAGTTTAGGGCCACATACACTTATCTTTGGTGTATGTGCTTAACACCGAAGCTTGACAGAAGTTATAAGGGTTTTAATAACCTAGGTTTCTTTTGTTTGGTTGGTGAAAGAGAGTTAAGAAGAAAGAGAGAGAAAACCAAGGTGAGTAATGGTTAGGAGTTATTGTGGTTGATTGAAGGAAGAGTTTCAAGCATTAATGTCGGATTCAACGCATGGAGGATCGTTGAAGCAAGAGTCGGAACCCTAACCATTAAACTAACCTATCAATCCTTTAGGAGATTGATTTGAGGTGAGTCTTATTAGAATTAAATGCATAGATGTTTGATGGTTAAATTCAATCAAGTGTAATCAAAAATCATAGAATTAAATGGATAGAAAAGAAAGAAAAAGAGAGAGAAAAGATCTAGAAGAACAGTCCGAAAAGGGGCTGAGTTCTGGGCAAATCGATTAATCGATTTTGGAGATCGATTAATCAATTTTGGTCTAGAAGTTGAAAAGGCAAGAATGCCCGAGTTCAATTAATCGATCTGGGAATCGATTAATCAATTTGAAAAGTCGATTAATCGATTTGAAAATCGACTAATTGACTGAGTACCTTCAGTGGCTGGAGAAATAAGACTTGGAGAAATCAACTAATCGATTAATCAATTTTGGATTTTGATTAATCGATTTGGGATCGACTAATCGATTTTGGATTTTCGACTACTCGATTTAGGAATTGATTAATTATCTTTGGGATTTTCGATTAATCGATTTTGGCAGTTTGACTTGACTTCTTAATTGGACCTTGGGGTTCATGGAGGGTCTTGGACCTTCTCTATTGCGTCTTTATTGATGTGTTGCATATGTTATGATGTACCATAGGTGGTACGTGTGAACACGAGCATAAGGAGCCGTGTGGGACTTTGATACTTGGACCTTCAGAGACTTGAGGTAGGGAATACCTTGAACATGTACTTTAATCGCACGAGCATGTGTGTAGTGATATACAAATCAAATTAAAAACATTTTAACTGTGTAAATCTTTGTGAAAAGGGTGTGTATGTGACACCAAGAAAGAAAATGAGAATGAGACATCCCCAGAGGATGAGAAAGTGATAATGGCATCAGTGTGATGCGAGTAACTGAGACCAAGTAAGCTAATAAAAATGAGATATCCCCAGGGGATGAGAAAGTGATAAAGACATCAGTGTGATGCGAGTAATTTAGACATCCCAGGGATGTAAGTAAGATTGGATAACTACTGATAAGGCCTAACTGATATAAAGTAGCACTTTTACACGGTGAATAACTATATGTAAAGAACATAATATTTTTGTTATTTAAGGTTTGAATAGAATACCCCACCGACGTGGCGGGATACTCACGACTGACTCGACAAGATATCCGTGACCGGTACGACGGCCAATCCGTACACCGGTACGGAGGTTTATCCGTACACAGTAAGCACATCTCAGGGATGTTGAGATGAGATTTAACCCCGCCACCTATGAGAAAAGGGGCTTGGGTCGTATTCCCAGGGAATACATATGACAACTGTCTATTTAGACAATGATAGAGGGTATTCCATCGGGGTTCGATGCTATATTGCTCAGGGACTACTTAAGTTGAAGATTTAAATTTTATTTTAGGCCTAATCAGTATAATTTATGAACAATTTGAGAATAAATGAAACATGCAAACCACCAGTAAACTTCAAGGCATAATTGTCATCCTTTAAACTATTTTTTCAGCAAATGCATAGATACATCATGCTTAGAATATCATGGAATATATGTGAGATTTTGACTTATATGTTCATTGTGTTGTTCCCTATTGAGCTAGGATGTAGCTCACCCTTTAGACTATATGTCGTAGGTTCAGTGCTAGCAGCGGCCGAGGCTTCAGGAGATGTGGATCCGGGTGATTCGGATTATGTGCCTGGGGACGAGTTGGAGCCCCCTCCTGAGGACTTCTTCTAGGATACTCCGCTGAGTACTTTGAGAGAGTAGTTTTGAGAGCTCATTCATACAGCTTGGTATGTCAAGACTTCATTTTGATAAACAATGTAATTAATTGATATATTCTTTTTGGCGAACCATCTGAGGTGATCTGTTTATCACCGATGGTTCGGATTGATTCTCTTTTCATGCAGTGGCATGAAAGTAGAATTGTCTTTTGAGTTTATATTTAGAGTAGTATTTTACTTCCGCATCGTGTAGTTATTGTTCCATTTTGTCTTGATATTGCTTGTTATACCAATATTTCGTACATAATTATGGGACACGGTCTAGAGGATCGTGCTGATGGCACGAGTTTTGGGGTGTCAAAATCTGGGCTATCACAGTTGGTATCAAAGCATTTTCTTATAGAAATTTTGACAATCGTTACTTTTGTCAAAACATAGGGACTTCTGCTAACGAAACCTTAGTTTCAAATACAGATCGTTATGTCTTCAGAGGAAGGGGCCGACCCAAGGGCTGTCATAATAGAAGTTTGCATAGTCGAGATGATTTTATCTCGGATACCAATAGAATGTATATGGGAAATAGAGGGCCTTCAGGCAGTGGTGGCCAAGGGAGCCAAGATCAGGCAGAGACTCAGGATCGCGATCGTCAGGATCGAGATCAAAGAGAACAAGAGAGAGTGAGAAAAAGAAACAAAGATAGAGAGGAGCGTCAGAGGATGATGCACACTATGAAAATCATGGCGGCTGCCATGGCCCAACAGGCAGCATCCTTGGCAACTCATACTGCCCACGAGCAGCATCAGCCACCGACACCTCTAATGGCTCCGACACCGCCAGTGTCTTCTGCATTTACTGAGTTTAGGAGGATGAGACCTCCTAGCTTTTCGGGGCAGGCAGAGCCCATGGCAGCTGAGAACTGGCTGAGTGAAATGAAAAAAGTATTTAGATGGGAAGGCTGGGCCTTGGTGGAAATCCGTTTCACGGACTAGGGCTCAGGAGACTCCGAATTTGCCCTGGACATGGGATGAATTTGTTAAAGAGTTCAAATTCAGATGGAGATCCGAATCAGATGGAAATCCAGTTTTTGCAACTCATAAAAGGGAAGATGATTGTTAGAGAGTATGGAGTGGAGTTCATGCGACTCGCTCGCTTGCCGCCTGACTATGTAATCACAGAGATGATGAGAGCGAAGAGGTTTCAGCAAGGGTTGAGACCGGACGTGAGGGGAGGAGTAGCACCATTCCATATGAGGAACTATGGAGAGGTCATGAGCAAGGCGCTCATAGTGGAGGAAGAAAATAATAATAAATACCGCCAGAGGGAACAACAAGAAAGGTGGAATGAGGATCAGAGTAGAATGGGAAACTATGAGCCGATGAATAAAAAGTTGAGATTCGTAGCAAACAATCAGAGACCATCGTTCCAAGGAGGGTATCAAAGACCGGCGTAATAGAGCAACCAGCAGAGATTTCTATTGCTCGCATTGGGGAGGCCGATACGATATGAGAGCCCTGCTATCACTACTGGAGCTACAGTTACACAGGATTTCTCGTGAGCAGCTTTTTCCACACCTCGGGAGACTTATGCCACGTGTGGCAAGTCTCACAGAACAGCGAACTGTAGGCAGGGAACTCGGGGCTGTTTCAGATATGACAAGGTGGGTCACTTGATCAAAGATTGCCCTGAGGTAAACAAGGGGAAGACGATTTCAGCTTCTGTGTCACTACCTATCCAAGCAAGGAAGCCGATTGTCCAAGGGAGAGCCTACGCAATCACTGCTCAAGAGGCTCAAAATACAAACGATGTGATCCAAGGTGAGATTTCTTTTAAATAAAGAATTTTAATTCTTAAAAATTTTAGATAGAGAAGGTGCATTCATATAAAAAATAGAAAAGAACTTGCATGTAATAATTTATATGATAGTGTATATTATATATATATATATATATATATATATATATGTGTGTGTGTGTGTATGTATGGCTAGGTATGTTACAAATCTATGAGAAAGGAAGCGATGTGACATATGAAGCTTGAGTGTTGATAGACCCGGGGTCTACCCACTCATTTGTTACCCCCTCGCTTCACAAAGAAGATGAAAGTCAGCCCAGAGGAGTTAGACTTTGTATTAATCGTGACTATTTTGACTGGGAAATTGGTTGATACCAAAAAGGGTTGCAACTCCGTGATCGTGAGAATCATGGATGGAGACGTCTTTGAACTACCAGCGAACCTAATTCTTTTAGACATGCAAGGATTCGACGTGATCCTTGGCATGGATTGGTTGTCGACTCACTGTGCGACTGTAAATTATAAGAACAAGGTCGTCATCTTCAAACCCAACATGAGGAGATCATTTCGATTTCGAGGAGAGAGATCAACGTGTATACCACTTATCTCTACAGTCAGGGTCGAGCGCTTGATCAGAAAAGGGTGTAGTGGATACTTGGCATTCTTGAAGGAGGATAAAGAAGAGAAAAATATTATCTCCGAGATAGCCATGGTGCGAGAGTTTGAAGATATATTTTCGGAAGAATTACCAGGATTACCTTCAGATAGAGAAGTTAAATTCGCCATCGAGTTAGCACTAGGAACGAAGCCTGTTTCTAAAGCACCATACAGAATGGCTCCTGCTGAGTTGAAGGAATTGAAGGAGCAGTTACAAGAGCTCATGGACAAGGGGTTTGTTAGACCGAGCGTGTCTCCATGGGGAGCACCGGTCTTGTTTGTAAAGAAGAAAGATGGGTCAATGCGTCTGTGTATTGACTATCGGCAATTAAATAAACTCACTATAAAGGATAGGTACCCTTTGCCTAAGATAGATGACTTATTCGACCAGCTACAAGGAACAAGGTATTTTTCCAAGATCGATCTGAGATCTGGATACCATCAGTTGAGAGTCAAGGTAGAGGATATTCAGAAGACTGCTTTCAGGACACGGTATGGACACTATGAATTCTTAGTAATGCCATTTGGGTTGACGAACGCACCGGCATCATTTATGGATTTAATGAATCGGGTGTTTAAACCACACCTGGACTCCTGCGTCGTGATGTTCGTTGATGATATCTTAATATACTCCAAGTCAAAAGCGGAGCACGAAGAACACTTGAGGATTTCCCTACAAACTTTGCGTGAACACCAACTGTACGCGAAGCTCAGCAAGTGCGAGTTTTGGTTAGAAGAGGTTAGCTTTTTGGGACATATAGTCTCAAAGCATGGTGTTACTGTAGATCTAGCAAAAATATAAGCAGTGGTCAATTGGGAGCAACCAAAGACCGTGATCGACGTCCGTAGTTTTCTTGGATTAGCGGGTTATTACCGACGCTTTATAGAGGGGTTTTCAAAACTATCGGAACCTCTTACGAGGCTTACATGGAAGGATTCAAGATTCGAGTGGAGTGAAGCATGCGAGAAGAGTTTTCAAGAATTTAAGAAGAGACTCACTTCAGCTCTAGTACTAGCGATTCCTTCAGGCAGTGGAGGGTTCGCGGTATATAGCGATGCTTCGTACAATGGTTTGGGTTGCGTGCTCAACCAACACAGAAAGGTGATAGCTTACGGGTTGAGACAGCTGAAAGAACATGAGAAAAATTATCCGACACATGATCTGGAACTGGCAGCGGTCATATTTGCGTTAAAGATTTGGCGACATTACTTGTACGGTGAGACATTTGAGATTTTCACCGATCACAAGAGCCTTAGATATCTGTTTACACAGAAAGAATTAAATATGGGGCAGTGCAGATGGATGGAGTTTCTCAAGGACTATGACTGTTCCATACAATACCATCCAGGCAAGGCTAATATAGTAGCCGATGCCTTGAGTCGGAAGGGTTTAGCTCAGTTGGCTAGTTTGATTTTGGGTATGCACCGATGGAAGTTGTTTGAAGATCTAGCACTGTATGATGCGAATATTGAGTCGCAAGCCACATGAGTTTTTTTAGCAAACATTTCAGTGAGGCCAGTGATATTTGAGCATATCCACAAGCTACAGATGAAAGACCCGACACTAACCAAGATTCGTCAAGATGTGATTGAAGGCATCAAATCGGACTTCTCAGTGAAAGAAGATGGTTCCTTATTATTCAATGGTCGTCTTTGCATTTCGGACAATGTCGATATACGACAAACTATTCTCAACAAATCTCACAAGTCCAACTATGCGATTCACCCAGGTAGCACAAAAATGTAATAGCCTAAAAAATCACGCTAAACTATGACCTCGGGATCCGTGCCCGATCGGTCATAGGTTTGACCAAATGGAAGTCCAATAGTTAGCATGAGGTGTGATGAACGGATGAGATGTGACAAATTGAATGTCTATGTGGTGTGTGTTGTAAATGTGAAGTCGCATACACCTATCGCGGTGTATGTGCTCAACACACACACGTGAGGAAAGGGATAAAAGGGTTTAATAACCCTAAATGTGTGTTTTTGGTAGTTGAGAGAGAAGTAAAGAAGAGAGAGAGAGAGGAAGTAAAGAGAGGAGTTATTGCAACTGATTTGGAGGGGGGATTCAAGCGATAAAAGCCAGATTCAACACGGGTTGGATCTGTTAGAGCCAAAGCTGGAACCCTAGCCTTCCAACCATTTGATTTGAAATCAATTTGAGATTGATTCAAGGTAAAAAATTTTGTGAATAAAATGCATAGATCGTAGAGGCTAGGTTGTGGTTGAAAGTCGGTTAAATCATAGGATAATGGTTTAGAAAAATAGAGGAAAAAGTATGGAAGAAGATTGGGAAGAAAATGAATTGAATCTGACAATTTCGATTAATCGAAATTGGGTTTCGATTAATCAAAATTGGCCAGGAAGTTGAAAAGTCAGAGGACCCCGATTTCGATTAATCGAATTGGAATTCGATTAATCGACTTTGGATTTCGATTAATCGATTTGGGTATCGATTAATCGACTGGGAACCTCCAGTGGACCCCAGGGGTTGGAGGAAATGGCTTGAGGAAAATCGACTAATCGAAATGGGATTTCGATTAATCGATTTCAGTTTTCGATTAATCGATTTTAGGAACTCGACTACTCGAATTGAGAATCGACTTTACGAAACAGAGAATTTCGATTAATCGAATAAGATTCGATTAATCGAATGAAAATCTCGATTAATCGATTTCAAAATCGATTAATCGATATTGACTTTCGATTAATCGATTTTGGAATTCGATTAATCGACTGAGATAAAATATGTTGACTTTTGGGTTTGACTTTAAGATTCTTGGAGAGTCTTAGACCTTTAATGCATCCTTTGTGATGTGTTTCACCTGTTATGTGGTACCATAGGTGGTACGTGTGGACTAGTGCACAAGGAGCCACGTGGGACCTTGATGCGTTGAGCAAACAAAGACTTGAGGTAGGGAACACCTTGAACATGTACTTTATTTTACAAGAGCATGTATGTAGTGATATAGATTTCAATTCAAATGTTTATTTGCTTAAAGATTGTGAAAAGTGTGTGTGCGTGTGACATCCATAAGAAGTAATTCAAATGAGCCATCCCCAGGGGATGAAGAAGTAAAGAGATGAGAGCATCAGGTGTGATGCAAGTAAATGGATACATCCCAGGGATGTATCCAATGAATGAATCATGTTTGATAGGGCCTAACTGATATAAGATAGCACACTTACACGGTGAATAACTATATGTAAGGCACCGATATTTTTGTTATTTGAGGTTTGATAGGTTACCCCACCGACGTGGCGGGATATCCACGACTGGCACGGCAGGATATCCGTGGCCGATACGGCGGCAAAACCGTAGGCCAGTGCGGAGGCTTATCCGTACATAGTAAGCAGACCCCAGGGGTGTTGATTGAGACAAGTGAAACCCCGCCACCAATCCCCAGGGGAAAGGGGCTTGGGTACTATATTGGTATTCCCAGGGAATACGTTAAAACTGTCTATATAGATGACGATGAAGGGTATCTCATCGGGGCTCGATGCTATATTGCTCGGGGATTACTTAAGTTGAAAGTTTAAGTTTTGCTTTAGGCCTTTTCAGCATCATTCATGAGTAAATGAAAACATAAGTAATCAACAGTAAAACGAAATGCTTTTTAACTGTTTTTATCAATAACTGCATAGACACATCATGCATGGCATATCATGGAATATATGTGAGTTATAATTTATATGTTCAACCGTGTTTGTTCCCTATTGAGCTAGGATGTAGCTCACCCTATAGCTAGACGCCGATCCCTTGGCGAGTCGGACCTTGTGACGGAATTGGAGTCACCTCGAGGACTTCTTCTAGAGGACTCACAGCCGCTTTGAGGGCTTTTAGAGAGATTTTGTACGGCTTGGTATGTCAAGCCTTGATTTTGTTTAAAACCATGTATATAAGGAGTTGGGATTATTCTTTTAGGACGAACCATCCGTGATGATTTCTATCATCGATGGTTCAGATCGGTTCTCCATTCATGCAGAGGCATGAGGGTAGAACTGTCTTTTGGGGAGTAATTAATATAGATTTAAATTCCGCAATTTTGTTTATTATACTTTTTGATGCTTGATATACCAGTGTTCCATGCTTAGCTAAAGGGCACGGTCAAGATGATCGTGCTGATGGCATGGGTTTCGGGGTGTCGAAATCCGGTGCATTGGTATCAGCGAATTTCTTTTAGCAATTCTGACAAGGGTTCTTTCGTCAGAACATAGGGGCTTCTGCTAACGAAACTTTAGTTTCAAATGCAGCCGCAAATGTCATCTAGAGGAAGAGCCCGACCAAGGGGAGGCCAACAGAGGAGTCTACGTAGTGGAGATGATTACATCTCTCCTACAAATAGAGTGCCTTTAGGAGGTACTGAGGCCTGTGAGCGAGGTAGTCGACAAAGATAATGAAGAAGATCGAGATCATGGGATCAAGATCTAAGAGAGCAAGAAAGATTGAGAGAAAGAAGGAGAGAGGAGCGACAAAGGATGATGCACACCATGGAGACTATGGCAGCTGCCATGGCACAACAAGCCGCATCCTTTGCAGCTCATGCATCAAGAGAACAACAGCCACCTACACCACCTGTAGGACTGCGTGTTCGTGCCCTCATCTTTTACAGAGCTTAGGAGGATGAGACCTCCTTCATTTTCTGGGCAGGCAGACACAATGGTCGCTGAGAACTGGCTAATGGAGATGGAGAAAGTCTTTAGCGTGCTAACTTGCACGGAAGATGAGAGTGTGAGATGGGCAGCTTATATGTTGGATGGGGAGGCTGGGCCTTGGTGGAAGTCCGTGATACGGACTCGGGCTCAGGAGACCCCAGAGTTGCCTTGGACTTGGGAGGAGTTTGTTGAGGAGTTCAACAAACAATATTTTCCGGAAGTGGTGAGGAACCAGCTTGAGATACAATTTTTAACTAGTGCAAGGAGAATGATAGTGAGAGAATATGGGTGAGTTTCTACGACTTGTCTGCTTTGCTCCGGATTACGCGCTCAAGTGATGAAGTCCAAGAGGTTTCAGCAAGGTTTGAAGCCTGAGGTTAGGGGAGGCGTAGCTCCATTTCAACTGAGGACCTATGAAGAGGTCATGAGTAAAGCACTGGTGGTCGAAGAGGAAAATACAAATAGATATAGACAGAGGGAGCAGCAGAGAGGAGGAAATGAACAAGGAAGGACGGGGGCCTACGAACCGGTGAACAAAAAGCCGAGGTTCGTAGCCCAAAATCAGAGACCACAGTTCCAAGGGGGTTTCGGAAGACCGGCGCAACAACAACACCAACAGAGGTTTCCATTACTTGCGTCGGGGAGACCTATTCGCTATGAGAGCCCTGCCATGTCTACTGGCGTCACTAACACACAGGGTTCTCGTACTGTTTCTTCTGCACCTCGGGAGACTTGCGCAAAGTGTGGCAAGCCTCATAGGACGGTGGATTGTAGAATGGGAACTAGGGGTTGTTTCCGATGTGGCAAGGTGGGCCACTTGATCAAGGATTGCCCCGAGACGGATAAGAGAAAGACGGTTTCATTCAAAGACCACGACCAATTCAAGCAAGGAAACCGATCGTTCAGGGAGAGCCTATGCGATCCTTTGCTTTCGAGGCGAGGAGCGTGCATGGCGTCATCAAGGTGAGACTTTTTTAAAATTAAAGAAAATTTCATTTCATTAAAATTTTAAATAGAGAGGAGCATGCATTAGGAATTGTATAGATTCTTTCTCAATACAAAAAGTTGTATGTGAATTAAGAGTGTAAATTAATGTAAATTATTGTATGTATGTATGTATATAGGTACTTTAAATATATATGAAAAGGATGTTTGGTGGTTATGGCTTTCAGTGTTGATAGACCCGGGTCTACCCACTCATTAAATCCTCCACGTTTTGCCAAGAAGATGAAGATTGTTCCAGGCGTTGGATTTCATCCTATTGTCTATTCCGGGAGAGTTAGTAGACACGAGTTAGCTTGCAAATCCATCATTGTGCGATTCGAGACTTAGAGGTGCATGAATTGGAAGCAAAGTTGATACTATTAGACATGCAAGGGTTTGATGTGATCCTTGGCATGGGTAGTTGGTTATTGTGACATTATTAAAGAATAAGGTAGTCATTTTTAGACCCAACACAAGAAGATCATTTCGGTTTCAAGGAGTGAGGTAGTCATCTGTGCCACTGATCTCAGCAATAAGGGCCGAGAAAATGATCAGAAAGGGTTGTAGTGGATACTTGGCTTTCTTAAAGGAGGACAAGGAAGAAAAACGTCATTTACGAGATAGCGGTTGTGCGAGACTTATGTTGGCGTGTTTCGGAGGAATTGCTGGATTACCTCGAAGAGAAGTAGAATTGCCATTGACTTAGCACCGAGGCCGGAGCCTATTTGAAAGCACCTTATAGAATGGCTCCTATTTGAATTAAAGGAGTTGAAGGAACAACTACAAGAGCTTATGGACAAGGGGTTTGTTAGACCAAGTGTATCTCCATGGGGAGCACCGGTCTTATTTGTCAAGAAAAAGGATGGGTCAATGCGGCTATGCATTGACTATCAACAATTGAACAAACTCACTGTGAAGAACCGCTACCCTTTGCCTAGAATAGATGATCTATTCGACCAACTGCAAGGAGCAAGGTATTTTTCCAAGATCGACCTGAGATCTGGGTATCATCAGTTGCGAGTCAAAGCTGAGGACATTCAGAAGACAGCTTTTCGGACACGGTATGGACACTATGAATTCCTCGTGATGCCGTTTGGATTGTGAATGCTCGGCGTCGTTTATGGATCGATGAGGTGTTTAAACCACACTTGGACTCTGCGTCGTAGTGTTTGTTGACGATATACTAATATACTCCAAATCCAAGACGGAACACGAAGAACATTTGAGGATTGCTCTCTGGGCCTACGTGAACACCAATTGTACGCCAAGCTCAGCAAGTGTGAGTTTTGTTTGGAAGAGGTTAGCTTTTTGGGACATGTTGTCTCAAAGCATGGTGTCACTGTGGATCCAGCAAAGATAGAAGCAGTAGTTAAATGGGAGCAACCAAAAGCGGTGGCCGATGTCCAAGTTTTTACGGGCTTAGCGAGGCTATTATCGGCGTTTGTTGAGGGTTTTCAAAGATATCGGGACCTCTCACAAAGGCGACACGAAAAGATTCAAGGTTTGAGTGGAGTGAGGCATGAGAAGAGTTTTCAAGAACTCAAAAGCGAGACTCACTTGGCTCCGGATAGCGATTCCTTGAGGCGATGGAGGATACGCTGTGTATCTGATGGCGTCATACAATGGACTTGGATGTGTACTCAACCAACACAAGACGGTGATAGCTTACGGATCAAGACAGCTGAAAGAACACGAGAAAAATTACCCGACTCATGACTTGGAACTAGCAGCAGTCATTTTTGCGCTGAAGATTTGGAGACATTACTTGTATGGTGAGACTTTTGAAATTTTCACCGATCATAAGAGCCTCCGATACCTGTTTACACAGAAAGAGCTCAACATGAGACAGCGCAGGTGGATGGAATTCCTCAAGGATTACGATTGCTCCATACAATACCATCCAGGCAAGGCGAATGTTGTAGCTGATGCATTGAGTCGAAAAGGTTCAGCTCAGTTAGCTTGTTTGATTTTGGGTATGCACCGATGGAAATTATTGGAAGACCTGGCATTCTATGATGCGAACATTGAGTCAAAGGACACCGGATCCTTTTTGGCTAACATATCAGTAAAGCCAGTGATATTTGAGCATATCCATGATCTACAGATGAAAGATCCGGCATTAACAAAGATTCATCAAGACGTGAGTGAAGGCATTAGGTCGGACTTCTCAGTAAAAGAAGATGGTTCGTTGTTGTTTAAAGGCCGTCTATGCATTCCGAACAATGCCGATCTAAGACGAACGATTCTTGATGAAGCCCATAAGTCAAATTATGCTATCCACCCTGGTAGCACCAGAATGTACCAAGATTTGAAAAAGAATTTCGGTGGAGAGGATTTGAAAGCAAGACGTGGCCGAGTACGTGTCACGGTGTTTGACTTGTCAGCAAGTGAAGGTTGATCATAGACACCCTGCTGGACTATTACAACCTTTACCAATACCAGAATGGAAGTGAGAATCGATCTCAATGGACTTCATTGTTTGATTACCCCGTACTGCCAAGAGACACAATGCCATTTGGGTCGTTGTAGACCGATTGACCAAATCAGCGCACTTTTTGCCATACAATACTACATATCTGGGGAAAGATGGACTTATACATGAAGGAGATTGTAAGATTACATGGGATTCCAAGCAACATAGTTTGGATCGTGATCCACTATATACGTCAAGTTTTGGAAGAAATTTCAAGAAGGAATGGGAACACGACTAGACTTTAGTTCAACTTTCCATCCTCAAAGCGATGGGCGAAGCAGTGAACCAAGTAATAGAAGACATGCTCAGAGCGTGCATGCTTGATATGCAAAGATACTGGGATGAGTATCTACCGATGCTCGAGTTCGCATATAATAACAGTTTTCAAACGAGCATTGGCATGGCACCGTATGAAGATCTGTATGGGCGACGATGCAAGTCACCCCTCAATTGGGAGGAAACAGGTGAAAAATTTGTGTTAGGACCAAAACTACTTGAAGATAACGCTACCGTCGTTTGAATTATCAGAGAAAGGTTGAAGACAAAGACTGAGTAGAGAAAAAGTTACGCCGATATGAAGCGGACTAGTGTTGACTATAAAGTGGGCGAGCATGTGTTTGTGAAGGTGTCACCTATGAAAGGTGTAATGAGATTTGGCAAGAGAGGGAAATTAAGTCCACGTTATGTTGGACCATTTGAAATTTTGGGACGCGTAGGTGAAGTTGCATACCGCATTGGTTTACCACCGCTGTTTGATAGAGTACATAATGTTTTCCACATATCGATGCTCAGAAAGTACGTGAATGATCCGTCTCATGTATTAGGAAAGCAACCTATAGAGATGTGTGAGGACATGAGCATGATAGAGGAACCAGTGGAAATCTTGGATCGAAAGGAACAAGTACTGCGCACTAAAGTGATTCCCTTAGTGCTTGTTTGGACAATCATCCAAAGAAGAGGCTACTTGGGAGCGAGAGGCGATGTGAAGCAATATCGACCTTGTTTCCAACGACGTGAGAATTCAATGTAAACCACAAACATGTTTGTGAAATCTCCACTATACTTGTAATTCAATGGAAAATTTGATCCAATCTGATTTGAGGAACAGAATTATATGTACATGATTAAGTATATACAACTCTATGGAAGAACCACTTGATGTCATAAACTACCAAAAATAATCAAAGAACCAAAGAAATTGAAAATTTGCAGAAATTGGGCAAAACCGATTAATCGAATTTCAAATCGATTAATCGATTTGGAATTTCGATTAATCGATTTTGTTCGATTAGTCGACTGGCATATACCAGTGACTGGAAATTGAAAGGAGAGTTAGAATATACATAGAAGACAAATTTCGATTGATCGAGTTAGAATCTCGATTAATCGATTTGGATCGACTAATCGATTTTGAGAATTTCGATTAATCGAATTAGAATTCGATTAATCGAACGACAAATTCGATAAATCGAACAAACTGAGAATGTTAGAAGAATTGGGAGTCAATTCATGAAATTCGATTAATCGAAGCAGTGTCGATTAATCGATTTTGGATTTTGATTAATCGAACTAGATTTCGATTAATCGATTTACAAAAAGGACTTAAAAGAAATTGAATTCAGATATACGATTTCGATTAATCGAAGTGAACTTCGATTAATCGATTTTGAAATTTTGATGAATCGAAATGGATTTCGATTAATCGAATAACTTAAGGAATTTAGGAAATTTAGAAGTTACTGCACGATTTCGATTAATCGATTTTGGAATTTCGATTAATCAAAATGGATTTCGATTAATCGGTATCGCTCAAACGATGAGCTCAAAAAACTTGAAATGTTAGCGGATACGATTTCGATTAATCGAAATGTTTTCGATTAATCGAATTTAATTTTCGATTGATCAATTTGGGAGATCGATTAATCGATTTTGCGCGGCTTAACCTAGTTTTGAATTTCGATTAATCGAAACAGAATTTCGATTAATCGAGCCGCGGGCTATATATATAAAATTGGGGATTTTATTCCCCATTCGAAATCATTTGGCTTGGGAGATTTTGGGCGTTTCACATTCCTCTTTCTTCTCCGACCATCCGACGCTCTAGGGTTGGGATTTGCCGTCGATTCTCTTCCGAAATCGCGTCCAAAACCATGGTAAACCCTAAAATCTTGCTTTTCCCTTCAAATTTGAATTAGAAAAACCCTAGTTTTCTAAGAATGCCGCCCAAAACCCGATTATCTTCAAAGAAGGCGACTTCTAAGTTGCCGGTTAGGCGTAAGAACGCCGCACCACCACCACCTACCCCATCGCCGGTGAGGACCCCATCACCGTCGGCATCGGAGACCACCTCCGGTTCGACGAGCGCGTCTACGCGTGAGTCTTCCCGCGAGTCCACACCAATGCCCCCACCACCCACTAATGTAATACAACCAAACGAATGGTGGGCGGCCAAGACCTTTGAGGTCGAGTACATTATCGACCCTACCCTATTCACCGATCCCGATGTGCCGGGCGAGACCCAATGGGCTCGAAACTACCTCAATAACGCCGGCCTCGGCAACCTTCTCAAACCAATCCGGGGTTCTTACTACCCTAGATTGGTTAGACTGTTTTACCAAGGGCTAACGGATGGCCCTACCGATGATTGCATTTTGACCAAGATCGACAGTCGTGAGTCTATACACGATCACCGACGTCACATACACGAGGTGCTTGAATGCTACCTCGATTTTACCCCAGAGACTACCCTATTCCCACCCTTCGAGGAGGACCCCCGCTTCGAGGAGGTCATGACCCGCATGACCAATGGTAAAAAGGGGTCGGGCTCCTCCATTAAGAGGGTTGACCTTCCACACTATATGTGGATGCTCGACTCGGTGATAAAGTGCAACCTTTACCCAATGTGCCACGACACGAGCGTGGACAAAGTGCAACATGCACTTTATGCGGCCTTCTGTGGCGGTGGTTTGGCCTATACAATGGTCATCCTAGAAGGATGAAATACATCAAGGAAAGGCGATGAAGGGCAACATGCGCCCAAGGAGAAGATGCCTTATGCTCGGCTCATCTCGAGCATGTTGAAGTGCTACTCAAGCGAGCCCTCCTCAGATCTCGCCTCACGAGGTGAGGGCTACGGATCGCGTGAAGACGTTTACGAAGTCTTCATGGACCCGTAGCTACAATCTTCTAAAGCGGACCCTACCAGCTCCGGGTCCCGCTCCAGCAGCGGTAGCACCGCCACCACCCCCACCACCTCAACAGGACCCACCCATGGGTGGAGCACACCCTATCCCCGCCGAGCCATCCGTGGAGAGGGTTCCCTCCCACACCACAGCCTCACCACACCACCGCCCACTCACGCCCGACACCCACCTCATCATACCACGGCCGCCCACCCGGTCCTACCATCGAGGACGTGTTGGCTCGCATGGAGGCCAACAACGAGAGGATGAACCGGAGGATAGACTTCCTCCTATTTCACACCCTCCGCCACATCTATCCTACCGACTACCGCCGCTACCTTGCCCAGGAGGAGTGGACCGCTGGACGCACCGCCTTCCACAGAGGACCCGTCTTCCCTCCCACCACTGCAGACGCGGTTCCTTCCACATCTACCTCACTCAGAGACCGAGACGCACATGACCACTCAGGCCACTCGGCCAGCACCCACCCACATATTTATTTTGTATCAGTCATGATTTTTTTACATGTATATTTTGTATGCCAATTTATTGGCGCTTCGTAAAACTTTTGATATTAATAGAAATCCCAATTTTTGTGTTAATTGTTTTCTTTCGTCAAAAAATTTAAATTCCATGCTTGCGTTGTGAATACATATACGTCTGAGTCAACTGGACCACCTCACCTGCGAGTGTGGGGGGGAAGGAGTGACCCAGACAGACACACCTTGGGTTATTTTCGAGGTCAAAAATTCTCAAGGTGCGGAGGATGTAATAGCCTGAAAAATCACGCTAAACTATGACCTCGAGATCCGTGCCCGATCGGTCATAGGTTTGACCAAATAGAAGTCCAATAGTTAGCATGAGGTGTGATGAACGGATGAGATGTGACAAATTGAATGTCTATGTGGTGTGTGTTGTAAATGTGAAGTCGCATACACCTATCGCGGTGTATGTGCTCAACACACACACGTGAGGAAAGGGATAAAAGGGTTTAATAACCCTAAATGTGTGTTTTTGGTGGTTGAGAGAGAAGTAAAGAAGAGAGAGAGAGAGAGACAGGAAGTAAAGAGAGGAGTTATTGCAACTGATTTGGAGGGGGGATTCAAGCGATAAAAGCCGGATTCAACACGGGTTGGATCTGTTTCCAACCATTTGATTTGAAATCAATTTGAGATTGATTCAAGGTAAAAAAATTTGTGAATAAAATGCATAGATCGTAGAGGCTAGGTTGTGGTTGAAAGTGGGTTAAATCATAGGATAATGGTTTAGAAAAATAGAGGAAAAAGTATGGAAGAAGATTGGGAAGAACAGCTCGAAAGGGGGCTGAATCTGACAATTTCGATTAATCGAAATTGGGTTTTGATTAATCGAAATTGGCCAGGAAGTTGAAAAGTCAGAGGACCCCGATTTCGATTAATCGAATTGGAATTCGATTAATCGACTTTGGATTTCGATTAATCGATTTGGGTATCGATTAATCGACTGGGAACCTCCAGTGGACCCCAGGGGTTGAAGGAAATGGCTTGAGGAAAATCGACTAATCGAAATGGGATTTCGATTAATCGATTTCAGTTTTCGATTAATCGATTTGGAATCGATTAATCGATTTTAGGAACTCGACTACTCGAATTGAGAATCGACTTTGCGAAACAGAGAATTTCGATTAATCGAATAAGATTCGATTAATCGAATGAAAATCTCGATTAATCGATTTCAAAATCGATTAATCGATATTGACTTTCGATTAATCGATTTTGGAATTCGATTAATCGACTGAGATAAAATATGTTGACTTTTAGGTTTGACTTTAAGATTCTTGGAGAGTCTTAGACCTTCTTTATTGCATCCTTTGTGATGTGTTTCACCTGTTATGTGGTACCATAGGTGGTACGTGTGGACTAGTGCACAAGGAGCCACGTGGGACCTTGATGCGTTGAGCAAACAAAGACTTGAGGTAGGGAACACCTTGAACATGTACTTTATTTTACAAGAGCATGTATGTAGTGATATAGATTTCAATTCAAATGTTTATTTGCTTAAAGATTGTGAAAAGTGTGTGTGCGTGTGACATCCATAAGAAGTAATTCAAATGAGCCATCCCCAGGGGATGAAGAAGTAAAGAGATGAGAGCATCAGGTGTGATGCAAGTAAATGGATACATCCCAGGGATGTATCCAATGAATGAATCATGTTTGATAGGGCCTAACTGATATAAGATAGCACACTTACACGGTGAATAACTATATGTAAGGCACCGATATTTTTGTTATTTGAGGTTTGATAGGTTACCCCACCGACGTGGCGGGATATCCACGACTGACACGGCAGGATATCCGTGACCGATACGGCGGCGAAACCGTAGGCCAGTGCGGAGGCTTATCCGTACATAGTAAGCACACCCCAGGGGTGTTGATTGAGACAAGTGAAACCCCGCCACCAATCCCCAGGGGAAAGGGGCTTAGGTACTATATTGGTATTCCCAGGGAATACGTTAAAACTGTCTATATAGATGACGATGAAGGGTATCTCATCGGGGCTCGATGCTATATTGCTCGGGGATTACTTAAGTTGAAAGTTTAAGTTTTGCTTTAGGCCTTTTCAGCATCATTCATGAGTAAATGAAAACATAAGTAATCAACAGTAAAATGAAATGCTTTTTAACTGTTTTCATCAATAACTGCATAGACACATCATGCATGGCATATCATGGAATATATGTGAGTTATAATTTATATGTTCAACCGTGTTTGTTCCCTATTGAGCTAGGATGTAGCTCACCCTATAGACTATACGTCGCAGGTCCACTACTAGCAGTGGCGGCTCGAGACGCCGATCTCAAGTGGGACCTTGGTAAGAATTGGAGCCACCTCCGAGGACTTCTTCTAGAGGACTCGTTGTACCGCTTTGAGGGCTTTTAGAGATTTTTGTACGGTGTCAAGCCTTGATTTTGTTTAAAACCATGTATATAAGGAGTTGGGATTATTCTTTTGGGACGAACCATCCGTGATGATTTCTATCATCGATGGTTCGGATCGATTCTCCATTCATGCAGAGGCATGAGGGTAGAACTGTCTTTTGGGGAGTAATTAATATAGATTTAAATTCCGTAATTTCGTTTATTATACTTTTTGATGCTTGATATACCAGTGTTCCGTGCTTAGCTAAAGGGCACGGTCAAGATGATCGTGCTGATGGCACGGGTTTCGGGGTGCCAAAATCCGGGCTGTCACAAAAAATGTATCAAGATTTGAAAAAAAAAATTGGTGGAGAGGTTTGAAATAAGACGTGGCGGAGTACGTGTCACGGTGTTTGACGTGCCAGCAAGTGAAGATCGATCATAGACACCCTGCGGGATTATTGCAGCCTCTACCTATACCGGAATGGAAGTGGGAATCGATCTCTATGGACTTCATCATTGGGCTACCGCATACTGCAAAGAGGTATAATGCCATTTGGGTAGTGGTCGATCAATTGAACAAGTCAGCGCACTTCTTGCCTTACAACACTATGTATATGGCAGGAAGACTCGCAGAGCTATATATGAAAGAGATTGTCCGTTTGCATGGGATTCCGAGTAGCACTGTTTCTGACTGTGACCCATTATATACATCAAAGTTTTGGAAGAAATTTCAAGAAGGAATAGGAACGCGATTGGATTTTAGTTTAGCATTCCATCCGCAAACTAATGGGCAAACAGAGCGGGTCAATCAGATCATCGAGGACATGCTTAAGGCGTGTATGTTAGAATTGCAAAGATCATGGGATCAGTACTTACCGTTGATTGAGTTTGCATATAATAATAATTTTCAGACGAGCATCGGCATGGCACCATATGAAGCTCTTTATGGACGGCGATGTAGATCGCCCATCAATTGGGAGGAAACCCGTGAGAAATTTATTTTGAGACCCGAGATACTTGAAGATTATGCCACCTATATTCGGATGATAAGGACCAAACTCAAAGCGGCTCAGAGCAGATAGAAAAGCTACGCCAATATCAAGCGAAAGAGTATAGACTTTAAAGTGGGTGAACATGTATTCGTAAAAGTGTCGCCTATGAAGGGTGTGATGAGATTTGGAAAGAGAGGGAAGTTAAGTCCCCGCTATCTTGGACCATTTGAGGTTCTGAGTCGAGTAGGGGAAGTGGCTTACCGCATTGGATTGTCACTGTTATTTGATCGGATACACAATGTGTTCCACGTATCTATGCTCAGGAAGTATCTTAATGGCCCTGATCATGTGTTGGGCGGCCAACCATTAGAGATGCATGAGGATATGAGCATGATCGAAGAACCGGTGGAGATTTTAGATCAAAAGGAACAAGTGTTGCGGACAAAAGTGATTCCGTTAGTGCTTGTTCAATGGAAGAATCATCTGACCGAAGAAGCTATGTGGGAACGAGAGACTGACGTGAAAGAACAATATCCGAACTTGTTTGCGACAACTTGAGAGCCAAAATTATATCACCGCAAGCATGTTGTGGATTTAAACCATATGTTCTAATCCAATGTGGACCTTTTGATCAATTTATTCAGTAGAGGGAATTTCAATCCACATTGTGTTCCTAATATAATGTTGAATACGTAGTTAGGATTCATCATTACCACGCAATGGCTATGAAGACATGTTTCACAAAACCAATGACCAACTAGTCATGTGTTACCAAGAAAACAAAGGAGACAAGAAGCAACAATCAATTTTGAAATCTGAATAAAATTGATTAATCAATTTTCAAATCGATTAATCGATTTTGGTCGATTGATCGACTGGCATACGCCAGTGAGTGGAGATTGAATGGAGATTCAGAAAATTAATAAAGTGTGATTTCGATTAATCGATTTGGAGATCGATTAATCGATTTTAACTTTCTATTAATCGATATGGGAATTTGATTAATCGATTAACACATACCGGTGACTTGGGAATTTTAGAAAACTTTAAGGACATTACGATTTTGATTAATCGAGGTGAAATTCGATTAATTGATTTTGGGAAATCAATTAATCGATTTGGTGGATCGATTAATCGACTAGCACATGCCAGTGAACTAAAAAGCCTAGAAATTTTAAGTAACTATGATTTCGATTAATCGATTTCGAAGTTTCGATTAATCGATTAATCAATTTCGCGCGGCTAGAGTAAGTTTTTAAAATTGATTAATCAATTTTAGAAATCAATTAATCGAATCGGGCCTATATATATATACGGGGGGGGAATTTTTACCCATTCGAAAATTTTTGGGTTTTTCTCTTGCGCGCCTTTTCTTCTTCCTCCTTGAGCCATCGTGCAACCTAGGGTTTTGGGAAATTTTTGCACCGATTTCAAACCGCAATCATCGCGCATTTGGATCGAAACCTAAGGTAAACCCTACATTTCGACTTTCTCTTCCATTTGAGCAATCAAACCCTAAATCTATTGCATTTTAGTTTAAAATGCTGCCTCGAACCCGTTTGACCATGAAGCAAGCGGCTTCGAAGCTTCGGTACGGCGTAAGAACGCCACACTGCCACCACCTACACCATTGCTTATGAGAACCCCGTCACTGTCGTCATTGGATACCACATCTGGTTCGACAAGCGCGTCTTTGTGCGAATCTTCACCGACCCTACCACCACCACCCGTAAACTTGCCCCAACCAAATGAGTGGCAAAGAGCTTTGAAAATGAATACATTATCGACGAGGCTTTGTTTACCGACCCCGATGTCGAGGGTGAGACCAAATGGGCTAGGAACTATTTAGTCAAAGCGGGCCTCGATAACCTATTAAAGCCGCTCCACGGGTGTTACTACCCTAGACTAGTCCACCTATTTTACCAAGGCTTGGAGGAGGGTCCGACCGATGGCATCGTTACGACCAAGATTGATGGTCGTGACTACACCTTTACCCGTCGCCACATTCACGAGTCCTTAGAGTGCTACTTGGACTTCGTGCCTGAGACCACCCTCTTTCCGCCATTTGCGGAAGAGGTGAGATTTGAGGAGATTATGACCGAGATGACTAATGGGAAAAAGGGGTCTAGATCGTCCATTAGATGAGTCGATTTGCCCCACTACATGTGGATGCTTGATTCTATAATCAAGTGTAACCTTTACCCAATGCGCCATGATACTGAGAGGGTGGAGATGGTCTATGCAAAGTGTCGCTGAAAAGGGATTTCGGAATGAAATCTTCGGATTTCTATGGCGATTCCACAGCGATTGATCAGAGCGAACTCAAGATGAAGTCTCCTACGATTACGGATTAATTTCTACCTCATCAAAGCATTGTTAATGATTGCGAGATGGAACGTTCTTGAAAAAGGGTTTGAGCAGCTTGAGATTTACAAGAACAGAACTCAAGCAATGATCAGTGTCATGTACTTCGCGAAGTGTGCAAAGTTTGCGGGCGATCACACGGTCACAATCTCACAAGGGTTTGAAGGTGATAGATTTTCAGAAATGGGGCTCGGCTCTTGCTTTCTTCTCCTCAAACTTTCAAATGGCTAATACATAGTCATCAAACAACCCCCACATCTCTTTTTATAACCCATTCAAAATATCCTTGATATTTGCATCTCAAATTCTATCCACGTCCCATACGTTCGGTTATGGTGTTAAGCAGCACACCGTAAGTTGGTGCACGACTTACCCACTAAAGGCCCAAACAAACTTTAACCTTAATTCTTTTCACACAATTTTATCCCAACATGATTTAATTATTTCTTTAAAATCTTTGGCAACATCAGTCACCGTGTCGGACACGTACACTAGGTCAGTCAAGTTCGGGTTCGAAATATTCAGGATATTACAGTGTTCTTGAGTAGCTAAAATATGAATTATAATTCTTCTATTGTCTAGTTGTTAAACTTCTACGATGACAAATCGTAGGGTTTCTGGAATCATATTTTTGTCTATCATACTCACATGTAATTTTTAAATAACAAAAATTATAAACTAAGAACTACTAAAACTGATACAGAAAGAAAAAAAAATTTTACAAAAATGATAAAAGTAATGCAAAAAATAAAGTGTTATTTACAAAATTAAACTAATATATACACAAGTTGTATATCCCCCTCAAACTTAAACTGGACAATGTCCTCATTGGCACAAAAAAATAAGGGATACAAAAAATTCATACTTGTGGAATTCAGAATGTAGTAAATCCATACGATCACTCGATAACATAATATTGTACAGTAAGAAGTGTCTTACGATCAATCGTGTTTTACCACGATTTGAATCGTAACATACTTGCTGAGAATTTTTTTTTTTTTTTTTCAATTTTATATTTTTCTGGTCTAGAAACTTTCTTGTTTCTCTTAGGCTCATCCTCTTCTTTCTCTGGGGCATCCACAGTTGTGAGCATCTCATCTTTATTATCCACAGCTCTGTCACTTCGTAAAAATTAAATAGTTTGGACATGTTCTGCAGAAATCGATATTTCTCTCACAAAAACTTGTCCTCTTGAGTTACTCACAGGTCGTGACTGTAACTGGTTGCTCTCTCATTCCACCAATTACATAACTAGTTGCCCAAATTGGGCTTCTAGCTTCGTAATGGATTGTGTGTACGAATGTAAAACTTAAGAAAATTGAGCAAGCTGAGATAAATCCTTAGAACGTCGATGCCACTGTTGCTGTAAATCCCTAAGGATTTGAACAACTGTGTCATCAAATCCACTGCTCAGAGGACTGAACTGTTGCTGCTCATATGGCTGATATGATCTCATGGGTGGCAGGTAGGTTTGTTAGAAATTCTGTGCAGGAGAATAACTTGTCTCAACAACAGATGGCCCTTGTTGTTGGCCACTAGTGGAGCCATAATTAAAATAAGGATGGTTACTTTGCTGCGAGTTATACGTGTTACCGTATTCACTCCGATGGAATGCATACGCTCATTCCCAATCTATCATCTTTGGGTATAATGGGGAACAGGGCGTTTAAACACTCAAAAAGATTTAAATTTTGAGATCAAGTGTGATGCATACACTAGAAAATTATATTTTTATGTTTTTAATTTTATTTGATTTTTATTTTTATTTTTGGGTATATTTAATTTTTATTTTAGAAAACAGGGAGAGAAGACAAACCTGAACCTTTAGCTTCTCTGATCAAGGGAAGTGTTGAAATTTGTGATACGCCAGTCCGAGTAAAACCTGCAAAAGCTTAAGAAGTGATCAAGAAAATAAAAATATAAAGAAAAATAAAACGAGAAAGATAAATATTTATTTTCAAAACAAAAATATAAAATAAATCCTGCTTCCCCAGCAATGGCACCAAAAAACTTGATGTGCTCTTTATGTTGTTCTAATTAAGTCTTCAACTATTGCAAGCGCATAATGAAAATTGTAATGCTAGTATAGGGTCATTCCCACGAGGAAGCGATTTATTTCATATTTCTATTTTAAAACTTATATTTGTCACAACCCCAGATTTTTGGGATGAGTGCACGTCATGCATTACATATAGGTATATGTGGTTCACAAGGAGACCAAAACGAACCAAAGACACTATGTGTGTACGTGGGAAACACACTAGTATTTCCCTAACTTATATGTATAAAAGTGAAAGAGAGAGGAGAGAAGAACCCTTGCGTAACTCTATTCTAACCTAAATAGAGAGAAGGAGAATATAGAGAGAAAGAAAAGAAGAGCCTAGTAAAGAATTAAGGTTTCGTTGGGACTTAAATCGGCAGAAGAGTTGGAGAAAAGGCTGGAGGAGGAACATTGGAGGCCTGTTTGCCTAGTAGAATTTTGAATCTTAAATCATCAAACTTGCGCAAGACTCATCGTCGGAGGTATGTAAAAGGCATGATAGATGCTTAGGCATGTTTTAAATAATAGGAAGGATTTTGGTTGAATGTTTTAATGATGTTAAGGTTTGAATGAAGAGAGGAATTGTGTTCTCAATCGGATCGAGGAGTAAAAATCATCGCTCCTCGCTCGAGCGGTCTAAAGGGCTCGCTCGAGCGAGGATG
The DNA here is from genome assembly GCA_021018995.1 of Chloranthus sessilifolius. NCBI lineage: Eukaryota > Viridiplantae > Streptophyta > Magnoliopsida > Chloranthales > Chloranthaceae > Chloranthus > Chloranthus sessilifolius. Next base: position 80,781,969 of record CM037591.1, read on the forward strand.
AATAGGAAAAATATAGCTCTGGGCTCGTAGGGGGGGTCCCCAAAACTAAGGGGAAGCTCGCTCGAGCGAGGTCCCCAGTAATGCTTCAGTGGCTCGATTTAACCGCTCGAGCGACCTCGATTTAACCGCTCGAGCGAGGTCAAGTGACTGCTCGAGCGAGGTCCAGTGACCACTCAGTTCTTGAAATTATAGGTACAAGAAACATGGGGGTTGTACACCCCAATGGTTCTAGTGTCCTTTCTAAGCCTATGCTAATTTGAAATGTAGGTTTGACGCATGATCATGAAGTATAAACCTCTACGAGAAGACATGCTTTGAAATTCGTCGAGGTAGGGAATATTCTTGAAACATGTGCATTATTCCGTGAAATTCATATATGTAGTGTAATCCATTTTAAATAGTCAAATACTGCATGATCCTCATGAAAAAGGGTGTGTGAGTGAGTTTAAGACGTGAAAGTCTTGAGGTCCTCAGGGGACGAAAAATCATATAGTTAAACAAAGAAGGATGCGATGGAAATAAGGGGCATCCCAGGGATGCAGATGAAAACTAACAGAGAAATATAAGTAACGTGATAAGGCCTGATGTAATATAATTAGCACAATCACGGTGAATAACTATATGTAGAGCACATTTGATATTTTTATTATTTAAGGTTTGATTAGAATACCCCACCGACGTGGCGGGATACCCACGACTGACTCGGCAGGATATCCGTGAGCGGTACGGCGGCAGATCCGTATTTTCATAGCACATCCCAGGGATGTAGATCTAAAAATAGACCCCGCCACCTATGAGAAAGGGGCTTGGGCAGTATTCCCAGGGGATACATATAATAACTGTCTAGTTAGACGACGATGGTGGGTATTCCATCGGGGCTCGATGCTATATTGCTCGGGGACTACTTAAGTTAAGATTTAAGTGATTAGGCCAAATTCACAACTAAACTAATAAGGAGAATAAACAAAACCATTATTTTAATTTCCAGTTATTTCAATTGTTGTCCATAAGTGATTACTCGATAATTTTATGCTTTTTAAACTGCTGACATATGTGTGAAGGTCAATCTATATGTTCTTTTTGTTTCCCTACGGAGCTAGGATGTAGCTCACCCCCCTTAGACTATACGTCGCAGGTCCAAGACTAGCGGCAACAAAGACTTCTGGAGAAGCTGATCCAAGGGTTTCGGACTACGTGCCCTCAGAAGAGTCAGAACCTCCTCCTGAGGAATTCTTCTAGGAAACCCACTGCATACTTTGAGAGTGAGTTGAGAGTATTAGGTATGGCTTGGTATGTGAAGCCTCTTTATTTCGAATGTTTTTAAATACCGTTTCTTTGACAAAACGCCTAGGATGGTATTATCACTAATGGTTTGTAAGTTCTATGCCCATGAATTGGCATGGGACAAGGACCGATACCTTTGATTATTTTTTGAGATTTTATTTAGAGTAGCTACGTGTGCCTCAATTACAGTTTTGGCTTATATATACCAATGTTTTGTAAGGAACCCAGGGCACGGCCTTGAAGGTCGGGCTGATGGCACGGATTTTGGGGTTTCGAAATTCGGGCTGTCACAGTTGGTATCAAAGCATTTCTTTCTAGTTCTGGCTATCATATCGTCAGAATATAGGGACTTCTGCTAACGAGACTATGGATTCTCATACAGACCGTTATGTTTCCTAGAGGAAGAGGCCACCTGTGGGTGGTCATGATAGGAATTTACGCAGAGAGATGGGTCTGCCTCACCTACAAACAGAGTGCCATTGGGAAACATGTGGAGATTCCCGAGGCAAAGGGCCAGGAGGAAACCAAAATCAAGCAAGGATCAAGATCTAGATCGACAGATCAAATCGAGGGAACAAGATAGAGTGAGGAGAGAAATGAAGAAAGAGAAGAGCGAGAATGATGCACAATGGCGTCCTTGGCAACAGATATAGTACTGTAACCACAACGAACACCTACACCTCCTGGGACTTACACCACCGGGCTTCAGATTCACCGAGTTCAAGGATGAGACCTCCAAACTTTTCTGCAGACACAATGGCGTACCAAAAACCGGCCGGGTGAAATGGAAAAGGTGTTTAGCGATCTTGACATGCATAGAGGATGAGAGCGTCCCGCATATATGTTAGATGGAGAAGCCGACCTTGGTGGAAATCCATTTCATGAACAAGAGCACAAGAAACTCCAGATATGCGTGGACTTGGGACTAATTGTAGAAGAATTCAATAAGCAATATTTTCTGTTGTGAGGAATCAGATGGAGACCCAATTTTTACAACTAGCGCAAGGAAGGATGACCGTGAGAGAGTATGGAGTGGAATTCATGAGACTGGCTCGCTTCACCCCAGACTACGTAGTTTCAGACGTGATGAAAGTGAAGAGGTTCCAACAGGGCTTAAGGTCGGACATCTGAGGAGGGGTTGCGCCTTCCAAAGAAGACCTATGGAGAAGTAATGAGTAAGGCATTAGTAGTCGAAGAAGAAAACAATAACCATACCGCCGAGGGAACAACAAGGAAGAGAAAGCATTGATCCAAGCAGATGGAGCTATGAATCGGTACATAAGAAACCGAGGTTTGTAGCACCGAATCGAGACAATCGCCTGCATAGGTATGGGAGAGCCGCACAACAAGCTACTCATCAAAGTTTTCATTGCTAGCATCGTGAGACCGATGAGGTATCAAGGTCCTGCTATTTCAGAGGCTACAACTACACAAGGTTTTTGAGAGCGCTACTTCAACACCAAGGAAACTTGTGCCAAGTGTGGCAAGTCCCACAAAGCAAATGGATTGTAGGCAGGGAATGCGAGGCTGTTTCAAATGCGGCAAGATAGGCCACATGATTAGAGATTGCCCTAAGACAGTTAAAGAAAAGACGGCCCCAACTTCCATGCCACAACCTATTCAATCTCGAAAGCCTGTTGTTCGAGGGAGAGCCTACGCAGTTACCGCCCAGGAAGCAGGGAGTGTACACGACATCATCCAAGGTGAGATTTCTTTTAAATAAAGAATTTCGGTTTCAATACAATTCTAGATAGAGAATGTGCTTTCATTAGGACAAATATATATATAACCGTTGTTGCGCATAGAAAAAAAAAATTTAATAAAGTATATGTTATGTACATATATGTATGCATTATAGGTACGTTACAAATCTATGAGAAAGGGTGCTACGTAGCACATGACGCACGAGTGCTGATAGACCCAGGGTCTACCCACTCCTTCATCACCCCTAGATTTGCAAAGAAGATGAAGATTGTTCCGGAGACACTAGACTTTGTGTCCAACAGGAGAATTAGTGGACACAGAGTTAGTCTGCAAATCGGTAGTGGTAAGCATTTGGGATCACGTTGTCTACAAACTAGACGCAAATTTAATATTGTTGGACATGCAAGGATTCGACGTGATCCTTGGCATAGATTGGCTGTCCCATCACTGCGCAACAATGGATTGCAAGGATAAAGTTGTTGTTTTCCGTCCTAACACGAGGAGATCGTTTCGACTTCGAGGGGAGAGATCGTTTCGACTTCGAGGGGAGAGATACATGTGTACCACTCATATCTCGCAATGAAAGCGTAACGCTTAATCGAGAAAGGGGTGTAGCGGTTATTTGGCATTCTGAAAGAAAATAAAGAAGAAAAGAATATTATCTACGAGATAGCGTGAGTGCGAGAATTCGGATGTATTTCCGGAAGAATTGCCGGGTTACCTCCGTAAAGAGAAGTAGAATTTGCGATCGACTTAGCACCGTGAACGAACTGCTTCAAAGGCACCTTATAGGATGGCCTCGCAGAGTTGAAAGAGTTGAAAGAATAATTGCAAGAGCTCATGGACAAAGGGTTCATAAGACCAAGCGTGTCTCCATGAGGAGCACCCGCCTATTCGTGAAAAGAAAGTGGTCGATGCGGTTGTGCATTGACTACCGCCAATTGAACAAAGTCACGGTGAAGAATCGATATCCGCTGCCAAGAATAGATGACTTGTTCGATCGATTCGTGGAGGAGCAAAACATTTTTCCAAGATCGATCTAAGATCCGGATACCATCGATTAAGAGTCGTACGAGGACATTCGAAACGGCTTTTAGAGCACGGTATGGACACTATGAATTTTTAGTGATGCCATTGATTGTGAACGCACGCCGGCGTCGTTTATGGACTTGATGAATCGGGTGTTTAAACCACACCTAGACTCTGCGTTGTAGTGTTTGTTGATGACATCTGATCTACTCAAAATCAAAATGGAGCATGAAGAACACTTACGAGTCGCTCTACTAACCTTGCGTGAACACCAATTGTACGCCAAGCTCAAAGAAATGTGAGTTTTGGCTAGAAGAGGTTAGCTTTGGGACACGTCGCCTCAAAGCATGGTGTCACAAGAGATCCCGCTAAGATCAAGGCGAGTGAATTAGGAGCAACCAAAAACAAAACCGTGACATCCCAAGTTTCCTCGAATGGCAGTTATTATCGACGCTTCAGAGAGGGGTTTTCAAAATATCGGGACCTCTTACGAGGCTTACAAGAAAGGACTCAAGATTTGAGTGGAGGAGGCGGTGAGAAGAGTTTTCAAGAACTCAAGAAGAGACTCACCTCACCTCGTTAGCCATTCCATCGCAAAGGAGGATTCATGCTTTATAGTGATGCTCAGATAACGCAGGTTGGGTTGTGTACTAAAGCAATATAAAAGGTAATAGCTTACGGCTCCGCAGCTGAAAGAGCACGAAAAGAACTACCCAACACACGATCTGGAACTAGCAACAGTCATATTCGCATTAAAGATATGGCGACATTATTTATACGGAGAAACATTTGAAATTTTCACTGACCATAAGAGCCTCAGATATCTGTTTACACAGAAGGAACTAAATATGAGGCAGCATAGGTGGATGGAATTCCTCAAAGACTACGACTGTTCCATACAGGACCATCCAGGCAAAGCTAACATAGTGGCCGACACCTTGAGTCGGAAAAGTTTGGCCCAGTTGGCTGGTCTAATTTCGGGTATACATCGATGGAAGTTGTTGGAGGATCTAGCGTTATGTGGCGCAGACATACAGTCACAAGCCACAGGAGCCTTCTTAGCCAACATATCAGTGAAACCAGTGATATTCGAACTCATACGAGAACTACAGATGAAAGACCCAATTCTAACAAAGATGCGTCAAGATGTAACTGAAGGTATTACATCTGAGTTTTCAATCAAGGAGGATGGTTCCTTAGTATTCAAGGGGCGACTTTGCATTCCAGACAATGCCAAATTGCGGCGAACGATTCTTGATGAATCTCACAAGTCAAGCTATGCTATCCACCAGGGAAGCACAAAGATGTATCAAGATCTGAAAAAGAATTACTGGTGGAGAGGTTTGAAACAAGATGTGGCAGAGTACGTGTCACGATGTTTGACGTGCCAACAAGTGAAAATCGATCATAAACACCCCGCAGGCCTATTACAGCCTCTACCCATACCGGAATGGAAGTGGGAATCTATCTCCATGGATTTCATAGTCGGTCTACCGCGAACTGCAAGGAAGTATAACGCCATTTGGGTAGTAGTCGATCGATTGACTAAGTCAGCACACTTCTTGCCTTACAACACGATGTACACGGCGGGAAGACTAGCAGAGCTCTATATGAAAGAGATAGTCCGTTTACATGGGATTCCAAGTAGCATTGTTTCAGACCGAGACCCATTATATACATCAAAGTTTTGGAGGAAATTTCCAGAAGGAATGAGAACTAGGCTAGATTTTCGTACGGCGTTTCACCCACAGACCGACGGACAGACTAAAAGGGTCAACCAAGTCATTGAAGACATGCTTAGGGCATGTATGTTAGAATTACAAGGATCGTGGGATCAACATCTACCATTGATTGAGGTCGCTTATAATAATAGTTTTCAGACGAGCATCGGAATGGCACCGTATGAAACCTTGTACGGAAGACGATGCAAATCGCCAATCAATTGGGAGGAAATTGGCGAGAAATTTGTTTTGGGACCCGAGCTACTTGAAGATAACGCGGCTATTGTCCGCATGATCAGGGGAAGACTAAAGGCAGCTCAAAGCAGACAGAAAAGCTATGATGACATCAAGCGGACTAGTGCAGACTTTAAGGTGGGTGAACATGTGTTCGTGAAAGTATCACCGATGAAGGGAGTGATGAGATTTGGAAAGACAGGGAAGCTAAGTCCCCGCTATCTTGGACCATTTGAAGTTTTAGGTCGAGTAGGAGAAGTAGCCTACCGCATTGGATTGCCACCATTGTTTGATCAGGTACACAATGTATTCCACGTGTCGATGCTCAGGAAATATCTCAATGACCCTGACCACGTGCTGAGCGGCCAATCATTCGAAATACATGAAGATATGACCATGATTGAAGAGCCGGTAGAAATTTTAGATCGAAAAGAACATGTATTGCGAACAAAAGTTATTCCCTTAGTGCTTGTCCGATGGAAGAACCATCCGGTCGAAGAAGCAACATGGGAACGCGAGGCAGATGTTAAAGAACAATATCCCAAATTGTTCAAAATTGCCAACTGAATAGTCTTATTCAAATTAAGAATATGTGATTACGGGTAGTATGAAGTCTATATTTTTCGAAAGATAAAATTTTATATATATATATATTGACTCCAACCAATGTTTGAACCACTTTTCGTTGAACTTTTTGAGATTTGAAATCGAAAACGAGCGAAAGGGTACCAGAAAAACGTTCTGGTCTCGCTCGAGCGACCACTTATGTTCGCTCGAGCGAACCATATAAAATAATAACTTCCTCTCGCTCGAGCGATAGCTATTCCTCGCTCGAGCGAGGCTTTTTGACCGCTCAAGCGAGGCATTTTGATCGCTAGTGCGAGGCCATAACATATAATATAAAGCGTCCTGGTCTCGCTCGAGCGATAACTAATAACCGCTCGAGCGAGGAGGGACTATATATAGTGTAGGGAATAACAAGATGCCTTTTCATCTTCAAGCGAAGGGAGTGGAGACGAGCGAGGGGTTTAGGGCTAGCTATTTTCAATCTTTTCCGTCCGATTCGAGCCGGATTTAGACAATCCGATCCGTTAAGACTACTCTTCTAGGTAAAATCTACCCATCCCTGAAATTTTTATTTTCTTTTTAAACTCTTTAAATACCAAATGGCTTCAAGCCCAAATCCACAACCTAAAAAGAGGATGGCGATTCGGTAGCCATCGGCACGCAACAAAGCGCCGCAAACTTCTCAACCATCACCAAACCCATCCTCCACTCCGATCACACTAGATGATTGGTGGGGGGCCAAAATTTTTGAAACCGAATGGGATATACATCCCTCCTGTTTCGGAGATCCGACATCCACCCAATGGACATCGGACTTCATCACCAACAACAATCTTAAGGCCCTGCTTACGCCGTTTGGGGATCGTTATTACCCGAGGCTTGTGAAACTATTTTATCAAACCCTAAACTTGAACGTGGATGAGGACGCTATCCTCGTCAAAATCGATGGTAATGAGCTAATCTTTAGATGTGCCGAAATTTCATCGGTCATGAAATGTCCCCACATCTACACCCCTAGCCCACTTATCCTACCACCTTTTTCTGGGAACGTCGATTTCCCAACGATCATCTCCGACATCACAAAAGATGTCCGCTTTAACAATCTATTACTCGATCACAACTACCGCGTATGTGGCTTCTAGACGTCATCTTCAAAAGAACCTACACCCAACCGGTCATGATCAACGCCGAGATGCGATGCTCAAGGGCCCTACACACCGCATTCCATAATAGGTGGATCAATGCACCTATGATCATCATAAAAGGCATGGCGCATGCCTATAAAAGAAATGTAAGGGGTGCTGTTCCTCCACCCATCAACCGACTACCATATGCTCGGTTGATTTCCCGACACCTAGACTCACGGAATGGGAAGGGAGGATTTAAGATCCGGGAGGACGAGTTGTTCCTCACCGATAACGTCGTCCCCTATCTCGCCCAAGACTGGAGCCGAAACCTTAAGAGTCTACAAACCAGCGTCAACAAGAAAAGAGACCGTCAGGTCTCTCGACAAACCACCCATCAAGCGCCGGCAGGTCCGTCCACTCCCTCTACCTCAGTTCCACAGCCCATACCCACTACCGACACTGGCATGATGCGGGAGATCCTTCAGCAAGGGTGGGAGATCAGATTGCATCAGAGGTTCCAGGAGGCACTACTTATCGACCTCATGGGCCAGGCTTACCCGCAGTCATACATGCAGCGCGTCGGTGCCATGAGGGATGCTATTTTTGGAGCGTCTAGCTTCGGCCCTGCTACGAGGAACGCCACAGCGGGTACCACGACCGTCAGGGTGGACGATGAGGATGACGAGGACTACGAGGATGATGATGACTCCGGCGACGACGACGACGACTATGAGGAGGATGATGACTAGATAGTAACGTTAATTTTGAACACATAATATGTAATATTTTTTTGAGACACTTTGTAATGAGGTGGCTTCCTGGTCAATGTTTTTTTTCAAACTATCGTGACATGAATGTCACAAATTTTTGTGGATGATTAATATAACGATTGAATGAGTGTGGTGAATGATGATCCCTTTCATCTATGTGGAAATAAATTGACATGGCCAACGCAAGTTGTTGCGAAATGCGACAAACCGTTTAATTACTGTAACAACCCAGATTTTTAGATTTTATTTTAACGGTGTTAGATGATGCACCACACTATATACTGTGCTAACGCTCCACATCAGAATCGAAACCCACCTTTTGAAATAGAAAATTTCCAATTTTTCCCATATCAAAATTAGACTCATTGCGAAGTGCTCGTCGATACGATTCCAACGATATATAATTTGACGATTTCTGACAAGAATATAAAAAGTTATACTCATTTTAATTAATCAAGCAAGTCAAAGGGTATAATTGTAATTTCGGGAGAGAAACACCAATTGGTTTGGTGCTTATGCAAAACGCTGGAACGAAACCTTTTCTCAAGCTATCCAAGTTACGTAAATTAGCATTAAAATTGTAAAAATCTCTATTACATTAAATCTCCTACGAAAAGTGTTAATTAGAGTTGACCTAAAATTTTATACCATTATAAATAAAACTTTAAAAGCTCTCTCCTCTCAATAATAAGAAATTATTCTCTCTCGAGACTTAGAGGAGCCGATGCCTTGGGAATCGACCTTTTCAACCCGAATCGCCGTTGATCTTCCGTTCACGCTTCAAGAGGTGGGTACCCATCAATCCATCTTGTTCTTCTCAGATCCCGTCGCGTAGGATGCGTTCGATCGCGCATCGACGGGTTTAAAAATCTTATTTAAACCCAAATATCTCATAAATTAATAGATCTATATATTTAATATATGCTTTCCCTTGAAAGTTATATATTTTGTAAATTGGGTTTATATGTTATTTCTCTTTTCTTTTCAAAAATTCCTTTTGTTTGAACCTTATATTAGGTCTGTATATTTAATATGTTTACTTCCTCTTTTATGTCTGTAAAATTAATTAAATTTTAATACTTATAAATTTGATAGATTGACTTAATTGACATAATATCATATTGATATTATTTATTTCTAAATCTATATAGTATAAATTTATCCTTCTACTAAGACTATAATAATATATGTTATTGTTGCAAGTTTATATTATTATTTATTTAAAACTAATTAAGCCCAAAAATTAAATTATATTTTTATTTTATTTAAATAAATAATAGATTGCACCAACTTAAAGTTTTGGGTCCGAACTTTACTCTGAACCCGAATTCATGTCCATGAACCCGACCTCGCGACCATTGATGCACCTGTCTCGGTATTTTGGCAATAACTTTTTACTCCGACCTCGGATTAATGAGATTCTTGCGGCATTGGAAAGAAGACAGCGAGCTTTACAACTTTGTGTGAAATAGCCATTTCACGAATCTGACTTTTTAGAGGTCAAAATAGAGCAACAAGTCTGGTTCAATTTTGAATGAATCAAGGCTATTCGAATTTAAGATTATTTTCTAATTATCATGACCAAAGTTCTTATGTATATTATATTGTAAAGTCTTTCGATCGATGGTCATGATAAATCATAACTTAATAAGTATAAATATTATTTAATTTAATTATCTAATTATTTTATATATATATATATATCAATTTTATCGCTTCAACGCGACCTCTTCGATAATACAAAGTGTTAGAACTTCGATGTCTTTATGAAATCAAACTCTGACTTTTACGATTATCGAAATCACACTTATAACTCTATTCTATAATTATATTAGTGTGGTATGTAAATAAACATAAATATAAGCATAATCAGAATTTAAGTATAAATCGTTCTGTATGTGTGATACTTTTGTATTTGCAACTTAATCAATTTATACGAGTTAAGAATATGTTAGACCATGAGTACGAGAGTGTATGAGATCATGCCTACGCTTGGGCGTGGTGATTCGCCGAGATGGTATCGAAGCGAGGAATACACCGTATTCACATGCCTTATAACTCATGGTGGAATGGGACCCATGACGAGTCGGGTGAGTGTGAATTCAGTGTAACTTCGTACACGGTGGCATATACAGTGATCCTATCACCCCGAGTTTTAATACGAGAGGATAAGATATGAGATATGATACGAGAATCGGGCGTTGGGCCTTTAGCTGTGGTAAGGTTTCTTTTACGGTCACGTGAAACTCAGAATATTGGCGTCCATGTACGGATGCAACCCCTCTATGGTAGTATAAACTATCACACGAAGTACATCCAGGTTACTACGGAACCTTTTTCTTGGGAAACGTGAATTAGGAAGGTTGCCTCACTATAGTTTGTCATAGGATTAAGTGTAAGAGTATGATAAGATATGAGTATGAGATAAGATAAGTTATGATACGAGTACGATAATAAGACATCGCTGTGTAGGCCAGCAAAAGATAAAGAACTTAAGTCTCTGTACGTGCCGTTCCTTGCGTAGCCACCGTAAGGGCAACAACGTCTTTCAGCCAAGACGGATCTCTGGGAGAGATTATGAGTATGAGTGAGTTATGAGTGAGTTTGGCCATTATGTCTCCCCATTGGCTGGGTGGTGGAGTATGAGTATGACACGAGGGCGTTATAATATGGTGGTATGATACTATGTTGACCCTCCCATAGTAGCTCGGCGGTGACTTCATGTCGTTTAGGATTTCACTAGTATGTTAGTTACGCTCATGCGATGTACAGACGTATGTGCGAGAATTATAATAATACATGGTATGATATGTTATGAGATATGGTAAGGCACGTTAGGATACGAGTGTCTAGATCATGGTCTTGCATTTATGATATGATATGAGTTTTACGATATGCACGTGATTTTGTCTTCCTTTTGCTATCTGCTTTGAGATATTATGTTTATCACTCACAAGATGCACCCACAATGCACCTGAGTAGTATGGGGTGGATTGGTGGTGTATCCATCGAAGTTTACGTGGTGAGTAAACTCATCCACGATAATCTAACTATGCTTGCGGTGATTACTGGTGGAGTAGAGCCATCTAGATCTCGCCGACGCCGATTTCATTGATTCAGGGCCTTGAGTACCGAGGAGCCTTTGGAGGCGCTTGCCCGTTATCGTGGAGGACTACGGTCGATCTTGATTCGCATCATCATTGTGGACTTGATATTGAGTTTTATTGATACTAGTATTGCAGATTTTATAGTTTATTTTATCGAATTTGTCTCCGACTTTCATTATCATTTTATTGGCGGATTGTGATTTTATTACACTTATTCAGCATTTATGATTAATTTATATTCCACCCTAATTGTTGGATTTCACGGATTTCGTGGAACCATTATTGCACGAGAACTCTGATTAGGTGTATGTCCGCTTAGCATATCCGGGATATGTGCGGGTCATAACTCGGAATTCTAGGCTCTCGGGATGGGGTAGAATTTCGTGACAGTGGTATCGAGCTCGTGCTTTACTTCCTCGAGGACTGTATGGGTTATGTAAGTATAATATATTGATTGAGGTTATAATGATTCAGATAAACCTGAGACTTTTGATCTTTTGAGGACTTATTAGTTTCAAGGAAGTTCGATCGTTGATGATAGAAGACTCTAAGGTTCGATTTGGTATTTAAAGATTTATTTAGAAATGACTTATACAGTTAGGAACTTGTGAGAAATATTAGAAATGGTCTAGACGGATTGGAAAATAATGGATGAAGCTTTTCTAAATTGATGGATAATTAGATAAATAAATCATTGAAGATTTGACTGTTTAAAATTTTAGGTGATCTGAGATGTCAACTATAGGAATAGCTGATTCTAGGTTATATCAGAAATGGCCAACCATTAGATCCCGAAATTTTCAAGATTAAGGGATAGTTAGCCGAGGGCCCTAAACCAGATTTCTCTATACGATTTGACGGGACCCTCCTTTTCCGAGATAGATTGTATGTCCCCGATGTTGAAATATTGCGGAACGAAATTCTCGAGGAGGCACACAAATCTGGATATTCGGTGCACCCAGGAAGCACAAAAATGTACCGGAATATTCGAAACTATTATTGGTGGCCAAATATGAAGAGAGAAATTGCCGAATACGTCTCAGTGTGTTTAGTATGCCAACAGTGAAAGTTGAGCATCGTATGTTTCTTTTACGTTTCTTACCGATTCCCGAGTGGAAGTGGGAAAACATCTCTATGGATTTCATAGTCGGACTCCCTAGAACTTCAAGGAAGCACAACGCCATCTGGGTTATTGTGGACCGATTGACTAAGTCGGCGCACTTCCTACCTTTTAAGATTACAGATAGTGGAGACAAACTGACTGAGACGTATCTGAAGGAAACAGTCAAGCTTCACGGGGTTCCTGTGAGCATTGTGTCGGACAGAGACACAAAATTCACTTCTGATCATTGGAAGAAATTTCAGGAAGCAATGGGCACGAGACTCGACTTCGACCTTCCATCCGAGGCCAAGCGGTCAAGCCCGAAAGAGTTAATCGGATCGTAGAAGACATGCTTGAGCACGCATGTTAGACTTCCGAGGTAATTGGGATGATCACCTCCCTTTGATTGAGTTTTCTTATAACAATAGCTTTCAGGCAAGCATCGGGATGTCGCCTTTTGAAGCTCTTTATGGCCGAAGTTGTAGGACGCCTCTTTGTTGGGACGAGGTTGGTGAAAGAAAGATGCTTGGGCCGGAACTCATAGAAACCACAACCGAGAAGATTAGAGTTATCCGTCAGATTGAAAGAAGCTCAAGACCGTGAAAGCTACGCCGACGAGAAGACGCTTGATAGAATTTGAGGTTGGTGATTTGGTTTTCATTCGTGTCACCAACTAAAGGGAATCATCGTTTTGGAATGCGGGAAAACTAAGTCCAAGATACGTGGGACCTTTCATTATCACAGATCGCGATCGGTGAGGTAGCATACCAATTTCACTTCCGAGACACTTTGCCAGATTCCACAATGTGTTTCATGTGTCTATGTTTGCGCAAATATTTGCCCGATCCATCTCACGCCCTTGATATCGAGCCGAATCGTCGAGATGATCCGACCATCATAGAAGCCATTGGTATCGTAGATCGGAAGGAGCAGCTCATTAAGGGTAAATCTGTTCAGCTAGTCAAAGTCGGCAACATCATTCACCGAATGAAGCCACTTGGGAACGAGAAGCCGAGACTTTGGAGAAGTACCCCGACCTCATCGCTTCATGTACGTAATTTTCGAGGACGAAAATATTATAAGGGGGAGAGAATGTAACAACCCAGATTTTTAGATTTTATTTTAACGGTGTTAGATGATGCACCACACTATGTACTGTGCTAACGCTCCACATCAGAATCGAAACCCACCTTTTGAAATAGAAAATTTCCAATTTTTCCCATATCAAAATTAGACTCATTGCGAAGTGCTCGTCGATACGATTCCAACGATATATAATTTGACGATTTCTGACAAGAATATAAAAAGTTATACTCATTTTAATTAATCAAGCAAGTCAAAGGGTATAATTGTAATTTCGGGAGAGAAACACCAATTGGTTTGGTGCTTATGCAAAACGCTGGAACGAAACCTTTTCTCAAGCTATCCAAGTTACGTATGAATTCTTATTCCGTGTAAAAATCTCCTATCCTATTAAATCTCCTACGAAAAGTGTTAATTAGAGTTGACCTAAAATTTCATACCATTATAAATAAAACTTTAAAAGCTCTCTCCTCTCAATAATAAGAAATTATTCTCTCTCGAGACTTAGACGAGCCGATGCCTTAAGAATCGACCTTTTCAACCCGAATCGCCGTTGATCTTCCGTTCACGCTTCAAGAGGTGGGTACCCATCAATCTATCTTGTTCTTCTCAGATTCCGTCGCGTAGGATGCGTTCGATCGCGCATCGACGGTTTAAAAATCTTATTTAAACCCAAATATCTCATAAATTAATAGATCTATATATTTAATATATGCTTTCCCTTGAAAGTTATATATTTTGTAAATTGGGTTTATATGTTATTTCTCTTTTCTTTTCAAAAATTCCTTTTGTTTGAGCCATTAATATTCTACCTTATATTAGGTCTGTATATTTAATATGTTTACTTCCTCTTTTATGTCTGTAAAATTAATTAAATTTTAATACTTATAAATTTGATAGATTGACTTAATTGACATAATATCATATTGATATTATTTATTTCTAAATCTATATAGTATAAATTTATCCTTCTACTAAGACTATAATAATATATGTTATTGTTGCAAGTTTATATTATTATTTATTTAAAACTAATTAAGCCCAAAAATTAAATTATATTTTTATTTTATTTAAATAAATAATAGATTGCACCAACTTAAAGTTTTGGGTCCGAACTTGCGGCTACGAACCCGAATTCATGTCCATGAACCCGACCTCGCGACCATTGATGCACCTGTCTCGGTATTTTGGCAATAACTTTTTACTCCGACCTCGGATTAATGAGATTCTTGCGGCATTGGAAAGAAGACAGCGAGCTTTACAACTTTGTGTGAAATAGCCATTTCACGAATCTGACTTTTTAGAGGTCAAAATAGAGCAACAAGTCTGGTTCAATTTTGAATGAATCAAGGCTATTCGAATTTAAGATTATTTTCTAATTATCATGACCAAAGTTCTTATGTATATTATATTGTAAAGTCTTTCGATCGATGGTCATGATAAATCATAACTTAATAAGTATAAATATTATTTAATTTAATTATCTAATTATTTTATATATATATATATATCAATTTTATCGCTTCAACGCGACCTCTTCGATAATACAAAGTGTTAGAACTTCGATGTCTTTATGAAATCAAACTCTGACTTTTATGATTATCGAAATCACACTTATAACTCTATTCTATAATTATATTAGTGTGGTATGTAAATAAACATAAATATAAGCATAATCAGAATTTAAGTATAAATCGTTCTGTATGTGTGATACTTTTGTATTTGCAACTTAATCAATTTATACGAGTTAAGAATATGTTAGACCATGAGTACGAGTGTATGAGCTCATGCCTACGCGTGGGGGTGGCGATTCGCCGAGATGGTATCGCAGCGAGGAATACACCGTATTCACATGCCTTATACCTCATGGTGGAATGGGACCCATGACGAGCCGGATGAGTGTGAATTCAGTAACCACACGGTGGCATATACAAAGGATCCTATCACCCCGAGTTTTAATACGAGAGGATAAGATATGAGATATGATACGAGAATCGGGCGTTGGGCCTTTAGCTGTGGTAAGGTTTCTTTTACGGTCACGTGAAACTCAGAATATTGGCGTCCATGTACGGATGCAACCCCTCTATGGTAGTATAAACTATCACACGAAGTACATCCAGGTTACTACGGAACCTTTTTCTTGGGAAACGTGAATTAGGAAGGTTGCCTCACTATAGTTTGTCATAGGATTAAGTGTAAGAGTATGATAAGATATGAGTATGAGATAAGATAAGTTATGATACGAGTACGATAATAAGACATCGCTGTGTAGGCCAGCAAAAGATAAAGAACTTAAGTCTCTGTACGTGCCGTTCCTTGCGTAGCCACCGTAAGGGCAACAACGTCTTTCAGCCAAGACGGATCTCGGAGATTATGAGTATGAGTGAGTTATGAGTGAGTTTGGCCATTATGTCTCCCCATTGGCTGGGTGGTGGAGTATGAGTATGACACGAGGGCGTTATAATATGGTGGTATGATACTATGTTGACCCTCCCATAGTAGCTCGAGCAGCGACTCTGGCACAGGTCGTTTAGGATTTCACTAGTATGTTAGTTACGCTCATGCGATGTACAGACGTATGTGCGAGAATTATAATAATACATGGTATGATATGTTATGAGATATGGTAAGGCACGTTAGGATACGAGTGTCTAGATCATGGTCTTGCATTTATGATATGATATGAGTTTTACGATATGCACGTGATTTTGTCTTCCTTTTGCTATCTGCTTTGAGATATTATGTTTATCACTCACAAGATGCACCCACAATGCACCTGAGTAGTATGGGGTGGATTGGTGGTGTATCCACTGAGTTTACGTGACTGAGTAAACTCATCCCACGATAATCTAACAGTTGCAGGTGATTACGCTGGTGGAGTAGACGCTGGCCATCTAGATCTCGCCGACGCTGATTTCATTGATTCCGCGGGCCTTGAGTACCAGGAGCCTTTGGAGGGCGACGCTGCCGGTTATCAGGAGGACTACGGTGCTGATCTTGATTCGAGTGCCGGTTACTGATCATTGTGGACTTGATATTGAGTTTTATTGATACTAGTATTGCAGATTTTATAGTTTATTTTATCGAATTTGTCTCCGACTTTCATTATCATTTTATTGGCGGATTGTGATTTTATTACACTTATTCAGCATTTATGATTAATTTATATTCCACCCTAATTGTTGGATTTCACGGATTTCGTGGAACCATTATTGCACGAGAACTCTGATTAGGTGTATGTCCGCTTAGCATATCCGGGATATGTGCGGGTCATAACTCGGAATTCTAGGCTCTCGGGATGGGGTAGAATTTCGGGTCGTGACAATTACTATTTTAGATATTCAGGGTCGGGTAACAGTAGTGGTACCTGCTTAAGAGAATATCGTCGATTTTCGAGGACGAAAATCTTGTAAGTTGGGGTGATTGTCACAACCCCAGATTTTTGGGATGAGTGCACGTCATGCATTACATATAGATATATGTGGTTCACAAGGAGACCAAAACGAACCAAAGACACTATGTGTGTACGTGGGAAACACACTAGTATTTCCCTAACTTATATGTATAAAAGTGAAAGAGAGAGGAGAGAAGAACCCTTGCGTAACTCTATTCTAACCTAAATAGAGAGAAGGAGAATATAGAGAGAAAGAAAAGAAGAGCCTAGTAAAGAACTAGGGTTTCGTTGGGACTTAAATCGGCAGAAGAGTTGGAGAAAAGGCTGGAGGAGGAACATTGGAGGCCTGTTTGCCTAGTAGAATTTCGAATCTTAAATCATCAAACTTGCGCAAGACTCATCGTCGGAGGTATGTAAAAGGCATGATAGATGCTTAGGCATGTTTTAAATAATAGGAAGGATTTTGGTTGAATGTTTTAATGATGTTAAGGTTTGAATGAAGAGAGGAATTGTGTTCTCAATTGGATCGAGGAGTAAAAATCATCGCTCCTCGTTCGAGCGGTCTAAAGGGCTCGCTCGAGCGAGGATGAATAGGAAAAATATAGCTCTGGGCTCGCTCGAGCGGTCCCCAAAACTAAGGGGAAGCTCGCTCGAGCGAGGTCCCCAGTAATGCTTCGGCTCGATTTAACTCGCCGACCTCAATTTAACCGCTCGAGCGAGGTCAGGTGACCGCTCGAGCGAGGTCAAGTGACCGCTCGAGCGAGGTCAAGTGACCGCTCGAGCGAGGTCCAGTGACCACTCAGTTCTTAAAATTATAGGTACAAGAAACATGGGGGTTGTACACCCCAATGGTTCTAGTGTCCTTTCTAAGCCTATGCTAATTTGAAATGTAGGTTTGACGCATGATCATGAAGTATAAACCTCTACGAGAAGGCGTGCTTTAAAATTCGTCGAGATAGGGAATATTCTTGAAACATGTGCATTATTTCGTGAAATTCATATATGTAGTGTAATCCATTTTAAATAGTCAAATACTGCATGATCCTCATGAAAAAGGGTGTGTGAGTGAGTTTAAGACGTGAAAGTCTTGAGGTCCTCAGGGGACGAAAAATCATATAGTTAAACAAAGAAGGATGCGATGAAAATAAGGGGCATCCCAGGGATGCAGATGAAAACTAACAGAGAAATGTAAGTAACGTGATAAGGCCTGATGTAATATAATTAGCACAATCACGGTGAATAACTATATGTAGAGCACATTTGATATTTTTATTATTTAAGGTTTGATTAGAATACCCCACCGACGTGGCGGGATACCCACGACTGACTCAGATATCCGTGAGCTGACGGCTATCCGTATTTTCATAGCACATCCCAGGGATGTAGATCTAAAAATAGACCCCGCCACCGATGAGAAAGGGGCTTGGGCAGTATTCCCAGGGGATACATATAATAACTGTCTAATTAGACGACGATGGTGGGTATTCCATCGGGGCTCGATGCTATATTGCTCGGGGACTACTTAAGTTAAGATTTAAGTGATTAGGCCAAATTCACAACTAAACTAATAAGGAGAATAAACAAAACCATTATTTTTATTTCCAGTTATTTCAATTGTTGTCCATAAGTGATTACTCGATAATTTTATGCTTTTTAAACTGCTGACATATGTGTGAAGGTCAATCTATATGTTCTTTTTGTTTCCCTACGGAGCTAGGATGTAGCTCACCCCCCTTAGACTATACGACGCAGTCCGGGACTAGCGGCAAGAAAGACTTGGAGAAGCTTATCCAAGGGTTTTGATTACGTCTACGTAAGAGTCAGAACCTCCTCCTGAGGAATTCTTCTAGGAAACCCACTGCATACTTTGAGAGTGAGTTGAGAGTATTAGGTACGGCTTGGTATGTCAAGCCTCTTTATTTCGAATGTTTTTAAATACCGTTTCTTTGACAAAACGCCTAGGATGAACTGTTATCACTAATGGTTTGGGTAAGTTCTTATGCCCATGAATTGGCATGGGACAAGGACTGCCTTGCGATACCTTGATTATTTTTTTGAGATTTTATTTAGAGTAGCTACGTGTGCCTCAATTACAGTTTTGGCTTGTATATACCAATGTTTTGTAAGGAACCCAGGGCACGGCCTTGAAGGTCGGGCTGATGGCACGGATTTCGGGGTTCTGAAATTCGAGCTGTCACAATATTTATCTTTAAGGTTCTAAACTACTTGAAAAATATGAATAAAAGAATGGTTTCTTAAACTAAAGTGCAAGAAAATAAATCCTAATCTTCAAACTTTTGAATCCTGGTTGTCAATCAGTCTCCTTTTTTTATCAGATATTTATGAAAATAAAAGTACTGTTGCACTATATATCAAGTCTCCTAGTGTTGGTCGTCAATCAAAACTAGAATCCTATCAATACAGATTTAATCTAATCTGCAACCAACCAGAATTTGGGCGTCAATCAAATCTAGAAGAATTGTAGATGGAAAATAAAATACCGTTATACTAATATATAAATTCTCAACTTGAGTCGTCAATTAAAATTAAAACTTGGAGATGTTTATAAAGTAATAAATTATAATAAAAATAAATCTAACTAGAAAGCAAAGTAAAAAATTATCTTTCACCCCTCAGCCGCAAGCGGCAATTGCTTATGAGAAATTACGGATATCTACACTAATCTTTCAGCTCTCAATCTCAGTCATCAATTGTGATCGAGAAACCTTGGATATCTATACTACTGTAAACTATTTTTGATCGAAAGAAAACCCAACCTCAGTTGTCAATTGATTTTGAAAATTCCTTTGATGAAATTATTCCTATGCCGAGCCCTCTTATTTATAGAACATAAGGGGTCAATTTACAGTGATCTAATTCTAATCAAATAAACTACTAAAATAAAAGCTTCGTAGTATAACCCTAATTCCTAATTTTATCTTCCTTGCTTTCAGTGGTTGATGCACCTCTGGACTTTCTCCTTTATTTCAGCAACCGAGATCTTTATGAGTCTTTCTTCATCAACCTTCTCAGATCCGTGATTTACCAAACTTCTAATTCAAGAATTCTTCTATTTTGGTGCATAGCGGTGTGGATCTTCATGTGATCAGCAACAATGAGAATCTTCTATTTGTGAAATCATAAATCACGATTTCTCTCTTCTATTACAACTTTCTCTCTGGACGATTCTATATTATGATCGATCACTTTCTTTCTGTATCGCCTTTTGCTTTGAACGTCTTCTAAAGAATCTTAAATTATGATTTCTTATTTCTTTGGCTTCGTTCATTAGTAAAGTACGATTTCTTAGCTTTCAGCAGTGTCAAATTGTCTTTTACGTTCAATCGTTTTCCTTATTGCTTTTTGAATTCATTTTGACGAAGATTAACACTTTAATTTTCTTTTACTAATTTTTCTTAATATATGCACATCATTAGCTTGTTAGTAGCAAACTGGGGTCTAGCAGTACTAAGTTAAGGGTGATAAAATGATATATTTTGTGACTGATCATTGAAAGAAAAAAAGAGAGGTTTTGAAAGAGATGTCAGTTGTCAAAGTGAAGCCTAGTCATGTACTGCATAGCAATCGAAAGAAGGATCGAAAAATTATATGACCATTCAAACAATCTACAATGCGAGGCATTCGATGGTTGACCAAGTGACATGGGAGTACTCACCTTCAAGAGTTGATGCTCAGGTTTCAATAATGCAAATACGTTTGTTATCATTATAAAGATCCTAAAATAGATGAATTTACTGACATCTTCTTCGCTCATTTGGATTCAATAGATCTAGCGAACATCTTCTCTTAGATATTTGTTATGGACTGCACGTGCAAGACGAACAAATATGAATTTCCGGTATTAAGCATCATCGGAGTGACCTCCACAAAAAAAAGCTTTTACGTTAGCTTCGCGTTCATATCATCCGAGAAAGAGAAAGCTTATATATGAGCATTGCAGTCATTCAAATTTGTTTTAAACGAAAGCGAGCTTCTGTCGCTATCCATCATAATCGAGAGCAAGCACTCATGAATGCGATCGAGGTGATTTTTCCGAAAGCCAAACATATTTTATGTGTATGGCACATAAACATAGGTGTGTTAAAGAACTTTTCAAAAGTGTTTGATACTACAGAAGAATGGGATGCCTTCTATTAGACATGGAATCGTACTATGTATAGTTCATCGGTAGAGGAATACGAAGTCACAGTAGGTACCATGGTCCATAGATACACGGATCATCAAGATATCCTGCATTATCTATATGCGACTTGGATAGAACCCTACAAGGAAAAATTTGTGTCAGTGTGGACGAACGAATATATGCATTTCGGTAACAACTTCAAATCGAGCGGAGAGCTCGCATGCTCAGTTCAAACGCGAGTTGAGAACTTCTATTGTTAACCTTTTGCAATCGTGGGAAAAGATTGATGGCGTTGTTCGAGCAACAACATATACACATACGAGCGTCATTTGAGGAAGGTAAACTAAAGAGGGGGCATCATTATTGTGCCCATTTTAACGAGCTCATAGTAGGTCACATGTTTAGAATTGCGCTGGAAATTATAGAAGCAAACATTGTTGCAGTTGAAACGCAGCCTATTATGAAAGCTCAGTGCAAGCATGTACTGCACAAGACACATGGCCTTCCATGCTAACATGTACTGTCTTCATGGCCATTGGCCGGTGACAGAATTTCTTTAGAATCCATTTATCCTCGGTGGAAGAAGCTCTATCCCCTTAAAGTTGTTGCATCCTCAAGAGGTGCTAAAGTTCTAGAATGTTTTTGTCGCATATACGACAGATATGAGAGGTCCGACTTTGCTATCCAGGACCAAATTTATAGACAGTTGCATGAGGTGGCAGACCCCACTATGACTTATATGGTCAAGCCGAAGTTGTCGCAGAGTAGAGGCGACAGGGCTAAGGGGAAGGGAATAAACAAAAATGTGATGCGTCGTCAAAAAAAGATAAATCCGAGTTTGAACACGTAATAAAAGAAGTTAATATGAAGGCGAAGGCAAAGGAAAAAGGAAAAAAGGCTGCAATCGTTGAAGTTTCAAAGCTTCAATAAAGCCTCGGAATGAAATTATATCTAAAGACACTCCCTGAATTTGTGTGCCCTATTGTAGCTAATATCACCGAAGTAACGGCAGATGGGCATTGTGGATTTAGCATTATTACACACTGGTTAGGGATGGGCTACGATGGATGGAAGGTAGTGCGAGCAATTTTGTTAGATGAATTGACCTCCCACACGGAGAAGTATTGACCTATTTTTGGCAGCTAAGAACGAATGACTCAAATACATGCGATCATCAACTACTTCACTGATCATGCTCAAAGTGCCTACTAGATGACTGTGTCAGACATGGGATATCTAATAATGTCGTGCTATCGTACCCCTTTAGTCCTTCTTAGTACCTAGCTTTGTATGACCTTTTTGCCAGTGTGGGCTGTAGCAGACACAACGGATATGGTCATTTGCATCACTCTCATGAACGGGTGTCAATTCGTGTCAGTCACCATGATTAAAGATAGTCTCATTCCATCATCGAAGGTTGTATGGAGGTGACACCGAGATGATTGTGCAACGAGATGGCCATCTCAGTTTACAGAATGATCTAAGAACTTCAACTCTGTCAATAATGATCAGAAAGTTGTCACTGAAGATTATCTGATCATTGACCTCGATTGAATGCACTACCTAGGAATTCGATAACTTTTTTAGTTGAGGTTGGAGTATATACATATAAATGGTGAAATTATTATGATCATGGCAGCATCTTTTTATATAACTGGTATGAATACAGAAATTAATACAAAAGAAATTTTTTTGTTAAAGTTTTTATTTTCTTTTTTTAATATCTCTGATAACAGATTTGCTAACATACAACATAAATGCTAATATGATGACATGACAACGTTCACCCACCGTCAAGACATCATAAGATCAAAATGATGGCATTCACAAAATTAATTTCATCAAAAAAACCAAATGTAGGTGTAAAAAAAAAATCTATAAAAGAAAAAAATTAAGTGTTAGTGTACATAAAAAACTGTTGTTGTGGGCCTTACGGTGGGAACCCACTGTCATAACACACAGACTGACAGTGGGTGCCTGCTGTCAGCTCTGCAAAGCTAATAGCAATCACCAACCATATGAGGAGAAAAGTTAGAAAAAAAAATTCATAGGTTGTCCTCTGACAGTGGGTGCTTGTTGTCATATGTATAATCCTGACAATGGGTACCTACTGTGAGGATGAAATTTTTCCTTCATACGATGGGTGCTTGTTGTTAGTTTCAAATTTTTTCCTTCATACAGTGGGTGCGCTATGTTGTGACAGTGGGTACCCACCGTCAGAGGGCAACCTATGTGTTCTTCCTGACGGTGGGTAACCACTGTCAGGTTTATAAAGGAAACAACATGCACCCACCGTCAGGGCATCAGAGGAAGAACTCCAGTGAGGCTCACCTATGTGTTCTTCCTGACGGTGGGTAACCACTGTCAGGTTTATAAAGGAAACAACATGCACCCACCGTCAAGGCATCAGAGGAAGAACTCCAGTGAGGAGCCTCACTGGAGTTCATCCTCTTATGCCTGACGGTGGGTTCTTGCTATCATATATATAATCCTGACAGTGAGTACCCACCATTAGAACGAAATTTTTCCTACATATAGTGGGTGCTTGCTATCAGTTGTGCTGCTCTAACAGTGGGTGCGCACCGTCAGAGGGCAACCTAAGATTTTTTTTTTGTAACTTTTTTCCTCATACGGTTGGTGCTTGCTGTTAGCTTTGCAGAGTTGACAACTGGCACCCACCGTCAGTCTGTGTGTTCTGACAGTGGGTTTCCACCGTCAGACCCACAGCAACATTTTTTTTTATGTACACTAGCTCTTAATTTTTTTTCTTTTTATTGATATTTTTTTTTACACCTACATTTGGTTCTTTTGATGAAATTAATTTTGTGGATGTTATTCGTTTTGATTATGATGTCTTGGTGATGGGTGAGCGTTGTCATGTCATCATCTTTGATGTCATTCATTTTGATCTTCAGAACTCGAGCTGCTTTTTCTTCGCCTTCAACTCTCTCCTCCACCCTCTCATCTTCAACCACAATATTTCTCCCTTTCAATCTACTTTCTACCATCTCTTCAGCTCCCTCACCTTCACTAACTTCCACTCTCACCTTCACCCACTTCCACTCTCTTGCTTACAACCACTTTCATTCTCTTCCACTCTCTTTTCTACTCCATCTTCCAATTCCACTAACTCCTCCACACTCTCTTCGACTTCCACTCTCTTCCACACTCCCCTTCCTAATCCCTTCTATCTCACTCCCCTCCCCGATGATCATGTTGCACTCCCCTCTTCCAAAATTTCTTCCACCCTCCCCTTTATTGCCACATCATCCGCTGTCTCCTCTTCCAAAATTTCTTCCACCCTCCCCTCTACTGCCACATCATTCACTCTCTTCTCTCCAATAATTTCTTCCACCCTCTCCTCTACTGCTACATCATCCACACTCCCCTCTCCAATAATCTCTTCCATCGTCCCTTCTACCACACTCCCCTCCTCCACTCTATCTTCTAATATTCTCCCTTTTTGCATCTTTGCATTAGGATTTCACTCGACGATTCGAATATCACTGTCGCAGCAGTTTCAACAGCTATTGTTAAAATCCTAGAATTATCAACAATAATTTCAGAATCTAAAGACCTCTCTTCGGATGCTCCTTCGATTCAGGCTTTTGTAAGCCTTCTTTTATAAGAAGTCGTAAGCCGTTTACAAAAATTATTCATTTCACACTCCGACTGTCAAGTTGTACATCATCGATGGTTGGTTTGGAACCACAACAAAAAATGAGTACCTTTAAATCCACCCACCAAATCTTTGAGTTCAACCAACTCAATGTGTTTTAGTGTGGGTGAACTCAAAGATTTGGTTAGTGGATTTAAAGGTACTCAAAATGTAAAAACAACTAAATATGTTGAACAATCAACTAAAAAGAACTTTAATTTAACGTGCAAATTATATAAAATAAATAATTAATTAAAATTACTTTGAACCGTTGATTGTCATTGCCCCATAAATCCTAACAATACGAACCCAGAGGGTTTCTTCGCCGGTATTCAAATCCCTGTCTTCATCCTTCCTCACGTTCTTACACTGTCTGAGGGATTCATACAATTGGCGAGGGCTTCGAAAGGACTGAGTCCAAAAAGGGTTTGTTGTTGCCCCACAAACCCTTCCTCACGTTGCGCAGCGTGAAAAGAAGATGGAGGAAGACGATGTGGGTGTACAGCCAGAGAATATCAAGCGATTTAGAGGGACTTAGAGCAAAGGAGTTCAAATATGGTGCAAGTGCGGGAAGAAGAATGGGAAAGACGACGAGGGTGTATAGCAAAAGAAAAGTATGGGTGCATTCGACCGTTTAGAAATTAAATAGATTAAGTGGGTGGATCTAAAGATTCGGTTTGCCAAAGCCGTGCACCCACTTATGTGGGTGAACTCAAAGAATTCGTGGGTGGAAATAAAGTTACACTTGTTTCGAGGAGGCAAACTTGAGAGAAATTGCAACAACTAAGGGCACGTTTGTTTCATTGTAATATGCATCCTGTAAAATAGAGAATGCATGTAATTTTTTTATGACTGGATTACATGCAAAATTCACTTTGCTTGTAAATTTGGGTGTAAAATGGTTATTCTTTTGGCAACAAAATTTCTTGTAAAATCCACTTTTTGATATTTTTTTAACTTTATTGTCAAAAGAACAACTTATGTAATATATTTAAATTCATGTGAAAATTGACATTCCCCATTCATCGTTGTTAGTATCTGACTTCATCCGGCATGATGGGCAGTGGTTGAGCCATGATTTTCCTGATGGGGTATCTCATGAAGATCAGTTGGCCCAACTACTCAATCCTTAACGTACCTTAAAGATTTTTCTTTAACGATGGAGGGTCCTACCCTCCCCCCCATCAAATAGCATGGTGATGCAATCTTCTATGGCGTTAGATGGCACTCTAAAGTTCATTTCCATCGCGCTTACTCATGAGTCATCAATGGCAATTTGGAAGATTGTTATTACTATAATCGGATGGTAGGCCCGTGATCTCTAGATCTATTGTGTGGAAGCTTAGGATTAAAACGATCCCCATCATCGGATCCAAAACAGTCAACGGATTTTGCTATGCTTAGCTGATGTGGCTGTAACAAAAAAGGATATGGCAGTAACACTTCTCTTTATAATTACTTGCTAAAGATCACTTTCACCCAATCGATCAAAACGACTATCACCAAACCCTTTTTGAAAAAAAAAAAATTGTCATTTTTAGCACAAAAAAAATCATAGATTGCAGAAAACTAAAATAATAAAAAAAATCCATTAACATCATTTTTTGAATTCAACTGCAATATACCCGTATTCAATCTATCATAGAAGCAAGCCAGCATCTGAATTAAACCCCCCAAAACCCTAAACTTTGCTATTCTTAACAAAAAAAAATCCAATCCAAACTCTAAAATGACCAAATTTTGCCACTTTTATTTAGCAAAAACGGATCACACTCAATCCAAAAAGCCATAATACCATACCACTTCAACAGATTAACATCGGATTAAAACCCTAGTCTGCGTTTTCATCGACATTCTAAAGGAATATCCGGAACGTATTCGGATTGGAGCTGGGGGATCTGGTTTTTGGCAGTATATTATCTATGATCCGATTCCCCCGTACCGCACGTTATGTAAGCTGCAAGGTCCCAATTTCGCTCGGTGCAGGCATCGAAAGCACCCATGAAAGACAAACTGGACGCTGTTTCAGGTGTCCTGACTTTTCAAGCAACTTTAGGGCTGAGACCCTCGATGTTCCAGGTTTCTCTTTATGTTCCAAACCTTAGAAACTTGGGTCACTTAGGTCAACGTTCTCAGACTATAATGAAACTTGGGTCACTTAGGTCAAGGTTCTCAGGCTATAATGATGTACAGCATGAAAACCTCCTGGGAGCGCACAAACTATCTCAATCAATCCGTTTTTTAAGAAACCCTTTCTTTTTTTCTTTTTAGGCCCGGGACTACGCCCCCGGGTTGAGATAAATCTCTCCACCTATTGTCGGTTGGCAATCATGTGGCCTCCATCACGACGATCGGGTGCCATGGCCACTTCGGCACTTCGGCAAGGTCAATCAAATCTCATTCTAAAGAAAACAAATTGTTTTTACAATTTTTCCACTGTTAAAAGTGTGGTCAAATTTTGGGGGAAATCAATGCACCAAATTTTTTGGGCGACACCTTATATTTGACCCGGCAAATAGAGGACCAAAAAGTCAAAAATAATAAAAAAAAAAAAAAATTAAATCATAAGCTACATGGCTGATTAACCCAAAACAAGAGTTGTTTTGTGTTGATCATGCGACATGGCATGTGATCTGGCGACTCGAGTCAAAGACAGAAGGCATGTGGTTTAATCTAAGTGTCATTTGAGTTGTGGATCATGGTATAGAAAATCAAAGCTACCTTTCACTGATTTGTCGTTGCTCAATAATGGCTATCCATTCCCGAGATTGGTGGAGGTAATGTTTCGGTCAGACCTAATATAATATTGTCCGATTCTGTCACACTATGGTCCCCATTTTTAAAATCACATCATACTAGGAGGGGGAATGGACTCTCTTATACCCTAGGTTTAGGAACATTTTTGCAACCAATGTGGATCGGACCCACCCGTTTCTCTTTAAGGTGAAAATATAAAGGCCGAAATTGAGTATTCCCATTTGTAAAGGTCACTCCCCAAATTATAATTATAGGTGAACAAAAAGACACTTGCTAAATTATTGTTTTATAATTACTAATGGAATGTGAGGTGCTATTAGTAAATGGGGGTAATCGTGTGGGACTAGTTGCTCATTCTTTTTAGAGCGTCGTACATGAGGTGTTCTAAGATTGTAAGGGTTATTCCCAAATTGGAGGGCTTTTGAATTCGGTGCTGAGTCAATTGAGGACTTTAATTGCTCCTTGCCCTCTACTTATTCTCTCCTCTTTTTTGGCAAGAAGAGAGAATATTTGTCTTTAATTGTGCGCAACATCTCCTTGCCATCCGAGAACCCCCACCCTCTACTTAATCTCTCTCTCTCTCTCATATCTCATTCTCGCAAGATCTCCTCGCTCACCTGCTCTATAGCAAGAGCCCTTCCACCTTCATGCTCCAATCAAAACAGCAGCCATCAAACTGCTGCCATTGAAGCAGCCCATAAAGCTGCAACCCTCGTCACCTTCTTCTCCATCTTGCACTGCACCACCGAGGCAGTGTTGGTTAACTTGATGTTGTGTAATTCTTTTTATTGTAAATGTGTGATTAAAATATAGTGGAAATAAAGAAAGGTAAAAACAGACAAAAAGGGAGCCTAAAATAGATTAAACACGGCAACAAAATAACCACAGCCCTACAAAATCCAGGGATGTTGTAACAAGTTTTGATAAGTAAGGATTGTCCCATATAGATTAATGATCTAAACACAATAGTGGAATAGTAGACCTCTAAATCTACTACAGATTTGACAGTTCTAAACCTAAACTAAGCAAGCAAGGTAAACAGAAGGAATTTTGGGTGTCACAAAACTAAACTAAAAATAGAAAATAAAACTAACTATAAAAATAACAATAAAAGAAAGGGGGTTTAGGGAATGATGGAAATGGTTTAATAAAATGAACAGAAAATATGGGAAGTAAATAGCTAGGGATTGATTTTTCACTGAAAAAGAAATGGCAAGACAGAGCAAGAGCTGGGATTATAGCTATCCTTCATTTGGCTACAAGCACAAATGCAAGGAAGAAGAATTCAACCCAACCCTGGGATATGGACTAGTCCTAGGGCTATATCCTCTCCACTTGAATGGTCACAGGATATCCCATGGATATACTCCAATCATGAGAGTTAAAAGCCAGAACAAGATACTCACTGCAGCCACTATGTTTGCAAAGCTACAAACTCATGCATCCATAGGTGCATACAATCTATAAGAATCTAAATGAAAATCACAAGAAAATTACAGATTGAATGAAACAGTAAAAATAGCTTTTCATTATATCAAAAGAACTTACAATGGCTTGCCCTCAAGGCTGCAGTCTCTGCAAACCTCAAGACCGCAGTCTCTGCAAACCTCAAGACCCTTTACACTGCTCTCACACAGTTCTTTTTACAACTTAAATCAACTCTATCTATTACAAAGACTTAGCCCAACATGCTGAGCTAAGAAAGGAGAAAAAGAACAAAAAGATGACCTAATCCTAAAATGACTTAAGACAAGAATATCCGAAAGGGCTCCCTTGCTCCAGATATTACATATATTTTTTTCTGCATCTTTACATGGCTTTTATACAATCCCTAAAATGCCTTTTTGCTTTTATCAATCAGAGAACAGGGAAATCAAGTTAGTTAGGATCCTACTGATGTGACTTATTTTCAGCCAAGTGTTGCCCCTGACAGTTAGGGCAAGCACAACACATTGGGACATGTGCCCCATGTGCTGTAAAAATTCCAAAAATACCCATGAAGTTCAAATATAAAAGCCGGAACCCGAGTTTCAAGAGGGTGAACATTAGAATGTGAATCTCAAGAGGTTCCCGCTAGGTTCAAATGCTACAGAAGACAGTTCGAGAGGTTGGCTGCTAGGATGTTCTGATCTACTCGAGTGGGTAGTTCACAACTACTTGACAACTTCATGCTTCAGACACTGCAGAAGAACTGCTCGACAGGATGCTTCAGAACTGATCGATTGGATGGATTAAAGCTATAAACTGTTCAACAAGTTCTAGTGTGAAGCATTCTTTCAACTACTCAACAGGTTTAATACTTCTTAAGCTCGACAAGTTTAATACATATGTATATAATGTGCTCGAGATCCTCTCTACTTAAAGCTTCTGAAGATGTATCCACTCGAGAACCACTCGAGCTGAGTGTCCTAAAGGCTGATCTGCTCGAGATGCTTCCTCAACTGCTCGGCATCTACTCGGTCTTGGAGTTCTGAAGGTATATCTACTCGAGACAGCTCGAGTGGTTACTGCAACAGTCACTGAACTGCTCGAGGTAGCTTCTGATTTGCTCGAACTCAATGTCTTGTTTCTCTGCTATCTTGTTCACCCTACTGCTGCACTCCATTAGGTGTGGGCCCCACTTCTCTTTTGCTGTAAGACTTCTAGGGGTCTAGGGCATGTTGACTAGCCCACATGGTGGGGACCACCATGGTACACTCTTTGTAATTCCATCAGCTTCAAGGTTTGACTTCCAATTCTCTCTTCTTGGTATTCATTATATGGACCGTTGCACTAAGCTATAGTTTATTTCTAACTATAAAAACACACTTAAAAATTTATTATTAACCAACTCAAAGGTCTATTAAAGGTTAGGTTAGGAGGTAAAAAGTAACATAAATCAGTGATCAATAGGCAGCCACCCAAGACCTCCTTTAAGGGCCACTTTACGCCACCAAATCACCTCCCCATGCACCACATTAAGTCTCAACATAGGCACCCTTAACCCAACTATGTAGCAAATCTGAAGCGTGGACTTGCATCGAGGGAATCGAAACTGAATCGGCTCACCGGACCAAGACAACCTCACTGCAAACCAATCTGGACCATCTGATCTCCTATCTCACATGAAATCCACAAACAAGGTGGGTACCCTCTTATCTTCCTCAATCTAACCCCACCACCCCCCTCCCACACACACACACTTCAAACTCATCGAGGTGCCCGAAAACGTGAAATCGTGTGAGAAAATAATAAAAAGAATAGGTTTTTGAGGACCTTTCACAAGTTTCGAGGGCCTTAATATCAAAGGATTGACCTATTTGGTCAAATCCTTTTAGTCGAAGGTCCTATACACAATGCCCTTCTGTTATGACCCGAATTTTTAAAATCAGATTACATGGTCTTAGATGAGAAGCACCAAATCTCATATGGGTGCTCCACACCCTGTCACTACTCACAAAAAAAGTAAGAATTTGAATTAGATTCGATTACCAAGCAGACACCCGAATTTTAAATTTACATGTCATTTTTAGCAATTAAATTTCAAAGAGAGAAAGAATCCTTTTTGGACTCTTCCTCCTTTTACCTAACTAAGCCTAATATAATCTCATCAAGGAATTTACTTCATATTTGTGGCAAGACCACCCTTGACTTTAAATCATTAGAGTCACTTTGGACTCTTGCTTCTTTGGGATTGGGGATTTGCCCAATCGGGCATCCTTTCTCAGTTCTCCCTCATATTCCCAAGAGCAAGAGGAAGCCTCATCTTTCTCTCTATTGATTTTCCCTCTCTCTCTATCGTCTCTCTCCCTCTCCGTTAAAGCCAGCAAGACCTAAGCAACCAGGCCAAGCCATGCAATCTCTCTCCCTCCCATTCATATTTCTATGTTTCTCTCCCATGTGCACTCCCTCGTCCTCTCTCATCTACTGCTACGGCCCCCTATTACAGCTATTAGCCTCTCTCTCTCTCTCTCTCTCTCCATATATATATATATATATATATATATATATCCCCCTCCTCTCGCTAGAAATCCCCTCTCTCTCCATCTCGCCTTAGTTGTGTCCATAAACCCTACAATACAACCCATCAAGAGAAGAAAAGAAATAAGGCTGCACCCAACCCAATTAGCCGACTCGAGCAATTCCAAATCCACATACACGCATCGATCAAGTTCGAGCAGCCATCTCCTTCTCCACTTTTTCTCCTTTAACAATGATTAAAACAATCACTTTCTCTTCCTTGAGCGCCGACCAAAACAACCACAAGGGCCCCTTTTTCAAGCCACCATACACCATCATCATCGCCGCCTACATCAAGGGTTTACCAGCGACAACACAAGGTGCACCACTGCGGGCGATCATCGAATGATAGCGGATGCTAAAGTTGGATTTGTGCCCATCCAACCTACCAAAGGCTCATATAATATAGGTGTCCTCCTATCTATCTAAATCTACACTTTCACACCTTTTATATGATGAATTTACGATAATAATATATGATTAAAAACATAAATTTAAGGAAATTTGCACTTTCTTATTCTCACGTTTTTGTGTGGAATCACAAAACTGTTATGGTCAAAGGATTGACCCTTCGGTCGAACCCATCGGCCGAGAACAAGAGGATATTATACCCTTCCATATGACACAAAAGTATACCGATAAAATAGACCCTAAGGACTATAAATTAGGCACAACAAAAAGTCCAAACAATGTGCGCACTAGGCCTAATGGTCCCTGTTTGACCGCTTAGATCTCGACGATCCCCCAGCCGTGTTGAGATTCGTATCAATGGGTAAGCCCCATTTACTTCTTAATTGTCTATCCACCTAGACGACTCATACTGCTCATGATGTTATTATTTTAATTATTTTTTATACCTTAAAAATCTGTGAAAATTGTGTATTAACACTTAGATTAATCTTGTTATTTCATGCATTTGTAAATAGGTGCACATTAGTCAAAGAGTGCACTTTGACTCCTTTTCTTGAACAAGCCATGGGCCGAAAATCATGGACCAAACTATAGATCATCTAACCATTTGTCAAATCGATGGTTAAATTTTTATCTTAGATAATAAATCTCGATTTTTGTACCACTTGACATAGTACACATGCTTACTTGAAAATACACTTTATAACCAAATTCTCAAATTGAGATGTAAGGACTCTAAACCTTAAAATAGGTTCATATTCTTAACCATATGGATCCTATAAGGCCCACAAAGCATTTATTGAGTCCACGAATCCCACCAAGTAGACCTATTTGACCTTCAGACCCTAAATGAGCCTAAGTACCCAAGAAGCCCAAATACTCAATTTAAGCTAAAGATTCCTAAGAAGTCAAAGCCCAAACTTTTGAAATAGGCCCAACTCACCTTTTAAGTTTAGTATAACTTTTTAAATATATCTTCTACCCATATTTTGAAGGTGTACATATCTCAAAAATCATGTAACAATGATCCGATAATCGAAATTTGTGTGAGTCACACGAGAGTCAATCCTTAGCCAAATTTCACAAATGACCAATAGGTTTTCATCATATCGATAAGACATATCTGATGAGATCAATATAACATCACTTTATGATACGTATTTTAGTACTTATGTATCTTTATTGTAGGTCACCTTCTTCTCTCTCTTAAAGATGAGTAAGACGCCTGAAGTCAATCTTAAACCATAATCTAACCCTAAAAGGTCTTTGAGGTTAACCTAATATCTGAGAGTTAAAGTCTAACTCACTCTTTTATAGATACCGATGTGATGTCAGTATTTCTAACATCTCCCTAATATTACAAGAATATTAGTTCTCTTATGGTTAATTGTTTTTTTATTATATGTTTTATCTGCATTGTATGATATTCATCACTTAGAAGTGCCTTAAGGCATATGTATGTTAAAAAAAATGAATAAAATACGATACACGACTTATAAAGTCTCGTCATAATAGGATTCATTTTACGGTCATATCAAAATTAGAATATAAGCATCCATGTACATATGCAATATCTTTATAAGAGTATGGGCTGCCACACGAAGTACATTCAGGTTACTATGGAACCTGTCCCTTAGAAAGCGTGATTTAGTGAAGCTTATCGCACCATGGATCACTCTAATTTAAGTTATATGAAAATGAAAAGAAAAATAAATATGATAAAATATGAATAAGATAAGATACGGAATACAATAAAATACATTGTAAAGGTCAACTGAATATGAAATTAAGTTCTACACGTGTCATACCTTACGAGCTACCATAAGCAGTGGCGTAGCCACATAGAAGGGTGTGGGGGCTCAAGCCCCCATTTAACTCTAGAGTTTCTATAGAATATGGTTCTTATACAACTTTTGTTTGTATATAATCTCCCAAACTATGATGTAGAAGCCCCCAAATCGATGGCAAAATAACTACTAACATTATATTTATCATTTGTAGCCCCTACCAATCAAAAATCTTTGCTATGCCCCTGACTATAAGGATACAACATTTGCAGCCAAGACGGGTCTTAAGGATAATATGATACGACAGTATCTCGATGTAATGCAGGTAACCTCATCGGGCTGGATGGTGGTTTATGATATGATATGGAGGTTAGGTGATTATCTACACGTAAACTTCGCGTGGTAGGCTCCAGTAGAGGCCCTGACACAGGTAATCTACGTTAAATAAGTATGATGCAAAGTACGTTGTGTAGGCGTATGGAGCTATAATAAGATTTAAGATATGTCACGTAAGTTAAGTTGACAAGATAAGTAAGAAAAGTGATAAGCATAAAAAACATCACATGCATTGAAATCTGTTACGTCCTTTCAGCTTTATAGTTATGAAATGTTTAATATTTTTTTATGAAATTATAAAAGATTTACTTTTACTCATAAGGTTGCACCCATGATCACTTGGGTAGATTGTGGTGGATCGGTTGTTCAACCCACTGAGTTTAAGTGATCGAGTAAACTCATTTAACAAAAAACTAACAGCTACGGGTGAAAATATGGACTATACTGCTGCAATGGACTTGATGCACTAGTAGATTATACGATTTATGAGGGTGATGACGTGGATGATCAGTTAGACGAATGTCAGGTATATATTAAATAGTTAGAAAGACTTTCCAGTAGTTGGCTGTACCTTAATTTATGATTATTTAGTATAATGGACTCAAATTTAAAAGTAAGCTTAATGAAGAGAATTTTTAATATGCGAAGAAATTTTGGTTAGTCCAGTTTATGTAAGATCTAGTAAGATATATGCATGTCCGCTTATCGTCTTAATAAGCGTGCGGTGTCATAACGCAGAATTCTAAGTCATTAAAGTTAGCTAAAATTCTAGTCGTGATGTCTTCAATATGGCATGGATAATGATTGGGTAAAAATACCGCTAACGGCACAAAAATTAAGGCACAATGTGCCCAGGTCGAACACAGTGCATACTGCACTAGTGCAACACCTGTGCATAGCGCCCACACACTCATGCACATATGCTGCGCAATTGTTGCTGCTCAGCGCAACATCGCAACGCTGCAAGATGGGCCTATGCTCTGTGTTGTTTACAGAGGGTCCCAACTTTGACCCCACGGATCCCTATGATCTCGACCTTTTTGGGTTTCGGTTCAGTAAGTGGGCCATCCCTATTTTTCGATGGTACATCCATCTAACGAACTATCTTACTTTTTTTGTTATTATTTTATCCATTTTTAATACCCTCAAAATCGAGGAAAATATCTAACACTCTGTATTCAGTTTTCAGTTTCTCTTGAAATTGTGACTGACTAGAGGGTCATGTTTGACTCCCTCTTGCACACTATTTGTACAACATATGACAAGCCCCAATGAGGCATAATGTTTATCATCTGACCATCTATCAATCCGATGGTCAGATCTATTTAATTATGACTGCACCTCGGCTTTTGAATCACTTGAAAAAACATACAAAGATCTAATGAACCAAATTGTAATAAGCATATTTATAGGCACAATTATGAAGCCCGAAAGTTAAAGAGGAAAAATAATTGAAGGGTTTGAACGCTTGTACAGTTAGGGTAAGAGGGTCTATTTGACCACCTATTTGACCTACTTTCTAGTCAAACCAATATATGATCCAAACATGGAACTCACCTAATTTCTGAAAAAAATTAATCCTATCAGGCCTGATCACTCAAAAAATCAATCCGATGGCTTAAAAAAGTTGCATAAACTTATATGTGAACCATTCTCGTAGTAAATCACTTCGAGCCATTATTTCATGTGGAAACTTCTACAGTTGACTAGCGCACCCAAGAGGGGACGTGGATATTTTCTTGTCATCTATCTTCGTGCAAAATTTTATTATAATCCTATATACGTTTCTTGAGGTCATAGTACAATGTGGCTGATGTCTCCTTTACCCTAAGGGCTGTTTGGATAAAAACACGGGAACGTGAGAAAATAAAATAACGTTCTTATATTTTCTCATGGATACCTAAGTTGTAAGAAATCATGATATTCTTTTATTTTTCTTTGTTTTTCATTATTTGGATAATCATATTGTTAGTTGAGAAAATACAGGATTAATCAAATCCTGTTTTTTGAATATATAAGCAGGAAATTGTAGGAAAGTAACATATCCTAATTAAAAAAAAAGCCAAATAACTAAAAAATTATATATGTATTAAAATTTTTTTTCTCTTAACATATTTTATTGAATTGCTCTAGTGGTAGACTTGGTGCTGTGTGAAGGTTAGGTTATAGGTTCAAGCCTTGTTACATGTAACAAATTATTATTTTTTTTTACTTAATTATATTAGAGCATATATACCATATATGTGATAATTTTTTTTTTTTTTAAATTAATTATACTAGAACATATATATCATATATGTGAGTATATAGCTCTATAACATAGTAGAGCCAACACCTAAATAGATGGAGGGAAGCTTAAAAATAGACCAAAATTGTGGGATTTAGTTAAATAAAATCAAAGAAGAAATATTTGTTATGAAAACAAATACCATAAAAAAAATTGTTTGAATATTTTTGATAATTTTGGATGGATGAGAATCCACTAACAAAAATTAGGACCCCTAAAGCTTAGTAACAAATTTTTAGAAAGTTTAGGTGGTCAATTGACCACCCAAGTCATAACGTAATTCTGCCTCTAATTTTTGGAGATGTGTGCCATATAGAATCAACATCAGACCGTCTGATAGGGGCATTATGATCTTAAGATCTATCTTCTCGAATTTTGACGAAAAATATGAAGATAATTTTCGACCCTTTGGATGTTATCCAAACAACGGAAATCTCACTAATTCATTTGCCGCATATGAGTTTTCCCGTAATTTCCCTTGTTTCCCTCAATTCACATGTCCTAAAAAGGGTCTGATCACTAATTTTGTTCGACGTAAATCTTCGCCAAACCTTGAGTTAGATATCAAATTTGAACCCAACCTTTTAAAGATACGCATAACACTTTAAAAGTCACTCGTTTTCATTCATGATAAGGGAAGGCGTGCTCCAATAATCGTGCCACAATACGATGTTGACCTAGTTCGTTGGCTTTTGAATCAACGATCTAAACGAATGAAGGGTCGAACATAGAAACCACCGGTATTTAGTCACATTGAGGAAATACGTAGTGTCTGATTGATCAAATCTCGATCATGATCACCTTGAAATCTGTGAAACTCAATCTGAAGAGAATTCACTTTACCGCCGAATCTGATTCTTGTCAAAATCACACACATTCCTAGTCTGTATTCAGCAGATTGAAAAGATCTATCCCAGTGAAACTGAACTCATCTATTTATCGTGAACTCACATCCTAGGAATCTGTTACGGAGCAGTAAGTTGAAGCTACCTCATATGCACGTGCATCAATCTTTCTTAATGATATGGATGACAAAAAAGGTATCCTCTACAAACTAGGCTCGTATTATGCCAAACACTCGTGTATAATTTACAATAGGATACACATAAAAATTTGAGAACAAGAAAATTGAACAATGACAACTAAGCCTTCGCCATGGTGCGATTCATTTCATGGCCACGTGGAATCTTAGAAACATGGAATTCACGTACATACGCCAAGCCCTATGATAATATGAGACACCATACGCAATATGTTCAGGTTACCTTAAAATCCATGTCTTCGATACGACGTGGTTTTGAAGCCTCCTCACTATAACCTATCTAAACTTAGTGTTTCACATGTAAATCATAGATATGTTCAACATGATAAGATATGACACGCTATTATAAGATATGCTAAGTTATGCTGTGAAGTTCAGCGGAATATGATAAGTCCTACAAGTGTCATACCTTACGTTATTCACCGTAAAGGTCAACGTTTGCAATCAAAACGTGCCTTAAGGACAATATGCTATGACAATATCCAAACCTACGGGGAGACTGAAGGTTCCAACTACAAGAACTTAAACTTTATGTGTGCAATCTCCATGGATATGTATGGAGGGTTATGTTATGCGCATCACTTCAGTGATGGTGGTGATCTAACACATCCCCACGTGTCATGTTCGAGCAACGACTCTAGCACAAGCCCAACATGGGTTGAGCAAAATAATTTTTCGAGATGGTTCAACCGATGACATGATCGCTAGCATCGCATTTAGAAATAGGCCAAGCACTTGTAATGGAAATATACATACGGTTTCATAAGAAAATGACTACAAATAGATGGGACCAGATGATGATTAATAATGAGAATGATTGGAGATGCCAGATGCAACCTGGAGCTTATACTTAACAATCATAAAGCTTATAATAGTAAGTTCAGTATCCTCATAGTTATATTACTTCTGTTCTTCCAAACATTCATATTTGTTAATCCCTTGAAAGAGGATTGTTCCA
Source organism: Chloranthus sessilifolius (assembly GCA_021018995.1). Lineage (NCBI taxonomy): Eukaryota > Viridiplantae > Streptophyta > Magnoliopsida > Chloranthales > Chloranthaceae > Chloranthus > Chloranthus sessilifolius. The sequence continues at coordinate 80,820,470 of CM037591.1, forward strand.
TGTTCAAAGAGCAAGCAAGGTCAAAGATACCAACATTTTCTACTTGCTCTGCTGCAAATTGGGCTGGATTGGTTGTACGCGGAAGGTGAACGGCATTTGGGAAGAATAATTCCTCTCTTTTGGATGAAACTCATTGTCCAGATCCCTCATATTTCCATCCAATGCAAGTTGTTGATGATGCTGCAAAAGTGAGAGCAGTCTTAGAATAAGGAAATCAAAGTCTAATGGAATGAATAGGCAAAACTTGAAGCTCACAAGAAAACTCAAGTCTATAAATCAAAAACATTCTCCACACCAGTACCTCTGATACAAACTCGTATGGAATGATAACAAGGCGATATGTATAGCCGTATGGTAAGAGAGCAAATGATATGGGCGCCAGTATATATTTCAAAGCTTGGATTCACCACAATAAGCCAATATATGTGAAATAACCAGCGTCAAGACACCATGGACTTATCGAATAAATTATTACCAAAGTCATATTTTCTCTTAAAAAAGAGAATTTTTTAATTTTTTTATTATATCAGTTCATCAAAGCCAAGATGATAGACAAGTTATTTATATCATTAATTTTCTTATAGAACAACAAATGGGGATTCACTCAGTAATGCAGGTAGTCAGTAATAGTTTGTACACCCAAATTTGAACTGAGGCAAAATTTGTAGTGTAATATATGAACAACGGTTTCTCTTTCAGTTCCCAAGCATTACCAAGATGTAGCTTAAGCGCTTCTTCTCATCCTCCAAGGTTCTTTCCTGTTCAACATTTAGCAAACAAATGGAAGATGAAGAAGATGAACAACTTGTCCTCTATTTAGAAACATCAAGGAACATTGATAATTTGCTTCAGTATACATACGTTCTTCTTGAGCATCTTTAGGAAGTCCATCTGTAGCGCGAGTGAGAACATTAGAACTCGGTTTAAGAGTACTTCGACAAGAGCTTATAATCAAGTATCAAAATACCAGAAAACGCAGAAATATATCGTCTGATAAATCTTGGTATTGGAGCATAGAGATTCAGGGAGTCAATGAGCCAGGTTTGCACAGACTGGCCTGGTTCAGGCGTGGTTCAGTCCAAGCTTCTCGGCCCGTATAATAATCAGGCCGGGCTGGGCCTAATTATGTAAATGGGCCAGGTTTAGGGTTGAGAACTACAACCCATCAAACCCTTGGTATAGGGTAAAATAAATGGGCTGGGTTTTTGGCCCGAAGTACGGCTTCTGAATTTATCTGGACTGGGTTTACTTTAGGCCAGGGTAGAACTTCACTTAAATTTAACCCGGCCCTTCTAGGGTTTAGGCTAATTTTTCAAGCACAGACTGTTGTAGGGATATAAACTTATAACAGCTTGAATCATCAATAGAGGCGCAATTTTTACAATATCATCCAAAAACTTGCAAACTGGAGCTGAAAAATACAAGCTTCGATACCAAGATTTTATTCCTTTCCTGATATATACCTATACCAGTCATATAGAGAAGTAACATATAATGAATAAAAGCATCAAGGGAATTGATTGAAACTCACCTGCTTGGCACGAACATTAGTGAGACCACTCTGAAGGGCTTCCTCAATTGGGATAAGCTCCTTCGGATGCAAGGAATTAATATCCTCGCCCTTCAAGTGCCTAACCATCAATATGCAAAAAAAAAAGACCAAAAATGGAGCCAAATAACACAAGCTATTATAGATGCCACAGTATGAACTGGATCAGGGGTCCTAATTTAGTAATGGATCTCAAAATTTTGTATCTAGTTGTCATCATGTTTTACCAGCAAAGATGATTATAACAGATTTGGCACCTCAACAATGGGAATTAGTGTTCGAAAGATGTTATAACAACAACATGACATATTTAGGCCATCAATGGAAGCTATGCAGATTTAACATGCACTAATTATCTAGACAATAACAGTATCAGGTGCCTTATTGCTAAACAAAAACGGTATTTTGGCAAACATAAACTTTAATTTGAATAATGACATAAATATTTAACTACTTTAACAATATATCAATAAGAGATGATATACAGCAACCAACTGATAACTGGCACATGGTGTGTGAACCATGCACTGCACGGACCTTGAGAGACACGTGGACTTAAAGAGCATCGAAATCAGCACAAGTCCTAGCACTGCACAGCTTGCATGGCATGCAGTGGTGATCAGATCCATTGCTCTATACCTGCTCTACCCAAAAAATAGAATAGTCATAAAAAAAAAAGTCCCAAAAACTTTTTGTGCCATACATTTTCTTTCTTTATTATATTTGAGCTTTTTATGTGATCTTACTCAAATTAAACATAGTATGCATGTGGCAAGAGAATCATTGATCCAAACCTTCCACATGGCAGGACACCATGTAAAATGGTCATATCCCTAAAGTCAAACTGAATGAAGAATTATGATCGTCCGATCAAGAACTTGAGCAGACGGTCAAATCATCATCAGTACACTGTGATTTTCTGCAAGGCGGTTATGCCTGACATTCAGGCCTTGGCAGATGTGCTTACCATCTATGAGGCCGTCTCAGGTCAGTGGGTGAACCTCCATAAATCCATTGTGACTGGCATCGGTGTGGAGTCCCTGCTTTTATCTTCGCTGGCCGAGGCGGTGGATAGTGACATTGCACAGCTTCCTATTACCGACTTAAGGATCCCCCTTGGTTTAGGCAAGCCTAGAATCAGGGCTTGCGACCTGGTGGTTGAGAGAATTGATAGGCGGATGGCCTCCTGGAAAGGCAAACTTTTTAGTAGCAGGAGTAGGCTGCTATTAGTTAAAACAGTCTTGTCAAGTCTTCCTATCTTCTTCATGTCCATTTTCAAGTGCCCCATGGCCGTGATTCAGAAATTAGAACAGTTTCAGCAGTATTTCTTATGGAAAGGCTCGGGGGTTCGATAAGAGATATCACCTCGTCAGCTGGGAGGTTTGTCAGCTCCCAGTCTACACCGGGGGGCTGGGCATTTGTAGCTTGCAGATGGTCAATATCGCTTTGCTGGGCAAGTGGTTTTGGCGAGCTGGTACAGCAGATGAAAGGCATAGCCTATGGGGTTTCGGTCATGGCGGAGAAGTACGGTTGGATGGACGGACATTGGGGGATCAAAGTCAACGTCAACAGGCAGTTCCCAGCAGGGTGGAAAGGTATTTACTCCACTTGGGAGGCCTTTTCTAAGTGAATTCGTTTCAGCTGGCGAGAGGGGTCTAGGATCAGGATTTGGGATGATCTTTGAATCGAATTTCAGCCTCTTCGGGAGGGGTTTGCTACTGGCATTTATTCCATTTCGGCCAACTCCCGTTCTTCGGTGGCTGATCTCTTCTCGGATTTTGGGGGAGAGGCCTCATGGAATCTGACAACGAGAAGACTTCTTAGAGAGGATGAGCTGATCCCTTTCCAGAACTTGTTGTCCCTGCTCTATCAATTTGAGAGAAATCCCAAGAGATGTGATGAGAGAATCTGGTTGGCAAGCAAATCCAGGAGCTTCTCCGTCAAATCTTACTACTGGATGTTGGATGGTCGACCTGTTGTTCGGAGTGATTGGGCCATGCTTTGGAAGGCTCGAGTCCCTCCCAAGGTGAAGTTTTTCGCATGGACGGTGGTTAGGGGGCGTATCCTCACAGTGGATCAGATATGTCTTCAAGCGAAGAATCGGCATCGCATATCTTTCTTCATTGCTGAGTGGCACGTGAGATGTGGGCATCCTTCTCAAGTCATTTGATATGGTATAGGTCTTTCCGGATTCTATCTCTAGCCATCTCATTTCCTGGTTCGGTACAAAGTTGGAGGGGCCTTTGGGGGCTTTTTGGAGGGTGGGTATCTTGGCTGTTTTTTGGGGCATTTGGCTAGAGAGGAATGCCCATATCTTTCAAAAGAAGTGTCGTCCGATTGGGATGATCCTGAAGAACATCGTCGTCGTCCGATCGGGATGATCCTGAAGAACATCGTGGATCTTATGTGCTCCTAGGTTGTGTTGAATAAGGGAGGGGCTTTGGTGGGTCCTGGGAGTTTTGATCCTGGGTAGAAGCTTCGGTTTTTTCCCCAGTCTTGGCCTGTCTTTATAGGCTTGGAACTTTTTTTTTGTAATTTTACTGCCTTTACTGCTTTGTTTTGTTTTATTTTTCATCTTTTGCTTTGGTGGCTCTTGCCAGGCTCGATATAAGATTTCCAGCTCCTCGCTGTCTTTTTAGTAATATATTGTCATGCCTTTACCGATCCAAAAAAAAAATGAAAATTTGCATTGATCGGATGGTTAAAATATTTTGGAAATGGATGGCTTGCCATGTGGACTCCCCAAATCAGTGATCAATCATGGAAGATATCTACCACGTAGAGGACCTGAGTACCATAGTCAGTCCAGAACATGTAAGTCTCGCATGGGCCAAATAATGCAGATGGTACTCAGTCAGGCCAACCTACCTTTGTTACTAAGATTTTTTGGTACTGTACACAAAATAAAGATGTTTGACATGGTACTTGGTACACATCCATAAAAATGTATTGAAATTTAGAAGAACTATATAATCTTAATAGTATGAAAATGTCCAACATTATAAAAAACTTTGAAAAACTATACATACACTCTCAAAATAAACAATGATGGGGGCATCACAATCAAGAGCAATGGATTCGGGCCGAGAGATTGTCCAACAGCAAAAGAAACGGAAAGGGAGCCGAACGGAAGAGCCGGAAAGAAAAAGAAGAACGCGAAAGTGGTTAAGAGCTCAAATTCGAAGGACTGAAGAGTTTTCGCATCACTTTCTGCGCAACCATCGGAAAAATGGTCATAAGTCTATCAATATGTGTCAGAGTTGTGTGATTATTATCTTGTTGGAAAGCTACTTCGATAAGCTTTCAAATAAGACCAATTTCACGTTAATCGGGTATCATTTGACCCTTCAAAAGTGGTCGCGTAATAGAAAGACGGGATTTAGTTTTTAAGGGCAAACTTGTCTTTTAGTATTTATTTGTTTTAGGGGTTTTTTTTTTGTGGCCTACTATATAAGGTCTTTATAACTTTGTAATAGGTAGTTAATTATTGAATGAAAATTTGAGAGCTTGCTTTTGTGCAAACCCTAAAAGACTTGTAAAGAGTTTTCGATCGAATGAGAGAATCTTTTAAAACCTGAGTGAGCAATCATTTCTCATGCGACTTGGTGCGAAGCAGATGTGCACCCTTGGTGTGAAGCCTCGGAACCCCTTGGTGTGAAGCCTTGGATCTTATCCCTCTCTTTTATCTTTTCTCCATTTATTATCTGGTAATATATTCCCTTGCTTTGACAAAATTCCTAAACCCCAAATCTAAAAATTTTGCGTCTTTTGATCTATCCCTTTTGATTACTTTAATCCTTGAGCCTTCGTTTTCCAAACCTTAGAAGAGCCGAGAGACAACACCATAATTGTCGCTTGATGCCCTAAACTAGATCGAAACTCGAATCCTTCATCGGATCCTTTTTTCTAGATCGGGGATATCGATGCATGTGAGCGCTAAAATTAAATTAACCTAGTTGTTTTCTTGAATTCATTAAATTCTTTTATGTGTTGGGTTATTTCAAATGTTTTTATTATTCAATTTAATCTAAGGTTAATCCCAAACTTGCATAATTAGGGTTTCAGCATTCGTCCCACATCAGATTTGGTATCAAAGCTCGATTTTAGTTTAGGGTTGTCGGTGCCTTATAGGTTTTAGGCTCATTTTTTTTTTTTCATCATAATGTTTTGTGTTACATAGTCATAGATCTCGAAAGGATAAAAGCCCTTAATGATTTTGCGGCAGAGTTTACGACGAGTCAAGCCGCCTTTCAGGCTCAACTGTAAACTCAACAGGAGGATTTAAAACTCCGTCATACTCAAAACCATAGTTGGACTTTCCACTTTGAGTCAAGGAGCACCTACACTAAAGGGAGCTCTAATTTTCGGGTTCCACCTTCGAAACCCGTGACTACTCCTACGAATCCCCAAATTGTTAAAGCAAGAGGAGCAAGTGTTGAGAGCCCTAAACCTTGTGGTTGTAACAAGTGCTATAAGTGCCAAGGACTTGGGCACTTTTCATACCAATGCCCAACAAAATTTCCCATTCCGGATTTATTGACTAAAAGAGAGTCCTAAGGGATCGAAAAATAGAAAAGTGGAAGAAGTGTATGACCCTTATACTGTGATGAGTGAGGAGGACGTAGAAGAAGTTGATACAAGTCTAGTTTGTATTAAAGAGACTTCTATTTCCCTTGTGATTAGTGATGTTAAGTCAAATATATGTGAGTCCATCGAACTGGGTACACAAGAACCGTTAGTGTCAATTGAATTGAGTATCCCAAAGTCTTTGGTTTTGGTCGAAGCGAGTAAGCACGAGTTCCTCGAGCCAAGTGTACATGGGCCATTAGTGCCCCGTGATTCGATAACGCATGAGTTGTTAGAGTCGATAGGAACGTGTAAACATACTAACTTGCATGGGATTAATCATCAAATTTTATTGAATGCTGAAAATACACCAAATGTCACTACCACAACGAATTTATTTAATGATTGTAATAACGACAACTGTGTGTTAGTTCCTGATAGTCCTAATCATGTGGAACTACTCCCGAACTTGAAAAAGGGTAATGATGAAAGCCTAGGATTTCCTCTAAATGAGGGCATTCTTCCGATAATTACGGCGGAAGATTTTGCGCCTATTTTAAGCCCTGCAACTATGTCTTTTGGTCCATTCCTTGCTACCCGACCAAACGAGTCAAGCCCATTTAACCAATTCATAACCCGTACCCTAGCTAAGCCATATGAGAAAAGATTGAATGAGGAGGTTCCAGAGTTTCCAAACTTCACTACCAATGCGGGTAAGCATCAGGAGTACCTGACAACATGGAAAGACAAGCCGGGAGCTGACCACCCAAAGCGTACAGTACATGAGTTCTACAACTCATCAAGGATGAGTTCTCGCACTTCGGGAGAATTGATGAGGACATCACGATCAAGAGCATTAGATTTGGGGCGAGAGATTGTCCTGTAGCAGAAGAAACGAAAAGGGAGCCGGAACGGAAGAGCCAGAAAGAAAAAGAACACAAAAGTGGTTAAGAGCTCAAATTTGAATGACTGAAGAGTTTTCGCGTCACTTTCTGGGAAACCATCGAAAAAGTGGTCATAAGTCTATCAATATGTGTCGGAATTGTGTGATTCTTGTCTTGTTAGAAAGCTACTTCGATAAGCTTTCAAATAAAACTAATTTCACGTTAATCAGACATCGTTTGACCCTTCAAACGTGGTCGCGTAATAAAAAGATGAGATTTAGTTTTTCAGGGCAAACTTGTCTTTTAGTATTTATTTGTTTTAGGGTTTTTTTTTTTTTTTTTTTGGCCTACTATATAAGGTCTTTATAACTTTTTAATAGGTAGTTGATTATTGAATGAAAATCTGAGAGTTTGCTTTTGTGCAAACCCTAGAAGGCTTGTGAAGAGTTTTCGATCAAAAGAGAGAATCTTTCGGAACCTGAGGAGTGAGCAATCATTTCTCATGCGACTTCGTGCGAAACCAACGCAGCCTTGGTGTGAAGCCTCGAAACCCTTGGTGTGAAGCCTTGGATCTTAGCCCAAGCCTCTTTTATCTTTTCTCCATTTATTATCTAGTAATATCTTCCCTTGCTTTGACAAAATTCCTAAACCCCAAATCTAAAAATTTTACGTCTTTTGATCTATCCCTTTTGATTACTTTAATCCTTAAGCCTTTATTTTCCAAACCTTAGAGTAGTCGAAAGACAACACCATAACTGTCCCTTGATGCCCTAAACTAGATCGAAACTCAAATCCTTCATTGGATCTTTTTTTCTAGATCGGGAATATCGATGCATGTGAGTGCTAAAATTGAACTAACCTAGTTATTTTGTTTTATTGAATTCATTAAATTATTTTATGTGTTGGGTCATTTCGAATATTTTCATTATTCAATTTAATCTGAGGTTAATCCCAAACTTGCATAATTAGGGTTTTAACGTTCGTCCCGCATCAAAAAATTACTAGGCGATGTAAAAACAAATCAAATTTACAAATAAAATAAAATTTGTGTCAATCTCTAATCCAACGCAAGCCTGGACATGAAAATTACAAAAGCCAATACGTCAGCCCATCCATAAAAATTTATTAGAATGTAGAAAAATAAAAATCTTGAAGTATGAAACTGTCCAACAGGATAGAAAAATTTGAAAAACTATATATATATTAAAATTTTGAAAGACTATACACATTCTAAAAATAAAAATTACTAGGTGATGATATACCAAAATAAAAGAAAACTACAAATAAAAAACAAATTTGTCAATCACTTTTCCAACACAAGCTTGTGTCGACACATATTGACGTGGATAAACAAAACCAAAAGGTAAGGTCCATCTACACTATACACATGTAGCACATTTGATATTCGATTCAGGCAACAATCAATAGTAGATATGCAAAAATAGAATGTAGGCAACAATCAAATAGTTGATATGCACCTGCCATGTTTTATGGTATATATTGGCCCATGTTTATGGACAATTATATAGAATGTAGGCAACAATCAATACTTGATATGCAAAAATGTATCAATAGGAAAGTTAGAATACTCTTCAATTGGTGTCATTTATTGTGTGGTAGACTACTAGACTATGATTAATGACCAACTGCCATGTTTATGGTACTATATTATATTAGTCCAGGGGCCGTTGCTGTCAAGCATGAAAACATGGGTTAGAGTCTGAGAGTAGCCAATATTTGCATAAAAAAGCCAGAGGTTAGGCATGCATCCCGTCCACCCCTCCCAGCACTTACTAGGTAAAGGCTTTTCATTTGAGCAGTACCATCCTCGCTACAACGCCCGAGTATATTATGTAGGATATTAAAAATAGAGCTAAATGGAGTTTATTTCTAGGAGTACGGAGGTGAAAGTATTAAAATTTACCCATAATATTGGTTTCATCCAAAATAGGCCCACAAACAAGAATGGTATAAGTTCAAGAAATTATCTCACTAACATTTTGGGCTAATACAAGTCAAACAAGAGAAGGAAATGCAAATCAAATGACTGCTTAGCTGGTACTTTTGTGACCAGCCAAACAGGTCAGTAGTGCCAATTCATGAATGAGGTGGGATAAATTTCTTCACATTTACAAATTGACAGCCATCTAAACAGGCTCAAAGACTTCAAAATGGAAAGCGATTTGGCAAAAAATGAAAAAATACTAATATTTTGGAAATTTTGGCCCACTTACGTTTTCAGTAAAACATAACTTAAGTGCCACAAACACAATAAGGTCAGTATTAACTTAGCTAGTCCATCTCTTGGATGATCCCAACCATCCAATCATACAAGCATAACCAAATAATTCGAAGTGATCAAATGATACCAACCATCCAATCATCCAAGCATAACCAAATAATTCTCAGTAATCAAGTGATCCCAACCATCCAATCAAAATTATTTATTTGATTGTTCCTTATATAATTTATTTGACTTTCCCAAAGTTGATCTAAAATGGATGGTCAGGCACATCATGTCATATTTGAGTTACATAATATCCGCGAGTAAGGCATAATTGGGAGTTGAGACAGACTGATGATTTATACAACTGGGCTACTATTTGCGTGTTATTAACATGATATTTAACCACTAACCCCAAACAATAAAGCAAATGCAGCGAGTTCAATACCTGAGCTCAATCTGCATGCTATCGTTCTCTTTCTTGATCCTATCGAGCTCTGCACTGAGGCGCTGGTATACATTTATTTTGTCAACTTTCCATTATATCAAACATTAGAACATTAAAATTATACACTACGTTTGAAAAAATTACCACTATAATGCCATTTTTATCCTTTCAAACATCCATTGAATTTAACAATAGCCAAAATATCCCTCAAATGAATTAAATACAATTGTTTTAAAAGTCGAACAAGAGACTGAACCAGTAGGGTGGTCACTGCCCAATCTATCGGTTGAAACATATTTTACAACTTCTAAAAGATTTAAGGACCATTTCTATAAATTGGATAGGCTAGACATTAGTTTTCTTAAGTAGGGGTATTTCAGTCATTTAATTCTTTCATTGATGGTGTAATTGTAATCAATTGAAATTAATTAATTAAATAAAGGGGATCGTGCAGAATAAATGACTCTTAGACACACCCCAACTCTCATGTTTATCTAATTTTTTTCTTTCTTCTCTCTTTTCCTTCCATCATGAAACCTTAAATCTTATTTTAACCTGATATGTTGAACTTTTTCTAGTGTGTTTCTTTGTCAAAATTGAAGGGGACAGAATTTAGTGTGATCGTATGAGCAAGGTATTAAATTGTGGTATCGGATTGGGTATTGGCCACTCTTTAGACCGATAGCCGATACAGATTTTATTTTAATTTTTGGAATTTTTTTAAAGGACCGTATCGGTCAATATCGTTCTCTGTTCACAGTATTGATATGGGCTGATACCAAAGAGTATAAGTAGAAGTTGAAGAATCATGATCAATGTTATGTCACAACTTGGGCATAGAATATAAAGCATTTTGATCAACTGCCCTCCTTAATTAAGTATTGTGTGATCATATGATGGACCTCCACAAGATGTTGTAAGTTGCTTATTACCCTAGCAAGTGACGCATTATACTCTCCAGTTGTAATAGGGCACTTGGAAAGTGTGTGTGTGTGTGTGTGTGCGTGCGCGACTCTCACTCCCTTCCATTTGGTGTAGGTAATTATCATTCTTTTTAATTAAAGAGTTAAATAATTTTACCCCATAAGTGGAAAAATTATTAATGTGAAGGGATTGAGCCTGTATCCCAATGGAAGGTTAACAATATTGCAACCTGGAGGTCGCAGGTTCGATCCAAGCTTACCTATATTTTTTCCTATTTTTATTTTTAAAAAAGATAAAGAACTAAAAAACTAATGTGAAGTTGAATGGAAAAATTTACTTATTACGGGCTAAACCTATGAAATTTTTTCTAACAGCCAGTGCAAAAAGAATCATATTTCTCTAGGAACAAACCTTTCGAGAATGCTAGTAGTTATACATAATGGGAATGAGTAAATGCTTAGAAAACCCCTGTTCAAACCGTGCTTCAGTTAGGTTTTTAAAACATTGAACTCCATAGGACTGTTGTCTAAAATACCAAAAATCCATGTTTTTTGTACATTCTAGCTATCATTAAAATTGGGGGCTGCTACTAACCCCCCACCCATGGATCAAAATATTGGACGATACCGATACGTATTGTTTTGGAGGGTATCCGATACGATAAAAAGAGTTTTTATCGCGTACCCTCTGAAACAGTCAAATTATCGTCCGATACAGGTAAATTATCGCCCGTATCGGACAATAATTTGAAATTATCGCCCGATAATATGTTGGTTTTTTAGAACCCCTAAATCAAACAAATTATCTTCCGATACGGGCAAATTATTACCCGTATCAGACGATAATTTCAAAGATTCTTGTGGGGCCCCTCTGTGGCTAAAGCTTAAAACACGGGTTTTAAACCCTGTTTTCTTCTTTTTTTCTCCACTCCTTGCTTCTTCTTTCTTATTTCCTCTTCCATTTTTTCTCCACTCTTCTGCGTTGATAAAATTCCGAAATATGCATCAAATAAGCCTTAAATAAATTTTTTTAAAATTGAAATAAATAGAAAACCATTAAATATAATTTTTTGGATTTTTAGAGTATTTTTTGGGAATTTTTTGAAATAAATAAATAAATGTATCAAACGATACAGCTACATTTAATGTATCAGACGAGACGCCGATACGTATTGTCCTGGAGGCAGGACGATACGTATCAGAAATCCGATATTTTGATCCATGTCCCCCACCGAATACTGAATATCCCCCATTAATTGCAGCTGAAAACCGTTAGACCACTTTGAATTGGAGGATGGAGATCATTTTTTTTGTTCCAATCTTTCACACAACTCATCTTGATATCATGGGCAAATCATCAAACGGTCAGTCTTTTATTCTACAAGACACACATCCCAAAAAAGTGACCCAAAGACCACGTGGCACGCATAATGTTCACAGGTCACTTTTTGGGATGTGTGCTACGTGAGATTGAAAAAAATGACCATCTTATGATATTCTCATGACCTAAAGATCAGTTAGGGGGCAGATTGGAAAAAATTGACCATCTTATCAGTATCGCCCGTATCGTCCGATACGTATCGGTATCGGACGATAGGTATCGGTTTTGGACCTCACCGATACGGTACATTCAAGGTACCGTATCGGTGCCTCTCATACAAAAATCCAGAATTTCGAACGATACATTGGAATGTATCGTCCGATACCAATACGTATCATCCGATACGTATCGGTTTTGGGGCTGGACGATACGTATCATTTTTCCAATATTTTAACCCATGGTTTAACCCATCAACCCAGTCAAAAGCTGCCTTGGTTCTAAAATGTCAAGGCCCTGAAATCTTTTAAAAATAACATTTTGACAGGATTAAGTGGCTAAAACGCTATTCATAAGCTTGATAATCTTATGATGTCTGTGAAAACAATCCCCAAAATAGCTATATCCAAATCCATTTGCTCTAAATTTTTAGGTGTTATTAACCCCTAACAACAATACTCAATAACCCCCCTAACTACAGTTGAAAACGCTTGACTGCTTTGAATCAAACGGCGAAGATAGTTTTTAGTCCCAATCTTCCACACAATGGATCTTGAGATCATGAGCCTACTTTCGGATGGGGAGATTTTGATCCACATGGTCTTCCACACAATCGATCTTGAGATCATGAGCCTACCTTCAGACGGGGGAGATGTTGATCCACATCGCAAATCAACAAAAAGGAACATGACGATTACATACATCAAATATGGTTCTTGAATCACTTTTCGCTATGTGCACCACGCTGGAATAAAAATCTGACTGTCTAACTTCAAGATCCATTATGTGGAAGATTGGGACGAAAAACGATCTCCATCGTTAGATTCAAGAACCATGTTTGATGTATGTCATGGCCATGTTCCTTTTTGGGAGATTTGCAACGTGGAATCAAAATCTCCCCGTCTAAAGGTAACGCATGATCTGAAGATTGGGACGAAAAACCATCACCATCGTCTGATTTAAAGCAGTCAATAATTTTGAGCTAAGATTAGTGGGGGATATTGAGTATTTCGCAGGGGTTAGTACTTAGTAGCAGCCCACTTTTTAAAAGAAGGAAAAATACAAAATATATAAATAAATAAAACGACCAACCTCATGCTTAGCATCCCAAAGCCTCTTCCCAGAATTAGTTTGATATCTCTCCAACATATCCATCAACCTTCATCATCATCAATAATTACTTTAATATTTCCATATATATATATATATATATATATATATATATATATATAAAATAAAATAAAATAAAATACTTACGTAGTAGACGGGCTAACGAACTCGAACATTTTGCCAGTAGTAGAAAAAATGATGAGAGAGACCTTGGCATCACAGAGCACAGTTATCTCCTTCGCCTTCTTCACTATCCCATTTCTTCTTTTAGAGAAGGTCACTTGCCGGTTCGTCGAGTTCTCGATCCTCTTTATCTCGATCTTCCCACGACCCATCGATCTCTAATGCCAAAAATAAACCAGGAGATGGAGATCGAAGAAGACGAAGAAGAAGAAGTGGGTTGAAATGAATTAAAGAGAGGAGGAGGGTAGGGTAAGGTTCTTCAAGTGGACCTTCCATTCTCGGGTACTGAAGGAGGTGCCTTTCGACTTTGTCCAGTGGAGTCCCTCATTTTAGGGCGTTGTGACAAGCCGGACTTTATTATCAGGTATGTCTCTAGCTAGTACGTTTTAGAGTGCTTTATCGACACGTGTCATCCATTAGTATTCACCACATTTTTGTTCTTTCATTGAACTTTTCTTAATCGTCCTTTTATAGGTTCAAATCCAATGGCTGAGATTGTTTTACAGTGTGCCGTTAGATGAGGTGAAGCACATAGTTGGATGCTTCACTCCATAAATCTCCTCTGTTTAAGCCTTCCAAGTTCCAACTCTCTTGCTTTTCTTTTCTGATAGACGTTAAGGTCCAAGGGGTATGTTATTAGGTAAGCGGCCTACAGGTTAGGTGACTTGGTACTAAGGCTGCCAATGGGCCGTAAACAGCCCGAACCCGGCCCGTCTCGGGTCACATTTGGGATTAAATAAATTGCTCAGGCCCAAATGCCCGCCCAACCGATTTCATGTCTGACCGGGTTCAGGCTTTAATTTTTAAGACAAAAATGATTGGGCCGCTCAAAGCTCGGTTGAACCAAAATTGGCATGGCCAAGCCCGATTGGTTTGAAGTTGAATATGGGCTTAAGTGAAAAACCCGAGCCCGAAAAACTCGAGTTGAAGCCAACCTGACATTGTATTCAGGCCAGGTTCGAACATTATTCTTATATTGGGACCATGGCATGATTATTGGGTACCTTTGTTTTTGTACAAACTGCAGGCAGGTTTTGTGTAGGCCAAGTGTATGCGGTTGACGTGGCATGATGTGATTAGCTGCCTTGACTTGCATTGCTTGGGCCTCATTCCACTTACAGCCAATTGCGTCGCGATATGTCAATTGTCTGCACTTTGCCTACCGAAATCTTGTCTGCCATGTAACGATGTTGTAGACACCCAAATTTGGCCTAAGGCTCGATCGACCTGTACTTCGAGAAAGGTGTACTCCCGAGCTTTCGAAAGCACCTCCCAAACCCTTAAAACTTAATCCAAACCTTTATAACCATTACCAAACCCTTACGAATCAGTCATAACCTTCCCAAACCCTTAGAAAGCCTAAAAAAGACCCACATAATCCATTTCGAACCAAACAAAATAGTTGATGAAAAGAGGATTGTCAAAATTTGTATAGACAATTTTACAACCTGAAGTCTATCCATTGGAAAGTAGAGGTTCCCAGCTTTCCAACGAGCCAAGAATCGTCTAATTCAGAGTTGTACATCAAAAGTTATGGCGAAATGAAGATCACGAATTTGTGCAGGAAATTGTAAACCCGGGTCGGGCCCCTGCGGGACTTCAACTTCCAGCAGTTTAGGCTTGATTTTCCTTCAAAAAATGACTAAAATTGACATCGGGAGTTTGACTTATGAACCATCTCAAAGTCTAGGGTTTGTTTCTTTAGGACCCTAGTTGTGATAGCCAGATTTTTTTCGATTCCACAAAAACCTACACAATATTTTTTTTTTTCTTCCTTACATCATAAACTCAGGGAAAATCGGACCGTCGGATCACACATATCACGATCCGAATATAGAAATTACTTGGTATACCAACAAAGGTAGAGTCAAAGTAAAATATAATAACAATATAGATTCTTCTATACATAAAGATTGAATAAAACGGATCTATATGAAAACCACTGGTAATGGCCGACAATCACCTAAACAGTGGCTTCAACAACATACCTATAGAATGAGTCTTAATACAGTAATAAATTTTTGGACATATCAAGTCCATAATCTAAAAGACCTCAAAACATTCATTATACAAACCCAAAACACACCCATATCCAAACCTTACCTAAGGTAAAATTCCCCAAACGGGAGATCCCAAGCCTTTCTCCGCAACTGGATCCCGATCAACACTTGTACCTGTGACGTATAGTCAAGGGATGAGCTACATCTTAGCCCAATAGGGAAATAACTGAACATGTAAAGCTATCTTACTCACACATATTTCATGATATAAGCGAAGCATGATCTCATAAGCTGAAAACAGTTTAAAAGCATTTAAATTACCAAAAGCATAAACTGAATGCACATATCACATCTTATCTTTTCACTCTACATATCTTATCTTTTACTTAACTTATTCTTATCTCACAAAAGATCTATCTTGAAACTTAAATCAAATAACTTAAATAATTCCTCGAGCAATATAGCATCGAGCTCCTGATGGAATACCCACCATCGTCTTCCAATTGAACTATATTTAGATGTAATATAATTCAAATCCCTTTCTCCTAGGCGACGGGGCGCATAACTCATATACATCCCTGGGATGTCTTGCTGGTGTACGGATTGGCCGTCGTACCGGTCACAGATATTCTGTCGAGTCAGTCACGGGTATACTGCCAAGTCGGTGGGGTATTCTATGAACCTCAAATCAATTATGTAAAATACATATAGTTTACCAACGTGTAATTGTGCTAATTATAATATTCAAAGTTTGTTCAAGGCTCATTCACATAGTTTCTCATTTGATTATACATCCCTGGAATGTCACATACTTTCATATGTATCTCTCAGATATTCACATCTCATACACATCCCTGGGATGTCATGCACTTATACTCTTACTGGTTTCTTACTTAGTGTACACACACGCACACACGTCTTTAATTCACATGCTTAAGCTCAATTTTGATTAACAAGCAATGACTATGCTCATAACACACTCATGTACATATCACATCACTACATACATGGTTTCGTAATTCAAAAGTACATGTTCAGAGTATTCCCTACCTCATGCACGGAGCCGTTCAAAGCGACACCACAGTCCTTATCGACGGCTTCTCGCCCTCAATATACATCACAAACACACTATAATACATCAAGTATTAAATCTATTCACTAAAAACCTAAACTTATTTAAGTGTTTATAAAAAAACGAGGTAGAAATGGGCAAGTTCATGCTAATATAGAGTTTGACGCAACTTTCTCCATAAATTTTGACCTTTAAATCTTTGGATTCAATAAATAGTTAAATCACAAAAGTTGTAGAGTTTGTTGTCCTCTTTCCAATGCCTTGAGAATTACATCAATCGGAGTTCAGAGTAAAAAGCTATGGCCGAAATACCAAAGCAGCGTCGGCAAGCACAGTCAAAATCGATTAATCGATCCCAATATCGATTAATCGAAATTTTAAAATTGATTAATCGATTTTCTCAAACTCCATTTTTTTCTAGCCACTGGAAGTACCCAGTCAATTAATCGATTAATCAAATTTCAAAAATCGATTAATCGAATTACATTCGATTAATTGGTTTCGAGCTGTAGCCTTTAGTTTTGCCTTCTGACAAAAATTGATTAATCGATTTTCAAATCGATTAATCGATTTTGACTGCAAAACAACCCTTTTCGGTTGTACATCTAACCTTCATCTTTTTTTAATTTTTTTTTTCTTTTATCTCTTTTAGTCCAACATTTTTACATTAAATTAAAGCTCAAACATCACACACATCATCAATTAATAACACCTTACCTCAAATCCAACGTATGAGTGATTTAAGGGCTTGGATCTACAGTTAGGGTTCCTAGCCTCAACTCCACGAGATCCCACGTGTGATTCTGTCAGAATTTAAAGCTCGTATATGGTCTTCAATCCTCAAATCCCACGCACAAACTTTTTGCATTTACTTCCAAGCATTTACTCTTCCTTCTCTCTAACGTCTCTCTCTCCCTTCTTTAATTCCTAACCACCAATTAAACTCAGAGAAATAACTTCTCTTATCCTTTAGACTATGTAACCCAATTCCACATTTGGTACTAAGCACACACACCTATAACAAGTGTATGTGACCTAACTAAAGATCTAACACTACACAACCAGGTGCATTGTCCCCTCCCAAACCTCATATAGCCTAAGTCATAAAGTTGACTTTTACTTAACAAATGACCAGACGGGCACACATCTTGTGGTACATTATTTAAAGTCGAGCACGCATCTCGAGGTATATTCTTTAAAGTTAAAATTTTCAAGGTGTTACATTCTTCCCACCTTATAAAATTTTCGTCCTCAAAAATTACCGACGACACTTCCGAACGCTAACTCACTAAAAACGATTCCTGTTGACAAGAACTTACCTATAATGATGAAACAACGCATGCACCCTGAACGAAAAATGAATTTCTCATAATCATTCAATTAACTATCCACATGGAGTTCACAACGAAAGATTGAATTTTTCCTTAACCAAATTATCCATCATCCTGCATGAAAATCCACATATCACTAGATTGACGTACCATCAATTATCCAGTAAGGTAATCATTTGTTAAACTATATTTATATAATATCAATTACAACATATACTATCCATGAAATTGTCAACCTACAACTAATCATATGGATAATTATTAAAATTTAATCATCGCCATAAAGGAAAAGAAAACCGTCCAATCATTAATTGCCAACATATACCATTAATTGTAATAAAAATCTCCACATACATATATCAACAGATGAGCTAATGGCATCGATCATACATCCAAAACACCATATTAATATGTTCTAAGATTAAACACACCCGATAAGGTATACACTATGGTTTTCTCTGCAACCAATACCTTACCCATCACATTGGCGTAAGTCTCTAATTCCCACATGAACACACATAAATTGTCACGAATAATATTCACTTCGGTTTTCTTCAATTTCATCGAAATCGATCTAATCTAAGGTCCGCGGCTATTTCTCAGCGCCACCCATCTAGGTATCCTCACCAAGATTCAATGTCCTCTTAACCAGGTCATCACAATCTCGCACTAACTAGATCGGTGCTCACTTAAGAGTCGGAGTGATAGATCAGTTAACTTGTGCATAGGGAATTACAAAACCTCACTTCTACTACTTAACGAAGTATCTTTATAAATAGTTGGTAAGAATATATCCACAAAGAAAGAGATATGGACCTTGAGAGGAAAACCATTAACCCAGAAATCGCAAATCATATTTAGTACCCTTCAAGAGAAAGAAGAAAAACATATTTGAAAAATTGATTGCGGAGGGCAAAATTCGCATGCCATATATATAGGCCACGAAATCGACCAAACAATTTGAAATCGTTCGATCGGTTTTTCCAGCATTTAATGCGGCCCCCAAATTTCATTCGATCGATTACTAATTCCGATCGAATGGTTTCTAAAAATTAACCGGCCAATCCCTTTTCGATCGCACTGGCCCAGTGGTTTCGTTCGATTGATTTGCCAAATCGATCGAACGATTTCTGATAGACACACATGTTTCTGCCATTTATAGTTCGATCGAATGGTTTATGAATTTCGATCGGACGATTGTTCTAAAAATAGAGCAAAGTGACATTTCTTTGCCTCCAAAATCCCTTGATAAATGGCCTTTGATTGTACCAAAAATGCAATTTATACATCATTCTTTATACATAACTCATACACCAAATTTATATATAACTAACCCACACCTCATAATTCCGACATTAGCTAATCCATAATTTGTCCATCAATTTGCACCATTACGTTTAATTGATCTTAGTTTGGTTCTACGCACATGACTCATAATTGGAGTGGTCAAATCATGAATTACAAGAAAATTTTAAAATGGGCACTACACATAGCACTTACCATTTAATGTTCCTCCAATAAATGAGGGTATAGCTCCTTGATTTCCACCTCACGCTCCCAAGTCGCTTCATCGTCAAGATGATTTGTATACTTGACAAGTACTTAAGGGATAACCTTCATGCGTAGAATTTGCTCTTTTCTATCCAAAATTTAGGCCGCTTCTTCTGTCATGGTCATGTCTTCATACATCTAGATCGGCTGATCTTCCAATATATGTGTATGAACCTTTACATACTTTCGAAGCATGGATACATGAAATATGTTATGTACCCGATCAAACAACGGGGGTAATCCAATTCAATAGGCGACCTTATGGACTCGACCCAAAACTTCAAAGGGTCCAATGTAACAAGGACTTAGCTTTCCCCTCTTCCCAAATCTCATAACGTCTATCATGGGCGATATCTTAACGAATACGTGATCGTCAACGACAAAGTCCACACTCGTTCTTTTGATATCGGCATAGCTCTTCTGTCTACTCTGAGCCGATTTAAGTTTCTCTGTTATCATACGAACAATAATGACATTATCTTCAAGTAACTCCGATCCCAATACAAACTTTTTGCCCGTCTCTTCCCAATTGATAGGCGATTTATATCGCCTTCCATAGAGAGCTTTATAAGGTGCCATTCCAATACTCGCCTGAAAGCTATTGTTGTATGCAAATTTGATCAACGGTAGATGTTGATCCCATAATTCTTGTAATTCAAGCATACACGATCTAAGCATGTCTTCTATCACATGATTTACCTACTCTGTTTGCCGATCGGTCTGCAGATGGAATACCGAACTAAAGTCCAATCGCGTACCTATGCCTTCTTGAAACTTCTTCCAAAATTTTGAAGCACATAACGAGTCACGATTAGAGACAATGCTACTAGGAATCCCGTGTAATCATACTATCTCCATATATAACTCCGCGAGTCTTCCTGCTATGTACATCGTGTTATAAGATAAGAAGTGAGCTGACTTGGTCAGTCGATCAACGACTATCCAAATAGCATTGTATCTCTTTGTTGTACACGGTAACCCTACAATAAAATCCATAGAGATTGATTCCCACTTCCACTCCGGTATAGGTAGAGGTTGCAATAATCCAGCAGGATGTTTGTGGTCCACTTTCACCTGCTGACATGTCAAACATCTTGAGACGTACTTGGCTATTTCTTGCTTCAGACCTCTCCACCAATAACTCTTCCTCAAGTCCTGATACATTTTGGTGCTACCGGGGTGAATTACATATCTAGATTTGTGAGCCTCATCTAAGATAGTTTATCGTAAATTAACATCAACTGGAATACAAAGGCGTCTCCTGAATAGTAAGGAAACATCTTCTTTCACCGAGAATTCTGGTTTAGTGCCCTTAATCACATCTTGTCGAATTTTGTTTAACTTCGGATCTTTCATCTGTAGCTCATGACTATGCTTAAAGATCATTGGTCTCACTGGATGTTGGCCAAGAATGCCCCTGAAGCTGCACCTCGATGTCTGTGTCATACAATGAAAGATCTTCAAATAACTTTCATATATGCATCCCCATGATAAGATTAGCTAACTGAATAGAACTCTTACGACTCAAGGCATCTGCTACGACATTAGCCTTGCATGGGTGATATTGTATAGAACAATCCTAGTCCTTGAGAAACTCCATCCATCTGTACTGCCTCATATTTAATTCTTTCTATGTAAATAAGTACCTGAGGCTCTTATAGTCGGTGAAGATCTCAAAAGTCTCACCGTACAAATAATGTCTCTAAATTTTTAATGGGAGTATAATCGCTGCTAGTTCTAGATCGTGTGTCGAGTAATTCTTCTCGTGATCTTTTAGCTGCCTTGACCTAAAAGCAATCACTCTCTTATTCTGGTTGAGCACGCAGCCTAAACCTCTATGTGAAGCATCACTATATACCGCAAACCCTCCACTGCCTAAAGAAATTGTTAGTACTGGAGCTGAAGCGAGTCTCTTCTTGAGTTCTTGAAAACTCTTTTCGTGCGTTTCATTTCACTCAAATCTTGCATCCTTTCTTGTGAGTCTCGTAAGCGGTCCCGATATTTTCAAAAATCCCTCCACAAAATATCGATAGTAGCCAGTTAGACCAAGGAAACTACAGATGTCTGTCACCGTCTTTGGTTGTTCCCATTTTACCACTGCTTCGATCTTAGCCGGGTCTACTGTGACAACCTCCTTTGAGACGATATATCCCAAAAAGCTAACTTTCTCTAACCAAAACTCGCACTTACTGAGTTTGGCATACAATTGGTGTTCATGTAGAGTTTGTAAAACGATTCTCAAATGCTCATGTTCTTTCTTTGACTTGGAATATTTCAAGATGTCGTCGACGAATACTACGATGCAAGTGTCCAGGCATGGTTTAAACACCCGATTCATCAAATCCATAACGATGCTGGTGCATTCGTCGAACCAAACGGCATCACTAAAAACTCATAGCGTCCGTACCTCGTCCTGAATGCTGTCTTCTGGATGTCCTCTTGAAATTATAGTGTTTAATAACTGCACTCAAAGTTGAAAGGAGAGCTTCCGAACACAATGCACTCATGATTTATTATTCAAAAAGAAAAACATTATGATTAGATCCGTTACGTGTAAATTTACAAGTCTTAGTTCAATCATCATTACTCACAATGTCAACTCAATTTCAGATTACTAACAATCTATCCTTACGTAATGTCACCCTAAATGTCAAGATTTATTCAAGTCCCATCTTTATATTGGTTACCTACTTAGTTAGTCTTTTAAAATTGAAATTTGTTTATGTCATACAGGTGATTTAATCATATACACATTTGATGGTGTCATAATATTCCTCAAGTGTCAAAAGCAATCACAATTTCTAAGGGCATTCATCATCTAAACATTTGTCATCTAAAAATTTGAGTAAAACTTTGACAATCGATAATGAATCTATATCTTGAGAAACTTTATGTGCCATCTGGGCATCGTGCATCGATGTTTCACTCGTAGGACCCTGAGTT
Organism: Chloranthus sessilifolius; assembly: GCA_021018995.1. Taxonomy (NCBI): domain Eukaryota; kingdom Viridiplantae; phylum Streptophyta; class Magnoliopsida; order Chloranthales; family Chloranthaceae; genus Chloranthus; species Chloranthus sessilifolius. Next base: position 80,842,791 of record CM037591.1, read on the forward strand.
GTAGGGAGGATCGGCTCGGAAGTAGACGTCAATGTTACCCACCTTTGACGTCTCACTGGGAAATCCTTGATCTGGTGCCCTTTCTCACCGCACTTAAAACATGTGTGCAAAACTAACAGACACACTTCCGTTTTGTGGTGCTTCCCACAATGTGCGCATATACCAATCGGTGTAGGATCCGAAGAGTGAAATGGTACGTGGACAAATGCAGGAGTGGCAAGTGCACGATCTTGTACTGTGGACCGAGAAGTATCTTGAGTCATTTTTGAGGTCGTCGCCCCCTTCCTCAATATTGGAAAATATTTTATTAGGTGTCTCATTCATCCACACTTGAAACACCCTCTCATGCCTCGCCTACAATCCGATGTCATGTGTCATTTTCCACACCTTGAGTATGATCCAACCTATGCCAATGGAGAGGTGTGAGTCATCTCTCTCAATATTGTTGCGAGTAATGCAGTCTGCTGAGCCATTGCGTTAATCATCGACTCAAGCAACTGCCTATTCTGCTTATTTTCTCCGGTGCATCCAGTTCTTGGTCTTTTGTGTGGTGCCATTGCGATATGTTAAAATGAAACAAAGGTTTCAGTCAATAGCGATCATGATCATTATGGTTCCATGTTCTAACAAAACATCTAAAACATATCCTATATCCTATCACCGTACTTCTATCACGATCATTAATTATCTCCACTATAAGAGATCGTGAAGACCCACAATCCAAGTTCTAAACGGAACCTACTGTCACAACTTGAGACTTCAAGAACCTAAAGCCTAAGGTTTCCACCAACTGCGATAAAGTCTTAATTAGATCTCCTATACTCTAATAGAATCTACTGCCATAGTCTTGGGTCCCAACAAGTCCTAAGCCAAGACCTAATGCTTAAGCTCTACTGCTGCCACAACGTCCGTGGAAAACCTAACGCCTAAGCTCTGATACCAACTATGTAAGCCCGATTTTTTCCGATTTCACAAAAACCTGCACAATATATTTTTTTTCTTCCTAACATTATAAACTCAGGAAAATCGGACCGTCGGGTCGTACATATCACGATCCGAATACATAAATTACTTGGTATGCCAACAAAGGTAGAGTCAAAGTAAAATATAACAACAATAAATATTCTTCTATACATAAAGACTGAATAAAATGGCCCCATAAGAAAACCACCGGTGATGGCCGACCATCACCTAAATAGTGACTTCAACAACATACCTACAGAATGAGTCTTAATACAGTAATAAATTCTTGGACATACCAAGTCCATAATCTAAAAGACCTCAAAACATTCATTATACAAACCTAAAACATACCCATGTCCAAACCTTACCTAAGGTAAAATTCTCCAAATAGGAGATCCCAAGCCTTTCTCCGTAGCTAGATCTCGATCAACACCTGTACCTATGACATATAGTCGAGGGATGAGCTACATCCTAGCCTAATAGGGAAATAACTGAACATGAAAAGCTATCTTACTCACACATATTTTATGACATAAGCGAAACATGATCTCATAAGCTGAAAATAGTTTAAAAGCATTTAAATTACCAAAAGCATGAATTGAATGCACATATTACATCTTATCTTTTCACTCTACATATCTTATCTTTTACTTAACTTCTTCTCATATCACAGAAGATCTATTTTGAAACTTAAATCAGATAACTTAAATAATTCCTCGAGCAATATAGCATCGAGCTCCCGATGGAATACCCACTATCGTCGTCCAATTGAACTATATTTAAATATAACATAACCTAAGTCCCTTTCTCCTAGGAGACGGAGCACATAACTCATATACATCCTTGGGATGCCTCAGTGTCTGATTGGCAGCCATACCGGTCCATGGTATTACACGAGTCAATCACGTATACGAACCTCAAATTAATTGTGTAAAATATATATAGTTTATCACTGTGTAATTGTGCTAATTATAATATTCAAAGTTTGTTCAAGGCTCATTCACATAGTTTCTCATTTGATTATACATCCCTGGGATGTCACATACTTTCATATGCATCTCTCAGATGCTCACATCTCATACACATCCCTGGGATGTCATGCACTTATACTCTTACTGGTTTCTTACTTAGTGTACACATATGCACACACACGTCTTTAATTCACATGCTTAAGCTCAATTTTTATTAACAAGCAATGACTATTCTCTTAACACACGCATGTACATATCACATCACTACATACATGATTTCGTAATTTGGTACATGTTCAGAGTATTCCCTACCTCACGCACGGAGCCATTCAGAGTGACACCACAGTCCTTATCGACAGCTTCCCATCCTCAATCTATATCACAAACACACCATGATACATCAAGGATTAAATATACTTAATAAAAATCTAGACTTATTTAAGTGTTTCTCAAAAAACGAGGCAGAAATGGGTAAGTTTGTGCTAATATAGAGTTTAATGTAACTTTCCCCCTAAAATTTGACCTTTAAATCTTTAGATTCACGAAATAATTAAATCACAAAAGTTGTAGAGTTTATTGTCCTCTTTCCAACGCCATGAGAATTACATCAATCAGAGTTCGGAGTAAAACGTTACGACCGAAATACCAAAGCAGTATCGACAAGCACAGTCAAAATCGATTAATCGATCCCAATATCGATTAATCAAAATTTTAAAATCGATTAACCGATTTCAAAATCGATTAATCGGTTTTCCCAAACTCTATTTTTTTTCAGCCACTGGAAGTACCCAATCGATTAATCAATTAATCGAATTTCAAAAATCGATTAATCAAATTAAATTCGATTAATCGGTTTCGAGCTGTAGCCTTTAGTTTTGCCTTCTGACAAAAATCGATTAATCGATTTTGACTGCAAAACAGCCCTTTTCGGCTGTACATCTAACCTCTGCCTTTTTTCAAAATTTTTCTTCTTTTATCTCTTTTAATCAAACATTTTTACATTAAATCAAAGCTTAAACATCACACACATCATCAATTAACAACACCTTACCTCAAATCCATCGTATGAGTGATTCAACGGCTTGGATTTAGAGCTAGGGTTCCTAGCTCAACTCCACAAGACCCCACGTGCGATTCCGTCGAAATTTAAAGCTCGTATACGGTCTTTAATCCGCAAATCCCACACACAAACCTTTTGCATTTACTCCCAAGCATTTACTCTTCCTTCTCTCTAACCTCTCTCTCTCCCTTCTTTAATTCCTAACCACCAATCAAACTCAAAGAGAAATAAATTCTCTTATCCTTTAGGCTATTTAACCCAATTCCATATTTGGTACTAAGCACACACACCCATAACAGGTGTATGTGACCTAACTAAAGATCTAACACTACACAACCAGGTGCATTGTCCCCCCCCAAACCTCATCTAACCTAAGTCATCAAGTTGACTTTCACTTGATCAAACAAATAATCAGACGGGCACGCATCCCAAAGTATACTATTTAAAGTCAGGCACGCATCTTGAGATACACTCTTTAAAGTCAAAATTTTTAGGATGTTACACTAGTGCCCCTTTTAGCTTGAGTTATTACCCTTATGCCATTCAAGTCACCACCCTATCATCTACCATTAAACCAAAATCCTTCTTCTTCAAGCTCTAGAAAATCTCAAAAACCTTAGATTGCCTATTACCTAATTTCTAACTCAATTAGTGATCTAACCTTTCACTAATCACCTCTTCCTCTATAAATAGAGAGCCACCCCCTTGTTTAGGGCTTGAAAAAATTTCTAAAAGAGAGAAAAACCTAGAGTGCTCCCTCTCCATTTTCAAACACCATTCCTCCATACAAATTTCATATTTGAGTTTTGTCTTTTAGATCTTATCTTCCATCACCAAACCTTGAGAGTTAGTTAGAACTACCTTTTAGCCTACCTCTCCTACCCTCTAGCTCCCTAGCCTTGGAGGTTCAAACCCACTCATCAACTCATTTGCTATCGGAAGCTCACCAGAAGCGCATCAACGCGAAGGACTACAACAGTGCTACAAGGGCCCGAGAGCTCCGGCTTTCCCCTCTACTCCTCTACCTTCTTTGCTTTTTCTTTATCTTAGAATTGAGCTGTTATGCTGCCCAAATTTTGATAGGAGAGAAGGGCTCAATAGGATCGGTGTGCCTGTTGGAGATATTTTTACCTTGTAATTATTAAGATGTTAAAAACAGTAAACTAAAAGAAAATGATAGCAAAAGAGAATTTGGACACCAAAGTAAAGCACAGGCCTGCAATAATTCAGGGCTATTGCAGCAAGTTTCAAAAGATAAGTACAGGTTTGTCAACAGGGAAATGTGTTAAAGAATGTAGCAAATCTCCAGATTTGGAACAGATCTGGCACCCTAACCTATTCTAACTTAAATCAAATTAAGAAAGAGAAAGAGGAGAGGTTTTTGGGGTTGTCACTTTAAACTAAACTAAAGAAAATTAAATATAAATGCAACTAATCTAGAGATGAATAGAAAACAGATTTGGAGAAGAGAAAAAAAAGTTTTGAATAATTAAAATCAAATATGGAGAATAGTAACTTGGGATTTGGTCTCACTGAAAATTGATTGGTTAAACAACAATGCAGGGGATGGATTTGCAGCTATCCTTCATCTGGATACAAGCACAGATGCAAGGTAGAAAAATTCAATCTAAATCAGGGGGCTGAATTGATCTGTCCACTTCAATGATCATAAATCATCTTCAGGATTTCCTTCAATCCAAAGGCCTCAATTAGAACATTAAAATCACTACAGATGCTATGGATGCAAGGCTACAAGCTCAGGCATCCACGAGAGTATTAAATCTAGGAAAATATGATGGAAATTAAAAGATCTACAGGTTAAATGAATGGGCATTCCCAAATATATAAATCCTATGAAAAATCTAATAGAACTAAACGATATATAGATTCAACTGATCATTAAAACTAACAATTCATTGATTCAAATACATCTTACAATAAATTGTCCTCAGATCTGTAGTCTCTGCATCATCCTATCCTCATACAAAGCTCTCAAACCTCTCAATTTTATAGATCTACCTCACCCTAGCTGCTACAAGAGTTTAGCCAACCATAGTTGGGCTAAAGAGAGAATGGAGAAGAGGGAAGAAGGCTAGAATTTTTTGAGGGAAGAGAATTCGAATTTGATCTCTGGACTTTTCTAGATGGTTCTTCTGTTATGCTTTTCCTCTATTTATACTCTTCCCCCGCTGTTCTCAGATCTGTTTTAGCCAATCAGAATAGAAGGAAATAATTCTATTATTGAGCTGTTGATGTGGCTGATTTCTCATCTAGAAGCTCCCATGAATTGGTTAGAATTGGGTGGGCACACATGAAGTAATTAGAGAGTTCACATTCGTGCTCATTTGTATTCCAAAAATACCCTCTAACCAGCTGAATAACCTTGGGACGCATGCAGTAGGTCACTGAATTGATTTGGATTCTCAGCTAGCAAATAGAAGTTCAGAATTTGTGTCTCGAGAGGTTCAGAGAACCTATCGATAGGTTCTGACTTAAGTTTTCAATCCAGTCGATAGTTTGGTTTAAACTGGTCGACAAGTTCTTTACGTTTCAGCCATCCTCTTGACAGGTTCATGCAACCTCTCGATATCCAATATAGCTCTAGGTATGTCTTCGACGGGATCTCTCCCTCTATTCGACAAGTTGGAAGTACTCCTTGATAGGATCTTCATGCAGATGGCCCGATAGGTTGACTACACCTTTCATCTATTCGATAGGTTCAAGGAACCTCTCGACTGGTTGTAATTCAGCTTAAGATCCTCTCGAAAGGATGCTTTATACTGATCGACAGGATGCTTTCTTCAGTTTCAAGTCCTCGACAAGTTCTGGGAACCTCTCGAGGGCTTCATATACTGCATCCAACCTCTCGACAGCTTCACTTGACCGCTCGATAGGTTGCTATTCCTTGCTTCCACAACCTATACATCACTTGGAGTGTTGGATTTCAACTATCTAGCACTCAGCACCCTTTTGAGAGGTTCAATCTTCATCAAATGCAGTTGCTGCTTTTGCTCCCATGTGTACACAGCTGGACACATGCCATTGCCGTAACATTCTGAGGCTCCTTGAATCCGCTTGATGGCTAGCCTTTTGGGTTGCATGAGTAAATGTTAAAGCTGTTCTGTATTAATGCAACTCTCCAACAGGTCTCTTCTTGGCACTCTTGGATGAATTTCTACATTATGACTGTAATTTATTGCTAACTACAAAACACACTCAAGGCACATTATTAGTCAACTCAAAGGTCCATCAAAGGTCAGGTTAGGAGGTGAAAAATCATATTTTTCACTGATTAACACACTCCCAAACCTACGCTTTGATTGTCCCTGAGCAAAGGAAAAATTAAAAATAAATATTGAAAATAGAAAATACCACTTTTGTAGGGAGCACAGATGCATTTAGCATATGCATCAAGCCTTTTAAACCCCTAGGTGATCCCTAGTGGAGGAGTGAAATCTCTTGAGGGTTTTCAGTGAAGTTACTCACAAACTTCATTATAAACATAGTTAAATCAAGTGCAACTAGTTACAAGTTAGATTCTAACAAATTTAGCTTCATTCCATACCTTGCTCATTCAAATTTAGAAGTTTCAAAGTAGTAAATATAAACAATTTAATACCTAAATCCCTTTTCACACTTATCACAACCAATCTGAAATCATCAAGAGAATAATATGTGCAAAACAGTATATATTTCACCATTAATTTGAGAATCAGGTTTAAACAATGCCTAAATAAGTCCACTCTCAGACCCAATTATCTCATAGGTATGCTCTCACAAATGATTCCAAAGGTGTCTAGTTTCACTCAAGCTCAAGAGTAGTTACAGCCCTCAAATAGGACTGCAAGCATGAGCATAAGCAGTTGCTCTAATTTTTAAAATCCTCTAGTAATTTCACCATAGATTAGATAGTTCCTTATCTCCACATGACAGCTCAATCAAACTTCAAATAAGTAAGATCTTTTTATTGGGTTGTAATGTGGCTTATGGATGGGGTTATAAAAAATAAAAAGGGTATAAAAGATTCGAAATTTGAGAAATCAGCAAGGTAAGGAGGTGGTATACACACCTTCTTCATTTCAGCACAACTCCATCTTTCTTAATATTTTTCATATTTGAAGTGGCCATCTTCTCATCTTCTTTTTCAAAATTTCCAATGAAGTGACTTCTCTTTCTTTTATTATTATTTTTTTTCTCTTTTATTTTGTTTTTCTATTTTTTGTATGCTTTTCTTTTATATTTTTCTCATATATATTTTTTTATGGGCTGGAATGCCAAAGCTATACATCTGATACACAACTATCTTCAAATGTGCTTTCTTCTCCTTCCACCAAATGTCAAATCAGCTCTACCTTCTTCAACTCCTTCACCTTTACCTTATGAAATCTCAGGATGAGGGTCAGGCTGCATCAGGTCACTGAGGTTTTGGATTCAATTTCTCTGGTTTTTGTCAAAGTAAACATTATTTTTCAAAGCTCAAATTATGTGTATCAAGGGCAGTTAAAAGGGTATGGATTTCTTTTTAAGCTCAAACTGTCCAAGGGATGGCCTTACATCATATCTTTAATGTCATGAGTATTGTCACTTTGCTTCAATTTGGAGTGCCTAACTTCTAGTGACAGGAACTAAATTCAAACAGTCCTTAGAGCATAATAGAAATGCCAAACACTCTTCAAATAGAATTTTACAAGCCCAAGTCTTACTGGGTATGGTCTTCCTTTGGATTCACAAGGCATGTTCTTACTTTTTCTCTCCTTAATGGTTCACTGTATACTGATTATGACAAAAATTTCTTGATGATCTCCTTCATGGAAGTGCTAAATTTTCAAAAGATCCTAGCATTAAACAATCTATCCTACATTTTAAATCTTCCTTTTTCAAAATCACTTAGTTGAAATTCTGCTAAATTTATTTTTATCCTACTAACACCATTGCACTTGGATTAACTACCTCATAATTTTTCAAAATTACCCTGCTATACCCCCAAACCTATGAGGAACAGTGTCCTCACTGTTTTAGAAATATAAAGAAACAACAAGGTAAAAGTAAAATAAAACTACACAAAGTAAGGTACAAATGAACAATAGAGATATATACACTGGCAGATAAAAGGAACATTTCATTAAAATGAATTATATACAAAATAGTTACAGAGATGACAAAATACAAAATGAAAATTATATACCACCAAACTACCTGGAACAACATTAATACAGAATCTAAACACACCAACTACTCTACACCTAATCAGACTCAATATCTGAACTTAAAATAAAAGGAGGGGTCTAGGCATATTTTTCTTCATAAGGATTCTTGCCCTTCTTCACTGGCTTTGCACTGGGAGCATCAGGTGTGGATTTGATTGTAGCTGGCTTCTTCTTCTTCTTCTTTGGCTTTGGGCCAGGCTCCTTAATGGAAATACCAGTTGACTTAGCAGATTCCAGAGCCGGATAGAGGGATAAGGTCTCTAAAAGTTTGGAAGGCATGATGGATTTGTCTTTGTAGACCTTGTACAAGTTGAGGGAGTTGAAGACCATCTGCCATAGCTTCCATTCTCTTTCCTATGGGCCTCCAAAACAGGTGAAATTTCTACTTCATGGGCCTGCTGTAACAAAGCCATGACAATATCTACCAAAATTCTGACATCCTCCCCAACATAGGGGTTGGTCTCTATGGCTTTGGTGAGGGAAGGCAAAGGTGAAATGGTGTTGGATCCATATGGGACAATGGCCCAATGGTGAGGGTCATCCATTGAGGAAGGGGTGACGGGCAGCACAGGTTGTGGAAGTGGTGGTGATGGTAGAATGAAAGAAAGTGGCAGCTCCTCCTCCTCAGCAACTGACTCAGGTGGGGTGGAAGGGTAGGTGAAAGGTAAAAATGGGAGGTCTGGTTCTGTTAGGTCAATCTGGGTAAAAGGCAGGGGAGAATCTTCCTCCTCAAAATCAGTTTGAGTAGTAGCATCAGAAGTGACTACTACAGGAGCCAGCTGAGGAGATGAAGGTGTGGTAGCAGCTATGGAAGTGACCACCACAGGGGAAGATGGAGGAGAAAGATGTGGGGTGATGGACTGGGTACAAGGGTAGGAGTAGTAAGAGGTTGGGTGGCTGAGGTTGATGGCATTAAGGTGGATTTAATGGTATGCAGATAGGTGGTTATGAGAGATTGGTTTTCTGTGTTGGTCTGAAGCTGGGCTAGAATGGATGTGAGAAGGGAAAGGATTTGGGCAAAGGAGTCAGGTAGGGAATGGGTAATGGGATGAGTGGAGGGAGAAGCATGCAGAATAGGCTGGAAAGGTGATGTGGAAGCATGACGGAAAGGTATAGGGTGTGGAGAGTCAGGTAAAGTGAAGAGTATTCATGCCCAATATCTTCCACAATGGAATCTATTAGGGATGAATACCCCTCAGTGGTGAAATGTTCCAGCTCCTAAGTATGGATAGGAGAACTGGAAGTAACAGGGTCAGTAGTGTTGTTACCTCTAAGTGTGCATGATTTATTTGTATTTTGAAAACAAATTTGCAATTGCTAAGTTATACTGATTCTGGAATATAAAAAAAAGTAAAGAAATATCAGCACAGAGAGAAGTGAATTAGCCTGCAAGATCAGGGTCAATTGTAGCAAGTTTTAATTGTAAATGAGTAAAAGATCATCCACAGAGAATTTGTTTCAAATGTAAGATAAACCTCCAGATCTGAGCTACCAGATCTGGCCTCTTATCCTATCTATAAAGCACATAAGATGGGAGGTTGAATTTGTCACATTAACTAAATGATAAAAGTAAAAGTTAAACTAAATGATCCAGATCTGACTTGGGGGAATTTTGAGGTAAACTTATAAAAATGGAGAAATAATATCTAACTTTGATTTGGTCCTTGAAACACAATGAGAATGATTGCAGATCAAATGAGAAATGATCAAATCTTCATCTGGCTACAAGCACAGATGTAAGAGAAATAAATCTAACTCAAGGATTAGATTTAGGCTTATGGCTATGGTCTGTCCACTTTAATGGCCACAGACCATCCAATAGTCTTTAATCTAAACCCTTAATTCAGAACAAGAAACATCACTATAAATGCTATGAGAGATTAGGTTACAAACACTAATTCCCACAGGATTAATGAATCAAGGGAAATTGAATGAAAAACAGTAAATCTAAAAGAGTCTAATGCAATAAGGAGATCAGATGGAACCCTTAATATGAGTCCAATTGAGAATGTACGGTTTACAGCAACCTTTTCAAATTCACCATTACAATTACAGAGCACAGCTTAAACAACTCTCAGATTTGTAGTCTTGAATACAACTCTCCTTTGAATTACAGAAGTATCTCACAGCTCTCAATTGCAAGTAAAAGTGAGGCTATTACAGGGATTTCAGACAAACTATCTGATTTGGAAATGGGGGAATAGGAATGAAACTCAAAATCTGGATACCCAAATTGGGCAAATGGTTCATCTATTTATAGTTTTCCCCAGGTCTAGCTCAGATGCATATCGACCAATCAGAAGTGCTCAGATCTGTATCAACCAATGGTAGTTGAGCACAAGGATCCAAATCTGTTCTGGCCAATCAGAATTGCTCGATCTGGTTCAGCCAATCAGGCGACATAAGCATCAATTCTGTTATGCATTTTGAAAATCTGTTAGAGCTTCTAGAAGTTCCCGCCAAGTTATTTCATCTCTGGGTGCTCACATGGGGTGGAATATGCCTTCGCTTCATGCTTAGAATCTTCTAAAATGTCCCTAGGTTTTTAAATGCATTGGGACGCGTGAAAAAGATTACTGAATTACCCTTGCAAAAGCTGGGAATCTCTAGAATACCATTTCGCATAGTTTAGGGGACTTTTCGCAAGGTACTGTGCCTCCTGAAGCTCTTTTCGCAACGTTCAGGTTCTGCTCGAAAGGAGTTCTTTTCTTTTCGAAAAGGTCAATCATCTCTTCGAAGAGTTCAGGTGCTCTTCGAAAACTAAGCATAGTTTTTGGTTCTTTTCGCAGAGTTCAGGTTCTTTTTGAAAAGTTCAGGTTCTTTTCGAAAAGCACTCTGTAGTGCATTTTTCTGTTCGAATTGTTCCACACTTCTTTTCTGGGTTGAGACCAGGTCTTCGCCTCTTCAGTTCAGGCCTTTTAATAGCTAGTGAGGTTGTCCCTTCTCTTTCTTCCTTTGGATCGACATGGATTATCATCTTTTGGCACTTTTAGGCTGCTTTCATGCTTAAGCCTGTCTTTATTGTTAGCTGTAACACAAGCACTTAAAACACTTATTTAGTTCTCTCAAAGGTCTATCAAGACCCAGGTTAAGGGGTGAAAAATGGTATTTTCCAGTTCTCAACACACCCCCGAACCTAAGCTTTGCTAGTCCCTGAGCAAAGAAAAAAATTAAAAAACAGAATGAAAAGCCACTTTTTTAGGGAACACAGTTGCATTTAGCATATGCAACAAGCCTTTTAAACCCCTAGGTGATACCTAGTGGAGGAGTGAAGTTTCCTGAGGGTTTTCAGTGAAGGTACCCACAAACTTCTTCAATAAATCAGTTAAGATCACTGCAGTTCTATTAAAGCAAACTTTCATCCAATCTGATTATTCACACCTGCATCAGTCATGTTGTAAGAAGATTTTCAAGAAAAACATCAGTTCAAAACTAAAATTCTGCTGTAATTCCTTTTACCATTCAGTCAATTTGTGTCAAAAAGTTATTTACAAGAAAAATTAATGAACAACTTGCCTTCTATTTAAGAATCCAGCTTTGATGTTACCCCAATGAGTTGATTTCAAACCCAACTCTCTCCAGGAATTTCACTCAACATGCAAGTAAGAGGGTTGTACTATTTCACACGGCTTAAGAGCAGTTACAACCCTCAAATAGGACTGTAAGCATGAGCATAGGCATTGCTTTTTAGTTCTGAATTTACTGCTCTTTTCACCATAGATTATACAAATTCTTATCTCCATGTGACAGCTCAATCCATCATTGATCAGTAAGGACTGTACTTGGGTTGTAATGTGGCTTATGGGTGAAATTTATCAAGAATAAAGGGGTGGAATGGTGTTCAAAATTGAGAAGTCAGTCAAGGTAAGGAGGTGATAAACACACCTTCTTTAATTCAGCATATTTTCATCTTCTTCTTTGAATTTTCAGAGCCAAAGTGGCCATCTTTTTCTCTTTCTTTTTCAAACTTCCAATGAAATGCCTTCTCTCTCTTTTTTTTTTTTTTTTCAAAGTAGCATTGACTGGAATGCCACATTTCTGCTGCTGATACATCATTGCCTTCAATTATTATTCTTCTTTTGTTGTCAAACTGTTACTCAATTCTCCTTTCTTCAACTTCCTTCCCTTTATCTTTTGACTTCTCAGAGTGAGGGTTAGGCTAAATGAAGTTGATGAGGTTATTTGATGAGGTTTCAAAGAAATCTTAGATTTGTAATGCTCAAATGGTGTGTATCAAGGGCAGTTTCAAAAGGTGGGGCTTTGTAAGGTTCAAACTGTCCAAAAGGAGGCCTTACATCATGTCTTTAATTTCATGATTGCTGTCAAATTATTTCAATTTGGATATGTGTAACTTCTAGTGAAAGTAAGGAGGTTCAATCAGTCCCTAGAGCAGAAAAAATTTGCCAATTCATACCTCCACAGAATACATTTCAGGCCCAAACCTCACTGGGTGTGGTTTTCTATCAAATTCTTGAGGTATATCATCACTGTTTTCCCTCTTTTTAGGTTTACTAAAACATCAATTTTCTTTTGGAAATTTTCTGACATTCACTTCATGAAAGTATTAGAATTACACTAGAAATTAATTTCAAAAACTTTTTAACTTCTTCATTTTTCAAACAGCAGGTGTGAAATTACTTCATTTTCAAAAATTCCACTGATCATAAGCTGTATTGATGTTAACTCAATTATTGACATTTCTGCCACACCCCCAAACCTAAGGGGAGCAGGGTCCACACTGGTCTAAAGCAAAGAAAAAAAGCAATCAAGAAAAAAAATCATAATGACAAGAAGAAAGAACAGAAATGCCCAGTAATTTCACAAGAAAAACTAGAATTTTATATTACAAACTCATAACACAGATAAGTACAATGTGATTTAATAACTGGGGTCAAAATCTGTATCATAAGTTGGTTCAATGGGACCAGAACTGGAGTCACTGTGAGAATCAGAACTAGAATCAGTATTGGAGTCTGAACTCGATTTAGCCTTCTCCTGGATTGTGTTTTGCAGCTCAGTGTATTCCTCTGATTTGATCTTTTTGGTGAGGCCAATGTACTTTCCAAGTCTAGTAGTCCTCAGTTTTTCCTGGTCAAGCTGTGCTTGCAACATGGTCACCTTGTGCTGCTCACTCCTAACCATCTGAAAAGTTTGACCCAGCAGGTCCTTCATTTTCTCTCTCTCAAATTTCATGAATAACTCCAATTTCCGAATCTGGTTTTCATAAGGGGTTCTAATGTAAGCTTGCAAATCAGCTAACCCCTTGAGGACATCTCTACAGATATATGGATTTTCTTCCATGGCCCTTCTGAGGGCGGCAAATCTGGGAAGGGGAATGGAATGGTAGGGGACCAAAGGTATCCTAGCTGTGGGAGTGGGAGAATAAGTGTCCAGAAGGATGACTTCAGGGTCGGTCTGATTGGCTTGATCAGAGAAAGTGAGGAGTGGTGAAGGGGACTCAACCAGAGGTACTTCAGGTTGAGTCTGGGTAGAATGGGCAGTAGTGGTGAGGGTGGGGAGATCAACCAATACTACCTCAGGTTCAGTTTGGGTAGCATGGTCATCAACAGCAGGTATAGTGGTAATGGTAGTTGTGTGGGATGTGGAGGCTAAGGTTTGGAGAAGGTCAGTGGTCACATACTGGTTTTCTGTGTTGACCTGTAGTTGGGCTTGGATGGATTGGAGGAAGGTAAGTATTTGGCTAATAGATTCAGGTGTGGGGGAGGTATGCATAGCAGGGACTGGTAAAACTAAAGTGGATGGTGGAGGTGCAATGGGTGAAATGGCTATAAAGGGAGAAGTAGGCAAGTGAGTGAAATGAGGAGGGTCAGGTATAGGGACCGGTTCAAGCCCAACGTTTTCAAAAATAGACCCCATTAATGAGGAATAAGCCTTTGTAGTGAAAGGCTCAGGTTCAGGGGTATGGGATACTTCACGTGTGTGGGCTGAAGGAGCAGGTGAACTTGAGAGGCTTTGGAGCAGAGGAGTGCAAGGAGATTGTGCAATAAAATCTGTGGCCAAATCTTGGGCATTGGTGGGAGAAATTGGTGGTGTGAGTATGGTTGGAGTGGTTAGTGTAGAGGGGGAATCTGCAATTGGGATAATGGTGGGTATGGGAGATGGGACAGCTGGGATAGGTGAAGTGGCAGGAGCTGGACTAGGTGAGAAGGGTAAAAGGCTAACTTCCTCAAGAATTGGTGCAGCTGAAGAGCTGGTCACCATGGGAAGGACAACTTCTTCAAGAATGGGTGCAGCTAAAGAGTTGGTAACCTCAGGGTCTGGCAAAGCCTGTTCTAAGGGAGCTGCAGGGGCAGGTTCAGTAGCAATTACAGGTGCAGGCTCACCTTCCTCTCTCAGTCTTTTCAGCATTGCTTGGCCTTGTAGTCCAAGCCTTTTTTCCAAAAGTATGAGGGGCTATGACTTCAAATGGCTCTTGATCATCAATGTCAAACTTAGCTCTTAGTAGGGCTGTGATCAATCTACCAAATGGGATTCCAGCTAATTTCTGCTCCTTTTTCAACTTGGCACTAATATCAGCCATGGCTTCAAAAATTAACATAGGGGCATTGAAAAACTGCCCCTTAGAAAAATGAAAAAGAGCCTTTAAAATTGGTGTCCTCCTTTCTTGGCTGTGCACGATGACATAAAAACTTCCCCTCAAAATTGAATCCATTAATAAAAATTGAGGTGCTAGGTCTCTCCTCATTATGGGTATCGATTACCAGCGATCTCTTGGGTTAAATGTGACCATTTCTCTGAAGGAGGTACAAGTGCGACCAATGGGCCAGAAGGATCATATTGGAAAGGTATCCCCAAAGCATTCCCAATGTCTTCATATGTGACAGTTAGATCGCAATCATCAATAAAGATAACCAGGGTAGGGACATCAACATCTTTTTCAGTGACTTTTACCAGGTTTTGATACCATAATTTCACCATTCGCGGATAAATTTTCTCTGGCAGAGGGGTAAGGATATTACTTAGTGAGGCATCTCTCATGTATCTTAAAGATAGCTGACAGTCCGGTTTGTTAACGAAAAAAGTTTCGTCCACAATAAGCTCAGGAATCAGCCTCTGATCTTCAATGAATGGATTTGGCAGTACCAAATGCATAGGCAGAGGAGGAAGCTCAGGCTCAGGACTAGCAGCTGTAGGGATGGGTTCCTCATGTCTCACTTTCTTCCCTTTCTCAATCCTATCCGCTTTATCCATTGATAGTTTTCTTTTGGCTGAAGTTTTGGTTTTTCCTTTTGGGGTAGGTTTGCTAATTTTCTTAGCAGAAGATTTTGGGAACATGGCAGCCAGTGATTTTTCCGCTTTCCCCATTCTAAAGTTGTGTATAAAAATGCCCACAACAAATGCTGACACACAATCAAACCTTGCAAATGAAAAACAGAGGAAATGCGCATAAAGTTACCGAAATCTAGGGTTTGGGTTGAACGTATTGCTTGCTTGCTGAGATCCACCATACTAGAAGCTAAAATCCTTCTCTGAAAGCTCAAATGATCAAACAAAGGTAAAGAAAAGTGTGGCTGAATTCTAAAATCACGCAAGGAAAGAAAGAAATAGGGTTTCTGTGGAACAGGACGTTCTCAGAAAGCTTTCGAATATGAAACCCTTACTTCGAAAGGGTTTAAATATGCTCAAAGTTAATTTACATAAAGTCCTTTTTAAGTTTTGAAAAGTTCCAAAAGCAGACCTTTTTACAATGAGAATGGCATCGATTACCATTGAAAAGCTAATAACCGAAACAACTTTTAAAAGAAAATGGCTTGAAACAACTTTTGAAAAGCAAATCCTTGCTTTGAGCGATTCGTTACAAATCGATTCTTTTGAAAAGTAAATTGAACTTTGAGAAAAGACAATTTTTACTTTGCGACTTAACTTTTCACATATTTAGACCTTGCGAAAAGAGAACAAACATGAATAAAAATAGAGAAAAAGAAAACTAAGCAAAAACTATGGAATAAAAACATATTGTACAGTTGTATACCATCAGATTTGGGGAGGCTCTTGATGATAGATGGGCAGCACAGGCTCCTGGGTATTTTCAATGCATGGTTTGAGCCTCTGACCATTTACTTTCAAGATTCTTCCATTACTTGGATCTAAGATGTCAACAGCTCCAGAAGGAGCTGCATGAATGACAGTATATGGCCCTCCATACGGATCTCGACTTTCCGAGGAAAAATCTTAAGTTTTGAGTTAAATAACCATACCTTAGAGCCAGCTGTGAACTCTTTTCTCAACAAATTTTTATCATGGAAGGCTTTGACTTTCTCTTTGTAAACTCTTGAATTTGTGTATGCATCCATTCTCAGCTCCTCCAACTCAGCAAGTTGCAATTTCCTGTGATTACCAGCAGTAATCAGATCCATGTTCAATGTTTTAATGGCCCAAAAGGCTTTATATTCTAACTCTACTGGTAAATGGCATGCTTTGCCATAGACCAACCTGAATGGGGACATGCCAATTGGGGTTTTATAGGCTGTCCTATATGCCCATAATGCATCATTAAACAAGGACCAATCCTTCTTCATCCTTCTGGTCTTTTCCGATATGTTTGATTTCTCTATTGGAAATCTCCACTTGTCCACTAGTTTGTGGATGATATGGAGTAGCTACTCTATGAGTCATAGAGTATTTTTTCAATAAAGTTTCAAAATGTTTATTACAAAAATGGCTTCCCCCATCACTGATAATAGCTCTGGGAAAATCAAACCTGGAAAAAATGTGATCCTTTAAAAATTTAAGAACCACTCTGTGATCATTGGTTTTAGTGGCTGTGGCTTCATTTGGATACATAGTTCACAACTACTAAAATGAAATTACACCTATTGGAAGGAGGAAAGGGACCCATGAAGTCTATCCCCCAAACATCAAACAATTCAACTACCAAAATAGGCTGTAAAGGCATTGAGTTTCTCTTGGAAATCTTTGCCCAATTTTGGCAGTTACAGCAAGACTTGTCTTTGAGCATCTTTGAAAAGTGTAGGCCAATAAAATCCACACTGCAAAACCTTTGCAGCAGTTTTGTTTCCACTAAAATGACCTCCACAGGCCTGTTCATGACACAGAAAGTATTCTATGAAATTCTTGGTCAGGGACACATCTTCTAATTATTTGGTCTGCACAACTCTTAAACAGATAAGGATCTTCCCAGATGAAATGTTTAACCTTTGAGAAGAAAAGATCTTTATCCATTTTATTCCAATGTTGAGGAATTCTTTCAGTAGCCAAAAAGTTGACTATGTTTGCAAACCAAGGGGTGTGTATACTAATAGCAAGAAGTTGCTCATCAGGGAAAGATTCATTGATAGGCGGCCTATCAATCTCAGCAGTTAAAATTTTAGACAGGTGATCAGCCACCACATTCTCCACACCCTTTTTATCTTTGATATGTAAATCAAATTCCTGTAATAGGAGGATCCACCTGATTAATCTTGGTTTGGTGTCCTTCTTAAACAGAAGATATTTCAAGGCAGAGTGGTCAGTGAACACCACTATTTGTGAACCCAAGACATATGACCTGAATTTCTCTAAAGCAAAAACAATTGCCAGCAACTCCTTCTCAGTTGTTGTGTAATTGAGCTGTGCATCAATCATTGATCTACTGGCATAAGCTATGACATGAGGCAACTTATCCTTTCTCTGTCCAAGGACAGTTCCCAAAGCATAATCTGATGCATCACATCAGTTCAAAAGGTAGTGAATAATCTGGAGACTGCAATATTGGAGCTGAAATCAAACAGTTTTTTAAGAATTCAAATGCCTTCATGCATTCATTATTGAAAACAAAAGGGACATCTTGGCACAATAAATGACAATGAGGCTTGGTTATTTTATTGAAGTCCTTAATAAACCTTCTGTAAAATCCAGCATGTCCCAGAAAACTTTTGATCTGTTTAATAGTTTTGGGAGGTGGTAAATGTGCAATTAAATCAATTTTTGCGTTGTCCACCTCAATTCCCTTGTGGGAAACAACATGGCCAAGGACAATGCCTTGGGTGACCATAAAATGGCTCTTCTCCCAGCTCAAAACTAGATTGGTTTCTTCACATCTCTGTAATACCAATTTGAGATGATGTAAACACTGGGAAAAACTGTCTCCGTAGATTGAAAAATCATCCATAAATTGGTCAATCATATCAGAGAAAATGGAGTACATGCATCTTTGAAAGGTAGCAGGAGCATTACAAAGACCAAAAGGCATTCTCCTATAGGCAAAAGTGCCAAAAGGGCAAGTGAATGTGGTCTTTTCCTGATCTTGTGGGTACACAGGAATCTGGTTGTAACCAGAGTAACCATCAAGAAAACAGTAATAAGCTTTTCCTGCTAGCTTATCTAAAATCTGATCAATGAATGGGAGAGGGAAATGGTCTTTTCTGGTCATTGAATTTAATTTTCTGTAATCAATACAGACCCTCCACCCAGTTGTTTGTCTGGTTGACATAAGCTCACCAGAATCTGAGGTTACAATAGTGATCCCAGATTTCTTAAGTACCACCTGTGTGGGTGCCACCCAAGCTGAATCTGAAATTGGGTAAATGTCCCCTGCATCCAACAACTTAACAACCTCTTTCATGACCACTTCTTGCATATGAGGGTTCAGCCTCCTTTGCATTTCCCTAGAAGGCTTTTCATCTTCTTCCAAATGGATTTTATGCATGCAAACAGCTGGACTGATTCCTCCCAAATCAGCAATAGTCCAGCCAATTGCCCTTCTATGTTATTTCAAAACAATCAACAGCTCTTCCCCCTGCTCCTTTGTGAGGGAGGAAGAAATAATCGCATGCAATGATTTATGATCTCCTAAAAATACATATTTCAAATTTTTTGGCAACTGCTTCAGTTCTAAATCAGGTGGGCTGAGAAAAGAAGGTAACAAAGGTACCTTAGTGATTGTGGAAGGGGAAGAGTAGCAGGTTTCCAAGAAGAGAAACTTGCTGATTGATTATGAGTTCCTTGCACAACATTTACTTCCTCAGACTTTGAGGTACAAACTGTGTCTTCCTCGGAATTTCCCCAAGCATCTTTAGAATCTGTGGTGAAATCTTCACTTCATGACTATTGTAAAGTCCTTCTACCAGTTCATCCAATAGATCAACATGAAAACATTCCTCGAATTGAATTGAGGTGTATGCATTATAAACATTTAATTTTACCTTCATGTTTCCAAAAGAGACTTCCATAATACCGGACACGCATTGAATGCAAGCATTTCTTTGTAGCAGAATGGTCTTCCCAAAATGATAGGGATGGAAGTTTTGCTTTTGGTAGGTTCCATGTCCAAAACTAGAAAATCAGCAGGATAGAAAAATTTATCTACTCCCACCAATACATCTTCAATCATCCCAACTGGCTTTCTTTCAGATCTGTCTGCTAGTTGTAACACCACATGAGTGGGTTTTAATTCTCCCAAACCTAGTTTCTCATATACAGAATATGGAAGTAGGTTGACACTAGCACCCAAATCTAATAAATCCTTTTCAATGGTATGTTCCCCAATAATGCAAGGGATTGTGGGGATTCCAGGATCTTGAAGTTTAGGAGGTGTGGCAATAGACAACACCTGATTAACTCTTTCCACAGCAAAGACCTTCTTGGATAATTGTATCCTAGACTTTCTTTTGTGAGTGCAAACATCTTTCAAAAATTTTGCATATGCTGAAATTTGTTTGATTGCCTCAAGCAAAGGTAGACTTATCTTGACTTGCTTGAAAGTCTCCATCATTTCATCTATTTTTGTGTTCCTTTTATCAAAAGGGGATATCGATTTCATTGCATGAGGAAATGGCAAATGAGGAACTAGTCCTTCATCTACAACTTTAGAAGCATTATCAGAATCTTTTTGATTTTTTTGTTTTTCATTTGTTTGATTTTTCTGAGGTACATATTTTACTGCTAACATTATGCTGCTCTTGCTGCATATCTTTATCATTTTCCTCATTTTTTTCTTCTTCAGTACCCACTTTGTTATTTATAATTCTTCCACTTCTCAAAGTTGTGACAGTTTTTACTTCTGCATGTGAAATAGAAGCTTCTCCAACCATGAACTGTCCTTTGGGATTGTTCAAAGGTTGGCTGGGTAACTTTCCTTCCTCTCTTTTGGCCAAAGTATTTGAAAGCTGACCCAATGTTTCTTCAATCTTCTTTCATGCTATGCTGACCTGAAAGTTCACATCGAGTTAAAGATCCTAAATTCGGAGTGAATTTAGGACTTGATCTTCAAAGAAGGGACACGGAAGGATTTGAGCAGCGATTCTTTGCCGAGTTGTTGTGGAATGGGCTGCTGAAAATTTGGCTTGGCATAAAAATTCTGCTGATAAGGTTGTGCAATTTTAAAAGGCATTTGGTTCTTTGGTTGCTGCTGCTGTTGTGATTGATAATTCTCCTGACTCCACCTTAAATTGGGGTGCCCTCTCCATGGATATTCATTTGACTGCATCTGTCCAAATGATTGGGCAGCATGAGCTTGTTCCACCACTAGATCTGGGAACTGTGGTGCAGCAGGACATTGGTCAATTGAATGAGTAGGGGACTGGCATATCAGACATGCCTCCTCTACTCTTGCAGCCATTGGGTTTTTAAGTGAGTCCATCAATCTATCAAACTTTGTGGTTAATTGTCCATCTTTCTTTCCAACTCATTCACCTCATAAATCTTTCCTTTGGTGGTTTGCTGATTGTTCAACCTAGCAAGATTTTCAATATCTCTTGACAGAGATTCCTGTTGAGTTGAGTTTTCACCAATTACTTCAAATAAGTCCCAAACCTCCTCAACTATTTTTTGCAAGTAAGTGCCTCCACAGGAGGCATCCACCATATTTTTGCCTTTTTGATCAATTCCTTGATAGAAGATTTGAACCAATCAATTTGATGATGAGGACATTGCCTTAAAAGTTCCTTAAATCTTTCCCATGCTTCATGGAAAGTTTCAGTTGAGTTTTGTGAGAGGGAAATGATACTTTGTCTCAATTGGCTTGTTTTAGACATTGGGAAGTATTTGGCTAAAAATTGACACTGCAAATCATTCTAAGAAGTGATACTATTTGGTGCTAACATAGACAACCATGCTCTAGCTTTATCCTTTAATGAAAAAGGAAAGAGCCTAAGCTTGGTTGCCTCTGGACCAAGTCCAGCTATGTTGAATGTAGTGCAAAGAGCCAAGAATTCATCCACATGTTTGTATGGATCTTCCTTACTCAACCCATGGAAGGAAGGAAGCATTTGGATAGTCGATGATTTGATCTCATAATTTCCTTCAACAGTAGAAAATTGGATGCAAAAGGGAGAATTATAAGCACCAGGTGCAAAGTAATCCCTCAAAAGTCGTGGTTCTTCACCCATAGTAGCAGAATTCTGTGTTGTTTGTCTGGTTCGTAATAGCCTTTCAACTTCTAAATTCAGTGGGACAATCTCAGGGCTGAGAGTCCTCCTACCAAACATACAACACAGAACAAAAAAAATCAGATTATTCACAGCAAACCTTCAGAATTCCCTTTTTTTAAGTAGTTTCCCTCCTTCAAAAATGGAGATGAATAACTGCACAGATATAAACAATAGAATAGTTTAGTACTGATATAAAAAAATTGAAAACTTAGGTCTACCTATTTTAAAACAAATTCCCCGGCAACGGCGCCAAAAACTTGTTGTTACCTCTAAGTGTACATGATTTATTTGTATTTTGAAAACAAATTTGCAATTGCTAAGTTATACTGATTGTGGAATATAAAAAAAAGTAAAGAAATATCAGCACAGAGAGAAGTGAATTAGCCTGCAAGATCAGGGTCAATTGTAGCAAGTTTTAAATGTAAATGAGTAAAAGATCGTCCACATAGAATTTGTTTCAAATGTAAGATAAACCTCCAGATCTGAGCTACCAGATCTGGCCTCTTATCCTATCTATAAAGCACATAAGATGGGAGGTTGAATTTGTCACATTAACTAAATGATAAAAGTAAAAGTTAAACTAAATGATCCAGATCTGAGTTGGGGGAATTTTAAGGTAAACTTATAAAAATGGAGAAATAATATCTAACTTTGATGTGGTCCTTGAAACACAATGAGAATGACTGCAGATCAAATGAGAAATGATCCAATCTTCATCTGGCTACAAGTACAGATGTAAGAGAAATAAATCTAACTCAAGGATTAGATTTAGGCTTATGGCTATGGTCTGTCCACTTTAATGGCCACAGACCATCCAATAGTCTTTAATCTAAACCCTTATTTCAGAACAAGAAACATCACTATAAATGCTGTGAGAGATTAGGTTACAAACACTAATTTTCACAGGATTAATGAATCAAGGGAAATTGCATGAAAAACAGTAAATCTAAAGGAGTCTAATGCAATAAGGAGATCAGAGGGAACCCTTAACATGAGTCCAATTGAGAATGTATACGATTCTGACAACCTTTTCAAATTCACCATTACAATTCTGAGCACGGCTTAAACAACTCTCAGTTGTAGTCTTGAATACAACTCTCCTTTGAATTCTGAGTATCTCTGACTCTCAATTGCAAGTAAAAGTGAGGCTATTACAGGGATTTCAGACAAACTATCTGATTTGGAAATGGGGGAATAGGAATAAAACTCAAAATCTGGATACCAAAATTGGGCAAATGGTTCATCTATTTATAGTTTTCCCCAGGTCTAGCTCAGATGCGTATCGACCAATCAGAAGTGCTCAGATCTGTATCAACCAATGGTAGTTGATTGGCTGAACCAGATCGAGCAATTCTGATTGGCCAGAACAGAGCTTCTAGAAGTTCCCGCCAAGTTATTTCATCTCTGGGTGCTCACATGGGGTGGAATATGCCTTCGCTTCATGCTTAGAATCTTCTGGAATGTCCCTAGGTTTTTAAATGCATTAGGACGCATGAAAAAGATTACTGAATTACCCTTGCAAAAGCTAGGAATCTCAAAAATACCATTTCGCATAGTTTAGGGGACTTTTCGTAAGGTACTCTTCGAAAACTAAGCATGGAGTTTTTAGTTCTTTTCGCAGAGTTCAGGTTATTTTCGAAAAGTTTAGGCTCTTTTCGAAAAGCACTCTGTAGTGCATTTTTCTGTTCGAATTGTTCCACACTTCTTTTCTGGGTTGAGACTAGGTCTTCGCCTCTTCAGTTCAGGCCTTTTAACAGCTAGTGAGGTTGTTCCTTCTCTTTCTTCCTTTGGATCGACATGGATTATCATCTTTTTGGCACTTTTAGGCTGCTTTCATGGTTAAGCCTATCTTTATTGTTAGCTGTAACACAAGTACTTAAAACACTTATTTAGTTCTCTCAAAGGTCTATCAAGACCCAGGTTAAGGGGTGAAAAATGGTATTTTTCAGTTCTCAACAAGTAGCAAAAGGTAGGGATGATGAAGTGGGTGAAATGGAAGTAATTGGGTCAAATGGAAGTGGTGCTGCTGGTTCAGGGCTTAAAGGTTCTAAGGTTGGGGATGTGGCTTGCTTTGTTTTTCTCTGGTAGGTGGTTTTGATGGGTGGTGAAGGCATGGCTAGTATTGGGTCAGTGGTGGGAGGGGTGTTGAGAAATGGAAAATACTATTTTTCACCCCTTAATCTGGGCCTTGGTAGACCCTTGAGAGAACTAAATAAGTGTTTTAAGTGCTTATGTTGCAGCTAACAATAAAGACAGGCTTAACCATAAAAGCAGCTTAAAAGTGCCAATAAGATGACAATCCATGTCAATCCAAAGGAAGAAAGTGAAGAAACAACCTCATCAGCTGTTGAAAGGTCTGAATAGAAGAAGCAAAGACCTGGAAGAGAAGTATGGAACAATTCGAACAGAAAATGCACTCTGAGTCCTTTTCAAGAAGAACACATACTTTTCGCAAGAACACCAAACTTCTGCGAAAAGGAATAAAACTCAGCGTAGCATTTGAAGAACATCTGAACTGTTCAAGAGAGGATTGAACTTTCGAAAAGAAGAAAACACAATTGAGCAACGAACATTGCAAAAAGAGCTTGAGTCACAACACTCTGCGAAAAGGCCCTAAGTGCGAAGAGGCATTACGGAGATTCGCGGCTTTAATAAGGGCAATTCGATGTCATTGCTGCAGCGTCCCAATGCATTTTAAAACCGACGGACATTCAGGAGGGTTCTAAGCATGAAGCGAAGGAATATTCCACCCCACGTGAGCACCTAGAGAGAATAACTTGGCGGGAACTTCTAGAAACTCTAACAAACTTTCAAAATGCATATGAGTTGATGCCTTTTTCACTGATTAAATGAACGGATCGAGGAATTTTGATTGGCGTACAGATCCGGATCCCGTGCTCGACTACCATTGGTCAATACATATGAGAACCTCTCGATTGGTTGATTCACATCTAAAATTTGGACTGGGAAAGCTATAAATAGGAAGCATTTGCCCAATTGGGGCATCCAGATTTTGAGTTTCATTTCTAATCCCCATTTCCCGGCCAGACATGACTTGTTTGTAATCCTTGTAATAGCCTACTTTGTACTTGCATTTGAGAGCTGAGATACTCATAACTCAAAGGAGAGTTTGCATCAAGATTGCAAATCCGAGAGTCATAAGCCGTGCTCTCAGTAAATTGTAAGGATGAATTTTAAAAGGTTCTTGTAAACTATGCATTCTCCATTGGACTCATGTCAAGGGTTCCTCGATCTCCTCGACATCGACTCCTTTAGATTCATTGTTTTGCATGCAATTTCCCTTGATTCATTAATCCTGTGAGAATTAGTGTTTGTAACCTAGTCTCTTACAGCATTTGTAGTGATGTTTCTTGTTCTGAATTGAGGAATTGGATTAAAGATTGTGGCCATTAAAGTGGACAGACCATAGCCATAAGTGTAAGCCTAATCCTTGAATTAGATTTATCTCTCTTACATCTGTGCTTGTAGCCAGATGAAGATTGGATCACCTCTGTTGACCTGCAGTCATTCTCATTAGATTTCAAGGACCAAATCAAAGTCAGATATTATTTCTCCATTTTTTATAAGTTTACCTCAAACGTTCCCCCAACTCGGATCTGGATCATTTAGTTTAACTTTTACTTTTATCATTTAGTTAATGTGACAAATTCAACCTCCCATCTTATGTGCTTTCTAGATAGGATAAGAGGCAAGATCTGGTAGCTCAGATCTGGAGGTTTATCTTAAATTTTAAATCAATTCCCTGTGGACGATCTTTTACTCACTTACATTTAAAACTTGCTACAATTGGCCCTGATCTTGCAGGCTAATTATGTTCTCTCTGTGCTGATATTTTTTATTCTTTTTAATATTCAGTACAATGCATCATTTGCAAGTATGTTTTCAAAACACAAATAAATCATGCACACTTAGAACAAACAACAAGTTTTTAGCTGTAACACAAGAACTTAAAACACTTATTTAGTTCTCTCAAAGGTCTATCAAGACCCAGGTTAAGGGGTGAAAAATGGTATTTTCCAGTTCTCAACAAGTAGCAAAAGGTAGGGATGATGAAGTGGGTGAAATGGAAGTAATTGGGTCAAATGGAAGTGGTGCTGCTGGTTCAGGGCTTAAAGGTTCTAAGGTTGGGGATGTGGCTTGCTTTGTTTTTCTCTGGTAGGTGGTTTTGATGGGTGGTGAAGGCAAGGCTAGTATTGGGTCAGTGGTAGGAGGGGCTGACACAATAGTAGTGGTGGTGATGGTAGAGGGAACGGATGTGCTGCTAGCAGGGATGGGGATAACTATGGATGGTATGGAAGTGGATGCAATGGTATCCGGTGGAAGACTAATAGAGGGGCCAGATATAGGTGCAAGGCTGACAACAGAGCTAACCACAGAACTACCAACAAAGGTAGGCTAGGTACTGAGCTATCTGATGTGACAGTAGAGGTCACAGGTGCAGATGTGGTACTGGGCACTCGAGGTGCTTCCTCCTCTGGACCTTCAATTTGTTTCTTCCTCTTTCTAATTAGAGTCATGCTTGCGGACCAAGCTCTCCTCCCAAACTCTTTTGGACTCAATTTCTCCACTGGCTCACCCTTTTTTACTACATACTTCCCTTGCTTCAGCAGGGCAGTAATAAGCCTGCCATAAGGCAGCCCTGACACAACTTGCCTCTTCTTAACCTTATCATGCACATCCACTATGGCTTCAAATATTAGCTTAGGGACATTGAAGAATCGGCCCTTGGAAAAAAAATAAAGGGAATCCACTAGTGGGGGTCTTCTTTCCTCCTGATGCCCACTGACATAGACATTCTTCCTCAAAATTGTGTCAATGAAATATAGGCTGGGGTCTAGATCTCTCCTCATCAATGACTCCCTAGATCCAACTATGCCCTAAGTCAAATGTCTAGCCATGTCCCTAAATGACACACTCTCAGGGGCTCCTAAATTTTCAGTTGGATCATAAACAAATGGAACCTTCAACACCAGTCCAATATCCTTGTAGTCCACTACAAATTCCCAGTCATCAACCAAAATTATAAGCACAGGGTTAGTTTCCCCTGGGTTGGTCTTCACCCTTATGTTATGATTCCACAACTTCACCAACCTGGGATAGACTTTCTGCTTCAACGGAGTCAACAGGGACAATAAAATGGCCTTTTCCAAATAGGCCATGGTCTCACTACATTCCCCTAGCTTAGTAAAGTAGGGCACATCAAATATTGTCTCAAGTATCAAGCCTAAATTATCTATAAACTCATTAGGGGTAGTGAGTGAACCAATTCAGCTTCCTCAGGTTCAGGCTCATGTTCAAGTACTGGTTCTTCCTCAACAATCTTCTCAGGTATTTTGGCTTTCTTGGCTTTCTGAGCTTTCTTAGGTTTATCCATAGCTAGCTTCCTCTTAGCAGGTGGGTTTGCCTTAGGCTGTGATGCTATCCTACTAGACTTCCTAGTGGATTTTGGGGTGGATTGGGAAGGAGATTAGAGTAAATCGGTCAAGGTGCCCTCAAATTGCTCAGGGTTGGCCATTGAAATACAAACCTAATTTCACACAGGTCACTCTCCACAATCTTCTTCACTTAATTCTCACATTTCACACCACAAATTCTCCACAAATGCAAAGCACATAAATGGATGATTCAAAAACAACAGAGAATGTGAAGAAAAACTTACCCAAACCTAGGGTTTCTCAGTAAATGCAATACACAGAACCAAACTTGCGAAAACCAAGTGCCAAATGTCGGCCTAGCAAAGCTGGTGCAACTGGAACACAGGCAAAGTAATTGGAACTGGAACTAGGGAGATGGAGAAGAAAGAAGAAAATGGAAACTCATGCAGAGGAAGAACAAGAACTCAACTCAAGGTGTCGAATGGATAGAATGAACTTGTCGATAGGTTTTAAATAAGCAAAATACGATATCGATAGGTTGGAAAGAGGATTTCGATAGGTCGAATCAACCTCTCGAACAGTTAAAACCACTTGAATATGCAGGACTCTCAGACTGAAGGTATCGAGAGGTTGTTCACACCTCTCGACAGGTACACTAGCTTCAGAAATTGCAATTCAAGAGGTGCATCCAACCTCTCGACAAGTTAAAATTTTTCAGAAATTAAGGTTCCGAGAGGTTTCTCAACCTCTCAACAGATACACAGAACTTGTCAAATTTTCAGCAAATACCTTCAGTACCTATCAAATTCATCTCTCATCCCCTCAACAGGTCTCAGTACCTGTCAAATTTCACAAGGGACACCTTTAGTACCTGTCGAATTACACTTCCAACCTCTCGTCAAGTCTCAGGTTAATTTCAAAGCATACGCCACATTAGTGCACTGCCCATATTGACAAAAATTCGGAGTCCACTTCAGCTACTTCTTATTTTTCAGGCATTATGGACCCCTCCTGACCTCAGCACAACTGAGTTATTACACCAAATAAAAAAACTAAACAAAATTTGTAGAATGTATATAGTGACAGACAGAATTGAAGACAACAACATCATTCTAACTGACAGCTATGGTACATACTATACATTGTTGAAAATCATTCAAACTTTGGAGGTTCCTGAAGGTTGATGGTCACCACAGGCTCCACTATATTTTTAACACAGAATTTGAGCCTTTGACCATTGACTTTCATGATCCTACCATCCTTGAGATCCATGATTTCAATAGCTCGAAATGGGGAAACATGGATCACAATGTAGGGCCCCTCCCATCTAGATTTCAACTTTTATGGTAAAAATTTCAACTTTGAATGGAACAACCATACCTTGTTACCTGCAGCAAACTCTTTTCTCGGCAAATGTTTATCATAAAAAGCTTTGGTCTTTACTTTGTAAATCCTTGCATTGGAGTCGGCATCCAATCTCAGCTCTTCAAGTTTTGACAGCTGCAGCCTCCTGTGCATACCAGCAGCAGTTAGATCAAAATTCAATGTCTTGATAGCCCAGTAAGCTTTATGTTCTAACTCCACTGGTAAATGGCATGCCTTGCCATACACCAACCTGAAGGGAGACATCTCTATTGGGGTCTTATAGACAATTCTATAAGCCCAAAGAGCATCAGTCAACTTCAGGGACCAGTCCTTCCTATCAGCTCTCACAGTTTTCTCTAGAATGTGCTTAATATCCCTGTTAGAAATTTCCACCTGTCCACTGGTCTGTGGGTGGTATGGAGTGGCAATTCTGTGTCACAGAGTATTTTCTAAGCAGATTTTCAAAATGCCTATTATAGAAATGGCTTCCCCCATCACTAATGATAGCTCTGGGGTACCAAACCTAGAGAAAATGTTATCTTTCAAGAACTTGATGACAACTTTATGATCATTGGTTCTTGTGGCTATGGCTTCAACCCACTTGGACACATAGTCCACAGCCACAAGAATAAAATTATACCCATAAGAAGGAGGGAAAGGATCCATGAAGTCAATCGCCCAAATGTCAAACAATTCAACTACAAGAATGGGCTGTAAAGGCATAGAATTTCTTTTAGAAATACTTCCCATTTTCTGGCATTTTTCACAGGCCTTGCATTGCTGTCATGCATCTTTGACTAAAGTAGGCCAATAGAATCCACTTTGAAGTATTTTTGTAGCAGTCTTCTTTCCACTGAAATGTCCTCCACAAGCCTGTTCATGACATATAGTTAAAATACTGTGGAATTCATTTTCAGGTACACACCTTCACACAACCTGGTCTGCATAGTTCTTGTAGAGGTATGGGTCCTCCTACATATAATATCTCATATGAGAGAAAAATAGATCCTTGTCCATTTTAGTCTAATGTGGGGGGATCCTACCCACTGCCAGATAGTTCACTATGTGTGCAAACCAGGGTACACTCATGTTGACAGCAAAGAGTTGCTCATCTGGAAATGAATCATTGACAGACAATCCATCAAACTTAGCAGCTAGGATCCTAGACAAGTGGTCTGCAACCATATTTTCAACCCCTTTTTTGTCCTTAATCTCAAGATCAAACTCCTGTAATAGGAGAATCCATCTATTTAATCTGGGTTTGGCTTACTTTTTAGACAAAGGATATTTTAAGGCTAAATGGTCTGTGAACACAACAATATTAGATCCTAGCACATAAGACCTGAACTTTTCCAAAGCAAAGATAATAACTAACAGTTCTTTCTCAGTTGTGGTGTAAATTAACTGAGCATCAATCATTGTCTTGCTTGCATAGGCAACCACACATGGTAACTTATCCTTTTTCTGCCCCAAAACTGCACCAATTGTAAAATTTGATGCATCACACATCAGCTCAAATGGCAAAGAATAATCAGGGGCTTGTAGGATAGGTGCAGAGGTTAAACATCTTTTCAAAAACTCAAAATCAGTGAGACATTTATCATTGAATACAAAAGGAACCTCTTGGCACAGCAGGTGACAAATAGGTTTTAAAATTTTACTGAAATCTTTGATGAATCTTCTATAAAAACCAGCATGTCCCAAAAAGGATCTAACCTGCTTGACAGTTTTAGGTGGGGATAGATGTGCAATCAAATCAATTTTAGCCTGGTCAACCTCTATGCCTCTGTGGGAAATAACATGGCCAAGGACAATGCCTTGGTTGACCATAAAGTGACTCTTTTCCCAACTCAAAACTAAGTTGGTCTCTTCACATCTCTGCAGTATTAGGCTGAGATAATGTAGGCACTAGCTAAAACTGTCCCCAAAGATAGAGAAATCATCCATGAATATCTCTAAAAACTGGTCAATCATATCTGAGAAGATGACATACATATACCTTTGAAAAGTTGCAGGGGCATTGCACAAACCAAATGGCATCCTCCTATAAGCAAAGGTGCCAAATGGACATGTGAAAGTTGTTTTCTCCTGTCTTGTGGATACACAGGAATCTGGTATACCTAAAGTATCCATCAAGGAAGCAATAAAAAGCTTTGCCTGTCAACTAGTCCAAAATCTAGTCTATGAACGGCAAAGGAAAATGATCTTTTCTGATTTTTGAATTGAGCTTTCTATATTCAATACACACCCTCCAACCAGTGGTCTCCCTGGTTGAAATTAGCTCACCAGAATCTAATTTAACCACAGTGATTCCAGATTTTTTAGGTACCACTTGAGTAGGTGCCACCAATTCAAAATTTGAAATGGGATAGATGACTCCTGCATCTAACAATTTAACCACTTCGTTCATCACTACTTCTTGCATATGAGGGTTTAACTTTCTCTGCATATGAGGGTTTGGAACCCTCTTCCAGGTGGATCTTATGTATATAAATAGTAGGGCTGATTCCTCTATGATCAGCAATAGTCCACCCTATTGCTCTCTTATACCTTTTTAACACACACAATAGCTCTTCTTCTTGCTCCTTAGTGAGAGAAGAAGAAATTATTACAGACAACTTCTGATTTGTTCTAAAAAATGCATATTTCACAGACTTGAGAAGCTGTTTCAATTTTATATCAGGTGGACTTATGAGGGAAGGCAGCAAAGGTGCCTTAGAAGGTGGTGGAAGAGGCAGCACAACTAGTTTCCAAGGAGGATACTTTGCTGGCCCCACTTCAGAATTTAAGGTTTTCACCTCTTGTATCATAGGTGTGGGGGCCTTCTCTTCCACAGTTTCACTCCAAATATTTTCAAAAACATCAAACATGTCATCACAATGCAGCAACTTGGGTAAAGTTTCTTCCACAAGCTCATCCAGCACATCAATCATAAAGTAGTCCTCACTATCCAAGTGAGGCTGATTTGTTGCATTGTAGACATTTAGTTTTACTTTCATATTGCCGAAGGATACCTCCATTACACTTGATCTATATTGTATACAAGCATTGGCAGTGGCCAAGAATGGCCTGCCCAAAATTATAGGAATGGAGGTAGTGCGGAGTTTTGTTGGGGTTGCAATAGATAAAACTTGGTTCACTTTCTCAGCAGAAAAGACCTTCTTGGATAGGTGTATCCTAGACTATCTTTTGTGTGTGCACAAATCTTTCAAAAACTTGGCATAGGCTGGCACTTGCTTGATTGCATCAAGTAAGGGCAAATTGATCTTCACTTGTTTAAATGTTTTCATCATTTCCTCAACTTTGGCATTCCCCTTATCAAAAAGAGAAGGTGCTTGAAGTGCATTGGAAAATGGCAAATGGGGGACTGATCTCTCATTTGCTGCCTTAGCAATCTCACCAATTTTTTTCTTATTTTTATTTTCATTTTTCTGTTGGGGTTCATCAACACCCCCCTTATTTCTCATATGCTGCTCCTGCTACATATCATGATGGGTTGCTCTTTCTTTTTCTGCACTTCTCTAAGGTTCAACACCAATCTTGTTGTCAACCAGCCTCCCACTTTTGAAAGTGGTGATGGATTTAGCTTCTTTATGTGATGAAGAAGAGTCACCTACCATATACTGCCCTTTTGGATTGTTCATAGGCTGACTAGGTAGTCTCCCCTCTTCTCTCCTAATCAAAGTATTGGATAGTTGACCAAGGTAGTCCTCAATCTTCTTAATACTTTGGCTATGGGAGTTAACAGTTTGAGACAGAGCTTAGATTTTGCAATGAAGCCAGAATCTACTCCTCAAATGAGGGTGTTCTAGAGGGTGCTAGGGCTGGTGCATTTTGATGCACAGGTTTTGTCATTGGCTGGGCCATAGGCTATTGATATTGGGGCCTTGAGAAGAAATTCTGCTAGTAAGGCTGAGCAATTCTAGAGGGCATTGGCTGCTGCTGCTGGTGGCTTTGGAAATTGTCCTGCCTCCACCTCAGGTTGGGGTGGTTTCTCCAAGGATAACCAGCAGTTGACTGTTGTCCAAAGGCCTGAGCAGCATTAGCATGCTCCATAATCAGATCAAGAAATTGTGCAATAGAGGAACATTCTTCAAGGGAGTGAGTGGGAGACTGTCATATCAGACATGCCTCTTCCACTTTGGTAGCCATTAGAGACTGCATTGCTCCCATCAACTTATCAAACTTATGAGTCAAACTATCTACCTTTCTCTCCAAATCATTATAACCATTGACCTTATACATTCTCCCTCTTATTGTGTTCTCTTTCATCAATTTAGTTGGAGACTCAATGTCCCTAGACAAGGTCTCCTGCTGCATTAAATTCTCTCCAATAACCTCAAACAACTCCCAGGCTTCATCAGCTATTTTATGAAGGTAAGTACCTCAACAAGAGGCATCCAACATATTTATGCTTTTTGGATCAATTCCTTGATAAAAATTTTATACAAGTTGCCATTGAGGAATTTGGTGATGGGGACATTGCCTTAACAACTCTTTGAATCTTTCCCAAGCCTCATGGAAGCTTTCAGTTGAGAATTGAGAAAATGATATGATGATTTTTCTTAGCTGACTTGTTCTAGACATGGGAAATAACTCAGCCAGGAATTGACATTGCAGGTCATTCCAAGAGGTAATATTGTTGGCTGGGAGCATAGACAACCAGGCCCTGACTTTGTCCTTTAATGAAAAAGGAAAGAGCCTAAGCTTGGTGGCTTCCTCCCCCAAACTAGCAATATGAAAAGTAGTACACAAAGTAAGAAATTCATCAACATGTTTGTATGGGTCCTCTTTACTCAACCCATGGAAAGAAGGTAACATCTAAATTGTTGAAGACTTGATCTAATAATTTCCCTCCACAGCAGGAAATTGTATACATAAAGGAGAATTATATGCACCAGGTGCATAATATTCTCTCAACAATCTAGGCTGCTTACCCATTTCAGTAGTCTCACAATTAACAACAGGTGTGTGTAGGGAATGCCTAGGTCTAAGAAGTCTCTCAACTTCAGGATTAAAAGGGACAATCTCAGGATTGAGAGATCTTCTACCAAGCATTCACATAGCAGAAACAATATACAACACACAAAATTACAACACAGATTTTAGCAAACACAAATATAAACACACAGACAACTACTACTGCAGATCTAAAAATTCACAGATCTAAAAATGTAAAAGAGTAAGGAAATGCAAACTCAGCACAGCTGGCTCCTCCTTTTAACTAAATTGCTTCTCTCAGCCACAACTACAAATCTGCAAATATTTAGAACACTATAAAAAACTTATAATTAGTCAAACACAAAACAGACAATTACAAATCTAAAATCTAAAATAAGAAAATCTTAGATCTACCAATTCTAAAAACACAGATCCCCGACAGCGGCTCTAAAAACTTGTTGAAGATATTTTACCTTATAATTATTAAGATGCTAAAAATAGTACACTAAAAGAAAAATCACAGCAAAAGAGAATTTGGACACCAAGGTAAAGCACAGGCGGCCTACAAGAATTCAGGGCTATTGAAGTAAGTTTTAAAAGGTAAGTACAGGTTTGTCCATAGGGAAATGTGTTAAAGAATGTAGCAAATCTCCATATCTGGAACAGATCTGGCACCCTAACCTATTCTAACTTAAATCAAAGCAAAAAAGAGAAAGAGGAGAGGTTTTTGGGGTTGTCACTTTAAACTAAACTACAGAAAATTAAATCTAAATGCAACTAATCCAGAGATGAATAGAAAACAGATTTGGAGAAGAGAAAAAAAAGTTTTGGAGAATTAAAATCAAATATGGAGAATAGCAGCTTGGGATTTGGTCTCACTAAAAATTGATTGGTTAAACAGTAATACAGGGGATGGATCTGCAACTATCCTCCATCTGGTTACAAGCACAGATGCAAGGTAGAAAAATCTAATCTAAACCAGGGAGCTGAATTGATCTTAAGGCTATGATCTATCCACTTCAATGGTCACAGATCATGCTTGGGATTTCCTTCAATCCAAAGGCCTCAATTAGAACAGGAAAACCACTACAGATGGTGTGGATGCAAGGCTACAAGCTCAAGCATCCATAGGAGCATTAAATCTTGGAAAATCTGATGGAAATCAAAAGATCTACAAGTTAAATGAATGGGCATTCCCAAATACATAAATCCTATGAAAAATTTAATGGAACCAAAAGATCTATAGATTCAACTGATCACTAAAACTAACAATTCATTGATTCAAATACATCTTACAATAAATATTCCTCAGATCTGTAGTCTCTGCATCATCCTATCCTCATACAAAGCTCTCAAACCTCTCAATTTTATAGATCTACCTCACCCTAGCTGTTATAAGAGGTTAGCCAACCATAGTTGGGCTAAAGAGAGAATGGAGAAGAGGGAAGAAGGCTAGAATTTTGGAGGGAAAGAGAATTCGAATTTGATCTTTGGACTTCTCTGGATGGTTCTTTTGTTATGCTTGTCCTCTATTTATATTCTTCCCCCTCTATTCTCAGATCTATTTCGACCAATCAGAACAAAAGGGAATAATTTTATTATTGGGCTACTGATGTGGCTGATTTCTCATTTAAAAGCTCCCACAAATTGGTTAGAATAGGGTGAGCACACGTGAGGTAGTTAGAGAGTTCACATTCATGCTCATTTGTATTCCAAAAATACCCTCCAACCAGCTGAATAACCTTGGGACACATGCAGCAGGTCATTGAATTGATTTGCATTCTTAGCTGGCAAATAGAAGTTTAGAAATAGTGTCTCGAGAGGTTCAGAGAACCACTTAATAGGTTCTGACTTCAGTTTTCAATCCAGTCGATAGGTTGGCTTCAACTGGTCGACAAGTTCTTTATGCTTCAGCCATCCTCTCGACAAGTTCATACAACCTCTCGATATCCAATACAGCTCCAGGTATGTCTTCGACAGGATCTCTACCTCTGTTCGACAAGTTGGTAGTACTCCTCGACAAGATCTTCATGCAGATGGCCCGATAGGTTGACTGCACCTTTCATCTGTTCAATAGGTTCAGGGAACCTCTCGGTAGGTTATAATTTAATTTCAGATCCTCTCGACAGGATGCTTTATACTGATTGACAGGATGCTTTCTCCAGTTTCAAGTCCTCGGCAGGTTCTGGGAACCTCTCAAGGGCTTCATATATTGCATCCAACCTCTCAACAACTTCACATGACCACTTGACAGGTTGTTGTTCCTTGCTTCCACAACCTATACATCACTTGGGGTGTTGGATTTCAACTGTCTAGCACTCAGCACCTTTTGAGAGGTTCAATCTTCATCAAATGCAGCTGCTACTTTTGCTCCCATGTGTACACAGCTGGACACATGCCATCGCCATGGCATTCTGAGGCTCCTTGAATCTGCTTGATGGCTGGCCTATTTGGCTACATGAGCAAATGTTGCAATTGTTCTGTATTGATGCAACTGTCCAAAAGGTCTCTTCTTGGCACTCTTGGATGGATTTCTGCATTATGACTGCAATTTATTACTACCTATAAAATACACTCAAGACACATTATTAGTCAACTCAAAGGTTCATCAAAGGTCAGGTTAGGAGGCGAAAAATAGTATTTTTCACTGATTACCAGTGCCTTTAGGCAAAAGGAAGTGCCGCCCATTTTGTTTCTTTTTTTCTATATATAATTACACACACACACACACACACACATATATATAATATAAAACAGCCAACACATAGTCTCAGCTATAGTAGATACTACTTACGAGTAGGTCGATCGGGCGCCTAACACCTTTCCGATTGATAACCGAAGCTCCTACCCAAGAGCCTTTGGCAAAGATCGGTAAATCGGAGTCATATTTTTGCAATTCGGTGCTTGTATATCGGTTTTGAGGTATCCCAGGTCACCAAAAGCTCCAGGTGGTGACTCCATCATTTAGAGCATCATCGCGATGGATTGAGAAAATCTACAATTGCACAGATGGTGACTTCGCTGGGGATAGCTTGTAGAGCTTCTCCTTGAAATTTTGACCTTTATTTTGCATATGTGCTTTGTTATCCTTTCTTTTGTTTACTAACTTTTTTTTTTTTTTTGCATACTTATTCCTACAATTCCGTCATTTACAAGTCTTAGCCGATTGGCGGGCCTACTTGAGCAATTTTTCACTAACCCCTACGATTTTATCATTTACCGCCTTAGCCGATTGGTGGGTCGGACCTACTTGATGCAATTTACTTTTCTCGCCTAGTCGCTTGAC
The DNA here is from genome assembly GCA_021018995.1 of Chloranthus sessilifolius. Classification (NCBI taxonomy): domain Eukaryota; kingdom Viridiplantae; phylum Streptophyta; class Magnoliopsida; order Chloranthales; family Chloranthaceae; genus Chloranthus; species Chloranthus sessilifolius. The sequence continues at coordinate 80,879,371 of CM037591.1, forward strand.
TGGCCCTCCAATTTTCATTATTCCTTGTCATATACCATTAGTGGATGCCAGCTTGTAGAGGCGGCATGGGATTCTCACTGCTCATTTTTGAACTTAAGTAAACTCGCTTAAAACTAAACATAAAATTGAATCAACAAGGGACTTAATTTATTCTTGCGTGGGTAGATTTTAAAGGGGGGAAATAGGCAACAATACACTTATCTCGGTTCCCAGTAGAGTGGCAGCCATAGTGGTGATGATCTCGAAAAGGACAACCCCATCTAGTATCTGAGAAGGCGCTTGCGCCGGAGGTATATCGGGTGGGTGATCGAGCTTAAGAAAAAGCCTTAAAACCCTTAGGGAAGCACATTAGTTGTCCCGAAACAGCCTTGTATCCCTCGATACGGTGAGGAGGGACCCAAAATAACAAAAAGAAACAGTCTCCGGGAGCATTGCTTCTAGAAAACCCAAAAAAATAGACCAACTCGGGTCTACTGCTACTGTCCAAAATATATACATATATACTTTTTAACCTATCGTGTATAATATACACGCTAAGCGAAAAATCCCCAGATTTAGCCTTGCGTGTATAATGTATACGCTAAACCAAAATTTCAAAGGTTTTAGCCTAGCGTGTATAATATATACGTTAAGCCAAATCTCCATAATTTTAGCCTAGCATATATGATATATACGCTAGCCTATTTTTAGTTGAGCAACCCGAATTTGAGGCATTTTTTCACCATTTCTGAGCCCCCTGCTTAGCGTTTTTAATATCCTTGATAAATCCCACACCATCGGCACCCAAAACTCCATCGTTGGTCAAGAGAGATCGCCCTCTTATTGACTCTTTCAAGGGATTGGGTAGTCGCATGGATTTCCGTGCCCTTATATAGATCAAAGGTCTTCCTTTGATTCTTCCTAAGTGCATCGGAATCCTGTCATAGGAGGCATTAAGGGTGTAAATACTGCATAAAAAGGGAGTTCCAAGGCCCCAAAAAAAGCATCATTTTTATCCAAGGGAGAGGAAACTTGTATTTTTCATATACAAAAAAAATAAAAAATCTAAAAAATAGTTAAAAAATTCATGAAAAATTAAAAAATCTAAAAAAAGGAGAGCTTGTGGTGTCAGAATAACGACATCGCCTTATCCTCCATCATCTCATAGGGGAAGGAGAAGACAGGTTTTGGTCCTCACCTAAGGAACCCGTATCCAACCCGCCAACAAACCATGTCTTGGGCGGTTGAGCCCACCTATGTCGACCCGGATTCATCCCCACCACAATCCCCAACACATTCCCATTTAGAGGATATACCCATATTCGATTTCCCCACCCAATCCCAATTCAACGTCACCGGACCCTACGGTGCACCCATTTTCGCATCCCCCATGTCAACTCAAAATCTACCACATTTCCACCCCATTTTTCTTCCACATTTTCCCAAAATACACCCTCCTCTCCTCCAAATATGCCCCATTTTCCCTTCACCCAATTCACCACAACCTCCCAATCCAAATTCACCCTTTTTTCCCAACCCAAATTCACCACACTTTCCCTCTCCAAATACACCTCATTTTTCCTCCACCGCCACCCAAGATTTATCCCATTTTCCTTCCACCTCCAACATACCCAATTTCCCCACATCAACCAAAAATTTACCCCAATCCCCTTCCACACCCAACACACTCAATTTCCCCACATCTACCCAAAATCCAACCCAATTCTCTACATTCACCCAAAATACACCCCATTCTCTCCCATTTACCCAAATCATGCCCAATTTTTCCACATCCACATCCAATCCAAATTCACCACATTTCCCTCCATCTACCCAGGTCATGCCCAATTTTCCCCACACATCTATCTAGGTCATGCCTAATTTTCCCACTTTCACCCAACATATACCCATTTCTCCATCCACATCCATCCCCTCAACTAATCCCATGACCATGATAGAAGGCATGATTAGGGCTTACACAGATTGGAACGCTTCCCAAAGCCTTCCTCATCCATCATAAACCCTCCAAAATCTCCAAACCCCATTCCCCCAAAATCCTAATCAGCCACCCATAATCCGCACCACCCAACATCAACCATGGGGCCATCCTAGTGGGCCTCCAAGGCCCAACCCGAAGCCCATTTTGGCCTAAACTCGAGGGTGATGTTTTCAAACCCTCCATCATTCCCTCAATTCCCCACATACACCTACACCCAACAAATCTCCATTCCCCCTCAAATGGCAACCCCTCTCATCTAATCCACCAACCTAGCATGAGCCATATCCAACCACACCCCTCACACCCAACCCCTAAGGGAGATCCATCCCAAACCATCGACCATCCCCAATTCACCCCTCATCCAAATCCTATTCACCCACACCCTTCATAGTATGGGAACCCATCCCAAACCATCAACCATCCCCAATCTACCCATCCACTCACTCCCCAACCCAATTAACAAAATTCCCATCAAGCCCAGTGGTCCGACAAAGCACCCACTCAACCCGCCCAAAATCTACAGTTCATCTATCCCTTTACTCTACAAACCAATCACCAAAGCTTCCTCCAAATGTAGTGGCCTCATCCGGCACCCACTCAACTCCATCAGAATCTGTTCGAAAATCCCATCCCTCCACCATACGTTGATCAACAATATGAAAAGGATGAGATAAAAAACAGTGAGGCCTATACAAGGGCATTCACTAGTTTTAATTCCCCACCACCCTCACTCGCTAACCAATAGGCGGCCCAAAATGAATGAAGGTAGCCTATTGAGGGACCCGCCCTGGTATTACCATACAAGGAGTCTGAGTCGCTAAGAGAGCAGATGGATAAAATTCAGAAAAATTTGATAAAGATGGGAGGAACGGAGATCCATGCTACCGACTTCTCAAATTTATGCTTATTTTCCAAGGTGCCTTTGCCACCCAAATTTAAAGTACACACATTCGATAAATACAACGGCACAGGCAACCCAATTGCCCATCTGAAGTCCTACTATAGGGACATGTACCAGTATGGTGGGGATGAGCGCCTGCTCATAAAAGTATTTCATAAGAGCCTCACTGGTCCCGCATTGAGATGGTTCACGTCTATTGAACCATCTATGGTGAAAACGTGGAAAGACCTCACCCACCTGTTCCAAGAATAATATGTCTATAACATAAACATCAAACTGTGTAAATCAGATCTGGCACGGTAAAAACAAAAACTTGATGAGGCTTTGAACGAGTATCTCGGGAGGTGGAGGGCCCTAGTAGCCCAAGTGAGAAATCGGATCCCTGATGAAAAAAGATCTCAAAAATAACATTACCCGTTATATCAGATTTCCTTATGTACCAACAGTAGGCAAGCTTTGCCGACCTGGTAAGAAATGCCAACTGCTGCGAAGATGCGGTAAGAGAGGGTCGATTAAGCAAAAATGTGGCCAGTGGGGCCCGCAAATTCCCAGAACAAAGAAATGAGAGAAGAACCAGAGCAGATGTCCATGCTATAATAACTACACAACCCAACACTAGCATGGTACCTTTTTGATTCGCAGCAACACAACCAGTACCAACACTAACAAATCAAACTCCATTGCAGAATAATATCCCCTGGGGGTAGTAGACCCCCGAATAGAAAAGGGCCTGATATAACTGAGTATTCACTCCCTTAGGACAATCCCTAAATGTCCTCTTGCCTATACTGATAGAGAAGGGTTTGGTTACTCAGCTTCAACCACGGCCTCCACCGAATCCAATCACGAGAAAGTATGATCCTAATGTACATTGCAATTTCCATCAGGGACCTAGTCACCCAACCGATCAATGCTTTCCTCTAAAGCATGCAAGCCAAGACTTGATTGAGGCAGGAAAGATCATCCTACCGGCACCTCCCAAAGCAAACCTGGACACCAACATACATCAAGCACCAATGCCACCACACTCACAAGGAGGGATGGGCCCGAGGGCCACCATTAACATATTGGAAAGAGAGATGGAAGAGTTCGACCCTTCGGAGTAAATTGACACGGAAGAAGGATACAAAATCCCAGGGCAATGGAGTCGGGGGGGGGGGGTGAAATTATAGGGATAGTCAAGCCTCTGAATTTAGCCAACTATTTCCCAAACCCAACACCCCAAGCAGCACCGCTAGATCTGAGGTTGTATTTTCCCTCACCAGCTCCCATTAATCAGGTCTAAACCAATTGGGCCTCATTGTTGGTGCGCTCTTTTTCTGGGTTCCTTTCGGTCCCCGGAATAAGTGGCCCACTTCTGTCCAAGTGGACTCTGGCTAAGGACGACGGAGTAATGAACTATTGAAATATTAAATATTAAAATTAAAAAGGTAAATTCTAGAGGAAAAATACCTAAGTTGATGTCATTGCCAGCTGTAGATATTTATCGACGCTATAACACATCACTGATCACATTTTACGGGGTGTGGGTTAACTCCTTTGTTGAACGTTGGCCAGCCGACTCCAACAACTGTTAGTTTGTATGACTTAACTTCTAATTTTGCTTTAAGTCTAACTGATTTTCTTATTCGATCCTGAGTCTGACTGATTACGTGTTTCCTAGTGGTATTCTAATTTTAATTAGCCGAGTGTCCTACTGCTATTCTAACTCTAATTATTCTGGTCTCCTAACATTACTTTGATTCTCAGTGATTTAGCATCCTAATACTACACTGATTCTAATTAATTTGATTTCCTAATAGTACTTTGACTCTAATTAATTTAGTCTCCTAATGCTACTCTAACTAGGAAAAAATAAAGGGGTTGTGGCCCGTTATACTAAGGAGGATTAGCCATTCCCGGGTACCCTCCGTAAGCTCCCTTAGGCAAATCGGTTGGGTAAGGGTTATTTTAAAAATATTATGGATTAAAAATTGATTTTAAATTAAGAATTGAGGATTTAAGGATCAAAATTTAGAGTTTAAAGGTTAAAAATTAGAATTAGAATTGAGGGCTATGAACTAGAAGTAATAAAATTAGGAACTAGAACCTGAAAATAAGAACTAAGATCTAGAACTTTGAAAATTAAGAACTAAGAACTAGGAATTAAAACCTAAGATTTAGAACTAGAAATTAAGAACAAGAAAGAGATTACCTGAAGCTAAGCGCTTCTTCCTCCTTTCAATGCCGCAGAGAGAAGAAACTCGAGCTTAGGAAAGGGATTACCTGAAACTAAGCGCTTCTTCCTCCTTTCAATGCCGTAGAGAGAAGAAACTCGAGCTTAGGAAAGGCCTGAGCTCGAGAGAAAGGATTGCTATTCAATTCTGTGTGTTCTCTCTTTGTGGGGCTAGGTAAGGGGGTCTTTTTATAGGTTGCGAGCTAATTCCACGCAAATGGGCATGTGCAGATTTGTCCGATTCTGCGGATGTAAAGTTGCACTTAATTGAATTCTGCATAGTGGCATTTGCACTTGATTCAATTTGAGTCGGCCTGTGAACCAGGTTTCCTTGTTGTAGTGTGCCTGTGAAACCAATTTCGCGCAGTGGCGTTGCGCTTGATTGAATTTCGTGCAGTAGTGTATGCACGAGATTCAGGAGTTCAGGCGGTCTGGGGAAATAAATGCTAGGTTGGATTGGGAACCAATTTCGCGTGTCTAGTGATGCGTGAAATTGAATTTCGCACAGTTGCGTATGCACAAGATTCAGGTCCTTGGGAGGTTTGGAGGGTAGAGTCCAGTCCAACTCTGGACCGATTCCGCGTATATGGGAATACTTGGAATCAATTCCGCGCAAGTGTATCAACAAGGGATTGGGGTCTTTGGGTGGTGTGTGAAAGGCAATCCTAGTCCAAGTGGGTCTAATTCCATGCAATTTTGTCTGGTTGTAATTGGATTTCGCACAAGTGTATTTGTGCAAAATCTGAGTCTTAATTGGTCCATGGGAAGAGTGAGCCTGGCCCAAGGGGGACCAATTCTGTGTATGTGTCCACACGTGGAATCGATTCCGTGTAAGTGTATCTGTGCAGAATTTGAGATTTTCTCGGGTCAAGTCGGGTCCGAGCCGCAGAGCTATTGTTTCAACCTTAGTCTCAACCATATACTATTATTTAAGTATTGGTTCCCCTATTTAGGGTTTTAAGGTCCTTGGAGAAGGTCAGTCCTTTTTCGGAGATCGTGGGCAAGGTCAAAAGTTGATTGAACAAGATTGTATACAAAGGGCAAAATTGGGGTGTCTACAGATTCCCCTCCTTGGTGCATCCTTACGGAGGAAGAATGCGTCGAAGAAGTAGACACCCCTCTTCTGAGGTGTCTTCTCATTTCTTTGGAAAATCACAAGTGTGAATCGAAGAGCTGACATGAAATTCTTGGCTTTCTTATCTATCAGCACAAGCTAAGGAGGAGCATTCGGTGGCCCAGTGGTAGATGTCGAGAGGTGTATCCTCATTCATGGATGCAAGTGGCATCCCGCCGTATATCACGACTTGCTGTAATGGGCAATCAAATAGAGGGAAATTGACACAATCGGGGTATCGGGGGGCGTCATACGAGCATCTAGAAACAAGGTCAAGTGACCAAATAATGTGATGTAATATGATGTAATGGCGAAGGCTTTCGCAAGTCATGTCAGACCGGGTGCATCATTACTCACACTAATGGCACGTCAGGTGTCCCATTCCAGTTGACGTTTGTGGTTTCTCAGAGTTGAGCATATTCAGTGTTCGGTTTCCTAGGGGAAAGAACGAATTGTGGTGATGAGAGGTGAAGTTCGATAGATAGGAGGTTTATTTATTATCATCACTTTCTTTTTATGTTTTCTTTTAAAAGTTTGGGATTTTTAACTTAAGATCAATTTGGTGGTAAAATGGTGAAAAACATGGCTTCCAAGACATTGCTGAGCAAATCTACCAAAATGGGAATTGTGAACCCGACCGTTTATGTGGTTGTGAAGATGACACTTGGTATGTCGGATACTCCATCTGATCTTCTCATGGATACTAATGATTGTCTCTTATGGGAGGACCACAGTGATTTACGAGTCGAGAGAGATGGGTATTAATAATTGTTAACTTAATATTATATAATTATATTTGTACAGAGAATATCAAGTAGGGGAAAAGGAGGTGATACTTACCTGATTTATTACGTGGTGAGATGTCCGGATCGCTTGATGAGATGTTGGCGATGGGACTTGATATTTGTTGGGTGCGTTGGGACATCGGAGAGATTCCTCTCTTCTTCTGTCTACGAGTGTATGTTTCTGCTGTGGTGGAGTCCGGCGACTGCTGCATGATGGGACATTTGGGGGGTTTGGTTCGTTGCCTTTCCTGATAGGACATTGTTTGAGCCTCTCCTTCTAGTTGCGTGCCGTGGCGGGTTGCGACGGGACTTGATGGTTATGCGATGGGGTGTTTTGGTTTGATGATTCCTTGGCTATTTTGACTTCGTGATGGGACGGTGATGGTATATTTCTTCCTTTGACAAATCTTGGTTATGCAGTGGGTTGGAGTCAGTTTGAATGGTATCTTGAGATCACGACTTGCCTTTGACTTTGGTGTTGTGGTGGGGCTTTAGCGTCACGATGGGACATGAGGGTGTGGTTGATTTATGCGAATGAACTTAGGTGTTGGGATAGCGTTGGGTATGTGCGTTCTATCGTGATGGGGTGATCAACGACTCTCTCTCTTTGGTTGGCGTGTGAGGTTATGCGATGGGACAAGGAAGAGTGATTCCGATCATGATGAGATAGGTAGCGCGGAATGATTTACCTTGCGGCTACTTTATCATCATTTAGGTTTCACTTTTGTGTCGCGATGAGACTTTTATTGTTTATTATTATTATTTTTGGTTTGATTGTGATAGGGCATCGGGAGGTGTGTTATGAATTTTTGGGTTGTGTTATCGTGATGGGATTATGAGCAATAATTTTTTTTTTTTTTGGTTTTGTCGGATCATTTACCACAAAGGAGTGAGTGGCGGGCGTTGGGGAGTGATTTGGTCGCAATGGGACTGTGGGGGGCAGTTTTCCCTTTGATTTTTTTTTGTCTACTATTTTTCGTTACAAGGGAAGGAAAATAATGCAACAGGAAAAGCAAAGTACTAAAAGAAAATTCTAAAACTAAAAGATTGCCCCAGTGTAGGAGCGTGATAGGGTAGGCAGTGTAGTCGCTTTGGCAGTCTTCCATGAGCAGGGGGCTTGAGGTGATTCCTTCTTCCAACATAAAAATTCCCCTATGTTGAGTCGCAATGGAACTTTCCTGGGTGAGTATGTAGAGTGATGAGTGTATTTAAGGAGTCAGTCTCAAAGAAAATTCTCTAATGATACTTCGCCGTATCGGGAAGAGGGTGTTTGGTTATATCAATCATGTACTGGATTTTATCTTTAGCAGCGGTTGTCATATCACATAGTCTTGGCTAGGTGAGGTGAGTGGTAAGTAGCGAGTGATTGCATCAATCATCATTCACAAGTTTTCAGCTTTATTCCTTGGGATATCCTCGGAAAGGTTCTGACTCATGGCCCGAAAGTAAAATTAAGGTAAAAGAGGGGTAAGGCTTAGTGTTGTGGGGATAATCCTCTACTTAACAACTTTAAAATAGGTAGGCAATAGTCTTTCTCTCAGGTGGTATGCGGTGCCATGATTGAGCTCTCCGTCATGCTTTGATACCATCAAAGTCTTAGATTCTGTGGTTAGCAGGGGTTTGTCCTCCTCCCTCCACCTTACGACGATATCTATTAGAGTAGAGGCATCGGGGAGACCCTCGCAGTTTCCTTATACTCTCCTGGTAGGGCTACTAGGAATGTCCTCACAGATTGTTTATGCTTCCCTAAGCTCATTGACTTGTTCACCCGTCGTATTGCTCTCGCTCAAATATGCTTTTGTTATCTCTGTATTTTGATCTCTCCCTTTTATTTCTCTTGAAGCATGTATATATATTTTGAAAGCAGCCTGGTAACGCAAGAGTAGTGAGTTTTGATTGAGCCTAACATCTTCATTTTCTGTGCTCTAACGTCTCCTCCAATGGCAAGGGGAAGGGGTGAGAGTCAGGTGTTGCCTATACATTTTAGAAGGGGTTGAGTATTCCACTAGTCCTTCAAATCGCCCGAGGAAGAAGGTGGGCAATGCATCAAAAAGCTTAGAAGGATATTCTTAAAAATAATAATGTATGACTGGTGAATGGGTCATGATGACTATGAGAGTGGTAATTACGACCGACTATGGGACATGACGACCATGGTGCTAAGGGTAGTATTTTCTGAGGTACATGGCATTCCACGAGTTAGGCAGTTTCTCCCCATCTTGGTTTATCAGCTTGTATGCATTTCTAGGGTAGGCAGCTATTATAACATAGGGTTCTTCCCAATTCAGCTTTAGTTTTCCTTTGGGATGAGCATGCTTAGAAGGCATGATTTTCTTCAAGACCAACTCTCCAATTTTGAAGGTTTACTCGAGGACTTTCTTATCGTAGGTTTTGGCCACTCTCCTTTAGTACACTTGCTCATGATCAGCTGCCCATAGACGTGTCTCATCGAGTTCTTCTAGCTCGGTGAGTAGGAAACTCTCCTCTCGTCTATGGATTACTGATCATCGAGTTGGATACGCAGGGATGGTACTTGTATTTCATATGTTAAGACTACCTCCATCCCATAGGTGAGGAGATAAGGAGTCTAGCCAGTGGTCGTGCGAATAGAAGTTCTGTAAGCCCAGAGTTCTTCAGGTAGTCGATTGGGCCAGTCAGCTCTATTGCTTGTCTCCACTATTCATTTTAGAATCTGGAATAATGTTTTATTCGTGGCCTCTACTTGTCCATTTCCTTGGGGATAGAACGGTGAAGAGTGGTGCAGATTAATGTCATATTTCTTGCATAGTTTCTTCATCTTTTCTATGATGAATTGTGGTCCATTGTCTATGACTAACATTCCGGGGACTCCAAACCTTGTGATAATGTTTCGAACGATAAACTTTATGAGCATTGAAGCGGTGATTTTGACATATGACTCTACTTCTGCCCACTTGGTGTGGTACTCGATTGCAGTGAGGATGAACGCGTGCTTGTGAGTGTTCCCTATATGTCCATGAAGGGTCCGATAATGTCGAAGGCCCACATTGAAAATGGCCATGGCGAGGTTATGGGATTCAATGCAACTGATGGGGATTTAATCAGTGCGATATACTCTTGACACTGCTTGCAGCATTGAACATATAGATGGAAATCTCTTGTCATTGTTGACCAGTAGTAGCCTTGTTGTATGATTTGGTCTGCGAGTCTCTGTTTACCAGTGTGGGTGCTGTAGGGACTAGCGTGTGCTTCCTGGATGATGTACTATCCTTCAACCGCTGTAACACATTGCAACAGTACTCCTTTGGTGAAGGCTTCTTTGTATAATGTCTCGGCCAGGATGAAGAACCAGTGGTCTTATGTTTAATCTTCGTCGCGTAAGGAGGGACGTATCGATATTTCAGGAAGTTCCATATGTCAAAGTACCAGCGCTGTCCATCGTCGGTGGGTGACTTCTCGAATCTGAAGGTGGCGATAGTGGCTACTTCCCTCTTGGGACTTTCCATGGTGGATGTTTCTTCTTGCTTCATGGTCTTCGGGAGGATGGGTAATTCCGATTTTTCTCTCCATGCCACTTCGTTTGCTGCCATGGTCAATTTCTCGATGAAGAAAGACTTGGTGCTTTGTCTGATCGATATCTGTATGACCGAGGCTAGCGTGGTGAGGGATTCTGTCATCTCATTCTCTAATCTCGGGATATTCATGAAGGAGATTCTTTCAAACTTTTTTATCAGGAATTGAGCTATTTCAAGGTATGACATCACTCTTCTCTCTTTGGTCTTCCACTCTCCAATGACTTGTGATATCACCAGCTTGGAGTCACCGATTGTCTTTAACTATTTGACGCCTAGTTGGAGTGTTGCTCGTAGTCCGACAATGAAGGTTTCATATTCTGCGACATTGTTGGTGACCGAGAAATCCAATTGAAAGGCTTTTGGTATATTGGGGCTTAGTAGGACTATCTCGATGCCTTTCCTTTTGTGGTTGAGAGCTCCATCGAAGTATAAGGTCCATGAGGTCTGTCAGGCTCTTCGTTGTAAATCGAGAGTAAGTTTTCATTGGGGAAGTTTATGCATACTGGGTCGCTGCTCGAAAGTGGAAGATTGGCGAGGTAATCGGTGATCGTCTACCCTTTGATTGACTTCTGTGTGACATAGGAGATGGTGAAATCTTATAGTAGCATATGCCAATGAGCGATTTTTCTGAATGTAGCGGGCTTCTCGAAGATGTACTTCAGAGGGTCCATGCATGCTAGTATAATTATTTTGTGTGCTCTAAAGTAGTGTCATAGTTTCGTTAAAGCCCACACTAGTGTCAGGCAAGTCTTCTCCATTATAGTGTATTTTTATTTGTACTTGACCATCGTCTTACGAGGTAGTAGATGGCCTTCTCTTTCTTTTCATCTTTGTCATGCTGGCCTAGGATTACCCCCATGGCTTTCTCATTGGCTGAGACGTAGAGGATCAGGGGTCTTCTGGGAACTAGTGGTGATAATATTGGAGGGTTGAGGAGGTATTTCTTGATGTTGTTGAAGGCTTGCTGGCACTGGTCATCCCATATGTACTCGGCTCCTCCTTTAAGTAGTCTGTAGAAAGGGTCACTTCCGTCTGAGTGGTAAGAGATAAACCTCCTAATGAATTACAGTCTCCCTAACAGACCTCATAATTTCTTAATATTGCAGAGAGGTGGCATCTCGAGAATGGCTTTGACTTTGATTGGATCGACTTTGATTCCTTGTTTGCTGACTATGAATCCTAGTAGTTTTTCAAAGGTTACTCTGAACACACATGTCTTTGGGTTCATCTTCAGTTGATACTTTTTGGATCATTGTAGTACGAGTCGGAGGGCTTCGACATGTCCCTCTCATGCTTGAGACTTTACTAGTATGTCATCGATGTAGACTTCTACACATTTGTGCATCATGTCATGAAAGATAGACATCATGGTGCGTTGATAAGTGGCTCATGTGTTCTTGAGCCTGAAAGGCATGACGACGTAACAATAAGTTCCCCATGGCATAGTGAAGGAAGTCTTCTCTTAGTCTAATTTTGCTAATCTAATCTGGTTGTATCCGAAGAAACCATCCATGAAAGATAGCATCTCATGTCCGGTAGTATTATTGACTAGAGTATCGATGTGTGAGAGTGGGAAGTCATCTTTTGGGCACGCCTGGTTGAGATTTTGGAAGTCGATGCACACCTATACTCTGTCATCTTACTTGGTGATAGGTACTATATTTAAGACCCACTTGGGATAGAGGACGACTCGAATGAATTTGCCTTGTGTAGCTTGTCGACTTCCTCTTTGATTTGTAGCGCTGTCTGTGGGTGCATTCTTCTGAGTTTCTACTTGACGAATTTCACATTGGGTTCTAGGACCAGACGATATTTTACTAAGCTCGGGTCCAGACCAGGCATGTCTTCGTAGGACCATGCAAAAGAGATGAGGTGGTCTTGAAGGAGTTGGATAATTTGTTGTCGTTCCTTGACAAGTTTCACATTGGGTTCTTGGACCAGATGATGTTTTACTAAGCTCGGGTCTAGACCAAGCATGTCTTCGTAGGACCATGCAAAAGAGCTGAGGTGGTCTTAAAGGAGTTGGATAATCTATTGTCGTTCCTTGGGGCTAAGCATTGCACTGATCAATAGCTTCTTGGGCTTATCCTCGATGCCGAAGTTGATTTCCTCTGTGGGCTCCACGGCGGCTTGAGTCTGCTCGTCGAAGCATTTGATGATCCATTGGAAGTCCTATGTCTCCTCATTGGGTTGTCCTTCTTCATTGTCATCTGTGAGCTCATACACTACAAAATCACTGCATTGGGAGGTTAGTTTTGTGAGAGGTAACCCTTCATCGGTGTAATTGATAATTGCAACATCCTTTGTAAGGTGTAGGTTGAGGCTGTTCATTCTTCTCTCTAAATCGCAAAGTATCTCTTCAGGTATGATGACTGGCTTGTTTTCCTGTTGGGATGCCCTACGCTTTCGTGAGGGGAGAGTAGCAGGGTTGCATCGAGTGGGCTCGATGTGCAACCTCGTGACATTGAATGTGGTGGTGTGTCTCTGTGCGAGTATATCAGTTGGTTCTTCTTTGGCTCCTTCGATGTAACCACTACTTGTAGCCTTAGGATAAGAGTTTGTCTGTTGGTCGATGAATGAGTCTGGGATAAAGGGCTCCCTCTCTTTTCTAAGATTTTCTAATATTTTTGAGTTTTCTATTTCTAGATTTTTAGGGGCTTTAGGATTTTCTATTTTTTGTATTTTCGATAATAAGTATGGTACAAGGTAAACTTCCTAGAGAGGAATCGATGGGGACACTTTTCCTAGTTGGGGAAGTGTGACGGTTGCTGAAGCCGTTCGCACGAGTCTTCGAATGACATGGACTCATTGTGAATTTGGCATTTTTTTTATAGCCCTCGTCGAGCGTGATCTTCTGGATGAGTGATGAAGGCGGTGGTTTGGTCGATGTTCTGGCTTCTTCTAACATGTTAATCTCCTCGTCTTCAAAGAGAGTTTGGAGGTTGTAGTCGTGTGATCTCTCGTCCTTAGAATTGGGCTGGAGATGTTCTTCTTGCTAAAGCTTGCCTTCTTCGGGTGGGCTCAACTAATGATTTTCTGGACTTGTGAGCTCTCTCCCTTGAACTACGTAGTATGATAGGATGAATATGCAAGCCTAACAGTGAGGCTGATATGGCTGAGAGATGCAAAGATATCTCCAAGGGCATTCCCATCCTTTAGGATCGGGGCTAGGGTTGCCATTGTAGATGCTTGATCCGTCTTCTTCGTCTGATATGCCTTGGAGGCCTTGCTCGGCCAACTCGAGTGTGGGGAGGTCTATCCAATAATCTTTGTCATCACTTAGTAGTGGTTGCCATTCTTCTTCTAATGATTTCTAGAATATTTGCAGCTGAGGTGTTTCTGGGGGATTGAAGGGAGTCTAACTCTAGCTCTTCTTCAATATGGATAGCGGCGATGTGAAAGTCTTCCTCGTCGGTTGACTCTTAGTCCTCTATGTGCGGCTCAGGTCCCGAAGAATCTTCTTTCTATAGTGGAGGATTCCTCAATCTTGAAGAAGGGTCCAACCCCTTTGAGTGGTCAATCTATATCATCGTCGCCTCGATTCAAGTTTGTCAAGTCAACAAAGGTGTTGGCCATCTGCTCAATCTCCGTTGCCTGTGGTTTGGTGAAGGACGCTTCCTTTCTTCTTGGTACATTGGCCTTATCTGTGGTTCCATAGACAAAATGGTCGTAGAGTGACCACTTAGGTGAGGTTGATAGGATGTCGGCTTATTTCTCATTTGATTGGTAGCCCAATTTTGTATGCTTGCGAACTTTCTTCAGGACGATTGGTCCTATGAGTCCTTATCTATTCTTGCCAAGTCCTATATGCGGGGTGTATCCTTGTTGATACATCAAGTCCCATCCTTTGGACGTGGTTGGGTTTATGTCATAAAGGAAAGCGAGGTTAGGGCCTGCTGCTCTCTTTATTAATGTTTGCTGACAAGTTGGGAGGAACGGGGGATGGGTAATTTCTGCTATTGATGTGTCATCAAGATTCTCCACCCTTTTGATGTGGCTAGTATTTAGCATAGAGTCATGTGTCGTTGGAATGCTTGACACATAGTTGATATCTATTTCTTTGAGAGGTGTGTCAGTGCATATTCTGACGATAGAATCTTCATGAGGGAACTTGACGCACTAGTGGCATGTAGACGCAATGGCCTTCGTAGATTCTATCCACTTTCTTCCTAGTATTAAGTTATAGGTGCTTGAGGAGTTAGAGATATGTAATGTGACGTCTTTGGTGACTGGTCCGAGGTGGACTTGTAACTTGATAGTACCTTTGACGAAGTGTCGAGAACCATCATAAGCAATGAGGGACAAGGACAAAGGCCTTATGTCTTGCTTGGTATATTCGAGTGTCTTGAGCATCGTTATGGGATAGATGTTAAGCCCTGCTCTTGTATCGAACAACTCATGGGGTACTGAGAACCCTCTGATTATAACCGTTAAGTATATAGGGGTCGAGCTTCTGTGCAGCTATTCTTTAAGCATATCAGCTTCAGTGAAAGTTAGTGTCGGAGGTTGAGCCATAACCAAAGTGATCTCGTGTAGCTCATTTAAAGTGGTATCTTCATTCACCTGTGTCTCGTCCAGCGTCTCTATTAACAGTCGGTGGTTCTCCGACGATTTCTTGATGACCTCAAGTATTGATATCTGTGTTGGTACCTTCCCATGGTGCCGAAGAAGGTCATATTCCTGGCCTGTCTCTAGGGTTGGCTCCTTGCTAGGCCGGTGGGCTTTGTTAACATTCGGTTGAGGTTGTTGAGGGGCCAATTCTGACATTGGAGGCGAAGGGATTACATGAGGTGGAGGAGGAAGGTTTACTCCTTGTTCCCTTGCTATTTTATCTGATGGTTGAGCGCCGATGTTTTGCTTCTCTCAGGGGAATGGTGGAGATGGGTAATTGGTACCTGATTTTAGGATCGAGCATGTCGGCTGTTGACCCTGAAACCTTGACATGACTGACTTCGACGAACTCACTGCAGCGCTTTTTGTGAATGGAGTGAAGTTTGAAGAAGGGATACACAATGGAGCTATGCCATTTCATGGCGGGGGATACTGGGTGTAGTCTTCCTCTTCTAAAAAGGTGGAGATTAGCGCCTCCTCCTTGCTGGGTTCTTCCTTTCATTGACTTATCTTTGCATTTGGCTGATGTTCCATCGCAATCTCATGCCCTCGACTTGAAGTGTTTTGGGAGAGGCTATCCACCCATGCCACGATTTGGTCCGTAGTTTGAAGGACATTGTCTTCATTCTCATGCTCGGAGTCACATAGGAGAAGCGGTAGTGGAGTTGTCTCAGAGTTTGGAGGTGTAGAGGGTTCCGCAGGTTGAAAGTTTGGATTTCGTGCTTTTAATGACTGGACTCGAATTTGAGTGAAGGATGGATAGGGCAGAGGATTTGGAGGAGCAATCTTGGTGATCGGGGATGAAGGATGTGGGCAAGTGATGAGAGGCCTCGGGGGATTACTTTGATGGGCTGGAGTGTCTGAAGGACTGACATAGGTGATGAGGGTAGAAGAGAAAAGAGGGAATCGACTCGGGAGATCCACTATAGTGGTGTGAGCGACTGTCCCTTGGTTGTGATTAGGCATGGGATTATTGACGATCCCTAAGTTTTATGGTGGCTGATTGTTGTTTTGGTTAGAATTTTGGAGGGATTCCTAGTCAATCTAGTTTCGATCATTCATGTCATATATCATATCCCATAAAATCTAGCAGTCTTCCAAATTATATCTTGCGCATCAATGAAAAGCATAGAACTTACTGTAATTAAGGTTGGCGGGCGAGGGTCGCGCTCATTCCGTGGGAATCGTAAAAATTTTGATCACTAAGAAGGCAAAATATGTTGGGAATGGTGTCAGGCAATGGGGGATAGTGATCGCATTTAGGTTGGTAAGGGCCACTGGTTTGCTGGTTGAAGTTCTGAGGCAAGAGAACATTGTTATAGCTCTGAGGGTTGGCTGGCAATTTCGAGCGGCATTCTGGTTCTGGTAGGCATTTTGGTTAGAGTATTAATTTTGATTTTGGAACTGGTTCTTATTCCGATTGAGGTACCACTGTTGATTCTGGTTCTGGTATTAACTTTGACTGGGATTCCTCTGTTGGTAATTTTCATTTTTAGAACTTTGACCCTGGTTGGCAACTGTATTGATTTGCTTAGAGCTGGAGGCTTTCTTGCTCTTTTTTTGACTTTGAGTCGCTGAAAGCAGCGACTTTCGATGCTACTAATGAAAAGGCGAGGTCTCCCCCTTTTATATGTCGCTCGCTGGATGCGGTTTGCGCACATGTGAAGGGTAGCGAAGTCCGAGCAATCGCTTATAATAAGAGCGCTTCGGAGAGGCTGTTTGACGTTGTCTATGATAATGTCGATTGCATTTTTTCCTTCATCTGGCTTTCGGTGCGGGCCACAAGTTTCCTCCAGTGTGCTACAAAATCTATAAAATCTTCATCAGGTTCTTGCTTCGTCGTCATTAGGTCATTAAGACTAACCACTTCTTGTATTAGGTGCTTATATTAGTCTAAAAATTGTCCGGCCAGATTGTTGAACATGTCAAACTTGTGAAGTGGGAGTCCAACGAACCAATAGAGAGCTTCCCCTTCGAATGACCTCTAGAAGTAGTGTATCAACAGTCCTTGATTATCATGAACGGGTCGACAATCGTTGCAGAACAATGCCAGATGGAGATTCGGATTCCCTGTGCTGTTGTACTTGCTAAACTTTTGGGGTTTGAATCCCATAAGTAAGTTAAACTAGAGATCTCAATAGAAACTATCAAACCTGAATGATAAGCTAGGGCGATTTCTCTTGGCCATGTATTCGTTGAGCATGGGAGATCCTCTACTATTACCGTGGTGTCTTTTTGAGTAGTTCGGGGGTGAACCCTATTTTGGCGATCATCGTCGAAAAGGGTGTGGGCAGCCCACCCTAGCAGCGATGTGTGGGCTGATATCGTGCTTGGCATAGGTGGTGACGTCTCCCCATTTTATCGTTCTCATTCTTCCTTGTCTTGCTGCTCTTTGACAGTCTTGTATGCGATAACCATGCCTCAGAGCAATTTTTCGGCTTTGTTGCCTCCATGTTATCGGGTAGTGAAATTCTGCCCGATACTATTATCTTTCCCACAATGGTTGTTGCTAGTACTCGGAGAAGTGAAGGTGTTTTCTTGATCGCCGACCATGTTAATTTTGGGGTGACATGGGGGTGAATTGTAGGACTATTCAGCATCGTATATAGGGTTATCATGGTATCCCCATAATGGCGGATTATCGATGCAGGTCAAGGTTTATTTTACGTATCCCCGATATTTCTAACCTTTGGTAGATACTCATAAACCCTCGGGGAGCTCTCAAGAGGGTGAGCATGTGTAGCGAAGTACATGATTGAACTTGAATGCTCGATAGATAGTGACATGCTTGAACATGAATGCTTGATTGACAATGGCGTGCTCGATAAACGGTGACATGCTTGAACTTGAATGATTGACAGATAGTGACATACTTCAACATGAATGCTAATTAGAAATGGACACGCTTGGACATAAATGCTTAATAGACAATGACATGCTCGTTAAATATTGACATGCTTAAACATGAATGCTTGATAGATAATGATATGCTTGAACATGAATGCTCGATAGACAGTCATATGCATGAACAAGAATGCTCGATAGACAATGACATACCTAAACTTGAATACTCGATTGACAGTGACATGTAATAAATACTCGATAGACAGTATCATGCTTGGACATGAATGCTCAATAGACAGTGAAATTCTTGAACATGAATGCTCGATAGACAATGACATGCTTGAACATGAATGCTCAATAGACAGTGATGGGCTTGAACATGAATGCTTGATAGACAGTGACATGCTTGAACACGAATGCTCGATAGATAGTGATGTTCTTGAATATTAATGCACGATAGATAGTGCTGTGCTTGAATATTAATGCTCGATAGACATTGTCATGCTTGAATACAAATGCTCGATAGACAGTGACATGCTTGATAGACAGTGACACCCTTAAACTAGAATGCTCAGTAGACAGTGAGATGCTTGAACATGAATGCTCGATAGGCAGTGACAAGTTTGAATAAAAATTTTTGATAGATAGTGACATGCTTGAATATTAATGCTCGATAGACAGTGTCATGATTGAACATAAATGCTCGATAGACAGTGACATGCTTTAACATGAATGCTTGATAGACAGGAATGCGCTTAAGCATGAATGCCCGATAGACAGTGAGATGCTTGAACATGAAAGCTCAATATATAATGATGTGCTTGAATATTAATGCTCAATAGACTGTTTCATGCTTTAATATGATTGCCCGATAGATAGTGATGTTCTTGGACATGAATGCTTGATAGATTGTGACATGCTTGAAAGACAGTGACATGCTTGAACATGAATGCTCAATAGATAGTGATACGATTGAACATGAATACATGACAGACAGTGATATGCTTTAACGTGACTACTGGATAGATAGTTACATGCTTGAACATGAATGCTCGATAGACAGTGAAGTGCTCGATAAACAGTGATAGGCTTGAAGATGAATTTTTGATTGATAGTGACAGGATTGAACTTGAATGCTTGCTAGATAGTGACATGCTTGAAAATTAATGCCAGATAGGCAGTGACATAACTGAACATGAATGCTCGATAGACAATGACATGCATGAAAAAGAATGCTCGATAGACAGCGACATGCTTGGAGAAGAATGCTCGATAGATAGTGACATGCTTGAGCTTGAATGCCTGATAGACAGTGACATGCTTGAACTTGAATGCAAGATAGACAGTGAAAAGCTTGAACAAGAATGCTTGATAGATAGTGATGAGCTTGAATGTAAATGCTCGATTGACAGTGTCATGCCTGAATGTGATTGCTCGATAGACAGTGACATGCTTGAACATGAATGCTCGATAGACTGTGACATGCATGAACATGAATGCTTGGTAGACAGTGACATGCTAGAACATCAATGCTAGATAGATAGTGACATGCTCGATAAATAGTGACATTCTTAACCCTAAATGCTCAGTAGATAGTGACATGATTGAACATGAATGCTCAAGATATGGTGACATGCTTGAACATGAATGCCTGATTGACAGTGACATGCTTAAACATGAATGCTCGATTGACAGTGACATGCTTGAACATTAATGCATGATAGATAGTGACATGCTTGATAGATAGTGACGCTCTTGAAATTGAATGCTCGATAGAATGTGAGCTGCTTGAACTTGAATGCTGGATAGATAGTGACATGCTTGAACGTGACTGCACGATAGACTGTGTCAGGCTCTAAAATAAACGCTCGATAGATAGTGACAAGATTTAACATGAATGCTCGTTAGATAGTGACATGATTGAACATGAATGCTCGATAGACAGTAACATTCTTGGGCATGAATGCTTGTTAGATAGTGACATGATTGAACCTGAATGCTTGATAGACAGGGACATGCTTGAAAATAAATTCTCGATACAGTGCCATGCTTGAAGATGAAAGCTCGATAGATTGTTACAGGCTTGTACTTGAATGCTCAATTGATAGTGATAGGCTTGAATGTAAATGCTCGATAGACAGTGACATGCTTGAACAGGAATGCTCGATAGATAGTGACATGCTTGAATAGAAATGCCCGATAGATAGTGTCATGCTTGAATTTGATTGCTCGATAGACAGTGACATGCTTGAACATGAATGCTCGATAGACAGTGGCATGCTCGTCAAATAGTGACATGCTTAAACATGAATGCTTGATAGATAATGGCATGCTTGAACATGAATGTACGATAGACAGTGACATGCATGAACATTAATGCTTGATAGACAGTGACATGCTTAAACAAGAATGCTCGATAGACAGTGACATGCTTGAATATGAATGCTCGATAGACAGTGACATTGTCGATAAATAGTTATAAGCTTGAACATTAATGCACGATTAATAGTGACATGAGTGAACATAAATGCTCGATAGATAGTGACAAACTTCAAAATGAATGCTCGATAGATAGTGACATGGCCTAATATGAATGCTCGATAGATAGTGACATGCTTAAATAAGAATGCCCGATAGACAATGACATGCTTGAAGTAGAATGCTTGATAGATAGTGACATGCTTGAAATTGAATGCTTGATTAACAGTGACATGCTTGAACTTGAATGCTCGATATACAGTGACATGCTTGAATAGGAATGCTCGATATATAGTGATGCGCTTGAATATAAAAGCTCGAAAGACTGTCATGCATGAATATGATTGCTCGATAGACAGGGACATGATTGATCATGAATGCTCCATAGATAGTGACAAACATGAACATGAATGCTCGATAGATAGTGAGATGATTGAAAATGAATACTCGATAGATACTGACATGATAGAACATAAATGCTCGATAGATAGTGACATGATTGAACTTGAATGCTAAATAGATTTTGACTTGCTTGAACATTAATGCTTGATTGACAGTGATGTGCTCGATAAACTGTGACATGCTTTAACTTCAATGCTCGACAGATAGTGACATGCTTCAACATGAATGCTCGTTAGAAATGGACATGCTTGGACATAAATTTTCGATAGACAGTGACATGCTCGATATACAGTGACATGCTTAAACTTGAATGCTCGATTGACAGTGGCATGATATAAATGCTCGATAGGCAGTGTCATGCTTGAACATGAATGCTCAATAGACAATGACATGCTTGAACATGAATGATTGGAAGACTGTGACATGCTTGAATATGAATGCTGAATAGACAGTGACAGGCTTGAACATGAATGCTTGATGGACTATGACTTGCTTGAACATGAATGCTCGATAATGTAGACACCCAAATTTGGCCCAAGGCCTAATCAAAATACATTTCGAGAGAGGCATACTTCCGAGCTTTCGATGGCATGTATCAAGACCCTTAGGAACCTTTCCGAAACCTTGGGAACCATCTCAAACCTTTAGAACCCACTCCGAACCTAAACTAAACCTTCTCAGGCAATGGTTGAAGAGGGGTGCATAGGGAATGTCTAAGATCTTCTACTATAATCAAATCATATACCATTGAAAAGTAGAAGTCTCCAGCTTTCCAACAAGCCAAGACTCACCCCAATCGGAGTTGCACGCTGAAAGATATTGCATTTCAAAGTTTGAGACAAATTTGAGGTTTTGAGGTGGGGACCCCTAGGGTTTTGAAACAAGTAATACTTACGCTAGGCCGTTTCTCCCAAGAAATGGCCTGGCGCAAATAATAGTTGCGCCAAGCACAAGTGGGTCACACCTCGGATAGTCAACTTTCCAAACCCATCTTTGAGACTTTTTACTGTACATAAGCTTGGTGCTACTATTAGTTGTGCCAGGCTTAGCTACAGTATCCTTGGTTTTCTGCTCAAATTTTGAGATTGGGGTTTGACTTATTAACCATCTTGATCCCCTAGGTGTGTTTTGCTTGTTCTGTTGCACCCATTCCTATTCTATTTACAACCCTTTGAGTGACTTAAAGCTCTAACCTATCATCCACCAGTGGAGCTAGTTTTCACACCTTTGAAGGCTCTAAAAATCCTAGGAAACCTTAGATGACTTGATTACCTAATTCCTAAACCTACTTAGCCTCTAAACACCCTCCTAACCTCTCCTTTTTCTACAAATAGAGAGGCACCCCTCCCTTTGAAGGGGCTTCAATTTTTGGAAAAAAAAAGGAGATTAAGAACTCCCTCTCTCTCTCTCTCTCCCCTTTAGTGCCCTTTTGCATACAAATTTTAGAACTTCAAACCTTCCCTTAGATCATGCCTTTCATTAAAAACCTCTTATTTTAGGTGTGTGCTACCCCGTAGCCTTCCCTCTCCATCTCTTAGCTATCAGTCCCTAAGAGCTAGAACCCCAGTTCTAACCATACAAGCCATTGGAAGCTCATTGAAGCACGTCTATGAAAGGTCCACAGTGGTGCAACAAGTGCCCGAGAGCTCCGGCTCTCCCCTCTATTCCTCTACCTTCTCGCTTCTTTCTCTATCCTTATATTTGTGCCATTACACTATCGAAATTTTGGTAGGAACGGAGGGGCATACAAGCCAAATAGGATCTTAGTACCTTAAAGACAAGAGGAAGGGCTTTTTGCTTCTTCATTTTTATTTTTATTTTGGCCATAAGTAGAGACCGCATTAAGCAGGTTGATCGGGTGCCTAACACCTTCCCGATCGATAACCGAAGCCCCTACCCAAGAGCCTTTGGTGTAGTCCGGTGATTCAGAGTTATATTTGTGGCACTTCGGTGCTTATAAAATTGATTTGAGTTTTTCGAGACACTGAAAGCTCCGGGTGGCGACTCTAATATTTTTTAGGAGAGTGTGCAGCATCGCGACGAGATCGTCACGATTCCTACTATTGCACAGATGGCGACTCTGCTGGGGAGTAGCTAGTAGAGCTTCCTCTTTGAATTTGGCCTTTTATTTTTGATTTTACTAATCTTTTTGCTATTTTTTTTGTTTTTACTCACCCCTACGATTACGTCATTTTACTTGCCCCTACTTTTACGTCATTAACGAGCCTTAGCCGATTGGTGGGCCTACTTGTGCACCGCATTTAAATTCCTTTACTTTTCAGTCATTTTGGTGCCTTACCCGATTGGTGGGCCTACTTGCGCTTTGCATTTAATTTTCTTTATATTTTCGTCATTTAAAGCGCCTTAGCCGATTGGCGGGCCTACATGCGCATTTAATTTCTACAAACATATACTATCAATGGACGCCGGCCCGTAGAGGCGGCACGGGACCATCACCCCTAGTCTTTGAACTTTAAGAAAACTCCCATAAAATCAAAAAATTAAAATTGAACCAACAAGGGGAACTTAATCAATTTTTGCGGGGTATATTTTTAATGGTTGGGTTTTTCTAGGCATACATATAACCTCACGGTTCTTAGTACGGCGGCAGCCCCTAGTGGTGATGATCCAGAAAAGTTTCAGCCCACCTAGTACCTGAGAGAGCGGTTGCGCTGGAGGTATATCAAGTGGGTAACCTTCTTGTTGCTTAGCCTAAAACATGGGAAGTGAGTGTTGGAATTATTTCAGATGCTTGCCGCTAACTTTATTTGAAAACAGTGATAAGAATGTGTTAGTAAAAATAATTCAAAGGTGGATTGAAAAACACAAAATAGCAAGTCTAAAAAATACACAGTCCTGCAAGATACAGGGTCCATTGTAGCAAGTTTTGATAAGTAAGAGTTTGTCCCACAGAGAAATTGATCTAGAGCCCAAAATGGGCTATAATAGTAGGCCTCCAGATCTGGCTACAGATCTGATAATCCTAAGGAAAGGGAGTTGGGTGTCACGACTACACTAAATTAATCCTAAAAACAGAGAAATAGAATGTAGGCCTATCTTAAAGAAAGAGTTTAGAAGAAGATGGTGGTAGTGTGTGCCAAAATAAAATACAAAAATTATGAGAAGTAAGTAGGTTAAGCTAGAGTTAATGATATAGTAATGTAACTCAGATTTAGTCTGTCTTTGCAGTGCTCCTTGATGAGACGCTATTAATAGCCTCAACAAGGTATAAGCTCCTAGTTTAACTCATGCCATATGGGGCGCTCTTAGGGCTATACTCTGTCCACTATAATGGTCACAGGGTATCCGATAGAGTCTGTCAAATCTCATTAGTTAAATCAGAAATTTGCTATTCTAATCTAGAAGAGTGGACTGATCATTTCCACAACCACTAAACTAGCTCTAGCCATGAATACGATTACAACACTACGTAATGCCAGTGCTACAAGCTCCCCAGATCTGTGTATAGACCTGGCTGACATCCATAGGTATTCCAACCCATAAGATCCTAAGTGCTTTGCTAAGGCTTACTGCTCACTAGTGCCCGCAAAAAGGACCATGCAACAGGTTGAATAAGGCCTTTAGCTCAGTTGGTCATTGCTACAAACAATCTGTAATGACTCAGCCTCAAGCTATAATTACTACAAGAGATCAGATCTAACATCTGATATCGATTAGGTAGAACAGAGGGGAGCCAGTTACTATACAAACCTTCTCACAAGGCTTTAGAAGCTCATGTGTAGGGGAGAAGAATCCTTCTCAAACATGTGGATGAACACAACCTTAGGGCTATACTCTATCCACTTGAATGGTCATAGGGTATCCCATTTGTCTGTCCATCCCACAGAGGCCTGAGAAAGAATATGAAAACTGCTGCAACCACCATGGTCTGCAGGCCTCCGAGCTCCCTGGATCTCATTACAGATCCAACATTGCTTTCCATGTGTCCATCAAACCAAGGGAAATCAAATGGTAAACAATAGACCTACTAGAAACTCAATGGGCTAGTCCCAAATACATTGATCCTATAGACATCTAAAGAAACCATAAGATCTATAGATTTGATTAAACATTAAAACAGCAGTTAATTGATAATAGCAAAACTTACAATGAACTGTCTCCTGGTTACAACCCATACACAGCTGCTCATCCAAGATCCCAATGTATACAAAAATCTATTACAAGACTAAAATAAAGCTAGACCTAGCTGCTTATAGGGGGATTAGCCAGCAAGTGCTGAGCTAAGAGAGAAGATAATGAGGAAAAAGAGGTGATCAAACCCTAATCCTAGCCTGCTAGAGCTCTCAGCTGGCAGAGGATGAAGGAAAGATGAAAATAATAAGCTCTAAGTACAGCTTATATACTCTGTCAAAATGACCTTGGCTTTAAAGAGATTAACCCTAATTTTTCTAGCAGACATGGCACTGTTACAATCCTTGAATGCCTCGAGATGTGCGCTTTGAAATCCATGCCTCGAGAAGTGTGTCCTAGCCTTGGGAAATTCCCAAAAGGTCCCTGAGTTAAACTAAGAAGTGGAGAGCCTGCACTTCGTGGGGCTGACATCTATTTTAGTTTACTCGCACAGTTTCTTTGCTTTCGCGGAGTTGCCTTTGGCTGATAAGAAGGGCTCGTTCGCATAGTAAACCTTTAGTGAATCGCGTAGTAGCTTCGCATCGCAATGCTGTCACGGAGATAATCTGGAGAGCCAGGGTGTTTCGCACAGTAGAGCTTTAGGAGCTCTCTCTCTTGCTAAGTACTCACGCAGGTGGGCTCCTGCACTCGCGTAGTAATTTGTAAGGCTTCAGAGTGTACAAGATCTGCGTGAGGGGAATTTTGGGTGTCTCTCTCTTCTAGGGCCACGCTAGAACTCCTCGAGGTGACTTTTTGTTCTCTATGCATATGGACTCGCTAGGTTCTCTACGCGGTTGCTTTGAGCTTGATCTCCGTGAGAGCTTCACGACCACGAATTTTGAAGGTTTTACACTACGAGATCTTCGTGATGTTTGTACAACTCTCCTCTTGACTGTGTGGTCTATCTGCGTGAGAGCTTATTCCACTGCATCTTTAGCTTCGCGAGGAGGCTTCTCAACTCTATGAGGTCTATTTCTTGGCACTCTGCTGCACTACACATGCTGTTGTTGTAGCATCCTTCCTTCTCAACTGACTACAGTCATCTACTAGACTTTAGGTCAGTGATGATCAGTAACAATGAGTTAGCATGGTGAGCACTACCAAGGTGTTCCATTAGGCTTTGGCTTTGTTGTCATCTTTGCTTGTATTTTCTCTCTTTTGGGCTAAAAGGTAAGGAGTTTGTATTAAGCTGCACATTTTATTACTAATTGTAAAATATACTTAACAAAGGATTATTAGTGGGCTTCAAGGTCCATCAAAGGCTAGGTTAAGAGGTGAAAAGTGATACTTTTCAGTGCATAACACACCCCCAAATCTAATCTTTGCTAGTCCTTGAGCAAGGGAAAAATTAAAACAACTACTCTAAGAATTGAAATGCCATTTTCATAGGGAGCACGGATACATTTAGCATATGTACCAAGCCTTTTAAACCCCTAGGTGAACTCTAGTGGAGGAGTGAAGTCTCCTGAGGGTTTTCAGTGAAGATACCCACAAACTTCTCAATGAAATAGTTAATAAAGGTGCAATATTCTCAGGTCACCTGTCAAGAAATAGAGCATCAGTTCACCTTTGATTCAATAAAAATGTGAGGAATTTGGACATGAAAAGCACAGACATTTAATCATCACAAACTCTACCTGAGTGCACAACATTTCCAATTATCTCACAACAAGGGGAACAACACAACAACACATGTATATCAGCACTGAGCTCGTCATTAATTCAAAAATCAAGTTATAGGCTATGCCTAATATATTCAACATCAGACCCAATGCTCACCAGGGCATACTCTCATAAGGGACCTTGAGGGTTTTATTTTCTCTCAAGCTCAAGAG
This sequence comes from Chloranthus sessilifolius, assembly GCA_021018995.1. Taxonomy (NCBI): domain Eukaryota; kingdom Viridiplantae; phylum Streptophyta; class Magnoliopsida; order Chloranthales; family Chloranthaceae; genus Chloranthus; species Chloranthus sessilifolius. The sequence continues at coordinate 80,906,219 of CM037591.1, forward strand.
TAGCTACAGCCCCCAAATGGGTCTGTAAGCATGAACATAGGCAAAGCACCTAAGTCCTGGCATTATTGGCATATCCTCTCCATAGATTGGACAACTCCTTGTCTCTTCATGATAGCTCATTTAACTTTGGATCACAAGGTCTTTAGCTGGGTAGTGATGTGGCTTATGGAGTGGGTTATAAAGAATGGAAGGTTGAAAAGGGGTTCAAAATTGAGAAATCAGTAAGTGAAGGAGGTGATTCATGACTTTACCCATTTGTAGTTCAGTCCCTTTCATTCTCTTTCAAAATTTTCAGGCTTGAAGTGGCTAGCTTCTCCTCTTCATTTTGATTTTTCCAATGAACTGTTTCTCTTGACTCCTCTCTCACTCCTCTTCATTATTATTTTTCTTTCTTTTCTTGCATTTTCCTTTATGTTTTTGTTTTTATTTTTGTGTTTGTGACTTGCCACCTCTTTCCTCAGCTGCTATACTGCTCAACTTTAGGTATCTCTTCTCCATTCACCCAATGTTGACCCTATCTTGTCCATCTTCAGCTCCTTCTCCTTTACCTTCCGAATTCATAGAGTGAGGGTAGGTTTGAGTCAGGTCCATAGGTTCAGGTGCAAGTACTTAGGTGTATTTTAAAGAAAATTAGAAATTAAGGCTCAACGGGTGTGTGCACAAGGGCAGTTGATTAGGATTTGGTCTGTTTAAGCTCAAACTGTCCAAGAGAAGGCCTTGATCCTTTCCTAGGTTTCATGAGTGCTGTCAATTGTTTCAACTTGGAGGTGCCTAACTTCTAGTGAGGGCATTGCCTTAGCCAGTCCTTAGACGTAGTAGAATTGCCTCAGTCACTCCTCAAAGTTAAAATTTAAAATCTTGTAATGCTTGAAGGTCTACAAAATTTTAAATTTCTTATTTATCTGATGATCCTTAGGTGAACATGGTTCTGTTTCTGTCTTACTCACTTGAATCTGCTGCACTTAGGGTAACTATTTCATTGGCAGAATCTATCACACCCCAAACCTATGAGTAGTGTCCTCACTAATTCAAAGGTGAGAGTTATAGCAGATATAAAACCTAGAAATTAACAAAACAGAAACTACAAAAGAGAAAAAAAGAACACACAAAAATAAACAAGGAATTACGCACACGTATAAGCAAAATAGTGACAGATTATCGAGAAAGGAGATTTTATTATAGATACAAAAGTAAACATATTACAAAAAGATAGAAAATTATAAACCTAAGAACAATCTAAGCAAAATATTCTATCAAACAAAATGGTTCTTCCTCTTCGCTCAGGGACATCCTCAACCTGCTGTGGAAGAGGAACTGTAAGCCAGGAGGAGGAGGGAGACGAGGATCATGGAGCTGGATGTTGAGCAGGTGGTGGGGGGTTTGAAAAAGATGGTGGGGGAGAGGCAGGTGGTTCAATTTTTTGCTTCTTCTTTCCCTTCTCCTTTTTCTTCTCCTCCTTGGCCAGGATCATCTGGACCTCTTCGTACTCATCCCAAAGAAATCGAAGTGGGTCCGGTTCCTTAGGCAGAGGGGGGGCCAACCACATTGGATAGAATTTGTTTGCGAACTCGGTGGATTTATCATTTGCTATGGTTATGAGTAAGGAGGGACTACTAAGGTTAGAGGAGAATGGGTGAGATGAAAACGAACTATCCCTGTATTTAAAGTACTTGGATGGTGGAATACGGATAGGCACCTTAACTTTCGTCTCTTTTCGAGCGTGACAATAAATTGTGACTATTCTGGGAATGATAAATTGCACAACCTATTTGGGGAACGAGAGCTCACAATAAATGGTGGTCTAATTTTGGCACTGGGAATTAAGGCAATCCCGCGTATCACGGAATTTTCCTAAGTGCTCGCGAAGTAGAATTCTCGCGTAGTACAGATGTACCTCCACGAGAAGGATAATCACACAGAAGCAAATAGCTCCGCGAGTACAAAATAAAAACATTGTGTGCCTCACAAAGTTATTTCTCGGAGTAGACGGTGGGATTGAGCACGCGAAGTCATCTTTGATTTCTCGCGCAACTTAGCTGAGGATCTCTACGAAGAACATCCATTCGGAGGTTCAGAGGTCTCACACAATAGAATGTTTTGAAATTTACAATTCGCACCCCTATGACTCTGCGAGAAAGTGGTAAAATGGCCCGCGACAGTGAAAATTAGGCCATTCAACCCTGCGAGAAACCAACAGGCAATCTCTTTACACTATTTGTGCTCAGACCTGTGCTTGCACAATGTCTTGCACCCATTCAAGGGCCATCAGTACCAACCCTTCACTTGTATTCCTTTTCCAAATAATAATAACCTCCCTAATACTAGCATAGGCATAGCAAAAATTCCAAATGATAAAGGACCTTGATGAAAATAGATTATAAACAATTGTAGTGCTAGTACTTTGCTCACACTTCAACAAGAAGTATCATACATCTCCTATGTTAATGACAGAAATGAACAATACTGAGACTAAAACCTATAAAGCGATTGAAAATAAACCAGCACACAAAATAGAACTAAACAAACACACACAACAGATATGGCACACATAATACAAAGCTGTGGATCACTGATCAGTGAGAGGTTCATGTAGGTGAATGGCCTGAGGAAGCTCCACTGGTTGTTCTACATAAATCTTGAGCCTCTGACCATTTACTTTCATGATCTGACCTGACTAGATTTCAGTTTCCTTGGAAATTTAAGTCTGGAGTTAAAAAGCCAAACCTTGGTGTCAGCAATGAAGTCCTTCCTTAACAGCTTCTTGTCAAAGAATGCTTTTGATCTCTCCTTGTACATTCTGGCATTGGCATAAGCTTCTAGCCTCATTTCATCAAGTTCTGCCATTTGCAACTTTCTGTAAGAACCAGCAGCAGTTAGATCTACATTCATTACTTTGATAGCCCAATAGGCTCTATGGTCTAACTCCATAGGTAGGTGGCAGGCCTTCCCATACACCGGCCTAAATGGGGACATGCCAATAGGAGTCTTATAGGCAGTCCTATAAGCCCACAAAGCATCATTAAGCTTTGGTGCCCAATCCTTCCTATCAGTCCTCACAGTCTTCTCCAGAATATGCTTAATCTCTCTATTGGAAATTTCAACTTGTCCACTGGTCTGTGGGTGGTAGGAAGTTACAATTCTGTGTGTAACAGAATACCTTTTGAGCAGGTTCTCGAAAGGTTTGTTACAGAAGTGGCTCCCCCCATCACTGATAATAGCTCTGGGGATACCAAATTGTGAGAAGATATTGTCCTTCAAGAATTTAAGGACAACTGTGTGGTCATTAGTCTTTGTGGCAATGACTTCTACCCATTTGGACACATAGTCCACTGCCACAAGTATGTATTTCATTTCCATAGATGAAGGAAAGGGGCCCATAAAATAAATGCCCCAGATGTAAAAAAGTTCTACAACTAGGATGGGCTGTAATGGCATGGAGTCTCTCTTAGAAATGCATCCCATCCTTTGACATCTCTCACATGCCTTGCAATGCAAGTTTACATCTCTGAACAAAGAAGGCCAATACAAACTTCATTGGAGCACTTTTGCTGCAGTCTTTTTGTCACTGAAATGACCTCCACAGGCTTGCTCATGGCACATTGAAAGAACGTCGTGGAAGTCATTTTCAGGCACACACCTCCTTATGACTTGGTCTGCATAATGCTTGTAAAGGTATGGATCCTCCCACAAAAATTGTCTAACCTGAGAGAAGAATAGGTCTTTGTCCACTTTAGACCAGTATGGAGGGATCCTACCAGCAGCAAGAAAATTGATAATGTGTACAAACCAGGGCACACTAGACTGCACAACAAAAAGCTGTTCATTGGGGAACAACTCATTAACAGGTGTTGCTACACATTCTTCCAAGATAATTCTAGAGAGGTGGTCAGCCACCACATTCTCAACTCCCTTCTTGTCTTTGATCTAAAGATTAAACTCTTATAAGAGGAGAATCCATCTGATCAACCTAGGCTTTGCATCCTTCTTAGCCAATAGGTATTTTAGGGCTGAGTGATCAGTAAAAACTACAATCTTAGACTCTAACAAGTCGGGTCTAAACTTGTCCACAACAAACACTACTACAAGCAGCTCCTTCTCAGTTGTAGTGTAGTTTAGCTGAGCTTCAACTAGTGTTCTGCTGGCATAATAGATCACTACAGGCAGCTTATCTTTCCTCTGTCCTAAGACAACACCTATGATCAAGTTTGATGTATCACACATCAGCTCAAAGGGGAGTGAGTAATCTGGGGCCTGGATTACAGGGGCAATGGTGAGGCACTTCTTCAAAGCCTCAAAGGCCTCAAGGCATTCAACAGAAAATAAAAATGGCACATCTTGGCAGAGCAGGTGACACAATGGTTTGGCAATCTTGCTGAAGTCCTTGATGAACCTCCTATAGAATCCAACTTGTCCTAAAAAGGATCTGATCTGCTTGAATGTCCTGGGTGGGGGAAGATGTGAAATCAGGTCCACCTTAGCCTTGTCAACCTCTATTCCCTTGTGAGAAACTGTATGGCCTAATACAATACCTTGTGTCACCATAAAGTGACTATTTTCCCAGCTTAGGACCAAGTGGGTCTCCTCACATCTTTGCAAAACTTTTTCAAGGTGGACTAGACACTGGCTAAAGCTATCTCTTAACACAGAGAAATCATCCATGAAGATTTCCAGGAATTTGTCAATCATATAAAAAAAAATTGCATACATGCACCTCTAAAAAGTGGCTGGGGCATTGCACAGTCCAAAAGGCATCCTTCTGTAAGCAAAGGTGCCAAAGGGATATGTGAAAGTAGTTTTCTCCTGGTCTTGAGGATCCACAGGGATTTGGTTATACCTTGAATATCCATCAAGAAAATAATAGTATGCCTTTCCAGCCAACTTGTCTAGAATTTGGTCAGTAAAAGGAAGGGGGAAATGGTCTTTTCTGGTTTTGGAGTTGAGTTTCCTATAATCAATGCACACCCTCCAGCCAGTGGTCTCTCTGGCTGGCATCAACTCCCCAGAATCCGAAGCAACCACTGTGATGCCTGACTTTTTAGGTACTACCTGGATAGGTGACACCCATTTAGAATCTGAAATGGGGTAAATCACCCCTGCATCCAACAGTTTCACTATTTCTTTAAGTACCACCTCCTGCATGTGAGAATTTAATTTCCTCTGTATCTCCCTTGAGGGTTTTGCACCCTCATCCAGGTGAATCTTGTGCATGCAAACTGAGGCATCATGCCTCCAAGGTGAGTTATTGTCCACCCAATTGCTTTCTTGTGCTTCATAAGGACATTCAATAATTCCTCCTCCTGCTCACAAGTAAGAGAGGAGGAGATAATCACGGGAAGCTTGTTATCTTGTCCCAAGAAGACATATTTTAATATGGCTGGGAGTTGCTTCAGCTCCAGCTCAGGGGGACATTCAATTGAAGGAAACAGAGGTGCCTTAGTGGCTTGAGGAAGGGGCAGTAATATGTGCTGCACTAGATCCACAGAAGACTCAGTGTTGGTGTTGTCTCCTGTCATGGGAATTGGGGCCTCCTTCTCAAACAGACTCCAAACACTTTCCATGCTTTCCATCAGATTATCCCAATCCAACAGATTGGGTAATTCTTCTTCTATCAGGCAATCTAGTACATCTACTACACAGCAGCCCTCAATATCACTATGAGGCATTGTAGTAGCATGATACACATTTAAATGGGGCTTCATGTTCCCAAAAGTAACCTCCATTACCCCTGACCTGTATTGTATGCAAGCATTTGCAGCAACCAAGAATGGTCTGCTAAGGATAACAGGTTTGCAAGGGTCCATGTATAAAATAAGAAAGTCAACTAGATAAAAGAATTTGTCCACACCAACTAAGACATCCTCTATCACACCCACAGGTGTCCTCTCAGACCTGTCAGCCAGTTGGAGCACAACTGATGTAGGTCAAAGCTCCCCTAAACCTAGCTCCTCATATATAGAATAAGGAAGTAAGTTCACACTGACAAGAGGGCTTTTCCAATGGTGTGGTGTTCGATTATGCAGGGGATAATAGGTACCCCTAGGTCTTGTAATTTTTCAGGTGTGGCGATGGACAAAACTGACTCAACATGCTCAACAATAAAAACTCTTTTAGACAATTACACCCTCGCTTTCCTCTTTTGAGTGCAGAGGTCCTTTAAAAATTTAGCATAGGCAGAAACTTGCTTAATGGCATCAAGAAGGGGCAAGTTGATCTGAACCTGCTTGAAAGTCTCCAGCATTTCTTCCATCTGAGTATCCCCTTTATCAAGAGGGGTTGGGCTAGCAAGAGCTTGAGGAAGTGGCAGTTGTGGCACTGCTGGTGCTATTGCTACTTGCCTACTGCCATCATGGTCATATTTTTTTCTTTTTCTTTTATCTTCATTTATTTCTTTATGTTGGGGCTCAACATCAGCCCCATTATTTTGCCCTATCTGATCCACAGCAGGGGACACATGCCTCGGCTCCTTGACACTAACAATCCTTTCATTTTCAATTTCATTTTCTGTGACCTCTTCCTGTTCACTGCCCACTAAATTGTCAACCACCCTGCCAATCCTAAGGGTAGTTATGGAATCAGCATACTCATGGTTAAAGGGTGTTTCTCCAAGCAAGGGTTGCCCTTTTGAATTGGATAGGGGCTGACTAGGTAATTTTCCTTCCTCCCTCCTGTTCAAAGCATTACAGATCTGACCAAGCTGGTCCTCAATCTTTTTGATGCTTTGTCCATGAGAATTGACAGTCTGCATCAAGCTCCCCAAATTCTATATTGAAGCCATCATCTGCTCTTCAAATGAAGAGGACCTGGGTTGTTGTGGGGGCAGAGCTAACTGGTTAGACTGTGGGGCAGGTAAGAGAAAATTTTACCTTGGTGGGTAACCTTGAGTAAACTGGTACTGGGGTCTGTAGGGAGCTGCCATTTGCTGCTGCTGGGGTTGAGGATATGAGTCTTGTCTCTACCTCAGATTTGAGTGGTTCCTCCAAGAATACCTAGCAGGCTGCTGCCCAAAGGTTTGAGCAACATTGGCATGCTCCATAACAAAATCCAAAAATGAGTTGGCAGATGGACAATCAAAAATAGAATGTGTGGGGGATTGGCATATCAGACATGCCTCCTCCACCTGTGCAACCATTTGAGGCTGCATCACATTCATCAATTTATCAAACTTTAAGCTCAGGTTGTCCACCTTCCTCTCTAGATCACCTTGCACCTTCACTTCATATATTCCTCCACTAGGGGTGGCCTTTTTCACCATCTTAGCTGGAATCTGACTGTCATTGCGTGACAGAGACTCCTGCTGCATGGAATTCTCCCCTATTATGTCAAACAACTCTCAAGCTTCCTCAACTGTCTTGTGGAGGTAGCTACCACCACAGGAAGCATCCACCATATCCCTGCTCTTGACATTAATTCCTTGATAAAATACTTGGACAAGCTGCCACATTGGGATTTGGTGGTGGGGGCATTATTTTAACATTTCCTGAAATCTTTCCCAAGCTTCATTAAAATTCTCAGTTGAGGACTGAGCGAATGACAAAATTTTTGTCCTCATCTGGCTTGTTTTGTTCATAGGGAAAAACTTTGCTAGGAACATGGTTTGAAGGTCACTCTATGATTGTATGCTGTTGACTGGGAGCTTTGATAGCCATGTGCTGGCTTTGTCCTTTAATGAAAAAAGAAAAGCCTCAATTTAGTGGCCTCAGGCCCCAAGCAAGCAATGTTGAAGGTAGTGCAAAATGCTAAAAACTGGTCAATATGCTTGTAAGTATCTTCTGTACTCAGCCCATGAAATGAAGGCAATATACTGATGGTGGAGGATTTAATTTCATAATTTCCCTCAACAGAGGGAAACTGAATGCAGAAGGGAGAGGTGTACTCCCCAGGTGCATTGTATTCTTTCAATGTCCTCTGTCTCTCAGCCATGGTAGCTGGTTCAGTCTCAATAGCAGGGCCTTGGGTGGTGTGTTTAGGTCTAAGGATCCTTTCCACCTCTTGATTTGGGGGTTCCAAGTTAGGGTTTAAGGACCTTCTACCGAGCATACCCTCACCAACAGTAATGAAAATGCTTACAAGCACATAATGAATTTCAAACAAAAAAAAGTAATAACTACACAGATTTACACTAAATAAAATAGCAGGGGATTCAACATAAATGGCATGAGATTTAGGGGAAAGAAAGTGCAAACAGAGCTAGCTACACTCCACTTGCAGATCTAGCTTTTCCCTTCTTCTGCTGTCCATTTATGCAAAAGTCCAAAAAAGAATCAGTAGTACTTTAATTCTATATTAAACACAACTACAAAGAATTTGTTAGTCTAAGTTATAGTACAACTCAGGTCTACTAAAAAGATCAATATCCCCAGCAACGGTGCCAAAAACTTATTGGAATTATTTCAGATGCTTGCTGCTAACTTTATTTGAAAACAGTGATAAGAATGTGTTAGTAAAAATAATTCAAAGGTGGATTGAAGAACACAAAATAGCAAGTCTAAAAAATACACAGTCCTGCAAGATACAAGGTCCATTGTAGCAAGTTTTGATAAGTAAGAGTTTGTCCCACAGAGAAATTGATCTAGAACCCAAAATGGGCTATAATAGTAGGCCTCCAGATCTAGCTACAGATCTGATAATCCTAAGGAAAGGGAGTTGGGTGTCACGACTACACTAAATTAATCCTAAAAACAGAGAAATAGAATGTAGGCCTATCTTAAAGAAAGAGTTTAGAAGAAGATGGTGGTAGTGTGTGCCAAAATAAAATACAAAAATTATGAGAAGTAAGTAGGTTAAGCTAGAGTTAATGATATAGTAATGTAACTCAGATTTAGTCTGTCTTTGCAGTGCTCCTTGATGAGACGCTATTAATAGCCTCAACAAGGTATAAGCTCCTAGTTTAACTCATGCCATATGGGGCGCTCTTAGGGCTATACTCTGTCCACTATAATGGTCACAGGGTATCCGATAGAGTCTGTCAAATCTCATTAGTTAAATCAGAAATTTGCTATTCTAATCTAGAAGAGTGGACTGATCATTTCCATAGCCACTAGACCGGCTCTAGCCATGAATACTATTGCAGCACTATATAATGCCAGTGCTACAAGCTCCCCAAATCTGCGTACAGACCTGCCTGACATCCATAGGTATTCCAACCCATAAGATCCTAAGTGCTTTGCTAAGGCTTACTGCTCACTAGTGCCCACAAAAAGGACCATGCAACAGGTTGAATAAGGCCTTTAGCTCAGCTGGTCATTGCTATAAACAGCCTGCAATGACTGAGCCTCAAGCTACAATTACTATAAGAGATCAGATCTAACATCTGATATCAATTAGGTAGAACAGAGGAGAGCCAGTTACTATACAAACCTCCTCACAAGGCTCTAGAAGCTCATGTGCAGGGGAGAAGAATCCTTCTCAAACATGTGGATGGACACAACCTTAGGGCTATACTCTATCCACTTGAATGGTCACAGGGTATCCCATTGGTCTGTCCATCCCATAGAGGCCTGAGAAAGAACATGAAAACTGCTACAACTACCATGGTCTGCAGGCCTCCGAGCTCCCTGGATCTCACTACAAATCCAACATTGCTTTCCATGTGTCTATCAAACCAAGGGAAATCAGATGGTAAACAATAAACCTACTAGAAACTGAATGGGCTAGTCCTAAATACATGGATCCTATAGACATCTAAAAAAATTATGAGATCTATAGATTTGATTAAGCATTAAAACAATAATTCATTGATAATAGCAAAACTTACAATGAACTGTCTCTTGCTTGCAGCCCATACACAACTGCTCATCCAATATCCCAATGTATACAAAAATCTATTACAAGACTGAAATAAAGCTAGACCTAGCTACTTACATGAGGATTAGCGAGCAAGTGCTAAGCTAAGAGAGAAGAGAAAGAGGAAAAAGAGGTGATCAAATCCTAACCCTAGCGTGCTAGAGCTCTCAGCCGACAGAGGATGAAGGAAAGATGAAAATAATAAGCTTTAAGCTTATATACTGTCAAAACGACCTTAGGTCTAAAGAGATTAACCGTAATTTTTCTAGCAGACATGGCATTGTTACAACCCTTGAATGCCTCGAGATGTGTACTTCAAAATCCAAACCTTGAGAAGTGTGCCCTAGCTTTGGGAAATTCTCAAAAGGTCTTTGAGTTAAACTTAGGTGTGGAGAGCCCGCGCTTTGTGGAGCTGGCAGCTATTTTAGTTTACTCGCATAGTTGTTTTGCTTTTGCAAAGTTGCCTTTGGCTGATAGGAAGGGCTCATTCATGCAGTAAACCTTTAGTGAATTGCACAGTAGCTTCGTGTTGCAGTGCTATCTCGGAGATAATCTGGAGAGCCAGGGTGTTTCGCGCAATAGAGCTTTAGGAGCTCTCTCTCTCGCTAAGTACTCGCATAGGTGGGCTCCTGCACTGGCGTAGTAACTTGTAAGGCTCCAGAGTGCGCAAGATCTGCACGAGGGGAATTCTGGGCATCTCTCTCTTCCAGGGCCATGCAAGAACTCTGCGAAGTGACTTTTTATTCTCTATGCATATGGACTCGCTGGGTTCTTCGTGTGGTTACTTTGGGGCTTAATCTCTGGGAGAGCTTCGCGACCATGAATTTTAAAAGTTTTACACCGCAAGATCTTCATGATGTCTGTATAGCTCTCCTCTTGACTGTGAGGCCTATCTGCATGAGAGCTTCTTGCACTGCATCTTTAGCTTTGCAAGGAGGCTTCTCAACTCTGCGAGGTCTATTTCTTGGCACTCTGCTGCACTACACTTGCTGTTGTTACAACATCCTTCCTTCTGAGCTGACTTCAGTCATCTCCTAGACTTTAGGTCAATGATGATCAATAACAGTGAGTCACCATGGTGAGCACTACCAAGGTGTTCCATTAGGCTTTGGCTCTGCTGTCATCTTTGCTTGTATTCTCTCTCTTTTGGGCCAAAAGACAAGGAGGTTGTATTAAGCTGCACATTTTATTACTAACTGTAAAACATACTTAACAAATGATTATTAGTGGGCTTCAAGGTCCATCAAAGACCAAGTTAAGAGGTAAAAAATGATACTTTTCAGTGCATAACAGTGAGCGTTAGCAGACCTGCACCGGCCTTGTATCCTTTAGGTTCGGTGAGGAGAGACCCATTGCAATTAAGAAACCAGTCCCCGAAAGCATTGCTTTCAGAAAACCAACAGAAAAGACTAAAATTTGGGCTACTGTTATGCTATCAAAGCAATTGCCCCCACACTTTATACCTGGCGCATCTGTTAGTGATTTTAGTGCCTCTGTTTAGGCCTCACAATTTTTAACACCCAATATGCCCTCGTCGGTCAAAGGAAGGTGACTTCTTTTTTACCCGTTCCGATGGATTGGGTTGTTTGCATCGATTTCTGTGCCTTTAATAGATCAAAGTGTTTCCCTTTGATTCTTCTGAAGCACTTCGGATTCTTTACCGTGGGACCTATTTAGAATACGAAAGCCACACGAGACGGGAATTCAAAGGCCTCGGAATCCTTAAAACATTTTCATTTTACAAAATTTTTGAAAAATTAAATAAGTCAAAAACCCAAAAATAGAGATTCGTGGTGCTGGCACAACGACATCATATTATCCTCCGTCATCCCGTAGGGAAAGAAGGAGAAAACTTTACGGGACCCACCCAAGGCACCCGTACCCTACCCGATACTGAGCTATGTCATGGGCGGTGGATCCGGCATACGCCGATCCCGACTCATTGCCACCACATTCTCCAACTGACTCCCATGCGGAGGAGATGCTCACGACCATTCCCCTCACCCAATCCTCCTTCACCGTTACCGGCCCATTTGGCGCCCCCATTTTCCCATCTACCACCTCCCAAAATGCCCAAAATCCAACCCACCATTCCCCATCATTTTCCCAAACCATGCCCATTCCTCGTCCATGGCCATTCCCAATCCATCTCACCTTCCATCCACACCCATTCAAAACCTGACCCAATCCTCCACCGTCACCAATATACCATATTTCTCATCCACCCGATGCATACCCAATCCACTGGCATCTACCCATGCCGCATCCGATTTTACCAATTCCCCATACATCCCTCCATCTACCCAGGTCATGCCCATTTTTACTGGGGCAATGACCAACTTTTCTCTCTCATCCCCACATCCATACCCCATCCCTCATCATCCCAATATATACCCAATCCACCCACATTCACTAATGCCCCACCTAATTTCTCCAACCCACCCCATGTCCCACCATTTACCCAGGTCATGCCCAATTTTACCGAGGCCATGCCCAATTTCTGACCACTTCCATCCCATCCACATCCCACCATCCCTTAAATGCACGATCTCCATCCGATCCCTCTCCGATGGCCATGATGGAGGAGATGGTCTAGGCCTACACTAGATGGAAAGCCTCTCAAGACATCTCCTCTCACCCACACCCCACATCCCTAAATCTATCCCATGCCCTACCAAGCCTCCATGCTTCATTCCCCCATGATCCCCATCAACCCCCCATCATCCATACCATCCAATCCCCCATTACCCAAAACCTCCAAGGCCCAATGGTTGAAACCCCCATCACTCAGACCCATCAGGGGCCCCTGACCCATATATCCCAAGGCCCAATGGCCCAAACCCCCATCACCCAGACCCATTAGGGGCCCATGACCCATATGTCCCAATGCCCCACGGGCCAGACCCATCAAGGCCCCATGGGCTAGAACCATATACCCCATGGCCCAATGGGCCAAACCCACCAAGGCTCAATGGGCTAGACCCATTAAGGCCCAATGGGCCAACCCCACCAAGGCCCAATGGGCCAGACCTAACATGCCCAAAGCTTTATGGCCCAACCTTCCCAAGGCCTCATGACCCAAACCCATCAAAGCTCTTTACCCTACACCCAAGCCCAACAAGATCCAAACCTTGGGTCTCCATACCCATACCCTTCACAATTCCTCCAAATTTCACTCGCCCACAACCCTCATACCCAGTTCAAACCCATGCCTTGCATCAACCCAATTCACCCATGCCCCTACACCCTAAAGCCATCTTCAAGCTTTTCCCCATACCCAATGGCCTCATCAGGCCCCACCCCAAAATCTAACTTCCACTCATCCCATCACTCCGCAAAATTTCCCTCACATTCAATGGTCTCATCCAACCCCCATTCAGTCCATATAGCATCAACAGGAGAATCCCGCCCTCACTACACCATATATAGACCAACAGTATGAAGAGGATGAGATTAGGAACAATGGAGCTTATGCCGGTGCATTATCCAACATTAATCCTTCACCCATGGTCACCAACCCCCAAGTAGCACAGAGTGAAGCAAGACCTACTACTGAGAAGATGGCTCCATTATCTAAGGAATTAGAGTAGTTGAAAGGGCAGCTAGACAAAATTCAGAAGCATCTATTAAAAATGGGTGGAGCTGAAATCCATGCCACTGATTTTTCAAATTTGTGTTTATTCGCTGAGGTCCCCTTGCCCCCAAAATTCACAATGCTGGTTTTCGATAAATAAAATGCTACTGGCAATCCCATTGCACACCTGTGCGACCGTGGATCCTCTCGAACCCGTCGCGGCGATGCATTCGCCTTTAATAAAATGTGGAGTCGCCACCCGGAGCTTTTGGTGACCCGGGAAACCTTCAAATCGATATTTTGAGCACCGAAGTGCTAAATATGACTCTGATTTACCGGTCTTTGCCAAAGGCTCTAGGGTAGGGGCTTCGGTTATAGATCGGGAAGGGTTTAGGCACCCCATCAACCCGTACGTAGCGGTCTCTATCTATGGCCAAAATAAAAATAAAAAGGGTAGAGCTTCCCCTTGCCCGAAGGCAATACAGTCCTATCAAGCTTTGAGCCAAACCAAAATTTCGGCGGCGTAACGGCTTGAATCCTTGGACGGAGGAGACACCAAGAAGGTAGAGGAAGAGAGGGGTGAGCCGGAGCTCACGGGCCCTTGTTGCACCGTGGAAGATCTTCGCTTTGGCGTGCTTCCGATGGCTTAAATGGTGTAAAAATGGGTTCTAATGCTAGGATTCAATAAAATAGGGGGTGTAGAGTGAAGCTAGAGGCTAGGTTTTAGCTAAAAGGAGTGATCTAATGGTGGAAATAGACTGAAATAGGTGAAGTATGCATGCTGGAATTCTGAAAAAATATTGGCATTTTCTCTCACTAGGGTTCTCTCTTAAGCACTCTCTAATCCTTCAACAAAAATTCAAACCTTAAGGAAGAGGGGGGCCTCTCTATTTATAGAGAAGGGATGGGTTAGGGGCTTACTTAAGAGCTAATTGGTTTAGCAATTAGGTAATCCCCCATCTAAGGTTTTTTGGGTTTTCAAGGTCCTAGGGTTTTGGGAAACTGGTTTCAATGGCGGATGATGGGGTGAGACCATGGGTGACTTAAGGGTTGCTAATAAGCTCAAAGGGGGTGCAACGAATCTCAAGACACCCACCTCAACCCAGGGGATGGTCAAAGGGTCAAACTAGATGGAGGAAATTCGAGCTACTGATGACAGTTACTGTAGCTAAGCTGGGCGTATATATTATATACGCCCAGTTTAGGAACAGTAATTTTCACCAAAATCAGGGGAGTTTTGAGAAGATGAAACCCGTGGTGGGCCCCACCTATACTGGGCGTATATATTATATACGCCTGACCAAATTTTCCCCAAAATAGGCAGGCGTATATAATATATACGCCTGAACAATCTGGGGTAAAAATGACTGGGCGTATGTAATATCTACGCCTGTGTAAAATTCATGATTTTATGTGAAACTTAAAACGGCCATAACTTTTGAACCGTAGCTCCAAATTGGGTGATCTTTGGCTTGTTGGAAAGCTGGAGAAGTCCTCCTTCTAATGGTATATGGCTCACCCATGGTACTAGTCTGTGTGAAATTGTGTAGCTCTCCTCCCATCAACTGCCAGAAGGGTTTAAGTTAGGTTTGAGAAGGGATTCTAGGGTGTAGGGGTGACTTCTAAGGATTGGGGGAATGGCTCTAAAGGTCTTAGGGTGATTCCTACTGGTCTAGGTAGGTTCCTAAGGGTTCAGGGGGGTGCCATCGGAAGCACAGGGGTACATCTCTCCCGAAGTACAGATTGATCGGGCCTTGGGCCGAATTTGGGTGTCTACAGATGCCCCTCTTTGGTATTCGATCACTAATGATCAGATGCCAAAGACAAGAGACATCCGAAGAGGTCCAAGGCACGTTTGATGGGTCCGCCTGGTTTAACTCAATTCTCAAACATTCATGGTGATGGTGAGTGTACGTAAGCCCTCTCATTTCGGGATATCGTCCGTACCTCAAAGCTAACAGTCCCCAAGCGCATTGCGACATTACTGGGGATAACTGCGATGATCACAAAGAGTGTAAGCCCGCTAGCCGGGATATCGTCCACTTCCTGAGGGAAATTATAGATTTGCGATGTTGAGTCTTAATCTGAACCAGACAGCTCCATGAAACAGGATGATCGATCTATGCTTTGGAATGGATGCGAAGCATACAAAGCGAAGGCCTTCGAACTGTGTCCAATCCTATGGAATATCGACAGCTCCATTGGATTGGGCACGGGTGCCCTTACCTAGGTAAGGCTCGGAGTTTCTGGGCGAACCCATCAACCTCGGGGTTGCTTTAGCATGATTTACCTGAGTGGAGCGAATATTGATGTCGCAACACTTCTTGGGAATGCATGCCCATTTTCTGAGTAATTTTTTGTGTCATTTTCTGAGTTTTCTTTTTAGAGGCCTCTAAGCAGAGCTCGATGACCTCTGACAACTTTATTTTTGCACAACTCTTTAAGTGGATCAAATGTCAATTGATACGCTTTAAGAATCGTCTTCTGCCTGGATAGGTGCACCTAGGGGATGTGCTTGTTCCAGTGGTGAGGTGCCCCTGATTCACACGGACCGGAGTGCTTTAACTCGAGAAAAAGCTAAAGATCGAGCTAGAAACAAACATCCCTCGAAAGAGATGGCTAATTTCCAGCCTCCGTCCCTAATGAAATCACATCTTACTAACTATGCACAAACAGACACCCATTAGGGGCGGTAAGCAGCAAATAGGCGCGAACTGAAGCCTCGATACTAAGGTACAATTTACGAGGACAACGACCATCCTGCGGATACCCAGACGCAAGTGCGAACATTCAACAGGGACACCGTGCCTATAGAGGTTTTAAGCCTGTGTAAAAGGAAATAAAAAGGGAAAAGAGCCCTTTGGTCTGTATGTTTGCACATAGTTTGGTTGGTTGTAATTTCATTTTTGGTAGTCGATTTATGATAATAGACTCTTCGAATGGTCTGAAGTTGGGGGCACTCTTGGTCAATATCAATCCGAAGGCGGATGACCAGAGTGAATGCGTGGAAGGTGGGGTCAACCCACTCAGGGTTTTCACTAAGCAGCAACAAGTTGTCATTTCTTCTCCTTTTCTTCCTTTTTTTTTTTTTCTTTTTTTTGTTTTGATTGAGACTCCAGGCATGCTCAAGCTGCCTTTATTTTTGCACATATCCTTGGGCAAATCAACTTGCCATGTCGATATACCTTAGGGACGTGTGCATTCCGGTGATGGGTTCTTGGTTTGCCTGTCGGATCAGGCCTTGACTTCTGCTGGGGGAGATCTGGGGCTAAGTGTATGCTCCCGGCGATGAATGAAATTCATTTGCCTGCCGGATCAGGTACAAAGTGTCCCTGCATGAAACGGGGTTCGAGAACTTTCGGGTGAACCCGATCATTCTGAATTGATTTAGCACGGCTCTCGGGGTGGGGCAAACAGACATTGCGATGCTTTTTTGAGAACCAGCGTTGTATTTTTATTTTTATTTTTTTTGTTTATTATTTTTTTGATTCTCTCTTCTTCTTTTTTTTGATTTTGTGGGCGCATTAGGTGGGCGCCTACGGGTCTGGATCCGTTTGTTGTAACACGGTCCCTTTGGGCCAATCGAAGGAAACTCGAAGGGTCATTTGGGGATGCGTGCACCATGGCCGATGACACGTGGGCCTCGAAGGGGATCCGGATCGAGGTCCATAGCATACCAGGGGGCCGTTGGGCCTAAAAATCGAAAAAAAGGAGGTCGGGCAGTTTAAAAACTGCCATTTTTGGTCGGGCGTATATAATATATACGCCTTTATATACGCCCGACCAAAATCTGGCGAAAAATGGTCGGGTGTATATATTATATACGCCCGTCTAAAATCTGGCGATTCTCCCTTTTCAAATTCTCTCTTCCTCCTCCTTTCTTCTTGAGTGCAGGACAACCCCTTAGGGTTTTTCATTTGATTTGGCTTGAGTTCTATTACCGTGATGGTTTGTGGATCGAAAGGCGCTTATCCTCCGCCGCTATTCGTTTTTCTCCCCCATTGAAGGTAACCATTACCTTCCCTTACTTTCCCTTTGCATTTTGAAAATATTATTGTTTGATGCTTTTCTTTTTCTCTCTTTTTTTTCTTTTATGGTGAAATGTTTTTTTTTTTTTTCATTTTCATTTAAACATATGTGATGCCTATGTTCCTTTTCTCTTGGTTTTGTTGTTTTTTTTTTTGTTTTCCTTAGGCCTATTTTTTTCATCTATCATTTATTCATCTCATCCTATTTTCTCTTACTTTTTTGTTTTCGATGGATTAGTGCATCTTATTTTTTTTGGATTAGCACACTCGCACGTGGTTTTGTTTTTTTTTTTTATACACACATATCTCTTTTTTGGATTAGTACCCATACACACATGATTTTTTTTGTTTTTTTCTTTTAGTACACACACACATCTTTTCTTTCGGATTAGTATATACACATGAATTTTTTTTTTATTTTTTAGTACACTCACAAATCTTTTTTTTTTGTTTTGGATTAGTATACATACACACATGTTTTTTTTTTTTAGTTTAGTACACACACACACACATCACTCTTTTTTTTTTTGGTTTTGGATTAGTATTCATACACACATGGTTATTTTTTTTGTTATTATTCTTTGGATTAGTGCATATACATATTTTTCTCTTTCTTCTTTTTTTTTGTTGGCAACCCCTCATATGCTGATGCGTCTCATGTTTTCAGGATGTCTGGTGACGAGGGGCATGATCAGCAAGAAGGGCCGAAAATGGCCTACGGCCCCCGTGGGGAACAGTTCATTGTGTCTCAGCACTCCTCCCAGCCTTGGTATGAGATACAAGGCGAGGCCGCCCACACCGGCCTCCTCTACTGCCAGCACACCCATATGTCCAACTTCGGGATCGTTGGTCAGGTAAACAGATGGACCCCCTCCTCCTTTCCGCTTATGTTTTCCTTTGATGCCCTCATTATATCTCCCTGCCCCTATCTGATTGATGCCTTTTGCTTGCAGCCCCTGCTGCACATTATGTTCCGAGGCGGTTGGTTTGACCTCCAGCGTCTTGTGCTTTACCTTCCCCCAGTGGTGAAGGACCTACTCACTGCTGCCAATTTTGGGGACTTCATTTGTGCCCGTTATGAAGAGCGTCTGACTATTTAAAAGCGCTGATAGAGCATTTTTGCCCCGAGACGATGACGTTCCACATGGCCGTGGCAGAGATGGCCTTCACTCCGGCGGACTGGTCTATGATCACTGGGGTCCGTATCAGAGGTGTGCCCGTGGTACCTACCTGCACACCAGGTAGGGAGGAGGTGATTCAGCTGCTAGGGGCCTACCCATCCTCAGGGAACGTTCGGGGCTTGGAGGTCAAGCTATCTTGGTTGGCTGATCAGTTTGGGCCTAATGAGTTGGTGGACCTGGGGCAGCCCGACATGGACATTTACATCGAGCCTGCGCGCGCACTTATGCTGGCCCGCATCTCCTTCCTTGCAAGACTCTCCTCTCCAACACCAGTGGAGGGCGAGTCTCTTTGTCCCTGCTCAGCTTGATGGTGAACTGGGAGATCGTGCATCGATTCGATTGGGGCGGCGTTGGCTATGCCGTACTCATGTCCAGCCTAAAGCGGGCCGTTCTTGGGGAGTCTAGCTCCATTGTGGGTTTCTAGTCTGCCATCAAGGTATTTTATCTTTTGTTTTTAGTTTACTCAATTTTCTTTTATAGCATACCTGTCCTCATCTGGCTGCTTTCTCAGGTCTGGGGGTACCTTCACTTTCAGCCGGGTTGCCCTCTGCTTCAGGTTTGACATTGCTACGTTCCCCCTTATGAGTAACTGCCACGTGGGTCGCCGTCAGGACGTAGGTATGAAGCATTTGGAGTTAGGACTGCACTCTCAGTTCGACCTGTTGATCCCAGAGCAGGTAAAACAATTCCCTTTTTGTAAATTTGGTAGCTCAGCTTCTGTGTGCTAGGGGTTCTGATCAAATGTGCGCCTCCCCTTCCAATTTTTTCTTCTTTTACAGGTCATCCTCGACCCTTACATAGGATCCCCTTCTGGAATTTGGCCTCAGTGGGCCCCTCTCGTCTTTTGCTGGACCGTCGTATCATCTTTCTCTATGGGTCCTGGACTAGGGCTTACTATTTAGGGGAGAGAGCGGTTCATCAGTATCGCCCTCTCTTTGCCGTGCCCCAAGCTCCTCCTGCTGACATGTTGGCCCCAGAGGGCTCCATTGATGAGCTCACTGCTCACTTTCTTCATCATGGGGTTCCTATCGATGACCTTCTCTGCCTGGGGTATCGGTCTTGTACGACTCTGCCCTTATCATTTCTTCTTTGCCTCGCTTGCCAGTGCTAATCTTTTTAGCTTTTGGCAGGCCGCAATCTCAGGTAATGCCCCTTTTCTTCTTTCATTCAGCAGCTTTTATGTGGTTGCCTTGATTGACCTGTCGCCCTTAATGATAAAATATTTCTCTCTATACTTTGAGCAGGGCGGCGACTCAAATGAGGGGGAAGAGGAGGCCGTTCCCTATGATGCAACAGGTGCTGGACCTTCCGATCCTTCCGGGGCTGGCGCCTCTGGCGTGGCTTCAGGTGCTGGACCCTCTGACCCTTCTGGTGCCGGTGCTTCTGGTAGCTCGCCCGTCGAGGTCCAGGGGACCTTCAAGCGCCTGGATGATGCCTTTCTGTCACGCGTGTGTGCCGACGTGGCCGAAAAGGCACGGATTTCTGCTGAAGCTATCCAGGTCCCACCTCCCGAGCTGATTCCTGGGGTAATCTCTATCTCGTTGCTCTGTTCTCTTTCCCTTTGAATTATGCTGATGGCCTGTGTGACTAACACCTCCTTTTTCTTACTGGCCAGGATTATGAGTCGGCAGTGAGTCAGGCCGAGTACTACCGTAACCTCGTTGGGCTTAGGGAGACCGAAGTGGTGAGTGAATGCTGGCCTAACCTAGTCATTTTCCTAGTTTACTTTCCGCCTGTTTCTCTATCTGATGGCTTTTGGTGTGCCTCTGCAGCATGCTCGTGAAAAGGAGTCGTGCTCCTTTCTTAGCCGTATCTCTCAGGCATGGACTCGGGTGGGGGAGACCCGTACCTTTCAAAGTGCCAGCCGGCGCCGAAAGAAGTAAAAAGGGGCTGCCTAGGACTAGTTTATTTCCTGCAAATTTGACATAATAAAATAGTTTAGACTTGGCTTTATTTGGGGATATGTTATAACAACAAAATATTTTTTGGTTGGATGGTTTATAATTTTTATGGTTTATATGAATGTTTTATTTGGGTATTCCTTTGCTTTGGTGGTTTCCTTCCTCCTTTCCTTGCTTGGAATGAACTGGCACCTCTCCAATGATGAGGTTGATCATGCAGGTGACCCTTCGTATGTGACCTATGGGCGGCGCACCACCCGGGTGTTTCTCACGGGTGTGGCATGGCCGCCCATGTGCGCTCTTGCGACGAAAAGGTGGGTCAAAATAACTACGTCCCTCCTTGGGAAAAGAAATAGGCCAGTGAAGGGGGGGGGACCTTACCAGCCTCGACTTAAATCGGGCGTATATATTATATACGCCAGGCCATCATTCAACAATCAGTAGCCCGGTGTATATATTATATACGCCTGACCAATCCCCAACAAAAATGGCTGGGTGTATATATTATATACGCCAGGCAAAAATTGTTCAAAATTTGCCTTGGCGTATATAATATATACGCCTGCTATAGACTGTACCCAGCGGACTCCTTATAACCCGCGCCTGGTTCCATCCTTGTCTCCTCTTTTACTTTGGTTTGGCTGTTTTGCCCCTCCTTTTATTTTCTTTCTCTCCCCTCTTTTTCTAGCAGGCCCATCGCCATATATTGACCGATAAAGAACCTCTTTGCACGCCGATGGACCTGCCTTCAAACGGGGGCCCAAGCTTTTATATGGGGACCGGTATACTTCCCTGTTTGGACCCGGGGCCCAGCTTTTTGTAAAAATGGCATGATAGTTTGGCCGAGAGCGAGCTTGCTATTCTGAATGGACTCGGGTTGTCCTGCCTTTCTCTCTCTCGTTGCTCCTCCGTTGCCCAACCTACTACAAAGGGCTTTTGGCATCATGGGACCATAGGGCCCATGTTTTTAAATTTGGGTCTAGGGAGCTGACCCCAACTTTGGAAGAGTTAGCCTCCCTCACCGGCTTGAAGATGCATCGAGGCCTTGCCAAAGTAGTGCCCAAACCGGGGTATGCAAAGGTGGTCCACGCGGTCCTTGGCTTGAAGAAGGGTGGATATAAGAAATGTTTCGCCGGAGGGCCCACTAGGTGTTCGGTGAAATTCCTGAGAGAACTTTTTGGTGACTCGAGCCTTCGAAAGTTGCCTATTCGAGATCCCTTCAATGTGAAGGCCTTTGCTCTTTATTTGCTATTGGAGGTTCTCTTCTTCACTGGGGGTGAGAGCTTTTCCCTCGGGCTATGTGATGTTGATGACCGAACTGGAGGGAGGTTGCTCATTGGTACACCTGGTCCTGGCGGAGATGTATCGAGGCTTGGATGCTGCAGCCTCGGGCCGGGTTGGGATTTTCAGCGGGAGCCCGCTTCTTGTTCAGATCTGGTTAGGAGAGCATTTGGCTATCATGGGGCCTGTGCCGAGATTCTGCTTGATTAGAGGGGATGTGGCTCGGGGTTTTCTGATCCGGAGTTCGAGACTACCTGGTGGGAGCGTCGAGGAACTGAGCCTGTGGCTATCTGATGCAGAGCTGACCTGGCAACTTCCCTGGACGGACGACACCTTTCCGATTGTCCGCTCTTGGGATTGTGAGGGCATCACACTTTTGGGGCTGACCGGTAGCACATACTACTTCCCATCTCGGGTGCTCCGCCAATTCGGGTATACTCAGCATGTGCCGTGCACCGCGAGGCCACCCCTGTGCTCTCTGATATTCTCTCGCGGTTCTCTTAGTGATCTTGATCGCATAGCTGCCCTCTGGGAAACCCGCCAATAGGCGCATATGTGTAGCTTGGTTCAGGGGGGCGTTGTCTCTTCGGGTTACGAGGGTTGGCTAGTATCTGAGGAATTACCTACTCCTAGCCCAATTTCGGTAGATGTGGTAGAGGCAGGGCCCTGGCCATGTAAGGAAGCGATGCTTCAGACTCGGATCGAGTCCCTTTCTGTAGAGAGGCTGGCTTTGATCGAGACTTTGGAGAAAGAAAGGGTCGAGTGATATTTGAGGTGAGAGCCGGCTGCAGAGAGCGAGGTTCTTCGCTGATCGGTCTTTGATCGAGTCTCGCAGGTAGACTAAAGCTTCACGAAGACGGCAGAAGAGTCTTCATGGTAGGTGGATGTTTGATCGAAATGCCCGCGAGGACTCCCTGCTTGCAGAGATTAGTGCTTTGAAGCGTGCTCCCGGTCCTTGACCTGTTCCTGCACATATCATAGATCATATACATAGCTATATACATTTTGGGTTTTGCTTTTTGTTGTAAAGAAAGCAGCAAAAATAGAAAGTGTGTCATGTCGTTATCTTTTTGGGACGTGACACTCAGCGGGCAACACCTGTAAAAGAAGGGAATGAAATCTATACATGCGCTCTTGTTTTTCTTTTTGTGATCCTGCAATGTAAGACTTTTTATGGGATTTTTTCTTTTTTTCACCTGGTGGGGTTTCTCTTTTTTTTATTTTTGGAATTTTCTCCTCCACAGTGTGAGGCTTTTTATGGAAAAGGGAAATCTATTTTCTTTTTTGGAATTTTCTCCTCCGCAGTGTGAGGCTTTTTATGGAAAAGGGAAATCTATTTTCTTTTTGGAATTTTCTTCCTCACAGGGTGAGGCTTTTTGTGGAAAAGGGAAATCTATTTTCTTTTTGGAATTTTCTTCCTCACAGGGTGAGGCTTTTTTATGGGAAAGGGAAATCTATTATCTTTTTTGGAATTTTCTTTCTCTTTTTTTTATTTTTGGAATTTTCTCCTCCACAGTGTGAGGCTTTTTATGGAAAAGGGAAATCTATTTTCTTTTTTGGAATTTTCTCCTCCGCAGTGTGAGGCTTTTTATGGAAAAGGAAAATCTATTTTCTTTTTGGAATTTTCTTCCTCACAGGGTGAGGCTTTTTGTGGGAAAGGGAAATCTATTTTCTTTTTGGAATTTTCTTCCTCACAGGGTGAGGCTTTTTTATGGGAAAGGAAAATCTATTATCTTTTTTGGAATTTTCTTCCTCACAGGGTGAGGTTTTTTATGAGAAAGGGAAATCTATTATCTTTTTTGGAATTCTCTTCCTCACAGGGTGAGGTTTTTTATGGGAAAGGGAAATCTATTGTCTTTTTTGGAATTTTCTTCCTCACAGGGTGAGGTTTTTTATGGGAAAGGAAAATCTATCATCTTTTTTGGAATTTTCTTCCTCATAGGGTGAGGTTTTTTATGGGAAAGGGAAATCTATTATCTTTTTTGGAATTTTCTTCCTCACAGGGTGAGGTTTTTTTATGGAGCCAAATCCAGTGGGTCCTATTTTGAGCATGGTCGAACCCTGCTGGTGAGGCACGGATTTTTTCCTTTAAACATGGGAAGGTTAGCTGTCCTCGGATTGGTTCAGTCCTCTATCTTTCCCTTTGGTCATTTGT
The DNA here is from genome assembly GCA_021018995.1 of Chloranthus sessilifolius. Classification (NCBI taxonomy): domain Eukaryota; kingdom Viridiplantae; phylum Streptophyta; class Magnoliopsida; order Chloranthales; family Chloranthaceae; genus Chloranthus; species Chloranthus sessilifolius. The sequence goes on from CM037591.1 coordinate 80,930,122, forward strand.
CATGTAGAGGCAGCAGACACTTGATTGGGATCGATCAAATTTCCAACATGAGCGGCCCATCAAAGGGAGAAGAGGCTTAAGGAATCCAAAAATAGGCGGGCTAGGAGATCTTCTCTAATCTCTTTTCTTGACATTTTTTGCTCATAGCGCCCAAGACGGGTTTTCGCCATGCCTGTCATCCCTGTTTTTACCCGTAGCGCCCTTTCGGGTTTCACCACATCCATGGGTTTGCTCTCTTACCCCAGGTGCCCTTTCAGGTTTTCACCTGGTCCGCGTGAGTTCGCTGTTTTTACCCGTGGCGCCCTTTCGGGTTTTCACCACGTCCGTCTTGCTTTGAACTCAAATTAATTTTTTCTTCTTTTTTTTTTTCTTTTTTTTCTTTTTTTCTTTTTTCTTTTTTTTCTCAAGAACCAGAAAGCCACGACATGGGCGTTGATTCCGTCATAGCCGGCTGAATGAAGTACTGTGTGGTTTGTTAACTCGGCTTGTACTGATGCGGTAGATGTTATAACCGCTTGTGGACCTTAAAGAGGGCTTTCTTCTGGGTTGTAATGTGGTTGGGGTTCAAACAGGTTGGGTTTTTCTGGGGATTTGGATCTAAGTTTGGGGTGATTTCTAGATTCGGGGACTCCTTTTTCTTTTGGGGGGCTTTTTATGCCTCAGTCATCATTCATTTTTTTTTTTTGGGGTTTTTTGTTTTTTTATTTTTTTGGGGTACCCCTCTTTTTCTTTGTTGCTCTTTTTTTTTTTTGGGGGGCGTCTTCTCCTTCTATTCTTTTTTTGGTTTGGATTTTTCCTCCCTTCTCTTCTTCTTCTTTTTTGGAATTTTGGGTGGGGTTTATGAAAGAAATGGTTGTTGGCCCAAAGTGTGTAGCAAAAAGGGGTGAAGGTTTTCAGGGAATATTTTGTTTTGGCCACTTGACTTTGAAATGATGGCCTCTTTTATGGGGCCCTTAAGCGGTCACACATCTACTTTTATCAAAACTTACCTTGTCCCAAGACCTACGAGTAGAACTTACGGAGGTATCCAGCGTTGACGGGCTCGGGAAAGTGATCTCCGTCCATGGTGGCGAGGCGAACAGCGTATCCTGGCAGAACCTCTCAGATGACGTAGGGTCCTTCCCAATTTGGCCTAAACTTCCCTCTCGGATCGGTGTGGAGAGACGGAAAAATTTTCTTCAGTATAGTGTCTCCTATCTTCAAGTCTCGATCGCGGACGCGCTTATTGTAAGCACGTGCAATTCTCCTCTGATAGACCTGAGTGTGGCACAAGGCTAGGAGTCTTTTCTCGTCAATTAGGTCTAGTTGTTCAAAACAGGCTCTTTCCCTCTCAGCTTCAGGTAGATGGGATTCTAAAAGGATACGGAGTGACGGTACCTCGACCTTAATGGGTAGCACGGCCTCGGTCCCATACACAAGGGAGAATGGTGTTGCCCCTGTTGCGGTGCGGATAGACGTTCTATAGGCCCAAAGTGCGAAGGGTAACTGCTCACTCCAATCTCTGTAAGTAACTACCATCTTTTCTAGGATGCGGATCAGAGTTTTGTTGGCTGCCTCTACTGCTCCATTCGTCTGAGGCCTGTACAGGGATGAACGATGATGCTTGATCTTGAACTGCTCACACAAGGCTCGGATGCGCCTATTAGCGAAGTTAGTGCCATTATCAGTGATAATATTTTTGGGTACGCCGAATCTACAAATGATGTTGTTCTTGATGAACTTCTCAACATGGCTAGCTTTAATGCTCGTATAGGAGGCCGACTCTACCCATTTTGTAAAGTATTCCATAGCGACGAGGATGAATTGATGTCCATTGGAAGCCTTAGGATTGACCTTGCCGACGACATCGAGACCCCAGATGGCGAACGGCCAAGGGGTGGCCATGTTGTGCAAGTCAATGGCCGGAGCGTGTATTAGGCTGGAGTGCTCTTGGCATTTGTAGCACTTCTGTACGTGCTTGCAGCAATCAGTCTCCAAAGTAGTCCAAAAGTATCCTTGCCTTAGAATTTTCTTAGCAAGCATGTGACCGCTGACGTGGGCTCCGCAGACCCCCTCATGAATCTCCTTCATGATCTTGACCGCTTCTTTCTGGGTTAGGCATCGGAGCAGAATATTATCGTGAGACCGTCTATACAGGAGATCGCTGTAGATGATGTAGTTTGTTGCCAATCGCTGGATGGTGCGTTTGTCTACCTTTGATGTTCCTTCCGAGATAGTTCGGGTCTCGAGGAAATTCTTGATGTCTGAGAACCAGGGTGGTTCATCTTCTATCTCCGTAGCTCCTTTGATCAGGTGACAGAAAGGCGGTTCGTTCCTCTGCTCTATCATGATCGGCTTCATCACCACTCCATATGGAATCTCAATGATAGAGGCCAGGGTAGTCAGGGCGTCAGCAAACCGGTTTCTTGCTCGTGGCACATAAGAGAAGGTGACTTCCTCAAAGCAAGTTATCATATCCTCCAGATGTTCATGGTATGGGATCAGTTTCTCATCCTTGGTCTTCCAATCCCTGTTGGTTTGACATATAATTAACTGTGAATCTCCAAAGACCCTAAGGTGAGTTATATTTAGATCAAGAGCCGCCCATAACCAGCTGTACAGGCCTCATACTCGGCCATATTGTTGGTGCATGGGAAGTTCAATTTGATTGAGATGGGTATATGGGATCCTTTTGGTGAGATAAGAATGGCGCCAACTCCTTGGCCCTCAACATGCCATGCCCCATCGAAGTGCATTACCCAGGGCTCTTCCGTTTCCTCTGTATCCTCGTCGGTCATGAACAAAATGTCTTCTTCAGAGAATTTGGTCCTTAGAGGCTCATAGTTCGGCAGAGGGTTCTCAGAAAGATGAAGGGCGAGTGCTTGCCCCTTAATCGACTTCTAGGTGACATAAGTAATGTCAAACTCGGATAGGAGTAGTTGCCAACGTGCGGTTCGGCCAGTGAGAGTAGGTTTCTCGAATAGCTACTTCAACGGATCCATTCGTGCTAGAAGTAGAATGGCCTGGGATAACAAGTAGTGTCAAAGTCTCTGAGTAGCCCAAACGAGCGCCAGGCATGCTTTCTCCAGATGAGAATAACGCGTCTAGTAATCAGTGAATTTCTTGCTTAGGTAATAGATGGCCTGCTCTCTCCTTCCCGTCTCATCATGCTGTCCTAACACACAGCCCATGGAAAACTCAGTTGTGGATAAGTACATTATCAGGGGTCTATCGGGTACGAGCGGTACCAATACCGAAGGTTTCAGGAGATAACCTTTAATCTTCGGCAACGGTCATCATTCCACTCAACTGGTGAGTCCTTTCTCAGTAGCTTGAAGATTGGTGCGCATATCAAAGTTAACTGTGCGCTGAATCGGCTGATGTACTGGATCCTGCCTAAGAAGCCTCTGACTTCCTTCTTTGTAGATGGTGGTGGCATCTTAGTGATGGCCTTGATCTTGGTCGGATCGACCTCGATCCCTCTCCTACTGACAATAAAGCCCAGTAGCTTTCCGGACATAGCGCCAAATGCGCATTTCTGGGGATTCAATCACAATCTATATTTTCTCAGCCTCTCGAATAGCTTCTGCAGGTTTATCAAGTGGTCCTCCCTTTCTGGCGATTTGGAAATCATGTCGTTGACGTATACTTCGATCTCTCGGTGCATCATGTCATGGAACAGGGCCGTCATTGCTCTTTGATAGGTCGCCCCAGCATTCTTTAGCCCGAATGGCATTACTTTGTAGCAGAAGGTTCCTCAGGGGATAATGAACGCTGTCTTCTCGCGATCAACCTTTGCTATCTTTATCTGATTGTATCCTGAGAATCCATCCATAAACGAGAGTATCCCGTGCTTTACAGTGTTATCGACCAAGATGTCGATGTGTGGCAGTGGGAAATCGTCCTTAGGGCTCGCCTTGTTGAGATTTCGGAAGTCGATACACATTCGAACCTTTCCATCCTTCTTAGGTATGGGGACGATATTGGCTAGCCACTGCGGGTACTTGGATACCATGAGGAAACCTGCATCATACTATTTAATGACCTCATCCTTCACCTTCAACATCCATTCGGGTCGGTCTTAACCTGTTTCTGCGGCTTACATTTCCGCAGGCAATCGGGGTAGAGTGGCAACTCATGCTCAACCAGATCGGTATCCAAACTAGGCATGTCTTCATACGACCATGCGAAGACGTCTTGGTATGACCGAAGGAAGTCTATCATACCTTTCCTCTTAGGGGACAGCGACGTTCCAATTTTGGTGATTCTGGGGGCCTCTGTGGTGCCCAAATTGACGTCCTCTGTCTCTTCGACGATCGGGGTAGGGCCATGCTCAAAATCGGCAAATTGTTTGAGGAGCTCATTGGGGAGCTCGTCGGTTTGGCCTTCCTCGTCCAGACTCGTGACTCCTACCTCTTCTTGTATTTCTACAGGGAAGGGGTTGGCTTCACGTGGGACGGGTATCACGACATTGATTTTAACTTTATTGGGAATTTTAAAGGACAATATTTTTGGGATTGGTATTTTTTCTATTTTTATGATCTTTTGTATTTTTTCGGAGGTCAGCCCTCGGCGAGGTGGATCTCTATATATAGAAGGTAGAGTGGTCCAGAGGCTAGCCTCACTTTTTATAGGTTGTTTTTTTTTGGAGAGTCGGTGCCATTTTCATGGCATTTGGGGGCTCTCAAGAGTTGGGGCAAGGATGCCCAGTTACTCACCTGCGAGGCTTGGCCTTTACCTCTTTGATCAGGAGCGACATCGGTAAGCTCTTGCATTTCTTCCCTCAACATATTTACACAGGGATCCTCCGGGACCTTATCCTCTACGGTCAGGAGGGGCCCAAAGTGGTTGGTGCTAAAGTGAGGGGTGGATCGGGGCACTTCTTCCTCAAACAAGGAAAGGGCGGCTAAGTCCATTTCAAAATCTGGGGGGATGATGTAGGGATTGGTGGGGTGGATTGCAGTAGGCTTATGTGGGGTTACCCTCGTCTCCCCAATCAGATCAATTTTTACTACCCCGACGCTCACAAAGGTTTCACGGATGTGGGGGTGAGCGTGAGGTTCCTCTTCCAAGATGATTCCTCTGGCCTTGGCGGCTGCTGCGGCTCTCATCTTTTCCTTGGCTTCTCTGACTTCCTCTTCTCTGGGCCTGTAGCCTAAGCCAAATTTAGTTTGTTGTCCCTTGGCCTTGACGGGGTCTCTTCTTCCTTGAAGGCGTGGGCCAAGTCCTTTCCCTTTTTGATGGCCCCATCTATGGAGCATGAACACAGTTGCGTCCATGCCTCCTCCAGTTTTATCCGGGGTCTTTTCAGTTGGTTCGAGGGTAACTTTTGAGAAGTCATACTCAAATTGATGGAGATCGGCGTCCTCAGCTGTGTGCGGTATGTTCAGCACTTTCGAATTCTCAATGTGCAGAGCGCTCTTCCCCATGTCCTCTCTGCTCTCACCTATGATGGTGACAATTTTTCCTTCTGAGATGAATCAGAGCTTTTGGTGCAGGGTAGATGGTATTGCTCCGAGCTTATGTATCCACGGCCGGCCCAACAGCAGATTGAAGGTAGACTTGATATCCATCACTTGAAAGGGGGTGGTGAAGGTTTGCGGTATGAAGATCAGGTCTAGGTTTACTTCTCCTATGATTTCCCTTCTAGTGTTGTCGAATCCCCGTGCGCTTGATATGGATGGCCGGAAAGTGTCGGGGTTCACCCTAATTTTGATTGCCGTCCTTAGAGGGCATACGTTCAGCGCCGACCCGTTGTCGATCAGGACCAACGGTACCACCAAGTTTCCTACTTCCACTGTTATATTCAGGGGTTTAGAATGGTCATTCCCCTCGATCGGTAGGTCTGCATCGGTGAAAGAGATGGCGTTTGGGACCAACACTTGCCCTATTATTTCCCCTACTTCATCTGGAGTTACATGGGTGGAGACATGCGCGTCCTTGAGCGCTCCCATTAGGGCTTGAAAGTGGAGTGGAGACGTGATTAACAAATCCCACACAGTAATATGTGCAGGTGTTCTCTTGAGCTGTGTCTCCAGTATATGTTCCCTGGCCATTTTTTCGAAGGGATTTCCTGTGGCCTGTTCTTTTTTTTTTCTTCTCCTCTGACTGCCCCTGATGCTTCTGGCTGGGAAGAAATCTAGCCCGATTGAGTGACAAACTCAACAGCCTCCTCTTGGTTGCACCCGACATTCATGTCCATCTTTTCATAGCTCAATGGTACCTGATGCGGGTCATAAGCAGGTTTTGGGATGAGAAATGGGGTGCGTGAGGATTCCGAGGAAGATTGGGCTGGATATACTGGTTTGTCGGGTCTGACCAGGTTAACTCCAATGGGGGGTGGAATGGTAGTGGGGGGAATTGACAGAATTGGAGTTGTGGGCACGGAGGGGGCTTGTACTGGCGATACCTGGGAATGGTAGGACCAGTGGTGATAGGGTGATGCAGGGATTGGGTGAGGGGTTGCTTGTCTGGGTGGTGGTGGAGTTGGATTAGGGCCAAAATAGCGAAGGGATGGTGGGAGTGTGACTGGGTTGGGGGGATGGGGAGACGTTTGAGGTGTGGTGGGCGCTGGATGATGGGGGTATGAAGGATTTGTGTATGGGGAGGTATGATGGGATGGTGACGGGTTTGTGGGTGAAGTGGGGTAAATTGGGGGCGACGGAGTTGTGCATTGAGCGGGATGACGGGGACATGGCGGGGTAGTGGGTGGATTGGGGGGATATAAAGGGTTTGTGGCATGGTGGGATGATGATGGGTTGGTAGATGAAATGGGATAGATTGAGGATGATGGAGTGGTGCATGGAGCGGGGTAATTAGGGGGTGATGGAGGGGTGTATGGGGTAAATTGGGTGGCGGGACTTGAAGGCGTGTATGGCATGGGGTAACTTGAGGATGGCGGAGCATTGTATTAGGTGGAGGGACTTGAGGGCGTGTATGGGGTAGGATAATATGGGGATGGCAGAATTGCGTAAGGAATAGGATGATTTATGTGTGACGGAGGGGTGTATGGGATAAATTGGGCGTGGGGTGAATATGCGTATGATTGCGGCGGGGCTGTGCCCGTTTGGATTTGATAGGCAGGAGCGGGGGTGGAAAAATACTGCCCTAAATCTAAGGGCTCCTCTTGGCAAGCTGGTGTGGGAAAATAATCGGCAAGATACAGTGGCTCGATCACCCCAATAAATAGTTCATCTTCGTTTGACCTGGGGAGCAAAAATTCCTCCTGATTGCTAATATAATCTGAAGGGTCAAACTCTTCTTCTTCTTCCTCTATCCAATGTATGTTAGGCCTGGGGCCTCCTGGGTGCGGTGGTAGAGGGGCTTGATGGATATTCTCGTTCTGCCCTTAGGGAAGTGGCGGGGGTATGATCTTTCCCGCCTCTATCAGATCTTAAACCGCGTGCTTTAACGGGAAGCATCGGTCCGTAGGGTGACCCGGTCCCTGGTGGAAATTGCAATGCAGATTCGAATCGTAATTCCTTAGTATTGGGTGGGGTGGCGGGTGAGGTTGGAGTAAATTGACCAGGCCTTTCTGTAGTAATACCGGCAGTAAGACACTCAAGGATTGCCCCAATGGGGTGAATACTCGTTCAAAACGTGCTTTCATCTGTTCTAGGGTAAATGGGGCTCTTGGTCTGCTGCTTGGCTTTGATAGTTGCTCGAAACGGGTTAGGGGTGGTTGTGTAACCTGGAGTGGTATCGGGGGGCATTGGTATTGGCCTGGGGGTAAACAATGTTATGTACCTTTGTCCCTAGTCTTCTTTCAATTCTTGGTTCGACGGCTTTTCGAACCCCGGTGGCCCCGTTGGCCACATTCCTTCCTAACCTGCCCTCTCTAATGGCGTCTTCGCAACGATTGGCGTTTCGGACCAGATCAGCAAAACTTGACTGCTGCTGATATACTAAAAAAATCTGCAATGACTGGGAGGGCTCCCTTGGTTATCAATTCAATCTGCTCATCATCGGGGATTCGATGGGTTACCTGAGCGGCTAAGGCCCTCCACCTCCCCAAGTAAGCACTGAATGTTTCATCATGTCCTTGTTTTAATCGGGCCAAGTCCGACTTCCTTGGTTCTATGTCCATGTTATAGACATATTGTTCTTGAAATAATCATGTCAGGTCCTTCCATTTTTTATCATGGATGGTTCCAGGGATGTGAACCATCTCAGTGCTGGGCCCGTCAAACTCTTTTGGAATACCTTGATGAGGAGTCGTTCATCTCCGCCATACTGGCACATATCCCCGCAGTAAGATTTCAAGTGGGCGATGGTACCAGTGCCATTATACTTATCGAATGACGGTATCTTGAATTTATGTGGCAAGGGTACATCAGAGAACAGACATAAGTCTGAAAAGTTCATTGAGTGTAGTTCCATTCCTCCCATCTTCATCAATTTGCTTATTCATCTGCATTCTTTTTGCTCTGGTTCCTTTGAGGTCATGGTGACCACTTGATTTGGTTTGACCCTAGGTGTGATGATGTTGGGCCCGAGAGGGTTAAAACTGGCAGCTCCTCCATTGTTGCGAATCTCATCCTCCTCGTACTGTTGGTCATGGTATTGGTGAGGGGCGAGCTCTGCTATTTAGACTTGGGGGGTGATGGGTTGGATGACCTGGTGGGGCCATATGGTTTGTAGGGGATGAGAAGGGATAAATGGGTGAGCGTTTTGTGGGTAAGTGATGTCTTTGAGTTGGGTGTATGCGTTACGGGGTGAGGGGGTTGTGATTGAGGTGGTGGGATGTTGTGGTTTTGAGGAATGGGATGGATTGGATTTCCGATTGGAGGTGCGATGGGGGCGTAAGGGGTATAGGTGAATGAAGGGTATTGGTGGGGGGGTATGGGGTTGGTGAATGGGCTTTGATGAGCGTGGGCGGATGGGCCTTGGGTTTGAGGGATTTGGGTTTGTTGGTTTTGGAAGGCTTGGACTGACGGGCCTTGGGCCTGGGTGTGGGGCTTAATATGACTTTGGGCCAATGGGCCTTGTTGAGTTTGGGTTACTGGGCCATGAGGGGGTTGGGTCTGGGCCTGAGTCTGGTGGGTTTGGGTTTGAGCCCACAGGTTTGGAGGTGTTTGGGCTGGGGCCTGGGCCTGATAGGTTTGGGCTTGGGCCCATGGGTTTTGAGGGTCTTGGGTCTGGGCCCATGGCTCTAGAGGTGTTTGGGCTGGGGCCCATGGATTTGTGTGGTTTTGGGTCTGGGAGTGAGGTGGGAGATTTTGGGAGGTATGGACGATGGGTGGATGGGCATGGTTAGGAGGGAATGGGGTATGGAGGTTTTGGACATTTGGATGCGGGGTTTGAGAGGTAGGGTTGCAAGAAGCAGCCCACAGAGCGTACATCGTTCTCATGTCCTCCATCGAGGGCATGGATTCAGGTGTGAGATTGAGGGGTGATGGCTCACTTAAGGATGGAGGTGGTTGGGAGAAATTGGGCATGACTCGGGTAAATGGGGGGGTATGGTGGGATGTGGATGGGCCATGTGGTGGGAATGGTATGTGAGATGGGGTGGATGGGATGTAGGATGTTGGGGGCATGGGTGATGAGAGGGATGGAACGTGGGAAGTAGGCGGGGGACGGGACTCCCTAGGGGGTCTTTGGAAGTATGGGGATGCGGTAAGGGTGTTTGGATGGGAGATGAGGATGTAAGGATTGGTTGGGAAATGGGGGGTTTCAGTAGGGGATGAAATAGGGGTATGTTGGGAGAATGTGAGGGAAGGGGATGAGGTGGAGGTGAACACGGGTGCCCCAAATGGGCCCGTGATATCGAACCTGGTTTGGGCGAAGGTGTCGGAGATCGGGTCTTCTCCTATACGGGAATGGGAAGGGGATGACGGTGGGGATGTATCGGCTCTTGACATGATCTGCTGACGAGTGTTGTACTGATGTCTCGGGTAAGGGCCAAATACCTTCCTGGTTCTTCTCCTACGGGTCGGGTTTGAGGTCGCCGTAGTGACGGTCACACCAAGGTATATTTTTGATTGTTTTTCTTTGTGTGTTTTTTTTTGGGTTTTAGAAAATGATGATGATTTTATTTTTCTGTTTTTGAAAAGTGAATTTTTTGTTGTTATTTTTTATTTTTGATTTTGATTGATTTTTTTTTTTTGAAGGTGGATTTTTTGAAGATGAGGATTTTCTTTCTCTCTTTTTTTTCAAATTGCAATTAACTCCCCTCTACTTAGATGAATGATGACCTGGTGCCCAGGGTCAACTCCCGTTTTGGGCGATATATGTACCTTTAGTAGGTCCCACGGCGGGATCCGACACACTTCGGAAGAAGCGAAAGGAAACCCTTTCATTCTATTGAAGGCGAGGGAATCCACGCAAATGACCCGATCCCCCGGAGCAAATCAATAAGAAGTCGCCTTCTTTTGACTGGGCGGGGGCATATTGGGTGTTAGAGAATGTGGGAGGCTACCGCGGACACTAATACCGCTAATCGGGGAATTGGGGTGGTGGATTGGGCCTCAGGTCGGGTTGCTGCAGCCCAGTATATACTGGGCGTATATATTATGCACGCCCGACCAAAAAAGTACAGATTTGGCTGGGCGTATATATTATATACGCCTGTGTAAATCTTGGCCCTTTTTGCGGGGCGTATATATTATATACGCCGGGCAAAAGGTTCTGTCAATTATATTTTGACAGTGGACAGCAAGCCCGAATGTGGGTCTTTGAACTGGTTTCTTAGGAGGAATGCTCCCGGGGACTGCTGTGTATGTTATCGGGTCCCTCCTTTCCGTTTCCTAGGGATACACGGCTGAATTTTGGGTTTTCTACGCTCTCACCAATGCGGGTTTTATGGCTAGATCGGAATTGGCAACCCAATCGATATACCTCCGGCGCAAGCGCCTTCTCAGGTACTGGAAGGGGTTCTTTTCAGGATCATCACCACTAGGGCTGCCGCCTTACTGGGAACCGGGTAAATTGTATTTGTGCCTAACCCCCCCGAAAACTATCCAAAAATGCAAAAATAAATTCAATTATGTACCCATACTGTTGGTTCACTTTTAGTTACAAACTTTTATAGGGGAGTGAGATTAAGTCTAAAATCGGGTCGGGGATGACAAACCCGTGCCGCCTCAACGGGCCGCCGTTCAAAGGTGAAATATGATGACCGAAATAAAGTGCGCCAGTAGGCCCGCCAAACGGCTAAGGCTTGTAAATGACCGAAATTTAAATGACGTGAAAATAAATGCGAGCTGGCCCGCCAAACGGCTAAGGCGGCTTAAATGACAAGAATCGTAAAAGCTAAAATTTAAGGCGCAAGTAAGCCCGCCAAACGGCTAAGGCACTTAAAAGACTGAATCGTAGGGGTGAGTACGTTAGTAAAAACAACAAAAAATAACGAAAAATAGCAGCAAATTAGAACAAAAAACAGCCATGGTTAGTAAAATAATAAAATAAAATGAAAGGCCAACAAGAGGGGAAGCGCTAGGGTGATATCCCCAGCGGAGTCGCCATCTGTGCGACCGTGGATCCTCTCGAACCCGTCGCGACGATGCGCTCGCCTTTAATAAAATGTGGAGTCGCTACCCGGAGCTTTTGGTGACCCGGGAAAACTTCAAATCGATATTTTGAGCACCGAAGTGCTAAATATGACTTTGATTTACCTGTCTTTGCTAAAGGCTCTAGGGTAGGGGCTTCGGCTATCAATCGGGAAGGGTTTAGGCACCCGATCAACCCGCACGTAGCGGTTTCTATCTATGGACAAAATAAAAATAAAAAGGGCGGAGCTTCCCCTTGCCCGAAGGCAATACGGTCCTATCATGCTTTGAGCCAAACCGAAATTTCGGCGGCTTAACGGCTTGAATCCTTGGACGGAGGAGACACCAAGAAGGTAGAGGAAGAGAGGGCTGAGACGGAGCTCACGGGCCCTTGTTGCACCATGGAAGATCTTCGCTTTGGCGTGCTTTCGATGGCTTAAATGGTGTAAAAATGGGTTCTAATGCTAGGATTTAATAAAATAGGGGGTGTAGAGTGAAGCTAGAGGCTAGGTTTTAGCTAAAAGGAGTGATCTAATGGTGGAAATGGACTGAAATAGGTGAAGTATGCATGCTGGAATTCTGGAAAAATATTGGCATTTTCTCTCTCTAGGGTTCTCTCTTAAGCACTCTCTAATCCTTCAACAAAAATTCAAACCTTAAGGAAGAGGGGGGCCTCTCTATTTATAGAGAAGGGATGGGTTAGGGGCTTACTTAAGAGCTAATTGGTTTAGCAATTAGGTAATCCCCCATCTAAGGTTTTTTGGGTTTTCAAGGTCCTAGGGTTTTGGGAAACTGATTTCAATGGCGGATGATGGGGTGAGACCATGGGTGACTTAAGGGTTGCCAATAAGCTCAAAAGGGGTCAACGAATCTCAAGACACCCACCTCAACCCAGGGGATGGTGAAAGGGTCAAACTAGATGGAGGAAATTGAGCTCGATGGCGATTCTGTAGCTAAGTGGTATATATTATATCGCCCATTTGAAAACGATAATTTTACCAAAATCAGGGGAGTTTTGAGAAGATGAAACCCGTGGTGGGCCCCACCTATACTGGGCGTATATATTATATACACCCGGCTAAATTTTCTCCAAAATAGGCAGGCGTATATAATATATACGCCTGAACAACTGGGTAAAATGATCAAGTATGTAATATCTACGCCTGTGTAAAATTCATGATTTTATGTGAAACTTAAAACGGCCATAACGTTTGAACCGTAGCTCCAAATTGGGTGATCTTTGGCTTGTTGGAAAGCTGGGGAAGTCCTCCTTCCAATGGTATATGGGTCATCCATGGTACTAGTCTGTGTGAAATTCTGTAGCTCTCCTCCCATCATCCGCCAGAAGGGTTTAAGTTAGGTCTGGGAAGGGATTCTAGGGTGAGGGGTGACTTCTAAGGATTGTGGGAATGGCTCTAAAGGTCTTAGGGTGATTCCTACTGGTCTAGGTAGGTTCCTAAGGGCTCAGGGGGGGGTGCCATCGGAAGCACAGGGGTACATCTCTCCCGAAGTACAGATTGATCGGGCCTTGGGCCGAATTTGGGTGTCTACAACACCTCAAGTCTTATTATGGGGACATGTGCCAGTATGGGAGGAATGAAAGACTACTGATAAAGGTCTTTCAGAAAAGTTTAACTGGTCCTGCTATGAGATGGTTCACATCCCTAGAACCGTCTATGATAAAGACATGAAAAGATCTGACTCATCTGTTTCAAGAGCAGTATGTCTACAATATAGACATTGAACCACGCAAGTCAGACTTGGACCGATTGAAGAAGAACTCGAATGAAACCTTCAGTGATTACTTAGGGCATTGAGAGCACTGGCAGCTCAGGTAAGAAATAGGGTAAATGATGATGAACAAATTGAGATGATTTCAAAGAATACCCTGCCAGTGATCTTCGACTTTCTCGTTTACCAACAGCAGTCCAACTTTACTGATTTGGTGAGGAACGCCAACCGTTGCGAAGATGTTATCAAGGAAGGTCGTCTAAGTGGAACTAGCGGGGTCAGGAGGTTCTCAGAGTAGAGAAATGGGAAAAGAGCAGGAGCCGATGTTCAGAATATTGCCAACACGCGGCCCAACACTAATATAATCCCGTTCTAGTTTAAAGCCGCTCAGCCAGCTCCAGTCAAAAGCGAGCTGATACAAAGAACCGAGAATGGGCAGGGAGCGCAGATGACTCCAGAGCAGAGAAGGGCCCGCTATGATCGAGTTTTTACACCCTTGGGGCAATCATTGAATATACTTTTACCTTTATTAATAGAAAAGGGATTAGTCACGGCCCTCCAACCACGACCTCCTCCAAATCCCATCTCGAGGAACTATGACCCCAATACTCATTGTAATTTTCACCAGGGTCCGGGCCACCCAACCGATTGTTGCTTTCCATTAAAGCACGCGATATAAGATTTAATTGGGGCAGGTCCGAGACCCATTATCGGTATGATCGAGGAGGGTGATAAGGAGTTTGAATTTGACCCATCAGATTACATCAGTGACTGGGAAAGTTTTATAGCACCAAGGCAAAGAGATCAAGAAGAAAGAAGTATTGGGGTGATTGAACCCTTGAATTTGTCAGATTATTTCCCCAACCCTGCACCCTAAATTGAACCTTTAGATCTTAGGGCTTACTTCCCATTACCCACTTCCATCAACTATGTACAAATTAATGCTTACCAACCATATTCAACCACCCCCACCAATTACCCAATAGCCCATCATGTCCCCCATATCCCACCACCACCGATCAATTATCAGTGGTTCACCCCTACCCCATGACCCTCGGCACAACCATCCATAAACCTCATCACCCCAACCTGGCCTACTTTTGCCACCCGCCTATCCATCACCAAGGTGAACCAGATCTTACCTACCCTTCTTGAGCCATCAGTACAAGTGCATCAGAATCGGTAGCCACTCCGTTTCAAGTTTTAGGACCAATTTACAATCCTCATCAGGTCCCGCTTAGTTATGAACAGACAAATGTCAATGCCGATAGCAACAAAGAAGAGGCAGTGGACTTTGTTACTAGATCTAGGAAAATCTCTAAGTGGCCAGAGGGACCAGCAATAGCACAAGCCCAACCAGAGGGGTAGAAAGATAGTGCGGTGAACTCGTTCAAGAAAATGAGTAGAGAGCATATACTGGAGACTCAGCTAAGAAGAATGCCAGCTCATATCATGATCGGGACCTATTGATGATGTCTCCACTCCATTTTCAAGCACTAATGGGGGCAGTAAAGAAAGCACATGTATCTCTTCAGTTGAGCCCAGATGAAGCAGGCAGATAATTAGACAGGTGATGGCTCCGAATGCCATTTCATTTTCTGATACTGATTGGCTGAAAGAGGGAAATGGCCACTCAAAATCCCTCAACATCACTGTCGAATATGAAAATATGATAATCCCCTTGGTATTAATTGATAATGGGTTTACGCTGAATGTATGCCCTCTGAGAACAACTATGAAGATTGGAGTAGATCCATACATGTTGAGACCTACGAGAACTAGTGCTTGAGGTTTCCATAACACGAGAAGGGAGATAATGGGAGAAGTTGGCCTTGAGCTTGTGATTGGGCCAATGACCTTCTCCATATTATTTCAAGTAATGGATATCAAGTCCTCATTCAATTTATTATTAGGGCACCCATGGTTACATGAAGTTGGAGCGATACCATCGACGCTGCATCAGAAGCTCAAGTTTGTGTCCGGACAAAAGGTTATCACCATAATAGGAGAGGGGCACGATGAGAAGGAAAAGGCCACCCACAACATTGAGAACACAAAGGTGCTGGATCTGCCACACACGACTGAAGATATCGACCTCCATAGTTTTGAATACGAGGTATCGGCTGTAGTCCCAGATCCCCCGGAAAGCATCACTTCAAGAATCGAGGTGGAATGGTAGCAGCGGTGGCCATGCTCTAAAAATGGGGCTATCAAAAGGGTAAAGGACTAGGGCCCAGACTGCAAGGCAGGAGAGAACCGGTCACTGCCAAAGGCAGACAAAGGGTCATATTTGGACTAGGTTACAAGCCCACGAAAGAAGACGTTCGAGAGGCCAAAAAGAAAGCCCGAGCCGCAGCAGCTGCTAGAGCTCGAGGGATCAACTTAGAGGAGAAGCCCTCTCCCAGGCCTCACATCCGAGATTCATCTGTGAGCGTCGGAGTTGTGAAAATTAATCGGAATGGGGTAACCCGATTAACCCCACATAAACCCGTGACACCTGTTCACCCCACCTATCCCCAGATCATCCCTCCCAGATTGGAAATAGACCTGGCCATGTTGTCTCTCTTTAAGGAGCGATGTTCAATACCTGCACAATCTCCCCCTGTGGTAAACCATCATAAGACTATGCTGACATTTAAGGACATAATCTCAGATGATCCCATGATCGGCATGATGGAAGTTGACTCCAAAAAGCCATATCAGTCAGCACCCTCCATCCAAATCTGAGCAGGTAAAGGAGTGGCATCTCAGGTATGCAATTGGACGTCTGTACCCCAAACTCTGGAAGTAGGTAGCCTAAAATTTGGCACCGATTTCCTAAAAAAAATAACCTGTAAAAAGTGAGATGAGCCCTTGGCAAGCAATACCGTGTATATATAGGGACTCACTCTGCCAAGAGCCCATTTTTAAAGAAAATAAAAATCCCAAAAATATAGAAAAAATACAAAACCTAAAAGTATTGTCTTTTAAAAATTTGAAAAAGATAAAAGAAAAGGATGCCTTAATCAAGAATCCCGCCCCACGTGAAGTCGACCCCTTTCCTGTAGAAATATAAGAAGAGGTAAGAGTCATGAGTCTGGACACGGAGATCCCTACTGAGGATCTTCCCAATGAACTCCTAGAACGGTTTGCTGACAATGAGCACCGTCCTACCCCTATTATTGAAGAAATCGAGGACGTCAATCTAGGTACTGAGGAGATTCCAAGAATTACCAAGATCGGAACATCACTGTCTCCTGAGGAAAGAAAAGGCATAACTGATTTCTTTTGGTCATATCAAGACGTCATTACATGGTCGTATGAGGACATGCCTGGTATAGACATCGATTTGATCGAGCATGAGTTGTCGCTCTACCTTGATATCAAGCCGGTCAAGCAGAAGTTGAGACGACTCTGACCCGAGTGGATGCTGAAAGTTAAGGATGAGGTCATCAAGCAATATGATGCGGTATTTCTCATGGTATCTAAATACCCCTAGTGGCTAGCCAATATAGTTCTAGTGCCGAAGAAGGACGAAAAGGTCCGCATGTGTATTGATTTTAGAAACTTGAATAGAGCAAGCCCAAAGGACAATTTCTCATTACCACACATCTACATCTTGGTCGATAACACTGCTAGGAATGGGATGCTTTTATTCATGGATGGATTCTCTGGATATAATCAGATAAAAATGGTGGAGGCGGATTAAGAGAAGACAACGTTCATCACTCCATGGGAAACTTTTTGCTATAGGGTCATGCCATTCGGGTTGAAGAATGCCAGCGCGACGTACCAGAGAGCCATGACTGTGTTATTTCACGATATGATGCACTGAGAAATCGAGGTATACATCGACGACATGATCGCCAAGTCACCGGAGAGAAGTGATCATTTGATAAACCTCCAAAAGCTATTTGAGAGGCTGAGAAAATATAAGCTGTGGCTAAATCCTCATAAATGTGCATTCATCGCTATGTCAGGGAAACTATTGGGCTTTATCGTCAGCAGGAGAGGTATCGAGGTTGACCCATTCAAGGTGAAGGCTATCACAGAAATGCCACCACTATCTATCGAAAAAGAGGTCAGAGGGTTTATAGGTAGGATACAGTATATCAGTCGGTTCATTGTATAACTCACTCCGATTTGCAAGCTACTAAGAAAGGACTCTCTCGTTGAATGGAACGACGACTGTCAGGCCGCATTCAACAAGATCAAGGGCTATCTTCTCAATCTGCTTATTTTAGTGCCACTTGAGCCAGGGAGACCACTCTTAATGTATCTCTCTGTGACGAAAGTCTTGATGGGATGTGTCCTAGGGCAGCATGATGAGATAGGAAGAAGGGAATGGGCCATCTACTATCTGAGCAAGAAGTTTACTGACTATGAGACACGCTATTCTCATCTGGAGAAGGCATGACTGGCTCTCGTATGGGCTACACAGAGGCTTCGCCACTACCTACTATCTCAAGGCATTCTACTTTTAGCACGCATGGATCCATTGAAATATCTGTTTGAAAAGCCAACTCTTACTGGGCGAACTGCACACTGATAACTTCTCTTATTAGAATTTGACATCACCTATGTCACCCAGAAGTCAATCAAAGG
This sequence comes from Chloranthus sessilifolius, assembly GCA_021018995.1. Classification (NCBI taxonomy): domain Eukaryota; kingdom Viridiplantae; phylum Streptophyta; class Magnoliopsida; order Chloranthales; family Chloranthaceae; genus Chloranthus; species Chloranthus sessilifolius. The sequence goes on from CM037591.1 coordinate 80,947,902, forward strand.
GCAAGCACTCACTGATCATCTTGTCAAGAATCCATTGCCTGACTATGAGTCTTTGAGAATCGAATTCCCCGATGAGGACATCCTATTCATGACGGAAGATGATATAGAGGAAGCAGAGGAATCTTGGGTAATGCATTTTGACGGGGCAACAAATGCTGATGGCCAGGGAGTTGGCGCTATTCCGATTTCACCAAAAGGGTTGCATGTACCAGTTTCTATCAAACTCAACTTCCCATGCACAAATAAAATGGTGAAATATGAAGCTTGTGCAGTAGGACTGCAAGTAGTAATTGATTTAAAGGTCACCCACCTCAGAGTGTTTTGTGATTCCCAGCTAATCATATGCCAGACGAATGGAGATTGGAAGACGAAGGATGAGAAACTAATCCCTTACCATGAGCACCTCGAGGATCTAATAGCATGCTTCGAGGATGTCACATTCTCTTACGTCTCGCAGATAAGGAATTGCTTTGCCGACGCATTAACGACTTTGACATCAATGATAGAGATGAAGACAATCATCATTGAGCAGAGGAATGAGCCAGCCTTCTGCCTGCAGAGTGAGGAGCCCCTAAAGCCTGATGATGAACCACCATGGTTCTCAGATATCAAGAATTTCCTCGAGACTCGTACTTTCCCTGAGGATACATCCAAGATGGACCGACATACCATTCAACGTTTGGCAGCAGGCTATGTCATCTGCGGCACTTGCCTTTACAAACGATCTTTCAAAAATGCCTTGCTCAGATGCCTAACAGAGAATGAAGCAGTCAATATCATGAAGGAGATCCATGAGGGAGTATGCGGTGTCCACGTCAATGGTCATATGCTTGCTAAGAAAATCCTACGACAAGGATACTTTTGGACCACTATGGAATCCGACTGCTACAAGCACGTTCAGAAATGCTACAAGTTCTAGGAACACTCCAGTCTGATACATGCTCTTGCCATCGATCTATATTGCATGACCACTCCATGGCCATTTGCTACTTAGGGTCTCGACGTTATCGAGAAAGTCAATCCAAAGGCATCAAACGGGCATCAGTTTATCCTCGTCGCCATCAAGTACTTTACCAAATGGGTAGAGGCTGCATCCTACACAAACATCACGGCCGATCACGTCGAGAAGATCATCAGAAGCAACATAGTTTGCCAGTTTGGTGTACCCAAGGACATCATCATGGATAATAGCACTAACTTCGCGAATAAGCCCATCAGAGCCTTCTATGACCAGTACAAAATCAAGCATAAACCAATGGGGCCATAAAGGCTGCTAACAAAATTATCGACCATAAACCAATCAAGCAGAAACCAGTCGGTCATCGCCTTATCGACCATAAACCAATGGGGCCATAGAGGCTGCTAACAAAATTATCGTCCGCATCCTCCAGAAAATTTTCATCACCTATCAAGATTGGAGCAAGATGTTTCCATTCGCTTTATGGGCCTATAGAACGTTGATCCATACCACTATAGGGGCAACACCATTCTCCCTTGTGTATGGAACTGAGGTCATCTTACCAGTGGAGGTTGAAGTACCTTCACTCCGCATCCTCATGGAGTCAGGCCTACCCGAAGCTGAAAGAGAGAAATATTGCTCTGAGCAGCTGAACCTACTGGGCGAGAAAAGGCTACTAGCCTTGTGTCATACCCAAGTCTATCAAAGGCGAATCGCACGCGCTTACAACAAATGTGTTCACGGTCGAGATTTGAAGGTAGGAGACACGGTACTCAAGAAGATCTTCCCATCCCTCCACGCCGATCCGAGAGGGAAATTCAAGCCTAACTTGGAAGGACCTTACGCCATTCGAGAAGTGCTTCTGGGATACGCCATCCACCTCGCCACCATGGACGGAGATCACTTCCCTGAGCCCATCAACACTGGATATGTTCGACAGTTCTACTCCTAGGCCTCCACAGCAAGGTAAGTATTGACATAAATGGATACGTGATTGCTCAAGGACCCCACAAAAGAGGCCATCATTCTAAAGTTTAGTAGCAAAAAAGTGTCCCTAAATAACCATACCCTTTTGCTACACCCATTGAGCCATTGGCCTTTCTTTTTCACCCCCTCTCAGAAAAAGGAAAAATGTGTAAATAATATTAACAAAAAAAGAGAAAAAAGAGTTACTATAAAAAAAAATGAAAAAGTAAAATCCAAAAAAAAAAGATGCCTAAAAAGTGAAAAGAAAAAAAAAATATATAGAAATGGAAAAGTGGGGCATGTACAGTCAAAATCCCCCAAGGAAGAAGTGTGTTAGGGCAGCTGGAACCCAGTCAAGGAAACCCCTTTTTTACCCAAGAATACCTTCAAAGTCCTAACCTTACCCATGGCCACGATACAACCCAAGAGAAAGCCCTCTTTAAGGGCTACGAGCAGTTAAAGTATCCATCGAGTCAACGCGAGCCAAGCTGAGAGACAACGAGAACCCCATCCGACCGGCTATGATAGAATCGACGTCTATGTCGTGGCTTTTGAAAAAAAAAAAAAAAAGAAAAAGAAAAAAAAAAAAAACACAAGCTCAAAGTAGGATGGATGTAGTGAAAACCCGAAAGGGCGTTATGGGTAAAAAGAGTGAGTTTGTGTGGACCAGGTGAAAACCCGAATGGGCGCCGGGGGTAAAAATGCAAGCCCATGGATGTAGTGAAAACTCGAGAGGGTGCTACGGGTAAAAAGAGGGAAACAACGGGCATGCCAAAAACCCACCTTGGGCGTTGTGAGTAAAAATATTGAAAAGAGGAAAAGGTTAAAAGATTATAAGAATGATCCCTTGGTTACCCTACCCATGCCATCATTTGCCGACTCCAGACGGGGTCGCTCATGTTAGCTCAAATCAGGGTCCCAACTAAGAATGTCTTAATGGCCGCACCGTCAAATGTATGACCCACTGTAAGGAGAGAAGGTCAATTCGATCCAAAGGGATGGATGTTCCGACCTCGATAAAAATTGATAGCCTCACTCGAATCTAATCATGTGAGAGAGGAGTTTGACCATGCTCAAAAGAGGACCCGTCATCCCCCCGAAATTAAGGCATCAAACGAAAAAGAAGAAAAAACTACAAAAAGAGTTAATAATTTTCCTTTCCCAGCACTGTGCAAACCCCACTTTGGGATGATTAGCTCGATGACCGGAAAGGCCCCTTTTGTAAAAGATAATACATTTTCCTTTTCCATTTTCACACCCACACTATGTGTGCCACAGGAATAGCTGGCACAAACCCCTGGTCCATCATTTTTTGAAAATAAAATAGAGAAGATAAAATCCTTGTAAAAAGATAGATTTCCTTTATTTTGATTACAAGTCTATACCTGGTTGACACCACATCCTAAAAGATAATATGTGTGATGTCTAGCTTCTGTCTAGCCTCTTTCTTTCTTTTTTACAAAAGTGTAGAAAAACAAAAAACATAAAGAAAATATGTATACCAAAAAATATGAATCTGAATAGGGGTTTCTTACGCCCCTTTCTTTGAGTCTGATTTGTGCAAAAAGGTATGTGCAGGATGGAGTCAACGACCCAGCTCGCTCTTCAAGGCGTAAATCTTTGCACATAGGCGTCCTCTCGTACGTCTCGCTCAGTCATCTAATGACCGTGAAGGATCCTATACCACTTTCGGGATGTGTCGGTAGCACCAAGAGCATCATTTAAGGCCCTCCCAGACGGAGGACCTCGCAGTCAGCTGCATCAGCTATGGACTCTACCGTCTCTACTCTAACCTTTTATTTCTCTAAATGTTCATGCATAATGCATTTCTCATCTGTCAGTAGCTCAATACGGGCTCGAAGCGCCAACTCCTTCTTCTGACAAGGCCCTTCCACATCGTTGCTCTATGCCTGATCTAGATGATTAGCAGTAGGCTGCTCGGACAATAGCCAGGCCTCATACTCTGGGGAAGACTGAACTAAATCTCCCTGCTCCAAATCTCACACGAGCGTCAACTGATGCGTCTCCCAAAGAGCAGCAATCCGATCCATGTCCCTGGAGGACCCCCGAGAAAAGATCAAATCACATAAAGGGGGTTTTGTCTCGCAAGGCACCTGCTAAGAGCAACCAAACTGACACAGCACCCGAAATGGGAAGTAGAAGGTACTGCTAGTCAATCCAAGGAGGGTGATGCCCTCTGGTCTCTAGAGCAAACCACTTGGAAGGTCCGATCTAACTAGGGAAGTCTCCATACCAGCTCTACATCAGTCAGCCAAAGTTTCAACTATGATATATCTCCTTACGAAATCATGTGGCACCTACCCAAGAAGCATCAGACCACCTCACCTCGAACGATATAAAAGCGAGGCACTAGTCCCAAAACAGCAAGATGCTCTCCTAGCCAGACCTGGAGCAGAAGCGGACATCCCCTGAGGCACTCCACCTTGCCCAAAGTGAATGCATCAAGGCAACGATATAGCTTAGCTAAGACCAGATGCATCACTGATCGGCCCTCCTCCAATTGGGTCAAAATGTCGCAGAGAGCCAAAGAGAAGCTCTCTCCACTGGTGAAGAAAAGGACTTCTGAGATGAAACCGAGAGCAAAGGCCTTCACATTGAAGACGTTTCGAACTAGCAATTTTTGAAGACTTTCATCACCAAAAATTTCTCTTAGGAATTTTATTGAACACCTTGTGGGCCCACCAATGAGACTTTTCTCATATTCAGATTTCTTCAATCCCAGAGTAAGGTGGATGGCCGTAGCGTAGCCTGGTTTCAACATGACTCTTGCAAGGCCTCTATGGAGCTTCAGGCCTGACAAATTGGACAGCTCTTCAAATGTGGGAGATAGCTCCCGCTTCCCAAAATGGAATACATGGGCCTTTACATCCCAAAATGAGGTCGCCGCGTGAAGTAGGTCCCACTGGGGAGGAACCTCAAGAAAGGATGAAATGCGGGATAAACTAAGCCACTCTAGATCAACGAGCTCACTCTCGTATAAGCTCCCAAGCCAACTTTTGAGAAAACTAGGCCTCAAGCCCAAAGAGGGGAGTAAATTGGTTCTGGCCCCCCCATGTAAGGGAGGGTTGGAAAGCGGGTCCATTTACGTACAAAGATAAAATTCAATGTATGAAGATGGGCCCACCTTTGGGAAAGCAAGGAGAGAAAAAAAGAGAGAAGTAAGCAGCTGAAAATTCTAAACTAAAGTGAAAAGAGATAGAAAATGGGCTTTCTCAGGCTTAAAAGGCCCACTGCCCCCAGGTTTGGCCTCGCGCATCTATTAGATGTGCCAAGTAACTTTTTCCCAGGATTGGCCTGGCGCAAGTAATAGTTATGCTAGACCAATCTGGTCCGTTTTATAGCAAATAGGGGTTTTTGAGGGGGAAGTTTTGTCTTTGCCGGACCCCATAGCCAGCTTGCCTGTATTGCATACCTCGACTACATTCATAGACATAAAAAAGTTTTAAAATGCACCTAACTTTAATTCATTTATTTGTGCAGGAACAATCCCCACCAAGGTATGTAGCCTCAAGGACCATTTACAAGCAATCATCAAATCATCCTGCAGACAATTAGATATAATACAAGGGAAATAGAGCAGACCATAAAGGAAAAGCATTAACATTCGAGACTGAAAATCATCCAAATCAAATGAACAAGTGCCATAATATTTATTACAATTTGATCAAGAATCCCAAAATATTGTCCCGAAGTATTTAAAAATTTTAGAAAAATAAGAGCTAAGCCTAATCCTTTCTAGCACCCTTGGACTTTTTGTGATTGCGCACCGAGCTCCGATATGTCCGGGTCTCTCCCACTAGGGTCCGCGCCTGAGCAAGTCGGCTGAGCAAGGAGCGCGATTCTTTTTCCCAAATGCGCTGTAAGATCATACCAAAATCCATAAATCAATATCAGTCGAAAGAAAAAGATAGTGAAGCAACCATCTAGATTAATTGATGCGACGCTTACTATCTCCTCCTTCTGAAGGCCCTGAAGATTGCAATAGTACTCTACCTGACGGACCGCCGACTCGTAATCCTGCAGGGGAAAGGAACGAAAAAGGAGGTCAGCTACATGGATCATAATACAGATAACGAACATGCAAAGGAAGGAAGGCTTACCCCGGGGACTAACTCAGGTGGGGGAGCCCGCTTCGCTTCAGCAAATATACAGGCCCGCTCGTCAACTGCAACACATAATTTCGTGAGAAAGGCATCGTCAAGGCGCCTAAAGGTCCCCTGGGCCCGGCAGCCGAACTACCCGAGGCCCCTGTGTCAGAGGGGCCTGAAGAGCCAGCACCCGTAGGCTCAGAAGTACCCGTCGTCGCCCCATCGTCATCATCAGAATCACCTCCTTGCTCAAACTGAGAAAAGAAATAGGGTTTCCATTAGTTTAGATCGCAAGTCAACCAAAGCTACAAGGAACTGATCTAAAAGAGAAGGGAGAACTACCTGAGAGCATGGGCCACCAAAAGCTAAGAATTTTATGCCAGGAATGAAGTGTGGGAGAAGAGACTGATAAGGTAATGACTCGTACAACATCTGGTAATCTCTGAGCACTAAGAGGGCATTAATAGGGACCCCGTTTTGAAGGAATCTAATAGTGAGCTTCTCTATAGTACCCACGGGTGCCATGACATTTGCAGGAGGATCCAAGGGCACTACAGGATGGTCCCAATACTGATGAACTACCCGCTCCCCTAGGTTGTAAGCCCTGGCCCAGGCCCCATAGAAAAAGACGATGCAGCGGCCAATAAAAAGGCGAGATGGACCTACAGCGGCTCGATCCCAATAAGGAGAACCAATGTAGGGGTCATATATAGCCTACCCAAATCAAGGAGTGTTCGATCAGTAAAAAATGCAGTATAATGTAAAGGAGAAGCTCAGAAATAAAAAAGGGAAAAATAGCTTTACCTGCTCCGGTATCTTCAGGTCGAATTGGGACCTTAGGCCCATCTCCAGGTGTTTCATACCGACATCCCTACGGTGGTGTGTATTCCAATTGCTCAAAAGAGGATAAGTGTATATTTCAGAGTGAAGAAGAGGGCGGTTAGGTTGAAAGTGCAAATACCCCCATGCCTGATAAGAGCAGTGCATAAGAGATGAGTCAGAAGCAGAGAATGATTATCCAAATAAATTAAGGAAAGCAAAAGAGTCAGAGGTCACCTCCAAAGTAGGCCAAAAGCTGATGACAGACTTTGAGTTGCCAACAAAGACTCAGACCAGGTTGGACATCAATACGGAATATTCGGCCCCGCCCCAATCATATCTATGCATTTCATTCCAGTTGTCCATAAGGCTGAGGAAGGCCAGGGAGACCTGTCCGCTACTGGCATTTGCAAAGAGGGTCTTGCCCAGTAGCAGGAGGAGCGAGATGCAGGCCAACATAACCGCGTGCTCGGGCTTAATGAAAATATCCATTTCTGGCTGCCCTAGATCTAGCAAGTCATGCAGCTCAAAAAGATCAGATAGCCAGGACATCTTGACCTCAACACCATGCAAACTCGTGGAAGGGGGATAGGCCCCTATTAATCGAATGATCTCATCCCAGGCAGGCACTGAAAGGTTGGCCACCGAAACCCCCCCTATCCGAATCCCTGTAATCATGGCCCAATCCACAAGAGTCAGCGTCATCTCGGCTGTGGCCATGTGAAAGGTCATGGTCTCTGAACAGAAGCGCTCAATCAGGGCCCTCAGATAGGCCGAGTTAGCTTGAATAGCAGGGCATGAAAGGAACTCTCCAAAGCTGGCCTATCCAAGCAAGAACCTCATGATCGGTGGGAGGTAGCGATAAAACTGTTGAAAGTCCAACCAATTGCTTCGGAACACAATTTGGGGCAAGTCTTGCACCAAGGTAAAAGCGGCATCAGATCATGGAAATATAGGAAGGTTGCACATGGAAGAATAACTTAACCTATCCCTTTACCTTGCCCATGATGCCAAAATTGGAGATATGGATATACTATTGATGTAGCAGACCAGCATGGGCGGCCTCGCCCTGCATTTCATACCAAGAGCCGGCAGGGCGCTCCACCACGAAGAACTGCTCTCCCCTGGGACAATAGGTCACTTCCGGCCCCTCTTCCTGTTCCTCCTCCTACACGTATTCCTCCTTGCTTGACATTCTGGGGCAAATACAAGTAATCATGTCAAGGCTAATTGATGATAAAGAACCATTGTGCTACAGGCCAAGGGAAGGTAAGTACGCCCATCTTTTCTTTATGTTTATAAAATCAAAAAAAAAAAAAATCTTTTCTTTATGTTTATGAAATAAAAAAAAATCTCTTCTTTATGTTTATAAAATCAACAAAAAAAAAATCCTTTCTTTATATTTATAAAAAACCAAAAAAAATTCCTCTACCTTGTTTGGAAAAAATAAAAACAAAAAAACCAAAAAAAATCCCTTTACCTTGTTTGGCAAAAATAAAAACCAAAAAAATCCCTTTACCTTGTTTGGCAAAAAAAAAAACAAAAAAAAATCCTTTCTTTATGCGCAAAAATAAAAACGAAGATTAAAAATAAAAAAAAAGAGAGTCCTTCTCTTATACAAAAACAAAATAAAAAACAAAAAAAATCCCTTACTTTATTTGCAAAAAAATAAAAACAAAAACAAAAACAAAAAAATAGATTTACGTCCTAAATAAAATCCATAAAACAACAAAAATAATAATAATAGGGCATCATTCATACAATAATATCAAATCCATCATCAATAATCATGCTTACAAGGAAGATAACCCATTTATCATCTAGAAATGCAAAGATCATAACCACATTGCAAGAAAATTCAAGAAAAATCAAGTGAAATTGGTTTAAGGTGGTTACCTTCAAAGAAATATGAGTTCTTAATCCAGCGTGGAGCGGGTGTTTAATCAACGCGAGCAAGCATTGGCAATGAAGCACGTTAAGGATCAAGGCAAGAGAAACCTAGGAGGAGCCTCGTTTTGGTTTAGAGAGAGTGGGAGAGAAAATTTTGAAATAAACCCCTTTGTGGCTTGGGCTCGGGCAGTTAAAATGCCCCCAGTTTTTGGTTGGTGCATGTATTACATGCGCCAAGTGTATTTTGGCCCTATTTTTCCTGGCGCAACTAATAGTTGCGCTAAGCTGCTTCTGGGCTGGGTTTTGGCTAGGTATGGTTTATACACTCCCGACCTGACCTCTTTTGTTTCATTTTGATATTTTGTCGGTGCACACACCCCCAAATGACATATCAACTCTCATTTGGCTTGCTCGGGAAGTTGTGCTAGAATAAACGGATCGAAATTGATGAGCTTACTCAAAGCATCTTGATCACACATAAAATCATAGAAAAAAGTCCTAAAAAAATTCACATAAAATAATAGCAAAAAAGTCAAAAATCCACATAAAATCATAACATAAAAATCCAAAAAATTCACATAAAATGGTGCATAAAATCATAAAAATCTCCACATAAAATAATAAAAAATTCTGCAATAAGCGGCACATACTGCCAAAAAGCATTGTGACATCTATTCGCTCCGCTCGAGTAGTCGTGCTATATCAACTTTGGGATCGTTGGGTTCGCCCAAAGACCTCAAACTCTGCTTCATGCAGGGGCACCTGCAACCAGTCAAATGGGGCAGTCAATGCCTCATAGGGTTGGAAGCAAACTGTGGACCTATGCATATTTGCTTTGCACCTATCTTTAAGTATGGGTCAATCACCCTCTTACTTGTAGAGCTGTTGGATTCAGAATAAAACTTGAGCATCAAACATCTTCAATCATTTCAAGAAGCAGACATTTTTCTCAGCATATTGGGCTTTCGTAACTTGCTCCATCTCGGTTATGCCCAGTAATATCGCTAAGCGCTTGGGGACCGATGACCTTGAGAAACGGACGTTTTTCCCGACATGCAGGGCTTTCATTTTCTCACCATATTACTCACCTGATGTTGGAGGTTTATTTTGAATACAGCGGACCCGTCAGTAATGCCTTGGGCCTCTTCGGATGCCTTCTGTCTTTGACATTCGATTATTAGTGGTCGGATACCAGAGAGGGACATCTGTAGACACCCAAATTTGGCCCAAGGCTTGATTGAAACACTTTTTGAGAGAGGCACACTCTCGAGCTTTTGATGGCATGTATCAAACCCTTAGGAACCTTTCCAAAATCTTAGGAACCATCCCAAACCTTTAGAATCCACTTTGAACCTAAACTTAACTTTCTCAAGTAATGGATGAAGAGGGGTGTACTAGGACTAGTAGAGATCTTCTACTGTAATTGAATCATATATCATTAAAAAGTAGAAGTCTCCAGCTTTCCAACAAGCCAAGAATCACCCTAATCGGAGTTGCACGCAGAAAGATATGGCATTCCAAAGTTTGAGACAAATTTGAGGTTTTGAGGTGGGGACCCCTAGGGTTTTTGCGCAAGTAATACTTGCGCCAGGCCATTTCTCCCTAGAAATGGCTTGGCGTAACTAATAGTTGTGCCAAGCACAAGTGGGTCCCACCTCTGGCAGTCAACTTCCCAAACCCATCTTTGACACTGTTTTACTGTACATAAGCTTGGCGCAACTATTAGTTGCGTCAGGCTTAGCTATAGTAACCTTAGTTTTCTGCTCAAATTTCAAGATTGGGGTTTGACTTGTTGACCATCTTGATTCCCTAGGTGTGTTTTGCTTGTTCTATTGCACCCATTCCTATTCTATTTGCAACCCTTTGAGTGACTTAAAGCTCCAACTATCATCCACCATTGGAGCTAGTTTTTACACCTTTCAAGGCTCTAAAAACCCTAGGAAACCTTAGATGGTTTGATTACCTAATTCCTAAACCTACTTAGCCTCTAAACACCCTCCTAACCTCTCCTTTTCCTATAAATAGAGAGGCACCCCTCCCTTTGAAGGGGCTTGAATTTTTGGAAAAAAAAAGGAGATTAAGAACTCCCTCTCTCTCTCCCCTTTAGTGCCCTTTTGCATACAAATTCCAGAACTTCAAACCTACCCTTAGACCATGCCTTTCATAAAAAACCTCTTAGTTTAGGTGTGTGCTACCCCTAGCCTTCCCTCTCTATATTCTAACCATACAAGCCATTGGAAGCTCATTGAAGCATGTCTACACAAGGTTCACAGTGGTGCAACAAGGGCCCGAGAGCTCCAGCTCTCCCCTTTATTCCTCTACCTTCGCGGTTCTTTCTCTTTCCTCACATTTGTGCCATTACGCCACCAAAATTTTGGTAGGAACGGAGGGATACAAATAGTATCTTAGCGCCTTAAAGGTAAGAGGAAGGGATTTTTGCTTCTTTATTTTTATTTTTATTTTGGCCATAAGTAGAGATCACATTAAGCGGGTTGATCGGGTGCCTAACACCTTTCCGATCAATAACCGAAGACCCTACCCAAGAGCCTTTGACGTAGTTCGATGATTCAAAGTCATATTTGTGGCACTTCGATACTTATAAAATTGATTTGGGTTTTTCGAGACACCGAAAGCTCTGGGTGGCGACTCTAATATTTTTTAGGAGATTGCGCATCATCGTGACGGGATCGTCATGATTCCCATGGTTGCACAGATAGATAGTGACGTGCTTGATTATTAATGCATGATAGATAGTGGCGGGCTTTAATATTAATGCTCGATAGACATTGTCATGCTTGAACATGAATGCTCGATAGACAATGACATGCTTGAACAGGAATGCTCGATAACAGTGACACACTTAAACTTGAATGCTCGATAGATAAAGACATCCTTGAACATGAAAGCTCGATAGACAGTGACATGCTTAAACTTGAATGCTTGATTGACAGTGGCATGATATAATACTCGATAGACAGTGTCATGCTTGAACATGAATGTTCAATAGACAGTGACATGCTTCAACATGAATGATCGATAGACTGTGACATGATTGAATATAAACGCTCAATAGACAGTGATGGGCTAGAACATGAATGCTTGATAGACCGTGACATGCTTGAACATGAATGCTTGATAGATAGTGATGTGCTTGATTATTAATGCGCAATAGATAGTGGCGAGCATTAATATTAATGCTTGATAGACATTGTCAGGCTTGAACATGAATGCTCGATAGATAGTGACATACTTAAACAGGAATGCTCGATAGATAGTGACACAATTAAACTTAAATGCTCGATAGATAGCGACGTGCTTGAATATTATTGCTTGATAGACAGTGACATGCTTGAACATGAATGCTCGATAGATAGCGACGTGCTTGAATATTAATGCTCGATAGACAGTGTCGTGATTGAACATGAATGCTCGATAGAGAGTGACAAACTTGAACGTGAATGCTCAATAGACAGTGACATGCTTAATCGTGAATGCTTGATAAACAGTGAGATGCTTGAACATGGAAGCCCAATATATAGTGATGTGCTTTGATATTAATGCTCAATAGACTATGTCATGCTTTAATATGATCGCTCGATAGACAGTGATGTTATTGGACATGAATGCTTGATAGATAGTGCCATGCTTGAACATGAATGCTTGATAGATAGTGACATGCTTGAACATGAATGCTCGATAGATAGTGATATGCTTGAACTTGAATGCATGATAGACAGTGACATGCTTGATCATGATTGTTGGATAGCTAGTTACATGCTTGAACATGAATGCTCGATAGACAGTGACATGCTCAATAAGCAGTGATATGCTTGAAGATGAATGCTCGATTGATAGTGACATGATTGAACATGAATGCATGGTAGATAGTGACATGGTTGAAAATTAATGCCCGATAGACAGTGACATGACTATACATAAATGCTCGATAGGCAGTGACATGCATGAACATGAATGCTCGATAGACAATATCATGCTTGGAGAAGAATGCTTGATAGATAGTGACATGCTTGAACTTGAATGCTCAATAGGCAGTGACATGCTTGAACTTGAATGCTCGAAAGACAATGACAAGCTTGAACAGAAATGCTTGATAGATAGTGACGTGCTTGAATATAAATGCTTGATTGACTATGCCATGCTTAAATATGATTACTAGATAGGCAGTGACATGCTTGAACATGAATGCTCAATAGACTGGGACATGCTTGAACATGAATGCTCGGTAGACAGTGACATGCTAGAACATTAATGCTAATAGACGGTTAAATGCTTGATAAATAGTGACATACTTGAACTTGAATGCTCAATAGATCGTGACATGATTGAACATGAATGCTCGATAGATGGTGACATGCTCGAACATGAATGCCTGATAGACAGTGACATGCTTGAACAAGAAAGCTCGATTGATAGTGACATGATTGAAAAGGAATTCTCGATAGACAGTAACATGCTTGAACATGAATGTGTGATAGATTGTGATCTGCTCGATCATGAATACTCGATAGATAGTTACGCTCTTGAAATTGAATGCTTGATAGACTGTGAGCTACTTGAACTTGAATGTTGGATATATAGTGACAAGCTTGGACATGACTACTCGATAAACTGTGTCAGGCTTTAAAATGAATTCCTGATAGATAGTTACATGCCTGAACATGAATGCTCGATAGATAGTGACATGATTGAACATGAATGCTTGAACGACAGTAACATTCTTGAATAAGAGTGCTTGTTAGATAGTGACATGACTGAACCTGAATGCTTGATAGAAAGTGACATGCTTGAACATGAATGCTCGATAGATAATGACATGCCTGAAGATGATTACTTGATAGACTGTTACAGGCATGAACTTAAATGCTCGATTGATAGTGACAGGCTTTAACGTAAATTCTCGATAGAAAGTGATAGGCTTTAATAGGAAAGCTTAATAGATAGTGACATGCTTGAATATAAATGCTTGATAGACAGTGTCGTGCTTGAATTTGATTGCTCGATAAACAGTAAAAAGCTTGTTAAATAGTGACATGCTTTAACATGAATGCTTGATAGATAATGGCACACTTGAACATGACTGTTCGATAGACAGGGACATGCATGAACGTGAATGCTTGATAGGCAGTGACATGCTTAAACATCAATGCTCGATTGACAGTGACATGCTTGAATATGAATGCTCGATAGACAGTGACCTGCTTGAACAAGAATGCTCGATAGATAGTGATGTGCTTGAATATTAACACCTAATGGACATTGCCATGCTTGAACATGAATGCATGATAGACGGTGACATGCTTGAACATGAATGCCTGATAGGCAGTGACATGCTTAAACATGAATGCTCGATAGACAGTGACATGCTTGAACATGAATGCTCGGTAGATAGTAACATGCTCGAATATTAATGCTTGATAGAAAGTGTCATGCTTGAATGTGATTGCTTGATAGATGACAGCATTCTTGGACATGAATGCTCGATAGATAGTGATGTACTTGAATATTAATGCTCAATAGATTGTTTCATTCTTTAATATGATTGCTTGTTAGATAGTGACATTCTTGGACATGAATGCTTGATACATGGTTACATGCTTGAACATGAATGCTTGATAGATAGTGACACGCTTGAACATGAATGCTCGATAGATAGTGATATGCTTGAACATGAATGCTGGATAGACAGTGACATGCTTGAACGTTACTGTTGGATAGACAGTGACATGCTTGAACATTAATGCATGATAGTCAGTGACATTGCTGATTAACAATTATAAGGTTGAACATGAATGCTCGATTAATAGTGACATGAGTGAACATGAATGCTCGATAGTTAGTGATAAGCTCAAAAATGAATGCTCGATAAACAGAGACATGATTGAACATGCATGCTCGATAGACAGTGACATGCTTGAACAAGAATGCCTGATAGACAATGACATGCTTGAAGAAAAATGCTCGATAGATAGTGACATGCTTGAAATTGAATGCTCGGTTGACAGGGACATGATTGATCATGAAAGTTCCACAGATAGTGACATACAAGAACATGAATGCTCGATAGATAGTGAGATGTTTGAACTTGAATACTGGATAGATTGTGACATGATAGAACATGAATGCTCGATTGATAATGACATGATTGAAATTGAATGCTCGATAGGTAGTGACATCCTTGAACATGAATGCTTGATTGACAGTGACGTGCTCGATAAACTGTGACATGCTTGAACTTGAATGCTCGGTTGACAGGGACATGATTGATCATGAAAGTTCCACAGATAGTGACATACAAGAACATGAATGTTCGATAGATAGTGAGATGTTTAAACTTGAATACTGGATAGATTGTGACATGATAGAACATGAATGCTCGATTGATAATGACATGATTGAAATTGAATGCTCGATAGGTAGTGACATCCTTGAACATGAATGCTTGATTGACAGTGACGTGCTCGATAAACTGTGACATGCTTGAACTTGAATGCTCAATCGATAGTGATAAGCTTCAACATGAATGATCGATAAAAATGGACATGCTTGGACATGAACACTCGATAGACAATGACATGCTCATTAAAAACTGACATGCTTAAACATGAATGCTTGATAGCAAATGATATGCTTGAATATGAATGTTCGATAGACAGTGACATGCCTTAACATGAATGCTCGATAGACAGCGACATGCATAAACTTGAATGCTCTATTGATAATGACATGCTTGAACATGAATGCTTGATAGACAGTGACATGCTTGAACTTGAATGCTTGATAGACAGTGACATGCTTGAATATAAATGCTCGATAGACAGTTCCATGCTTGAACAGGATTTTTCGATAGACAGTCACATGCTTGAACATGAATGCTCGATAGATAGTGACGCGCATGAATATAACTGCGCAATTGACTCTGGCATGCTTGAATTTTAATACTCGATAGATAGTGACATGCTTGAATATGAATGTTCGATAGATAGTGACATGCTTAAACTTGAATGGCTGATAGATAGTGGCATGCTTGAACATGAATGCTTGATAGATAGTAACATGCTTGAACATGAATGCTAGATAGATAGTGACTTGCTTGAATATAAATGCTTGATACACAGTGTCATTATTGAACATGAATGCTCGATATACAGTGACATGCTTGAACATGAATGCTCGATAGACAGTGACATGCTTAAACATGAATGGTCGATAGATAGGGAGATGCTTGAATATGAAAGCTTGATATATAGTGATGTGCTTAAATATTAATGCTTGATAGACTGTGTCATGCTTTAATATGTTCGCTTGATAGACAGTGACGTTCTTGGATATGAATGCTTGATAAATAGTGACATGCTTGAACATGAATGCTTGAGAGCCGGTGACATGCTTGAACATGAATGCTCGATAGAGAGTGATACACTTAAACAGGAATTCTCGATAGACAGTGACATGCTTGAACTTGACTGCTGGATAGATAGTTACATGCTTGAACATGAATGCTCGATAAATAGTGACATGCTTCGGTAACAATGTTATGCTTGAAAACGACTGCTCGATTGATAGTGACATGATTGAACTTGAATGCTCGATAGATAGTGACATGCTTGAAAATTAATGCCCGATAGACAGTGACAGGACTAACATGAATTCTCGATAGATAGTGACATACTTGAACATGAATGCTCGATAGATAGTGACATGCTTGGATAAGAATGCTCGATAGATAGTGACATGCTTGAACTTGAATGCTCGGTAGACAGTGATATGCTTGAACTTGAATGCTCGATAGACAGTGACAAGCATAAACATGAATGCTTGATAGATAGTGACGTGCTTGAATATAAATGCTCGATTGACTGTGTCATGCTTGAATATGATTTCTCGATAGGTAGTGAAATGCTTGAACATGAATACTTGATAGACTGTGACACGCTTGAATATGAATGCTTGATAGATAGTGATGTGCTTGAATATAAATGCTCGATTGACAGTGTCATGCTTGAATATGATAGCTCGATAGGTAGTGAAATGCTTGAACATGAATGCTTGATAGCCTGTGACATGCTTGAACATGAATTCTCGGTAGACGGTGACATGCTAAAACATCAATGCTCAATAGACAATGACATGCTCAATAAATAAAGACATTCTTGAAAGTGACTGCTCGATAGACTATGTCAGGCTTTAAAATGAATGCTCGATTAATAGTTACATGCTTGAACATGAATGCTCGATAGATTGTGACATGATTGAACATGAATGCTTGATAGACAGTAACAATCTTGAACATGAATGCTTGTTAGATAGTGACATGATTGAACCTGAATGCTCGATAGTCAGTGACAAGGTGAACATGAATGCTCGATAGATAGTGACATGCTTGAAGATGAATGCTCGATAGATTGTTACAGGCATGAACTAAAAAGATCGATTGATAGTGACATGCTTGAATGTAAATGCTCGATAGACAGTGATAGGCATGAACATGAATGCTCGATAGATAGTGACATGCTTGAATATAAATGCTCGATAAACAATGTCATGCTTGAATTTGATTGCTTGATAGACAGTGACATGCTTTAACATGAGTAATCGATAGACTGTGCATTGCTTGTTAAATAGTGATATGCTTAAACATGAATGCTTGATAGATAATGGCATGCTTGAACATGAATGTTCGATAGATAGTGACATGCATGAACATGAATGCTTGATAGATAGTGACATGGTTAAATATGAACGCTCGATTGATTGTGACATGCTTGAACATGAATGCTCGATAGACAGTGAAATGCTTGAACAGGAATGCTAAATAGATAGTGACGTACTTGAATATTAATGCTCGATAGACTGTGTCATGCCTGAACATGAATGCTCGATAGACGGTGACATACTTGAACTTGAATGCTCGATAGGCAGTGACATGCTTAAATATGAGTGCTCGATAGATAATGACATGCTTGAAGATTAATTCTCGATAGACTGTGTCATGCTTGAATATGATTTCTCTAATGACGACGACATGCTTGGACATGAATGCTCTATAGATAGTGACATGCTCTAATATTAATGCTCGATAGATAGTGTCATGCTTTAAGATGATTGCTCGTTAGATAGTGATGCTCTTGGACATGAATACTTGATAGATGGGGACATGCTTGAACATGATTGCTTGATAGATAGTGACATGCTTAAATATGAATGATCGATAGATAGTTATATGCTTGAACATGAATGGTCAATAGATAGTGACGTGCTAAAACGTGATTGCTAGATAGATAGTGACATGCTTGAAGATTAATACTCGATAGAAAGTGACATTGTCAATAAATAGTTATTAGCTTGAACATGAATGCTCGATTAATAGTGACATGAGGGAACATGAATGCTTGATAGATTGTGAAAAAATTGAAAATGAATGCTCAATAGACAGTGACATGACTGAATATGAATGCTCGATAGACACTGACTTGCTCGAACAAGAATGCCCGAAAGACAATGACATGCTTGAAGAAGAATGCTCGATAGATAGTGACATGGTTGAAATTAAATGCTCGATTGACATTGACAAGCTTGAACTTGAATGCTTGATAGATAGTGATATGGTTGAATAGGAATGCTTAATAGATAGTGAAGCGCCTGAACATAAAAGCTCACTAAATAGTGTCATGCATGAATATGATTGCTCGGTAGACAGGGACATGATTGATTATGAATGCTCCATAGATAGTGACATGCATGAACATAAATGCACGATAGATAGTGACATGTTTGAAGATGAATACTTGATAGATAGTGACATGATAGAACATGAATGATCGATAGATAGTGACATGATTGAACTTGAATGCTCCATAGATAGTGACATGCTTGAACATGAATGCTTGATTGACAGTGACGTGCTCGATAAACTATGACATGCTTGAACTTGAATGCTCGACAGATAGTGACATGTTTCAACATGAATGCTCGATAGAAATGGACATGCTTGGACATGAACGCTCGATAGACAGTGACATGCTTGTTAAATACTGACATGCTTGAACATGAATTCTTAATAGATAACGATATGCATGAACGTGAATGCTCGATAGACAGTGACATGCTTGAACATGAATGCGCGATAGACAATGACATGCTTAAACTTGAATGCTCAATTGACAGTGACATGCATGAACATGAATGCTCGATAGACAGTGACATGCTTGAACATGATTGCCCGATAGAAAGTGATGTGCTTGAATATAAATGATCGATAGATAGTGTCATGCTTCAACATGAAAGCTCGAAAGATAGTGACTTGCCTAAACATGAATGTTCGATAGACAGTGACATGCTTGAACATGAATGCTCAATAGACAGTGATAGGCTGGAACATGAATGCTTGAAAAATAGTGACATGTTTTAACATGAATGCTCGATAGATTGTGACGTGCTTGAATATTAATGCATGATAGAGAGTGGCGTGCTTGAATATTAATGCTCGATAGACAGTGTCAGGCTAGAACATGAATGCTCGATAGACAGTGACATGATTGAACAGGAATGCTCGATAGATAGTGACATGCTTAAACTTGAATGCTCGATAGATAGTAACATGCTTGAACATGAATGCTCGATAGACAATGACATGCTCGAACTTGAATACTCGATAGATAGTGACGTGCTTGAATATTAATGTTTGATAGATAGTGTCGTGATTGAACATGAATGCTCGATAGACAGTGACATGGTTGAACATGAATGCTCGATAGATAGTGACATGCTTAAATGTGAAGGCTCGATAGACAGTGAGATGCTTTAACATGAAAGCTTGATATATAGTGATGTGCTTGAATATTAATGCCTAATAGACTGTGTCATGCTTTCATATGATCGCTCGATAGATAGTGACGTTCTTGGACATTAATGCTTGATAGTTAGTGACATGCTCGAACATGAATGCTTGATAGACAGTGACCTGCTTGAACATGAATGCTCGATAGATAGTGATACATTGAACATGAATGTTCGATAGACAATGACACACTTGAACGTGATTGCTAGATTGATAGTTACATGCTTGAACATGAATGCTCGATAGACAGTGACATGCTCGATAAACAGTGATATGCTTGAAGATGAATGCCCGATTTATAGTGACATGATTGAGCTTGAATGCTCGATAGATAGTGACATGCTTTAAAATTAATGCTCAATAGACAGTGACATGCTTGAACATAAATGCTCAATTGACAGTGACATGCTTGGAGAAGAATGCTCGATAGAGAGTGACATGCTTGAACTTGCATGCTCAATAGAAGTGACATGCTTGAACATGAATGCTCGATAGATAGTGACATGCTAAAACATCAATGCTCGATATATAGTGACAAGCTCAATAAATAGTGACATTCTTGATCCTGAATGCTCGATAGACAGTGAAATGATTGAACATGAATGCTCGATAGATGGTGACATGGTTGAACATGAATGCCTGATAGACATTGACATGCCTGAAAATGAATGCTCGATTGACAGTGACATGATTGAACATGAATTCTCGATAGACAGTGACATGCTTGAACACAAATGTGCATTAGATAGTGACGTGCTTGACCATGAATGCTCGATAGATAGTGACGTTCTTAAACTTGAATGATCGATTGGCTGTGAGCTGCTTGAACTTGAATGTTGGATAGAAAGTGACATTCTTGAATGTGAACGCTCGATAGAAAGTCAGATGATTGAACATGAATGCTCGATAGACAGTGAGATGCTTGAAGATGAATGCTCGATTGATTTTTATAGGCTTGAACTTGAATGCTCGATTGATAGTGACATGCTTGAACGTAAATGCTCGACAGACAGTGATAGGCTTGAATAGGAATGCTCGATAGGTAGTGACATGCTTGAATATAAATGCTCGATAGATAATGCCAAGCTTGAGTTTGATTGCTCGACAGACAGTGACATATGATCAGTCACATAATTTACCACTTTATCACCTTTAATTTAGTGATGCTAGGCTTTAATTTGCTACTAATAACTTATTGATATACAAATATTAGAGACAAACAGTAAAAGAGGGCCTAAGTGTTAATATTCCTCAAAGTGAACTCAAATAGCAGTAAGAATGACGATTGAGTGTGTAAAGACGATTCGCCAATACAAGAAAGTTGAGAAATCATATTTAACAATTTTACGCTACTATTGAAGTAAGAAGAAAGAAAGAAATAAGAAATCGTAATTTTACGATTCTTTAAAAAGGCGATTCTTCAGAAGCGACAAAAGAGTAAAGATGACAAGAGAGAAAAACGATCGTTTGTAATAGAAAATCATCCAAAGACCAAGTCGAGTATGAAAGCCATGAAAGAAGAGAAAATCGTGATTTACGATTTTCCAAAGAAGCTATAATAGGAGAAATTGTTATCTACGATTTCTCAAAAATAGAAGCTTTCCTATTTTACTGTTATTGCTTCTAATCACGTGAGAGCTATCACCACCATGAACAGAATTAGAAGACTCTTAGAATTTGAAGTTCAGCTGATCACGGATCTGAGAAGATTGATGAAGATCTACTCCGAAGGACTCTGCTGTTGAAGATTAAGGAACCTTCAGGAAGCGCATCAACTAAAGAGAGCAAGGAAACTATGTAATTAGAAGTAGAGTTATATTAGGATAGTTTTTACTTTTTTTAATAGATTTAGAACTTGTAAACCGACTCCTTATGATCTATAAATAAGAGAGCTTGGTGTAGGAATAATCATCGAAGAATCGAAGCAGTAATTGACGCCTGAGGTTGGATTTTCTTTCGATCAAAGTAGTGTAAAATAGTTAGAATATATAGATATCCAAGGTTTCTCAAGAGCAGTTGACGATTGCAATTGAGTGCTGAAGATTAGAGTAGATATCTGTAGTTTTCCAGGAGTAATTGACGACTGTGGCTGAGGGGTGAAGGATATAATTTACTTTTCTTTTTAGTTTAAATTTACAGCTTTGTAAACATCTCCAAGTTTTAATTTTAATTGATGACTCAGGTTAGAATTTACAGCTTTCTAAGTTTTGATTGGCGCCCAAATTTTAGGAAGTTGTTGATTAGATTAAATTTGTATTGATAGGAACTTAGACTTGATTGACGACCAATGCTAAGATACTAAAGATATGGTATAATGGTATTATTTAAATTCATAAATATTCGATAACTGAAGATTAGGATTTACGACCTCAATCAGAAGGAGGATTTAGATTAATTTTATGCACTTTAGATTAAAACAAATTCTTTTATTCATATTTCTCCAGTAGGTTAGATCTTAAAGATAAATAGAAGTTTTAAAAATAAGGATTTAAATAGAAGATATAAATAAGAAGTAATTAGAAAAACAAACTTCCTCGTGGGAACGATCCTATGCTAGTACTATGATTTCCATTGTGCGCTTCCAATAGGTTCACACTTGAATTTAACATTAATTTAATATACATAATAAGATGAACCAACATGCTTGAACATGAATGCTCGAGAGACTGTGATATGCTGGAACATGAATGCTCGATAGACAATGACATGCTTGAAGATGAATGCTAGATAGATTGTTATAGGCTTGAACTTGAATGCTTGATTGATAGTGACATGCTTGAATGTAAATGCTCAATAGATAGTTATAGGCATGAACATGAATGCTCGATAGATAGTGACATGCTTGAATATAAATGCTCAATAGACAATGTCATGCTTGAATTTGATTGCTCGATAGATAGTGACATGCTTGAACATGAATGCTTGATAGACTATGACATGCTCACTAAATAGTGACATGCTTAAACAGGAATGCTTGATAGATAATGGTATGCTTGAACATGAATGTTCGATAGACAGTGACATGCATGAACATGAACACTTGATAGACAGTGGCATGCTAAAATATGAATGCTCGATTGACAGTGACATGCTTGGATATTAATTCTCGATAAACAGTGACATGCTTGAACATGAATGCTCGATAGACAGTGACATGCTTGAACATGAATGCTCGATAGATTATGACATATTTGAATATTAACACTCGATAGACAGTGTCATGCTTGAACATGAATGCTCGATAGACGGTGACAAGCTTGAACATGAATGCTCGGTAGGCAGTGACAAGCTTAAATATGAATGCTCAATAGACAATGAAAAGCTTGAACATGAATGCTCGATAGATAGTGACGTGCTTGAATATTAATGTTCGATAGACAGTGTCATGTTGGAATATGATTGCTCTAAAGACGACAACATGCTTGGACATGAATGCTCTATAGATAGTGACGTGCTTGAATATTAATGCTCGATAGACAGTGTCATGCTTTAAAATGATTGCTCATTAGACAGTGACGTTCTTGGACATGAATACTTCATAGATGGGGACATGCTTGAACATGATTGCTTGACAAACAGTGACATTCTTGAACATGAATGCTCGATAGATAGTTATATGCTTGAACATGAATGCTCGATAGATAGTGACATGTTTGAACGTGACTGCTGGACAGATAGTGACATGCTTGAACATTAATGCTCAATATACAGTGACATTGTCGATAAATAGTTATTAGCTTGAACATGAATGCTCGATTAATAGTGACATGAGTGAACATGAACACTCGATAGATTGTGACAAGCTTGAAAATGAATGCTCGATAGACAGTGTCATGACAGAATATGAATGCTCGATATACAGTGACTTGCTTGAACAAGAATGCAAGCTAGACAATGATATGCTTGAAGAAGAATGCTCGATAGATAGTGACATGCTTGAAATTGAATGCTCAGTCGACAGTGAGATGCTTGAACTTGAATGCTCGATAGATAGTGACTTGCTTGAATAGGAATGCTCAATTGATAATGAAGTTCTTCAATATAAAAGCTCGATAGACAGTCATTCATGAATATGATCACCCGATAGACATGGATATGATTGATTATGAATGCTCCATAGAGAGCAACATGCATGAACATGAATGCTAGATAGACAGTGACATGTTTGAACATGAATACTCGATAGACAATGACATGCTAGAACATGAATGCTCGATAGATAGTGACATGATTCAACTTGAATGCTCAATAGATAGTGACATGCTTTAACATGATTGCTTGATTGACAATGACGTGCTCAATAAACTATGACATCCTTGAACTTGAATGCTCGATAGAAAGTGACATGTTTCAACATGAATGCTCGATAGAAATGGACATGCTTGGAAAAATGCTTGATAGATAGTAACATGCTTGTTAAATACTGACATGGTTAAACATGAATGCTTGATAGATAATGAATTGCTTGAACATGAATGCTCGATAGACAGTGACATACTTGAACATGAATGCTCGATAGACAATGACATGCTTAAACTTGATTGATCGATTGACAGTGACATGCTTGAACATGAATGCTCGATAGATAGTGACATGCTTGAACATGATTGCCCGATTGAAAGTGTGTTCTTAAATATAAATACTCGATAGATAGTGTCATACTTGTACATGAATGCTCGATAGACAGTGACATGCTTGAACATGAATGCTCAATAGACAGTGACAAGCTTGAACATGAATGCTTGATAGACAGTGACATGCTTGAACATGAATGCTTGATAGATTGTGATGTGCTAGAATATTAATGCATGATAGAGAGTGGCGTGCTTGAATAATAATGTACGATAGACAGTGTCATGCATGAACATGAATGCTTGATAGACAGTGACATGATTGAATAAGAATCCTTGATAGACAGTGACACGCTTAAACTTGAATGCTCGATAGGCAGTGACATGCTTGAACATGAATAGTCGATAGACAGTGACATGCTTGAGCATGAATGCTCGATAGATAGTGACATGCTTGAAGATTAATGCTCGATAAATAGTGTCATGATTGAACATGAATGCTCAATAGACAATGACATGCTTGAATATGAATGCTTGATAGATAGTGACACACTTAAACGTTAATGCTCGATAGACAGTGAGATGCTAGAACATGAAACCTCGATATATTGTGATGTGCTTGAATATTAATGCTCTATAGACTGTGTCATGCTTTAATATCATCACTCGATAGACAGTGATGTTCTTGGACATGAATGGTTGATAGTTAGTGACATGCTTGAATATGAATGCTTGACAGACAGTGACCTGCTTGAACATGAATGCTCGATAGATGGTGGCTTGCTTGAACATGAATGCTTGATAGACATTGACATGATTGAACATGAATGCTCGATCGAAAGTGACATGATTGAACATAAATTTTTGATAGAAAGTTGCATGCTTGAACATGAATGCACAATAGATAGTGACGTGCTTGACTATGAATACTCGATAGATAGTGACGTACTTGAACTTGAATGCTCGATAGACTGTGAGCTGCTTGAACCGGAATGCTGGATAGATAGTGACATGCTTGAACATGAATGCTCGATAGACATTGAGATGCTTGAACATGAATGCTCGATAGACAGTGATATGCTTGAAGATGAATGCTCGATTGATTATTGTAGGCTTGAACTTGAATGCTCGATTGATTGTGACATGCTTGAACATAAATGCTCGATAGACAGTGACTGGCTTGAACATGAATGCTTTATAGATAGTGACATGCATGAATATAAATGCTCGATAGATAGTGTCATGCTTGAGTTTAATTGTTTGATAGACAGTGACATGTTTGAGAAGGAATGCTCGAGAGGCTGTGACATGCTTGAACATGAATGCTCGATAGACAGTGACATGCTGGAACTTGAAGGCTTGATAGACAGTGACATGCTTGAACAGGAATGCTCAATAGATAGTGACGTGCTTGAATATAAATGCTCGATAGACACTGTCATCCTTGAATATGATTGCTCGATAGACACTGACATGCTTGAACAGGAATGCTCGATAGGCTGTGACATGCTTGAACATGAAAGCTAGGTAGACAGGGACATGCTAGAACATCAATGCTCGATAGACAGTGACATGCTAGATAAACAGTGACATTCTTGAACATGATTTCCTGATAGATAGTGACATGATTGAACATGAATGTTCGATAGATAGTGAAATGCTTGAACATGAATGCCTGATAGACAGTGACCTACTTGAACATGAATGCCCGATTGACAGTGACATGATTGAACATGAATTCTGGTTATATTGTGACAAGCTTGAACATGAATGCCCGATAGATAGTAGCAGGCTTGAACATGAATGCTAGATAGATAGTGACATGATTGAACATGAATGCTCGATAGACAGTGACATACTTGAACATGAACGCTCGATAGACAGTGACATGCTTAAAGATGAATGCTCGATAGACAATGACATGCTTGAACTTGAATGCTGGATAGATAGTGGCATGCTTTAACATGAATGCTTGATAGACAGGGACGTGATTGAACATGAATGCTCAATAGACAGTGACATTCTTGAACATGAATGCTAGTTACGTGCATGAACTTGAATGTTTGATAGATAGTGACATGGTTGAACATGAGTGTTTGATAGATAGTGACATGCTTGATCATGAATGCTCAATAGACAGGGACATTCTCATACATGAATGCTCAGTAGACAGTGACGTGCTTAAACCTAAATGCTCAGTAGACATTGACATTCTCAAACATGAATGCTCGATAGACTGTGACATGATTAAACAAGATAGCTCGATAGACAGTGACATGCTTGAACATGAACGTTTGATTGACAGTGACATGATTGAACATGAATGCTCAATAGATAGTGACATGATGGAACATGAATGCTCGATGCATAGTGACGTGCTTGAACATTAATGCTTCATAGAAATTGTTGTGATTGAACATGAATGCTCGATAGACAGTGACATGCCTAAACATGAATTCTCGATAGACCGTGAAATGCTTAAACATGAATGTTCGATAATTAGTGACTTGCTTGAATAATAAAGCTTGATATATTGTGAGGTGCTTGAATATTAATGCTCAATAGGCAATGATGTTCTTGGACATGCATGTTGTATAGATAGTGACAACCTTCAACATGAATGCTTGATAGATAGTGACATGCTTGAACAAGAATGCTCGATAGACAGTGATGTGATTGAACTTGAATGCTCGATAGACAGTAATATGCTTGAACATGAATGCTCA
Organism: Chloranthus sessilifolius; assembly: GCA_021018995.1. Classification (NCBI taxonomy): domain Eukaryota; kingdom Viridiplantae; phylum Streptophyta; class Magnoliopsida; order Chloranthales; family Chloranthaceae; genus Chloranthus; species Chloranthus sessilifolius. The sequence continues at coordinate 80,974,799 of CM037591.1, forward strand.
ATAGATAATGACGTGCTTGAATATTAATGCTCGATAGACAGTTTCATGATTGAACATGAATACTCGATAGATAGTGACATGCTGAAAGATGAATGTTCGATAGACAGTGACATGTTGAATATAAATGCTCGTTTGATAGTGACATGCTTGAACAAGAAAGCTCGATATATAATGATGTGCTTGAATAATAATGGTCGATAATGTTAATCACTGATTTATGCCACTTTACACCTCCTAACCTAACCTTTAATATACCTTTGAGCTGTTAATAACTGATGTTTAAGTGTGTTTGTGTAGTAGCAATAAATTGCAGCTTAGTGTAACAATCCATCTAATGCATGGCAAGAACAGAGGAAGGAGAGGCAAACAATGAAGCTGATAGAAAGACAGGGATTGATCCAGTGTGGTCCCCACCATGAGGGCTGTTCAACATGCCCTGGGCCCCTTGAAGCCCTACAGTAAAGAGAAGTGGGGCCCATACTCAGTGGAGTGTTGCAACAGAGTGGACAGAACAGAGCAGCAAAGTAGCATTCTGGCTCTTGAGCAGCTCTATGCCTTCAAAGTATCCACTCGAGTTGTCTCAAGTGGAACATGCTTCAGAAGCTCTACCTCGAGTTGCTGTCGAGAAGTTACATCTTCAAAAGTCCCATGTCTAGCAGCTCTCAAGAGGATCAGCCAACACTCAAGCTCGAGTGGTTCTCGAACAGATTGCACCTTCACACTGAACCTATTAAGCAGCTTTCTATCACAAGAAACCATCCACTCGAACTATCTTCAACTTCACTCATGAGCTGCCTTCTGAAGTAAAGAACCACTCGAGAACCTCTCGAGATTTGCTGCCTGAAGCCACCTGAAGCTCCATCCACTCGAGTAGCTTTATCCATTCAGACTCCATCCACTCGAGCAAGCTTCAGAAGTCTCCCAGCCACTCAAGAACCTCTCGAGATACACATTCTGAAGCCTCAACCACTCGAGGCTCGAGTTCCTGCTTGCACTTGGGCACTTCAAGGGTATTTTAGGACTTCCACAACACCTAGAGCACATTTCCCAATGTGTTGTGCTTGCCCTAACTGTAGGGGCAACACTTGGCTAAAAATAAGGCACATCAGCTGGAACCTAACTAACTTGATTCTTCTCCTCTCTGATTGGCCAATGCAAAAAGGCATTTTAGGGATTATATAAAAGCTATGTAAAAAGGTAGAAAAGGGTATTTGATGCAGAAGGAGCAGTGAGGATATTCTTGCCTTAGGTCACTTTTAGGGTTAGGTCATCTTTTCATTTTCTTCTTCCCTTATGTTAAGTAGTGAAAAATACCATTTTTTACCCCTAAACATGAGCCTTGAAAGACCCTTGAGAAGACTAAATAAGTGCTTTAGTGTGCATTTTACAGCTAACCAATCAGACAGGTCCAAATCCGAAAAGCATCCCAAAAAGATCAAAAAGCTGACAGCTCATGTCAAGTTTAAAGAAGGAGTGAAGAAACAGCCTCAGCAATGGCTAAAGAGGGTCTAAAAGAGCAGACAAAGACCTGAAGCAAGAGAGAGTTCAATTCGCAAAGAACTTCTACTATTCGCAAAGAAGAATGGGAGCCTAGAGTTCAATTCGCAAAGAACTTCTACAATTCGCAAAGAACCTTGAACTTTGCGAAAAGAAGAAAACACTCCTCGAAAAGAAGATTGAACTTTGCGAACAGAGCTTCAGAAGTCATTGAACTTTGCGAAAAGGCCCCTGTACTCTGCGAAATGGCATTACGGGATTTGCACGTCCAGAAGGGTATTTCAGAAACTTTGCACGCCTAATGCAATCAAAAGACCGGGAACATTCCGAAGGTTCCAATCAAGATCCAAGGCATATTCCAACCCATGTGGCGCCCAAAGTTAAATTACAGCGGGAACTTCCGAGCTCAAACAAAATTTCAAACCCATACATGTAATTGATGCTTCGGCACCGATTGGCGAACCAGATCGAGCATTTCCATTGGCCAAAACAGATCCGGATCCCCGGCTCAACCCTCATTGGGCAATCCGGATCTAAAGCACTCGATTGGTCAATCCAGCCATGCGCAGGATGGAGGAAAAAGTATAAATAGAGAAGCCATTAGCCCAAATTGGGCATCCAGATTTTAGAGTTTTCATCTCTGTTTCCCTCATTCCAGTCAGATAGCTTATCTGAACCCCCTGTAATCCCTTCTTGTAGTTTACCTTTGTGAGCCATTGTGAGTGATTTGGACTTCCAAGTTCGGATTCAAGATCAGAAGTCCGAGGGCTCTGAGAAGCTGATCAGAAGTCCGAGGGCTCTCTAAGAAGCCGCCTGTAATTGTAATTTTGGATTTTAAAAGGTTCTTTGTAATTTGTGTCTTCTCCATTGGAGTCATGTCGAGGGTTCGAATGTTCACCTTAGTGCATTAGACTTCTTTAGATTCACTCATCCATACATAACTTCCCTTAATTCATCACCCACAATGCGAATTAAGCGTTGGTAACCTAATTCTAGCATTTACTGATGTTCATGTTACGAACTAAAGAATAGGCCACAAATGAGGATGATCCGTGACCATTTGATCACAACCATAAGTCTAAACCTATTCCTTAATTCAGATTTATTTCTCTTACATCTGTCTTTGGTAGCAGGATGAAGATTGAATCTGCCTCTGAACTCTGATTCTCCATTAAAATTCGAGGCTAAAGTACATGAAGCTATTATTTCTGCATTTGTCTTATTTTAAACATCTCCCCAACTCGGATCTGGATCATGTAGTTAGTTCTTTTCTTTATTTGCTTATAGTTAAATGTGACACAATCCAACACTCTCTTTTATCTATTCTTTTTTTTAGATAATTATAGAGCCAGATCTGGTAGCACAGATCTGGAGGTTTATCTCTCAGTTTAGACAAACTTCTCTGTGGACGATCTTGAAATACTTACTTTTAAAACTTGCTACAATTGGCCCTGATCTTGCAGGCCAGTGTTAGCCCCAATGTGCTGATATCCCTTTCATAAGTTAACATCCATATAACCTAGCATTCTTTAATTCTTTAATTTTTGATTCATAATGCACACATTTATGGCACACTTGGAGCGACAACAAGTTTTTGGCGCTGCTGCCGGGGAAGTTTGTTCTAAAATAGATAGACCTATGTTTATTTTCATTTATTTATCAATCATTTATTAATTTTGTTGTTATTTTTATGCAGCGTACAGCTGTGTAAAAGGAAAGGAATGTTCTTAAATAGACAGTTTCTTGTACCAAACTCTCTCGAGTTGTATTCTCCGAAGTTAGAGGTTTAAGTGTGAGAACCCTCAACTCGAGATTCTCCTGCTAAATTCGTGGTTGAAAGACTCCTAAGAAACCGACATACATCATGTATATCTCAAATGGGTGAAGAGATTGTTAAGAGACTACTTTGCCCGGTGCTTATAATTCCCCATTTTGCATCAATTTCCCACAAAGGAGGGAAATTATGAAATTAAGTCCTCCACCATCCAAATGTTGCCTTCATTCCATGGATTGAGTAAGGAAGACCCTTACAAACACATTGATGAATTTCTCGCTTTATGCACAACATTTAACATAGCCGACTGGTCCAGAGGCAACCAAGCTTAGGCTCTTTCCTTTTCATTAAAGGACAAAGCTAGAGCATGGTTATCTATGTTAGCACCAAACAAAGATCACATCATGGAATGATTTGCAATGTCAATTTTGTCAAAATATTTCCCAATGACTAAAACCAGCCAATCGAGACAAAGCATCATCTCTTTCTCCCAAAACTCAATGAAACTTTCCATGAAGCATGGGAAAGGTTTAAAGAAGCTGATAAGGCAATGCCCTCACCATCAAATTCCTAAATGGCTGGTTCAAAGCTTCTATCAAGGAACGATCGGAAGGGCAAGAACATGGTGGATGCCTCTTGTGGAGGTACCTACTTGCGAAAAGCAGTTGAAGAGGTTTGGGACCTCTTTGAGTGATTGGAGAAAATTCAACCCAAAGGAATCTACGCCAAGGGACACCGAGAATCCACTAGGATGAATAATCCCCAATTCACAAGAGGAAAGTTTATGAAGTCAATGAAATTTGGAAAGGAAAGTGGATAATTTGACCACAAAATTTGATAGTGATGGACTCATTTAAAGCTCCAAATGGGTCAAGAGTAGAGGAGGCATGTCCGATATGCGTCCCCACTCATTCCATTGATCAATGTCCTTCATCACAATTTCCGAACTCATGATGGAACAAGCTCATGCATTTCATCTTATGGACAGATGCAATCGAATGACTACCCATGGAGATCTCATCCTAATCTCGGGTGGAATCGGAAATTACCACAGCAATGACGGACAGCCAAAAATCAATTACCTTTCAAACACCTTTCAAACCATATCGGAGAATTTTATAATAAATCAAATTTTCAACCTAACCAACAACAAGCCATGCGATGCACTGCACCAGCCCTGCCTTCCTAGATCCTGACCTTTGAAGAGCGGGTCTTGAGTTCACTTCAAAATCTTGGAACTCATCTCGGGTGAACCTTCACAATCGAGCATTAAAAAATTGAAGAAACTCAGGCCAACTCTCAAATTCATTGGCTAGAGAGAAGAGGGTAAACTACCACCAACCTGTGAACAATCCTAAGGGATGTTCATGGTTGGAGAATCCTCAAATGGCCATGAGGAAATCAAAGTGACTACTTTGAGAAGTGGAAGAATAATAAACAACACAGTGGGTAGTGAAGAGGAAAAGATGAAGAACAAGTGCAGAACAACAAATTTGGATAGCAATATGGTACATTGATTTACATCGAAAATTCAAAAAATGAAAAACGGAAAAAAATAACAAAATTGTTGAAAAAGATGAGGAGGAGAAATTTGTTCCTCACCTCCCATTTCCCCATGCAATGAAGTCAGTTTCTCCTTTGACAAAGGAAACACAAAATTGAGGAAATGATGGAGACATTCAAGCAAGTTAAAATTAATCTACCTCTGCTTGATGCAATCAAGCAGTCCACCTTATGCAAAATTTCTCAAAGAGGTGTGCACCCACAAAAGGCAATCTAGGATACATTTATCCAAGAAGGCCTTTTGTGGAGAAAATCAACCAAGTGCTATCAATTGCAACACCACCTAAGATGCAAGACCACCGAATCCCCACAATCCCTGCATCATTGGGGAGCACACCATTGAGAAAGCCTTGCTAGATCTGGTGCTAGTGTCAACCGCTTCCCTATTACGTCTATGAGAAGCTAGGTTTGGGAGAATTGAAACCCACTCAAGTGGTGTTACGACAGGCAGATCCGAAAGGAAACCTATGGGGTTGATTGAAGATGTTTTGGTAGGAGTAGACAAGTTTTCTACCTGCGACTTTTGGTGTTGGACATGGAACCAACCAAAAGTACCACGCCATCCCTGTCATTCTGGAAGACCATTCACAGCTCTGACTAATGCATGCATTCAATGCAGTGTCCGGCATCATGGAGGTGTCTTTTGGAAATATGAAAGTTAAATTGAATGTGTATAATCATTACTCAACCTCAATTCTCTGGCGAGGAATGTTTCCATGTTGACATCATTGATGAGTGGTGGAGGAGTCTTTACAAACATTTCGCAAGGTAAAGACTCCACCACAGAATTTAAAATGATTGGGGATCCACCGAGAAAGAAGGAAAAGGAGATCAAATTCAGCAGGGAAGGCACTCACCAATCATCAAGTTCTCTCTCTTGGAGACACTGCTCCTCTCCCTCTTCCACAAGTTACCAAGGTACCTTTGCTTGCCCTCTTTCTCACCCACACATTGGAACTCAAACAGCTCCCCAAAAATCTGAAATATGTGTTTTGGGAGATCATCAAACACTACACATGATTATTTCTTCCTCCCTTACAAAGGAGCAAGAAGAGGAGTTGGTAGTTCTAAACAAGACAAGAAAGCAATTATTTGGACCATTGCTTGATTTAGGAGGAATAAACCCAGTGTATGCATGCATAAGATCCACTGGAAGAGGATGCCAAGCCTTCTAGAGAAATGCAAAGAAGGTTGAATCCTCACATGCAAGAAAGTGGTAATGAAGGAAGTTGTCAAGTGCTAGATCTTTGGGGTCATTTACCCCATTTGATTCTGCTTGGGTAGCACCCACGGTGGTGCCTAAGAAATCAGCATCAACATTATGTGGTGAATCAGTAAACTTATGTCCACCGGACAAACAATGGATGGAGGGTCATAGACTACGAAAATTAAATACCATGACAAGGAAAGACCATTTCCCCTCCCTTCATTGACCAAATCCTTGATAAGCTTGCGAGCAAAGCTTACTTGCTTCCTTGATGGGTACTCAGTTACAACCGGATCCTGTGTACCCACAGGACCAAGAAAGACCACCTTCACGCCCCTTTGGCACTTTTGCCTATAGGAGGATGCCCTTTGGTCTTTGCAATGCCCTGCTACTTTTCAAAGATGCATGTATGCCATCGTTTACGACATGATTGATCAATTCATGGAGATCTTCATGGATGACTTTTCAATTTATGGAGACGGCTTTTCCCAATGCTTACACCACCTCAAGTTGGTATTGCAAAGATGTGAAGAAACCAATTTGGTTCTAAGTCTGGGAAAAGAGTCATTTTATGGTCACCAAGGCATTGTCCTAGGACATGTGGTCTCCCATAAAGGCATAGAGGTGGACCAAGCAAAAATTGATCTAATTGCACATTTGCCTCCTCCCAGGCTGTTAAGCAAATCGAAGTTTCTTAGGGCATGCAGATTTTATAGGAGGTTCATCAAAGATTTGATAAAATTTCCAAGCCACTCATCATTTCTTGTGTCAAGATGTTCCTTTGTGTTTACTAATGAATGCATGACCTTTGAGGTCCTTAAGAAATGTCGATTTCAGCTCCCATCTTGCGATCCCCCGACTATTCAAAGGCCCTTTGAGGCTGATGTGTGATGCATCGACTATGCCCTAGGAGCTGTCCTAGGCGGAGAAAGGATAAGCTTCCCCATGTCATAGCTTATGCCGGAGATCCATGATAGATGCCCAGCTCAATTACACAACAATCGAGAAAGAGTCAGGCCATTGTGTTTGCATTGGAAAAATTGCCTTATGTTTTAGGTTCACAAATTGTGGTGTTCTTGACCACTCGCCTAAAGTACCTTCTGCCTAAGAAGGATACCAAGCCCAGATTAATCGTGGATCCTCCTATTACGGGAGTTTGATCTGATTAAGGATAAGAAAGGAGTGGAGAATGTGGTGGTGATTACTTATCCGAATTCTCAATCACGAGGATGATAGCTTACCCATTAATGAATCATTTCGATGAGCAACTTTTGCCATCAATACCCACGATCCTTGGTTTGCAAACATAGTCAACTTCTTGGCTATTGGATGATTCCTCAACATTGGAATAGAATGGATAAAGATCTTTTCTTCTCACAAGTTAAACATTTCATTTGGGAAGATCCTTATCTATTCAAGAATTGTGTGCACCAAGTGATCGTAAAGTGTGTCCCGGACCATGAATTCTGGCATATTGTCAATGTGTCATGAACAGCTGTGGAGGCCATTTCAAAGTGCAATAAAACAATTTGCAAAAATTCTGCGGTGTGGTTTCTATTGGCCCACAATCTTTAAAGATGCCTTACTGACCTTTGTAAATCTTGCTAGAACCCAAAAAAAGCAAGATTTCCAAAAGAAACTCAATGCCCTGACCAATCACAGTAGTTGAGTTGTTTGATGTTTGGGGCATAGATTTTATGGGCCCTTTCCCTTCTAATGGAAACAATTTCATCTTGGTAGCTCTGGATTATGTCTCCAAGTGGATTGAGGCCATAGCTACCAAATCAATGATCACAAAGTGGTTTTAAGATTCCTCAAAGACCACATTTTTCAGATTTGGATTCCCAGGCCATCATTAGTGATGGGGAAGCCACTTTATTGCATTTGACTCTCTATTAAAAAGTACTGTCATCATCAGAGTAGCCACTCCTATCATCCACAAACCGGTGGGCGGTGGAGATTTCAAATAGAGATCAAACACATTTTGGAAAAAAGTGAAGAAGGACAGAAGGATTTGGTCCTTTAAGCTTAATGATGCTTTGTGGGCATCTGAGAATCGCCTACAAGACTCCTATAGGGATGTCCCCTTCGATGGTTTATGGCAAGGCATGCCATCTACCGAGAATTAGAATATAAGGCCTTGTGGGCAATCAAAACTTTAATATGGATCTAGCATTCTTTGGTAACCACGGAAGCTTCAACTCACTGAAGCTGGAAGAACGAGGATGGATGCCTACACTAGCTCCAGTTGTACAAAGAAAAGGTTAAATCATTCCATGATAGGAGCCTCATGAGAAGAGAGCTCATACCGGGGTCCAAGGTATGGTTATTCAACTCTAAACTTAAATTCTTTCTGGCAAATTGAGATCCGGATGGGAAGGGCCATACATCATGTCATCAAGGCCTCCCCTCGAGTCGTGGATATTTCAGATCCCAAGGATGGAAGAATACTCAAGGTAAATGGTCAGAGGCTCAAACCATGCATTGAAAACACCCAGGAGCCCTTGCTGCCCACCTATCATCATGAATCTCCAAAAATCTGATGGTAGAAAAGTGTATAATATGTTTGTACAACATTGTTTTTCTGATTTTCTTTGTTTACGCTATTTTTCTTTGCGCATAGTGTAAATACACTTCAAAGTTCAAATCGCAAAGTAAAAAGTACTTCTCGAAAGTTCAAAGTTCTATTGAATTGATTACGAGTCAGTAATGAACTACTCGAAAAGAACCATGTTCTGTTCGAATAGTTAAAATTTCCTTTTCGAATAGAAAATCTGGGGAGAAGTCCTTTGCGAAAAGATCTTTCTGGAGCACAAATTCTGTTTTTTTTGTATCAACACTTTTCTTTTTTCTTTTTTTAACTTTGTATTCAGTCCCTTACCTTGCTTTTACTGTTTCTCTTTTATTAGCATTAGTTTCCTTTCATTTGCATAGTAATCCTTCTATTTGTTAGATTTTATTTAGCAGTTCTAACATTGTTTTGTTGATTTTTCTTGCATTTGTATATCATGTTTTCCATCTCCTTGCTCATATCTTCAGTTTTACATTTTTATTTTTTTCTGCTGCATATAGTTTAGATTTTTTCTGTTCTTAGTTTTTCTTTCTTCTTTTACCCTGCTGCCCCTAGTCTCTCCTTGTCTAGAACATTGAGGACAATGTTCATCTTAGGTTTGGGGTATGGCAAAGTGTCCGCCATGGGATAATTAGCATAAGGGCATCACAATCACCAAAGTAATCAGGAAATGAATCAATTTACTTAAGAATCATGACAATGTGGAAATTTTAAAATTTTCTTTGCAAGAATTTAGACATTCTAAACCCTACAATATTCCACATTTCCATGATGTTAACACCAGGAAAATACACTTGTATTAGCACATAGCAAGTCCACGGGAAGAGAAAAGGTAAAGATATACTTAAAGCTCAAGGAAAAACCATAACCGGTGAGAATTGAGCCTATATGTTTTACATCTACATTGAAGAGTGGAGGCAACCCCTTTTTCGATTCAAAGAGTATTGAGGCATTAGATCCACTAGAAATTAGGAAACTCCAAATCAAAACAAGCAACAGATTCATGAAAACCGAGGAAAAGATCAAGGCCTTCTTTGGGACTTGAGCTTATGAACCAACCAAGAAAGATCTGCCCTTGTTTGTACCCCAATTGAGCTATAAATCCTACAATGCTTCATCAAAACACCCATTTTCTTGCACCAACCAATGGAACTAATTCACCTTCCTCACCTTGAGAATTCAGGAGTTAAAGGAGAAAGAAGTAAAGATGGAACATTTTCCGGGCAAATATCAAAATAAATGAAGAAGAAATACCTCAAAATGGGCGATGGTGGTAGAAAGTAAAAGAAAACAATGTGAAAAAGAAGCAAGCAAAAAAAGGCAAAAAGGGAACTTTATGTTGAAAATTCAAGATCAAAGGAAGAAGAACCTGAGTACTTTGAACACGAGAATCTCAAAGAAGCTAAACTCAAGAAGGTGGAGTCATGAACCACCTCCTTCAATTTCGACTTCTCAAAAATCCAAACACTGCTCAACCTTCCTATCCTGAAACCTCACTCCACGAGCCATACAACAAACCCAGCCTAAAAGTCCTTGTGATCCAAAGTTGAGTGAATCATGTGGAGATAAGCGGTTTCCCAATCTATGGTGAGGAGATGTCAAGGATGCCACACGAGAATCATGCCTATGCTCATGCTTACAAATCCATTTGGGAGATGTAACTGCTCTTGAGCTTGTGTGAAAATGAACCCTTCAACAAAAATCTTGATGAGAGTACACCCTGGTAAGTGTTTGGGTTGGAACTTGAGCACATTAAGTATGACTTATAACCTAATTTTTATTCAAATGATGAACTCATCACGACACATTTGCATGATTTCTATGGCTGCTCACAGATTGGAAAGAGTGAAACATTCATAAGGTTTATAAATGTTGAAATCCCCTTGCAAACAATAAACCTAAATTTCTGTTTAAACATTGATTCAAGAGTAACTAATTTTGATCTTTGATTGCTCATGGGATGACAGTGCACTAATGCCAACTATCCCATGGAGAAGTTTGTGGTACCTTCACTGAAAACCCTCAGGAGACTTCACTCCTCCTCTAGGGATCACCTAGGGGTTTAAAAGGCTTGTTGCATATGCTAAATGCACCTGTGCTTCCTACAAAAGTGGCTCTTTATTTTGCTTTTACGTTTCTTTGCTCAGGGACTAGCAAAGCTTAGGTTTGGGGGTGTGTTAAGTAGTGAAAAATACCATTTTTTACCCCTAAACATGAGCCTTGAAAGACCCTTGAGAAGACTAAATAAGTGCTTTAGTGTGCATTTTACAGCTAACCAATCAGACAGGTCCAAATCCGAAAAGCATCCCAAAAAGATCAAAAAGCTGACAGCTCATGTCAAGTTTAAAGAAGGAGTGAAGAAACAGCCACAGCAATGGCTAAAGAGGGACTAAAAGAGCAGACAAAGACCTGAAGCAAGAGAGAGTTCAATTCGCAAAGAACTTCTACTATTCGCAAAGAAGAATGGGAGCCTAGAGTTCAATTCGCAAAGAACTTCTACTATTCGCAAAGAACCTTGAACTTTGCGAAAGAAGAAAACACTCCTCGAAAAGAAGATTGAACTTCTGTGAACAGAGCTTGAAGTCATTGAACTTTCTTGAAAAGGCCCTGTACTCTGAAATGGCATTCGGGGATTTGCGGCTCGTCCGAAGGGTATTTCAGAAACTTTGCACGCGCAATGCAATCAAAAGACCAGAACATTCCGGAAGGTTCAATCAAGATCCAAGGCATATTCCAACCCATGTGGCTTAAAGTTAAATTACTCGGAACTTCCGAGCTCAAACAAAATTTCAAACCCATAATTAATTGATGCTTCGGCACGATTGGCGAACGGATCGGAGCATTTCCATTGGCCAAAACAGATCTGGATCCCGTGCTCAACCCTCATTGGGCAATCCAGATCTAAAGCACTCGATTGGTCAATCCAACCATGCAGGATGGAGGAAAAAGTATAAATAGAGAAGCCATTACCAAATTGGGCATCCAGTTTTAGAGTTTTCATCTCTGTTTCCCTCATTCCGTCGGATAGCTTATCGAACCCCTGTAATCCTTCTTGTAGTTTACCTTTGAGAGCCATTGTGAGTGATTTGTACTTCCAAGTTCGGATTCAAGACTGTAAGTCTGAGGGCTCTCTGAGAAGCTCAGACTGTAAGTCTGAGGGCTCTCTAAGAAGCCGTGCTCTGTAATTATAATTTTGGATTTTAAAAGGTTCTTTGTAATTTGTGTCTTCTCCATTGGAGTCATGTCGAGGGTTCTCGAATGTTCACCTTAGTGCATTAGACTTCTTTAGATTCACTCATCCGCATAACTTCCTTAATTCATCACCCTGTCTGCGAATTAGTGTTGGTAACCTAATTCTAGCATTTACGATGTTCATATTCGAACTAAAGAATAGGCCCACTAGTGAGATCTGTGACCATTTAAGTGGGATGTATCACGACCATAAGTCTAAACCTATTCCTTAATTCGGATTTATTTCTCTTACATCCGTCTTTGGTAGCGATGAAGATTGAATCTGCTCTGTTGAACTCTGATTCTCCATTAAAATTCGAGGCTAAAGTACATGAAGCTATTATTTCGCATTTGTCTTATTTTAAACATCTCCCCAACTCGGATCTGGATCATGTAGTTAGTTCTTTTCTTTATTTGCTTATAGTTAAATGTGACACAATCCAACACTCTCTTTTATCTATTCTTTTTTTTAGATAATTATAGAGCCAGATCTGGTAGCACATATCTGGAGGTTTATCTCTCAGTTTAGACAAACTTCTCTGTGGACGATCTTGAAATACTTACTTTTAAAACTTGCTACAATTGGCCCTGATCTTGTAGGCCAGTGTTAGCCCCAATGTGCTGATATCCCTTTCATAAGTTAACATCCATATAACCTAGCATTCTTTAATTCTTTAATTTTTGATTCATAATGCACACATTTATGGCACACTTGGAGCGACAACACCTTAGCTCAACATTTGCTGGCTAAGTTCTTTGTAATAGATAGGATTGGTTCAAAGCTGTAAATAACTGTGTGAGATCATTGTAAAAGGTTCAGAGGTTTGCAGAGACTGCAACCTTGAGGGTTGATTCATTGTAAATACTTCTTTAAGCAATGAATGTTGTATTCATTGTCCCATTAAATCTGTGAGTTTCTTGTGCTGTGCATGTGGATCTATATGGGTTTTATGCACCTATGGATGCATGAGCTTGTAGCCTTGCAAACATAGTGGTTGCAGTGGTTACCTTGTTCTGATTTTTAACCCCCATGACTAGAGTATATCTCTGGGATATGCTGTGACCATTCAAGTGGACAGAATATAACCTAAGACTAGTCCATATCTTAGGGTTGGATTAGATTTATTTTCCTTGCATTTGTACTTGTTGCCAAATGAAGGACAGCTGCAGATTCAACCTTTGCTCTGCTCTGCCATGACTTTTTCAGTGAAAACAAATCCTTAGCTATTTACTTCTCGCCTATTTTATGTTTATTTTATCAAACCATTTCGACCCCTTTCTAAACCCCCCTTTCTTTTATTGTTGTTTTTATTTTACTTCTATTTTTAGTTTAGTTTGTGACTACCTAAAAACACCCTCTCTTTACCTTGCTTTCTAGTTTAGGTTTAGAGCTGTCAGATCTGTAGCAGATCTGGAGATCTACTATTGATTTTTCTTTTAGATCAACTTTTCCTATGGGACAAACTCTTACTTATCAGAACTTGCTACAACAACCCTAGATCTTGCAATACTGTGTATTGTGCCTGTGTTCTATCCATTTTTTGACCCCTTTGTATCTATTTTTACTTTTTTTATCTCTGCTATATTTTAACCACACATTTACAATAAAAAGAAGCACAACACACCAATCTTAACCAACAAGTTTTTGGCGTCGCTGTCAGGGATCTTTGATCTAAGTAGTAGATCTGAGTTTTTCTTTATATTTGTATTCAGATTTGTTTACTGTATTTTATCTGTTTGAATAAATTACTGCTATATTTTTTAGGATTTGTGCAGAACTGAAGCAGTAGCAAAAGGGGAGCAAATAGCTGCAGTTGGAGCACAACTTGCCTTAGTTTGCATCTTCTTCTCCCTTGTCTTAGTTTCATTTATGCATTCTTTAAATATCATTAGTGGTGTTTTGTTTTTCTTTTTATTTATTATATATTGTCTGCTCTGTTGCTGTAAGTACTTTTTACTTGAGTGTGTTGTATGCTGGATAGAAGGTCACTCAAACCTGAGTTAGAGCCTTTGAATCTTGAAATAGAGAGAGTCCTTAGACCTAGGCAACCAACACATACCCTTGTTGAACCTATAGAAACATTAGTGATGGGAGAGCAACCTAGACCACTGAGGGACTACTATGTACCAGGGGCATATTCATCCCCCTTTTACATTCAATTGCCCACAACTAAGGGTAATTATGAAATTAAACCTCAGACCATCCAAATGATACCATCCTTTCATGGGTTAAGTAAAGAGGACCCTTAGAAGCACATTGATGAGTTTCTTGCCTTATGCATCGTATTTAAAATTGCTGGCCTGGGAGATGAAGCCACCAAAATGAGGCTTTTTCCTTTTTCATTAAAGGATAAGGCTAGAAATTGGCTTAACATGCTCCCACCTAATAGCATAACATCTTGGAATGCCCTACAGTGTCAGTTTTTAACTAAATTTTTTCCCATGAGCAAAATCAGTCAGTTGCGAAAGAGCATCATTTCTTTTGCTTAATTCCCAACTGAAGATTTTCATGAGGCCTGGGAAAGATTAAAGGAATTGTTGAGGCAGTGCCCACACCACCAAATCTCCAAGTGGCAGCTTGTCCAAAGCTTCTACCAGGGGATTGATTCTAAGAGTAGAGATATGGTGGATGCTTCATGTGGTGGCACTTATCTCAGTAAAACTGATGAGGAAGCTTGGGATTTGTTTGATGTGATAAGTGAAAACTCTATGCAGCAAGAGACTCTATCAAAAAATGACATTGAGTCAGATGCTAGAGGTGCAAAAGAAACGACTTACAAGGGAAAATTATATGAACTAAATGTGTACAATGACCAAGAGAGGAAAGTGGACAATTTGTCTAAAAAGTTTGATAAAGTGTTGAGTGTGTTTCAGCCCCAAACTGCTGCATAGGTTGAAGAGGCATGCCTGATATGTCAATCACCCACACACTCATTGTTAGACTGTCCATCAGCTGATCAATACCCTGAATTGGTAATGGAGCATGCTAATGCTGCCCAATCATATGGACATCAACCTGCTGGGTATCCATGGAGGAACCACCCAAATTTAAGGTGGAGACAAGATAACTTTCAGTAATACCATCAATAACAGGCAATGCCCTATAGACTAGCCCAACAGTACAATCAAGGTTATATACAAAGACAACAATTTTCTTAGCCTGTAGCACATCCAAATCAGTTGACTTTACCACCACCACTATAGACCAAAGCACCCTCCTTTGAGGAGCAGGTTTTGTCCTCACTGCAAAATCTCAGCTCCTTGTCATAGACTGTGAACTCCTACAGTCAGAGTAATAAAAGAATTGAAGACCAGTTGGGTCAAATTTCAAACACTCTGACTAGGAGAGAAGAGGGTAGATTACCAAGCCAGACAATGACCAACCCTAAGGGATAATTATGATTGGTGAAGGTTCTGCAACTCATGAGGAAGCTAAGGCCATCGCCACCTTGAGGCATGGTAAAGTGGTGGATAACCAAGTAGGCTGTGAGAGAAAGAAGAGTGCACAGGAAGAGAACTCAGTTCATACTGCTGAGTAGCAGGAAGACAATAATGGGGCTACTGTTGAGTCTCAACATAATGAAAAAAATAAAAAGAAAAAAATTCTTGATGTGGATGCTAGGCAAGCAGCTGAGGAACTAGTAATACCTCATTTGCCATTTCCTCAAGTTTTAAAAAGGCCTTTCCCTTTTGATAAGGGGAATGCAAAAATGGAGGAGATGATGGAGACATTCAAGCAAGTGAAAATCAATTTGCCTTTGCTTGATGCGATCAGGCAGGTCCCAACCTATGCCAAGTTCCTTAAGGAATTTTGTACCAAAAATAGAAGAGCAAGGTTCCACCTGTCTAAAAAAGTCTTTGCAGCTGAAAAAGTTAAATCTGTTTTGCCTATAACTACACTAGCTAAGCTTCAAGACCTAGGGGTACCTACTATCCCCTGCATCATAGGTTACCACACCATAGGAAGAGCTCCCTTAGATTTGGGAACTAGTGTCAACCTGCTGCCATACTCAGTGTATGAACAACTAGGTCTGGGGGAGCCAAAGCCCGCACAAGTGGTCCTCCAATTGGCTAAAAAATTTGAGAGAAAACCTATGGGCATTGTGGAAGATGTGTCGGTGGGTGCAGACAAATTTTTCTACCCAGCTAATTTTTTGGTTTTAGACATGGATCCTACCAAATGTAGCACTCCAATACCTATTATTCTGGGCAGACCATTCTTGGCCACTGCCAATGCTTGCATTCAATGCAGGTCTGGGGTGATGGAAGTCACTTTCAAAAATATGAAGGTGAAGCTTAATGTGTACAATGCTGTAAATCAACCGCAACTTGAAAATGAGGATTATTTTGCAGTAGATGTACTAGATGAATTGGTGGAAGAGAACTTACCCAACCTGCTGGATTAGGATAAGATGTGTGATGATTTTGAGGATGTGTGGACTGAGGTTGTTGAGAAGGAGGCCCCAACACATGTTGCTGAAGAAAGGAACACATTGGATTCTTCAGTGGGGTTAGTGCAGCACTCTACATAGAGACCTACATTGCTGCCCCTCCCTCAACCCTCCAAGCCTTTGCTGCCTTCTGTGAAAAGTTCACCATATCTAGTGCTAAAGTAGCTACTAGAGTCTTTGAAATATGCTTTCTTGGGACAGGATGAAAAGCTGCCAGTAATTATCTCTTCCTATCTCACTATGGAGCAGGAGGAGCAATTCCTATGTGTCCTCAGGAAGCATAAGAAAGCCATTGAATGGATAATTGCTGATTTGGGAGGAATTGATCCATCTATTTGCATGCACAAAATACATTTGGAAGATGACTCCAAACCCTCTAGGGAAATGCATAGAAAGCTGAACCCTCACTTGCAGGAAGTAGTCATGAAAGAATTTATCAAATTACTTGATGTTGAGGTCATTTACCCTATTTCTGTTCTGAGTGGGTATCACCTATCCAGGTGGTCCCCAAGAAGTCTGGCATCACAGTAATAGTAACTGAGTCTGGGGAGTTAATGCCAACCAGAGAGACCACTGGTTGGAGAGTATGCATAGATTATAGAAAATTGAACTCCAAGACTAGAAAAGGCCACTTCCCTTTGCCTTTTATTGATAAGATTTTAGACAAGTTGCCAGGCAGAGCATATTACTGCTTTCTTGATGGATATTCTAGTTACAACCAGATACTAGTGTATTCTCAAGACCAGGAAAAGACTACTTTCACCTGTCCATTTGGCACCTTTGCCGATAGAACGATGCCATTTGGACTATGTAATGCTCCTGCCACCTTTCAAAGGTGCATATATTCAATTTTTTCTGATATGATTAATAAGTTTTTAGAGATCTTCATTGAGAATTTTTTAGTCTATGTACTTGAATATGAATGCTCGATAGACAATGACATACCTGAATAAGAAAGCTTGATATATAGTGATGTGCTTGAATATTAATTCTCGATAGACAGTGTCATGCTTTAATAGTATCGCTCGATAGATAGTGACATTCTTGGACATGAATGCAGATAGAAAGTGAAAAGCTGGAACATGAATGATTGATAGATAGTGACGTGCTTGAATATAAATGCTCGATTGACAGTGTCATGCTTGAATATGATTGCTCGATAGATAGTGACATGCTTGAACGTGAATGCTCGGTAGACAGTGACATGTTAGAACATGAATGCCTGATAGACAGTGACATGCTCGATAAACAATGAAAATCTTGAACCTAAATGCTCGATAAATAGTGACATGATTGAACATGAATGCTCGATAGATGGTGACATGCATGAAAATAAATGCCTGATAGACAGTGACAAGCTTGAACATGGATGCTCAATTGACAGTGACATGATTGAACATGAATTCTCGATAGATGGTGACACGCTTGAACATGAATACCTAATAGACTGTGATAGATTGAACATGAATGCTCGATTGACAATGACATGCTTGAACATGGATGCTCGATAGACAGTGACATGCTTGAACATGAATGCGCGATAGATAGTGACGTGCTTGACCATGAATGCTCGATAGATAGTGATGTTCTTAAACTTCAATGCTCAATAGACAGTGACCTACTTGAACTTGAATGCTGGATAGATAGTGACATGCTTGAACACGACTACTCGATAGACAGTGTCAGGCTTTAAAATGAATGCTCGATAGATAGTGACATGCTTAAACATGAATGCTCGGTAGATAGTGACATGCTTGAACTTGAATGCTCGATTGATAGTGACATGTTTGAACTTAAATGCTCGATAGACATTGACAGGCTTGAACAGGAATGCTCGATAGATAGTTACATGCTTGAAAATATATGCTCGATAGACAATGTCATGCTTGAATTTTATTGCCCGATAGCCAGTGACATGCTTGAACTTGAATGATCGATTGATAGTGACATGCTTGAACGTAAATGCTCAATTGACAGTGGCAGGTGTTAAGTAGTGAAAAATGCCAATTTTCATCCCTTAACCTGACCTCTGATGGACCTGTGAGCACATTAATAAACCTTTGTTGAGTCTGTTTTGTAGATAGCAATAAAAGTTAGGAAAAATGCAGAAAACCACTCAAGAATGCCACACAAAGAAGTCCATCTCTCAGCACAGTATAGACCCAGCAAGGGCATACAAGAGGGCTGCACACCATTGGGCCCTTGGAGCGCATGGCTACCACAAGGCAATGCAAAGGAAGTGAAAATAGGCTGAAAACATCCTATCGAGAGGTCATTTGAAGACTTCGATAGGAGCTATAAGCAAAGAAAGGAAAAATTCGTGCAGTTGGATAGGTTTCAATAGGATCTGAAGGCAGAAGAAGGATGGATTCATGTGGATTGAGGAGTTCAATAGGATCCAAGAACCTATCGAGCAACTGAAAGAAAGGAAGAAGCCATCCTATCGAAAGCCTACCTGAGGTGTAAAGGGAACCTATTAAGATGGAGACGCGGGAGCGAAACCTATCGAAATGGTCCTCCAACCTGTCGAAAAGCTTCTCCAACCTGTCGAAACCTTTGGTTTGGAGGAATTCCATAGGATAGTCTGTGACCATTGAAGTGGATAGATCAAAGCCTTAAGAGTAGTCCAATCTCTGGTTTCAACTGAATTCTTCAACCATAGACCCTTGGATCGGATAAAGTCTATAGGATGGTCAGTGACCATTAAAGTGGACACACCATAGCCTTAAGATCAGTTAAATCCTTTGGTTTAGGGTGGAGCCTTCTACCCTGCACCTGTGCTTGTAGCCAGCTGAGGGATTTGTGTGCTTTGAAACCCCTGTAATATGATCAGCACAACCTGATCGCAGTGAGACCAACCTCCAAGTTACTCTTCTCCATTTTCTATTTTTAAACCCTTCCATTTGCAAGATCTAGATCTCTGGACTCGATCTCAGCTAGTTTGCATTTCAAGTATAGTTTAGTTCAAGTGACAACCCTGTTTAACCTCTTCCCTTTTTCTTAGCTTACTTAGCATTAGTTAGGGTGCCAGATCTCTTACAGATCTGGAGATTTACCATATTTTAAACTCACCTCCCTGTGGACATTCCCTTACTTATTAAAACTTGCTACAAAGGACCCTGTATCTTGCAGGTCTAGGATATTTTTATCGTGCTGAATCCATCCCCTGTTTTACTTTGATTTTATTGTCTTTATCATTACATAATAAATCAGCACACTGAAATTACCTAGCAAGTTTTTTGGTGTCGTTGTCGGGGAGATGTTTTTGAAATTGGTAGATCTAAGTTTGATTTAGTTTAGACCATAGATCTGCAGTAGTTTGTTTGAATTTTTTTTTACTAACTTTGTTTGTAAGTTTTGTTGTTTTCCAGTATTCTATTTATATTTCACCAGATCTGAAGCTGCTACGAAAGAGGAGCATTGTGCTGAAGGCTGCTCTTGAGTTTGCATCCCTCTACTCCCCTTCATTTGTCAGATTTGTTAATTTTTAGATTCAATAGTCATTTATTTTTGTTCCTGTTAGTTGTGTTTGAAGAATTGCTCTGCATTAGATCTTGAGTGGTGTATGTTTAGGAGAAGAACTCTCCAACCTCAGATTGTCTCTTTTAATCTAGAGGTTGAAAGGCTTCTCCGATCTAGACAAACTCCACTCACATCTGTTGTAGAAGAATTTCCAGAAATGGGTGAGCAACAGTAGCCTAGAACTCTCAAGGAATTTAATGCACCAAGGGTTTACAATTCCCCCTTTTGCATTCAGTTCCCACCTGCTCATGGAAATTATGAAAAAAAGTCTTCCATAATCCAGATGCTACCCTCATTTCATGGCCTGACCAAAGAGGATCCTTATAAATACATTGATGAATTCTTAGGACTCTGCACCACTTTCAACATCATAGGTTTGGGGGAGGAAGCAACCAGGATGAGACTGTTTCCTTTTTCATTGAAGGATAGAGCTAAGACCTGGTTGTCAATGCTTCCACCTAACAGCATTCAGTCCTGGAGTGATCTTCAATGTCAGTTTTTGGCCAAATTCTTCCCCATGTCTAAAACAAGCCAGTTGAGGAAGGGCATCATCTCATTTGCCCAAGATCCAATTGAGGATTTTCACCATGCTTGGGAGAGATTCAAGGAACTCCTAAAGAAATGCCCCCACCATAAAATCCCTGAATGGCAATTGGTTCAAAGTTTTTACCAAGGGATTGATTTGAAAAGCAGAGACATGGTAGATGCTTCTTGTGGTGGCACCTATCTCCATAAAACTGCTGAGGAGGCCTGGGAGTTGTTTGATATCATTAGTGAGAACTCCATGCAGAGGGAGACCTTGTCTAGGGACCTAGATCTTCTTAGATTGGTGAAAGAAAATACCACAAGAGGGAAGATATTTGAGGTAAATGTGCAAAGTGATTTGGAGAGGAAAGTGGACAGCCTGACACTGAAATTTGATAAGCTCATGGGAGCAATGCAGTCACCCATGGCTGCTAGGGTGGAGGAGGCATGTGCTATCTGCCAATCCCCTACCCACCCCATTGAAGAATGCCCATCAACTGTCCAATTTCTAGATATTGTTACAGACCATGTGGCTGCCACTCAATCCTATGGGCAACAGATTGCTGCGGGGTACCAATGGAGGAACCACCCCAACTTGAGTTGGAGACAAGACGCATACCCAAACCAGCAGCAATAGCCATAGTAGCCCATGCCCTACAGAAATGGTCAGCCCTACCACTAGAGTTATGTTCCCCAGTCTCATTACCAGAAGACCATGACCCAGCCTGTGCAGCAACCTGCACCCCCTCCAGCTGTGAGAGCACCTTCTTTCGAGGAACAAGTTATGGCCTCACTGCAGAATTTGGGTCCCTTCACTAAAACTATGCACTCTCACAGCCAAAGCATTAAGAAGATAGAGGACCATCTTGGTCAGTTGTCTAATGCTTTGACTAAGAGAGAGGAAGGGAGGCTGCCTAGCCAACCATTGGATAACCTAAGGAGACAGTTTATAGTGGGTGAAGTTTCCTCCACCTAGGAGAAAGCTAAATCTGTTACTACATTGAGGAGTGGATGGCTGGTAGATAATCAAGTGGGCTGTGAGCCTGTCAGAGATTTGGGAAAAGAAAATGAAGTGGTTTTTAGAAAGACAGGATAGGAACCACCTAGTTTAAATTAGAAAGAGAATGAGGATTCTCAAGAAAATAACAAAGTAAAAAAGAAAGGTGACCAGTTGGCTAGGACTGCAAATGAGGGAGTAGTCCCACATTTGCCATTTCCCAAGGCATTGCAAGCACCCTCCCCTTTCAACAAAGGGCAAGGTAAAATAGAGGAAATGATGGAAACTTTTAAGCAAGTGAAGATCAACTAGCCTTTACTTGATGCAATAAAGAAAATTTCAGCCTATGCCAAGTTCTTGAAAGACCTGCGCACCCATAAAAGATAGTCTAGGATACATTTATCCAAGAAGATCTTTTCGATAGAAAAGGTGAAGCAGATCTTGACTATAGCCACCCCAACCAAACTCCATTACCCTGGAGTCCCCACTATCCCCTGCATCATTGGGGATCATACCATTGAAAAGGCTTTGTTAGATCTGGGAGCTAGTGTGAACTTGCTTCCATACTCAGTATATGAGAAGCCGGGACTAGGAGAATTGAAGCCCACACATGTGGTCTTACAACTAGTTGATATATCTGAAAGGAAGCCTGTGGGGATCATTGAAGATGTTTTGGTTGGGGTTGACAAATTCTTTTATCCTGCTGATTTTCTGGTGCTGGACATGGAATTAAGCAAGTGTGTTACTTCCATACCTGTAATATTAGGAAGGCCCTTTTTGGCCACTGCTAATGCTTGTATACAATGCAGGTCAGGAGTCATGGAAGTATCCTTTGGGAACATGAAGGTTAAATTAAATGTGTACAACTCAGCTAATCAACCCCATCTCGATGAGGACTATTTTTCCATAGATGTGATAGATGAGGTTGTGCAAGAAAATTTGGATATGTTGTTGTATGGTAATGAGTGGTCAAATGTTTTTGACAAAGTATGGAAGGAAACAGAGGAAAAGAAGGCCTCCACCTCTAAGATTGAACATGTGAAAAGTGTATCCTTTGAAGCAAAGCCAACACAGCATCACCCATGGAGGCCTGCTCTGTTACCTCTTCGACAACCCTCTAAGACAACCCTATTGCCTTCCCTCATTAGTCCCCCAACTGTGGAGTTAAAACAGCTCCCAAAATCTTTGAAATATGCTTTTTTAGGAGACAATAACAAATTGTCAGTGATAATTTCTTCTTCCCTCACCCTTGAGCAGGAAAAAGAACTATTTTGTATGCTAAAAAAGGCATAAGAGGGCAATAGGATAGACCATTGCAGACTTAGGGGGGATCAATCCTGTTGTGTGCATGCATAAAATCCATCTTGAGGAAGGCTCTAAACCTTCTAGAGAGATGCAAAGGACACTCAACCCACACATACAGGAAGTGGTGATGAAGGAGGTCGTCAAACTCCTCGATGCTGGGATAATTTACCCTATCTCGGATTCTCAAAGGGTGGCACCTACCCAGGTAGTACCAAAGAAATCCGGGATCACAGTAATGGAAGCAGACCCAGGTGAGCTGATTCCAATCAGATAGACCACTGGGGGGAGGGTATGCATAGATTATCGAAAGCTCAATGAGAAAACTAGCAAGGATCACTTCCCGCCCTTCATAGATCAAATCTTGGACAAGTTGGCAGGCAAGGTCTATTACTATTTTCTTGATGGATATTCAGGGTATAATCAGATCTCTGTCTACCCTCAAGACCAAGAAAAAACTACATTCACATGCCCATTTGGAACCTTTGCATACAGAAGGATACCATTTGGGTTGTGTAATGCACCTGCCACTTTCCAAAGATGTATGTATGCCATCTTCTCTGACATGATTGACAAATTTTTGGAGATCTTCATGGACGATTTCTCCATTTATGGAGATAATTTTAGCCAATGCCTACACCATCTCAGCTTTGTGCTTTAAAGGTGTGAGGAGACCAACCTAGTTCTGAGTTGGGAAAAGAGTCACTTCATGGTGACTCAAGGCACTGTCCTAGGACATGTTGTCTCCCATAAAGGAATAGAGGTTGATCAGGCTAAGATTGACTTAATTGCACATTTGCTCCCTCCCAAACCTGTCAAGCAAGTCATGTCATTCTTGGGCCATGCTGGGTTCTATAGGAGGTTCATTAAGGACTTCAGCAAAATTTCCAAGCCTCTTTGCCACCTGTTGTGTCAGGAGGTTCCCTTTGAGTTCAATGATGAATGTCGTGCTGCTTTTGAACTGTTAAAGACTTGTTTGACTATAGCTCCTATATTGCAAGCCCCTAATTTTTCTCTGCCATTTGAGCTGATGTGTGATGCATCAGACTTCGCCCTTGGTACAGTTTTTGGCCAAAGAAGAGAAAAGGCACTATGTGTGGCAGCGTATGCTAGTAAATCAATGGTTGATGCTCAATTGAATTACACCACAACTAAGAAGGAGCTATTAGCCATTGTATTTGCTTTGGAGAAATTTAGGTCTTATGTGCTGGGATAAAAAATCTTTGTGTTTACTAACCACGTAGCCTTGAAGTACCTCTTGTCCAAGAAGGAAGCAAAAGCAAGACTAATAAGATGGATTCTTCTTTTGTATGAATTCAACTTGGAGATTAAAGACAAGAAGGGAGTTGAGAATGTGGTTGTTGACCATCTATCAAGGATCCTAGAAGCTGGAACATAGAGCTTGCCCATCAATGATTCTTTCCCAGATGAGCAGCTTTTTATTGTACAGATAAGTGTGCCCTGGTTTGCCAATATAGTAAACTACCTGGCTGTGGGAAGGATCCCTCCACATTAGAATAAGGATGATAAAAGTCTGTTCTTTTCACAGATTCAATATTACATGTGGGAGGATCCTTACCTCTTTAAGCATTGCGCAGATCAGGTGATACGACGTTGTGTACCTAAGACCGAGTTCAAAAACATTCTAACTATGTGCCATGAGCAGGCTTGTGGTGGCCACTTCAGTGGTAACAAGACTGTGGCGAAGGTGCTTCAAAGTGGTTTCTACTGGCCTACTCTGTTCAAAGATGCCCAGCAACATTGTAAAGCTTGTCCTCGATGCCAACAAATGGGAAGCATTACAAAGAGAAACTCCATGCCTTTGCAACCTATACTTATTGTCTAATTGTCTAACATTTGGGGGATCGATTTTATGAGACCTTTCCCACCCTCCTATAGATATAATTTCATCCTTGTAGCTGTGGAATACGTGTCCAAATGGCTAGAGGCCATAGCTACAAGAACAAATGACTACAAGGTTGTCATTAAATTTTTAAAAGACAATATCTTCTCGATGTTTGGCATCCCCAAAGCTATTATTAGTGATGGGGGAAGCCACTTCTGTAATAAACCTTTTGATAAACTGATGGAAAAATACTTTGTGACTCACAGAGTAGCCACTCCCTACCACCCACAAACCAGTGGGCAAGTAGAGATTTCCAACAGGGAAATCAAATACATTCTAGAGAAGACTGTGAGAACTGATAGGAGGGACTGGTCCATAAAATTGACAGATGCCTTACGGGATTATAGGACTGCCTATAAAACCCCCATAGGTATGTCCCCATTCAGACTAGTTTATGGCAAGGCATGTCACTTACCTATTGAGTTGGAACACAAAGCATACTGGGCTATTAGAGCAATAAATTCTGAGTTAAACTCTGCTGGTTTACACAGGAAACTGCAGTTATCTGAGCTGGATGAGCTGCGATTAGAAGCTTATGCAAATGCCCGGATTTACAAGGAGAAGACCAAAGCCTTCCATGACAGACACTTGCTATAGAAAGAATTCAGGATAAATGACAAGGTATGGATGTTCAACTCTAGATTGAAATTCTTTCCAGGAAAGTTGCAGTCCAGATGGGAGGGACCTTTCACAGTTGTACATGTTTCCCCATCTGGGGCTATAGAAATCATGTACCCTAGAGATGGTAGGACCATGAAAGTCAATGGTCAAAGGCTAAAAATTTATGTTGAAAACATTCCTGAGCCCGCGGAGACCATTGAACTTTAGGGTCCTCCAGTTTAATACTTGATTTCATTTTGTATTATATGTATCATATTTCTTTTTGTCTTGATAGTTTGTTCATGTACATTGCCACGCTAGGGGTAGGTTGTCATCTTGATAGTGCTTGCAGTTCAGAGATCATGGGAGTATGTTTATAAGGTCAATAAATGAATTTTAGCATAGCAGTAGGAGTTTTCTGGGTGCTGAGACTGAGCACTGCACTGAAACGCAAAGTTATCGGGCTTTTGAGACCTTTCGATAGGTTAATTGCACCTTTCGTGAGGACAGTTGAGGATTTCGATAGGGTCTTTGATATTTTCGATAGGTACTGATGCTGGTCGATAGCTAAAATCAACTCTTCGATAGGATCAAGAGAGATAGAAAGAAGGTTTCTATAGGTTCTAGATACCTATCTGGAA
Organism: Chloranthus sessilifolius; assembly: GCA_021018995.1. Classification (NCBI taxonomy): domain Eukaryota; kingdom Viridiplantae; phylum Streptophyta; class Magnoliopsida; order Chloranthales; family Chloranthaceae; genus Chloranthus; species Chloranthus sessilifolius. Next base: position 81,000,587 of record CM037591.1, read on the forward strand.
CCTATTGAAATGATGGATCACCTACCAAATACCTATCGAAAGGATGATTCCACCTATCAGAATCCTATTGAATCATTCCATTTGAAAGTTTTATTTGCTATGATTTCGACAGGATGCCTTGGCCTATCGGAATCACTCATCTGACCCTATCGAAATCATCTTTCATTCTCTATAACCTTTCGTTAAGACAGTCTCGTCCATTCGACACCTAATGAAAACTCTAGCTCCCTCTTCCTCATTTGCCCTTCCCACTATCCGCGCATGTGTTCATCCTTATCCACAAATTGGTGTCTCAACATTTATTGTGCATACTTCCTTGACTTAACTACCACTCCTAAAAATAGCCCACCATGCAGTCCGTGCTCTAGTGCCCACACAGCAACCACCGCTCCATTTATTCCAAGTTTCACTTTCAGCCTGGAAGAATGCGACAATTTATTATACCGATTCATATTCCAATGCCCATGATCTTTAAATATCAGCCTCGTCCAACATTTCCATGTCCATTTCCCCTTGACTTGTGCAATCCTTCCATCCCACACTCATGGCCGACGACAAACCTCAAGACTTGCCGACCAAGTTCTACCCAGTCTGGCCACTACCGCCACCACCGATCGAGCCTGACCCTCTCCAATTTCTCTGGGATGAATACGAAAAGGTATAGAGAATCCTCGCCAAGGAGGAAAGGAAAAAGAACAAGCGGGAGAAGAAGAGACAGAGGACCGAGCCTCTGGCATCCCCACCTCCATCCTACACCACTACCCCACCCACTGCCCCCTGATCCGTCATTGTTTTTTTTTTCCTTTTCTTCCTCCTATCCTGGCTTGCAGTACCTCTTCTACCGTAAGCAGGAGGATATCCCTGTGCTAGATTTTGTTATTTTGTAGAGATAAATTTCAGATTTGTAGTGTGTTATTTTCAATACAATGTCTTTTTAATATTCCGTATTTCAATATTTGTGCTTATATACTTTCAACTTTTGTGTCTTGTTCTCTTCAAAAATTCTGTCTTACTTGTGTCCTTCCTACCATGCTCCCAACAGTGAGGACACTGTTTAATTTAGGTTTGGGGGTATGGCAGGTATGCCAATGAAATGAGTTAATGATAGTGCAGCTAGGCTAGAAAGGAGTATTTGGAATTAGTTAGAATAAATTCTCACTTGATTTTTTTTGGAAAAGAGGAAATTAAAAAAATTGTTGAAACTGAAATAATCTATAGTCCAAAAGGCTTCATGAGGCAAATGTCAACAATTTTCGAAAAATAATTTTGATGTATAGTATACCTGAAATGAGAGAAGATTGTGAAGATACACCCCTGAAAATTTGATGGAAGGCTATATCCAGTGAGATTTGGGCCTGAGAAATTTTCTTTGAAGAGTGTCTTAGCAAATTTTTCTACTCTAAGGACTGATTGAACTCAATTCTGCTCACTAGAAGTTAGGCAAATCCAAGTTGAAATAGCTTGATAGCACTCATGATATGGAGGACATGAAGTAAGGCCATCCCTTGGACAGTTTGAGCTTAACTGCCCTTGATAGACCCACATTGAGCCTTAAAGATCCCAGTTTCTTTGATGGAAACCAGAAAATCCAAACCCACAAAACACTTTTTACCTAATGCAGCTTGACCCTCACTCTGAGAATTCAGAAGACAAAGGTGAAGGTAGAGCGGGTGTGATTTTTGGTTCAGAAAGAGGAAAACCCATTTGGTGGTGTTGTGGCCTTCCGACCCATAAAAAAAAAAAAAAAAAAAAAAGAAAAAAAATAGAGCAAAAGGGTGAGAAAGAGAAGTCACTTCATTTGAAAATATACAAGAAGATAAGAAGCTGATCACTTCAAGTCTGAAAATTCAAAAAGAAAGTGAAGAGGTGCTGAAATGAAGAAGGTTGAGCTGCAGACCACCTCCTTACCTTTACTGATTTCTCAATTTGAATCCCTTTTACCCCTTTACTAGGGGGCGATTGAAAGAGGGGTGGGTAGGGGTGTATTCGGTTCGGTTTGGTCAGTTTTGAACCAAAACTACAAACCAAACCGGTCCTAATTAATTTCTAGATTTTCAAACCAAACCAAACCGTCTAACTCTTAAACCAAACCAACTCGATTCAATTCGGTTCGGTTTGGTTCGGTCGGTTTCAATTTTCTTATAAGTTCTACTTGTACATCAAAATTTTCTCAACTTCTCAACCGGTTTTCCTATAAGTTTTACTTTACCGCTTTAGGATTTAGGAATAGGCTAAAGACAAGGGTAGGGTTTTATATAAAAATATACATTTTACTTCAATGCCCTTTAAAATTAATCAAGACCCCATATATATATATATATATATATATTTGATCAATAACCAGTAACCTTTATTAAAACCTGCTATATATATATATACTTACAAATTACATTCGGTTTGGTTCAGTTCGGTTTCGGCTTGGGGAGGCTTAGAACCGAAACAAAACCAAACTTTTTGGTGTTCCTTTTTCCAAACCAAACCCAAACCGGACCTAACCCGGCAGTTCAATTCGATTGGTTTGGTCCAAAAAATGCACAACCCTAGGGGTGGGTGTTAATTTTTTTCGTTTAAAGGCTTAAAGGTTAAGTGGGCCCACCCGATTCCGTCAAGCCCAACGACCCAACCTTAATTTGCATTGTGAGGGGCCCATGTCAACTGGGCATGGGTCCCCTCTAAAAATATTTTCAAATGGAAAAATCACTAAAAAAAATTGCTATTCCAGGTTTAGGGCCCCCTAAATTTCGGGGGCTCGAGGCAGCTGCCTCTATGGCCTTTGTCCAAGGCCAGTAGTGGTGACATGCTTGAACAGGAATTCTTGATAGATAGTGACGTGCTTGAACATGAATGCTCAATAGATAGTGACAGGATTGAACTTGAATGCTCGATTAATAGCGACATGCATGAACGTAAATGCTCGATAGATAGTGACAGGCTTGAACAGGAATGCTCGATAGATAACATGATTGAGCATGAAAGCTCAATAGATAGTAACATTATTGAACATGAATGCTTGTTAGATAGTAACATGCTTGAATATGAATGCTCAATAGCCAGTGACATGATTGAACCTGAATCCTAGACAAACAGTGACATGCTTGAGCATGAATGCTCGATAGACAGTGACATTCTTGATGATGAATGCTTGATAGATTGTTACAGGCTTGGACTTGAATGCTCGATTGATAGTGGAATGCTTGAACATAAATGCTCGATAGACCATGACAGGCTTGAACAGGAATGCTCGCTAGATAGTGACATGCTTGAATATAAAGGCTCGATAGATAGTGTCATACTTGATAATGATTGCTCGATAGACAGTGACATGCTTGAACATGAATGCTCGATCGACTGTGACATGCTTGAATAGGAATGCTCGATAGACAGTTACATGCTTGAAATTGAATGCTCGATAGACAGTGACATGCTTGAAAAGGAATGCTCGATACATAGTGACGGGTTGGAATATAAATGCTCAATAGACAGTGTCATACTTGAATATGATTGCTCTACAGACAGTGACATGCTTGAACATGAATGCTCAATAGACTGTGACATGCTTGAACATTAAAGCTCAGTAGACAGTGACATGTGTTAATCACTGATTTTTGCCACTTTCTATACCTTTAAACCTGGCTTTTACTAAGCTTTAGAGCTGTTTATAATTATTTTTAGCTTGTTTTGCAGTTTAGGAAGAAATTGCAGCATAGTGCAGAAATCCAGTTAAAAAGTGCCACAAAGAACAAAAAATGGAGCCATTCATTTGAAGTTGAAGTAGGTGAAGCCCAATGGTCTGAAAAAGAGCTGTTGCTGTTGTAATTTTAATGATGCAAGCTGCACTTAAAGCTCATAAGCTGAAGAGAGCATTTGCCAAATAGTGCTGAACAGAAATGCATCTTATCGAGCAGTGCTTTGTGGCAGCAATTGAGCCTATCAAAAGCTTCAATGAACTTGTCGATTGGTTCATAAAACTAGAGTCACAACCTGTCGAAGTGGAGCAAAGCTGGGTTTGCCAACCTATCAAATGGTTTCAATTCAAAATATGCCAACCTGTCGAAATCTTCAATCCTATTGAGTTAAAAGAGCAGCAGGCCATCCTCTCAACTTGTCGAATGTTTTAGGAACTCAGCAGCTTGAGAACCTATCGAATAGTTCAGCAATAGAGTCCACCAACCTGTCGACTAGTGGGCTGAAGTTCCAAGAACCCTGTCGAACTCTTCTATGCAGCTTACATCTCATCCTATCGAGCACTTCTATAGGGCAACAATCAATCCTATTGAAAGCTTCAACGATGAAGCCAGTTGAACCTGTCGAATAGTTGGTACAACAGCAATACTCCAACCTATTGAACAACTCAAAGCTCATCCTATCAAGCACTTTTCTACATCTACTCTAACCTGTCGACCACTGCACTTCAACCTATCGAATGGTCAGTTTCTAGCAACACATCACAACCTGTCGAGTTCATTAAGCTACTGCTCTAAAGCTCTTCAAACCTATCGAGAAGACAACTCATTGCAGCAGCCAACACCTCAAGTTGCTTCAGTAACTGATCAAACATAGCAGATTAGCAGCCTAGTTCCAAAGTAATTTCTAGCAATTATACAAGGGCTGCAGCAGAAAATATAAATGGCCGGCAAGGGCATTTTCGAGAACTCTAAGACATCTCAACTGTGCATAACTGAGTCCTTTTCTCTCCGATTGGCTGCAACTCAAGGCACATGGATTGATGCATATGTATAAATATCCAACTGTTTTGCTATTTTTCTTTAGCAAGGAAAGTAGGAACAAAGGAATAGCCTGAGTTCTCCTTAGCTCATTTAGGTTTAGTTTTAGGTTTTCTCTTCCCTTTTTCTCTTCCCCCTTCTCTCCCTAATCCAGCTTGCTGGATTAGATCTAAGTAGTAGTTCATATCTGGTTTTTTATTGTAATTTGGCATGAAGGTCTTGTGGATTGACGGACAGACTACAGATTTGAGGACAAGGTCATTGTAAGTAATTTTGATTCAATGAATTATTGATTTTATTGCTTAATTAGATCTATAGATAATCTAGTTTTACTTGGTTCTCGATCGGATTTGTGTAGATGGGACCAGCCCACCCACTTAACTAGTAGATCTTTTGAAAACCATTTGATTTTCCTAGGTCTGATATCCCTGTGGATGCCTGAGCTTGTAGCCTTGCATCCATAACATCTGTAGTATTTTAATGTTCTAATTGGAACCTTTGATTTGGAGGAATTCCCTAAGATGATCTGTGACTTTTAAAGTGGACAGATCATAGCCTTAAGATCAATTCAAACCCTTGGTCTAGATTGGATTCTTCTACCTTAAACCTTTTATTTGGATGAAATCCCTAGGATGATCTGTGACCATTAAAGTGGACAGATCATACCCTTAAGATCAGTCCAAGTCTTTGGTTTAGAGTGGATTCTTCTACCTTGCACTTGAGCTTGTAGCCAAGTGAAGGACAACTGCAAATTCACATACCTTGATCTATTTTGCAAAAGGAAGCCAGGTCCTAGCTATCTATTTCCCACCATTTGATCTTTATTTTACCATCTATCTTCCTCCATCTCTTAGTTTAGTTTTATTTCAGTTTTGTAGAATTAGATCTAGTGACACCCAAAAAGCTCTCTTTCTTCTTAGAATTACCAGATCTGTAGCCAGATCTGGAGGTCTACTATACACCTAACAGGTTTAGAACACTACTCCCTGTGGGACAAACTCTTACTTATTAAAACATGCTACAAAGGACCCTGTATCTTACAGGTCTAGGATATTTTAGATGTGCTGAATCCATCCTCTGTTTTACTTTGATTTTATTTTCCTTTTATCATTACATAATAATGAACACCTAAAAATTCCCCAACAACATGCTAGAACATTAATGCTCGATAGACAGTGACATACTCAAACATGAATGCTCGATAGATTGTGTCATGCTTGAACATGAACGCTAGTAACGTGCATGAACTTGAATGCTTGATCGATAGTGACATGCTTGAACATGAATGTTCGATAGAGAGTGGCATGCTTGACCATGAATGCTCGATAGAAAGTGACATGCTTGAACATTAATGCTCGGTAGATAGTGACGTGCTTAAACATGAATTCTCGGTAGACAGTGACATGCTCGAACATGAATGGTCGATAGATAGTGACATGATTGAACGTGAATGCTCGATTGACAGTGACAGGTTGAACATGAATACTTGATAGATAGTGAGATGCTTGAACCTGAATGCTCGATAGATAGTGACGTTGAATATTAATGCTCGATGGACAGTTTCAAGATTGAACATGAATGCTCAATAGAAAGTGGCATGCTTGAACATGAATGCTCGATAGACAGTGACATGATTTAACATGAATGCTCGATAGACAATGACGTGCTTGGCCAAGAAAGCTCGATATATAGTGATGTGAGTGTATATTAATGTTTTATAGACAGTTTCATGCTTTAATATGATCGCTCGATAGACAGTGATGTTCTTGGACATGAATGCTTGATAGACAGTGATAAGCATGAATAGGAATGCTTGAAAGATAGTGACGTGATTGAATATAAAGGTTCGATTGACAATGTAATGCTTGAATATGATTGCTCGATAGACAGTGACATGCTTGAACATGAATGCTTGATAAACTGTGACATGCTTGAACATGAATTCTTGGTAGACTATGACATTGTAGAACATCAATGCTCGATAGACAGTGACATGCTTGAACATGAATGCTTGATAAACTGTGACATGCTTGAACATGAATTCTTGGTAGACTATGACATTGTAGAACATCAATGCTCGATAGACAGTGACATGCTCGATAAACAGTGACATTCTTGAGCCTGAATGCTCGATAGATATTGACATGATAGAACATGAATGCTCGATAGATGGTGTCACGCTTGAACATGAATGTTTGAGAGACAGTGACATGCTTGAACATGAATGCTCGATTGACAGTGATATGATTAAACATGAATTCTCGATAGACATTGACATGCTTGAACTTGAACGCGCGATAGATAGAACCCTGCTTGACCATGAAGGCCCAATAGATAGTGACGTTCTTGAACTTGAGTGCTCAATAGACAGTGACCTGCTTGAACATGAATGTTGGATTGATAGTGACATGCTTGAATGTGACAGCTCGATAAACTGTGTCTGGCTTTGAAATGAATGCTCGATACAAAGTGACATGCTTGAGCAAGAAATCACGGTAGATAGTGGCATGCTTGAACATGAATGATCGATAGATAGTGACATGCTTGAACGTAAATGCTCGATAGATAGTGATAGGCTAGAATAGGAATGCTTGATAGATAGTGACATGCTTGAATATAAATGCTCGATAGACAATGACATGCTTGAACATGAATGCTCAATAGACACTGGCATGCTTAAACATGAATGCTCATTAGACAGTGACATGCTTGAACATGAAAGCTCGATATATAGTGTTGTGCTTGAATATTAATGCTTGATAGATAGTGTCATGCTTTAATATGATCGCTTGATAGACAGTGACGCTCTTGGACATGAATGCTTGATAGACTGTAACAAGCATGAACAAGAATGCTTGATAGATAGCAATGTGCTAGAATATAAATGTTCGATATTGACAGTCTCATGCTTGAATATGATTGCTTGATAGATAGTGACATGCTTTAACATGAATGCTCGATAGACCATGACATGCTTGAACATGAATGCTCAATAGACTGTGACATTGTAGAAAATCAATGCTCGATAGATAGTGACATGCTCGATAAACAGTGAAATTCTTGAACCTGAATGCTCGATAGATATTGACATGATTGAACATGAATGCTCGATAAATGGTGTCATGCTTGAATATGAATGCCTAAGAGACAGTGACATGCTTGAAAATGAATGCTTGATTGACAGTGACATGATTGAACATGAATTCTCGATAGACATTGACATGCTTGAACTTGAACGCGAGATAGATAATGACGTGCTTGACCTTGAATGCCTGATAGATAGTGACGTTCTTGAAATTGAGTGTTCGATAGATAGTGACCTGCTCATTAGATAGTGACATGCTTGAACATGAAAGCTCGATATATAGTGATGTGCTTGAATATTAATGCTCAATAGACAGTGTCATGCTTTAATATGATCGCTCGATAGACAGTGACGTTCTTGGACATGAATGCTTGATAGGCAGTGACAAGCATGAACAAGAATGCTTGATTGATAGCAATGTGCTTGAATATAAATGCTCAATTGACAGTGTCATACTTGAATATGATTGCTCGATAGATAGTGACATGCTTGAACATGAATGCTCGATAGATCGTGACATGCTTGAACATGAATGCTTGGTAGACTGTGACATTTTAGAACATCAATGCTCGATAGACAGTGACATGCTCGATAAACAATGACATTCTTGAACCTAAATGATCGATAGATATTAACATGATTGAACATGAATGCTCGATAGATGGTATCGCGCTTTAACATTAATGCCTAAGAGACAGTGACATGCTTGAACATGAATGCTCAATTGACAATGACATGATTGAACATGAATTCTCGATAGACATTGACATGCTTTAACTTGAACTCGCGATAGATAGTGAAGTGCTTGACCATGAATGCCCAATAGATATTGACATTCTTGAACTTGAGTGCTCGATAGACAGTGACCTAGTTGAACTTGAATGTTGGATTGATAGTGACATGCTTGAATGTGATGGCTCGATAGACTATGTCTGGCTTTGAAATGAATGCTCGATAGAAAGTGACATGCTTGAGCAATAATGCATGGTAGATAGTGGCATGCTTGAACATGAATGATCAATAGATAGTGACATGCTTGAACGTCAATGCTCGATAGATAGTGACAGGCTAGCATAGGAATGCTCGATAAATAGTGACATGCTTGAATATAAATGCTCGATAGACAATGACATGCTTAAACATGAATGCTCAATAGACAATGACATGCTTAAACATGAACGCTCGTTAGATAGTGACATGCTTGAACATGAAAGCTCAATATTGTAGACACCCCCATTTTGTCTTCTCGGAATCTACTTTTTTTGTTCGATCAACCTTTGACCTTCTTAACCTTGATATGGGGCCATGCACTGAAGCAATAGTACATGGTTGAATACAGGCTGAAACAATAGCTCTGTAGCTCAGATCCCGATGTGGGGAGACTATATACTGAAACAATAGTATGTAGTCAAAATGCAGACTGAAACAATAGTCTTGCATTTCAGTCTAGAGACCAGACCCAGACAACTCTGAATTAAGCGCCTGAAACCCCACGCGTAATTTGATTATAAGCCACACCACAAATGTGCAATCAGTCCTCCTTTCAGTCCAAACTTCCTTTCCCAAACCTATTCGAGACTCGATCACGTGCCTGAAAGCAGACGCGCGATCGGATTGCGTGTCCTATCACCAGCGCGCAATTACCCTACGCCCGACCTAGCCTCACTGTCCTTGACCCCTAAGTTTCCCCGATTAAACGCTTTTGAAGAATCACTTAATTAGATTGTGCATGTCCTACCAGGCGCGCAATTAGTTCTAACTTTATTAGGACTGGGAAACTCACTGAGCAAGTCAGTCGGTTACTCACTGAGTCGGTGACCGACTCAAAGCGATTAAGCGCAGGGAAATGAGTGCGTGATTCGATTAAATGCCTGAAAAATGACGCGTAATTGAGGTTGGAAATTTTAACCGAATACAATACGAGGAGGCTGCCAATTTTTCGAGAGAGAACAGATTTTTTTGGGATTCCGAAACCAGAGAACACCGAGGACAAACAAACCCATAGAGCACCCTTATCATGATTTCGAGATTTAAGCTTCTAATCTTCGAGATTTCTCTCCGCAGCCCCGACCCTTAGGTAATAATTTAATTTCTAGTTTCTTACCGTAGATTATAATCTCTAGGTTTAGGAATTTATCTTCAGTCTTAGACCATAGCGCCCTTTTCAAACCGTAATTCTCTATATTCGGTTCTAGTCCTCTGTTTCTAGAACCAATCCTTTATTTGACGGTTCGATACGCCAACCCTAGGCTCTAATTCTATTCTAAAATCTTGATTTATAGTCCTATCATTAATTTCTAGTTCTAATCCTTCGATTAAGAATTAGTCCTTAATCATACGGCCTGATTTCCTTATTTCGGGCCCGAATTCAGTCCTAAAAATTTAGTTTTTTAATTTTAATTTCTTAGTTTAAAAACTCCAAAAAGCTTAAATATTAATTCTAGTTTTTATAATCCTAGTTTACAATTTACTTCATAATTATTACTCTGAAATCAACTCTGAAAAGCTTAAAAATATTATTTCATGGTCCAAAAATCCAATTTACCTTTAATCTTAGCCACCCGATTTGCCCAAGGGAGCTTATAGATGGTACCCGGGAACGAGGTCAATCCTCCTTAGCATAGCGGGCCCAAAACCCCTTTTTTTAGGAATTTTAGAATTAATTAATTACTTTTATTTTATCCTTTTAGTATAATTAATTAGTAGGTTTATTTTATTTCAGCATACTTAATTAATTAAGTGCCTTAAATCTTAGTATGACTGATTCATCTCTTTAAATCTGAATTTAATTGATCAATTCCTTGCTTCAACCAGAATTTAGTATGATTAATTTTATTACCTTAATTGGACTTTTAGCATAGCTAATTCATTGCTTTAATTAGAATTTTCATAAAATTAGTTTATCTATTTTAATTAGATTTTGATAAAGATCATTATATTCGTTTTTAATTAGATTTCAGTAACATTAATTCTTTTGCTTAAATTAGAGTTTCAGTAAAATTAGTTTTCTCCTTAAATTAGAATTCTAATAGGACTGTTATAATTTCTTTGACTAGAATTTCAATAGAATCATTATACCTAATTTAATTAGAATCCTAATACAATTGGTATGCTCGAACTAATTAGAATTTCACTAGAACTACTACATGTGCACTCCTAGTCTAATTAGGGAACCTGATCATAATCAGACTTCTAATGGGATCAGGAGACCACAATTAATCGGACTCCTTGTAGCACTAGGACACTAAATTAATTAAAATTCTAATAAGACTAGGAAGCTAAATTAATCAGACTCCTGATAGAATTATAGTATTAGAATAGATCTACTCGCTCTGACAAATTCATTAATAAACTTACCATAGAAATAGAGAAGTCTAAACTGACCAGAATTATAACTATAAAGGGAAATAAAAGGAAATTAAACTATCTAAATTAAGGAAAAGATTGCTGCTGACGTTCGCAGGCAGACGATTCAGTATAGAAGTAACCCATACCCGCTCTTAAGCGTGATCATTGATGTGTTACAGCATCGATAAATATTTGCAGCTGGCAATCGCAACAAACTAGGAACCTTCTTAGAAACCCCTTTATTTTTAACACTCCAAATGCCGCATCGCTAGAGTCCACTAGGACAGAATTGGAAGCCACTGATTCAATGAGAACCGAGAGGAACCCATAAAAAGCACGCACCAAAAGATTGGCGATCGCGATGGGACCCTTTTGCAAACTCTATTTCTAGATAGTTAGTTTCCATCCTATCTCCCTATTTCCTTCTTCCCATCGTGTCGTTTAGATTCTCTTTTATATATGTATGAGTCTTCGCCAAAGACTTGAGATGTCTGGTATACGAAGAGTGAGTTGAGGAGACCCACCATTGTGGAGATATCATGACAACCCCATGTACGAAGAAGAACCACTTCACCGTTCTAGCCCACGACAACCTGAGATTAATATGGCTGGTGAGCAAGAGAATCCCTTCTCTACCCTACACATCGGGAACAATCATGATGGGAGAGATGGTGGCATCGGATAAAACCTTACTGCCCAACAAATCATAGAACTTAGTATTCAAAGGATACAGAGAGGAGACGACGACTACGAAGAATTGCTTCGAGGGTTGGCCACCACGTATGAAACCATTAGGTCGCAACAATTTTCAGAAGAACAAGAGTGACAAGAGAGGCCACCGCCTACCTCGAGCACGATGTCAGCCCACGCCACCTCATTGAGACAACCTGCCCACACATTCTTCAATGATGACCCTGTGAACAAGGTTTGTTCACGGGTTCCTCCAAGTGACAGCACCATTAAAGTCGAAGATATCCCTAAAATGCTCGATGAGTACATGGCTAAGAGAGAGCGCCCCGGTCACTCGTTCGAATTCGACAAATTTTGCCGAGATGTCGAGTTTAATTTGCCAATAGGATTTAAGCCACCAAAGTTTACCAAATATAATGACACGGGAAATCCAAATCATCACTTGGCTCTCTTTTGTAATGATTGCCGACCCATATGTGATAATCAAGGACTTCTCATTCACTATTTCCAACGCTCATTAGAAGGAGAAGCTTTGAATTGGTTTGCGGGACTCCCGCTTTATAAGATCACAACCTTCGATGAATTAGTCGGTCAATTCCTAGACCAGTACAAACATTTGATCCAAGAGACAGTTAGTCTCAATGACCTAATGGCAGCCAAGCAAGGACCTGATGAAGAATTTACCGACTTCATCCCTAGATGGAGAAAACTCGCTGCCAGGACCGGCACTTCAATGAAAGAGAAGGACTCGGTAGACATTATCATCGACAACACTACCATTAAAGAACGCACTCATCATAAGTGATTACCTCGAGTTCACTGCACTCCACTCTCGGGCATCCTGACTAACGCGGCACATTAAAGGCGGAGATCTCGCGTTATCCATAGTCACGTCAAAAATAGGCTCTTCCAGCGAATCGAAATTGAAAAATAATAAGAAAGCCTCAGGAACTAAGCAAGTTAACGCTGTTGTCAACCAAGGACAAAACTCTAGTAGCGGAAACTTCCAACTGCAAAATTTTGGGCAGAGTCAAAACCAACAACGATATACCAACCAAATTCAAGGTGCTAGTTAGTAGAAATACACAAATCAAAACCAAGGCCAGGATCAAAGTCAAGGCCAATTCCAGAATAAGAACTAGTAACCTAACACCTACCAAAATCAGAACATGAGACGGAGTCAACCGGCCCATGTGCCGAATTATAATAACGTACCCCCACCGCAGAACTTCAACCCAGCCAGAGGCCCTTACCAACCAAGGCGGGAACACTATCCCCCTTTATCGGATACGTTTCCCAATATTTTCCATCTTCTTAACACTCAGAATCTCTTTCGATTCCCGCAAAAAAAACCTTGCCCATGGCCTACAAATCTAGACTATAGTAAATACTGTGCCTTTCATTGATATGCGGGGCACGACTTAGAAGACTTTTGGGTCCTTAGGGATGTAATCTATGATATGAAAGACCAAAATCAAATTGATTGAGAAGCTCTTAGAAATCCCAACCCTAATAATAACCAACCCCAAAAAAATTTAGGGATCATAAACAATCCCATGCCCAACCACAACTGAGGGACCTCGGCCTAGGTCACTACCGTGGACCTCCCCAGTCAACCTTCCTTCTAGCCCTCTACTTTAATCACTCGCATCCAACCCTCTGTCGCTTCCGCCACCCCAGCAAGAACTTCCTCACCCCTACATCCCTCGACCCTGATCACTAGCATCGCCCCGCCGAGCCCGCCTTCATATCCAAAGTTCACTCAGATACGAGTCCATTCCTTTAGGGCCAGGAGACCATTCCTCCATCGTCACCCACCAGAACCTTCAACCCCTTCAACTCCCAAACAAACACCCTTACCACTCCCTTTGTCCGATTTTAAACTCGAGTACGGAGAGCACATTCTCCAGACTGCGGCACAAATTGCTGCATGCGTAGAAAGTGTCACCCGTAAGACTCTAGACCAAGAGAGTGAAACAAAAATTGAGTGTCTACTGAACGTAGAAGAAAGTGAGCCAAAAAAACATCCCGACCTGTTGTTGTCGCTCCAAGTGTGCCATAATTGTGTGCATTATGAATCAAAAATTAAAGAATTAAAGAATGCTAGGTTATATGGATGTTAACTTATGAAAGGGATATCAGCACATTGGGGCTAACACTGGCCTGCAAGATCAGGGCCAATTGTAGCAAGTTTTAAAAGTAAGTATTTCAAGATCGTCCACAGAGAAGTTTGTCTAAACTGAGAGATAAACCTCCAGATCTGTGCTACCAGATCTGGCTCTATAATTATCTAAAAAGAATAGATAAAAGAGAGTGTTGGATTGTGTCACATTTAACTATAAGCAAATAAAGAAAAGAACTATCTACATGATCCAGATCCGAGTTGGGGAGATGTTTAAAATAAGACAAATGCAGAAATAATAGCTTCATGTACTTTAGCCTCTGAATTTTAATGGAGAATCAGAGTTCAACAGAGCAGATTCAATCTTCATCCGCTACCAAAGACAGATGTAAGAGAAATAAATCGAATTAAGGAATAGGTTTAGACTTATGGTCGTGATCCATCCACTTAAATGGTCACAGATCCGCTGCCTAGTCGTGGCCTATTCTTTAGTTCGTATGAACATCATCAGAATGTGCTTGAATTAGGTTACCAACGCTAATTCGCATGTGGATGATGAATTAAGGAAGTTGGATGCGGATAAGTGAATCTAAAGAAGTCTAATGCACTAAGGTGATCATTCGGAACCCTCGACATGACTCCAATGGAGAAGACACAAATTACTGACAACCTTTTAAAATCCAACGTTACAATTCTGAGCACGGCTTCTTAGAGAGCCCTCGGACTTCTGATAGAGCTCTCGAGAGCCCTCAGATTCTGATCTTGAATCCGAACTTGGAAGTACAAATCCCTCACAATGGCTCTCAAAGGTAAACTACAAGAAGGATTACAGGGGTTCGGATAAGCTATCCGACCGAATGAGGGAAACAGAGATGAAAACTCTAAAATCTGGATACCCAAATTGGGCAAATGGTTCGTCTATTTATAGTTTTTCCTAAGCCACTCAGATGTGTATCAACCAATCAATTGGATAGATCAGATCAACCAATAGGAGTCGAGCACGGGATCCGGATCTGTTTCGCCAATCGAAATGCTTGATCCGTTCACCAATCGGAAGCAGAGGCATCAATTCTATGTAATTCAAAAATCTGTTTGAGCTTCTAGAAGTTCCGCCAAGTAATTTCATCTTTGGGTGTTCACATGGGGTGGAATATGCCTTTGGTTCGTGCTCGTAATCTTCCTGAATGTCCTTGGGTTTTAAAACACATTGGGGCGTGCAAAGTTTCTGAAATACCCCTTGGACGAAATGCAAATCCCAATGCCATTTCGCATAGTTTAAGGGCTTTTTCGCAAAGTAGTTTGGCTCGAGCTCTCTTCGAAGCATTTTGGCTTCGTGGAGATCTTTTCAAAGCATTTTGGCTTGTGAGATCTTTTCGCAGGACTTCTCTTCTTTTCGAGTGTTTTCTTCTTTTCGCAAAGGTCATTCTTCTATTCGAGAGTGTTTTCTTCTTTTCGAAAAGTTCAAGGTTCTTTGCGAATAGTAGAAGTTCTTCTTGAATTGACTTTAGCTTCCATTCTTCTTTGCGAATGGATCCTTCTTCTTCTTCGGTCTTTTCTTGCTCTTTTAGGACCTTTTAGCCATTCTTTGAGGCTATTTCTTCACTCCTCTTTGAGCTTGACATGCGTTGTCGACTTTTGATCATTTAGGATGGTTTTGATTTGGACCTGTCTTTTGGTTAGCGCAATATGAACACTAAAGCACTTATTTAGTCCTCTCAAGGGTCTTTCAAGGCTCATGTTTAGGGGTGAAAATGGTATTTTCACTACTTAACACACCCCCAAAGCTAAGCTTTGGTACTCCCTGAGCAAAGCAACATAAAAAACAAAGTAAAGAGCCACTTTTGTAGGAAGCACAGCTGCATTTAGCATATGCAACAAGCCTTCTAAACCCCTAGGTGATCCCTAGACGAGGAGGGAAGTCCCCTGGGGGTTTTCAGTGAAGGTACCCACAAACTTCTCCATGAAACAGCTTAACATCGGCAATATTATCAAATGAGCAATCAAGGAGCGAGGTTAGTTACTCTTGAATCAATGATGAAACAGAAAATTTGATTATTGTTTGCACAGAATTTAAACATTTATAAACCTCATGAATTTTTCAATATTTCCAAGCTGTGAACAGTCATAGAGAATCATACAAATGTGCCAGCAGTAGGCTGATCCTATGGATAAAAATTAGGTTATAAGTCATACTTAAGGTTCTCAAGTTCCAACCCAAACACTCAGCGGGGTATACTCTCATCGTTGTTTTTGTTGAGGGGTTCATTTTCACTCAAGCTCAAGACGAGTTGCATCTCCCAAATGGATCTCTAAGCATGAGCATAGGCATGATTCTTAGGCAATGGCATCATTGACATCTCCCCACCATAGATTGGGTCACTTCTCATCTCCACATGAGCTCACTCAACTTTGGATCACAAGGGCTTTTAATCTAGGTTTGTTTGTATGGCTTATGGAGTGAAGTTTCAAGGAAAGGCAGTTTGAACAGAGGTTTGAATTTGAGAACTCATGAAGTGCAGGAGATGGTTCATGACTCCACCTTTTAGAGTTTTGCTTCTTTCTTCTTCTTTACGTGATTCTCACATTCTCAGTGAACTGTTCTTTCTTTGATCTTGCATGTTTCATCATATGGTCCCTTTGTTGCCTTGTTGCTTGCAACTTTTTCACATTGATTGTCTCTTCTTTTCTCAGTCACCATATTGCACCTTTTGAGGTATTTTCTCTTCATTTTCTTGATGTTGCCCGAAATGGTCCATCTTGATTCTTTCTCCTTTACCTCCAATTCTCGAGTGAGGGAAGGTCTGAATTGGTTCCATAGGTTCTGCAAGTACTTTTGAGTATTTTGATGAAGAATTGTAGGATTCTGACTCAAATGGGGTACAAACAGCAGATTTTTCTTGGTTGGTTCTCATAGGTTCAAGTCATTCCAAAGAAGGCCTTGATCTTTTCCTCGGTTTCATGAGGTCTTTGTTTACTTGTTTTAATTTGGAGTTTCCTAACTTCTAGTGGATCTAATGCCTCACCCAATCCTTTGAATCGTAAAATTGCCTCTCACTCTTCAACAGAGATGGAAAATATATGGGCTCAATTCTCACGGTTATGGTTTTTCCTTGAGCTTTTAAGTATATCTTTACCTTTTCTCTTCCTTTTGACTTACTACTCGATACCGGTATGTTTTTATGGTGTAATCATCATGGAAATGTAGAATATCGCAAGGTTTAGAATGTCTAAATTTGGCAAGGGAATTTTAAATTTTCTAGTTGTCATGATTCTAAAGTAAATTAATACATTTCCTAATTACTTAGGTGATTCTTGCCCTTATGTTAACTATTCCTAGGAAGGACTTATGCGCCACACCCCCAAACCTATGGGGAATAGTGTCCTCAACGGTTCAAAGGTGGCATGGTCACTTTATCTGGGAAAATTTGAAACAAAGGCAACAATAATAAGAAGAAAAAAATAAAAAAAATGACATGGAGAATGGGAGAAAGTAAAGTTTATTAACTAGAAATATTTTACATAAAAAAAAGAAAAGAAAAATAAAGATGCAGAATAGGAGTGTTTTTAGGGAGGGTGGGGGGCGGTGGAGGGTGGAAGTGGCGGGGAAGGTTGATTTTTTGTTTTTTTCCGAGGAGGCCGGAGTTGGGCCTCCTTTTCTTTGGCCAAAATCGCGAGGACCTCTTCAAATTCGTCCCAGAGGGGCTGAGCGGATCCTGCACCTTCGGTGGTGGTGGGTCCACCACATGGGGTAAAAGCGTGTGGTGGCTTATTGGCTTGGTCGTCGGCCATTTTGGAAGGGTGGGGAAAGATGTGGGGAATTTGGTAGAGGTTGGTTATTTATAGGTAAGGTGGGGAAGCCGAAGGGTGGGACTTGAATGGGGGGCATTGGTAATGCTCATGGCCCGTGAATCGTCGTGGGTCATTAAGTAGCATTACGACAAGGGAGGCGTGTGGGCGAGTAACTTTGCATTTAATTCCCAATAAGTGAGTAACAACCGAAATTGGGGAAACGTGTGAGGAACCGTGTCCTCACTTGTTGTTGTAAGGAAAACAAAGAAAATAGCGAGCTCACTCTGAGATCTAAATGGTAGAATTTATGAAAAGCGAACCGAAAGAAAAGAAAAAAATTATGAAAAGCGAAACTAAGAAGCAATGCGAAACTAAGAAGCAACAGAAACAAATGCATGCATACAAATTGGTTTAGTCCTCCTAAATCAAAGCAATGGTCCATTAATTGCTTTCTTGTCATTTTAGAACTACCAATGACTCCTCTTCTTGCTCCTTTGTAAGGAGGAAGAAATAATCACTAGTGTTTGATGATCTCCCAAAAATACATATTTCAGATTTTTGGGGATTTGAGTTCCAATTGTGGGGAGAAAAGAGGGCAGCAAAGGTACCTTGGTAACTTGTGGAAGAGGGAGAGGAGCAGTCTCAAGAGAGAGAACTTGATGATCGTTGAGTGCCTTGCACAAAGCAGACTCCCTTTGAATTTGATCTCCCTTTTCCTTCTTTCTCAAAGGATCCCCAAACCTAAGATGAACGTTGTCCTCAATGTTCTAGACAATGAGAGACTAGGGGCGAGGGTAAAAAGAAGAAAGAAAACTAAGAACGTAAAAAATCTAAACTATATGCAGCAGAAAAATAAAAATGTAAAAGCTGAAGATATGAGCAAGGAAAAGGAAAACATGATATACAAATGCAAGAAAAATCAACAAAACAATGCTAGAATTGCTAAATAAAATCTAACAAATAGAAGGATTACTATGCAAATGAAAGGAAACTAATGCTAATAACAGAGAAACAAGAAAGCAAGGTAAGGAACTAATACAAAGTTAAAAAGAAAAGAAAAGTGTTGATACAAAACTGAATTTGTGAATGCAAAATAGGAAAACAAAGTTATAAACTAACTATACTCACGTAAAATGACGAAAATCAAGAAACGAGGACACATTAACCTAAGAAAGAAAAAAATCAACGATCTAAAAACGTAATTTGAAACTAAAATTCCTAAAACAGAAAATCTAATGCCAAATGATATATCCTAAGCCCAAAGAAACAAACCCAAAAGCCCTAGATACTTATGAATCTAAGTGATTATAAAATGATTAGCAGGAATACAAAGTGAAAAGCAAGATTCATAAGATTGACCCCTTTGTTGATGATGTGTATGAAAAAGAAATAATGAAGCATGGGAGCACATATTAAAAAAGGGGTTCACACATGAGACCCTTTATGATGAAGAAATCTCGAAGGAAAATAAAATTAGTGGGTCCATTGAATATTCAAAACAGCCTATGATTCACTACTCATTATCCTACATGATTCCTAAAAAAAATGATCTCAAAGAAGTCCAGATGGGAAAAGTGGATGCAAATGGAGAAAACAAATTATCCAGGAAGATATCTATATTGTTTTATAATTTTCTATTTTTTTATTATAATTTTTTTTTACTTGTTTTGATCAGCGGCTCAACAAGAGCCCTTATTTACTCTTCTGAAAATAATGAGAAACAACTCGAGATTTTCTATTTGTGTTTTCGACTTCTTTTATTTTGTATTTGGTTTTGTAAAAAAAAAATCGGCATGCCTAAAAGACGAAATTATAATCAAAACAAACATTAAACACAAGAACTGCTGGTTCTCAAGAATTTAAAATAGAAAATGAATGCAAAGGAGAAGGATGCAAACTCAAGCGGATCTGCTCCAACTTTGGTCCAGATGCTCCTTGTTGACTACTGCTCGGATCTGCAAACATCCAAAAACTGCGAAGACCTTATTCAAGTATTGACAAAATAAAAGAAAAACTCAAAGCACGCCCAAATTTGACAAAAGACAAAAGAGTGGCAGCAGATTTATTCAAATAACTAGAAGGCAAAGAATAAAACTCGTAAAAATATAAAAAATAAAATAAAAAAATAAAATTACCAAAGAAAGCAGTTTTCTATACAAAAGCTGCAGAGACATTTAATCAAGCACTTGGAATGCAAAGTCGAGGTTTAAAGCAAAAATTAAAATAAATGAAAATAAACATAGGTCTATCTATTTTAGAACAAACTTCCCAAGAAGCGCCAAAAACTTGTTGTCGCTCCAAGTGTGCCATAATTGTGTGCATTATGAATCAAAAATTAAAGAATTAAAGAATGCTAGGTTATATGGATGTTAACTTATGAAAGGATATCAAGACATTAGGGGCTAACAATCGGCCTGCAAGATCGGGGCCAATTGTAGCAAGTTTTAAAAGTAAGTATTTCAAGATCGCCCACGAGAAGTTTGTCTAAACCGAGAGATAAACCTCCGAGATCTTATCTAAAAGAATAGATAAAAGAGAGTGTTGGATTGTGTCACATTTAACTATAAGCAAATAAAGAAAAGAACTATCTACATGATCCGGATCCGAGTTGGGGAGATGTTTAAAATAAGACAAATGCGTAAATAATAGCTTCATGTACTTTAGCCTCAATTTTAATGGAGAATCAGAGTTCAACAGAGCGATTCAATCTTCATCCGCTACCGAGATGTAAGAGAAATAAATCGAATTAAGGAATAGGTTTAGACTTATGGTCGTGATCTCCACTTAAATGGTCAGATCATCCGCATTAGTGGCCTATTCTTTAGTTCGTAACATGAACATCATCAGTAAATGCTTTGCTTGAATTAGGTTACCAACGCTAATTCGCAGGATGATGAATTAAGGGAAGTTGGATGCGGATAAGTGAATCTAAAGAAGTCTAATGCACTAAGGTGATCATTGAACCCTCGACATGACTCCAATGGAGAAGACACAAATTACAACCTTTTAAAATCCAACGTTACAATTACAGAGCACGGCTGCTTAGAGAGCCCTCGGACTTACACTGAGCTTCTCGAAGAGCCCTCGATTCTGATCTTGAATCCGAACTTGGAAGTACAAATCCCTCACAATGGCTCTCAAAGGTAAACTACAAGAAGGGATTACAGGGGTTCGGATAAGCTATCCGTAGGAATGAGGGAAAAACTCTAAAATGGATACCCAAATTGGGCAAATGGTTCGTCTATTTATAGTTTTTCCTAAGCACCAGATGTGTATCAACCAATCGTAATTGGATAGATCTGTATCAACCAATAGAGTCGAGCACCGGATCCAGATCTGTTCCGCCAATCGAAATGCTTGATCCGTTCACCAATCGAAACAGAGGCATCAATTTCATATGTAATTCAAAAATCTGTTTGAGCTTCTAGAAGTTCCCGCCAAGTAATTTCATCTTTGGGTGTTCACATGGGGTGGAATATGCCTTTGGTTCGTGCTCGAATCTTCCTAATGTCCTTGGGTTTTAAAACGCATTGGGCGTGCAAAGTTTCTGAAATACCCTTTGGATGAGCCGCAAATCCCAGAATGCCATTTCGCATAGTTTAAGGGCTTTTTCAAAAGTAGTTTGGCTCGAAGCTCTCTTCGCAAAGCATTTTGGCTTGTGGAGATCTTTTCGCAGCATTTTGGCTTCGGGAGATCTTTTCGCAGGACTTCTCTTCTTTTCAGAGTGTTTTCTTCTTTTTCGCAAAGGTCATTCTTCTATTCGAGGAGTGTTTTCTTCTTTTCGAAAAGTTCAAGGTTCTTTGCGAATAGTAGAAGTTCTTTGCGAATTGACTTTTAGCTTCCATTCTTCTTTGCGAATGGATCCTTCTTCTTCTTCAGGTCTTTTCTTGCTCTTTTAGGACCTTTTTAGCCATTGCTGAGGCTATTTCTTCACTCCCTCTTTGAGCTTGACATGCGTTGTCAGCTTTTTGATCATTTTAGGATGGTTTTCGGATTTGGACCTGTCTTTTTGGTTAGCTGCAATATGAACACTAAAGCACTTATTTAGTCCTCTCAAGGGTCTTTCAAGGCTCATGTTTAGGGGTGAAAAATGGTATTTTTCACTACTTATCACCTGTGCAAGACACTGGTCTTTACTTTCATAGAAGAGGAGGATTACACACAGTATTTCCCACCCTAGAACAGTGTCGTGCGAGCACACGCTCAGACCTCTAATTTCACTCGCTTCACAAACACATCAACATCGAGTCATCTCGGGTTTGGTCAACAACCGACTTGCTCGACCCTTAAGTCAGGAATCAATTACCCACCTCCACCTTTCCCTCAGAGTAAGGATTTCACGAGCGCACAACCACCAGAAGGAAATGTGAGAGAAAGAGAAGTTAACTTGCCGCCCCCGCCTCATATCATCCCTCCACCAATCCCTGCACCTCAACCACTCCAACCACTTGCACCCAAGGCTCACCGGCTAGGCAAAGAAGTGACACTCGAGCCAGGATAAGAATATGACCTTTTGCGACACCTCCAGAAGATCCCGGCCCAGATATCCATACTAGAACTCATCAAGAAATTGCCTGATGATCATCGGTTGTTGATAAGGACACTTGAAGACACGTAAGTGGACGAGGACACGACCCTAGATGAGCTTCATCAAATCACTTCGGTCATGGCTCAACCTCCAGCGCTCACTTTTACAGATGTAGACATGCCTAAAGAGTCACTTTGCGAAAGTGCGACCCCCATATATCTCATGATCATAGTCAGAGGATTCTCTGTACCCCATGCATTGGTTGATACGAGAGCGGGACTCAATATTTTCCCTCTCACAACGTTAAAGATTCTCGAATACACAGAGCAAGATGTTAGGCCCTCCGCACTGTCACTTATAGCCTACGATGGCTCGCGTCATTTCGTGAAAGGAACTATTAAACTCCAGGTTCACCTCAAACCTGTGATGAAAGACGTTACTTTCCATGTTTCTGATTCTGCTAGTACGTATGATCTTATCTTAGGAAGGAAATGGCTAGAGTCGATGAAGGCTGCCACGTCCATATATCGTCAATGCGTCAAATTCCCATACGAGGACTCTATCGTCCGTATATACGCCGATGCACCCCTCCAGGAGATGGATACTGATTACGCGACAAGCATGCCAACCGCTCACGATTTTGTGTTAAATACAGGCCACATTCAAAAGACCCAAATCCCTGATGAGACAATCATTGCAGAAATCTGTCCCCCTGATCGTCCTAGTTCTCCCCCAATGCCTCAACACAACTTAGTGAGGAGAGAGGTCGGTCCAGACCTCACCAAACTTTATGATATTAACCCCACCGCGACGAAAGGGTGGGATCTTATGTACCAACTTGGATACGTCCCCCACACCAGACTCGGTAAGAATAAGCAAGGTCACGTAGGACCTGTCGTCCCAACGAAAATATGCAAACACATAGGGTTAGGTTATCAATCGGACGGCCCACAAGCCGACTTATGCCCTACCTAACTGAAATGGTCTCTATATGACCACTTCGTCTATGGGACCACTGAGAAGGCGAATGTACCGAGGCAGAAGGAAGTGTCTTTCGCCAAATCCCAAGAAACGAAAATTGAACGAATGGTCAAAGAATTCAACGATTTGACAAGTCTCAACGATGATATTGATGAACCGCTTGAAGGAGTCAAGCCCATGTTTGACACCAAAGAGTTTACAGAAGAGAGGAGAGAAGAACCTCCAGAACTCGAACCCTCGAGTAGAAAATTGGGAATCCACTGACGACGAAGACTTTCACATAACAACCTTGCAAGATGATGAGGAGCACCTGCGCTCAACATGGGGAGAGGATGACACCCTGCAAGAGAATCTTAACCAGTATATCATCTGCCTCGGCCTTGGCCTGGGAGGTGGGAATGCCCGTGGGATTCCCTTTGTGTCGTTCACCCTTACTAGCCCTGCTGTAGGGCATGCACTAGTATATTAGAATGTTTCGCCAAGTGGACCCGACATTCTACGATGGAGGAATCAGACTATTCCAACCCGCGACGACAGAGATCAGCGATGACATACCAGCTCAGCTACCCGCACAAGAAGCAAAAAAACTCGACGGTCATTTGGTTGATTCAGGGAGAAACACTCACACTGCCCTCATAGAGTTTGAAGAGGAACTTGAAGTAGGCACTTCTACATCTCCCAATTCGCCGCAGCTCCAAATATTTTGGAAGTCTCTGGAAGAAGAATTGCAACCTCCCCCGAGTGATGACGAAGACTACTGGATAGATCTCCCTACGCTTGAGTTAGTGGAGTGAGCCAATTTAGGACTTCAAGCATTATCAGATCAAGAAAGTGAGTTTGATACCGTCTTTGAATTTAACTTAGAAGGATGGGAATGCCCTTGGGAATCCCCCTACATTCTTCACCATTATCAACCTCGCTGCCGAGCATGCACCCTCATCCTAACATATTATGAAGATCAAGGGAAATAACTTACTACCCCTGTGGATCCTTTGGGAGATCCCCCTTAGTGGGAGGAACAACCATATTATGACTTAGAAGCAGATAGTTCGATCGACTATGATCTCCAGAGTATCTTCGATGAAGAGGCCCTTAACGTGATAGAGGAAATTCGAACATTGGTGCTGCTATTACTCCCATCACTCATTCAAAAGGTCTCATCAGATGAGGACTCTAAAAAAAATGCCAAATTCATAACAAGTCTGTGTTCCCTGAAGAATCGCCCGAACGGCTCCAGCAGTCGTCTCGCTCCCTCAATTAGAGGAAGTAATTCTCCCGGCACCCCTTGAGGTGACTGACCCTGTACCATATTTATTATCAAAAATAAAAAAAATAGAAAACCTTAAAATTTCAAAAATATAAAATCTAAAAAAATTAGAAAACCTTAGAAAAGAAAGGGAACCCTTCGTCCTGAACCAGATTTGTGGCCAACAAGGAGACTTTTCTCCTAAGGTTTCTATCCCATTCCCTGCACGAGGATGTAAAGCATCTCGGCTAAACAACAAAGCAGTGATCATATCGGACGAGATACTTCATGACTTTGAGAGAAGAATCACTAGTCTTGATCTTCACTTCATCAAAGATCTCTCAGTCATAGATTGTGCTGATGAAGGGTTACCTTTCTCAATTTCGGATCCCCAGTGTAGCAACTTCGCAGTATACGAACTTACCGAGGATGAAGAAAAAGCACTAGTTGTCGAGGAGGCACTGGACTTCCGACGAGGTTATCAAGCGTTTCGATGAGCAAACATAAGCTGTCACGAAACCCACCGAAGAACTTAACTTTGGCACTGAAGAGAAACCTAAGAAGCTACTAATTAGTGCAACGCTTAACTCCAAGGAGCACCAATAAATTGCACAAGTCCAGCAAGAACACCTCAATTCCTTCGCATGGTCCTATGAGGACATGCCCGGTCTAGACCCAAGTTTAGTAGAACATCGCCTCATCTTAGAACCTGATGCAAAGCCTGTTAAACAGAAACTCCGTAGGATGCACCCACAAACTGCCCTTCAAGTTAAAGAGGAAGTTGACAAGTTACACAAAGCTAAATTTATCAGAGTTGTTATTTACCCTAAGTGGGTTGCTAATATAGTACCTGTCGGCAAGAAAGATGGCAGAGTACAGGTTTGCATCGACTTTCAAAACCTCAACCAGGCATGCCTAAAAGATGACTTCCCACTCCCACACATTGACACTCTAGTTGACAATACCGCTGGACATGAGATGCTATCCTTTATGGACGGTTTCTCTGGATATAATCAGATAAAATTAGTGGAGTCCGACCAAGAGAAGACTTCCTGCACCATACCATGGGGGACCTACTGTTATGTCATCATGCCTTTTGGGCTCAAGAATGCAGGAGCCACGTATCAACGCGCCATGATAGCTATCTTTCATGACATGATGCATAAGTGTGTAGAAGTCTACGTCGATGACATATTAGTGAAGTCTCAAATGCGAGTAGGACATGTTGAAGCGCTCTGACTAGTTTTACAAAGAGCTAAGAAATACCATCTGAAAATGAAGCCAAAGAAATGCGTCTTCGGAGTTACTTCCAAAAAATTACTTGGTTTTATAATTAGCATGCGAGGGATCGAGGTTGACCCTAAAAAAGTTAGAGCCATCCTCGAGATGCCGCCTCCTAGTAATATCAAGGAATTACAAGGCCTGATAGGAAGATTGCAATTCATCAGAAGATTTATCTCCCAGTATTCGAACAGATACGATCCTTTCTATAGACTACTTAAAGGAGGAATTAAGTACAAATGGGATGACCAGTGTTAGCAAGCCTTTGACAACATCAAGAAGTACCTCCTTAACCCGCCAATACTATCGCCACCAGCCCCCGAAAAACCCCTAATTCTATACCTCTTAGCGAACGACAAAGTCATGGGAGTAATTTTGGGATAATATGAAGAAGACGGCAAGAGAGAGAAGGCTATCTACTATATCAGTAGGACGATGGTCAAATACGAACAAAAATACACTTCAATGGAGAAGACTTGCCTCACATTGGTGTGGGCCTCTACTGAATTACGACACTACTTCGGAGCACATAAAATACTAGTACTAGCTTGAATGGACCCTTTGAAGTACGTATTCGAAAAGCTCGCAACATCAGGAATGATCGCCTGCTAGCATATGCTATTGCAAGAATTCGATATCACTTACGTCACCCAGAAATTGATCAAAGGGCAAGCAATCACCGATTACCTCATAGATCTCCCACTCCCAAATGATGAACCTATACATGCGGATTTCCCCGATGAAGACCTATTCACGATTCATAACGAAGAGCCTGACAAGAGCTCATGAACCCTTTATTTCGACGGCGCTCTAAATCATAAAGGAAAATGCATCGGGATAGTCCTCCTAAGCCCAGAGGGAACTGTCATACCTAAAAATTTTCAATTAGATTTTCCTGTCACTAATAAAGACATAGAGTATGAAGCCTTTATAGCTAGACTATGAGCAACACTATAATTAGGTGTTAAATAGTTAAAAACTATCGGTGATTCCAAACTAGTAATTTTACAAGTCATAGGAGAATGGAAAACTAAGGAAAGGAGACTAATGACATACCTACAAACCGCTCAATTTCTAGTAAAGAAATTTAAACGAATTTCTTTTAAGCACATCCCTAGATTAGAAAATGAGCTCGCAGAAATTGAAAAGCTGTCAGTGCTCGTTCACGAGGTAGCATGGACCGTCAAGAGAGAATTACCCGTCTTCCCCATAAGTACAGGACCGAAAGAAGCAATCACCCCTGAAAAGCATGTCAAGACAAAAATTGAAGTCGCTATGTTTAGATTTGAAAAATCACCGACTGACGATGGACAACCATGGTATTTCGACATCTGAAACTTCTTGAAACATCAACACCATATGCCACGAAGATCGAACGAAAGACTATAAGGAACCAATGCACCCAATTCTGCATACCCGGTAAAACATTATACAAAGAGGCCTTCACAAAAGGAGTACTACTGCGATGTGTCACGACTGTCGAAGGACAATACATCATCTAAGAAGCACATGCCAGTGCCTGCGGTGCCCACTCTGGTAGACAGAGACTCACCGATCAAGTTACACGACAAGGCTACTTCTGGCTGGCAATGATCAGAGATTGCCACCTCTACATTCAATCCTGCAAGCAATGCCAAGAACATGCCGCACTTATCAAAGCTCCATCAGTTGCATTGAATATTATGAGTTCGCCATGGCCATTTTCGATGTGGGCCTTCAATGTCATTGGACCTTTTATGGATACAGTTGGGAACACTCACAAGCACGCGCTCATACTTATAGCGACTGCATACTACACCAAATGGGTAGAAGCTGAATCCTATGTCTGAATCACCTCTTCAACACTCGTAAGGTTTATCGTTCGGAATATCATCACCAGGTTCATGGACCACAGTTCATTACGGAAAAGATGAAGAAGTTATGCAAGTACGACATCGATCTATGCCACTCATCACTGTTCTACGCTCAAGGCAATGGACAAGCGAAAGCTACAAATAAAACACTGATTCAAATCATAAAATGCACAGTAGGAACAAGCAATGGAGCCGACTGGCCTGAATGACTACTAGAAGCACTCTGGGCCTATAGGACCTCTATTCGTACGGCAATTGGCCAAACGTCCTACCTCCTTACCTATGGGATGGAGGCAGTCCTACCATATGAGATACAAGTACCATCTTTACGTATTTAACTCAATGATGAGCTATCCTTAGATAAGAGGAGAATTTCCCTACTCACGCAGCTAGAGCAACTCGATGAAACACATCTAAGGGCAGCTGATCACGCTCAGGTATATCAGAGAAGAGTGGCCAGGGCTTACGATAAGAAAGTCCTTGAACGAACCTTTAATATTGGCGAATTAGTCCTAAAGAAAATCATGCCTTCCAAATGCACCCACCCGAAAGGATAACTAAAACCGAACTGGGAAGGCCCATATGTTATAACAGCTGCATACCCTGGAAACACATACAAACTGGCGAACCAAGATGGGAAAGAACTCCCTAGCCCTTAGAACGCCATGTACCTTAGAAAATATTACCCTTAGCCCTGCGATCGTCACATCCCGTGGTTAAATACTTATCACCCCTGTAGTCGTCACGACCCATTCATTGGTCGTACGCCTTTAATTCTCAGAATTCCCTTAAGAACTTCGATTTATTGCCTACCTTTTTTTCTCTTACTCGGGCAATTTGATTAAAGGACTAGTGACCTATCTAACCTTTTTCAAAAGCATAAGTACCAACTGATCCTCACTTCCCTTCCCCCGCCATTGGAGGAGATGTTAGAGCAAAAAAAATAAAGATATTATGTTCAATCAAAACTCATCATTCTTGTGCTAGCAGGATGCTTTCAGAAATATACATTTACATATCAAAAATCGAGTGAGAACATTACGAGTGAACAAGTTAATGAGCTCAGGGAAGCATAAGCAGGCCGTGAGGACATCTCTGATAATTTCACTAGAAGTGTATAAGCTGCAAGGGCACCCCTGATGTCTCCATACTATTAGATGTCATCGTAAGGTGGCAGGAGGAGGATAAACTCCTGCTAACCATAGAATATAAGATTTTGATGGTACCGAAATATGACAAAGAGCTCGATCATGGCATCTCATATCCCCTCTGAGAAAAAGATTGTTACCTACCCCTTTTGAAAAGCATTAGATAGAAACTATCACCCCATAACATTGAGCCTTACCCCCCTCTACTATTTTTATTTTTGACCATAAATCAGAAGCCTTACAAGGTACTCCTAGAAATGAAATTGAAAACCGATGAATGATGATTGATGTAATCACCTACTATACCTACCATACTTCTCCCTAATAACCACGGGATAGGATGACCACCACCCTAGAATAGACCCTCGTATACAACTGACCTAAGCAAAGAGACCTCCCCGATTTGGTGACAGTATCGATCAACCTTTTTCTTCAGAACTAACTCACCAAGTACCCTTGACTGCTTATAGACCCAAACTGCTCATCTCGAGACCCAGAAAAGCTCCATTGCATCTTGACGCTTGGGCATTTTTTTTTTGGATCAGAAGAAGAATCATATTAGAAGCGTTAGCTTATCCACAAAGAAGATAAGAAACGACGAAGTTACCATTCGGAAAGTGCTACCAAAAATACCATACTGCCAATCCTATCATGCTCCTACACTGGGGCATTTTTATTTTTATTGTTTTGTTATTATTTCTATCTTAGCTCTTTGCTTTCCCTATTGCATTATTTTCATTTCAAAAAAAAAAGAAAAGAAAAGAAAGGAAAAAGAGAAAAGAAAAAAAAAGAGAAAAAAAAGAGAAAAAAAAGAAGAAAAAGAGCGCATATCCATCTTTTGCTACCAGACTCCGGTCTGAGACGCTTACCCCCTTGACAACTAGCAAGGGGGCGGACAAAACTACTGACGACATTACTCTTACATGTGCAGATATGAAGTAACCTTCAACCATCACCAGGCCAGCTCAGGAAGCATCCAAGTCCCAATGACGATCGACGACGCTAAAGCAACTAAAAAAGAAGCAAAAGTAGAAATGAGAGGTACCTAAAAGAAAAGGAGCCAATCAGGTACATCTAAAACTAAAATCTCTTTATATACATATGTCAAAATCTTTTGTTCCTTTTACACTTATCACCGGGACCATCCCCCATATATACAACACACGCACGCTATGGATACAAAAAGACACGCACGCTATGGATACAAAAACACACACACACCCTCTAGATACATACACACACGCACCTACTCCCCAAAATGCCGCTGGGACAGTTGAGCACTGTTGTCCCCAGTATCATCAGCTCAGAGGTCTTTAGACTAATCCTCTAAAAATGCAATCCTGGCACCAGGAGTAGACGAAACCTCTAAATGATGGGCCCCCCCCACAGATCCTCCCTCACTCGTCTGGCTTACAGATCGCCTCGATCAAGAACGAGGAGGATACCTCACAAGAACCTCACGAACCATAGGATCCTCACGAGCATCACCCCTGGCATGATCATGTGACCTGTGACGAGATTGCCCGGCTGAGGAACATGTAGCCCTCAAATCCGATCCAGCAAGCTGATGAACTAGACTATATATCCCTCGTTCACTCCTCAGCAGACGATACTGCAGCTGATCTAGGGATGCCTGCATCTTCGCCCGCGTCGTTTGACGAGCTGCCTCTAACACCTCGGCCTGAGTGCTCTGTGCAACAATCATCCCAATGACCAAATCCTCCCTACTCTGCGTCTACCCAAGGACTCGTCTCGCCTCAGGAGTGGCTCGCGCTCGCGCCACCTCTAGACGCGCCTCCTCTAGCTGATGAACCTGCATAACCGCACCAAGCCAAAGGAAAACTAATATATACATGAATAAAAAAAAGGGGGCTTTGAAAAGGAAAGAATTATACCAGGGCCTGCCTCTCCTTCAGAAGTCGCTCAACTGTCTCGGCAGTCACTGGACCAGCAGGAGGCACAGAAGGAACAACGAACATAGGCGGCTACAATAAGAATAAACAAATACATTAAAAATACTATAATGATAAATAAACCACAAACACAATAATACCTGAGTAGGGATAGGAACAGACTCCTGAGGGGGAACCTCGGGAGCAGAGTCCGGAATAGCCTGCACGAAGAACCAAACAAACCAACACAAGATATGTCAGAATAAAATAAAGATGGGATAATCGAAACAAGATTACACCACACCAAAACTATACCTGACTCTCTGGGCATAGAGAGGTAGCAGTCGCCTCCCTCGTCTAAAGATCCTCGACAACCCGACGCTGAAATACCGCATGATATTAGTAAGCTACTAAGAAAGCAAAACAATGACATCCAATAAGTTAATGAAATGATGCAAACAAGATTGAATGGAACTTATCCAATGATCTAGCTTGGCCCGAAGCTAAGCTATCGCCGGATCCTCCCGACTAGAGGAAGCAATTGAAGATGGATCAAATGTCGAAATGGGACCTCCGACAGTGAGCTCGGCTATCTATGAATAATAATAAACATACCATTTGACAAGCTCACAATGCTAACAATCAACGAAGCCATATATGTAAAGACACCTACCAATCGGTCAATCTCAGATCGCAAGCTGGCCTCCACCTCTCGACCAGCCTACTGCTGACCGCGTAACAACTCGATCATCACTATCTGACAAGCACCCTCATCCTCCCTCGCAGACAGTCCTAAATAAAATAAGACGAGATACCACAACCATGTCAGAATGACCAGAAGACAAAATCCACATGATACGAAAAAAAATATAAATTAACTCACTAGGAGTCGTTGAGTCTCCGCTAGCCAAGCCCCCAACTCATCCTCCACTGCCCTAGCCTGAGCAACTGAGGAGGCTAAAGACTGTAGCATCTCCTCATCTGGACGGGGAGCACACCCCACCCGCTCCATCGCCCTATGGAAAGCGTCTAATGCCCCCTGCACACTCGCGGTGAGATGGCCCTACTCCAATGCAGCCAACCTCTCCCTCAAAGCCGACGCTGACTCCGGCCTACCGATCACAAAGGAGCCATTCCCATGGAAGGGATGTGTGAATAGGCTCCCGCCATCCAATGCACTAAACCACTGCACATACTCCCGGGCGTCTGCCTCGTCACGTGCCCCCTAACCCTGGTCCCCTCGACTTTAAAATTCGCTACATGAAGTGCCATCTGCACTGTAAAATTCTGGCCAGGAGGGCCGGTCATCCTCTTCGTCACTCTATGGCAAATCTCTAGAGGGACTCCCTGAGCAAGCCCCAGCTTCCGCACTCCTCGAGAAGTGTGGATCCTCTCCACCCTCTCAAAACAAGGGACCCATATGTCCACATCAAAGAAGGGCCGGCCAGACTGAATCACCGCACCTCCGCATCCTCCTCGTCTAGATAAGGCCTCCAAATCACCTGTAACCAAACAAACGAGCCGACCCCTCAATGAAGACCCAGATCCTAAAAGACCGAAATGAAAAAAAAAGGAACACGCCCATGGCAATCTATACCTGCCCCGCGTGCATATCCTCAAAGAGACCACCCACGGTCTGAAGATCTGAAGACCAATGGTGGCCCCTCAACGCCTCTCTCCACACGTGCATCTGCGAAAAGGTAGATGTCACCTCCAACGGAACTCCCGGATGAAGGAAAGTGAAATGATCATATGCCCAAAACAAAAAAGAAATAACAACAACAATAGTGACACACAAGGAGAAATGCTTACCATTTAACGACCTAAAATTAACCAAACTAAGGATATCATGACATTAATTAATCAAGACTCACTTGGATGAATGAAAGGAAACCTTCGATCGACGCAATGCCCTGGCCTCGATGGTAAAGCTGCTCATAGAGATGCGCCAATGCGGCCGCACCCCATGCATAGGAGGGGACTTGATCCAAATCCCCAAGTACCATAAAAAATAACCCGATGACACATCCCCGAGTTGAAGAAGAGAAAAGTACAGCACCAAGGAAGTGCATCAAAAATGCTCGGAGCACCCCATTCGCAGCCAATCTCGGCTCCACCACGGGCTCCCGACCCGCCACTACTGCACAACGTGCCTCATAGGTCGCCTTCACCTCTGAATGGTGCCTCGGGGGGATGAAGCCGCTCGCACATGTATCAAAAAACCAAGTGACCTGAACTACACCTGGCCCCAAGCCGTTCGACCTATACGGCACACCTAAGATCTCCTCACACACCTCTAGATAATGCCCCTCCATTCGCCCCGTAATCGGCTCACCCTCAAAATAAAGACCTGTGATGCGGACCCAGTCCTCTGAAGTCAGTAACATTATGCCAACTAGAAAGAGAAGCGCCTGATGCTCCTTCCTCCACCTCTCCAAGATCGCCGTGATCAGGCCACGATCGACCTAAAAGGGCTCCAACTCTAGGATCGGTCCGAAATCGAAAGACACCAGCTGCGCCCACTGAAACTCCGACAAGGCACGATACCAAGTATGAGACTCAGCCCATGCCGAGCTGATAGCCAGCTGCGGGGGCTCCTATCAAACAAAACACAAACAATAACCATAAAGCTAACACATACCTATGAGCAAAGACAAATGAATTTAAATAAAGAAAAGAAAGTCAAATATGCCCCAAGTACGATAATAATTTACAACAAACACACAAAATTTGATAAGAACACCTAAATAGAAACATGACCTACCTCTAGATGCCATCATGATACATGAGTGAGCACACTATCAATCATTAATATAGGTTTGACATAAATTAGAAGGGTTTCCACAGCTTGATAAGCCTATGTCATAACTTAAATATCTAAAAAAAGGAAAATGGAAGAACTCTTACTCATAAGTGCTTACCCGGCCTCGAGCGAAGAAATCCTCCAACGGGAAGTGTCTACGATCTCGATGCTCCTCAGCCACCCCCTCAGTCGCACCCTCAACCCTCTCACCCTCATCCTCAGCGAGCTCCTACTCGATCTTGAGCGCCTCCTCCCTGACCCCCAACTAGTGAACCTCCAATACCTCCTCTCCAACTACCTCCCCGACGTCCGCCTCCCCGACAACATCGGTCTGAACCTCGGAAGTCTCACCTATCTCTGCCCCTAACATCCTCTCTAAATCAGAAAGGGTAATATCGCACCCACCAATACCCTCAGACTCCATCTTAGGAAGAAGAGATAAAAAAACTCAAGAGAGCGGAAGAAATGGTGTCTGAAACGGACGACCGAATCACAAGATATCACGAAAATACGAAAACTAAAGCACCAAGAAACAAGTAAACTAGAGAATCAAAGACTAACATGGATCGCATGACGAAAATGAAAAATTTTAAACTATTTATAAGACATACCAAAATTGTGCGCTTAAATTCCCGCGCTCAAACAAATCCTGTGTCACTATATCTGCGCATAATTCGGATTACGCGACTGACCTTGGGCGCGTAATCCAATCGTCGGCCACCCAGACTAACCCGACCATCTGGTTGCGTGCATCCTGTTGGGCGCGTAATCATTTCAAGCACCCATACAGTGGCGTGTGAATGCCAATAGTTTCCCGTACAGTGACCAGCCACTGCCATAATCACATGCTCAGTGCCCTTAGTTTAATTTGGTTAAATGACTTAGAAGTGGCGCGCAATTATCTGAATGCGCGCGATCCCTCCGACGCGCAATTAATTTATGCGCCCGAAGTGAAGCGCGCAATCCCCAGAAACCCAAAAAAAAAGGAGAAACACTAAAAAAAGAAAAAAATGCCCAGGACAGCATGTTCACAACCCTGAATTAGTAATCCCCAACACTAATTATTAGCCTAAACCACGCCCCGGTAAACCCGATCCAAAACATTCCAAGTCCGAAGGAATATCCACCCCGATAACTAAAAGAAAATGCACCAAACTAATACCAAAAATCCCCCAACATCACCTATGCACTACAAGTAATACAAAACCAAAAAAAAACTAAACTAAAAAGAATGCCCCCCCATCATCCATTCATTTGAAGCGAAACTAAACAAGCAATCACAAAAAAAAGAAACGCTCCTAATATGTCCCGATCCAAAACAAATAAATGAATAAGTAAACCTCTCACCTAAAATAAATCAAATGAGCTACAAAACAAGCTAAACTGGAATTTACGAATGAAATAAAAAAAAAGTATGATCTCTTCATAAATAAATAAAATAATTACAAAATACACCGAGGGCAAACTTGGCTTTTGCTAGGACTTAGAGTATTTAATATTTGTTTTTAGTGGTGTTTTGCAGCAAGGAGATAATTTTATCCTTAGTGCAGTTTCCCAGTAAAAAAGGCCATTTAGAGGGGTTTTTGAATCAAGCAATAGCTGGGAATGAGAGATGAATGGAAAGGCTTCAATCCTAAGCACAACAGGGGTGTTTTGAGGGTTGCTTTCAGTTCGGCAACAGTTTGGGTCAAGCACCATTTAATGCAGCAGCAGTAGATCTGCTCTAATCTAAGCCTCAAGCCTTGTGACCTCCAAGCTATGCACCTTGCACTCTTAGCCAATCTGTCAAGAAGTGCACACAGCTGAGAACACCTTGCTGCAGCCCTTCCCATCAATCCCATTAACCATTTGCTGCTGTATATATATATATATATATATATATATATATATATATATATATATACTTGCTGCACCAGCCCCACACCAGTCAACTCCTTCATAGCAGAACCTGTCGACCAGTCGATGGCCCTATCTCATCGAGCACTTGCATCAGAACTAGTCGTCGGCAGTCTGTAGCACTTTCTAGCCATCCACCCATTCAGCTAAGGCTCCAATCCTTTTGATGTTTATTTGCTGCAGCCTAGCCAATCTGGTCGACCATTTGGAGAATTAAGTTACAGCAATGCAGCTGCAATCCTCTCGATCTTAGCTGCGTTTAATCCTCATTACAGCAACTACAGCTGCAATAAATGTCTCCTTCAACCTATCGAGTGGTATGATGAAGCAATTGGCTGAAGCTTTCAACTACTAGCTTCCAACCTCTTGAATGCTTCTGGCAACCTGTCGAGTGCTCAAAGCACCAACCTGTCGAGCAGTACAATGCTGGAAAATAGACCTATCGAATGTTGTTGAAGTTGCGCACTCCCTCAGCACCAACCTATCTAGCAGGCCTTCAATCTTATCGAATTCTGCAGCTTGAACCTGTAGACTAGTGGAGAAGCTTCCTTGCAGTGCACCTATTGAACTACCTAGCTGCAACCCCACATGTCCAACCTATCGAACTCTTCAAGGGCAGCAGCTCATCTTCAACCTATCGAAACCTACAGCTGCAGCCCCACCTTGAACCTATCGAAACGCATTTCAAGCGCATCTTCAACCCCACGATCTGCAGCATTTCAAAGCTGCCATGCAGCTTATCCTATCGAAGTGCCGTAGCCCACCGTCAAACCTATCGAAATACTCAGCTGCAGCTACACTTCAGCAACCTATCGAAAGGTTGAAACAATGGCTCCCTTAACCTCACAACAGCAAACCTGCATGCAAGTTTCAGCTGCAATCCAGCCCACAGCACCCATCGACCGTCTAGATATCTCAATCCGTTGCGATGCCCAACCTCCGGCTTTCTCCAATTGGCCGATATGTAGTCAAGATCCTATCCAACTGTCGATTTCTAAGAAAGCCCCTCAAATCTGGCGCCTTATGTGCAGCTGCATACAGGTTTATATATATATACTCCTTGCTTGCTTCAGCTGCAAAATCAGACCACAAAGCCTGTTGACCGCTTCAATATCTTAACCTATCTGGAAGCCCAACCTCCAGCCAGCTCCAAACCTGTCGCGATGCAGTCAAGATCCTATCCAACCATCAATTTCTCAAAAAACCCCTCAAACCTGGCATCTTAAGTACAGCTGTAGTTATATATATATATATATATATACTTCTTGCTTCAGCCTCCCATTGCAACCTGGCGAAGGGTTCTCTGGATTGCAAATCAGAACCCATCGAATGGGTCATGTGGCTGCAGCTCATTCCATCGAAATGCTTCAAGTTTATTCCTTCAACCTAGCGAGCTGCAGCCATGGGATCTAACATCAGCAGTTTAGTAAAACAGGGCTCATTTGGGGCTGTTTTGGTAACAAATAGCAGAAGTATATTGGGGATATTTTGGGGCTGCGAGAATGATTATTTTGTGGGCAATCACTTAAGGTGTGCAATTGGAAAGAGTAATGGATAGCAGGGGCAACTTGGGTCCATTTTGCGGACAGCAAATATAAAGATGAGTAGCTGAGTATTTTGTGGTTAGCAAGGGCAGATTTGGAACTCCAATGCATAGGAAACTCTGCACATGGGTAGAAGCTAATTTTTGGTGGGAATGCAACTGAAGCATAACATAAGAGGGATCCATCTCTGCTCTCTGATTGGCTGAAACCCAAGGCACAAGGATCAATGCACACATATAAACACCCATCTATTTTGCTATTTTTCTTCAGCAAGGAAAGTAGGAACAAAGGAATAGCCTGAGTTCTCCTTAGCTCAGTTAGGTTTAGTTTAGGTTTTTATTTTCCTTTTCTCTTCCCCTTTCTCTCTCTAATCCAGCCTGTTGGATTAGATCTAGGTAGCAGCTCAGATCTGTTTTGTAATTATAATTTTGGCATGAAGAAATGTGGATCGATGCATAGACTACAGATATGGGAACATGTTTATTGTAAGTTGTTTGAAGCAATAACTTGTTGATTTTAAAGCTTAGTGAAATCTAAAGATCTTGTGGTCCCATTAGATTCTCGATCGAATTTGTGTAGAGGAGTTTGTTAATCAGCTCACCCGCTTAATTGGTAGATCTCTTGATAACCATTTGATTTCCCTGGGTTTGACATGCTTGTGGGTGTCTGTGCTTGTGGCCTTACATCCACAGCATCTGTAGTGATTATCTTGTTCTGATCGAAGCCATAGAAATGGAGGAAATTTATTGGATGATCTGTGACCATTTAAGTGGACAGATCATAGCCATAAGATCAATCTAAATCGGGGATGGAGGAAATCTATTAGATGGTCTGTGACCATTGAAGTGGACAAATCATAGCCACAAGAACAATCCAAACCACCGGTCTAGATCGAATTCTTCTACCTTAATCCTTTGGATTGGATGAAGTCTATAGGATGATTTGTGACCATTCAAGTGGACAGATCATATCCTTAAGATTAGTTCAAGCCTTTGGTGTAGAGTGGATTCTTCTACCTTCCATTTGTGCTTGTAGCCAAATGAAGGATGGTTGCATATCCTCAGATCTTAATCTGTTTTGCAGTAAGAATCAGGTCCTGGTTGCCTATTTCTCACCATTTGATCTTTATTTTTCCATCCATTTTCCTCCACCCTTTCGTTTAGTTTTATTTTAGTTTTGTAGAATTAGATTTAGTGACACCCGAAAAACTCTCTTTCTTAGAATTGCCAGATTTGTAGCCAGATCTGGAGGTCTACGATACACCCTTTAGGTTTAGATCACTACTCCCTGTGGGACAAACTCTTACTTGTTAAAACTTGCTACAAAGGACCCTGTACCTTACAAGTCTAGGTTATTTTAGTTGTGCTGAATCCACCCTCTATTTTACTTTGATTTTATTTCTTGTCTTTAGCATTACACAATAAATCAGCACACTGAAATTCCCCAACAAGCTTTTGGCGCCGCTGCCAGGGAGTTTTGATCTAGGTAGTAGATATGAGTTTTTCATTTTTGTAGCTATGATTTTTTTGTTTTTATTGCTGTTCTATTTTTGATTTTTATATTGCATTCCAACTATTTGATTTACGGTTTGCTGTAGTTATTGTATAGAAAATCAGTTTTAAACTACAACAATTCTAAATTTTTCGAGTTTTTATTCTTTGCCTTCTAGTTATTTGAATAAATGCTGTTGTCACTCTTTTCTCTTTTTGTCAAATTGGGGTAGTAGCCTGAGTTTTTTTTTTTTTTTTTTTGTCAATATACTTGAATAAGGTACTGCTACAGTTTTTTAAATTTTTACAGATTTGGAGCAGCTGCCGCACAAGGAGCATCTTGATTGCAGCAAGAGCAGATCTGCTTGAGTTTGTATCCCCTTCTCCTGTGCATTCATTTTCTATTTTTAAATTCTTTAAAATCAGCAGTTCTGCTGAGTTTTGAGTTTGTCTTAGTTTAAATTTCTACTTTTGGCATATTGATTTTTAGAAAACAAAACCAAATACAAAAATAGAAGAAAATGAAAATACAAATTAAAATTTCTTATTATTTTTCAGCAATAGTAAATAAGGGCTCTTGCTGAGCCCAGGCTGATCCAAAAAATAAATAAAAAATTATAAAAACAAAAAAAAATATCTTCCTGCAGATGGGCTGTTTTTTCTTTGTTTGTATCCAATCTTCCCATCTGGACCTGCTGAGATCATGGTTTTTCATTTTGAGGAATCATGAAGGATAATGAGCAACGGATCATTTGTTGTATTAAATATTCAATGGAGCCACTGATTTTATTTTCCTTCGAGATTTCTTCACCATTAAATGGATCTCAGCTGTATGAATTCTATTTTTAATGTGTGCTCCCATGCTTAATTATTTCAAAATTCTTTTTGATTCATACACATCATCAATATAGGGGTCAGTCTTATGAATCTTGCATTTCACTGTATTTTATTCCTGCTGATCATTTTTATAATCACTTAGATTCATAAGTATCTGATTGGCTCAGGCTCTTGGGGTTTTCTTTGGGTTTAGGGGATTTATGATTTGGTCTTAGGATTTTCTGTTTTAGAAATTTTAGTTTCATTTCTATATTTAGATTGCTAATTTTTCATTCTTAGGTCTTAACTTTACTAATTTTCTGCATTTTGGTAGTTTGGTATTCAGTTTCTAACTTTGTTTTCCTGTTTTTGTATATGAAATTCTGGTTTTGTATCTGCATTTTTTTATTTTTCTGTTATTAGCATTAGTTTCTTTTCATTTTCTTCACAGT
This sequence comes from Chloranthus sessilifolius, assembly GCA_021018995.1. Classification (NCBI taxonomy): domain Eukaryota; kingdom Viridiplantae; phylum Streptophyta; class Magnoliopsida; order Chloranthales; family Chloranthaceae; genus Chloranthus; species Chloranthus sessilifolius. Next base: position 81,040,275 of record CM037591.1, read on the forward strand.
TCTTTTATTTTTTCTGTTCATACATTCAATTTTTCTAGATTTGTTTTGTTGATTTTTTTGTTTTATCAGTACTTTCCTGCACTGGTATATCATTTTTTCCATTTTTCTGCTCATATATTCAGTTTTGCATTTTGATTTTCTGCTGCACATAGCTTCAATTTTTCTACTTAGTTTCTTCTTCTACCCTGCTGCCTCTAGTTTCTCAATGTAGAACATTGAGGACAGTGTTCCTCTTAGTTTTGGGGGTATGGCAGGTGTGCCAATGAAATGAGTTGATGCTAATGCAACTATGTTGAAAAAGTTTTTGAAAAGAAAGTGATTTTCCACCTGATTTTTAGAAAAAGAGGAAACTAAATACTCTTTAAAACTAAAATGAGCTGTTAGTTTTAACATTTTTCATGAAGAAAATGTCAAGAATTTTCAAAAATTAATGTTTAGTGAACCTGAAATGAGAGAAAACTATAAGGATATACCCCAAAAAATTTGATGGAAGGCCATACCCAGTGAGATTTGGGCCTGAAAAAAAATAAAATAATAATAATAATTTTTTGAAGAGTGTCTTGGCAATTTTTTCTGCTCTAAGGATTGATTGGATCTAATTTTAATCATTTGAAGTTAGGCAAATCCAAGTTGAAACAGCTTGATAGCATTCATGACATTGAGGGTATGAAGTAAGGCCATTCCTTGGACAGTTTGAGCCTAAAATTTTCCCACCTTTGAACTGCCCTTGATACACACCACTGGAGCCTTAAAAGTCCCAATTTTTCCTTGATGAAAACCAGAAACCAAAACCCTTTGACCTCTTTCATCTCACCCTCAATCTGAGGAATTCAAGAAATAGGAGGAGAAGTGAGGTCGAAGGTGCAAGGTTCGATGTTTGGTTAAAATAAGAACAAAGTATATTTGAAGGCTAGTGTGATGTATAGTTGTGGCATCTCAATCCATAAAAATAAAAAAGAAACAAAAAAGCAAAACAAAAAGAAAATCAAAGAAAAAGAATGAGAAAGAGAAGTCATTTCATTGAAAGATTGAAATGAGGATTAGAAACTGATCACCTCAAATCTGAAAGTTCAAGAAGTAAATGGAATTATGCTGAAATGAAGAAGGTTGAGCTGCAAATCACCTCCTTACCTTATTGATTTCTCAATTTTGAATCCCATTTTACCCCTTTATTCTTTTACCAATTTCACCCCTAAGCCACATTACAACCAAATAAAAAGACTTTACTGATCTGAAATGGATTGAGCTGTCATGTGGAGATGAGGATTTGTTTGATCTATGGTGCAAAGAATTAGAAAATATCAGAAATTAGAGCAATGCCTATGCTCATGCTTGAAGTCTTATTTGAGGGCTGCAACTGCTCTTGAGCTGTGTGAAATGATGCACCCTTCTATTTTTATTGTGAGTGACAGCCCCAATAAGAGTTGGGTCTGAAATCTGATTTATTTGGAGCATTACCAAGACAGAATTTTTAAATTAAAGGTGAGCTCCGCATTAATTTTCGCACATAATGCCTTGATATAAACTGATTGAGAATGAAGGAATTATAGTAGAATTTCAGGTTTTGAATTGGTGATTTTTCTGCTAAAAATCCTCTAGAATTGAATGGACATGGTGTGAAATTTATTTTATTTCACTTGAACTTTGTTTTAGCATGTTGCATGAGTATTAACTAATTTTATTGGAGAAGTTTGGGAATACCTTCATTGAAAACCCTCAGGAGACTTCACTCCTTCACTAGGGATCACCTAGGGGTTTAAAAGGCTTGGTGCATATGCTAAATGCACCCGTGCTCCCTACGAAAGTGGCATTTTATTTCATAGGTTAGTCGTTTTAAAATTCACTTTGCTTGAGGACTAGCAAAGGTTAGGTTTGGGGGTGTCTTAAGCATTGATTTTTGCCACTTTCTACACCTTTAAACCTAGCTTTTGCTAGGACTTAGAGTATTTAATATTTGTTTTTAGTGGTGTTTTGCAACAAGGAGATAATTTTGTCCTTAGTGCAGTTTTCCAGTAAAAAAAGGCCATTTAGAGGGGTTTTTGAATGAAGCAATAGCTGGGAATGAGAGATGAATGGAAAGGCTTCAATCCTAAGCACAACAGGGGTGTTTTTAGGGTTGCTTTCAGTTCTGCAACAGTTTAGGACAAGCACCATTTAATGCAGCAGCAGTAGATCTGCTCTAATCTAAACCCCAAGCCTTGTGACCTCCAAGCTATGCACCATGCACTCTTAGCCAATTTGTCAAGAAGTGCACACAGCTGAGAACACCTTGCTGCAGCCCTTCCCATCAATCCCATTAACCATTTGCTGTTGTATATATATATATATATATATATATATATATATATATATATATATATACCCGCTGTACCAGCCCCACACCAGTCGACTCCTTCACAGCAGAACCTGTCGACCAGTCGATGGCCCTATCTCATCGAGCACTTGCATCAGAACCTGTCGTCGGCAGTCTGCAGCACTTTCCAGCTTGGCTACAAAGCTGTGGTATGCTAAAGCAATTGGCTGAACCTGTCGACTACAAGCTTCCAACCTCTTGAATGCTTCTGGCAACCTGTCAAGTGCTCAAAGCACCAACCTATTGAGCAGTACAATGCTGGAAAATAAACCTATCGAATGTTGCTGAAGCTGCGCACTCCCTTAGCACCAACCTATCGAGCAGGCCTTCAATCCTATGGAATTCTGCAGCTTGAACATATCGACTAGTGGAGAAGCTCCCTTGCAGTGCCCCTATCGAACTACCCAGCTGCAACCCCACATGTCCAGCCTATCGAACTACCCAGCTCATCTTCAACCTGCCGAAACCTACAGCTGCAGCCCCACCTTGAACCTATAGAAATGCACTTCAAGCGCATCTTCAACCCCACGATCTGCAGCATTTCAAAACTGCCATGCAGCTTATCTTATCGAAGCGCAATATCCCACCGTCAAACCTATCAAAATACTCAGCTACAGCTACACTTCAGCAACCTATCGAAAGGTTGATGCAATGGCTCCCTTAACCTCACGACAGCAAACCTGCATGCAAGTTTCAACTGCAATCCAGCCCACAACACCCGTCGACCGTCTAGATATCTCAATCCGTTGAGATGCCCAACCTCCGGCTTTCTCCAATCGGACAATGTGTAGTCAAGATCCTATCCAACCGTCGATTTCTAAGAAAGCCCCTCTCTGGCGCCTTATGTGTAGCTGCATACAGGTTTATATATATATACTCCTTGCTTGCTTTAGCTGCAAAATCAGGCCACAAAGCCTGTTGACCGCTTCAATATCTTAACCTATCGGGAAGCCCAACCTCCAGCCTGCTCTAAACCTGTCGAGATGCAGTCAAGATCCTATCCAACCATCGATTTCTCGGAAACCCTCAAACCTGGCGTCTTAAGTACAGCTGTAGTTATATACATGGATCAAAATATCGCCCGATACCGATATGCATCGGACGATACATATCGGTATTGGACTAGGACGATACGGTACATTGATGTACCGTATCGTTCAATTTGTATGGGAAGGCCTGGACGATACATTCAATGTATCGTCCGGTAAGTTACTACTCCGATTCGTATCGGTTTGGAGCTCGGACGATACGTATCGGAAAGACGAGATTTTGACTCTTGGATATATATATATATATATATATATATATATATATATACTTCTTGCTTCAGCCTCCCATAGCAACCTGTCGCAAATCAGAACCCATCAAATGGGTCATGTGGCTGCAGCTCATCCCATCGAAATGCTTCAAGCTTATTCCTTCAACCTAGCAAGCTGCAACCATGGGATCTAACATCAGCAGTTTAGTAAAACAGGGCCCATTTGGGGCTGTTTTGGTAACAAATAGTAGAAGTATATTGGGGATATTTTGGGGCAGCGAGAATGATTATTTTGTGGGCAATCACTTGAGGTGTGCAATTGGAAAGAGTAATGGACAGCAGGGGCAGTTTGGGTCCATTTTGTAGACAACAAATATAAAGATGAGTAGCTAAGTATTTTGTGGTTAGCAAGGGCAGATTTGGAACTCCAATGCATAAGAAACTCTGCACATGGGTAGGAGCTAATTTTTGGCAGGAATGAAACTGAAGAACAACATAAGAGGGATCCATCTCTGCTCTCTGATTGGTTGAAACCCAATGCACAAGGATCGATGCACACTTATAAATACCCATCTATTTTATTATTTTTCTTCAGCAAAGAAAGTAGGAACAAAGGAATAGCCTGAGTTCTCCTTAGCTCAGTTAGGTTTAGTTTAGGTTTTTATTTTCCTTTTCTCTTCCCCTTTCTCTCTCTAATCCAGCCTGTTGGATTAGATCTAGGTAGCAGCTCAAATCTGTTTTGTAATTGTAATTTCAGCATGAAGAAATGTAAATCGATGCACAGACTACAGATCTGGGAACAAGTTTATTGTAAGTTGTTTGAAGCAATAAATTGTTGATTTTAAAGCTTAGTTAAATCTAAAGATCTTGTGGTCCCATTTGATTCTCGATCGAAATTGTGTAGAGTTTGTTAATCAGCTCACCCGCTTAACTGGTAGATCTCTTGATGACCATTTGATTTCCCTGGGTTTGACATGCCTATGGGTGTCTGTGCTTGTGGCCTTGCATCCACAGCATCTGTAGTGAATATCTTGTTCTGATCGAAGCCATCGAAATGGAGGAAATCTATTGGATCATTTGTGACCATTTAAGTGGACAGACCATAGCCATAAGATCAATCCAAACCAGGGATGGAGGAAATCTATCGGATGGTCTGTGACCATTGAAGTGGACAGATCATAGCCATAAGAACAATCCAAACCACCGGTCTAGATCGAATTCTTCTACCTTAATCCTTTGGATTGGATGAAGTCTACAGGATGATCTGTGACCATTCAAGTGGATAGATCATACCCTTAAGATCAGTTCAAGCCTTTGGTGTAGAGTGGATTCTTCTACCTTGTATTTGTTTTTGTAGCCAAATGAAGGATGGTTGCATATCCTCAGATCTTGATCTGTTTTGTAATAAGAACCAAGTCCTGGCTCCCTATTTCTCACCACTTGATCTTTATTTTTCAATCCATTTTCCTCCACCTTTTCGTTTAGTTTTATTTTTGTTTTGTAGAATTAGATCTAGTGACACCCGAAAAGCTCTCTTTCTTCTTAGAATTGCCAGATCTGTAGCCAGATCTGGAGGTCTACTATACACCCTTTAGGTTTAGATCACTACTCCCTGTGGGACAAACTCTTACTTATTAAAACTTGCTACAAAGGATCCTGTATCTTACAGGTCTAGGATATTTTAGTTGTGCTGAATCCACCCTCTATTTTACTTTGATTTTATTTCTTGTCTTTAGCATTACATAATAAATCAACACACTGAAATTCCCCAACAATACCCTCTGAATATGCAACTTAAAACAAGAAACGTAAAATCTGCACGTTCAGACAATCTCAGAATCCGGATTTACTCGGGAAACTAGAAATCTCGGAGAAACCCGGAGAAAGGGGGCACCCTGAACGAATTATAGCCGTAATATCCTCTTCCCCTTGCCCCGAGCCGGCAGAAAAGGAGTGGCTCACGGAAAGCCACCTAGGACCTGTGGGATCTGCCTTAGAAGCTCGCCTTGGAAACACTAAAAGGGAGGAGCAACTAGTACGGGATCTGCAGAGCCTAGCGAGGAAAAATAGGCATTGGTCACGAAAATTCTGACCCTGCCTTTTCCTTAAGTTTCCTTTCTACCACCTTTTTCTCCTCCATCTCTTCCCTTAGCATGACAGCAATTCGATCGCTACCTTGCATTCCCAATTTTGTCCATTCTCAAGAACCCACACCATAAACACAATTCTTCGAGTCCAACACCCGAGATACAAAAGCGAAAGTAAGAAAGGACATTAATAATAAAAAATACCCTAAGTCAAAAGTAAAAAAATGCCATAAAACTTTTAATCCTAAACTTAGAATAAAATTCAAAATAATAAGAACCCAAAACTTTTGACTCATACATTTATAAACTATACTCCCTAAACCATAGAATGACAGGTGTCACAACTTTAAATCATTCCAATCTAAGCTAAGTCTAAACCAGACAATACCCCTTTGAAAGACCATAGTCCATGACAAACATAGATGAACCACTAATTACACAACACTTGAGCCCCTAGGAGACACAGATCCAAAGCAAAATGGATAAACCAATAGGATTTAAACACCCAACACCCATCTAGAACCTTTGAAAACTCACACCTTTTAGGTCTCATATTGAATCAAACAAAAGACCAAAACTCAAGTTGAAATCAAACCTTAAACTAGACAAAACTTTAAATAAAAAAAATAACAACTCTCTAGAATGAGACTTTGACTGGTTTGGGACAAAAAAAAATGCCCCTAACAAACCAAACATAACTAAGTAAAAACTTCTAAACCAAACTCAATAAAACGAATTACCCCCGGGATAAGCCCCGAATAAGCTCGGAATGAATCCTAAAAAAAAAACTAAATCCTAAAATAAGATAAATCCAGCTAATCCGCTAATAAGCTTATACAAATAAAAAAGCATGACAAAACAAACTAAAAAAAGAGAAATGCCCCTTCATTTATAATTTATAATTTTACAACTATCACCAGAGGCATACCTCCTGAATTTACAACCCAAAACGAAAACCTAAAACTTTACCCTACAACCCAAAACGAAGACTGGGTCCAAAATAGAGACGAAGCGAGGAGCAGATTCAGCTCAAAGCGTCCAATCGGAGGCTTCAGGGAGAATTGGTTGGGAAACACATCCCTCCACATTTTACTCCTTCTCTTCCGCTATCTTCGCCTCCTCCACCGCTGCTGCTTCAACACTGCCTTCACTACTCCCTAAAAAGGTTCGATGTGAAGACAAGCGCACTCATTCCCAATATCACCCATTCCCAGAATAACGCCATCTACGAGCATCACCTCGGGATGAAGATCACGCGAAATAATGAATATAGGAAGAAACGATATCCCAATAGGATGATATCACTAAAACACAAATTTCAAAACATAAGATATACAGAAAAAGGTCAAAACTTGAGACTAAACCAGAGAATGAAAAACAAATGGAGCTCTGTCACTTATATAGAGTACATACTTAATCATGCGCCAAAACATGTTCGCTTAATTAAATCACGCGCCACGCATGTGACGCATAATCCAAAACACGCGCACAGATCCGAGAGCATAATGAAACCATCACCCGTGCCCAACGGTGCGACGCTCCGATTGCACACAGTTCATCAACCGTGCAAATTGATTAAACGATCCACTTTAGATGCGCAATATGAAAGGTCACCCGTACACTGACCTGGTGACGCCTCAATCACGCGCTATGATTATAGCGCGTAATCCAATTGCATGCACACATACACGCACTTAAACAACCCACAAAGCCTGAGATCGCACGCTTGAATGCAGACACGCAATCACATCAAGCACTCGAAAATAGGCACGTAATACCTAATTTTGGATGAAATTTACTCCCTCAAGACTTTTTATCCCATTGCGGTCAAGACTTTCCTATCCCATCGCGTAGCCTCACGGGCTGTCCTAATAGAAAAGAAAGACCTATTCACCCGTCCTATAGCATCAATCATCCCCCAGTCCTGTCGCGGCAAGACATATACCCCTTACCGTAATCCCCCTGGCGATCCCACCAGAGAAGGAGGACCCTACCGTGATAACGTGCACACACACAATATCACCTCAATACCCAGTCCCACCATAACAAATTAACCATACCCTCATGTCCCATTGCGAAAAGCTGAAAACAAACTAGCCAAAGATGAAGTCAATCACAATGCAACCACAACGGCATTTCTTTTATAACGCAAGATTGGCCAAAGAAAGACACTACCGCCCCATCGCTAACTACATTCAGTCGACATCCCATCGCAAACCTTGCTATTTAAAAAAGAAAGTTCAAACAGCACATGCCACACCGTATGACGAAAAGAGGAAAGCTTGATCATGACCCATCGCTAAGGCAAAGAGCTCTCTTTCTCCTGAATTGATCCTATGTCCCACCAAGACTCACCCAGCACGCAACCAATGAAAGGGAAAACCCCCAGGTCCCATCGCGACATCATTTCTCCCAAGAAATCGTATCACAACCACCAAGCCCTGCCACAGCAGACTCGGAGAGAAGAAATAGCCACAAAGTCCCATCACGACACTACAACACCACCATGAACCGTACAAGCTATGCACAATCGAGGTAAGTATCACCCCAGGTAAGTACTACCCACTTTTTCAATTACTCGATATTATAAGTATATAGAGTTAGCTATGATTAAGTCAAATGTTTTCAAAACTTGTCTCACTTGACTCGTGAATCACTATAGTCCTCCCATAAGAGACAATCATCAGTATTCGTCGAGAAGGTTAGACGGAGTATCCGGCATGCCAAGTGTCGTCTTGACAACCACAATAACAGTTGGGTCCACAAATCTCGTACCGGTGGATCTGCTCAGCGACGTCTCAGAAGCCATGTTTTCTGTAGTTTTACCACTGAATTGGTCTTAAGTTAAAACCCTTAAAATTTCAAAATCTCAAAACCCCACTTTATTTCACAAAGCAAAAACTTCTACTTTACAAAACAAACAAACAAACAAAAAAGTAAAAGAAAAAGAAGAAAAGAAAAAAAAAACAAAGCAACAAGATAAATAAACTCAACTCACCTTTCCTTAAATACCAAAAAAAAAAACTGATTAAGCGCCCCATCTCTCGCGCACAATAAATTACACTTGAACCTGACCTTTGACTCCTAAGACCGCTTGAACTTGCAATCAAGCGCATATCCCATTGCACAGAGTTTGATAGAGCATATATGCCATTGCACAGAATCATTTATTTAGACACATAGGATTAGAATTCCTAAATTAGAGGCCGACTCTAGATGAATCAAGTGTGCGTGCCACTGTGCTGAATTCAAATTGAGCACACCTCATAAGACACCTCAATTACCAACCCAAACCAGCTATTCCCTTGGGAAACCAAACATTGAGTATATTTAATCTAAGAATTTATAAATACCTATTGAAAAAGGAATACCTGACGCGCATTGGTGTGAGCAATGACGTGCCCGGTCTGACATTACTTGCAAAAGCTTTCGATATCACATGATACTTCATCTTTTTATTATCGGTCCCTGGACCTTATTTTGGACATTTGATTGATGCCTTGGTACCTCGATTGCATAAAATCTCTCTGTTAGCTCACACCATACGACAGGATGTGCCATGCACCCACATACCCAAAATGTGCCCTTTAACAGCTACCATTTGCCCTTCAAATGCTCCATTTTGCTTATGCTGATAGATAAGAAAGCCAAACATGTCATGTCAGCATCACCAATTCACATTTGTAAATTCCAAAGAGAAACGAGGAGACACCTCGAATGAGGGGTGCCTACTTCTTCAACGCATTCTTACTTCGCAAGAGTGCGCCAAAGAGGGGCGTCAGTAGAAACCCCCATTTTGCCTTCACGAAATATACTTTTTTTGTTCGATCAACCTCTGACCTTCTTAACCCTGATACGGGAACCATGCACTGAAGCAATAGTACATGGCTGAATAAAGGCTAAAATAATAGCTTTGTAGCTCAGATCCTGATGTGGGGAGATATATACTGAAACAATAGTATGTAGTCGAAATGTAAATTGAAACAATATTCTTGCATTTCAGTCTAGAGACCAGACTCGAACAACCCCGAATTAAGCACCTGAAATCCCACGTGTAATTCTATTGTATGCCACACCAAAAACGTGCAATCAGTCCCCTTTTCAGACCAAACTTTCTTTCCCAGACTTATTCGAGACTCGATCATGCACTTGAAAGCAGACACGCGATCGGATTGAGTGCCTATCACTAGCGCGCAATTGGCCTACGCCCGACCTAGCCTCACTGTCCTTGACCCCTAAGTTTTCTCGATTAAATGCTTCTGAGGAATCGCTTAATAAGATTACGCACGTCCTACCAAGTGCGCAATTAGTTCGAACTTTATTTGGACTGGGAAACTCGCTGAGCAAGTCAGCCGGTCTCTCACTAAGTTGGTGACCAACTCAAAGAGATTAAACGCAGGGAAACTAGCACGTGATTCGATGAAACGCCTGAAAAATGGCACGTAATTGAAGAAAAACTTATAAAGATTTCTTTTGATTTCGACCAAACACAACGTGAGGAGGCTGGCAATTTTTCGAGAGAGAACAGATTTTTTTGGGATTTTGAAATCAGAGAACTCCGAGGACAAACCCATAGAGCACCTTAATCATGGTTTCGAGATTCAAGCTTCTAATCTTCGAGATTTCTCTCCAAAGCTCCGACCCTTAGGTAATAATTTAATTTCTACCATAGCTTATAATCTCTAGGTTTAGGAATTTATCATCAGTCTTAGACCGTAGCACCCTTTTCAGACTGTAATTCTCTATATCTGCTTTTAGTCTTCTATTTCTAGAACCAGTCCTTAATTTGATGGTCCGATACACCGACCCTAGGCTCTAATTCTGTTCTAAAATCTTGATTTACAGTCCTATCATTAATTTCTGGTTCTAATCCTTCGATTCAAAACCAGTCCTTAATCATACGACTTGATTTCCTGATTTCGGACCTGAATTCAGTCCTAAAAATTTAGTTTTTTAATTTTAATTTCTTAGTTTAATAACTCTAAAAATCTTGAATATTAATTCTAGTTTTTATAATCCTAGTTTACAATTTACTTCATAATTATTACTCCGAAATCAACTCTGAAAAGCCTAACAATATATTTTCACGGTCCAAAAATCAAATTTACCTTTAATCTTAGTCACCCGATTTGCCCAAGGGAGCTTACGGAAGGTACTCGAGAACGAGGCTAATCCTCCTTAGCATAGCAGGCCCAAAACCCCTTTTTTTAGAAATTTTAGAATTAATTAATTGCTTTTATTTTATCCTTTTAGTATAATTAATTAGTAGGTTTATTTTATTTCAGCATACTTAATTAAGTGCCTTAAATCTTAGTATGACTGATTCATCTCTTTAAATTTGAATTTAATTGATCAATTCCTTGCTTCAACCAGAATTTAGTATTGTAGACACCAAAATTTGGCCCAAGGCCCAATCGAAACACATTTCGAGAGAGGTGCGCCTCTGAGCTTTTAATGGAATGTATGGTACTCTTAGATACCTTTCCAAACTCTTAGGAATCATCCCAAATCCCTTAGAATTCATCCCGACCCTTAGAACCCGTTCCGGACCTAAACTTAATTTTCTCATGCCATGGATGAAGAGTGGTACACTAGAACTAGCTACGGCCTTCTACTATGATCAAATCTCATACCATTGAAAAGTAGAAGTCGTCAGCTTTCCAACGGTCTATGAATCACCCCAATTGGAGCTGTGTGCACAAAGATATGGCAGTCCGAACTCGAGGGGCAATGAGGTAATTTCAAGTGCCCCCTTAGGGATTTGGCGCAGCTAATAGTTGCGCCAGTTATAAGTAAGCTTGGTGTAACTATTAGTTACGCCAAGCCATCTCTCCCCAGATTAAGCCTGGCGCAACTAATAGTTGTGCCAGCATTAAGGTGGGCCCCACCTCGGGGAGCTAACTTCTAGGCACTGTATATGCACTGTTTTACTGTGCATATACCTGGCGCAACTAATAGATGCGCCAGGCATATGAACAGTAACCTCTAGTTTTTACCTCGAATTTTGTGATTAGGGTTTGACTTGTTGACCACCTTGACCTATGGAGTGTATTTTGCCAGTTCTGTGGCACCCATTTACCATCTATATGCAACCCCTTAAGTGGTTTAAAGCCTCACCCCATCATCCACCATTGGATCATCTCTTCACATGTTTCAAGGCTCCAAAAACCCTAGGAATCCTTAGATGTTAGATTACCTAATTGCTAAACCCAATTAGCATCTAAACACTTTCCTAACCCACGCTTTGCCTATAAATAGAACCCCCCTCCCCTTAGATTAAAGGTTGAGAATTTTTGCCTAAGAGAGAAAGAGCTTAAGTGAGAAGATCTTTCTCCCTTTAGTGCATCATCATCCCCATACAAATTTCAGAATAAAAAAAAAACCTTAGTATTTCACTAAAAGCCTCTAGGTTAGGTGTGTGTGATCCCCTAGTCTTCTTTCTCTATCTCTTAGCTTCAAGCCTTAAGAGTTAGAACCCCATTCCATACCATACAAGTCTTCAAAAGCTCATCAAAGCAAGTCAACGTAAGGCTCCTCAACGGTGCAATAAGGGCCCAAGGGCTCCGTCCCTTTCTTCTCCTATCTCTTTTAATTCTTCTTTCATCCTCACATTTGTGCCGTTACGCCACCGACTTTTCGGTAGGGACGAAGGGGCACAAATAGGATTTTAGGGCCTTTTGGGCAAGAAGAAGACCTTGGTGTTATTTTCTTTTTATTTTTGTTTTGGACATAAGTAGAGATCGCATTAAGCGGGTTGATCAGGTGCTTAACACCTTTCCGATCGATAACTGAAGTCCCAACCCAAGAACCTTTGGTGTGGACTGGATTCAGAATCATATTTGTAGGACTTCGGTGCTTATAAAAATGATATAGGTTTCCCGGGACAGCAAAAGCTCCGGGTGGCCACTCTATATTTTTGTTAACGAGCACATCGCTGTGACGGGATCGTAAAAAATCCCACGGTTGCAGAGATGGCGACTCTGCTGGGGACTAGCTTGTAGAGCTTCCCTTTGAACTTAGCCTCTTTAGTTTTTATTTTACTAATCTTTTTATTACTATTTTTTATTTTATTTTTACTCACCCCTCCGATTAAGTCATTTTACTCACCCCTACTTTTACGCCATTTATGAGCCTTAGTCGATTGGCAGGCCTACATGCGCATTATCTTTTAATTTTCTTTACTTTTCCCATCATTTTAGTGCCTTAGCCAATTGGTGGGCCTAGTTGTGCATTGTCTTTCAATTTCCTTTAAATTCTCGTTATTTAAAGTGCCTTAGTCGATTAGCGGGCCTAGTTGTGCAAGCATATTCCAACAGTGGAGCCAACCTGTAGTGGCGGCACGGGATCATCACCCTCGATCTTTGAACTAAAGAAAACTTCCATAAAAAAAAGCTTTGAAAAAAATTAAAATTGAACCAAGATAGGGAACTTAATTAATTTATTTTTACGGGGTAGATTTTTAAAGGGTTGGGTTTAGGCACACATACAACCACGTGGGTCTTAGTATGGTGGCAGCCCCTAGTGGTGACGATCCAGAAAAGTCCCAACCCACCTAGTATCTGAGAAGGTGCTTGCGCCAGAGGTATATCGGGTGGGTTTTCATTTTCTACAAGCTTAAAACCCGTTGGAGAGCGCGTTAGCGAGTTATACCGGACTCACATCCTTTAGGTGCGGTAAGGAGGGAATCGATCATATAAAAATCAGTCAGTTCTCGAAAGCCTAGCTTCCATAAAAACCAACAAACACTCATTTCGGGCTGCTGTTCCTTGCTGTCAAAAATTCTGGAGCCCCATTTTAGCCTGGCGCAAGTATTAGTTGCGCCAGTACAAAAATCTTGAAATTATAACTGGCGCAACTATTAGTTGCGCCAGCTTTAAATCCGACCATTTTCACCTTGGCGCAACTAATAGTTGCTCCAGTGTAAAAGGGAGGCTTTTTTGACTTGGCACATATATTAGTTGTGCCAAGCCTGTTTGGACAATAGTAACCCGAGATCTAAGGCCTTTTCACCTCCCAAATCCCCTGATTAGTGTGTTTAGTACCTCTAATTAGGCCCCGCCATCTCCGACACCCAATACACCCCCGTCGGTCAAAAGAAGGCAACTTCTTTTTGGCTCATTCCGGGGGATCGGGTTGTCCGCCTCGATTTTTGTGCCTTCAATAGATCAAAGGTCTTCCTTTGATTCTTCCGAAACGTTCGAAATAGTCACCGCGGGTCTTAAGTTCGGGTACGAAAGCCACCTGAGAAGGGAATTCTAAGGCCTCGGAACCTTTGTTTTATAAAAAAAATCAATCAAAAAACCTAAAAAATAAAGTTCTTGTGGTGCCGACACAACGACATCATCTTGCCCTCCATCATCCCGTAGGGGAAGAAGGAGGAAATTTTTCGGGCCTTATCCAAGGCACCCATACCCAACTCGCCAACGAACAATGTCGTTGGTAGTAGACCCGGCTTACACCGATCCTGATTCATCCCCGCCACATTCTCCAACCCACTCCCATTCGGGGGAAGTCTTTTCCACCATCCCCCTCACCCAATCACCCTTTACCGTTACCGGCCCGTTTGACGCCCCCATTTTCCCAACCACTACCTCCCAAAATATCCAAAGTCCAACCCCCAATTCCCCATCTTTTGCCCAAACCATGCCCATGCCAAATCCAAAACATTTCCCATCCACATCCATACAAAACCCAACCCGAGTTTCCCCATCCACATCCATGCCCCATTTTCCATCTTCCCCATATAGACCTAATTCACCCTCATTCACCTATGTCACCTCCACCCTATCTGACCACCCACAAATCCCCCCATCTACCTGGATCATGCCCATTTTTACCGGGGCCATGCTTGGTTTTTCCCAAACACCTACACCTTACCCTTCATCATCCCCATACATACACAATACGTCCCCAATGCCCCATCTCATCCACCTCACATCCCACCACCTACCATAGCCATGCCCGATCATACCGGGGCCATGCCCAACTTTTCCTCCACATCCCCCCCATCTACATCTCATCACCCCTTAAATCCACCATCTACATCCGATCCTCCTTCCATGACCATGATGGAGGAGATGTTCCAAGCCTACTCTTTATGGAAGACTTCCCAAGATACCTCCCCTCATCCACACCCCACACCCATGAACCCATCCCATACCCTAGCCCAATCTCCATGCCTCTCTCCCCCATGACCCCCATCAACCCCCCATCATCCACACCATCCAAACTCTCATTCCCCACTTATCTCAAGGCCCCATGGCGCAAAGCCCATAGCCCATACCTACAAGGGCCCATGGCCCAGACCCACCAGGGGCCCATGGCCTAGACCCATCAAGGTCCCATGGCCCAAACCCATCAAGGGCCCATGGCCCAGAGCCACCAAGGCCCCATGGGCTAGACCCACCAAGGCCCCATGGGCCAGACCTAAAAGGGCTCATGGACCACACCCATCAAGACCCAATGGGCCAGTCCCACCAAGGCCCAATATGAAAGACCCAATAAGGACCCATGGCCCATACCCATCAAGACCCAATGGGCCAAACCCATCAAGGGCCCATGGCCCAAACCCATCAATGACCCGTGGCCCAAACCCTTAATGACCAAGGCTTAATGGCCCAACACTCCCAAGGCTTCATGGCCCAAACCCAAGCCCAAAACCTTAGAACCTCACACCAATACCCTTCACAATTCCTCCAAAACTTCACCCATTCACAACCCGCATACCTAGCTCAAACCCATATCTTACATCAACCCCAATTTACCCATGCCCCCACATCCCAAAGTCAGCTTCAAACCTTCCCTCATACTCAATGGCCTCACCAGGCCCCACCCCAAAATCCAACTTCCACTCATCCCATCATCCAACAAACTTTCCCTCATCCCCAATGGGCTCACCCAATCCCCACTCATGTCATTCCCATCCAACCCAAGCAACACCAACAAGAGAATCCCACCCCCACTGCACACTATGCCGACCAGCAGTATGAAGAGGACGAGATTAGGAACAATGGAGCCTATGAGGGGCATTAACCAACCTCAACCCTCCTCCTATGATTTCCCACCCCCTGGTAGCACAAAGCGAGATCCAACCAGCTGTCGAGAAAGTGGCCCCTGTATCCAAAGAGTCAGAGCTACTGAAAGAATAGTTGGACAAAATACAAAAGCAACTGATTAAAATGGGTGGTGCTGAAATCCATGCCACGGACTTCATAGATTTATGTCTATTTGTTGAGGTCTCCCTACCCTCAAAGTTCAAAATCTCGGCATTCGACAAGTACAATGGCACAGGCAACCCGATTGCACACCTCAAGTCCTACTGTGGGGACATGCGCCAATATGGAGGGGATGAAAGACTATTGATAAAGGTCTTTCAAAAGAGTTTGACTGGTCCGGCCCTGAGGTGGTTCACATCTTTGGAAGCATCTATGATAAAACGTGAAAGGACTTGACGTACCTATTCCAAGAATAATATGTCTACAATATAGACATTGAGCCGCAGAAGTCAGACTTAGCCCTCTGAGGTAGAACCCGAATGAAACCTTCAGCGACTATTTGGGGCAATGGAGAGCACTAGCAGCTCAAGTCAGAAATAGGATACCTGACGACGAGCAAATATAAATGATCTCAAAGAATACCCTGCCAGTGATCTTAGATTTTCTTATATACCAGCAGCATTCTAGTTTTGCTGACTTGGTAAGGAACGCCAACCACTGCGAGGACGCCATCAGAGAAGGGCGATTGAACAAGAATGCCTCTAGGGGGCCCAGTGGAGTTAGGAGATTTATCGAGCAGAAGAATGATAGGAGGACAGGGGCAGAGGTGTAAAATGTTGCAAACACTCACCCAATAACAATACAATCGACCAATTCCAATTCACAATAGCACCCGGTTAAAGTTGAGTAGGATGAGGAGAGGGAACGGTCAAGGAATGCAGATGACTCTGGAGCAGAGGAGAGCCCGCTATGACTGAGTGTTCACACCCTTAGGGTAATCTCTAAGTGTACTTTTGTCTTTATTAATAGAAAAGGGATTAGTTACCATTCGTCAACCGTAACCTCCTCTCCACCCAATCCCAAAGAACTATGACCTGAATACCCACTGTAATTTTCATCACGGCCCGGGTCACCCGACTGACCACCGCTTCCCATTGAAGCACGGGATCCAAGACTTGATCGATGCCGAGAAAATAATTCTGCCAGCACCGTCTCAAGGGAACCAGCACACAAATATCCACCAGGTGCCATTACCCCCACATCCTAGCGGAGGAGCAGGTCCCAGACCCACCATCGACATGATAGAGGAAAATGAGGAGGAATTTGAGTTTGACCCGTCTGATTATATCAGTGATCGGGAGAGCCATGTGGCGCCATTGTCGAGAAATATTGAAGAAAGGAACATTGGGGTGATTGAACCCTTGAACTTGTTAGATTATTTCCCCAACCCGACTCCTCAAATTGAACCCTTGGATCTTAAGGCTTACTTTCCATCACCCACACCCGTCAATCATGTGCACATAAATGCATATCAACCATACACCACCACCCCTGTTAGTTATCCAGTGGCCCATCATACCCCCAATCCCCCGCCAGCACCCATCAACTACCCGATAGCCCATCCAACCCCCAATCCTCTACCGCCCATCAGTTACTAATGGCCTACTTTCACCCGTTTCCCCCAATACCACCACCCTCAAGCTTCACCACCCCCATTTGGCCTAATTTTGCCACTGAACCAGCTACCACCGACATAAATCAAGTGTTGCCCACACCTCCTGAGCCCACAGTATAAGCACCTCTGATACCAGCTATACCGTTTCAGATCTCGGGACTAACCTATGATCCTCATCAGGTCCCGCTGAGTTATGAACAAATAAATATCAATGCCGGCAGCCACAGAGAAGGGGCAGTGGGCTTCATTACCTGGTCTGGGAAGATTTTAAAGCAGCCAGAAGCACCAGCAGTAGCACAAGCCCAACCCGAGGGGAAGAAAGATAGCGCAGTGAATCCCTTCGAGCAGATGAGTCGAGAACATATACTGGAGACTCAGCTAAGGAGAATGCTTGCCCATATTATTGTATGGGATCTATTAATGACGTTCCCACTCCATTTTCAAGCTTTAATGGGGCATGTCTCACTTTAGGTTAGCACGGATGAAGTCGGGAAGATAATTGGTCAAGTAATGGCCCCAAATGCCATTTCATTTTTCGATGCTGACCTACTAGAGGAAGGAGGTAACCACTCGAAGTCTTTGAATATAACAATTGAGTCCAGAAACATGGTAATCCCTTTGGTTCAAATTGATAATGGGTCCGCATTGAATATATGCCTGTTAAGAACCGCCACAAAGATCGGGGTAGATCCTTGCATGCTAAGACCCACGAGAACTAGCGCCCGAGGTTTTGACAATACCAGCAGAGAGATAATGGGAGACGTTGATCTTAAGATATTAATTGGGCCAACGACCTTCTCCATATTGTTTCAAGTGATGGATATCAAATCCTCGTTTAATCTGTTACTGGGGCGCCCATGGCTACTTGAAGTCGGAGCCATACCCTCCATGCTGCACCAGAAGCTCAAATTTGTATCTGGGCACAAGATCATCACAATCATTGGTGAAGGGCACAATGAGAAAGAGAAGGCCGCCAACAGTGTTGAAAAACCTAATGTGCTGGATGTGCCGCACACCGCTGAGGACATCGACCTCCACAATTTCGAATATGTGGTATCGATGATAGTTCCGGAGCCCATCGAGGGCATCATTCCCAAAACCAGAGGTGGTATGGTAGCGGTTGTAGCCATGCTCCAAAAGTGGGGCTATCAGAAAGGAAGGGGTCTAGGGCCAGATTACAAGGCAGAAAGGAGCCCCTCACAGCAAAAGGAGGGCAGAAAGTCAGATTTGGGCTTGGATATAAGCACACAGAAGAAGTAAGAGAGGCTAAGGAGAAAATCCATGTGACGGCAGCTACAAAAGCCAGGGGGATCCACATAGAAGAGAAACCCCAACCCAGGCCTCAAATCCAGAATTCATTCATAAGTGTCAGGGTTGTAAAAACCAGAATGGGGAAACCTGATTAACCCCACACAAGCCTACAACACCAGTTCACTCCACCAAACCCTACATCACCCTTCTCAGCCTCTAGATAGACTTGGCCGCGTTATCCCTCTTTGAGGAACGACGGCCCATACCTGAACAAACTCCCCCTGTGGTAAATCACCACAAAACTATTTTAATGTTTGAGGATATCATCTCAGACAAAATGGGGATCAACATGATGGAAGCTGACTCCAATGAGCCATATCAGCCAGCCCCCTCCATCCAATCAGGTAAATGAGTGACCCTTCAGGTACGCAACTGGGCATCTTTGCCCCAAACCCTGGAAGCAGGGAGTGGCCTAATATTTGGCACCCGTTTCTTAAAAAAAAGAACCTATAAAAAGTGAGATAAGCCCTTGGCAGGCAATACCTTGTATATACACAAACTCGTGCTGCCAAGGGTCTGTCTCCAAAGAAAATAAAAATCTAAAAAACATTGAAGAAATATAAAATCTCAAAAACACTAAAGAAATACAAAACCTCAAAAACATTGAAAAAATACAAAATCTCAAAAACATTGAAAAAGTATAAAGTCCAAAAATATTGTCATTTAAAATTCTAGATAAAATCTCAGAAAAAGATGCCTTAATCGAATTACCCGTCCCTTGTAGAATCGACCCCTTCCCTGTATAAATACAAGGAGAGGTAGGTGTTATGAGTCTGGACAAGGATATCCCTTTAGAGGAGCTCCCTAATGAGCTCCTTGACCAGTTTGCTGAATTTGAGCATGGCCCTACCCCCATTGTCGAAGAAACCGAGGACGTTAATCTGGCGACTGAGGAGATTCCCCAAATTACCAAAATCAGAACGTCGCTATCTCCCGAAGAAAGAAAAAGTATGATCGACTTCCTTCGATCATACCAAGATGTTTTTGCCTGGTCATACAAGGACATTCCTGGTCTGGACACCTATTTGGTCGAGCATAAGTTGCCTCTCTACCCTGATATGAAGCCAGTTAAGCAAAAGCTGAGACGTCTCTGACCCGAGTGGATGTTGAAAGTCAAGGATGACGTCATCAAGCAGTATGATGTAGGGTTTCTCATGGTATCTAAGTTTTCATAGTGGCTAGCCAATATCGTGCCTATGCCGAAGAAGGATGGAAAGGTCTGCATGTGTATCGATTTTCGTAATTTGAACAAGGCAAGTCCGAAGGATGATTTCCCATTGCTGCACATCGACATCTTGGTCGATAACACTGCCAAGTACGGGATGCTTTCATTCATGGACAGATTCTCCAGATATAATCAGATCAAAATGGCAGAGGCGGATCGAGAAAAGATAGCGTTCACCACTCCTTGGGGCACGTTCTGCTATTGAGTCATGCCATTTGGGTTGAAGAATGCCGACGCTACATATCAGAGAGCTATGATTGCACTGTTTCACGACATGATGCACCGAGAGATTGAAGTATATGTCGATGATATGATAGCCAAGTCTCCAGAGTGAAGTGATCATCTAGTAAACTTCCAAAAATTATTTGAAAGACTGAGAAAGTACAGGTTGCATCTGAATCCACAGAAGTGCGCATTTGGTGCGATGTCAGGGAAACTATTGGGATTCATCATCAGCAGGAGAGGGATCGAGGTCGACCCTGTCAAAGTTAAAGCCATCACTGAAATGCTGCCACCGTCTACTGAGAAGTAAGTTAGAGGGTTCTTGGACAGAATACAGTATATCAATCGGTTCATTGCACAACTAACTCCAATCTGCACGTCGATCTTCAAGCTACTTCGGAGGAACTCACCCATTAAATGAAATGATAATTGTTAGGCAGCGTTCAAGAAAATCAAAAGCTACCTCCTTAACCCACCTATTTTGGTACTACCCGAGCCGGGGAGACCACTCTTGATGTATCTCTCCACGACAGAAGTCTTGATGGGATGTGGCTTAGGGCAGCATGACAAGACGGGAAGAAGAGAACAGGCCATCTACTATCTCAGTAAGAAGTTTACTAATTATGAAACACGCTATTCTCATTTGTATGGGCTTGTATGGGCTACTCAGAGGCTCCATCATTACTTGCTATCCCAAGACATTCTACTTTTGGCCCGAATGGACCCATTGAAATATGTGTTTGAGAAGCCCGCTCTCATTGGGCGAGCTGTACGATGGCAGCTTTTATTGTCTGAGTTCGACATCACGTACGTCACTCAGAAGTCGATCAAGGGACAGGCACTCGCCGATCATCTTACCGACAATCCTTTGCCAGATTATGAACCTTTGAGAACCAAGTTCCCTGATGAGGACATCCTATTTATAACAGAAGATGATACTGAAGAAACAGAAGATTCTGATTTTGTCGAAAGGATCCCACGTACTCGTCTCTATCAAGCTCTACTTCCCTTGCACTAACAACATGGCTGAATATGAAGCTTGTGTCACTGGTCTGCAGGCGGCTCTCAATCTAAATGTAACCCACCTTCGAGTGTTTAGCGGTTTGCAGTTGATCATATGCCAGACGAATGGAGATTAAAAGATGAAAGATGAGAAACTGATCCCTTACCATGAGCACCTCGAGGATCTGATAGCTTGCTTCTAAGACGTGACATTCTCATATGTCCCCCGAATAAGGAATCACTTTGTTGATGCACTAGCAACGCTGACATCAGTGATAGAAATCTCATTTGGTGCTGAGATTAAGTCAATCATGATTGAGCAAAGAAATGAGCTGGCTTTCTGCCTCTAAATTGAGGAACCTACAAAGCCGCTACGTCATTTGTGAGGAATGCCTTTACAAGCGATCGTATAATAACATCTTGCTTAGGTGCCTTATAGAAAGTGATGCGATCAACATCATAAACGAGATCCATGAGGGAGTATACGGAGCCCACGTCAGTGGTCACATGCTCGCCAAGAAAATTCTGTGACAGGGATACTTTTGAACCACTATGGAATTAGATAGCTATAAATATGTTCAGAAATACTAGAAGTGTTAGGAACACTCCAGTCTGATACATGCTCCTACCATTGATCTACACTGCATGATCATTCCTTGGCCATTTGCTACCTGGGGCTTTGACGTTGTTGGAATGATTAATCCAAAAGCATCAAACGGACATCGGTTCATCCTCATCGCCATTGAATACTTGACCAAGTGGGTAGAAGCGGTGTCATATGCTAACACCACGGCCAGTCACATCGAGAAGTTTCTCAAGAGTAATATAGCGCATCCGAGCATTCTGTGAGCAATACAAAATCAAGCACCATCGCTCATCCCCCTATTGGCCTCAAACTAATGGATCCGTAGAAGCTGTGAACAAGTCGGTTGCCCGCATCCTTGAGAAGATGGTTGCCACTTACCGAGATTGGAGCAAAATGCTTTTGTTTGTTTTGTGGGCCTACAGAACGTCGATCCATACTGCTATAGGGGCAACACAATTCTCCCTTGTGTATGGAACTGAGGCTGTCCTACCGGTTGAGGTTGAAGTACCCTCGCTTCGAATCCTTATGGAATCAGGCTTACCCGAAGCAGAGAGAGAAAGATCTTGCTTTGAACAATTGTTTCTACCGGATGAGACAAGACTCCTAGCCTTGTGTCACACTCAAGTTTACCAGGGGCGATTCGCACGCGCTTATAATAAACTTGTCCGCGGTTGAGATTTGATGGTAGGAGACACTGTGTTGAAGAAGATCTTCCTATCCCTCCATGCCAATCAGAGAGGAAAGTTCAAGCTGAACTGGGAAGGACCTTACATTGTTCGAGAGGTGCTGGATACGTCAGACGGTTCTACTCTTAGTCTATCATGACAAGGTAAGTAGTGGTGAAACAGATACGTGACTGCTTAAGAACTACCCAAAAGAGGCCATTGTCCCAAGCACAGTAGCCAAAAAACATCCCTAAAAAAGATGATATCCTTTGCTACCTCATTTTGAGTCTAGGCCTTTCTTTCAATGAACCACTTCCCTAAAAAAGAAAAAGTGTGTACATATATAAAAAAAGAGAGGAAGTAAAGTTACCATCAAAATAAAAAATAAAAATCAGAAAAGCAAAACCTCAAAAAGAGATTACCTTAAATAAGATAAAGAAAAAAGAAAAAATAAAATCGTGGGGCGTGTACAGTAAAATCCCCCAAGGAAGAAGAATGTTGAGAAAAATTGAAGCCATATCAAGAAAACCTTATTTAGCCCAACATACCTTTAAATCCTAACCTAACTTATGGCCAAGCTACACCCTAAAAGAAGCCCTCTTTTTAGGTTCACAAGCAGTCATAGTATCTGTTAAGTCAACACGAGCCGAGTTGTGAGACGACACCAGACCCCGTCCAGCCGGCTATGACGGAATTGACGTCTATGACATGGTTTTTGAAAAAGAATAAAAAAGAAGGGTAAAAAGGAAAAAATAAAAATAAAAATAAAAATATAAGCTCAAAGCAAGATGGACATAGTGAAAACCCAAAAGGGTGCTACGGGTAAAAACAGCGAGTTTGTGCGGACCAGGTGAAAACCCGAAAGGGCGCTTGGGGTAAGAGAGCAAAACCCATGGACGTGGTGAAAACCCAAAAGGGCACCATGGGTAAAAAGAGGGCAAAAATGGGTGCTGCAACCTTTGGGCGTTGTGAGTAAAAAAGGATTAAAAAAAAAAATTGAAAAAGAAAGGTTCGAAGTGGGTCAATAATTAATGTTTGAGGAGCCCCCTCTTGGTTACTCTCCTTAATCCCCTTTTCTAGGATGCTCATGTTAGATCAAATCGGGTCCTGACCAAGTGTGTCTTCAGAACTGCTTTGTCAAACGTATGACTCAAGGTAAGGAGAAAGGTTTGACTCAGTTCAAGGGAATTGACGTTTCAGTGTTGGTAAAACTATTGAAACTCTCTCAGACCCAACCATTTTTTTAAAGAAAAAAGGAGGTTTGATCATGCTCAAAAGAGGACATGAGATCCCACCCAGTGATTAAGGCACCACACCTAAAAAATACACAAAATCAAAAGTCTGTGTAAATATATAATAACTTCCCTTCTTTTACAAATACCGCTCACACCACATTCCAAAAAATAGCCGGTGTGATGTCTAGCTTTCTTTCTTTCCTTTTTTATAAACAGAAAAAAAGTAAGAAAATTCCTTTACAAAAATAAAAACAAAAAATCCCTTTACTTTATTTTAACAAAACAAATAAATACAAAAAAATCCCTTTACTCTATTTTGCAAAAATAAAAAAACAACAAAAAAAAAAAGAGATATATAAATCCATAAAACCCCAAAAAATTAGGGCATCATTCATGCATTCAAACTCATCATCAATAAGCATGCAAAGAAGAGAAACAAGTCATCTATCATAAAAAATGCAAGATCATGATCGCATTTACAAGAAAAAAGTAAGGAAAAAAAAGAAAGATGGGTTTTTAATGGTTACCATGTGAAGAGGATGGGGTCTTCAATCTAACGTAAGACGGCGAACGGCAATAAGGCATACGTGGATACAATGTGAAGGAACCCTAGGGAGGCCGATTTTCGGTTTTGAGGAGAGAAGGGAAGAAATTTTTTGAAAAGTTGCCCAGATTGCCCAAACTCGGGTTGTTTAAATTAAAACCCCAGCCAAGCTTGGCGCAACTATTAGTTGCGCCAGGCAATTTTGAGCCCTTTTTTGGCTTGGCGCAACTATTAGTTGGGCCAGCCACTTGCGGTCGGGTTTTGGGCATGGTGCGGGCCGCTTGCATGGCCCAGTACCCCACTTCTCGTCGCTTGTTACTCCCGGCAGATGCACACACGCTTCCAAAATGGCATGTCGATCCTCACTCGACCTGCCCAGGAAGCCGTGCTAGAATAAAATAGATTGAGAGCAATAGGCATCCCGATCCTACATAGAAAAATGTGAAGAAGTCCAAAAAAAAAATAGCAGAAAAAACAAAAAAATTCACATAAAATAATAACTTTAAAAAACCAAAAATTCCCATAAAATAATAACTTTGAAAATCTAAAAAAATCACATATAATGATAGAAAAATCACAAAAATAAAACACATAAAATAAAAACCTATTCCTATTTCCCCACAGATATATACACATGCACAAGGCAGTAAAAGGTCAGTATTTTATCAGCAATGCAGCTGTGCCATATTAAAGTCCAGAGTCTAAGGTTTGCCTCAGATCTTTGGATCCTACTTTAAAGTAAGACCAACGGTGTCAGTCAAGATCAAACTGCCAATGTTTCGACCGGGACGACTCCACTGCTAAATCTTCAAGCTAACTGCTCTGTTTTTGGATTCATATGAAATTAAGTGTCTTAAGCTTTAGATTCCTCGGAGGAAGGTCAATCGTTAGTTGAAACCAATATGTTGAAAATGAAACTACATATCAATCAAACTATGTGTAAACATGCATGCAGAAGGATTCATTTCCCTTTATTTTTGCAGGCTTAAAACCTGTATTGGCAGCAGTATCTCTGTAAAGTGTACGCCATGTGTCGGGCTGGTCCGGGTCAGGGCTTCCATCGCCTTTGTTACTTATCGCCCCTAATGGGTGCATGTTTATGCATAGTTAATTGATTTGAAAGATCATCATTGGCA
Source organism: Chloranthus sessilifolius (assembly GCA_021018995.1). Lineage (NCBI taxonomy): Eukaryota > Viridiplantae > Streptophyta > Magnoliopsida > Chloranthales > Chloranthaceae > Chloranthus > Chloranthus sessilifolius. The sequence continues at coordinate 81,065,569 of CM037591.1, forward strand.
GAGACCAGAATCGGATACCCCCTTCGGGGGGCACCCAATTTCTTTGGTTGGATCTATTCTGTGTTATTTTAAGGTTGGATGCTCTAGGTCATATTGATCCGAGGCACGCTGAAAAAATGGCACGCACTCTCAAAAAGCGTTGCGACCTCTGTTCGCTCCACTCGGTAGTCATGCTAAATAAATTTTGGGATCAATGGGTTCGCCCAGAGACCTTGAACCCTACTTCAAGCAGGGGTACTCGTGTCCAGTCAGATGAGGCGATCAATGCCTCATACGATTGGACACAAACTGTGGATCCTTACGTACTTGCATTTCGCCTATCTTTAAGTGTGGGTCGATCACCCCTCTTACTTACCAAGCTGTTGTATTTAGAATGAATCTCAAACATCAAATACCTTTAAAATCATCCCGAGAAGTAAATATTTGGCCTAGCATGCAGGGCTATCGCAAGTCGTTCCACCTCGGTTATGCCCAGTAATGTCACTAAGCACTTAGGGACTGATTACCTTGAGAAACCAATGTTTAGCCTGCCATGCAGGGCTTTCGTTTTCTCACTCTGTTACCCGTCTGATGTATGAAGTTTGTTTTGAATGCAGTAGACTCGTCAATAATGCCTTGGGCCTCTTTAGATGTCTCTTTTCTTTGGCATTCGATCATTAGTGATTGGATACTAAAGAGGGGCATCTGTAGACACCCAAATTTGGCCCAAGGCCCAATCGAAATACATTTCGAGAGAGGCATGCCTATGAGCTTTTAATGGTATGTATGATACCCTTAGATACCTTCCCAAACCCTTAGGAATCATCCCAAATCCCTTAGAATTCATCCCGACCCTTAGAACCCGTTTTAGACCTGAACTTAGTTTTCTTGAGCCATGGATGAAGAGTGGTACATCAGGACTAGCTACAGCATTCTACTATAATAAAATCTTATACCATTAAAAAGTAGAAGTTATCAGCTTTCCAACAATCTAAGAATCATCCCAATCGGAGCTGTATGCGCAAAGATATGGTGGTCCGAACTCAAGGGGCAAAGAGCTAATTTCAAGTGGCCCTTTTAGGGATTTGGTGAAACTAATTGTTGCAGCTGGCCATTTCTTCCCAGAAATGGCTTGGTGCAACTAATAGTTGCGCCATTTATAAGTAAGCTTGGCGCAACTATTAGTTGCGCCAAGCCATCTCTCCCTAGATTAAGCCTGGCACAACTAATAGTTGTGCCAGCATTAAGGTGGGCCCCACCTTGGAGAGCTAACTTCTAGGTACTGTATATGCACTGTTTTACTGTACATATGCCTGCCGTAACTAATAGTTGCGCCAGACATATGAACAGTAACCTCTAGTTTTTATCTCAAATTTTATGGTTGGGGTTTGACTTATTGACCACCTTGACCTTTGGGGTGTGTTCTGCCAGTTCTGTGGCACCCATTTACCATCTATATGAAACCCCTTAAGTGGTTTAAAGCCTCACCCCATCATCCACCATTGAAACATCTCTTCACATGTTTCAAGGCTCCAAAAACCCAAGGAATCTTTAGATGTTAGATTACTGTTAGGCTTTTTTAGATGCTTGTTGCTAACTTTATTGGAACCAGTGATAAGAATGTGTTAGTGAAACTGAATCAAAGGTGGATTGAAAACTACAGAGCAGCAAGTCTAAAAATACACAGACCTGTAAGATACAGGGCCTGTTGTAGCAAGTTTTAATAACTAAGAGTTTGTCCCACAGGGAAAATTGATCTAAAGCTCCAAGGGAGCTATCTTTAGTAGGCCCTCCAGATCTGACTACAGATCTGACAATCCTAAATGGAAGGGGATTTAAGGTCACTAATGTTTAAATCCTAAGGTAACCTAATGCCTAAACTACAGAAATGGTTGAGAAGAATGATGGAGTGTGAGAAAATAAATATAAAAGAGTGAGAAGTAAGCTATTAGGTATAGATCTGATGGGTCTTATAACTCAGACTCTGATCTGCTGCTATAGAAATCCTGTCCAATGGCTACATTATCACCAAAGAGGAGAAAGGATTCAACTCACCCTTGTGCCATGATCCAATCCCTTATGGCTATAACCTGTCCACTTAAATGGTCACAGACTATCCAATAGGGGAACCATAGTCCAGAGATGGGTCAGAACAAGTTTATCATTGTAGGCACTACTTCTTCTAGGCTACTAGCTCAAGAATCCATAGGAACCTCAACCTCTAAAGTTCTGTGTGTGGGGCTAGGCCTGCAATGTGCACTAGCTTGGACACACAGGACCAACAAGAGTTTGAGTACTAGCTTTAGGTCTAGCTGTTCACTACTTTAGAAAGACAACAGCGATCCAGTCACAAGCCTACAATCTCTACAGCCAGGTCAGATCTGCCATCTGATGATGGGTCTATACAAATACAGGGGAGTCTGTCTCTGAACAATCTCGCACAGGGCTACAAGCACAAGTGCAGAAAAGAAGAATTTGTCTTAGATCTGTGGATTGGCCTCACCCTAGGGCTATAATCTATCCACTTAAATGGTCACAGACTATCCACACAGGCTATCCTCCTCACAGAGGTCTAAGACAGAACAAGAAAATTACTGCCACCACCATGTTCACAAGGCTACCAGCTCAAGCTCTCATGGGGATTCAGATTTAGTGGATCCTGTGGTGGGGCATAGGAGTGCAATGTGCCTAATCTAGACACACAGGTCACTTGGATCTAAATAACTCCTTAACCACAATCCTCCATTGCTTACGATACAACTTAGCAATGGAGGATCTCAAGGCAGCAGCCTTGTACAGAACAAGTCTCAAAATTCAATCCCATATATGCATAAGATCCTATTATAAAAATCTATTAAAACTATTGTAAATAGACATACAAAGGCATAGCTAGCAAGTGATGGACTATAGAGAGAAGAAAAGGGAAAAAGAAGCTGCCTAAACCCTAACCTTAGCTTATTAGAATTCTACAGCTGATTCAAGGAGTACAAAAAATCTTTAAACCTAAACTAGGCTTATGCTTATATAGCAGTCAGCTGTGGGAGCATTAGGGTTAGGAAAACCCTAATTTTATCAATGCAATCACGGCCCATTTTTGTTCCTTGGATGCCTCGGGGTGTGTGCACGGAGATTAGAGCATTAGAGTGCGTGACTTAGATGCTGGAAGTTCCCAAATTACCCTTACAGAAGTGGGGAGAAGTTAAGATCCCGAGCCTCGCTAGGTAGCAAGGATTTCCACATCTTGTCGCGTGATAGAATTGGCATCGCGGGATTGAATTGACTTGAAGCTCTTGCAGTCGCAGGATTGATATTTTGGTCATCGCGGGAATGCTCTGGTCATCGCAGGATTGAGCTTTCTATTTGAATGGCGCGAGAATTGCGCACACGGTTCATTCCTTGGTGAATCTCGTGGAGGTCCTCGCGAAAAAGCAATGTGCATGGGCTTCTGGATTGTGCGAGCAGTTCCCTGAAGGTTTGTATCCTGCGGCCACTGCGCAACAGCTGCACGTAGGAATGCCTGGAGCACTCTCTCCTTAGTGAATCGCACGAAGATTAAAGGCGCCTTTCTTGAGTTGCGCGAGACTGCGCGAGGGCTTATGATTGAGCCTCGCGAGAACTGTGCGAAGTCTACTTTCTGAGCTCTTCTGTCATTCATCTGTGCGAGAGCAGCGTGAGCAGTTGGTGTGCTGCCTTCAGAAACCCGCGGCAATTGCGCGAAGCCTTTTTCTCTAAAACAATTAAACCCTGCGATGTCTGCGCGAGGCTCACTTCTTGACATTTTTCTGCTTTGTTGTGCCTATGCTGCAGCCAATTATCTATCTAGGTCTAACCTCCTTTCTCCTGAGGAACTTCTGGGGCAAAAGTAAGCTTCTTGGCATGGTTAAGGCCTTATCTACGGCTGCTGCTTATTACCTACAAAATGGGCTTAACACACACTTATTAAATGACTAAGGGTCTAACAGAGATTAAGTTAAGGGGTGAAAAGTGGTACTTTTCAGGTCTTAACACACCCCCAAACCTAATCTTTGCTAGTCCCTTAGTAAAGCTTTAACCAATTAAATGACACTTTTGTAGGGATCACGGGTACATTTAGCATATGTACTAAGCCTTTTAAACCCCTAGGTGATCCCTAGTGGAGGAGTGAAGTCTCCTGAGAGTTTTCAGTGAAGATACAAAAAAACTTCACCATTAGAATAGTTAAATATAGTGCAGTTAATGATAACACAGATTTCAATGTATAAAGCTTCATTCCACACCCATTCTTTAACATTTAGAGTGAACTGCAGCAGTAATGCAAGCCATTTAAAACTCAAAATTAGCATGTGTTTGCATCACCACCATTCATTTTTCATTAAAAATTCAATGTGTAAAAATCAGTACCTAGCTTGCCTTAAATTCAAAAATCAAGTTGGATACAACCCTAATGAGGTTAAAATTTAGATCCAATTCTCACCAGGGCTATCTCTCAACATCGAAAATCTGAGGGTGTTCATATTCAAAACAGCTCAAGAGTAGTTAGAGACCCCAAATGGGCCTGCAATCATGAGCATAGGCAAAGCTTATAATTTATGACATCCTCATGACTTTTCACCATAGATTAGACAACTCCTCATCTCCATATGACAACTCATTTTACTTTGGATCTACAAGGTCTTTTTGAATGGGTTGTAATGTGGCTAATGGGTGAGGGATATAGAGAATCAAGGGGTAAAAAGGGGATCAAAATTAAGAAATCAATAAGGTAAGGAGTGATTCATGACTTCACAACCTTCATTTCAGCAAAACTTCATCTTACTTGATATATTCCAGAATCAAAGTGGCCAGCTTCTCCTCTTCTTTTCAATTTTCAGATGATGTTCTTCTCTAGACTTCTCTTTCTTTTTCTCTTTTTATTTTTATTCAATATTTTTATGATTTTTATGATGAACTGCCACACAAATATCATTGATACACTGATGTTCATAAGTTGCTTTTCTTCACCTTCCACCAAATGTTGGACCACACTCACTATCTTTAACTCCTTCTCCTTTACCTTCTAAATTCTCAAAGTGAGGGTGAGGTTGAATCAGTTCAAGAGGTTAAGGTGCAAGTACTCTGGTGTTTGTCAAAGAAAAGTAGGATTTTTAACGCTCAACTAGTGTATGCGAAAGGGTAGCTTTAAAAGGTTGGATTTTTAGGCTCAAACTGTCCAAATGAAGGCCCTGGATTATTTCCTTAGTGTCATGAGTGCTATCAATCAGTTTTGATTTGGAGGTGCTTAACTTCTAGTGAAAAAGTCTTGACTCAATCAGTCCTTAGAGCATAAATAATGCTAAAAATACTCTTCAAAAGTAAATGATGGGCCCAAATCTCATTAGGTATGGTCTTCAAATTAACCCATGGGTGTCTTTTTACCTGTTTCTCTCCTCTTAGGTTTACTAAGTATTAATTTAGCATTTCTAATGTTAGCTTCATGGTGGTGTCAAGATTTTAACATTTTCAGTTTCGAAATGTCTGCAAAAATATTTTAATTTTTCACAAATTTCCTCATTGCAGCATGTTAGGTGGAAATTGACTTTATTCATCCCAGTTACACCATCATTACTACACTAAAGTTAACTATTTTATTGGCAGACTTACCCTGCCACACCCCCAAACCATGAGGAGCAGTGTCCTCATTGGTTCAAAGGTGAGAAGGTGCAGGGTAATAGTCAGGAACAAAAATAAGGTAAACACACAGAGATCAAATACACAAAGCAGAATACAAAAAGAATTTTATTAATATAGAAAAAAATGTACAACTGTAATTGAAATGACAAGAAAAAAAATGGAAAGGAAAGAAAAGCCTAAGTACAATCTATTCTAAGAGGAGGAGGACTCGGAATCTGAATCTGTGAACCAGTCCCAACCCATTTGTTTTGCATGTTTCCTCATTTCAGCTTTGCTCTCAGAACTAAGCTTAGACTTGGTTCTATCTGAGGGAGCTTTGGTCTTTTTCTTTCAGGCTTTCTTCTCAGTTGAGCTCTTTTTCTTTTGCTACCTTGGTTTCTTTGGTTGTAGTGGTTTCTTCATGGTTGGAGCTTTTGGTGTCCTCACCCTCATTTTTCTGGTTTTGGGTTCAGGAGGTATCATAGGGGATTTTCCTTTGTCTTGCTCAGTGGGGGCTACTGGGGACTTCCCTTTGGCAGGCTGGCCATGTGGTGGTGCCTCCTCCAACTGGGCTGCTGGCTCTTTGCCAATTTTAATAGATGCTGCTGTGGAAGCAGTCCTCTTAGCAGTGACTTTCCTCTGTTTAGGATAAGTTTTCTCAATAGGATGTGCAACAGGAGTTGGGGTAGGTTGAGGCTTCTCAGTAGGGGGTGCAGCAGGAGGGGCAGCAGGGGACTTCCCTTTATTTGGCTGGCCAAGTGGTTGTGCCTCCTCAGACTGGGCAGCTGGGGTTTGAGAAGGTTTAGGCTCAGGTTAAGGCATGAGTACAGAGAGTGGGGTGAGCTGCTGAGCTGCAGTTTTGGCAGCAGCCAATGCAGCTTCCAAAGAGGCTATCTGAATTTTGGCTTTGAGGAGGTCAGTGTCATGGATTTCCTTTTAGAGTCGAAAGATTTTCTGGGCATTGTTGACTCTCTTTTCAAACATCCTGGCCTTCATCCTCTCCACATTGGTGTTTGACTTCTCCAGCTCTAAATTCATCTGATGATTAGCAGCCATGGTCTTGGCCTTCTCATAGGCCTCCAAGATGTTGGTTCACCCAAGGGAAATACCCAGTAATTGCTTTCTGTGGGCTTCCTCAATTTCACTAAGCTGCTGCAGTTGGGGGGTCTCAATGGACTGCCTAAGTTGGGCCATGCCCCTCAGGACATCCCTCCTAAGGTAGGGATTGTCCCTCATGGCATGGAGGATGGTGAGGTAGGGAGGGATGTAAAAGGAGTGTTTGGGTGAGATGGGAAGAGAAGAAGTGGAAGGAGCCGAATGTGATTGGACTTGGGTGGGGGAAGTTGTGTTATCAGTGGGTAAGTCTAGTTGTTGGGGGTGATAGTGGAGGGAAAAAGGGAATGGTGAAAGGTATGAACGAGAATGGTTGGGTTGTGGGGATAGGGCTGAGAGGGGAAAGGACCAGGGGGGTTTGAGTGGATTGTTGAGAGATGGGTGGGCTGATCAATGTGTGAAGTGTGGATTTAATGGATGTGAGTTCAGTTTGCATCTAATCCTGTGTGTGTGTTGTGGTAGATAGTTGGGATTGGATATCTTGGATTAGGGAGAGGATGAGTGCCAATGTGTCTGGGCTGGGAGGTTGAGTTTGTGTAGAAGATGGCACAGGTTGAAAAGGTGAGGAAGGGGAATGATGGAAAGTGGAACGAGGAGGAGAGTGGGGTTTTGGTGAGTGATGTGGTGATGTTGTTGGGGAGTCCGGGAGGGGGGTGTAGTGAGTGGGCATGGTGTCAAGGAAACTAGCCATAAAGGTTAGGAATCCTATGGTTGTGTTAAGGTTGAGGTCTATGTCTATGAATGGGGATGTAGTAGGCATGGCAGGAGTGGTGTCTTATTCAATGTGATGTGTGTCAGTGGGGATAAAAGGGATTGTGGGTGGTGTCTGGGAGATGGTGGAGGTTGTCTCAGTGGTTTTCCTTTTTTTGTAGGAAATGAGTGGAGGGCTGTCAGGTTTATGTGAAGAGGATGGGGGTATTAGGGCTGTGTATTGAGGTAGGGTGGGGGATGGTGAGGGGCTGACATGGGGAGTGGTGTCCTCCCAGGTACCAATCACAGGAGAACAGGGTGTGGGTATGGATAATGAAGACAGAGGAGGGTGAGAGAGAGATGGAATAGGGGTAGGGGATGTTGTCAGGATAGGGGGTGTCAGAGTAAAAGGTGGGGGAGATGTGGGGGCTGCTGCAGCAGTGGTTGTGACAGGCTCTGGAACCACCTCTTTGGTAGCAGGGGTAGGCCTTGTAACAGCTTCCTCATCAGCTTGCTTGGAGGGGCCTGAGTCTCAGCTTTCTTCTTCTTCTGTGCTTCCATCAGGCTTCTGCTGATTTCCCATTGCCTCTTGGAAAAAGTTGTAGGGGCAAGGGTTGTACTCTCCTCTATTTTTGCTATCTTGTACCCCCCTTTAGAAGCAGCTTGGTGATGACTCTGGCGTAGGGGAGTGTGTGTGGCTTTTTATTCTACCCTAATTTCTCCACCAGATCCTTCATTGCTTTAAAGATTAGCCAGGCTGCATGGAAGCCATGGCCCAGAGACAAGGAGTAGACAACATCAGCAATAGGAGCCCTCCTCTCCTGCTGATGGCCTGAGCTGTAGATGTTCTTTCTCAGGACCTGGTCAATGAAAAGGAATCTAGGCTCCAACTCTCTTCTTCTGATAGAATCCCCGGAGGCCTTTAATCCTCTAGTCAGAGCCCTTGCAATTGTATTAATTAAGGCACTCAGGGGGGGGCCATATCCACAGCTAGGGTTAAATGCGGCTGGGATGCCTAATACCTCTGCAATCACTTTGGGGCTAACTAACATTTCGAAATCATCAATCAACACAAGGAGACCTGCTTCTCCATCTTTATCCTTGGTGACCCTGATGTGCTGATAAAAGAGTTACATTAGCCTAGGGTAGGCTAGTACTGGTATTCCTCTCATCAGAGGTGTCAGGCCAGCCTTGCTCATAAATTGAATGGTAGGGGCAGAGAGAGGCTCCTTCTCAAAGAAGGGCAGGTCGAAAGCTATTTCAGGCTCCAAGGGGATTGAAGCCATGAGCTCGGAGGGTGTAGAAAACTCAGGGGTTGGCTCCTCCACCTCCTCAACCACTTCCTTCCCTTTTTTCGGTGCCTTTGAAGTCTTGACCTTCTTAGCAGCGGGCTCAACAAGGGCCTTATCCTCGCCCTTTTTCTTTGGTGCACTCTTAGGGGCCATTCCAAACTCTACTTTCAAAGATAAAAATGAGGGACTAAGATCTGAGTGCTTACCCTAAAATTGTAGGGTTGGGTTTGATCTGACGCACAGTGCACCACGAGATCTCTGAGCAGAGGACAATTGATGGGGATGACGTTAGGAACAAATCTGTAGATTCCTGGTGTGAATGATGGGTTGTAGGATGGACGCTGGAGGAGAGAGGGAGAAGAGCGTGGGAAGCTAGGGTTTCGCTGGATGGAGAAGGAAGAGAGAGTACTAGAAAGGGAGACAAGTGCGGGGTTAAAATACTTGTTGCTAAGCTTGGCACGCTTTGAAAATATTTGGTCGTAGGATTGGAAATGAAACCTAGCGAAGGTGCAATTCAACTTGGATTGCGCGACAGTCTCCCAGGTTTACCTTGGAGCGCGCGATAGCTTGTGAAGAATTCTATGTGAATTGCGTGAGTCTTCTAGGCTTCCTTTTGGACCTCACGACAGCTACTGAAATGCTCTATTTGGATCGCGCGAGAGGTTCCTAGGCTTACTTTGAATCTCGTGACAGCTATTGAAGGGTTCTATGGAAATTACGTGAGAGTCTCCCAGGCTTCCTTTTGGACCTTGAGACAGTAAAGTATTAAACAGAGAGCATGCGCTCTTCATTCTGCCATTTCCATTTGTGCTGTGGCTGGTTCCTAGGCATGATTCACCACCATAGGTACCCCCAGACACATTAAGATCAAACATTCAAGCATAGACAACAAAAATTACCATCCAACATTGTGCATTCAAGCAAAAACCATCAATTCAAGAGCAGTAATCATCAAATCAAGCATAAAGAAATCAGACCAGATAGGTCCAGATTTAAGTGGGGCCACTAAAATTTCCTAGAGAATTTGAAAAAAAGAAAGCAAGACAAATCTAACAAAACCAAAGTACATATGATACAATATTGACACACCTGTGGATCAGTTTAATGAAGGATCCCCTTGAAAGTCAATGGTGTCCATAGGTTCAGTAGGTTTTTCGAAACAAAGCTTAAGCCTTAGACCATTCACCTACAAAGTTTTCCCAGACTTGGGATCCTTGATTTCCACAGCACCAGATGGGGAAACACTCATGGCAATGTAGGGACCTTCCCATCTGGATTTCAGTTTGCCAGGAAAAAATTTAAGTTTGGAGTTAAACAACCAAACCTTGTCACCAGCCATGAAGCTCTTTCTCAACAAACCCTTGCCCAAGAAAGCCTTGGACCTTTCCTTTTAGATCCGAGCATTGGCATATGCATCCATCCTCAGCTCTTCCAGTTCTGACAGCTGCAACAACCTGTGAGGACCAGCAGAAGTTAGGTCTAGATTTAAATTTTTTATAGCGCAATAGGCCATGTGTTCTAACTCTACTGGGAGATGGCAGGCCTTGCCATAAACTAGTCTGAATGGAGACATCCCAATGGGAGTCTTATAGGCGGTCCTATAAGCCCACAGTGCATCATTTAGCTTTTCAGCCCAATCCTTCCTGTCAGTCCTCACAGTCTTCTCAAGGATGGGCTTGATCTCCCTATTAGAAATTTCAACTTGCCCACTGGTTTGTGGGTGGTAGGGAGTAGCAATCCTATGGGTGACAGAATATTTCTTGAGCAAGCTCTCAAAATTTCTGTTGCAGAAATGACTACCCTCATCACTGATAATGGCTCTAGGGGTGCCAAATCTTGAGAAGATATTCTGCTTTACAAACTTGATGACAACTTGATTATCATTGGTTCTTGTGGCAATAGCTTCTACTCACTTTGAAACATAATCCACTGCCACTAAGATGAAATGATAACCATTTGAAGGAGGAAAAGGGCCCATAAAGTCAATACCCCAGACATCAAATAGTTCCACAATAAGGATGGGCTGTAAAGGCATTGAGTTTCTTTTGGACAACCCTCCTAATTTTTGACATCTCTCACATGTCATGTAGTGTGTATTGGCATCTCTAAATAAAGAAGGCCAATAGAACCCACACTGTAAGATTTTGTCAGCTATTTTTCTTCCACTAAAGTGGCCTCCACAGACATTTTCATGGCACATGACCGGAATACTAGGGACATCACTTTCTGGAACACATTTTTGGATGATTTGGTCTGCACAGTACTTATATAAGCAAGGTTCCTCCCAGAAAAAGAATTTGACCTGTGAGAAAAATAGGTCTTTGTCCATTTTATTCCAATGGGCAGGAATCTTGTGTATAACTAAATAATTTACAAAGTGTGCATACGAAGGAACCAAGGATTGGATGGCAAACAATTGCTCATTCGAGAAAACATCATTTGCAAGGTCATCAATACATTTTTCTAGCACAATTCTGGACAAGTGGTCAACCACCACATTTTCTACACCCTTTTTATTCCTGATTTCAATGTCAAACTCCTGCAATAGGAGTATCCATCTAATCAGCCTGGGCTTAGCATCTTTCTTGGATAATAGGTATTTCAATGCGAAGTGGTTTGTGAAGATTATAGTTTTAGACCCAAGTAGGTAGGGTCTAAATTTGTCAACAGTAAAAACCACTGCCAGAAGCTCTTTCTCAGTTGTGGTATAATTCAGCTGAGCTTCAGCGAGTGATTTGCTGAGATAGGCAATGACCACTGGCAGCTTATCTTTCCTTTGGCCCAAAACAACATCTATTGCCAAGTCGGATGCATCACACATCAGCTCAAAGGGGAGTGCATAGTCAGGTATTTGGAGTACAGGGGCAGAGGTGAGGAATATCTTCAATTTTTCAAAAGCCTTAAGACATTCAGCAGAAAATTCAAAGGGCACATCCTGGTAGAGCAGGTGGCACAATGGTTTAACAATTTTACTAAAGTCTTTAATGAACCTCCTGTAAAATCCTGCATGTCCAAGGAAAGATCTGATTTGTTTGACTGTTCTTGGAGGGGGAAAATTTGTAATGAGGTCAACTTTGGCCTTATCTACCTCAATCCTTTCTCTAGAGACTACATGGCCTAACACAATACCTTGTGTTACCATGAAGTGGCTCTTTTATCAACTTAAGACTAGATTGGTCTCCTCACATCTTTGAAAGACTAGGTGGAGGTGTTGCAGACATTGGCCAAAACTGTCCCCATATACAGAAAAATCATCCATAAAAATTTCCAAGAACTTGTCAATTATATTAGAGAATATGGCATACATACACCTCTGAAAGGTGGCTAGGGCATTACACAGCCCAAAAGGCATCCTTCAATAAGCAAAGGTGCCAAAAGGGCAAGTAAATATAGTTTTCTCTTGGTCAGGAGGGTGCACAGGGATCTGGTTGTACCTTGAGTACCCATCAAGAAAACAGTAAAAAGTTTTTCCAGACAACTTATCCAGAATTTGATCTATGAAGGGGAGAGGGAAGTGGTCTTTTCTGGTCTTAGAGTTGAGCTTCCGATAATCTATGCAAACCCTCTAGTCAGTGGTTTCCCTGGCTGGTCTCAGCTCTCTAGACTTAGTTGTAACAACTGTTATGCCAGATTTCTTGGGTACCACTTGGATAGGTGCCACCCATTCAGAATCAGAAATGGGGTAAATTACCCCAGCATCTAGTAATTTAATGATCTCTTTGAGGACCACTTCCTGCATGTGAGGATTTAATTTCCTTTGCATTTCCCTGGAGGGTGCTGAGCCCTCCTCTAAATGGATCATGTGCATACAGATTGATGCATCTATCCCTCCTACGTCCGCAATGGTTCAGCCAATTGCCTTTTTGTGCTTCCTCAAGACTGTTAATAATTCTTCCTCTTGCTCATTGGTAAGAGAGGAGGAGATAATTACAGGAAGTTTTTCACCTTTCTCAAGGAAGGCATATTTCAATGTTTCTAAAAGGTTCTTTAGATCCAGATCAGGGGCTTATTGGGTGGATGGCAGGATTGGTACTTTGTTGGTTTGAGGAAGAGGCAGCAATGTAGGTTTCCAAATGGAATGCTGCACTAAGCCCGCAGAAGGCTTCAATGTGGTCATGTCTTCTGGCATAACAGCTGGGCTTCCTTCCTGTACCATGTCCCAAACTTCAATTAAACTTGTGACAATGTTGCCCCACTTCAGCAGAGTGGGCAATTGTTCTTCAACAATTTCCTCTAGTACATCCACTGCAAAGCTTTCCTCATTGTCCAGGTGAGGGTACTTTGCACTGTTGTACACGTTAAGTTCAACCTTCATATGTCTAAAAGTTACCTCTATGATCCCTGACCTGCATTGAATGCAAGCATTGGCTATAGCCAAGAATGGCCTGCCCAAAATAACAAGTATAGGGGTTGTACTCTTGTTGCAGCCCATGTCCAAAACATGGAAGTCTGCAGGGAAAAAGAACTTGTCCACCCCCACTAAGATATCCTCAACCACTCCCATAGGTCTCCTTTCAGACCTATCAATCATTAACAGCACAATGGGGGTGGGTTTTAGCTCCCCAAACCTAGCTGCTGATACACACTGTATGGTAGCAGGTTTACCCTGGCTCTAAGGTTTAGAAGGGCCCTTCCAATTGTGTGGTCTCCAATTATGCAGGGAATAGTGGGTATCCCTGGGTCTTGTAACTTCTCTGGCATTGTCATGTTTAATACTGAATTAACTGTATCAATTGCAAAGACCTTTTTGGACAAATGGCCTCTAGCTTTTATTTTCTGGGTACAAAGGTCTTTCAGAAATTTGGCATAGGCTGGGACCTGTCTAATTTCATCAAGCAGGGACAAATTGATTTTTACCTGCTTAAAGGTCTCCATCATTTCCTCTATCTGTGCATTCCCCTTATCAAAAGGGGCAGGGCCACTCAAAGCTTGAGGAAATGGCCGAAATCTTCTTTGGTTCCTCAGCTGCAAGCCTATGACTAAACTTTTATTTTTTTCTTTTTTCATCTTTTATTTCCTACTGAGGCTCAACTATAGCCTCTTTATTTTTCCCATGTTGCAGGGTAGCAGGCAACTCTTGGCTCTGTGCTCTAACAAAATCTCTTTCACTTTCATTCAAAAGTTCTTTGGAAATGACCTCTCCTTGTTCCTTCCCAACCTGGTTGTCCACCAGCCTGCCAGACCTTAGGGTTGTGATGGAATTAGCTCCCTCAAAACTTGAGGAGCCTTCTCCAATCGAATATTGGCCCTTAGGGTTGGCCACTGACTAGCTTGGCAACCTGCCCTCTTCTCTTTTGGTCAAGGCATTGGATATTTGGCCTAGCTGCTCCTCAATTTTCTTTATGCTTTGACTGTGAGAAGTCACAGTCTGAGTCAAGCTTCCAAGGTTTTGCAATGAGGTCAAAACCTGATCCTCGAAAGAAGCATTTTGGGGTTGAGGTGGGGAACTACCAACTGATTTTACTGCTGGGGCAGCTGCTGATGCTGAAAATTTAACCTTGGGGCATATCCCTGGTTAAACTGCTACTGTGGCCTTTGAGGTAAGGCCAACATCTATTGTGGCTGCATGTAATTGTCTTGTCTCCACCTCAAATTTGGGTGGTCTCTCCACTGGTAACCAATATTTTGGTGCTGGTATCCAAATGGTTGTTTGTTGTAGCCAACAGATTATTGCTGGCCAAATGATTGGGCATCAGTAGCTTGTTCCATCACATACTCAGGGTATTGTCCTGCAGATGGGCACTCTTCCACTGTGTGTTGTGGAGATTGGCATATCAGACATGCCTCCATCACCTGTGCAGCCAATTTGGGTTGCACCACAGTTAATAGTTTATCAAACTTATCAGAAAGATTGGCCATCTGCATTCTCAGGTCATTATTCCCAGTTACTTCATACATCTTTCCTTTGAAAGTTTCAGCAAGTCCCATTTTAGGAGAAGGCTCTTGAACAGTTCTTGACAAGGTCATCTTTTGGAAAGCATTTTCACTGATGACCTCGAACAAGTCTCATGCCTCATCAACTGTTTTATGTATGTAAGTTCCATCACAAGAGGATCTACCATGTCTATGCTTTTCTCATCAATCCCATTATAGAAGCTCTGGACAAGCTGCCAGTCAGGGATCTTGTGGTGGGGACATTGTTTGAGCATCTCCTTAAATTTGTCCCATGCTTGATTAAAATCCTCAGTTGGGGATTGGACAAAAGCAAGTATTACTTTCCTCAACTGGCTGGTTTTTGTCTCTGGGAAGAATTTGGTCAAAAATCTTGTCTGGAGGTCTTTCCAAGAAGTGATGCTGTTTTTTGGGAGAGTAGCTAACCAGGTGTTGGCCCTGTCCTTTAGGGAGAAAGGAAAGAGCCTTAATCTAGTGGCTTCTGGTCCCAAACCAGTAATGGAGAATGTTGTGCACAGGGCCAAGAATTGGTCAATGTGCTTGTAGGGGTCTTCCTTGCTGAGCCCATGGAAAGAGGGAAGCATTTGGATGATTGAGATTTTAATCTCATAATTTCCCTGAACATCTGAGAAATGAATGCTGAATGGGGAATTATAATCATCAGGAGCATTCAATTCCTTCAATGTTCTGGGTTGCTCTTCACCCATGACTGCTGTCTCAGTTTCAGTAAGGAGCTCAACTGTGGTGTGTCTGGGCCTTCTTGGTCTTCTGCCCCTTTCTATCTCAGGGTTAGGAGGCTCTAATGTGGGACTAAGGGATCTCCTTCCTAAAATGCACACACACCAACAACAGGGAAGACTACTTGCAGACACATTGCAATTAACAAAATTACAACTATTCTAATCAATTGCTATGGAATTTACAAAGGAGAAATAGACTGAATTTTTGAGGGTTAGAGAAATGCAAACAGAGGTAGCTAGACTCCAAGTGCAGTTCAACTTTCCTTCTCTGCTACTATCCAGATCTGCAAGAAAAAATTCTAAATGTAAATCAGTAGTATCAGTTATTCACAAGTACAGCTACCAAAGAATAAAAAAAATATAAAAATCTAGGGTCTACTAATAGATCAAGATTCCCTGGCAACGGTGCCAAAAACTTGTTAGGCTTTTTTAGATGCTTGCTGCTAACTTTATTGGAACCAGTGATAAGAATGTGTTAGTGAAATTGAATCAAAGGTGGATTGAAAACTACAGAGCAGCAAGTCTAAAAATACACAGACCTACAAGATACAGGGCCTGTTGTAGCAAGTTTTAATAAGTAAGAGTTTGTCCCATAGGGAAAATTGATCTAAAGCTCCAAGGGAGCTATCTTTAGTAGGCCCTCCAAATCTGACTACAAATCTGGCAATCCTAAATGGAAGGGGATTTAAGGTCACTAATGTTTAAATCCTAAGGTAACCTAATGCCTAAACTAGATAAATGGTTGAGAAGAATGATGGAGTGTAATAAAATAAATATAAAAGGGTGAGAAGTAAGCTATTAGGTACAGATCTGATGGGTCTTATAACTCAGACTCAGATCTGCTGTAGAAATCCTGTCCAATGGCTACATTATCACCAAAGCGGGGAAAGGATGCAACTCACCCCTATGCCATGATCCAATCCCTTATGGCTATAACCTGTCCACTTAAATGGTCACAGACTATCCAATAGGGGAACCACAGTCTAGAGATGGGTTAGAACAAGTTTATCATTGTAGGCACTACTTCCAGGCTATCAGCTCAAGAATCCATAGGAACCTCAACCTCTAAAGTTCTGTGTGTGGGGCTAGGCCTGCAATGTGCACTAGCCTGGACACACAGGACCAACAAGAGTTTGAGTACTAGCTTTAGGTCTAGCTGTTCACTGCTTTAGAAAGATAGAAGTGATCTAGTCACAAGCCTACAATCTCTACGGCCAGATCAGATCTATCATCTGATGATGGGTCGATACAAATACAGGGGAGTCTGTCTCTAAACAATCTCGCACAGGGCAACAAGCACAAGTGCAGAGAAGAAGAATATGTCTTAGATCTGTGGATTGGCCTCACCCTAGGGCTATAATCTGTCCACTTAAATGGTCATAGGCTATCCATAGAGGCTATCCTCCTCACAGAGGTCTAAGACAGAACTAGAAAATTGCTGCCACCACCATGTTCACAAGGCTACCAGCTCAAGTTCTCATGGGGTTCAGATTTAGTGGATCCTGTGGTGGGGCATAGGCCTGCAATGTGCCTAAGCTGGACACACAGGTCACTTGGATCTAAATAACTCCTTAACATCAATCCTCCATTGCTTACGATACAACTTAGCAATGGAGGATCTCAAGGCAGCAGCCTTGTACAGAACAACTCTCAAACTTCAATCCCATACATGCATAAGATCCTATTATAAAAATCCATTAAAACTATTGCAAATAGACATACAAAGGCATAGCCAGCAAGTGCTGGACTATGGAGAGAAGAAAAGGGAAAAAGAAGCTGCCTAAACCCTAACCTTAGCCTATTAGAATTCTACAACTGATTCAAGAAGGAGTATAGAAAATCTTTAAACCTAAACTAGGCGTAGGCTTATATAGCAGTCAGCTGTGGGAGCATTAGGGTTAGGAAAACCCTAATTTTATCAATGCAATTGTCACCCATTTATGTTCCTTGGATGCCTCGGGGTGTGTGCACGGAGATTAGAGCATTAGAGTGCGTGCCCTAGATGCTAGAAGTTCCTAGATTGCCCTTGCAGGAGTGGGGAGAAGTTAAGATCTTGAGCCTCGCTAGATAGCAAGTATTTCCAGGTCTTGTCATGTGATAGAATTGGCATCACGGGATTGAATTGACTTAAAGCTCTTGCAATCGTGGGATTGATACTTTGGTTATCGGGGGAATGCTCTTGTCGTCGCGGGATTGAGCTTTCTATTTGAATGGTGCGAGAATTACGCACGCGATTCGTTGCTTCATGAATCTCGCGGAGGTCCTCGCGAAGAAGCAATGTGCATGAGCTTCTGGATCGCGCGAGCAGTTCCTTGAAGGTCTGTATCCCTGGGCCACTGCACGACAGCTGCATACAGGAATGCCTGGAGCTCTCTCTCCTCAGTGAATCGTGTGAAAATTAAAGGCGCCTTTCTTGAGCTGCGCGAGGGCTTATGACTGAGCCTCACGAGAACTACGAGAAGTCTACTTTTTGGGCTCTTCTATCATTCATTTACACGAGAACAACGTGAGCAGTTGGTGTGTTGCCTTCAGAAACCCGCGACAACTGCGCGAAGCCTTTTTCTCTGAAACAATGGAACCCTACGACGTCTGCGCGAGGCTCAATTTTTGACATTTTTCTGCTTTGCTGTGCCTATGTTGCAGCCAATTCTCTGTCTAGGTCCAACCTCCTTTCTCCTGAGGAACTTTTGGGGCAAAAGTAAGCTTCTTGATATGGTTAGGGCCTTATCTGCGACTGCTGCTTTTACCTACAAAATGGGCTTAACACACACTTATTAAATGACTAAGGGTCTAACAGAGATTAAATTAAGGGGTGAAAAGTGATACTTTTTAGGTCTTAACAATTACCTAATTGCTAAACCCAATTAACATCTAAACACTTTTCTAACCCACCCTTTGCCTATAAATAGAACCCCCCTCCCCTTGGATTAAAGGTTGAGAATTTTTACCTAAGAGAGAAAGTGCTTAAGTGAGAAGATCTTTCTCACTTTGGTGTGTCATCCCCATACAAATTCCAAAATTCAAAAAAACCCTTTAGACCTTAGTATTTCACTAAAAGCCTCTAGGTTAGGTGTGTGTGATCCCCTAGTCTTCCTTCTCTATCTCTTAGCTTCAAGCCTTAGGAGTTAGAACCCCATTCCATACCATACAAACCTTCGAAAGCTCATCAAAGCAAGTCAACGTAAGGCTCCTCAATGGTGCAACAAGGGCCTGAGGGCTCCGGCTCTCCCTTTTCTTCTCCTATCTCTTTTAGGTCTTCTTCCATCCTCACATTTGTGTTGTTATGCCGCCGACTTTTTGTTAGGGACGGAGGGGCACCAATAGGATTTTAGGGCCTTTTGGGCAAGAAGAAGACCTTGGTGTTATTTTCTTTTTATTTTTATTTTGGCGATAAGTAGAGACCGCATTAAGCGGGTTGAACACCTTTCCGATCGATAATCGAAGCCCCTTTCCAAGAACCTTTTGTGTGGACCGGATTCAAAGTAATATTTGTAGTACTTCAATACTTATAAATATGATATAGGTTTCCCGGGACACCAAAAGCTCTGGGTGGCGACTCTATATTTTTTTTAGCAAGCGCATCGTTGTGACGGGATCGTCAAAAATCTCACGGTTGCACAAGTATGATTAATTTCATTACCTTAATTGGACTTTTAGCAAAGCTAATTCATTGCTTTAATTAAAATTTTCATAAAATTAGTTTATCTATTTTAATTAGATTTTGATAAAGATAAGTTTATTCATTTTTAATTAGATTTCAGTAACATTAATTCCTTTGCATAAATTAGAGTTTCAGTAAAATTAGTTTTCTCCTTAAATTAGAATTTTAACAGGACTGTTATAATTGCTTTAACTAGAATTTCAATAGAATCGTTGTACCTAATTTAATTAGAATCCTAATACAATTTGTATGCTCGAATTGATTAGAATTTCACCAGAACTACTACATGTGCACTCCTAGTCTAGTTAGGGAATCTGATCATAATCAGACTTCTAATGGGATTAGGAAACCACAATTAATTAGACTCCTAGTAGCACTAGGACACTAAATTAATTAGAATTCTAATAAGACTAGGAAGCTAAATTAATCAGACTCCTGATAGAATCATAGTATTATAATAGATCTACTCGCTCTGACAAATTCATAAATGAACTTACCATAGAACTAGGGAAGTGTAAACTGACCAGAATTATAACTATAAAGGGAAATAAAAGGAAATTAAACTATCTAAATTAAGGAAAAGACTACTGCTGACGTTCGCAGGCGAACGATTCAGTATAGAAGTAACCCATAGCCACTCTTAAGCATGATCATTAACGTGTTGCAGCGTCGATAAATATCTATAGTTGGCAATTGCAACAAACTAGGAACCTTCCTAGAAACCCCTTTATTCTTAACACTCCAAACGCCGCATCGCTAGAGTCCACTAGGACAGAATTGGAAGCCACTGATTCAACGGGAACCGAGAGGAACCCAGAAAAAGCACGCACCAATAGATATATAGTGATGTGCTTGAATATTAATGCTCGATAGATAGTGTCATGCTTTAATATGATCGCTAGATAGACAGTGACATTCTTGGACATGAATGCTTGATAGACAGTGACAAGCATGAACAAGAATGCTTGATAGATAGCAGTGTGTTTGAATATAAATGCTCGATTGACAGTGTCATGCTTGAATATGATTGCTCGATAGACAGTGACATGCTTGAACATGAATGCTCGATAGACCGTGACATGCTTTAACATGAATGCTCGGTAGACAGTGACATGCTAGAACATGAATGCCTAATAGACAGTGACATGCTCGACAAACA
Organism: Chloranthus sessilifolius; assembly: GCA_021018995.1. Classification (NCBI taxonomy): domain Eukaryota; kingdom Viridiplantae; phylum Streptophyta; class Magnoliopsida; order Chloranthales; family Chloranthaceae; genus Chloranthus; species Chloranthus sessilifolius. The sequence goes on from CM037591.1 coordinate 81,085,723, forward strand.
GTGAAAATTTTAAACCTGAATGCTCGATAGATAGGGACATGATTGAACATGAGTGCTCGATTGATGGTGACATGCTTGAAAATGAATGTCTGATAGACAGTGACGTGCTTGAATAGGGATACTCGGTTGACAGTGACATGATTGAACCAGAATTCTCGAAAGATGGTGACACGCTTGAACATGAATCCCTGATAGACAGTGACATGCTTGAACATGAATGCTTGATTGACATTGGCATGCTTGAACATGGATGCTCGATATACAGTGACATGCTAGAACATGAATGCGCGATAAATAGTGATGTGCTTGACAATGAATACTCGATAGATAGTGACGTTCTTGAACTTGAATGCTCGATAAATAGTGACTTGCTTGAACTTGAATGCCTGATATATAGTGACATGCTGGAACATAACTGCTCTATATATTGTGTCAAGCTTTAAAATGAATGTTCGATAGATAGTGACATGCATGAACATGAATGCTCAATAGATAGTTACATGCTTGAACTTTAATGCACGATTGATAGTGATATGCTTGAACATAAATGCTCGATAGAAAGTAACATGCTTGAACATGAATGCTTGATAGATAGTGACATGCTTGAAAATAAATGCTCGATAAACAGTCTCATGCTTGAATTTGATTACCCGATAGACAGTGACATGCTTGAACTTGAAAGGTCAATTGATAGTGACATCCTCAAACGTAAATGCTCGATAGACAGTGACAGGCATGGAAATGAATGCTCGATAGACGGTGACATGATTGAATATAAATGCTCGATAGACAGTGTCATGCTTGAATTGGATTGCTTGATAGACAGTGGGGACATGCTTGAGCATGAATGTTCGATAGACTGTGACATGCTTGAATATGAATGCTCAATAGACAGTGACATGCTGGAACTTGAATGGTCGATAGACAGTGACATGTTGGAATGAGAATGCTCGATAGATAGTGACGTTCTTGAACATGAATGCTAGATAGATAGTGATAGGCTGAAACTTGAATGCTCGATTAATAGTGACATGCTTGAACATAAATGCTTGATTGATAGTGATAGGCTTGAATAGGAATGCTCGATAGATAGGGACATGCTTGAAAATAAATGCTCAATAAATGGTGTCATGCTTGAATACGAATGCTCGAAAGCCTGTGACATGATTTAACATGAATGCTCAATTGACAGTGACATGCTTGAACATGAATACTCGATAGACAGTGACATGCTTGAAGATGAATGGTCGATATATTATTAACCGCTTGAACTTGAATGCTCGATAGACAGTGACATGCTTGACCTTGAATGCTAGATAGATAGTGACGTACTTGAACATGAATGCTCGATAGACTGTGGCATGCTTGAACATGAATGCTCGATAGACAGTGACAAGCTAGAACATGAATGCCAGTAACGTGCAAGAATTTGAATGCTCGATAGATAGTGACTTGTTTGAACATGAATGTTCGATAGATGGTGGCACGCTTGAACATGAATGCCTGATAAACAGTGACGTGCTTCAACATGAATGCTCGATAGACAGTTTCATGCTTGAACATGAATGTGCGATAGATAGTGACATGATTGAACGTGAATGCTCGATAGATGGTGACGTTCTTGAACTTGAATGCTCGATAGACAGTGACCTGCATGAACTTCAATGTTGTATAGATAGTGACATGCTCGAACATGATTGCTCGATAAACTGTGTTAGGCTTTAAAATGAATGCTTGATTGATAGTGACACGCTTGAACATGAATGCTCGATAGATAGTGACATGTTTGAAATCAAATGCTTGATAGACAATGATGTGCTTGAGTTTGATTGCCCGATAGACAGTGACATGCTCGAATATGAATGTTCGATATATAGTGATGTGTTTGAATATTAATGTTCGATAGACTGTGTCATGCTTTAATATGATCGCTTGATAGACAATGACGTTCTTCGACATGAATGCTTGATAGATAGTGACATACTTGAACATGAATGCTTGATAGACAGTGACATGCTTTAACCTAAATGTTTGATTGATAGTGATCGGCTTGAACATGAAAGCTCGATAGACAGTGACATGCTTAAACATGACTGCTGGATAGAGAGTGACATGCTTGAGGATGAATGCTCGATAGACAGTGGCATGCTCGATAAACAATGATATGCTTAAACATGAATGCCCGATTGATAGTGACATGATTGAACTTGAATACTCGATAGATAGTGACATGCTTGAAAATTTATTCTCGATAGACAGTGACATGACTAAACAGGAATGCTCGATAGACAGTAACATGCTGGGAGAAGAATGTGCGATAGATAGTGACATGTTTGAACATGAATGCTCGATGGATGATGAGACACTTGAATATGAATGCCTGATAGATAGTGACATGCTTGAACATGAATGCTCGATTGACTGTGACATGCTTGAACATAGATGGTCAATAGACAGTGACATGCTTGAACATGAAAGCTCGATAGATAATGATGTGCTTGAGTATTAATGCTCGATAGACTATGTCATGCTTTAATATGATTGCTCGATAGAGAGTGGCATTCTTGGACATGAATGCTCGATAGATTGTGACATGTTAGAACATGAATGCTTGATAGACAGTGTCATGCTCGATAGACAGTGACATGCTCGACAAACAGTGACATTCTTGAATATGAATGCTTGATACATAGTGACATGATAGAACATGAATGCTCGATAGATAGTGGCATGCTTTAACATGAATGCTTTATAGACACTGACATGCTTGAACATGACAACTCGATAGACAGTGACATGCTTGAACATGAATGCTCAATAGACAGGGACATGATTGAACCTGAAAGCTCGATAGACAGTGACATTCTTGTAGATGAATGCTCAATAGATTGTTACAGGATTGAACTTGAATCTTGATAGACAGTGATATGATTGAACTTGATTGCTAGATAGATAGTGACGTGCTTGAACATGCATATAGACTGTGGCGTGCTTCAACATGAATGCTCGATAAACGGGACATGATTGAACATGAATGCTTGATAGACAGTGTCATGCTTGAACATGAATGCCAGTTACGTGCACGAACTTGAATGCTCGATAGATAGTGACATGCTTGAACATGACTGTTCAATGGATAGTGACATGCTTGAACATGAATGCTATATAGACAGTGACATGCATGAATATGAATGCTCGGTAGACAATAACGTGCTTGAACATGTCACTGTCTGGCCATTGCTTTGAAATGCATATTTTCAGGTTCTGACAGACCATAGGATGTATCAAAAATAGAAGGGACCCCTAAAACCAACCCTATATCACTGTAATTCACAACAATCTCTTGGTGATCAATTAAAATCTCCAGACAAGGATGAGTTGAACCTGGCTTGGTCTTCTTCCTGAGGTTCTGATACAACAACTTGACCAGCCTAGGGTAGAATTTTGCACTTAATGGGGTTAACATGGGTGTCAGGCCTGCCTTTACCAAATAATTCAAAGTATCTTTACACTCCTCTTCCTTAGAAAACTAGGGGGTGTCAACAATTATCTCTGGAATCAAGCCTAACTTATCCACAAATTCATTGGGTGTAGATAGGTTCACAGGGACTTCAAGTTCCTCCTCAGGGTTAGGCATAGGCTCAGGAATTGCAGGCATGGGGTTGGACTCAGGTATAGGGTTAGGTTCTGTCTCAGGGGTCTCCTCAACAATTTCTTCACTGATTTGGGCCTTCTTAGCTTTCTTTACTTTCCTAGATTTTTCAGATTTCTCAGCTTTATCCGTGACAAGCTTTCTTTTGGCAGATGGGGTCTCCTTAGGCTGTTTGGTTAGCCTACTGGATTTCCTAGTGGAAGGGGGCTTTGAAAAGGGTAGCTAGGGTATCCTCTTGATCAGCCATTGGGCCCTCAATCCACACAAATTATATCTCAATAATTCACACGAATCTTCTATGTCTCAAATGAATTACCACAACAATTACCAATGAAAGTACTGAGCAAGGAAATCACAGAGTGAATGAGGAAGGAGGACTTACCAATCGAATGACTGAATGAAGTTGTTGATAGGTGTCAATAGGCTGATACAACTTGTCGAAAAGTGAAAGGCGACTGAAGGTCTTGAGAGGTTCACTCAATCCTATCGATGGGTTCAAGGCTTCAGGAAAAAAAAATCACTTCGAGAGGTTCATAGAACCTCTCGACAGGTACTCTGAACCTATCGATACTATACTCAAAAACCTTCAGAACCTATCAACAAGTTCATAGATCCTATCGACAATCATCTTTACACCTTCAGAACCTGTCGATAATTGACTTAAACCTCTCGACAAGTCCCGAAATGCATACTAGGAACCTTCAGAACCTGTTGAAATATTCTCCACTCCTCTTGATAGGTAGTTTCTTAGTTCAAACAAATTTCTACTCAGCTCCTAGTCCATCTACCACACAAATTTATCAATTCTCCTTAGTTCCCATTCATTTCTCCGACCTTGGAGTTGATGACACATGCTTCAAACAATTTACGAAGGACTCATGATTTGCAAATGCAAACATCAAGCACAATTGGCAACCATATTTACAATGCAAATTAGATTTAAAACAAAAACAACAATACACACTGACAAAAATAGCAGCTATGATACATAGTTTACATTGTTGAGAATCAATCACATTTTTGGTGGTTCTTGGAGGTGGATGGTCACCACAGGCTCTACCACATTATCAACAAAAAGTTTGAGCCTTTAACCATTCACCTTCATTATCCTACCATCTATTAGATCCTTGATTTCAACAGCTCCAAATGGGGATACATGCTCTACCATGTAAGGGCCCTCCCATTTGGATCTCAACTTACCTAGGAAAATTTTCAATTTAGAGTTGAATAACCATACCTTATTGCTAGCTGTGAACTCTTTCCTCAGTAAATGCTTGTCATAGAAGGCTTTGGTTCTCTCTTTGCAGATCCTAGCATTGGAGTATGCTTCCAATCTTAGCTCTTCCAGCTCTGACAGTTGGAGCTTCCTATGCATGTTAGCAGAAGTTAGATCAATGTTCAATGGTTTAACATCCCAATAGGTTCTTGTTCTAACTCTACTGGGAAGTGACAAGCCTTGCCATACACTAGTCTAAAAGGGGACATGCCAATTGGGGTCTTATAGGCAGTCCTATAAGCGCACAGTGCATCATTAAGCCTCATGGCCCAATCCTTCCTATTTACCCTAACTGTCTTCTCTAGGATGTGCTTTATCTCCCTATTTGAGATTTCAACTTGCCCACTAGTCTAGGGGTGGTAGGGAGTTGCAATCCTATGTGTAACAACATACTTCTTGAGCAAGCTCTAAAAATTTTTATTACAGAAATGACTGCCCCCATCACTGATGATAGCTCTAGGGGTGCCAATTCTTGAGAAGATATTTTCTTTGATAAATTTTAAGACAGCCTTATGGTCATTAGTCCTTGTGGCAATGGCTTTCACCCATTTGGACATATAGTCCACTGCCACAAGGATAAAACTATACCCATATGAAGAAAGAAAAGGGCCCATAAACTCTATTCCCCAGATATCAAAAAGTTCAACAATAAGTATAGGCTATAGAGGCATGGAGTTTCTTTTGGAGATACTTCCCATCTTTTGGCATCTTTCACAAGCTTTACAATGCTGCCATGCATCCTTGAAAAGAGTGGTCCAATAAAATCCACTTTGGAGCACCTTGGCAGCAGTTTTGTTCCACTGAAGTAGCCTTCACAAGCCTGTTCATGACATATGGTTAGTATGCTGTGAAAATCCTCATCAGGGACACATCTCCTAACAACTTGGTCTGCACAATGCTTGAACGGGTATGGATCCTCCCACATGTAATGTCTGATCTATGAAAAGAATAGCTCCTTGTCCATTTTGTTCTAATATGGGGGGAACTTACCCACAGCCAAGTAATTCACAATGTTCGCAAACCAAGGTGTAGGGGTGCTGATAGTGAACAACTGTTCATCAGGGAAAGAGTCATTGATAAGCATCCTATCAAACTCCTCAGTTAGGATCCAGGATAAGTGGTCTGCAACTATATTTTCAACCCCTTTCTTATCCTTAATTTCAATATCAAACTCCTATAATAGGAGGATCCATCTAATTAATCTTAGCTTAGCATCCTTTTCTGATAAAAGGTACTTCAGGGCTGAGTGGTTAGTGAACACCACTATTCTAGATCCCAACACATAAGACCTAAATTTCTCTAAGTATAGACAATTACAAACAATTCCTTCTCAGTTGGGGTGTAATTTAACTAAGCATCAATCATGATTTTGCTTGCATAAGCAATCACACAAGGGACCTTATCCTTCCTTTGTCCCAAGACTGCACCAATAGCAAAATCTAATGCATCACACATCAGTTCGAATGACAAAGAAAAATCAGGTGTTTGAAGGATAGGTGCAAAGGTTAAATAACCTTTCAAAAGCTCAACGGCATGGAGACATTCATCATCAAACTCAAAGGGAACCTCTTGGCACAACAGATGACAAATAGGTTTTGTAATCTTGTTAAAATCCTTGATGAATCTCCTATAGAACCCAACATGCCCCAAGAAAGATCTGACTTGTTTCATAATTTTTGGTGGGGGTAAGTGTGCAATAAGATCAATTTTAGCTTTGTCTACCTCAATGCCTCTGTGGGAAACCACATGGCCAAGGACAATGCCTTGATTGGCTATGAAATAGCTCTTTTCTCAACTTAACACCAAGTTGGTTTCTCACATCTCTGCAACACAAGGCTGAGATGGTGTAGACATTGGCTAAAGCTGTCCCCAAAAATAGAGAAACCATTCATGAATATCTTTAAAAACTGATCAATCATGTTAAAAAATATAGCATACATGCACCTTTGGAAAGTTACAGAGGCATTGCACAGTCCAAATGGCATCCTTCTATAGGCAAAAGTGCCAAATGGGCATGTGAAAGTTGTCTTTTCTTGATCTTGTGGATAAACAGGGATTTGGTTATACCGAGAATATCCATCAAGAAAATAATAGAAAGCCTTGCCTGCCAACTTATCCAAAATTTGGTCAATGAAGGGCAAATGGAAGTGGTCTTTTCTGGTTTTTAAATTGCGCTTTCGATAGTCTATACACACCCTCCAACCTATGATTTCCCTAGTTAGAACAAGCTCACTAGAATCAATTTTAATCACAATAATTCCAGATTTTTTAAGGACCACCTGAGTAGGTGCCACCCATTCGAAATCTGAAATTGGGTAGATGACTCTAGCATCTAACAATTTGACCACTTCTTTCAATACCACTTCTTGCATGTGGGGGTTTAATTTTCTCTGCATTTCTCTAGAGGGTTTGGAACCCTCTTCCAGGTAGATTTTATGCATGCACATAGCAGGGTTGATACCCCCAAGGTCAGCAATAGTTCAGCCTATTGCTCTCTTATGCTTCTTTAAAACACACAATAGTTCTTCCTCTTGCTCTTCAGTGAGAGAGGAAGAAATGATCACTGGTAATTTCTGATTTTCCTCTAAAAAAATATATTTCAAGGTCTTAGACAGCTGTTTCAACTCTACATCTGGTGGACATATGAGAGAAGGCAACAAAGGTGCCTTTAATGGTGGTGGAAGAGGCAATACAGCAGGTTTCCAAGGAGGATACCTTGTTGTTGGCCCCATATCAGAAAGTAAGGCTTTCACCTCTTCAACCATGAGTGTGGAGGCCTTCTCTTCTATAATCTCACTCCACATATTCTCAAAAATATCATAAAAATTATCACCATGTAGTAGCTTGGGCAAAGTCTCTTCCATAAGCTCATCAAAAACATCAATTAAAAAGAAATCCCCACTATCCAAGTGAGGCTGATTAGCTATATTGTAAACATTCAATTTTACTTTCATATTGCCAAATGACACCTCCATTACTCCTGATCTACATTGAATACTAGCATTGGCAGTGGCCAAGAACGGCCTGCCCAAAATCACAGGAATAGAGGTGGTGCACTTGCTTGGCTCCATATCAAGCACCAGAAAATCTGTTGGGTAGAAAAACTTATCAACCCCAATTAATACATCCTCTATCATTCCCATAGGCCTCCTCTTAGATCTGTTAGCTAATTGTTGCACCACTTGTGTGGGCTTCAATTCTCCCAAGCCTAACTTCTCATAATTTGAATATGGAAGTAGGTTTAAACTAGCTCCTAGATCTAATAAGGCCTTCTCAATGGTATGATTCCCAATAATGTAGGGGATTGTGGAAACTCCAGGGTCTTGCAGCTTGGTTGGGGTTACAATTGACAACACTTGGTTCCTTTTCTCAGAACAAAAGACCTTTTTGGATAGATGTACCCTAGACTGTCTTTTGTGGGTGCACAATTCTTTTAAGAACTTTACATAGGCTAGAACTTGCTTGATAGCCTCAAGTAAAGGCAAGTTGATCTTTACTTGTTTGAATGCTTCCATCATCTCCTCACATTTAGCATTCCCCTTATCGAAAGGGGAAGGTGCTTGAAGTGCATTAGAAAATGGCAAATGGGGGGCTAATCTCCCATTTGTTGCCTTAGCAAGCTCATCAGATTTTTCTTTATTTGTGTTTTCAGTTTTTTCTTGGGGTACATCCACACCCCCTTTATTTTTTATATGCTGCTCATGCTGCATATCTCCATGGGTTTTTCTTTCATTTATTGAACTGTTCTTAGGCTCAAAACCAACCTGATTATCTACCAGCCTTTCAGTCCTCAAAGTGGTGACATATTTGGCTTCTTCATGGGAAGAAGTCTCACCCACCATGTACTGCCCTCTTGGGTTATTCATGGGTTGACTTGGCAGTTTTCCCTCCTCTCTCTTAGTCAGAGTATTAGATAGCTGACCAAGGTGGTCCTCTATCTTTTTAATACTTTGGCTATGAGAGTTGACAGTTTGTGACAAAGGGCCTAAATTCTGCAGTGAAGTTAGAACTTGCTCTTCAAATGTGAGGGATCTAGAGGGTGCTGGGGCTGGTGCACTTTGCCACATAGGTTGAGCCATTGGCTGGGCCATAGGTTGTTGGTAATGGGACCTTGGAAAGTAGTTCTGCTGGTAGGGCTGGGCATTCCTATAAGGCATCAGATGCTGTTGTGACTACTGGTGGTGGTGGTTTGGGAAGGTATCTTGTTCAAATTGTCCATTGATAACCAGCAGTAGGCTGTTGTCCATAGGATTGAGCAACATTCACAGGTTCCATCACAAAGTCTAGAAATTGGGCAGCAGAGGGGCATTCCTCAAGGGAGTGAGTGCGGGACTGGCAGATCACACATGCCTCGTCCACTTGGGCAGCCATTGGAGACTGTATTTCTCCCATGAGCTTATCAAACTTTTGAGTCAAGCTATCCACTTTCCTTTCCAAATCATTGTATCCACTCACCTCATATAATTTTTCCTTTTGTAGTCGTCTCTCTCACCAATCTAGTAGGGGTCTCAAGGTCTTGATAAAGTCTCCCTTTACATGGAGTTTTCACTAATGATATCAAACAATTCCCAAGCCTCATCAGCTATCTTCTTGAGGTATGTGCCACCACATGAGGAATCAACCATATCCCTACTCTTGGGATCAATTCCTTCATAGAAACTTTGGACAAGTGGCCATTCAGGAATTTGGTGATGGGGACATTGCTTCAAGAGTTCTTTAAATCTCTCCCATGCTTGGTGAAAGTCTTCAGTTGGGGCTTGAGCAAATGAAATAATGCTCTTCCTCAGCTGACTTATTTGGGACATAGGGAAAAACTTAGCCAAGAACTGACATTGAAGGTCATTCCAAGACTGAATACTATTGGTTGGGAGCATTGACAACCAAGTTCTGGCTCTATCCTTTAATGAAAAAGGAAAGAGTCTCAACTTAGTTGCTTCCTCCCCCAAACCTGCAATGTTGAAGGTAGTGTACAGTCCTAGAAATTCATCAATGTGTTTATATGGATCTTCTTTACTCAGGCCATGGTATGAGGGTAGCATCTGTATGATAGATGATTTGATCTCATAGTTCCCTTGAATAGCAGGGAATTGAATGCAGAAGGGGGAATTGTAAACCCCTGGTGCATTGAATTCCTTCAATGTTCTAGGTTGCTCACCCATTGCAGAGCTGTTAGAATCAACCACAGGAGTGTGTATGGGCTGCTTAGGTCTGAGAAGTCTCTCAACTTTAGGATCCAAGGGAACAATCTCAGGATTAAGAGATCTCTTCCCAAGCATACACATAACAAAAATATAGGACAATACACAGAATGATAGCATAGAATTAAGCAAAATAAATTCACAAACACACAACTAATGTTGCAGAACTAAAAATTACAGATCTAGCAATGTAAACAGAGTTAAGAAATATAAACTTAAGCACAACTTGCTCCTTAAATTAGCACAATGCCCCTTTCAACACAACAAATCCAGATCTGCAATCACAAAATTAAACTACACAAAACTACAGCAGCAATTAGTCAAACACAAAATAGGCAATAAAATCTAAATCTAAAATGAGAAGAACTTAGATCTACCACTCTTAAAAATACAGATCCCTGGTAGCGATGCCAAAAACTTATTGTTTTGCTTACCTTACAATTATTAAATGGTTAAAACAACAGATTAAATGAACAAACCACAGCAAGTTGACTCAAGGCAAGCAAGCAGTCCTGCAAGAACCAGGGCTGTTGCAGCAAGCTTTAATAGGTAAGCCAGGGTATGTCCACAGGGAAATGTGATTAAACTATAATAAATCTCCAAATCTATGACAGATCTGACACTCTATCCTAATTTATACTAAATTAAAACAGGAAGGAGGAGAGGTTTCTAAGATTTGTCACTTTACTAAGAACTATAAAAATCAAAAGCAAATTGATCCATAACTAATTAAACTCCGATTTAAGGGAATGAAAAAGATTAAAATCAAAAGGTGGAGAGCAGCAGCTAGGGATATTGGTCTTTACTGAAAATCAATTGAATCAAAGCCAATGTATAGAACAGATTTGCTAGAATCCTTCATTTGGCTACAAGCTTAGATGCAAGGTATAAGAATCTAATCTCAACTAAAGTGTTAAAGCAATCCTGAGGATAGGATCTATCCATTTGTAGTGGCCACTAGGTTATCCCAGAGATTGTTCCAATCCAATGATCTTGATTAGAACAGGTAAGCTATTGCAGATGCTATGGGTGCCAGGCTATAAGCTCAAGCATTCACAGGAATATCTAATCTAAGGAAATCAAATATGAAAAAGTGAAATATAGATCAGAATCACCTTTAAAAACATAATTATATTGCAATAACACAACTTACAATCGTATTGTACTTAGATCTACAATCTGTGCAACATACAATCCATCCATACAGCCTCTGAAACTCTCGATTTACAGCTCTCAACCTCACCCTAGCTACTAAAGAGAATGGGGGAAGAAGGAAGAGAGAGGGAACTTTTAGAGGGAGAATGGAGATCGGATTTGGCTATGGTTTTCCCAATTTCTAGATGCTAGCTTTATAAGTTTTTTAATCTTTTATACTCTTCTCCTCTCCTTTCAGACCTGTTTCAGCCAATTAGAGCTCAAGAGAATAATTTTCTTATTCTAAGCTGCTGATGTGGCTGATTTCTCTTCTAGAAGCTCTTTTCCCATTGGTCCAAAATAGGTAGACTCATGTGATGTGGTTAGGGTTCCCATTTGTACTCAGTGGTGTTTCAAAAATACCCCCAAGGGCCATTAACATGCCTTGGAACTCGTGCACAGGATCCAAAAATTGGCAGCTACTGTGAAAGGAACTGAGAAGTTCCTAATTTGATTGTCGAGAGGTTCAGGGAACCTCTCGATAGGTTCTGAGTTTAGCTTAGTGTTCTCATTGACAGGTTGAAGGCGTCTTCGACAGGTTTGGAGGCTTCTCGAGATGTTCAGCTGACTAGTCGATAAGATTGGAGTACATTTCTATCTTCTGTCCAGTTCTCCATTCATCCTCTCGATAGGTTATAGAAAATCCTGTCAACATCCTTGTAAAGCTCCCGTTGAGCTTTCGACAGGTTGCTTGAACATCGCGAGGATGAGCATGGCTTCAGGTAAGTTGTCGATAGGTTCAAGACTCAAATGGTCGACAGGTTGGAAGCTGCACTTGTCGACAGGTTGCATGGGAGGTTGGCTGAAGAGGGTTTTGTAATCTCGACAAGATTGGCTTGAACTAGTTGATAGGATTGACAGAGAAATCTTAACTTCTGCCTGAGCTACTTCAATCCTCTCGACATCTTATACAATATCCTGTCAACTAGTTGCTTGATTCTCATGAGCTCCTCTACATTTCTAGGTAAGACTTCAACAGGTTCTCTTCTGATGCACCTCCAACCTCTCGACGGGATCTTTACTTTTGTTTTCAGAACCTCTCGACAGCTTAGCTTCTTTACCTTCTAACTCCTCGACAGGTTGGAGCACACTCTCTAATCCTCTCGATAGGTTCATATATAGCACCAAACCTCTCGGCAGCTTCATCCCCTCCAGGAATCCCCTCGACAGGATCCACTGCTGTACTTCTAACCTCTCGACAGGTCCGGGGAAGCTCTCGATAGCTTAATGGAACCTCTCGATATCTTGACTTTTAAGCATTAGAACCTCTCGACAGGTTCTGCTTTGTGCTTCCACAGCTAGTATCCATCTTTGGTGTGTTGTTCTTCATTTGTTCAACCCTTAGTAGCCTCCTGGTGGGTTCACTCTTCATTCCTTGCAACTGCAATTGGTCCCAAGCACACCCAGTTGGGCCCATAACCTTGTCATAAACTTTTAAAGCTTTGTGGACTATTTAATTGGCTGGCCTTTGGGTTGTTTGAGAACATGTTGAGCAGTAGGTTGCCTCTTTGGCCTTTTTAGATGGATGTCTGCACTAAGGCTGTAATTTATTATTTATCTATAAAATAGACTTGAAACACCTTATTAGTAAGCTCGAGGGTCCATCAAAGGTCAAGTTAGGAGGTAAAAAATAATATTTTTCACTGCTTAACAGTTGAGTTGGATACATCTTCCTTGCAGATGGGCTTGTAGCCATCTAAGGGATTGCTGCAGAGATAGACCTAAGTTTGAGTTACATAGCTGATGTAACCCTAGCTTAACTACTTACTTTCTATCATTTTATCTTTATTTTAATACACACCATCACCACCTTCTTCATAACCCTTTCTCTAGGATAGGACTGTACTTTTTTGCTCTTCTTTTAGTGTTAATTTAGTATACTTGTGACACCCAACTCCCTTTCTTTAGGATTGTCAGATATGTAGCCAGATCTGGAGGCCTACTATTATAGCCCATTTTGGGTTCTAGATTAATTTCTCTATGGGACAAACTCTTACATACTTAAAACTTGCTACAATAGCCCTGTATCTTGTAGGCTGAGTGTGTTTCAGATTTGTTATTTTAACCAATTTTTATTCTTTCCCTTTTTTATTTATATTTCTTCTACTATTTTCTCACCAATAACTAGACAACACTCTGCATAACTAACAAGTTTTTGGCACCGTTGTCAGGGATATTGATCTTTTTAGTAGACCTGAGTTGTATTGTATTTTAGTTTAGAAAATTCTTTGTAGCTATGCATTGAATAGAATAAAAAGTACTACTGATTTCTTTGGAATTTTTGAAGAATTGGACAACGGTAGAAGGGAAAAGCTAGAGCTGCAGCTAGAGTTTAGCTAGCTTTGTTTGCACTTCTATTGTCCTAAATCTTAGTCATTTGTGTTGAAATTCCCTAACATTAGTTTAGTTATAAATCTGTTTAGTTGTTAATTTTGTTTGAATTTTTTTTTATGCGTTGTGAGTATTTTCTTTACTTGCTGATTTTGTGTGTATGCTTGGAAGAAGGTCCCTTAACCCTGAGTTGGAACCTCAAAATCTTGAGGTTGAAAGGGTCCTTAGACCAAGAAACACCACACAAGGCCCTACTGTTGAAACTGAGTCAGCTGTCGTGGCTGAGACGTAAAGAACTCTGAAGGAATATAATGTACCTGGGGATTACACATCTCCCTTTTATATACAATTCCCTTCAGTTGAGGGAAATTATGAAATCAAGTCCTCCACTATTAACATGCTGCCAGCTTTTCATGGGCTCAGTAAGGAAGATCCTTACAAGCACATTGACTAATTTTTGCACTTTCCACTACATTCAATATTGCTGGCCTGGGACCTGAAGCCACCAAACTGAGGCTTTTTCCTTTTTCCCTAATGGACAAAGCCAGTACTTGGCTCTCTAAGCTCCCAGCCAATAGCATCCAGACATGGAGTGACCTCCAAAGCCAATTTCTAGCTAAATTCTTTCCCATGAATAAAACTAGTCAGATGAGGACAAACATATTATCATTCACTCAGTCCTCAACTGAAGATTTTTATGAGGCATGGGAGAGATTTCAAGAGATGTTAAATCAATGTCCTTATCATCAAATTCCACAGTGGCAACTTGTGCAAGTACTTTACCAAGGAATTAATCCCAAAAGTAGGGATATGGTGGATGCCTCATGTGGAGGTAGTTACCTCCACAAGACAGCTGATGAGGCTTGGGAGTTGTTTGACATCATAGGGGAAAATTCCATGTAGCAGGAGTCACTGTCTCGCAATGACAGCCAGACCCCAGCTAAGTTGGTAAAAGAGTCCACCCTTAGAGGTAGAATGTATGAAGTTAAGGTGAAAAGTGATTTGGAAAGAAAGGTGGATAATCTAACTTTAAAGTTTGACAAATTGATGAATGAGATGCAACCTAGGATGGTTGCACAAGTGAAAGAGGCATGTCTGATATGCTAATCTCCCACACATTCACTTCAAGATTGTCCATCAGCCAACCAATTCTCTGATTTAGTTATGGAGCATGACAATGATGCCCAAGCATATGGGCAGCAACCTGCTGTGCACACATGGAGAACCCATCCAAATTTGAGGTGGAGACAAGATGCATACCCTCAGCCCCAGCAGCAGCAGTTGGCAGCTCCATACAGACCTCAACACCAATTTAACCAAGGTTATCCACCAAGGTAGAATTTTTAGTTACCTGCCCCACAGCCCAATCAGTTGGTCTTGCCCTCACAACAGCCTAGATCCTCTTCCTTTGAAGAGCAAATGCTGGCATCTATGTAGTATTTGGGAAACTTGGTCCAAACTGTAAACTCTCATGGGCAAAGCATTAAGAAAATAGAAGACTAGCTGGGTCAAATCTGTAATACTTTGAATAGGAGAGAGGAGGACAAACTGCCTAGTCAATCCTTGGCCAATCCAAAAGAGCAATACATGATTGGAGAAGCATCCTCTACCCATGAGGAGGCTAATGCAATCACTACCCTAAAGAGTGGCAGGGTGGTCAGAGCAGCATACGAGGTCATAGAGAGTGAAAATGAAAAAAATGTGAGTGTTGAAGAACCAAAGAAGTCATCCCCTAATGTGGATCAGCAAGGGAAAAATAATGGGGCTGATGTTAAGCCCCAACAATAAACAATAAATGAAGAAAAAAGAAAAAAACAAAAATTTTACCATGATGTGGTTAGGCATGCAGCTGTGGCACCAGCAGTCCCACAGCTGCCATTTCCTCATGCACTTGCTGGCCCATCTCCTTTTGATAAGGGGAATGTTTAGATGGATGAAATGATGGAGACCTTCAAGCAGGTCTAGATCAATTTGCCCTTGCTTGATGCTATAAAATAGGTCCTTGCCTATGCTAAATTCTTATAGGACCCTTGCACAGAGAAAAGAAAGGCAAGGGTGCAGTTGTCCAAAAAGGTTTTTGCTATTGAGCATGTTGAGTCAATTCCGTCCATTGCCACACCTGACAAATTATAGGATCCAGGGGTACCTACTATCCCCTGCATAATTGGAAACCATACCATTGGTAGAGCCCTCTTGGACTTAGGGGCCAGTGTGAACTTGCTCCCATATTCTGTTTATGAAGAGCTAGGTTTGGGGAAGCTAAAAGCCACATCAGTTGTAATCCAAGTGACAGATAGGACTGAGAGGAGACCTGTGGGTGTGGTGGAGGATGTTTTGGTGGGGGTGGACAAGTTCTACTATCTTGCTGATTTCCTTGTTTTGGACATGGACCCTTACAAAAGTGAAACCCCAATTCCTGTCATCTTTGGAAGGCCATTCTTGGCCACTGTAAATGCTTGCATATAATGCAGGTCAGGGGTGATGGAGGTGACCATTGGGAACATGAAGGCCCAATTAAATGTGTATAATGATGCTAGGCAACCTTAGTTGGACATTAAGGACTGTTGTGCAATAGATGTACTTGATGACCTTGTGGAAGAAAAATTATCCAATCTACTGGATTGGAATAATGTTGCTAAAAATTAGGAAAGTATTTGGAGTATGGTTGAGGAGGAGGCCCAAGTTCTCATGATAGAAGACAACACCAAAATAGAGTCTTCTGTGGGCCTAGTGCAGCATTCCAGCTGGAAACCTACATTGCTGCCCCTTCCTCAAGCCATCAAGGCACCTTTGCTGCCTTCCATTGAAAGTCCCTTTGAGCTAGAGCTGAAACATCTCCCAGACACAATAAAGTATGCCTTCTTGGGACAAAACAAAAAGTTTCCAGTGATTATCTCTTCCTCTCTTACTAGTGAGCAGGAGGAGGAATTATTGAGTGTTCTCAAGAAGCACACAAAGGAATGGGGTGGACAATAACTGATCTTAGGAGCATTGATGCCTCAATTTGTATACAAAAAATTCACTTGGAAGAGGGTGCAAAACCCTCTAGGGAGATGCAAAGGAAGCTTAATCCTCACATGCACGAGGTGGTCTTGAAAGAAATAGTAAAACTGTTGGATGCAGGGGTGATTTACCCCATTTCAGATTCAGAGTGGGTGTCACCCATCTAGGTGGTACTTAAAAAATTAGGCATAACAGCTATTACTTTTGATTTTGGGGAGTTGACACCAGCCAGGGAGACAACAGGCTGGAGAGTTTGCATTGATTATAAGAAACTCAACTCCAAAACCAGGAAAGACCACTTCCCTCTCCCTTTCATTAATAAAATTCTAGATAAGCTGGCTGGGAAGACATTTTACTGCTTTCTTGATGGATACTCAGGGTATAACCAAATTCCTGTGTATCCTCAAGTTCAAGAAAAAACTACTTTCACATGTCCCTTTGGCATCTTTGCTTACAGGAGGATGCCTTTTGAACTGTGTAATGCCCCAGCCACATTTCAGAGGTGCATGTATGTAATTTTTTTTCTGATATGATTGACAAATTTTTAAAAAATCTTCATGGATGATTTCTCAGTTTATGGGGACAGCTTTAACCAATGCTTGAGTCACCTTGACCTAGTTTTACAAAGATGTGAAGAGACCAATTTGGTCTTAAGCTGGGAAAAGAGCCACTTTATGGTAACACAAGGAATTATGTTAGGCCATGTGGTCTCTCACAGAAGAATAGAGGTTGACAAGGCTAAAGTGGACCAGATTTCACACCTGCCCCCACTCAGGACTGTCAAGCGAATCAGATCCTTCTTAGGACATACTAGAGTTTAAAGGAGGTTCATTAAGGACTTCAGCAAAGTAGCCAAGCCATTGTACCACCTGCTGTGTCAGGATGTGTCATTTGAATTTTCTGTTGGGTGCCTTCAGGACTTTGAAGTTTTAAAAAAGTGCCTTACCACAGCTCCTGTAATCCAAGCCTTAGATTACTCACTCCCTCTTGAACTGATGTGCGATGCATCAGACTTAGCCATAGGTGTTATCTTCGGATAGAGAAAAGATAAGCTGCCTGTAGTGATTTATTATGCCAGCAAAACACTAACAGAGGCTCAGCTCAATTATACCACCACTGAGAAGGAGCTGCTTGCTGTGGACAAGTTTAGACCCTACTTGCTTCGGTATAAAATTATTATATTTACTGATCGCTGAGCCCTAAAATACCTGTTGGACAAGAAGGATGCCAAACGAAGGCTAATCAGATGGATCCTCCTATTGTAGGAGTTTGATCTTGAGATCAAGGATAAGAAAGGAGTTGAGAATGTGGTGGCTGACCACCTCTCTAGAATTATTTTGGAAGAATGTGCAGTAGCACCTGTCAATGAATTGTTCCCTGATGAGTAATTATTTGCTATGCAGTCTAGTGTGCCCTAGTTTGCACACATTGTCAATTTTCTTACTGTTGGTAGGATCCCCCTTCACTGGTCCAAGATGGAGAAAGACCTATTTTTCTCTCAGGTCAAGCATTTTCTGTGGGAGGATCCATACCTATATAAACATTGTGCAGATCAGGTTGTTAGAAGATGTGTGCCTGAAAGTGAGGTCCACAAACATTCTTTCTATATGCCATGAGCAAGCCTGTGGAGGTCACTTTAGTGGTAAAAAGACAGCTGCAAAAGTTTTGCAATGCGATTTTTATTAGCCCACTTTGTTCAAAGATGCATACATACATTACAAAGCCTGTGAAAGATGTCAAAGGTTGGGAGGCATTTTCAAGAAAGATTCAATGTCATTACAGCCCATCCTTGTGATAGAACTTTTTGACATTTGGGGCATTGATTTTATGGGTCCCTTTCCCCCTTCTATGGGTTTCAACTTCATACTTGTGGCAGTGAACTATGTGTCCAAATGGGTGGAAGCCATTGCCAGAAGGAAAAATGACCACACAGTTGTCCTTAAAATTTTAAAGGACAGTATCTTCTCCAGATTTGGCACTCCCAGAGCTATCATTAGTGATGGGGGGAGTCATTTCTGTAACAGGCTTTTTGAGAATCTGCTCAAAAAGTATTCTGCTACACAGAATTGCAACTCCCTACCACCTATAGACCAGTGTGCAAGTTAAAATTTCTAATAGGGAGATCAAGCATATCTTGGAGAAGACTGTGAGGGTAGATAGAAAGGATTGGGCACAAAAACTAAATGATGCTTTTTGGGCTTATAGAACTGCCTATAAGACCCCTATTGGCATGTCCCCATTTAGGCTGGTTTATGGCAAGGCCTGCCACCTACCAGTAGAGTTAGAGCATAAAGCTTATTGGGCTATCAAAACACTAAATTTTGACCTAACTACTGCTAGTTCTCATAGGAAATTACAAATGTCAGAGTTGGATGAGCTGAGACTGGAAGCCTATGCAAATGCAAGAATTTACAAGATGAGATCAAAGGCATTCTTTGACATGAAGCTAATGAGGAAGGACTTCAATACTAGTACTAAGGTTTGGCTTTTCAACTCCAAATTAAAGTTATTTCCAGGAAAGCTAAAATCCAGATGGGATGGACCTTACACTGTCATCCATGTCTCCCCATCTGGTGCTGTGGAGATCTAGGATCCTATGTCTGGGAAGATTATGAAAGTGAATGGTCAAAGGCTGAAAATCTGTGTAGAAAATTCAGTGCAACCCCCTCAGACCATTCATTTGCATGAACCCCCACTGCTTAGTGATCCATAGTTTTGTAAAAAGTGTACCATATTTGTTGAATGGTGTTTTGTTTTATTTTAAAATCTGTCATGTAGTGTTTTTATTGTGTGTTGATTTGCAAGTTTTGTCTGTTTTGTTTTGAGTTGTCTGTTGTAATGTGATGTGCATGCGTTGTCATCTAAATTTGATGTGCCTAGACCTAATGTTGATATGCATGTTCTATTTCTTGTTGAGTGGTTGAGATGCTGTCATTGTAAATGTCATGAATCTGATATATTTGAAAATCTTTAGCATTCTAAATTTTTTATTATGCATATGTTGGTGATGGGCTTACAATTATAATTATGAAATGGATTAAATTTGAGGAAAGTTGGTACATATACACAATGGATAGGCGCATGTCATCATTGATGCACTGGCCAAGGTGCAACACTAAGAGAAAGGGTAGATTGTGCTTTCTCATGAGGCTCTATGGCCTTAATTCCACATTCGCAAGCCACTTGAATAAATTGAAGGCTTTCTCGCGGAGTTCTCTTAGGCAAGTTGTTCCTCATGAGAGCCTCACGAGCAAAAATACCTCTGAAGCCTGCAATGTTCAATTCCTCGCGAGGCTTTGATTTAACTCCGCGAAGTACCCTCACGAGACTCTTCTATATTTGGCGAAACATTTCTCACGAGGTGGCATTCGTACTATGCGAGAGCCTCGCGAGCTAACATTTTGAAGCCTACAATGTTAATTGCCTCGCAAGGCCCTGATACTCTAATTGTATGTTCCTCATGAAGTTTAACAGCTAAGCTTCTCGAGGGATGCAAAACTGCTTCATTGGCTTTGGCCCAACTTGAGCTTTGCAAAGTGACCTCACGAGACTTATAGATCTTCTAAATCTATCTTCCCGAGGCATCGTTCTTCTTTGTGACAGCACTTCTCTCGAGATTAAATGTTTACTGCGTGATAAAATATAGCCTTGCGAGTACCTGGCAACAGTCGCGCGAGGCACTGGATCACACTATTAAACCCTGCGATCTTTTCCATTTCCTCCATTCTCTCTTTGCCCTAACTTTCGTTGCACAAGACCGAACTTCCCTCCTCCCTTCTTTCTTCTCTATAGCCTAATCCACTCTAACTCAACAAATTTCCTCCTACAATTGTGTTCCGCATCACCTCCTGCTTACTTTGAACTCAGTTTGAGGGGATTTGATCCACCGTGAATCGTTTGAAGGGGAACCCTAGCTCTCAGTTGGTAAAATTTTTCACAATCTCATTTCATTTGATTGGCTTCTATTTTAAGTATTAAATAGGGAGGACTTTGGGTGCAATTTCATTTGTGAAGTGTGCATTGCACACTCTGGGAGTTTAAAGCCCTAATTTTGAGGAATTTTTGTAGTCATGGCCACAGGTTCGAAATTCATTGATGCATTGGCTGCCATGCTAAACCCCTCACATAGTGGGAGCCCTGTGGCAAATCGAAAATTTGTAAGGATTATAAAGGCCTCCACAGTGGAGACCTCTGAGATGCCTCCTCCCACTGTTGAGCCCCAAGTGGGGCAACCTAAGTAAAGGGGTGCCCCAGTGAAGAAAGCCAAGGGTGTGGCCTCTGATGCCCATGCGCAAAAGAAGAAATCTGCTCCTAAGAAGAGGGCTAGAGACCACCCACCTACCAAGAGCCCTAAGAAATCTAAGAAAAAGCCGAAAAAGGGCAAGGGTGTAGCCCATGAGGTCCTTGAGGTTGCCACTGAGGAGGAGGAAGATACTAAGTACCTTAGAACCCCCTATGAATTTTTAGCTTCAATTAAGCTTGAGGCAGAGACTATTTTTGACAAGGTTTTCTTTGAGGACCAACCAGAGACAGCTGCCTCCATTGCATACTTAACCAAGGCCATTTTACTACCCCTGTTGAGGCCCCCACTGCAGCTAGTCTTCCCTAGACTAGTGCAGTTGTTTTATCAAAATAGAAGAGTGAAGACTGGGGATGATGGGAACCCAACATTGCTGGTGCTGATAGATAAATTTGAGATGCTATTCAATCATGCTACAATAGCTAAGATACTTGGGATACCGGCCAAGTATAGCCCTGAGTGTGGCTTGGGCCCTCCTTTGACAGCCACCATCCTAGAAATTGCCAAGGAGTTGACTAGAGGGATCACAGCCTCAAGGGTGTCCATTAGGAAAAGAGATTTGCACCCTAACCTGAGATTGATGGATGGGGTGCTGCGGAAAAATGTTTATCGTTCTGGGCACCAACAGGAGAGGAGATCCCCCATCGCAGATGCCCTCTACTCCTTTCACATGAACCATTATTTTGATGTTGCAAAGCTTATTTTTTATGCAATGAAGGATATTCATGAGAAAGTGAAGAAGGAGTAGAAGCCCCATTCATTGCCCTACTTCAGGCTCATTAAAGCCTTGCTGAAGCTAGGGGTTACCAATTTCAAATGGAGGAGAAGACCATCACCTTGGCCCCCAGCAAAAGTGGCAAAAAGCAATGGGGGATTAGTGGAACTCTCATTGACAAGAAGGAGTGCTATTCACTGAAAAGTACCAGTTTTCACCTCTTAACCTAGCCTTTGCTGGACGTTGAAGCTCACTAATAATCATGTTTTAAGTTTGTTTTGTAGTTAGCAATAATCTGTGTAGCTTAATACAAGGTCCATGCTTAATGGTCCAAAGAAGAGAAGGAATACATGTAAAGATGACAGCTGAGCCAAAGTCTAATGGAACACCCTGGTAGTGCTCACCATGGTAATTCAATTGCTGGTCATCATTGACCAAAAGCCTAATAGATGGAAGAAGTTAGCTGAGAATGGAGGAAGCTGCAATAGTAGCAAATGCAATGCATCAAAGTGACAGAAGAATCATCTCGCAGAGTTGAGGATCCCCCTCGCGAAGCTAATGATGAAGTGAAAGTTGCCCTCGCACAGATCGGCCACACAGTCAAGAGGAGAACAGAAAAGATATCGTGAAGATCTCGCAGTTTAAAACTCTCAGAATTTATCCTCGCGAAGCTCTCGCAAAGATCGAGCCCAAAGCAGCTGCGCATAAAACATAGTGAGTTCATATGAACAAAGAACAATTTGTCACCTCGCGGAGTTCTCTTGTAGCCAAAGAGGAGAGAGATGCCCAGAATTTCTCTCGCGCAGCTCTCACGCACCCTGAGCCTAATCAGTTACTACGCGAGCGTAGGCACCTTACTGCACGAGCACTCAGCAAGGGAGAGAGCTTCTGAAGCTCAATTTGCGAGAAGAGTCCTAACACTCCAAATCATCTCTGTGATAGTAAGGCAGTGCAAAGGAACTGCATGATGAACTGAAGATTGATTGTGCGAGTAAGCACTTCTCACCAGCAAAAGGCAACTCTGTGATGGCTCTGCAACTGCACGAATGAACTAATGCAGATGCCAGCCCCGCGAAGCTCGGGTTCTCCACTTCTCAATTTTAACTGAAGGACTTTTTGAGAATTTCCTAAGGCTAGGGCACACTTCTCGAGGCATGAATTTTGAGGCACATATCTCTAGGCATCCAAGGGTTGAAACAGTGCCACGTCTGCTAGAAAAATTAGGGTTAATCTCTTCAGAGCCAAAGCCTTATGGATAGAGTATATAAGTTGTACTTAGAGTTTATTATTTTCATCTTTCCTTCATCCTCTGTCGACGGAGAACTCCAGCAGGCTAGGGTCATCTCTTTTTCTTATTTTCCTTTTCACTTAGCCCAACATTTGCTGGCTAACCCCCTTATAAGCAGCTAGGTTTGGTTTCATTGCAGTTTGTAATAGGTTTTTAGTATACATTGGGATTCGAATGAGTAGTTGCGTACAGGCTACAGCCTGGAGACAGTTCATTGTAAGTTTTGTGTCCATCAATGGATTGTCATTTTAACACTTAATTGAATCTAAAGATCTGATGGTTTTTTTAGATGTCTATACGATCCATGTATTTGGGACTAGCCCATTCAGTTTTTAGTAGATCTATTATTTACCATCTGATTTCCCTTGGTTTGATAGCCCCATGGAAAGCAATGATAGATCTGTAGTGAGATCTAGGGAGCTCGAAGGCCTGTGGACCATGGTGGTTGTAGCAATTTTCATATTCTTTCTCAGGCCTCTGTGGTATGGACTGACTAATGGGATACCCTTGACCATTCAAGTGGACAGAGTATAGCCCTAAGGTTGTGTCTATTCACATGTTTGAGAAGGATTCTTCTCCCCTGTACATGAGCTTCTAGAGCTTTGTGAAGAGGGTTGTAGAGGAATTTACTCCCCTCTATTTTACCTAGCCGACATCAGATGTTAGATCTGATCTCTTTATAGTAATTACAGCTTGAAGCTGAGTCATTGCAGGCCATTTGTAGCAATGACCAGCTGAATCTAAAGCCATATTCAACCTATTGCATGGTCCTTTTTGTGGGCACTAGTGAGCAGTTGGCCTTAGCAAAGTACTTAGGATCTTATGGGTTGGAATACCCATGGATGTCAGCCAGGTCTGTGTACAGATCTAGGGAGCTTGTAGCACTGGCATTACATAGTGCTGTAATAGTATTAATGGCTGGATCTGGCCCAGTGGCTCGGGGAATGATCAGCCTTGGGTTAGATTGGCAATGTCTATTTTAACCAATGGGATTTGACAGACTCTATCGGATATCCTGTGACCACTAGAGTGGACAGAGTATAGCCCTAAGAGCACCCCAAATCGCATGGGTTAAACCAAATATTTTTACCTTGTTGAGGATTTTAATAGCGTCTTAGCAAGGAACACTGCAGAGATAGACTAAATCGGAGTTACAACACTGCTTTAACTCTAGCTTGACCTGCTTACTTCTCATAATTTTTGTATTTTATTTTGGCACACACTACCACCATCTTCCTCTTAACCCTTTCTTTAGGATACGACTATATTTTATTTCTCTATTTTTAGGATTAATTTAGTATAGTCGTGACACCCAACTCCCTTTCTTTAGGATTGTCAGATCTATAACTAGATCTGGAGGTCTACTATTAGAGCCCATTTTGGATTCTAGATGAATTTCTCTGTGGGACAAACTCTTATTTATAAAAACTTGCTACAATGGACCCTGTATCTTACAAGACTGTGTGTGTTTTAGACTTGCTATAATAACCCATCTCCACATCTCCACTCTGGATTTATTCTCTCCATTGTTCTTAATAAAATAGCAGTAGTC
This sequence comes from Chloranthus sessilifolius, assembly GCA_021018995.1. Taxonomy (NCBI): domain Eukaryota; kingdom Viridiplantae; phylum Streptophyta; class Magnoliopsida; order Chloranthales; family Chloranthaceae; genus Chloranthus; species Chloranthus sessilifolius. The sequence continues at coordinate 81,110,232 of CM037591.1, forward strand.
TAAAATTCGACCAACAAGTTTGTGGCGCCGTTGTCGGGGAATATTGATCTTTTTAGTAGGCCTAAGTTGTATTATAATTTAGATTAATCAATTCTTTGTAGCTGTGACTAATCTAAAATAAAAGTACTACTGATTCTTTGTTGAATTTTACAGAAATGGACAGCAGAAGAAGGGAGAAGCTAAAGTTGCAGCTGGAGTGTAGCTAGCTCTGTTTGCACTTTCTTTCCCCTAAATCTCAGTCTATTTATGCTTACTTCTCTGTATTTATTTAGTGTAAATCTGTGTAGCTACTGATTTTTGTTTGAAATATTCTTTGTGTGTGCTTGTGAGCATTTTTTGTACTTACTGTGGGTGTGAGTATATGCATGGTAGAAGGTCTTTAAACCCTGAGCTAGAACTTCCAAATCTAGAGGTTGAAAGGATCCTTAGACCTAGACACACACCACAGGGCCCTGCTATTGAAACTGAACCGGCTATCATGGCTGAGAGGCAGAGGATATTAAAAGAATACAATGCACCTGGGGAGTACACCTCCTCCTTCTGCATTCAGTTTCCCTCTGTTGAGGGGAACTATGAAATTAAATCCTCCACCATCAGTATGCTACCTTCATTTCATGAACTGAGTAAAGAAGATCCCTACAAGCATATCGACTAGTTTTTAACACTTTGCACTACCTTCAACATTGCTGGCTTGGGGCCTAAGGCCACTAAATTGAGGCTTTTTCCTTTCTCACTAAAGGACAAAGCCAGCACATGGCTATCAAAGCTCCCAGCCAACAGCATACAGTCATGGAGTGACCTTCAAACCAAATTCTTGGCTAAATTTTTTCCCATGAACAAAACAAGCCAGATGAGGAAAAATATTTTGTCTTTCACTCAATCCTCAACTGAGAATTTTTCTGAAGCTTGGGAAAGATTTCAGGCAATGATAAAACAATGCCCCCACCACCAAATCCCAATTTGGCAGCTTGTCTAAGTGTTTTATCAAGGAATTAATGCCAAGAGCAGGGATATGGTGGATGCTTCCTGTGGTAGTAGTTACCTCCACAAGACAGCTGAGGAAGCATGGGAGCTGTTTGACATAATAGGAGAAAATTCCATGCAGCAGGAGTCTCTGTCACGCAATGACAGTCAGACTCCAGCTAAGATAGTGAAAGAGGCCACCCCTAGAGGTGGAATATATGAAGTAAATGTGCATGGTGATCTGGAGAGAAAGGTGGACGACCTGAGCTTGAAGTTTGACAAATTAATGAATGTGATGCAGCCCCGGATGGTTGCACAGGTGGAGGAGCCATGTCTCATATGCCAATCTCTCACACATTCTATTCATAATTGTCCATCTGCCAATCAATTTCCTGATTTTATTATGCAGCATGCCAATGCTACTCAAAACTTTTAAGCAATAGTTTGTTGGGTATTCTTGGAGGAACCACCCAAATCTGAGGTGGAGACAAGATTGTTATTCTCAGTCCCAACAATAGCAAATGGTAGCTCCTTACAGACCCCAGCAAATTTTCTATTACCTGCCCCACAGTCTAACCAGTTGGCCTTGCCCCCACAGCAGCCCAGATCCTCTTTATTTGAAGAGCAGATGCTGGCTTCAATGCAGAATTTGGGGAGCTTGGTACAAACTGTTAATTCTCATGGAGAAAGCATCAAGAAGATTGAGGACTAGCTGGGACAGATTTGTAATGCTCTGAATCGGGGGAAGAAGGAAAATTGCCTAGTCACCCTTTGACAAATTCGAAAGGTTAGTATATGATTGGTGATGCATCCTCTACTCAGGAGGAAGCTACTGCTCAGTGATCCAAACATTGGTAATAAGTGTACCATATGTATGAAAATTCTGTTTTGATTTGTGTTCTATAGAATTCCGTCAGTGGTGTTTTTAGTGTTATGATGATTTGCTTGTCTTACTTTATCTGTTTATTTTTGAATTTTGTGTTGAATTTTGTGTTGGATACGTGTGCATTTTTGTCATTGGAATTTGTTGTTCATGATTGTGGATGATTGGTTGAGGTGCTCTCATCATAATTGCATTGAACTTGATCTAAAAAACTATCTTTAGAATCCTGCAATTTTGATGAATTTGTTGATTTAAATGGGCATATGTGTTTCATGATTGAAGTGAATCACCTGTCTGAGGTTTTGTGCCCATGCACAATGGTTGGGTGCACAACAGCATGGATGCACTAACCAATGTGCTGCACTAAGCTAACAGAGTAAAGATTGAGAAGAAATGCTACCTCGCTGAGCTGAAGAAAGATAAAATTTGCTGCACGAGCCACCACTGGGCTTCCTCGCGTGCTAAAAGCATGAGCAAAGGCTGTAAAAAATTACCTCGCGGAGCTGCTTCTGCTCCGCGAACCAAATTGATATGTGAAGCATGACTTTAGTGCTGTTCCGTGCGAGAATTGAGTGAGGTAACTCTCTGAAGTAGCACAGAGCCTCGCGCACTAGCACCACTAAGTCGGTTCCGTGAGTTTTAATGTGAGGCAATTTGCCCTTTAGTGCACAGAACGTCTCGCGGACTTAAAAGCCAACTGCGCAAAAATCCTACTCCGCGAGCACCTATTGCCAACTGTGCGAATCGCGGGATTTGCTCTATAAACTCAGCGAAACCCCTCATTTTCTTCATTTCATCTGTTTGCCCTAATTTTTGGTGCACTCAACCAGAGCTCCCAATTCTTTCTTTCTTCTCTACCCCTTAAGCCACTCCACCTTAAGCATTTTCCTCTTACCATTTTGTTCCCTAGCACCTTCCGGTCTCTTTGAACAAGGTTTGAGGGGATTTGAGCCACTGTGAACACGTTGAGATGGAACCCTAGTTCTCAAATGGTACGATCTCCATTTTCTCTCTGTACTTTGATTGATTTGATTTTCAGAGAAAAGAAGGGCCAAAATTTAGTGCTTCTGTGTTTACTTATTGTCTTCTACATTTTCTATGATTTGTGAACCCTCATTTAAATTATTAGTTTTTTTTCTCAGCACCCATGGCCAAAAGTTCAAAACTCATCGACACATTGGCGGCTATGCTAAACCCTGCTCCTAGTGGCAACCTTGTGGCCACTAGGAAATTTGCAAGGATTACAGAGGCCTCCACAATGGAGACCTCTGCGGTGCCCTCACCTGGTGCTGACCCCACAATTTTAAAGGAAAAGAAGAAATCTTACCCAAAGAAGAGGGCCAGAGAGCACCCACCTACTGAGAGCACTAAAATTTCAAAGAAGAAACAAATGAAGGGCAAGACTGTGGCCCCTGGGGTTGCTGAGGAAGAGAATAATGAATACCTCAGGGTCCCTTCTGAGTTTGTGTCGGCAATTCCGCTGGAGGCTGAAACCATGTTTCATAAAGCCTACTTTGAGGAACTACCAGAGACCTCTGCTTCCATTGAGAATCTGACCAATGCATCTCTACTGCCCCTGTTGAGGCCCCCAATGCAACTAGTTTTCCCAAGGATAGTGAGATTATTTTATTAGAATATGAAGTTAAAAACGGGTGATGATGGGAACCCAACACTTCTTGTCGTAATTGATAACTTTGAGATGCTGTTCAACTAGGCAGACATTGCAACAATACTAGGGATACCAACTGGGTATCACCCTGAGTGGAGTTTAGCCCCCCCTCTTGACAGCCTCCATTACTGAAATTGCAAAAGAATTAATTGGAGGAATCATTGCCTTAGGAGACTCAATCAGAAAGAGAGACCTAAATCCCAAACTCAGGGTCATGGATGCAGTGTTGAGGAAAAATGTGTATTGCTCTGGTCATGAGCAGGAGAGGAGGTACCCCATAGCTGATGCCCTTCTCTCATTTCATGGAAACCGCTACTTGGATGTAGCCAAGTTAATTTTTGAGGGAATTAAAGATCTGTGTGAGAAGGTGAAGATAAAGAAAAAATCTCAGGCCCTCCCCTACCGCAGGCTGATCACTGCCTTGCTGCAATTTGGAAAGTACCCCTTCAAAAGGGAAGAGGAGACAGTGGCCCTGAACCCCAAAAATAGTGGAAAGAAATAATGGGGTATCAGTGGCACAATGATGAGAATGAGGAAGAAGCGGAAGGAATTATTGAGAGAAGCAGCCCCCACCATTTAGGAAGTGGCTGCTGCTGCTACTACTGTTAAGGCAGCAGCCTCTGTTGGGCCAGCCAGGCCTCCAACCTCATTCTGTTGTGGCAACTTCCAATGCTGCCACTGATGTGGAGGATTTAATACCCACTTTTTCCAAGGCAGTTCAAACAGACCCTGAACCTCCAGCTGCACCTCCCCAGACCACCCCCTCTCCACTTTTGGCTGGCCCTTCTTCAAGTCAGGCACCTCCCCTACTTCTTTCCTCTTATTTTTCCATTCCTCCTTACTCTACACTCTCTCGTGCCATGCAAGCCAATCCTTACATCAAAAGAGATGTTATTCAAGGACTGACTAATATTAAACAGTCCTACGAACATAGGATTAATCTCCTCAATGGGGATACCAAAAACCTGTTGAAGGACATCGCGAAAGGCTGAAAAAATATGTTGTGTCTTTATAAAGCCCAAGAGAGTTCAGCTGCACAAGTGAAGCTCAATGTTGAACAAGAGAAAATGGTTGCTACAACAGAAAAGCTGAGAGTTGACGCATTGGAGAAATGGTTGACTGCCTCCCAGGAGATTAGGGCAGTCCTTATTGCTCGAGTTGAATTGGCTGAACAAAAGGCTGGAATCCTTGAGAGGCAACTAGCTGTAGCAACTAGAAGAGTACCCCCACCAGCTGTTGGGGAAAGAGCGAAAGGAAAAGGAGTTATCATTAAGGATGAACCAGTTGACCCTTAAATGCTTAATCAATTTTGCACTTGTATTTAGTTAGGAAGTAGTGTATCATTTTTTTTGTGTAGTTTACTTCCACCTACTTTGTACATACTTTAGCTGTATAATAATACTGCTCTTTATTTTATTTTGTTTAGTTTCCAATTTGATGTTTCTTTATTTTTGTTTATTTGTTTTTATGTTATTTGTTATGTGTTCTGCTTTTATCTCCTATAATTTTTAGTAATTAATCTCTATGTTTTATACTTGCTACACATCTCACTTTGAATCAGTGAGGACACTGGTCCTCATAGGTTTGGGGGTGTGGCAGGCTCTACCAATGAAGTAGTTAACCCAAGTGCAGCAGAGTCAAGTAAGGAAAGATAGGAATGGAGCCATGTTCACCTAAGAATCATGAAAATTAAAGAAATTTAAAATTTTTGCAGACCTTTAGGCATTACAAGCTTTTAAATTTTAACTTTTCCATGATGTGAACACCATGAAAACTCACTTGTATCAGTACTGAGTGAATCATTAAAGAGAGAAAAAGGTAAGGGCATACTAAAAGTTCAATGGAAGACCATAACCAGTGAGAGTTGGGCCTACAAATTTTTTTTCCTTCCTTCGAGGAGTGACTGAGGCAATTCTTCTAGCTCTAAGGACTGGCTGAGGCAATGCCCTCACTAGAAGTTAGGCACCTCCAAGTTGAAAAAACTGACAACATTCATGAAACCTAGGAAAGGATCAAGGCCTTCTCTTGGACAGTTTGAGCTTAAGCAGACCAAATCCTAATCAACTGCCCTTATGCACACACCTGTTGAGCCTTAATTTCCAATTTTCTTCAAAGTACACTTGAACCTATGGACCTGACTCAAACCTACCCCCACTTTGAGAATTCAGAAGGTAAAGGAGAAGGAGCTGAAGATGGACAAGATAGGGTCAACATTGGGTGAATGGAGAAGAGTTACCTAAAGTTGAGCAGTGTAGCAGCTGAGGAAAGAGGTGGCAAGTCACAAACACAAAAATAAAAATAAAAACAGAAAGAAAAATACAAGAAAAGAAAGAAAAACAATAATGAAGAGGAGCAATAGAAGAGTCGAGAGAAAAAGTTCATTGGAAAAATCAAAATGAAGAGGAGAAGCTAGCCACTTCAAGTCTGAAAATTTTGAAAGAAAATGAAAAGGTACTAAATTAAAAATGGGTGGAGTCATGAGTCACCTCCTTCACTTAGTGATTTCTCAGCTTTGAATCCTTCTTAACCTTCCATTCATTATAACCCATACCATAAGCCACATCACAACTCAGTCAAAAGACCCTGTGATCCACAGTTGAATGAGCTGCACGCAGTTGAATGAGCTGTTATGTAGAGATGAGGAGTTGCCTAATCTATGGTGGGGACTAGCCAATGATATTAGCACTTAGATGCTTTGCCTATGCTCATGCTTACAGACCCATTTGGGGGCTATAACTGCTCTTGAGCTTGAGAGAAAATGTAAACCCGCAAGGTTCATTGTGAGAGTATGCCCTGGAGAGCATTGGGGTTGACATTGAGTGCATTGGGCATGACCTAACCTAATTTTTGAATTAATGATAAGCTCAGTGCTGATATATAGGTGTTGTCCCCCTTGTTGTGAACTGTTGTTGCTTCTAAGTGTGCTTGATTTATTTGTGTTTTGAAAACAGGTTTGCAACTGCTAAGCTATAATGAATCTAGAACATTAAAAAGAGTAAAGAAATATCAGCACAGAGAGAAGTGAATTAGCCTGCAAGATCAGGGCCAATTGTAGCAAGTTTTAAATGTAAGTGAGTAAAAGATCGTCCACAAAGAATTTGTCTAAAATGCAAGATAAACCTACAGATCTGAGCTACCAGATCTGGCCTCTTATCCTATCTAGAAAGCACATAAGATGAGAGGTTGAATTTGTCACATTAACTAAATGATAAAAGTAAAAGTTAAACTAAATGATCCAGATTCGAGTTGGGGGAAGTTTGAGGTAAACTTATAAAAATGGAGAAGTAATATCTAACTTTGATTTGGTCCTTGAAATCTAATGAGAATGACTGCAGCTCAACTGAGGGATGATCCAATCCTCATCTGGCTACCAGCACAGATGTAAGAGAAATAAATCTAACTTAAGGATTAGATTTAGGCTTATGGCTATGGTCTGTCCACTTTAATGGCCACAGACCATCCAATAGTCTTTTAATCCCAATCCTTAATTTAGAACAAGAAGCATCACTACAAATGCCATGAGAGATTAGGTTACAAACACTAATTCTCACAGGATTAATGAATCAAGGGAAATTGCATGAAAAACAGTAAATCTAAAGGAGTCTAATGCAATAAGGAGATCAGAGGGAACCCTTAACATGAGTCCAATTGAGAATGTATGGTTTATAGCAACCTTTTCAAATTCACCATTACAATTACAGAGCACAGCTTAAACAGCTCTCAGATTTGTAGTCTTGAATACAACTCTCCTTTGAATTACAGGAGTATCTCACAACTCTCAATTGCAAGTAAAAGTGAGGCTATTACAGGGATTTCAGACAAACTATTTGGTTTGGAAATGGGGGAATAGGAATGAAACTCAAAATCTGGATGCCCAAATTGGGCAAATGGTTCGTCTATTTATAGTTTTCCCTAAGTCCAGCTCAGATGTCTATCAACCAATCAGAAGTGCTCAGATCTGTGTCGACCAATGGTAGTCGAGCACAAGGATCCAGATCTGTTCTGGCCAATCAGAATTGCTCGATCTAGTTCAGCCAACCAAGTGATAAAAGCATCAATTCTGTTATGCATTTTGAAAGTTTGTTAGAGTTTCTAGAAGTTCCCGCCAAGTTATTTCATCTCTGGGTCCCAACATGGGGTGGAATATGCCTTCGTTTCATGCTTAGAATCCTCTGGAATGTCCCTAGGTTTTTAAATGCATTGGGACGTGTGAAAAAGATTACTGAATTGCCCTCGTAAAAGCTGGGAATCTCCAGAATACCTTTTCGCATAGTTTAGGGGGCTTTTCGCAAGGTGTTGTAACTCCTGAAGCTCTTTTCGTAGTGTTCTGGTTCTGTTCGAATGGAGTTTTCTTCTTTTCGAAAAGGTCAATCATCTCTTCGAAGAGTTCAAGTGCTCTTCGAAAGCTAAGCCTGGAGTTTTTAGTTCTTTTCGCAGAGTTCAGGTTCTTTGCGACGATTCAGTTCTTTCTTGAAAAGTACTCTGTAGTGCATTTTTCTGTTCGAATTGCTCCATACTTCTTTTCTGGGTTGAGACCAGGTCTTTACCTCTTCAGTTCAGACCTTTTAACAGCTAATGAGGTTATCCCTTCTCTTTCTTCCTTTGGATCGACATGGATTATCATCTTTTTGGCACTTTTAAGCTGCTTTTATGGTTAAGCCTGTCTTTATTGTTTGCTGAAACACAAGCACTTAGAACACTTATTTAGTTCTCTCAAGGTCTATCAGACCAAAGTTAAGGGTGAAAATGGTATTTTCCAGTTCTCAGCACACCCTCAAACCTAAGCTTTGCTAGTCCCTGAGCAAAGACAAAATTAAAAAACAAAGTAAAAAGCCACTTTTGTGGGGAGCACAGTTGCATTTTAGCATATGCAACAAGCCTTTTAAACCCCTAGGTGATCCCTAGTGGAGGAGTGAAGTCTCCTGAGGGTTTTCAGTGAAGGTACCCACAAACTTCTCCAATAAATCAGTTAAGATCAATGCAGCATGAAACTTTCATCCAATCTGTTTATTCACACCTGCATCAGTCATGTTGTAAGAAGATTTTCAAGAAAAACATCAGTTCAAAACTAAAATTCTGCTGTAATTCTTGTTACCACTCAGTCAATTTATGTCAAAGGTTATTTACAAAAAAAAAATTAATGAACAACTTGCCTTCTATTTAGGAATCCAGCTTTGATGTTACCCCAATGAGTTGATTTCAAACCCAACTCTCACCAGGATTTTCACTCAACATGCAAGTAGGAGGGTTGTACTATTTCACACGGCTCAAGAGCGGTTACAACCCTCAAATAGGACTGTAAGCATGAGCATAGGCATTTCTTTTAGTTCAGAATTCACTGCTCTCTTCACCATAGATTACACAAATTCTTATCTCCATATGACAGCTCAATCCATCATTGATCAGTAAGGACTTTACTGGGGTTGTAATGTGGCTTATGGGAGAAATTTCTCAAGAATAAAGGGGTGGAATGGTGTTCAAAATTGAGAAGTCAGTCAAGGTCAGGAGTTGATACACAAACCTTCTTTAATTTAGCATATTTTCATCTTCTTCTTTGAATTTTCAGAGCCAAAGTGGCCATCTTTTTCTCTTTCTTTTTCAAGCTTCCAATGAAATGCCTTCTCTCTTTTTGTTTTTCTCTTTTTTTTTTTTTTTTCAAATTAGCATTGACTGGAATGCCACATTTCTTATGCTGATACATCATTGTCTTCAATTTTTATTCTTCTCTTGTTGTCAAACTGTTACTCAATTCTCCTTTCTTCAGCTTCCTTCCCTTTATCTTCTGACTTCTCAGAGTGAGGGTTAGGCTAAATGAAGTTGATGAGGTTATTAGATGAGGTTGCAAAGAAATCTTAGATTTGTAAAGCTCAAACGGTGTGTATCAAGGGCAGTTTCAAAAGGTGGGGCTTTGTAAGGTTCAAACTGTCCAAAAGGAGGCCTTATATCATGTCTTTAATATCACGAGTGCTGTCAAATTATTTCAATTTGGATGTGTGTAACTTCTAGTGCAGGTTCAAAACAGCCCCAAAAGCAGACAAAATTGCCAATTCATACCTCCAAAGAATACATTTCAGGCCCAAACCTCACTGGGTGTGGTTTTTTATCAAATTCCTGAGGTGTATCATCACTGTTTTCCCTCTTTTTAGGTTTACTAAAACATCAATTTTCTTTTGGAAATTTCCTGACATTCACTTCATGAAAGTATTAGAATTACACTAGAAATTAATTTTAAAAAGTTTTTAACTTCTTCATTTTTTATTTTTTTCAAAACAGCAGGTGTGAAATTACTTCATTTTCAAAAATTCCACTGATCATAAGTTGTACTGATGTTAACTCAATTATTGATTATTGACATTTCTGTCACACCCCCAAACCAAAGGGTACCAGGGCCCACACTGGTCCAAAGCAAAGAAGAGAAACAAGTAAGAAAAAAAATCATGATGACAAGAGGACAGACAGAAATGCACAGTAATTTCACAAAAAAAAATATAATTTATATTACAAACTCATAACACAGATAAGTACAAAGTGCTTTAATAACTGGGGTCAAAATCTGTATCATTAGTTGGTTCAATGGGCTCGAATCGAGTCACTTGTCGAGTCGAACTAGAATCGATTGGAGTCGAACTTGATTTAGCTTTCTCTGGATTGTGTTTTGCAAATTTCGGTGTATTCCTCTGATTTGATCTTTTTGGTGAGGCCAATGTACTTGCCAAGTCTAGTGGTCTTCAGTTTTTCCTGGTCAAGCTGTGCTTGCAACATGGTCACCTTGTGCTGCTCACTCTGAACCATCTGAAAGGTTTGACCCAGCAAGTCCTTCATTTTCTCTCTCTTAAATTTCAAAAATAACTCAAATTTCTAAATCTGGTTTTCATAAGGGGTTCTAATGTAGGCTTCTAAATCAGCTAACCCCTTTAGAACATCTCTACAGATATATGGATTTTCTTCCATGGCTCTTCTGAGGGTGGCAAATCTGGGAAGGGGAATGGAATGGTAGGGGACCAAAGGTATCCCAGCTGTGGGAGTGGGAGAAGAAGTGTCCAGAAGGAGGACTTCAGGGTCGGTCTGAGTGGCTTGCTCAGAGAAAGTGAGGAGTGGTGAAGGGGACTCAACCAGAGGTACTTCAGGTTCAGTTTGGGTAGCATGGGCATTAATGGTGGGGGTGGGCAGATCAACCAATACTACCTCTGGTTCAGTTTGGGTAGCATGGGCATCAACAGTAGGTACAGGGGTAATGGTAGTTGGGAGGGATGTGGAGGCTAAGGTTTGGAGAAGGTCATTGGTCACAGACTGGTTTTCTGTGTTGATTTGTAGTTGGGCTTGGATGGATTGGAGGTAGGCAAGTATTTGGTTAATTGATTCAGGTGTGGGGGAGGTGTGCATAGCAGGGACTGGTACAACTGAAGTGGATGGTGGAGGTGCAATGGGTGAAATGGCTGTAAAGGGAGAAGTAGGTAAGTGAGTGAACTGATGAGGTTCAGGTATAGGGGCAGGTTCAAGCCCCACGGTTTCAAAAATATATCCCATTAATGAGGAATAAGCCTCTGTAGTGAAAGGCTCAGGTTCAGGTGTATGGGATACTTCAGGTGTGTGGGCTGAATGAGCAGGTGAATTTGAAGGGCTTTGGAGCAGAGGAGTGCAGGGAGATTGGGCAATAAAGTCTGCAGCCAAAACTTGGGCATTGGTGGGAGAAATTGGTGGTGTGAGTATGGTTGGAGTGGTTGGTGTAGAGGGGGAATCTGCAATTGGGATAATGGTGGGTATGGGAGATGGGACAGCTGGGATAGGTGAAGTGGCAGGGGCTGGACTAGGTGAGGAGGGTAAAAGGCCAAATTCCTCAAGAATTGGTGCAGCTGAAGTCGGTCACCATGGAAGGATAGTTTCTTCAAGGGTCACCACAGGGTCTGGCAGAGCTGCTTCAAGAATTGGTGCAACTAAATAGCTGGTCACCTCAGGGCCTGGTAAAATCGGTTCTAAGGGAGCTGCAGGGGCAGGTTCACTAACAGCTGCAGGTGCAGGTTCACCTTCCTCTCTCAGTCTTTTCAGCATGGCTTGGCTTATAGTCCAAGCCTTTTTCCCAAAATTGTGAGGGGCTATGACTTCAAATGGTTCCTGGTCATCAATATCAAATTTAGCTCTGAGGAGGGCTGTGATCAATCGACCAAATGGGAGTCCAACTAGTTTCTGCTCCTTTTTCAACTTGGCACTAATATCAGCCATGGCTTCAAAAATTAACATAGGGGCATTGAAAAACTGCCCCTTGGAGAAATGAAAGAGAGCCTCTAGAATTGGTGTTCTCCTCTCTTGGCTGTGCTCGGTGACATAAAAACTTCCCCTCAAAATGGAATCCATCAATAAAAATTGGGGGGCTAGGTCTCTCCTCATTATGGACTCTCCAGTGCCAACAATTCCTTGGGTTAAATGTGCAACCATTTCTCTAAAGGAGGCTGCTTCTGGTGCAGCCAATGGCCCAAAAGGATCAAATTGGAAGGGTATCCCCAAAGCATTCCCTATGTCTTCAAATGTGACAGTTAGATCGCAATCATCAATAAAGATAACCAGGGTAGGGACATCAGCATCTTTTTCACTGACTTTTACCAGGTTTTGGTACCATAACTTCACCATTCACGGGTAAATTTTCTCTGGCAGAGGGGTAAGGATATTGCTTAGTGAGGCATCTCTCATGTATCTTAAAGATAGCAGACAATCTGGTTTGTTGACGAAAAAAGTTTCATCCACAATCAGCTCAGGAATTAGCTTCTGAGCTTCAATAAATGGATTTGGTAGTACCAAATGTATAGGCAGAGGAGGAAGCTCAGGCTCAGGACTAGCAGCTGCAGGGATGGGTTCCTCATGTCTCACTTTCTTCCCTTTCTCCACCCTATCCGATTTATCCATTGATAGTTTTCTCAAGTTTTGGTTTTTCCTTTTGGGGTAGGTTTGCTAACTTTCTTAGCAGAGGATTTTGGGAACATGGCAGCCAATGATTTCTCCGCTTTTCCCATTCTAAATTTATGTATGAAAATGCCCACAACAGATGCTGACACAGAATCAAAATTTTTAAATGATAAACAGAGAGAATGCGCAGAGAAATACCGAGATCTAGGGATTTTTGATTGAACGTGTTGCTTGCTTGTTGAAATCCCCCAGACTAGAAGCTAAAATCCTTCTCTGAAAGCTCAAATGATCGAACCAAGGTGAAGAAAAGTGTGGCTAGATTCTCAAATCACGCAAGGAAAGAAAGAAATAGGGTTTCTGTGGAATAGGTCGTTCTCAGAAAGCTTTCGAATATGAAACCCTTACTTCGAAAGGGTTTAAATATGCTCAGAGTTAATTTCGCAAAGTCCTTTTTAAGTTTTCGAAAAGTTCCAAAATAGACCTTTTTACAACTGAGAATGGCATTAGTACCATTCAAAAAGCTAATAGCTTCAGAAACATCTTTTCGAAAAGAAAATGGCTTCAGAAACATCTTTTCAAAAAGAAAATCCCTGCTTTCGAGCAGTTCGTTAACAATCCAGATTCTTTTCGAAAAGTAAATTGAACTTTGCGAAAAGACAATTTGTACTTTGCGACTTAACTTTTCACATATTTAAACCATGCGAAAAGAGACAAATCATGAACAAAAACAGAGAAAAAGAAACTAAGCAAAAACTATGAAATAAAAGCATATTGTACAATTGTATACCATCAGATTTGGGGAGGCTCTTGATGATAGATGGGCAGCACAGGCTCCTGGGTATTTTCAATGCATGGTTTGAGCCTCTGACCATTTACTTTCAAGATTCTTCCATTACTTGGATCTAGGATGTCTGAATGATGATATATGGCCCTTCCCATCTGGATCTCAGCTTTCCAGGAAAAAACTTAAGTTTTGAGTTAAATAACCATACCTTAGAGCCAGCTGTGAACTCTTTTCTCAACAAATTTTTATCATGGAAGGCTTTGACTTTCTCTTTGTAAACTCTTGAATTTGTGTATGCATCCATTCTCAGCTCCTCCAACTCAGCAAGTTGCAGTTTCTTGTGATTACCAGCAGTAGTTAGATCCATGTTCAATGTTTTAATGGCCCAAAAGGCTTTATATTCTAACTCCACTGGTAAATGGCATGCTTTGCCATAGACCAACCTGAATGGGGACATGCCAATTGGGGTTTTATAGGCTGTCCTATATGCCCACAATGCATCATTCAGCTTAAAGGACCAATCCTTTCTGTCCTTCTTCACAGTCTTTTCCAGTATATGTTTGATTTCTCTATTGGAAATCTCCACTTGTCCACTGGTTTGTGGATGATATGGAGTGGCTACTCTATGAGTCACAGAGTATTTTTTCAATAAAGTTTCAAAATGTTTATTGCAAAAATGGCTTCCCCCATCACTGATAATAGCTCTGGGAAAACCAAACCTGGAAAAAATGTGATCCTTTAGAAATTTAAGAACCACTTTGTGGTCATTGGTTTTAGTGGCTGTGGCTTCAATCCATTTGGATACATAATCCACAGCTACTAAAATGAAATTATACCCATTGGAAGGAGGAAAGGGACCCATGAAGTCTATCCCCCAAACATCGAACAACTCAACTACCAAAATAGGCTGTAAAGGCATTGAGTTTCCCTTGGAAATACTGTCCAATTTCTGACAGTTCTGGCAAGACTTACAGTGCTGTAAAGCATCTTTGAAAAGTGTAGGCCAATAAAATCCACACTGCAAAACCTTTGCAGCAGTTTTGTTTCTACTAAAATGACCTCCACAGGCCTGTTCATGACACATAGAAAGTATTCTATCTTGAAATGGGGACACATCTTCTTATTATTTGGTCTGCACAACTCTTAAACAGATAAGGATCTTCCCAGATGAAAGTTAACCTTTGAGAAGAAAAGATCTTTATCCATTTTATTCCAATGTTGAGGAATTCTTCCAGTAACCAAAAAGTTGACTATGTTTGCAAACCACGGAGTGTGTATACTAATAGCAAAAAGTTGCTCATTAGGGAAAGATTCATTGATAGGCAGCCTATCAATCTCAGCCATTAAAATTCTAGACAGGTGATCAGCCCCCACATTCTCCACCCCCTTTTTATCTTTGATCTGTAAATCAAATTCCTGTAATAGGAGAATCCACCTGATTAATCTTGGTTTGGTGTCCTTCTTAGACAGAAGGTATTTCAAGGCAGAGTGGTCAGTGAACACCACTATTTGTGAACCCAAGACATATGACCTGAATTTCTCTAAAGCAAAAACAATTGCCAGCAGCTCCTTCTCAGTTGTTGTGTAATTGAGTTGTGCATCAATCATTGATCTACTGGCATAAGCTATGACATGAGGCAGTTTTTCCTTTCTCTGTCCAAGGACAGCTCCCAAAGCATAATCTGATGCATCACACATCAGTTCAAAAGGTAGTGAATAATCTGGAGACTGCAATATTGGAGCTGAAATCAAACAGTTTTTTAAGAATTCAAATGCCTTCATGCATTCATTATTGAAAACAAAAGGGACATCTTGGCACAACAAATGACAAAGAGGCTTGGTTATTTTACTGAAGTCCTTAATGAACCTTCTATAAAATCCAGCATGTCCCAGAAAACTTTTGATTTGTTTAACAGTTTTGGGAGGTGGTAAATGTGTAATTAAATCAATTTTTGCTCTGTCCACCTCAATGCCCTTGTGGGAAACAACATGGCCAAGGACAATGCCTTGGGTGACCATGAAATGGCTCTTTTCCCAGCTCAAAACTAGATTGGTTTCTTCACATCTCTGTAACACCAATTTGAGATGATGTAAACACTGGGAAAAATTGTCTCCGTAAATTGAAAAATCATCCATAAAAATCTTCATAAATTGGTCAATCATATAAGAGAAAATGGAATACATGCATCTTTGAAAGGTAGCAGGGGCATTACAAAGACCAAAAGGCATTCTCCTATAGGCAAAAGTGCCAAAAGGGCAAGTGAATGTGGTCTTTCACGATCTACAGGAATCTGGTTGTAACCAGAGTAACCATCAAGAAAACAGTAATAAGCTTTTCTTGCTAGCTTATCTAAAATCTGATCAATGAATGGGAGAGGGAAATGGTCATTTCTGGTCATTGAATTTAATTTTCTGTAATCAATATAGACCCTCCACCCAGTTGTTTGTCTGGTTGACATAAGCTCACCAGTATCTGAGGTTACAACAGTGATCCCAAATTTCTTAGGTACCACCTGTGTAGGTGCCACCCAAGATGAATCTGAAATGGGGTAAATGACCCTGCATCCAACAACTTATCAACCTCTTTCATGACCACTTCTTGCATATGAGGGTTTAGCCTCCTTTGCATTTCCCTAGAAGGCTTTGCATCTTCTTCCAAATGGATTTTGTGCATGCAAACAGCTGGACTGATTCCTCCCAAATCAGCAATAGTCCAGCCAATTGCCTTTCTATGTTCTTTCAAAACAATCAACAGCTCTTCCTCCTGCTCCTTTGTGAGGGAGGAAGAAATAATTGCAGGCAATGATTTATGATCTCCTAAAAACACATATTTCAAATTTTCTGGCAGCTGCTTCAATTCTAACTCAGGTGGGTTGAGAAAAGAAGATAACAAAGGTACCTTAGCTGTTTGTGGAAGGGGAAGAGTAGCAGGTTTCCAAGAAGAGAAACTTGCTGATTGATTATGAGTTCCTTGCACAACATTTACTTCCTCTGAATTTGAGATACAAACTGTTTCTTCCTCAGAATTTCCCCAAGCATCTTTAGCATCTGTGGTGAAATCTTCACACTGCAGAAACTGTTGTAAAATCCCTTCTACCAGTTCATCCAATAGATCAACATGAAAACATTCTTCAGAGCTGAATTGAGGTTGTGTGACTGCATTATAAATATTTAATTTTACCTTCATGTTTCCAAAAGAGACTTCCATAATACCAGACCTGCATTGAATGCAAGCATTTGCTGTAGCCAGGAATGGTCTTCCCAAAATGAAAGGTATGAAAGTTTTGCTTTTGGTAGGTTCCATGTCCAAAACTAGAAAATTAGCAGGATAGAAAAATTTATCTACTCCCACCAATACATCTTCAATCATCCCAACTGGCTTCCTTTCGATCATGCGCTAGTTGTAACACCACATGAGTGGGTTTTAATTCTCCCAAACCTACTTTCTCATATACAGAATATGGAAGTAGGTTGACACTAGCACCCAGATCTAATAAAGCCTTTTCAATGGTATGTTCCCCAATAATGCAAGGGATTGTGGGGATTCCAGGATCTTGAAGTTTAGGAGGTGTGGCAATGGACAACACCTGATTAACTCTTTCCACATCAAAGAGCTTCTTGGATAACTGTATCCTAGACTGTCTTTCGTGAGTGCAAACATCTTTCAAAAATTTTGCATATGCTGGAATTTGTTTGATTGCCTCAAGCAAAGGTAGATTTATCTTGACTTGCTTGAAAGTCTCCATCATTTCATCTATTTTTGTGTTCCCTTTATCAAAAGGGGATACAGATTTCATTGCATGAGGAAATGGTAAATGAGGAAGTAGTCCTTCATTTACAGCTTTGGAAGCATTTTCAGAATTTTTTTGAATTTTTTGTTTTTCATTTGTTTGATTTTTCTGAGATATATTAGCACCTCCACTGCTATCATTATGCTGCTCTTGCTGCATATTTTTATCATTTTCCTCATTTTTTTCTTCTTCAGTACCCACTTTGTTATTTATAATTCTTCCACTTTGTTATTTATAATTCTTCCACTTCTCAAAGTTGTGACAATTTTTACTTCTTCAGGCGAAATAGAAGCTTCTCCAACCATGAACTGTCCTTTGGGATTGTTCAAAGGTTGGCTGGGTAACTTTCCTTCCTCTCTTTTGGCCAAAGTATTTGAAAGCTATCCCAATGTTTCTTCAATCTTCTTTATGCTCTGGCTGTGAAAATTCACAGTCTGAGTTAAATATCCTAAATTCTGGAGTGAATTTAGGACTTGATCTTCAAAAGAAGGGGACTTGGAAGGAGATTGTTGTGCGAGTTGTTGTGGAATGGGTCATTTGAAATTTTGCCTTGGCAAAAAAATTCTGCTGATAAGGCTGTGCAGTTTTGAAAGGCATTTGGTTCTTTGGTTGCTGCTGCTGTTGTGATTGATAATTCCCTTGGCTCCACCTCAAATTGGGGTGCCCTCTCCATGGATATTCATTTGACTGCATCTGTCCAAATGATTGAGCAGCATGAGCTTGTTCCACCACTAAATCTGGGAACTGTGGTGCAGCAGGACATTGGTCAATTGAATGAGTAGGGACCATATCGTATATGCCTCCTCTACTCTTGCAACCATTGGATTTTTAAGTGGGTCCATCAATCTATCAAACTTTGTGGTTAAATTGTCCATCTTTCTTTCCAACTCATTCACCTCATAAATCTTTCCTTTGGTGGTTTGCTGATTGTTCAATCTAGCAGGATGTTCAATATCTCTTGACAGAGATTCCTGTTGAGTTGAGTTTTCACCAATTACTTCAAATAAGTCCCAAACCTCCTCAACTGTTTTTTGCAAGTAAGTGCCTCCACAGGAGGCATCCACCATATTTTTGCCTTTTTGATCAATTCCTTGATAGAAGCTTTGAACCAGCTGCCATCTGGGAATTTGATGATGAGGACATTGCCTTAAAAGTTCCTTAAATCTTTCCCATGCTTCATGGAAAGTTTCAGTTGAGTTTTGTGAGAAAGAAATAATACTTTGTCTCAATTGGCTTGTTTTAGACATTGGGAAGTATTTGGCTAAAAATTGATACTGCAAATCATTCCAAGAAGTGATACTATTTGGTGCTAACATAGATAACCATGCTCTAGCTTTATCCTTTAATGAAAAAGGAAAGAGCCTAAGCTTGGTTGCTTCTGGACCAAGTCCAGCTATGTTGAATGTGGTGCAAAGAGCCAAGAATTCATCCACATGTTTGTATGGATCTTCCTTACTCAACCCATGGAAGGAAGGAAGCATTTGGATGGTTGATGATTTGATCTCATAATTTCCTTCAACAGTAGGAAATTGAATGCAAAAGGGAGAATTATAAGCACCAGGTGCGAAGTAATCCCTCAAAAGTCGAGGTTCTTCACCCATAGTAGCAAAATTCTGTGTTGTTTGTTTGGTTCGTAATAGCCTTTCAACTTCTAAATTCAATGGGACAATCTCAGGGCTGAGAGTCCTCCTACCAAACATACAACTCAGAACAAAAAATATGATTATTCACAGCAAACCTTCAGAATTCCTTTCTTCAAAAATTGGATATGAATAACTGCACAGGTATAAACAATAGAATAGTTTAGTATTGATATAAAAATAAAAGTGAAAACTTAGGTCTACCTATTTTAGAACAAATTCCCCGGCAACGGCGCCAAAAACTTGTTGTTGCTTCTAAGTGTGCTTGATTTATTTATGTTTTGAAAACAGGTTTGCAATTGCTAAGCTATAATGAATCTAGAACATTAAAAAGAGTAAAGAAATATCAGCACAGAGAGAAGTGAATTAGCCTGCAAGATCAGGGCCAATTGTAGCAAGTTTTAAATGTAAGTGAGTAAAAGATCGTCCACAGAGAATTTGCCTAAAATACAAGATAAACCTCCAGATCTGAGCTACCAGATCTGGCCTCTTATCCTATCTAGAAAGCACATAAGATGGGAGGTTGAATTTTTCACATTAACTAAATGATAAAAGTAAAAGTTAAACTAAATGATCCAGATCCGAGTTGGGGGAATTTTGAGGTAAACTTATAAAAATGGAGAAGTAATATCTAACTTTGATTTGGTCCTTGAAATCTAATGAGAATGACTGCAGCTCAACTGAGGGATGATCCAATCCTCATCTGGCTACCAGCACAGATGTAAGAGAAATAAATCTAACTCAAGGATTAGATTTAGGCTTATGGCTATGGTCTGTCCACTTTAATGGCCACAGACCATCCAATAGTCTTTTAATCCCAATCCTTAATTTAGAACAAGAAGCATCACTACAAATGCCGTGAGAGATTAGGTTACAAACACTAATTCTCACAGGATTAATGAATAAAGGGAAATTGCATGAAAAATAGTAAATCTAAAGGAGTCTAATGCAATAAGGAGATCAGAGGGAACCCTTAACATGAGTCCAATTAAGAATATACGGTTTACAGCAACCTTTTCAAATTCACCATTATAATTACAGAGCACAGCTTAAACAACTCTCAGATTTGTAGTCTTGAATACAACTCTCCTTTGAATTACAGGAGTATCTCACAGCTCTCAATTGCAAGTAAAAGTTAGGCTATTACAGGGATTTCAGATAAACTATCTGGTTTGGAAATGGGGGAATAGGAATGAAACTCAAAATCTGGATGCCCAAATTGGGCAAATGGTTCGTCTTTTTATAGTTTTCCCTAAGTCCAGCTCAGATGTGTATCAACCAATCAGAAGTGCTCAGATCTGTGTCGATCAATGGTAGTCGAGCACAAGGATCCAGATCTATTCTGGCCAATCAGAATTGCTCGATCTGGTTCAGCCAATCAGGTGACAAAAGCATCAATTTTGTTATGCATTTTGAAAGTTTGTTAGAGTTTCTAGAAGTTCCCGCCAAGTTATTTCATCTCTGGGTGCTCACATGGGATGGAATATGCCTTCATTTCATGCTTAGAATCCTCTGGAATGTCCCTAGGTTTTTAAATGCATTGGGACGCGTGAAAAAGATTACTGAATTGCCCTTGCAAAAGCTGGGAATCTCCAGAATACCTTTTCGCATAGTTTAGGGGGCTTTTCGCAAGGTGTTGTAACTCCTGAAGCTCTTTTCGCAATGTTCTGGTTCTGTTCGAATAGAGTTTTTTTCTTTTCGAAAAGGTCAATCATCTCTTCGAAGAGTTCAAGTGCTCTTCGAAAGCTAAGCCTGAAGTTTTTAGTTCTTTTCGCAGAGTTCAGGTTCTTTGCGAACAGTTCAGGTTCTTTGCGAAAAGTACTCTGTAGTGCATTTTTCTGTTCGAATTGCTCCATACTTCTTTTCTGGGTTGAGACCAGGTCTTTGCCTCTTCAGTTCAGACCTTTTAACAGCTAATGAGGTTGTCCCTTCTCTTTCTTCCTTTGGATCGACATGGATTATCATCTTTTTGGCACTTTTAAGCTGCTTTTATTGTTAAGCCTGTCTTTATTGTTAGCTGAAACACAAGCACTTAGAACACTTATTTAGTTCTCTCAAAGGTCTATCAAGACTCAGGTTAAGGGGTGAAAAATGGTATTTTCCAGTTCTCAACATAAACTAATTGGAAATGTTATAGATTCATGAGAAGTTTGTGATGATTAAATGTTTGTGCATACCATGTATCTAAATTTCTCACATTTGTATTGATTCAAAGGTGAACAGATGCTCTGTTTCTTAACAGCTAACTTGATGATCTTGCACTTTTGCTAACTGTTTCATTGAGAAGTTTGTTAGTATCTTCACTAAAAACCCTCAGGAGACTTCACTCCTCCACTAAGGATCACCTAGGGGTTTAAAAGGCTTAGTACATATGCCAAATGTATTCGTTCTCCCTACGAAAGTGGCATTTAAATTTTTAGAGTAATTATTTAAAATTTTTCTTTGCTCAGGGACTAGCAAAGATTTGGTTTGGGGGTGTATTATTCACTGAAAAGTACCACTTTTTACCTCTTAACCTAGCCTTTGCTAGACCTTGAAGCTCACTAATAATCATGTTTTAAGTTTGTTTTATAGTTAGCAATAATCAGTACTGCTTAATACAAAGTCCATGCTTAATGGTCCAAAGAAAAGAGGGAGTACATGTAAAGATGACAACCGAGCCAAAGTCTAATGGAACACCTTGGTACTGCTCACCATGGTGATTCAATTGCTGGTCATCATTGACCAAAAGCCTAGCAGATGGAAGAAGTTATCTAAGAATGGTGGAAGCTACAATAGTGGCAAATGCAATGCATCAGAGTGACAAAAGAATCATCTCGCAGAGTTGAGGATCCCCCTTGCGAATCTAAAGATGAAGTGAAAGTTGCCCTCACGTAGATCGGCCATGTAGTCAAGAGGAGAACAGAAAAGATATCGCGAAGATCTCGTGATTTAAAACTCTCAAAATTTGTCCTTGCGAAGATCGAGCCCAAAGCAGCTGCGCACTGAACATAGTGAGTTCATATGCACAAAGAGCAATATATCACCTCGCGGAGTTCTCGCGTAACCAAAGAAGAGAGAGACGCCTAGAATTTCTCTCGCGCAGCTCTCACGCACCCTGAGCCTAATCAGTTACTAAGCAAGCACAGGCGCCTTACTGCGCGAGCACTCAACGAGGGAGAGAGCTTCTGAAGCTCTATCTATGTGAAGAGTCCTAACTCTCCAGATCATCTCTGCGACAGTAAGGCAGCACAAAGGAACTGTGCGATAAACTGAAGATTAACTGCGTGAGTAAGCACTTCTCACCAGCAAAAGGCAACTCTGTGATGGCTTTGAAGCTGTGCGAATGAACTACTGCAGATGTCAGCCCCTCGAAGCTCGAGTTCTCCACTTCTCAATTTTAACTGAAGGACTTTTTGGAAATTTCTCAAGGCTAGGGCACACTTCTCAAGGCATGGATTTTGAGGTGCATATCTCTAGGCATCCAAGGGTTAAAACAGTGTCACGTCTGTTAAAAAAATTAGGGTTAATCTCTTCAGAGCCAAAGCCTTATGGACAGACTATATAAGTTGTACTTAAAGTTTATTATTTTCATCTTTCCTTCATCCTCTGTTGGCGGATAACTCCAGTAGGCTAGGGTTAGGGTTTGATCATCTCTTTTTCTTATTTTTCTTCTCTCTTAGCCCAACACTTACTGGCTAACCCCCTTGTAAGCAGTTAGGTTTGGTTTCATTGTAGTTTGTAATAGGTTTTTGTTATACATTGGGATTCGGATGAGCAGTTGTGTACAAGCTGCAGCCTGGAGACAGTTCATTGTAAGTTTTGTGTTCATCAATGGATTGTTGTTTTAATGCCTAATTGAATCTAAAGATCTTATGATTTCTTTAGATGTCTATAGGATCCATGTATTTGGGACTAGCCCATTCAGTTTCTAGTAGATCTATTGTCTACCATCTGATTTCCCTTGGTTTGATAGCCCCATGGAAGTAATGCTAGATCTGTAGTGAGATCCAAGAAGCTCGAAGGCCTATGGACCATGGTGGTTGTAGCAGTTTTCATGTTCTTTCTTAGGCTTCTGTGGTATGGACAAACCAATGGGATACCCTGTGACCATTCAAGTGGGCAGTGTATATCCCTAAGGTTGTGTCCATTCATATGTTTGAGAAGGATTCTTCTCCCCTGCACATGAGCTTCTAAAGCCTTGTGAGGAGGTTTGTACAGGAACTGGCTCCCCTCTGTTTTACCTAGCCGACATCAGATGTTAGATCGGATCTCTTTGTAGTAATTATAGCTTGAGGCTGAGTCATTACAGGCCATTTGTAGCAATGACCAACTGAATCTAAAGCCTTATTCAACCTGTTGCATGGTTCTTTTTGTGGGCACTAGTGAGCAGCAGCTGGCCTTAGCAAAGCACTTAGGATCTTATGGGTTGGAATACCTATGGATGTTAGTCAGGTCTATGTGCAGATCTGGGGAGCTTGTAGCACTGGCATTATATAGTGCTGCAATAGTATTAATGGCTGGATCTGGCCCAGTGGCTGGGGGAATGATTCGTCCACTCCCCTGGGTTAGATTGGTAATGTCTGTTTTAACCAATGGGAGTTGACAAACTCTATCAGATACCTTGTGACCATTAGAGTGGACAGAGTATAGCCCTAAGAGCGCCCCAAATGGCATGGGTTAAACCGGATGTTTTTACCTTGTTGAGGCTTTTAATAGTTTCTCAGCAAGGAATACTGCAAGGAAAGACTAAATTTGAGTTACATCACTGCTTTAACTCTAGCTTGACCTGCTTACTTCTCATAATTTTTTTATTTTATTTTGGCACACACTACCACCATCTTCCTCTTAACCCTTTCTTTAGGATAGGGCTATATTTTATTTCTCTATTTTTAGGATTAATTTAGTGTAGTAGTGACCCAGCTCCCTTTCTTTAGGATTGTCAAATCTGTAGCTAGATCTGGAGGTCTAATATTACAGCCCATTTTGGGTTCTAGATTAATTTCTCTGTGGGACAAACTCTTACTTATTAAAACTTGCTACAATGGACCCTGTATCTTGCAGGACTGTGTGTTTTAGACTTGCTGTAATGACCCATCTCCACATCTCCACTCTGGATTTATTCTCTTCGCTGTTCTTAATAAAATAGTAGTAGTCTGAAATCCGACCAACAAGGAGCTGCTAGCTCAAGCAGCCCCCACAATTTAGGAAGTAGCTGCTGCTTTTGTGGCCACCTCTACAGCAACCCTCACCTCTGCAGCCATTCCTTCAGCCTCTGCTGTCGCTGCCTCTGTTGTTGCCACCTCCCAAGCAGCAACCTATGCTATGCCAGCCAACCCTACCATAACCACTTCCATTCCCATGCCAACCACCACTGCAGCCTCAGCATGCCCAACATATATACCTACTACCATCACACCCATCTCACAACTCCCCATCTCTACCACACCCACTACCATCAGCCCTATGTCAGCCAACACTACCTTACCTACCACCTCAGCCATAACTACATCTCCTACACCCATCATACATACTAAGACCATTCCTTTATCCTTACCTATATTTGTACCCTTAACTACGTACCCAGCTCACCCTAGCCCACCTGTGAACACTATATATAGAAAAGGAAAAAATTCCAAAGCCCACACAGTGCCCCAACCCACCTACATTTCTCAAACTATCCCTACCCCAGAAACCACAGCCACACCGGACCCGACCCTTGAAATCCCTCACATCTCTCCAACTACCTCACATCAGCCCACTACACCCATTGAACCTAATACCTTTGAACCCTTGGGTCATTCCATTCCTTTTTCCCCTTCCCATGACCCCTTTGCATCTGAGGGGTACTCAGCTATGATGTCCTCTATCATGGAGAAATCTATTATGAGTTCACCCCTCTCCCAGACTCACCTTACCTCCCCATTTTACCCTTCTTCCAGATTCCCCACAACCAACAAGCTTTCACCATGCATCCACCTCCCCATTTCAACCAATCCCAACCATCCAAACCACAGCAACTAGCACACCTGACCCCTTACCTCAAATACTTAACCGACTACTCTCCCTTCAATCCCAAATGTTGGACAACACCCAAACCTAAACATCCATAGAGGCCACCCTCCAAGCCATGAACTCCACCCTCCAAAACCAGGCCTCTATTCCTAGCAATTTAGCAGCCATCCACTCAACCTTATCCAACTTAACCCAACCATCAAAACAGCCACCTATCCCTACACCCTCCCACTTACCTACTCTACCCCCTCCTCCCCAACCCTTAACCTTGGCTGTAACCACACCTGCGGTATACCCATTGAACCTATCCCAGAAATCCCTCCTACTAACTTTACCAATGTCTACACACAAACAGACCCTGAACCTGAACCACAACCCAAACCTGAAACCCCACCTGTAGTAGTAACATCTGATGCTGCCATAGATGTGGACAACTTAATCCTCACCTCCTCAATTCCAACCCAAACTGACCCTGAGGTAATAGACCCAATTGAGCCTGAGCTTGAAGTCCATTACCCTCAATCTCCACCCCACCCATGCCATCATCCATCCCCTCTCTATTGCTAGCTAGCCCTTCTTCTAGTACTAAGTAGCCCATATTTCCTGCCTCTTCTTTTTACATACCTCCATACTTAACCCTCCTACATGCCATGCAAAATAACCCATACCTTAAAAAGGATGTCATTAGAGGCATGGCAAACCTCAGAACCTTAATTAGGATGCCTTATGATGCAATGATACATCAAATTGAGCTAGATTCCAAAGTTCAGATGCTGAGAATATCAAAGGGCTTGAAACAAATGTTGAGGCTATTTGAAGCTCAACAACATACTGCAGCAACAGAGAAAATGAGAGCAGATAGACTCGAGAAAAGATTAGTGGCCTCCAAAGAGATCACAAAGGCCACCAGAGAGTTGTATGAAAGTAGAGTTCAACTTGCTGAAAAGAAGGCAGAAATACTCGAAAGGAGAGCTGCTGAAATGGCTGCCAAAGAGCATGCACATGCAGCTGAGACTACCCCTCTTGCCACTACCCCTCCAGCCAGTTCACCACCTAAGAAATCAAAAGGAAAAGGAGTCCAAGTCAAGGCAGAAGCAGCAGAAGATTAAGATGATTAGATTTGTACATGTAGTTAGTTAGGATGTTTGTAATATCTTTTTGCAGTTATTTTCCCTTGCATTGTACATATTTCTGTGTTATAAATGAAAATTTCTCTTTGGTAGCTTTGATGTGAAGTTTGTTTGGTCTCCTTATTTTCTGCTATTTATGTTTGCTTGTTTGTTTTAATGGTTTGTGTGTGTTTTGTTTATTGATGTTACATGCTTTGTTTTATGTACTTTAATTTTCCCCAAATACCTTGCTGCACTAGCACTTTATCTTTGAATCAGTGAGGACACTGCTTTTCATAGGTTTGGGAGTGTGGCAAGGTTTGCCAATGATGTAGTTAACCTAAGTGCAGAAGAATCAAGGAAGTAATTTAGGAATCGAGCTAAGTTCACCTAAGAAATTTTTAAAATGAGGAAATGTAAAAATTTTACAGACCCTTAGGCATTAAAAACTTTTAAATTTTAATATTTCCATGAGGTGAACATAAACAAAACTCACTTGTGTCAGTACTTAGTGAACCATTGAAGAGAGAAAAACCTAAGGACTTGCCTAAGAGTTCAATGGAAGATCATACCTAGTGAGATTTGGGCCTACAAAAATTTTTCTCTTTGAGGAGTGTCTTAGGCAATTCTTTTGCTCTAAGGATTGGCTGAATCATTGTCCTCACTAGAAGTTAGGCATCTCCAAGTTGAGGTAGCTAACAGTACCCGTGACATTTAGGAAAGGATCAAGGCCTTCTCTTAGACAGTTTGAGCTTTAACACTATCCTTATGCATACACCTTTTGAGCCTTAATTTTTAATTTTCTTTAAAATACACCTAAGTATTTATACCTAAGCCTGTGGACCTGATTCAAACCGACCCCCACTCTGAGAATTCAGAAGGTAAAGGAGAAGGAGTTGATGATGGACATGCTAGGGTCAACATTGGGTGAATGAAAAAGAAACATAAAAGGAGGATAGCAATGTAGCAGTTGGGGAGAGGGAGGCATTTCACAAAAATACAAACAAAAAGAAAAGAAAAATGTATAAAAAAGAATAAAATATAATGAAAAGGAAGGGAGAGGAGTCAAGAGGAAATTTCATTGGAAAAATTAAAAATAAGAGAAGCTGGCCACTTCAAGTCTGAAAAATGTTAAAGAAGATGAAATGTGCTGAACTAAAGAAGGTGATGTTATGAATCACCTCCTTCACCTGCTGATTTCTCAATTTTACATCCTTTTCACCCTTCCATTCTTTATAACCTACACCCATAAGCCACATTACAACCCAGTCTAAGACCTTGTGATCCTAAGTTGAATGAGCTGTATGTGGAGATGTGGAGTTGTCCAATCTGTGGTGAGAAATAGCCAATGATGCCAGAATTTAGGAGCTTTGCCTATGCTCATGCTTGCAAACCCATTTGGGGACTGTAACTGCTCTTGAGTTTGTGAGAAAATGAAAACCCTCAAAGTTATTTGTGAGAGACTGCCCTGGTAAGCATAGGGTCTGACATTGAATGTATTGGGCATTGCCTAAACCTAATTTTTGAATTAATAGTGAGCTCAGTACTAACATAAACTTGTTGTTTCTCTTATTGTAAGCTGATTGGAAATAGTATGCATATATGTAAGAGTTTTCAATGAGTTAATGGTCTGTGCATATCATTTATTTAAATTCCTCACATTTTGAAAAGAATCAAAGGTGGACTGATGCTCTGATTTTTGAATACTGATTTGGTAATGTTGCACTTTTGGTAACTGTTTCATTGAGAAGTTTGTGGGTACCTTCACTGAAAACCCTCAGGAGACTTCACTCCTCCACTAGGGATCACCTAGGGGTTTAAAAGGCTTGATGCATAAGCTAAATGCATTTGTACTTCCTATAAAAGTGGCCTTTACATTCATAGAATAGTTGTTTTAATTTTTCCTTTGCTCAGGGACTAGCAAAGATTAGGTTCGGGGTGTGTTATTCACTGAAAAGTACCACTTTTCACCTCTTAACCTCGCCTTTGCTACACCTTATAGCTGTCTAATAATCCTTTGTTTAGTGTGTTTTATAGTTAGTAATAAATTGTGCAGCTCAACACAAAGTCTATGCCTTTGGTGCCAAGAAGAGAGAGAATCTAAGCAAGAGATGATAGCTGAGCCAAAGACTGATGGAACACCATGATGGTACATACCATGGTGACTAGTTTGCATGTCAAAGTGGACCCAAGAAGGCCAGCAGATGTGAGAAATTTGGATGTAAGTGGAGGGAGTTGTAACAACAGCAACTGCAGTGCATAAGAGGAGAAAATGTGTTATCTCGCACAGTAGAAGTGCTGCCTCGCGCTGTTGAAGTCCGTAGCAGAGTTATCTCGCGCAGCTAATATATGCAACACAAGAGAACTCGCGATGCAGTCGCACACTTTAGCTGCAACCAACACTCAAAGACCTCGCGAAGCTCTCACACACTGAGCCTTCAGAAATCCAGCTTGCGAAGCTCTCGCAAGGAACAAGTTTCATGTCAGCCGCATGCACTATCTCTTGAAGCTAATCTGTACAAAGAACAATAACAAACTCGCGAAGTCCTCACTTGGTTCAAGAGGAGAGAGAGCTCCAGAAATATCCTCACGCAGTTCTCGCTCATTTAATAGCTCAACCCTCTACTGAGCGAGCTTTGTTATTCCTTCAACAAGAAGCCGAGAGAGATGTAAAGGCATCCATGCGACACCCTTGCGAGAGAAAACTCTGAAGCTCTGTCGCGCGAGCAAGCCAAGCACTGCAAATTCTTCTGTGCGAGTGCATTCAAAACCAAAGCAGTTGCGCGACAATACAAAGTCCACCTATACGAGTGAACAACTTTCCAAGTCAAATGCTACCTTGTAAGCACTCTGCCAACCACGCAAATGGATTAATGCACTAAGGCCAGCCCCGCAAAGCTCGAGCTCTCCACTTCTCACTCTCTACCCAGGGACCTTTTAGGGATTTCCTTAGGTCCAGGGCATACATGTCGAGGCCTTGATCTTGAGGCACATATCCCAAGGCATCCAAGGTTGTAACAGTACCACATCTGCCCTAGGAAATTAGGGTTAATCTTCTATTGGCTACGACATTAGGACTAAGTATTTAAGCTGTACATTTTAACTTAGAATTTATCATCCCTCCTTCAACCTCTGTCAGCTTTGAGCTCGAGAAGACTAGGGTTAGGGTTTGATCACCTCTTTTTCCTCTTTTTCTTCTTTCTTAGCCTAGCACTTGCTGACAACATCCTCTATAAGCAATTAGGCCTAGTTTTATTAGTTTTGTAATGGGTCTTGTAACCTTTGGGATTTTGTGAAGAGTTATTGTGCACAAGGCTGCTACCTTGAGAAATCTCATTGTAAGTATTTTTTATCAATAAAATTTATACTTTAATTGTTCATTCAATCTGTTATTTTTCTATTTGCCCATAGTCTTGTTCAGGCTAAGCATGCATTTAGGATTTGAGCTTAATTGAAAGGGCCATGGAAGCTTGAGCTTGTAGCCCTGGGACGATTGTGGTAACAGCAATTTACATATTTTTTCTCAGACCTATGTGGTGTGTATAACCTCTGTGAATAGCCTGTGACCATTTAAGTGGACAGACTATAGCCCTAGGGTGATTCCAAGCCACAGATCTGAGAAGGATTCTTCTCCTCTACACTTGAGCTTGTAGCCTTGTGAGAGGTAATTGCAGGAACAAGCTCCCCTCTGTTTTACTTGACCAATATCAGATGTTAGATCTGATTTCTTTGCAGTGATTGCAGACTTGTGAGCTGAGTCATTACAGGTCCTTTGAAGCAATGACCAGCTGTATTTAAGTCCCCAAATATCCCTTGAACAACTGTGGTCTTCACTATTTTTTCAAGAACTATTTGCTCCCATGCATGCTTGAGCTTGTAGCCTGGCATACGTGGTGTCTGCAATAGTTTTACTATTCTGATTTGATTCATTGGGTGGAGGACATCTATTGGATAGTCTGTGACCATTTAAGTGGACAGGTTATAGCCTTAAGATCAGTCTACTCCTTTGGATTAGATTGGTTTTCTAACTTAGTCCATGTGATTTGATCCTCTCTATTGGATAGTCTGTGACCATTGAAGTGAACAGGTTATAGCCTTAAGAGACCAGCTCAAACTATAAGGGTTGAGTTGGATACATCTTCCTTGTAGATGGGCTTGTAGCCATCTGAGGGATTACTGCAGAGACAGACCTAAGTATGAGTTACATAGCTGATGTTACCCTAGCTTAGCTGCTTACTTCCTATCATTTTATCTTTATTTTAATACACACCATCACCACCTTCTTCATAACCCTTTCTCTAGGATAGGACTGCACTTTATTTCTCTTCTTTTAGTGTTAATTTAGTGTAGTTGTGACACCCAACTCCTTTCTTTAGGATTGTTAGATTTGTAGCCAGATCTGGAGGCCTACTATTATAGCCCATTTTGGGTTCTAGATCAATTTCTCTGTGAGACAAACTTACTTAAAACTTGCTACAATAGCCCTGTATCTTGCAGGCTAAGTGTGTTTCAGATTTGCTATTTTAACCAATTTTTATTCTTTCCCTTTTTTATTATATTTCTTCCACTGTTTTCTCACCAATAACAAGACAACACTCTGCATAACCAACAGCTACCTAGCGTGCATATCCTCAAAAAGACCTCGCGCTGTCTGAAGATCCGAAGACCAACAACGACAGCCCAACGCCATCCTCCACACATGCATCCGCGAAAACATGAACGTAATCTCCATCGTAACCCATGGATGAAGAAAGGCAAAGTGATCATACACCCAAAACTAGAGAGCAAAAAAAAAAAGAAGAAATGGTGAATAGCTGCTATGACCAAAAGAGCAAAAAAAGAAAAAAGCAAAAAGCAAAAATAGGGAAAACCGAAGACACTATGACACCAATTAACACCAACTTAACTAGAGGAAGGGAAGGAAACCTCTGATCGTCGCAACACCTCACCCTCGATGATAAAGCTACTCATAATGTGCCAATGGGGTCGCACCCCAAGCATAGATAGGGACCCAATCCAAGTCCCCGAGAAGCATAAAAAACAATTCGGTGATGCATCCCCGAGTCGAAGAAGAGAAAAGTACTACACCGAAGAAATGCATCAAGAATGCAAGAAGCACCCTATCTTTAGCCAACCCCGGCTCAACCATGGGCTCTAGACCAGCCATCACCACGCAATGGGCCTTGAAAGATGCCCTCAACTCCGAATGACGCCTCGGAGGGACAAAGCCACTAGCAAATGTGTTAAAGAACCAAGTGACTCGAACTACCCCTGGCCCCGATCAACTAGATCTACACGAGACACCCAAAATCTCCTTGCACACCCCCAGATAATCTCCCACCATCCACCACGTAAGCGGCTCACCCCCGAAACGAAGACCAGTAATGCGAACCCAGTCCTCTGGAGTTGATAGCAACATACCAACCGAAAAGAGAAGCGCCTGATGCTTCTCCCTCCAGAATCGTCGTATCAGAAAAGGTCGACCTGAAAAGGTTCCAACTCCAAGATCAGCCCAAATCTAAAAGACACTAATCATGCCCACTGAAACTCCGGCAAGGGACAATACCAAGTATGAGATCAGTCCATGCTGAGATGATAGCCAGCTGTGGAGGCTCCTACCGAACAAAAAACAAACAAAATATAATAAGACTGACACACATACCTACAATGAGAGGTAGGTAGATCTACTAAAAGCAAATAAAGTGTATTAAAACACATAGTAACAGTCCTCAACAAGCACACAAAACATGATAAAATAAGAATAATAAAATAGAAATGTGACCTATCATTAAATAAAGTCATGATGCATGAATGGGCACACAATCAATAATCGATGCAGGTTTGACATAAATTAAAAGGGCTTCCAGATCTTGATAAGTCTATGTCACAGCCTAAATGCCTAGAAAAGCGAAGGAACTCTTACTCACGGGTACCTACCTGGCCTCGAGCGAAGAAATCCTCCAGTGGGAAGTGTGTGAGAGTCTAACGCTCCTCATCCTCAGCCCTCTCAGCCTCATCCTTAGCGCCCTCATCCTCAGCTACACCCTGATCAATCTCGGGTACCTCCTCCCTGACCACCACCTAGTCACCCTCTGGTATCTCCTCTCTAACTATCACCCTAACATCCTCCTCCACGATAACAACACTGGTCTAAGCCTCAGAAGACTCACCGATCTCTAATGCCAGCATTTGCTCCATCTCTGATATAGACGACTAAAATCGATCACTGCCCTCGGACTCCATCCTAGAAGAAAGAGCTCAAGAAACTAGAAAGAACGCAAGAAACGGCGCCTAAATTAGATGACTGAATCGTAAGATACCATAAAAACACGAGAATTAGAGCACAAGGAAACAAGGAAACACAGAATCAAAGACAAAAACGGATAGCGCGGGAAGAATGAAGAATTTCGAAGTATATATAGAGAGCGGTCAAATCGCATGCTTGGACTGATGCGCTTAATGAAATTGCGCACCATACTCCCCGCGCATAATCCGAATTATATGCTCCCCTTTAAGCGAGTAAACAGATCATCGCCCGCTCAAAATAACCCGACGCCCAGGTTGCGCGCCACATACCAACTCGTAATTATATCAAGAGCCTACACCATGGCGCGTAAATGCTAAAGGTCACCCGCATAGTGACAAGGTGCCGTTCCAATCCCGCTTCCTAAAACACGCGTGTAATATGTTTATGCGTAAACATATTGATGCTCAATGACCCTTCGAACCCCCAAAATGCGCGCGCTCATGCTGACGCGCAATTTAGTTGTGCGCCCAATGTTAAACGTGCAATTCCCTAGGTGGAACACAAAAATGTGTGCCCAGAACAGCAGACCCAAAGGCTAAAATTAGGAGGTTTCAAATGCCAACTACTGACCCGAACTACACCATTGCTAAGGCAAATTCGAAAACACTCCAAACTTAAAAAACATGCACTCCGAAGACCAAAAAAAAAATGTCCCCAAACATCCCCAAAGCGAATTACTTGCTTAGACCAAACTAAACTAGACCAAAAAAAATATCCCCAACACACCCCAAAACAAACAAAAAATAATAAATAAACCGAATCAAACCAAACTCAAAGAAATATATAAAAAAAAACATCACACTCAAAATAAGTAAGTCACAAAGTAAACCAAACCAAAAATTCACCAAATATAAGCAAACACAAATGAAATTAAAAAAAAGAAAGAAAACATGATCGCTTCATAAATTAAATCATTACAAATCACGCCGAGGGCATACCTTCTGAATACGCAAATTAAAAGAAGAAATTTAAAACCAACACATTCAGGCAGTGCCCGAATCCAAATTTATTCGAGAAATAAGAGATCTCGGAGAAGCCCGGAGAAGGAGCACACCCTGAACGAATTCTAACAATGGCAACCTTTCCTCACCACGAGCCGACAGAAAAGAAAGAGTGGCTCACAGAAAGCAACCTAGGACCTGCGGGACCCACCTTTGGAAGCTCACCTTGGAAAGCATAACAAGGAGAAGCAACTAACACTGAATCCGCAGAGCCTACCAAGGAAAAATAGGAGTCGGTCACGAGAACTCTAACCCTGCCTTATCCTTGGGTTTTCTTTCCTCCACTTTTAACTCCGCCATCTCTTCTCCCAATAGGGTGACACTTCGAGTTGGATTGATAGCACCAACCCTAGCGCCACCCCAAATTCCCAATCCTGTCCATTCCCAACAATTCACTTAAAAATTATAATTCTTCGGATTCAATACCTGGAATACAAAATAAAAAGGAAGAAAAGACATTAAATGAACAAAAATAATACCCTATATCTCATATAAAATAAAAATGCCCCAAACTTTTAATCCTATGCTTGAAATAAAATTCAAAATAAGACCCAAAGCCTTAGGCTTATATTTATAAAACTATACCGCAATGTGACAAGTGTCACATTTTTATAACCCTTTCAACAAACTAAATCTAAACCAAACACATACCCCCTAGAGAAGAACCATAATCCACAATAAGCCTAGATCAACCAACCAAAACACAACACTTACCCCTCCAAAACATAAATCCTCCCAAAATAGATGAACCAATAGGATTGAGGCACCTAACACCCAGCTAGAAACTTTGAGTTAAACCCAAAGTTCACACAATGCCAACTAGTGTCACCCCCAAAAAACCAAACACGAGACTAAAACTAATAAGCCAAACTCCAAACATAGGACTTACACCCTCACCTTGAGCAAAACAAACAAAGACTCACCTTAGGAATCCTAAAAAACAAACTCTGACTCCCCTAGACCACAAAAATAGCTTTAGAATAATTGTCTAGTAAGAAAAAAATGTGTCCCAACAACTTTAACAAATAAAATCTAAACCCATGTAAAATCCTGAGCAAACCAAAGATTAATTCTGAGTCAATTCTGAGAAATAAATGCACCTGGTTTGAGCAGGTTTGGTGTTTTGCATTTTAAGATCTGTGAAACCCCTAGGTTTCTATTGGTAAGCTTCTTTTCAGCTCTTTTCTGTGATTTCCAAGCTTGGCATTTCATCTTTAATTTGTGTGGGTCATTTGAGCATTCAAGAAGTTTCTGTGATAATTGCTATTGAATTCCTGGTGATTGATATTGTGCTGATTAAGTAATGGCTGGTCAGGAGGACACATTAGCTAACCTTTTCAAAGTGCCTTGAATCCACTACCAAAGCCACTAGGAAATCCACCAGGCAAACCATAAAGCCTAAGGAAACCTCACTTGCCAAAAGGAAGCTTGTCATGGAGGAAGTTGAGAAAACTGCCCAATCTAAGAAATCTAAGAAATCTAAGAGGGCCCAAATCAATACAGACATTGTGGAGGAGGCCCCTGAGACACAACCTACCCTTAAACCTGTAATTCCTGAGGCTGAACCTAACCTTGAATTGGTGCCTGAAGCCCCTTCGCTCAGATCCACACCCAATGAATTTGCGGATAAATTAGATCTGATCCCAGAAACCATTGTTGACACCCCCTATTTGTCTAAGGTTGAGGAGTGTCAAGTGTAGACACCCCCATTTTACCTTCTCGGAGTATAAAAACTTGTTTGGTCAATCGTTGACCCTTTTAACCCGCGGTGTGGGACCATGCAATAGTACATGGCTGAACGCAGGCTGAAATAATAGCTTTGTGGCTCAGATCCCAGCGTAGGGAGACTATATACTAAGTAATAGTATATAGCCGAAATGCAGTCTGAAATAATAGTCTTATATTTCATTCTAGAGACCATACCTGAACAACCCTGAATTACGCGCTAGAAACCCAGCGCGCAATTCGATCACGCGCAGAACCACAAGCGCATGATCAGTCCACCTTTTAGACCAAACTTCCTTTCCCAGACCATTTCGAGACTCGATTATGGGCCTAAAATAGGATGCGTGATCGGATTGAGCGCTTCACCACCAACGCGCAATTGGCCTACGCCCGACCTAGTCTTACTATCCTTGACCCCTACGTTTCCTTGATTAAATGCTTAAGGTTAAACGCTTAATCAGGTTGAGCGCGTGATAACATGTGCACAATTAGCCCTAATTTGTTAGGACTAGGAGACTCACTGAGCAAGTCAGCTGGTCACTCACTGAGTCGGTGACCGACTCAAAGCGATTAAGCGTCAGAATCTAGGTGCGTAATTCAATTAAACACCCGTAAGCAGTCACGTAATTGAAGGAAAACCTATAAAAGTTTTTTTCTCGAAGAGAGAAAAAAGGGCTGTAAATTTTGAGAGAGGAGACAGTAAATCTCGAAACCAGAGAACTCCGAGCACAAACCCACAGAACCCAACATGATTTCGAGATTCAAATGCCCGAAATTCTGAGGATTCTCTCCACAGTCCCGGCCCCCCTTAGGTAAGGATTTAATATTTTAGTTTTCGACCGTAGCTTATAATCTCTAGATCTATTAATTTTTAATTTTATTTTTAGTCTAAGGCCATAGCACCCTTTTCGGACTGAATCTTCTATTTCTGGTTCTAATTCCCTGCTTTTAGAA
This sequence comes from Chloranthus sessilifolius, assembly GCA_021018995.1. Classification (NCBI taxonomy): domain Eukaryota; kingdom Viridiplantae; phylum Streptophyta; class Magnoliopsida; order Chloranthales; family Chloranthaceae; genus Chloranthus; species Chloranthus sessilifolius. Next base: position 81,145,950 of record CM037591.1, read on the forward strand.
CCAGTCCTTGATTCGTCGGTTCGATATACCAACCCTTAAGACCGAATTCTACACTAAAATCATGATTTATAGTCCTGTCATTAATTTATGGTTCTAACCCTCAGAGTTCTGAACTAGTCCTTAATCATACGGTCTAATTTTTTTTATTTTGAACCCGAATTCAGTCCTAAAAGTTTTTTAAATTTCAATTTCTTAGTTTAATACCTCCAAAAATCCAAAAATATTAATTTTAGTTTTCATAATTCTAGTTTATAATTCAATTCGCTCCTATTGTTCCGAAACCAACTATGAAAAGCCTTAAAATATTATTTTACCATCCAAAATTCAATTTTTTTCTTTTAAATCTCAGCCACCCGATTTGCCCCAGGGAGCTTACGAAGGGTACTCGGGAACGAGGCCAATCCTCCTTAGCATAGCGGGCCCAAACCCCTTTTTTTTAGAGTTTTTTTCACAATTAATAAATTGCTTTAATTAGTTTATATCTAGACATAATTGATTATTCGCATCAATTAGGCCTTGATATAATTATTAATGTTAAATCAAAATTTCCTTTCCATTGGCTTAGTTAATTGATTATTCAAAATCCGAATTCTAGGAAATTTAGTTTATTCATGATTACTTATATTTTGCCCTCATAAATCCGGCAATAATTAGAATCGTAGAAAAATCAGTCTTTTTATTTCTGTTGATATTAGAATAGAAAATTAAATCTACTGTTTTAATTAGGCCCATAGAAAAAAATCAGTTTTTTTTATTTTAATTAGAATCATAGTAGAATTACTACAATTGCTTTAATTAGAATACCAGTACAATTAGCATGCTTAATTTTAATTAGAATATTAGTGGAACTGATACATATGCAATCCTAGTACCAATAGGAGATTGAAATCGATTGGACTTTTAGTAATACCAGAACCTTGATGCTCACTGGACTCTTGACAGCATCAGACAACTAATATAACTCACCTTAATAAGCCCACACAATCAAAGCAGAATAATAACAGAATTGGGAAATCTAAACTGACCGGAATTCTAATTATAAAGGGAAATAAGAGGAGAATTAAACTAACTATACTAAAAAAAAGCACTGTTGCTGACGTTCGCAGGCGGACAATTCAGTATAAAGGTAACCTACACTCGCTTCACAGCATGATCACTGACGTGTTGCAGTGTCGTTAAATATCTGCAGCTGGCGATCACAATCAAACTAGGAACCTTCCTAGAAAAATCCCCCTTATTTATTTATTTTTGTCATTCGAAACACCGCATCGCTGGAGTCAACCTTGACAGAATTGGAGCCACTAATTCAGTGGGAGCCGAGAGGAGCCTAAAAAAAGCGTGCACCAACAGATTGGCGATCGCAATGGGACACTTTCACAAACTTTTTCATAGATAGTTAGCTTTATTTTGTTTCCTTATTTCATTTCCCATCATGTCATTTAGATTCCTTTTTAGCTATATGAGTCTTCATCAATGACTTGAGATGTCTGGCATATGCAGAGTAAGTTTAGGAGACCCTCCACTGTGGGGACTTCATGACAACCCCGCATATGAGGAAGAACCGCCTTATACCTTTAGCACACGGCAACCCGAAGTTAACATGGCTGGTGAACAAGAGAACCCCTTCTCTACACCGCACGCCGGTAATAGTCATAACGATAGAAATAATAGCTCTGGATAAAACCTCACCACTCAACAAATCGTAGAACTTAGCATCCAAAGAATACAAAGAGGAGGCGATGACTCCGAAGATTTGCTTTGAGGATTGGCTGCTACATACGAAACCTTTAGGGGAGAACACAATTTGGAAGAGCAAGAGCGACAAGAAAGACCACTGCCTACCCCGAGTACGGTGTCAGCTCACGCCGCGTCATTGAGGCGACATGCTCACAGATTCTTTAACGACGACGCACTGGATAGGGCTAGCTTGCAGCTCGTGCCAAAGGACAATACCATCAATATCGAAGATCTCCCTAAAATGCTTGACGAGTACATGGCCAAGAGGGAGCTCCCTAGACATTCATTCGGGTTCGATAAATTTTGCAAGGATGCTAAATTTAACTTGCCTATAGGATTCAAACTGCCAAAATTTACCAAATATAATGACATGGGTCTGAACCATCACTTGGCAATCTTTTACAATGACTGTCGGCCCATACACGACAACCAAGGACTTCTCATTCACTACTTTCAACATTCATTAGAATGGAAAGCTTTAGACTAGTTCGCGGGACTCCTGCTCTATAAGATCGAAACCTTTGACGATTTAGTCGGTTAGTTCTTAGACCAATACAAACACTTGATCCAAGAGATAGTCAACCTCAATGACCTGATGGCCACCAAGCAAGGACCTGATGAAGAGTTTGTTGACTTTGTCGCTCAATGGAGAAAACTTGCTGCGAGGACCGGCACTGCAAGGAAAGAAAAGGAGTCGGTCGACATTATCATTGGCAATACTAGGAATCCGTTAAAGAGCGTGCTCATCATAAGTGATTGCCCTAACTTCACTGCACTTTATTCCCAGGCATCCCGACTAGCACGACACATTAAAGGTGGAGACCTTGCCCTATCTATCATTACATCCAAAATAGGCTCCTCTAGCAAATCCAAGTTGAAAAATAATAAGAAAGCCTTAGGGATTAAACAGGTCAACACCGTTGTCAACCAAGGACAAAGTTCTAATAACGGTGGCTTCCAACAGCGCAACTTTGGACAAAATCAAAATCAACAATGGTATACCAATCAGAATCAGGGCACTAATCAATCTAGATTCGCAAACCAGAACCAAGGCCAAAACCAGGGTCAAGGTTAATACCAAAATAGAAATCAATACCCTAACACCTATCAGAACCAAAATGCAACACAGAACCGACAGGCCCACACGTCGAATTATAATAATGTCCCCCCACCGCAAAGCTTCACTCCAACTAGAGGCCCCTACAAACCAAGGTGAGAACATTATCGCCCTCTGCCAGATACAATCTCCAATATCTTTCGATTTCTTAACACCTAGAACCTCCTTCGATTCCCACCAGAAAAACCTTGCCCATGGCCTGCAAATCTAGACTATAGTAAATACTATGCATTCCATCGATATGTTGGACACATCTTAGAGGACTGTTGGGTCCTCCGAGACGTGATCTATGACATGAGTGATCGGAACCAAATTGATTGGGAAGCGTTGAGGAATCCTAACCCTAGCGACAACCAAACCTAACAAAACTTAGGGATCATAAACAACCCCATGCCTAATCACAACCAGGGGCACCGGCTCATGTCACAACTGTGGATCTCTCCAGTCAACCCTCGTTCCAACCCTCTACTTTAATCACTCACATCCAACCCTCCGACATTTCTGCTACCCCTGTGAAGGTCTTTTTACCCCCACATCCCTCGACCTTGATCACTCACATCGCTCCACCAAACCCGCCACCTTATCCAAAATTCACCCAGATACGAGTCCACCCGTTTAGGGTCAGGATACCATTTCTCCATCACCCCCCACCAAAACTTTCGACCCCTCCAAATCCTGAACGTACACCCTCACCACCTCCCTCGTCTAATTCTGAACCCGAGTTTAGAGATCACGTTCTTCAAACCGCGGCCCAAGTCGCCGCGTGGATAGAAAGTGTCACTTGGAAGACCCCAAACCCAAAAAATGAAACGAAGACTAAGTGCTCACTAAACATAAAGGAAGGCGAGCGAGAAAAACTCTCCGACCCTCATGAGGCCCTAGTCTCAGCTTTCTTAGAAGAAGAGGATTACATGCAGTACCTCCCACCTTGGAACAGTGCCATGCAGGCCCACGCTCCAACCTCTAATTTTACTCACTTTGCAAATGCATCGACGTCAAGCCACGCTAGGTTCAGTCAATAGCCGACTTGCTCAATTCTCAAATCCGGAACCAATTACCCAGCTCCTCCTTTCCCTCGAAACAAGGATTTCACAAACGCACCATGACTAGATGGGAGCGCAAGAGAAAGAGAGGTTCACTTGCCGCCCCCACCTCACATCATTCCTCCTCCAATCCTCACACCTCAATCACTTCAACCACCTGCACCTAAGGCTCATCGGTCAGACAAAGAGATTACACTTGAGCAAAGGCAAGAATACAACCTGCTACGGCACCTTCAAAAGATCCTAGCTCAGATATCTATATTAGAGCTCATCAAGAAATCTCCTAATCATCACTGATTGTTGGTAGGCACACTTGAGGACACATAGGTAGACGAGGACATGACCCTAGATGAGCTTCATCAAATTGCCTTGGTCATGGCACAACCTCCAGCACTCACGTTCACCGACGCAGGCATGCCTAAGGAGTCACTCCGTGGGAGTGCCGCTCTTATATATCTCACAGTCATCAGTAGAGGATTCTCTGTACCTCATGCATTAGTGGATATCAGAGCAGGACTCAATATTTGCCCGCTCATGATGTTAAAGATGCTCGAATATACAGAACAAGACGTCAGGCCCTGAGCCTTGTCAGTCATAGCTTATGACGGCTCACGTCATTTTGTTAAAGGGACTATTAAACTCCAGGTTCACCTCGGGCCTATGACAAAGGATGTCACCTTCCATGTTTCTGATTCCGCTAGCACCTACAATCTCATCTTAGGAAGAAAGTGGTTGAAATCAATGAAGGCCATTGCGTCTACGTATCATCAATGCATCAAGTTTCCATGCGAGGACTCCATCGTTCGTATATACGTTGATGCACCTTTCCAGGAGATAGACACTGATTATGCGGTGAGCATACCAACGGCTCATGATTATGTGTTGAATATAGGTCATATTCACAGGACTCGAATCCTGGATGAGACAACCGTAGCAGAAGTCCGTCCCTTACCCATCCTAGTTCTCCCCTGTCGTGTCGACTAGAGTTGATGAGGAGAGAGGTTGGTCCAGACCTTGCCAAGCTTTATGACATCAATCCCACCGCAACAAAGGGATGGGATCTTATGTACCAACTTGGATACATTCCTCACACTGGACTTGGAAAGAATAAGCAAGGCCATGTGGGACCTATCCTCCCAAGGAAAACACGCAAGCATATAGGGCTAGGTTATCAATCGGACGGCTCACAAGCCCACTTGTTCCCTACCTCACCGAAATGGTCTCTATATGATCACTTCGTCTACGGGACCACTGAGAAAGCCAATGCACCTAAGAAGAAGGAGATATCCTTCACTAAATCCCAAGAAGTGAAAATTGAACAAATGGCTAAAGCATTCAGCAATTTGACGAACCTAAAAGACGACATTGATAAACCCCTTGAAGGAGTCAAACCCTTGTTTGATCTCAAAGATCCCATATAGGGGAGGCAGGAAGAACCTCTCGAGCCCAACCCACAAGTAAAAGATTGGGAATCCACTGATGATGAGGACTTCCACGTAGCTAACTTGCAAGGAGATAAAGAACATTTATACTCAATGTGGGAAGAAGATGATGCCTCACAAGCAGAGTTTAACTCATATAGCATCAGCCTCTGCCTTGGCCTTAAAAGATGGGAATGCCCGTAGGACTCACCTTGTATCTCTTACCCATATCAATCCCATTGTGAGGCATACACTTACATATTAGAGCAATTTGCTAGTGAGATTCGATATTCTGCGATGACAGAAGTGAAGGGCTCCGACCCTATAACGATGGAAACAAGCAACAACTCACCGACTTCGCTATCGATGTAAGAAGAAGAGAATTTGGACAGCCAGTTGACTGACCCAGGAGGAAATACCCACATCCCATTCTTAGAGTTTGAAGAGTTTGAACAACACTCCATCCCCAAATGCACCACCACTCCAAATATTTTGGAAATCGCTCGAGGAAGAGTGGCGACCTCCGCCAAGTGATGATGAGGACTACCGAATAGACCTCCCCGCCCTCAAATTAGCAGAACAAGCTAACCTAGGACTCCAAGCCTTATTAGATCAAGAAAGTGAATTCGATATTATCGTCAATTCTAAATTTGAAGGATGGGAATGCCTTTGGGAATCTCCTTGTATGTCTTACCATTACCTGCCTCATTGTCAAGAATGCGTACTCATCTCGACGTATTATGAAGATCAAGAGAAAGGGCTCCCTCCCCCTGGGGATCCTTTAACAGACTCCCCTTCGAGAGAAGAGCAACCATATCATATCTTTGAGGATGATAGTTCAATCGATTATGATCTTTAGAGATTCTTTGAGGAAGAGGCAATCTATGTGATAGAGGGAATCCAAACTACGATACCCCTGTCACCCACATCATTTATTCAGAAGATCTCATTAGATGAGGACTCCAAAAAAATAATGCCAATTTCAGAACAAGTCCATGCCTCTCGAAAATTCACTCGAACGGCTCCAGCGGCCGTCTCGCTCCCTCAATTAGAGAAAGCAGCTCTCCCGGCGCCTCTTGAGGTGACCGACCCTGTACCATATCTACTATTAAAAATCAAAAAATAGAAAAAGTAGAAAACCCTAAAAAATTAAAAATACAAAACCCAAAAAATTCAAAAAACCTCAAAAAAGAAAGGCAACCCTTCGTCCCGACTGCATCATCCGATCAACAAGGAGACTTTCCTCCTGAGACTACTATCCTATATTCTACACTAGGACATAAAGCATCCTGACTAAACAACAAGCCGGTAAGCATACCTGACGAGATACTTCATGACTTTGAGAGAAGAATCAATAGCCTTAACCTTCACCTTACCAAAGATCTCTCGATCATAAATTGCGTCAATGAAGGGTTACTTCTCGCAAAATCGAATCTCCAGTTAGTAATTTCGCAATATACGAGCTTACTAATGACGAGGAAGGAACACCAACCGCCAAGGGGGCGCTAGACCTCCAACGGGTTATCAAGCGTTTCGACGAGCAAACTCAAGCTGCCATAGAATCGGCAGAAGAAATCAACTTTGGCACCGAAGAGAAACCTAAGAAATTGCTAGTTAGCGCAACGCTTGACTCTAAAGAAGGCCAACATATCGTGCAAGTCTTCCAATAACACCTTGACTCTTTTGCATGGTCTTATGAAGATATTCCTGGTTTAGACCCCATCCTGGTAGAACACCGGCTCATCTTGGAACCCGATGCGAAACCCGTAAAGCAAAAACTTCGTAGTATGAACCCACAAACAGCTCTGTAGGTCAAAGAGGAAGTCGACAAGTTACACAAAGCTAAATTTATCCGTGTCGTCCTTTACCCTAAATGGGTCACCAACATAGTACCTGTCACTAAGAAGGATGGTAGAGTATGGGTTTGCATTGATTTTCGAAACCTCAACCAGGCATGCCCAAAAGACGACTTCCCACTTCCACACATTGACACTCTAGTTGACAACACTGCTGGGCATGAGATGTTATCCTTTATGGATGATTTCTCAGGATACAATAAAATCAAATTAGCTGAGTCCGACCAAGAGAAGACTTCTTTCACCACACCTTGGGAAACTTACTGTTATGTCATCATACCTTTTGGACTCAAGAACGCAAGAGCCACGTATCAACGCGCCATGATGGTCATTTTTTAGGACATGATGCATAAATGCATAGAAGTCTATGTCGATGACATATTAGTGAAGTCCCAAACGAGGGCAGGACATGTTGAAGCACTCCGACTGGTACTATAAAGAGCTAAGAAATATCAGATGAAAATAAACCCAAAGAAATGTGTCTTCGGAGTCACTTCCAGAAAGTTACTCGGCTTTATAGTTAACAAGCAGGGGATTGAAGTCGACCCTCCTAAAGTTAGAGCCATCCTTGAGATGCCACCTCCCCGTGATATCAAAGAATTATGAGGCCTGATAGGAAGATTGCAATTCATCAAGAGATACATCTCCTAGCATTCAGATAGATGCGATCCTTTCTACAGACTACTTAAAGGAGGAACCGAGTACAAGTTGGATGACCAGTGCCAGCAAGCCTTCGATAACATTAAAAGGTACCTCTTTAACCTGCCAATACTATCGCCCCTAATTCCTGGAAGACGCTTAATCCTTTATCTCTCAGAAAACGATAAAGCAATGGAAGTAATTTTGGGACAATATGAAGAAGATGGCAAGAAAGAGAAGGCTATCTACTACCTTAGTAGGAAGATGGTCGAATATGAACGGAAATACACTCCCATGGAAAAGACCTGCCTCACACTGGTATGGGCTTCGACCAAGTTGCGACACTACTTCGAAGCACATAAGATATTAGTACTAGCCCGAATGGACCCTTTGAAGTATGTATTCGAAAAGCCCGCAACATCAGGAAAGATCGCTCGCTGGCACATGCTATTACAAGAATTCGACATCACTTATGTCACGTAAAAATTGATCAAAGGACAAGCCATCACTGATTATCTCACAGACCACCCACTCTCGAATGATGAACCTATACACGCGGATTTTCTCGATGAAGACCTATTCTCGAGCAGCACTACAATTAGGAGTAAAACAATTGAAAACGATCGGTGATTCTAAGCTAGTAATCTCACAAGTCATAGGAGAATAGAAAACTAAGGAAAGGAGACTAATGGCATATTTGGTAACCGCTCAATATCTAGTAAACAAATTTGAAAGAATCTCTTTTACGCACATCCCTAGATTAGAAAACAAGCTTGCAGACTCCCTAGCTACACTAGCCTCGATCATTCAGATACCCCTTGGACAAAGTATCAAAACCTTAGTCATAGAAAAATTAACAGTACCCACCCACAAGATGGCATGGACCATCAAGAGAGAATTACCAATCCTTCCCATGAGCATGACATCAAAGGAAGCAATTACTCTGGAAAAACACGACAAGTCGGGAGCCGAAGTCGCTATGTTCAGATTTGAAAGATCACCAACCGACAACGGGCAGCCATGGTATTTCGACATTTGGAACTTTCTCAAATATCAGCACATTCCTCCCTATGCTACAAAGATCGAACGGAAGACTATAAGGAACCGATACGCCAGATTCTGCATACTCGGTGAAACACTATACAAAGAAGCCTTCACTAAAGGATTACTGCTATGATGCGTTACAACCGCTGAAGGATAATACATCATCTGAGAAGCACACGCCAGCGCCTGCGGCGCCCACATCGCTAGACAGAGACTCGCCGATCAAATTGCATGACAAGGCTACTTCTGGCTGACAATGACAAGAGATTGCCACCTCTACATCCAATTCTGTAAGCAATGCCAAGACACGCCTCACTCATAAAGCTCCATTAGTTGCATTAAACACTATGACCTCATCGTTCTCGATGTGGGCCTTCGACATCATCGGACCTTTCACAGACACAGTTGGAAACACTCACAAGCACGCGTTTATACTTACAACAACCGAATACTATAGTAAATGGGCAGAAGTCATATGTCAGAATCACAGCTTTCATGCTCATAAGGTTTATCATGCACAATATCATCACTAGGTTTGGAGTGCCCCGGATGTTTCTCACCGACAACGGATTGCAGTTCATTGCAGAGAAGACAAAGAAGTTATGCAAGAAGTTCAGCATCGATCTATGCCACTCCTTACCATTCTACCCTCAAGGAAATGGACAAGTAGAAGCCACCAATAAAATGCTGATTCGAATTCTGAAATGTATAGTAGAAACAAGCAATGGAGCCGACTAGCCTAAACGACTACCAGAAGCACTCTGGACCTATCGGACTTCTATTCGTACGGTCACTAGCCAAACTCCCTACCTCCTTACATACGGGATGGAGGCCGTCCTACCACATGAAATACAAGTACCATCCTTACGAATTCAACTCGATAATGAGCTATCCTTAGACGAGAGGAGGATTGCCCTACTCACACAGCTAGAGCAGCTCAATGAAACACGTCTAAAGGCAGCCGATCACGCTTAGGTATATCAAAGGAGAGTGGCCAGGGCTCACGACAAGAAAGTCCCTGAATGAACCTTTAATATTGGAGAAATAGTCTTGATGAAAGTGATGCCTTCTAAACACACCCATCCGAAAGGAAAACTGAAACTGAACTAGGAAGGCCCTTACGTCATAATAGCCACATACCCTGGAAATGCCTACAAACTGTTGAACCAAGATGGGGAAGAACACCCTAGACCTTGGAACGCGATGTACTTTAGAAAATATTACCCTTAGCTCTGTGATCATCATATCCCATGGTTAAATACTTATAGTTATCACCCCCGTAGTCGTCACGACCCATTCATTGGTTGTACCCCTTCAATCCCTAGAATATTCTTGAGACCTCCCACTTATCGCCCACCTTCTTATTCGAGCAATCTGACCAAGGACTAGTGACCTACCCAATCTTTTTCAAAAGCATAAGTAACACCTAATCTTCATTCCCCTTCCCCCGCCATTAGAGGAGACGTTAGAGTAAAAAAAATGAAGATGTTAGGCTTAATCAAAACTCATTATTCTTGCACTAGCAGGATGCTTTTAAATTATATCTACATATCAAAAGTTGAGCGAGAGCATTACGATGAATGAACAAGTCAATGAGCTCAGGGATGCATAAGCAGGCCGTGAGGGCATCTCTGGTAATTTCACCAAAAGTGTATAAGCAAGCTGTGAGGGCACCCCTGATATCCCTATACTACTAGATGTCGTCGTAAGGTGGCAGGAGGAGGACAAACTCCTGCTCACCATAGAATGTGAGATTTTGATGGTACCGAAACATGACGGAGAGCTCAATCATGGCACCCCCCCATTCCCCCAAAAAGAAGACTGTTACTCATCTCTTTTACAGAATATTAGGTACAAGCTACTCCCCATGTCATTGAGCCTTATCCTTCTTCTACTTCTTTTTATATTTTGGACGATAAGTTGGAAGCCTCGCAGGATATTCTAAGGAATGAAATCGAAAACTCATGAATGACGACTGATGCAATCACCTGCTATACTTACCATACTTTTCCCTAATGACTACGGGATAGGATGACCACTACCCTAAGATAGACCCCGTAGGCAACTGACCTGATCAAAGAGACCTCCCTCCAGTTTGATGACAGTATTGATGAATGCTCTCTTCAAGACTAACTCACCTAATACCCACAACTTCACATAAACCCACAGTGCTCATCAAAAGCCTAGAAAAGCTTCATTACATCTACACGCTGGGGCTTTTTTTTTTTTTTATTAAAAGGAGAATCATATCAAAACCGTCGATTCATCCACCAAAAGATGAAGAGCGTCGAAGTTACTATGCAAAGAAAGCTACCGAAGACACGGTACTGCCGATACAATCACGCCCCTACACTGGGGCATTTTATTTTTGGTTCTTGTTGCTACGATAAGTTATTTGCTTCCCTTGCTACATTACTTTTAAAGGAAAAAAAAAAGTAAAAAAAGGAAAAAAAAAGAGAAGAAAAAAAGAGCATATATCTATCTTTTTTACCAGGCTCCGGTCTGAGATACTTACCCCCTTGACAACTAGCAAGGGGGAGAAAAAAAGTGCTAATGGCATTACCTTTACATGTGCAGATACGAAGTGACCTTCAACTACTGCCAGGCTAGCTCAGGAAGCATCCAAGTCCCGATGATGGTTGACAGCACTAGGAACAAAAGCAAAATTTGATGCAAGAGGTAACTAAAAGAAAAGCAGCTGATCAGGTACACCTAAAACCAAAATCTCAATATATATGTGTCAAAAATTTTCTTTCTCATTTTTTTTTTCTTTACAATCGTCACCGGGGGCATCCCCCCTGTATATACAATGCGCACTCATAATGGACAAAACATACACATGCACACACCTACTCCCTACGCTGCTGCTAGGACAGTCGAGCACCACTGTCCCCTGTATCATTGGCTCGAAGGTCCGTAGACTGGTCCTCTGAAAAAATAATCCTGACACTTGGAGTCGCTGGAACTTCTAGACGGCGCGACCCCACTACAGAGCCCCCCTCACTCGCCTGACTGGCAGTCCGTCTCGACCGAGAATGAGGAGGATACCCATGAGTGACAGAATCCCCGCGAGTATCACTTCTGACACTATCACGCAACATATGACAAGACTGCCTGGACGAAGACCTCGTAGCCCTTGAATCTGATCCCTCAAGATGACTAGCTGATCTACGCGCCCCTCGCTCCCTCCCCAAAAGATACTGCATCCAGCTCAGGGCCACCTGCGTCTTTGCCTGCGCTGACCGGCGCGTCGCCTCCAATGCCTCAGCATGAGTCTTTTGTGTGACCATCATCTCGATCACCAGATCCTCACGACTCTCCACCTCCCCGAGGACCTGTGTCGCCTTCGGAATGGTGTGCGCTTGCGCCGCCTCTAGCCGCGCCTCCTCAAGCTGATAACTCTGCATATCCATACCAAGTCCAAAGAGAGATAACCTATACATATTTTGAAAAAAAGGAAGAAAAGAAGAAAAAAGAAAAAAAGAAACTCTGAATAAGAAAAGACCATACCAGATCTGCCCTCTCCCTCAGAAGGTGCTCGGCCGTCTCAGCGATCACCGGATCGGTAGGCAGCACGAAAGGAATGGTAAATCTGGGCGGCTTCAACTAGAATGAGCAAATGTATCAGATAACTCTACGATGACTAATAAACTATAAATACGTCAACTAAAACATACCCGACTAGGAATAGGAACGAATCCCTGAGGAGGAGCCTCGGGAGCAGATTTCGGAACAGCCTGCACAAAACAAACCAAGTAAACCAATGCAAAATATGTCAGAAACAAATAGGACAAAACAACCTAAATAGAATCACATCAAAAATCAGAAATTATACCTGACTCTCTGGGCATAAAGAGGCAGCAGCCGCCTCCCTCGTCCGGAGGTCCTCAGCAACCTTGCGCTGAGACGCCAACATGATGCTAGTAAACTATTAAGAAAATATAGCAATAACACTTAACAAACCACCACGAGGACACAAGTAAACTGAAAGAGTGACGAAACTTACCCAATGCTCTAGCTCAGCCCGAAGTTAAGCAAAATCATACTTATGAAGACACTTACCAATCGGTCAATCTCAGATCGTAGATTGGCCGCATCTCCCAGTCAGCCTGCTGCTAACGGCGGTAAACATCTAGCAAGGCTGCCTGACAGAATAACAAAAAAGATACCACAACTTTGTCAAAACATTAAGAAAACTAAGTCCACATCATAATAACAAAAAAGAAACATAAATTAACTCACCAGGAACTGTTGAGCCTCCGCTAATCGAACTCTCAACTCATCCTCCGCCGCCCTGGCCCTAGCGACCTAGTCGGTCAAAGAGTGCCACATCTCCTCATTAGGACAAGGAGCATGCCCAATCTGCTTCATCGCCCTATGGAGAGCATCCAATGCCCCCCGCACACTCGCCGTGAGATGGCCCTCCTCCAATCCGGCCAACCTCTCCCTCAATGCCGACGCTAACTCCAACCCACCAATCGCGAAAGAGCCGCTACCATGAAAGGGACGTGTGAAGAGGGGCCCACCACCCAACGCACTGAACCACCTCCTATACTTTCATACATCCACCTCGTCATGCGCCCCCGTGACCCTGGTCCCCCCACCTCTAAAATCAGCTATCTGGAGCGCCATCCACCTCGCAAAATTTTGGCCTAAAGGGCTGGTCATCCTCTTCGCCACTCTGTGGCTAATCTCTAGAGGGACTCCTTGAGCGAGCCCTAACTGTCGTGCCACTCAAGAGGTGTGAATCCTCTCCACCCTCTCAAAATAATGGACCCATACGTCCACATCAAAGAAGGGCCGGCCAGACTTAATCACTGCCTCAACTGCGCCCTCCTCATCATCGTACGACCTCCAGATCACCTATCCAAATGAATAACTCGACCCATTAACAAAGCCTAAGAATCGTAAAATAAAATAAAGCCAAACGAAAACATGACAATATATACCTGCCCCGCATGCATATCCTTGAAGAGGCCTCGCGTGGTCTAAAGATCAGTAGACCACCGACGACCCTTCAACGCCTCTCTCGACACATGCAACCATGGAAACGTGGACGTAACCCCCACCGGAACCCCCGGACGAAGAAAAGAAAAATGATCATACACTCAAAACTAAAAAAAAGCAGCAATGACACACAAAAGGACCATTAAAAATCACTAAGAATAAAAATTAGCATAACTAAAGGACCACCATGATACCAATTAAACTAAAACTAACCTGGAGGAACGGAAGGAAACCTCTGATCGACGCGATGCCCTATCCTCGATGGTAGAACTGCTCATAGAGATGCGCCAACACTGCCGCACCGCACGCATAGGTATGGACCCAATCTAGATCCCCGAGAACCATAAAAAACAACCCAGTGACACATCTCCGAGTCGAAGATGAAAAGAGTACTGCACCCAATAAGTGCATCAAAAATGCTCGGAGCACCCTATCTGTAGCTAACCCTGGCTTGTTCATGGGCCCCCGACCCGCCACTGCCGCACACCATGCCTCATAGGGTGCCCTCACCTCTGAATGATGCCTCGGAGGGACGAAGCCACTCGCAAATGTATCAAAGAACCAAGTGACCCAAACCACACCTGACCCCGATCCACTCGACCTATAAGGGACTCCCAAAATCTCCTCACACACCTCTAAATATTGTCCCTCCATCCACCCCGTGATCGGCTCGCCCTCAAAATGAAGACCCGTGATGCAGACCCAGTCATCTGGAGTTGGCAGTAACATACCAACTGGGAAGAGAAGTGCCTGATGCCTCTCACTCCACCTCTCTATGATCGCCGCGATTAGGCCTCAATCGACCTGAAAGGGCTCCAACCATAGAATCATCCAAAACCAAAAGACACCAGTCGCTCCCGCTGGAACTCCGACAAGGCACGGTACCAAGCATGAGACTCACCCCATGCCGAGCTGATAGCCAGTTGCGGAGGCTCCTATCGACCACAACAACCAAAAAGAATGACAATACTAATAAGACTAACACATACTTATAACGAAAGATAAATGAATTGAGGAGTTGAAAATGAATAAAACATGTCTCAAGCGCTATGACAAGCACACAAAAACGTGATGAGAATATTGAGCAGAGACATGACCTATCTCTAGATGTAAGCATGATGCATGAGCAAGCACACAACAAATAATCAATGTAGGTTCGACGTAAATTAGAAAGGTTTATAGATCTTAATAAGCCTATGTCATAATTGGAATGAATAGGAAAATGAAGGAACTCTTGCTTACGGGGACCTACCCACCCTCTGGCAAAGAAATCCTCCAGCAGATAGTGCTTGCGATCCCGAGGCTCTGCGCCTGGCTGCTCCTCACCCTGCTCACCCTTAGCTCTCTCGCCCTCCTCCTCGGCTACCCCCGTCTCAACCTGGAATACCTCCTCCTTGACCACCATCTACTCACCCTCAGGGACCTCCTCTACAATTGTCTTCCCAATATCCTCCTCTATGGCAATAGCGCCAACCTGAGCCTCAAAAGTCTCACCCACATCCATCATCAACATCCTCTCTAACTCAGAAATAGTGACCTCACGCCTGACACTACCCTCACCCTCCATATCGGAATAAAGAACTCAAAAAACTGAAGTAAATGGAAGAAACGATGCCACAAACGGATGACCAGATCACAAGATATCGTGAAAACATGAAAACCCGAGCACAAGAAAACTAGGAAACTAGAGAATTGAAGACTAAAATGGATAACGCGATGAAAAATGAACGGTTTCAACTATTTATAGAACTCACCTGAATCATGCGCCTAAAACCCGGCGCATAATTTAATCACGTGCAGTACACTACGCGTTCAAATCAGATCAAACGCCCTATCCTGAGCGCGCAATCTAATCATCGCCCACTAGCTATAACCTGACTCGTTGGTTGCGCGTTTCCCACTAGGCGCGCAATCACATTATGCGCTCAAAAGTAGTCCGTGAATGCCCAGGGTCAGATGATTCTGCATATCAAACTAGGCACGTAATTCGTTTAAACGCAACTGAACTAACGCTTAATAACCTCCTACACCTTTGAATGTGCGTTCAGACTTGAGCGCGCAATTCATTCAAGCTCCTTGATTGAAGCGCGTAATTTCTCAAAAAAAATAATATTTCACATGCCCAGGACAGTAAACTCAAACTTGAAGTTAAGACATTCTGACGCTCACTATCAACATAAATCACGCCCTTGATAAGATCGACCCAAAACACTCGTAACTTAAGAAAATTTACAACCCAAAAAAAAAAACCAAGAAAAAAATGCCCCATAATTCACAATAAACAAAAAAAAACCAAACATAAAAATTCCCTTTAATTCATGATAAACAATTAAAACCCAAGGAAAATGCTCTCTCCTTCACTTTCCTCAACCAAAAAATAATGCCCCCAACACCTTCACGTGTCCTCAATAAGATTAAATACTCACTTTGCCTCTATAATATTCAAAACTAAATGGAAGGAAAACTATCCTTAACACGCCCCCAAATCTAAAATAAACAACCAAATTAAAACCAAAAGCATCACACCCACAACGAGACAAACGAAATATAAATTAAATCAAACAAAAAAAAAAGATTATTGAATAACTACAAATGAAATTAAAATATAATCACTCCGTAGATTAATAAAAATCATTACAACACACACCGAGGGCATACCCTCTGAATATACAACTTAAAAATAAGAATGCTAAAATCTGCACTTTTAGGCAATACCCGAATCCATACTTAGTCGAGAGACTAGAGATCTTGGAGAGGTCCAGAGGAGGAATGCACCCTCAACGAATTCTAATTGTGATGACCTCTTTCCCTCACCCCGAGCTGGCAGAAAGGAGAGAGTGGCTTACAGAAAGCCACCCAGGACCTGTGAGAGCCAATGTTAAGAGCTCCCCTTGGACACATTAAAAAATGAGGAGCAACTAACACTGAATTCGTAGAGCCTATCGAGGAAAAATAGGCATCGGTCATGAGAACATTGACCCTGCCTTATCCTTGGGTTTCCTCTCTACCACCTTTTTCTCCTCCACCTCTTCTCCCGATGGGATGGCATTTCGAGTTGGATTGATAACACCAACATTAGTATCACCCCGAATTCCCAATCCTGTCTGTTTTCATAATCCACTTAATAAACACAAGTCCTCGGGTTTAGTACCCAGGAAATGAAATAGAAAGGAATAAAAGACATTAATGAACAAAAATGCCCAAAGTTACAAACACAAGATATGCCCCCAAACTTTCAACCTCTAGACTTAAAATAAGAAAATAAAAAGCCAAAAACCATAGACTCATGCATTTATAAACCATATCCCCTAAATTAACAAGTGTCACACATCTTGAAACCCTCCCAATTTAATTGAATCCAAATCCATACACATACCCCTTTCAAAAAAAAAAACCACAATCCATGCCAAACTAGATAGACCAGTAATCACACAACACTTGCCCCTCTGAAAAGCACAAATTCTCCAAATCTAAGATAGACCAATAGGATTAAAACACCCAATCACTATCTAGAACCCATAAAAACTCACACAAATGATGCCCCAAATCACAAATAAAAGACCAAAATAAAACACCTCAAACGAAACAAACTACCTTAAATAAAACAAGCGAAAAAAACAAACCTTAAACCAAACAAAGAACTCAAATAAGACAAAATCTAACTTGTTTAAGATAAAAAAAATGCCCCAACAAGCCAATAGAATCAGGTGAACCCACTAAGTGGGACCCAATAAGATGAATAAATAAACTCCGGATAATTTCAAAATGAACTTTAAAACTACAAGCTAAATTAAATCCTAAAACTACATCAAAACAGATCAGATAAGTCCAATTAATCAATTAAGAAAATTTAAACTAACTAGCTAAGCACAATAGACAATAGACAATAAAAAATAGTAAAATAATAAAAAATGCCCCTTTATTAATAATTTAAAATTTTTCAATATCTTCGGAGGCATACCTCCTGAATTATAACCCAAAATGAAAACCTGGAACTTAACATACAACCCAATACGAAAACAAAACTACAATGAGCCAAAGTGACGAGCAGAACGTCCAATTGGAGGCTTCAGAAATGTTGCCACCAGACTTGGAGGACTTAAACGAGCCACCGGTAAAAGAGACGGAAAATGGGTTAGGAATACATCCCTCCATTTACAACACCTCTTCTCCCAGCCATCTTCGCCTCCTCCGCCGCCGCCGCC
Source organism: Chloranthus sessilifolius (assembly GCA_021018995.1). Classification (NCBI taxonomy): domain Eukaryota; kingdom Viridiplantae; phylum Streptophyta; class Magnoliopsida; order Chloranthales; family Chloranthaceae; genus Chloranthus; species Chloranthus sessilifolius. The sequence goes on from CM037591.1 coordinate 81,164,019, forward strand.
GCTTCAACGCTACCTTCACTACTCCCTAAAAAGGAATGGTGTGAAGACCAGCACCCCCATTCCCAATGCCACCCATTCCCAAGGCAATACCGTCCCCGAGCATTACCTCAGGGCGAAGATCACGCGAAATAATGAATATAGGAAGAAACCCCATCCCAATCTGACGGTTAGATTGCTCAATATCGCCGAAACACGAATCTCATAATACCAGAACACTTAGAAAAGTCAATACTCGAGGTTAAACCAGAGAATGAGAAACAAATGAAGCATCCCACGCTTATATAGAGTACGACCCCAATCGCGCACTTAACAATGCGCGCTTAATCCGATCACGCGCTACACATATCACGCTTAATCTAAGACACGCGCTAAGATTCAAGCGTGCAATGAAACTGTTGCCTGTGCAGACGGAGCGACCTTCCGATCCCACGCTTTTCAATAGCCGCGCAATCTGATCAAACGACCCGTTCATGCCACGCAATATGAAAGGTCACCCGTACACTGACAAGGTGACGCTCCGATCCCACGCGCATCCAAGGACGTGCAATCCAATTGAACGACTTCCCCGTGCCGCGCAATATGAAAGGTCACCCGCGCAATGACCTGGTGACCCATCAATCATGCGCAGATAGCATGCAATGCAATCACACGCCCATATTCACACGCATAATCAACCCCCTTAGACCCTGAATTGCAAGCAAAAAAATAGGCGTGTAATCTGATCACGCGACTGGAAACAGGCACATAATTCTTGATTTTTTACACAAAGTTAGGTCCTGATTCGAGGAAAATTCCCTTTATCCCATCGCGGAGCCTTATAAGCTATCCACATCGAAGAAGGAACAACTGCTCACTCTACTCCCTTCACGTAACCCTACCAAAAACGTCAACCACACCCTTGGTCCTATTACAGACAAGACATACGTGCCTTGCGTGACATCGTCACCCCTGACCACATTCCACCATAAAAAAAAAACACACACACGCATGACACCACCCCAATATTCGATCCCATCTCAAAAATTGTAGCCATGCCCCCATGGCCCATCGAAAATTCCAAAAATGCAAATACGTCAAAAAGCCAATACAACGCAACCACAATGTCAGCTCACCTGACCCAAGATCTGCTAAACAAAGAGATTAACGTCCCAGCGCAAAAACATCCTACCAGTGTCCCACCGCTAACTACGCTACACCTCCCATTGCGGACACCACTGTCCGGAAAGCTCAAACAACACGCTTACCGCGCCAAAAGAAGAAAAGGGAGAAGGCTCAATCAGGTCCCATCGCTAAAACAAAGGACCTTCCTCCCAAATTGCTTGATACAAATGATCACCAGATACCACAGTGGACGAAAGTAAAAAAAAAAAAAAGAGAAACTTGGGACTCCTCCCATTTCCCATCGCATCCCACTAATGCCAAGCTACAGCACGAACATACTGTCGAAAACTATCCAAGTCCCATTGCGGTATCACCACAACACCACTTGTCCCATGGCAACATCACCTTTCCCAAGATGCTACATCACACTGGCAATCACCAACTACCGCAGCAGACAAAGCAAAAAACGAAAGAAAAGACAACTTCAAACCCCCATCGCAACAACACCCCGCTACAATATCACAAGTCCCATCGCACAACCAGGTAAGTATTACTCATTTTTCAATTACTCAATATTTCTTATAAATATAGTTATCTATGATTAAGTTAAAATATTTTCAAAATTCATCTCTCTCGGCTCACGAGTTACTATAGTCCTCCCATAAGAGACAATCATCAGTATTCGTCAAGAAGGTTAGATGGAGTATCCGGCATGCCAAGTGTCATCTTGACAACCACATAAACGGTCGGGTCTACAAATTCGGTACCGGTGGATCTGCTCAGCGATATCTCGGTAGCCACTTTTTTCACCGTTTTACTACCGAATTGATCTTAAGTTAAAATCGCAAGAATTTCAAAATCTCAAGACCCTCTTACTTGCTTCAAAGAAAATCTTTTATTACAAATTTAAAAAAAATAATAAAAAAAAATTAGAAAGAAAACAATACTATCAAAAATAATAAAAAAAATAAAAAAACAAAGAAGAAAAAGCAACAAAGTAAATAGACTCAATTCACCCTTTTTCTAAATACCAAAAAATAAATACCCAAAAAAAATTGATTAAGTGCCTCATCACTCACATACCATAAAGCTGACTTTTAACTCCTGAGATCGCCTGAACTCACAATCAAGTGCATCTCCCACTACGCATAATTGGATCGAGTGCATACACCACTGTACAGAATCACTTGTTTAGATACCTTAGGACCAGAATTCCCCAACTTAAAGCCCCCTGAACTCACAATCAAGCGCATATCCCACTACGTAGAATTGGATCGAGTGTATACGCCACTGCACAGAATCATTACTTCAGACACATAAGACTAGAATTCCCTACTTAAAAGACTGACTCCAGATGAATCAAGCACACGCGCCACTGCGCAGAATTCAACTAATCACACCTCGCAAAACTCACCTTAATTACCAGCCTAAACCAGCCCCTTTCCCCTGAGAAACTGAAGAACAAATATACTCAATCTAAGAACTTACAAACTCCAATTAGAAAAGGAACGCCTGACGCGCATTGGTGTGAGCAAGGACGCACCCGGTCTGACATGACTTGTTAAAGCCTTCGATATTATATTGCACTCTCTCTTTTTGTATTATTGGTCTATGAACCTTATGGACATTTGTATGACACCCCTCGGTACCTCGATCGTGCCATATCCCTCTGTTAGTTATTGCCATGCGACGGGATGCGCCATGCACCCACAGATCCGAAAAGTGCCTTTCGACAGCTACCACTGAGCCCCCGAATGCTCCATTTAAGCTTCCGCTGATAGATAAGAAAGCCAAGCATGTCATGTCCGCATCACCAATTCACATTTGTAAATTCCTAAGAAAAGTGTGAGGACACCTTGAATTAGGGGTGTCTACTTCTTCGACGTGTTCTTACTTCGCAAGAGTGTGCCAAAGAGGGGCTTCTGTAGACACCCCCATTTTGCCTTCTCAGAGTATACGAGCTTGTTCAGTCAACCTTTGACCCTTTTAACCCACGGTGTGAGACCATGCAATAGTACATGGCTAAACGCAGGCTAAAATAATAGCTTTGTGGCTCAGATCCCAACATAGGGAGACTATATACTAAGCAACAGTATATAGCCAGAATGCAGACTGAAACAATAGTCTTGCATTTCATTCTAGAGAGCATACCCGGATAATCTCGAATTACGTGCTAGAAACCCAGCGTGCAATTTAATCGCGTGCAAAACCACAAGCATGTGACCAGTCCACCTTTCATACCAAACTTCCTTTCCCAGACCGATTCGAGACTCGATTATGCGCCTGAAATAAGACGCGTGATCAGATTGAGCGCTTCACCACCAGCGCGCAATTGGCCTACGCCCGACCTAGTCTTACTACCCTTGACCCCTACGTTTCCTTGATTAAATGCTTCAGGTTAAATGCTTAATCAGATTGAGCGCATGTTAACATGCGTGCAATTAGCCCTAATTTGTTAGGACTAAGAGACTCACTGAGCATGTCAGCCGGTCGCTCACTAAGTCGGTGACCGACTCAAAGCGATTAAGTGCCAGAATTTAGGCACGCAATTCAATTAAACACCCATAAACAGGCGCATAATTGAAGGAAAACCTAGAAAAGTTTTTTTTCTCGAGGAGAGAACAAAGGGCTGCAAATTTTGAGAGAGGAGACGGTAAATCTCGAAGCTAGAGAACTCCAAGCACGAACCCACAGAACCCAACCATGATTTCGATATTCAAACGCCCGAAATTCTGAGGATTCTCTCCGTAGTCCCGACCCCCCTTAGGTAAGGATTTAATATTGCAGTTTCCGACTATAGCTTATAATCTTAGATCTATTAATTTTTAATTTTATTTTCAGTCTTAGGCCGTAGCACCCTTTTCAGACTTAATCTTCTATTTCTGGTTCTAATTCCCTACTTTTAGAACTAGTCCTTGATTTGTCGATCCGATATACCAACCCTTAAGATCGAATTCTACTCTAAAATCATGATTTATAGTCCTATCATTAATTTTTGGTTCTAACCCTCAGAGTTCAGAGCCAGCAGTTAATCACACGGTCTGATTTTTTTGATTTCGAACCCGAATTCAATCCTAAAAGTTTTTTAAATTTTAATTTCTTAGTTTAATACCTCCAAAAATCATAAAAATATTAATTTTAGTTTTCATAATTCTAGTTTATAATCAATTCGCTCCTATTGTTCCGAAACCAACTCTGAAAAGTCTAAAAATATTACTTTACCTTCCAAAATTCAATTTTTTTCTCTTAAATCTCAGCCACCCGATTTGCCCGAAGGAGCTTACGGAGGGTACTCGAGAACGAGGCCAATCCTCCTTAGCATAGCGGGCCCAAACCCCTTTTTTTTTAGAATTTTTTCAGAATTAATAAATTACTTTAATTAGTTTATATCTAGACATAATTGATTATTTGCATCAATTAGGCCTTGATATAATTATTAGTGTTAAATCAAAATTTCCTTTCCATTACTTTAGTTAATTGATTATTTCAAGTCCGAATTCTAGGAAATTTAGTTTATTCATGATTAGTTATATTTTTTCCTCATAAATCCGGCGATAATTGGAATTGTAGAAAAATCAGTCTTTTTATTTCTGTTGATATTAGAATAGAAAATTAAATCTATTGCTTTAATTAGGCCCGTAGGAAAAAATCAGTCTTTTTTTATTTTAATTAGAATCATAGTAGAATTACTACAATTGCTTTAATTAGAATCCCAGTACAATTAGCATGCTTAATTTTAATTAGAATGTTATTGCAACTAATACATATGCACTCCTAGTACCAATAGGAGATTGAAACCGATTGGACTTTTAGTAATACCAGAACCTTGATCCTCACTGGACTCTTGACAGCATCAGAACACTAATATAACTCACCTTAATAAGCCCACACAATCAGAGCAGAATAATAACATAATTGGGAAATCTAAACTAACCGGAATTCTAATTACAATGGGAAATAAGAGGAGAATTAAACTAACTAAACTAAAGAAAAGCACTGTTGCTGACGTTCGCAGGCGGATGATTCAGTATAGAGGTAACCTACACCCGCTTCACAGCGTGATCACTGACTTGTTGCAGTATCATTAAATATCTATAGCTGGCGATCACAATCAAACTAGGAACCTTCCTAGAAAAATCCCCCTTTTTATTTATTTTTGTCATTCCAAACACTGCATCGCTAGAGTCCACCTAGACAGAATTGGAGCCACTAATTCAATGGGAGTCGAGAGGAGCCCAGAAAAAGCGCGCACCAACATCAGGGTACTTTGAATTATTTGGTGAAGACTGGCCTGGCACCCATGATGAGCCCATTGAATGAAAGGTCTTACCCAAGGCTGGTTAAGTTGTGGTATCAGAATCTCAGGAAACAAACCAAGCCAGATTCAATTGAGCCCTACCTTATAATTTTAATTGATCATATGGAGATGGTGGTGGATTACAGAGATATAGGGATAGCAGTGGGGGTCCCTTCTGTTTTTGATCCAGTCTATGACCTGGCTGCACCTGAGAATATCTCTTTCAAAGAAATGGCCAGGCACCTCACTCAAGGCATTGTGGGGTCTGGGGACTCAATCATGAGACGAGATTTACACCCCAACATTCTCTTCTTTGATGCAATTTTGAGAAAAAATATCTATGTGAGTGGGCACCAACAAGAGAGGAGAGTGCCAATAGTGAATGCCCTATATGCCTTCTCTAAGGGCCAGTTTTTGAATGCTGCCTGGCTAATTTTTGAAGCAATGATGGATGTGAATGACAAGTGTAGGAGGGCCCAAGCCCTACCAGGGTTCCCTTACAGCAAGCTCATTACTACCCTGCTCAAGAGAAAAAAATTTGTTTTCAATGAGAGGGAGGAAGTGGAGAAGGTGACCCCTAAAGTATTTGGGAAGAAGGCCTGGTCTGCCAGCAGGACTATGATTGGGAAAAGTAAAAGCAAATCTGTGGAGAGTCATGAAAGGGAGGCACCTCAAGTGGCTAGCTCTGTAGCTGCTCCTTTGATTCCCTCAGCACCTGCAGTCATTCCCTCCATTCCAGCTGATATCCCTAGTTTCCCCATCCCATCAGCCTCTCAACCACCCACCTCATTTCCTTTGCCTTCCATCTCAGTTTCCCTACCTTCCATTCAAACCTCCTTACCCCCCAACACCTTAGCCACCATTTCCACCATCACCACACCCACACCCTTATCCATCCCTTTTACCATTGACCCAATGCCTACCTTACCTGCACCCACCATTTCAGTCAGCCCATCCATTTTAACCACCCCACCTTTGAGCCCTGCATCAACCTCTTCAGTTGGTCCAGCCACTTCTTCCCCTCCATCCATTCCCTTTGACTTTGATTCCACTTTTCACATCTCACATCCACACACCCAGGACCAGTTGACCACTGAGGGTTTTTCATCATTGATAAAATCCATTGTGGAGAATATTGGGCATGACTATACTCCCTTACCAGATTCTCCACATCCTACCACTCCACAGCCTACCCATGTACACACCTCACCAATCTCACCAATCAAACCCACAACCCCTGTCCCACCTGACCCCTTACATCAAATCCTAAACCTCTTACTTTCCCTCCAATCCCAAGTGATGGCTAATAACCAATCCTAATCATCAATTGCAGCCACACTTCAAGCCATGAACTCCACCCTCCAAAACCAAGCCTTTATTCCTTCTACTATGCTAGCCATAAATTCCACTTTACAAATTTTAATCCAACCATCCCAAAAGCCTGCTAGCCCTTTACCCATCCATCTCACCACTCCCTCCATTTCTCCACAACCCTTACAATTAACTGAATCTATCCCTACCTTTACTACTGCCTCTGACCTTGACCCAGAGGTTTCCATTCCCTCTACTTCCATCCCACCCATGCCATCTTCCATCACCCCTCCACAGCTGGCTGACCCTACTTCCCCTGTGGATCAGTCCATCCTACTTGCCTCCCTTAATTCCCCTCCTCCCTACCTGACTCTTCTCAAGGCCATGCAAGCCAATGCTTATCTTAAGAGAGATGTCCTTCGGGGCATGGCTGACCTGAGAACCACTATGAGGCAGCCTCTGCTTGATCATATCAAATTCCTACAAGTGACTTACAAGCTGGAGAAGAAAGAGATAAAGAAGGGTTGGTAGGAAATTATGGTGTAATACAACGAGGAGAAGACTAAAGTTGAGGGCCGGGAGGATGTGATAAAGGCCATGCAAGCACAACTGAGAGTAACACAGGACAAAGTGAAGGAGTATGGGCTGACTATTGCAGCCATGCAGAAGGATTTAACTACGAAGACTAATAGGGAGTTAGCTGAGGCTCTCTCCAGAGAATTGAACCTTGATGCACCTCCCTTGGCAACAGCCCCTCCCCCACAGGAACCGAGCAAAGTCAAGCCTAGCATCAAACTCATGGATCTCCCTTCCAAACCTAAGCCACCCCCTCCAAAGAAATCCACCTCAAATCAAAACCCACGTAAAATCTTGAGCAAACCAAAGAATAATTCTGAGTCAATTCTGAGAAATAAAGGCGTCTAAAATTCCAAATTAAAACTCAACTAGACAAGAATCCTAACAAACTAAATAAATCAAAATAAAGAAGAAAGACTCTACACAAGTCCAATTAAACAATAAGTAAAAAAGAAAAAAAGATACATTTTATTCATCTGATAAATCTTTTTACATGAATCACTGGAGGCATACCTCCTGAATTTATAACCCAAAATGAAAATCTAAAACTCTAACCTACAACCTAAAACGAAGACCAAATCTAAAACGGACACAAAGCGAGGAGCAGAACCCAACTCGTTGCATCCAATCGAAGGCTTCAGAAGGAGAGGTGGAGGATTGGTTGGGAAACACATCCCTCCACTCGTAACACCTCCTCTTCTGCCATCTTTACCTCCTCTGTCGCCAGCCCCTCAAGCTGCCTTCACTGCTCCTTAAAAAGGAATGATGTGAAGACCGATCTTCTCTTTCCCAATACCACCCACTCTCAGAATGATGCCATCCCCAAGCATCACCTCAAGACGAAGATCCCGTGAAATCACAAATATCAGAAGAAACAACATCTCAAGCAAACGGTTAGATCACCTAATATCACAGAAACATGGATATCTGAGCATAAAGGATTCACAAAAGGTAAAACTCGAGACTAAATCGAGGGATGCAAAAGAAATGAAGATTGTTGTTTATATAGAGTACGGACTAATCACGAGCCAGGATACACACGCGCAAATCAGTCACACGCAGAGGAAATCGCGCGCAAACCAAATCAAGCGCACCAACACGTGCGCATAATAAAACCATCGCCCGTGCAAATGGCACAACGCTCCGGTCATGCATTGAATATAAACTGCACAATCCTATTACACGACTCACTTACACCGCGTAATCTGAAAGGTCACCCGCACAGTGCCCGATGACGTTTGAATTACACGCTTAAGACAGAGCACGTAATCCAATCACACATATGCGTCCATGCACTTAAACTGCCCCTCCAAACTTATAATCGCACGCCCAAAAATAGGTGCTCAATTCGATTAAGCGACCGGTACCAGGCGCGCAATACCCAACTATAGACAGAATCTGCATCCTCATCCCTTTTATCCCATCTCGATCAAGATTCTTATCCTATCGCGTAGCCTTACAAGAAACATCAACCGCGCCCCTGGTCCCATTGCGATAAGACATACATGCCTTATTGTGGCACCGTCACCTCCCCTCCTCCCATCACGATCCGACCGAAGAGGGAGAATCCCATCGCATGGCCTCGTCACTCATGTCCCATATCGATAAGATGCACACATACAATGCAATCCTAATATCTAAGCTCACTGACCTAAATCAGCTATGCCACCACGCATCTCATCATGAAAAGCCAAAAGCGCACCTTCCCGAAACTCAGGCACATGACCAAAGACAAAGACAAGCCCAGTCACGACCCAACCACAACATGATCTTATATAACCCAAGATCTACCAAAGAAAGAAACATAGCAATTACACCCATCAACGTCCCATCGCAAATATCACTACCCGAAACATCCAGACACAACCCCACAGCACATCCATGAATATGTCCCCTCGTGATGTAACTACGACTTGATCTCATCACGAACATGTCTCATCATGACATAGCAACTTCATCTCATCTTATAGCCCCGACACCAATCCTCATCATGAAACCTTGTATAGAATTAAACCTTCCAAAAATCCCATCATTAACTATGCTCAACCAATGCCCCATCACAAAAGCAGAGAGCCTACCCCCCCCCCCCAAATCCCTAGCTACGTAGCACTCTCCATACACTTACCAATGGAAGAAAGGGGACTCCTCCCACGTCCTATCGCATCTCAAACACAAAAATCCCACCAGGATCCAAATGCCCCCATCAGGCCTACGACTAGTAATCCCCCCAGCATTTTAACACAGACCCCCAATGTCCCATCACGTCTATTATCCACTATGATAGGAAGGAAGAGAAAAGACTTTCTCGCATCTCATCTTAGCCTGCAACCACCGAAGGTCATCCCAGCATGCAACCGTAACAGGAAAGACCACCATGTCCCATCGTAACACTTACTTCCCCAAGGCATTTTATCAAACTGGCAAGCATCCACCCCTGCTACAGCAAACATGAAATGGAGACGGAGAGAAATCTCCCCGAATGTCCTAGCATGATTATAACCATAATAGCCAATCAACCCCATCACATGCTACACAAGTAAGCATCACCACTTCAGGTAAGTATCATCCCCTCTCTTCTACTCAATATTGCTTCTGATATATGTAGTTAGCTATGATTAAGTCAAAATATTTTCAAAACCCATCCCTCTCAACTCGCGAATTGCTGTAGCCCTCCCATAAGTGACAATCATCAGTATTTGTTGAGAAGGTGAGACGGAGTATCCGGCATGCCAAGTGTTATCTTGACAACCACATAAATAGTCGGATCAACAAATCCCACACCGGTGGATCTGCTCAGCGACGTCTCGAAAGCCACATTTTCTTCAGATTTACCATCGAATTGATCTTAAGTAAAATTCTCGCATTTTCAAAACCCCTTACTTCCAAAAAAAAAAAAAAAAAAAAACCAAAATAATAATAAATAAAGAGACCTTTTACCTACCAAAATTCATCTCGTTCACCACTTACCCAAAGCAGCCATTCCCCTAGGAAACCGAACACCAAATATATTCAACTTTGAGAACTTACAAATGCCTATTGGAAAAGGAACACCTAACGTGCATTGGTGTGAGCAATGACGCGCCCGATCTGACATAACTTGCGAAAGCCTTTGACATTACATGATATTCTATTGGTCTATGGACCTTATTTATGGGCATTTGTATGATGCCCCCTGGTACCTCGACTGCTTTATACCCCTCTGTTTGACTGCCCCTTTAAGTAGGTCACGACATGTGGTGGGATGCCCCTTGCACCCACAGATTAGGATATGGTGATTTTCCTTTCTGTTTGACTGTCACTCGCAGTAGGTCGCGCCATGCGACGGGATGCCCCTTGTACCCATGGATTAGGATATGCTAACTTCCCCCGTTGACTATCTATGACAGCGGGTCGCGATATGCGACAGGATCACTTACATCCATGGCATGGAATACGCCTTTCTACAGCTACCACTGGGCCCCTGAATGCTACATTTTAGCTTACGCTGATAAATAAGAAAGTCAAGCATGCCATGTCAACATCCCCTGTTCACATTTGTGATTTTCCAAGAGAAACGAGAAGACACCTCGAATGAGGGGTGTCTACTTCTTCAACGCATCCTTACTTCACAAGAACGCGCCGAAGAGGGGCATCTGTAGACACCCCCATTTTGCCCTCTCTGAATATATAAATTTGTTCGATCAACCTTTAACCTTGCCTGTGACTTTTCGAAAAGGACTTACCTTCTCTGAAAGTTTCACAACCCTAATGTGGGGACCATGCACTGAAATAATAGTGCATGGCTGAACGCAGGCTGAAATAATAGGTCTGTGGCTCAGACCCTTTAACCCTAATGTGGGGACCATGCACTGAAATAATAGTGCATGGCTGAACGTAGGCTGAAATAATAGCTCTGTGGCTCAGACCCTTTAACCCTAATGTGGGGACCATATGCTGAAACAATAGTGTATGGCTGAACACATGCTGAAATAATAGGTCTGTGGCTCAGACCCCCTAACCCTGACATAGAGACCATGCGCTGAAATAATAGTACATGGCTGAACACACAATAGCTCTGTGGCTCAAACCCCTTAACCCTAATGTGGGGACCATATGCTGAAACAATAGTATATGGTTGAATATAGGCTGAAACAATAGCTCTGTGGCTCAGATCTCCTAACCGTAACATAGGGACCATGCACTGAAATAATAGTACATGACTGAACACAGGCTGAAATAATAGCTCTGTCGCACAGATCTCCTAACCATAATGTAGGGACCATTCACTGAAATAATAATACATGGTTGAACACATGCTGAAATAATAGCTTTGTGGCTCAGATCCCGACGTAGGGAGACTATATACTGAAATAATAGTATATAGTCAAAATATCGACTGAAACAATAGTCTAGCATTTTAGACTCAACCCGGACCTGGACAACTCCAAATCACGCGCCTAAAACCACACGCACAATTCGATTTCACGCCAACTCACAAACGTGCAATCAGTCCCTTTTTAGACCAAACCTCCTTTCTCTAAACCACCTCAAGACTCGATCGCGTGCTCCACATGGAACGCGCAATTGGATTGAGCGCTCCATCACAGGCACGCAATTGGTCTATGCCCGACCTAGTCTCACAGTCCTTGACCACCAAAATTCCATGATTAAGCATTTCGAACGAAGCACTTAATCTGATTGCACACTCCAAAGTAAGCGTGTAATTTGTCTTAACGTGATTAGAACTAGGGAACTCGGCTGAGCCAGTAAGCCGGTCGCTCACTTAGTCGGTGACCGACTCAAAGCGAATAAGCATCGAATAATTGGCGCGCATTTCAGTTAAATGCCTAAAATAGGGCGCGTAATTAGAAAAAAACCTATAAAATATTTTTCTACTTCGACCTAAAAAAAAAGGGCATAGACAGAGACTAAACGAAACGAACACAAAGAGGAACACAGCAACGACTTCGTGATTCGAGTTTCAAGTCCCCCGCATCCAAACTTCGAATTTCAAGATCCCTCTCAGCCGCCCCGACCTTAGGTAAAATTTAGTTTTTAGTTTTTGATCCTAGCTTTAGTTCTTAGAATTTTTTGTTTTAACTATTAGCATTAAATTTTCAGTCTTAGACCGTAGCACCTTTTTTTTAGACCATAATTTTCAATATCTGGTTCCAATTCTTAGAATTCGGGACCAGTCCTTAATCAGACTTCCTAATCCCCAGCCCTAAACTTTATTTTCATTCTGAAATCTTAATCTCCAGTCCTATTGATAAGTAGTGAAAAATACCATTTTTCACCCCTAAACATGAGCCTTGAAAGACCCTTGAGAGGACTAAATAAGTGCTTTAGTGTTCATATTGCAGCTAACCAAAAAGACAGGTCCAAATCCGAAAACCATCCTAAAATGATCAAAAAGCTGACAACGCATGTCAAGCTCAAAGAGGGAGTGAAGAAATAGCCTCAGCAATGGCTAAAAAGGTCCTAAAAGAGCAAGAAAAGACCTGAAGAAGAAGAAGGATCCATTCGCAAAGAAGAATGGAAGCTAAAAGTCAATTCGCAAAGAACTTCTACTATTCGCAAAGAACCTTGAACTTTGCGAAAAGAAGAAAACACTCCTCGAATAGAAGAATGACCTTTGCGAAAAGAAGAAAACACTCTGCAAAAAGAAGAGAAGTCCTTTGCGAAAAGATCTCCTGAAGCCAAAATGCTTTGCGAAAAGATCTCCCAAGCCAAAATGCTTTGCGAAAAGATCTCCTGAAGCCAAAATGCTGCGAAAAGATCTCCGAAGCCAAAATGCTTGCGAAGAGAGCTCGGAGCCAAACTACTTTCTTGAAAAAGCCCTTAAACTATGCGAAATGGCATTCGGGGATTTGCATTTCGTCAAGGGTATTTCAGAAACTTTGCACGCCCCAATGCGTTTTAAAACCCAAGGACATTAGGAAGATTTCGAGCACGAACCAAAGGCATATTCCACCCCATGTGAACACCCAAAGATGAAATTACTTGGGAACTTCTAGAAGCTCAAACAGATTTTTGAATTACATAGAATTGATGCCTCTGTTCCGATTGGTTGAACCAGATCAAGCATTTCGATTGGCGAACAGATCTGGATCCCGGTGCTCGACTTCCTATTGGTTGATACATCTATCCAATTCGATTGGTTGATACACATCCGGTGGCTTAGGAAAAACTATAAATAGACGAACCATTTGCCCAATTTGGGCATCCAGATTTTAGAGTTTTCATCTCTGTTTCCCTCATTAGGTCCAGATAGCTTATCCGAACCCCTGTAATCCCTTCTTGTAGTTTACCTTTGAGAGCCATTGTGAGTGATTTGTACTTCCAAGTTGGATTCAAGGCGTAAATCGAGGGCTCTTCGAGAAGCTCGGGTATGTAAGTCCGAGGGCTCTCTAAGAAGCCGTGCTCTGTAATTGTAACGTTGGATTTTAAAAGGTTGTAATTTGTGTCTTCTCCATTGGAGTCATGTCGAGGGTTCCGAATGATCACCTTAGTGCATTAGACTTCTTTAGATTCACTTATCCGCATCCAACTTCCCTTAATTCATCATCCTGCGAATTAGCGTTGGTAACCTAATTCAAGCGGCATTTACTGATGATGTTCATGTTACGAACTAAAGAATAGGCCATGAGCGGATCTGTGACCATTTAAGTGAGATCACGACCATAAGTCTAAACCTATTCCTTAATTCGGATTTATTTCTCTTACATCGTGGTAGCCAGATGAAGATTGAATCGCTTTCCTGTTGAACTTCTGATTCTCCATTAAAATTCAGAGGCTAAAGTACATGAAGCTATTATTTCTGCATTTGTCTTATTTTAAACATCTCCCCAACTCGGATCTGGATCATGTAGATAGTTCTTTTCTTTATTTGCTTATAGTTAAATGTGACACAATCCAACACTCTCTTTTATCTATTCTTTTTAGATAATTATAGAGCCAGATCTGGTAGCACAGATCTGGAGGTTTATCTCTCAGTTTAGACAAACTTCTCTGTGGACGATCTTGAAATACTTACTTTTAAAACTTGCTACAATTGGCCCTGATCTTGCAGGCCAGTGTTAGCCCCAATGTGCTGATATCCCTTTCATAAGTTAACATCCATATAACCTAGCATTCTTTAATTCTTTAATTTTTGATTCATAATGCACATAATTATGGCACACTTGGAGCGACAACACCTATTATTAATCTCTGGTTCTAGTTCTTAGTTTCTAGAACCAGTCCTTAATCATACAATCTGATTTTCTAATTTCGATCCCAAATTTAGTCCTTAGATTTAAAATTTTAGTTTTAATTTCTCAATTTAAGATTTTCAAAATCCCAATTTATAGTTTAGTTCTTATTTTCTAGTTTCAAATTTTAATTCATAATTATAATCTATAATTATTGACTTTAAAAATCTAAAAAAATAATATTTTATAATTCAAAATCTAATTTGCTTTAATCTCCGATTTGCCCAAGGGAGCTTACGAGGGTACTCAGGAACGAGGCCAATCCTCCTTAGCATAGCGAGCCCAAAACCACTTTTTTAAAAATAAATTTTAGTAAAATTAGTTCATTTACTTTAATTAGAATTTTAGTAAAAATTAGGTCATTTGCTTTAATTAGAATTTCAGTATAGTTAGTACACTTGCTTTAATTAGAATTTAAGTAGAAGTAGTATATTTGCTTTACTTAGAATTTCAGTACAATTAGTATACTTGCTTTAATTAGAGTTTTACTAGAATTAGCATATTGGCATTCCTAGTGGAATTAGGAGACTAATAATAATTAGATTCCTAGTAAGATTAGGATACTAAATTAATTAGAGTGCTAATAGCATTAGGAGACTCTTTAAAATCATAATAGAATTAAGACACCTAATCAAAATAGAATTCTAATAAAGGTAGGACACTCAAAAGTAATTAGATTCTAAACTAGTTAGACTTCTCATAAGATTAGAATATTTAAACCGGGTAGACTTATACTAGGATTAGGATACTAGAATAGTAGATTAATTCACCACAATAGGCCCTCATAGTTAGACTCATAGTAGAACTAGGAAACTTAAACCAATTAGAATTACAGCAATAATAAGAAAACCAAACTATCTAAACTTTAAGAAGGGCCAATGCTGCTGACATTGGCAGGCCGACAATTCAGTAAAGATGTAACCCACACCCGCTCCAAAACGTGATCACTGACGTGTTACCGTGTCGTTAAATATTTGCAACTGGCGATCGCAACAAACTAGAAACCTTCCTAGAAAATCCCCCTTTATTTTCAATATTCAAAACACCGCATTGCCAAAGTATACTTAGGACAGAATTGGGCCACTAATTCACGGGGACCGAAAGGAACCTAGAAAAAAGCACGCACCAATAGCTATGTAAGAATATATATAAGACATGTAAGTGAAGCTATGTAAGAATGTGTAAGACACGTAAGTGAACTCAGTAAATCAAAGATAAGATGTGTAAGTGAATGTGAATCAAACTCAGTAAATCAAGATAAAACATGTAAGTGAATTGAAATCAGTTTTCCTTTGAAATTAGTTTACTTTTTGAAATCAATTTGCATTTGAAATCAGCTTTGGTTTTGATAAGAAAATACCTTCGAAATCAGTTCGCTTTTGATAAGAAAAATGCTTTTGGAATTTAGTTTCTATTGTGAGTTTGAAAATATCATCAGTTTTTAATATGAAAATATTTTGATCTCTATCTTTGAATCTATGCATGACTGATGAGATGTATATTGGTATCAGTTTTCTCTACTGAGCTTAGTTGTTAGCTCACCCTGACTATACGTCACAGGCACATGTATAACACTTATCAGGACACCAAACTTGAGGATTGAGGACTTGAGGATTTGTAAGATTTCAGGATCGTATATTTAGCACATCATGGATATTGGTAAGTTTAGGCTTCGTACACTCGTGCTATTATACATGTATTGTATACCACTGTTAGGTGATGGTTGGCCATCACCGGTGGTTTGTTTTTTCTCACTGTTCATATTGGATATTAAAACAGGAGATTTTAATTATGCCATATGTATTATCTGCTTTGATTTCCACATGTGTGTGGATGTACCAAATATTCTGTATCAGATTGTGATCTACGATCTGGCGGTTCGAATTTTTCCCAGTTGGTTTATAGAAAGAAAGAAAAAAAAATATCTCAGAAAATTTTAGGTTGAGAAAATCTGGGCTGTGACACTGCGTGTGGCCTGAAATTCGGCACCCGCTTCCAAAAAAAAAATAACCTATAAAAAGTGAGGTGAGCCCTTGGCAGGCAATACCATGTGTATATAAAGACTCACCTTATCAAGAGCCCATTTTCGAAGAAAAAGAAAAATCTAAAAACATAAAAGAAATATAAAATAATCTAAAAAAATTATCTTTCAAAATTCTAAAGAAAATCAAAGAAAATGATGCCTTAATAGAAAAGCCCGTCCCACGTGAAATCGACCCCTTTCCTGTAGAAATACAAGAAGAGGTAGGAGTCACGAGTTTGGACGAGGAGATCCCTATTGAGGAGCTCCCCAATGAGCTCCTTGACTGTTGTCGATTTTGAGCATGGCCTTACCGCTATCGTTGAAGAAATAGAGGACATCAATCTAGGGACCGATGAGGTTCCTAGAATCACTAAGATCGAAATGTCGCTATCTCTCGATGAAAGAAAAAGTATGATTGATTTTCTTCGATCATATCAAGACATCTTTGCTTGGTCATATGAGGATATGCCTGGTTTGGATACCGATTTGGTCGAGCATGAGTTGCCGCTATATTCAGATGTTAAGCTGATCAAGCAGAAGCTGAAATGTCTCAGGCCAGAATGGATGCTGAAAGTGAAGGATGAGGCCATCAAATAGTATGCTGTAGGGGTTTCTCAGGGTCTCTAAATACCCGCAATGGCTAACCAATATCATCCTTGTACCAAAGAAGGATGGAAAGGTTCACATGTGCATCAACTTCAGAAACCTGAATAGAGTGAGTCCGAAATATTACTTCTCGTTGCCACACATTGATATCTTGGTCGATAACACTGCTAGGCATGGGATGCTCTCATTTATGGATGCATTCTCTGGGTACAATCAGATCAAGATGGCAGATGCAGACCGTGAGAAGACAGCGTTCATTACTCCATGGGAAACTTTCTGTTACTGAGTCATGCCATTCGGGTTGAAGAATGTTGGGGCAACATATCAGAGAGCGATGACAGTACTCTTCCATGACATGATGCACCGAGAGATTGAGGAGTACATTGACCACATGATGGCCAAGTAACCAGAGAGAGAGGATCATCTGATAAACCTCCAAAAGCTATTTGAGAGGCTGAGAAAATACAAGTTGCACTTGAACCCTCATAAATGCTCATTTGGTATCATGTTAGGAAAACTACTAGGCTTCATCATCAACAGAAGAGGCATCGAGGTTGATCCAGTGAAGGTAAAACCTATAGTCGAAATGATACCACCATCTATCGAGAAAGAGGTCAGAGGCTTCTTAGGCAGGATACAGTACATCCATCGATTCATCGCACAGCTAACTCCAATTTGCACGCCGATCTTCAAGTTACTATGGAAAGATTCGCCTGTTGAATGGAACGATGACTGTCAAGTAGCATTCGATAAGATCAAGAGTTACCTTCTCAATCCTCCAGTTTTGATAACGCCAATATCCGAGAGACCACTCATAATGTATTTCTCTACAATAGAAGTTTTCATGAGATGTGTCCTAGGACAGCATGATGAAACAAGAAGAAGAGAGCAGGCCATCTACTATCTCAGCAAGAAGTTTATTGACTACGAGACGCGCTATTCTCATTTGGAGAAAGCATGCCTGGCTCTTGTATGAGCTGCACAGTGGCTCCGCCACTACTTGCTATGTCAATTGGTTCTACTCTTAGCGTGAATGGATTCGTTGAAGTATTTATTTGAAAAGTCGACTCTCACTGGCCAAACTGCACACTGGTAACTTCTCTTATCTCAATTTGACATCACGTATATCACTTAGAAGTGGATCAAGGGGCAAGCACTTATTGATCATCTTGCCAAGAATCCGTTACCTGACTACGAAGCTCTAAGGACTGAATTTTCAGATGAGGACATCCTGTTCATAACAGAGGATGATACAGAAGTGACATAGGAATCCTGGGTGATGCACTTCGATGGGGGGGCAAATGTTGAAGGCCATGGAGTTGGCGCTATCCTAATCTCGCCAAAAGGGTCTCACATATGAGTCTCTATCAAACTCAACTTTCGTTCACAAACAACATGGTTGAATATGAGGCATGTGCAGCAGGCCTACAAGCTGCCCTGGACCTAAACGTAACTCATCTTAGGGTATTTGGTGACTCACAGCTGATCATATGCCAAACCAGCAGAGATTGGAAGATGAACGATGAGAAGCTAATCCCATACCATGAGCACCTCGAGGATCTGATCACGTGTTTAGACGATATTACATTCTCTTATGTCCCACGAGCAAGAAATCGCAATGCCGATGGCATCAATGGTTGAAATCCCCTATGGCGTCGAGATGAAGCTGATCATGATTGAACAAAGGAATGAGTCTGCTTTTTGCCTACAGGTTGAGGAACTCACAAAGTTAGATGATGAGCCTCCATGGTTTTCACATATCAAGAATTTCCTCGAAACTCAGGCATTTCCTGAGGGCACGACCAAGACGGACAGGCAGACCATCCAACATTTAGCGATGAACTACGTCATCTGTGGCAAGTGCCTCTACAAGTGATCATATAACAATATCCTGCTCCGATGCCTAATCGAAAGTGAGGCTGCCAACATCATGAAAGAGATCCACGAGGGAGTATGCAGGGCCCATGTCAATGGGCACATGCTCTCCAAGAAGATCCTACGGCAAGGATATTTCTGGACCACCATGGAAACTCACTATTGCAAGCACGTTCAGAAGTGCTACAAATGCCAAGACCACTCCAGTTTGATACATGCTCCTGCTATAGATCTACACAGCATGACTCCTCCTTGGCCATTCGCCACTTGGGGCCTCAACGTCATTAGAAAAGTCAATCTGAAAACTTCGAATGGGCATCAATTTATCCTTGTCACCATCGAGTACTTCACCAAATGGGTAGAGGCAGCATCTTACACGAACATCACAGCCAATCATGTCGAGAAATTCATCAAAAATAATATTGTGTATCGATTCGGTGTACCCAAGGACATCATCTCGGACAACTGCACCAACTTTACGAACAAATGCATAAGTGCCTTCTGCGAGCAATATAAAATAAAACATCATCGCTCATCGCTATATAGGACGTAAACCAATGGAGCCGTAGAGGTGGCTAACAAAATAGTCGTCTACATCCTTGAGAAGATGGTTGTCACATACCGCGACTGGAGCAAACTGTTATCATTTGCACTATGGGCTAACCGAACGTCAATCCATTCCACTACAGGGGCAACGCCATTTTCCAGTGAGTATGGAATTGAGGTCGTGTTACCAGTTGAGGTTGAAGTACCTTCAGTCTGTATCCTCATCAAATCTGGTCTACCAGAAGCTGGAAGAAAGAGGTCCCACTTTGAGCAACTGAACCTGCTAGATGAGAAAAGGCTCCTAGCCTTGTGTCACATAGGCCTATCAGAAAAGGATCATCCGTGCTTACAACAAGCGTGTTCGCACCCAAGATTTGAAAGTGGGTGACACAGTACTCAAGAAAATCTTTCCTTCTCTCCACGCTGATCTGAGAGGGAAATTAAAACCCAACTGGGAAGGACCTTATGTCATCCGAGAAGTACTCTCGGGGTATGCACTCCGCCTAGCCACCATGGATGGAGATAACTTTCCCGAGCACATCAACACTGGATAGGTATGATGATTCTACTCCTAGTCTCCCGTGACAAGGTAAGTACTGATAAAAATGGATACATGACTGCTTAAGGATCCTTTTAAAAAGAGGCCATCATTTCAAAGCCAAGTAGCCAAAAAGCATCCCTGAATATTCATACCCATTTCTTCACTCATTGGACCATTAGCCTTTCTTTCATCAACCCCTCCTAGAAAAAGGAAAAATGTATGTATATACCAACAAAAAGAAAAGAGTCATCATCAAAATTCAAAAAAAAAAACATCAGAAAAGCAAAATCTCCAAATGAGGATGTCTAAAAAATATATATATATACAAAAATAGAAAAAAAAAGCATGGGACATGTACAGTAAAAATCCCCCAAGGAAGAAATGTATTACGACAGCTGGAACCCAATCAAGAAAATGTGACAACCCGATTTTCGATGCTTCGAAAACCGTGCCATCAGCACGACCCTCGAGGCCATGCCCAAGAACCTTTACAATACATTTGATATATATAAGCCAAAATTTTACTCTAAACGAATTCTCATGCCTAAAATAGTTTAGGGCCCCCAAAAAGGCAGTCCTTGTCCCATGCCAATTCATGGGCATAAGAACCTACCCAAGCCGTTAGATAAATGTTCACTCCAAATATTTTATCAAAAGCATATCATATTTAATTACATTCCATAAAGAGGCTTGATATACCAAGCCGTGCCTAAAATTCTCAACTCACTCTCAAAGTGCACAATGGGTCTCCTAGAAGAAATCTTGGCGACTCCTCAGGAGTCGTCAGTCGAATCTCTGGATCAACGTCTCTAGAAGTCCTTGTTGCCTTGATCTGAACTGCGACGTATAGTCTAAGTGGTGAGCTACATCCTAGCTCAATAGGGAAACAAAGTGAACATATAGATTAAATCTTACATATATGCTAGCAGTTTTGAAAGCACAATTTACTAGATATCACTTTTAAACAGAACAATTGATATAACTGGAATAACTAAAATGGATACAGCTGATTTCCTTTCCTGGTGTTGTTTGTTCTCATCTTATTGGTTTAGTTATGAATTCGGCCTAATCACTTAAACCTTTAACTTAAATAATCCCCGAGCAATATAGCATCGAGCGATGGAATACCCACCATCGTCGTACTAGAGTTGTTGTATGTATTCCTAGGAACGCCGAGCCCCTTTCTCATAGGTCGGGGGGTGTATTCTCAAATCTACATCCCTGGGATGTGCTATAAGCATACGGATGGGCCTCTCAGATCGGTCCACGGATATCTGCCGCTCGTCGAGGTATCCCGCCACGCTTGGGGTATTCTAATCAACTTTAAATAACAAAAATATCGATGTTCTTTACATATAGTTATTCACCGTGATTTGTGCTAATTTTTAGTACATTAGGCCTTATCATTTTGCTTTAGTTTCACGATTTGTTTTCATCTGTATCCCTGGGATACTACTGATTTAATACATCTTTTAGATGCCCACATTACAATATTCCGTCCCCTGAGGACTTCATGGTTTCACCTTAAAGCTTACGCACACACCCCTATTTGAAAGATCATACAATACTCAACCTTTTGATAGAATTACACTGCATATATGAGTTGACGAAAAAAAATACATGTTTCAAGAATATTCCCTACCTCGACGAATTTCAAAGCATGTTTCTCGTAGAGGTTTACACTTCACAATCCTACGTCAAACCTACATTTCATGTATTTAGAATATGCTCAGAAGGGTTACAAGAATAATTGGAGCGCATAGCCTCCAGGTCTCTGCACCAATAATTTTAAGAACTGTGTGATACCTCGCGTGAGCGAGCACAATTCCTCGCTCGAGCGGTCACTAGACCTCGCTCGAGCGGTTAAATCGAGCCGCCTGAAGCTTTACTGGGGACCTCGCTCGAGCGAGCTTCCCTCTTTTTTTGAGGACCGCGCGAGCGAGCCCAGAGCTATATTTTTATAGTTTGGCCTCGCTCGAGCGAGCCCTTTTGGCCTCTCGAGCGAGGAGCGATATATTTTTACTCCTCGATCTGCTCGAGAAAGCTATTTCTCCCCTCATTCATCCTTTAACATCAACAAAACATTTAACCAACATTCTACCTATTATTTAAAACATGCCTAAGCATCTATCATGCCTTTAACATACCTCCAACGATGAGTCTCGCGCAAGTTCGATTCAAGATTCGAAATTCTACTAGGCTAAAACGTCTCCAAGGTTCCTCCTCCAGCCTTTGCTCCAGCTCTTCCACCGATTTAAGTCCCAACGAAACCCTAGTTCTTTACTAGGCTCTTCTTTTCTTTCTCTCTATTTCTCCTTCTCTCTATTTAGGTTAGAATAGAGTTACGTAAGGGGCTCTTCTCTCCTCTCTCTTTCACTTATATACTTATAAGTTAGGAAAATACTAGTGTGTTTCCCTCATACACACATAGTGTCTACGGGTTCATTTTGGTTTCCTTGTGAAACACATATACATGTGTATTGTGCATGATGTGCACGTTTCCCAAAATCTGGGGTTGTGATAATCACCCCAACTTATAAGATTTTTGTCCTCGAAAATCGACGATATGCGCATAACCAGGTATTACTACTACTAGCAGGCCATGAATAGGCTAGCTTCCCACATCATCCGGTAATTGAACAGTTGGTCGCATTTTGCAACGACTTGCATTAACCATGTCAATTTATACCCATATAGTCCAGAAGGATTATGATATCTAGAATAATCATTCATAAAATTTATACCCATAAAATCGTTACGTTAATCATCCACAAAATTTGTGACATTCATGTCACGACAGTTTGTAAATAAATTGACCAAGAACCACCTTACCACGAAATGTCTCAACAAAATATTACATATTAATTTTCAAAAAAAATAATGTGACTATCTAGTCATCATCCTCCTCATAGTCGTCGTCGCCGTCGCTGGAGCCATCATCATCCTCATAGTCCTCGTCATCCTCATCCTCGTCGACCACCCTGGTGGTAGTGGTACCCGCTGTAGCGCTCTTCGTGGCAGGGCCCGAGCTAGACGCTCCAAAAATAGCATCTTTCATGGCACCGACGTGCTGCATGTATGACTGCCCATGAGGTCGATAAGTAGTGCCTCCTGAAACCTCTGATGCAATCTGATCTTCCACCCTTGCTGAAGGATCTCCCACATCATGTCAGTGTCAGTAGTGGGTATGGGCTGTGGAAATGAGGTAGAGGGAGTGGTCGGTCCTGCCGGCGCTTGATGCGTGGTTTGTCGGGAGACCTGACGGTCTCTTTTCTTGTTGACGCTAGTTTGAAGACTCTTTAGGTTTCGGCTCCAGTCTTGGGCCAAATAGGGGATGACGTTATCGGTGAGGAATAACTCGTCGGCCCGGATCTTAAATCCTCCCTTCCCATTCCGTGAGTGTAGGAGTCGGGAAATCAACCGAGCATATGGTAGTCGGTTGATGGGTGGAGGAACAGCACCCTTTACATTTCTTTTATAGGCATGCGCCATGCCCTTTATGATGATCATAGGTGCGTTGATCCACCTATTATGGAATGCGGTGTGTAGGGCCCGCAGAAACGCGTCACGACATTCTTGATCATGGCCGGTTGGGTGTAGATTCTTTTTGAAAATGACGTCTAGAAGCCACATACGTGGCGGTAGTTGTGATCGGATAATAGATTGTCTCGAAGCGGACGTGCCGCCGGTGATATCGGAAATGATCGTTGGGAATTCGACGTTCCCAGAAAAAGGTGGTAGGATGAGTGGACTAGGGGTGTAGATGTGGGGACATTTCATGACTGATGAAATTTCTGCACATCTAAAGATTAGTTCATTACCATCGATTGTGACGAGGATAGCATCCTCGTCCACGTTCATGTTTAGGGTTTGGTAAAATAACTTCACAAGCCTCAAGTAATACCGATCTCCGAACGGCGTAAGTAGGGTTTTAAGATTGTTGTTGGTGAGGAAGTCCGATGTCCATTGGGTGGACATCGGATCCCCAAAACAAGAGGGATGTATATCCCATTCGATTTCAAAAATTTTGGCCCCCCACCAATCGTCTAGTGTGATTGGAGTGGTGGATGGGTTTGGTGATGGTTGTGAAACTTGAGGGGCCTTGTTGCGCGCTGACAACAATCGATTCGCCATCCGCTTCCTAGGTTGTGGATTTGGGCTTGAAGCCATTAAATGCCTAGAGAGGTTTTAAAAACTACTAAAAAATCTCGGAGAGGGGGTAGATTTTACCTAGAAAGAGGTTTTGAACGGATCGGATCGTCACAATCCGGCTCAAATCCGACAGAGAAAGGTTGAAGATGAGAAACCCTAAACCCTTCGCTCGGCTTCAGTTCCCCGCTTGAAGATGAAATGGGTGTTCTACATTCCGTCAGCCTTATATAGTCCGCCCTCGCTCGAGCGGTCGTTAGTTATCACTCGAGCGAGTCCAGGACGCTAAATGTTATAATTTATGGCCTCGCTCGAGCGGTTGGTAAACCTCGCTGAAGCGGTCACTTGACCTCGCTCGAGCGGTCATGAACCCTCGCTCGAGCGAGCCAAAGACGTGTTCTTGTCCTCACAACCCACATCTTTACTAGTCTTCCTATTTCGAATACTACTCACGCATGACTAAACATACTCTTCATTCAAATTTACTTCTCAAAAAAAAAAAATTTAATATTTATAATAGTACTCATTTGGTTCCTTTAACTATAATTTGATAATCAGAAAAGAATATGTACACTTCATCATATTAATAAAGAAAGTAGTTAGTGTCTTTGAACAAATTGGGGTATTGTCCTTTGACGTCAGCCTCCCGTTCCCACGTTGCTTCTTCGATCGGATGGTTCTTCCATCAGACGAGCACTAAGGGAATAACTTTTGCTCGCAACACTTGTTCCTTTCGATCTAAAATTTCCACCGGCTCTTCAATCATGGTCATATCTTCATGCATCTCTAAGGATTGGCCGTTCAGTACGTGATCAGGGTCATTGAGATACTTCCTGAGCATGGACAAGTGGAATACATTGTGTACCTGATCAAACAATAGTGGCAATCCAACGCGGAAGGCTACTTCTCCTACTCGACCCAAAACTTCAAACGATCCAAGGTAGCGGGGACTTAGCTTGCCTCTCTTTCCGAACCTCATTACGCCTTTCATAGGCGACACCTTCACGAAAACATGTTCTCCCACCTTAAAGTCCACGCTCGTCCGCTTGATGTCAGCATAGCTTTTCTGTCTGCTTTGAGCCGCCTTTAGTCTTTCCCTGATCATGCGGACAATAGCCGCGTTATCTTCAAGTAGCTCGGGTCCCAAAACAAATTTCTCACCAATTTCCTCCCAATTGATTGGCGATTTGCGTCATCTTCCGTACAAGGCTTCATACGGTGCCATCCCGATGCTCGTCTGAAAACTATTATTATATGCGAACTCAATCAATGGTAGGTGTTGATCCCATGATCCTTATAATTCTAACATACATGCCCTAAGCATGTCTTCAATGACTAGATTGACCCTTTCAGTCTGTCCGTCGGTTTGTGGGTGGAATGCCGTACTAAAATCTAGTCTCGTTCCCATTCCTTCTTGAAATTTCTTCCAAAACTTTGATGTATATAATGGGTCCCGGTCTGAAATAATGCTACTTTGAATCCCATGTAAACGGACGATCTCTTTCATATAGAGCTCTACCAGTCTTCCCGCTGTGTACATCGTGTTGTAAGGCAAGAAGTGTGCTGACTTATTCAATCGATCGACTACTACCCAAATGGCGTTATACTTCTTTGCAGTTCGCGGTAGACCGACTATGAAATCCATGGAGATAGATTCCCACTTCCATTCCGGTATGGATAGAGGCTGTAATAGGCCTGCAGGGTGTCTATGATCGATCTTCATTTGTTGGCACGTCAAACATCGCGACACGTACTCTGCTACATCTTGTTTCAAGCCTCTCCATCAGTAATTCTTTTTCAAATCTTGATACATCTTTGTGCTTCCCGGGTGGATAGCATAGCTTGACTTGTGAGATTCATCAAGAATTATTCGTCGCAGATCGGCATTGTCTGGAATGCAAAGTCGGCCCTTGAATACTAAGGAACCATCCTCCTTGATTGAAAACTCAGATGTAATACCTTTAGTTACATCTTGACGCATCTTGGTTAGAATTGGGTCTTTCATCTGTAGTTCTCGTATGTGTTCGAATATCACCGGTTTCACTGATATGTTGGCTAAGAAGGCTCCTGTGGCTTGTGGCTGTATGTCTGCGCCACATAGTGCTAGATCCTCCAACAGTTTCCATCGATGTATACCCGAAATTAGACTAGCCAACTGAGCTAAACTTTTCTGACTCAAGGCGTCGGCCACTACGTTAGCTTTGCCTGGATGGTACTGTATGGAACAGTCGTAGTCTTTGAGGAATTCCATCCACCTATGTTGCCTCATATTTAGTTCCTTCTGTGTAAACAGATATCTGAGGCTCTTATGGTCAGTGAAAATTTCAAACGTTTCTCCGTATAAATAATGTCGCCATATCTTTAATGCGAATATGACCGCTGCTAGTTCCAGATCATGTGTTGGGTAGTTCTTTTCGTGCTCTTTCAACTGTCTTGACCCGTAAGCTATTACCTTTTTATATTGATTTAGTACACAACCCAACCCATTATCTGAAGCATCCTTGTAAGCGAATCCTCCACTGCCTGATGGAATGGCTAACACTGGAGCTGAGGTGAGTCTCTTCTTGAGTTCTTGAAAACTCTTCTCACACGCCTCACTCCACTCAAATTTTGAATCCTTTCTTGTAAGCCTCGTAAGAGGCCCTGATATTTTTGAAAATCCCTCGACGAAATGTCGATAATAACCTGCCAGTCCGAGGAAACTTCGAACGTCTGTCACAGTCTTTGGTTGCTCCCAGTTCACTACTGCCTCGTTCTTAGCGGAATCTACTGTGACACCATGCTTTGAGACGACATGTCCCAAAAAGCTAACCTCTTCTAGCCAAAACTCACATTTGCTGAGCTTGGCGTACAATTGGTGTTCACGCAAGGTTTGTAGAGCGACTCGTAAGTGTTCTTCATGCTCCGTCTTCGATTTTGAGTAAATCAGGATGTCATCAACAAACACGACAACGCAGGAGTCTAGGTGTGGTTTAAACACCCGATTCATTAAGTCCATAAACAACGCCGGTGCGTTCATCAATCCAAATGGCATCACTAAAAATTCATAGTGTCCATACCGTGTTCTAAATGCCATTTTCTGAATGTCCTCAGCCTTGACTCTTAACTGATGGTATCCAGATCTCAGATCGATCTTAGAAAAATGTTTCGCTCCTTGCAACTGATCGAACAAGTCATCTATTCTTGGCAACGAATATCGATTTTTCACAGTGACTTTATTCAATTGACGGTAGTCAATGCACAACCGCATCGACCCATCTTTCTTTTTCACGAATAGAGCTGGTGCTCCCCATGAAGACACGCTTGGTCTTATGAATCCTTTGTCCATGAGATCTTACAATTGTTCTTTCAACTCTTTCAACTCTGCAGGGCCATCCTGTAAGGTGCCTTTCAAACAAGTTTCGTTCCTGGTGCTAAGTCGATAGCAAAGTCCACTTCTCTTTCTGGAGGTAATCCTGGTAATTCTTCTGGAAATACGTCTGGGAATTCTCGCACTACCACTATCTTAGAGATAATATTCTTTTCTTCTTTATTTTCTTTCAAGAACGCTAAATAACCGCTACACCCCTTTCTGATTAAACATTCTGCTCTGACTGCAGATATGAGTGGCACCTGTGTCGATCTCTCCCCTCGAAATCGAAACGATCTCCTCGTGTTAGGACAAAAAATAATAACCTTATCCTTGCAATCCACTGTTGCTCAGTGATGAGACAGCCAATCCATTCCAAGGATCATGTCAAATCCTTGCATGTCCAACAATATTAATTTTGCGTCTAGTTCATAGACAACGTGATCCCGAACGCTTACTACTACTGATTTACAGACTAACTCTGTGTCCACTAATTCTCCTATTGGGATAGACACTGATAACACAAAGTCCAGTGTCTCCGGAACAATCTTCATCTTCTTTTCAAATCTAGGGGTGATGAAGGAGTGGGTAGACCCTGGGTCTATCAGCACTCGTGCGTCATGTGCTACGTAGCACCCTTTTTCATAAACTTGTAACGTACCTATAATGCATACATATACGTACATACCATATACTTTATTTAAAATTTTTCTAACGTGCAAAAACGGTTATATACACTTGTCCTAATGAATGCACATTCTTTATCTACAATTATATTAAAAACTGAAATCCTTTATTTAAAAGAAATCTCACCTTGGATGATGTCGTGTACACTCCCTGCTTCCTGGGCGGTAACTGCGTAGGCTCTCCCTTGAAAAACTGGCTTTTGTGATTAAATAGGTCGTGGCATGGAAGCTGGGGCCGTCTTTTCTTTAACTGCCTCAGGGCAATCTCTAATCACGTGGCCTATCTTGCCGCATTTGAAATAGCCTCGCATTCCTTGCCTACAATCCGCCGTTTTGTGGGACTTGCCACACTTGGCACAAGTTTCCCTTGGTGTTGAAGTAGCAGCTCTCGAAAAACCTTGGGTAGCTGTAGCCCCGCTGGAAATAGCAGGACCCTCATACCTCATCGGTCTCCCTGATGCCAGCAACGGAAAACTTTGATGAGTAGTTTGTTGTGCGACTCTCCCATACCCTGTCTGGAACGGTTGTCTCTGATTCGGTGCTACAAACCTCGGTTTCTTATGTACCGATTCATAGCTCCCCGTCCTGCTTGGATCTATGCTTCCTCTTCCCTGTTGTTCCCTCTGACGGTATCGGTTATTGTTTTCTTCTTCGACTACTAATGCCTTACTCATTACCTCTCCGTAGGTCTTCAGCTGGAAGGGCGCAACCCCTCCTCGGATGTCCGACCTTAAACCCTGTTGGAACCTCTTCGCTTTCATCACATCCGAAACTACGTAGTCTGGAGCGAAGCGAGCCAGTCTCATGAATTCTACTCCGTACTCTCTCACGGTCATCCTTCCTTGCATTAGTTGCAAAAATTGGGTCTCCATCTGATTTCTCACAACTTCAGGAAAATATTGCTTATTAAATTCTTCTACGAATTCATCCCAAGTCCACGACATATCTGGAGTTTCTTGTGCTCTCGTTCGCAAAACGGATTTCCACCAAGGTCCAGCCTCTCCATCTAGCATATATGCCGCCCAACGGACGCTCTCATCCTCTGTGCATGTCAGTACGCTAAACACCTTTTCCATTCCACCCAGCCAGTTTTTGGCTGCCATTGTGTCTGCCTGTCCTGAAAAGTTAGGAGGTCTCATCCTTCTGAACTCGATAAATGCTGAAGCCATTGGTGGTGTAGGTCCTACTGGAGGTGTAGGTGTTCGTTGTGGTTCTGGGGCTGCATGTGCTGCCAAGGACGCTGCTTGTTGTGCCATGGCAGCTGCCATTGTCTCCATTGTGTGCATCATCCTCTGACGTTGTTCTCTTTCTTCATTTCTCTCCCTCACTCTATCTTGTTCCCTCTGATTTCGATCTTGACGATCTCGATCCTGATCTTCTGCTTGATTTTGGTTTTCTCCTTGGCCACTGCCCTCAGGAATCTCCCTGTTTCCTAATGGTACCCTGTTTGTAGGTGAGACGAAACCATCTCTACTGCGTAAATTCCTATCATGACCACCCCTGGGTCGGCCTCTTCCTCAAGGAAACATAACATTCTGCATGAGAAACCACGGTTTCGTTAGCAAAAGTCACTATATTCTGACGAGATGATAGCCAAAACTAGAAAGAAATGCTCTGATACCAACAGTGACAACCCGATTTTCGGCGCTCCGAAAACCGTGCCATCAGCACGACCCTCGAGGCCGTGCCCAAGAACCTTTACAATACATTTGGTATATACTAGCCAAAATTTTACTCTAAACAAATTCTCATGCCTAAAATAGTTTAGGGCCCCCAAAAAGGTAGTCCTTATCCCATGCCAATTCATGGGCATAAGAACCTACCCAAGCCGTTAGATAAATGTTCACTCCAAATGTTTTATCAAAAGCATATCATATTTAATTACATTCCATAAAGAGGCTTGATATACCAAGCCGTGCCTAAAATTCTCAACTCACTCTCAAAGTATGCAATGGCTCTCCTAGAAGAAATCTTCGGGAGGAGGCTCTGACTCCTCAGTGGGTACGTAGTCTGAATCTCCTAGATCAATGTCTCTAGAAGTCCTTGTTGCCGCCAGTCCTGAACCTGCGACATATAGTCTAAGGGGTGGGCTACATCCTAGCTCAATAGGGAAACAAAGTGAACATATAAATTAAATCTTACATATATGCTAGTAGTTTTGAAAGCACAATTTACTGGATATCACTTTTAAACAGAACAATTGATATAACTGGAATAACTAAAATGGATATAGTTGATTTCCTTTCCTGGTGTTGTTTGTTCTCATCTTATTGGTTTAGTTATGAATTCGGCCTAATCACTTAAACCTTTAACTTAAATAATCCCTGAGCAATATAGCATCGAGCCCCGATGGAATACCCACCATCGTCGTCTACTAGACAGTTGTTGTATGTATTCCCTAGGAATACTGCCCAGGCCCCTTTCTCATAGGTGGCGGGGTCTATTCTCAAATCTACATCCCTGGGATGTGCTATAAGTATACGGATTGGCCGCCGTATCGGTCACGGATATCCTGTCACGTCAGTCGTAGGTATCCCGCCACGTCGGTGGGGTATTCTAATCAACTTTAAATAACAAAAATATCGATGTGCTTTACATATAGTTATTCACCGTGATTTGTGCTAATTTTTAGTACATTAGGCCTTATCATTTTGCTCTAGTTTCACAATTTGTTTTCATCTGTATCCCTGGGATACTACTGATTTAATACATCTTTTCGATGCCCACATTACAATATTCCGTCCCTTGAGGACTTCATGGTTTCACCTTGAAGCTTATGCACACACCCCTATTTGAAAGATCATACAATACTCAACCTTTTAATAGAATTACACTGCATATATGAGTTGACGAAAAAAAATACATGTTTCAAGAATATTCCCTACCTCGACGAATTTCAAAGCATGTTTCTCATAGAGGTTTACACTTCACGATCCTACATCAAACCTACATTTCATGTATTTAGAATATGCTCAGAAGGGTTACAAGAATAATTGGAGCGCATAGCCTCCAGGTCTCTGCACCAATAATTTTAAGAACTGTGTGATATCTCGTGCGAGCGAGCACAATTCCTCGCTCGAGCGGTCACTAGACCTCGCTCGAGCAGTCACTTGACCTCGCTCGAGCGGTTAAATCGAGGTCGCTCGAGCGGTTAAATCCAGCCGCCTGAAGCTTTACTGGGGACCTCGCTCGAGCGAGCTTCCCTCTTATTTTGAGGACCGCGCGAGCGAGCCCAGAGCTATATTTTTATAGTTTGGCCTCACTCAAGCGAGCCCTTTTGGCCGCTCGAGCGAGGAGCGATATATTTTTACTCCTCGATCTGCTCGAGAAAGCTATTTCTCCCCTCATTCAGCCTTTAACATCAACAAAACATTTAACCAACATTCTACCTATTATTTAAAACATGCCTAAGCATCTATCATACCTTAAACATACCTCCAACGATGAGTCTCGCGCAAGTTCGATTCAAGATTCGAAATTCTACTAGGCTAAAACGTCTTCAAGGTTCCTCCTCCAGCCTTTGCTCCAGCTCTTCCACCGATTTAAGTCCCAACGAAACCCTAGTTCTTTACTAGGCTCTTCTTTTCTTTCTCTCTATTTCTCCTTCTCTCTATTTAGGTTAGAATAGAGTTACGTAAGGGGCTCTTCTCACCTCTCTCTTTCACTTATATACTTATAAGTTAGGAAAATACTAGTGTGTTTCCCTCATACACACATAGTGTCTACGGTTTCGTTTTGGTTTCCTTGTGAAACACATATACATGTGTATAGTGCATGACGTGCATGTTTCCCAAAATCTGGGGTTGTGACAGGAAACCTTTTAACCCGAGAATACCTTTAAAATTCTTAACCTATCCCTTCTAACCCATGGCCATGATTCATCTCGAGAGAAGTCCCTCTTTAAGGTCTAGGAGCAGTTACACTATCCGTTGAGTCAACACGAGCCAAGCTGTGAAACAACAAAAGAACTCCATCCAGCTGGCTATGACGGAGTCGATGTCTATGTTGTGAACTTTGAAAAAATAAAGAAGAAAATAAAA
The DNA here is from genome assembly GCA_021018995.1 of Chloranthus sessilifolius. NCBI lineage: Eukaryota > Viridiplantae > Streptophyta > Magnoliopsida > Chloranthales > Chloranthaceae > Chloranthus > Chloranthus sessilifolius. Next base: position 81,196,351 of record CM037591.1, read on the forward strand.
AGAAAATATACAAGCTCATAGTAAAAAGGACATGGTGAAAACCTGAAAGGGCGCCATGGGTAAAAACAGTGAGTTTGTGCGGACCAGGTGAAAACCTGAAAAGGCGCCTGGGGTAGAAATGCATACCCATAGACATTGTGAAAACTTGACATGGCGCTACAGGTTAAAAAAAAGAGAGGGCAACAACGGGCATGGTAAAAACCCGTCTTGGGCGCTCTGAGTAAAAAAGGTTGAAAAAGAAAAAGAAAAATCATTCGGTGACTCCTTTGATTACATTTCTCAATTATTTGGTCGTTAGTTGGGCCACTTATGTTAGCTCAAATCAGGTCCTGATCAGGTATATCTTAAGACTGCACCATCAAGCGTATGACCCGAGGTAAAGAGATATGGTTTTTTCGATCCGCAGGGATAGACATTTCGACATTAGTAAAATTCTGAACCTCACTTAGGTCTGACCACATGAACGGGTTCGACTAAGCTCAAAATGGGACCTGCTACTTTGCCTCATTGTTAAGACTTCAATAAAAAAAAAGAGGAAAAGAAAGAAGAAAAATAAATAAAAATAAGAAATTTGGAAAATCTAAAAAATATATATAATATATATACTCCTTCTATGTACATATTTACAGCATTGTACTTCCATTTCAAAAATGAAGAAAAAGAATAAAAAAAATTTGAAAATAAAATCTAAAAAATATATATAAATCTTGAAAAATGAAAAAGTGTAGGTAAAAGTTTGCTTCTTTTGTTAATTAGGATGCATATTCATTATCTATATAAATAAAAAAGGAACTGACGTTTTCTTGAGAATGTGAAGGAACATCAAATGGCCCAAAGCCTCGAGGCAGGCAACCTCTCAGTGATAGACGGATCAAATGATGCATCACAACCCCCACATTCGGTCTATTCAAAAAGAAAAAGAAAATCATTTTGAAAAAGAAAAAGAAATTTGTACTTTTTCACGCACAGTTACGCACATGCGTCTTTCAAAGCGGTAAAATGTTAATATTTTATTGGCAATGCAGCTATGCTAAATTAATGTCCTAAGTCTAAGGTTTCCTTTAGATCTTTGGATCCTACTTTAAAGTAGGAGCAACAATATCAATCCTGGTTGGACAATCAATGTTTCGATCGGGTTGATTCCATCGCTAAATCTTTGCATTGAGCGCTCCATTTTTGGATTCATGTGAACTTAAGTGTCTTAAGCTTCAAATTCTTCATAAAACAATCATTGGTTAGAACCAACCTCTCAAAAAGGAAATTACCTATCGAACGACTATGCTCAAATATGCATTCTGAAGGGTTCATTCAAGGGTGTAGGCTTTGAAACCTGTATTTGTACGGTATCTCTGTAAAGTGTACACCTTACGTCTGGGTATCCGTTGGATGATCGTTTATTCCCGTAAATTATACCTAGAAGGGATCTGGATCGGGACTTCCATTCCCCTTTATTTTTATTTGCCCCTAATGAGTGCATGTTTTTGCATAATTGTTCGATAGTAAGATCATTATTGGCAGAGACCAGGATTGGATGTTTCCATCGATAAGCACTCAATTTTGGCTGAATCTATTCAGTATTATTTAAAGTTGGGTGCTCTAAGTCATGTTGATCCAGGGCACATTTCTAAAAAGGGCAGACACTCCCAAAAAGTGTTGCGGCATCAATATTTACTCTGCTTGGGTAGTTGTGCTAAATTAACCTCAAGATCGATGGATTCACCCAAAAATCTTGAACCCTACCTCGTGTAGGGGCACCCATGGCCAGTCAAATGGGGCAATCAATGCCTCATGAGATTGGACATAAACTGTGGATCTTCGCATCTTTGCTTTACTCCAATCTTTAAGTATGGGTTGATTACCCTCCCTCTCGTGGGGTAGTCTTGTTTGAAATGAATCTCAAACATCATGTATTTTCAAAATACACCATCTCGGTTATACCCAGTAATGCCACTAAGAGCTTGGGGACCAATAGCCTTGAAGAACGGAAGTTTCCCTAAATGTTGGGACTTTCGCTACTCTCGAGTGACGCACGTTTTCCTTGATGTTGGGCTTACGTCACTCTCCATTTAGTTATTTTACTTTTTGATGTTTGAGGTTCGTTTTGAACACAACGTACCCTAGCATGCCTGGGCCCTCTTCGGATGTCTATTTCTTTGGCATACGATCGTTACCGTTCGGATATCAAAGAGGGGCATCTGTAGACACCCAAAATTAGCCCAAGGCCTGATCAAAATATACTTCGAGAAAGGTGCCCCCCAAGTTTCCGATAGCATCTCCCATACCCTTAGGAGCCTTCCCATACCCTTAGGAACCTTCTCAAACCTTTAGGAACTTTCCCAAAACCATTAGGAATCAACCCCTACACCCTTGAAACCCTTCCTAAACCAGTTTTGAACCCTCCTGGGTAGTGGTTGGAAAGAGGTGTACCAAAGTGTAGGAGGACCTCTATAGAAATTGAATCATATACCATTGAAAAGTATAGGTTACTAGCTTTCCAATGAGCAAAAAATTGCCTCAATCGGAATTATACATCAAGAGTTATGGCTATTTGAGTATTGAGACAGAAATGAGGACTTTTTGCCTAGCGTGCATAATATACACGCTCGGCAATTTCTGAAGGAATTTTGCCTAGCGTATATAATATACACGCTAGGCCATTGTTTGTAAGAATTTTTCATAGCGTGTATAATATACACGCTAGGCCAAATTAGCTTTCTGTGGGCCCCACGGTAGGTTCTGAACCTCTGGACTTCTCAGAGGCACTATACATATGCTTAGCGTGTATAATATACAGGCTAGGCTTAGCTACAGTGATTTTGGATTTTATCTGAAATTCACTTTTGGGGTTTGACTTGTTGACCATCCCAATGTTTAGGGTGAGTTTCTTTAGGACTATTGCACCCCCATTAACCCTATTTGCAACCCTCTAGACTTTTGAAACCTCACCCTATCATCTACCATTGAACCTCATTCACACATTTCCATAGCCTTGAAAAACCAAAAATTCTTAGATTTATGATTACAAAGTTGCTAATCTCATTATCCTTTAAGCACCCTCCTAATCTATCCCAACTCTATAAATAGAGAGGCACCCCCCCTTACTAATGGCTTGAAAAAATTTTCAAAAGAGAAAAAAGATTAAGAGAGTTCCTTCTCCCCTTTGGTGCACCAAACCCATACAAATTTCAGATTTGAAAATCATCCCTTAGACCCCATCTTCCATCATAAATCCCTTAGCCTTGGTGAGAACTACTCCCTAGCCTTCCTCTTCTACCTCTTAGCTACCAAGCCTTTGATTTCAAGACCCATATGTCAACCCAATAGCTATTGAAAGCTCTTCCAACGCAGCTACGCGAAGGTCTATGGCTATGCTACAAGGGCCCAAGAGCTTCGACTCTCTCCTCTACTCCTCTACCTTCTTTGCTTATCCTTTATCAAAGGATTCAAGTTGTTATGCCGCCAAATTTTTTATATTTTTGGAGAGCTTGATAGGATCATAGTGCCTTTGGGCAAGAGGAAGTGCTTTTTTATTTTTATTTGGCCATAAGTAGAGACCTCTTCCGAGCGGGTTGATTGGGTGCATAACTCTTTCCTGATCGATAACCGAAGCCCCTACCCAGGAGCCTTTGGCGTGAATCTATAAATCAGAGTCATATTTTTACACTTTGGTGCTTTCAATATTGATTTAGGTTTCCTGGGACACCAAAAGCTCTGGGTGGCGACTCTATATTTTTCTTACGAGCGCATCATCGCGACGAGGTCGTTGAGATCCACGGTTGTACATTGAGTTTCTAACTTTACGATAGATTGTCGATGAGAGTTTAGTAATTGTATCTGGATATGACCATGCTGGATCCAGCTTTCAGCTATTTGTAACAAGGCTTCCTCTACAGCAGTGTGGTTTTGTGCTTCTGTGGGGTGAGGAGAAACAGTTGGAGGTTGGGAAACTACCTGAGTTGGGCCATGGTTAGGACCACAAGCTTCTCCTTGTTGAGATGTTGGGTATGATTTTATATCCATCAGAGATTGAAATTTTGTTTTCCAAAGTTTCAGCCTTGGAAAAATTTTCATCATTGACTTTAATTTATATAATCCTCCTTGCTTAGGAAGTATATTTGTTGAAATCACCGAATCAACCTCACCCGTTGCGTGATGTTGTACTAGTTCCTCACTAAGCGTCTCAAAGAGTTCCAATGCATCCTCTGTTGTCAATATACGAAATATTCCACCACAGGCTAAATCAACCATATGCTTGGTTGCATCATCAAGGCCTTCATAAAAAGTGACCACAAGTTGCCAGCGCGTAACCCCGTGGTGAGGGCACTTGTGCAAAAGATCCTTAATAGGGTTCCAACATTTATGCAGAGATTCATCCGGGAATTGGTGAAATGTTATAATAAGATGTCAGATTTTATTTGTTATGCAGATTGGAAAGAATTTCATAAGAAACATGTGTTCCAATTCTTTGCAATTAGCAATTGAATTATAGGGCAAAGAGTTTATCCACGGCTTTGCTTCATCTCTAAGGGAATATGCAAACAGCCTTAACCGAGTGGATGCTTCTGACAAGTTCTTAATTCTAGTGATAGTGCATACTTCTAAAAACTATTTTAGATGCAAATAGGGATCTTCATCCATTAGCCCGTGAAAAGTAAGAAGTATTTGAAGCACATTGAGTGTAATTTCAAAAGTCCTATTACCGGATGTGGGAGATAATTGAATGCATGGGGGAGTTGTAAGAGCTGTCAGTGCGCAATACTCCCCCAATGCTTTACCTACAACTTGGTCTTTTCCTATCATAATGAATGGAGTTAGAACAGAGAAGGGTGGCTAAAACAATTATTATAAATGTCTACTTTTTTTTTAGTTTTATCTGATTTTTATTTTAAAAAGTAGGGAGATAAAAAAATTTGGGCCTCTAGCTTCTATGATCAGGGGAAGTTGAAACCTTGATTCACTGGCTCTGAATAAACCTGCAAAAGCTTAAGAAATCAAGAAAATAAAAATATAAAGAAAAAATTAAAAGAGAAAGATACATATTTGTTTTCTAAAAACTAATATAAAATAAAATCTGCTTCCCCGACAGCAGCGCCAAAAACATGTTCTTGATATTTATGTTGTTCTAATTAAGTCTTAACCTATTGCAAGCGTGACCAACTTATGGTATGTATATATTTAAATTAAAATCAAGCCTTAACCTATTGCAACCGCACAATTGAAATTATAGCACTAGTGATAGGATCGATCCCACGAAGAAGTGATTATCTTTTTATAGATTTTTATATTCCTTTTTAAAAACTATCTTTATCTTTTAAGACCTAAACTACTGGAAAAATATGAATAAAAGAATGGGTTCTTTAATATAATTGCATAAAAATAAATCCTAATCCTTCTTCAGATTGAGGTTGTCAATCTCAACCTTCGGCTATCGGATATTTACAAATTTAAAATACCGTTACACTGTATTGTAGACTTCTAGAATTGGGTCGTCAATCAAAAACTAAACTTTTTCAACACAGATTTAATTTAATCAACAATCTCCTAAAATCTGGGCGTTAATCAAATTCGAGAAAATTTAAGATAAAAAAATAAAACTGTTACACTAATCTGTAAACTTTAACCTGAGTCATCAATTCAAATCAAAATTCAAAAATGTTTACAAAGCATATAAAATCTAAACTAAAAATAAAAGAAAATCTAAACTAGAAATCAAAAGTAGAACCATCCAAAGGGTTGATCTTTCAGCTTCCTCAACCTTGGTTGTTAGGCAAAACCTCAGAGAACTGTGGACGATGTTACTTTGTAAATCCTAAACTACTTTGATCGGGAGAAAACACAGACCTCAGTTGTCAATTAATGCTGTGAAATTCTTCGATGATTATTCCTATACCGAGCCCTCTTATTTATAGATCATAAGGGTCGGTTTACAGAGTTCTAATTCTAACAAAAGAAACTACTAAAATAAAATATTCCTAATATAACTCGAATTCTAATTTTATTCTTCCTTGTTTTCAACTGTTCATGTGTTTTGGATTTCTTTCCTTGATAACAGCAACAGAGATCTTAGGAGTCTATCTTCATCAATCTTCTCAGATCCGTGATTAGCTAAACTTCTAATTAAAGAGTTCTTCTAATTCTGTTCTTGGCAGTGGAAATTCTCACGTGATCAGCAGCAATAGGAAAGCTTTTATAATCGTAATCGTAATTCTCGATTGTTCTTTTTCTTTAGAAAATTATAAATTATAATTTTCTATTTCTTTAGCTCCCATGACTTTCATATTGGACAATTCTCTATAACGAACGATCGTTTTCTTCTATATCGCCTTTTGCTCTTTTGTCGCTTTCTGAATAATCGTCTTTTGAAGAATCGTAAATTACAATTTCTCATTTTTCTCTTCTTTGGCTTTAGTATTAGCGCTCAATCGTAAAATATAATTTCTCAGCTTTCAGTTGGTGGCGAATCGTCTTCTTATGTTCAATCATCTTTTTACTGCTTTTTGAGTTCATTTTAATGAATATTAACACTTTGACTCTTTTTTACTGTTTTTCTTTAATATCTGTACATTATCAACTTGTTAGTAGCAAACTAAGTCCTAGCATCACTAAGTTAAGGGTGATAATGTGGTATATTCTGTGTCTAATCACACCGCCAAACTTAAGCTTTGCTAGTCCCTAGCAAACAAGGAAATATAAACTAAGAAATTGAATGCCACTTTCATAGGGAGCAAGATTGCATTTAGCGGATGCCTTTAAACCCCTAGGTGATCCCTACTGGAGGAGTTATAGTCTCCTGAAGGTTTTCAGTGAAGTTTCCTATAAACTTCAAATATTTTTTTTTTACAAATATATTTTTTTTCTTTAAAAATTAAAAGTAAATAAAAATCTAATTAATCTACTTAATTGGTCAATACATAGTCTACTACGATTTTCTAAATTTTATCAGTCTTTTATCCTTATTTTCCATTATAACAATTATCCTTGATTAGAACTCCAATAATTTGAATTCACAATAAACACAGAGTGTATATGCACTAGTGAACAATTTATTCTTCATAAATTTTTCTAAACTGCGGATTTAGATAATATTTTCATTCAAAAACTCACTATTGACATACTCTCAAAAAGATATCGAAACTTTTAGGTTCTCTCAGTATACTTTTCAAAAGAATTCAGTCAAAGATAATTGTAAAAAAAAATGAATCCCATAGAAAAGATAATCCTATCCTGTATAATTCATAATATCTATTATCCTTGTCTCTACTAGGCATATGCCTTTGCAAATCGTAAATCAGAAAGGTCTTTCCTTTAACTTGTAATAAGGTTTTGGGTTTCAAAAGGAATCAAGGAAAGGTAGAGGATTTAAAGTTTTCTGAGAATTTAGCTCTTCTTTTTCCTATCTTCTTCTACTATTCTGCTTCAGTAAGTATCCATGATTGGATAACTTCTTCCCATTTATTTCTTTTATATATATATATATATATATATATCCCAGTTCTTCAACTATAAAATTGTCTTTTATGATTTTTCTCTTCTTTATAGCTTTTTGATAAATCGTAATTTTCTTTTTTTCAAAAATCGTTTGTTTTACAATTTTTCTTTCTTTTCCCATATTTTCTTTTATTTTATTTTTTTATTTCTCCGTACCTCTTCTAGCATTCCCTTTATCTATTCTCCATTTATTCCTTTCACTCCCTCTTCTTCCCTTCTAAACTCTCAGAAATTGTAAGGGTTAAAGGTAGAAAGCTTTGGGTAGTACATATGATTAAAGATTTATAAAATTTTAGTACAAAGAAATTTCATTTCAGGCATTTAATATGGGTTCAAAGGATAAAATGTTCTGAGATTTTGGCTTTTTGGCTCTGATTTAAATAAAAGATGGTCTTAAATCATCTTTACGATTTACTAGCATAGATGCCTTATTGCTTTGACATTTCTAATAGATACTTCTAGATAAAAAATTAGTTAATCATATTCATAGAATAACTCAATTCTGAATTTAGCAATATGAGATTTCATATCAGTATAGAAGTTCAAAGAAATTTTTGCAATTTGAATAGAAACAATCTCTCTCAGAATAAAAGAGGAAATATGGCTCAAAATCTCACTAATTTATAATTTTTTTGAAACTATAGTCTAAATTGTTGCAGTTTTGATTAATATATTGTTTCAAATATTCATTCTCATACAGTGTTTCAATGAGCTAAGCATGAATTATAACTATTCTAAATTCTAATTATTAAACTTTTATTATAATGAATCGTAAGTTTTCAAGATTTGCAATTTCTTCTATCATAATTCCTATGCACTGATCAGAAAATTTTTAAAATTAATAAAAATAAAACTACTATACACAAAAATTATATATCCCCCCAAACTTAAATCGGACAATGCCCTCATTGACACAAAAAATAGGAGACACAAAATAAAAAATTATTGATATACTGATTATTTATCGAAAAGAAAAAAAAAATTTATTACCAGATATATACTCTCCCCCAAACTTGAGAGAAAATATCCACGGCTTATTCTCGAAGTATCAATAACAAAAATGTCAGTAAGAAGAAAAAAAATATTAGTAATTTTGTAACACACACTGTTAGGAAAAAATGATAGTTAGTAAAAGGATAATTTTATATATAACTGAATATTTACAATGAACAGCAACGAAGAAAAACTATTTACATAAAAGAGTGTAAACTTAGGAAAAATCTAGACACATACTAAGTTAGACATGACACTCGCAGTAATGTCCGAAAAGAAATCTTCAATAAAGATCGGTCCTCGGCTTCTAACCACCTTCAATCAGAGTCTCACATTCCTTCCTACCAAAGGAGTATCCACACCTTAGCAGGGCGCTCCTTTAAGAGCTGTCGGAACACTTCTCTGTGCACTTCTTTATCTTGCATTCCCCCAAAAAGAAGCATCTCGTATTCCCTCCGTGGAAGAAATTCAATGCCATAGTGGGAGTGCTTCGATGGGTAAGGAAGTGAACACATCTCCAGATCTCATCGCCAGATCACCCTTTACCCATACTGCTCCCTTGCGAAAACTATGTGAAGAGAATGCACATAGTTGGCAGGGAAAGTATAAGCAATGGAGAAGGGTGGCGAGGAGATCAAGGATGGGATGAAAAATGACATTGGAAATTATAACCCATCCTTATTGTAAAGGGACACGCATTCGGGGTGGGTTGTGATAGTATAAAGGTTAGGAAGTGGGAGTAGATGAGGCGTAGGAAAAAGGTTCAGGATTTGGGTTAGGTTTAGGGTCAAGAGTAGTCTTGGTGGATGATTCAGCATCTTGAATAGGTCGCTGGCGCTTCAGATTTTCTACTCTTTATTCTACAGCCAAGAGCTTAGCTCTATGTATCTCAAGAATTCTATCAAGTTTCTTACTGAAATCACTTAGGTTATGCTCTTCCGTCATGAAGTTTAGGGTTAAGGCCAGAGGGAAGAGAAAGGTTGTGAGATGGTTGGTTTGTTGATGGGTATGGATTTATAGGAAAGAGGTTAGGCTTGAATCGTCACTTCGGGTTAAATGCCGAGGTGTAGGTTTTTAGGCCTGGGTGGTTGGCAGGTGGTGAAATTGAATGCACTGCATGTCTGATTCCTCTACAAGTTAAATGGGTTCGAACTCTAATGTATCCAATAAGATCAATCATTGGAATCACGTGCTCCCCAAAATTGTCATTTGCAATTTTGTATAACGAAAGTGAAACTCTATGACGCTTCAAATCGTACTCACTATGATTTGACTCTTCGAATCACCCACAATCGTAAATTGTTAATCAGTGAAAAATACCATTTTCATTTGATGGACCTTTGAGCTGATTAATAAAGTACTTTAAGTGTTGTTTTGTAGTTAGCAATAATCTGCAGTGTAAGTGCATCAAACTGTGCATAAAAGGGTTGAAAAGGAGGAAAGTAAAGTCAACCTTTGACTGATGAAGAAACCCAGGCATGACAGTTGCTGCCATCAGTAGCAAAGGCTCACAAAGGACAGTTCGAGCAGTTCACTGCACCTGTCGAATGGTGCTGAAGTAGGAATCTACACCTGTCGAATAGTGTTAAAGCAGGAATCCAACCTGTCGAGTGCTAAAGTTGCTCCAGCTAGCCTATCGAGCAGTACCTGAAGTTGCACTAAAGAATTCGTGTAGTGTTACACCTATCGAGTGGTGCAATACATTCTGAACTGCACCTATCAAAGGGCTTACACCTAAAGCCAAAGAACTTATCGACAGGAATGCTACACCTATTGGGAATGCATTTATGAAGCATGAACCTGTCGGGAGTCTGTCAAACTGTAGAAACCTGGAGCCTAAACCTGTCGGGAACCTATTGATAGGGACTCTGCACCTATCGAAGCACGATTTTTGAAATTTCAATCCTTCATCCGCGAACATATGAGGCTTTAATCACTTGAGGCACATGTGCTGAAGCAATCTGTCAATATTGGCGGGAATTTGTGCAACCCCAAAAGCATAAGCGAGATGATCTAACCAATTCACGTGGGCTAAACTGATTCTTAACAAAATTGATCCCCTTCCTCTCCGATTGGCCAAAATACCATTCACATGGATTAAAATAAACAAAATTAATTCTTCTCCTCTAATTGGCCAGGAATAAAGGCACACAAATCAAGGCAAATGTATAAATAGAAGCCCAAAAGTTGTGATGAGGAGGGGGAATTGAGGATAGAGAATTAGAGAGAAATAGACAGAGTTTTGTAGTTTCAATTGTAATTTTTCCTTTTTCCTTTTTCCTTTTTCTTCTCACCTCAACCTAGCACTTGCTGGCTGAGATCTACTGTAATAGATAGGAATTCTGGTTTATAATCTATAAGAAAAGCTGTGAGAATTGAGAAATCTGTAATCTACATTGGCTAGAGGCTTGAGACAGATCATTGTAAGTACATTTTCGAATCAATGAAATGTTGAGTTTAATGTTCCATTAGATCTGTAATTTCCCTGATCAATTGCTTGTGGTTTTTATGGATCTGATGCACCTATGGATGCCTGAGCTTATAGCCCTACATCCATAGTGCCTGCAATGGTTTTAATGACTTGATCCTCAATTCTCCTGACTGGAATTTATCTCTGGGATGATCTGTGGCCACTCAATGGACAAATCACAACCTTAGGACTATTCCACATCAGTTGGATTGGATTAGATTCTTTATCCTTACATTTGGCTTGTAGCTGGGTGAAGGAATTGTGTGGATCTATTTTTCTTTATTTACTCAGCCTATTTTTCAGTACAAGTCTCTGTCCCTATTTCATTACTTCTCACCATTTTCCTTTTATTTGACAAATCCATTTTTTCATCTTCTCTAAATCCTTTATGTGCAACCGTGGATTCTCGTCAAACCCGTCGCGATGATGGGCACTCTCCTAAAAATTTTAGACTCACCACCCGGAGCTTTCGTTGTCCCGAAAAACCCAAATTAATTATTATAAGCACTGAAGTGCCACAAATATGACTCTGAATCACCGGACTAAGCCAAAGGCTCTTGGGTAGGGGCTCTGGTTATCGATCGGGAAGGTGTTAGGCACCCGATCAACCTGCTTAATGTGGTCTCTACTGATGGCCAAAACAAGAATAAAAATAAAGAAGCAAAAAGCCCTTCCTCTTGCCTTCAAGGCATTAAGATCCTATTTGTGCCCCTCTGTTCCTACCGAAATTTCGGCGGCGTAATGGCACAAATGCGAGGATAGAGAAAGAACTGAGAAGGTAGAAGAATAGAGGGGAGAGCCAGAGCTCTCGAGTCCTTGTTGCACCGCTGTGAACCTTTGCGAAGGTGTGCTTCGGCGAGCTTCCGATAGCTTGGATGATGGAATGGAGGGTAGTAACTCCTAAGGCTTGCTAGGTAAGGGGTAGAGGAGGGAGGCTAGAGGATAACTCTCACCTAACCTATGGGATTTTTTATGAAAGATGGGGTCTAAAGGACACTTTCAAGTTCTGGAATTTGTAGGGAGGATGGTGCACCAAAGGGGAAAATAGCTTCTTTCTTAATTTTCTCTCTTAAGAAAATTTTCAAGACGTTTCAAAGGGAGGGGTGCCTCTCTATTTATAGGAAAATGAGAGGTTAGGAGGGAGTTTAGACCCTAAGTAGGTTTAGAAATGAGAAAATCTAGCCATCTAAGGTTTTCTAGGGTTTTTGAAGCCTTGAAAAGTGTGAAAACTAGCTCCAATGGTGGATGATAGGTCAAAGCTTTAAGTCACTCAAAGGGTTGCAAATAGAATAGGAATGGGCGTAATAAAACAAGCAAAACACACCCAAGGGATCAAGATGGTCAACAAGTCAAATCCTAATCTTGAAATTTGAGTAGAAAACCAGGATTACTATAGCTAAGCTTGGCGCAACTATTAGATGCGCCAAGCTTAGGTACAGTAAAATAGTATCAACACAGGGTTTTGGGCAGTTGGCTGCCCGAGGTGGGACCCACTTGTAGGCTAGTGCAACTAATACTTGTGCCAAGGCATTTCTTCCCAGAAATGACTTGGCACATGTATTACATGCACAAAACCCTAGGGGTCCCCACCTCAAAACCCTAATTTGTCTCAATCTTCGAAATGCCATATCTTTCTATGTACAACTTCGATTAGGGTGATTGTTGGCTTGTTGGAAAGATGGAGACTTCTATTTTTTAATGGTATATGATTAGATCACTGTAGAAGATCTCAGCTAGTCCCAATTTACCCCTATTCATCCATTGCACAGGAAGGCTAAGTTTAGGTTCAGAATGGGTTCTAAAGGTTAGGATTAGTTTATAAAGGTTCAGGGTAAGTTCTAAGGGATCTGGGGTAGGCTCTAAGGGTTTGGGATGGTTCCTAAGGTTTTGGGAAGGTTCCTAAGGGTTTAATACATGCCATCGGAAGCTTGAAAGTGTGCCTCTCTCGAAATGTATTTCAATCGGGCCTTGGGCTAAATTTGGGTGTCTACAAATGCCCCTCTTTGGTATCCGATCACTAATGATCGAATGCCAAAGACAAAAGACATCCGAAGAGGCCCAAGGCATTATTGACGGGTCCACCTCCAAACCAAAGCTTTGCTAGTCCTTGAGCTTAGGAAGAATGAAGAAAACTAAAATGTCACTTTTGTAGGGAGCACAGATGCATTTAGCATATGCATCAAGCCTTTTGAAGCCCTAAGTGATCCCTAGTGGAGGAGTGAAGTCTCCTGAGGGTTTTCAGTGAAGGTACCTACAAACTTCTCCAATAAAATCAGTTAATACTTATGCAACATACTAAAACAGAGTTTAAGTAAAATAAAATAAATTCCACACCATGTCCCTTCAGTTTTAGAGGATTTTCAGCAGAAAAATCATCAGTTTAAATCTAAAATTCTGTTGTAATTCTTTCATCATCAATCAGTTCATGTCAAGGCACTGTGCCTGAAAATTAATGCAGAGTTCACCTTTAATTTAAGAATTCTATTTTGATAATGCCCCAATCAATTTTGATTTCAGACCCAAGCCTTACTAGGGCTGTTCACTCACAACACAAGTAGAAGGGTGCATCATTTCTCACAGCTCAAGAGCAGTTATAGTCCTCAAATAGGACTGCAAGCATGAGCATAGGCATTGCTCTAACTTCTAAAATTTTCTAACTCTTTTCACCATAGATTAAACAAATCCTCATCTTCGCATGACAGCTCAATCCATTTCCGATCAGTAGGGTCTTTTTTTATTAGGTTGTAATGTGGCTTCAGGGTGAAATTTGTAAAAGAATAATGGGATAAAAAGGATTCAAATTGAGAAATCAGTAAAGGTAAGGAGGTGGTCTAGACAACACCTTCTTCATTTCAACACAATTCCATCTACTTCTTAAATTTTCAGATTTGAAGTGATCAGTTTCTAATCCTCTTTTCAGTCTTTCAATGAAATGACTTTTCTTTCTCATTCTTTTTCTTTTGCTTTTCTATTTTTTCTTTTCTTTTTGTATGTTTTTCTTTTTATTTTATATTTTTTTTTTCATTTTTCTTTTTATGGGTTGGAATGCCATAACTATACATTTGATACACAGTAACTGCCTTCAAGTGTGCTTTCTTCTCCATCCACCAATTGTGAAACCAACTCTACCTTCTTCAACTCCTTCACCTTTACCTTCTGAAATCTCAGGTTAAGGGTCAGGCTGTATCATGTCACTGAGGTTTGGGTTCAAATTCTTTAGTTTTTATCAAAGAAAACTGAGATTTTTAAGGCTCAAATGGTGTGTATCAAGGGCAGTTCAAAGGTGGGACATTTTAAGCCCAAACTATCCAAGGAATGGCCTTACTTTATGTCTTCAATATCATGAATGTTGTCAAGATGTTTTAATTTGGATTTGTCTAACTTCTAGTGATCGAAACTAGATCCAATCAGTCCTTAGAGTAGAAAAATTTCCAAGACACTCTTCAAAGAAAAATTTTCAGGCCCAAATCTTACTGGGTATGGCCTTCCATCAAATTTTTGTGGTGTATCGTCACAGTTTTCTCTCCTTTCAGGTTCACTCAATATCAATTTTTGAAAATTCTTGACATTTGCTTCATGAAAAAAATGTTAAAATTACAGCTCATTTTAATTTTAAAAAGTTTTTAATTTCCTCTTTTTCCAAAAATTAGGTAGAAAATCACTTTATTTTTAAAAACTTTTTCAACATAGCTACACTAGCATTTCATTGGCATACCTACCATACCCCCAAACCTAAATTAAACAGTGTCCTCATTGTTCAGAGCATGGTAATAATGAACAGGATATATAAAGAAATAGATGCACAATAAGCACAAAGAAAGACATAACACAGAAAAAAATTACTATTAACATCTAAAATATGTACATGGTCCAAAGCAGTAAAAGAAAACAAACAAACATATACTATATTTATTTACAAGCATCATCAGGCCAATCATACAAGTCTGCCAAAATTTTCAAATCCTCCTTGGATAAAGGAGCTTTTCCTTTAGGTTGGGGCTTCTGGGTGGACTGCTTGGGGGTCTCCTCAGACTAGGAAGCAAATTTCTTGGTTTTCTTGGCAAAAGTAGCAGCAGAGTCAGAATCAGAATTAGAAGGGAAAAAGACAGTAGGATCGAGGCCAAGGGCAGCAACAACTTTCCTTCTTTCCTCCTTGGAGAGTAAGGTGGAGGAGGTGACATGTGGGAGTGGGGGCTTAGTGGGGGCTACCTCTTCAGACTGGGTAGAAGGTTCGCTCCCTTTACTACGAGCAGAAGCAGAGGAAATAGATCTCTTTGCAGTAACTTTTCTCTTTGTATAAGTCCTCTTAGGTTTTGATGGGAAAGGTTTAGCTGCAGGAAGATCTTGGGCTGGAGGGGGGGCGGCATCTACAAGTGGGGTAGGAGTAGGTTGAGTGGCAGAAGGGTTGGAAGGAGGAGCTGTAGCAAGAGGGGTTGGTTGAAATGGTTGAGAAGTAAATGAAGTAACTTTTCTCTCCAGAATATTGATTTTCTTCGTTGCATAAAGCAGGTTGGACTCAGAGAGATCCTGGGTGGCCTTAAGTATCTTCTGAGCATTGGCTAATTTTTTTTGAAGAAGCTCAACATTCTTCTTCTCAAACTCGGTAATGTGAGTCTGAGCATCAACAAGAAGTTTGGCAGACTCATAATGAGTCAGGATTTCCTTCCACCCCTGAGAGATATCTCAGAGCTGGATTCTTTCCTCTAATTCCATGAGAGCAATCCTCTCCTCATAGGAAACTTCCAGGGAAGCTCGGAGGGCAGCCATACCTGTCAGGACATCCCTGAGGATATAAGGATTGTCCCTCATTGCATATAGCAGAGTGAGGTAAGGGGGAATGTAGATGGGGGATCTGAGTACAATGGGTAAGGAAAGGGGTGGAGTGGAAGATGAGGAGGGGGTGGAGAAAACTAGTTCCTCAAGTGGATCAGTTTGGGTTGAGGCCTCCGTGAAGACAGGTGGAGTGAGAGTGGGTGGTTGGGTGGTAGGTTACACAGCAACTTCAGTGGCTACTATTGGAGGTGATGGAGGGGTAAAATATGGGGATGAGATAGGTATGGGGAAAAATGGAGTGGCTACCTCCTCAAACTGGGTATCAGTTGTGGGAGGTGGAATTATGGTGAAGATGGAAGAGATAAATGGAGAGGTGATTGGACAAGGGAAAGAGGGGAAGTGTGAGGGGGTTGGGGAGTTGAAGAGGATGGGGTAAGGGTGGATTGAATGGATTAAAGGCAGGAGCTCATGAGGGCTTGGTTGTTGGTGTTTGTGGTCAGTTGAGTTTGGATGGATTATAATAGGGAGAGAATTTGGGTGAAAGTATCTGGCATGGTAGGATTAGAGGGGATAGGTGTTTGAATAGGGTGGAAAGGGGAGGATGGTGCATGGTTGAAATGAGGGGGGTTGGGGTGTGGGGAGTCAGGGAGTGGGGTGTACTCATGCCCAACATCTTCCACAATGGATGTCATGAGGGCAGTGAACCCAGAAGTGGTAAACTGGTCTATGCCCTGGCTATGAAGTAGGGGTTGGTGAGGGGAGAAGTCAGAAATGGGTTGGTCAAAGGATGGAGAAGAAAAGGTAGGGGTAGGCTCTGGTAGTGTTGGAGGTTCAAGGACTTCAGGTTTGAGAATTTAAGTGGTGAGTGGATACAAAGGGGGGTCTATTGGAAGAGGGACTGATACAAAGGGGAAAAGCAAAGTGGGTGGAGGTGTTGGTGATGATGTATGTAAGGTAGGTGAAAGGATGGATGAGGGTATCTCAGTAGTAAGATCTGCTGCAGTGGTAGTGGGCACCTCCTCAACATCCTCCAACTCAGCTGGCTTACTCTTCTTAATCAGGGTTAGGCTGGTGGACGATGCCTTTTTTCCATATACTTTTGGAGTCAACTTCTCGATTGGCTCATTCCTCTTAACCACATATTTCCCAACCTTGAGCAAACGTGTAATGAGCCTACTGAAAGGCAACCCAACACCTTTAGCAAATGTGTTAAGACCTGAAAAGTATCACTTTTCACCCCTTAACTTAATCTCTGTTAGACCCTTAGTCATTTAATAAATGTGTGTTAAGCCCATTTTGTAGGTAATAAGCAGCAGCTGCAGATATGGCCCTAACCATGCCAAGAAGCCCACTTTTGCCCCAGAAGTTCCTCAGAAGAAAGGAAGTTGGACCCAGACTGAGAATTGGATGCAGCATAGGCACAGCACAACAGCAACAAGTCATGAAGTGAGCCTCATGCAGATGTCGCAGGGTTCAATTGAATCAGAAAGAATGCTTCGCGCAGTTGTCGCGAGTTTCTGAAGGCAGCACACCAACTGCTCACACAGATTGATGACAGAAGGGATTAAAAAGCAAACTTCGTGCAGTTCTCATGAGGCTTAGTTGGAAGCTCTCACGCAGTCTTGCGCATCTCAGGAGAGGAGCATTTAATCTGAGGAGAGAGCTCCAGGGCATTCCTCGCAAGCTGATCATGTCAGGTTGCATGGGATGCAGATCTCCAAGGAACTGCTACTGCAATCCAGAGGCCTATGCACATTGCTTCTTCATGAGGATCCCCATGAGATTCACCAAGGAATGAACTGCGCACATGATTCCCACGACGCCAACTCTATCACGCAACAAGACTTGGAAATTCTTGCTACCTAGCAAGGCTCTTAACTTCCTTACACTTCTGCAGGGGCAGTCTGGGAACTTCCAGCAACTAGGGCACGCACTCCAATGCTCCAATCTCTGTGCACATGCCATGAGGCATCCAAGAAATAGAAATGGGCCATGTTTGCATCATTAAAATTAGGGTTTTCCTAACCTAATGCTCCCACAGCCGACTGCTATATAAGCCTAAGCCTAGTTTAGGATGAAGGGGGCTATCTTCTTGAATCAACTGTAGAATTCCAGTAGGCTAAGGTTAGGGTTTAGGCAGCTTCTTTTTCCCTTTTTCTTCTCTCCATAGTCCAGCACTTACTGGCTATGCCTTTGTATGTTTATTTGGAACAGTTTTAATGGAGTTTTACAATAGGATCTTATACATGTATGGGATTGATGTTTGAGGGTTGTTCTATACAAGGCTGCTACCTTGAGATCCTCCATTGCTAAGTTGTATTGTAACCAATGGAGGATTATTTTTAAGGATTTATATAAGTCCAAGTGACCTGTGTGTCCAGGCTAGGCACATATGCAGGCCTATGCCCCACCACATGATCCACTAAATCTGAATCCCCATGGGAGCCTGAGCTGGTAGCCTTGTGAACATGGTGGTGGCAGCAATCTACTTATTCTGTCTTAGACCTCTGTGAGGAGGACAGCCTCTGTGGATAGTCTGTGGCAATTTAAGTGGACAGGTTATAGCCCTAGGGGCCAATCCACAGATCTAAGACAGATTCTTCTTCTCTGCACTTGAGCGTTTAGCCATGTGAGAAATTGTGCAGAGACAGACCCCCCTGTATTTGTATAAACCCACCATCAGATGACAGATCTGATTTGGCTGTAGAGATTGTAGGCTTGTGACTGGAGCACTGCTATCTTTCTAAAAGCAGTGAACAGCTAGACTTAAAGCTAGTACTCAAACTCTTGCTGGTCCTGTGTGTCCAGGCTAGTGCACATTGTAGGCCTATGCCCCACACACAAAACTTTAGAGGTTGAGGTTCCTATGGATTCTTGAGCTGGTAGCCTGGAAGAAGTAGTACCTACAATGATAAACTTGTTCTGACACATCTATTGATTGTGGTTCCCCTATTGGATAGTCTGTGACCATTTGAGTGGACAGGTTATAGCCATAAGGGATTGGATCATGACACAAGGGTGAGTTGGATCCTTTCTCCTCTTTGGTGATAATGTACCCATTGGACAAGATTTCTATAGCAACAAATCTGAGTCTGAGTTATAAAACCCATCAGATCTGTACCTAATAGCTTACTTCTCACCCTTTTATATTTATCATCTCACAGTCCATCATTCTTCTCAACCATTACTGTAGTTTAGGCATTAGGTTACCATAGGATTCAAACAATAGTGACCTTAAATCCCCTTCCATTTAGGATTGCCAGATCTGTAGTCAAATCTGGAGGGCCTACTAACGATATCTCCCTTGGAGCTTTATATCATTTTTCCCTATGGGACAAACTCTTACTTATTAAAACTTGCTACAACAGGCCCTGTATCTTGCAGGTCTGTGTATTTTTAGACTTGCTGCTCTGTAGTTTTCAATCCACCTTTGATTTATTTTCACTAACACATTCTTATCACTGTTTCCAATAAAGTAGTAGCAAGCATTTAAAATACCCTAACAAAATGCCTGTCTTTTAAGCACCTTAACATTAATATTTACCATTGTCTCAAAAATCAGCTATGGTGCACTCAAAAATTGTCCTTTGGAATAGTAGTACAAAGCATCTACAACTTGAGGCCTTCTCTCCTGCAGGTGCCCAGTAACATACATATTCTTTCTCAGAATAGTGTCGAGGAATCTGAGGTTAGGTTGGAGATCTCTTCTCATCAAAGATTCACCAGATCCCACAATTCCATTGGTGAGCTGTTTAGCAATTTCTCTGAATGTAACCCATTTGGGTGCTCCCTCAGATCTAGTGGAGTCAAATTGATGTGGAACTCCCAAAGCCATCCCAATGTCCTTGCAATCTACAGTGATTTTCTAATCATCAATCAAAATTTCCAGCACAGCCTCATTCCCAGGCACCACCTTCTTTGTCAAATTTTGGTACCACAATTGAACCAGCCTGGGGTACACAGTCTCCTTCAAGGGTGTAAGTAGGGGTAACAATCCCTCTTTCTTTAGATACATTAGTGTCCCCTGGCACTCCTCGATCTCCGTAAATTATGCAAGATCAAAATTTGTCTCAGGGATAAGGCTCAACCCATTCACAAACTCATTAAGGGTGGTTAATGCAGTAGGAGGCTCCACCGCTCGTGACAGACTTGGCCTTTTTTGCTTTAGGAGCCTTCTTGGGTTTCCCCTCAGGAATCTTCCTCTTGGTAGGTTTGTTGGTGGTAGGCTTTGATTTTTTGGAGGACTTTGGGGTGGAAGAAGCTGGTTGCCTGAATAGGTCAGCTAGGGCTTATTCAGAAATGACCATTATGCTCTCAGAAATTGATCTCTTAAAGCTCACTCACCAATTTGAATTAAAATTTTGAAGTAAACAACTAGGAAAACAACAGAGTGAAGCAGAGAGACAACTTACCCAAAACTCCTAGGGTTTTGCAAAAATCGTGATGCACAACTCCAATTTCATAAAAATCAGGTGCAAAATGCTCCTTAGTGCGGGCTGAATGAACTTGAAGAGTGGCAAACTGAATGGTGAAGAGTCCTTAGAATATGTGGCAGAAAATGAGAACAGTGACCAATGAGGAAGAGAGAGCTAGGGTTTGCAGAAAGTGTTGAATGGAGCAGAAATGACCTAACGACAGATATATAAAGAGTGAAAATCGATTTTGATAGGATGAGCTGAGTGATTTCGATAGGTCAAGGAATCCTATTGAACACTATAAAGAATACAGCGTGCAGATGAAATGTTTCGATAGGTCAAATCCTTCCTATCGATAGGTTCATGTAGCACATGATTCATCCTTTCAATAGTTTCCTGATAAGTATTCGGAACCTATCGAAAGCTTCTTTCTGACCTTTTGAACCTATCGACAAGTCTCAGTGCCTATCAAAATCCTCAAATGACCTATCAAAAGGTCCCATATGCTCATAGAAACATCATTTTTGTGTTGTGTTCAGCCTTAGCACCCAACAAACTCCTTTGTTGTGCTTCCATTCATGTTGTTTATATTATTGACATACTCCCATGGTCCCTGGACTACTTGGCAAGCTTGATATGATGACCTAATGCTAGCATGGAAAATTTATTGAAAATGAACAAAACATCAAAATAGAAAGTTATCACTTAAAACAAAATCAAAATATAGTACATATGATACACACTGAAATCATGCATAAATTGGAGGGTCCTGAAAATCAATAGTCTCCTCAGGCTCACAAATTTTTTCAAGACAAATCTTTAGCCTCTGCCCATTGACTTTCATGATTCTACCATCTTTAGGGTCCATGATTTCTACAGCCCCGGATGGGGAAACATGTAAAACTATGTAAGGCCCATCCCATCTGGACTATAATTTTCCTGGAATCTTGAATTGAATAACCATACCTTATCACCTATTTTGAATTCTTTCTACAACAAGTGCCTGTCATGAAAGGCTTTGGTTTTTTCCTTGTAGATCCGAGCATTTGAATATGCTTCCATCCTTAACTCATCAAGCTCAGATAATTACAGTTTCCTATTCACATCAGCAGAAGTTAAGTCAGAATTTAATGCTTTAATGGCCCAATATGCTTTATGTTCTAACTCAACAGGCAAGTGACATGACTTGCCATATACTAGCCTAAATAGGGACATCCCTATGGGGGTCTAATAGGCAGTCCTATAAGCCCACAAGGCATCTGGCAGTTTTATGGACCAATCTCTCTTATCAGCTCGCATAGTCTTCTCTAGGATGTGTTTGATTTTTCTGTTGGAAATCTCTACTTGCCCACTAGTTTGTGGGTGGTAGGGAGTAGCAACTCTGTGGGTCACAGAGTATTTTTCCAACAGTTTTTCAAAATGTTTGTTGCAAAAGTGGCTTCCTCCACTAATAATAGCTTTGGGGGTGCCAAACCTAAAGAAAATATTGTCCTTTAAGAACTTAATGACAACCTTATGACCATTTGTTCTTGTAGCTATAGCCTCTACCCATTTGGAGACATAGTCCACAGCTACAAGGATAAAACTATATCCATAAGAGGGGGGAAAAGGTTCAATAAAATCAATTCCCCATATGTCAAATAGTTCAACAACAAGCACAGGTTGCAAGGGCATGGAGTTTCTTTTTGTAATACTTCCCATTTGCTGGCATCTAAAACAAGCTTTGCAATGTTGTATGGCATCGTTGAAAAGAGTGGGCCAATAGAAACCACTTTGCAGCAGTCTTGTTGTCACTGAAATGGCCCCCACAAGCCTATTCATGACGCATAGTTAGAATGTTTTCAAACTCAGTTTCAGGTACACATCTTCTTATCACCTGGTTTGCACAATACTTAAAGAGGTGAGGATTCTCCCACATGTAATATCAAATTTGTGAGAAGAACAAATTCCTATCATCCTTACTCCAATGTGGGGGTACCCTTCCCACAACAAGATAGTTTACTATGTTGGCAAACCAAGGCATACTTATCTCCACAGTAAAAAGCTGCTCATCTGGGAAAGAATCATTGATGGGCAAGCTCTCTATTTCAGCATCTGCAATCCTTGATAAGTGGTCTACAACTACACCTTCAACCCCCTTCTTGTGTTTGATTTCCAAGTTGAATTCCTGCAGAAGAAGAATCCATCTAATTAGTTTAGCTTTAGCCTACTTCTTAGACAAGAGGTATTTCAGGGCATAATGGTCAGTAAACACAGTGATCTTGGACCCTAAAACATATTATCTAAACTTTTCCAAAGCAAATACAATGGCTAGCAGCTCCTTTTCAGTTGTGGTGTAGTTCAATTGAGCATCAACCATTGATTTACTAGTATATGCCACCACACATGGTGCTTTATCTTTCCTTTATCCCAGTACTACATCAATGGCAAAGTCTGATAGGAACAGTAGTCAAACAAGCCCTCAGAAGTTCAAATGGAGCTAAGCATTCATCATTGAACACAAATGAAACCTCTTGGCACAGCAAATGGCAAAGAGGCTTGAAAATTTTGCTTAAGTCTTTGATGAACCTCCTAACTTGTTTGACAGTTTTAGGATGGGGCAAATGTGCTATTAAATCAATTTTAGTTTGATCAACCTCTATTCCTCTTTGGGAAACAACATGTCCTAGGATAATACCTTGAGTCACCATGAAATGACTCTTTCCCAACTCAAAACTAGGTTAGTCTCCTCACACCTTTGCAGCACAAGGCTGAGATGGTGCAGACATTGACTAAAATCATCCCCATAAATAGAGAAGTCATTCATAAAAATCTCTAGAAACTTGCCAATCATGTCAGAAAAAATAGCATACATGCATCTTTGAAAAGTGGTAGGTGCATTACATAGCCCAAATGACATCCTTTTGTATGCAAAGGTTCCAAATGGACAACTGAATGTAGTTTTTTCTTGATCTTGAGGGTAAACAGGAATCTAGTTGTATCCTGAATAACCATCAAGAAAATAGTAAAAAGCCTTACCTGCCAACTTATCTAAGATCTGATCTATAAAAGGCAATGGGAAGTGATATTTGCTAGTTTTCTCATTGAGCTTGCGATAGTCTATGCATACCCTCCAACCAGTGGTCTTTCTGGTTGGAATCAGCTCACCTGAGTCTGCTTCAACTACTGTGATCCCAGATTTCTTGGGCACCACCTGGCTAGGTGCAACCATTGAGAATATGAGATAGGGTAAATGACCCCAGCATCAAGAAGTTTGACTACCTCCTTCATAACAACTTCCTACATGTGTGGGTTGATCTTCCTTTTCATCTCTCTAGATGGTTTAGAACCCTCTTCAAGATGAATTTTGTGCATACACACAGCTGGATTTATCGCCCCAAATCTGCAATAGTCCACCCTATTGCTCTCTTATGCCTTTTTAGCACACAAAGTAATTCTTCTTCCTGCTCAAGAGTGAGGAAGGAAGAGATTATCACTGGCAGTTTGTGATTGGCTCCTAAAAAGGCATATTTTAAAGATTTTGGGAGTTACTTTAACTCCACATCTAGGGGACTGATGAGTGAAGGCAATAGGGGTGCCTTAAAAGGTGGTGGAAGGGGTAATAAAGCAGGAGTCCATAGGTGATGCTTTGCTGGCCCTGCTTCAGAATTTACACTTTCCACTTGCTCAAGCTCAGATGTGGAAGTTTTCTCTTCCACTGTTTCATTCCATACTTCTTCAAAAACATTAAACAAATCACTACCATGCAGTAGTTGAGGTAGATTTTCTTGCACAAACTCATCCAACACATCAATGGAAAAACAGTCCTCATTTTCTAAGTGGGGCTAATGGGTTGCATTGTACACATTCAGCTTGACTTTCATATTACAAAAAGATATTTCCATGACCCACGATCTACATTATATACAAACATTTGCAGTGGCCAAAAAGGGCCTGCCTAAGATTACAGGGATAGAAGTAGCACACTTGCTCGGCTCCATGTCCAACACTAAAAAATCAGCAGGATAAAAGAATTTGTCAACCCCTACCAAGACATCTTCAATGATCCCCACAGGCTTCCTTCCAAATCTGTCAGCTAGTTGTAAGACCACATGTGTGGGCTTCAACTCTCCTAAGCCCAGCTTCTCATATATTGAATATTGAAACAAATTCACGCTAGCTCCTAGATCTAACAAGGCCTTTTTAATGGTATGATCCCCAATGATGTAGGGGATAGTGAGGACTCCAGGGTCTTGGAGTTTTGTTGGAGTTGCAATAGTCAGTATTTGTTTCACTTTTTCTGCTAAAAAGACTTTCTTGGACAGATGTATCCTTGATGGTCTTTTGTGGGTGCAAAGGTCTTTTAAAAACTTGGCATAGGCTAGAACCTGCTTGATTGCATCAAGTAGAGGCAGGTTTATCTTCACTTACTTAAAAGTTTCAATCATTTCCTCTATTTTGGCATGCCCTTTATCAAAAGGGGTAGGTGCTTTCATTGCCTTAGGAAATGACAAATGTGGAGCTGCTCCCCCATTTGCAGCCTTAGCTAACTCATCATCTCTTTTTTTTTTTTTTTTTTGAAGATCATCTTTATCCTTCTTATTCAACATGGGTTGCTCCTGTTGTACCTTCTCTTTTTCCTTTTCTGAATTTTTCAAAGGCCCACAGCCTACTTGATTGTCCACCAACCTTCCACTTCTTAATGTGGTGACAGATTTGGCTTCCTCATGGGAAGAAAAAACCTCACCTACCACATATTGTCTCCTTGGGTTGTCCATGGGTTGGCTAGGCAGCCTCGCTTCCTCTCTCTTAGTCAAAGCATTAGATAGCTAACCAAGATGGTCTTCTATCTTTTTAATGCTTTAGCTATGAGAGTGCACAGTTGGAGACAAGGGTCCTAAGTTCTATAATGAGGCCAGAACTTGTTCCTCAAAAGAAAGTGATCTAGCAGCTGGAGGGGGTGCAGCTTACCGCACAGGCTGATCCATAGGCAGAGTCATGGGTTGTTGATAGTGGGGCCTTGGAAAGTAATTCTGGTGGTATGGCTGAGCATTTTTATAAGGCATGGACTGTTGTGGCTATTGCTGTTGGTTTCGAAAAGTATCTTGTCTCCACCTTAAGTTAGGGTGGTTTCTCCATTGGTAACCAGCAGTAGGTTGTTCCCCAAAAGACTGAGTGGCAGCCACATACTCCATCACTAAATCTAAAAATTGAACAACTGTGGGGCATTCCTCAAGGGAGTGAGTGGGGTACTGGCATATAACACATGCCTCCTCCACTTTAGCAGTCATGGGTTATTGCATTGCTCCCATGAGCTTATCAAACTTCTGGGTCAAACTGTCAACTTTTCTTTCAAAATTATTGTGCCCACTCACCTCATACATCTTTCCTCTTGTGGTATTTTCTTTCACCATTCTAGGGATGTCCAAGTCCCTGGACAATGTCTCTCTGCATGGAGTTCTCACTGATGATGTCGAAGAACTCCCAAGCCTCCTCAGCAGTTTTGTGGAGGTAAGTACCACCACAAGAGGCATCTACCATATCTCTACTTTTAGAATCAATTCCCTGATATAAACTTTGAACAAGCTGCCATTCAGGGATTTGATGATGGGGACATTTCTTCAGGAGTTCTTTGAATCTCTCCCATGCTTGGTGAAAATCGTCAGATGGGTCTTGAGCAAATGAGATAATGCCCTTCCTCAATTGGCTTGTCTTGGACATGGGGAAAAACTTGATCAAAAATTGACATTGAAGATCACTCCAGGACTAAATACTATTAGGTAGGAGCATTGGCAACCAAGTCCTGGCTCTATCCTTTAATGAAAAAGGAAAGAGTCTCATCCTGGTTGCTTCCTCCCCCAAACTTGTTATATTGAATGTAGTGCACAGTCCTAGAAATTCATCAATGTACTTATATGAGTCTTCTTTTGTCAAACCAAGGAATGAGGGTAGCATTTGGATTGTGGAAGACTTGATCTCATAGTTCCCTTGAACAGCAGGGAATTGAATGCTGGTGCATTGAATTCCTTCAAGGTTCTAGGTTGCTCACCCATTTCAGCAGATTTAGATACAGCAGATGTGGGTGAGATTTGTTTAGATCTAAGAATTCTTTCAACCTCTGGATTTAATGGAACAATCTAAGGATTGAGAGTTCTCCAAATAGGCACCACTCACAATCTTAATGCACACAAGATGCAGAGCAAATTTGACACAACAATCAGGAACAAGCACAATTAACTAATAAATCTACAAATCCATATATCAGGAAAATAGGAGTAGTAGAGAGATGTAAACTTTAGCACATCCTCTAGCACAATGCTCCTCCTTAGACACAGCTTCCAATCTGTTAAAAACAGCAAAAACTATTCCAAAATAGCAAAAACTTTCAAAAGCAATTAGTGAAAAACTAAATAGTCTATTACAGATCTACAATCTATACTAAAATAAACTTAGATCTGCCAATTTTAAGCACACAGATCCTCGACAACGGCACCAAAAATATGTTGGCTTCTTACCTTGTGTTCAAAAAGAGGTTTAAAATCACACAATTAAAGGATCTAATGGTTGCACACACCAAGGCAAGCAGACACACAGACCTATAAGTATTCGGGGCCTGTTGTAGCAAGTTTTAAAGGGTAAGTAAGGATATGTCCACAGGGAAATGTGAGCTAAAAATTAAGTAAATCTCCATATCTAAAGCAGATCTGGCACCCTACCTAATACTAAAATAACAAAAGAGAGAGGAGAGGTTTTAATGGATTGTCACTTTAAACTAAACTACAGAAATACAATTAAATGCAAAAATAAATGGAGATTAAATCTAGATTTCATATCTTGCAAGTGATGGAAATATTTGGTGAAATTGGAAATAAAAAATGGAGAGAAACAGCTTGGAGTTTGGTCTTGCTGCAATTTGATTGAGCTGACAGTGTCACAAAAATTTCAGAGTGCATCAATCCCTCATCTGACTATAAGCACAACTGTAGGGTAAAAGGATCTGATCTAAGCCAGAGATTTGGATTGATCTTAAGGCTATGATCTGTCCACTTCAATGGTCACCGATCATCCAATAGATTCACCCCATTCTCAGGTTTCCATCAGAACATTATAATCACTACAAATGTTATAATTGTCAAGCCACAGACACAGGCAATTGCAGGAACATCAGATCTAGGGAGATCAAATGGTATCCAAGAGGTCTACCAGTTAAGTGGGTGAGCTATTCCCATCTACACAAATCTGATCGAGCACCAAATGAAACCAGATGAACTATGGATCTAATTAAAATAATAAAACCAGCATTGCATTGAAACAAAATCACTATACAATGAAATGCTCTCAGATTTGTAGTTTGTGCATCATCTGACCCTCAATAACACTCTCAACTCTCCCTAATTACAGATCCAACCTCACTCCTTGCTGCTCCAAAGAAATTAGCCAACCATAGTTGAGCAAAAAGGAAGAATAAAGAATTTTAATACAAGCTCTGATCTCGAGAATTGATTCTCCTTTTTTGGCAGCTTCCCTCCTTATATAGATCTCCCTTTCAGCCTAAGATCTATTTTTCCCGCCAATCACAGCTCAGCTGGAACAACTCTATTATTCCTTCTTTTATTTCCCTTCTAGAAGGTTCTCTCAGTTAGTTAGAGTTGGGGGAGAGCACATGAATCAGTTAGGGTTTCCCAGGGCACTTCTAGAAACTTTGTGCCGATCACCAGAGTGCCTCGGATTGCGTGTAGTAGGTCACCAACTTGCAGCGTGTGCACAGCAGCTTTTCTGAGAAGTCCTTCAGTCGATTTCAATAGGTTCTTAAGGTTTTCGACAGGTTCCAAATAGGCCTTTTATTCCTTTCACTAGGATTCAGGATCCTTTCGATAGGTTATGATAGGTTGCTTCTTAGAATAGAGCTCCAGCATCCACAACCTTCATCTGGTGTGTTCGACAGGTCGGGGAATCCTTTCGATAGGTTGATCTCTGCGTAATAAATTTTGATAGGTTTGTTTCTAGCTCCTATTGACAGGTTTCAGACTTCTCGATAGGTTCTGTTGAAGCTCAAGCAACCATTCGATAGGATGCTCCCCCTTTATTTTCGACTACGCGATAGGTTTCGAATCCTATCAAATTCTCCCATCCTCATAACTTCTTCCTTTTTTCAGCCTTCATATCCTATCGACAAGTTGTTGTAACCTCTTAACAGGTTGTTTTCTGCCTGTTTTCACTCCTTCAAAGCTACTTTGTTGTTGCTGCATGCTCTAAGTGGGCTATTGTTGGGTCTGAACTGCACTTAGAGATGGATTTCTGCACTATGACTGCTTTTTACTGTAATCTACAAGACATACTCAACAAGCATTTATTAGTCCACTCATAGGTCTATTAAATCTCATGTTAAAGGGTGAAAAGTAGTAGTTTTAAGAGATTAACATTCGTTGTATTTAAAACGAACCTCAAACATCAGGTGGGTAACATGGTGAGAAAATGAAAGCCCTGTATGTTGGGAAAAATGTCTGTTTCTCAAGATTATTGATCCCCAATCGCTTAGTGACATTACTGGGTATAACCGAGATGGAGCGAGTTGCAAAAGCCCAATATGCTGGTAAAAGCGTCTGCTTCTCGAGATGGTTGAAGATGTTTTATGTTCAAGATTTATTTTGAATATAACAGCTCCGTAAGTAAGAGGGTGATCGACCCATATTCAAAGATAGACGCAATGCAAAAATGCAAAAGTCCACAGTTTGTGTCCAACCCTATGAGGCATTGACTGCCCCATTTGACTGGTCACGGGTGTCCTTGCATGAAGCAGAGTTTGAGGTCTTTGGGCGAATCCAACGATCCCGAAATTGATATAGCACGACTACCCAAGTGGAGCGAATAGATATCACAATGATTTTTGGGAGTACGTGTCGCTTTTTGTTATTATTTTATGTAAAAAAATTTGTTATTTTATTTGGAGATTTTAATGATTTTATGTGGATTTTTTCATATTTTTATGTTATGATTTTATGTGCATTTTTTGGACTTTTTGCTGTTATTTTATGTGAATTTTTTGGACTTTGATGCTGTTATTTTATGTGAATTTTTAGATTTTTTTGCTGTTATTTTATGTGAATTTTTTTGGACTTTTTGCTATGATTTTATGTGTGATCGAGATTCTTTGAGCATGCTCATCGATCTCGATCCAATTATTCTAGCACAGCTTCTCGGGCAAGTCAAATGCGAGTTGATATGCCATTTGGGGGTGTGTGCACCGAAAAAATATCAAAATGAAAGAAAAGAGGTCAGGTCGGGTGTGTATAAACCACACCTAATACATGCACCAAGCAAAACTTGGGGACATTTTAAAATGCCCGAGCCCGAGCCAAAAAGGGGTATTTTTCAAAAACTCCTTCCTCCCTCTCACTAAGCCAAAACGAAACCTCCTCCTAGGGTTCCCTTTCATTGATCCTTAATGTGCTTCATTGCCGGTGCTCGCCCTCGCCGATTAAGCCCCTGCTCCACGCCGGAACAAGGATCCATTTTTCCTTAAGGGTAACCATTTAAAACCCATTTTTACTTAATTTTTCTTTATTTTTCTTGCAATGTGATCATGATCTTTGCTTTCTTAGATGATAAGTGGTTTATTTTTCTTATACGCAACTTATTGATGATGAGTCTAATGTTATTGTGTGAATGATGCCCTATATTTTTTGTTGTTTTATGGATTTTATTAGGACATAAATCTATATATTATTTTTTGTGTTTTTGGTTTATATGTCTGTAAATAAAACAGAGGGATTTTATTTGGTTTTTGTTTTTATTTTTGCCAAATAAAGTATAGGGATTTTTTTTTGGTTATTTTATTTTATTTTTGCCAAATAAAGTAAAGGGATTTTTTTGGTTTTTGTTTTTATTTTTGCCAAATAATGTAAAGGGATTTTTTGGTTTTTTGTTTTTATTTTTGCCAAACAAGGGAAAGGGATTTTTTTTGGTTTTTTGTTTTTATTTTTATAAACATAGAGAAAAGATTTTTTATTTTATTTTATAAATATAAAGAAAGGATTTTTTTTTATTTTATAAACATAAAGAAAGGATTTTTTTGTTGATTTTATAAACATAAAGAACAGATTTTATTTTATTTTATTTTATAACCATAAAGATAAGATTTTTTTTGTTGATTTTATAAACATAAAGAAAGGATTTTTTTTTTTGTTGATCTTATAAACATAAAGAATGGATTTTTTTTTTGTTGATTTTATAAACATAAAGAAAAGATGAGCATACTTACCTTCCCTTGGCCTGTAGCACAATGGTTCTTTATCATCGATCAGCCTTGACATGAGTACTTGTATTTGCCTCAGAATGTCAAGCGAGGTGGAATTCGTGCAGGAGGAGGAACAGGAAGAGGGGCCGGAAATGGTCTATGGTCCCAGGGGAGAGTAATTCTTCGTGGTGGAGCGCCCTGCCGGCTCTTTGTACAAAATGCAGAGCGAGGCCACCCATGCTGGCCTCCTCCACCAACAGCATATCCATATCTCCAATTTCGGTATCGCGGGCAATGTAAAGGGATAGGTTCAGTTATTCTTCCTTGTGCGATCTTGCTGTGTTTTCATGATCTGACGCCTCTTTTACCTTGGTGCAGGCCTTGCCCCATATCGTATTTTGAAGCAGTTGGTTGGACTTTCAGCAGTTTTATCGCTACCTACTACCGATTGTGAGGTTCTTACTTAGACAGGTCGGCTTTGGAGAGTTCCTTTCATGCCCCGCCAGGTGGGCCTACTCGGCCTATCTGAGGGCCCTGATTGAGCGTTTCCGTCTGAAGACCATGACCTTTCATATGGCCACGGCCGAGATGATGCTGACTCTCGTAGATTGGGCCAGGATTATGAGGATCCAGATAGGGGGGGTTCCGGTGGCCAACCTTGCAGTGCCTGCTCAGGATGATAGGGGCTTATCCCCCTTCCACAAGTCTGCATGGTGCCGAGGTCAAAATGTCCTGGTTGTCTAACATTTTTGAGTTGCATGAGTTGCTAGATCTAGGGCAGCCAAAAATGGACATTTTTATTGAGCCTGAGCATACGGTTATGCCGGTTCGCATCTCGCTCCTCCTGCTACTGGGAAAGACCATCTTTGCTAATGCCAGTGGTGGGCGGGTCTCCCTAGCCTTGCTCAGCCTCATGGTTAATTGGAATGACATGCATAGATATGACTGGGGCGGGGCTGGCTACGCCGCATTGATGTCCAACCTAGTCCGAGTCTCTATTGGCAACTCAAAGTCCATTGTTGGCTTTTGGCCTGCTTTGGAGGTAACCTCTTACTCTTTTGCTTTCCTCAGTTTATTTGGATGATCATTCTATACTTATGACCTATCTTTTATGCATTGCTCTCCTCAGGCATGGGGGTATTTGCACTTTCAACCCGGATGCCCCCTTCTTCATTCTGAAATATATACTTATCTGCTTATGAGCAATTGGAATACACATCGCCGTAGGGATGTTGGCATGAAACACCTAAAGATTGGCCTGAGGTCCCAATTCGACCTGCTGATACCGGAGCAGGTAAGGCTATTTTTCCCCTTTTCATTTATGAGCTTCTCCTTTATATTGCACTACATTTTTGACTAATCAGACACTCCTTGTAATGTCTCGAAATTTAGATCTGTGAACAGTAAGTCGCAGTGCACGTGCCTAACTATTCACACATTAGATATTATACATAGCATGTAGTAATGTTGTGGATTAGATCTTGTGGAGTAGATCTTGAGTGAAAGATAGAATTAGGATGTGTTTGAATGGTTAAGTGGACCCTCATACACCTAGCATAGGTGTAGTAGCTTAACACTTAAGCCTAAGGCTTAGTTATAAGGGAAATAAATACCCTTAAAAGTCTTGCGTTCAATTCCCATTATTTTCTTATGAATAGAGTTTATGAAGAGAGAGAGAGAGAGAGAGAAACTAGGGCATTGGATGCATGTAAATGCGAGATTCGTCTGTTCTCGAAGGGTGAAGCAAAGGGTTTTGATTGAAGAAGAGCCACAGTTCACTTTGTGAAACCGTAGGCTGAATTGGAAGCAAAGATAAGGGAAATCGGGCTAAATTAATGTATGAAAATTAAGTTTAAATTGTGAATTTTTGTTAGAGGATGTTCCACCTAATGTATAATCAAAAAATCATAAGAAACAAGGTTTGATTTGAGAAAGAACAGAGAAAGAATGCGAAAACCCATGAATGAATGAAATCTATAAATTTTGATCGATCAAAATTGGATTCGATCGATCGAAATTGACTAAAGAGGGAAGAATATGATTTATGAGGAAATTCATTCAACCAAAAAAAATTTTGATCGAAGGAAATGTGCTTCGATCAATCGAATCTCATATTCGACCGATCGAAATGTATATAACAGGGATTTTGAAATTTTACTATCAGGAATTGACCGATCAAAATTTTCTTTGATCGATCGAATTTGAGATCCAATCGATCAAATTATAAATCGATCGATCGAGATTGCAATGCCAAGCATTGAGTTCTGAGAGATTTGACCGATCGAAATAATTTTTGATCGATCGAATTTGTGATTCGATCGATCGAGTTTAAATTTGTTCGATCGAACTGTGTGTCTGATGTTTAGTTTATGTTGGATTCGACCGATCGATATGAGTTTGATCGATCGAATTTGAGTTTTGATCGATCAAAATGAGGATTCGATCGATCGAAATTGCCAGATTCTGGATTTTGGTCTATTTTGTCTAAGGGATTTTAAAGAGATCTTATGTTGTTCTATTTTGCGTCATTCTAACGTATGAACTGTGAACTTGCTTGCTTTAGGTTGAACGTATACGTATGAGAGGTTGAGGCTAGTACGGTGTAGGAATCTCCTATGACTTCATAATTGAGGCAGGGAAATAATTATATCATGTTTATTCAATGTCAATGACATGTATGTTGTGATATGATAACTTTTGTCAGCATCGTAGTGTAAATGACTTTAAGATCCAAATGTGAATGAGTTAGTGTGCAGGTGTGTTTTGGAAAATGCATTGTGATGAGGAAATTCTCAACTTTGTTTTAGCCACGTGCTATTATTTGGAATCCTTCGCGATTCAGTTCGATATGTGTGTAAGGGATTGTGTTCTATTCTAACTTTCAAATCTAATTATATTTAGCACATCACACGGTGATAAACTATAAGTTATGCACGATGAATTAAGGTTTATGTGTGAATACCCGACCGACGCGGTGGTATAACCGCGACCAACGCGGCGGGATATTCGTGACCGGTACGGCAGGATATCCATACACCCTTTGTGATCTTGTGTAATCTTGTGAAAATCATACCGGCCAACGGTAACAATCTATGCTCGGCACAAGTGTCCATCTTTGTTGGGACCTTGGGCACCATATGCAAATGGTTCATATGAGCGACGATGGTGGGTATTTCATCGAGGACTCGAGGCTACAGCTACTCGAGTACTGACTAAAGTAAAACGTTTTAGGTTCTCCCTATGTTATTTGATTCAGTAGATGTGCACCTATAAGCTTCCTTAAATGCTAAAAATGTCTGTTCCATTTGATTGTCTGGACATGTGTACCAATAACTCCATTTGCTCAGTCTGTTACATTTGAAATTGGGTTACTTACAAGAAAATCATGTTTTCATCATTGTCATGATAAAAAATGCATGCTATCAATTTTTCCCTACTGAGCTTGGATGAAGCTCATTCCTCAACTACACGTCACAGGAACAGGTGAAGATTTGGGCACAGAGGACCAAAACAAAGAGGACTCCAATTACGTGCCGATTGATGAGGAGCAAGAGCCCCATCCCGAGAACTGCTTTATCTGTGCAAGGCCCAGGTAGGTCCGGCCTTGTATTGCATTTTGGATTACGGTCTAGTAAAGATTTGTAAAGGAATATGAGTTATTTTTAGAAATTCTTATAGCATTGTTTTGTGAACCATGTTTTGGTAAGGGATGGCCCTTACCGGTGGTTCTTTTTTGTTCTTTTTCCATATGCTCTCGTATGGAATTAGAACCGTTATTTTTGCGCTTTTGAAGATATATTTCAGATTTCATCACTTTTATTTATGATAGCTATGTTTGCTAGTGATGGTTCCGCATTGTTTCCGTTTTGCGCGTGAATATGCTAAGTGTTCCATTCGTGGTTCGGCCTTAGCATCGACCCGACGGCCGGGGTCTCGTGGTTAGGAAATCCGGGTTGTCACAGTTGGTATCAAAGCCTTCGCTTTAGAGACTTCTAACAAGTTTTAGATTGTTCAGAGAGTTGAGATTTTGTTGGATATTAGGGACCGTCTATTAATGAGACTTTTGTTTCATTGTAACAGATTCAGATGGATCAGGGAGATAGAGGATGACCTAGAGGAGGTCGCCATTGAAATTTGAGAAGCATAGATGATATCCCTGCTGCTACCAGTAGAGAGCAGAGACCACCTCCTAAGGAGAGAGTTCATCGAGATGAGGCAGCGGATAGGATGGCTCAAGCCATGGAGGCTGTAGCCGCTGCTATGGCCCAATAGACTTAGCAGACGGCATTGTTGGCTGAGTAGACGCATTATTGGCCGCATCAAATAAAGTGAATCATCAGCAGTAGCCACCACCACCACCACCTCCAACTCTTTCGCCATCATCTTTTGTGGACTTTAGGAGATTGAGACCTCCAAGTTTTCACAGTCGGACGGGATCCGCTAGAGGCAGAAAAATCACTAAATCAAAAGGAGAAATTGCTAGAAAGACCCCAGAGCCCCAAAAATGAGAAGGTTGGTTGGGCTTCCTTTCAACTGGAGGGTGATGCCAATTCGTAGTGGAAATTGGTGTTGAGGAAAAGAGAAGTAGAAGGTCTTCATGACCCGTGGACATGGGCGGAACTTGTCAGAGTGTTTAACAAAGAATATTTTCCAAAACAAGTCTGAAACTAGCTGAAGAAAGATTTTTCCAACTTGGAGCAAGGGAACATGACCGTACGGGAGTACGGTAATGAGTTTACACGCTTATCAAGGTTTACTCTAGAGTTAGTGGTTACTGAAGAGATGATGTCCAATTGATTTGAAGAAGGCCTGAGACCGAATGTGAAAGAAAGAGTATCTATGTTTGAATTGGAGACATACGCCGAAGTGATGGGAAAGGCCATCGTGGCGGAGAGAGATATCAACAATATGTACAAGAGAAGGGATATACAGAATAAGAATAAAGCAGGTCAAGGAAGAGCAAGTGACTACGACTCGGGGAAAATTAATTTGATCGATCGAATCGTGCAATATATATGTAAATTGAACCTTTTTGGTTCAAAAATTTTAGAAATTTTGGGGCTTTTTCTTAGGGTTATTCGTGTACTTCTTCTTAGAGACCAAGGAGCTGATCATTTATGCATGGTTTCTTCACAGAATCGAATCCAAACTTCACCCAAAAGGTAAAGCCCTAAATTTTTGAGGTTGTATTTTGAAATTTGAGATTATTTCCTTGAGATTCTAAAGAAACCCTAGCTTTTCATTTTGAAATCTATGGCCCCTAAGACGAGGCTAGCATCCAAAACCCCTACATCAAAGAAACCCAAATCCACACCGGGTTCTTCACAACCACCACCAGACCCTCCAAATCAACCGATACCAGCACCACCATCTATGTCCTCGCAGACGCCACCACATGAACAACCAAACGAATCGTGGGCTGCCAAAGGTTTTCCTTATGAGTATAAGATCAATTCAGCCTTATTTAAGGCGCCCGACGTTCCGAGTATAGACAGTTGGGCGACGGTTGGGCTCTTGATTATTTGGGAAAGGCTGGATTAGATAATCTTTTAAAACCTATCCATCAATATTGCTACCCTCGCCTCGTGTGATTGTTCTATCAAAACATGTTCTACGGCCCAAACCCCAAAACCACCCTTTGCACCAAAATTGATGGGAAGACCTACATTTTCACCCACAAGATGGCTTCTAAAGCCTTGGAGTGTTTTGATGGCTATGGCCCGGATATCGATCTGTTACCCCCAAACCCCGATGATATACCTCGCTCAATCATAGTAGCGAAGATGACTCGAGGTCAAGTTGCATCGGGTCGAGCAATTAAACAAGCTGATTTACTGAGTTATATGTGGATGCTCGACACAATTTTCAAAAGCAACTTGTACCCCATTCACCATAAAACTGAGAGGTTAGGAGTGCTGATGCAAGTATTATTTTTTGCGTTCGAAGGCCGGTGGTTTAATGCCGCAGTAGTGGTTTTTTATGGCATGAAACATGGCAGAGTGAAAATGTTAGAGGGGGCAGATAAGCCAGAGGAGTTCATTCCTTATGCGATCCTTATTTCTAGTATGCTGAAGGAGTATTCGAGGAGTGCCGCACATAAAATTTCACCACGCAAGCCCAAGTCCTCGGATAATGTGGAGCTATTTACCTTCAAGCATTAGAGGAAGATTTAAAATAGGTTGAATCCACTTCTTCAACCAGCACCACAAGTGCCTCCTATTCCTCCATAGCCAGACCAGCCAGTTCAAAATGCCCC
Source organism: Chloranthus sessilifolius (assembly GCA_021018995.1). Classification (NCBI taxonomy): domain Eukaryota; kingdom Viridiplantae; phylum Streptophyta; class Magnoliopsida; order Chloranthales; family Chloranthaceae; genus Chloranthus; species Chloranthus sessilifolius. The sequence goes on from CM037591.1 coordinate 81,232,962, forward strand.
AGTGTTTGAACAACAAGCCCATGATGTACCCTACCAGGATCAGCCTGAGATTGTACCTCCCGCTCAGTACACTCACATGCCCGTGCCTCCCCCATATCAGTAGGCTGCCGACATGACCATGGAGGGGTTAGCAGCCCTCATTGAAGGAAGCAACAGCCAATTGTACAGTCGACTTGACTATCATGAACTCTTATTGGAGGACACCCTGTACAACATGTATCCGATCGACTACCTCCAGCGGATGTCTATGATGCGTGCTAGTGTGTTAGACCTGGCACAATGTGAGGCGATGACGGAGCTGAGTGTGGTCGAGCAAATGATCCGACTGGGGCGGAGGGAGGGGCTGATGCTTGACGTACTTTGAAGTTTTGTGAGCATGGAGGGATTTTCTTTTTGAAAATTTAAATTTTTTGTGGATAACTATATAATCTTATAACTATGGTGGCATGGTTGCCACATCCGTTTCTTTTTGCTCTTTATAACTATGGTGGCATGGTTGCCACATGAACTTAGTTTGTTTTGGATGTGTATATGATAGATAATTTTGTGATGACGACTAGTTTTATGCCTAGTGTATTCTTATAGGTTGAGGATGATCATGGTTGCCACATCCGTTTCTTTTTGCTCTTTATAACTATGGTGGCATGGTTGCCACATGAACTTAGTTTGTTTTGGATGTGTATATGATAGATAATTTTGTGATGATGACTAGTTTTATGCCTAGTGTATTCTTATAGGTTGAGGATGATCATTGAAGTGGGTATAGTATGTGTGTGTGGTATCCATTTAAACTCATATATCCAACTTTGATAAATGTTGAATAAGCGTATTATGTATGGGCGCAAATTTTAGTTTAGTAAATGGCTTGTTTAGCCATGTGTGGTGCCTTTCGAGGTCAATTTTTTGTGTCTTCCACCTTATCGTAGTTCAATCCATTTTCGAGGATAAAAAATCCTAAGGTGGGGAGAATGTAACATCTCAAAATTTAGATCTATGAACAGTATGACTCGGTACACGTGCCTGACTGTTTGCATGTTAGATATTGTACAAAGCATGGAGTAATGTTGTGGATTAGATCCTTTGGAGTAGATCTTGTGTGAAAGATAGAATTAGGATGTGTTTGGAGGGTTAAGTGGACCTTCATACACCTAGCATAGGTGTAGCAGCTTAACACCTAAGCCTAAGGCTTAGTTAAAAGGGAAATAAATACCCTTAAAAGTCTTGCATTCAATTCCCTTTATTTTCTTATGATTAAAGTTTATGAAGAGAGAGAGAGAGAGAGAGAGAGAGAGAAACTAGGGCATTGAAAGCGTGTAAATGCGAGATTGATCCATTCTTGAAGGGTGAAGCTAAGGGTTTTGATTGAAGAAGAGCCACAGTTCACTTTGTGAAACCCTAGGCTGAATTGGAAGTGAATATAGGGGAAATCAGGCTAAATTAAGGTATGCAAATTATGTTTAAATTATGAATTTGTGTTAGAGGATGTTCCACCTAATGTATGAGCAAAAAATCATAAGAAACAAGGTTAGATTTGAGAAAGTACAGAAAAAGAATGCGAAAACCCATGAATGAATGAAATCTGTAAATTTTGATCGATCGAAATTGGATTCGATCGATCGAAATTGACTTAAGAGGGAAGAATACGATTTCAGAGGAAATTCGTTCCATCGAAATAAGATTCGATTAAATGAAATGTGTTTCGATCGATCGAATCTCAAATGTGTTTCAATCGAAACATATATAACAAGGATTTTGAAATTTTGCTGTCAGGATTCGACCGATCAAAATTTTCTTCGATCGATCAAACTTGAGATCCGATCGATTGAATTACAAATCGATCGATCGAGATTGCAATGCCAAGCTTTAGATTCTGAGAGATTCGATCGATCAAAATAATTTTTAATCGATCGAATTTGTGATTCGATCGATCGAGTTTAAATTCATTCGATCAAACTGTGTGTTTGATGTTTAATTTCTATTGGATTTGATCGATCGATCGAATTTGGGTTTTGATCGATCGAAATGAGGATTCGATCAATCGAAATTGCCAGATTCTAGATTTTAGTCTATTTTATTTGAGGGATTTTAAAGAGATCTTATGTTGTTCTATTTTGCGTCATTCTGACGTATGAACTGTGGATTTGCTTGGTTTATTTTGAATGTATACGTATGAGAGGTTGAGGCTTGTCCGGTGTAGGAATCTCCTGTGACTTCATAATTGAGGTAGGGAAATCATTATATCATGTTTATTCGATGTCAATGACATGTATGTTGTGATATGATGACTTTTGTCAGCATCGTAGTGTAAATGACTTTAAGATCCAAATGTGAATGAGTTAGTATGCGTGTGTGTTTTGGAAAATGCAGTGTGATGAGGAAATTCTCAACTTTGTTTTAGCCACATGCTATTATTTGGAATCCTTCGCAATTCATTTCGATATGCGTGTGTAAGGGATTGTTTTCTATTCTAACTCTCAAATCTAATTATGTTTAGCACATCACACGGTGACAAACTATAAGTTATGTACGATGATTTAAGGTTTATGTGTGAATACCCGACCAAAGCGGCGGTATAACCAAGACTGACGCGGCGGGATATCCATGACCGGTACGGCAGGATATTCGTACACCCTTTTTGATCTTTTGTAATCTTGTTAAAATTTTACCGGCCAATGGTAACAATCTATGTTCGGCACAAGTGTCCATCTTTGTTGGGACCTTGGGCACCATATGCAAATGGTTCATATGAGCGACGATGGTGGGTATTCCATCGGGGACTCGAGGCTATAGCTACTCGGGTACTGACTTAAGTAAAATATTTTAAGTTCTCCCTCTATTACGTGATTCAATAGATGTGCACCCTATAAGCTTCCTTAAATGCTAAAAATGTCTGTTCCATTTGATTATCTTGACATGTGTACCAATAAATCCATTTGCTCAGTTTGTTACATTTGAAATTGGGTTACTTATAAGAAAATCATGTATTCATCATTTTCATGAAATATATGTGCTTGATAAGAAATGTATGCGATCAGTTTTTTCCTACTGAGCTTAGTTGAAACTCATTCCTCAACTATACGTCACAGGTGCAGGTGAAGATTTAGGCACGGAGGACCAAGATAAAGAGGACTCTGATTATGTGCCAATTGACGAGGAGCAAGAGCCCCATCCCGAGTACTGCTTTATCTGTGTAAGGCCCAGGTAGGTCCGACCTTGTGTTGCATTTTGGATTACGATCTAGTAAAGATTTGTAAAGGAATATGAGTTATTTTTGGAAATTCTTATAGCATTGTTTTATGAACCATGTTTCAGTAAGGGATGCCCCTTATCGGTGATTCTTTTCAGTTCTTTTTCCATATGCTCTCATATGGAATTAGAAACATTATTTTTGTGCTTTTGAAGATATATTTGGGATTTCATCAATTTTATTTATGATAGTTATGTTCACTAGTGAAGGTTCTGCTTTGTTTTTGTTTTGCGCGTGAATATGCTAAGTGTTCCATTCGGGGGTTGGCCTTAGCGTTGACCAAACGGCCCGATTCTCGCGGTTAAGATATCTGGGCTGTAATAGTTGGTATCAAAGCCTTCGCTTTAGAGACTTCTAACAAGTCTTATATTGTTCAAATATTTGAGATTTTGTTGGATATTAGGGACCGTCTGTTAATGAGACTTGTTTCATTGTAACAGATTCATATGGATCAGAGAGGTAGAGGACGACCTAGAGGAGGTTGTCTCAGAAATTTTAGAAGCATAGATGATATCCCTGCTGGTACCAGTAGAGAGCAGAGACCACCTCCTGAGGAAACAGATCATTGAGATGAGGTAGCAGATAGGATGGCTTAAGCCATGGAGGCTGTAGCCACTGTTATGGCCCAACAGACTCAGTAGATGGCATTGTTAGCTGAGCAGATGGCATTATTGGCCACATCAAATAATGTGAATCATCAGTAGCAACCACCACCACCACCACATCCAACTCTTTTGTCATCTTCTTTCGTGGACTTTAGGAGATTGAGACCTCTAAGTTTCCACGGTCAGACGGATCCGTTAGAGGCGGAAAAATCTCTAAATCAGATGGAGAAATTGCTAGAAAGACTCCAGAGCCCCGAAAATGAGAAGGTTTCTTGGGCTTCCTTCCAACTGGAGGGTGATGCCGATTCATGGTGGAAATCGGTGCTAAGGAAAAGAGAAGTAGAAGGTCTTCATGACTCGTGGACATGGGCAGAATTTTTCAGAGTGTTTAATAAAGAATATTTTCCAAAACAAGTCCGGAACCAGCTAAAGAAGGATTTTGCCAACTTGGAGCAAGGGAGCATGACCGCACGGGAATACGGTAATGAGTTTACACGCTTATCAAGGTTTGCTCCAGAGTTAGTGGCAACTGAAGAGATGAAGGCCAATCGATTTGAAGAAGGCCTGAGACCGATTGTGAAGGACAGAGTATCTATGTTTGAATTGGAGACATACGCTGAAGTGATGGGAAAGGCCATCGTGGCGGAGAGAGATATCAACAATATGTACAAGAGAAGGGATATACATAATAAGAATAAAGCAGGTCAAGGAAGAGCGAGTGACTACGACTCGGGGAATAAAAAGTCGAGGTTTGCAGCACCAACTCCAGTGTCAAGACAACCCTATACCCGTTATCTTAGGCCCACGACATCTACTCCCATGATACCTTTCCGTATCGAGGGCCCTGTTCAAACTCAGACGTCTGGGATATCAGTTATGCAAGGATCCTCGAGAGCGGAATTGTCTAGTCTACAAGTTAAATGTGCTCATTGGGGCAAATCACATAAAACATCAGATTGTAGACGAGATACGGGAGGCTGCTTTAGATGTGGCAAGATGGGCCATATGATTCAAGACTGCCCAGAAATGTGAAAGGAGGGTACCGTTTCAGCCGCAACAACCAAAGGCCTACACAATCTATAAGACCCACTATATAAGGCTGTGCTTTTATGGTAACAGCTGAGGATGCTCGACTGAGCAATGATGTCATCCAAGGTATAATTGTCCAATTATGTTAAAGTTTATTTAATTGCTTTCTAGATGAAGAAAGTGCATTGATAGGAAGAGCTATAGATTTTATTTTCATGATTGTGTAATTTTGGCATGCATATCTGAACGCCTAGTATATGTATTAATATAGGTACGTTACAATTATATTAAGAAAACGATGGTAATCATTGTGATGCATGAGTTTTGATAGACCCAGGGTCTACCCACTCATTTGTGACTTAGAAAATTACGGGGAGATTGAAAGTCATTCCTTAGGAGTTGGAGTTCGTTTTGGACGTGTCAGTTCCTACGGAAAGTGTAGTGACTATCGACAAGTGTTGTCGATCAATTGTTGTACGAGTAGAAGATCGAGAGATAATGATGAACCTTATCTTGTTGAATATGCAAGGATTTGACGTGCTTCTTGGCATGAACTAGCTATCCGCTTATCATGCAAGCCTTGATTGCCTACGAAAATTTGTTACTTTTCATCCACCGAAGTAGAAGTCTTTCTGGTTTATTGGTGACAAGGGTAAGATTGTACCAATCATCTCTGTGGTACAAGCTGAGCGGATGATGAAGAATGGGTGCATAGGATATCTAGTGTTTCTACAAGAACAAAAGGAAGGGAAGAATGTCATCACTGATATTTCGATTACTTGCGAGTTTGAGGACGTGTTTTCTGACGATCTACCAGGATTACTACCGGATCGGGAGATCAAATTTTTGATTGACTTAGCTCCAGGCACGGAACCGATATCTAAGGCTCCTTACTAAATGGCTCCGGCCGAATTGAAAGAATTGAAGGAGCAATTGTAAGAGCTGTTAGACAAAGGCTTCATAAGATCGAGTGTGTCTCCTTGGGGAGCACCGATCTTATTTATTAAGAAGAAAGTCAGGTCGATGAGACTTTGCATCGACTATCTTCAATTAAACAAGCTGATGATCAAGAACAAGTGCCCACTACTCAGAATAGATGATATATTTGATCAGTTGCAAGGGGCGAAGTTCTTTACGAAGATCGACTTGAGATTAGGGTATCATCAACTGAAGGTGAAGGCCGAAGATGTTTAGAAGACTACATTCAGAACCAGATATGGGCATTATGAGTTTTTAGTGATGCCTTTCAGCTTGACGAACACACCAACTTCTTTATGGATCTCATGAACAGGGTGTTTTAGCAACATCTTGACACATGCGTAGTGGTGTTCGTGGACGACATTCTTATCTACTCAAAGTCCAAGGAAGAACACGAGCAACACTTGCGCATTGCATTACAGAAACTACGTGAGCATCAGTTGTACGCCAAACTTAGTAAGTGTGAGTTTTGGTTGGAGAAAGTGAGCTTTCTAGGCCATATAGTTTCAGAAGTAGGTGTCACAGTGGATCAAGCAAAGATTGAAGCAGTGGTAGATTAGGAACAACCAAAGACTGTGACTGAGATTCGTAGTTTCCTCGGTCTGACTGGCTATTATCGAAGATTTGTGGAAGGATTCTCTAAGATTTTTGGACCGCTCACGCAACTTAGAAGAAAGGATGTTAAATTTGAGTGGACCAGCTCATGTGAAGAGAGCTTCTAGGAATTGAAGAAACTGCATACCTCTGCACCAGTACTAGCGATTCCATCAGGCAGTGGGGGGTTCGCAGTTTATAGTGATGTGTCATATAGTGGCCTAGGTTGTATGCTAAATCAGAATAAGAAGGTTATAGCTTACGGGTCAAGACAGTTGAAAGAGCATGAAAAGAACTATCCAACGCATGATCTTGAGTTAGTCACAGTGATCTTTGCACTTAAAATTTGGAGACACTACCTATATGGTGAGACCTTTGAGATTTTCACAAAAGCCTCAAATACTTGTTTACGCAGAAGGATTTGAATATGAGGCAACGAAGATGGATTGAATTTCTCAAGGACTATGACTGCTCAATTCAGTATCACCCAGGTAAAGCAAACATCGCAGCAGATGTTTTAAGTCAGAAGAACTCGGCTTAGTTAGCTAGCCTCATTACTGGACTCCATCGCTAGAAATTATTGGAAGACATTTCTTTGTATGATAAGAACATCGAGGTGAAAGTTTCAGGTGCATTGTTGGCTAATATCATAACCAGACCAACAATTTTTTATCAAATTTATGAGCTTCAGATGAAAGATGCAAAGCTCTTGAAGAGAAGACAGAGTGTGACAGACGGCACCAGCGTAGACTTCTCGGTTAAGGAAGACGAATCATTGCTATTCCGATGATGTCTATGCATACCGAGTGATGCCGATCTGTGGCAAACAATTTTGGATGAAGCCCATAAATCCAAATATGCTATTCATCCTGGTGGTACCAAGATGTACCAGGATTTGAGAAAGAATTATTAGTGGAGAGGATTGAAGAAAGATATCGTCGAATATGTTTCTAAATGCTTGGTGTGTCAGCAAGTAAAAGTGGATCATAGAAACCCAGTAGGTCTATTGCGACCTCTGCCAATACCGGAATGGAAATGGGAGTCTATCTCCATGGACTTCATTGTAGGATTACTATGGACGATGAGATGCCACAATGCTATATGGGTGGTCATTGATCGACTGACGAAGTCAGCACATTTCCTACCCTACAACACAGCATACATGGCAAGCAAGTTGGCGGATTTGTATATAAGAGAAATCATCCGATTACAAGGCATTCCGACAAGCATTATTTCAGATCGTGACCCTCTGTATACCTCAATATTTTGGCAAAGATTTTAAGAAGGTATGGGCACGAAATTGGACTTTAGTTTCGCATTCCATTTGCAGACCGATGGTCAGACTGAGAGAGTCAATCAGATTATTGAAGATATGCTTGGAGCGTGCATGATTGATTTTTAGGGATCATGCATCTACCGTTGATTGAATTTGCATATAATAACAGTTTTCAGCAGAGCATTGGAATGGCTCCGTATGAAGCGCTGTATGGACGGAGGTGTAGATCTTCGATCAATTGGGAGGAATCAGGCGAGAAATTTATTTTATGACCGAAAGTGATAAAGAAAAATGTTGAAACCGTTCGCATCATTCGAGAAAGAATCAAGATGGCTCAGCGTCGGCAAAAGAGCCATGCGGATATCAAGAGATCAAGCATGGACTTCCAAGTGGGAGATCATGTATTTGTGAAAATTTCTCCAATGAAGGGCGTGATGCACTTTGGAAAGTGTGGGAAGTTAAGTCCTCGCTACATTGGACCATTCGAATTATTGGGAAGAGTTGGCGAAGTTGCATATAGGGTTGCTTTACTCCAGTAGCTCGATAGAGTACACGACGTGTTTCATGTTTCCATGTTATGAAAGTATGTGAGGGATCCAACCCATATCCCCGATGCTCCACCAATTGAGGTTTACAAGGACTTGACCATTGTTGAAGAACCAATTCAGATTTTGGATCGAACTGAACAAGTGTTGCGCACAAAACAGATTCCCTTGGTGCTAGTCCAGTGGAAGAATTATTCAAAAGAGAAAGCTACATGGGAGCACGAAGCCGAGATTCGCAACCAGTACCCTTTGTGTTTCAGTGAACAAGAAGGGAAAAGGAGTTGTAAAAGTTTTTGTAACCTTGGATGTATGTAAACGACTTTATTAGTTAAATGAAACTCAAGAATTGGAAGTCCAAAGCTCACGAATCAAGAAGAATACTCAAAAACACAAATTTTGAGTGTTTTTTGTTAATCTCGATCGATCGGAGTGTAAATCGATCGATCGAAACCACCAAACAGAAGATGATTTCTTAATAAATAAAGACATAATAAATTCGTTCAATCGAATTTGAAAATCGTTCAATTGAAAATTAATTTTGTTCGACAGAACATAATAAAGGCCAGGTGTAACCTGAAAAAATTTGACCAATCAAATTTTAGGGCTCGATCAATCGAAATTAAATTCGTTCAATCGAAATCGTGGCCCTGTTTGGCTTAAGAAAATTATGATCGATCAAAATAAAATTCGTTCGATCGAAATCATGATTTTGCGTTTGTTAAGTGAAATTCGATTGATCAAAAATTAATTCAATCGATCAAATCACGCAGTATATATGTAAATTGAACCTTTTTGGTTCAAAAATTTTAGAAATTTTGGGGCTTTTTCTTAGGGTTCTTCGTGTACTTCTCCGTAGAGACCAAGGATCCGATCATTTATGCAGGTTTCTTCACGGAATCAAATCCAAACTGCACCCAAAATGTACAACCCTAAATTTTTGAGGTTGTATTTTGAAATTTGAGATTATTTCCTTGAGATTCTAAAGAAACCCTAGCTTTTCATTTTGAAATCTATGGCCCCTAAGACGAGGCTAGCGTCAAAAACCCCTACGTCGAAGCCCAAATCCACATCGGGTTCTTCACAACCGCCACCAGACCCTCCACAACAACCGATACCTGCACTACCATCTACCTCCTCGCAAACGCCACCACGTGAACAACCAAACGAATGGTGGGCTGCCAAAGGGTTTGCTTACGAGTATAAGATCGAACCGGCCTTATTTGAGACTCCCGACGTACCGAGTATAGACGGTTGGGCTCTTGATTATTTGGGAAAGGTTGGATTAGATAATCTTTTGAAACCTATCCATCAATATTACTACCCTCGCCTCAGACGACTATTCTATCAAAACATGTTCGACGACCCAAACCCCAAAACCACCCTTTGCACCAAAATTGATGGGAAGACCTACATTTTCACCCACAACATGGCTTCTAAATCCTTGGAGTGTTTTGATGGCTATGGCCCCGGTATTGATCTGTTACCCCCAAACCCCAATGATATACCTCGCTCAATCATAGCAGCGAAGATGACTCGAGGTCGAGTTGCATCGGGTTGAGCAATTAAACGAGCTGATTTTCCGAGTTATATGTGGATGCTCAACACAATTTTCAAATGCAACTTGTACCCCATTCACCATAAAATTAAGAGGTTAGGAGTGCTGATGCAAGCATTATTTTCTGCGTTCGAAGGCCGGTGTTTTAATCGCAGCAGTGGTTTTTGAAGGCAAGAAACATGACAGAGTGAAAATGTTAGAGGGGGCAGATAAGCCAGAGGAGTTCATTCCTTATGCGGGCCTTATTTCTAGTATGCTGGAGGAGTATTCGAGGAGTGCCACGCATAAAATTTCACCGCGCGAGCCCAAGTCCTCGGATAATGTGGAGTTGTTTACCTTCAAGCATTGGAGGAAGACTTACAATAGGTTGAAACCACATCTTCAACCCGCACCACAAGTGCCTCCTATTCCTCCACAGCCAGACCATCCATTTCAAGACACCCCAGTGTTTGACAACAAGCCCATGATGTACCCTACCAGGATCAGCCCGAGATTGTACCTCCCACTCAATATGCTCACATGCCCGTGCCTCCCCCATATCAGTAGGCTACCGGCATGACCATGGAGGGGTTAGCAGCCCTCATTGAAGAAAGCAACCACCAGTTGCACTGTCGACTCGACTATCATGAACTCTTATTGGAGGACACCCTGCACTACATGTATCTGACCGACTACCTCCAATGGATGTCTATGATGCGTGCTAGTATGTTCGGCCCAGAGGCATCTGGGACCGATGAGGCGAACGGAGCTGGAGACAACGCAGGTGGAGCGGATGATCCGACCGAAGCGGATGATCCGACCAAAGCGGAGGAGGGGCTGATGCTTGACATACTTGGAAGTTTTGTGAGCATGGAGGGATTTTCTTTTTGAAAATTTAAATTTTTGGTGGATAACTATATAATCTTATAACTATGGTGGCATGGTTGCCACATCCGTTTCTTTTTGCTCTTTATAACTATGGTGGCATGGTTGCCACATTAACTTAGTTTATCTTGGATGTGTATATGATAGATAATTTTGTGATGACGACTAATTTTATGCCTAATGTATTCTTATAGGTTGAGGATGATCATTTAAGTGGCTATAGTATGTGTGTGTGGTATCCATTTAAACTTATATATATCCAACTTTGATAAATGTTGAATAAGCGTGTTATGTATGGGTGCGAATATTAGTTTAGTAAATGGCTTGCTTAGCCATAAGTGGTGCCTTTCGAGGTCACTTTTTTTGTGCCTTACACCTTATCGTAGTTCAATCCATTTTCGAGGATGAAAATTCGTAAGGTGGGGAGAATGTAACATCTCAAAATTTAGAGTTGTGAACAGTATGCCTCGGTGCACGTGCTTGACAGTTCGCACGTTAGAGATTGTACAAAGCATGGAGTAATGTTGTGGATTAGATCATGTGGAGTAGATCTTGTGTGAAAGATAGAATTAGGATGTGTTTGAATGGTTAAGTGGACCTTCATACACCTAGCATAGGTGTAGCAAGTTAACACCTAAGCCTAAGGCTTAGTTATAAGGGAAATAAATACCCTTAAAAGTCTTCCATTCAATTCCCTTTATTTTCTTATGATTAGAGTTTATGAAGAGAGAGAGAGAGAGAGAGAGAGACTAGGGTGTTGAAGGCGTGTAAATGCGAGATTGATCCATTCTCAAAGGGTGAAGCTAAGGGTTTTGATTGAAGAAGAGCCACAGTTCACTTTGTGAAACCCTAGGTTGAATTGGAAACGAAGATACGGGAAATTGGGCTAAATTAAGGTATGCAAATTATGTTTAAATTGTTAATTTGTGTTAGAGGATGTTCCACCTAATGTATGATCAAAATATCATAAGAAATAAGGTTAGATTTGAGAACCCAATGAATGAATGAAATCTGTAGATTTTGATCGATTGAAATTGGATTCGATCGATTGAAATTGACTTAAGAGGGAAGTATATGATATCAGAGGAAATTCGTTTGATCGAAATAAGATTCGATCGAACGAAATGTGTTTCGATCGATCGAATCACATTTTCGATCGATCGAAATGTATATAACAGGGATTTTAAAATTTTACTGTCACGATTCGACCGATCAAAATTTTCTTCGATCGATCGAATTATAAATCGATCGATCAAGATTGCAATGCCAAGCTTTGGTTTCTTAGAGATTCGACCGATCGAAATAATTTTTGATCGATCAAATTTGTGATTCAATCGATCGAGTTTAAATTTGTTCGATCGAATAGTGTGTTTGATGTTTAGTTTTTATTGGATTCAACAGATCGATATGAGTTCGATCGATTGAATTTGGGTTTCGATCAATCGAAATGAGGATTCGATCAATCGAAATTTTCAGATTCTGGATTTTGATCTGTTTTGTCAGAGGGATTTTAAAGAGATCTTATGTTGTTCTATTTTACGTCATTCTGACATATGAACTATAGATTTGCTTGGTTTAGGTTGAACGTATACGTATGAGAGGTTTAGGCTTGTCCGGTGTAGGAATCTCTTGTGACATCATAATTGAGGTAGGGAAATCATTATATCATGTTTATTCGATGCCATTGGCATGTATCTTATGTTATGATAACTTTTGTCAGCATCGTAGTGTAAATGACTTTAAGATCCAAATGTGAATGAGCTAGTGTGCGTGTGTGTTTTGGAAAATGCATTGTGATGAGGAAATTCTCAACTTTGTTTTAGCCACGTGCTATTATTTGGAATCCTTTGCTATTCATTTCGATATGCGTGTGTAAGGGGATTGTGTTCTATTCTAACTCTCAAATCTAATTATATTTAACACATCCCCCGGCGATAAACTATAAGTTATGCAGGATTATTTAAGGTTTATGTGTGAATACCCGACCGACGTGACGGGATATCCGTGATCGGTACGGCGGGATATTTGTACACCCTTTGTGATCTTGTGTAATCTTGTGAAAATCATACCGGCCAACGGTAACAATCTATGTTCGACACTAGTGTCCATCTTTTTTGGGACCTTGTGCACCATATGCAAATGGCTCATATGAGCGACGATGGTGGGTATTCCATCGGGAACTCGAGGCTCCAGCTACTTGAGTACTGACTTAAGTAAAATGTTTTAAGTTCTCCCTGTGTTATGTGATTCAGTAGATGTGAACCCTATAAGCTTCCTTAAATGCTAAAAATGTCTGTTCCATTTGATTATCTTGACATTTGTACCAATAATTCCATTTGCTCAGTCTGTTACATTTGAAATTGGGTTACTTATAAGAAAATCATGTATTCATCATTGTCATGAATTATTTGTGCTTGATAAGAAATGCATGCTATCAGGTATTCCCTACTGGGCTTGGATGAAGCTCATTCCTCGACTACACATCATAGGTGCAGGTGAAGATTTGGGCACGGAGGACCAAGACAAAGAGGACTCCGATTACGTGCCGATTGACGAGGAGCAGGAGCCCCATCTAGAGAACTGCTTTATCTGTGCAAGGCCTGGGTAGGTCTGGCCTTGTATTGCAGTTTGGATTATGATCTAGTAATGATTTGTAAAGGAAAATGAGTTATTTTTGAAATTCTTGTAGCATTCTTTATGAACTATGTATCGTTGCCCTTACCGGTGGTTCTTTTCAGTTCTTTTTCCATATGCTCTTGTATGGAATTAGAACCGTTATTTTTATGGTTTTGAAGATATATTTCGGATTTCATCACTTTTATTTATGATAGCTATGTTCGCTAGTGATGGTTCCGCTTTGTTTCCGTGTTGCGCATGAATATGCTAAGTGCTCTATTCGGGATTCGGCCTTAGCGTCAACCCGACGACCCGGGTCTCACGGTTAGGAAATCCATGCTGTCGCACTCCTTGATTTGGGTAGATTATATATGACCCCTACATTGGCTCTCCTTATTGGGATCGAGCTGTTGTAGGTCCATCTCACCTCTTTATTGACCGCCACGTCATCATTTTCTATGGGGCCTGGGCCAGGGCTTATTACCTGGGGGAGCGGGTAGTTCATCAGTATCGGGACTATCCTACCGTGCCCTCGGCTCCTCCTAGAGATGTCATGGCGCCTGTGGGTATTATAGAGGAGCTCACTACCAGATTCCTTCAAAACAAGGTCCCTATCGATGCCCTCCTGATGCCCAGGGACTATCAGATGTGGTATAAGTCTTTACCTTATGGGTCCCTTCTCCCGTGCTTCGTTCCTGACATAAACTTCTTAGCTTTTGGCAGCCCATGCTCTCAGGTAGTCCTTCCTTCAAATCAGTTTCTTATAGCTTTGATTGACTTGTGATCTTGACTAATGGAAACCCTATTTCTTTTCTTAGTTTGAGCAGGGAGGTGATTTTGATGATGACGATGGGGCGGCGGCAGGTTCTTCTGAGCCTATGAGTGCTGGCCCTTCAGGCCCCTCTGACACGGGTGCCTTGGGTAATTCGACTGTCGGGGTTTAGGGGACCTTTAAGCGCCTTGACGATGACTTTCTCATGGAATTATGTGTTGCAGTCGACGAGCGGGCCCGTATATCTGCTGACGCGGAGCGGGCTCCCCCACCTGAATTAGTCCCCGGGGTAAGCCTTCCTTCCCTTGCATGTTTGTTCTCTATATTATGATTTGTGCAGCTAACCTCCTTTTTCGTTCCTCTCTCCTGCAGGTTTACGAGTCAGCGGTCCATCAAGTAGAATACTATCACAATCTTCATGGCCTTCTGAAGGAGGAGATAGTAAGTGTCTCATTGATTAATCTGGATGGTTGCCTCACTATCTTTTTCTTTCGACTGATATTGATTGATGGGTTCTGGTATGACCATGCAGCGCGTTCGAGAAAAAGAATAGCACTCCTTGCTCAGCTAACTTTCTCAAGCGTGGACCCGAGTGGGAGAGACCCTGACATATCAGAGCTCAGTGCACAGTCGCAAAAGGTCCAATGGTGCTAGAAAGGATTGGGCTCTATATCTTTTAGTTTTGAAATATTTTTAAATACTTCAGGACAATATTTTGGGATTTTTTGATCAAATTGTAACAGATATTATGGCACTTGTTCATTTGATTTGGATTATTTTCAGTCTTGAATGTTAATGATTTTTCCTTTATCGCCTGCTCTATTTCCCTTGTATTATATATGATTGTCTACAGGATGATTTAATGATTGCTTGTAAATGGTCTTTGAGGCTGCATACCTTGGTGGGGATTTTTCCTGCACAAATAAATGATTTAAAGTTAGGTGCATTTCAAAACTTTTTTATGTCTATGAATGTAGTCGGGGCAATACAGGTAAGTTGGCTAGGGGGTCTAGCAAAGATAAAACCTCCCCTAAAAACCCTCTATATTTGTTGTAAAAGGGGGCAGATTGGTCTGGCATAACTATTACTTGTGCCAGGCCAATTCTGGGGGAAAGTGACTTGGCGCAACTATTAGTTGCGCTAGGCCAAACCTGGGGGCAGCGGGGCCTTTATAGCCCGAGACTGCACCATTTTCCCTCTCCTTTCACTTTGGCTTTACTTTTTTTGCTGCCTTTTTCTCCTTGTTTTCCCAAGGATGGGTCCATCGTCCTACATCGAATTTTTACATCTTTAAAAAATCCTTGTATGTCAATGGACCCACTTTCCAACCCTTCCTACATGGAGGACCCGAAACCAATTTACTCCCCTCTTTGGGCCTAGGGCCCAGTTTTCTCAAAAGTTAGCTTGGGAGCTTGAATGAGAGAGAGCTCATTGATTTAGATCAGCTCGGATTGTGGCGCCTCTCGTCCTTCCTTGAGGTTTCTCCACGGTGGGACCTGGTTCATGCGACAACATCCTTGTGGATGTGAATGTCCTTGTGTTCCGTTTTGGGAAGCGGGGACTATCTCCCACACCTGAAGAGTTGTCCAATTTGTCAAGCCTGAAGCTCCATAGAGGCCTTGCAAGAGTCATGCCGAAACTAGGCTACGCTAAGGCTATCCACCTTACTCTGGGTTTGAAGAAATCTGACTATGAGAAAAGTCTCATTGGTGGGCCCACAAGGTGTTCAATAAAATTCTTAAGAGAAATTTTCGGTGACGAAAGTCTTCAAAAATTGCCAGTTCAAAACGTCTTCAACGTGAAGGCCTTTGCTCTCGATCTCATATCAGAAATCCATTTCTTCACCGGTGGAGAGAGCTTCTCTCTGGCTCTTTCCGACATTTTGACTGAATTGTAGGAGGGTCGATCAGTGATGCATCTAGTCTTACCTAAGCTATAACGTTGTCTTGATGCCTCTCTTTGGGCAAGGTGGAGTGCCTCAAGGGATGTTCACTTCTTTTTCAGGTCTGGTTAGGTGAGCATCTTGCTGTTTTGGGACCAGTGCCTCGCTTTTATATCATTCGAGGTTAGGTGGTCCGATACTTCTTGGGCAGGTGTCACATGATTTCGCAGGGAGATATATCAGAGTTGAAGTGGCTTTGGTTGACCGATGCAAAGCTGGTATGGAGACTTCCCTGGTTAGATCGGACCTTCCAAGTAGTTCGCTCCAGAGACCACGAGGGCATCACCCTCCTTGGATTGACTGAAAGTACCTTCTACTTCTCATTTTGGGTGCTACGTCAGTTTGGCTACTTTCAGCAAGTGCCTTGAGGACGAAACCCCCTTTATGTGATTTGATCTTTTCTCAGAAGTCCTTTGGGGACATGGATCGGATTGCTGCTCTTTGGGAGATGTGTTAGTCGATGCTCATGTGTGATATGGAGCAGGGAGATTCAATTCAGCCTTCCCCAGAGTATGAGGCCTGGCTATTGTTCGAGCAGCCTACTGCTGATCATCTGGATCAGGCAGAGAGTGACGATGTGGGAGGGCCTTGGCCTAAGAAGGAGTTGGCACTTTGAGCTCGTATTGAGCTGCTAGTGAACGAGAAACGCATTATGCATGAACATTAAGAGAAATGAAAGGTTAGAGCGAAAACGGCAGAGGTCAGGGCTGATGTAGCCGAGTGCGAGGTCCACCGTCTGGGAGGAGCCTTGAATGATGCACTTGGTGCTATCGACATGTCCTGAAAGCGAGATGTACGGGAGGATGCCCTACGTTCAGAGATTTGCGCCTTGAAGCGCTAGCTGAGTCGTTGACTCGATCCTGCACATATCTTTTTGCACAGATCAGACATAGAGAAAGGGGCGTAAGAAACCCCTATTCATATACATATTTGTTTGTATACATTTTTTTTTTTTTTTCTGCAATTTTGTAAAAAAGAAAGAAGCTAGATAGAAGCTAGACATCACACATATTATCTTTTGGGATGTGGTGTCAGCCCGATACAGACTTGTAATAAAAAAAATGAAATCTATCTTTTTTACAAGAATTTTATCTTCTCTATTTTATTTTTACAAAATGATAAATTGGGGGTTTGTGCCAGCTATTCCTGTGGCACACACAGTGTGGGTGTGAAAATGGGAAAGGAAAATGTATTATTTTTTACAAAAGCGACCTTTCCGGTCATCGAGCCAATTATCTTGGAGTGGGGCGTGCACAGTGCTGGGAAAAGAAAACTATTAACTCTTTTTATGGTTTTTTCTTTTTCTTCTTTTTTGGTTTGATGCCTTAATTATTGGGGGGATGACGGGTCCTATTTTGAGCATGGTCGAACCCCTCCTTTACGTGATTGGATTCGAGTAAGGTTAGCAGTTTTTACCGAGGTCAAAAAATCCATCCCTTTGGATCGAATCGACTTTCTCTCTTTACCCTGGGTCATACGTTTGACGGTGCAATCTAGAAGACACACTTGGTTGGGACCCCGATTGGAGCTAACAAGAGCGGCCCGATCGGTAATCGGGTAATGATGGAATGGGCAGGGTAACCAAGGGATCATTCTTATTATCTTTCAACCTTTTCTTCTTTCAACATTCTTACAATGCCCAAGGTGGGTTTTTGTCGTGCTCGTTGCTTCCCTCTTTTTACCCGTAGCGCCCTCTCGGGTTTTCACTACGTCCATAGGTTTGCATTTTTACTCCCGACGGCCTTTCGGGTTTTTCACTTGGTCTGCAAAAACTCGCTCTTTTTACCCATGGCACCCTTTCGGGTTTTCACCACGTCCCTCTTGCTTTGAGCTTGTATATTTTTATTTTATTTTATTTTTCTTTTTTCAAAAGCCACAACATGGACGTCAATTCTGTCATAGCCGGTCGGATGGGATTCATTTGATCGTCTCACAGCTTAGCTCATGCTGACTCGACGGATACTGTGACTGCTCACGGACCTTAAAGAGGGTTTTTTCTTGGAATGTATCATGGCTATGGGTAAGGTTTGGATTTTGAAGGTACTCTGGGTTAAAAGAGTTTTCATGACTAGGTTCCAGTTGCCATAATATGCTTCTTCCATGGGGGATTTTGACTGTACATGCCTCGCTTTTCCTTTTCTATTTTTTCTTTTCTTTTCAGACATCCTCTTTTTGGGATTTTGCTTTTCTAATCTTTTTTGGATTTGTTAGTAACTCTTTTTCTCTCTTTTTTTTTGGGTATATACACTTTTTTTCTTTTTCTGGGATGAGGTGAGAAAAAAAGGCTAATGGCTCGACGGGTGTAGCAAAAGGGTATGGTCTTTTAGGGACACTTTTAGGCTACTGAGCTTTTAAAATGATGGCCTCTTCTGTGGGATCCTTGAGTAGTCACATATCTGTTTTATCAATACTTACCTTGCCGCGGAGACCCTATGAGTAGAACCGTCGAACGTATCCAGCGTTGATGGGCTCAGGAAAGTTATCTCCGTCCATGGTGGTGAGGCGGATGGCGTACCCGGGAGCACTTCTCAAATGACATAAGGTCCTTCCTAGTTAGGCTTGAATTTCCCTCTCGGATCGGCATGGAGGGATGGGAAGATCTTCTTGAGTACTGAGTCTCCTACCTTTAGATCTCGACCGCGAACACATTTGTTGTAAGTGCACATAATTCGCCTTTGGTAGACTTGGGTGTGACACAAGGCCAAGAACCTTTTCTCGTCCAACAGGCTCAGCTGCTCAAAGTGGGATCTATCTCTTTCAGCTTCAGATAGGCCTGATTCCATGAGGATGCAGAGTGAAGGTACTTCAACCTCTACTGGTAAGACGACCTCAGTTCCATACATAAGGGAGAATGGTGTTGCCCCTATAGCGGTACGGATCGATGTTCTGTAGGCCCATAATGCAAACAGAAACATCTCGCTCCAATCTCGATAGGTAATGACCATTTTCTCGAGGATGCAGACAACAGTTTTGTTAGCAGCTTCTACGGCCCCATTGGTCTGCTGTCAATAAAGCGATGGAGCTTGATTTTATACTGCTCAAAGAAGGCCTTGATGCACTTATTCATGAAGTATGTGTCATTATCCGTGATGTTGTCCTTGGGTATGCCAAATCGAGAGATAATATTGCTCTTGATGAATTTCTCGACGTGACGAGTAGTGATGTTTTTATATGACGCTGCCTCTATCCATTTGGTGAAGTATTCGATAGCAACCAGGATGAATCGATGCCCGTTTGAGGCTTTTGGATTAATCATTTTGACGACGTCGAGGCCCCAGGTGGCGAAGGGCCAAGGAGTGGTCATGCAATGTAGATCGATGGCAGGAGCGTGTATCATACTGGAGTGTTCCTAGCACTTGTAGCATTTCTCAATGTGTCTAGAGCAATCAGATTCCATAGTGGTCCAAAAGTATCCTTGTCGTAGGATTTTCTTAGTGAGCATATGACCATTGACGTGGCCACCTCATACTCCTTCATGGATCTCCTTCATGATGTTGACTGCTTCATCCTTTGTAAGGAATCTAAGTAAAACGTTATTGAAAGATCATTTGTAAAGGCAGTCATCGCAGATGACATAGCCTGCCGCCAGACATTGAATGGTCTGTCGGTCCATCTTGGATGTATCCTCGAGGAAAGTATGAGTCTCAAGGAAATTCTTGATATCTGAGAACCATGGTGGCTCATCATTAGGCTTTAGGGGTTCCTCAATCTGTAGGCAGAAGGCCAGCTCATTCCTCTGTTCGATGATGATGGGTTTCATCTCAACACCATAGGGGATCTCTATCATTGGTGCCAAAGTTGCCAATGCGTTGGTGAAGCGAATCCTTATCCGTGAGACAGAGGAGAACGTGACATCCTCGAAGCATGCTATCAGATCTTCCAGGTGCTCGTGGTAAGGGATCAGTTTCTCATCCTTCGTCTTCCAATCTCCGTTCGTCTGGCATATGATTAACTGTGAATCACCAAATACCCTGAGGTGGGTGATCTTCAAATCAATTGCTGCCTGCAGTCCTATTGCGCAGGCTTCATATTTTGCCATGTTATTTGTGCATGGGAAGTTGAGCTTGATAGAAACTAGTACGTGTGATCCTTTCGACGAAATCAGAATTGCACCAACTCCCTGGCCATCTGCATTTGCTGCCCCATTAAAATGCATTACCTAGGATTCCTTTGCTTCTTATGTCTCGTCCTCCATCATGAATAGGATGTCCTCATCAGGGAATTCAGTTCTCAAAGGCTCATAATCTCGCAATGGATTATTGGCAAGATGGTAGGCGAGTACTTACCCTTTGATCGACTTTTGGGTGACATAGGTGATGTCAAATTCTGACAAGAGAAGCCACTAGTGTGCAGTTTGCCCATTAAGAGCTGGCTTTTCAAACAGGTATTTCAATGGGTCCTACGTGCTAAGAGTAGAACGGCCCATACGAGAGCCAAGCATGCTTTCTCTAGATGAGAATAGCACGTCTCGTAGTCAGTAAATTTCTTGCTCAGATAGTAGATGTCTTGTTCCCTTCTTCCTGTCTCATCATGCTATCCTAGGACACATCCCATCGAAACTTCTATCGTGGAGAGATACATTAAGAGTGGTCTCCCAGGCTCGGGCGGTACTAAAATTGGCGAGTTGAGGAGGTAGCCCTTGATCTTATCAAAAATGGCCTGACAATCATCATTCCATTCAATGGGAGAGTCCTTTCTCAGTAGCTTCAAGATCGACATGCAGATAGGAATGAGTTGTGTGATTAATCAACTGATATACTATATCTTGCCCAAGAACCCCCTGACCTCTTTCTCAGTAGATGGTGGCAGCATTTTTGTGATAGCTTTCACTGACTAGGTCGACCTCAATACCTCTTCTGCTGACAATGAAGCTCAATAGTTTTCCTGACATAGCGTCGAATGCGCATTTATGAGGATTTAGCTACAGCCTATATTTTATCAGCCTCTCAAACAGCTTTTGGAGGTTTATCAGATGATCACTTCTCTCCGGTGACTTGGCGATCATGTCGTCAACGTATACCTTAATTTCTCGGTGCATCATGTCATGGCCCTTTGGTATGTCATGCCGGCATTCTTCAACTCGAATGGCATAACCTTGTAACAGAAAGTTCCCCAGGGAGTGATGAACGTTGTCTTCTCTCGATCTGCCTTCACCATTTTGATATGATTATATCCAGAGAATCCATCCATGAATGAAAGCATCCTATGCTTAGCAGTGTTATCAACCAAGATGTCGATGTGTGGTAACGGGAAATCGTCCTTCGGGCTCGCTCTGTTCAAGTTTCTAAAATCAATGCATATACGGACCTTTTCGTCCTTCTTCAGTACTGGAACGATATTGGCCAACCACTAGGGGTATTTGGAGGGTGCTGACTAATGACCTCATCTTTAACCTTTAGCATCCACTTGGGTCGGAGTCGTCTTAACTTCTGCTTGGCCGGCTTGATATCAGGGTAGAGTGGTAACTCATGTTCGACCAAATCAGTGTCCAAACCAGACAGGTCCTCATATGACCATGCAAAGATGTCTTGACATGACCGAAGGAAATCGATCATGCCTTTTCTTTCCTCGGGAGACAACGATGTTCCGATCTTGGTGATTCTTGGACTCTCCTCAGTACCTAGATTGACGTCCTCGGTTTCTTCAACAATAGGGGTAGGATCGTGCTCAAAGTTGGCAAACCATTCTAGGAGTTCATTAGGAAGCTCCTCAATAGGGGTCTACTCGTCCAGACTCGATACTCCTACCTCTTCTTGTATTTTTATAGGAAATGGGTCGACTTCACGTGGGATAGGATTCTTGATTAAGGCATCTTTTTCTTTAATTTTTTTTAGAATTTTAAAAGATAATATTTTTGGATTTTTTATTTTTTCTATGTTTTTGGGATTTTTATTTTCTTCGGAAATGGGCTCTTGACAGAGCGAGTCCCTATATATACATGGAATTGCCTGCCAAAGTCTCATCTCACTTTTTATAGGTTATTTTTTTTTAGGAAACCAGTGCTGAATTCCAGGCCACCTACCACTTCTAGAGTTTAGGAGACAGATGCCCAGTTGCATACCTGAGATGCCACTCCTTTACCTATTTGTACTTGGATGGAGGGTGCTAACTGATGTGGCTCTTTAGACTCAGCCTCCATCATGTTGATCATGGATTCATCGGAGATCCTATCCTTAAATGTCAGCATAGTCTTGTGATGGTTTACCATAGGGGGAGATTGTGCAGGTATGGAACATCGCTCCTCAAAGAGAGACAACGCAGTCAGGTCTATTTCCAGGGTGGGAGGGATGATCTGGGGATTGGTGGGGTGAACAGGTGCCGCGAGTTTACGTGGGGTTAATCGGATTACCCCATTCCGATCGATTTTCACAACCTCGGTGCTCACAAATGAATCTTTGATGTGAGGCCTGGGAGAGGGCTTCTCCTCTAAGCTAATCCCTTGGGCTCTAGCAGGTGCTGCGGCTCGGGCTTTATCTTTAGCCTCTCGGACCTCTTCTTCCATGGGCTTGTAACCTAGCCCAAATCGGGCCTTCTGTCTGCCTTTGGCAGTGACCGGTTCTCTCCTGCCTTGCAGTCTGGGCCCTAGTCCTTTACCCTTTTGATAGCCCCATTTCTGGAGCATGGCCACCCTACCCCCATTCCACCTCCGGTTCTTGAAGTGATGCTCTCTAGGGGATCTGGGAGAACAGCCGATACCTTGTATTTAAAACTATGAAGGTCGATATCTTCAGCTATGTGTGGCACATCCAACACTTTTGGGTTCTCAATGTTGTGGGTGGCCTTTTCCTTCTCATCGTGCCCCTCTCCTATTATGGTGATAACTTTCCGTCCGGACATGAACTTGAGCTTTTGATACAGCGTCGATGGTATCGCTCCAACTTTGTGTAACCATGGGCACCCTAGTAACAAATTAAAAGAGCACTTGATATCCTTTACTTGAAATAATATGGAGAAGGTCATTGGCCCAATCACCAGCTCAAGATTAACTTCTCCCATTATCTCCCTTCTCGTGTTATAAAAACCTCTAGCACTCGTTCTTATAGGTCTCAGCATGCACGGATCTACTCCAATCTTCGTAGTTGTTCTCATGGGGCAAACATTCATAGCCGATCTGTTGTCAATTAATACCAAGGGAATTATCATGTTTCTATATTCCACAGTGATATTGAGGGATTTTGAGAGACTATCTCCCTCTTCCCGCAAATCAGCATCAAAAAATGAAATGGCATTGGAAGCCATCACCTGTCCAATTATCTGCCCGACTTCATCAGGGCTCACCTGAAGAGATACATGTGCATTCTTTAATGCCCCCATTATTGCTTGAAAATGAAGTGGGGATGTAATCAATAGGTCCCAAACCATGATATGAGCTGGCATTCTTCTCAGCTGAGTCTCCAATATATGCTCTCTACTCATTTTCTCGAACGGGTTCATTGCACTATCTTTCTTCCCCTCTAGTTGGGCTTGTGTTGCTGCTGGTGCCTCTGGCTGCTTAGAGATCTTTCTAGATCTTGTAACAAAGTCCACTGCCTCTTCTTTGTTGTTGTCGACTTGACATTCGTCTATTCATAATTGAGCGGGACCTGATGAGGATTGTAAGTTGGTCTTGAAATCTGAAACAGAGTGATTGTCGGTATCTGATGCACTTGTACTGATGGCTCAGGAAGGGTGGGTAAGACCTGGTTCACCTCGGTGATGGATGGGCGGGTGACGAAAGTAGACCAGGGTGGGGTGATGAGGTTTGCGGGTGGTTGTGTCGAGGCAATGGGGTAGGGGTTGACCACTGATAATTAATAGGTGGTGGTGGGATCTGGGGGACATGATGGGCTATTGGGTAGTTGGTAGGGGTGGCAGTGTACGACTGATAGGAATTAATTTGTACGTAATTCATAGGAGTGGGTAATGGTAAGTAAGCCTTAAGATCTAAGGGTTCAATTTGGGGTGCAGGGTTGGGAAAATAATCTGACAAATTCAAGGGTTCAATCACCCCAATACCTCTTTCTTCTTGATCTCTTTTCCTTGGTGCTATAAAACTTTCTCGATAACTAATATAATTTGATAGGTCAAATTCAAATTCCTCATCATTCTAGTCGATCATACCGGCAATGGGTCTCAGACCTGCCCCACTAGGAGGGTGTGAGGGCAGTGGTGCTTAATGTATATTCGTGTGCTGGTTCACTTGGGAAGGTGCAGGTGGAATAATCATCTCGACCTTAATTAAATCTTGTATTGTGTGCTTTAATGTAAAGCAACAATCGGTTGGATGACCCGGACCCTGATGAAAATTATAGTGAGTGTTGGGGTCATAGTTCCTCGGGATAGGATTTGGAGGAGGTCGTGGTTGGAGGGTTGTGACTAATCTCTTTTGTATTAATAAAGGTAAAAGTACATTCAATGATTGCCCCAAGGGTGTAAAAACTCAATCATAGCGGGCCCTTCTCTGCTCTAGAGCCATCTGTGCTCCCTACCCATTCCCGGTTCTTTGCATCGGCTCGATTCTGACTTGAGTTGGCTGGGCGGCTTTGAATTGGAATGGGATTATATTAGTGTTGGATCGGGTGTTGGCAACATTTTGAATATTGGCTCCTGCTCTTTTCTCATTTCTCTGCTTCGAGAACCTTCTGACCCCACTGGCTCCACCAGGCACGTTCTTGCTTAGACGACCTTCCCTGATATCATCCTCGCAACGATTGTCGTTTCTTACTAAATCAGCAAAGCTAGACTGCTGTTGGTAGATGAAAAAGTCTGAGATCACTGGCAGGGTATTCTTTGAAATCATCTCAATTTGTTCGTCATCAGGTATCCTATTTCTCACCTGAGCTGTCAATGCTCTCCAACGCCCTAAGTAATCATTAAAATTTTTATTAGGGTTCTGCTTCAATCGAGCCAAGTTTGACTTGCGAGGTTCAATGTCTATATTGTAGACATATTGCTCTTAGAACAAGTGAGTCAGATCTTTCCATGTCTTTATCATAGATGGTTCTAGGGATGTGAACCATCTCAAAGTTGGACCAGTTAAACTTTTCTAAAAGACCTTTATCAGTAGTCTTTCATCCCCCCATACTGGCACATGTCCCCATAATAAGACTTGAGGTGTACAATGGGATTGCCAGTGTTGTTGTATTTATCAAAAACTGGCATTTTAAATTTTGGGGCTTGGGGGACCTCAGCAAATAAACATAAGTCTGAAAAATCAGTGGCATGGATTTCAACTCCACCCATTTTCAATATTTGCTTCTGAATTTTGTCTAGCTGCTCTTTCAACTGCTATGATTCTTTAGACATGGGGGTCATCTTCCCAACAGTAGGTCTTGCTTCACTCTGTGCTACTAGGGGGTTGGTGATCATAGGTGGAGGATTAATATTGGCGAACGCCCCAGTATAAGCCCCATTGTTCCAAATCTCGTCCTCTTCATACTGCTGGTCATCATATGGTGCAGTGAGGGCGAGATTCTCCTGTTGGTACTGTATGGGTTGAATGGGGGTTGGGCGTGACCATTACATCTGAGGGAAGTTTTGTTGGGGTATGGGGTGAGTGGGAGTTAAATTTTGAGCCTGATGGGGCCATTGGGCATGGGGAAAAGCTTAGAGATTGGTTTGAGGTGTAGGGACAAGGGTGAATTGGGGTTGATGCAGGGCATCAACCCTAATTCACCCTTGGGGTTATGGGTATGGGGGTTATGGGTAATTAAAATTTTGGAGAACTTGTGAAGGGTATGGGTGTGAGGCTTCAAGGTTTGGGCCTTGCTGGGCTTAGGGGTAGGGAAAAGAGCTTTGATGGGTTTGGGCCATGAGGCCTTGGGAAGGTTGGGCCATAAAGCTTTGGAAGGATTGGGCCATGAGGCTTTGGGCATGTTGGGTCTAGCCTATTGGGCCTTAGTGGGTATGGCCCATTGGGCCTTGGTCAGTCTGGCCCAGTGGGTCTTGGGATATATGGGTCATGGGCCCCTTATGGGTCTGAGTGATGGGGGTTCAGGCCATGGGGCCCTGGTGGGTATGGATGATGGGGGGTTAATGAGGATCATGGGGGAATGAGGCATGGAGGCTTGATAATGTATGGGAGGGGTTCATGAATGTGTGGTGTCGATGAGAGGGGTTGTTTTAAGAGGCTTTCCATCTAGTGTAGGCCTGGACCATCTCCTCCATCATAGCCATTGGAGAGGGATCGGATGGAGATGGTGTATTTAGGGGATGGTGGGGTATAGATGGGGTGGATGTGGTGAGGAAATTGGGCATGACCCTCGTAAAACTGGGCATGACCTAGGTAAATGGTGGGACATGGGGTGGGTTGGAGAAATTAGGTGGGGCATCGGTGAATGTGGGTGGATCGGGTATATATTGGGATGATGAGGGTTGGAGTATGGAAGTGGGGGATGAGAGAGAAAAGCTGGTCATGGCCCCGGCAAAAATGGGCATGACCTGGGTAGATGGAGGGATGTATGGGGGATTGGTAAAATCAGACGTGGCATGGGTAGATGCGGGTGGATTGGGTATGCATCGAGTGGATGAGAAATAGGGTATATTGGTGAAGGTGGAGGATTGGGTCGGGTTTTGAATGGGTGTGAATGGAAGGTGAGATGGATTGTGAATGGCCATGGACGGGGAAATGGGCATGGCTTGGGAAAATGATGTGGAATGGGGATTTGGATTTTAGGCATTTTGGGAGGTGGTAGATGGGAAAATGGGGGCGCCAAATGGGCCGGTAACGGTGAAGGGAGATTGGGTAAGGGGGATGGATGTGAAAACTTCTTCCACATGAGAATGGGTTGGGGAATGTGGCGGGGATGAGTCGGGATCGTCGTATGCTGGATCCACTGCCCACGACATGGCTCGGTATCGGGTAGGGTACGGGTGCCTAGGGTGGGGCATGTAAAGTTTCCTTCTTTCCCTACGGGATGTCGGAGGACAAGATGATGCCGTTGTATCGGCACCACAAATCTCTAATTTTTGGTTTTCTTGATCACTCAATTTTTTGAAAATTTTGAAAATGAAATGATCAAAGATTTCAAGGCCTTTGAATTCTCATCTCGGGTGGCTTTCGTACTCTAAATAGGTCCCGCGACAAAGACTTCGAAGTGCTTCAAAAGAATCAAAAGGAAACCCTTTGATCTATTCAAGGCATAGAAATCGATGTAAAATAACTCGATCCCCCAAAATGGGTAAAAAAGAAGTCACGTTCTCTTGGCTGACGGGGGCGTATTGGGTGTCAAAAATTATGGGGCTTAGACAGAGGTACTAAAATCACTAACCGGGGACTTCGGAAAGGTGAAATAGGCAACAGATTTGGGCTGCACTGCCCAAAACAGACTTGGCGCAAGTATTAGATGCGCTAGGCCAAACTGGTCAAATTTTAAGCTTGGCGCAAGTATTACATGCGCCAGGCAAAATTTGGGTATTTTTGGCTTGGCTCATATATTAGTTGCGCTAGGTATAACAGTGGGGTCAAATGTGTTTTGACAGCAAAACAGCAACCCGAAATGAGTCTCCTTTTTAGTTTTTCTGGAAGCTATGCTTCCAGGGACAACTTGCTTAATTATATCAGGTCTCTCCTCACCGAACATAAGGGATACAAGGCCGGTGCGGGTCTACTAACGCTCACTTCCCATGGGTTTTAGGCTAAGTAACGAGAAGGTTACCCACCCGATATACCTCGAGCGCAAGCGCTTTCTCAGGTACTAGGTGGGCTGGAACTTTTCGGGATCATCACCACTAGGGGTTGCCACCGTACTCAGAATCGGGAGGTTGTATGTGTGCCTAGAAAAACCCAACCCATAAAATCTACCTCACAAAAATTGATTAAGTCCCCCTTCTTGGTTCAATTTTAATTTTTTTTATTTTATGGGAGTTTTCTTAAAGTTCAAAGACTCGGGGTGATGGTCCCGTGCTGCCTCTACGGGCCGGCGTCCACCATTGGAATATATTTGCGGAAACGTGAATGCACACGTAGGCCCGCCAAATGGCTAAGGCACCTTAAATGACGTAAAAGTAAAAAAAATTAAATGCAAAGCGCAAGTAGGCCTGCCAATAGGCTAAGGCACCAAAATGATTGAAAAGTAAAGGAATTTAAATGCGATGCGCAAGTAAGCCTACCAATCCGCTAAGGCTCATAAATGACGTAAAAGTAGGGGTAAGTGAAATGACGTAATTGTAGGGGTGAGTAAAAACAATAAAAAAATTAGCTAAAATGGTTAGTAAAAATAAATAAAATAGGTCAAAATTTAAGGGGAAGCTCTACTAGCTACTCCCCAGCAGATTCGCCATCTATGCAACTGTGGATTCTCGTCGAACCCGTCTGTAGACACCCAAATTTGGCCCAAGGCCCGATTGAAACACCTTTTGAGAGAGGTGCAATTATGAGCTTTTGATGACATGTATGGAACCTTTAGGAACCCCCCTAGAACCCTTAGGAACATTTCCAAACCTTTAGGAATCACCCTAGATCCCTTAGGAACCTGACTCGAACCTTTAGAAATCAATCCCGACCCTTAGAACCCGTTCTGAACCTAAACCTAACCTTATCAAGAAAATGGTTGAGGAGGGGCATTGGAACTAGCTATGGCCCTCTACTATGATCAAATCTCATACTATTAAAAAGTAGAGGTCGTCAGCTTTCCAACAGTCCAAGAATCACCCCAATCGGAGGTATACATCAAAAGATATGGCAGACCGAACCCGGAGGGCAAAAGTGTAAATTTATGTGGGCCCCCCCAGTTATAATTTTGCCTGGCGCAACTATTAGTTGCGCTAGGCCAATTCTCCTAGATTATAAGCCTGGTGCAACTATTAGTTGTGCCAAGGTTAATGGTGGGGCCCACCCTCGCGAACCAACTTCCAGGCACTATTTAAAACTGTTTTACTGTACATTTGCCTAGCGCAACTATTAGTTGTGCCAGGCATATGAACAATAACCTCTAGATTTTACCCCAAAAATCGTGATTGGGGTTTGACTCGTTGACCACCTTGATCCTTGGGGTGTAATATTTTGATAGTTCTGTTGCACCCTTTTAATGCCTATTTGTAACCCTTCAAGTGGCTTAAGGCCGCACCGCATCATCCACCATTCGAGGACCTTCTCACACATCTCAAGTCTCCAAAAACCCTAGGAATCCTTAGATGTGAGATTACCTAATTGCTAAACTCATTTAGCTCTTAAGTGGTTTCCTAATCCACCCATTTCCTATAAATAGAGCCCCCCACTCCTTGGTTTAGGGGTTGAGAATTTCTACCTAAGAGAGAAAAAGCTTAAAGAGAGAAGATCTTTCTCCCTTTGGTGCACACTTCCCATACAAAAGCCAGAATTCAAAACCTCTCCCCCACCCTTATTTTTCATGAAAAACCTCTAGGTTTGGTGTGTAGATCCTAGCACCCTCCCTCTACCTCTTAACTATCTCTCTAAAGAGTTAGAACCCATTCTCAAGCTTTACAAGCCATCAAGAACTCATCAAAAGCAAGCCACGCCAGGCTCCCTACGGTGCTACAAGGGCCCAAGGGCTCCGGCTCTCCCCTTTCTGCTCCTATCTATTTTTAGCATTTCCCATCCTCCCATTTGTGCCGTTACGCCGCCGAATTTTCGGTAGGAACGGAGGGGCACAAATAGGATTTAAGGCCCATTTCGACAAGAGGAAGTTATTTTCTTTTCCTTTACTTATTTTTATTTTTGCCATAAGTAGAGGCTGAGTTAAGCGGGTTGATTGGGTGCCTTACACCTTTCCAATCGATAACCGAAGCCCCTAGCCAAGAGTCTTTGGTGTGGACCGGATTCAGAGTCATATTTTTAGCACTTCGGTGCTCATAAAAATGAACTAGGTTTCCCGGGACACCGAAAGTTCTGGGTAGCGACTCTATATTTTTGCAAGCAAGCGCATCGCCGCAACGAGATCGTCACAAATCCCATGATTGCAGAGAGGGTGACTCTGCTGGGGATAGCTTGTAGAGCTTCTCCTTGAAATTTGGCCTTTTTATTTTTATTTTACTAACCATTTTGCTATTTTTTTATTGTTTACTTTATTTTACTTTTCCGTCATTTACATGCCTTAGCCGATCGGCAAGTTTACTTGAGCATTGTCTTTATTTTTTTCTTAGATTTTCATCATTTTTGGTGCCTTAGCCGATTGGCGGGCCTACTTGAGCATTGTCTTTTAATTTCTTTAATTTTTCATTATTTAAAGTGCCTTAACTAATTAGCGGGCCTATTTGTACAAACATATTCCAACAGTGGACGCCGACCCGTAGTGGCAGCACGGGGTCATCACCCCCGTCTTTTGGACTAAAGAAAACTTCCATAAAAAAAAAATGTTTTGAAAAAAAGAAGTTAAAATTAAATTAAGAATAGGGAGCTTAATTAACTTGTTTTTACGGGGTAGATTTTCAAAGGGTTGGATTTGGGCACACATACAACCACCCAGGTCTTAGTATGGCGGCAGCCCCTAGTGGTGATGATCCAGAAAAGTCCCAGCCCACTTAGTATCTGAGAAGGCGCTTGCACCAGAGGTATATCGGGTGGGTTCCTATTCCAAAGCTTAAAACCCTTGAGGAGCGCGTTAGCGAGTTATACTGGACTCAAACCCTTTAGGTGCAGTGAGAAGAGAATCGATCACAAAAAAAAATAGCTCAGTTCCCGAAAGCCTAACTTCCACAAAACCCAAAAAAAAAGACCCACCTTCAGGCTGCTGTTTTAGAATCTGGAGCATCATTTTTGCCTGGCGCAAGTATTAGTTGCGCCAGTGCAAAAATTGGGAATTTATAACTGGCGCAACTATTAGTTGCGCCAGCTTTAAATCCTCCACTTTTACCTTGGCGCAAATAATAGTTGCGCCAGTGTAAAAAAGAGGCCTTGCTACCTTGGTGCATGTATTAGTGGCGCCAAGTCTACCTGGACAGCAGCAGCCCAAAACCTGAGGCTTTCTAGCCTCCCGAGTCCCCAGATTAGTGTGCTTAGTACCTCTGTTTGGGCCCCGCCATCTTTGACACCCAATACGCCCCCGCCGATCAAAAGAAGACAACTTCTTTTTGACTCATTCCGGGGGATCAGGCTGTTTGCCTCGATTTTCATGCCTTCAATAGATCGGAGGTCCTCCTTCGATTCTTCCGAAGTGCGTCAGAATCGTCGTCGCGGGTCTTGAATTAGGGTACGAGAGCCACCCGAGAAGGGAATTCTAAGGCCTCGGAACCTTTGTTTTTCAAAATTTTCTCAAAAAAATTAAAAAAAAAAGAGTAAAAATCAAATCAAAACCAAAAAAATATATAGTTTGTGGTGCCAGCACAACGGCATCATCTTGCCCACCACCGTCCCGTAGGGGAGGGAGGAGGATTTTTGGGCCTTATCCAATGCGCCCTTATCCAACCCGTTCCCAAAGGATGTCGTGGGTGGTGGACCCGATTTACGCCGATCCCGACTCATCCCCGCCACATTCTCCAACCCACTCCCATTCAGGAGAAGCCTTCACATCCATCCCCATCACCCTATCCCCTTTTACAGTTAGCGGCCCATTTGGCGCCCCCATTTTCCCAACCACCACTTCCCAAAATATCCAAAATCACCCCCCCATTCCCCATCTCTTTCCCAAGCTACCTTTCCTCCCATGCCCATGCCAAATCCAACACATTCCCCATCCACATCCATACAAAACCCAACCCCATTTTCCCCATCCACATCCATGCCCCATTTTTCATCTTCCTCATATAGGCCCGATCCACCCTCATTCACCTATGTCACCTCCACCCTATCCAACCCCCCACTAATCCCCCCATCTCCACGGGTCATGCCTATTTTTGCAGGGGCAATGCCCGGTTTTTCTCAAACACCCACACTTCACCCTCCATCACCCTTAAACATCCCCAACCCATCCCCCTTTGCCAATGCCTCACCCCATTCCTTCAATCTATCCCATATCTCATCACTTACCATGGTCATGCCCAATTTTCCCTCCACATCCACCCCATCTATACCCAATCATCCCTCAAATCTACCACCCACATCCGATCCTCCTTCCATCACCATGATGGAGGAGATGTTCCAAGTCTACTCCTTATGGAAGGCTTTCCAAAATACCTCCCATCATCCACACCCCACATCCATGGACCCATCCCATACCCTAGCCAATGGGCCCTTGGAGGGGTTTGGGCTTGGGCCATGGGCCCTTGGGCAAGGGTTTGGGCAATGGGCCTTGGCCCACTGGGTTTTGAGGGGTATGGGCCATGGACCATTGATGGGTTTGGGCCATGAGGTCTTGATGGGTTTGGGCCATGGGCCCTTTGGTATGGGTGATGGGGTGTTGGGCCATTGGGCCTTGGAGATCATGGGTGATGGGGTGTTGGGCCATTGGGCCCTGGAGATCATGGGTGGTGGGGTTTTGGGCCAATGGGCCTTGGAGATTATGGGTGGTGCAGTTTTAGGCCAATGGGCCATGGTGAATGGTGGGATTTTGGGCCAATGGGCCTTGGGGCATGTGGGAGATGGGGGTTTGGATGGTATGAATTATGGGGGTTGATGGGGATCATGGTAGAGTGAAGGCCCATACCCCTTAAAACCTAGTGGGCCAGGCCCACATACCCCAAGGGCCCATAGTCGAGACCCATCTGGCCTAGGCCCATACCCACCAATGGCCCATGGCCCAAGCCCTCCAAAGCCCAATGGGCCATAACCATCAAGGCCTAATAGGCCAAGATCCCCCAAATCCCATGCCCTTTACCCAAACCCAACCTGATCAAGGCCTTGTGGCCCAAACCTACCTCGGGCCCATGGCCCAAGCCCCATACTCATACCCACCACAATACCCCCAAAACTTCACTCACCCCCAACCTTCACAACCGGGTCAAGCCCATGTCATACCTCAGACCCAATTTTCCCATGGCCCCATACCCTAAGACCATATCCAAACATTCCCCCATATCCGATGGCCCCATCAGGCCCCACCCCTAAACCAAACTACTACTCATCCCATCGCCCCACAGCACCTCCCTTACATTGAAGGGGCTCACCCAACCCATATCCAATCCAATCCCATCCAGTCCATACAACAACAGTTTGAGAATCTCGTCTTCACTGCATCTTACATAGATTAGCAGTATGAGGAGGACGAGATCAGAAATAGTGGTGCCTATGTCGGGGCAGTGACCACTATTAATCCTCCACTAGTAGCTACCCCACCCCCAATAGCACTGAGTGAGTCCTGACCGGCTGCTGAAAAAGTAGCCCCTATGTCCAAAGAATCAGAATAGTTAAGGGAGCAACTAGACAAGATCCAGAAATAGTTGTTGAAGATGGGTGGTGCTGAAATCCACACCACAGATTTTACAGATTTGTGTCTGTTTGTCGAGGTCCCCCTGACCCCAAATTTAAAATGCAAGTATTCGACAAGTACAATGGCATGGGCAACCTGATTACACACCTCAAGTCCTATTGTGGGGACATGTGCCAGTACGGGGGGGACAAGAGACTGCTAATAAAAGTCTTTCAAAAGAGTTTGACCGGTCCGGCCCTGAGGAGGTTCACGTCTCTTGAACCCTCCATGTTGAAGACGTGGAAAGATCTGACCCACTTATTCCAAGAGCAATATATTTACAACATAGATATTGAGCCGCGTAAGTCAGATTTAGTCCGTCTGAGGTAGAACTCGAACAAAACCTTCAGCGATTATCTAGGGCGATGGAGGGCACTAGCAGCTCAGGTCAGAAATAGAATACCTGATGATGAGCAAATAGAGATGATCTCAAAAAATACTCTGCTAGTGATCTCAGACTTTTTGGTGTACCAGCAGTAGTCCAGCTTTGCTGATCTGGTGAGAAATGTTAACCGATGTGAGGATGCCATCAAGGAGGGCCGTCTGAATAAGAACATGCCGAGTGGACCCAATGGGGTTAGGAGATTTTCAGAACAAAGAACTGAGAAGAGGACAGGGGCCGATGTTCAAAACATTGCCAATACCAGGCCCAATAATAACATAACCCCGTTCCAATTTCAAGCAACACAACCAGCTCCCATTAGGACAGGGCCAGTACAGAGAGCCCGGAATGGGCAAGGAATGCAAATGACCCTGAAAAGGAGAGCCCATTATGATCGTGTTTTTACACCCTTGGGGTGATCTTTAAGTGTACTTTTACCTTTATTAATTGAAAAGGGATTAGTAACTACGCTCCAACCACGACCTCCTCCCAATCCGATTCCATGTAACTTTGACCCAAATACTTATTGTAATTTCCACCAGGGTCCGGGTCACTCGACTGATCGCTACTTCCCATTGAAGTACGCGATCCAAGATTTAATCAATGCTGGGAAGATCATTCCCCCTACACCCACCCAAGGAAACTAGCATGCAAATATTTACCATGTGCCTTTGCCACCACACCCTATTGGAATAGTAGGTCCCAGACCCACCATAGGGATGGTAGAGGAAATTAAGGAAGAGTATGAATTTGACCCCTCTGATTATATCAGTAACAGAGAAAATTTTGCGGTCCCCTGACAGCGAGACTAAGAAGAGAGAACCATTGGGGTGATTGAGCCCCTGAATCTGGCAGATTATGTTCCTACCCCTACACCAGCAGTTGATACACTAGATCTTAGGGCCTATTTCCCATCACCCACCCCCATCAACTACGTACAAATAAATGCATATCAACCATATTCCACCACCCCCTTAAATTACCCCATAAGCCATCTGGCCCCCAATTCTCCACCTGCACCCATCAATTACCAATGGCCTACACCCACCCCATTATCCCCATTTCAACCACCCACAAATTCTACCATCCCCATCAATTCCCTAGTGACCCATCAAACCCCCAATCCTCCGCCCACACCCATCAACTACCAATGGCCTACGCCCACCCCACTACCCCCGGTACAACCATCGTTAAGCTTCACCACCCCTACCTGGCCCAATTTTATCACCCACCCATCCATAACCGAGGTAAGCCAGGTCTTACCTATCATCCCAGAGCCATCAATACATGCACTTTAGATACCGACAGCCATACCTTTCTAGCTCTTAGGACCAACCTATGATCCACATCAGGTCCCGCTGAGCTATGAGCAAACCAATGCTAATGTCAGCAGCAACAACAGGGAAGAGGCAGTGGACTTCGTTACCAGATCAGGAAGAATCTCAAAATAGTTTGAGGTAACAAAAGCAGTAGCACAAGCCCAACCCGAAGGAAAGAAAGACAGCGCAGTGAACCCCTTCGAGAAGATGAGTCGAGAATATATACTTGAGACTCAGCTGAGAAGAATGCTTGCCCATATAACTGTATGGGATCTGTTGATGACATGCCCACTCCATTTCCAAGCATTAATGGGGGTGTTAAAGAATGCACATGTGTCCCAACAGGTGAGCCCAGACGAGGTCGGGCAAATAATCGGACAGGTAATGGCACCTAATGCCATTTCATTTTCGGATGCGGATCTGTAGGAGGAGGGAAACAGTCATCCTAAATCCCTCAATATTACTGTCGAATTTGGGAACATGATAATTCCCTTGGTTCTAAATGATAACGGGTCGGCTCTAAATGTGTGCCCGTTGAGGACTGCCACCAAGATCAACGTGGACCCCTGTATGCTAATGCCGACAAGGACTAGCGCTCGGGGATTTGATAATACAAGAAGAGAAATAATGGGAGAGGTCGATCTGGAATTAGTAATTGGGCCCATGACCTTCTTTATACCTTTTCAAGTGATGGATATCAAATCTTCTTTTAATTTATTGATAGGACGCCCGTGGTTACATGAGGTTGGGCCGATACCTTCTACCCTCCATCAAAAGCTAAAATTCATATCCGGGTAGAAGGTGATCACCATCATTGGTGAAGGGCATGATGAGAAAGACAAGGCCACTCACAGCATTGAAAATCCTAAAGTAATGGATGTGCCACATACTGAGGAAGACACTGACCTCCATAGTTTCAAGTATGAGGTATCGACAGTAGGCCCAGAACCCCCGAGAAACATCACTTCTACAACCAGTGGGAGAATGGAAGCAATGGTGGCCATGCTCTAGAAATGGGGCTATCAGAAAGGCAGAGGGCTCGAACCCAGATTATAAGGAAGGAAAGAGCCAGTTATCGCCAAGGGGCAGAAAGTTTGATTCTGGTTACGTTACAAGCCCACAGAGGAAGAGGTCCGAGAGGCGAAAGAGAAAGCCAGGGTCGTTGCAGCTGCAAGAGCTCGAGGGATCAACATAGAAGAGAAACCTCACCCTAGGCCGCACATCAAGGAATCCTTTGTCAGCATTAGGATCATAAAGATCAATCAAAATGGGGTAACCCATTTGACCCCAACAAACCCATAGCCCCTGTCCATCCCACCAATCCCCACATCTCCCTTCCCAATCTTGAAATAGATCTGGCTGCCCTATCCCTATTTGAGGAGCAGCATTCCATACCTGAACAAACTCCTCCTGTGGTAAACCACCACAGGACTTTGCGGACATTTGAGGATGAAATCTCAGACGAACCTATGGTCTATATGATGGAGGCCGGTCTAGAAGAGTAACATTCGCCAGCCTCCTACATCCAAAAAGGTAAAGGGGCAGCAAGTCAGGTGTACAATTGGGCATCTTTGCCCCAAACTCTGAAAGCGGGGAGTGGCCTAACATTTGGCACCCATTTCCAAAAAAAAAAACCTATAGAAAGTAAGATAAGCCCTTGGCAAGCAATACCTTGTATATATAGCAACCCGCTTTATCAAGGGACCGTCTCTGAAGAAAATAAAAATCTCAAAAATATTGAAAAAATACAAAATCCCAAAATAGTTGAAAAAATAAAAAACCCAGAAATATTGTCTTTTAAAATTCCAGATAAAGTCCCACAAAAAGATGCCTTAATCGAAATACCCGTCCCACGTAAAATCGACCCCTTTCCTGTATAAATACAAAAAGAGGTAGGAATTATGAGTCTAGACGAGGATATCCCCTTAGAGGAGCTCCCTAATGAGTTCCTTGACTAGTTTGACAAATTTGAGTATGGCCCTACCCCCATTGTCAAGGAAACTGAGGACGTTAATCTAGGGACTGAGGAGATTTCCCGAATTATAAAAATCGGAACGTCGTTGTCTCCCAAAGAAAGAAAAAGCATGATCGAATTTCTTTGGTCATACCATGACGTTTTTGCCTGGTCGTACGAGGACATGCCTGGTCTGGACACCAATTTGGTCGAGTATGAGTTGCCTCTCTACCCCGATATGAAGCCGGTCAAGCAGAAGCTGAGACGTCTCTGACCTGAGTGGATGTTGAAAGTCAAAGGCGAGGTCATCAAGCAGTATGATGTGGGGTTTCTCATGGTATCCAAGTACCCGCAGTGACCAGCCAATATCGTGCCTGTATCGAAGAAAGATAAAAAGGTCCGCATGTGTATCGATTTCTAAAATTTGACCAAAGCAAGCCCAAAGGACAATTTCCCATTGCCGCACATCGACATCTTGGTCGATAACACTTCTAAGCACGGGATGCTTTCTTTTATGGATGGATTCTTGGGATACAATCAGATAAAGATGGCCAAGGTTGATTGCGAGAAGACAGCATTCATTATTCCATGAGGAACCTTTCATTATCGAGTCATGTCGTTTGGCCTAAAGAATGCCGGTGCAACATACTAGAGAGTTATGACCGCATTGTTTCACGACATGATGCACCGAGAGATTAAGGCATACGTCAACGATATGATACCCAAGTCACCGAAGCGAGGCGATCACTTGGTAAACCTTCAGAAGCTGTTTGAGAGGTTGAGAAAGTATCGGCTACGTCTAAACCCACAGAAGTGCGCTTTTGGTGCTATGTCTGGAAAGCTATTGGGGTTCATCATCACCAGGAGAGGGATCGAGGTCGACCCAGTCAAAGTCAAAGCTATCATGGAAATGCCGCCACTATCTATCGAGAAAGAAGTCAGAGGGTTCCTGGGTAGAATACAATATATCAGTCAGTTCATTACACAGCTAACGCCCATTTGCACGCCAATCTTCAAGCTACTAAGGAAGAACTTGCCCGTTGAATGGAACGATGATTGTCAGGCAGCATTCGATAAAATCAAAAGCTACCTCTTTAACCCACCTGTGTTGGTACCACTCAAGCCAGGGAGACCACTCTTGATGTATCTCTCCACGACGAAAGTCTCGACGGGATGTGTCTTAGGGCAGCATGACGAGACAGGAAGAAGAGAACAGGCCATTTACTATCTAAGCAAGAAGTTTACTGATTATAAAATGCGCTATTCTAATCTGGAGAAAGCATGCCTGACTCTTGTATGGGCTACTCAGAGGGTCCGCCATTGCTTGTTATCCCAAGTCATTCTACTTTTGGCTCGAATGGATCCGTTGAAATACCTGTTTGAGAAGCCCACTCTCACTGGGTGGACTGCACGCTGGCAGCTCTTATTATCTGAGTTCGACATCACATATGTCACTCAGAAGTCGATTAAGGGGCAGGCACTCGCCGATCATCTTGCCGACAATCCATTGCCAAATTATGAGCCTTTGAGAACTGAGTTCTCAGATAAAGATATCTTGTTCATGACAGAAGACGATACTGAGGAAGAAGAAGATTCTTGGGTAATGCACTTTGACGGGGCGGCAAACGCCGAGGGTCAGGGAGTTGGTGCCATTCTAGTTTCGTCGAAATGATCTCACGTGCCCGTCTCTATCAAGCTTAACTTCCCTTACACTAATAACATGGCTGAATATGAAGGTTGTGCCACTGGCTTGCAGGCGGCTCTCGATCTAAATATAACTCACCTTTGAGTGTTTGGTGATTCACAGTTAATCATATGCCAGACGAATGGTGACTGAAAGATGAAAGATGAGAAACTGATCCCTTATCATGAACACCTCGAGGATCTGATAGCTTGCTTCCAAGATGTGACATTCTCATATGTCCCTCGGATAAGGAACCTTTTTGTCGATGCACTAGCAACTTTGGCATTAATGATAGAAATCCTGTATGGTGCTGAGATGAAGTCGATCATGATCAAGCAGAGAAGTGAGCCGGCCTTCTGCCTATAGATTGAGGAACCTAAAAAGCCTGATGATGAACCACCTTGGTTCTCAGATATCAAGAATTTTCTCGAGACACTAACTTTCCTTGAGGGTACGTCCAAGATGGACCGATGAACCATTCAACGTCTAGCGGCAGGCTATGTCATTTACAAGGAATGCCTTTACAAACAATCGTACAATAACATCTTACTCAAGTGCCTTACAGAAAGTGAAGCGACCAACATCATAAAGGAGATCCATGAGGGAGTATGCGGAGCCCACGTCAGCGGTCACATGCTTGCTAAGAAAATTCTGCGACAGGGATACTTTTGGGCCACTATAGAATCAGATTGCTGTAAACATGTTCAAAAATGCTATAAGTGTCAGGAACATTCTAGTCTGATACACGCTCCTGCCATTGATCTACACTGCATGACCACTCCTTGGCCATTTACTACCTAGGGCCTTGACGTCGTCGGAATAATTAATCCGCAAGCATCAAATGGACATCGGTTCATCCTCGTCGCCATTGAATACTTCACCAAGTGGGTAGAAGCGGTGTCATATGCCAATATCATGGCCAGTCACGTCGAAAAGTTTCTCAAGAACAATATTGTGTGCCGATTTGGAGTACCCAAAGATATCATCACGGACAATGATATAAATTTTGCAAATAAGCGTATCCGAGCCTTTTGTGAGCAATACAAGATCAGGCACCATCGCTCATCACCTTATCGGCCTCAAACTAATGGAGCCGTGGAAGATGCTAACAAGACGGTCGTCCGCATCCTAGAGAAGATGTTCGTCACTTACCGAGATTGGAGCGAAATGCTACCGTTTGCTTTGTGGGCCTACAGAACGTCAATCTGTACCGCTACAGGGGCAACACCATTCTCCCTTGTATATGGAACTGAGGTCATCCTCCTAGTTGAGGTTGAAGTACCCTCGCTCTGAATTCTCATGGAATCAGGCTTAACCGAAGCAGAGAGAGAGAGATCCCATTTCGAACAATTGAACTATTGAATGAGAAGAGACTCCTAGCCTTGTGTCACACTCAAATTTACCCAGGGCGAATCGCACGCGCTTACAATAAACGTGTCCGCGGTCGAGATCTGAAGGTAGGAGACACTTTACTAAAGAAGATCTTCCCATCCATCCATGCCGATCCGAGAGGCAAGTTCAAGCCAAACTGGGAAGGACCTTCTATCGTTTGAGAAGTACTACCGGGATACGCCATCCACCTTGCCACCATGTGTTGCGACATCTCAGTGTGCTTGTTTTATTTGTTGGTGGTAAAAATAATTTAAAATCAAAGAAAGAGTAAAACAGGGGATGGAATCAGTACAAGTGAGAAATCCTAGACCTGTAAGATACAGGGTCCATTTGTAGCAAGTTTTGATAAGTAAGAGTTTGTCCCACAGGGAAAGGTGATCTACAGCTCCAAAGGAGCCATCTCTAGTAGTCCCTCCAGATCTGACTACAGATCTGGCAGTCCTAAAAGGAGGGGAGTTTAAGGTCACTTATTCTAAGTATTCTAAGATAGCCTAATGAGTTAACTACAGAAAGGGTTGAGAAGATGGATGGATTGTGGAAAATAAATATAAAAGGGTGAGAAGTAGGTTATTGAGTCTAGATTAGAGGAGTTTGTAACTCAGATTCAGATATGATGTTATGGAAATCCTGTCCAATGGCTACATTATCACCAAAGAGGAGGAAGAATTCAACGCATCCCTGTGCCATGATCCAATCCCTTAAGGTTATAACCTGTCCACTTAAATGGTCACAGACTATCCCATAGGGGAACCATAGTCCAGAGATGGGTCAAAACAAATTAATCATTGTAGGCACTACTTCATCCAGGCTACAAGCTCAGGGAATCCATAGGGAACCTCAACCTCTAAAGCCCTAGGTGTGGGGCTAAGGCTGTATAGGACCATGATAGCCCAGACACATAGAACCAGCAAGAGATTGAGTACCACCTTAGATTAGATCTAGCTGTCCATTGCTTGAGTGGGGCTGCAATGGTCAGTCACAAGCCTACAATCTCCATAACCAAATCAGATCTAACATCTGATGGTGGGTCTATACAAATATATGGGGAGTCTGCCTCTGCACAATCTCTTACCAGGCTTAACAGCTCAGGCTCGGGGAAGAAGGATCCATCTTGGATCGGCAGATTGGATTCACCCTAAGGCTATAGCCTGTCCACTTAAATGGTCACAGACTATCCCAGAGGCTATCCTCCTCACGGAGCCCAAGACAAAACAAGTTAATTGCTGCTACCACCATGGTCACAAGGCTACCAGCTCAGGCTCCCATGAGAATTTCAGATCTAGTGGGTCCTATGGTGGGGCTAAGGCTGTATAGGACCGTGATAGCCCAGACACACAGATCACTTGGATCTGAGTGGATCCTTAGAATCAGTCCTCCATTGCTTTGAAACACAGCCAAAGCAATGGCGAATACAAGGCAGCAGCCTTGCACAGAACAACTCACAAATACATAAATCCCATAAGAGTATAAATATTATTACAACAACTCCATTAATCTAATCTCAATAGACATACAAAGGCATGGCCAACAAGTGCTGAGCCATGGAGAGAAGAAAAAGAAGAAAAAGAAAACTACTTACGACTACAAAAAAATAAGACTACAATGCTAAAAACAAAACAGAGCAAAAACTAAACTCTTCCGGCCCCCTAAACCTAAACCAGGCTTAGGTTTATATAGCAGTGGTGTGGCGGCGCATTAGGATTAGGAAACCCTAATTTTAACGATGCCAAGTGGCCGAATAATGATCCTTGGATGCCTCGAGGCACGTGCATGGAGATTTGAGCGTGGGAGTGCGTGCCCTAATCCTTGGAAATCCCCAAAAAGTCCTTTACAGAATGTTGGAAGTTGGAGTTCAGAGCTTTGCCAGGTTACAGTCGATTCCCAGACTTGTCGCATGGTAGCTCTAGTCTTCACGTGGTTGAGTTTAACATTAAAGCTTCAAACGTCGCGTGGTTGCAGCTTCTTGATGCTTTGAGCAATCGCGAGGTAGACAGTTAAGCTCTCGCTAGGTTGGGCTTCGTGCAGTTGGATTGATAATTGTGAATAGTGCGGGAACTACGCAAGCTTTCCACTTCACTTTTTGAGGCTAATTCTGGCTTTTGCGAGACTGCTTTCTTTCTGAATAGTGCGAGAACTATGTGAGAAGTTCACTTCTTAATGGATCTTCGTGAGGATCCTCGCGAGGCGTTGAGGCTTTTCTGAACTGTGCGACAGGTTCTCTTGATATTTGCATCCCGCGGCTACTGCGCGACAGCTGCGCGAGGCAGGATTCTGAAGCTCTCTCTCCTCAGCTGTTCTGAGCGAACCGCGCGAGGGTGAGAGGGGTCTTCTTGAACTGCGCGGGAGCTGCGCGACCTTTAACTTCTAAACTTCACGAGAGCTGCGCGACTCAAGGCTTCTGAAGCTCTTCTGTCACTCTACTGCGTGAGAACTTG
Organism: Chloranthus sessilifolius; assembly: GCA_021018995.1. Classification (NCBI taxonomy): domain Eukaryota; kingdom Viridiplantae; phylum Streptophyta; class Magnoliopsida; order Chloranthales; family Chloranthaceae; genus Chloranthus; species Chloranthus sessilifolius. The sequence continues at coordinate 81,275,433 of CM037591.1, forward strand.
TTTGTGAAGTCTTGGGACTTCGCGAGGACTGCACGAAGTGTATTTTTTTTAATCCTCTGAAGCTTTGTCAGGTGTGCGAGGCTCTTCTATGGTCTGGATTCATGGTTCATTCTTCTGAGGGACTTCTGGTGCCAAAACAGGCTCCTTAGCAGGATTCATGGCCTTATTGCCCTGCTGTTTATTACCTACAGAAAATACTTAACAAGCATTTATTAGATGGCTAGGGGTCTAATCAATGACTATGTTAAGGGGTAAAAAGTGGTACTTTTCAGGTCTTAACACACCCCCAAACCTAATATTTGCTAGTCCCTTAGGAAAGCTACACTAAATCAACTACAGAATTTAAATGCTACTTTCGTAGGGAGCACGGATACATTTAACATATGTACAAAACCTTTTAAACCCCTAGGTGATCCCTAGTGGAGGAGTGAAGTCTCCTGAGGGTTTTCAGTGAAGACACCCACAAACTTCTCAATGAAGCAGTTAACAAAAGTGCAATTTATCAGATGAGCAGTCAAGGAACAGAGTTAGTTCACCTTTGCATTAGTAGAAAAATAAGAAATCTAAACACATTGGTTGCACAAACATTTAAATAGTGTAAGCTTCTCATGAAAGCACAACATTTCCAATCAGTTTACACCAAAGACACTACACATGTGTGTCAACATTGAGCTCATCACTGGATCAAAAATTAGGTTGTAGATCATGCTTAATGCATTTAATATCAGACCCAAAACTCTCCAGGGCATACTCTCATAAAGAACTATTGAGGGTTTCATTTTCTCTCAAGCTTAAGAGCAGTTACATCCCCCAAATGGGTCTGTAAGCATGAGCATAGGCATAGCTCTGAAGTTCTGGCATCATTGACAGATCCTCACCATAGATTGAACAACTCTCTGTCTCCACATGACAGCTCACTCAACTTTGGATCACAAGGGCTTTAACTGGGCTGTAATGTGGCTTATGGAGTGGGGTTAAAAAGAATGGAAGGTTGAAGGAGGTGATTCATGACTTCACCTTCTTTGATTCAGCTCCTTTCATCTTCTTTGAGGTTTTCAGATTTGAAGTGATCAGTTTCTCTTCTTGATTTCGATTTTTCCAATGAAAGTTCCCTCTTGACTCCTCTCTTACTCCTCTTCATTATTATTTTTGTTTCTTTTTTATGCATTTTTCTTCTTTTTATTTTGTTTTTGCTTTTCTAAAATGCCACCATTTTCTCAGTTACCATACTGCCAGACTTTGAGGTACTTCTTCTTTCTTCACCTAATGTTGACCATAGCTAGTCCATCTTCAACTCTTGTTCCTTTACCTTCTGAATTCTCAGAGTGAGGGTAAGGTTAAATAAGATACATAGGTTCAGGTGTAAGTACTCAGGTGTATTTTTGAAGAAATTTAGGATTTAAGGCTCAAAGGGGGTATGGATAAGGGCAGTTGCTTAAGGTTGGTCTATTTAGGCTCAAACTGTCCAAGAGAAGGCCTTGATCCTTTCCTAAGTCTCATGAGTGCTGTCAGTTGTTTCAACTTAGAGTTGCCCAACTTCTAGTGAGCATAGTGACTCAGCCAGTCCTTAGAGCTAAAAGAAATTGCCTTAGTCACTCCTCAAGGAAAAATTTTTGTATAGGCCCCAAACCTCACTGGTTATGGTCTTCCTTTGAATTCTTAAGTATGTCCTTACCTTTTTCTCTCTCTAGTGATTCACTAAGTGCTGATACAAGTAAGTTTCCTTGGTGATCTCATCATAGAAATATGAAATATTGCAAGCTTATAATGCCTAAAGTCTGGAAACAATTTTAAATATCATTATTTTTCATGATTCTCTAGTGAACATGGTTCCATTTCCATATTACTCACAAGATTCTGCTGCACTTAGGTTAACTATTCCATTGGCAGGATCTGCCTGCCACACCCCCAAACCTAGGAGGAGCAGTGTCCTCACTGGTTCAAAGTTGGGTGTGCAGCAAATTTATTAATGGCATAATAACAGGAGACAGCAAGAAAGAAAACAACCAAGAACAGAGAACTGTACAGAATAACATAAAAAGAAATTTTCATTAAGACTACAAAAAAGAAAATTACAAAAAGAAAGAAGAAAGGAGAGAGGGATCAAGGATGGGGGGGCTGAGACGGTGGTGGAAGGGGTTGAGTGGAGGGGGCAGGGGATGGGGATGGTTCTATCTTTTGCTTTTTCTTCTGTGGCTGGAGCTTTTCCTCCTCCTCCTTAGCCAGGATCTGCTAAACCTCCTCGTATTCATCCCAGAGGGGTTGTAGGGGGTCCGGCTCTTTAGGTGGGGGCGGTTCCAACCACATCTGGTAAAACTTGTTAGGCAGAGCATTAGGCTTGTCATCTGCCATTGTTAGGACTAGGGAAGGACCGCTAGGGTGAGAGGAGAAAGGATGAGGTGAATATGAAAGGGGCTCCCTGTGTATTTAAAGACGGCGATGGTGGAAGATGAAACGGTGGAATAGCATCCAAGTCGCCGCAATTAATTGAGAGTGAGTTGGGAAGTGATAAGTCCCAACAATCAGCGTGGGAAATGACAAATGCATTTGACTCGCGCAGCTGGGCAAGGAGGTCGCGAGATAGGAACGAAATCTCGCGATGATGAATGTTGTAGCTTGTAGTGCGCGAGAGGCTCTGCACTATTTGTTGAAGCTCGCGATAGCGTAATAAATACTCTATGTGAATTGCACGAGAGTTTCCCAAATCTCAAATTGGAATGCGTGAGGGTTAGTACCAAACAGGGAGCAATTCATGCAGTTCAGCATGCAATTCAAAAATCAGCATATCACAGAAGAAGTAATCATACCAACCCCACCGAAACTCTATCAGACCCCACAGACTCAGACCCCATCGAGACACTACAGTTTCCTAAAAACTATTGAAGAAACTAAAACAGTATAGTACAACATGGACAAAACTGTGGGTCATGTAGATGAAGGGGTCCCTTGAAAATGAATAGTGTTCATAGGATCGGCAGGTTTTTCGAGACAAGGCTTAAGCCTCTGACCATTCACTATCAAGGTCAGCCCAGATTTGGGATCCTTGACTTCCACAGCACCAGATGGGGAAACATTTATAACAATATAGGGACCTTCCCATCGGGATTTTAGTTTGTCAGGAAAGAATTTTTGTCTGGAGTTAAATAACCAAACCTTACCACCAAGGATGAAGCTCTTTCTCAGTAAGCCCTTATCAAAGAAAGCTTTGGATCATTCCTTGTAGATCTTGGCATTGGCGTAAGCATCCATCCTTAGCTCGTCCAATTCAGACAGCTGCAGGGACCTATGATGACCAGCAGAAGTTAGGTTCATATTTAAATTTTTAATGGCCCAATAGGCCTTGTGTTCTAATTCTACTGGGAGATGGCAAGCCTTGCCATAGACCAGTCTGAATGGGGACATTCCAATGGGAGTCTTATAGGCAGTCCGATAAGCCCGCAGTGCGTCATTGAGCTTATCAACCCAATCTCTCCTATCAGTCCTCATTGTTTTCTCAAGGATGTGCTTGATCTCCCTATTGGAAATTTCAACTTACCCACTTGTCTGTGGGTGGTAGGGAGTAGCAATCTTATGAGTCACAGAATATTTCTTGAGCAAGCTCTCGAAATTCCTATGCAGAAATGGCTACCCCCATCACTGATAATAGCTCTAGGAGCTTCAAATCTTGAAAAAATGTTCTGCTTTACAAATTTGAGGACCACCTGGTTATCATTGGTTCTTGTGGCAATGGCTTCTACCCTTTTGGAAACATAGTCCACTGCCACTAAGATGAAATGGTAACCATTAGAAGGAGGAAAAGGGCCCATGAAGTCTATACCCCATACATCAAACAATTCTACGACAAGGATGGGCTGTAAAGGCATGGAATTTCTTTTGGATAGTCCGCCTAATTTTTGACATCTCTCACATGCCTTGCAATGTGTATATGCATCTTTGAATAAAGAAGGCCAATAAAACCCACACTGTAGGACCTTGTCAGCTGTTTTTCTTCCACTAAAGTGGCCTCAACAGGCATTTTCATGGCACATGGCCAGAATACTGGGGACATCACTTTCGGGAATACATCTTCGGATGATTTGGTCTGCACAGTACTTGTATAGGCAAGGTTCCTCCCAGAAAAAATATTTGACCTGTGAGAAAAATAGGTCTTTGTCCATTTTGGTCCAGTGGGCAGGAATTTTTCTTATAACAAGATAGTTCACAATGTGTGCAAACCAGGGGACCAAGGATTGGATGGCAAATAATTGCTCATTTGGGAAGGCATCATTTGGAGGACCATCAAGACATTTCTCCAACACAATTCTGGACAAGTGGTCAGCCACCACATTCTCCACACCCTTTTTGTCCTTGATTTCGATGTCAAACTCCTGCAACCGGAGTATCCATCTAATCAGCCTGGGCTTAGCATCTTTTTTAGATAGTAGATACTTCAATGCTGAGTGGTCAGTGAAGATTATAGTTTTAGATCCCAGCAGGTAGGATCTAAACTTGTCGACAGCATACACCACTGCCTGAAGCTCTTTCTCAGTTGTGGTGTAATTCAGCTGAGCTTCAGCAAGTGACTTGATGACATAAGCAATGACCACAGGCAGCTTATCCTTTCTTTGGCCCAAGACAGCACCTATTGCCAAATCTGATGCATCACACATTAATTCAAATGGCAGGGTATAGTCTGGTGTCTGGAGTACAGGGGCAGAGGTAAGGCAGATTTTCAAAGTCTCAAAAGCCTTTAGACATTCAGTCGAGAAATCGAAAGGCACATCCTGGCAGAGCAGGTGGCACAATGGCTTAGCAAATTTGTTGAAGTTCTTAATAAACCTCCTGTAGAATCCTGCATGCCCAAGGAAAGATCTGATTGGTTTGACTATTTTTGGAGGGGGCAGATTGGCAATGAGGTCAACTTTGGCCTTGTCTACCTCAAGCCCTTCTTTAGAGACTACATGGCCTAACGCAATGCCTTGTGTTACCATGAAGTGGCTCTTTTCCCAGTTTAAGACCAGATTGGTCTCCTCACATCTTTGCAAAACTAGGCTGAGGTGTTGTAGACATTGGCCAAAACTGTCCCCATAGACAAAAAAATCATCCATAAAAATCTCCAAAAACTTGTCAATCATATCAGAGAATATGGCATACATACACCTCTGAAAAGTGGTCATGACATTACACGTCCAAAAGGCCCTTCTATAAGCAAAGGTGCCAAAAGGATGGTGAAGGTGGTTTCTCTTGGTCTTGAGGATGCACAGGATCCGGTTGTACCTACCCATCAAGAAAACAGTAAAAAGCTTTTCCAGCCAATTTGTCCAGAATTTGATCAATGAAGGGGAGAGGGAAGTGGTCCTTTCTAGTCTTAGAGTTGAGCTTTCTATAATCAATGCAAACTCTCCAGCCAGTGGTCTCCCTGGCTGGTCTCAACTCTCTAGACTCGGTTTTAATAACTGTTATGCCAGATTTCTTGGGCACCACTTGGATAGGTGCCACCCAGTTAGAATCAGAGATGGGGTAAATCACCCCTGCATCTAGCAATTTAATGATTTCCTTGAGGACCACTTCCTGCATGTGAGGATTTAACTTCCTCTGCATTTCCCTGGAGGGAAGTGATCCTTCCTCAAGATGAATCCTGTGCATGCAGATTGATGCATCTATTCCTCCTAGATCTGTAATGGTCTAGCCAATTGCCCTTTTGTGCTTCCTCAAAACTGTTAGTAATTCCTCTTCCTGCTCATTGGTAAGAGAGGAGGAGATAATCACTGGAAGCTTATCACCTTTCTCAAGGAAGGCATATTTTAATGTTTCTGAAAGCTTCTTGAGTTCCAGATTAGGGGCTTGTTGGGTGGATGGCAACATTGGTGCATTGGTGGTTGGAGGAAGAGGCAGCAATGTAGGTTTCCAAATGGAATGCTGCACTGAGCCCACAGAAGACTTCAATGTGGTCAGGTCTTTTGGTATCACAGTTGGGCTTTCTTCCTCCACCATATCCCAGACTTTAACTAAATTCCTGACAATGTTGCTCCACTCCAGCAGAGTGGGCAATTCTTCATCCACAATTTCATCTAATACATCCACTGCAAGGCTCTCCTCATTGTCCTCGTGAGGGTACTTTGCATTGTTGTACACATTCAGCTCAACTTTCATATGTCCGAAAGTTACCTCCATAACTCCAGACCTGCACTGAATGCATGCATTGGCAGTGGCCAAGAATGGCCTGCCCAAGATAACAGGTATGGGGTTAGTACTTTTGCTGCAGCCCATGTCCAAAACTAGGAAGTCAGCAGGGTAGAAGAATTTATCTACCCCTACCAGGACATCCTCAATCATTCCCATAGGCCTCCTCTCAGATCTATCAGTCATCATTAGCACAATGGGGGTAGGTTTTAGCTCCCCCAAACCTAGCTGTAGATATACACTGTATGGCAGCAGGTAAACATTGGCTCCCAGGTCTAAAAGGGCCTTCCCAATTGTATGGTCTCAAATTATGCAGGGAATAGTGGGGATTCCTTGATCTTGCAACTTCTCAGGCATTGATATGTTAAATACAGAATTCACTGTATCAGTTGCAAAGACTTTTTTGGACACATGGCCTCGAGCTTTTCTCTTTTGGGTACGGAGGTCTTTCAAGAACTTTGCATAAGCTGGGACCTGTTTAATTGCCTCAAGCAGGGGCAAATTGATTTTCACCTGCCTGAAGGTCTCCATCATTTCCTCCATCTGGGCATTCCCTTTATCAAAAGGGACCGGACTACCCAAAGCTTGAGGAAATGGCAGCTGAGGTTCTGCTGGTTCCTCAGCTGCTAGCCCATGACTAAACTTCTATTTCTTTCTTTTTTCATGTTTTTCTCCCTGCTGAGGCTCAACTACAGGCTCTTTATTTTTCTCTTGCTGCCGGGTAGCTGGCAATTCTTGGCTCTGTGTTCCAACAACATCTCTATCACACTCATTCGAATAATTTGTGGAAATGACCTCTGCTGGTCAGTTACCCACCTGGTTGTCTATCAGTCTGCCAGACCTTAGGGTAATGACAGCATTGGTTCCCTCAAAACTTGAGGAAGCTTCTTCAATTAAAAACTGACCCTTGGGGTTGGCATTCGGCTGGCAGGGTAACCTCTCCTCTCTCCCCTAGCCAAGGCATTTGAAATTTTGCTTATCTGCTCTTCCATGGCATGGATGTTCTGACTGTGAGAGCTCACGGTCTGAGCCAAGGACCCCAAGTTTTGCAATGAAGTCAAGACCTGGTCCTTGAAGGAAGCATTTCTTGGCTGAGGTTGGGGTAAGTTCAACTAATTTTACTACTGATGGGGCTGCTGCTGGTGCTGGAAATTGGACCTAGGGGCATATCTTTGATTGAACTGTTGCTGTGACCTTTGAGGTAAGGCCAATATCTTTTGGGGCTGCATATGGTTGTCTTGCCTCCATCTCAGATTTGGGTGGTCTCTCCATTAGTAACCAGCATTTTGGTGCCGGTATCCATATGGTTGTCTGTTGTAGCACCAGATTGCTGCTGGCCATAAGGTTGCACAACAGTAGCATATTCCAAAACTAATTCAGGATACTGCCCTGCAGATGGACATTCCTCTACTGTGTGCTGTGGAGACTGGCATATCAGACATGCCTCCACCACTTGAGCAGCCCTTCTGGGTTGCATCACAGTTAGAAATTTGTCAAACTTCCCTGAGAGGTTAGCCATCTGCAGCTGCAAGTCATTATTCCTAGACACCTCATAAACTTTTCCTCTTGACAAAGCAGTAGGCCCCACTTTTGACTCAGACTCCTGACTAGTTCTTGCCAGGGATGGTTTTTGAAAAGCATTTTCACTAATTACCTCAAATAATTCCCATGCCTCATCAGTAGTCTTGTGCATGTAGGTTCCACCACAAGAGGCATCAACCATATCTCTATTTTTCTCATCAATCCCATTGTAGAAGCTTTGTACAAGCTGCCAGTCTGGGATCTTGTGGTGGGGGCATTGTTTGAGCATTTCCTTAAACCTATCCCAGGCTTGATTAAAATCCTCAGTTGGGGATTGGGCAAAAGCAAGAATTTCCTTCCTCAACTGGATAGTTTTGGTCTCATGGAAGAACTTTGTCAGGAACTTGGTCTGTAGGTCTTTCCAAGATGCAATGCTATTGTTGGGAAGAGTAGCCAACCAGGTACTAGTCCTATCCTTCAGAGAGAAGGGAAAGAGCCTGAGCCTAGTAGCCTCAGGTCCCAAACCAACGATATTGAAAGTGGTGCACAAGGCCAAAAATTGGTCAATATGCTTATAAGGGTCCTCCTTGCTGAGTCCATGGAAAGAGGGCGGCATCTGGATGATTAAAATTTTAATCTCATAATTCCCTTGAACATCAGGGAATTGAATGCTGAATGGAGAGTTATAGTCATCCGGTGCATTCAACTCCTTGAGGGTTCTGGGTTGTTCTTCACCCATGAGTACTGGCTCAGATTCAATTGGGGGCTCTACTGTGGTGTGCCTGTTCCTTCTAAGTCTTCTACCCCTTTCTAGCTCAGGGTTGAAAGGCTCTAAAGTAGGACTAAGAGATCTCCTACCTAACATACAAACACACCACCAGCAGGGACAACTCCTTGCAGGCACATTGCACTTGACTCAAAGAATTTTTTAACAAATTTACAGCTAATTTAAGAAGACATACATTTACAACTATATTAAACAACTGCTATGTAATTTTCAAAGAAACTAGATTGAGTGTTAAAGGTTAGAGAAGTGCAAACAGAGGTAGCTAATCTCCAAATGCAGTCCAATGTCCTTCTCTGCTGTTGTCTAGATTTGCATAAAAGATTCAAAATTATATTAGCAGTATCAATTATTCACATTTACAAAGAATACTAAAAATACAAAAACTAAGGGTCTACTAATAGATCATCTATCCCCGACAACGGTGCCAAAAACTTGTTGCGACATCTCAGTGTGCTTGTATTATTTATTGGTGGTAAAAATAATTTAAAATCAAAGAAAGAGTAAAACAGGGGATGGAATCAGCACAACTGAGAAATCCTAGACCTGCAAGATACAGGGTCCATTTGTAGCAAGTTTTGATAAGTAAGAGTTTGTCTCATAGGGAAAGGTGATCTACAGCTCCAAAGGAGCCATCTCTAGTAGTCCCTCCAGATCTGACTACAGATCTGGCAGTCCTAAAAGGAGGGGAGTTTAAGGTCACTTATTCTAAGTATTCTAAGATAGCCTAATGAGTTAACTACAGAAAGGGTTAAGAAGATGGATGGATTGTGGAAAATAAATATAAAAGGGTGAGAAGTAGGTTATTGAGTCTAGATCAGAGGAGTTTGTAACTCAGATTCAGATCTGATGTTATGGAAATCCTGTCCAATGGCTACATTATCACCAAAGAGGAGGAAGAATTCAACGCATCCCTGTGCCATGATCCAATCCCTTAAGGTTATAACCTGTCCACTTAAATGGTCACAGACTATCCCATAGGGGAACCACAGTCCAGAGATGAGTCAAAACAAATTAATCATTGTAGGCACTACTTCATCCAGGCTACAAGCTCAGGGAATCCATAGGGAACCTCAACCTCTAAAGCCCTAGGTGTGGGGCTAAGGCTGTATAGGATCATGATAGCCCAGACACATAGAACCAGCAAGAGATTGAGTATCACCTTAGTTCTAGTTGTCCATTGCTTGAGTGGGGATGCAATGGTCCAGTCACAAGCCTACAATCTCCATAACCAGATCAGATCTAACATCTGATGGCAGGTCTATACAAATATATGGGGAGTCTGCCTCTACATAATCTCCTACCAGGCTTAACAGCTCGGGATCGGGGAAGAAGGATCCATCTTGGATCGGCGAATTGGATTCACCCTAAGGCTATAGCCTGTCCACTTAAATGGTCACAGACTATCCCAGAGGCTATCCTCCTCACGAAGCCCAAGACAAAACAAGTTAATTGCTGCTACCACCATGGTCACAAGGCTACCATCTCAGGCTCCCATGAGAATTTTAGATCTAGTGGGTCCTGTGGTGGGGCTAAGGCTGTATAGGACCGTGATAGCCCAGACACACAGATCACTTGGATCTGAGTGGATCCTTAGAATCAGTCCTCCATTACTTTGAAACACAACCAAAGCAATGGCGGATCACAAGGCAGCAACCTTGCACAGAACAGCTCACAAATACACAAATCCCATAAGAGTACAAATCCTATTACAACAACTCCATTATTCTAATCTCAATAGACATACAAAGGCATGGCCAGCAAGTGCTGAGCCATGGAGAGAAGAAAAAGAAGAAAAAGAAAACTACTTACAGCTACAGAAAAATAAGACTACAATGCTAAAAACAAAATAGAGCAAAAACTAAACTCTTTCAGCCCCCTAAACCTAAACTAGGCTTAGGTTTATATAGCAGTGGTGTGGCAGCACATTAGGGTTAGGAAACCCTAATTTTAACGATGCCACATGGCCGAATAATGATCCTTGGATGCCTCGAGGCGCATGCACGAAGATTTGAGTGTGGGAGTGCATGCCCTAATCCTTGGAAATCCCCAGAAAGCCCTCTACAGAATGTTGGAAGTTAGAGTTCAGAGCTTCGCCAGGTTGCAGTCGATTCCTAGACTTGTCGCGTGGTAGCTCTAGTCTTCGCATGGTTGAGTTTAACATTAAAGCTTCAGATGTCGCGTGGTTGCAGCTTCTTGATGCTTTGAGCAGTCGCGAGGTAGATAGTTAAACTCTAGCTGGGTTGGGCTTCGCGCAGTTGGATTGATAATTGTGAATAGCGCGGGAACTACGCTTGCGTTCCACTTCACTTCGCGAGGCTAATTCTAGCTTTCGCGAGACTACTTTCTTTCTGAACAGCGTGAGAACTGCGCAAGAAGTTCACTTCTTAATGGATCTTCATGAGGATCCTCGTGAGGCGTTGAGGCTTTTCTGAACTGCGTGACAGGTTCTCTTGATATTTGCATCCCACGGCTACTGTGCGATAGCTGCGCGAGGCAGGATTCTGAAGCTCTCTCTCCTCAGCTGTTCTGAGTGAACCGAGTGAGGGTGAGAGGGGTCTTCTTGAACTGCACGGCAGCTGCTCGACCTTTAACTTCTAAACTTCGCGAGAGCTGTGCGACTCAAGGCTTCTAAAGCTCTTCTGTCACTCTATTGCGCGAGAACTTGTTTGTGATGTCTTGGGACTTCACGAGGACTACGCAAAGTGTATTTTTCTGAATCCTCTGGAGCTTTGTCAGCTGCGCGAGGCTCTTCTATGGTCTGAATTCATGGTTCATTCTTCTGAGGGACTTCTGGTGCCAAAACAGGCTCCTTAGCAAGATTCATGGCCTTATTGCCCTGCTGTTTATCACCTACAGAAAACACTTAACAAGCATTTATTAGATGGCTAGGGGTCTAATCAAAGGCTAAGTTAAGGTGTGAAAAGTGATACTTTTCAGGTCTTAACACCATGGATGGAGATCATCTTCCTAAGCCCATCAATGCTGGATATGTCCAACGGTTCTACTCTTAGTCTATCATGATAAGGTAAGTATTGATGAAACAGATACGTGACTGCTTAAGAACCACTCAAAAGAGGCCATCATTCCAAGCACAGTAGCCAAAAAGCATCCCCAAAAATGATGATATCTCTTGCTACCCCATTTGAGCCTGGGCCTTTTTCTTTCAATAACCCCTCTCCCAAAAAAAAAAAGTGTGTATGTACATACACAAAAAAAAAAAAAAAGTGAAATTACCATCAAAATCCAAAAAAAAACATCAGAAAAGCAAAACCTCAAAGAAATTGCCTGAAATAAAATGAAAAGAACAAAAATCATGGGGCATGTACAGTGAAAACCTCCAAGGAAGAAAGTATGTTGAGAAAATTGAAGCCACATTAAGGAAACCCTTATAGCCTAGCATACCTTCAAATCCTAACCCAACCCCTGGCCAAGCTACACCCTGAAGAAAGCCCTCTTCTAGGTTTACAAGTAGTCATAATATCTATTAAGTCAACACAAGCCAGGTTGTGAGATGACACCAGAACCCCGTCCAGCCGGCTATGATGGAATTGATGTTTATGTCGTGGCTTTAAAAAAAAGAGAGAGAAATGAAAAAATAAAATAAAATAAAAATACAAGCTCAAAGCAAGATGGACATGGTGAAAACCCGAAAGGGCGCTACAGGTTAAAACAGCGAGTTTGTGCGGACCAGGTGAAAACCCAAAAGGGCGCTTGGGGTAAGAGAGCTAAACCCAAAGACGTGGTGAAAATCCAAAAGGGCGCCACGGGTAAAAAAGGAGATAAAATAAAAAAATGATGAAAAACAAAGAAAAGAAGGCAGGTTTGGACTGATTGAGAGGATTGATGCTTAAGCAGCCCCCTTGGTTACTCTCTTTGATACCCTTTTTTGATTGGGCCGCTCATGCTGGTTCGAATCGGGTCCCGACCAGAATTGTCTTTGTGAAATTGCTTTGTCAAACGTATGACCCAAGGTAAGGAGAAAGGTTTGACTCAATCCGAAGGGATTGACGTTCCAGTCTTGGTAAAGTTGTTAAAACTCACCCAAGATCTGACTACTTAAAGGACCATGCTCAAAAGGGGACCCGAGATCTCACCCGGTGATTGAGGCACCACACCAAAAAAAGAAAGAAAATCCAAAAAAAAAAGAGAAAAGAATAAAAAAATCAAGAAAAATCTAAATACAAAAAAATTGTATGTGTTTCTACTCTTTTCCACATGTACGGCATTGTACCTCTATTTCAAAAAATGAAGAAAAATAACAAAAGATCTCTGAAAAAGAAAAATCCAAAAAATTCTACTCTTTCGCATGTACATAGTTACAGCATCGTACTTTCATGTCAAAAATAAAGAAAAAGAACAAAATAAAATCTTTGAAAATAAAAACCCAAAATATATATAAATCTTGAAAATGAAAAAAATATAAGTAAAAGTTTATTTCTCTTTCTGTTAATTAGGATGCATTTGTTACTTATATAAATAAAAAAGGGACTGACATTTTCTCGAGAATGTGTAGGAATATCACACGGTCCAAAGACTCGAAGCGGGCAACTTCTCTACAATGGACAAATCAGATGAAGCATCTCACCACTGACGTCAAGACTATTAAAAAAAAAAAGAGAAAATCATTTTGAAAAAGAAAGAATAAATCTGTGCCTCCCCACAGAGCTACGCACATGCGTGTTCCGATGCGATAAAATGTCGATATTTTATCAGTAACAACACTGTGCTATAGTAACATCCTAAGTCTAAAGTACGCCTTAGATTCTGGATCCTACTTTAAAGTAGGAGCAACGGTGTCAATCTTAATCAAACGGTCAATGTTTTGATTAGGTTAGCTCCACTACTATATCTTCGAGCTAAGCACTCTGTTTCAGATTCATATGAACTTAAGTATCTTAAGCTCCAGATTCTCTGTTGGAAAAGGTCAATCGTTGGTTGAGACCAACCTGTTGAGAATGAGATTATACATCAATCAAACTATGTGCAACCATGCATCCAAAAGGGTTCATTTCCCTTTTAGTTTTTTGCAGCCTTAAAACCTGTATTGGCAACGGTATCCCTATAAAGTGTACGTCATGCGTCTGGGCATTTGTATGATGGTCGTTTCTCCCCGTAAATTATACTCGGGTGGGTCCAGGTCGAGGCTTCCATCGCCTTGGTTGTTGCTCATTGCCCCTGATGGGTGCATGATTATGCATAGTTAGTTGATGTTTATGATCATTGTTAGCAGAGACCAGGATTGGATGTCCCTTCATGGAGATAGCCCAATATTTGGTTAAATCTGTTCAGGGTGATCAAAGCTGGATGCTCTAGGCCATGTTAATCTAAGGTATGCTTTCAAAAATGGCACGCACTCCTAAAAAGCATTGTGACATCTATTCACTTCACTCAGGTAGTCATTCTAAATAAACTTCGGGGTCGATGGGTTCGCCCAAAGACCTCGAACCCTGCATTCAGCAGCAGCACCCGCGAACAGTCAAATGGGGCCATCAAATGCCTCGTAGGATTGAACGTAAACTGTGGAGCCTTATGTATGCTTACTTTACACCTATCTTTGAATGTGAGTCGATCCCCCCCCCCTTTACTCATGAAGTTGTTGCATTCAGAATGAATTTTTAGATACCTTCAAAATCATCCCGAGAAGTAAATATCTTTCTCGACTATAGGGAGTTTGCAACTTATTCCACCTCGGTTATGCCCAGTAATGTCGCTAAGCGCTTGGGAACCAATTACTTCGAGAAACAAATGTTTAGCCCGGCGTCCCAGGGCTTTTGTTTTCTCACCGTGTTACTCATTTGATGTTTGAAGTTCATTCTGAATGCAGCAGACTCGTCAGTAATGCCTTGGGCCTCTTCAGATATCTCTTTTTCTTTCGCATTCGATCATTAGTGATCAGATATCAAAGAGGGGCATCTGTAGACACCCAAATTTGGCCCAAGGCCCGATTGAAACACCTTTCGAGAGAGGTGCAATTCTGAGCTTTTGATGACATGTATGGAAGCTTTAGGAACACTCCTAGAACCCTTAGGAACCTTTCCAAACCCTTAGGAATCACCCTAGATCCCTTAGGAACCTGACCCGAACCTTTAGAAATCAATCCCGACCCTTAGAACCCGTTTTAAACCTAAACCTAACCTTATCAAGCAAATGGTTGAGGAGGTTGCATTAGAACTAGCTAAAACCCTCTACTATGATCGAATATCATACCATTAAAAAGTAGAGGTCGTCAGCTTTCCAACGGTCCAAGAATTGCCCCAATCGGAGGTATACATCAAAAGATATGGCGGACCGAACCTGGAGAGCAGAAGTGTAAATTCATGTGGGCCCCCCTAGGGATTTGGCACAACTAGTGGTTGCACCAGTTATAATTTTGCATGGTGCAACTATTAGTTATGCCAGGCCAATTCTCCCAGATTTTAAGCCTGGCGCAACTATTAGTTGCGCCAAGGTTAAAGGTGGGGCCCACCCTCGCAAACCAACTTTTAGGAACTATTTTACTGTACATTTGTCTGGCACAACTATTATTTATGCCAGGCATATGAACAGTAACCTCTGGATTTTACCCCAAAAATCATGATTGGGGTTCAACTTGTTGACCACCTTGATCCTTGGGGTGTGTTTTGATAGTTCTGTTGCACCCTTTTAATGCCTATTTGCAACCCTTCAAGTGGCTTAAGGCCTCACCCCTTCATCCACCATTGGAGGACATTCTCACACATCTCAAGGCTCCAAAAACCCTAGGAATCCTTAGATGTGAGATTACCTAATTGCTAAACCCATTTAGCTCTTAAGTGGTTTCCTAATCCACCCATTTCCTATAAATAGAGCCCCATACCCCTTGGTTTAGGGGATGAGAATTTCTACCTAAGAGAGAAAGAGCTTAAAGTGAGAAGATCTTTCTCCCTTTGGAGCACACTTTCCATACAAAAACTAGAATTCCAAACCTCTTCCCCACCCTTATTTTTCATGAAAAACCTCTAGGTTTGGTCTGTGTTCTATCCTAGCACCCTCCCTCTACCTCTTAACTATCTCTCTTAAAGAGTTAGAACCAATTCTCAAGCTTTACAAGCCATCAAGAACTCATCAAAAGCAAGCCATGCAAGGCTCACCTACGGTGCTACAAGGGCCCAAGGGCCCAAGGGCTCTGGCTCTACCCTTTCTTCTCCTATCTCTTTTTAGCATTTCCCATCCTCTTATTTGTGTCGTTACGCCGCCGAATTTTCGATAGGAACGGAGGGGCACAAATAAGATTTAAGGCTCATTCGGGCAAGAGGAAGCTATTTTTTTTTCCTTTACTTTATTTTTATTTTGGCCATAAGTAGAGACTGTGTTAAGCAGGTTGATCGGATTCCTAACACCTTCCCGATCGATAACCGAAGGCCCTACCCAAGAGTCTTTGGTGTGGACCGGATTCAGAGTCATATTTTTAGCAGTTCGGTGCTCATAAAAATGAACTAGGTTTCCCGGGACACCGAAAGCTCTTGGTGGGGACTCTATATTTTTGCAAGTGAGCGCATTATCGCGACGGGATCGTCACAAATCCCACGGTTGCACACCGTCGTGACGATGCGCACTCTCATAAAAATTTTAGAGTCGCCACCCGGAGCTTTCGGTGTCCCAGAAAATCCAAATCAATTTTTATAAGCACTAAGGTGCTACAAATATGACTCTGAATTACCGGACTACGCCAAAGGCTCTTGGGTAGGGGCTTCGGTTATCGATCGAGATGTTGTTAGGCACCCGATCAATATGCTTAATGCGGTCTCTACTTATGCCTAAAATAAGAATAAAAATAAAGAAGCAAAAAGCCCTTCCTCTTGCCTTTAAGGCACTAAGATCCTATTTGTGTCCCTCCATTCCTACCAAACTTTCAACGGGGTAACGGCACAAATGCGAGAATAGAGAAAGAACCGAGAAGGTAGAGGAATAGAGGGTAGAGCCAGAGCTCTCGGGCCCTTGTTGCACCGCTGTGGACCTTTGTAAAGGTGTGCTTCGACGAGCTTCTGATAGCTTGGATGGTGGAATGAAGGGTTCTAACTCCTAAGGCTTGCTAGCTAAGGGGTAGAGGAGGGAGGCTAGAGGATAACTCTCACCTAACCTATGGGATTTTTGATGAAAGAGGGGGTCTAAAGGACACTTTCAAGTTCTGGAATTTGTATGGAGGATGGTGCACCAAAGGAGAATTACTATGCACCAAGGGTGTATTCATCCCCCTTTTACATTCAATTCCCTACAATTGAAGGAAATTATGAGATCAAATCCTCAATCATCAACATGCTGCCATCATTCCATGGGCTAAGTAAAGAAGACCCAAACAAGCACATAGATGAGTTCATTGCTTTATACATAACATTCAATATTGCTGGCTTGGGAGAGGAAGCCACTAAATTGAGATTTTTTCCTTTTTCATTAAAGGATAAAGCTAGAACATGGCTCTCCATGCTTTCAATAGGCAGCATACAATCCTGGACTGATCTCCAATGCTGATTTTTGGCTAAATTCTTCCCTATGTCTAAAACTAACTTGTTGAGGAAGAGTATAATTTCCTTTGCTCAATTCTCAACTGAGGACTTTCATGAGGCATGGGAGAGGTTTAAGAAACTGTGTCCACACCATCAATTACCTCAGTGGCAGCTTTTCCAAAGCTTCTACCAAGGAATTGATCCCAAGAGCAGGGATATGGTGGATGCTTTATGTGGGGGTACTTGCCTTCACAAGACAACCGATGAGGTCTGGGAATTGTTTGATGTTATTAGTGAGAACTCCATGCAGCAAGAGTCTCTGCCTCGTAAGGACATTAAGACTTCAGCTAATATGGTAAAAGAATGAGCCTCAAAAGGAAGGATGTATGAAGTTAGTGTGCACACTGACCCAGAAAGACAAGTGGGCAATCTGAGCTTGAAATTTGATAAACTGATGCAGCCTAAAATGGTTGGACAAATTGAGAAGGCATGTCTGATATGTCAGTCCCCATCACACTCACTTCTAGATTGTTCATCAGGTGGTTAATACCCAGACCTGGTTATGGAGCATGCAAATGTTGCTCAATTTTTTGGGCAATAGCAACCTGCTGGGTACCCACAGAGAAACCACCCCAATCTGAGGTGGAGACAGGAAAATTACCAAATACCCCAGCAGCAGCATCAACAAGCTCCACTTTATAGACCACAGCCACAGTACAATCAGGGGTATGCACCTAGGCAACCTTTCCCTCAGTCTGTCCCATAGCCAAGCCAATTAACTTTGCCCCCACCATAGCCTAAAGCTGCCTCTTTTGAGGAGCAGATTTTGGCATCACTAAAAAACTTGAACTCCTTGTCACAAACTGTGACCTCTCATAGTCAGAGCATTAAAAAAATAGAGGACCAACTTGGTCAAATTTCCAATGCACTGACCAGGAGAAAAGAGGGCAGGCTGCCAAGCCAACCCATGAACAATCCTAAGTGTCAGTACATGATTAGAGAAGGCTCCTCAACTCATGAGGAGACTAAAATAGTGACAACCTTAAGGAGTAGTAGGGTGGTGAACAATCAAGTGTGATGAAGAAGGAAAAGAGTGTTGGAGAGAACAAGGGCTCATCCCCTACTGATGTCCAGCAGGAGTACAATAATGGGGCTGCTGTTGAGCCCCAACAAAATGAAAAAAATGTAAAAAATGAAAAAGAAAAAATTTCTGATAAGATGGTTAGGCATGCAGCTTCGGTACCAGCAGTGCTACAGTTTTCATTTCCTATGCTCTAAAAAGCCTCTCCTTTGGATAAGAGGAATGCTAGAATGAAGGAAATGTTGGACACATTCAAGCAAGTTAAGATCAATTTACCTCTGCTTGATGTAATTAAACAAGAACCAGCCTATGCCAAGTTTCTCAAGGACCTTTGTACTCAAAAGAAGAAGGCAAGGATCCATCTGTCTAAAAAGGTGTTTACAGTAGAAAAAGTGAAATCAGTGTTGTCTATTACCACACCAATAAAATTGTACGGCCCAGGGGTGCCTACCAACCTTTGTATCATTAGTGATCACACCATCAGCAGAGCTCTCTTAGACTTGGGGGCCAGTGTTAACCCTGCTGCCATACTCAGTGTATGCACACCTAGGTTTGGGGAGCTGAAACCAACATCTATTGTGCTTCAGCTGGCTAATAGGTCTGAGAGAAAGCCTGCTGGAATTTTTGAAGATGTGTTGGTTGGGGTAGATAAATTTTTTTACCCTGCTAATTTTCTTATTTTTGATATGGAACCTTCAAAAAGTAGCACTTCCATTCCTGTCATTTTGGGCAGGCCATTTTTGGCCACAGCCAATGCCTACATATAATGCAGATTAGGAATAATGGAGGTGGCCTTTGAGAACATGAAGGTAAAATTGAATGTGTATAAAGTTACAAAGCAACCTCAACTTGACAATGAGGACTGTTTTGTAGTAGATGTACTAGATAAAATTGTGGAAGAAAATTTCTCCAATCTGTTGGATTGGGAGGATGATTTTGAAGAGGTTTGGACTAAAGTGTCTAAGCAAGAGGCCCCAATTTACATGGCTAAAGACAGTAGCTCATCACAGTCTCCAATGGGCCTAGTGCAGCACTCCTCATGGACACCCAAGTTGTTGCCTCTACCTCAGCCCTCTAAGGCACCTTTGCTACCTTCTCTTGTCAGTCCACCTGATTTGGAGTTGAAACAACTCCTAAGAACACTCAAATATGCATTTTTAGTTGAAGATAAAAAATTGTCTGTGATTATTTCTTCCTCCCTCACTGAGGAAGAAGAAAAATTGCTTTATGTGCTCAAAATGCATAAGAAAGCAATTGGATGGACTATAACTGATCTGGGGGGAATTAACCCAGCTATATGTATGCACAAGATTTATCTGGAAAAGAACTCCAAGCCTTCAAGGGAAATGCAAAGGAAGTTAAACCCTCACATGCAGGAGGTTGTTTTGAAGGAGGTGGTAAAACTGTTGGATGTTAGGGTCATTTACCCCATTTCAAATTCTGAGTGGGTCTCACCTACACAGGTAGTCCCTAAAAAGTCAGGCATTATAGTTGTTACTACTGAAGCTGGGGAGTCAATACCAATCAGAGAGACCACTGGTTGGAGGGCATGCATTGATTATCGAAAACTGTACTCTAAAACAAGAAAAGACCATTTCCCCTGCCATTCATTGATCAAATTTTAGATAGGTTGGCTGGAAGGGTATTTTATTGCTTCCTAGATGGTTATTCTGGTTACAATTAGATACCAGTGTATCCACAGGATCAGGAGAAGACCACCTTTTCTTTTTCCCTTGGCACTTTTGCCTATAGGAGAATGCCTTTTGGTCTATATAATGCTCCAGCCACCTTACAAAGGTACATGTATGCTATTTTTCTTATATGCTTGACAAATTTTTAGAGATTTTTATGAATGATTTTTCTGTATATGGGGACAATTTTAGTCAATGCTTACATCACCTTAGCCTGGTTCTTCAAAGATGTGAAGAGACCAACCTAGTCTTGAGCTGGGAGAAGAGCCATCTTATGATTACACAAGGCATTGTCCTTAGTCATTTGGTCTCCCAAAAGGGCTTTGAGGTTTATAAAGCTAAAATTGACTTAATTACACATTTGCCCCTACCAAAAATAGTCAAGCAGTCAAATCATTCCTTGGTCATGTTGGGTTCTATAGGAGATTCATCAAGGATTTCAATAAAATTTCTAAGCCCTTGTGCAACCTGCTGTGTTAGAATGTACCTTTTGTGTTCACTACTAAGTGTTTAACTACTTTTGAGGTCTTAAAGAACTATTTGACTTCTGCTCCCATCATGCAAGCCCCTGATTACTCCCTCCCTTTTGAGCTCATGTGTGATGCTTCAAATTTAGCCATTGGTAAAGTTTTGGGGTAAAGAAAAATAAACTACCTAGGGTGGTTTATTATGCTAGCAAGACACTGGCTGATGCTCAGCTCAATTACACCACCACTGAGAAAGAGCTATTGGCTATTGTCTTTGCTTTGGAAAAATTTAAGCCTTATGTCTTAGGGTCTAAAATCATTGTATTCACTGACCACTCAGCCCTGAAATACATGTTGTCTAAAAAGGAAGCCAAGCCTAGGTTGATCAGATGGATCCTCTGCAGGAGTTTAATCTAGAGATCAAGGATAATAAGGGAGTGGAGAATGTGGTTACAAACCACTTTTCTAGAATTGTCATTACTGATTATGCAGACATACCGGTGAATGAGTCTTTCCCAGATGAGCAACTTTTTGCCATCACAATGAGTGTGCCTTGGTTTACACACATTGTGAATTTTCTTGCTGCTGGAAGGATCCCCCCTCATTGGTCCAAGATGGACAAAGACCTATTTTTTTCTCAGGTCAAACATTTTTTATGGGAGGACCCTTATCTTTACAAGCATTGTGCATATAAGATTGTTAGGAGATGTGTACCCGAAAGTGAGTTCCACTGCATTCTTTCTATGTGCCATGAGCAGGCCTGTGGAGGTCACTTTAGTGGGAAAAAGACAGCAGCAAAAGTATTACAATGTGGGTTCTACTGGCCCTCTTTGTTCAGAGATGCCCATGTACATTGTAAAGCCTATGAAAAATGTCAAAGGATAGGAGGCATTTCCAAGAGAGATTCAATGCCATTGCAGCCCATCCTTGTTGTGAAACTGTTTGATATCTGGGGGATAGATTTTATAGGTCCCTTTCCTCCTTCCATGGGTTTCATTTTCATTCTTGTAGCAGTGGATTATGTCTCCAAGTGGGTAAAAGTCATTGCCACAAGAACCAATGACCACACAGTTATCCTCAAATTTTTGAAGAACGATATTTTCTCTAGATTTGGCACCCCCAGAGCTATCATTAGCGATGGGGGGAGTCATTTCTGTAATAGGCCTTTTGAGAATCTGCTCAAAAAGTATTCTGTTACCCATAGGCTTGCTACTCCATACCACCCATAGACCAATGGGCCAGTGGAGATTTTCAACAAGGAAATTAAGCATATCCTAGAGAAAACTGTGAGGATTGATAGGAAGGATTAGGCATTGAAGTTAACTGATGCATTGTGGGCTTATAGGACTACCTATTAAACCCCCATTGGTATGTCCCCATTCAGGTTAGTATATGGCAAAGCCTATCATTTGCCAGTTGAGTTAAAGCACGAGGCCTACTGGGCCATCAAGGTAGTAAATTTTGATCTAACTGCTACTGGCATGCATAGGAAATTACAATAGTCAGATTTGGAGGAGCTGCAAATGGAAGCTTATGCAAATTCAAGGAATTACAAAGAGAAAGCCAAGGCTTTCTTTCACAATAGTTTGCTGAGAAAAAACTTTGCAATTGGTGCCAAGGTATGGCTATTCAACTCCAAGCTTAAATTTTTTCAGGGAAGTTAAGATCCAGATGGGATGGACCTTACATTGTGATGCATGTTTCCCCATCTGGAGCTGTTGAAATCATGGATCCCACAGATGGAAGGATCATGAAAGTAAATGGGCAAAGGCTTAAAATATGTGTTGAAAATACAATGGAGCCTACTGTCACCATTGACCTTCAAGACCCTCCCAATGTTGAGTAATTTTCAACTCTGTATATTGTGTACCATAACTTGAATTTCCTTTGTTGTAAGTCTGTCTTTTAAGATGTACATTTCTATAGTTTTGCCTAATTTTACATTCTGTAGATGTCTAAGATATGGTGCCTTGTAAACTGAATGAGTTTTTGTTGATGCTGAGGTGGACTGTTGACTGTTTGCTGAGTTAAAAATAGCTCACATGTAAAGAGAAAGCTGTGATGTAGGTCGGAAGCCTGTCGATAGGTTGCAACTACCATTCAATAGGTGCTGAAAAATTTTCATGAGCATCTGTTGGCGGATCTCTAAGTGTGTGCTTGCTTTATTGGTTTGTGGTAAAAGAAATTTAAAATCAAGATAAAACAGGGGATGGAATCAGCACAACTAAGAAATCCTAGACTTGCAAGATACAGGGTCCATTGTGGCAAGTTTTGATAAGTAAGAGTTTGTCCCACAGGGAAGGGTGATCTACAGCTCCAAGGGAGCCATCTCTAGTAGTCCCCTCAGATCTGACTACAGATCTGGCAGTCCTAAAAAGGAGGGGAGTTTAAGGTCACTTATTCTAGGTATTCTAAGGTAACCTAATGTCTAAACTACAGAAAGGGTTGAGAGGATGGATGGAGTGTGGAAAATAAATATAAAAGGGTGAGAAGTATGTTATTGAGCCTAGATCAGAGGAGCTTTATAACTCAGATTCAGATCTAATGTTATAGAAATCCTGTCAAATGGCTACGTTATCACCACTAAGGAGAAAGGATCCAACCCATCTCTCTGCCATGATTCAATCCCTTAAGGTTATAACCTGTCCACTCAAATGGTCATAGACTATCCCATAGGGGAACCACAATCCAGGGATGGGTCAAAACAAGTTAATCATTGTAGGCACTATTTCATCTAGGCTACCAGCTCAAGAATCCATAGGGAACCTCAACCTCTAAAGCTTTATGTGTGGGGCTAAGGCTGTATAGGACCATGATAGCCCAGACACATAGAACCAACAAGAAATTGAGTACAACATTCATTCTAGCTGCCCATTGCTTGAGTGAGGCTACAATGGTCCAGTCACAAGCCTACAATCTCTATAACCAGATCAGATCTAACATCTGATAGCGGATCTATACAATTATAGGGGAGTCTGCCTCTGTACAATCTCCCACTAGGCTAATACAAGCTCAGGTGCAAAGAAGAAGGATCCATCTTGGATCGGTGGATTAGAATCACCCTAAGGCTATAACCTATCCACTTGAATGGTTACAGACTATCCCAGAGGCTATCCTCCTCTCACGGAGCCTAAGACAAAACAAGAATATCGCTGCCACCACCATGGTCACCAGGCTACCAGCTCAAGCTCCCATGGGGATTTCAGATCTAGTGGGTCCTGTGGTGGGGCTAAGGCTGTATATGACCATGATAGCCCAGACACACAGGTCACTTGGATCTGAATGGCCCTTAGAATCAGTCCTCTATTGCTTTGAATCATAGCCAAAGTAATGGCGGATCACAAGGCAGCAGCCTTACACAGAGCATCTCACATTCAAACATAAATCCCACAGAGTACAAATCCTATTATAAAACTTCCATTGATCTAGTTCAAAAGGCATACAAAGACATAGCCAGCAAGTGCTGGACTATGGAGAGAAGGAAAAAGAAAAAGAAAACTACTTACAACTATAAAAAGAAAAGAAAAACAATCTCAGATCAAGTCTCCAAGAAATGAGATGTGTTCCCAATTATTCCAGGATTTTCAAACCTAAACTAAGTATGGGTTTATATAGCAGTGGTGTGGCGGCGCATTAGGGTTAGGAAACCCTAATTTTAACTATGCCACGTGGCCAAATAGTGATCCTTGGATGCTTGGGGCGCGTGCATAGAGATTTGAGCGTGGGAGTGCGTGCCCTAATCGCTGGAAATTCCCAGAAGGTCCTCTGTTGAAGAGATGGAAGTTGAAGTTTAGAGCTTCGCTAGGTAGCCATTGTTTCCCAGACTTGTCGCGCGGTAGCTCTTACTCTTCGTGAGGATGGTTTGACATTGAAGCTTCAACCGTCACGAGGTTGCCTTGATTTGCTCTTCAAGCAGTCGCCAGGTTGAGTAGACATCAAAGCCTCAGATGTCGCGGGGTTGGAGTTCAAGCAGTCGCGAGGTAGCTGTGTGTTCGCTGGGTTGATCTTGAGTAGACATCAAAGCCTCAGATGTCGCGGGGTTGGAGTTCAAGCAGTCGCGAGGTAGCTGTGTGTTCGCTGGGTTGATCTTGAGTAGACATCAAAGCCTCAGATGTCGCGGGGTTGGAGTTCAAGCAGTCGCGAGGTAGCTGTGTGTTCGCTGGGTTGATCTTCGCGAGGACAGATTTGAATAGCGCGAGAACTTTGCTAGCACTTCTCTTCAATGAACTTTGCGAGTTTCCTCGCGAGGCTTTAATGAGTTCTGAACTGTGCGAGGTTTCATGTCTTGACTGATCTTCACGAGGATGGCTCAGTCTTCGCGAGGATGCTTTCTTCTTGAATGGCGTGAGAACTATGCGAGGAGTTCTATTTTGATAATTGTATCCCGCGGCCACTGTGCAACAACTGTGCGAGGAGTCTCCTGAAGCTCTCTCTCCTCAGTCGTTCTGAGCGACTGCGCGAGGTTGAGAGAGGTCTTCTTTGAACTGCGTGAGACTGCGCGATGTGTTCTACTCTTGAGCTTTGCGAGAACTGCACGAGTAGTTGTTGTAAAGTCTAGGGAAGCTTACTTAGACTACGCGAGACTCATTCCAGGTCTGGATTCAAAGTTCATCCTTCTGAGGGACTTCTGGTGCCAAAACAGGCTCCTTAGCAAGATTCCTGGCCTTATTTCACTGCTGATTATTACCTACATAAAACACTTAACATGAACTTATTAGATGGCTAAGGGTCTAATCAAAGGTTAAGTTAAGGGGTGAAAAGTGGTACTTTTTAGGTCTTCACAGCATCCGATAGGTTCTGCAGGTGTTTTTAAAGAAGAATCGACAAGTTTTGACTACCTGTCGATCAGTTCAAAGTTTCTATCGAATTACAATTTCTGAATCAATGTACTTGTTGACAAGTTCTAGGTTCCTATCGAACTCGTCATTCTGGAGCTTCCTGTACATTAATGAATTTTATCTGTTCGATAGGAAGATTTGCACTTATCGAAATCATGTTTAGGGCTTTTAAAACCATTCGACAAGTGCATATTGGGCATTTCTCTACTTCTGCTCGAAATCCTCTGCTCTTCTTCTTCCCAAAACCCACTGTGAATCTTTCTGAACCAGCTCACCAATGCTCTTCTATCTTCCTTTTACTTCTAGCCATTGAATTAGTGTGGAAAAGTCAGCATTTTGCGCCTACTTGCTGTCGAATTTGTTCTTCGTGCTTGATTTTCCGAGAAACCCTAGATTTTGGGGTAAGTTCTTCACAGTTTTAATTTTAAATTGTCAAATTTGTGTTATTTTGAAAGCTACTATGTGAGAAGAGTTGATTGTAGTAAGGAAGTACTCTGCTGAGTAATTGAAGGACTAATTGAGATTTATGTGTGTTCAAATGGCCGACCCAAATCAATTCACTGATTCCCTAGCCAATTTTGTTCAACCTTTACCCAAGTCAACTAGGAAATCTAGCAGACTAGCCTCTTCTTACTGTCAAGTGAACCCCCCTACTAAAAGTAAATTGAGTGAGGCAGTTGGGTCCAAGAAGCCCGTGAAGTCTAAGAAAGCCAAGAAGCCCAAGGCCCGTGAGAGTATGACTGAGGAGGTACCTATGGTACCTGAGCCACTCACAACTCCAAATGAGTTTGTGGATGTCCGGAGTCTCATCCCTGAGACAGCCTTTGATATGCCCTACTTCACTCAGGCTGATAGAGGAATAATGGCCTATTTGGATAAGACTGATTTGAAGCCCTTGTTGAGTGTTAAGTGGTGAAAAATGCCACTTTTCACCCTATAACCTGACCATTGATAGACCTGTGAGCACACTAATAAGCTTTTGTCAAGTGCATTTTGTAGAGAGCAACAAAAGAAGATATTAATGCAAAAAAGCACTCAAGAATGCCCAAAAAGGAGCTATCTCCCAGCACAGGACAAACCCAGCAACAGCACACCAGAGGGTAGCACATCACTGGACCCTTGGAGCGCGTGGCTACAGCAGGGCAAGGTGGAGGAAGTGAAAACAGGTTGAGAACATCCTATCGATTGGTCACCTGAAGACTTCGATAGGAGCTGAAAGTAAAGAAAGGAAGAATTCGTGCAGTTGAAGAGGTCTTCAATAGGATCTGAAGGCAGAAGAAGGATGAATTCATGTGGATTAAAGAGTTTGATAGGATCTCAGAACCTATCGAGCAGCTGAAAGGAAAGAAGAAACCATCCTATCGAAAATCTGCCTGAAATGTCAAAGGAACCTATCGAATGGTTTCTTGAACCTATCGAGATAAAAATGCTGGAACAGAACCTATCGAAGGGTGATTGAGCCTTTCGATAAGACTGAAAGTAAACCTATCGAAATGGAAAAATACAAAGCGAAACCTGTAGAAATGGTTTTCCAACCTGTCGAAGAGTTTCTCCAACCTGTCGAATACTCCAAACCAAGGACTGAGAAGGCTGAAACTCTAAGCGAAGATTCATCCTATCGGAACCTATTAAACGGATCTGAGAACCTAGCGAAAGGACCAAAATGCTCGATTCTAACCTGTCGAAAGCTTCCTGAACCTGTTAAAATCGTGTGTAGAACTTCTCATAAATTCAGTTGTGCACATGTTGTGATTCAGTGACCTGCTGCACGCAACTCGAGGCACTTGGTGACCGACACGACGATTCCAGAAGATGCCTTAGAAAGCCCAAACCGACCCATGTGCTTTAACAAAACTCTAACAAACTCTAACGACCTTCTAGAAGGGATTTTTGGTAGGAAAAATAGAGGAGAAAGCTATATATAGAGACCCCCAGTTGCAATTGGAGGGGGGATCGAGATCTGAGCCAAATTTTGGAGATTAGAGCTTGCAGAGAAATTCTATTTCCCTCCTTTAGCCCAACCATGGTTGGCTAAGTCCCTTGGATTAGCGAGGAGCGAAGTTAGATCTGTAATTGGGTAAGATTAAGAGTGTTATTATAGGTTCCTAGCTGCACAGACTACAGATCTGAGAGTATTTTCATTGTAGAGTGACCTTGTTTGTAATGATAATGTTGTTTTTAATGATTTAATTAGATTTAAATTTCCTTTGGTTCCATTTGGTGATCGATCGGATCGGTGTAGATGAGTCTGTATATCAGCTCACTCACTTAACTGGTAGACCTCTTGGATACCGTCTGATCTCCCTGGATCTGATGCTCCTGTGATTCCTTGAGTCTGTGACCTGGGAATTGCAGCATCTATAGTGGTTTTAATTGTTCTAATTTATGCTCTGGCTTTGAAGGAGATCCCTAGGATGGTCTGTGACCATTAAAGTGGACAGATCATAACCTTAAGATGAATCTAAGCTCAGGCTCCAATTGGATTCATTTGCTGCAATCCATGGATTCGATAAAGTCTATAGGATGATCTGTGACCATTAAAGTGGATAGATCATAGCCTTAAGACCAGGTGGATCCTGTGATTTGGAGTGGAATTTATACCCTGCAGCTGTGCTTATAGCCAATTGAGGGAATTGTGTGCTCTGAACCTCTGTAGCATGATAATCGAATCCGATTTCAGTGAAAACCAACCTCCAAGCTACTCTTCTCTATTTTCTACTTTTTACTCTCTTCTCCTACAAGATCTAAGCTCCTAAACTCGATCCAATTTAGCTTATGTTTAATTTTAGCTTAGTTAAGTGACAATCCATTTCAAACCTCTCCCTGTCTTTTAGCTAAATTAGTAATAGTTAGGGTGCCAGATCTGACACAGATCTGGAGATTTATCATATTTCTAACCAACCTCTCTGTGGACATTCCCTTACTCACCATTCTTTTAAAGCTTGCTATAATAGATCCTGAATACTTGCAGGTCTGTATGAGTGTGTCTGCCTAGTTTTATTGATGATTTTAGACCCTCATTTGAGGGTAGGCAAACACGCCAACAAGTTTTTGGAGCCGCTGTCGGGGAGGCATGTTTAGAAATTGATAGATCTAAGTTTTGATCATAGATCTATAGTTTTTGTTTAATTTTACTAACTGCATTTGTAAGTTTTGTTGTTTTTCAGTAGTTTGTGTGCATTTCATCAGATTTAAAGATACCAGTGAGAGGAGAATCGTGTTGGAGACTGCTCTATAGTTTGCATCCCTCTACTCCCCTGTTATTTTTTAGATCTGTGGATAATTTTGTTAGAATAGTTAGAAATTTTGGTTGATTCTGCTTGTGGTGTTGAAGATCTGTTTTGCATTCAGAATCTGAGTGTTGTATGTTTGGCAGGAAAACTTTGCAACCTCAGATTATTCCACTAAATCCAGAGGTTGAAAGACTTCTCAGATCCAGACCAACTACACCCACATCTGTTACATTTGATTCTGTAGAAATAGGTGAGCAGCAGCAGCCGAGGACCCTTAAGGAGTTTAATGCACCAGGGGTCTATAATTCTCCCTTTTGCATTCAATTCCTAGCTGCTCAGGGGAACTATGAGATAAAATCATCCATCATTCAAATGTTGCCTTCATTTCATGGCCTGACTAAAGAAGACCCCTATAAACACATTGATGAGTTCTTACTACTGTGTACTACATTTAATATCACAGGTTTAGGGGATGAGGCCACCAGGATGAGACTCTTTCCTTTTTCATTAAAGGACAGAGCCAGGACCTGGTTGTCCTTGCTTCCACCCAACAGCATTCAGTCCTGGAGTGATCTCCAATGTCAGTTTCTAGCCAAATTCTTTCCTATGTCAAAGACCAACCAGTTGAGGAAGGGTATCATCTCTTTTACCCAAGATCCAACTGAAGAGTTTCATCAATCCTAGGAGAGATTTAAGGAACTACTCAAGAAATGCCCCCACCATCAAATCCCTGAATGGCAATTGGTTCAAAGCTTTTATCAAGGAATTGATGCTAAAAGCAGAGATACGATAGATGCCTCTTGTGGTGGTACCTATCTCCATAAAACTGCTGAGGAGGCATGGGAGCTCTTTGACATCATTAGTGAGAACTCTATGCAAAGGGAAACCTTAGCAAGAGATCTAGAGCCTCCTAGATTGATGAAGGAGAACACCTCAAGGGGAAAGATATATGAAGTGAGTGTGTCAAGTGAATTGGAAAGGAAAGTGGACAGCTTAACTCTAAAATTTGATAGGCTGATGGGAGCAATGCAGTCACCTGTGGCTGCTAGAGTGGAGGAGGCATGTGCTATATGCCAGTCCCCTGCTCACCCCCTAGAAGAATGCCCATCTGCTGACCAATTTTTTGATTTTATAACAGAGTATGTGGCTGCAGCTCAGTCTTATGGGCAACAGCCTACTGCTGGGTATCAATGGAGGAACCACCCCAATCTGATGTGGAGACAAGATGCATACCCCAGCCAGCAGCAGCAGTAGCCCATGCCTTACAGAAATGCTCAGCCCTATCGAGAAGGTTATGCCCCAAGGCCTCAATATCAGCAACCCATGGCCCAACCTGTAGCTCCTCCTGTGTAGCAAACTGCACATCCTCCAACTGTGAGAACGCCATCCTTTGAGGAACAAGTTCTATCTTCACTGCAAAACTTGAACACCTTAACCCAAACTGTACACTCTCACAACCAGAGCATCAAAAAGATAGAGGACCAACTTGGTCAGCTGTCTGATGCTCTGACTAGGAGAGAGGGAGGAAGGTTGCCTAGCCAACCACAGGATAATCCACGAAGGCAGTTTGTAGTGGGTGAAGTTTCCTCCACTTATGAGGAAGCTAAATCTGTTACAACTTTGAGAAGTGTAAGTTAGTGGACAACCAAGTGGGCTGTGAGCCTGTGAGGACCTTGGAGGAAGAAAATGAAGTGATTTCTACCAGCACACAATAAAGACCACCAATGGTGGACTTGATGGAACAATTAGCTGTGAATAAAGAGGATAATGAGGATCCTCAAGAAAAGAAAAGACTCAAAAAGAAAGAGGCCACATTGGCTAAGGTTGCAAGTGAGGGAGCAATCCCACATTTGCCATTTCCTAAGGCACTACAAGCACCTTCCCCTTTTGATAAAGGGCAAGGAAAAATTAAGGAAATGATGGAGACTTTCAAGCGAGTAAAGATCAATTTATCTTTACTTGATGCCATTAAACAAGTCTTAGCCTATGCCAAGTTTTTAAAAGACCTGTGCACCTATAAAAGATAGTCTAGGATACACCTATCCAAGAAAGTCTTTTCAGCAGAAAAAGTTAAGCATGTCATGTCCATTGCAACTCCCCTCAAACTTCAAGACCCTAGACTCCCCACCATCCCTACATCATTGGGGATCATACCATTGACAAAGCCCTATTAGATCTGGGTGCCAGCGTAAATTTGCTTCCATATTCAGCATATGAGAAGCTGGGCTTAGGCAAATTAAAGCCCACACATGTGGTTCTCCAGCTGGCTGACAGATCTGAAAGGAAACCTGTGGGGATAATCGAGGATGTTTTGGTTGGAGTTAACAAATTCTTTTATCCTGCTGACTTTTTGGTGCTGGATATGGAACCAGGTAGGAATGTCACTTCCATACCTGTGATTCTAAGCAGACCCTTTTTTGCCACAGCTAATGCTTGTATTCAATGTAGGTCTGGAATCATGGAACTGTCATTTGGAAATATGAAGGTCAAATTGAATGTGTACAACGCAGCAAATCAACCTCATCCTGATGAGGATTATTTTTCTCTTGATGTAATAGATGAGGTTGTCCAGGAAAATGTGAATATGCTGCTACATGGTAAGGAATGGTGTAATGAATTAGCCGAAGTATGGAGGAAACAGAGGTAGAGCAGGGTCTCACCTCTGAGATCGAGCATGTGAAACTTGTCTCTTCTGAAGCTCCACCAGCACAGCACCATCCATGGAGGCCTACTTTATTACCCCTACCACCCCCTTCCCAGACACCCCTATTGCCCTCCCTCATCAGTCCCCCATAGGTGGAGTTAAAGTAACTCCCAAAATCTTTAAAATATGCCTTTTTAGGAGACAACACCAAACTGCCTGTGATAATCTCTTCTTCCCTCACTCTCGAGCAGGAAAAAGAACTACTGTGTGTACTAAAAAGGCATCAGAAGGCAATAGGATGGACCATTGCAGACCTTGGGGGAATAAATCCTGCTGTGTGCATGTATAAAATTCATCTCGAGGAAGGATCCAAACCTTCCAGAGAGATGCAGAGAAAACTCAACCCACACATGTAGGAGGTTGTGATGAAGGAGGTGGTCAAACTCCTAGATGCTGGGATAATTTATCCCATCTCGGATTCACAATGGGTAGCACCTACCCAGGTAGTACCCAAGAAATCTGGAATTACAGTTGTTGAAGCAGATTCAGGAGAGCTGATCCCAACCAAACAGACCACTGGTTAGAGGGTATGCATAGACTACCGAAAACTCAATGAAAAGACCAGCAAAGATCACTTCTCACTACCCTTCATAGACCAAATCTTGGACAAACTGGCAGGCAAGGCCTATTACTATTTTCTTGATGGATATTCAGGGTACAATAAGATCCCTGTATACCCCCAGGACCAAGAAAAAACCACATTCACTTGCCCATTTGGAACCTTTGCATACAGAAGGATGCCATTTGGGTTGTGTAATGCACCTGCCACATTCCAAAGATGCATGTATGCTATCTTCTCTGACATGATTGATAAGTTTTTGGAGATCTTGATGGATGATTTCTCCATTTATGGAGATGATTTTAGCCAATGCCTACACCACCTCAGCTCCGTACTGCAAAGGTGTGAGGAGACCAATCTAGTTTTGAGTTGGGAGAAAAGTGGTGACTCAAGGAACTGTTCTAGGACATGTTGTCTCTCACAAAAGAATCAAGGTTGATCAAGCTAAGATCGATTTAATTGCCCACTTGCCCCCTCCGAAAACTATCAAACAAGTTAGGTCATTTCTGGGTCATGCTGGCTTCTACAGAAGGTTCATCAAGGATTTTAGCAAAATCTCCAAACCCCTCTGCCACCTGTTGTGCCAGGATGTCCCTTTTGACTTTAATGTTGAATGTCAAGTTGCTTTTGAACTATTAAAAACTTGTCTAACCATAGCTCCCATCCTGCAATCCCCTAATTTTCCCTGTCATTTGAGCTGATGTGTGATGCATCATATTTTGCCATTGGAGCAGTGTTGGGGCAAAGAAAAGACAAGACACCTTCTGTGGTAGCATATGCCAGTAAATCAATGGTTGATGCTCAATTGAATTACACTACAACTACGAAAGAGCTATTAGCCATTGTGTTTGCCTTAGAAAAATTCAGGTCTTATGTGCTGGGATCAAAAATTATTGTGTTTACTGACCACTCAGCCTTAAAATACCTCTTGTCCAAAAAAGAAGCTAAAGCACGACTAATCAGATGGATTATTCTCTTGCAGGAATTCAATTTAGAGATTAAGGACAAGAAGGGAGTTGAGAACATGGTGGCTGACCATCTGTCAAGGATCCAAATAACTGACACAGCAAGCTTGCCCATCAATGACTCCTTCCTAGATGAGCAGCTTCTGACTATCCAGATAAATATGCCCTGGTTTGCCAATATTGTCAACTACCTTGCTGTAGGTAGGATCTCCCCACATTGGAGCAAGGATGATAAAAATTTGTTCTTTACACAGATTTGACATTACATGCGGGAGGATCCTTACCTTTTTAAGCATTGAACAGACCAGGTGATAAGACGTTGTGTACCTGAAACTGAGTTTCACAACATCCTAACCATGTGTCTGAACAGGCTTGCAGGGGCCACATCAGTGATAACAAGATTGCTGCCAAGGTCCTTCAAAGTGGTTTCTACTGGCCTACCCTATTCAAGGATGCCCGACAGCACTGTAAAGCTTGTCATCGATGCCAGCAAATGGGCAGTATTACAAGGAGAAACTCTATGCCCTTGCAACCTATACTTGTTATTGAACTGTTTGATGTCTGGGGAATCGACTTCATGGAAACTTTTTCCCCTTCTGCTGGAAACAATTTCATCCTTGTCGTTGTGGATTACGTCTCCAAATGGGTAGAAGTCATAGCTACAAGAACAAATGATCACAAAGTTGTTATTCAATTCCTGAAAGACAACATCTTCTCCAGATTTGGCTTTCCTAAAGCTATTATTAGTGATGGGGGAAGCCACTTATGTAATAAACCTTTTGACAAACTGATGGAACGAAACTCTGTTACCCACAGAGTAGCCACTCCCTACCACCTACAAACCAGTGCGCAGGTAGAGATTTCCAACTGGGAAATCAAACATATTCTCGAGAAGACTGTGCGATTCGACAGAAGAGATTGGTCCAACAAGTTGACTGATGCCTTATGAGCATACAGAACAGCCTATAAAACCCCCATAGGCATGTCCCCATTTAGATTAGTCTATGGCAAGGTGTGTCATTTGCCTGTTGAATTGCAACACAAGGCATATTGGGCCATTAAAGTAGTGAACTCTGACTTACACTCTGCTAGAATTCACAGGAAACTTCAGTTATCCGAGCTGGATGAACTGCAAATAGAGGCTTATGCAAATGCCCAGAGTTATAAGGAGAGAACCAAAGCTTTCCAGGACAGACATCTGCTCCGCAAAGAGTTCAAGCCCAATGACAAGGCATGGTTGTTCAACTCCAGAATGAAATTATTTCCAGGGAAGCTGCAGTCCAGATGGGATGGACCTTTCACAGTGGTACACGTTTCCCCACCTGGAGCTGTCAAAGTCATGCATCCTACAGATGGCAGAACCCTTAAGGTCAATAGCCAGAGGCTGAAACTTTGCGTTGACAATATTTATGAGCCTGAAGTGACCGTTGATTTTCAGGATCCTCCAGGTTAATACCTGACTTCGATTTGTATCATATGTATTTTATTTAATTTATACCTCAATTCGTCCCAACAATATTCTTTGCAATAAAATGACCAAGGGCACAAGGTCAGAGGCTAATTTACAAACTGGTAGCGCAGCAGATGAGTTGCTGGGGGCTAAGGCAAAATGCTCTGCACACATAGGCCATGTTTTTAAGCTCATTGAACCTCTCAATAGGTCATTTGGACCTTTCGCTAGGTCAGCCGCTGATGTCGATACGATTGGTGCGGATTTTGATAGGTGTTGTGACCTCTCGATAGGTGAGAATAACTTTACGATAGGTTCTGGACTCTTGCCTGGAACCTATCGATAAAAGTACAAATGTAATACCCCACCTATCGAAAGGTTGTTCGCACCCATCAGCATCCTAACGAAGTGAATGTTCTATCCACCCTCCGTTCGACAGGACACCGACCTATCGCAAGCAGCCAACCTAGCCTATCGAATGCATGTTTATTCTGTTCGATAGGACGGGTTAAACCTATCGAGAGATTTTAACTGCCTGTCCCATACCTGTTCAACTTCGATAGGAAGCCTTAACCTGTCAACACTCTACACTCATCCTATCGTAATCGACTTTCCTCCCCTCACTCCTTCCATGTTTACTGTGCAGTTGCGCTACGTGGAAATTTTACCATGTGTACCATGTACATTTGCGCACAGCACGAGCCTTAAACTCCCCATGCTAAATATAGGCTGCCAGTTAATGCACGTTTTCGTCCCCATACTGATTGTTCGAATTCACCATTCATTCCTCTCCAATGACGGCGGCGATATTGACTACGTCGCTTCATATTCTCTCCCACATCCACCTTAAATAGATGCAGCTGGCTCAACTTCAGCCCATTCCTTTGCTTCTACCCTCTGCACTCCTCCTCATAACTATGGCAGATGACAAGCCCACGCTCACCCCTACACAACTCTACCTCTTCTGCCTGGAGCCATTACTACCCAAGGAACCAGACCCGTTGTAATTCCTCTGGGATGAATATGAGGAGGTCCAGCAGATCCTCGCTAAGGAGGAAAAGGAAAAAGTTAGGAAGGAGAAGAAGAGGCTGAAGACCGCCCCACCGGTGTCTCCGCCACCATCCTCCTCCACTAACCATCCCCCTACCCTTCTTCTTTTTCCTTTTCTTCCTCCCCTCCTGGCTTACAGTTCCTCTTCCACCCGATGCAGGCTGAGGATTTCCTTGAGCCAGGGGGCAATTTCTTGAACTGTCTAGGATATTTTGTCCACCGGCCTACTTTTCACATCCTTCCTGCTTGCACATTGTAATCATGTCATTTACCTCTGTTAATAATAAATTTTTTTCTCTTACTAGCTTATGTTTTTGCTCTGTCAAAAAAAACTGCTCCACCCCCTATGATGGAAACAGTGAGGACACTGTTTAGTTTAGGTTTGGGGGTATGGCATGTATGTACGCCAATAAATTAGTTATTTTTAGTACAGCTAGGCTAAAATGAAGTGTTTGGAATTAATTAGAGTAAATCCTCACTGGAATTTTTGTAAAAAGAGGATAGTAAGAAAACAACTATTTGATATTGAAATAAGCCGTAGTCCAACAGACTTCATGAGGGAAATGTCAACAATTTGTGAAAATTAATTTTGAAAAATAATTTTTGATGTGTAGTAAACCTGAAATGAGAGGAAATTATGAAGACACACCCCTGAAAATTAGATGGAAGGCCACACCCAGTGAGATTTGGGCCTGAGAAAATTTTTCTTTGAAGAGTCCCTGGGCAATTCTTCTGCGCTATGGACTGATTGGATCTAATTCTAATCACTAGAAGTTAGGCAATTCCAAGTTGAAACAGCTTGACAGCATTCATGACATTTAAGACAGTTTGAGCTTAAAATGTCCCACCATTGAACTGCCCTCGATGCACACCACTTGAGCCTTAAAAGTCCCAACTTTCTTTGAGGAAAACCAGAAATGTTAAACCCAAAACCTTTTGACCTATTTCAGTTCACCCCCAATCTGAGAAATCAAGAAGAGGAAGGAGAAGTGAGATTAGAGGAAGATGTTAAATCTAGTTGAAAGAAAGGAGGACATATTCTGTGGTGTTGTGGTATTCCATATAAAAATAAAAAAATATATATAAAAAAAAAAAAAAAACAGAGCAAAAAGGATGAGAAAGAGAAATCACCTCATTTGAAAATCTACAAGAAGATAAGAAGCTGATCACTTCAAGTCTGAAAATTCAAAAAGAAAGTGAAAAGGTGCTGAAGTGAAGGAGTTGTCTAAACCACCTCCTTACCTATACTGATTTCTCAATTTGAATCCCTTTTACCCTTTCTTTTACAAACCACATCCATAAGCCACATTACAACTCAATAAAAAGACCTTACTGATCTGAAATGGATTGAGTTGTCATGTAGAGATACAGATCTGTCTAATCTATGGTGAAAAGAGTTAGAAAATTTCAGAAATTAGAGCAATGCCTATGCTCATGCTTACAGCCCTATTTGAGCACTGTAACTGCTCTTGAGCTGTGTGAAATTCTACACCCTTCATTGTTGTTGTGAGTTAACAGCCCGGGTGAGACTTGGGCCTGAAATCTAATTTGATGGGGGTAGTATCAAAACAGAATTCCCAAATGAAAGGTGAGCTATGCATCGATCTTCAGATACAATGCCTTGACATAAACTGATTGATGATGAAGGAATTACTGCAAATTTTCATGTTTTAAGCTGGTAATTTTTCTGCTGAAAACCCTCTAGAACCGAAAAGACATGATGAGAATTTATCCTAGTTTACTGAAACTCTGTTTAGCAAGATGCACTATTATTAACTAACTTTATTGGGAAAGTTTGTGGGTACCTTCACTAAAAACACTCAGGAGACTTCACTCCTCCACTAGGGATCACCTAGGGGTTTAAAAGACTTGATGCATTTGCTAAATGCATCCGTGCTCCCTACGAAAGTGTGGCATTTTTATTTTCTTTGAATTCTCCTTTGCTCAGGGACTAGCAAAGCTTAGGTTTGGGGGTGTGTTAAGTGGTGAAAAATGCCACTTTTCATCCTATAACCTGACCATTGATAGACCTGTGAGCACACTAATAAGCTTTTGTCAAGTGCATTTTGTAGAGAGCAACAAAAGAAGATACTAATGCAGAAAAGCACTCAAGAATGCCCAAAAAGGAGCTATCTCTCAGCATAGGATAAACCCAGCAACAGCACACCAGAGGGTAGCACATCACTGGACCATTGGAGTGCATGGCTACAGCAGAGCAACGCGAAGGAAGTGAAAATAGGCTGAGAACATCTTATCCATTGATCACCTGAAAACTTCGATAAGAGATGAAAGCAAAGAAAGGAAGAATTCGTGCAGTTGAAGAGGTCTTCGATAGGATCTGAAGGCAGAAGAAGGATGAATTCATGTGGATTAAGGAGTTCGATAGGATCTCAGAACCTATTGAGCAGCTGAAAGGAAAGAAGAAACCATCCTATCGAAAATCTGCCTGAAGTATCAAAGGAACCTATCGAATGGTTTCTTAAACCTATCGAGATAAAAATGCTGGAACAGAACCTATCGAAGGGTGATTGAGCCTTTCGATAAGACTGAAAGCAAACCTATCGAAATGGTGGAATGCAGAGCAGAACCTGTCGAAATGGTTTTCCAACCTGTCGAAGAGTTTTTCCAACCTGTCGAATACTCCAAACCAAGGACTGAGAAGGCTGGAACTCTAAGTGAAGATTCATCCTATCAGAACCTATCGAACGGATCTGAGAACCTAGCGAAAGGACCAAAATGCTCGATTCCAACCTGTCAAAAGCTTCCTGAACCTATCGAAATCGTGTGCAGAACTTCTCAGAAATTCAGCTATGCACATGTTGTGATTCAGTGACCTGCTGCACGCAACCTGAGGCACTTGGTGACAGACACGATGGATCCAGAAGATGCCTTAGAAATTCCTAACCGACTCACGTGCTTTAACAGAACTCTAACAAACTCTAAGACCCCCAATTGCAATTGGAGGGGGGATCGAGATCTAAGCCAAATTCTGGAGATTAGAGCTTGCAGAGAAATTCCATTTCCCTCCTTTATCCCAACCATGGTTGGCTAAGTCCCTTGGAGTAGCGAGGAGAAAAGTTAGATCTGTAACTGGGTAAGGTTAAGAGTGCTATTATAGGTTCCTAGCTGCACAGACTACAGATCTGAGAGTATTTCCATTGTAGAGTGACCTTGTTTGTAATGATAATGTTGTTTTTAATGCTTTAATTAGATTTAAATTTCCTTTGGTTCCATTTGGTGATCGATCGGATCTGTGTAGAGGAGTCTGTATATCAGCTTACCCACTTTTTTTAACTGGTAGACCTCTTAGATACCATCTGATCTCCCTGGATTTGATGCTCCTGTGATTCCTTGAGTCTGTGACCTGGGAATTGCAGCATCTGTAGTGGTTTTAATTGTTCTAATTGATGCTCTGGTTTTGAAGGAGATCCCTAGGATGGTCTGTGACCATTAAAGTGGACAAATCATAACCTTAAGATGAATCTAAGCTCAGGCTCCAATTGGATTCATCTGCTGCAATCCATGGATTCGATAAAGTCTATAGGATGGTCTGTGACCATTAAAGTAGATAGATCATAGCCTTAAGACCAGGTGGATCCTGTGATTTGGAGTGGAATTTATACCCTGCAGCTGTGCTTATAGCCAGTTGAGGGAATTGTGTGGTCTGAACCTCTGTAGCATGATTAATCGAATCCGATTTCAGTGAAAACCAACCTCCAAGCTACTCTTCTTCATTTTCTACTTTTTACTCTCTTCCCTTGCAAGATCTAAGCTCCTAAACTCGATCCAATTTAGCTTATGTTTAATTTTAACTTAGTTAAGTGACAATCCATTTCAAACCTCTCCCCTGTCTTTTAGCTAAATTAGTAATAGTTAGGGTGCCAGATCTGACACTGATCTCGAGATTTATCATATTTCTAACCAACCTCCCTGTGGACATTCCCTTACTCACCATTCTTTTAAGGCTTGCTACAACAGATCCTGAATACTTGCAGGTCTGTATGAGTGTGTCTGCCTAGTTTTATTGATGATTTTAGACCCTCATTTGAGAGTAGGCAAACACGCCAACACTGACTCCATTGCAGGAAAAAGTATACCCTAGGTTGGTGAATTTTTTTTTTCAAAACATTCGGTTGAAAGAATATCCTGGGCCATCTGAGCCTGTGATTGTAGTGTCTATTGATGACTAGGAAGGAGTGTTGGATGTCAAGCTTGACATAGGACTGGTGATGGGGATTCCATTTCAACATGACCCAGGTAAAGGTTTAGATGCCCCTGACATCACTATAAAATTTCAGGGATTTACCGGCGGTCCGGAACCACCAGTAAAACTGAATATGCCGCCATGAAAACTATTCTTGGTGGCTCCAAGTCTGCCACTAATACCTTGGTCGGGGATAGTATTGTTGGCGGTCTAAATTGTTTTGCCGGCAAATCTGAGCCGCCAGCAAAACTTTCATAACGGTCACTAAGTGTCTTCAACACCGGCAACTGTAATTGCTTTGCCGGCGGCATGGGACTGCCGCGAATGATGTTTTAAATTTTTTTCCCGGCGGATCTGAGTCACCGGCAAAACTTTTGTAACGGTCACTAAGTGGCTTCAACACCGACAAACGTATTTGTTTTGCCGGCGACTTGGGACCGTCACAAATAATTTTTTAAATTTTTTTGCCGACAGTCGTATTTGTTTTGCCAGCGGCTTGGGACTGCCATAAATAATTTTAAAAATTTTTTTGCCGGCAGCTCGGATTTCTTTGCTGGCGGCTTGGGACCGCCATGGATATATCTTTAAATTATTTTTAGCGGCAGCCAAAAACTGCCGCTATTAACAAAAAATTCGCTAATACCCTCACCAGCTGTTGTAAAAATTGTCGCTACTTTGTTTTAGCGACAATTTTTACAAGTGTCAGTGAGGGTATTAGCGGCAATTTTTATAACAGTTGCCGCTAAGTTGTCAATAGTAGTGGCAACCACTAAAACGTTGCCACTGCCATATTTATACCGACTTTACAAACAGTGAGATGCCTACTAGAAGCTTTCCTGATGTAGAGATTCTGGATAAAGTAAAACAGAGAAAATGATTAAGAAACTTATTGGGAAAATATGAGACTCAATTGAATTAAAAGTAAGAATTACAATAGTACAAAAAGAAAAATATATGTTTGCTATAATTCGAATTTCGGCACCATCCGCTTTAACTTCTTCGCCCGGGCTGACCCGACATGTTCTGCCAGACCTGTTACTAGTAGCTTGAGGTGGAGAAAGAGACTTATGCCATCTATTTAGGCTTATGGAAGCTCATTTTCTGATTTCTCCGCTTTCGCATCATTCTCCTTAGCAACTTTTCTCCTCTTGAACCGTCTCGCCACTCTGTATAAACTCTGAACTCTGAAGAATCGGGAGACAAGCATGCTGGGACTTACATTACGATAAAGCTGACACCACCAAGAAATCCGGTCACCTAGAGACCTAATAATAATAATAATAATAATAATAATAGTAATAATAACAACAACAATATGGAGAAGAAAAAAGAAAGTGATGGCCACCTTTCCCTCTTTCCCTAGTGATGATGGATAACATCAAGGACTTAGGAGGGGTTCAATTCCATGCTTTGCGCCCATTAAAAATATATATATATATTGGAAATTTAGAGCTACTAATGCTTATTAAAAAAAAAAATTCATCAATAACACATCTTACATTTGAATAAACACCGTGCCATTTAGCCCAAAAAGTACCTGAGTGTCGTGCGAAAATGCTAAAAATAAATAGATTAAGATATATATAAAAATAATCTGTAAACTACAAAACCACAGTTAAGCATGTTAAGTATTAACCTCAACATTTGGAACAAGCCAAAGAATTTTGTAACACCCCGAATTTTGCTAGCGTTGAATCATTGACTTTCGAAGATGATGCAATCTGCTTTGACAGGTTTGACCTTGGTCAAACTTCTCACGTATGTAACGCGTCCTTTGACCCACTCGTCTCAATTGAGTGAGAACACCCAAACACAAGCCTGAGACCAATTCCTAATGCAAACTGATCTTTGAAAACTCGAACCCCAAGATCGGGCCAAGTTCGATCTCAAGGACCCAAACCAATGTTGGTTTATTCGTATAGACATATGGCATAGATAGCCTAACACTAATACACTGACCTTGTGAGCAAGCCTTACAGGGCATACACCATAAGTTTCAGAAGGTTATAATTAGGATAGACATTTTTGTTATCCCACTAGTCGATGCCTTAGAGGATAACCATGAGGTCTAACCACCAAAACCCACCTAAGTCGTCTGACCTCAGTGACCTCTTTTACTTTCTTTTATCTTCGTCGAACCTGCTCACCGCACTGACTATGAGCCACGTGGGTAATGACCAGATCCTCATGAGCACCCATCGTGTGTTTCAGTTTTAAATTTGTCTTAGGGGTTAGTACATTAAAACAGACCCATTAGTTGATACCCAAGCGATCATGACCCATTGAGGAACCTAGCCCATGATTAGGAACCCACCATGTATTGGATTTGGGGTCAATAGGAACTTTACAAGGACTTGATCTTAGACCTGAAAGAGCCTACGCCTAATTCTGTATAGCAGCTCAACATAAAATACAACTACTGAGATTTTCCTATAGTTCTACTTACATTGTGAGTATGGTAAAATACTTGGCGTGTACTCCTTTGAGTCTAAATGTGGCTTGTGAAATTTCGCTTACCTTCCTTAAAAAAATCTTGATGGTAATTTCTGTTGAGTATTCGTTAATGCAAGTTTTCCCTTCAATTACTAACAGCAAAGAAGATATAGAGTAGTCATCACACAGGAAATTTTTAGCTTAGCCACATTTTGTATACCTTTGCAATACCTTAAACGGTTCAACCTCTATTACATACCAATTACGATACTAACCGATAAGAAATAGTCATCATCGATTTTCGACGCATTGGTGCCGCACACAACTTTTGTGTGTATTGGCCACACTCCGAAGCAATCACCATGGAATAAAGGTCATTCTTATATTCGCGCCCAAAACACTTTAGACCCATAGAGAACCAACTACTTAAGACCCATATGGGAGAGCCATAGGATGACCTATACACAACAATTGGGGGTACAGCCTATACACCACATTAAGACTCTCACTTATAAAGCTCACCTTACACGCATAAGCCATACACCAACCTTGTGTGTATAGACTATACACTAAATTAAACCCAACCATACACATTTAAACTGTGTAATTCCATTACACTAAAGCCAAGCCTTATAAGGCTTGTAATCGTAATCTCGTATCGACTCCACGTAATGGTGAGTCACTATTAAGCTCCATGCACGTCAAGTTCTATGGAAGATAAAACAAAACCCCCGCTAACCTCTCTTCTCTATCACACTATGAATTGAAAACCAAGCAGATCCATTGATATTCAAAGCCAAGTAAAACCAGAGATGAAACCTTTCTTCTATCTTATCAAACCCACATCTCACTTCGTTCTTCTCAAACCCTTGGATTCAACCCCGTGAATCATAAAGCAACCCTACAATTTGGTCACAAGAATTGTGGCAGACGACCGCTTGATCTCGGAGAGTTCCTTGCGACCCTAGCTCAGTACTTCACGAACTCGACATCGACATCATTGCGGCATCGTCGTAAATAAAGAGTCCACCAAAAGGTACGCCATAAACAAACAACGTAATAAATTAGGTCAGTTTCAATAGTGTTTAAAATAAAATTTAGGTCTTTGGTGCCGATTCCATACAATCAGATCGACAGCTCAGAGATAAAGTATTGTATGAGGGTTTTGGAGTCGAAAGCTTTAGTTATCGCACTCCGAAACTTTCATACCGATTTAATAAATATAAAAGGGGTCTCTATGCGACGTATAAGATAAAATATAATGTGTATATAGTATAGAAGGCCCCAGCACAATAAAAATACCAAGAAATCAGAGAAAGGCAAGGGGGCACCCGCAGCAAGCTTATGCATCAGGCTTGCCACAGTAACCCCACAAGCTTGTCGTGGCAAGGTGCATAGCTGATAGGCTTGTCACAGCAACCTTGCATCTTACCTCGACAACCATGGGCAACTTGACCCTGTTCGATATTTCGATCATAACTTTTGACCTCGAACTCCAATTGGTACGATTCGTAATGCATTGGAAAGGGGAAAATGAGCCCTATAACTTTCTTGAATTAACAAATTTATGAATATAATGTTTAAAAGGTCAAAATTTAGTAAAAAGTAGAGGAAAACTAAGAGGCAAGCTAAGAATCTTGCCTCGGCAAGAGGCAAGCTGAGACGCTTGCTGAGGCAACCCTGTGCCTTGCTGAGACAAGCCTGTGTGTAGGTATGTGGGTTGTGTTCTATCTAGTTAAACACATGTTCTTCACATGAGGGGTCTATAGTGACCCAGTATGTGTGCTAAGCATGTTGAACATGTTTAATGCATTTTAGGTGCTCACGAAGAGCTCGTGAAAAGAGATTTTTGCTTAGATGCATGCATGCACGTGTAAAACATAACCTTGAGCGCAAGGTAGGGAAAATTTCACTATGTAATTAAATTTAATTTTAATTCATGGACTTGATTATTGGAATTTAAATTTAGTTTTTGTATTGAATTTGAAAATTAAATTGTAGGAAAAAACACTTTGTCGAAACCTTGTTTTTCATGAATTCGTGTTATTGATGCCATTATTAAACACTGATATTTCTCTAGAATTGCTAAACGAGAAATATTGCCATGTTTTGAAGAATGATATCTGGATTTACGCTCGTGTTTTGCATGTTTGTACTTTCATTTCAATATGATATTACATATGACTCCTATATCAGATTTGCATCATTACTATTAGTTTGTATACTTGTCTTTGATATCTCATTATGTTTGATCCGATAAGTTTTAGTTCTCATTTGCTTGATCTTGTATATGCTATATGGCTCATGTTCTTGCTTGTGTCCTTGTGATTGTGTTATCCGGTTCAAGTGACCCTGTAGCCCAGGGGCTTGATGTCTGGGTTCAAGTGACCTTGTTAACGTAGCCCAGGGGCTTGATTTCTTGGTTCAAGTGACCCTGTTAATATAGCTCATTGGCTTGACATTTGACACCACTTGATTGAACTTGAAAAATAAGTTGTGAATATGAACTTTGATTTCAAACATGACCATGAAATCATGAAATCAAACATTGATCATCCGTGTATTTGAACCAACACGGCGGTTAATCTGTGTATTTGAACCGACATGATGATTAATTTGTATATTTGAACCAGCACAATGGTTAACTCATGTATTTGAACCTAAATATGAAAATGAACATGAAATCATGAATTTGTGTATTTGAACCGACACGGCGGTGAATCCGTGTATTTGAACTCGTGAACAATGATGTGAATTTTGA
Organism: Chloranthus sessilifolius; assembly: GCA_021018995.1. Lineage (NCBI taxonomy): Eukaryota > Viridiplantae > Streptophyta > Magnoliopsida > Chloranthales > Chloranthaceae > Chloranthus > Chloranthus sessilifolius. The sequence continues at coordinate 81,319,801 of CM037591.1, forward strand.
AACTCTGAACAAAAACCCTGAGCATGATCTTTGAATTTTGAATAAGAACTATGAATCCGAAATTATGAAATTGAATTATGAATCTGAATATGTATTCAAACTTGAATTGAGGATTGTGATTTTAGCTAAGATTTCACAAAGCTCGGTTTTGAATTGAATATGTCTTTGAAAAAAGTTTTGTTCCAACATGTCTTTGAAGCAAGTTTTGTTCCGATATATCTTTGAAAACAAGTTGTGCTTCTGATATGTCTTTGAAATAAGTTTTGTTCCGATATATTTTTGAAAGAAGCCTTGGTTCAATACGTCTTTGAAAATAGTTTATTTCTTATACGAAAGAATGTGTTCGTTTCGATTTGAAAATGCCTTTGAATTATGATCATTGGATCTGTGTTTTGAAAATATGAGATGTGGTTAATATGGATCTTTTCTCTACTGGATTAGATGAAGCTCATTCTTCGACTATACGTCACAAGTACAGGTCCTATTCTAGAAGCTTGAAGTGGATCCGATAGACTGCCTCTTTGAGCTTGGTGTGGAGATGCTTGGGCTCCATTTTGGACCTTTAGATTTGGTATATTACCGGACTTTATTAGCAATTGACCATGTACTTTTCTTTTTGTACACTACTATTTAAGTGATGGTTGACCATCACCGGTGATTTTAGATTGTAGATGATTCTTTGTAATAAATGAGATATAATCATCTTTCTGTCATGTATGTTATATGCTTTGAAGTCCTTTTTTTTGTGGACATATCATGTACATTGTACTTTGGATCGTGATCTGTGACCCGACGGTCCGAGTTTTAACATGTTGTGAAAAGAAAAGAAAAAAAAATGTGTTGAGAAAATTCGGGCTATCACAGTTGGTATCAAAGCTTTAGGCGTTAGGTATTTAGGGAACTAAGATATATGGCATTAGATCTTATCAGGACATAAGAGACCCAACTGTGACTCTGTCACAGTTGGTATCAGAGCTTAGGCTTTAGGTCATCTAGGGACCCAAGGCTATGGCATTAGATTCCATCAGAAAATAGGAGGGATCCACGATCCCTTTTCCATAAGTCTTCCGAGGACTCAAAAACCATTTGTGGTAGCCTCCCGATTTGGTTGAAATGTAGGAAATACTAAACCAAGCTCGTGTGAGATTTTAGTCTTCACGATCATTTCTAACTACAACATTGTTTGATCGTGATAAGTCATTATGACTACTCATGGTAGATCAAGAACTACCCATACCAAGGACGCGTTGAGTGCCGAGATAATTGAACCGGGCATAAGTAGCACCCCTCCAGAAGGGGGAACCAATAGCGAGACCAATAGACAGTTACTCGAGCCCATAGTGGATACTATGGCAATACTCGCAGAGAGGGGACAACCGTATGGTTTCCAAGACTATAGGAGGATGAGACCCTCGCGTTTCTATGGTCAAACCGACCCTTTTGAAGCTGAACAATGTTTGAATCAGATAGAGAAGGTACTCCAGAGAATCCGTTGTACCGAAGAAGAGAAAGTGAGTTGGGCCTCATTCCAACTCGATGGTGAAGCGGACCCATGGTGGAAATCTGTTGAGAGAACACGAGCACCAGGAACACCATGGACCTGGGCTGAAATCATCAACATCTTCAATGAGAAGTATTTTCCCACAACAGAGCGACGTCAAATGGAAATCTAGTTTGCCAATCTGGTACAAGGGCAAATGAGCATACAAGAGTATGAATCTGAGTTCACTCGCCTATCGCGATTCGCACCGATGTTAGTGGCAATCGAACTCATGAAGACTCAGAAATTTGAATATGGGTTGAACCCAGTGATTAGAGAGAGAATCTCCTTATTTGAAGTGACCACATACACTTGAGTGGTACAATTCGCTCTCATTGCTGAGAGAGATGTTGACGATATGAGCAAGAGAAAAGAAGAAAAAAATGTGAGTGGACGAAGTTGAGCACAATCGCATGCCATCGAGCAGGCGAGCGAACAATCAGGACTTTTGATGCTAGCACCCTCACAACCTACTCAGATCACCCAGTCGAGACCACCTATCTCCTCATATACTAGACCTTTTTGTCTTTCACGCCCTGCTACAATCGAAGCAACAAAGGTCCTACGATCTGCACGCCCCATTCCATCTGCATCCATCGAGTCATGGTCAAGATGTGGGAAGCCACATAAGACAGAAAAGTGTCGGTGGGCAATGGGTGCCTGCTTCAAGTGTGGCCGGGTAGGACATCAGATACAGGATTGTACTAAGGAAAAGAAACGGTAGACCCAAGGTATAATTTCGCTAATTATTTCCCATTTTTCCTTTAATCATAGATGACGAATATTTTGCAAGGTGTATTACTATACTTTTGCATAAATGTTTTAGTAATACACATACGCTTAACTCAATCCTACACGTGACACTTTAGTACCTTGTACCTTATTGAGCAATTTAAATCACTTTAGCATACAAGTCAGATCATGTCGGTCTTCGATACTTTAGGATTTTGTGGCAATGATAATTTGAGACAGTTTAGTTTAAGCCAGTTTACATCTTTACAATGTGACAGGTGAGTGTCGAACGCCAAGTCAGTTAGACCGCCACACGTCCCATGAGGAATTTTCAAGGACGAAAATCCCTTAAAGGAGGGGAGAAGGTAGTGAACCTAATTCCTTCGAGGATGTTGACTCACCTACCCATGAGGAGAACATGACTACTCCTGATCAAAACTACCAAGTATCTGCATCCTTTCGCGTAAGATACGTCAATTTTCGATGATGAAAATTTTGTAAGTGTTATTCACTGAAAAGTACCACTTTTTACCTCTTAACCTAGCCTTTGTTGGACCTTGAAGTTCACTAATAATCATTTGTTAAGTGTGTTTTGTAGTTAGCAATAAACTGTGCAGCTTAATACAAAATCCCTGCTTATTGGTCTAAAGAAGAGAAAGAAAATATGCAAAGATTATAGCTGAGCCAAAGCCTAATAGAACACCCTGGTATGCTCACCATGGTGACTCATTTGTTGGTCATCATTGACTAAAATTCTAGCAGATGAAAGAAGTTAGTTGAGAATGGGAGAAGTTATAACAACAGCAAGTGTAATACATTAGAGGATCAAAAGACTCACTTCGCAGAGTTGAGGAGCTCCCTCGCGGAGCTAGGGATGTAGTGGAAGCTGTCCTCGCGCAAATAGGGCGCGCAGTCAAGAGGAGAGCAGTAAAGAAATCTCGAAGATCTCGTGTCTTAAAACCCTCAGGATCTGTGCTCGCGAAGCTCTCACAAAGATCGAGCCTTAAAGCAACCGCGCACAAAACATGGCGATTCCATATGCATAAAGAATAATTTATCACCTCGTGGAGTTCTCGCGAAGCCCTCTAAGAGAGTGACGCCCAAAATTTTCTTCGTGCAGCTCTCGCGCACTCTAAAGCCTAACCAGTTACTACGTGAGCGTAGGAGCCTACCTGCGTGAGTATCCACCGAGAGAGAACTTCTAAAGCTCTACTACACGAGAAATCTAGGTGTTCTAATTCACCTTCATGATAGCATTGCAGTGCAAAGTAGTTGCGCGATCAACTGAGAATCTATCGAGCGAGTGAAGAATCCTCTCAAGCTAAATGCTCCTCCGCGAAGGCTCTACCACCGCGCGAGTAAATTAATGCAGATGTCAGCCCCGCGAAGCTCGGGCTCTCAACTTCTCAGTTTTAACTCAAGGACCTTTTGGCAATTTCCCAAGGTTAGGGCACATTTCTCGAGGTGTAGATTTTGAGGCACACATCTCAAGGCATTCAGGAGTTGTAACAGTGCCACGTCTGTTGGAAAAATTAGGGTTAATCTCTTTTGAGCCAAGGCCTTATGGATAGAATATATAAGCTGTACTTAGAGTTTAGTATTTTCATCTTTCCTTCATCCTCTATCGGCTGAGAGCTCTAGCAGTCTAGGATTAGGGTTTGATCATCTCTTTTTCTTATTTTTCTTCTCTCTTAGCCTAGCATTGGCTGGCTTATCCTTTTATAAATAGCTAAGTTTAGTTTTATTTTAGTTTTATAATAGGTTTTGTATACATTGGGATCTTTTGGATGAGCAGTTGTGTACAGGCTGTAGCCTTGTGACAGTTTATTATAAGTTTTGCTTTTATCAATGGATTATTATTTTAATGACTAATTAAATCTACAGATCTTATGGTTTCCTTAAATGTCTATAGGATCCATTCTTTGGGACTAGCCCATTCTATTTCTAGTAGATCTATTGTTTACCATCTGATTTCCCTTGGTTTAATAGACCCATGAATAGCAAGCCGTATCTGTAGCCAGATCTGGAGAGCTCGTAGCCCTGAGACTCCATGGTGGTAGCAGCAGTTACATGTTTTTTCTAAAATCTCTGTGGTATGGACAGACCTATCTGATATCGTATGACCATTTGAGTGGACACAGTATAACCCTAAGGTGGTGTCCAACCACATGTTTGAGAAGGATTCTTCCCCTCTGCACATGAGATTCTAGAGCCTTGTGAGGAGGTCTGTGCAGGAACTGGATCCCCTCAATTTTACTTGATCGATATCAGATGTTAGATCTGATTTCTTTGTAGTAATTATAGCTTGAGGCTGAGTCATTGCAAGCCTTTTGTAGCAATGACCAGCTGAATCTAAATCCTTATTCAACCTGTTACTGGTCCTTTGTGTGGGCACATTGAGCCGTTGGCCTTGGCAAAGCACATAAGATTTTATGGGTTGGAATACCTATGGATATCAGCCAGATCTGTGCACAAATCTGGGGAGTTTGTAGCACTGGCATTACATAGTGCTGCAATAATATTCATGGCCTGATCTGGTCCATTGGTTGGGGAAATGATCAGTCCACTCCTTTGGATTAGGTTAGCATTTCTGGTTTAATCAATGGGATTTGACAGACTCTATCGGATACTCTGTGACCATTTGAGTGGACAATGTATAGCCCTAAGAGCACCCCAAATGAATTACATTATTGCATTAACTCTAGCTTAACCTGCTTACTTCCCATCATTTTTATATTCTATTTTGGCACACACCATCACCATCTTATTCTTAACCCTTTCTTTAGGATAAGGCTACACTTTATTTCTCTTTTGTTAGGATTAATTTAGTGTAGTCGTGACACCCAACTCCCTTTCTTTTGGATTGTTAAATCTGTACCCAGATCTTGAGGCCTACTATTATAGCCCATTTTGGGTTCTAGATCAATTTCTCTGTGGGACAAACTCTTACTTATCAAAACTTGCTACAATAGCCCTAGATCTTGCAGGCTTAGGATGTTTTAGGATTGTTGTTTTCACCATATCACTTTTATCCTTTGTTTTACTTTGATTTTAATTTTCTTCCAACGCTACATAATAAATCAGCACATCCTGTGACAGACAGATAGACAGACAATAGTAAGGTGGGAAGGATGTAACACCCTAAATTTTGCTAGCATTGTTGACTTTTGACGATGATGCAATCTTCTTTAACCGGTTTGACCTTGGTCAAACTTCTCATATATGTAACGCGTCCTTTGACCCACTTGTCTCAATTCAGCGAGAACACCCAAATGCAAGCCTGAGACCAATTCCTAATGTGAACTGATCTTTGAAAACTCGAACCTCGAGATCGGGCCAAGTTTGATCTCAATGACCCAAACCAATGTTGGTTTATTCGTATAGACATATGGCATAGATAGCCTAACACTAATACATCGACCTTGTGAGCAAGCCTTACAGGGCATACACCATAAGTTTCAGAAGGTTATAATTAGGATAGACATTTTTCTTATCCCACTGGTCGACGCCTTGGAGGATAACCATGAGGTCTAACCATCAAAACCCACCTAAGTCGTCTGACCTCAGTGACCTCTTTTACTTTCTTTTATCTTCGTCAAACCTGCTCACCGCACTAACTATGAGCCGCGTGGGTATTGACCAGATCCTCCTGAGCAGCCATGGTGTGTTTCAGCTTTAAATTTTTCTTAGGGGTCAGTACACTGAAACAGACCCATTAGTTGATACCCAAAAGATCACGACCCATTGGGGAACCCAGCCCATGATTAGGAACCCACCATGTATTGGATCTAGGGTAAATAGGAACTTTACAAGGACCTGATCTAAGACCTGAAAGAGCCTACGCCTAATTCTGTATAGCAGCTCAACATAAAATACAACTACTGATATTTTCCTATAGTTCTACATACATTGTGAGTACGGTAAAATACTTGGCGTGTACTCCTTCAAGTCTAAATGTGCCTTGTGAAATTTTGCTTACCTCCCTTAAAAAAATCCTGATGGTAATTTCTGTCGAGTATTCATTAACGCAAGTTTTCCTTCAATTACTAATAGCAAAGAAGAAATAGAGTTGTCATCACAGAGGAAGTTTTAAGCTCAGCCACATTATGTATACCTTTGCAATACCTTAAACGGTTCAACCATTATTACATACCAATTAGGATACTAACCGATAAGAAATAGTCATCATCGATTTTCGACGCATTGGTGTCACACACAACTTTTGTGGGTATCGGCAACACTCCAAAGCAATCACCATGGAATAAAGGTCATTCTTATATTCGGGCCCAAAACACTTTAGACCCATGGAGAACCAACTACTTAAGACCCATATGGGAGAGCCATAGGGTGACCTATACACAACCACTGGAGGTATAGCCTATACACCACATCAAGACTCTCACTTATAAAGCTCACCTTACACGCATAAGCCATACACCAACCTTATGTGTATAGACTATACACTAAATTAAACTCATCCATACACCTTTAAACTCTATAATTCCATTACACTAAAGCCAAGCCTTATAAGGCTTGTAATCATTATCTCGTCTCTTGACTCCACGTAATGGTGAGTCGCTACTAAGCTCCATGCACTTCAAGTGCTATGGAAGATAAAACAAAACCCCCACTAACCTCTCTTCTCTATCACACTGTGAATTGAAAACCAAGCAGATCCGTTGATATTCAGAGCCAAGTAAAACCAGAGATGAAACCTTTCTTCTAGCTTATCAAACCCACGTCTCACTTCGTTCTTCTCAAACCCTTGGATTCAACCTCATGAATCACAAAGCAACCCTATAATTTGGTCACGAGAATTGTGGAAGGAGACCGCTTGATCTCAGAGAGTTCCTTGAGACTCTAGCTCTGTACTTACTTCACGAACTCGACACCGACATCATTTCGGCATCGTTGTAAAAAAAGTGTTCACCAAAAGGTACGCCGTAAACGAACCACGTAATAAATTAGGTCTGTTTCAATAGTGTTTAAAATAAAATTTAGATCTTTGGTGCCGATTCCATACTACCGCATCGACAGCTCAGAGATAAAGTATTGTATGAGGGTTTCGGAGTCGAAAGCTTCAGTTATCGCACTCCAGAGCTTTCATACTAATTTAATAAATATAAAAGGGGTCTCTCTGTGACTTATAAGATAAAATATAATGTGTATATAGAATAGAAGGCCCCAGAACATTAAATATACCTAGAAATCAGAGAAAGGCAAGGGGGTGCCCGCAGCAAGCTTGTGCATCAGGCTTGCCGTGGCAACCCCACAAGCTTGTCGCGGCAAGCCTGCATCTTGCCACGGCAACCCTGGGAAACTTGACCCTATTCGGTCATAACTTTTAACCCCAAACTCCGATTGGCACAATTCATGATGCGTTGGAAAGGGGACAACAAGCCATATAACTTTCATGAATTAACAAATTTATGAATATAATGTTTAGAATGTAAAAATTTAGTGACAAGTAGAGACAAGTTGAGAGGCAAGCTGAGAAGCTTGCCTCGACAAGAGGCAAGCTGAGAGGCTTGCCGACGCAACCCTATGCCTTGCCGAGGCAAGCTTGTGTGTAGGTATGTGGGCTGTGTTCTTTCTAGTTAAACACGTGTTGTTCACATGAGGGGTTTATAGTGACCAAGTATGTGTGCTAAGCATGCTGAACATGTTTAATGTATTTTAGGTGCTCACGAAGAGCTCGTGAAAAGTGATTTTTACTTGGATGCATGCATGCACATGTTAAACGTAACCTTGACGGCAAGGTAGGGAAAATTTCACTACGTAATTACATTTAATTTTGATTCATGGACTTGATGATTGGAATTTAAATTTAGTTTTTGTATTGAATTTGAAAATTAAATTATAGGAAAGAACACTTTGCCGAAACCTTGTTTTTCATGAATTTGTGTTATTGATGCCATTATTAAACACTGATATTTCTCAAGAATTTCTAAACGAGAAATATTGCCATGTTTTGAAGAATGAAATCTGGATTTACGCTCGTGTTTTGCATGTTTGTACTTGCATTTCGATATGATATTGCATATGACTCCTATAGGAGATTTTCATCATTACTATTAGTTTGTATACTTGTCTTTGATACCTCATTATGTTTGATCCGATAAGTTTTAGTTCTCATTTGCTTGATCTTGTATAAGCTATATGACTCATGTTCTTGCTTGTGTCTCTGTGATTGTGTGATCCGGTTCAAGTGACCCTGTTAACATAGCCCAGGGGCTTGATGTCTGGGTTCAAGGGACCCTATTAACGTAGCCCAGGGGCTTGATTTCTTGGTTCAAGTGACTCTGTTAATGTAGCTCAGGGGCTTGACATTTGACACCACTTGATTGAACTTGAAAAATAAGTTGTGAATATGAACTTTGATTTTACAGATGACCATGAAATCATGAAATCAAACATTGATCATCCGTGTAGTTGAACCAACACGGCGGTTAATCCGTGTATTTGAACCGACACGATGATTAATTCGTGTATTTGAACTGACATGATGGTTAATTCGTGTATTTGTACCTGGATATGAACATGAACAAGAAATCATGAATCTGTGTATTTGAACCGACACGGCGGTGAATCCATGTTTTTGAACTTCAAATTTGAACTTGTGAACAATGATATGAATTCTAAAACTCTGAATAAGAACCCTAAGCGTGATCTTTGAATTTTGAATAAGAACTATGAATCTGAAATTATGAAATTGAATTCTGAATCTGAATATGTATTTGAACTTGAATTGAGGATTGTGATTTTAGCTAAGATTTTACAAAGCTCGGTTTTAAATAGAATATGTCTTTGAAATAAGTTTTGTTCCAACATGTCTTTGATACAAGTTTTGTTCTGATATATCTTTGAAAACAAGTTGTGCTTCCAATATGTCTTTGAAATAAGTTTTGTTCCGATATGTTTTTAAAAGCAGCCTTGGTTCAATATGTCTTTGAAAACAGTTTATTTCTTATACGAAAGAATGTGTTTGTTTTGATTTGAAAATGCCTTTGAATTATGATCATTGGATCTGTGTTTTGAAAATATGAGATATGGTTAGTATGGATCTTTTCCCTACTTGGCTTGGATGAAGCTCATTTCTCGACTATACGTCACAGGTACAGGTCCTATTCATGAAGCTTGAAGCGAATCCAGTAGACTTCCTCTTTGAGCTTGGTGTGGAGATACTTGGGCTCCGTTTTAGACCTTTAGATTTGGTATATTACCGGACTTTGTTAGCAATTGACCATATACTTCTCTTTTTCTACACCATTGTTTAGGTGATGGTTGACCATCACCAATGGTTTTAGATTGTAAATGGTGTTTTATAATATATGAGATATAATTATCTTTCTGTCTCGTATGTTATATACTTTGAAGTCCGTTTTTTTTTGTGGACATACCATGTACACTTTATTTTGGATCGTGATCTACGACCTGACAGTCCAGATTTTTCCATGTTATGAAAAGAAAAGAAAAAACAAATGTGTTGGGAAAATCCGGGCTGTCACAAATTTGATCCGCAACTCTACAGCCATTAAGACTTCGCACAGTTTCTTCATCAACATTGTTCAGAATAGACCCATGGGAGATGTCCAAGCCCTACACATAAGTAAGTTCCAGCTTTGCTGATATATTAAGGACAAAAAGAATAAAATGTGCATCCAATCTACTTTTAAATAAAATATTAATTGGCTATTGAACTTATTAATTGTCAATTGAACTTTTAAATAAAATATTAATTGGCATGCTCTCAGACACGCAAACATATGCACACACCTGCATGTAAAAGAACTCAATGTTGGCTGGTTCAAGTAATATTTCCACAAAAAAAGCCAAATAAATGTGTGAATGATAACTCAAATTATAAGAAATTAACGTTTAACCGAATGACGTGAAATTCAAAAATAATTCATTTACTTGTTACATAAACTGCTTAGGCAAACCACTTTTTTGGTTAGTAGTAAATAGAGAAACCAAAGCACTAAGGCCCAAATTGGCAAAGTTGTTTCCAAAACACACTTTCAAGGTAAAATATTGTGTGAGAAACACTTTTCACCTAAGGACTTGAGCCCTGTTTGGCCACCTCTAGCTAAAAATGGAGAAGCAGCCTGAGGTTGCGTCTCCAAACGCATATCATTTTCAGCTAGAGGTGGCCATGTCCTTGAGTGGACTGCAAAACTCAATGAACACCATAGCAGTGAAACCAATGAACACCAGAGCCGTGAAACCACATACTAACATCAACCACATACTCTACTTCATATGGACTGCAAAACTCAATGAACACCAGAGCTGTGAAACCAACAACAACACATTGAAGAATGTTCTCATGCTATTGCATATACTCCATTGTCTCTTTGTTATCCTAAAACTAGGAGCTAAGCTTAAACATAAAATTCAGTAAAGCAATGCAACCTTGGTCCACATAGCACTCAAAACATGTTTTGGTGCCATGCGAAGCTCCATGTGGACCTTCAGTATGATGCAGGTACTCCATTGGAGATTGGAGTACATCCCTGGAATTATATATATATATATATATATATATATATATATATATATATTATTTCATAATTTTTACATGACTTTGCAGATTTTTCAAAATATTCTCCTGCCCAATTTATTCCCAAACTCCTACTTCGTTACTATGGTCCTCTCCATTCAAAAAAAATACACTTGGCATTCCTCGGATGACAAAAATATGTATGAGCCAATTGTTGTTATATACTATATGGAGAGAGAGAGAGAGAGAGCATGTATGCACATGGAGATAGACCACTTTTTAAGTCCAAAAATGTAAATATAATGAACAGGCAATGCACATGCCAGTAGTTGTTATATAAATATATATATAAGTTAAGTAGAAGAGAGATTTAAAGCATACCTATATACATTATAAGGAATCCCTTGTTGGATGGCATAATGAGGAAGGTGATAGCCGATGGAAAAGTTGTTCCCATGCCAGCTTGAAGGCTTGTATGAAAGCTGTTTTTTGCCCTAAAGCTCTTGCTTCCTCCTTATAATTACACCCAAAAATACCAAATATATAAGTCATTAAAGAATATATATCAATGGTGAGTAAGTAAAATTCAAATTCATCACTGATCAGTTCATCTCTAGTAGTACTACTAGATTACAAATGGATTTGCAGCATACTCACAAATTTCTCCCAAATGAGGGTCCATCGAAACTTTTCACGAAATTTCACCTATTTTAGTGAATTGCCTTAATTCGCTGAAATTTCTACAAGCCATGCATATTAAAAGACACATACTAACAAATTACCTGCTGATAATATCAAGAGGAAATCCTGCATTATGTTTATGGTAAAAGTAATTTGGGTCATAATCTACAATTCATACATATAAAAAAAAAAATTCATCTCCATGAAACCACAATGAAAGTTCTAATATCCCAAAAAATAATTTTCATCTCCATCAAAAATATTATCCACTTTGACAAAACAACGAAATAAAATATGCATATCTCGCAAAGTAATATCATGAACGATAACCCTAAATTCAACTTGAAATGATATAGTTGCAAAAACGGCAAGCCAAAAATATACATAAAATAGGTCTTTGCGAGCAGCTTCTTGGATCTTTGTAGTTATAAATTTGTTGTATTTAAAGAGTCCATAGAGGGACTAGCATTACAGCTCAAACTAGTATTGCATCCCACTTACAAGACATGCCAAAAAGAGAATGATATAAAGAAGATTAGAGATATAACATAGTAAAATTAAATGAAAAAAATATAACAGCATAACAAAAAATACATGGCAAAAGATACAATTGATGCATTATACCTGCCTCATTAGAGATTGGATAGTAGCTCTATACTCTTCACTCTCCTTTTCTCTAATTTTATCTCTTTCCTCATAGAGTTGCATTCTCTCCTTCAATGATTCAATCTCATCATTGGCTGACACAGTGCATGATCCATTGCACTTGAAAGTTGACTCCCACAAACTGGTGTGGGTTGGTCCCAATCCGTATCCCCATACACGGCCACGTTTGTCTTTTTCAAACAACTTTGAGATTGTATCGTTTGGACCGTATGAATCTTGGTTAGTGTCCTCACTTAAAATGTTATCTAACTCGACCTGCAATCATGGACATTATTGTTTTCATAATTTTAAATATAATTAATTCAATTTAAGTATATATGCCATTTATACTAACCATCTTCTCTGCCACTTCATTATTTACCGATGCACCATCTTTACGCTTATGAGTTATTGCAAAAATTTATGCTCTCGTAGGTGATTTTTGTGACTCACTCTTTGCTCGCTATAGAACAGAGTTGAAGAAAAGCATAAACATACACCAATGTGAAAAACACATAATAGTGAAACACTTACCTCTTCATCACAGATTCTTGCGAAACTCTTCGATCCAATTGTAGGAGGTAATTTCTGTTTAGAGCGATTTATTTTATTCCTTTGACTAATTTGTTGTATTTCAGTAATTATTTATTATTCAATAGTTTATAACTAAGTCAAATATTTCTTTCAAAGACTATATAGACGACAAAATACCTTCCCTTCTTTTGAATTCTAAAAGTGGATGAGAACCTCCCATTGGTCCTTAACAACTTCTTTAGGGCAGTCATTAATTCGTTCCTCATCAGTTGAATGTTTTGTGAAGTGATTTGCCTTCAAGTAACATTTATAATCTCTCCACTTCTTTGTAATAGATTTCATTACAAAATCTCGAAGTCTCTCATCAATATCGAATTTCTCCTATAATAAAAAAATATTCATATAGTTGTTATAGACCGTTGCTATGATGGAGATAAGTTGAGAACAAAAAAAAAAGCAATTACCAAAATTGCTTTCCACTATAGCTCTTTTCCTTTAGCATTAACATTATCCGAAGACGGTGAATCGAGGGGTAACTTTTGCTCGTCTCTAGCCATTATGCCATAATAATTTGTTAATTTGCTAGCGTGTTTCCCAGTCGCTTGCCCTTTATGATTGACACCAACTTTAAATTTTTCTCCCTCTCCCAATCCTCTTAGGTAGAGGCACCTTATTCGACCACGTCCCTTCCTTTTTGGGGATGAGGGTGGCCTCACTAGATGTTTTTTAGTAGGAGCCATCTGAAAAATATACATTAAAGAATTGGTAGGAACATATAACTTACAAAGAACTATTCAAATGTTAGCTATTAGAAAAATTATATTTATTCAATATCTATGTATATATATTAAAAAATATTAGTTAAAAAAAATAAGCCGAGTAGCACTAAAGTAGAACCCATAAAAAACTCAAGTAGCACCCACAATAATCATGTTATAGTATCTGGAATAATTAAAAACAATTTACAAAAATCTTGAACTCGGAAACAACCCAGGTCATTTACAACAATTACAGACTTCCATCCATTTCAACATCATCATCTGATTCTGAAGGACCTTGTTGCACAACTAATGGGATCAGGTTAGGTGCCTCAACAGTTGCACCTACCACACCTTCTCTCACCCAATTAACAAAATCATTATCATCTATATCAGTGCCGTTAATTGAATATTGGTCCCCATATGGCATGCTATCTAATAATGAATCATCTACCTCACCCATATCATATACGTCCCTAGGTTTATTCTTCACAATGACATGCTAATTTCATTCAATGAGATCTGGAACAAAGAAAACTTGGTTGGCTTGAGATGCCAAGATATATGGTTCATCTAACACTTGTTCGCCGGAGAACAATAATTTAGTAAAATTTACAAGTGTGAATCCCAACCCATCAGTCTTCACTCCTTTACCCTGTTCCCTTATATCAACCCAGTCACACTTGAACAAAACAAACTTGAGACCCCCAGGATATGCCAACTCAATTATATCCGTTAAACGACCATAATATGTTATTTCTCCTGCAACAGGGCTTTTGTCCTTTGCACTTGCATAGCTCATAGTAGTTGCTGAGATTGCGACACCACTATTTTGGGTTTTAGCCTTCCTCTCTTTATCGAAGATTCAAAATTTATATCCATTAATCATGTAGGCACTTTGTCTATTTGCTATAGAAAGCAGACATTGGGTGAGCAAATAAATTTCATCCGATAACTCACTGGATGAACCTCGTAACATATCAACCTATTTAAAATGAGCAACAAGGTTAAACATTCCTCAATATTTTCAAAAATAGTGAACAAATTTAGTTATCAATTATCGTAGCTTACATGGTCCTCAAACCAATCAGTGAATTGTTCATTGTGCATTTTATGCAACTAATGTACACTTGCTCAAAAATGCTTCATCTTAAGCACTCGGTTGTGTTTTCTGCATAAAACAAGAGATAATGCATAAATACATCATTCTGTGAATAATTTTGAACATAATTTTACAAACTTAAAAGTTCTTACGTTAGGTAATTGGCAACTTTAGGGTGGTTGAACATCACATAGCGATGTGCTTGCCTCCTTCCAAGCTCGGTGAGTATGACAGGTATGCCACACATAATTGCACGTTCTTCATTATTTCTCAAATGACAATTTACTCTTGTCTCAACATTGAACAAGTATCGCGAGCAAAATGTGAGACATTCTTCTGCGAGATATCCTTCTGCAATGGACCCCTCAGGTTGAGCCCTATTACACACATATGACTTCAACGTACGTGTAAACAAATGATAAAAACATAAGTGAAATCACATGTAGTCATATTATAAATACTTCTAAAAAAATTTATGACACACCTTTTAATTGGATACATCCATCGATAATGTACAGGTCCCCCAGCAATGCTTCTGATGCCAAATGGATGGGCAAGTGTTCCATAACGTCAGAGAATGATGGGGGAAAGATACGCTCAAAGTTACAAAGCGTGACTGCAATCCGTTTCTCAAGACTTACCAAATCCTCACTTCGACAAGCTTTGGAGCACAATTCACGAAAGAAATTGCTCAATTCCATTAATGTGGAAGCTACGTGCTTGGGTAAAGTCTTTCGAATAGCTAGAGGTAAAAATTGTTACAATATAACATGACAATCATGACTTTTAAGGCCAAATATCTTGCACCCATGAACATTGACGCACCTTGCAATATTAGACGAGTAACCGTCTGGTATCTTCAAACTTTTTAATACAGTGAAAAACATCTCTTTTTTACTTTTATCCATAGAGTAGTAGGCAGATGGCAGATAAGCTTTTTTTTGTGTTAGAACTTATGGGTGAAGATCTTTTCTAATGTTCTTGTATGCCAAGTCTTGGCGTGCCTTTAAATTATCTTTCATTTTTCCTTTAATATTCAACAAAGTTCCAAGCAAATTATCACACATGTTCTTCTCAATGTGCATCACATCTAGATTGTGCCTAATTATATTGTACTTCCAGTATGGTAACTCAAAAAACATGCTTTTCTTCTTCCAGTTATATGGCATGATATTTTTATTTGTGGCTATTGATCTTTTCTTCAATGGTTCCTTTCCAAATATATGTGTATTGTTCTTTAACTGATTCAACACATCCAACCCAGATAATGAAATTGGAGCTCGTCTAACCTCCGTGGTACCATCAGAGGGTAAGAAGAGAGATGACCCATGTAACAATGTTTCCTACTATACATTAGGTATCAATTACATGTTTCTTTGTGACATAAATGACATGCCAACTTCCCTTTCGTACTCCAACCCGATAACATAACATAGCCTGGGAAGTCACTAATGGTCCACAAAAATCCCGCATGCAATTGAAATATCTCATTCCGCGATGCATCATACGTCTCCACCCCAAATTCCCATAATTCTTTTAATTCTTCTATTAGACGCCTCAAGTAAACGTCAATGTCATTTTCGGGGCCTGTAGGACCTGGTATAAGCAATGACAGTATCATGTGTGGTTGTTTCATGCACAACCACGGTGGCAAGTTATATGGAATCAGAATTACAGGCTGTGTTGTTGTTAAGTAGTGAAAAATACCATTTTTCACCCCTAAACATGAGCTTTGAAAGACCCTTGAGAAGACTAAATAAGTGCTTTAGTGTGCATTTTACAGCTAACCAATTAGACAGGTCCAAGTCCGAAAAGCATCCTAAAATGATCAAAAAGCTGACAACTCATGTCAAGCTCAAAGAGGGAGTGAAGAAATAGCCTCAGCAATGGCTAAAAAGGTCCTAAAAGAGCAAGAAAAGACCTGAAGAAGAAGAAGGATCCATTCGCAAAGAAGAAATCAAGTTAAAAGTTCAAATCGCAAAGTAAAAAGTACTTTTCGAAAAGGTCAAAGTTCTGTTCGAATTGATTCGGAGTCAGTAATGAACTACTCGAAAAGAACCATGTTACTGTTGAATAGTTGAAATTTCCTTTTCGAATAGAAGATCCGGGAGAAGTCCTGCGAAAAGACTTTCAAGCCAAATTGCTGCGAAAAGAACTTCGAGCCAAAACACTTTGCGAAAAGGCACTTAAACTCTACGAAGGACATTACGGGGAATTACGACATTGTTTAAAGGGCATTTCAAGAATCTCTGCGCAATGCATTTAACACCCGAGGACATTTGAAGATTCCAATCAAGATCCAAAGCATATTCCAACCCATGTGAGCGCTCAAAGATGAAATCAATTGGCGTGAACTTCTAAACTCAAACAGATTTTTGAATTCCATAGCGAATTGATGCTTCTAGCGCTGATTAATTTGAACCGGTCGAGCATTTTCATTGGCGAAACGGTCTGGATCCCGTGCTCAAGCGCCATTGGGCAATCCAGATCTGAACACTTCGATTGGTCAATTCAAATTGCATGTGATCAAGGAAAGCTATAAATAGAAGACATTTGCCCAATTGTGGCATCCAGTTTTGAGTTCATTTCTATTTCCCGCTTTCCGGTCGGATAGCTTGTCCACTTCGTAATAGCTTCTTTTGTATTTGCTTTTGAGAGTTTCGAGAGCTATTTGTAACTCAAGGAGATTGGATTCAAGATGCAAGTCCGAGGGCTCGTCTAGCCGTGCTTTCTGTAATTGTAAGATTGAATTTAAAAGGTTGTCAGAACATGTTTTCTCCATTGGATTCATGTCAAGGGTTCTTATTGATCACCTTAGTGCATTAGACTCCTTTAGATTCACTACTTTGCATGCAATTTCCCTTGATTCATTACTCTGTCTGAATTAGCGTTGGTAACCTAGTTACGACACTTGCGATGATGTTCATGTTCGAATTGAGGATAGGTCAACAACTATTGGATGATCTGTGACCATTTAAGTGAATGAGATCATAACCATAAGTCTAAACCCTTCCTTAATTGATTTATTTCTCTTACATCTGTCTTGGTAGCCGAGATGAAGATTGAATCAACTTCGCTTAGTTGCGATTCTCCATTAAAATTCAAAGCGAAATCACGAAAGTTATTATTTCTCCATTTGATTTATTTTAATCACTTCCCCAACTTGGATCCGGATCAGTTAGTTAGTTCTTTTCTTTATTTGCTTTTAGTTAAGCGTGACAAAACCCAACACTCTCTTTTTATCTCGCTTTCTAGATAATTATAGAGCCGATCCGGTAGCAGATCTGAGGTCTATCTCATATTTCGGACAAATTCTCTCGTGGACGATCTTTAATATACTTACTTTTAAAACTTGCTACAATTGGCGATCTTGCAGGCTATTGTTAGCCCTCAATGTCTTGATATCTCTTTCATAATTTAAAATTATGTAACTTAATATTCATTAATTAGTCATTCAAAACACACATAAATCGTGCACATGTTAGGCAACAACAAGTTTTTGGCGGAATTTGTTCTAAAATAGATAGACCTATGTTTTATTCTCTTTATTTATTATTTATTAATTCATTTTTTCATGTTATCTCTGCAGTTACAAATACAATTGCGTAAAGGAAAGGAAAGCACCTAATTAACGGTGTTTGCGGTACCAAATTCTCTCTGCGTTGTATGTTTGGTAGGAGAACTCTCAACCCCGAGATTCTCCCTTTTAATTCAGTTGAAAGACTCCTAAGAAATGTATATACACCATGAGTTCTGCTACAATGGGTGAACCTAGATTGTTAAGAGACTACTTTGCTCTGGTGCCTATAATTCCCTTTTTCGCATTCAATTTCCCACGGAGGGAAATTATGAGATCAAATCATCAACCATCCAAATGCTGCCTTCATTTCATGGATTAAGTAAAGAAGATCCTTACAAGCACATTGATGAATTTACGGATTTGTGCACAACATTTAACATAGTGGACTTGGTCCAGAGGCAACCAAGTGAGGCTCTTCCTTTTTCATTAAAGGACAAAGCTAGAGAATGGTTATCTATGTTAGCACCAAACAAGATCACATCATGGAATGATTTGCAATGTCAATTTTGTCAAAATATTTCCCAATGACTAAAACCAGCCAACTAAGACAAAGCATCATCTCTTTCTCCCAAAACTCAATGAAACTTTCCATGAGGCATGGGAAAGATTCAAAAAGCTGATAAGACAATGCCCTCACCATCAAATTCCTAAATGGCGGCTTGTTCAAAGCTTCTATCAAGGAATTGATCGGAAGGGCAAGAACATGGTGGATGCCTCCTGTGGAGGTACCTACTTACAAAAAGGCGATTGAAGAGGTTTGGGACCTCTTTGAGGTGATTGGAGAAAATTCAACCCAAAGCAGAATCCTGCCAAGAGACACCGAGAATCCAAATAGGGTGAATAATCCCCAATTCACAAGAGGGAAAGTTTATGAAGTCAATGAATTTGGAAAGGAAAGTGGATAATTTGACCACAAAATTTGATAGGTGATGGACTCATTTAAAGCTCCAAATGGGTCAAGAGTAGAGGAGGCATGTCCGATATGCGGTCCCCTACTCATTCAATTGATCAATGTCCTTCGCATCACAATTTCCGAACTCATGATGGAACAAGCTCATGCTCGATCTTATGGATGATGCAATCCAATGACTACCCATGGAGATCTCATCCTAATCTCGAGGTGGAATCGAAATTACATTACAATGACCCAAAAATCAAATACCTTTCAAACCTTTCACCATATCGTGAAATTTTACAATAAACAAAATTTTGCAACCTAACCCACAACCCATGCGACATTCTACACCAGCCCTGCCTCCTAGGTCCTGTCATTTGAAGAGCGGGTCTTAAGTTCACTTGAATTTAGGAACTCTATCTCGGCTGAACCTTCACAGAGCATTAAAAAATTGAAGAAACTTTGGGCCAACTCTCGAATTCATTAGCTAAGAGAGGAGGCGGACTACCCGACCAACTTTGAACAATCCTAAGGGCCGGTTCATGGTTGGAGAATCCTCAAATGGCCATGAGGAGATTAAAGCATGACCACTTTGAGAAGTGGAAGAGTAATAAAAAACACGTGGGTAGTGAAGAGGAAAAGAAGAAGAACAAGATGTGCGGGAAGCACAAAGATGATGAAAACAATGAGGTTGTTGATTTACCTCGAAAACCCAAAAATGAAAAAACAGAAAATAAAAAATTGTTGAAAAGATGAGGAGGAGAGATTTGTTCCCACCTCCCATTCCCTCATGCAATGAAGTCGATTTCTCCTTTTGACAAAGGAAACACAAAATTGAGGAAATGATGGAGACATTCAAGCAAGTTAAAATTAATCTACCTACCTTGATGCAATCAAGCGAGGTCCTGCATATGCTAAATTTACGAAGGATGTGTGCACCCACAAAAGGCAATCTAGGATACATTTATCTAAGAAGGCCTTTCTTTGGAGAAAATCAACCAAGTACTATCCATTACAACACCCCTAAAATGCAAGATCACGGAATCCCACAATCCCCTGCATCATTGGGGAGCATACCATCGAAAGCTCTGCTAGATCGAGCTAGTGTCAACACCTTCCTTATTACGTATATGAGAAGCTAGGTTTGGGAGAATTAAAACCCACTCAAGTGGTGTTGCAACTAGTCGACAGATCCTGAGAGAAAACTGTGGGATTGATTGAAGATGTGCTAGTAGGAGTAGATAAATTCTTCTATCCTGCTGATTTTACGGTGTTGGACATGGAACCAACCAAAAGCGACACTTCCATCCCCTGTCATTTTAGGGAGACCATTCACAGCTCTGAAAATGCTTGTATTCAATGTTCGGTCTGGTATCATGGAAGTTTCTTTTGGTAATATGAAAGTCAAATTGAATGTTTATAATCGTTAACCAACCTCAATTTTTGAAGAGTGCTTTCATGTTGACATCATGGATGAACTTGTGGAGGAGTCTTTGCAAAAATTTCTGCAGGTGAAGACTCCACCACAGAACTAAAAATGATTGGGAATCCTTTGAGAAAGAAGGAAAAGGAGATCAAATTCAAAGGAGTGCTTTGTGCAAGGCACTCACAAACAATCCTCAAGTTCTCCCTCTTGGAGACTGCTCCTCTCCCTCTTCCACAAATTACCAAGGTACCTTTCTGCCCTCTTTCTCGGCCCACAATTGGAACTCAAAGCGGCTCCCCAAAAATCTGAAATATGTGTTTTGGGAGATCATCAACACTACTGATTATTTCTTCCTCCCTTACAAAGGAGCAAGAAGAGGAGTCTGTTGGTAGTTCTAAAAGCACACAAGAAAGCAATTGGGACCATTCTTGATTTAGGAGGAATAAACCCAGTGTATGCATGCATAAGATCCACACAGAGGATGCCAAGCCTTCTAGAGAAATGCAAAGAAGGTTGAATCCTCACATGCAAGAAGTGGTAATGAAGGAAGTTGTCAAGCTGCTGAATCTTTGGGGTCATTTACCCCATTTCGATTCTGCTTGGGTAGCACCCACAGTGGTGCCTAAGAAATCAGCATCAACGTGTAGCGGTGAATCTCAGGTGAACTTATGTCCACCGGACAAACAAGCTGGATGGAGGGTCCATAGACTACGAAAATTAAATACCATGACAAGGAAAGACCATTTCCCCTCCCTTCATTGACCAAATCCTTGATAAGCTTGCGGGTAAAGCTTACTACGCTTCCTTGATGGGTACTGGTTACCAGATCCCTGTGTACACAGGACCAAGAAAAGACCACCTTCACCGCCCTTTGGCACTTTTGCCTATAGGAGGATGCCCTTTGGTCTTTGCAATGCCCTCACTTTTCAAAGATGCATGTATGCCATCTTTTCTGCCATGATTGATCAATTCATGGAGATCTTCATGGATGACTTTTCAATTTATGGAGACAGCTTTTCCCAATGCTTACACCACCTCAAGATGGTGTTGCAAAGATGGGAAGAAACCAATTTGGTTCTAAGTCGAAAAGAGTCATTTTATGGTCACCCAAGGCATTGTCCTAGGACATGTGGTCTCCCATAAAGGCATAGAGGTGGACCAAGCAAAATTGATCTAATTGCACATTTGCCTCCTCCCAGGCTATTAAGCAAATCGAAGTTTCTTAGGGCATGCAGATTTTATAGGAGGTTCATCAAAGATTTCATAAAATTTCCAAGCCACTCTGTCATTTCGTGTCAAGATGTTCCTTTGTGTTTACTAATGAATGCATGACCTTTGAGGTCCTTAAGAAATGTCTGATTTCAGCTCCCATCTTGCAGTCCCCTGACTATTCGCCCTTTGAGCTGATGTGTGATGCATCGAGACTATGCCCTAGGAGCTGTCCTAGGCGGAGAAAGGATAAGCTTCCCCATGTCATAGCTTATGCCGAGATCCATGATAGATGCCCCTCAACTACACAACAAGCGAGAAAGAGCTGCCATTGTGTTTGCATTGGAAAAATTGTCTTATGTTTTAGGTTCACAAATTGTGGTGTTTATGACCACTCGCCTAAAATACCTTCGCTCTAAGAAGGATACCAAGCCCAGATTAATCGGTGGATCCTCCTATTACGGGGAGTTTGATCTCTGATTAAGGATAAGAAAGGAGTGGAAAATGGTGGTGATCACCTATCCAGAATTCTCAATCGAGGATGATAGCTTACCCATTAATGAATCATTTCGATGAGCAACTTTTGCCATCAATACCCACGATCCTTGGTTTGCAAACATAGTCAACTTCTTGGCTCTTTGGGATGATTCCTCAACATTGGAATCGAATGGATAAAGATCTTTTCTTCTCACGAGTTAAACATTTCATTTGGGAAGATCCTTATCTATTCAAGAATTGTGCGAACCAAGTGATCGGAAGATGTGTCCTGACCATGAATTCTCGGCATATTGTCAATGTGTCATGAAACAGCTGTGGAGGTCATTTCGTGGTAACAAAACAGTGCAAAAAATTGCGATGTGGTTTTTATTGGCCCATAATCTTTAAAGATGCCTTACTGACCTTTGTAAATCTGCGAAGCGCAAAAATTGGGCGATTTCCAAAAGAAACTCAATGCCTCTCTGACCTATTACGGTGGTTGAGGTTTGTTTGATGTATGGGGAATAGATTTTATGGGCCCTTTCCTTCTAATGGAAATAACTTCATTTTAGTAGCGATGGACTATGTCTCCAAGTGGATTGAAGCCATAGCTACTAAATCAAATGATCACAAAGTGGTTTTGAAATTTCTCAAGGACCACATTTTTTCCAGTTTGGTTTTCCCAGAGCCATCATCGGTGATGGGGAAGCCATTTTTGTAACAAGCAGTTTGAAGCTCTATTGAAAAAGTACTCACACTCATAGAATAACCACTCCCTATCTTCCACAAACTAGTGGACAAGTGGAGATTTCAATAGAAATCAAACACATTTTGGAAAAACAAGAAGAAGGACTGAAGGAATGGTCCTTTAAGCTTAATGATGCTTTGTGGGCATACAGGCGCCTACAAAACTCCAATTGGAATGTCCCTTTAGGCGGTCTATGGCAAAGCATGTCATTTGCCAAGAGAGTTAGAATACAAAGCTTTACGGGCTATTAAAACATTTAATATGGATCTAACCTGCTTTGGTAATCACGAAACTTCAACTCCTTTGAATTGGAAGAGGCTGCGGATGGATGCTTATACAAGCTCCAGTTGTATAAGGAGAAAGTCAAATCATTTCATGATAGGAGTTTAATGAGAAAAGAGTTCATACCGGGTCCAAGGTATGGTTATTCAACTCTAAACTTAAATTCTTTCCTGGGCAAATTGAGATCCCGGATGGGAAGGGCCATACACATCATCAAGGCCTCCCCTCAGAGTCAGGATATTTCAGATCCCAAGGATGGAAGAATCCTTAAGGTAAATGGTCGAGGCTCAAGCCATGCATTGACAACACTCGTGAGCCCGTTGCCCATCTGTCATCACGAATCTCCAACAATCGATGGTAGAAAATTGTATATTATGTTTGTACAACATAGTTTTCTGAATTTCTCTGTTTCTATTTCTTTTCTTGTTATAGTTTAAATACACTTAAAAGTTCAAATCATAAAGCAAAACTACTTTTGAAAAGCCCAAAGTTCTATTCGAATAGATTCTAGAGCTCGATGAACGCTCGAAAAGAAAGATGTTCTTTTGAATAGTTAATTATGTTATGATTCCTTTTCGAATAGAAGGTCGATGCTAAGTCCCTTGCGAAATAAACTTTACGAAGCTATCTACTTGTCGAAAGGCACTTTTGCCATTCAAATAGAAAAAAAAAGGGCTCTTTTGGAATATTTGAAAACTTAAAGGTGCTTTGCGATTTTAGCTTCAATATATTTAGTCGTTTGAAGTTAGCTTTGTATTTGCAACACTCTCTGGAAGCGGCAGCTCCACTAAAACCATAGCTCACTCTCTTCTCACACGAGCTCCACAAAGATATCAGCCGTTTGTTCCTAATTGTTTGGCGTTTCCATTTTCGAGATCACAATGATCGGTCGGTTGGCGATCTTTACAAACAAAGCGACTTCAGTTCAAGCACAAACCTTAGATCGTGGTATTTTTCTATCCATTCTCGCTCAATCTTTTAGAAAAATCTAAATCTGTGTTAGCTATGTGTGGGCTTTTGTTTTCCTCCATTTTAAATATGGGAAAGAGGAGAAATCCTTAGCCACTTTTCTAAAGGGCAATTTTTCAATGCCCCATGCTCATCCCTGGAAGCAATGGCTGATGTGAGTGCCAAGATAAAGAAGAAAGCAGAAAATTCGGCCTCCCTTT
Source organism: Chloranthus sessilifolius (assembly GCA_021018995.1). Taxonomy (NCBI): domain Eukaryota; kingdom Viridiplantae; phylum Streptophyta; class Magnoliopsida; order Chloranthales; family Chloranthaceae; genus Chloranthus; species Chloranthus sessilifolius. The sequence goes on from CM037591.1 coordinate 81,344,082, forward strand.
GGAAGACTAATTACTGACCCTCCTAAGAGCCAAGTTTGACATAGATAGGGAAGAGCCCTTTGAAGTCCTCACCCCCATAACTTTGGCAAGAAAGCGGACCACAAGTCGGGGCTATGTTGAGGAGAATGAGAGCGGCAGAGATCCAAGACATGCCCTGCTCCCCTGCCTCTGTTCGAACCCATTCTGCCAGAGCACTGAGCGAGCAGCCTCTGCTAAGCCCGACAGGAACCTAGCCACAAGTGTGGGTGGGCTGAACAACCACCTATGGACCCCCTCAGTACATGAACACTGTGAGTGAACTAGCACAGTCCAAGAGATACCCCTGCTGCAGGCGCTATGGAGCCTCCACCAGCCACCTCGGCCCAGCCATTTTACAAGAACCATTTCAGACTCTCTAGCCGCACCATTGCACCACTGCACCCATTCTACCCCACTACACAGTATTACCCCACACCCCTTCCACATTGGAGCTCATCCAAGCCCTAAGCACCCTTACCACCCACCCCAGCCCCTGCCTCCATGTTGCCTCACAAGCAACCCAAGCAGACCAGAGTCCTAGTGCTTCCTCCACTACCACCAGGCTACCCAAACCACACACAGACACAGTGCCTTACCTCCCTTCTGGTGAGATAGCTACCCAATGACCCTCTCTTACCCTCCCTCCCAGTGCACCCACTTTAGTCCCCTACTTAAAAAGACAAAAATAAACCCTCACCCTTACTCCCTTTCCTCCCTCTTTTCCTTTTATTTTCATCAAATTTCTGGTTCATGCAATTTGCTACGCAATTCCTTGCTATTATTTTTCTGTTTGTTTTCCCTAATAAGCGTGACTATGCCACCACCTTTGAACCATTGAGGACACTGCTCCTCATAGGTTTGGGGGTGTGAGCAGCATGAATAGTTAACCTAAGGACAAGCAGAATCACCTAAGTAATCGAAATGAATTATTTTACTTAAGAATCATGACAATTAGGAAGTTTAAAATTTCTTTGCAAAATTTAGACATCATAAACCTTTCAATATTCTACATTTCCATGATGTTAGCACCATGAAAACCCTCTGGTATCATTTAGCAAGTCATGGGAAAGAGAAAAGGTAAAGACATACTTAAAAGCTCAAGGAAAAACCATAACCCGGTGAGAATTGAGCCCATATATTTTCCATCTCATTGAAGAGTGACTGAGGCAATTTTTACGATTCAAAGGATTAGAGGCATTAGATCCACTAGAAGTTAGGAAACTCCAAATTAAAACAAATAACAAGACACTCATGCGAGGAAAGATCAAGGCCTTCTTGGACGACTTGAACCTAATGAGAACCAACCAAGAAAATTCTGCCTGTTTGTACCCCATTTGTAAATCCTACAATTCTTCATCAAAAAATACCCAAAGTACTTGCACGAACCTATGGAACCAATTCAGCCTTCCCTCACTCGAGAATTAGGAGGTAAAGGAGAAAGAATGAAGATGGACCATTTCAGGCAACATCAAGAAAATGAAGAAAATACCTCAAAAGCAGGCAATATGGTGAGAGAAAGGAAGAGACAAACAATGTGAAAAAGTTGCAAGCAAAAAGGCAAAAAAGGACCTTATGATGAAAAAATGCAAGATCAAAGAAAGAACTGATCACTTTGTGAATGTGAGAATCTCAAAAGAAAGAAGCTAAACTCAAAAGGTGGAGTCATGAACCATCTCACGCACTTCCTGAGTTCTCAAATTCAAACCCCTGTTCAAAGCGCCTTTCCTTGAAACTTCACTCCATAAGCCATACAAACAAACCTAGATTAAAAGCCCTTGTGATCCAAAGTTGAGTGATGTCATGTGGAGATAAGAAGTGACCCAATCTATGGTGAGGAGATGTCAATGATGCCATTGCCTAAGAATCATGCCTATGCTCATGCTTACAGATCCATTTGGGAGATGTAAGCGCTCTTGAGCTTGAGTGAAAATGAACCCCTCAACAAAACAACGATGAGAGTATACGTGAGTGTTTGGGTTGGAACTTGAGCATAATAAGTATGACTTACAACCTAATTTTATTAGGATGATGAGCTCACTTCTTTGGCACATTTGTACAATTTTCTATGGCTGCTCACGGATTGGAAATATTGAAACATTCATGAGGTTCTTAAAATGTTTAAATTCACAAACAATAATCAAATTTTCTTTCATCATTGATTCAAGAGTAACTAATCCTGCTCCTTGATTGCTCATTTGATAATTTTGCAATGATGTTAACTTTCATGGAGAAGTTTGTAGGTACCTTCATCGAAAACCCTCAGAGACTTCACTCCTCCTCTAGGGACCACCTAGGGGTTGAAAAGGCTTTGTTGCATATGCTAAATGCACTGTGCTTCCTAAAAAGTGGCTCTTTACTTTGTTTTTATGTTTCTTTGCTCGGGGACTAGCAAAGCTTAGGTTTGGGGTGTGTTAAGTAGTGAAAATACCATTTTTCACCCCTAAACATGAGCTTTGAAAGACCCTTGAGAAGACTAAATAAGTGCTTTAGTGTGCATTTTACAGCCTAACCAATTAGCAGTCCAAGTCCGAAAAGCATCCTAAAATGATCAAAAGTGACAACTCATGTCAAGCTCAAAGAGGAGTGAAGAAATAGCCTCAAAGAATGGCTAAAAAGGTCCTAAAAGAGCAAGAAAAGACCAAGAAGAAGAAGGATCCATTCGCAAAGAAGAAATCAAGTTAAAAGTTCAAATCGCAAAGTAAAAGTACTTTTCGAAAGGTCAAAGTTCTGTCGAATTGATTACGGAGTCAGTAATGAACTACTCGAAAAGAACCATGTTACTGTTGAATAGTTGAAATTTCCTTTTCGAATAGAAGATCCGGAGAAGTCCTGCGAAAAGACTTTACGAAGCCAAATTGCTTTGCGAAAAGAACTTCCGAGCCAAAACACTTTGCGAAAAGGCACTTAAACTCTGAAAGGACATTACGGAATTCTGACTTGTTTAAAGGGCATTTCAAATCTAGCAGCGCCCCAATGCATTTAATGACCGAGGACATTTCGGAAGATTCCAATCAAGATCCAAAAGCATATTCCAACCCATGTGAGCGCTCAAAGATGAAATCAATTGGCGTGAACTTCTAGAACTCAAACAGATTTTTGAATTCCATAACGAATTGATGCTTCTAGCGCTGATTGATTTGAACCGGATCGAGCATTTTCATTGGCGAGCAGATCTGGATCCCGTGCTCAAGCGCCATTGGGCAATCCAGATCGAACACTTCGATTGGTCAATTCACATGCAGGATCAAGGGAAAGCTATAAATAGAAGACATTTGCCCAATTGTGGCATCCAGATTTTGAGTTCATTTCTATTTCCCGCTTTCCTACGGATAGCTTGTCTGCACTTCGTAATAGCTTCTTTTGTATTTGCTTTTGAGAGTTTCGAGCTATTTGTAACTCCAAGGAGATTGGATTCAAGGCGCAAGTCCGAGGGCTCTAGCCGTGCTCAGTAATTGTAAGATTGAATTTAAAAGGTTGTCAGAATGTTTTCTCCATTGGATTCATGTCAAGGGTTCTTATTGATCACCTTAGTGCATTAGACTCCTTTAGATTCACTACTTTGCATGCAATTTCCGATTCATTACTCTGTCTAATTAGCGTTGGTAACCTAGTTACGGCGGCACTTGCGATGATGTTCATGTTACGAATTGAGGATAGGTCAACAACTATTGGATGATCATGACCATTTAAGTGATGAGATCATAACCATAAGTCTAAACCCTTCCTTAATTCAGATTTATTTCTCTTACATCTGTCTTTGGTAGCAGATGAAGATTGAATCAACTACATTTAGTTCTTGATTCTCCATTAAAATTCAAAGGCGAAATCACAGAAAGTTATTATTTCTCCATTTGATTTATTTTAATCACTTCCCCAACTTGGATCTGGATCAGTTAGTTAGTTCTTTTCTTTATTTGCTTTTAGTTAAACGTGACAAAACCCAACACTCTCTTTTTATCTGCTTTCTAGATAATTATAGAGCCAGATCTGGTAGCACAGATCTGGAGGTCTATCTCATATTTCAGACAAATTCTCTGTGGACGATCTTTAATATACTTACTTTTAAAACTTGCTACAATTGGCCCTGATCTTGCAGGCTATTGTTAGCCCTCAATGTGCTGATATCTCTTTCATAATTTAAAATTATGTAACTTAATATTCATTAATTCGTCATTCAAAACACACATAAATCAGGCACATGTTAGGCAACAACAGTTGTGCAAAATACTCATCATCCTAAATGGGTTAAAGCCATCGCTCGTCAGACCAAGTCTAACACTGCGAGGGTCAGATGCAAAGGCTTGATTAAGAGTATCAAAATGTTTCCATGCCGGAGAATCTGTTGGATGCCTTAGAATTTCATCTCTAGTGCGACCCTCATCATGCCATCTCATGTTTGATGTAATTTTTGATAACATGTATAATCGTTGTAGTCGCGGTTTCAGAGGAAAATGACACAAAATCTTTGTAGGACTCTTCTTTTTATCGCATTCTGGATGACGCTCTGGAGATTTCCATCGTGATGTGCCACACACATCACAAGATTGTTTATCAATAGACTCTTTCCAATATAACATACAATCATTTGGGTATGCATCAATTTTATTATAGTTTAAACCCAAGTCTGAAATTATCTTCTTGGTAAGCACGAAACTACTTGGCAATGTCTAACCTTCAGGAAGCACCTCTCTTAGCAAGTCAAGTAACATAGTAAATGACTTGTTGCTCCATCCACCAAGACATTTAATATGTCATAACCTAACAATAAATGATAATTTCGTGTGTGATTTACACCCTGGGTACAAATCTTGTTCGGAATCTTGTGCTAGTTTGTAGAATTTAGCGGCACTGGAGTTGGGTAGTTCATTTGCTCCCTTCGCAAAATCCTCTAAAGGTACTTCTAGATTTCTAACTCCAAATGCATCATGCAACGTACCCATCATATCATCAACCATATCATCATCAGTCGCGGTGTTGTCTACCGCATTATGCATTATCGAACTTGCATTAGGTACTTCCTCCCCATGAAAATACCACGTGGTATAGTTTTGATCAATTCCATTGCACACCAAATGATCAAAATTTGTTTTTATATTTTGACGCAGAACATTATAGCAGTTAACACATGGACATTTCATCATCCCATTAGAACCTACTCCACGAGCTATGGCTAGATCGATGAATTCTTGAACACCTTTAATGTACTCTGGAGAAACCCTATTTCATAAATATAAAATATCATGTTTGCATGTAATCAAAGCTCTTCCTCAATAATAACAACTCTAGTTAAAATCATTACAATAAAATGATACCTATCTTTCCAGATCCAACTCCTATCCATCATTTGAATGGTTAGATTTAGTTTCCCCAACGTTTTCGTCAAATATTCTGAAAAATAAGGGACATAAATTAGTAATAGGGAGACTAAAGTAATAACATTTTCGTCAAAATCCGATTCAACCTGGTTGGACCTTACTATCGCCCTTAGAATAAATTACTAGTGATATCCTTTATAAGTAAAAAATATCAAAAGTAGGATAACTTATACTATATATGATTAACAATTTACCCCAAATCATGATCAAAGTTTTACCATTCTGATCATCATGTAGGGTAACTTGTTTAACTCATGAAAGGAGTTGCCCTACATGATGAGGCGGATATTTTTAAAAAAAATTTGCCAACAGCTCAGGTCCACCGGCAATGTTAGCTAATAATTTGGTAGGAGTTTGTATAAGGTAGATGGACTGTGTGCTACTATTGGTTCACAGCCTAATCTTAGACTCTGTGCACTAAATAACCCCATAAACCTTGGGATCTCTGTCGATTTCTAATATGTGACCCTGTAGATGGACTGAGATTGGTCTATATCTGGTAATGATCTTTCAGCAATTGGTTATGCACTAATCTTAGGAACCCATAAACCTTGGGATCTCTGCCAATTTCTAATATGTGACCCTGTAGATGGACTGAGATTGGTCTAAATACTGTGTGCTACTATTGGTTCGCAGTCTAATCTCAGACTCTGTGCACTAAATAACCCATAAATCTTGGGATCTCTGCCAATTTCTAATATGTGACCCTGTAGATGGACTGAGATTGGTCTATATACCGTGTGGACTATACCACTGGGCTTTATTGACTTTTAGCCAAAACAAGGTCCAAGTCGAACCCGGTTGGACTTCAAGCCTCAATTCTACTTATGTAATCTTTATCTAATTACTATTATATTCTTATTTTATTCATTATTTTCCAAACAAGCCTTGTGACGGTATCATGGGTTGGAATCTAACATAAACCTTGTCAAATATGGCTATAGGTCAACAACGGTAGAGAGACGTCTAAAAGTCATTGCTAGAAGTGCCTTAATCATATCAATGTGATGTGAGGGTTGAGGACTATAATTCCTATTCACTAGAAGATCTACTACGTCGATGGCTTGGCTTTGTCTATATCTACAGTGCATAATGCCTAAACACCATCATTGAAGTTGGAAAAAGTGTGTTTCAAGTCTGAAAATGAATCATCAAATACAGCATGCTGAACACAAACAAATGCAGTGATCAGATTTAGAAGAACAAAAGCCTGCTATAAATTTAAAAAAATGAGCTTTACCAAGTACCAACCAGCAATTTATAAATCAAGAAAAAAATCATTCATACTAGATCAAATCTACTCAAATAATCCGACAAAAATGTCATGAAATTAACCATCACTAGAAGAAAACATTAAACAGCGTAGCATAAACCAAGTCCCTCCGTTGGTTAGTAATAACATAAGTTAATATCACAAAGACATGAATCAATTTAGAGAAAAAGGAGTGAGACATAAAATCTAGAGTCAATTTCTGGCAAACCACTAGCAATAAAGTGAGACAGCAAAAGCAATGATAGTGTGTCACAAAAGCAATTACTTCAAAATCCGTGTAACACGAAAGTTCCAAAAAAAAAAACTCGTAGATCTAAAAAAGGAAAGAAAAATTACACCTGATTACAAAAAACTTGATTTCCCAGCAAAAAATTTTTAAAAAAATATCAAATTTAAACCTTTCTGATTCAAAACGAATAAAACCAGAGTCCTCTCCAGTATTTCCACTAAAACGTACTCACAAATCCATTAAAAACACCCAAAATCCTAAATTCCAAGCGAAAATCGCTCAAAAAACACAGAATTTACCGCATTCACAATAGCAATTCACAGAAACACTAGATCTAAAAAATAAATACCGGTTCCATTAATTTTTCCACCAATTTCAAATCAAATCTGAAACTATACCAAAAATGTCGATCTAAAACCGTAAATTCGATGTGAAATACTATTAAAGTATTAAGCAAGCATTGAAACTAGTTACTGGTAGAACAAATAAAATAAATAAATAAACAAACTACCAAGAAATATTCAATACCCAAATCCATAAATTTTTTTTTTTTTTTTTTTGCTCGGTGAAAATAAAAAAATGGTGTTATAAAATTAAAAGTTTGGAATGACGAAGACAACTTACAGATCAGTTTAAAGGTTGATATTTAATTTTTGTTTCCATCTTCTATTATAGTTAAGTTATATTAGACAAATTTGTCTTCAATTTTCACCACAATAAACAACTAAACCGAACCAGAATTGATTTAGTTAGGATCAGCCCAAATTGTGTCTCAAGCCGGTTCGGATCAGTTCGGTTCTTGAGGTTTTTGAATCAGGTTTTCTGTCTAAACCTGCATCCTCATTGTACCATGATAGGGATGCATTAAACCTTAAATCAACATTTGAACATTTGATGGTAGGGCTATCAATTGGCCAGGCTGGGCTTTTGCATTGCCCCCTTCTAGCTCTAGGTAGGGCCTTAATATGGTCAGCTCTAACCCTAGCCCTATCAGGATTTAACATGGTTGGCCCTAGCCCTAGCCCTTGTGGGCTCAAGCAGGGGTAGGTGTCACAACCTCAGATTTTTAAGATGAGTGCACGTCATGCATTACACATAGGTATATGTGTTTCACAAGGAGACCAAAACGAACCAAAGACACTAAGTGTGTACGTGGGAAACACACTAGTATATCCCTAACTTATAGATATAAAAGTGAAAGAGAGAGAGAGAGAGGAACCCTTACGTAACTCTATTCTAACCTAAATAGAGAGAAGGAGAATATAGAGAGAAAGAAGAGAAGAGCCTAGTAGAGAACTAGGGTTTCGTTGGGATTTAAGTCGGCAAAGGAGATTAGAGGAAAAGATTGGAGGAAGAACCTTGGAGGCCTGTTAGCCTAGTAGAATTTCGAATCGTAAATCGAAACTTGTGCGTGACTCATCTTCAGAGGTATGTTAAAGACATGATAGATGCCTAGGAATGTTTTAAATAGTAGGAAGAATGTTGGCTGAATGTTTCTTTTTATGAGATTAAGGTTAAATGAAGGGAGGAAGCATGTTCTCGATCTGATTGAGGAGCAAAATCATCGTTCCTCGCTCGAGCGGTCTAAAGGGCTCGCTCGAGCGAGGATGAATAGAAAAAAATATAACTCTGGGCTCGCTCGAGCGGTCCCCAAAACTAAAGGGAAGCTCGCTCGAGCGAGGGTCCCCAGTAATACTCCGATGGCTCGATTTAACCGCTCGAGCGACCTCAATTTAACCGCCGAGGTGGTGACCGCTCGGCGAGTCAAGTGACCTCGGCGAGGTCAAGTGATGGCTTCAGCGAGTCAAGTGACTTAGATCTTGGTTTTTCGAATACAAGAAACTTGGGGGTTATACACCCCAATGGTTCTAGTGATCTTTCTAAACCTATTTTTGAAATGTAGGTTTGATGCATTATAACCCTCTACGAGCAGACGTGCCTTGAGATTCGTCGAGGTAGGGAATATTCTTGAAACATGTGCATTATCCCGTGAAATTCATATGCGTAGTGTAATCTGTTTAAATAGTCACATATTGCATGATCCTCATGATAAGGGTGTGTGAGTGAGTTACAACGTGAAAGTCTTGAGGTCCCCAGGGGGACGAAAAATCATATAGTTCAAACAAAGAAGGGTGCGACGGAAATATGGGGCATCCCAGGGATGCAAATGGAAACTAACAGAGAAACGTAAGTAATGTGATAAGGCCTGATGTAATATAATTAGCACAATCACGGTGAATAACTATATGTAAAGCACATTGATATTTTTATTATTTAAGGTTGATTAGAATACCCCACCGACGTGGCGGGATACCCACGACTGACTCGGCAGGATATCCGTGACCAGTACGACAGCCAATCCATACATTCATAGCACATCCCAGGGATGTAGATTGAGAATAAACCCCGCCACCTATGGGAAAGGGGCTCGGGCAGTATTCCCAGGGAATACATGTAACAACTGTCTAGTTAGACGACGATGGCGGGTATTCCATCGGGGCTCGATGCTATATTGCTCGAGGACTACTTAAGTTAAGATTTAAGTGATTAGGCCAAATTCACAACTAAACAAATAAGGAGATTAAACGAAAACCGTGCTAAGTAACGGTCAAAATTATTGGTTTAATTCCAGTTACTCAAATTGTTGTCCATAAGTGATTACTCAATAATTCTATGCTTGTTAAACTGCTGACATATGTGTGAAGGTCAATCTATATGTTCTTTTTGTTTCCCTACGGAGCTAGGATGTAGCTCACCCCCTTAGACTATACGTCGCAGGTCCAGGACTAGCGGCAGCAAAGACTTCTGGAGAAGCTGATCCAAGGGTTTCGGTTTTCGTGCCCACGGAAGAGTCAGAACCTCCTCCTGAGGAATTCTTCTAGGAAACCCGCTGCATACTTTGAGAGTGAGTTGAGAGTATTATGTATGGCTTGGTATATCAAGCCTCTTTATTTCGAATGTTTTAAATACCGTTTCTTGATAAAACGTGAAGGATGAGCTGTTATCACTAAACATTTGGGTAAGTTCTTATGCCCATGAATTGGCATGGGACAAGGACTGCCTTGTGATACCTTGATGGTTTTGAGATTTTATTTAGAGTAGCTACGTATGCCTCAATTAAAGTTTTGGATTGTATATATATATCAATGTTTTGTAGGGAACTCGGGGCACGGCCTCGAAGGTCGTGCTGATGGCACGGATTTCTGAGTTTTGAAATTCGGGCTGTCACAGTTGGTATCAAAGCGTTTTCTTTCTAAGTTCTGACTATCATATCGTCAGAATATAGGGACTTCTGCTAACGAGACTATGGATTCTCATGCAGACCGTTATGTTTCCTAGAGGAAGAGGCCGACCCAGGGGTGGTCATGATAGGAATTTACGCAGTAGAGATGGGTTCGTCTCACCTACAAACAGAGTGCCATTGGGAAACAGGGAGATTCCCGAGGCGTGGCTGTGAGGAAACCAAAATCAAGCAGAGGAGCAAGATCTAGATCGACAGGATCGAAATCAGAGGGAACAAGATAGGGTGAGAGAGAGAAATGAAGAAAGAGAAGAGCGTCAGAGGATGATGCACACAATGGAGACCATGGCAACTGCCATGGCACAGCAAGCAGCGTCCTTGGCAGCGCATACAGTACCAGAACCACAACGAACACCTACCCCTCCAGTGGGACTTACACCCCCAGTGGCTTCAGCATTCACCGAGTTCAGAAGGATGAGACCTCCAAATTTTTTAGGACAGGCAGACACAATGGCAGCCGAAAACTGGCTGGGGGAAATGGAGAAGGTGTTTAGCGTACTGACATGCACGGAGGATGAGAGCGTCCGTTGGGCGGCATATATGTTAGATGGAGAAGCTGGACCTTGGTGGAAATCCGTTTCGCGAACAAGAGCACAAGAAACTCATGTTCAGCGATGGACATGGGACGAATTCGTAGAAGAATTCAATAAACAATATTTTCCTGAAGTTGTGAGGAATCAGATGGAGACCCAATTTTTACAACTAGCGCAAGGAAGGATGACCATGAGAGAGTATGGAGTGGAATTCATGAGACTGGCTCGCTTCGCCCCAGACTACGTAGTTTCAGATGTGATGAAAGCGAAGAGGTTCCAACAGGGCTTAAGGTCGGACATCCGAGGAGGGGTTGCGCCCTTCCAGCTGAAAACCTATGGAGAAGTAATGAGTAAGGCATTGGTAGTCGAAGAAAACAATAGCCGATCCGTCGGAGGAACAACAAGGTAGAGAAAGCATTGATCCAAGCAGGACGGGGAGTTATGGATCGGTACATAAGAAACCGAGGTTTGTAGCACCGAATCAGAGACAATCATTCCAGACAGGGTATGGGAGAGCTGCACAACAAGCTACTCATCAAAGTTTTCCGTTGCTAGCATCAGGGAGACCGATGAGGTATCAAGGTCCTGCTATTTCCAGCAGGGCTCCAGCTACACAAGGTTTTTAGAGCTGCTACTTCAACACCAAGGAAACTTGTGCTAAGTGTGGAAGTCCCACAAAGCAACGGATTGTAAGGCGAATGCGAGGTTGTTTCAAGTCTTGACGGCAAGATAGGCCACATGATTAGAGATTGTACAGACAGTTAAACAAAAAGGCGGCCCCAACTTCCATGCCACAACCTATTCAATCTCGAAAGCACATTGTTATTAGAGGAGAGCCTACGATTTTACCACCCGAGCGAGAGTGTACCGACATATCAAGGTGAGATTTCTTTTACATAGAGAATTTCGATTGCAATACAACTCTAGATAGAGAATGGGCTTTCATTAGGATAAACATATATATACCCGTTATTAAGCTTTAAAAAAAATAAAAACTAAATAAATAAATAAAATAAATATATATATATATTTTTCCAGTATATGTTATGTACGTATATATATGCATTATAGGTACGTTGCAGATCTATGAGAAAGGGTGCTACGTAGCACATGGCGACAATCTTGATAGACCGAGGTCTACCATCACCCCTAGATTTGCAAAGAAGATGAAGATTATTTCGGAGACACTAGACTTTGTGTTATCAGTGTCCATCCCAACAGGAGAATTAGTGGACACAGAGTTAGTCTGCAAATCGGTAGTGGTAAGCATTCGGGATCACGTTGTCCACGAACTAGACGCAAATTTAATATGGTTGGACATGCAAGGATTCGATGTAATCCTTGGCATGGATTGGTTGTCCCATCACTGCGCAACAGTGGATTGCAAGGATAAAGTTGTTGTTTTCCGTCCTAACACGAGGAGATCGTTTCGATTTCAAGGGGAGAGATCGACTCAGGTACCACTCATATCTGCTGTCAGAGCAGAACGTTTAATTAGAAAGGGGTGCAGCGGTTATTTGGCATTCTTGAAAGAAGATAAAGAAGAAAAGAATATTATCTCCAAGATAGCAGTGGTGCGAGAATTCTCGGATGTATTTCCAGAAGAATTGCCAGGGTTACCTCCAGAAAGAGAAGTAGAATTTGCGATTGATTTGGTACCAGGAACGGAACCTGTTTCAAAGGCACCTTATAGGATGGCCCCTGCAGAGTTGAAAGAACAATTGCAAGAGCTCATGGACAAAGGATTCATAAGACCAAGCGTGTCTCCATGGGGAGCACCAGTGTTATTCGTGAAAAAGAAAGATGGGTCGATGCGGTTGTGCATTGACTACCGCCAATTGAACAAAGTCACGGTGAAGAATCGATATCCGTTGCCAAGAATAGATGACTTGTTCGACCAGTTGCAAGGAGCAAAACATTTTTCCAAGATCGACCTAAGATCTGGTTACCATCAGTTAAGAGTCAGGGCCGAGGACATTCAGAAAACGGCTTTTAGAACACGGTATGGACACTATGAATTTTTAGTGATGCCATTCGGACTGACAAATGCACCGGCCTCGTTTATGGACTTGATGAATAGAGTGTTTAAACCACACCTAGACTCCTGCATTGTAGTGTTTGTTGATGACATCCTAATCTACTCAAAATCGAAAACGGAGCATGAAGAACACTTACGAGTCGCTCTACGAACCTTGCGTGAACACCAACTGTACGCCAAACTCAGCAAATGTGAGTTTTGGCTAGAAGAAGTTAGCTTTTTGGGACATGTCGTCTCAAAGCATGGTGTCACCGTAGATCCCGCTAAGATCGAGGCAGTAGTGAACTGGGAGCAACCAAAAACCGTGACAGACATCCGAAGTTTCCTCGGATTGGCAGGTTATTATCGACGTTTCGTAGAGGGGTTTTCAAAAATATCGGGACCTCTTACGAGGCTTACAAGGAAGGACTCAAGATTTGAGTGGAGTGAGGCGTGTGAGAAGAGTTTTCAAGAACTCAAGAAGAGGCTCACCTCAGCTCCAGTGTTAGCCATTCCATCAGGCAGTGGAGGATTCGCAGTTTATAGTGATGCTTCGTATAACGGGTTGGGTTGTGTACTAAATCAATATAAAAAGGTAATAGCTTACGGCTCCAGACAGTTGAAAGAGCACGAAAAGAACTACCCAACACACGATCTGGAACTAGCAGCAGTCATATTCGCATTAAAGATATGGCGACATTATTTATACGGAGAAACATTTGAAATTTTCACTGACCATAAGAGCCTCAGATACCTGTTTACACAGAAGGAACTGAATATGAGGCAGCGTAGGTGGATGGAATTCCTCAAAGATTACGACTGTTCCATACAGTACCATCCAGGCAAAGCTAACGTAGTGGTAAGCGCCTTGAGTCGGAAAAGTTGACGATTGGCTAGTGTAATTTCGGGTATACATCGATGGAAATTGTTGGAGGATCTAGCGTTATGTGGCGCAGACATACAACCACAAGCCACAGGAGCCTTCTTAGCCAACATATCAGTGAAGCCAGTGATATTCGAACACATACGAGAACTACAAATGAAAGACCCGATTCTAACAAAGATGCGTCAAGATGTAACTGAAGGTATTCCATCTGAGTTTTCAATCAAGAAAGATGGTTCCTTAATATTCAAGGGGCGACTTTGCATTCCGGACAATGCTGAATTGCGGCGAACGATTCTTGATGAATCTCACAAGTCAAGCTATGCTATCCACCCGGGAAGCACGAAGATGTATCAGGATCTGAAAAAGAATTACTGGTGGAGAGGTTTGAAACAAGATGTGGCAGAGTACGTGTCACGATGTTTGACATGCCAACAAGTGAAAATCAATCATAGACACCCCGCAGGCCTATTACAGCCTCTACCCATACCGGAATGGAAGTGGGAATCTATCTCAATGGACTTCATAGTCGGTCTACCGCGAACTGCAAGGAGGCATAACGCCATTTGGGTAATAGTCGATCGATTGACTAAGTCGGCACACTTCTTGCCGTACAATACGATGTACACGGCGGGAAGATTAGCAGAACTCTATATGAAAGAGATCGTCCGTTTACATGGGATTCCAAGTAGCATTGTTTCAGACCGGGACCCATTATATACATCAAAGTTTTGGAGGAAATTCCAAGAAGGAATGGGAACTAGGTTGGATTTTAGTACGGCGTTTCACCCACAGACCGACGGACAGACTGAGAGGGTCAACCAAGTCATTGAAGACATGCTTAGGGCATGTATGTTAGAATTGCAAGGATCATGGGATCAACATCTACCATTGATTGAGTTCGCTTATAATAATAGTTTTCAAACGAGCATCGGAATGGCATCGTATGAAGCCTTGTACGGAAGACGATGTAAATCGCCAATCAATTGGGAGGAAATTGGCGAGAAATTTGTTTTGGGACCCGAGCTACTTGAAGATAGCGCGGCTATTGTCCGCATGATCAGGGAAAGACTAAAGGCGGCTCAAAGCGAGCATGTAAAAGCTATCGACATCAAGCGGACTAGTGTAGACTTTAAAGTGGGTGAACATGTGTTCGTGAAAGTATCACCAATGAAGGGAGTGATGAGATTTGGGAAGAGAGGGAAGCTAAGTCCCCGCTATCTTGGGCCGTTTGATGTTTTGGGTCGAGTGGGAGAAGTAGCCTACCGCATTGGTTTGCCACCATTGTTTGATCAGGTACACAATGTATTCCACGTGTCGATGCTCAGGAAATATCTCAATGACCCTGATCACGTGCTGAGCCGCCAATCATTCGAAATGCATGAAGATATGACCATGCTTGAAGAGCCAGTAGAAATTTTAGATCAAAAGGAACATGTGTTGCGAACAATAGTTATTCCCTTAGTGCTTGTCCGATGGAAGAACCATCCGGTCGAAGAAGCAACATGGGAACGTGAGGCGCATGTTAGAGAACAATATCCCAAATTGTTCGAAATTGCCAACTGAATGGTTTTATTCTTTTGAGAATATGTGATTTGCGGGTACTATGAAGGCTATATATATAGATATATATATATTTTTATAAAGATATATTGACTCAGAACAATGATTGAACCACTTTTCGTTGAACTCTTATTTAATAAAAACTAGTGATGAGGATTGAAACCGAAAACGAGCAAAAAGGTACCAGAAAAATGTTTCTGGTCTCGCTCGAGCGACCACTTATGTTCGCTCGAGCGAACTACATAAAATCACAACTTCCTCTCGCTCGAGCGATAACAATTCCTCGCTCGAGCGAGGCATTTCGACCGCTCGAGCGAGGCATTATAACCGCTCGAGCGAGGCCTTAGTATATAATATAAATCTTCCTGGTCTCGCTCGAGCGAGACCTAATGACCGCTCGAGCGAGGAGGAACTATATATAGATGGCGGAGAACAAGATGCCTGTTCATCTTCAAGCGAAAGGGAGAGGAGACGAGCGAGGGGTTAGGGCAAGCGAATTTCAATATTTTCCGTCCGATTCCAACCGGATTTGGACAATCCGATCCGTTAAGACTACTCTCCTAGGTAAAATCTACCCATCCCTGAAATCTTTCTTTTCTTTTTAAACCCTTTATATACCAAATGGCTTCGAGCCCAAACCCACAACCTAAGAAACGGATGGCGATTAAATTTGCCATCGGCATAACAAAGCGCCACAAACCTCACAACCATCATCAAACCCGCCCTCCACTCCAATCACACTGGATGATTGGTGGGGAGCCAAGACTTTTGAAGCCGAATGGGATATACATCCCTCATGTTTCGGGGATCCGACGTCCACCCAGTGGACATCGGACTTCCTCACTAACAACCATCTTAAGACCCTGCTTACGCCATTCGGGGGTCGGTATTACCCGAGGCTAGTAAAGTTATTTTACCAAACCCTAAACTTGAACGTCGACGAGGACGCTATACTCATCATAATCGATGGTAATGAGCTAATCTTCAGATGTGCTGACATTTCCTCGGTCATGAAATGTCCCCACATCTACACCCCTAGCCCACTCATCCTGCCACCTTTTTCTGGGAACGTAGATTTCCCAACGATCATCTCCGACATCACTGGCGGCATGTCCGCCTCGGGACAATCTATTACCCGATCACAACTACCGCCGCGTATGTGGCTTTTAGATATCATCTTTAAAAAGAATCTACACCCAACCGGCCATGATCAAGAACGCCGAGATGCGTTTCTGCGGGCCCTACACACCGCATTTCATAATAGGTGGATCAACGCACCTATGGTCATCATAAAAGGCATGGCGCATGCCTACAAAAGAAATGTAAGGGGTGCTATTCCTCCACCCATCAACCGATTACCGTATGCTCGGTTGATTTCCCGACTCTTAGACTCACGGAATGGGAAGGGAGGATTTAAGTTCCTCACTGATAATGTCGTCCCCTATCTCGCCCAAGACTGGAGCAGAAACCTTAAGAGTCTACAAACCAGCGTCAACAAGAAGAGAGACCGCCAGGTCTCCCGACAAACCACCCATCAAGCACCGACCGACCACTCCCTCTACCTCAGTTCCACAGCCCATACCCACTACCGACACGGGCATGATGCGGGAGATCCTTTAGCAAGGGCGGGAGATCAGATTGCATCAGAGGTTCCAGGAGGCACTACTTATCGACCTCATGGGCCAGGCATACCCGCAGTCTTACATGCAGCGCGTCGGTGCCATGAGGGATGCTATTTT
The DNA here is from genome assembly GCA_021018995.1 of Chloranthus sessilifolius. Classification (NCBI taxonomy): domain Eukaryota; kingdom Viridiplantae; phylum Streptophyta; class Magnoliopsida; order Chloranthales; family Chloranthaceae; genus Chloranthus; species Chloranthus sessilifolius. The sequence continues at coordinate 81,361,013 of CM037591.1, forward strand.
TGGAGCGTCTAGCTCCGGCCCGGCTACAAGGAACACCACAGCGGGTACCACAGCCGGCACGGTGGACGATGAGGATGAGGATGGCGAGGACTACGAGGATGACGATGACGACGACGACTATGAGGAGGATGAGGACTAGATAGTAAAGTAAATTTTGAACACATTATATGTAATATTTTTGAGACATTTTGTAAGGAGGTGGGTTCTTGGTCAAAATTTTTCAAACTGTCGTGACATGAATGTCACAAAGTTTTTGTGAATGATTAATATATATGGAATGAGTATAGAGATAATGATCCCTTTCATTTATGTGGAAATTGGTTGGCATGGCCAACGCTTGTTGCTGCGAAATGCGGCAAACCGTTTAATCACTGTTTTGGATATGCGAGTCGAGTAACAGATATGGTACCTGTTTAAGAGAATAACATCGATTTTCGAGGGCGAAAATCTTATAAGTTGGGGTGATTGTCACAACCTCAGATTTTTAAGATGAGTGCACGTCATGCATTACACATAGGTATATGTGTTTCACAAGGAGACCAAAACGAACCAAAAACACTAAGTGTGTACGTGGGAAACACACTAGTATATCCCTAACTTATAGATATAAAAGTGAAAGAGAGAGAGAGGAACCCTTACGTAACTCTATTCTAACCTAAATAGAGAGAAGGAGAATATAGAGAGAAAGAAGAGAAGAGCCTAGTAGAGAACTAGGGTTTCGTTGGGATTTAAGTCGGCAAAGGAGATTAGAGGAAAAGACTGGAGGAAGAACCTTGGAGGCCTGTTAGCCTAGTAGAATTTCGAATCGTAAATCGAAACTTGTGCGTGACTCATCGTCAGAGGTATGTTAAAGGCATGATAGATGCCTAGGAATGTTTTAAATAGTAGGAAGAATGTTGGCTGAATGTTTCTTTTTATGAGATTAAGGTTAAATGAAGGGAGGAAGCATGTTCTCGATCTGATCGAGGAGCAAAATCATCGTTCCTCGCTCAAGCGGTCTAAAGGGCTCGCTCGAGCGAGGATGAATAGAAAAAAATATAACTCTAGGCTCGCTCGAGCGGTCCCCAAAACTAAAGGGAAGCTCGCTCGAGCGAGGATCCCCAGTAATACTCCGATGGCTCGATTTAACCGCTCGAGCGACCTCGATTTAACCGCTCGAGCGAGGTCTGGTGACCGCTCGAGCGAGGTCAAGTGACCGCTCGCGCGAGGTCAAGTGACCGCTCGAGCGAGGTCTGGTGACCACTCAGATCTTGATTTTTCGAATACAAGAAACTTGGGGGTTATACACCCCAATGGTTCTAGTGATCTTTCTAAACCTATTTTTGAAATGTAGGTTTGATGCATTATAACCCTCTACGAGCAGGCGTGCCTTGAGATTCATCGAGGTAGGGAATATTCTTGAAACATGTGCATTATCCCGTGAAATTCATATACGTAGTGTAATCTATTTAAATAGTCACATATTGCATGATCCTCATGATAAGGGTGTGTGAGTGAGTTACAACGTGAAAGTCTTGAGGTCCCCAGGGGGACGAAAAATCATATAGTTCAAACAAAGAAGGGTGCGACGGAAATATGGGGCATCCCAGGGATGCAGATGGAAACTAACAGAGAAACGTAAGTAATGTGATAAGGCCTGATGTAATATAATTAGCACAATCACGGTGAATAACTATATGTAAAGCACATTGATATTTTTATTATTTAAGGTTGATTAGAATACCCCACCGACGTGGCGGGATACCCACGACTCGGCGGGATATCCGTGACGATACTGGCGACCAATTGGTACATTCATAGCACATCCGAGGATGTAGATTGAGAAAAACCCGCCACCTATGGGAAAGGGGCTCAAGATTCCATTCGGGAATACATGTAACAACTGTCTAGTTAGACGACGATGGCGGGTATTCCATCGGGGCTCAATGCTATATTGCTCGAGGACTACTTAAGTTAAGATTTAAGTGATTAGGCCAAATTCACAACTAAACAAATAAGGAGATTAAACGAAAACCGTGCTAAGTAACGGTCAAAATTATTGGTTTAATTCTAGTTACTCAAATTGTTGTCCATAAGTGATTACTCAATAATTCTATGCTTGTTAAACTGCTGACATATGTGTGAAGGTCAATCTATATGTTCTTTTTGTTTCCCTACGGAGCTAGGATGTAGCTCACCCCCTTAGACTATACGTCGCAGGTCCAGGACTAGCGGCAGCAAAGACTTCTGGAGAAGTTGATCCAAGGGTTTCGGTTTTTGTGCCCACAGAAGAGTCAGAACCTCCTCCTGAGGAATTCTTCTAGGAAACTCGCTGCATACTTTGAGAGTGAGTTGAGAGTATTATGTATGGCTTGGTATATCAAGCCTCTTTATTTCGAATGTTTTAAATACCGTTTCTTGATAAAACGTGAAGGATGAGCTGTTATCACTAAACATTTGGGTAAGTTCTTATGCCCATGAATTGGCATGGGACAAGGACTGCCTTGTGATACCTTGATGGTTTTGAGATTTTATTTAGAGTAGCTACGTATGCCTCAATTAAAGTTTTGGATTGTATATATATATCAATGTTTTGTAGGGAACCCGGGGCACGGCCTCGAAGGTCGTGCTGATGGCACGGATTTTGGGGTTCCAAAATTCGAGCTGTCACAGTAGGGCAATGCTTTACGCTTTTGTACATGATAGTTTTTTATTTCTTTGCTTATATTTCTTATAAAAATATATATAAATTATTAGATAATTTTAAATGTAAATTATAATTTAAAATATGAAAGAAAAATAGTTCTATTTTAAAATGATCATATTAACATTCTATCAAGCTATTGAGAAGGAATGATACATTTGATAAAGCAAAAATATAAAATATATATTACACATCTAAGGTCAGGCCTTGTCTTATCTTAGTCAAACCCTAAACTTCATAGCTTTTATTTTTTAAAGCCCCAAGACCTACCTAAGGCCCTCAAAACTTGGCCTTTAGCCTTAACATTTAGGGCCAGGCCAGGCAAGGCTTTAGAAGGAGAAGGGCCACATCCCAAATGCACTTCCCAATCATGTGATCAAAAAATTTGATGGCCTAACTTTGCTAATCAAGCTATAAAAAGCATTTTAACCATTACATCGTGTTAAAACCTGATTTCACGTATTTTCAACCTAATTTCACGAGCAAAAGAGCATTGAACAATCCATGAGGTCTGCTGCTATTTAAGATCAGCATACACCCATCAATCATTTCAAAATGTTGACTTCAACATATATCAATATCTCCAAAATATAGGTATTCCCATGGTTTCTATCTACAAATGCTTCCCATAACCCTTATTCTTTAAAACTATTAAAAATACGAATCCTAAAATTAAAAATAAATTACAATTAAGAAAAAATCTGACTAATAATTTCCCATAAAAAAACATAAAAATATTTTATGAGAAAAAAAATTATTAAAAATTTACCAGAGTAGAGAAATCTATAGAAGAAAAAGAAACTTCTCCAGATATACAGAGCCCCTAATTTCTGGTCTGAAATTAAATATATGCCTCTAGAACAAAGTCATCAAGAAATAGATACTCAGATCTCTCTCTCACAGCCGAAAGGAGAGGCACAAAATAAATAAATAAATTAACTAATTTATAAATAAAATAAAATAAATAAATAAAGAAGAAACCCTAATAAGAAGTAAGAAGAAATGTCAACCCAAATCCATAATAAACCAAAAAATAAAAAACTACCCATTAATGATATAAACTCATTAACAAAAACTGAAAATAAATCTTTAAAAAACAAAAGCATCATCAAAATAAAACATGAGATCATTAACTTGAAGGGCATAAAAATAATGGTTATTTTGAATAAAAAACACAATGATAGCCCTAAAATAATTAACAAATACATAGTTCACGGAACCCATAAAAAAAAAAATAAAGAGTTCATAGAAATTACCAGCCCCTAGTTTTGTCAAAGCAGAAGCGATGGAGAGCGATTGGGGAAGAAGCTGAAACGTCAATCGTGAGAATATTAGAGTGATTGGGGAAGAAGACGAAGTCACATAATATTAGAGCAGAGGCAATGGAGATTTGGAGGAAGCGGAGTTGGATTTCAAGTTCCAATAACAGCTCCTTTTGAGGTATTTGTTATGTAAGTGCCTTGTTCATAGACTACCTTCCGGAGTGAGCTTCCATCACAATTATCATTCCTGTTTGATGGATGTCTTCAAGTTTTCATACCCCTAATCCAACTTCATTCAACGACTTCATGATGATGTCCAACTATTCCAGTGAGATTTGTGCCTACCTTCCGATCCACCTCAAAAATAGTTGGCGTAATTTCTCCACACTATGGAGAGCGATTGGGGAACAGAGCGGGGAAGAAGAGGAAACGTCTTAGAACATCCTTTTTTTGTTTTGCATAAAAATAGAAGTTAAAAAATTTTATACGACTTAAAAGGGATTTAATTTGCTAGCAAACCGCTGGCGCCAATATGCGTGCCCAAAAATTTTGGGCTTTTTCAACGGCTTAAGTTGATTTGCCGCTAAAAGGTTGCCGCTAAAAGCCCCAGATTTTGTAGTGCATAGTATCTTTTAGGGATATGGTTCATCACTTGACCCAGGGGATAGTGAGATCTGGAGAATCCATGATGAGGAGTGATCTGAACCCCAGCCTATTTTTCATGGACACAATCCTCAGAAAGAATGGTTTTGTGACAGGGCATAAACAGGAAAGGAGGACACCTATAGTAGATGCCCTATATGTTTTCTCAAAAGGGCAGTTTCTAAATGTTCCTGAATTGATTTTCAAATGGATGGTGGATATTCATGAGAAAATAAATAAGAAGAAGCTGGTGTTGGGCTTACCCTATAGCCGAATTATAACTGCTTTGTTGAAGCAAGGGGGGTATGTGTTAAAAGGTGGAGAGCCTACTGAAGATTTGCCTCCTCTGGCATTTGGAAGTTGTGGTCAACCAGCATGACCCAGATTGGCAAGAAGAAGCCTGCTGTGGGTACTTCAGAAGAAACTACTGTGGCCACCTCCATGGACAACCCAGACCCTGTGCTCCCAACTGTCTCTTCAAGGGAATCAACTGCACCCACAGCTACAAGCTCCATCCCTATGATCTCTACTACCTTTTCACCACATCCATTAGAAGAGTTGCTGCCAGCCACTATTGGGCCATTTACCTTGTGTTCAAAAGGGGTTTAAAATTAAATAATTATGGAATCTATGGATTGCACATGCACCAAGGCAAACAGACACACAGACCTGCAAGTATTCAGGGCTATTGCAGCAAGTTTTAAAAGGGAAAGTAAGGGTATGTCCACAGGGAAATGTGGTCTAACTCTCAGTAAATCTCCAGATCCATAGTGGATCTGACACTCTATTCTAATCTAAGAAAGAGGAGAGGTTTTGGGGTTTTGTCACTTTAACTACAAACTACAGAATTAAGTGCTACTGATCCAGATCTAATCCAACACAGAGGTAAGGGGACATATAGAAGAGATGAAAAATCAAAGGATGAGAACAGCAGCTAGGGGTATTGGTCTCTCACTGGAAATCAAAGGAATTAATGGCAATGCTAAGAGTTGATTTGCTACAATCCTCTTTTCTGGCTCCCAGCTTCCCAGGTTATCCTAGCAGAGGTGAGGTATAAGGATCCAATCTCAATCAAAGAATTGAAGCAATCCTAAGGCTATGATTTGTCCACTATAATGGTCACAGACCATCCTAGAGATTGTTCCGCTCTAAGGATCTTAATCAGAATAGGAAAACCATTGCAGATGTCGTAGATGCCAGGATACGAGACCCTCGGAGGCTAACATCTATAGGAATATCCAACCCAGGGAAAACAAATACGAAAAAGTAAACTATAGATTAGAATCACCTTTAAAAACTACAATTATATTGCTAGATTACAACACAATTATGGTCAGATCTACAATATGTGCATCATATAGTTTTATACAATGCCTTTGAATCTTTCAATCTACAGCTCAAGACCTCACCCTAACTACTGAGAAGAGTTTAGTCACTCATGATTGGCTAAAGAGAGAAGGGGGAAAGGAGGAAGAAGGGAGACTTTTCTGGACAAATGGATCTCGCCCTAAGCTCTGGTTTTCTTGATTTCTGGATCGTTTCTTTTGTATTTTCTCCAAGCTTTTATACTCTCTTCCTTTGTCCTCATCTCCGTTTCAGCCAATCAGAATGCAAGGAGATAATTCTATTATGCTGATGTGGCCGATTTCTCTTCTAGAAGCTCTTCTCCCATTGGTTATCATCTGACAAGTACATGTGATACCATTAGGGTTTCCGCGCGTGGCCCATTGTGTGCCAAAAATACTCTCAGGGGTTGCTGTCATGCTTTAGAACACGTGCACAGGCTTCTGGCGTGGGCAGCTGCAGAAGAAAGAACTGAGAAGTTCTCCAAATCGAGTGTCGAGAGGTTCAGAGATCCTCTCGACAAGTTCTGTCTTGCTTTGCATGCATGTCAACAGGTTTGTAGACCTTTCAAGAGGATAGACGGCGCTTGTCGATAGGATTGACGATCATTTCATTCATCCCCTCGACAGGTTATAGTTGACTTGTCGATTGGTTGCCGCAGATCTTGTTGACAGCTTCTTTTCATCCTCTCGAGGACTACGCCAAGCAGTTGTCGACAGGATTGGGTGCACTACATGACGGGTTCAGTTGAACCTCTCAACATCTAAATTGATCCTCTCGACATCTTCTGATTTAAGCACCAGATCCTCTCGGCAGCTTAAGAGAACCCCTCGACATCTTCTGATTTAAGCACCAGATCCTCTCGGCAGCTTAAGAGAACCCCTTGACAGCTTGATTTCCATGCTTTCTTGACTGGCACGCACTTCTCCTGTGTTGTCTTTCATCTATCTCGCCCTCAGTCACCTCTGGGTGGATTCAATTTTCATCCCTTGGCATTTTACTTGCTCTCAGGTGCACCTAGTTGGGTTCATGGCCTTCAATGAGTTTCTAAGGCTTTGTGGATTGTTGGAGTTTGAGCACAGGTTGAGGCTACAGATTGCTTATCTGGCCCTTTTTGTTGGTTGTCTGTGCTAAGGCTGTAATTTATTGCTTATCTATAAAACATACTTAAAATACATTATTAAACACCTCAAGGGTCTTCCAAAGGTCAAGTTAGCAGTGAAAAATGATATTTTTCACTACTTAACACACCCCCAAATCTAAGCTTTGCTAGTCCCTGAGCAAAGGAGAAAGTAAAAACAATTATTGAAAATGAAAAATACAACTTTTGTAGGAAACACAGATGTATTTAGCATATGCATCAAGCCTTTTAAATCCCTAGGTGATCCCTAGTGGAGGAGTGAAGTCTCCTAAGGGTTTATAGTGAAGTTACCCACAAACTTCTCCAATAAGGTCAGTTAATATTAGTGCAGAATATTGAAGCACGCAGCAAGCAATCAAAAATTTCAATCCACACCTTTGTCCAATCAGTTTTTAAAGGATTCTCAGCAAAAATATGGCAGTCTAAACCAAAGTACTGTTGTGGCTCCTTCATAGTCACTCAGCACATGTCCAGGTAATTTGTGTGAAAAATAGTGTAAAGTTTACCATTAAATTGAGAATCATGTGCTGATTATGCCGCCAACAAACTTGACTTCAAACCCAAATCTCACTGGGTAGGCACTCTTAATAAAAAAATATAAGGGTGTATCAATTCACACAGCCCAAGAATAGTTACAGCCCTCAAATAGGACTGCAAGCATGAGCATAGGCATTGCTCTAATTTCTGAAATTCCCTAACTCTTTTTACCATAGATTAAACAATTCCTCATCTCCATATGACAGCTCAATTAATTTCATATCAATAAGGTCTTTTTATTGGGTTGTAATGTGGCTTATGGGTGAAATTTGTAAAAGACTAAAGGGGGTAAAAAGGCTTCAAATTGAGAAATCAGTAAAGGTAAGGAGGTGGTTCATGACTTCACCTTCTTCATTTCAGCATATCTTTATTTTCTTTCTTTTCAAATGAAGTGACTTCTCCTTTCTTTTATTTTTTTTTTAATTATTATTATTATTATTTATTTATTTTTATGGGTTGGAATGCCACAACTATACATCACACTAGCCTTCAAATGTGCTTTCTTCTTATTTTAACCAAACAACGAACCTTGCACCTCTAAGAAGTTCTCCTTCTATTTCCTGACTTCTCAGATTGAGGGTGAACTGTAACAGGTCGAGAGGTTTTTTGGGTTGAAATATTCTGATTTTTATCAAAGAAAATTGGGAATTTCAAGGCTCAAAAGGTGTGTGTCAAGGGAAGTTCAAAGGTGGGAAATTTTTTTGGCTCAAACTGTCTAAGGGATGGCCTTACTTTATGTCCTCAATGTCATGAGTGCTGTCAAGCTATTTCAACTTGGAATTGCCTAACTTCTAGTGATCAGAGCCAGGTCTAATCAGTCCTTGGAGCAGAAAGAAATGTTGCCAAGACACTCTTCAAAGAAATTTTTTTTTTTCAGGCCCAAACCTCACTGGATGTGGTCTTCCATCAGATTTCTGGGGTATAACCTCACAATTTTCTCTCTTTTTCAAGTTCACAAAGCACTAATTTTTGAAAATTTTTTGACATTTACTTCCTGCACATGTTGGAACTCCAACACCTTTAGTATAAAAAGTTTTCCATTGCCTCTTATAAAACAAATATTAGGTGGGGATTTTCGTTTCATTTTTCACAGATGCTTTTTCAATTTTGCCTGCACTAACATTAACTATCCTATTGGCAAGGCATACTTTGCCACACCCCCAAACCTATGAGGACTAGTGTCTTCACTGTTCAGAGAGAAGGGTGTAGTGCAGCATGGTAACAATATAGGTACATAGAGAAAGAAAACAAACAAATGAAGGGAAACATTGAAATTGGAATAGACAAGAAAATTGACAAGTGTAGGATAAAACAAACACAGTACTCCAAACAAAAGGAAAAGCAGTAGTGAACAAACGAGTCTATATATGAACAACGGTATGTACAGTGGTGCAACAAGAAAGGGAATCAAAAACTGACAGCCTAACTGCCTCTATGTGCACATTTAATCATCGGAATTAGCTGGTACAGTAGGTGGGTCTTGGACTCCTTTACCCTTGGCGGCCTTCAAAGCAGTAGCATTTGGCTGTGACTTTGTGGAAGTGGACTTGGGAATCCTGGAGTAAGTTCTCTTCTTAGCAGGGGGCGCAGGGTTTGAGATGGGCACTTTAATTTTAATGTCAGGCCGGATTTTGCCTGGCTCTTTGGGTGGAGAGGCTTTTTCCGGTAGGGGTGCATCAGGGTTTAACTCCTTGGACAGTGCTTCCGCTAACTTTTGATCAGTAGTTCTAGATAACTCCTTTTGTAGAGCAGCAATAGTGACTCCATAATCATTAGCCTTGTCCTCGGCTACCCTCAATTGCGACAGGAGGGCCTTAATCAACATCCTCTTGGCTCTCAACTCGTCGCTTCTCCCTATTGTATTGAATCATTATTTCCCCCCATCCCTGTTTGATTTTCTTCTTTTCGAGCTTATAGGACATGTGCAAGGCTGAAATTTTATCAAGGAGAGGCTGCCTCACTGTGGCCTTCAGGTCAGCCATACCTTGAATAACATCACTCTTAATATAAGCATTAGCTTGCATTGCCCGGATGAGTGTGTAATAACGAGGCCTGGGACTTAAGGAAGCAGGTACGAATGATTACTCATCAGTGATGAAAGGGTTAGTTAGTAAGGGGGAGGGAATGGATGAAGGCATGGGAGGGGGGTAGTTAGGTAGGACGTGTTGAGTTGAAGGTTCTGGTTCGGGATCTGTTTGGGTGGAGGCATCGATGAAAGTGGGAGAAGTGGTTTCTAGCGCTAGGTCACTTAGTATAGGTGTTGTTTGGGTGGAATGGATGGGTGTTGGCATAGAAGGTTGTGGAGTTGCATGGGATAAGGATGTTACGGATGACTGGATGGCCAGTAAAAGGTATTAGATGCAAGTAGCATTTGGGAGGGTGGGGGTAATGGATTGAAGGTTGGCTGCAATGGAAGATTGGGTTTGGTTATTTGCCAACATTTGAGATTGGATGGATAGGAGGAGGTCTAGGATTTTGGGTAAGGTGCCAGGTATGGTAGCAGGTGGAGTGGGTTGAATTGGTACAGTGTGGGTATGTTGGAAAGAGGTTGCTAGAGGTTGGGAATGAGAAAGAGGGGGGATGTGGGCTGTGGAGAGTCAGGTAGTGGATTATATTCATGCCCAATATCGTCCACTATGGATGTCATCAAGGATGAAAATCCGTCAGTAGTTGATAGGACCTGGGTTAGAGCAGGTGAGATGGAAAAAATTGGCTCACTCGCAAGGGGAGTGAAGAGTGGAGAAGACATGGAACGGCTGAAAGGGATAGTGGTTGATGTACATGAGCTAGCTGGAATGGTGAATGAGGGCAAAGTAGGGATGGGGTCAGTGAGTGGAGAAGAGACAACTGTGGTGGAGGTGGAAATGGTTGTGGAAAGGGAGACTGGGCTATTTTGGGGAGTGGGAACTGGCGAGGAAGGAAAAGAAGGGGATATGATTGGTGTGAGAGATGGAGGGGTGGTGGAGCTTGTAGTAATGGAACTAGCCATAGAGAAATGCAGATCAATGGTCGGGGTGAATGAGGGTGCAGAGGATACGAGTGGAGGCTCCAAGCCAGGGGCAACAGATGTGAGCAAAAGCTCACGAGTGACTGAGGTAGAGGCCGCAGGAGGGGGTGCTGAGCTCGGGGCAACAAAGGTGTCAGGAGTTTCTTCCTCAATCTCTTCAGTTGACCTGTGGGTGCCTTTACCAATGAGGGTTCCACTGGCAGACCAAGCCCTTTTTCCAAACACTGTGGGCTTCACCTTCTCCACTTCCTCATCTTCTTTAAACACAAATCCCTTTCTCCTAAGCAAAGCAGTGATGAGCTTGCTATAGGGGAGCCCTGGTAGGGCTTGAGCTTTCTTATATTTTTCATTCACCTCCATCATTGCTTCAAACACCAACTAGGTAGCATTAACAAATTGGCCTTTAGCAAAGAAGTACAGGGCATCCATTATCGATGTTCTTCTTTCTTACTGATGTCCACTAACAAAGATATTCTTTCACAAAATTGAATTGAAAAATTGCAAGCTAGGGGATAAATCTCTTCTCCTAATTGAGTCCCCAAACCCTACAATGCCTTGGTCAGCTGCCTAGCCATTGATTTGAAAGAGACATTCTTAGATGCAGCCAGGCCATAAACTGGATCATAAACAGAAGGGACTCTTAATGCTATCCCTATATCTCTATAATCCACCACCATTTTCATCTGATCAATCAGGATTACCAGGCAGGGCTCAAGAGAATCTGGCTTGGTTTTTTTCTCGAGATTCTGATACCACAACTTGACCAACCTTGGGTAAGATTTTTCATTCAATGGGCTCATCATGGGTGTCAGGCCTGCCTTCACCAGATAATTCAAAGTATCCTGACACTCCCCTAGCTTAGAAAAATAGGGGGTGTCGAAAATGGTTTCCGGGATCAGATTTAATTCATCCACGAATTCATTGGGTATGGACAAGTTGACATTGACCTCCAGCTCAGGGGTCTCCTTAGGCTTTGCAGGTTGCCTAACGGATGTCTTAGTGGCTTTTGTGGCAGATTTAGAAGGCATTTTGAAAAGATTTGCTAAGACGTCCTCTTGCTCATCCATTGATTACTCAAGCGCTTCAAATTCACAACTAATCACCACATAAGCTTCTGAGGATGCTCAAATTATTCCCCCGAATTCACAATATAAACTCCCAAACTTGAAACAACAGAGAGAAGCAAAAGGAAAGCTTACCGACAGAAATCTAGGGTTTGTGATATCTTGATGGGTGCAGGACCAAAACAGCTCGAACCAGGTACAAAATGTAGCTTTTGATGGATTGAAACAATGTGGAAATTTTCTAGAAGGTTGCAATAACAGCCAGTGAGGTGGAGAGGGAGAAAGTAAAAATGGGAAAATCGCCAGAGTAACTCTCAGCACAAAGAGAAGGTGTCGAATGGTGGAAAATGAAGTTGTTGTTAGGTTTTAACAAGAAAGCATCAATTTTTGATAAGATTGGGGAAGGTGTCGACAGGTAGTTCCTACTTGTCAATGGGTGAAAAGTAGCCATTCCTTGCAAGTGGTTCGATTTTAATCTTGTTGATAGGTTCTAAAATTACACAAGAACCCTTCGAGAGGATTAGAGATCCTCTCAACAGCCATTTCAGCTCAGTGCAAACATATTCTCAAAAGGTTCCAGGTTCCAGAGACATAAATACTTCGAGAGGTTTGAATATCCTCTCGACATGTATCCTAAACCTATCGAGAACTTCACCGATCAGCGTCAGAACCTTTTGATGATCACTTTTACACCTCCAATACCTGTCAACAATTAATTCAAACCTCTCGATAGGTTAAAATGTAGTTCAATTCGATTAAAATCATTCCTCAGTACCACTCTGCACATCATTTTGTCGACTCCCAAGTCAACTCACACAGACGCTGCTCAAAGTTAGCCGATGAATGACTCCAGATTAGTGCTTGCATATATTACACCTTATTTAAAATGCTAAACAGTAATGAACAAAAGCAAAAATAGCAACAAAATTAACAAAACAAAACAGCTAGTATACATAGTGTACATGGTTGAAATTTAGACCTGCTATGGGGGTTCATGGAAATGAGTGATCTTCCCAGGCATCACTGCATTTTCAAATATATCACCACCATCATCAAGCAATTTATCATAGGACAGCAGCATGGGCAAATTATCAACTACAAGCTCACCTAATGCATTAATGAAAAAATAGTCCTCACTATTCAGGTGTTTGATTAGCTGCATTATAAACATTCAATTTAACCTTCATATTGCCAAAAGTTACTTTCATGTCCCCTGATCCGCATTGTATGCATGCATTTCCAGTGGCCAAAAATGGCCTGCCTAGGATCATAGGGATAGAAGTAGCACACTTTCTCGGTTCCATATCAAGCACTAGAAAATCAGCAGGATAAAAGAATTTGTCAACCCCAACCAAGACATCTTCTATGATCCCCACAAGTTTCCTCTCAAATCTGTCAGCTAGTTGTAAGACCACATGTGTGGGCTTCAACTCTCCTAAGCCCAGCTTCTCATATACTGAATATGGAAGCAAATTTACACTAGCTCCCAGATCTAACAAGGCTTTTTCAATGGTATGATCTCCAATGATGCAGGGGATAGTGGGGACTCCAGGGTCTTGGAGCTTTTTTGGGGTTGCAATATTTAGTATCTGCTTTACTTTATCTGTTGAAAAGACTCTCTTGGAAAGATGTATCCTCGATTATCTTTTGTAGGTGCAGTGGTCTTTTAAAAACTTGGAATAGGCTGAAACTTGCTTGATTGCATCAAGTAAAGGCAAATTAATCTTTACTTGTTTAAAGGTTTCCATCATTTCCTCCACTTTGGCATGCCCTTTATCGAAAGGGGAAGGTGCTTGCATTGCCCTAGGAAATGGCAAATGTGGGACTGCTCCTTCATTTGCAGCCTTAGCCAACTCATCATCTTTCTTTTTATTTTTATGTTTTTATTGAGGATCATCATCATCCTCTTTATTCAACATGAGTTGCTCTTGCTGTACATTTTCTATAGTAACTTCCTTTTCTTTTTCTGAATTTTTCACAGGCCCACAGCCTACTTGATTATCCACCAGCCTTCCACTTCTTAATGTGGTGACAGATTTGGCTTTCTCATGAGAAGAAGAAACCTCACCTACTGCATATTGTCTCATTGGGTTGTCCATGGGTTGGGTAGCCTCCCTTCCTCTCTCTTTGTCAAAGCATTAGACAGCTAGCCGAGATGGTATTTTATCTTTTTAATGCTTTGGCTATGAGAGTGTACAGTTTGGGACAGGGACCCACTTGTACTGTCAGCTCAGGAGGTGTGGGAAATACTTGATTCACCTCGGTGGCAGCGGGTTGGGTGGAAAGATTGGGCCAAATGGGGGTGGTGAAGCTTGAGGATGGTGGCATTGGAGGGAAGGAGGTAAAAGTAGGCCATTGATAGCCGGTGGGTGCTGGCGACAGATAGGGGGTCTGATAGGCCGTTAGGTAATTGACCGGGATGGTGGAGTTTGTCGGTGGCTGAACTGGGGGTGATGGGGTGGGCGAAGGCCATTGATAACTGATGGGTGCGGGTGTTGGATTGGGGGCCTGGTGGCTTAAAGGGTAATCGATGGGGGTTGTGGTGTATGGTGGTAGTTGAAATGGGGCGAGCGTAGGCCATTGATAACTGGCAGGTGCGGGTGTAAGATTGGGGGCCTGGGGGCTTATAGGGTAATTGATGGGGGTTATGGTGTATGGTTGGTATGCATTGATATTTACATAATTGACGGGTGTGGTGGACAGAAAGTATGCTCGGAGATCCAAGGGTTCAAATTGCGGGGTTGGGACGAGGAAATATTCAGACAAATTTAGGGGTTCAATTACCCCAACATTCCTTTCTTCATCATTCCCCGGCAATAGTGCCACATAATTCTCCCGATCACTGATATAATCGGATGGGTCAAATTCAAACTCCTCCTCATCTTCTATCATTTCGACGGTGGGTCTGGGACCTGCTCCTCCGGTGGGATGTGGGGGTAGTGGCACTTGGTGAATATTAGCATGCTGGGAGGGTGCAGGGAGAATGATTTTCCCGGCATCGATCAAATCCTGGATGGCGTGCTTCAATGGGAAGCAGCGATCAGTAGGGTGACTCGGACCCTAATGAAAATTGCAGTGGGTATTTGGGTCATAGTTCCTTGGGATCAGGTGAGGAGGAGGTTGTGGTTGGCTGATAGCCACTAATCCCTTTTCTACTAATAGGAGCAAAAGTACACTCAATGATTGCCCCAGAGGTGGGAAGATTCAGTCGTTGCGGGCTCTCCTCTGTTCCGGAGTCATTTGCATTCCTTGCCCATTCCCCATTCTCTGCATCTACTCAGGCCTAACGGGTGCTATTGGGGCAGCCTGAAATTGAAATGGGGTTGTATTGTTATTAGGCCGAGTATTGACTTTGTTATAGACATCGCCCCCTGTTCTCTTCTCGTTCCTTTGCTCTAAAAATCTTCTAACCCCACTGGGTCCACTCGGTATATTCTTATTCAGACTCCCCTCCCTGATGGTGTCCTCGTATCGATTAGCATTTCTCACCAGATCAGCAAAGCTAGTCTGTTACTAATATACCAAAAAGTCTGAAATCACTAGTAGAGTGTTCTTTAAAATCATCTCTATCTGTTCATCATCAGGTATTCTGTTCCTGACCTGAGCTGCCAATGCTCTCCATCGCCCCAAGTAGTCGCTGAAGGTCTCGTTCTGATTCTGCTTTAAACGGGCCAAGTCGGACTTATGTGGCTTGATGTCTATATTGTAGATATACTATTCTTGAAAGAGATGCGTCAAGTCCCTCCACATTTTCATCATAGACGGTTCTAAAGATGTGAACCATCTTAAAGCCAGCCTGGTCAGACTCTTTTGAAAGACTTTTATTAGCAGTCTTTCGTCCTCCCCGTATTGACACATATCCCCACAGTAGGACTTTAGGTGCGCAATAGGATTTCCAATGCCATTATATTTGTCGAAGGCTGGCATTTTAAATTTTGGGGGCAGGGGAACCTCAGCGAACAGACATAAGTCTGTGAAGTCCGTGGCGTGGATTTCAGCACCACCCATTTTCATCGGTTGCTTTTGTATTTTGTCCAAATGTTCTTTCAGCTGCTCTGACTCTTTCGATACAGGGGTCACTTTCTCGGCCATCAGTTGGACTTCACTCTAGGCCACCAGGGGATGGGCAATTATGGGAGGGGGTTTAAGGCTGGTCAAAGCCTCAGCATAGGCTCCTCTATTCCTAATCTCGTCCTCTTCATACTACTGGTCGGCATAGTGTGCAGTGAGGGCGGGATTCTCCTGTTATTGCTGCATGGGTTGGATGGGAATGACATGAGTGGGGCTTGGGTGAGCCCATTGGGGGTGAGGAAAGGCTTGTTGGGTGATGGGAACTTGGTTTTGAGGTGGGGCCTGATGGGGCCATTAGGTATGGGGGAAGGTTTGGAGATGGGCTTGGGGTGTGGGGCCGCGGGAGAATTGGGTTTGAGGTATGGGATGGGTTTGACCCGATTGTGAAGGTTGGGTTAAATGTTGGGGGTATTGTAGAAGGTGTGAGTTGGGGTTCGGGTTTGGGCCATGAACCCTTGGTCATTTTGGGTCATGGGCCACTGATAGGTTTGGGCCATGGACCCTTGGTACGTTTGGGCCACGAGCCCTTGATGGGTCTGGGCCAATGGGCCTGGGTAGGTTTGGGCCAAGGACCCATCCTGTCCCAATGGGCCTTGATGGGTTTGGCCCAGTGGGCCTTGATGGGTCTAGGCCATTTGGGCCTTGATGGGTCTAGGCCATGGTCCCTTGGTGGGTCTGGGCTATGGGCCCTAGGTGGGTCTGGCCAATGGGCCTTGATGGGTCTGGCCCAATGGGTCTTGATGGGTATGGGTCATGGGCCCTTGGTGGGCCTAGGGCATGGGCCCTTGGTGGGTCTGGCCCAATGGGCCTTGATGGGTATGGGCCATGGGCCCTTGATAGGTCTGGCTGAGTGGGCCTTGATGGGTCTGAGTCATGGGCCTTTGGTGGGTCTGGGCCATGGCCCTGGGTAGGTTTGGGTGGTGGGGTATTGGGCCATGGGCCCCTAGGATATGTGAGAAAAGGAGGTTTAGGCCAATGGGCCTTGGGGTAAGTGGGTAATGGGGGTTTGAGTGATGTGGATTATGGGGGGTTGATGGGGGTCATGGGGGAGTGAGGCATAGAGATTGGCTAGGGTATGGGATGGGTTCATGGGGTGTGGAGGAGAGGGGGTGTTTTGAGAAGCCTTTCACATGGAATAAGCTTGGAACATCTCTTCCATCATGGTCATGGAGGAAGGGTTGGATGGAGATGGGGGATTTAAGGGGTGATGGGGTATAGACGGGATGGAGGTGGTGGAAAAATTAAACATGGCCCCGGTAAAATCGGGCATGGCCACGGTAGGTGGGGGGTATGGGGTGGATGAGGGGATGTATTGGGTATGTTTTGGGATGATAGGGGGCATGATGCGGAGGGATGAGGAAAGTTGGGCATGGCCTCGATAAAAATGGGCATGACCCGGATGGATGGGGGATTTTACAGGGGGTTGGATAGGGTGGAAGTGGTGTATGTGAATGTGGGTGGATCGGGTCTATAGGGGGATGATGGGAATTGGGGCATGGATGTTGATTGGGAAAATGGGTTTGGGTTCTGTATGGATGTGGATGGGAGATGAGTTGGACTTGGCATGGCTTGAGCAAAAGATGGAGAATGGGGGGTTGGATTTTGGATATTTTGGGGGTAATGGTTGGGAATATGGGGGCGCCGAATGGGCCGGTGACGGTAAAGTGGGGTTGGGTGAGGGGGATGGTGGAAAAAACTTCTCCCGAATGAGAGTGGGTTGGAGAATGTGGCGAGGATGAGTCACGATATGTGTAAGCCGGGTCCACTACCCACGACATTCTTCGGGAGCGGGTCGAGTAAGGGTGTTGGATAAGGCCCAAAATAGTTCCTCCTTCTTCCCCTACAGGACGGCGGAGGGTAAGATGATGTCGTTGTGCCGGCACCACAAACTATCTATTTTTAGGTTTTATATATATATATATATATATATATTTTTTTTTTTTTTTTTTTTTTTTTTATTTGATTTTTTTGAAAAAAGTTTAAAAAAAAAACAAAGGTTCCGAGGCCTTGAAACTCCCTTTTCGGGTGGCTCTCGTACCTTACTTCAAGACCCGCGGCGACGATTCCAATGCACTTCGGAAGAATCGAAGGAGAACCTTCAATCTATTGAAGACACAGAAATCGAAGCAAACAACCCGATCCCCCGGAATGAGCCAAAAAGAAGTTGCTCTCTTTTGACCGACAGGGGCGTATTGGGTGTCGGAGATGGCGGGGCCCAAACAAGGCACTAAGCACACTAATCGGGGAACTCGAGGTGTGAAGAAGGCCACATATTCGGGCTGGTGGGCTGATAAGCAATCCTGGCGCAACTAATACATGCACCCAGGTTGCAGGGGCCAATTTTACACTGGCGCAACTATTAGTTGTGCCAAGGTAAAACTTGGGAGCCAGTTATAAATTCCAGTGTTTTTACACTGGCACAACTAATACTTGTGCCAGGTAAAAACTGGTCCTCCAGAACAGAAGACAGCAGCCACCAATGCCCGAAATGAGTCTCTTTTTTTGGTTTTTATGAAAGCTAGGCTTCCGAGAACTGAGCTATTTTTTGGTGATTGATTCTCTCCTCACCGCACCTAGAGGGTTTGAGTCCGGTATAACTCACTAGTGCGCTCCCCAAGGGTTTTAAGCTTTTTGGAATGGGAGCCCACCTGATATACCTTCGACGCGAGTGCCTTCTCAGATACTAGGTGGGTTGGGACTTTTATGGATCATCACCACTAGGGGTTGTCGCCATACTAAGACCCGGGTGTTTATATGTGTGCCTAAACCCAACCCTTTTAAAAATCTACCCCGTAAAAATAGATTAATTAAGCTCCCTAACTTGGTTTAATTTTTTTTTTTCAAAGCTTTTCTCCTTTTTTTGTAGAAGTTTTCTTTAGTTCAAAGACCAGGGGTGATTATCCCGTGCCGCCACTACGGGCCGGCGTCCACTGATGGAATATGAGTGCACAAGTAGGCCTGCCATTCAGCTAAGGCACTTTAAATGACGAAAATTTAAAGGAATTGAAAGACAAAGCTTAAGTAGGCCCGCCAATCGGATAAGGCACTAAAATGATGGAAAAGTAAGGAATTTTAAAAGACAATGCACATGCAAGCTCGCCAATCGGCTAAGGCTCGTAAATGACGGAAAAGTAGTGGTAAGTAAAACGACTTAATCGGAGGGGTGAGTAAAAAAATAGTAAAAATAAACTAAAAAAATAGTAATAACATGTTAGTAAAAATAAAAAAAAAATAAGGCCAAGTTCAAGGGGAAGCTATACAAGCTATCCTCAGCAGAGTCGTCATCTGTGCAATCGTGGGAATCGGGACGATCCGGTCGCGACGATGCGCTCTCTAACGAAAATATAGAGTCGCCACCCGGAGCTTTCGATATCCCGGGATACCTAATTCATTTTTATGAGCACCGAACTGCTAAAAATATGACTCTGAATCCGGTCCACACCAAAGGCTCTTGGGTAGGGGCTTCGGTTATCGATCGGGAAGGTGCTAGGCACCCGATCAACCCACTTAATGCAGTCTCTATTAATGGCCAAAAATAAAATAAAGTAAAAGAAAAGAAAATTGCTTCCTCTTACCCAAAAGGACTTAGAATCCTATTTGTGTCGCTCCGTTCCTACCGAAAAGTCGGCTACGTAACGGCACAAATGGGAGGATGGACGGAGCTAAAAAGAGATAGGAGAAGAAAGGGCCCTTGTAGCACCGTAGAGGAGCCTTGCTTGGCTTGCTTTTGATGAGTTTTTGAAAGCTTGAATGGTGGGAAAAGAGGGGTTCTAAACACTAAGGCCTACTAGCTAGGAGATGGAGAAGAAAGGCTAGGGGATCACACACACCTAGGCTAAGGGTTTTGGGTGTAAGATCAAGCTTGGGAAGGGTTTTTGAGTTCTAGATTTTAGGTGAAAATAGTGCACCAAAGGAAGGAAGAACTTCTCACTTGGAGCTCTTTCTCTCTTAAGCAAAATTCTCAACCCTTAAACCAAGGGGTGGGGGGCTCTATTTATAGGAAAAGAGAGGGTTAGGAGGCTACTTAAGAGCTAAATGGTGGTTTAGCAATTAGGTAATCTCTCATCTAAGGATTCTTAGGGTTTTTGGAGCCTTGAGATGTGTGGAAGGGTCCTCCAATGGTGGATGATGGGGTGAGGCCTTAAGCCAGTTAAAGGGGTGTCAATAGCTGTCAAAAGGGTGCAACAGAATTAGCAAAACACACCCTAAAGGTCAAGGTGGTCGACAAGTCAAACCCCAAACACAAAATTCGGGGCAAAATCCAATAGTTACTGTTCACATGTCTGGCGCAACTAATAGTTGCGCCAGGCAAATGTACAATAAAACAGTAATGAACAGTGCCTGGAAGTCAGCTCGCGAGGATAGGGCCCCCTTTTGAATATGGCTCAACTATTAGTTGCACCAGGCTTAAAATGAAGGAGAATTGGCCTGGCATAACTATTAGTTGCACCAAACAAAGTTTATTGCTTGCGCAACTATTAGTTGCGCCAAGTTCTTAAGGGGCCCCCATGTATTTACATTTATGCCCTTCGGGCCCGATTTGCTATATCTTTTGATGTAGACCTCCGATTGGGGCAATTCTTGGACCGTAGAAAAGCTAACAACCTCTACTCCTCAATGGTATGGGACTTGATCATTGTAGAGGGCTATAGCCAGTTCCGGTGCACCCCTCCTCATCTATTGTCTGGGAAGGTTAGGTTTAGGGTTTGGAATGGGTTCTAAGGGTCGGGACCGGTTTCTAAAGGTTTGGGATAGGTTCCTAAGGGATCTAGGGTGATTCCTAAGGGTTTGGAGTGATTCCTAAGGGTTCCATACATGCCATCAAAAGCTCGAAAATGCACCTTTCTTAAAATGTGTTTCGATCAGGCCTTGGGCCAAATTTGGGTGTCTATAGTCTCTTATGATTTCTTATTCTCTTCTTCAGCAACAGTGCTCAATCGTCTTTTACGATTTTCTACCTTTCGGCATATGGCAAATCGTCTTTTTCTTTTAATCATCTTTCTTATTGTTTTTTGAGTTCACTTTGACGAATATTAATACTTTGACTTTATTTTGCTGTTTATCTTTAATATCTGCACATCATTAACTTGTTAGTAGCAAACTGGGGTCTAACATCACTAAGTTAAGGGTGATAAAATGGTAACTTTATTTTGCTGCTTATCTTTAATATCTCCACATCATTAACTTATTAGTAGCAAACTGGGGTCTAGCATTACTAAGTTAAGGGTGATAAAATGGTAAATTATGTGTAACAGCCTGAAAATTTTGACTTTGAATAGTGTATCCCGAGATGTATGCCCGACTTTGAACAGTGTACCTCGGTGTGCGTGCCCGACTGGTCACGTGCTCGATTTTATGAAATTACTTACGTAAGTTAAATTGGGTTTGGTCTTGAGTGGAAAAAGACCGATTTAGATTGTGTGTTGAGCATTAGGTGATTTCTTATGCACCAAGCTTTGGTGTATGGGCTCAACACCGGGTCCAATTAGTGGATGGTTTGGGTGTGTAGGCCCACACCTAATCAAAGAAAACTATTTTGTTATGAGATAACACCTAAAGAGGTACGTTCGTTTCGCACGGGAGCTAGATCCTTAGATGAGAACTAATACGCCCAAAGACAAGTATATGTGTTTTGTATGGGAACCGATCCCATTTAGTTAAAGAAGGCAATTTCTTCTTTTAGGAGCTAACACCCGGTTTGCACAAGGTTTTGTTTTAGGTTTTGGGTTTTTGAGGAGAGAAGGAAGAGAGAAAGAGGAGGAGATGAAATGAACGTCTTGAATCCATGAGTGCCGAGCCTTAGATTTGCGCGAAAAACATTTGTGAGATCGTCTAAGGGGAAGATCGCCGTCGATTTCGACGTTTGGTTGTGATTTTATGGGTTTTGGAGTCGTTTGGGGGTTTTGAAACCCTCTTCTTGCAAAGAGATCATGAGTTTTGATCCACAAATCGTAGCGTGAGTTTGCGTGAAGTGTGTGTGGAAGGATTGCCGTTAATTTCGTGGGTTTGGATGTGATCTTGGAGCACGGAGATGATCGAGGTGGGTTTCGAAACCTTTTTTATCTAACGAAGAAGACGATCCGATCTACGAGTAAATCACCGATTTAAAGAGGTAAATAACGCAATTCTTCCATGTATTTAATTAAATATATGTTGGTTAGATGTGTGCAAAAGATTAGGATCAAAAGGATTGAATTTTGATGAAAAAAATGGGTTTCAAGGTTCAAACCCGAGAAGTGCTCAGAAACTGCCAAAATCGATTAATCGATTTTGAAACTCGATTAATCGAGTTTTTGACAAGAGAGAAATTCAAGAAGAACTCCCCGAAATCGATTAATCGAAGAGAATTTCGATTAATCGATTTTGAAATTCGATTAATCGATTTTGAAAATCGATTAATCGAGTTTGCCTGGGCTTACTGACACTACTGTAGTATTTCAGCCATAACTTTTTGTGCCGAATTCGGATTGACGTGATTCTTATTGCGTTGGAAAGAAGACAGAAAGCCCTACAACTTTAATGAATTGACCAACTTGTGAATCAATCATTTTAAAGGTAAAAATTTAGTAATAAGTTAGGTAAATTTCTAATTTTGTCGAGAAACGAAACCGATTAATCGAGTAAAATCGATTAATCGATTTTTGAATTTCGATTAATCGAAATTGGGTCGATTAATCGACTGGTCTCAAATAGTGAAAAAGATTTTTGGCTCTTTGAAAATCGATCAATCGACTTTGGAAAATCGATTAATCGATTTTGAAAATCGATTAGTCGATTTTGTCTGAGTTGCCAGTACTGCTTTAGTATTTTGACCATAACTTTCTACTCCGACCTCCGATTGATGCGATTCTTGAGGCGTTGGAAAGATAACAAAGAGATCTACAATGTTTGTGTTTTGACCAACTTATGAATCTAAATTTTTAAAGGTAAAAATTTAGGAGAAAGGTTACATTAATTTCTGTGTTGGCGCGAACTTGCCCGTTCCGTCTCAATTTTTAGAAAACACTTAAATAGTCTAAGTTATTAGTGGTTGGGGTTAATCATTGATGCATCATTGTGTGCTTGTGATGTAGATTAAGGGTGGACGGCCATTGATAGGACCTTGCTTGCTTCGAGGTTAAGGTAGGGGAAATTTAATATTTGATTATATTTTTGAAATTGATTCATAGATGCCTTGATTTAATCAAATGAAAATGATAAGTGTGATTTGAAGTTTTGTTATTTAAAATCGATGCTTGAATATAACTTGACGTGTAGGGGAAATTTAATATTTGATTATATTTTTGAAATTGATTCATAGATGCCTTGATTTAATCAAATGAAAATGATAAGTGTGATTTGAAGTTTTGTTATTTAAAATCGATGCTTGAATATAACTTGACGTGTAGGGGAAATTTAATATTTGATTATATTTTTGAAATTGATTCATAGATGCCTTGATTTAATCAAATGAAAATGATAAGTGTGATTTAAAGTTTTGTTATTTAAAATCGATGCTTGAATCTAATTGGACGTGTAGGGGAACTTCAACACAAACCTGCATGTTTAACTTTGATTCATTGTTTCTTTGAGGTATTCATATGAAAAAAAAAATGATAAGTTTTCTTGATGTATTTTGATGTTAGTTTGATAGATATTTGAATTATAACTTGAGCTCCTTGCAAAATAGAAATTTAAAATTCGTGAGTCGAAAACGGTGAATTTTGAACTGTGAACTTAACCTAGAATTTTTACTATGGTATTCGATTTTTAAACTTGACTTTTAAATGGTGAGTTTTAAAACCTTTTAAGCAAGAATGTGAGCTTTGGATCGTGATTTAGAAATCTGAACTAGAATGTGAACTCGAAATCTTTGAGTCTTGTAGATTTGTGAGAAGGTACACCCTTGGACCGCTGTGGCGGGATTTATGTACACCCTTGGACCCATTTGTGGCGGATTTATATACACCCTTGGACTGTGGCGGGATTTGTATATACCCTTGGATGGACTGTGGGCGGGATTTATGTCACTTGGACCGTTTTTACGGGATTTTACGTACACCCTTGGACTTGTTGTGCTTATATGCCTTGGACCGTTTTTACGGGATTTTACGTACAACCTTGGACTTGTTGTGCTCATGTACGCCCTTGGACCATTTTTACGGGATTTTACGTACACCTTTGGACTTGTTGTGCTCATGTACGCCTTTGGACCGTTTTTACGGGATTTTACGTACACCCTCGGACTCGTTGTGCTCATGTACGCCCTTGGACCGCTTTCGCGGGATTTTACGTACTCCTTTGGACACTGTTGTGAGTCATGTACGCCCTTGGACCGTTTTTACGGGATTTACGTACACCCTTGGATTTCGATGTAGTCATGTACGCCCTTGGACCGCTTTTGCGGCATTTTATGTACTCTTTGGATTATACCTCGTAAATCAAACCATAAGTCGTGAGATTAAAGTGGACCGCTATGGGCGGATATTGTGCATGTGGACCGCTATGGGCGGATTATATGTATGTGGACTGCTGTGGGCGGATTATGCTTATCGTGGACCGCTATGGGCGGAGTGCAAGTACCATGTGGGCTCAGTTTTGAAGGATAAATAAATGTTTTGAAATCACTTTTGTGTGTAAAAAGGAAATCAGTTTTGAAATCAGTTTTGTATGATAAGGAAATCAGCTTTTGAATCAGTTTTATGTGAAAAAGGAAGTCAGTTTTGAAATCAGTCCTGTGATAAGAAAATAGTATTTGAAATCAGTCTTTGTTGATAAGAAAAAGTACCTTTGAAACGAGTTTCAGTTTTAAATAAGAAAAGGTTTGATTGTGACATTGAATCTATGTTTCCTTATGATAAGATGTGAATGAGTATTGAAATTTCCTCTACTGAGCTAGGATGTAGCTCACCCCTTCGACTATACGTCACAGGTATAGCTTCTACGTGGACACCAGACTTGCAGATTGAGGAATTGAGGAGGGCTATGATATTCGGGGTCATAGATTGAGTACTTTGTGGAGATTGGTGAGTTCAGACTTGGTACCCTTGAACTCGTATATAATTTTATACACCACTGTTTGGTGACGTTGGTACATCACTGGTGGCCATTGTTAGTTATTGTAATATTTGATGTTAGAATTAGAGATTTATTCATGTCATATGTATTATCTGCTTTGATTTCTGCATGCTAGGTTTTGTACCAAGCATTCTGTGTTCGGAACGTGTTCTATGACCCGACGGTCCGGGTTTTCCCATTCGTGTTTGAAAAAAAAAAAAGAAAAAAAAAATATGTCTCAAAATTCAGGTTGGGAAAATTCGGGTTGTCACATTATGTGACTGATAACATACGTTCCCAACTCTCATGAAACAGTTCTCCAGGCAATTGCCGGAAAGTTTGAATTGCTTGGCGAATTGGTTAGTCTTACCAATTGGGAAGTGCTTGGTTAGAAATTTGGCCTGCAG
This sequence comes from Chloranthus sessilifolius, assembly GCA_021018995.1. Classification (NCBI taxonomy): domain Eukaryota; kingdom Viridiplantae; phylum Streptophyta; class Magnoliopsida; order Chloranthales; family Chloranthaceae; genus Chloranthus; species Chloranthus sessilifolius. Next base: position 81,386,207 of record CM037591.1, read on the forward strand.
TCTATCCCATGAGGTAATACTCCCAACAGGCAAAGAAATAAGTCACGCTTTTGCTCGGTCTTTTAGAGAGAAGGGAAATACCCTTAATTTCACAGCCTCATCATCTAGTGCTGTTATTTTTAATGTGGTACAGAGTTCTATGAAATCCCTAAGATGTTGATAGGGATCTTCGCAATCAAGCTCATAAAAATTCGAAAGGGCTTGTAGCATGGTGTGTTTGATCTCGAAGTGTTGACCGTTCTCAACCTCGAGTAAAGCCATGCATGAGGGCGCGATCAACGTAACTAGGGTGTAGTGCTCTTGAATGGGGTGATCTTCGGTCATAATGACAGATTCTCTTTTAGAAGTATGGTTGGAAGCCAAGTTCCGCAAGAGAGTCCGCTCAATATCTGGATCACACTAAAAAAAGATTTGTATTTTGAGAACGAGTGTGATGCATATACTAAAAAGATTTTTTTTTTTTCAAAGAATAACAGGTTGATAGAGAACAAATCTGGGCCTCTAGCTTCCCTTATCAGGGGAGGTTTTAAAACTCTAATCTGCTGCTTTGGTTCAAACCTGAAAAGAATAAAGAATAAAGAATTAAAAAAAAAAAGAAACATAAATAAAAGAAACATTGAAAGACAAATATTGATTTTCAAAATTAAAAATCCACTTCCCCGGCAACAGCATCAAAAACTTGATAGCTTTATAAACTATACCTTGTCTTAACCTATTGCAAGTGCACAACGGTATTATAGCACGAGCATAGGTATCAATCACACAGGGAAGGTTGCTATAACATGAAAACCTCTATTTGCCTTTGAAGAATAAAAAATGATTTTAGGTTGTTCTAAACTAAAGTGCAGAAAGTAAATGGATTATCTACTAAATTGAAAAACAGTTACACTAAATCTCAAGTCTCCCAAATCTTAGTCATCAATTCAAATCTGGAATTCCTTTGATATCCTAAGTGTTGAAATTAAAAGATAGAAATTGAATTTATACTAAAACTAATCTCCAGCCTTCCATATTTTAGTCTTCAATTAAAATCAAGAAGTCCTCAGATGAATTACGTTCAGAAAATTAAAAGACTCGAAATTAAATTGCTGGAATTAAAATAGACAAAAAATTAAAAGACGGGAAATTAAAATTTTAAAATAAACCTAAGGTACACAATGCTGAAAATAAAAACTATTCTACTTTGATCTTCCAGTTTTCTAATCTTAGTTGTCAGTTAAAATTGAGTCCTTGGGTGATTATTCATAAATGCATGTCCTCTTATTTATAGATTCACAAGAGGCCAGTTACAATAATTTATGACTCTATTCTAAGCAAACTTCCTAAAACTAATTTTCCTGAAACTAAACTACCTAATATGTATCCTCTTTGTTTATAACTTCTAGAGACTTGGAGAATCTCCTTTCCTGGTAATCAGCAGCACTGAATCTCGCCAAGCTTCCTTGATTCGTGGAGTGCATGGATTCTTCTCTTAGTTTATGATTTTTGCATGGTTGTGCACTTCTCACGTGAGTCTTCAGAAAGTATTCATACAGCTTTAATGTACAAAATCGTGAATACAATTTTACATCTTTCTCTATACCTTAGTGCGATTCTTCGCTCAATCGCTCATAATCCACCTCGTTCTCTCTCAGTCTTCTTTTTTGTACTTAGCAAACTCTTGCACGCCTTCTACAACTTTCTTCTGCAGAATCATATGGTTACGATTATGTTCTTTCTCTGGTTCTAGCTCTCGATTGTGTCTCTCTTTACTTCGACTGGATCATAGGTTTGACGATTTATTCTCGTTCTCTCGTAACCTGGTATTTCAGCTACGATTTGGCTACTCTTTACTTGTGATCATCTCTTTTCTGCTTTTAGATCTTTTTTTGGTACAAATTTATACTTTCTTCTTCTTTTTCTGCCTGTTGTTCTAAATATTTACTATAAAGAAGTCATTAGTAACAAACTATGGACTAATAGCACTCAGTTGAGGGTACTAATATGGTAAAATATATGACTTATCAGCCCCCGGCTACAACAGACTCCAAGATGAGCAGAATGCGATAGTGATGAACTTCATAGACAAATAGTGACCACCAACAAGCATGATCGAAGTGTTTTCCGGCTATATCACCGTGAAGATCTACGGGTTTATTTTCTTTTAACTAGCTGTATCTACTTTTTTCAAAGGAACATGCGATTGCTGAAGGGTAATAGAGAATCTTTAGGATTGTTATGCATTTACATAACGAATAGGGATTATGTCTATTTTCATTATATGTATAAACAGAAGTCTATTTAAAGACACAAAATATTAATGAAATAAAGTTTAAAATTCCACGAGGTGACTTCTCTCGTGATATATCTCTTCTTATTATTTTTTATTTATTTTAATTTTCTACAATGATGACTTAAATTGTTCACTTATAACCTATTACCTACCTATCCTTACAGTTCTTAGAGTTGTTATATGGTGATTGGACCTTTCTTATTCTAGATTGGGAGCGGGTGTCTTTTTCAAAACACATGGCACTATTTTCATCAATTGTCTTATGTGGTGCGGACACCATAACATAAGATTTTTTGTGTTAAACATTACATCGAAAAACTATCTCTACCGTGTTATTCAAAGCCGTCAAATACTTTTAAAATAAATGATTCACATGACACACTTGATGAAAAAAGTGATATAAATCAATGACTAGCTATGAATTTAGATTGGGAACAAATCGATTACCAAATACCAGCTCTTAAAGAGTACAACATGGATTACAATTGGTGCTTGAATCCAAGTATGTCTAAAATCTTTTGATGGACACCAATTTCTAACTAATATTACAATGTGAGCTAATGTTAGTTTGAAATTGGTGCCCATCAAAAGATTTTAGGCATACTCCTTAGTATAGACTATTGTTTAGACCTAGAGAATAGGGTATAGCTAGGTAGAGCAGTAAGGTAGCCTTTAAAGAGGGTACTTTTTTATATGTAATAGGTTCCATATACTTCCTTCTTCCATGCAAAACAGCCCTCAAATTGTAAAATGAGTAGTTATCTACACCTATCAAATATCTAAGGGCACCATTGCTTAAACCCATTAAGTTATTTGTATTAGACAATGGAAATCACTTTTTCGTCCCAATCGTACACACAATAGCTTAGACCAAGGGTATACCATCAGACAAAGAGATTTTTGATTCCATGTGGTACACATCACAAAAAGTAATTTGACAATGTTTATATGAACAAATGGGGTTCTTTGATCACTCTTTGGGATTTGTGTCACTTGGAATCAAAATATGATCAGATGGTATGCCTATGGTCTCAAGATCCATTTTGTGGAAGATTGGGACAAAAATGGTCTCCATCATCTAATTCAAAGCAGTCAATAGTTTTGAACGTTGGTGACCTTAGAGATTCGGTAGGTGCAAACACAACTACCCTTATAAAATATCTTCTATTTTGTCTTAGGGTAGCTCTATGTGCGCCTACGCAGGGGCGTAGCCAATATTTTTTGCTGATGGGGGCTAGCGACGATCAATCCTAGATTTGGGAGCTTGTATATCATAGAGTTCTGGGTTTATACATAAAAGAAGGCTATATAAAAAACATATCTTATACAAATTCAAGATTTAAATGGGGGCTTTAGACCCCACGCTCTTCTATGTGGCTCTGCCCCTGCGCCTACCCAAGTACTGAGGAGGCCCATGCAGAAAACTATTGACTGCTTTGAATTAGACGATGGAGATTGGTTTTCATCCCAATCTTCTAGATAATCGATCTTGAGACCATAGGGTACTATCTAACAGTCAATTTTTGGTTCCATGCGGCATAGATCCCCAAAAGTGACTCCACAATCACATTTGAGCATAAGGTTTATGATTTTTTTAGTCACTTTTTTTAGCTCTGTGTCAAGTGGAATAAAAAGGTGAGTGTTAGATATGCCTATGGTCTCAAGATCCATTTTGTGTAACATTGGAATGAAAACCAATCTCCATTGTCTGATTCAAAGCAGTAAATGGGTTTTCAGTGTAGGCACGATCAATAATTGCATAGGGGCGAATAGAGCTAGACTTATCATATTTTGTTTAAAAGAAATACTTTTTCTGTTGCACATAGTTTAAAAAGAAAGATGATATCTTTAAGACCTGGCATAAAGAATATCATCTAAGCCGTCTAATTTGAAGGCCATGATGTAAAGATATTTCTTACGAACAATTGGCATGAAACAAAGTCTCTATGATTTGATTCAACACAATCAACTTTGATCTTCTGAGTCAATGGTTGATTGTGTTGAACTTGATGATAGAGATCATGTTTCGCTTCATTCTTTGGCATTAAAGATATTATTTACATCATAGTTTTCAAATCTTACGGCTCAGATATTGTATCACGTGACACGAGTACTGAATATATCAAAATTTCATTTTTTAATTAGGTGCAATGACATAGATCTATATGCAAATAGTTGATCCCTTTTCTATTATCATTAAAGTCTGGGGTTTTGCAATCGGAGATTTGGTCTTCTTCTTAATTGATGGTTCCATCGTAAAATTGTTTGAATGAGTTGAATCAAATAATGAAGATAATTTTTCATCCCAATATTTCACACAATAGATCTTGAGACTTGTGACAGCCCGAATTTCGACACCCTAAAACCCGTGCCATCAGCACGACCCTTGAGGCCGTGTCCCATAAACTTGCACGGAACATTGGTGTAACCAAGCACAATAAAGCATAAGAATTGAATTTAACTAAGTTTCCCATGCATTAATGATATATTATTCTAAGCAGAACCCAAAAGACAGTTCTAATCCCATGCCACTGCATGAGCAAAAGAACCGGCCCGAACCATCGGTGAATAAAATAAAGTCACCTCAGATGGTTCGCCAGAATATATCAATATAATACATTTACTCAAAAAGGCTTGACATACCAAGCCGTACAGAAATCTCACAAAACTGAATCAAAGTACTAGCAGAATCACCTAGAAGAAATCCTCAGGATGGGACTCCTGATCCTTCCTAGGTGCGTAATCCGAATCTCCCAGATCAACGTCTCCAGAAGAAGTAGCAGCCGCAAGTATGGGACCTACGACGTATAGTCTAAAGGGTGAGCTACATCATAGCTCAATAAGGAAACAAACTGAATTGAACATATAAGTTAGTCTCTCACATATATTCCATGATATTCAACAGCATAGTGTATCAATGAATTTACTGGAAAAATATTTTTAAATGACTGAAAAGATGCATTTGGATGTCACTATTACTTCACAGGTTTTATTTGTTCTCAATTTGTTTATTAACCACAATGATTCGGCCTAAAGACTTAAATCATAGCTTAAATATTCTCCGACTTACTATAGCGTCGGGCGCTCGATGGAATACCCACCATCGTCATCTAATCAGACATTTTTCTATTCTCTTTTAATACTTCCCAGGTCCCTTTCTTTTAGGCGATGGGGTTTACATGTCATACATAAGCACCGACATTCCTAGGATGTCAAACTAGTGTACGGATTGGCCGCCGTACCGGTCACGGATATCCTGTCGCGTCAGTCGTGGGTATACCGCCACGTCGGTGGGGTATTCTCCAAACCTTAAATATCAAGTACACTATAAATAGTTATTCACCGTGTGATTGTGTAAAATATAGTAAATTAGGCCTCATCAATCTCATTCTCCTTACTTTACATGATCACATACATCCCTGGGATGTCCAAGTCAATGCATCACACAGATGCCCTTATCATATTCGCATCCCCTGGGGACGTCTTACTTATTTACTTTACATGGTGGTCACACATACGCACACACACACACACACTTAGGATTCACATCTTTAATACATAATTACTCTTTTCTATATCACTACATATATGATTTTGCAATTAAAGTACATGTTTAAGGGGTTCCCTACCTCAATGTAAAGCCATCATTTAACACATCACCATCCCCTAGGAAATCAAGCGCGTCTAACACATGCCAAACTTACATTATATGTGCTAAAGATACTCTCAGAAAAGTCCCTAAGAATCTTAGGAATCATAACTCCTCAGAACAATAAAAATAAAAGTAAATTTCTATATAGTACCTCACGCGAGTGAGCACTATTCATCACTTGAGCGATCATAAACGAGGTACATAATATCGCGCGAGCGATTATAAACGATGTCTCTTGACTTCACGCGACCCTCGCTCGCGCGAGATTCTCCTTTACAAAGGGTCTCACTCAAGCGGGTCCAGAACTTTTTCTTCTCATATAATTTGTCCTTCCTCGCTTGAGCGAGCTATTTTAACCGGTCGAGCGAGAAGCGATGACAGTAAATGCTCGATCATTTCGAGAACTATCTCCTACCTCATTTAACACCTTATTTAAATGTCAAAATGATTCAACTAACTATTAACACCTTATTTAAAACCCATATAAGCATTAAACATACCTTAGATCAATCGAATCTCTTCTAGATTCGATCCAAGATCAACCATATAAATGAGGGTTTCAAGACCCTTCCTCCAAACCCCTTCTTGATCCTTCCCAAGCTCTCAAAACTAAGGAATCTTCTTCACTCTCCTCACCACCTTCCTCATCTCCTATATTAAAAATCCATAAGGTGAATCTCACCTTCTTCTCAAAGAAAACTTTTATTTCTAGTTTTCTTTTAATAAAACCTTTTTCTTCTTTCTCCCTATTTCACTCTCTCTTTCTAAGCTCAAACAAGACAACGTATGGGAAACTCCTCCCCCTTTTCTCTCACTTGTTTTAACTAGTGTGCTAACCACACACATTCATCCTACGTGTTTTACATCCACTTTGCTTACTTGCCAAACATATACACCTAAAAGCATATATAGGGATTTTAACTTTCTTGTGCACCACAAACGCCATAGCACTACACGAAAATTATGGGTATTACATTCACCCCACCTTATAAAATTTTCATCCTCGAAAATTGCCAAAAGACTATTCGAAACAAAACTATACACCAACTATAGGGGTATCTAAACAAACTACTCATTTAGTCGAATCACCTAATTAAGCATTTGGGTAAAAGTGATCCACAATCACTGCAGCATTTCGGGAAACATAAACCATATTGCAGCACAACAACTGATAAATACCCATCCCAAATAACCACACACATTCGAATTCGATGTGAAGCATAATCACCAATATATGACTATTATCGCACCCGATATGGTACCTATTTCAAATTTATGTGAAACTATAACAACCCATATAATACCTATTTCAAATCAACCTACCTCGAGAGATAATAAACACATTGCATGGAATTCAATAGTAGTCAATGAGACTACACAGTTACATAAGTACCTGCAAAAGAAAACTACACACATCCACACATTCGGGTATGACTGACTGCACACATCCCCCGATCACCTGTAAATAGAACTATACAATCCACAAAATTGTATCACAAGTTGATTGAACTATACATAAACCAAGTCCATGCACATTAATTCGTTCCTAATATGACCATCACCAATGACATTGAATTTAAGTTATCATGCACATAAGAGATGAATGCGTTGACTAACAATATTGTAACACCCATGTCACCATAGTTTAAAGGATCACATCCCAATATGCACATCAAAATATTTAAAAATATTATATTGCTATTTTCAAAAAAAGAATTTAAAGGACAGATGACGACCTAATCGTCACCCTGCTCATACTCCTTGTCATCGTCATCATCATCATCATCCTCATTGTCACCCACCTCCCCCGCGATAGTGGCACCAGCTGTAGTCGGCCTAGTAGCATGACCAGAGCTAGACGCACCAAAGATAGTACCCCGCATAGTATCGATGCGCTCTCGGTACGTCTGTGGAAACGCATGGCCCATGTGGTCTATGAGGAGTGACTCTTGAAACCACTGATGTAACTGAATCTCCCACCCTTGTAGGAGGATTTCCCGCATCATGCTGCTGTCGGTGGTAGGGAAAGGCTGTGAAGACAAAGTGGAGGGAGCAGTCGGTTTAGTCGGTGGTGGTTGTGCCGCTTGCCGGGCAACTTGACGATCCTGCTTCCTATTTAGATTGTTTTAGAGGCTCTTTAAGTTTCTACTTAGGTTCTGGCCGAGGAATGGGACGATGTTATCAGTGAGGACGGGCCCGTCCGCTCTCATGTGAAAGCCTTCTTTCCCGTTGCGCAAGTCAAAGAGGCGGGAAAGAAGACGGGCGTAAGATAAGCGATTGATGGGTGGTGGAATAGCACCCTTCATATTTCGTTTAAGAGAATCGATAATGCCCTTGAAAACCACCCGAGGCGCGCTAAACCATTTGTTGTGGAAATCAGAGTGCAACGCCCTCAAAAGTGCGTCACGACGCTTCTGGTCGTGGCCTGTCGGATATAAATTTTTCTTGAAAATGATGTCAAGAGGCCACATATGTGGCGGCAACTGGGACCGAGTGATAGATTATCCCGATGCAGTGGTGCCGTCAGTAATGTCAGCGACAATTGTCTGGAAAGGTACTTCTTGGGCAAAAGGTGGTTATGAATTGGGTTCTCGGGTGTAGGTGTGAGGGCAATTCATGACGAGCGAAATGTTGTCATCGCCAAACTCAAATGACCTTCCGTCGATTTCAACGACGAGAATGTCTTCATCTGTAGTGCTTTTTAGAGTTTGATAAAATAATTTAACGAGCCGCAGATAATATCGATTCCCAAAAGGCGTTAATAATGATCGCATACGATTTTGTGTGAGGAAATCCGAAGTCTATTTGGCGGACGTAGGATCTCGAAAGTAAGTGGGGTGAATTTCCCACTCGGTTTCAAAGACTTTGGCCCCCCACCAATCATCTAATAGGGTCGGTGCATCCGTTTGAAGTGGTGGTGGTGGAGGTTGTGGAGGTGGTGGTTGTGGTGCTTGTGATGCTTTGTTGTGAGAAGATGACGATCAGATCGCCACCTTCTTTCTAGGTTGTGGGTTAGGGCTTGTAGAAGCCATTAGAGTGTTAAGGGGATAAAATCAAGAAAAATAAGGTGGCTTTAGGGTAGAAATCACCTTTGTACGCATTTTTAACGGATCGGATCCTTCGAATCCGGCTTGAAATCATCCATAGAGAAGAACCATCAAAGCAAAACCCTAAACCTCAGCGCCCCAACTCCCTCTCGCGTGAAGAAATGGGCGAAACAGTGATCGCCCCTTATTTATACCGCTGCCCTCGCTCGAGCGGTCATAAGTCCTCGCTCGAGCGAGTCCAGAACAAATTTGGCGCTATATTTTTATATGGCTCGCGCAAGCGAGGGTAAGCCACCACTCGAGCGAGCCCAAAAGCATTTTTCTGGTTCATTTTGTCTTATATTTCGTACCCTGTGTTACTTCTAACTTCTAGGCTCTTTCTAACACCGAATCTCCTATCCATGGCAAATTGGAAATTATTGGTGAATGATCAATCTAGCAAGATTGAAATGAACTATGCCCAAATTTTAACAGAACTCATCCATTCATTTTAAAACAGAAATTTATACATACACTGCCAAAATATATATATTTTACAACATTTGTAAGGCATTAACTAGTGTCCTCAATTAAGCTAAGATACTGTTGTTTGACATCTGCCTCACGCTCCCACGTTGCTTCTTCGGCTGTGGATGATTCTTCCATCGAACAAGCACTAACGGAATCACTTTGGTGTGTAGTACTTGCTCTTTTCTATCCAATATTTCTGTCGATTCTTCTATCATGCTCATGCCTTCATGCATTTTCAATGGTTGGCCTCCCAAGATATGGGAAGGGTAATTCATGTACTTCCTAAGCATAGATACATATAAAACATTGTGTACTCGATCGAATTGTGGGGGTAATCCAACGCGATAAGCAACTTCCCCAACTCGACCCAAAACTTGAAAGGGTCCAAGATAGCGGGGACTCAACTTGCCTCTCTTTCTGAATCTCATCACGCCTTTTATAGGCGACACTTTCACAAATACATGCCTGCCAACGGTGTAGTCTACACTCGTTCTCTTGATATCGGCATAGCTTTTCTGCCTGCTCTGGGTCGACTTAAGTCTTTCTCTGATCATATGAACAACGATCGCGTTATCTTCCAGCAACTCCGGTCCCAAAACAAACTTTTCACCTGTTTCTTCCCAATTGACAGGTGATCTACACCGCCGTCAATAAAGAGCTTCATATGGTGTCATGCTAATACTCATCTGATAGCTATTATTGTATGCAAATTCGATCACGGTAGATGTTGATCCCATGATCCCTGTAGTTCAAGCATACATGCTCTGAGCATGTCTTCTATGACTTGATTTACCCGCTCAGTTTTCTCATCGGTTTGCGAATGGAATGCCGAACTGAAGTCCAATCGTGTTTCCATGCCTTCCTGAAACTTCTTCCAAAAATTTGAAGTGTATAACAAATCACGATAAAAAATAATGCTGCTTAGAATCCCGTGTAGTCGCGAGATCTCCTTCATATACAACTCTGCAAGTCTTCCTATCGTGTATATCGTGTTATAAGGCAAGAAGTGTGCTGACTTGGTCAATCGGTCTATGACTACCCAAATAGCATTGTATGTCTTTACTATACGCGGTAGTCCAATGATGAAGTCTATAGAGATTGATTCCCATTTCCACTCTGGTATGGGTAGAGGCTGTAATAACCCAGCAGGGTGTCTATGATCGACCTTCACCTATTGACACGTCAAATACCGTGACACGTACTTGGCCACGTCTTATTTTAAATCTCTCCACCAGTAATTCTTCCTCAAGCCTTGGTACATTTTAGTGCTACCAGGGTAGATAGCATACTTTGACTTGTGTGCTTCATCAAGGATAGTTTGCCGCAGGTCGGTATCATCTGGAATACAAAGACGACCCTTGAATAATAAGGAGCCATCTTCTTTAACTGAGAACTCTAGTTTTATGCCTTAAATCATATCTTGGTGAATCTTGGTCAACTCAGGGTCTCTCATTTGTAGCTCGTGGATGTGCTCAAAGATCATCGGTCTCATTGATATGTTAGCTAAGAAGGCTCCTATAGCTTGTACCTCAATATTTGCATCATATAGTGAGATGTCTTCAAAAATTTTCATCTATGCATCCCCATAATCAAACTAGCCAACCGAGCTGCACCCTTTTGACTCAAGGCATCGGCTACCACATTAGCCTTGCCTGGATGATACTATATGGAGCAATCATAGTTTTTAAGAAACCCCATCCATCTGCGCAGCCTCATATTCAATTCTTTCTGTGAAAATAGATATCTGAGGCTCTTGTGGTCAGTGAAGATCTCAAAGGTCTCACTGTATAAATAGTATCTGTAAATCTTCAGCACAAATATGACCACTGCTAGTTTTAGGTCATGTGTCGGGTAGTTCTTCTCATGCTCTTTCAGCTGTCTCGACTGGTAAGCTATCACCTTTTTGTGTTGGTTGAGCACGCAGCCCAAGCCATTATGCGAAGTATCATTGTATACCGCAAACCCTCCACTGCCTGTAGGAATCGCCAGCACTGGAGCTGAAGTGAGTCTCTTCTTGAGTTATTGAAAACTCTTCTCGCATGCTTCACTCCACTCAAATCTCGTGTCTTTCGTGTAAGTCTCGTAAGAGGTCCCGATATTTTAGAGAACCCCTCTACAAAATGTCGATAGTCACTAGCTAGACCAAGGAAACTACGAACATCTGTTACCATCTTTGGTTGTTCCCAATTCACCACTGCTTCGATCTTAGCTGAATCTACTATGACACCTTCCTTTGAAACAACATGTCCCAAAAAGTTGACTTCTTCTAACCAAAACTCGCACTTACTGAGCTTGGCGTATAATTGGTGTTCACGTAAGGTTTGTAGAGCAACTCTCAAGCGTTCTTCATGCTCCTTCTTTGATTTGGAATAGATTAGAATGTTGTCAATGAATACCACAACGCAGGAGTCCAAGTGTGGTTTAAACACTCGATTCATCAAATCCATAAACGACGCCGCTGCGTTCATCAACCCAAACGACATCACTAAGAACTCGTAGTGTCTGTACCGCATCCTAAATGCAGTCTTCGGAATGTCCTTTGCCTTGACTCTCAACTGATGGTATCCAGATCTCAGATCAATCTTGGAAAAGTACCTTGCTCCTTGCAGCTGATCGAATAAATTGTCAATTCTAGGTAATGGATATCTATTCTTAATGGTCAGTTTGTTTAACTAGAGATAATCAATGCACAGTCGTATTGACCCAACCTTCTTCTTTACAAATAAGACTGGTGCTCCCCACGGAGATACACTCGGTCTTACAAATCCCTTGTCCATGAGTTCTTGTAACTGCACTTTCAACTCTTTCAACTCAGCAGGAGCCATCCTGTATGGTGCTTTCAAAACAGGCTCCGTTTCAGGTACTAAGTTGATAGCGAACTTTACTTCTCTATCTGAAGGTAATCCTGGTAATTCCTCAAGAAACACATCCTCAAATTCTCACACAACTGCTCTCTTTGAGATAATATTCTTCCCTTATCCTCCTTCAAGAATGCCAAATAACCGATGCACCCCTTTCTGATCAAGCGCTCGGACCTAACTGCAGAGATAAGTGGCATATGCGTCAATCTTTCTCCTCGAAATCGAAATGATCTCCTTGTGTTAGGTCGAAAGATGACGACCTTGTTCTTACAATCTATAGTCGCACAGTGTTGTGACAACCAATCCATGCCAAGGATCACGTCGAATCCTTGTATGTCTAACAAGATCAAATTTGTCGGTAGTTCATAGTCATTCCCATCCTTGATGGTCACTATCACAGATTTACACACCCTTTTCGTATCGACCGATTTCCTGGTCGGGATCGATACCGCTAAGATGAAATTCAGTGTCTCTAGTTTGACCTTCATCTTCTTTACGAAATGGGGAGTAGTAAAGGAGTGGGTAGACCCCGGGTCCACCAACACTCAAGCTTCATAAGCTACATCACCTCCCCTTTCGTACAATGGTAAGGTACTTATATTATACATTTACATGTATATGACACCCCATATATATCAAAATTTATGGAAGATAATCAATCTATTCTACTTCTTACGTGAATGCACCTTCTCTATCTAAAAATTTTAGAAAATTGAAATCTCTATTTAAAAGAAAGTCTCAACTTGGATCACGTCGGTGGTATTGAGTGCTTCCTAGGCAGTGACTGTGTAGGCTCTTCCTTGCACAACCGATTTCCTTGATTGTATAGGTCGTGGCATTAAAGCAGAAATCGTCCTCTCCTAAGCCATCTCTAGATAGTCTCGGATGATGTGGCCTATCTTTCCACATTTATAGCAACCTCGCGTGCCCTTCTTGCAATCAGCCGTCTTGTGAGACTTGCCACACTTGGCACAAGTCTTTCCTGTAGTCGACGTTGCTCGTGAGGAACCCTGTGTAACTGTTGCTCCCGTAATAGTAGCAGGGCTCTCATATCTTATCAGCCTCCCTGACGCAAGCATTGGCAACCTCTGATAGTTTGTCTGCTGCGCCAGTCTCACATACCCTGGTTGGAATGGTTGCGTCTGAATAGGCGCTATGAACCTCGGCTTTTTGTTCACCGGCTCGTAGTTCCCAACTCTATTCTGATCCGTTCTTCCTCTACTTGACTGGTCCCTTCTTCTGTTTGTCTTTATTATCCTCTTCAATTACTAGGGCTTTGCTCATGACCTCTTCATAGGTCTTTAACTCAAAAGCCGCTACACGTCCCCTGATGTCCGTCCTCAAGCCGCTTTGTAATCGTTTTGCTTTCATCAAGTCCGTGACTACGTACTGAGGAGCAAAGCGAGCAAGTCGCATGAACTCAACCCCGTATTCTGTAACTGCCATCTCTTGCTCAAGCTATAAAATTTTTACCTCCATCTGATTTCTTACTATCTCAGGGAAGTACTGCTTGTTAAATTCTTCTACAAATTCATCCCATGTCCAGGGCAATCTTGGGGTCTCCTGAACCCTAGTCCTAGAAACATACTTCCACCAAGACCCAGCCTCCCCATCGAGCATATAAGTTGCCCAACGGACGCTCTCGTCTTCCGTGCATGTAAGCACGCTAAACACCTTCCCTATTTCACTAAGCCAATTCTCAACAGCTATTGGCTCAACTTGTCCTAAAAAGTTAGGAGGACACATCCTCCTAAACTCTGTAAATGCAGAGGGCACTGGCGGTGTCGGACCTACTGGAGGTGTAGGTGGTTGTTGCAGATCACTGACATTGTGAGCCTCCAGAGATGCTGCTTGTTGAGCCATGGCTGTCGCCATGATTTTCATAGTATGCATCATCCTCTGATGCTCTTCTCTCTTTTCGTTTCTTTCTCTTACTCTTTCTTGTTCCCTCTGATCTCTTTCCTGTCGATCTCTTTCCCGGCTCTCTTTATGGTCTTGGCTCTCTTGGCCACTACTTCCGGAAGCCCCTCTGCTTCCCATCGGTACTTTATTAGTAACCGAGATGAAGTCATCTCTACTACGCAAATTTCTCTCATAACCGCCCCTGGGTCGACCTCTTCCCCTAGAAGACATAACGGTCTGCAAGTGAAACCAAGGTCTTATTAGCAGAAGTCCCTATGCTCTGACAAAAATACGAATTGTCAGAATTTCTAAAAGAAACAACTTTGATACTAATTGTGACAGCCCGAATTTCGACACCCAGAAACTCATGCCATCAGCATGACCCTCGAGACCGTGTCCCATAAACCTGCACAGAACATTGGTATAACCAAGCACAATAAAACATAAGAATTGAATTTAACTAAGTTTCCCATGCATTAATGATATATTATTCTAATCAGAACCCAAAAGACAGTTCTAATCTCATGCCACTGTATGAGTAGAAGAACCGGCCCGAACCATCAGTGAATAAAATAAAGTCACCTTAGATGGTTCGCCAAAATATATCAATATAATATATTTACTCAAAAAGGCTTGACATACCAAGCCGTACAGAAATCTCACAAAACTGAATCAAAGTACGAGCAGAATCTCCTAGAAGAAACCCTCAGGAGGGGACTTCTGATCCTCTCTAGATACGTAATCCGAATCTCCCAGATCAACGTCTCAAGAAGAAGTAGCAGCCGCAAGTGTGGGACCTGCGACGTATAATCTAAAGGGTGAGCTACATCATAGCTCAATAGGGAAACAAATTGAATTGAACATATAAATTAGTCTCTCCCATATATTTCATGATATTTAACAACATAGTGTATCAATGAATTTACTAGAAAAATATTTTTAAATGACTGAAAAGATGCATTTGGATGTCACTATTACTTCACAGGTTTTATTTGTTCTCAATTTGTTTATTAACCACAATGATTCGGCCTAAAGACTTAAATCATAGCTTAAATATTCTCCGACTTACTATAGCGTCGGGCGCTCGATGGAATACCCACCATCGTCATCTAATCAGACATTTTTCTATTCTCTTTTAATACTTCCCAGGTCCCTTTCTTTTAGGCGATGGGGTTTACATGTCATACATAAGCACCGACATTCCTAGGATGTCCAACTGGTGTACGGATTGGCCGCCGTACCGGTCACGGATATCTTGTCGCATCAGTCATGGGTATACCACCACGTCGGTGGGGTATTCTCCGAACCTTAAATATCAAGTGTACTACATATAGTTATTCACCGTGTGATTGTGCTAAATATAGTAAATTAGGCCTCATCAATCTCATTCTTCTTACTTTATATGATCACATATATCCCTGGGATGTCCAAGTCAATGCATCACACAGATGCCTTCATCATATTCGCATCCCCTGGGGATGTCATACTTATTTACTTTACTTGGTGGTCACACACACACGCACACACACACACACACACACACACACACACACACTTAGGATTCACATCTTTAATGCATAATTACTCTTTTCTATATCACTACATACATGATCTTACAATTAAAGTACATGTTCAAGGGGTTCCCTACCTCAATGCAAAACCGTCATTTAACGCATCGCCATCCCCTAGGGAATCAAGCGCATCTAACACATGCCAAACCTACATTGCATGTGCCAAAGATACTCTCAGAAAAGTCTCTAACAATCTTTGGAATCATAACTCCCCAGAATAACAAAAATAAAAGTAAATTTCTATGAAGTACCTCTCACTAGCGAGCACTATTCATCGCTTGAGCGATCACTCACCCTCGCTTGAGCGATCATAAACGAGGTACATAATATCGCGTGAGCGATTATAAACGATGCCTCTTGATTTCCCGCGACCCTCGCTCACGCGAGATTCCCCTTTACAAAGGGTCTCGTTCGAGCGAGTCTAGAACTTTTTCTTCTCATATAATTTGTCCTTCCTCGCTCGAGCGAGCTATTTTAATCGCTCGAGCGAGGAGCGATGATAATAAATGTTCGATCATTTCGAGAACTACCTCCTACCTCATTTAATACCCTATTTAAATGTCAAAATGATTCAACTAACCATTAACACCTTATTTAAAATAGATAAGCATTAAACATACCTTAGATCAATCGAATCTCTTCTAGATTCGATCCAAGATCAATCATACAAATGAGGGTTTCAAGACCCTTCCTTCAAACCCTTTCTTGATCCTTCCCAATCTCTCAAAACTAAGAAATCTTCTTCACTCTCCTCACCACCTTCCTCATCTCCTATATTAAAAATCCATAAGGTGAATCTTACCTTCTTCTCAAAGGAAACTTCTATTTCTAGTTTTCTTTTAATAAAATCTTTTTTTTATTTCTCCCTATTTCACTCTCTCTTTTTAAGCTCAAACAAGGCAACGTAAGAGAGACTCCTCCCCCTTTTCTCTCACTTGTTTTAACTAGTGTGCTAACTACACACATTCATCCTAAGTATTTTACATCCACTTTGCTTACTTGCCAAATATATACACCTAAAAGTATATATAGGGAGTTTAGCTTTCTTGTGCACCACAAACACCATAGCACTACACGGAAATCATGGGTGTTACAAGACCATAGCTCATATATCAAACGGTTGATGTTGATTCCATGTGATACACATCATCACATCTCCAAAGTGACCGTGATTATGGTGGACTATGAGAAGAGTTTTCAGCTCACTTTTAGGGATATATTTTATATGGAATCAATATTTAGCCATATAATAAGTGGGCCATGATCTCAATATATATTTTGTGTGATTGAGAAAAAAAAAAAAAATCTAACAATGTTAAAGACTAAGACGGCTCTACCCTTGTCATATATACCCATAAAAGAAGCGTGATAAAGCAGGCTATTGAAGCACTCAATTGGGTTGGTTGAGTTTCGATTTTTTGGGCTATGGCTAACATGTTGAATTGCAACTTGGACTAATGGGTTGGTCAACGATGAGTGCCACGTGGCAAATTAAGCGAATGAGCACGCGTTCCAGATGTTGACGATGGTGGAAATGACAAGAGCCAATGCGGGAAGAAAACGAAAGATCATTTTCTTTTCTCAGCAATTTAAAGGTGTATGGTCGGGCAAGAAGCTCTTCATGAGCTTCACAATCTTCTGATGCCGGTGAAATCCCATGAAAAAATCGTTTAAATTAACTTCTTAATTATTAGTAGAATTAATTACAGTAAACAACGACTAGAAAAAGTAAAGTGAGAGAGAGAGAGAGCGAGGGAAGTTGAAGCACACGGGGGTTTTAACTTTTAAGGGCATTTTCGCTGAAACCCTCATCAATCCACTGAAGTCGATTCAGGGACATCGACGACGACAAAGACGAATCAATAATCAAAGATGCCACTTTTGGGTGAATTAGTCTCTCAAACCCTCTCCGATTCTCATATTTCAATTTTTATTCGTAAACATAATAGGGTTCTTGTTCTTGAATAAAGGAAAATAAAGTTAGATCTCAAATTTCTTTCACATTATTTCTCTGTTGTTTCGTCCATCATAAATTCATAATACAAATTGGAAGTAGTTGCATTTATTGTTTTAAGTTCTGCTATGTTGGATTTTCCGGCCGCCGGCTTTTCGCCGGTAATCAACCAATTGTCCAATTCGAGCTCAATTCTCGCTCTTCCGGACGATGTCTTGGCCGTTATGACACGATCTCTCCGTCCAATCGATGTCTTCAATCTGAGCCTCTGTTGCCATAGCCTTAAATTCTTATCGGTATCCGATAAGGTGTGGCTCGCACAGTGCGAGAGGCTTGGGCTGATCAGACCTCGCGACCTTGTTGAGTGGCGGAAAGCAGTGTCCTCGTACAAATCCCTTTGCCGTTTTCTGGTTGGCGTCGAGCCACTTATTGGGATTTGGGTGCACCAGAACCCCGAGCTTGGCAATGTAGTTTACGTTATGTGGGGATTTGTTTCGGTTGTGGGTTGTCGGATCATCCCACAAGAGCTTGGCCCCATGGGACTCGAGGAGAGCCCTTTGTTGTGGGCCCCGGTTTTCGAGATAGTTGGCAATCACGATGGTTCGATGAGTTTCTTTTTACATGGGAGGGAAAGGGATGGGGACTACTTCTATCCGGGAACTCTCAAGCCTATTGCTAAGGTCTGCAATGTACTCTTGCTCGAGGTTGAGCCCAAAAAACAACAAGAACTGCAGACTAGTAGTAGTACTACTAGTGAGGGAAAGAAATTGTTGCATTCCAAGAGCTTTGTTGGCTACCAAAATTCAGACCGGGAACTTTCGAGAAAGATCTGTAGGTCAGAATCTACACTTACGAGGTCTCAGAGGCAATCAGCATTGAAGGGATTGACACGGCCTATACAGTTCAGCAGGTTGGCTTTCGGAGATCGACGGAAGCTTCTTGAGTTCGTCGCAAGTCGAGTCCGTTTGAGGGTACCTGATTTGGTGAATGACGCTATCTTTCCTCGGTCAATGGATGGTGATCTATTGACTGGGGAAAGCTTTGGGAAGGATATGATCAAGTTAGCGGAGCGCAGGTCTTTACTTATCGAGATGTATAAGATGGGAGGGGGACAGGTTGATAGCCAGGCTGTGTCAGATGAGACCCAGATGGATTTAAGCAGGATTGATAGAGTAAATGATCACCCAAGAGCTTGGCGTTTGCCTATTAGTGGGGAAGAGATTCGCTCACATAATTCGAGAAGGAGAACTGTTGCTGCATATGTTAAAGTTGGTCTGGAGCAGATCTTCAGGAGGTCTAAATCGGCGAATGGTAGAAAGAATGGTTCTTCATCAAGCGGTGAAAATAAGCATACTCAACTTGATGAGTTTTTGAAAGTAGGTGAGACAATAGGATTGAGTTTGCATGCTACGACGGTGAAGTTATCTGCTTATCGGGCATGGCCCAACATGCATGATAACAGGTTTGCCCTATACAAATTGCCATTGCGAGTCCCAGCAGCTGGTCAGGAATATGCCGGCCTGTGGGGTGGCACTTTTGGATGGCCTCCTGGGCGGGTTAGCGAAGACAAGCCTGCGAAGGCTTTGTTTTTTCTTTTGCTTTCTTATGAAGAGTCCGAGGGGCAGCAACTTCTTATTGCAACTAAGATATTAGAAGGCACCCACTATGTTCTTCATCCCAATGGATCTGCTATGTTTGTTGTGAAGGTCAATGAGCCATCTTCAGATCCATTTCCATGGGACACGGATGGAGATTGCCTTTGTGTGGAAGTAAAGCATGCATACACTGGGGAGGGTATTGCAAATGGATATGGTTTCAGATACCCTGGTTCTAAGCCTGGCTCATTGTTTGTGATTCAAAATGGGCTTCTTGCATTTGTTTGGACGGAATCTAGGGCTGTATTAACCTTGCAGAAGCTGAACCTACAAGAGCTCCTGAAGAAGGGTGAACGAATTCCTGCTCTGCCCCCAATTGCCAACTTTGCATATTTAACCAAATCCTATTCCAATGTGTTTGCTGGATTCTCGGGCACCGCAAGTTCTTTGCCGTCACAAAGGTATGGTTCGTTATATGTACAGTGATGTTTTAGTGAATGCAAGACTTTTGTTGGTTTGCCTGAATTTTAGTATTTCCATTTGTTGAGATTGTTTGCCTGCATATGACTGGTTGGATCTATGTGAAGTAGAGAGCATCTGTTCTTCTCTCTTTGGAGGTTTTTATCAATTCTTTGTGGTTTCTGTTAAATGTTGTTATTAATTTTTTTTCTAAATTTTTTTTTCTTTGGATAGCTATGCAGTTAGAAAATGGATGACAATCTTGATCATGGTTTGAAATCTCGCCCGAGACGAGACGTCTCGATTCTCGGGCTCCGGTGGTACGAGATTCAAGTGTGAATCGTCAGGGGCCTCAAATCACACCACATCTCGCTGAGATATACGAGATCTCGGCAATCTCGAGCATCTCTTCTGAGATGGGCAAGATAAAGTATATCTCAGCGAGATAGGCATGATTTGGGTTGATATGAAAAAAGGCATACCGGTATTTACAATCCAAGATTCTTCCTTCTCAACCTAGGTTTTATATGCTTAGACCGTTGACTTCTTTGAATCATAAGACAGATTGGTTCTTAGCCCAATCTTCGACACGACAGATCTTGAGATCACGGGCCTACGTCTGGCGTTCAGAGTTTGATTTCACGTGGCACACATCCTAAAAAATGAACATGATCATGAGTGTATATAAACATGGTTCTTGGATCACTTTTCAGGAGTTGTGCCATGTGAAATCAAAATCTGAACATATGATGATAGGACCATGATCTCAAGATCTATTGTGTTGAGGTTTGGAACAAAAAACAGTCTCCATCATCCGATTCAAAGCGATCAAAGGTCTAAGCATGTAAACCCGAGTTGAGAAGGAAGAATCTTAGGTTGTTAAGGTACCCTAAAAAAAAGTACCCACGAGGGCCATTGCCCAGATTCCCTAGATTCTTCACTGGTTTTTATGTTTGTATATGTTTAAAATAATATTATTATGTGTATATATTTTTATTTTTCAAACTTAAATATAATTATTATAAATACTTTATCAATTTAAAATTTAATTTAAATTAAAAATAAATTATTTTTTGGCCACACAGTCTCGCCGTGATGTCTTGGTCTTGGAGGTGTCCGAGACAATTCGGATTTCCGAGATTTCAAACCATGGTCTTGATAGCCTTTTCTTCTTGTTCTCTTGATCTTTTGGTTTTGGATCTCTAAATGTTCATGAAGTACACAATATACATTAAGTTATGCATTTACAAACTTAATATCTTATAGGAAGAGCTCGGTTATTAATGAAAAAAAAAAAATCTTATAGGAAGAGAATTATGTTAATTTTGTAGCCTACACTTGGCCACCAGTAGCAAATCCTATGACACCCCCCCCCCCCCCCCCAATCTATGTGTTCGACCGTTTCTGTTTTTTAATCTGTGGCTAGTCTTTCCATTGTATATCTATGAACAAATGCATGTTTATATCGTCGTCACTAACTTATTTCCAAATATGCAATTTAAAAAAAAAAAATTTAGGAAGCACATTTATAATCTATTTTAGTTTGGAGATCATGTCTCACGATAACCTCAGCTGTTGTTTGCGTTGTGCTATGCATTATAGATTTCATGTTTAACAGGAGATAGGAACTTTTGTCTTTCCCTTTGTAAATTTCCTTCATCTGGGCTATAACTTATAACATCTCTGGCCTGTTGATGCTTTATATGTTATTGCAATCTAATGGTTTGTGGGTGCTAGCATACCTTTGCTACAATGCCACCCCAGGGGTCAAGTGGTGCATCTCTGGTGAAATGGATATGGAGGCAATGCCTCTAAGTTGACCATTTTATCATTTTTCTGTTCTTCAATGTTTTTGTCCCTTGCTCATAGGATAAGTTTGTGTTGGGCAGGGTGAGGAAATTAAATGCCTTGTAGATCTTCATTTGATATCTAAGAACGAGGCAGGGCCTAGTAATGTGCCTCACCATTTCTAGTCATTGAACTCTATGACCGAATCTAGAAAATCATGCTTTAGCTATTTGATATTCGCATTTTCAAATCTTTTAGTTTGTTGCATGAGTAAAGACTTGAAAATTTTGTTTTAGTCAATGGTAATTTTTATGTTGTTGACTTCTTATGATGTGATGAGAACATTAATTTATGAGACCTTTTTGTGCCTTACTTCTTTTTACTCTTTTTTAACCTAATAAATATTAAGGTTAATTGTAAGTAAGTCCCTGCCCTATCTTTTACCAAAATTTTAAATCAGTTCCTGCTTCATTCTTATTTATACATACATCCCTGCCATTAAATTGAATAGCCGACAAGTATACACCTCCTAATTGTGGTTTGGTTAAGAGGTGAACTGTCAATTTTGCCCTTACATTTAATAATTGAAAACTCAATTGATTTGTCATTCATGCTTTAGTGCATTAAGTTCAAACAAGTCATCTTCTTTTGTGATCTTTAGAAGCTTCATCTTCTTCCAAATCTAACACACCATCTCTTCATGTTGCCATTCAAGGGCATCCCATCTTCATCCCAGCTTCTTACTCTCGTTAGGGGCTAGTAAGAGTGTTCACATTTTTATTCAGTGACATTAATATTCACTGCCTTCTTGTTAGCGGCTCGTAGTAGTCTTCATTTATTTTTTTTTCGGCGACCTTAGTAATCACTGCCTTACCTTGCTGCTCTAACTCACCGGCAAGCACTCTTTGACCAAAATTCCCTGGCAAACATTCACGTGGAACACTTTCTTTCATCAATCATGTAACACCTATGGCCATTGTTTAGGTTAGATTTAGCCCAAAGATCACCTATTCAATGATTCCTACCATCAGATCAAGAGCCTTCAAATGTATGTCTAAACAAAATGTGGATAAGTGTTCATAATTGAGGCACAAAACTTCTTTGATCTGAATTTAATCTAAATCATGGCTTTAGTAGTCTAAATTTAGTATGCCATTAAACTTGAAAAAATCAGGTCTGATAGGTGGGCAGGCGTCCTCACCATACACAGTGCTTCGTCCTTCTTGCATTAAATCTGGATGTCGTTGACTTGCCATGCCTGTCAGGACGGATGTGATGACCTAAAAATATTCATAGGCTTGTAGATCCATGTCCCTCTGTTGATGCATTTTGGGTTTGGAGTAGTGGTAAACTGGTAACCCTAATGGGATTGGGCTATTGGTGGAGTTGTGCTAGTATTTACCACTGACTTAGTTTGAGTGAATACAAGAATCAAATCCGTGTTCTGATATGTTAGGATGTATGGCTTTAATGTCCCATCAATTTTTCTAAACATTCGGCTATGGGATATGAAGTCCTCACGTTCAACACCATCAGGTCATGTAATAGACTGAGTGGTTAGATTCACTCAAATTTGGATTACTATTAAGCATTTTATGACAATCCCATGCATCATCGTATACTGTCAGATCCTTATTGACTGGGATTGGTTTATGAATGCAATTTTTGGACTGATCCAACGCCATCAATCAATGTACGATGAGTTGATGATGCCTAAATTGCATGGTCTCCCTGTGCTGTGGATGGACTCTACCCAAAAAATCCCACAGATTGGACATTCCTAGCCATCTGAGCATGAAAATGGACTGTTTGAAGTCATAAGACAATGATTCATTTTTAAGGTAATTTGATCAGATGATAGGATAATTGTGAATTTTGACAATGCATGTCATAGATACAATATAGGTAACAGACACATCATGTATGACTGATATGGGTTCAGCTCCAATGCTATCCTCCATAATCGCAAGGAGTATGGAATTACAAGTTCATATTTGAAAAAGGGGTAATGAGCCGTGGGTAGTGCATGGGTCAATCTCCCCCATCCTAGCTGGTCAAACTTCAGGAGACATATATTTAAAGGCGTGATATCAGCGAAAGTACGTTTTGACCTTTTTGGCAGGGTGAGAATGACCTCCGTACTGTTTGGTTAATGCTCCTAGGACAGATATTTTGAAAATTCATTGGCAGCTGGCAATCTTCCTATTATGGTTTACAATGGAATAGTTTATCATTATTAATATTTTGAAATATTGTCAAAGGAAGTATGATGTAATAACCCTAATGAGTTAACAAAACTTATTTCTTACCTTTTTCCGGGCGTCCAGTCAATTGTCAATCTTTTACTAAAGGAAGAATCTGCAAAGTATCTAGGAAACAGGAGATTGTATATCATATTTATAAATATGAAGCAGGGACTTATATGCAATTAGTACAATTTTATTATGTTATTTACCACAATTTTTCTACTTTTAATTTTGAGTATCTCTTAGATGCCCTGAGGTTCACAGTTGTTACCAATGATACTTTATTCACTAGGCACAATGGCGAATTGCAAATTGGGTTCGAACGAACCAAATCACTGTACAGTTCACCCCAATTCGCTGGGGATGGGTGAATTCAGCGTTTTGGCAATTTTTGCTTAAAGCTGACATTTTATATAAAAAGGAATAGGGTTCGAGAAGACTTGATCTCACGACCTTGGTACCTAATCAACTTACCTAACCTAGACCTAACCAACAGAGCTGACACTAGCGTCCTGTTCAAGATACACCATTTCAGGATTCTGTTATAAATTTATGAAGTTTATTAAAAATAGGAATGATAGAATAAAAGTAAAAAAACTCATCCTAGTCTTAGCGAATCGGGTTTGTGGGACAATAGCGAATTGCGAACCTGAATTCGTACCAAGCGAATTAGGGAACTTAGTAACATAGGCTGTTACTTTAATACTTGCAGTTGAGGCTTGTCTCAAGACCAGTCTCTCACAGCATGTCTTTCTGTATTTGAAAACATTGTAGTGTCTAGTAACAATTTTTTAGGAGTCATCCTCTTTGAGCTGCATATCTGCTGTTATTTCCAGATTAATTTTCAAATGCAAACAAAGGTGCTTAACGGAGAGAAAACGAAGCAAATTAAGATGTTCCTTTCTCCCCTTTGTTGCCAGTTCACATTTGAGTAACCTGAATGTATTTGAATACCGTTTACATTTGGCTTAGTAATTGTTACATTGGAAACAATGTTGAAGAGATTGATAATTTAATGTCAAAAGTAAGATTATTTTATTTAGAAAATAAATTTACATGGTTCGAATATCTTATTGAAGAATTGTAATATAGTCTATTAATCTCAAATGACGGATAAGAAAGGAGATAATTTGCGTATGATTTATTCTTTTCTTCAAGTGCTATTTATGTTCTCACTTTTGAGTTTGATCCATAATGGCAAGTATTGAGGAATAAGAATCACGGATTAACATATTGGTGTCTGAGCAAGCATGAGCCACTCAAAAAATAAGAACATACTAGGCGAAACAGAAAACTATAACAAAATATTATGTTTTATACTCTTCTGAAACATGCATTACTGTGATACGAGGAATACAGAGGTTTGCATTTAGTCTCCACACAGAAAAACCGATACCATATCGGCTGGTAAGTTCATTAGAAACCTCCCAATACTGCTGTGACTGTTTGCATGTAGTTCTCTGAACTTCTAAAAAGAAATTATATGATATATCTTTGTATGAATATCCTCTAGGTGATGTTTGAGTAATCTTGCTCGTAAAATGCCTTGATAATTAAAAAGTAATTCTATGTCACATATGAACATGTATCTTCATTCTGCACTGACAATCATCTTACATTTGACGAAGCATTTGATTAAACAGATATGTCAAGTGGAATGCCTAAAGATTCGTATCGTGGCTATTGAGTTACTTCATGTGAATTGAATGGTGACTAATCATGGGTCAAAATACCAGACGATACCGGTGGCCATCGGTACATGATACATATCGTTTGTACCACTGGCCTGTCCCTTCTTTTTTTTTTTTTCTTTTTTCATTGTATCACCGATATATTCAATGCATCGGCGATACCGGTACGATACGTATCAGTTTTGAGGGTGGACGATATGATACGGAAATCCTAGATTTTGATCCATGTGATTAATATTATCATTATACAAAAAATGCATTGCAAAATGAAATATAAAGGATAATAGACCATAACTAAGGGCTCCAAAAATGCCCATTAATAGTAGAAGCTATTTTAACAGCATGAAATAATTTTAGTTGTTATGGATCATTATAAAAGCTCACGTATCTAGCTTTTTGTTATCCTGAACAAATCCTAGATTGTTCGCTCTTGTAGTCAAAGGTTGTTTCTCCAGTTGCTGTGAATCTACATATTTTAAAAGTCAAAAAATTAAATGTATAAAATGTTGTTGTTTACTATTTAAGTAAATTTACTAGTAGTAACTAACTACTAAATCCTAACTTACATGATCCGAAATGCTCCAATTGCATTCACATGTAGATGCAGTGTAAGTAAGACTCGCGAATGTAGAAACTGAGTAAATCTACTAGGTACTAACTTACTACAAAATACTTAATTGCATGATCAAAAGTGCTCTAATTGCGTTCACAACTAGATGCACTGCAACAAGACTGTTGAATGTAAATTAATAACTTGCCATTCGTAGGCTTTCCATCATTCAACTGTTTAAGGAAAGGATTATTTAAATAATTAAATATTTAAATCTAAAGAAAAATCAATAATGAATAATCATTTATGATAATAAATCATGAATAAAGAAATGGAAGCAACTGTACTAGAATCCATTTTAAATCTTTGGTAGTAAGTACTAAGTGCATACTAATTTACATCATAAAAAATGCTCCAGTTGAGTTTGTAACTAGATCTACTTCAAGTAAGACTAAGAATGTGAAGTGCAGTCAGTCGTAAATTTGTAATTTGACTTTGTGTAGGCTTTCCACAATTTAGCTGTTTGAAGAAAATAATATTTAAATAATTAAATATGTAGCTTCAAAGTCTCATCGATAATGAACAGTAATTACAAGAATAGTGTTGCATTAATAAAGAAATGAAAACATACGTACCAGGTTCCATTTAAAAAAATTGGGAGATAGCAATAGCGCTCCAAAAAGTCCCTTAAGCATTATTGTAGCTTGTTTTTCAAACACGAAAAATTAATTTATATCTAATAATTTAATTAACAGCAATGTATATATATATATATGTGTGTGTGTGTGCGCACGTGCGTGTTTATATTTATATTTATACACACTCAAGCACCAGTTGTAGTTATATGGACCGCAGGCTATATAGGTGCACGAACTGAGCCCCCAAAAGGTGTCCAAATCATCATTATCATAGCCTTATCCCATCTATTTGGGATTGGCTGTGTCAGTCAGATTCCTCTCATTTCTTCTTATGAGTGCAAATGTCTCTGCAACATCGCAATCTTTGATGTCCCTTCTCACTGCTTCCCTCCAAGTCTTCATTGGCCTTCTTCTTTTCCTATGTCCTTGTACTTGTAGCGTCTCAACGCTACGTATAGGGTATGCTTACTGGCCTCTGATAGCCCCAAAGCTTATCTATGTACTACCCAAAAACATGTTTTGGTGTCACATGTCAACATTTTGGAGGCTTGGTCCATGAAGGCTATATATATATTGACACATTGAATGCCACATGGAGCAAGGGGCAATTGCTTAGATCATGTAGGAAAATAAAAATAAAAAATTGATCTCTGCCATGTAATTATTTGCGTATGAAAATGATCATACACAAATAGGCGGTGAAAAGGAAGTGTTTCGATTAGCCTACCACCCATCAGCTCTGATATTGCCCATCTTGAGATGGAAACTCAAGCTAGTCTCATGTTGCCTCATGCCTCCTCCTATGTCATGACTGTTCAACCTCAACACATGCCAATTCGTCTGTCCCAAATTCCCAGAACTTTGTGCTATGTCAACGAAGAGGCTTAGTGACGCGGGACAAATGCTAAAGTCCTAATATGTGAATTTGGGATTAACTTTTAGAATGAATTGAATAGCGGAAATATTCAAAATCAAGCAACACATAAAATTAATTCAATGAAATTAATAAAACAATTAGATTAATCCACTTTAGTATCGCATGCATAAAATTTCCCGATCTAGAAAAATGGCTCCGATGAAGGATCTCGGAATTCGTTCTAGTTTAGGGCATCAAGCGATAATCGTAATATCGGATTTAATTCCTTGGGGATTTTGGAGGAGATGAAACTTGAATAAATAGTTCAAAAAGGGGAGCTTAATGATATCATGGAATACGATTCTTTTGGGATTTTCTTTTATCAATGGAAAGAAAGAAACATAATACTTGACAACTAGAGAAAAGACAAACTAAAAAGATAGAATCCAAGGCTTCACACCAAGGGTTTTCTGAATCCTCACACCACGGCTGTACGTTGGCATCGCACCAAGTCGCACGAGAAACGATCGCTCACTCCTCAAGGTTTGAAGGATTCACTCCCTCGCTTGAAAACTTTTCACAAGTTCTCTAGGGTTTGCACAAAAGCAACTCTCTTTCATTCAGTAATAAAAAACTAATTACATTGTTTAGCTTAAGGATCTTATATAGGAGGTCTTACAATAAAAGAAAACCCTAAAACGAATATTAAATGAAAGACAAATAAACCCCTAAAACTTAAGTTCAAAACTAGACTTCTAAACAACTCGGCGCGATTTCGATTGATCAAAATTGAAATTCAATCAATCGAAATTGAAATTCGATCGATCAAAATTAGTATTCGATTGAACGAAAATTTCGTTTTCGTCCTTTACGCCTGGTCCTGATTTTCATTCCGTTTCTTTCAACGTCGGTATACGCGAAACGGTCACATGGGACAAACGCTAAAGTCCTAATATGCGAATTTGGGATTAACTTTTAGAATGAATTGAATAGCGGAAATATTCAAAATCAAGCAACACATAAAATTAATTCAATGAAATTAATAAAACAATTAGATTAATCCACTTTAGCGTCACATGCGTAAAATTTCCCGATCTAGTTTAGGGCATTAAGTGATAATCGCAATATCGGATTTGATTCCTCGGGGATTTTGTAGGATATGAAACTTGAATAAATAGTTCAAAAAGGGGAGCTTAATGATATCATGGAATACGATTCTTTTGAGATTTTTGTTCTTTTATCAATGGAAAGAAAGAAAAATAATACCTGACAACTAGAGAAAAGACAAACTAAAAAGATAGAATCCAAGGCTTCATACCAAGGGTTTTCCGAAGCTTCACACCACGGCTGTACGTCGGTTTTGCATCAAGTCGCACGAGAAATGATCGCTCACTCCTCAAGGTTTGAAGGATTCACTCTCTAGGGTTTGCACAAAAGTAACTCTTTTTCATTCAATAATTAAAAGCTAATTACATTGTTTAGCTTAAGGACCTTATATAGGAGGTCTTACAATAAAAGAAAACCCTAAAACAAATATTAAATAAAAGACAAATAAACCCCTAAAACTTAAGTTCGAAACTAGACTTCTAAACAACTCGGTGCGATTTCGATCGATCGAAATTGAAATTTGATAGATCGAAATTGAAATTCAATCGATCGAAATTAGTATTCGATCGAACGAAAATCTCGTTTTCGTCCTTTACGCTTGGTCCTGATTTTCATTCCGTTTCTTTCGATGTCGGTACACGTGAAACGGTTCGTATCCGATGTCTACAATGTCGGCGTCCCCGTCACTTAGGCCACAGCATTAATCTCGATCATCACTTCTCCTGTTCACTCTTCACCTTGTGCTTTATACACTAGTACCTTGTACTTGACAGCCGCATGCTAGGTCATCATTTTGTCCACAATCCACATTCCAAACTAAACCTGCTTTTGTTTAGCTTTCGCCACTGAAACAAATCCACAAGCCTATTTGGCCCCTCTTATATGCCTCACATTGGGCTTGTCATATAACAGTGTCGCACATATATAACTCAACTTTCTCTAAGCACATTTATTTAACTTTCTCTAAGTGTCAAGGGTTGAAGTCCCATGCTTAGCTATAAAAAAAATTAATATTGTCATTACCAATTTTAAGCAAAACTTGAAAACTTCAAGTAAAAAGTTGATTTGACTGAGTCGAGGATTTGGCCTTCATCTATCTGGCAATTAGATAACTGCAACTATTTTAAGCAGATGAGTTTTTGGCGTTCCTAAAAAGAAGAGATTATTAAGATGAGTCGATATTTTACAGTCATCTAATTGCCAGATATGAGAATGAAATTGGAAGTCCGTGTAATATATCCTCATTCCTTGGAACATTTAATCATCCATAATGCATGGGAGTTTTCTCATCATCATAAAGAAGAGAAATATTTGCCTTGCATTTGTGTTCACTGAGTAAATTCTAATCTGTGTTTTTCTACTTTCAAGTTTGTGAGTCATTTTCTGGCTTACAACCTTATTTTTTTCTTTAACAGGCAGAATCATTGATCAGGAAGTTATGTGGAGCTGTGAAATACAGCGGTTCTACTAATTAAGGTTGTTGAACCAAGGCTTTGATTTTGTCGATTTGAAAGCTTGGCAGTGGCTAATGGTTCAATGGTCTGAACCTGGTTTACCTTGTGACCTTCTCTAGCTGTGCTTGTCTATTTTCCAGAATTCAACAGCTCGTTAGGGACCAAGTATTGGTGACAAATTGCTCCGAGTTTCAGGATTGGTAATGCCAAACCTTTAGTTAAGAAATTTTTTAGTTTGCAAAAAGGATGATGAAAAGTTATGTATTTGTTGTATCCTTGTATCAGAATGGAAATTAGATTATATATGAGAATCATATCCAAATAAAAATTGGGTTCTATTATCCTCTAGGCAAGCATTAGGCCGAGGTATGGACAAAGCTTATGTCTGTGATCTAAATAAATTTTTTTTCCCACAAATAGATGGGGATAAGGTTACGATGATGGTCTGTATTGAAGCATTTAAAGTGTATTCTAGCATTCTCTGACTCTGTTTATACTTATATGTGGATAAGTTGTTCACTAGAGAAAAATTGCTCCAACAGGTTTCTGTATTAACATCACTTATGTATTCTTGTTTGAAGCTGGAATATTTGCCCAATTGGAAATTGTATATGCCCGACCCGAAAATCCAACCGGACGCCTAGTACAAAACCACTATTTTCGAAGTTTTTTTAGTTAAAAAATATTGGGTCGAGTGGGCCCGACCCAAAATTTTCCTGCCACGACCTTAAAAGACCTCTTAAACGACCTCACCGGACAGGTCAAGTGTATGTGCCCAACCCAGTAAAATATTGGGGTGGGGGTTGACCCGACCTGACCGGTTGGCAGCCATATTAATAATCCTATTTGAAGGACCCCAAACGAAACATGAAACACCAGAATCATCAGAAAAATTGAAACAAAACCCCCCATTCAAATGCAAAACCGAAGCACCAATTGATCTGGGGATATCCACCAACACTGAAGCAGCTGGCGATGACGCTGTGCCCCTTGCAGACCGGTCTTCTCTATTGACGCACACCTCTCCTACGTCAACGTCACCCCTCAGAAAGCCCGAGCCCAAGCCTGCAACCAACTCCCGAGAGAACATTTCAGAAGTATGAAAAGTGTGGGAGAGAGTCTGGCTTTGGTTCCTAATGAAGTGGACTTGGGTTCTGATTCCACTGTTCGTGTTACGGTGGTGCAGGCCTCCACCGTTGCAAGTTGCCAGATGCACATCCTCACTCAATGAACCCTGTTTCGGCCACTGAATCTGCTCAAATGCTCCATATCACTTAATTTGAGGACCTTGAATTCCGTGAGAATCGGTTGGCCAAAAGCAAACTAGGAGGATTAGTGAATTTGGGCGAATTGTATATTAATTGTACCGATTAAAATATTACAAGTGATCCATGTTTACTCTTTTACTGTTGGAAGTGATCTTGGGTTATAGAGAGAAACTAAAATCTTATGACTCAAACAATGGCTGAAGTGAAGAATTTTCCCATTTTGAAATTCACGTCCTTAGGGATGAGGGTTAATGTCAAAACTACCACATTTATTTGCAATGCCGACTAATCCAATGTAGGATCAATTGCTTGATTTGGTAATTATAGTCACAAAAGTCTCCAGAGTTTTTCATAAACGGGAAAATGTAAAAGTTGGCGGCATACTGTTTTCTTGACCATTTCATAAATCAGAAAAAGTCAGCGCCTTGCCGTCATTCTTTCTTTTTTTCATTTGATCATGAAGTGAACAATTAATTTAAATTTTCTTAGATTGTATTTTCCATTTGAACGCACGGTTGATTATCAAATCATCCATCGCTTATTGCAAACAACTGGGATTGTGACCATAATTTAAGTACAATTTAACCCACCATCGTCGATCCTATCAGTTGAGATTTTGGGTAGGTGGGCATCTACCAAACGGCTAAATACATATTAAAGATTTTTAAGCTCCATGATTAAAAATTCATAGAGTTTTGCTTGAAAGCATACATAAACCTGAAGGAAATAATCACACATGCATTTTCGACATACTAACCTAGGTACATTGAGAATAACAAACAAACTTACACGAAAAGTAAACATTAGGAGCCCATATAATGTGGCTTACAAAGTGATCAAACCTGAGTTCGAATCATCGTCCATATTTTCGTAATACTCATCATCTTCAGCCACTTCATCTGTCTTCCTCTTCCTCATAGCCTTCTTCACTTTCACTTAATACTACTACGCTCTCCTCTTGGGGAGGGGTTTCGTCATCTGCGTCCTGTGCATCAACCTGTTTATGCTTCCCCTCGGCTTCCTCATTGAAACTTAATATATCGACGAATTCTTGAACGGAAGCCTTTGCTTTACCGTACCTAGCCATCACATGTGTCTATAACTGTTGGAGGTAGACACCGCACCGGCGTAATTGGGTTTGACGTGTGTGATTCAGCTGAATCGGCCATACCTGCATGTCACAACGTCAAAATGAGGAAAAAACTACTCTAACAACATAAAATAAATCACTGCTTTAAATAGTGGTGTAATATTCCACTGCCTAAAATAGTGGTTTTTGAAGTTAGACCACTGTCATGTGCAAATCACATGCGAAACTATCGGGCCGACCCAAAAGAAGCCCTACTTTGAAAACTATATACGTCTCTTTTCATTCTTTTATATCTCTAACAAAACCGGCTCCCTCTTCGTCTTCCTTACTTCTTCGTTCTCTCAGAAATCCCTGTCTCCCTCTCTCACCTCTTCGCCTCCTCCCCTCTCTCTCGCTCTCTCTCCCTCCTCGAAACCCTAGCCTCCATCTTCCTCTTTGAAATCCAAGTCTTAGAAACCCTAGCCTCCATCTCCCTCTCTTCTCTCTAATGAAATCCCGTGGCTAGGGTTTGAAGAGCCGACGATCCTCTCTCGTCGAAGCCATTAGGGTTTGAATAGCCGTCGAGCGTCGAATCCATGGTTATGGTGCGATGAACTTTGGAATCTACAGTGCATTGGAGGATCGACTCTGTGTAGGCGTCTTCACCTTTTCCTTCTAATTTTTTAGTTTTTTATAAGCATTTGTGTATTGGAGGATCGAAATTGAAGCTATTCCAGATCCTTTCTCGTTCTCTTCTCATCCATCTCGATTTCGCATCTCATTTTCCAGGTTTATGTTGCAGAGGCGCTTGATAAGGTTCTCTCTGAACCAATTCGACCGCATTTTGCCATGGCATGCATTGGAAGAAACTTCAACTTGAATAAGACGCTCTAGATCGTATGTATTCGATTGTTTGTTTTATTTATTTATAGTAATTTTCTAGTGTTTTCTAAATTGCTATCGCCCACCCCTAAGATCCCTCTGATTAAGGTTTTTTATCGATTTTGCTTCATCTCAGCTTTAGATTTCATAATATTTCGATCATCTGCGACATAAACGAAAGTCGAAAGCGAACAACAACAAGGTGATTTAAGCTCAATTTCTGTTCTACCTCTTCACTCTAGGTTCAAATTTTCGATTTGAGCTCAGTTCGAGAATTTTCTCTTTTATTTTTTGATTCATTTTCTCATTTTCAGTTCTACCTCTTCACTCCAGGATCAGTGCGTGGTTTCAGGATTACGATAGAATTCAATCCCTTGCCGTTATCCTCATTTACATTCAAGTAAGCCAAGTCCCGATTTAGATCATCAATTAGGGTTTTCTAGATATATTTGTTATTTTTCATGAATATTGCTTCTGATTTGGCCTTATTTTGTGCGCATTGTGTTGTTTTTTTGTAAAGGTTTTCTAGATATCTGCAACCTTCTCCCCTGTCAGCGTCCCATCTCCTTCGACCAACGATTCTTTTTTCTAGCAGGTATTGTAGATTCTATTTTCTATTTTTCGATTATGAACAAATAGATAATAGATTCCTTTGGCGCTACGTGATCATGATATTTAGTCTTCGAATATGGAGAGATTAAATCTCTAATTATTTAAGTTGAATTTGTCTGTCGATTAAGCTTGCAAACTATCTCTATCCACAATCTAGAAATTATTTTCCATCGATTAAGTATAGTTGATATAAGCATCAATCTATAACTGTATAATCTCGTCATGATCAGTAGCTACTCTGTTCTATTTATTACTTGATTTTATTGGAAATGTAAAAAACTGTAATAATGTAGAGTGGGATTCAGCAAAGGATGAATGTAGATCACCTGTTTGTTGAAATGCTTGAACCAGAAGCCGGTAAGTATTGTCAAGTGGCTTTCAATCAGCGTCATCAACTATTTGATGAAATGCCTAAATGTTTAATATTACTCTTGTAACCTACATCATTATTAATCGATAAGTAAATTTATTAAATAGAAGGAGAAGATATGGTTTGTTGTTTAGATGAAGGATCAACTACATTAGGTAGGTGATAGGGCTGTCAACGGGTCAGGTCGACCAGATACCCAACCCGATATTGTTGTTTAAATTTTAGTGCTTACAAAAGTGGGCTGTCTAGCACATTTGAAAAATAGCCTTAAACGCTTCAACTTCCGTGTAGAAACACAATTCTGGAAATGTATTAATTAACTGAAAATTATTTGCAAAAATTGTAGATTTGTAGAATCAGCAGTGACAACAGTAATCAATCACTTCAAAACAGCGGCCCAGATTCACGTATTATTAGCAGTAATAATTCAGATTAATAGTAGATAACAGCAACCATTTAGCAATCTAAAAAGACTACAATCCCAGCAGCCTATATAGTAGTCTAAACTA
This sequence comes from Chloranthus sessilifolius, assembly GCA_021018995.1. NCBI lineage: Eukaryota > Viridiplantae > Streptophyta > Magnoliopsida > Chloranthales > Chloranthaceae > Chloranthus > Chloranthus sessilifolius. The sequence continues at coordinate 81,421,070 of CM037591.1, forward strand.
CAACTTCTTGCAAATCAGTGGCATAAAAGTTGGGGTGCTGTAAGTTTCTTTCTATCAACAAGAATACTACTTTTTTGAAGTTATTTATTATGTTTTAAGCGCCAAGCAATTTTATATTAGATTGTGACCTAGTTTAGTTGTAAGTGCTCTTAGCTCTTTCGGAGAGTAGTGAAAAAGCTGAATTTGGTTCTCTTTAAGAGAGCAATTTAAACGTGCTCTTTTAAGTGGGCTGCTCTATGCCTCCAAAGAGCAACCCCAAACATAGCCTTAGTTTCTAATTTTTCAAGTGTAAGGAGACTAATCATGATAGAAGACTCAAAAGTCTAGAGGTGAACACAGAAAAATAGAGGTCTCTCTAACTCCTTTTCGGGAAAAAATTCTCGTATATTAGAGGCTCATAGATCACTTTAAAGTGATCATGGGCATGGAACTGTAGCACAATTTAAGGTTGACAACATTGCAACCTCAAGGTCACCGGTTCAAGCCCAGCTTACCTACCGAAAAAAAGAAGAAAACACTTTAAATTGATCAAGTGGGCCTATTTTAAAGCCCAATAAATCTCCCCTGTTTCAGCCCAGTTTAAGCCTCAGATCCAGCCGCCTTAAGCCTGTATTTCTGGGCTGTTTTGGGCCTTTTTTGAACCCTTTTTCAGCGTCCTATATAGCTCCAAAGTGCTTCCCTTTCTTGCACAGCATCACTAAGAATTACCATGCACTTTCTTGGGGATGCGTCTACGGTTTCTTAGCTCATTATGAAAGGTAGTTATCTTGGTTAGTCACTAACCTTTAGTTTTATTACTTGTTTTTGCTACAGGCATTTGGAGTTAGTTTTTTTCTGTGACTTAGGAGTTAGGACAACGAGCTCTAACAAAAATAAAAATTAAAAAAATCGATAAGACAAAAATCTATTGTTGCTCTGTTTCAGGTGAACAAAGTATAATTGAACCTTTTATTCCTGGCAATAGAACAAATCCTGAACATTGTTTCCGTGGTAACCAAATTGTAGCTGAAATTACTGAAAATTTCGTTTTGACAAAAGAGAAAACTAGAATGTGCTCTTGATACAACCTTGAGGTTGCGGGTTCCACAATCACCTAAGAATTAACTTCCAGTGTAGCAAAATGGACCATGTTACCAATTTTTTTATTTTTTTATTTTTTTTCCTTTCTTGGCAAGTTTTTCTGTAATGAGAGGAATGGGCAATTTCGGTAAATTTTTATGGTTTTGTTGCTTGATTTTCGGTAAATGATTTATTGACATTAAGGTTTCATTAGTTTGCTTAGAATGGTAGAGGCAAGGATGCACTCAGATTGTTTAATCTGATGGTTTAGGAAGGTATTGAACCTGATTATATTAGTTTTATTGGGGTACTTTTTGCCTGTAGTCATTCGGGTTTGGTTGAAAAGGGACGAGGGTAGTTTATGTCTATGACGGAAGATTATGGGATTAAAGCTGGTCTTGAGCATTATAACTGCATGGTGGATCTTCTTGGCCGAGCTGGGATATTGGAAGAAGCAGAAGAATTGATAGAGAAGGCGACATTTAGAGATAATTCATCTCTTTGGGCAGCTCTTCTCGGTGCATGCATAGCCTATTAGAACTCATTTGTGGCTGAGCGGGTGGCAAAGAAGATGATGGAGTTGGAACCTGACTACCATTTAAGCTGTGTTCTTCTTGCTAATATTTACTAGGCGGTTGGTAGGTGGGATGATGCAATGGAGATTAGAAGGTTGATGATAGAGAGAAGGATACAAAAAATGTCAGGGAAGAGTTGGATTGAAATTAACAATGATATCACTACTCACACGAGTCTGCTCAACCAAGAGGATTTTACGGATATTGGAGGATCAACTATGGAGGTGAGAAGAGAAGATATTAACCAGATACTCTTGGCTGAAGAATAGTGTCAAAAAGATTGGTAATCAAATTTCAGAACCATTTTTGAATCCATGGAAGCAAAATGCTCAGGTAGTGGAGAAAGTTATGCTTCAGATATAAACAATAAATTCTTGTTCTGAGAATTTGAATAAAATGTTAGACCTTCTCTTTGGGTGAGAAGACCACAATGGCATTGAGCATTGTACTGGGGCATATCAGACTGTTGCATAGTGGTAAATGTGTGGCTGTTTGGAGTGCTCTTCTTCTGTCAAATGGATGATGAAAGGAGTCAAAAGCAACATAGATAGGTCTGAACAGAAGTTGAGAATGATATTCTTGTCTTGATGAAGGAAGCTTAGTATTCAAGAACCAGAAATTGAATTTAGAGTGGTGTTTTCAAGGATCAAAATTTCTGCCGAAATGATTGAAATTTCAGTCCAAATTATTAGTTTTGGTCCTCACCGAAACGATAATTTGGACCAAAATTTTGGTCATATCTTGTATGGGAGTCAAATTATTGGCTGAAATTTCGGCCAAAATTTCAGTCCAAATTTTCGGTTTCAGTCATGCCCGAAACTGAAATTTTGCCTGATATTTTGATCCTTGGGTGTTATGACCACATGATTATAAGGGCTTAATGTTTTAGGTGCTTCTGGTGTATTGGTTAGGTCCTTAGAAAATGGTATTATGGCCAGCTCCACGTCTTGGGTTCAAGTCATGGTAGGGGTGAATTGGGGAAAGGGCTACCTGGGGGGTCCACAAATGAGGTATTTAAAGTGAAAGACACAATAGAGTGGACTGCGTGCATGTTGTCTGCAAAGAGTGGTGGTGTATTATGATCCCCATGTAATAAGGGCTTACCTTTTCACTCCATTAATGCCTAGGTGCTTTTGGTTAGACCCTTAACAAGAGACAAATCTGCTAGTTGTCGTCAAATTTTTGTCTAGCATAGAAAATTACAAAAATCTTGGTTTTTTACAAGCAAGCACTAGGCTTTATTTTGGTCACATTTACAGAAAAACCTACCAATATAATTTCTTTAAAATAAAATATACCGAAATTAAGGGAAAACTGATTGAGTTTATATTGGCAATTTCGGTAAAATAAAATATACCTTCATTTTAGTTTTCCCTTAATTTATATTGGCAATTTCAAGACTTTGTTCCTTGCAAGATCCGAGCCGAACGTGGTTGCGCTACTCACCCACGAAGCATCGCAGATAGGGTAATAAGATTAGTTACCAGTAACATATTTTCTTCTTTGGCCGGTGTCCTAACTTATATCTAGCTCAAATACAGAGTTTGCAGGCTATCCATAGTTTAATGCCTTGTATTGTAAAACTTATATGAATTTTTCTAGATGAGAAGAACACGGATAAGCGAAAGGATGAGGGAACTAAAGGAGCTCGTCCCTAATATGAACAAGGCAATGCATCATAGTTATGGAAACTTGGACCATAACATCATGTTAGTGTATATGTTGTATTTTAGACCAAAAGTTGAACAACTATCTCTATTATTTAATAATTTGATGCATACCCTTCATTCAGTCCTCATGGTAGTTGTATGGCCGGAGTAGCAATATGTCCAACAAAAATGATCAACATGTATGGGTTGGGGCCATTTTAGATCAACTAGAAGGTTGACAATATTTCAACCTTGTGGTTGAAACTAAAGAATAAATAGTGATCAACATTTATACAAATTTAGACAGAAAAAAAGGGTTCCCAAGCTCAAAATTGATTTCTCTTGGCAGCAAATGAACAAGGCAGACATGTTAGATTTGGCGGTGGATTACATTAAAGATCTCTAGAAACAGGTCGAGGTATTAAAAAAAGCCACCAACTTTATCACCAACTTCATGTGATCATCTTTTAAATTTTGATTTTATTTGTACCATGTGCAGGGGATGGAGTCGTGTTCATTGCAAATGATTGGCATTCTGCATTGCTCCCATGCTACTTAAAAAGCATGTACAAAGCTAATGGACTTTACAAGAGTGCCAAGTTAATTTGTTTCCGCTTACTACTACCCATTTGGAATTTTAGGTGACTTCAGTTTTCTCAGCCTGTGACTGTGTTTGAATATATTGTCAGGTTATTTTCTGACACAACATTGCCTACCAAGGCAGATTTGCCCTTTTGGACTTCTCTCGTTTCAATCTCCCGGAGCAATTTAAAAGTTCTTTTGATTTTATTGATGGGTATGGTCTTAAACTCTTCACCAGAGGAGATTCACTATTTTTCCAGGAACTGCCCTTTGGTATGGAATCCAGAGTCTATTCTTTTTTGCTGAGAGTTTAACGATTATATATTTTGCAGTTACGAAAAGCCTGTGAAAGGAAGGAAAATAAATTAGATGAAGGCTGGAATACTAAATTGTATGAACTTTGTCTATTCTTTCTTTGAGCTGCCCTTCGTTCAATTTTTGTTATTTAGTACTTAGATACTAGTGAGTTGAATGCGGTCGGATCCATGTGAACTATAATATCAACCATTGTTTTTAGTTTTAATGGCTGATATTAAAGTTCATCAACCAGATGTCTTACAGCTTGTGCTTCTCATTGGAGGTATTCCAATTAAAAAAAGATGTCTTACTGCTTCGTATAAACCTCCTTTTCTGATAGGGGTAATGGGAGCTCACCTTAGGTATAAGATAAAGCCCTAACTCTCGCACTTTGACATTGTTACTATGACCAAAACTAGCCATCAAACTCGTCAACCATTCTCTACCTTAATATTAAGGCCCCACCAAAGATGAAGAACATAGTACCTTATATTACTTCTTCATCGAACACTACTTAAAGATCTTAGGGCATTTTTTTGTTCTTTCCTATTCTAGAATATCCAAAATTTAATAGATACAGTTATCATGAATGCAAAACATTATTCCTTCAATGAATGAATGAATCCTTGGATTTTTGTAGCTTCTGGATATAGCTTGTGTTTCATGAAGTGCTATGCATATCCAATTTTGTTTTCTATTTTTCTTCAGAAAATGCTCTCCCTGTTCCATATTTTAAAGCTCCATTCAGGAACAACGCAGTCCATTGATTGGTAATTCATTACACTCTTGACCTCTTTTAGAAAGTATTTCCAATTTTTTTATTTGTTTGTTAGGTAATCTGGGATTTATTTCCTTTATCTTATAAATGAATAATGGGGCAAGCTGATACTTAGTTTCATTCAATTCTTTGCTTTTGTTTATAAGACAAGAAAATGCTCTCCAACAATTTGTTACAGGTATCTCTTTTTCAACCTCTTATGATCATATCTGTGTGAAGCATTTATACCATATTCGCCATTAATCTGATTCATATTTCTTGCTTGTGGCCATTTCGACATATCAATTTCAAGTGCATCATTTTTCTGAGTCTCTCTTGAACTGTTGATTTCTATTTGCAATTACTCAATTGGAAATATTTTAGCGCTTGACAATTAATTTTACTTCCTCTGCGATCCTTTAGATTCGTTTGGATGCTGATGTTAAAGTAATGATAATGTCTACTTATCATAGGTTGTAATGATGTTGTTGAGCCATTGTCGCCGAAAGCACGGTAGGCATTGTGATCGGAATCCCCCCAATGAGTAGCACTAACAGGTTGTTGAGCCAAGTTGCGATGAATCAATGCTAATAGTACAAGCATTGCTTGAAGTTGCTTCACATCCAGAGTATTACATTGCTTCAATGACATTAACTTCTGGCACAACCTTCAGGTTAACTTGACTGGAAGGTGATTTTTTTTGCATCAATGGTCGAATTGGATGATAAGTCTAAATGGATTATGATTGTAGAGTTCTAATCTAACAGGAGGTCATATGGATTTGAAGCATCAGTTGAAGCAGAGAGAAGAAGAAGGCTACAAATTTTTCGTTCTCCATTTGAAATACTTGCTTCATTGGTGAGCCTTCTGCCTTTTCTGCTTTGGAAATTAGAGCGTGTCCAGATTTGTAATACTATACACTGCACTTCAGTTCTCCCTTAATTTGTTTACAGATGCTTTTTTAGGAATCTATCACATACAATGCTATTGGATATAATCTCTGAATTGCTTGTATTTTATTTTCAAAATTATCTATGGCTTCTTTGATTGAAGATTTTTCGGAACAGGTTAGTTATCGAGTTCAATATCCACAAGATTATGAGGACCTTTCAAAAGAGGACGCCAAGGTATTTAAGTAGACCAAATATGGTAATGATTGATGGTTTCATGGTTGAAATCTTGTTTCATCAATTTACTTATAGTTCATATGTCAGAAACCAAGATGGTCAACTGATGGTAAAGGTGCCACTGTTCTCTCATTATTACTTAAGTGACTAGAACAAAAGTTACTGTTATTAATTTTTAATCTAGGAAAGTACAAAGTAGATAAAGGTCCCAGTTATATTCTTCAAATGCCTTCGGCTTTCCTATTACACAATAGCAGCAGAGAAATCGCATTACAAGTTCAAGAGTTTAGAGAATTTTTTGGTAAATTATATCTTTAAGTCATTAGTTTCAATAGGGTAAAACTACTTATTCATGCAGCAAGTTGAAATCCCAAAAGTCCAAATCTTATTGTCCCTTTATGAAATGTATTTGTTGCATGGGCTGAATAGTGGGCAAATCAATCTCACCACACCAAAATGGTCAACCATATACTAACTCTTTTGATATTAATTTTCCAATAAATGATGGATTTTTTTATATTAAATTAGGTTCTGCCAAACATGGCTTCGGTTGCAGACATTAAAGCATCCTACTATGATATTTGTGGTGTTGTTCGGGCTGTTAGTTCTAAATACAAGGCATGCTACTATGATATTTGCTGATTAACCTCACACACACACACACACACACACACACACACACACACACAATGATGTTCTCCTTTTGATTTTAAGCGAAGCTTTTCAATTTGAAGCCCACCTCAAATGGATCACTAGGGGACGGGGACACTTCGCAGGAGAGGAGAAGCAATTTTTTTTTTTTTTTTCTTTTATTTTGAAAATGGGCCATGGGGTCAGATTGTTAACTCTCTTTCTTTTGTTCTTCTTTTTGTTTGAATAAAATGATTGGACATGTAGAGTTTAAAATGTTTGGTTGATTTGAAAGGTTGGATCATAGGTTGAGATGCATTTGAGTTGAATGGGCATCTATTTTTTTTATTAATGAAATGATTTGCATTTGAGTTGAATGGATGTGTTTAAATATGAGATTAATAGCTTTTTTATTTATACAATTTTTTTTAAAGCATAAAAAGAAAGCATTAAAAAAAATATTCAAAAAAAGCATTAAAAAAATTACATTAAAAAAAAAGCATTAAAAAATTTCATTAAGAAAAGCATAAAAAAATATTATTTTAAAAAAAATTGCATAAAAAATCGTCGACGTATTTTTTATTTTTTATTTTTAAAAATTTGCATAAAAAAATCACTGCCTTTGGCAGTGTTTTTTCTATGACTGTTAAGAGCAGTTGTTGTTGAAGTTCATAAATCACTGCCGTGTGTAGTGGTAAAAAAAAACCACTGCATTTTTTACAACTGATTAGGGCAGTATTTTTTTGAAAAAAACCATTGTCAAAGACAGTGGTTTTTGGAAAAAACCACTGTTTAAGACGGTGATTTTTTTGACTTTTTCATGTAGTGTGTGTACTTTTTTCTCAACTAGTGTTACCAATATACTAGTAATTATCAGAAAAATATTGGCAACCATTACTTAACAACGGATATACACAACTAATAACAAGTCACCATTTGTTCACAAACGAAAGTAGTCCCACTGTCTTTAAAAAATATCATCCGTCTAACATTGTTATATCGTCAGAATTCAAAAACCAAGAAGGATCACTACAAAAACCAAGACTGCTAATCCCATGACGCAAAACAACGGGTAGTGAGATTGCACATTAGCCAGAACCGGAACCCGTTCAAACTGTACCATGTTGCGGTACCTATTAAACCGCTCAATTACTTCTTCAAGTGATGAGTTAACAACAACATGGCAAGTGCCCAAGTAACCATGCACTTGTTATCATGCCTCCTCCCATATTCGATAAATGTCGGGTGCGTGATCAACAAATACTACATAATACTTATCCATCTGTAATGGTGGTTAAGAGGCGTGAAGAATATAATGATTTTATGAGGGTTTCGAGTATGTTAATTTTTTTTTATTTTGCCTATAAGTAACAGAGACAGAGAGTTAAATAACTAGAGTTAGAGAAACAGGCTAATAATTACATTTATGAAAGTATACTGAGAACAATTTAGTGCATAACATGCATTAACAATGATGTCCTTCCCAGGGGGACCTAGCAATGGTATCGCGATATTGTCATGCAATTTCACGTTCAACCCTTCTTTGTGATCCATGGATTTCATTCTCAGCATCGCGATATTGTCATGCAATTTTATGTTCAGCCCTTATTTGTGATCCATGGATTTCATTCTCATTCAAATTGTCCTCATCTTCTGGGTCCAATGCCCTCATGGCCTGTAACACTTGCCCCTCGAATTTTGTATTGATCAACTTATTGACTAAGACCTGTTGAGACCTGACTGTACTTGGTGATTGCCTGAGGCCAGATCCATCTAAAATTGTTAAGCACCCACCTTAGATTGATGGGATAGTACCCATTTCTAGTGGCACCACTACAAAAAAGCATCTTTTAGCAAGCATATATTTAGGGCGGTTTTAAAAAACTGCCAGCAGCAAGTTAATATAATTGGGCCAACAGATCCGCTTAACCCATGACCCACTCTACCTGGCGTATATATATATATATATATATGTATGTGTGTGTGTGTATTTCTCTCGTTTTCCGATCGATGACCCATCTTCTCTCAATCGCTCTCGCTCAAACCATCATATAATCGATCATGTTAATGTTCAAAGCTTCCCTCTCACTCTCGATCAGGTTGAGGGTCTAATTCCCTCTCGCTCACCCCATCCTCTTGCTCCACCCTAAATCCCTCCAATTTCTAATTTGAGTTCCAATTTTCAATCAGCAGGGACCTCATACACGTACGCATTGATTCTCTTGTTATTGTGAATGATCAGATCATCCCTATTGATGTGTTAGGGTTTTGATCTAAGATTGAACCATACTTGATCGCAGATTAAGATTGCTTTGAATCCATCGATAAATGTAAGTATGAGAACTAAATCTAGCTCAATTCTAATTTTCTAAATTTGATTTTACATTTCAATAGTTTTAAGATATTATGCTCAGATCCATAATTTTTATTTTTTATTCAACAACTTTTCTAACTTTGATAGCGACTTTTTTGCCGACAAATCAGAGCAATAGCGGAAGGACGAAGGTTAGTATATCGCCAATCCCAAGAAGTCACCACTCCCTAGTTCCCTCACGTTGCTACCGACGTTTTTGTCGATGTTACCTGTGGTACAACTTTAATTTCATCATATATATATATATTGTTATGTATATTTTTGTTCTTCATTTAGGGGTTTTGGTATATTATTGTTTTCTGTTTATTATCGGCTTACCATGATCTTCAATTTTTCACTGTACTATTTTTTGTGGTTCAATTGATTTCAACTCATTTCTCTTGCTTATATGTTCTTGGAATCTCCTGTGAAGTTTCTTGACAAATAGTCATACATATAATATTGATACAAAATTATCTAATTAAATGACTTGGTTGCGATTGTTTTAACTTGTGCACCTGAGTGTTCAGTACAATTGCTGGTGAGTACCATCAAGTATAAACTATGGAAATAAATCATAAGCAGGAGAAATTGGCAATTGTTTTCCAACAAAAAGAAATAAAGATTGTCTTTGGTAAAACGCAGATATATTGCACGAGTCTCTTTGTTATACCTTAAAATGTAAATAATAAAATCAGTATCCTTCTTCACTGAATCAGATCATGGTCGCTTTTGTGCACCTAAGTGCTTTGGAAGAGGATTAATGATACTTGTAAAAAGTGAAATCGAAACAAATGAGACAATAACTCTGCACAATACTTGTAGACAAAATGCAAAGTATAAATATGTTATAGAACATATGACTCGCAACTCAATAAAACAAGGACTCTACACAGTACCTTGTAGACATGCCGCCGATTTTTACCAGTATCATTAATCCTCTTCCAGAGCACCGACATGATCATTTGGTATTCGTGACTGCAGATAAATAGATTCCAAAGTAACTATGATTATAAGTGTCATTTAGTCCAAAATGAAATTTTGCAAACAAAAATTTACCTTCTGCTCTATTCCAGTCACCTTAAGAACTTTCTTGTTCAGCTCGCGCTTGCTGCAAAATATCAAACAACCCAATATGATGTAGGCATAATCTGATTGCCAAAATATTTCCAAACAGCGTAAGGGTATAAGGTTTGGACACATTCCAATGCCATCTATATTGTATCTATTTTCAATCTTTTGGCACACATTGAAGACTTGGTATCAATGCTTGGCCCATTTAAGAGTGAAAACCAGTTGATTCAGATACTACTTAGCTGATTCTAGTACTCCCCAGATGTTAATTTCCGTCCATTTACATATGACTTTGTTGAGTCGTATGTCTGGGAGACTCTTTTTGTCACTACTCATATTGACTCTGTAAAACTTGTTTGACCTAAACAATCCAATAGTCTGGTCACCTCTTGAAGGATCCATGTTAATTTGCATCGACACTAGCCAGAAGTGAACAACATGGAATTCATCCGAGAGTAGCTCCACCAACTGGAACACTTAGGGGAGCTCCCGCGTCAATCACTTCCAACCTAAAATGCCTTCTGTAGTGATTTTAGGGCTTCCTAAGGCCTACTCAGTATGTTGGTCCAACTAGTCCAAAAATCCCTGAAAGGAGAGCTATCATTTAAAATGGGAGTAAAAAATGAAGAATAAATCTTACATTTCCCGGAAGGTTTGATCAAAGGCTTTCTTCATGGTTATAGCAGTTGTTCTCTCCAAATGCAATGTCCTTCCAATAATAAAAAATTATAATTCAACTCGCATGATTTGACACATATCATGCGGCTGGTCTAATTTAAACAATTGAGATGCTTAGCCACGAGATTGCTGATGAAGCAGTTTGAGGACTGGTGGGTAACCCCCGACTTAATTCCCGAAATTAAGTCTCGGTAACCCCCCTAACTTTTAGGACTTGAGATCTCTATTCTCTAGAACTTGAGAACTCCAAACTTTTTTAAGTGCCATGAACTCCTGCTTGTTAGGATTGAAATCTCAGGAAAAAAAATACTAAGATAACCCGCGAATTTCACTTCAGTAAATCTTGTACTTTCCCTTATCTTATCTCCCTTATTTCTGCTGAACCTTTAACAATAGACTCTTAAAGCCAACCCATTTAGGCCACTGAGCTGAGGACCAATGGGTCTTTAAATAAAAAACCAATTTTGTCATCCTTCGTCGGCCCCCGCTTTATTCTTCTCTCGCCAAACATAATATATGCCAAACTTTTTTTGACATTTTGACTAACACTATTATTACTGTGCACGAGATTTATACAACACCAAACACCCACGATCTGTCATTTCTGCACTCCAAATTGTGAATCAGTCTCATTCATTTAATATAAAAAAAACTCTATCGCAACTCTTTGATGTTTACTTTTGATAGTCTTCTTTGTACATTATAATGAGCGTACCTCAAATAGCATACCAACAACCGACTGCTTACGTGGCGCGATGCAAATGGCTAGCCCGACCTGCATTGCTGGGACCCACTGTGCTTGCTTCATGCCATGTAAGAGGTCTGTTGAATGGTCTAGTGTTTGCGATCCACCATATATCAATGTCCTATTTTTTAAGTTTATGGCACCATATGATCATATCCACAGTTCCCACTACAAAAAATAGGGTGTACGCCGACGGCTACTATTTGACGCCGTCGGCATAAATAATCCTACACCAACGGAAAATATAGGATGATGTCAGCATAGAATGAGTGTATATATAACTCAGGTCGCTCTTGCACCTTTGCGACCCCCTTCTCTACTCGAGCTCCCCGAAATCCCTCTTGTCGTCTCCTTAGCTGTGTTTTACCGGATGGCGTGAGGGTAAGGACTAGGCTAAAGCTCTCTAGTTTGCCAGGTTCTCTTGCTAGGCTCCGGCTTAGCCCCTTGTAATTCCATCTCTAATAAAAATTGAAGCTTGCTTATTAAAAAAAAAGCGTTTTTATGTATGTTTTACCTCTTTTATCCAAGATTGTAGGGAAGAAAACTGAGGGGCATGCAGGCAACTCGCTTATTCAAAACTTTCTAGTTGGGCCAATATGATGTCTATTGGTTTACGTTAGGGTTTTATAAAAAAATTTACCCTGATGATCCTTCTCTATGGCATGTGTGTGTGTGTATTCATATATATATATATATATATATATATATATATATATATATATATATTCTTCTGATGAATGACACTTATATTAATCATAGGTATAAACGATGCAAAAAGTAAAGCTACAATACAAGGTTGCACAGATAGTTTCCCAATCCAAATTTTTTTATGCCTTATGATTCGCTAAGTAGAGTTTGCTACCCACTTCTTTTGGTGTATTCAAAACAGATCTCAAGTCGTACTATCACTTCAAAAAATTTGCCACCCAACATCTTCTTTCAAATCCAATCAATAACATTTACCGAGCCACTTTCACCTCTTAAGGACCTATGAGGTGATTATAAAAAATTTGAAGCCAATACCTCTATTCTCAATCATTAAAAAAAATTTGAATCATTATACCCAATCGTTCCTTAAAAAGCCTTGAATAACTTCCCCAGAATGGTTGTGGAACACACCCTTCCCATGCTGGCTCTCAATTCTTAAATGCATTTCCCTCAAAATTAAGTTTGATGGCCTTGTTCCTTGGAAATTTCAATTTTCTTTCACTGTATTCTTAAATCTTTTGCAATAAGTATCATAATCTAATCCCTCTCAAAATCATGAAAATGAATTCCATTGAATTCTTCTCTTTTGTAACCCATTCGATTCATACTTGATCTTACTAGCTAACTTCATCATATGAGGACCTTGAAATAGCTGTTTTTTCTGTGGGCTCTTGTCCAAATGCTTTTAATAGTAGGTCCTAGATGTTCTATGGTCTCTACTATTGAATATTCTACTCAAGCTGTTGATCTCATTTCATTTAGAAATCTCATGATTCCTGGAAGCTTCGTGATAGAGAGAGCTTAATAGTCTGATTTTTTTATGCTGATCGTATGGTCTCTCTTGCATCTTGCTGGTTTTGGTAACTAACATCTTGAACAAAATTGTAAGGCTCTGCCAGTTTAGAATCCCTATAATCAGGTTTATTGGATTCATATGGTGTTATTGTCCTGTTTTGATCTGTTGAAATCTCTAATGCTGAATATTTTATCTCATGTCATAATTGCAAGCATCCCTATTGCCAAAAATGCATTAGAATAGTTTATCTGAGAATTTCCCTTGCAGGCTCACAGGGCAATTGTTGTCCTCAACTGTAGTGGCTTGGTACTTGGATCCTGGCTGATAAGGTTTGTTGCTTCCACATCATGTTAGATTTCCTGATTACTTTGTTTTAATAACCTGCTCCGAAGGGGAAGGAATCTCTTGTCAAGTTCAATATATATCTAACAATTTTTTTATTGACCATTTTTGTGGCTCTGATGGAATTAAGTCCATCCCCTGAATGGGGTTAGGCCCTTTGTCGATGGCCGGCTGAATTAGAAGTCAAACTCTGTTTAACTTGTATATTGTTTGTTATTTAAAAGAGTAATAAGGATTGGATTTCACCCCTGTCAGAGAAGAGTGTGGGTCCTGATCATTCTTCAAGTATGTTCTTTAGTGACTGAAAGGTGTGTTTTCCTTCCAATATGGTTGTTTAGTTAAGAGAGAGCATTAAATATCGTGCTAGCTATAAAATTGGAGTGTGCCTCTTGTGATTCTGAATCTTGTTTTGGAGTTTCATAAAAGGATTTTTAGTGATATTCCTTTGGGTTTTGTTATCAGGATTTTCTCGATCCAAAACCGATACATACCAATGTATCGTCCAAAATCGATACCTCTCGTGCGATACGTATCAGTTGATCCTTGATTCAAACCACATTATTGAGTCTGATTGCTAACGTGGTTTTGTATTTTCCTACTTCAGCAATATCCTGAGCTTCTTCATGAATTCATGTGTGCCATTAAGCAAAGTTATGGGGAGAGAGTCCTCATATAGGTTAGTCATCGTACTTGATAAGCACTTTGAAGCTTTTGTCTTAATCGCCTATGAATTTATTGCCTATCCATTTGATCACATTGCAGTTTGAAGATTTTGCAAACCACAATGCCTTTGAGTTACTCGAGAAATATAGAAAGAGTCATCTAGGTCAATCTCCCAATGCCAACATTGGGGAATATTGGAATCATGTGATATCAATAGCCCCAGATTGTGGAAATATTGGAATCATGCTGCCTTCTCTTCTTTATCTGTTCCCTTCGTATTAGGTACCCACCTGAGCACCAATAGTGGCACTCAGGTCAATCTCCCAATGCCAACATTGGGGAATGACCATATGTGACAGCCCAAATTTCAACGCCCCGAAACCCGTGCCGTTAGTGGGCTGACACTAAGGTCGAGCCCGGGAACGGATCACTTTGCGTTACGCACAAAGGCACAGCGGAATCCAAGCGGAACCATTTCGAATCCGTAACGTAAACAAAATAATGAAACATCATTATCATTTCAAAAACCCAAAAGACGGTTCTAATTCCATAAGAAGGTCTATGGAAAGAGAACCGTTAAGAACCACCGGTAAGGACCCTTCCTTACTGAAACATGGTTTAACAAAATATAAAGAATTATTATTCGGCATTCGCCTCCTTACAATCAAAATGATTTCAAAAGAATTTAACAACTCAAGGTCGGACCTACTCAGGTCGGGCACAAATAAAACAATTCTCAGGATGCGGCTCCTCTGAATCCTCGCCGAGGGAATAATCTGGATCTCCCCTCTTCGGAGGTTCTGCTTTTGTATCTTCTCCTGAACCTGAGACATTAGTAATGGAATGAGCTTCATCCAAGCTCAGCAGGGAAAATCTCATAACATGCTTATCATAACATCAACACGTATCTTATGGCACAATGAAAACGAAGTAATTCTGAACACATGCAAAGTGGTATTTCTCACAGTCTTAACACACACACATGCAATGCCAATGGGATTCATGCACAAGCTCACACTTTCATTCCAATATGGGAAAAGAAACTTAAAGGTGCTTTACTTAAAGTAATAGAATGAGGAACTATAGCCTCAAGCCCCCGATGGAATACCCACCATCGTCACTCACATGAGTCATATGCACATATATCCAAGGCCCCATAGAGTTGGGCACATGGCCGAACGAAGTTACCGTTATACGGTAGGAGTCACATAGCACATACACATATCACACGGATTGGCACAGATATCCTGCCGCGTCAGTCACGGTTATACCGCCGCGTCGGTCGGGTATTCACATAACCTTAAATCGTAAGTGCATACATATAGCTTGTCACCATGTAAAGTGATAATCGTAGTTTATATCAAAATCCGGAATGAAATGTGAAGGATTCACATACGCATGTCACAAAGATTCTCGAAGGTTTCATAAACTCTACGTATTTTCAACTCACACGTGTCACATGCCTCATTAGTTTGAATTCATATGCAGAAATCACATAGTCAAAGCGGAAAGTGCATCATATCACAACACACGTGTTAACGAAATCAATGCACATGATATCAGGTTTTCCCTACCTCACAGATCAGACCCGTGCTTGCTCAAGCCATCATAAAGGTCAAGTCCCCTTTAATCACGAAGCTTACCTAAACATGATTATTTTTATTTATTAGAACGAGGCAAAACACACTGCCAAAAGTCCCCGTGAAAACTCACGGTCAAAACTCACCAAATAGTGAAATCTGGGAATTTCGATCGATCGAATCCCTGTTTCGATCGATCGAAATCCATTTTCGATCGATCGAAATCCATTTTCGATCGATCGAAATAAATTTCGATCGGTCGACCTCTTCCAGAACTACAAAGCATATTCTTATTCGATTGGACGAATTTTTCCAATCAATCGAACGAAAATAACTCGATCGATCAAAATAAATTTCGATCGGTCGAATTCCTCAGAGGGCATTTACTTTATCACAGTTCGATCGGACGAATCCCAATTCGTTCGATCGAGATCACATAATTCGATCGATCGAATTTAATTCGATCGGTCGAATTCTCACAAATTTTTTTCTAATGTTCTGTTTCTATACGAATCGTTCGATCGAACTACAGGTTCGATCGATCGAAAACTTTTTTGTTAGATCGGACGAATTTCTCAGAATTTCATTTTTTTCCCCCTTTTTACTGTCATTTCGATCGATCGAACCATAATTCGATCGATCGAAATGAGCAGATTTTGCTTAATTTTGGTTTCTTCCAAAAAAAAAACTCCCAATTACTTATTACTTTGAAACAATCTCAATTCTTATGATCCTCACCTATATACACACTAATTCAACTCCACACTACAGATCAAAAACACATTTTCACATTCCATACCTTGATTTTAGATTAATCCTCTTCCTTGCTCCAAGGACGGTTTGGGTTTTCTCTGAGTCACAGTAGATCAATCCGATCCTTGATCGAGTAGCTGCTTCTCTCCATGCTAACTGATCGATCTCTTTAATCACGGCAATTTAATGCTTCAAGGTCACTCTTCCTCTTCTTAACTCTCATTCACAGGCATTTAATATGCAATTAAATGCCCTTGGTTCCCTTTTTATACCATAGCTCTGTTACTTTAGTGTAGAGCAGCTGAACCGAAAGAACGTGTGTGAGGGTTTCAAACTCCCACAACCAGTCTTTATAAGATCAATCCGGTTCGTTGGCTTTGATCTATAGACATTACATCACTGTCAAAAGGGGGGTCCTTGGCGTATGATTCGCCGGTACACGCACCGAGTCTTACGGATCAAGGCCCAAAAGGTTGGGATGTTACATCCTCCCCTCCTTAGGAATTTTCGTCCCCGAAAATTGCCCTAAAGAGTGGCGAAAAGACCGAAGGGTTGTCTCGTAAGGTACTACACATGGCTAAACAATCCATTTCGTTATAAAATTTCAGCCCACACACACACAGAGTCCACACATCACAATTTCTAGCAGTTCTATAATTGAGGCACATCGTTCATCAAAAGTTAGTAGTATTCTATATATAACCATCATTGTGGCAGCCATGCCACCATAGTTCGAACAATTAAAAGAAACAAAATGGCAATCATGCCCAACAGTAAAAAAATTTATACATCTAATTCCCCAAATAAATTTGAAAGACAAGACACATCCCTCCGCTCCCTAGCTCTGTGGAGGATCTCCCGCATCAGCTCCGCTCGCCGGCTCAACAGGCAAATCCTCGCCCTCCGGTGCATCGTGAGCCTGGTCCTCCTCCACGTCGACCTGCTCCTCACTAGACTGCACGCCCTCTGTATCCAAGCCGGACGGAGCCACATCATATACCTGTGCCCGCATCGCTGCTATCCTCTGCCGATAATCGGTGGGGTAGACAGCTTGCAACATATCTCTGATGAGCAGCTCGAAGAAGTCCAGATGCTGATTGACCTGGCAGTTGCTCTCCTGAATGAGAGCTGCCAAGTCTTCATTTGTCATTGGGGCTGGTTGCTGGACTGGCGGCATTGACACCTCAGCAGGAATGTCAAAGGTAGGTACATCCTGGGCCGGTGCAGTAATCTCACGGTGCTCGGGAACAGGAGCCTCAGGCATAGGCTGGTCGGGAGGTAGTATGTCGGGAATAGGAGCATCACGGGCAGGCGCATCTTGAGGCTGTGGGGGAACAAGAGGTACTTGCTGGGCGGCTAGCAGATGTGGTTTTAGCCGGTTGTAGGTCTTCTTCCACTGCTTAAACGTGTAGAGAACCACGTTATCAGACGATTTAGGCTCCTTTGGGGAGACCTTGTGGACAAAAGTGGCTGAAAATTCATCGAACATGGCGGAGATGAAACTGGCGTAAGGGATGTATTCTTCGGGTTTCTCTGCTCCCGGTAGTAGCTTCTTCCTACCATGCTTAATACCCTCGAAAATGACGGCTACGGCGTCAAACCATTTGCCCTCAAAGGCGGCAAATAGAGCATTCATCAAAACGCCCAAACGTTGGGTCTTATGGCGAATTGGATATAAATTACACTTGAAAATAGTATCAAGGATCCACATGTAGCTCGGTAGGTGAGCTCGGTTAATGGCTCGCCCTTTGGCAACACACCCTTGCGTCATTCGTTGGGCTATAAAAGTATGGGTTAGGTTAGGGGGGTTTGGTGGCAGCAGTTCTATCCCCTCGCCCAAGGCGTCGAAACACTCTAAGGCCGAACAGGCCATCGCATGGGTAAAAATATAGGTCTTGCCATCGACCTTAGTGCAAATTGTGGTATCGGGATTTGGCCCGTCAAACATATTCTGATAAAATAAACGCACAAGGCGCGGGTAGTAATAAGGGTGGATGGGCTTCAAGAGGTTATCAAGCCCAACCTTTCCCAAGTAGTCGAGTGCCCAGGCATCGATGTCTGGCACGTTGGGTGTTTCAAAAAGGGCTGGGTCGATTGTGTACTCGTAGGCGAAACCCTTGTCCGCCCACCATTGGCTGGGTAAAATGCGTTGGGGTGCTTGCGGAGCATCCGATTGCTCGGCAGGCACTGTAGGCGGCGGAATGGGTGGTTGAGTGGGTGGTTGAGGAGGGAGAACGGGCAGTTGCGAAGGACCCGTAGCAGATTTGGGTCGCTTCGAAGTCGGGGTCTTTGTGGTGGCAACCTTTCTCTTAGGTGCCATGAGAACACCTAGGGTTTTGTAAAGAAGAACTGGGTATTAGGGAATTTCGAAATTCCTTGTAAAAAGAGAGATTGATACCAAAAATTTCAAATGCTTACCGTTTGAGGACACTGTGGTTCAATTCTCGAACGAAATATGCGCAATTTGATTGTCTTGGGGTCCTTAATAGGAAAAACTCTAAAAGACCCAAACGGCACACTCAGCTTCAGAAAATTCGAACGGACGAAAGAAAAAAAGCACTATTTTTTTATATAAAGAAGAAATTCGATCGATCGAATTCATTTTTGATCGATCGAAAATTAGCCTCGAACGGGAACTGAACGATTTCGATCGAACGAATTTTAATTCGATCGATCAAAATTCAAAAGTTCATTTAATGGAAAATTTTGAATAACTGGGTCCCACAATTTCGATCGAACGAATTTTAATTCGATCGGTCGAAATCCAAACATTCGAATGATCAAAAATTTTTGATCGGTCAAATTCCCAACATTCGATCGATAAAATTTTTTTCAATCGGTCGAGTTTTCTCAGGTTTCAGAATTTGTGATCGAACGAAATAAATTTTTGTCCGGTCGAAATCATAATTCGATCGATCGAAATAAATTTCGATCGAACGAAATCACATAGCCTTAAGAAAATTTTATTATCTGTCTCTACCAGCATAATTCGATCGGTCGAACTCACAATTCGATCGATCGAAATTGAATTTCGATCGGTCGAATTTTCAGAAAATACTTGACCTTTGTATTTTCGCATGCTTAACAACATTTTGGCACAATAAATTAGAAAATCAATTTTACAATCCAAATTTCATTAGCTTTTATACGTCAAATTTACGATTTGACATTTACAACAAACTCTCACCTCTCAATCCATAAACAAAGAGGGATACTGGGCGCGAATCTCGGCTTCACGTTCCCACGTCGCCTCCTCTCTGGAGTGATTCTTCCATTGGACTAACACCCGAGGAATCTGTCTTGAGCGCAAAACTTGCTCAGTTCGGTCTAGGATTTGCATGGGTTCTTCGATGACTGTCAAATCTCGGTAGACTTCGACTGGCGGTGCATCGAGGATGTGAGTCGGATCGTGCACGTATTTCTGCAACATAGAAACATGGAATACGTCGTGCACTCGATCAAGCTGCAGGGGTAATGCGACCCTATATGCAACTTCACCAACTCTCCCCAACACCTTGAACGGTCCAATGTAGCGAGGAGCTAACTTTTCACGCTTCCCAAAGGGCATTACACCCTTCATTGGGGATATCTTGATAAACACATGATCTCCCACTTGGAAATCCATGCTCGTACACTTAATATCCGCGTAGCTCTTCTGATGACTCTGTATTGTTCTGATTCGTTCTCTGATAATTCGCACAGTTTCGGCGTTCTTCCTGATAACTTCCGGTCCTAACACAAACTTATCACCGGTTTCCTCCCAGTTAATCAGAGACCTACATCTCCGTCCATATAAAAAGCTATTATTGTAAGCGAATTCTATCATCGACAGATGTTGATCTCATGATCCCTGGAAATCTATCATACATGCTCGCAACATGTCTTCGATGATTTGATTAACTCTCTCTGTTTGTCCATCGGTCTGAGGATGGAAAGCAGAACTAAAGTCCAACCTCGTGCCCATGCCTTCTTGAAATCTTTGCCAGAATACAGATGTGTACAATGGGTCACGATCGGACACGATGCTCGTAGGAATGCCATGCAGTCGGACAATTTCTTTCAAATACAACTCCGCCAACTTGGTTGCAGTGTATGTTGTGTTATAGGGCAAAAAGTGTGCCGACTTGGTCAGTCGATCCACTATTACCCATATGGCGTTGTAGCGTCGCAACGTTCTCGGCAATCCCACAATAAAATCCATTAAAATGGACTCCCACTTCCATTCCGGTATCGGTAGAGGTTGTAATAGACCGGCTGGGTGTCGATGGTCCACTTTGACTTGTTGACACACCAAGCACTTGGACACGTACTCTGCAATGCCTTTCTTCAATCCTCTCCACCAATAACGTTTTCGCAAATCTTGGTACATTTTAGAACCACCCGGATGAATGGCGTATTTAGACCTATGGGCCTCGTTCAAGATAGTTTGTCTCAGCTCATCATTCGTAGGTATACACAAACATCCTCGAAATAATAATGACCCATCTTCCTTGATAGTAAAGTCCCCATTTTTAGTTGGTTTTCGTCGAAGTTTCACGAGTTCTTCATCTTTCATCTGAAGCTCATAGATGCGGTAAAAAATAATTGGCCTGATCATAAGGCTTGCCAACAGTACTTCGGTATCCTTAACTGCGATGTTCTTATCATACAGGGAAAGATCTTCAAATAGCTTCCATCTGTGAAGTCCCGCCATGAGGCTAGCTACTTGGGAGGGTCGTCGACCACGACGTTGGCTTTACCTGGGTGATATTGAATCGCACAATCATAGTCTTTGAGAAACTCAATCCATCGTCGTTGCCTCATATTCAACTCTTTCTGCGTGAACAAATACTTGAGGCTTTTGTGGTCCGTAAAAATTTCAAAGGTTTCACCATACAGGTAATGCCTCCAAATTTTGAGCGCAAACACCACCGCGGCTAACTCTAAATCATGAGTCGGATAATTCTTTTCATGCTCTTTCAGCTGTCTTGAGCCGTAGGCGACAACTTTACTGTGTTGATTCAGTACACACCGCAGACCACCATATGACGCATCACTGTAAACAACAAAACCTCCGCCACCCGATGGAATAGTCAACACTGGGGCAGAAGTAAGTCGTTTCTTGAGTTCTTGGAAGCTTTCTTCACATTCGTTGGTCCATTCAAATTTTGTGTTCTTCCTCGTAAGTCGGGTAAGTGGTCCCGAAATCTTGGAGAAACCTTCAACAAAGCGTCGGTAGTATCCTGCTAGACCGAGAAAACTACGAATCTCTGTCACGGTCTTGGGTTGCTCTCCCAATCTAGCACTGCCTCAATCTTCGTTGGGTCAACGGTCACACCTGCTTCAGATACTATGTGACCAAGAAAGCCCACTTGCTCTAACTAGAACTCACACTTACTGAGTTTAGCATACAGCTGATGCTCTCGAAGGGTCTGCAAAGCAATGCGTAGGTGATGTTTGTGTTCCTCCCTGGTCTTTGAATAAATGAGAATGTCGTCCACAAACACCACTACACACGTATCAAGGTATCGTTTAAAGACTCGGTTCATAAGGTCCATGAATGAAGTTGGTGCATTCGTCAAGCCGAAAGGCATCACTAAAAATTCATAATGCCCACACCTAGTTTTGAATGCGGTCTTCTGTACGTCTTCGGCCTTCACCCTTAATTGATGGTACCCTGACCTCAAGTCAATTTTCGAAAAATATTTTGCTCCTTGCAACTGGTCGAATAGATCGTCGATCCTAGGCAACAGATACTTGTTCTTAATAGTGAGCTTGTTTAGCTGACGATAGTCGATGCAAAGTCTCATCGACCCGTCCTTCTTCTTAACAAACAGGACCGGTGCTTCCCAAGGAGACACACTCGGTCTTATGAAACCTTTATCCAACAATTCTTGCAGTTGCTCCTTCAATTCTTTCAGTTCGGCTAGAGCCATTTGATATGGAGCTTTGGATACGGGTTCGATACCTGAAGCTAAGTCAATAGCAAAGTCGATCTCCCGATCAGGTGGTAATCCTGGCAATTTGTCGGGAAATACGTCCTCATACTCACAGGCAATTGGAATCTCGTTGATAACATTCTTCATCTCCTTCTTCTCTTGCAGGAATGCAAGATATCCATCACATCCGTTTCTCATCATCCGTTCAGCTCACACTGTGGAGATGATCGGCGCTACCTTCCCTTTTTCACCGACAAATCGGAATGACTTTTATCTCGGAGGGCGGAAAGTGACTATCTTCCGTAGGCAATCCACGCTTTCATGATATGCCGATAACCAGTTCATGCCAAGAAGCACGTCGAGTCCTCTCATACTCAACAAAATGAGGTCTGCGACTGTCTTCTGGTCCTCCACTTGCACAATGACTGATCGGCAGCAAGTGTCTGCAGTCACGGCACTACCCATAGGAACTGTTACGTTCAGTGTAAACTCTAACTCCTCGGGTGTGATTTTTAACTTTTCTGCGAGTTTCGGGGTTATATACGAGTGGGTAGACCCTGGGTCTATCAGAACTCGTGCTACACAACGATCACCGTCATTTTCACGATAGAGTTGGAGTGTACCTATATGATTTAAGACACATACTAACATTCAGACATGCATTGCATGCACACACACATCAATATGTACCTAGATCTTTCCTATCAATGTGCTTTCTTCACATAAACCGTCAAACTCTTTAACTTAAAATAAATTTATACCTTGGATCACGTCGTTGCTTGTGCGGGCGTCTTCGGCAGTTGTAGCAAATGCACGGCCCTTCAGCCTTCACAACCGTTTCGTTGGCATATCAGTGGGCCAAACGGAGCCCTTTTCCTCATCTCTGGCACTCAATCATGTGGCCAATCTTCCAGATTTAAAACATCCGCCGTGTCCCTTCTACAATGGACGCTCTTGTGAGGTTTACCGCAACGAGCACTTCAATTGTGGATCGGTAGATGCCTCGAGAAGATCCTTGTGGATCGATACCCTGCACGTCCGAGTCTGGTGGGGCCTTCTTCTCCTGCCGGAAAGCGTATGTATTTGACCTTTGAAAATTCGAATTGGCTGATCTTGGAACTGGAGCAGGTGCTGACGTCCTCGGCTTTTTATTCCCTGAGTAGTCATATTCACTTGCCCCTCCCGCACTTGGTTTACTTTTCCAATCTTTCCTCTTGTTTATATCCCTTTCCGCTACAATTGCCTTTCCCATGACTTCTGCATACGTCTCGAGTTCAAAAATGGACACTCTCTCCTGGATGTTCGGTCTCAGGCCTTCCTCGAATCTACCGGCCTTCATTTCTTCCGTAGCGACTAATTCAGGGGCAAATCTTGATAATCTCACAAACTCATTGCCGTACTCCCATACGGTCATGTTCCCTTGGACTAGATTTGTGAAGTCCTTCTTCAATTGGTTGCGGACTTGCTTGGGAAAATACTCCTTGTTGAATGTTGCGACAAATTCCGTCCAGGTCCATTGAGTATATGGACCTTCCACTTCTCTTTTTCGCAACACAGACTTCCACCACGCGTCTGCATCACCCTCCAACTGAAAAGATGCCCATCCTACTTTCTCATGCTCAGGGCTCTACAATCTCTCTAGCAGCTTCTCCATTTGTTTAAGCCATTTCTCTGCTTCAAGCGGATCCGTCTGCCCATGGAATACAGGAGGTCTCAATCTCCTGAAATCCACAAATGAGGATGGTAAGAGGGCAGGAGGTGGTGGTGGTGGCTGATGCTACTGGCTGTTGTTGGTAGCAAGCAACGCCGTCTGCTGGGCCATTGCATTAGCGATTATTTCCATGGCCCTTGTCAACTTGTCAGAAGGTTCATCTCTACTTCTCTCTTCCACAACTGGAGGCGCTCTCAAATCTCTTCCGGATCCAGAAGGAATATCTTCAGTATGCCTCTCACCTCTTTGGCGACTACCTCTCGGTCGAGCCCTTCCACGATGTTCCATGAGGATCTATTACAATGAAACGAAAGTTTCATTAACAGAAGGTCCCTCGTACACAACCAAATCTTAATCTCGAAGGGTTAAGACTTGTCGAGCGTCTCTAAAGCCATGCTCTGATACCAACTGTGACAGCCCGAATTTCGGCACCCCGAAACCCGTGCCGTCAGTGGGCTGGCGCTAAGGCTGAGCCCGGGAACGGATCACTTTGCGTCACGCACAAAGGCACAACGGAATCTAAGCGGAACCATTTCGAATCCGTAAGGTAAACAAAATAATGAAACATCATTATCATTTCAAAAACCCAAAAGACGGTTCTAATTCCGTAAGAAGGTCTATGGAAAGAGAACCGTTAAGAACCACCGGTAAGGACCCTTCCTTACAGAAACATGGTTCAACAAAATATAAAGAATTATTATTCGGCATTCGCCTCCTTACAATCAAAATGATTTCAAAAGAATTTAACAACTCAAGGTCGGACCTACTCAGGTCGGGCACAAATAAAACAATTCTCAGGATGCGGCTCCTTTGAATCCTCGCCGGGGGAATAATTTGGATCTCCCCTCTCCGGAGGTTCTGCTTCTGTATCTTCTCCTGAACTTGAGACATTAGTAATGGAATGAGCTTCATCCAAGCTCAGCAGGGAAAATCTCATAACATGCTTATCATAACATCAACACGTATCTTATGGCACAATGAAAACGAAGTAATTTCGAACACATGCAAAGTGGTAATTCTCACAGTCTTAACACACACACATGCAATGCCAATGGGATTCATGCACAAGCTCACACTTTCATTCCGATATGGGAAAAGAAACTTAAAGGTGCTTTACTTAAAGTAATAGAATGAGGAACTATAGCCTCAAGCCCCCGATGGAATACCCACCATCGTCACTCACATGAGTCATATGCACATATATCCAAGGCCCCACAGAGTTGGGCACGTGGCCGAACGAAGTTACCGTTATATGGTAGGAGTCACATAGCACATACACATATCACACAAAGGGTCTATGGATTGGCCATCGTACCGGTCACGGATATCCTGCCGCGTCAGTCACGGTTATACCGCCGCGTCGGTCGGGTATTCACATAACCTTAAATCGTAAGTGCATACATATAGCTTGTCGCCGTGTAAACTGATAATCGTAGTTTATATCAAAATCCGGAATGAAATGTGAAGGATTCACATACGCATGTCACAAAGATTCTCGAAGGTTTCATAAACTCTACGTATTTTTAACTCACACGTGTCACATGCCTCATTAGTTTGAATTCATATGCAGAAATCACATAGTCAAAGCGGAAAGTGCATCATATCACAACACACGTGTTAACGAAATCAATGCACATGATATCAAGTTTTCCCTACCTCACAGATCAGACCCGTGCTTGCTCAAGCCGTCATAAAGGTCGGGTCCCCTTTAATCACGAAGCTTACCTAAACATGATTATTTTTATTTATTAGAACGAGGCAAAACACACTGCCAAAAGTCCCCGTGAAAACTCACGGTCAAAACTCACCAAACGGTGAAATCTGGGAATTTCGATCGATCGAATCCCTGTTTCGATCGATCGAAATCCATTTTCGATCGATCAAAATAAATTTTGATCGGTCGACCTCTTCCAGAACTACAAAGCATATTCTTATTCGATCGGATGAATTTTTCCAATCGATCGAACGAAAATAACTCGATCGATCGAAATAAATTTCGATCGGTCGAATTCCTCAGAGGGCATTTACTTTATCACATAATTCGATCGATCGAATTTAATTCGATCGGTCAAATTCTCACAAATTTTTTCGTCCGATCGAACTGTTCTGTTTCTATACGAATCGTTCGATCGAACTACAGGTTCGATCGATCGAAAATTTCTTAGAATTTCATTTTTTTTCCCCTTTTTATTGTCATTTCGATCGATCGAAATGAGCAGATTTTTCTTAATTTTGGTTTCTTCCAAAAAAAACACTCGCAATTACTTCTCACTTTGAAACAATCTCAATTCTTATGATCCTCACCTATATACACACTAATTCAACTCCACACTACAGATCAAAAACACATTTTCACATTCCATACCTTGATTTCAGATTAATCCTCTTCCTTGCTCCAAGGACGGTTTGGGTTTTCTCTGAGTCACAGTAGATCAATCCGATCCTTGATCGAGTAGCTGCTTCTCTCCATGCTAACTGATCGATCTCTTTAATCACGGCAATTTAATGCTTCAAGGTCACTCTTCCTCTTCTTAACTCTCGTTCACATGCATTTAATATGCAATTAAATGCCCTTGGTTCCCTTTTTATACCATAGCTCCGTTACTTTAGTGTAGAGCAGCTACACCGAAAGAACGTGTGTGAGGGTTTCAAACTCCCACAACCAGTCTTTATAAGATTAATCTGGTTCGTTGGCTTTGATCTATAGACATTACATCACTGTCAAAAGGGGGGTCCTTGGCGTATAATTCTCCGGTACACGCACCGAGTCTTACGGATCAAGGCCCAAAAGGTTGGGATGTTACACCATATATTATTGAATGCCAAATTAGTGGAAGGTTGGAGAAGTATATTTTCACTGAGTATGTACTTTCATTGATTTGCATGCTAATAGTTAGCTGGGCACTTCTCGAGACTTGACCATTTGGTAAGAAGGAGATTGACCCAAGTGCCGTCGCTGGTACTCAGGTTGCATACCTAATACCGACTCTTTATCTGTTATTTTTATTGTCTCAGCTTGTTCGCATCTCTAGAGTTCTAATAAATTTGCCCGTTGTTGTTCCTGCTATCCATAAATAATCACTTTCTTGCATGGTTTTCATCCCAGATGGATCAACTCTCTTATAGGAAGATGGAATTTGAAGAATTCTGTGCTACTGCGATCAACCCATATCAGCTGGAGGCGCTTGAAGGGTGGGAGCAAATTGCCAGTACAACTTTTGATTACTTCGAAGAGGGAAACCAAGCTATCTCGGTTGAGGAATTGGCTCGGGTAAGGATTTACACTTGCTACAAATATCAAATAGATTGTTTTGGTTCTACGAGTTTAATCTGTTTTTTTTTTTAACACAACAAAACCTGTTTATGTTTGCAGCAAATAGGCCTCAGTTCAACAGCGCACTCGATTCTTCGCGATTGGATCAGACATTCTGATGGGAAGTTCAGTTTCCTCGGTTGTACTAAATTTTTGCATGGTGTGATGATAAGAAGCTCAAACACAAGACATCTTCAGTAGTTTTTGAAGTCGGAGCATTAAATTATTTTTGAAATATATATGGCTTCGATAGAGTTTGCTAGATTTTCGGAGAGCAAATGGGTGTTTGTAGGGAGACCAGATAAGTAGATGGACAAAATAATTTTTTTATTGACGCTGCAAGATCTGTTAGTTATGAAAAGTTTTTAAACCTTGCTGTGGAGCTTATAATCAGTGATGGAAGGAATGAAATGCATTGTGATTGTAGCTTTGGTAGGAAGAGAGCTTCATAAATTACCCACAATCTAGGGAGTCGGTGGTAGAGGTGATTTGTAAAAGTTACTTACTGAATTTTTATTTTTCAATGAAGCAGGGGCAATTCTCCAATCCAATATTCACTGTATTATGCCATATTTTTTTAACAAAATCTCTGTGCCTAGATCTGTCTGATATTGTTGTGGCTAACTTTTAGGAGTAATTTTTTGATGAAAAATATAAATTACTGATTCCCAAGTAATCAGAGAGAGCTAGACATTGACTTTTTTCAAGTTTTGTAGGTACGTGTTGATGGTACCCATTCAAAAGAAAACAAGAATCTTGAACCTCCAAAAATTTTCAACTCCTGTAGGTACGTGCTGAGCTTTTTTCTTCTGAATCTTCTTTTTGCTTGGATTTATATCGGTTTGTTATTTTGTTCTCAGAGCACTTCGCCAGAATAACTTAAAATAAAAAATAACAAAAAAAAAGGAGCCTACTTGACGAGTATGGCAATAAGATTCTATTTACAACAAACTAATGTGAGATGTAGTATAGGAACAACTGCCTAACAATGACACTTGTGTCTTATGGTCTTAGGCATGTTTTTATGTTTCAAGAAGCCTATCACTGTACGATAAAAAAAGGTATCTCCCTGTTGATATATGCATGTGGAAGTGAGGAGTTGAAATAGTAAGGATCTCTTACCAGTAATTTAGGGTTGTAAATGTAATACTCCAATTTATGAGCTGCGGTGTTTTTGCAGCTTGGACCTTGGAGTGAATAGAGGAAATGTATTATCGAATCTTTTGTTATCTTGCTTAGGCAACAATATTTTTCTGTTCTCAATGCTAACTTATCACCTCTTTATAAATTTTTGTCAACTTTTCTGTGTTTAATCTTGGAGTTCAACCCCTTTCAAACTAATATGAGAACCGTACTGACTTTACTTTGATTGCCTGTTCTAAACAATCTTATGCAGCTATGCCGTGTTACTGATTGATAAAAGGGATCATTCGGCAACTCTAGAAGTATGTCTTCTTTTGCTAAGACCGTTACCTACTGATTTGTTATACAAATTTCTTTCTCTATTGACCTTTTATAAATGAATTTCTTTTCCTAAAGCATCATTCGGTATTTATCATCCATTTGGAGGTTGTAATGTTTAGGGGCCAATACTTGGTGCAATGGTAAAAGGCTTTGGCTGTCAATCGTGAAAATGTGGGTTCGAGTCTGGAGAACAGACACTTTGTGCATAAAAAGCCAGAGGTTAGGTCTGTATCCTGCCCACCTCTCCCAACTCCCACTACATACGAGACCAACACTGAGTAATGGCCTTTTTAATAATATGTAATGATATTTCAGCCCTTTTTAATAACATGTAAATGTTTCACTGACTCGTACACTTTTC
Organism: Chloranthus sessilifolius; assembly: GCA_021018995.1. Taxonomy (NCBI): domain Eukaryota; kingdom Viridiplantae; phylum Streptophyta; class Magnoliopsida; order Chloranthales; family Chloranthaceae; genus Chloranthus; species Chloranthus sessilifolius. The sequence goes on from CM037591.1 coordinate 81,450,205, forward strand.
AGCTCTGCAGAAAACTCTGATGCTCTCTTAATAAATTGCAGATTGCAGAAGAAGGCAATCAAGATGTTGATTCAAAATTTCGGGCTCTTGTTGCCATTGGAACACTTGTATCCTTTCTAAGTTAAGTTTATATATGCAAGTAGCAAATATGGGCCGATTCATATGTCTTCCTTGTCGAATGTTATGTGGTGTAATGTGCTTTCTCCTTGCTACCATGGGATTCATTAGATGCATGACTACAAAAATTTGGTGGAATCAGCTTCCTAACCATGCTCCACTTAGCTTGATTCCACCATTTGGAATGGAGCAAATCTATTTACCAATAGCAATGTGACGTATCTTCAAGTAATAATTGGAATGTAGTAGAATGGTTATATAGTTTCCTTTTTATGAGTCGCTAGAGTTTGCTCTAAAAACCACAACATACATTTCACAAAAATCTAAACTGTTACCTGCCGTTAGCCTTGATCTGATTCCCAAACGGATGCTTGAGGGTCTTGTGAAGAGTATTGCAATTGATTTTGATGTTCGGAGCATAGCTACAACTGCGACGGCTTCAAAAGAGGCCAAAATTTCTGAAGTTGGAGCCGACATTGAAAGCTTGATAAATGTGACCTAGTCTATTATGACACCATGGTAATCAATCGTGCCTTTTCATCTAGCTTTACGGCTGCATTTCAACAATATTGTTGGACCTTTGGAATAGGATGGAGAAGAGGATGTTTGGCTTCAAACTTTGAGTTCCTATGGGCAATTGGCGAACTAGTCAATCAATTTTCATTCTTGCATTTTGCTTAAGAAAGAATGATTTGTTTAGGCACGTTTAGTCTTTAGCTTTTGGGCTCTTTTGTTTGTTTCTAATCCTTATGGACCTGAATCAACTTGTTTTCTATTACTTTGGGAGGAAATCATAATTTGATAACTGCATGTTTAAGAGCAGCCGGATATGGTTGCATTGTAAGGGTTGGGATTGGGATGTCTCGGTCCGGGCAGAGCATATACCGCCTCTGTATGGTCCGCAATGTTGATGCCATAGATCTAGACCGTCATTACAAGCTTGAGAACTGGAGCACCCACAAGTATCTCAACTGCATATGGGGCAATGAGAGCTCGGTAGCCAAGTGGCAGATGGCGAGGGTTTCAGACTCGACACTGCTTGAGAAAGAATTTGATGAGTGGGTCCGGGAGATGGGGCGAAGCAATAGGCGGATGCTGAGCCGGAGAGAAGTGGCGGAGAAGAAGGACGCCATAGAGAAGATCAACAGTTTTGTGTACTCGGCTGTGACGGTGAAGTAGATGTTGCAGGAGAAGAAGTTAGCATCATTGAGTCCGTCCAACATGGCTGCTGAGAAAGACAGGCTGAGGAAGGAGACAGGCTAAGGAAGGAGATAGAGGTGGCAGAGAGCCGTCGGGATGAGGCTGAGGTGACAAGAATCTGTATCAAGCTGTAGGAGCTGGAGGAGATAACTAGGCAGGTGAAAACAGAAGATTCCAAAGCTGTGAGGCTAGCAGAGATGAATAAGAGAAACATGGCAGAAATTTTCAAAAATGCTTCGGAGATGAAGCCAGTGAACACGAGCCTTAAAGTGGGCGAGGGGGTTGGGATAATGTCCAACACAACAGTTCTTTTGTTCATAGGAACTCATGTAGCAATTAAATTTGCTTTCAAATGTACAAGCAGAAAAGGAATGATGTGTTGCACTTGGCTTGAAAATGAACCTGAGTCTTCAGGTAATCATGCTGCATGTGTTCCCTTAGCAAGGCCGAATCCACTTTCGAATCACCCTCAACAGCAGCCTGCTACATAACCTATTCATATCCAAAAAGAGCAGTCCATAATTCTGCATTTTTGTAGATCCCAATGGTTCAGAATAGGAATGCACTGTGGTGCCTTATTTGTAATTGCTATAGGTTTAAAATTTAATAAATGCTACAGGTTTAAAATTAAAAAGCTACAGTTTTAAAATACCCATATATGGGAAAATTTTTGCATTTTTTTTTAAAGAAAGGACTCTTTATCGGCGGTTTATAACTGTCGGGGATTACTGTAAGGACAAAATTTCCCGGCAGTTTTAAAATGCCAACAAACCTAAAATTTAAACTAATTCCTGGGGGCTTTAAACTGTCGGCAAATCTGAAAATTTAAACTAATTCCCGGCAGTTTTAAACTGCCGACAAATCTGAAAATTTAACTAATTCCTGGCAGTTTTAAACTGCCGCCATAAAAATTGCCTAACTTTTCCCCTTGCACATTTTTGACCTTTTCCCGATGGTTTTAAATGGTCGGGAAAGGAAAATTATTACCGGCAGGCATAAACCGCCTGGAAAACCGTCGGGAAAGGCTTCGGCGACAGTGTTTTCCTAAGCAGATTGGTGGGCGCTGGCAAAGTATTTAGCGGCAGATTCTCTCCTTTAAACGGTAGTTGTTAGCCGCGGGTAAAAGACACAGATTTTGTAGTGCACCCCATTTATTTAAATGGGTGGGTTAGTAATTAAGTAAAACACATCAACACCTCACATCACACGAGAAGCCCGGACTGACTTTTGGTGGACCCTGACCTGAGAATTGACCCGAATTGGGATTGAGACTTGGTATTGATGTGGAGATCATCACCAACGGCTTAGATTTCGATGATCATCATGGTAATGGTCGATGGTTTGGGTCAAACCTAGACCCATAAATCGTAAAAGACTAGATGCACCAATATTCTAAGAGTTGTATATGTGCCTTGGATGGTGCAATGACAATTCTTGTAAATATTATTTACGCCCAAGGGCATTTGCCTAAGGCTGCGTTTGGGAACAAGCATTTGTATTTGAGAATTTCAAATCCAAGCATTTCAAATCTAGGTGTGTCAAATTCAGAAGTTGAAATATTTGGATTTACAAATCTCTTGTTTGGTTGTTGAAGCATTGCATTAGGATTTGGCCCAAGGATTTATAGATGCTTTATCTGGCTATTTTTTTTAATAAAAAATGTTTATATTTCATTGGTTTCCTTCATTTTATGTAGGGGTGGAAGTTCGGTGTGCCGAATCAAAATCGAAACTGAAAATTTCGATTTCGGTGTTGGTTAACCTAAAACCGAACCAGAACCGAAATATTTTGATTTCGGTTAACCGAACTCCCCACTCCTTGAACCGAAACAGAACCGATCTATTTTCGGGTTTTTTTGAATATATATATATATATATATATCGATTTTCCAGCTTAGGGTCGGTTTTCCTTTTATTGGAAATTGATTTATCTTATTTGATAACATGGAAGTGTAATTACATAGGTGGAATAAAAATTGTGTTATAAAATCAAAGTTTGACCAAATATTAAACTTTGATCATAGATAAAAATTTTCATTATCAAAATAAAAATAATACATTAATAATCATTATCTACTGTTAAGATACACTTCTCAAATTTTGACTAAAAGCTAAACTTTGACCAATAAAAATGAGATAATATACTTTAAAGTTATAAATTAAACAATGATAGATATTTTTAATTATAGTATTCCACTAATTACAATTTATAATTTTTTATAGAAAATCGAACTTTGAAAAAAGTCAAACTTTGACCAAGGAAAAATTGCACTGATGCGATATAAATTTATGTAGTAGTAGACTCTATCTATAAGCACGTTTCGAGTTTGACTAAAAATAAATTTTGTGTAAAAGTCAAAGTTTGACCACTACAAATGAGGCAATGTATTGTAAAGTTACAAATTAAACAATGAGAGATATTTTTAATTATAGTAATCCACTAATTAAAATTTATAACTTTTTATAAAAAAATTAAACTTTGATAAGAAGTCAAACTTTGACTAAGAAAAAATTACACTGATACGATATAAATTTATTTAGTAGTAGACTCTATCTATAAGCAGGTTTCGAGTTTGACTAAAAATAAATTTTGTATAAAAGTCAAAGTTTGACTAGAGGTCAAATTATTAACAAATAAAATTGAGATTCTAGTATCACATTATAGATCAACATGGATTTTTTTACTATCAAATTGTAGGAGTTTAATAAAAAGTAAAATTTTAATTAAAAATCAAAGTTTGACCTTAAAGTCAACCTTTGACCTTTGGTTGGAATGCCTCATGCCCAACCCAACTAGATAGGTCAAGCTTAAAAATACTCAGCTCATGTGGGTTGAGTATCAAGTCGAACTGTACCTATTATAGCACTGGGTAATAACTTTTTATTTACAAAATATAGCCAATTATATGATGGTGTAAGATTTGGATTTTCAAATAACGCCTAGGAGGTGTTATTTACAAATCCACTTGTTTACATAGAGACATGGATTTCTAAATTCCGATGGATTTACCAAATCCAAATCCAAATCCAAACACAAATTGACTAAATTGTGACCCATCTAAGACCATTGAAAAACTTTGGAAAAACCTATGGTGAGAGATGGACTCTAACTGTGACAGCCCGAATTTCGGCGCCCCGAAACTCGTGCCGTCAGTGGGCTGGCGCTAAGGCCGAGCTCGGGAAAGGATCACTTTGCGTCACGCACAAAGGCACAGCGAAATCCAAGCGGAACCATTTCGAATCCGTAACGTAAACAAAATAGTGAAACATCATTATCATTTCAAAAAAACCCAAAAGACGGTTCTAATTCCATAAGAAGGTCTATGGAAAGAAAACCGTTAAGAACCACCGGTAAGGACCCTTCCTTACCGAAACATGATTCAACAAAATATAAGAAATTATTATTCGGTATTCGTCTCCTTACAATAAAAATGATTTCAAAAGAATTTAACAACTCAAGATAGGACCTACTCAAGTCGGGCACAAATAAAACAATTCTCAGGATGCGGTTCCTCAAGGTCCTCGTCGGGGGAGTAGTCCAGATCTTCCTTCTCCAGGATCTCCGCCACAACGCCTTCACCTGAACCTGTGACATTATTAAAGGAATGAGCTTCATCCAAGCTCAGCAGGGAAAATCTCATAACATGCTTATCATAATATCAACACATATCTTATGGCACAATGAAAACGAAGTAATTTCGAACACAAGCAAAGTGGTAATTCTCACAGTCTTAATGCACACACATGCAATGCCAATGGGACTCATGCACAAGCTCACACTTTCATTCCGATATGGGAAAAAAACATAAAGGTGCTTTACTTAAAGCAATAGAATGAGGAACTATAGCCTCAAGCCCCCGATGGAATACCCACCATCGTCACTCACATGAGTCATATGCACATATATCCAAGGCCCCATAAAGTTGGGCACGCGGCCGAACGAAGTTACCGTTATACGGTAGGAGTCACATAGCACATACACATATCACACAAAGGGTGTACGGATTGGCCACCGTACCGGTCACGAATATCCTGCCGCGTCAGTCACGGTTATACCGCGGCGTCGGTCGGGTATTCACATAACCTTAAATCGTAAGTGCATACACATAGCTTGTCGCCGTGTAAAGTGATAATCGTAGTTTATATCAAAATCCGGAATGAAATGTGAAAGATTCACATACGCATGTCACAAAGATTCTTGAAGGTTTCATAAACTCTACGTATTTTCAACTCACACGTGTCACATGCCTCATTAGTTTGAATTCATATGCAGAAATCACATATTCAAAGCGGAAAGTGCATCATATCACAACACACGTGTTAACGAAATCAATGCACATGGTATCAAGTTTTCCCTACCTCACAGATCAGACCCGTGCTTGCTCAAGCCGTCATAAAGGTCGGGTCCCCTTTAATCACGAAGCTTACCTAAACATGATTATTTTTATTTATTAAAACGAGGCAAAACACACTGCTAAAAGTCCCCGTGAAAACTCAAGGTTAAAACTCACCAAACGGTGAAATCTGGGAATTTCGATCGATCGAATCCCTATTTCGATCGATCGAAATCCATTTTCGATCGATCGAAATAAATTTCGATCGGTCGACCTCTTCCAGAACTACCAAATGTATTCTCATTCGATCAGACGAATTTTCCAAGTCGATCGAACGAATTAAATTATATCGATCGAAATGAAATTCGATTGGTCGAATTCCACAGATGGCATTTACCTTATCACAGTTTGATCGGATGAATCCCAATTTGTTCGATCAAGATCACATAATTCGATCGGTCGAATTCTCACAAAATTTTTCTAATGTTCTGTTTCTATACGAATCGTTCGATCGAACTATAGGTTCAATCGATCGAAAACTTTTTCGTTCGATCGAAATCATTTTCGATCGAATGAATTTCATTTTTTCCCCTTTTTACTATCATTTCGATCGATCGAACCATAATTCGATCGATCGAAATGAGCAGATTTTGCTTAATTTTGGTTTCTTCCAAAAAAACACCCCCAATTACTTCTCACTTTAAAACAATCTCAATTCTTATGATCCTCACCTATATACACACTAATTCAACTCCACACTACAGATCAAAAACACATTTTTACATTCCATACCTTGATTTCAAATTAATCCTCTTCCTTGCTCCAAGGACGGTTTGGGTTTTCTCTGAGTCACGGTAGATCAATCCGATCCTTGATCGAGTAGCTGCTTCTCTCCATGCTAACTGATCGATCTCTTTTATCACGGCAATTTAATGCTTCAAGGTCACTCTTCCTCTTCTTAACTCTCGTTCACAGGCATTTAATATGCAATTAAATGCCCTTGGTTCCCTTTTTATACCATAGCTCTGTTACTTTAGTGTAGAGTAGCTACACCGAAAGAACGTGTGTGAGGGTTTCAAACTCCCACAACCAGTCTTTATAAGATCAATCCGGTTCGTTGGATTTGATCTATAGACATTGCATCACTGTCAAAAGGGGGGTCCTTGGCGTATGATTCGTCGGTACACGCACCGAGTCTTACGGATTAAGGTCCAAAAGGTTGGGATGTTACACTAACACATGCACCACAAGATGTGTTGGAAATGTATAAGTTCACATAATTTAAGGACTTTGAGGGCAACAAAAGACAAGATGAGACCATAAGTGTGGTGAGAATGGAACTCATGTGGATCCCCTTTCTCCCATGCACATATGGAAAAGGAGGAAACAGGAGAGAGAGTGAGAGGCTTGGGAAGAGAAGCTTAGACCAGGGTCAAAATATCGGAAAACCGATATGTATCGTCCTGACCTCCAGGACAATACGTATCGGGTATCGACCGATACATTGAAATTTTTTTTTTTTTAATTTTCAAAAAATATCAAAAAATCCTAAAAATTTAAGAAAAATAAATGTAATAATTTTCTATTTTTTTGTACTTTTTAAAAAAAATTTATTTAAAGCTTATTTGATGCATATTTCATAATAGGACGGATCCCTAATTAAAGTATCGCATAATTACGACTAAAAGCTTTCAATTTTTTCCTTTCTTTTTATTGTTTAATAAGAAATTTTTTTATTAATAGACAATAAAAATATATTAGGATACAAGTTCACAACAAAGGATAGATCACTTTTAACATAGTTGATTCATTGTACATGACTAATTTTTATTGTATATGACTAATGATCAAATTTTTATTATACATGACTAATTATCAAAATTAAAAGGTATATTATAAATAAAAAAATTAATTACTTTAAAGCCACATTGAATTTCGTGGTGGTTCTTGGCCCTCGTTATCATCATCATCGGTGCATGAGCTTTTCCTTAATGTTGGCCATATTGATACCCATGATCATGTGTGCCTCCTTAAAATTGAGGCATTAGCGACGAATATGGCTCAGTATAATAGGTGAAGGATGGTCCGCCAAAAATTTGACCAACAAAGTCATATGGCTCGGGATAGGTCGGTTGAGGCCGATAGTATGGGTTACTTGCTGTTGAATCTTCGATATTTTGTAAATTAAATTCTTCGAAGCTAGAAGTCATATAACCCACATCATCTTGTGGACCTTGTGGTAGTGGTGGAGGTGGTGTTTGGTAAGATTCTGATGCTCCTCTTCCTTCAATCCCTCCACCTCTAAATGTAGGAGTGTCATACATTATTACTGGCTCATCATCCCATGCGACAATACCTCCTAAGAATAAGGATCAACATCATCCCCTCCACCACTAGTGCCAGCGTGAGTTTTATTACCTCCATCATCACCCCAACCATCATCATTATCACTACCAAGCTGTGTTTCCTCAACAGATCCAATCACTGAATGACGATTCAATTTTCGTTTCTGCCTTGGTGGTTGGAAAGCCTGCTCATCTACTGCTCTTTCAGCATTATCCAGCCATGTGGTGTTCCCAATATCCAACACTGGCTCTTCTCTCTCTTCGATCCACTGATTTAAAGGGTCATCGTCCATGAATATGTAATCCAACTGGATAGGATCAAAATATTTACTATCTGTAAGATAAAATATGATAGATGAATTAGTACGTGTCTGATGCCTCATCAATTAGATCAAATAAAAATTATATGAATTAAGACTTCATATAATGTCTTACCGTGAGCGGCCCTTTGCATATTTCTGACCCTTAATCTCATGTTGTAGTGGCAATAGACTAACTTTCCCAATCATTCCATAGTTAGCCTATTCCTTGTCTTCGTGTGAATGAGAAAGAAGGTGTTCCAATTTCGCTCACAGTTGGATGAGGAATAAGTTTGCGATAACATGACAACCCGCCTTAATATCGGGCCATCACTTCCATAATGCATCCACCAATCAGCGGGTTTATCATACTTGATTTGAGATTGCGTCAATGGGGTCCCAAATGACCCATGTCTCTTACGGAATATATCAATCTATATATCAATAACCTACATATCAAGAAATAGATTATATGACACCTGCATTATTACTTATAAGATATTATTATTCACATCTCTTATGGCTTGACCTTGCTCTGCCAACTCAGGGAGCATTTGCTGGATTACATTGAGCAAACCGCTGTACACGTTATCGGCCTCAGCCAACTCAAAGTGTCGCGTATACTAGAAGACCGGATTTAAGTAGTATGCTATACATCAAATATGAATAATCTCATCAATATATAGAAACAATGAATAATATAAAAAATAATAAATAAATAAAAATCACTACATAAGTAGTTTAGCATGTTATGCCTGCGGCATGTAAGTACTGGTAGAATTGTGCATCCCACCTCTTGTCGATGATTGCATAATATTGTTTATATTTTATCGGGCATTTAGTTTTAATGGCCAATTTGGCTTTAGCCATCGACTCATAAACGTACCTCATCATTGGTTTCTCATCACCATCTACCAACCTTAACACTTGTACCAACCGGATAGTGACGGTGATCTGGTGGTCAACATTTGCCCAAAACTGGGGACTGTAGATCAGGTCGGCAACTTCATTGCAAGCAGGTCTCTTTGCTCGTGGGAGTTCTAACTCATGTTTTCTCCATTCTTCAAAAGAGACTATACTTTTCAGCTCACGCCTATATCTTGCCAAGCTCTGTAGGGTTAAAAATTGTGTCACAAATCATGTAATCGCAGGCCGGAGTAGCTCGTTCTTGGTGAAATCTCTCATCAAATTTACCAATTTGTCACTGTTGTATAGGTAGGAAATAATAGTTCTTCCCTTCGAAATAGTTGCTTATGCTTTGCTTTTCTTTCTCAAATCCTCAAGAATGAGGTCCACGCAATGAGCGACACACAGAGTCTAATACAAGTGACGTCTTTTCAATATTAACTGACGACCTGCAGCTTTATAATTGGTGGCATTATCTGTTACCACCTGCATAACCCGGTGCTCTCCAACATCTTCAACTACTTTATCCATTAGTTGGAAGAGGTAATCAGCTGTCTTCGGGTGTTTTGAAGCATCAACTAATTTTAAAAATATTGTCCTGATATCGTTGTAGACTAAAAAGTTGATCAAACTCTTCTTTGTGGGACCTGTCCATCCATCGCACATAATTGTGTAACCTCTCTCATCCTATACTTCGTGAAAGTTGTCCACGTAAGCTCCTATCTCTGCGTACTCATCATCTAGTAGGGGCCCGGATACCTCGTATGCAGAAGGCTTTTTGACTCCTGGACCAACTTCTGCACTTGTGTCAATCATACTTTTGAAGTACGGCGACTCCACAACTTGACTCGGAATGTGATTGTATATCACAAACTTTGCAATCGATTTTCTAATCCTCTTTCTCTATTTTTTCAGTGAAATTATGCTCAATTTACTTTACTTTGAGCTTTCTGTCCGATGCATAAACGAATCCATGGGACCTATAGTACGACTTGTAGTAGCCGACCTGATATCCCTCACTGATGCTGACTTATGCAACCCGACAGTGTCATGAATATCCTCCTCATCATCATCAATAACATGTGGCCTATGACTAGATCGACCACCAGCAGTAGGCATGGATGGACCCCTCAAGCTGGATCAAAACCGATAATCGACTTCTTCTTGATCTCATCGCTGTCATGCTTCTCTAGCACTCTCTCTCATGACTCTCGCTGTCACAACATCCTCATCCTCATCCTCATCTTCATCATCCTCACATTCAGGTGCAGAAAACTCTGGATCTCCCCTCCTTATTCTATCATACATTTCTCTATCCTGATCGGCTTCTGCCTTTTCTTTCCCTTAGTCGTCTGTAAACTGGCACAGACTTCTTCTATTACCACTTTGGGTACATTGGGGCACCCTTTTGTCTCTTCCTTTACGTGAGCCAAATGCTCCTTCAACCGTGTGATACTTCCTCCCAATAATTTTTTCTCATAAAGTTTACATTTTATTTGGAGTCTATCACCATCTATTGTTGTGCCGTATTGCCAGGTTGAATCTGATGATCGTACCATATTTATTTCTTTCACCTGCATTAATGACCAAACGATTGGACTAAATTAAAACATTTAGATAACACTTGAAAATAAAATATATTTGATATGTATCGTCTGATATGTATCCGTTTTAGACCTCAGCGGTACGACACATAGGCATTGCATAATTGTATCGTACCCCCTAGAAAAGTTTACTAATTTTTTTTATTACTAATTTTTCTTTAAACTAATTATTTATTTATTTTTAGTGTTACTAATTTTAGTGTTACTTTTTTAAACTAAACTTTTTTTATTAGTAATTTTAGTTTTAAAATTGTTTTTAATTTTGTGTTACTAATATTTTTTTAAAACTAAACTCTTTTTTTTTACTAATTTTATTTTAAAATTAAATTTTTTTATTTTGTGTTACTAATTTTTAAAACTAAACTAGTTTTAAATTTGATTTTAAAACTAAACTTTTTTTTTTTATAAATTAAACCTTTTTTTTGTTTTCTGTTACTAATTTTTTGTTACTAATTAGTAATTTTTGTGTTACTAATTTTTTTTATAACTAACTTTTCTTTAAACTATTTTTAAAAAATTTTTTAGTGTTACTAATTTTAGTGTTACTTTTCTAAACTAAAATTTTTTATTAGTAATTTTAGTTTTAAAATTGTTTTTAATTTTGTGTTACTAATTTTTTTAAAAAACTAAACTCTTTTTTTTTACTAATTTTGTTTTAAAACTATTTTTTTTTATTTTGTGTTATTAATTTTTAAAACTAAACTAGTTTTAAATTTATTTTTAAAACTAAACCTTTTTTCTTCAAATTAAACTTTTTTTTTTATTTTCTGTTACTAATTTTTTATTACTAATTAGTAATTTTTGTGTTACTAATTTTTTTTTTAAAGCTAAACTTTATATTACAAAATTAGTAACAAAAAATTAGTGTAATTGGTGTGTCATGGGGTATGTGTCACATGTGTGATACATTAATTACATGTGCCGCGACACCTGTGTCACTGTGTCACATGTGTCGCGACACATCACACGTGATATGTATCACATGCATGGGTCAAAAAATTAGTAGCACAAAATAAGTAATACAAAATAAAAAAGTTTAGTTTTAAAATAAAATTAGTAAAAAAAAGTTTAATTTTAAAAAAAAGAGATTTTTTGACCCATGCCCTCCACCAAAGTCCACTCAATTTTATGTGGCTGAGCTTGAAAGTACTTCGTAGGATGAATAAGCATCATTCAGGCAGTATGGTAGATCTAATGATAAAATTAGTAATAAATAAAAATTAATTAAAAAAAAAATAGTACTAAATATGATAGATCTAATGAAAAAATAATTAAAAATACGAGTTAGATGATGAAAAATCATACCTTCTCTTAAATATCCGACGAAAATATGTGTGACAATCCGGTGTCTACGATTTCGGTCTCCGATGGCTAAGAAATAAGAAGTACAGTGAATTGCAAGTGGAAAAAGAAGAAGTATAGTGGTGTAGAAGAAGGGATCCTCAGGTGGTTTGCAAGTAAAGAAGAAGAAGAGATCTTTGGGTGATTTGCAAGTGAAGAAAAAGAAAATATTCTCGGATGGGTTTTATAGTGGGTTGCAAATCACCTAAGGATTTGACTATTTATATAAAAGCCATCTTTACTATTCGTTGTCGGCTTGCTACTAATATCCGTTGTAAAAATCAAATGCAACGGATATAAAATTATATCCGTTGCTTTTGCAACGTTTTAATCAATAAAAAAATTAAAAAAATATACGCAACGGATATAAAATTATATCCGTCGTGGCTTTTGCGGCTATTGTAACGATTAGAAAAAAAAAAACAAAAAAACAAGCAGAAAAAGACAAAAACCAAAGAAAAAAAGATAAGGAGGTGGGGCCCGTCCGATAATTTGAAATTATCGGACGTATCGGACGATATAGGCGATAATTTGCCCGTATCATTCGATAATTTCATTTTTTGTAATTTAAAAAAAATAAAAATATTATCGGACGATAATGTCTGATACAGGCGATACATTGCCCGTATCGGACGATAATTATCCTATTTTTTAGGGGGTATGATACATAGGCAATATATCATACCGCCCAGGTCCAAAACTGATACGTATCAGGCTATTTTTTGACCCATGGCTTGGACACTTGTCCAAAGCTTTGAAAGCTTTGTCCCCCTCCATCCCATAGCAAATTTGGAATTCCTCTAGGGCCTCCTCCACTCATATTCTTCCTCTCATTCCACCATTATAGCTCTTCCACCTCTTGAATTTGCCGTCCCAATCCCACCATCAAACTTGAGATCTAAGACCATCAAACTATTACCCACCGGCTTCAACCTACCATCAGTTATTGCAAAGCTCCATGAACGAGTTTCGAATCGTTAGTTATGATGAGTGATTTCGCTTCAAGATTTTATTCCAAGGATATCTCTACTCCGGCAGCAAGGTACGCTTGTTTCCCTAATTGTTCTTGTAACCCTTTTCTTTAATTAACATCTAGTAGCCCTTTTGTTATTAAGGTCTTGTACCCATTTGCTGTGAACTTAGAATCTTTACACCACATCATAAAACCAATCTTAAAAACCAGAGCACCATGCACTTAATAAATCTGTATTATTTTTACTATTATCTGTAAGGCAAACATTCTTATCTGTAAGGCAAACAAATGAACTCTTATTTTTTACTTTCCAAACATTCCCAAGTTCTACTGTAATTCTTCCCTCTTCACTGTTGTTAACTTGATTTTGAGCATTCTTATCTTCCACTATAATTTTGGCCAATATACTGTTGTTATCTATGATCTCTGACCTTTGACTTTCTTCAAATTCGACTATGATCGCATGTTGTTGATTTGCTTGATTTTCAATAGTAAGGCAATGTAGCAATTCGAACGGCTTCTTCCTCCGACTACCATTTATTTATTATTCTGATTTTTTTTGCCAATATACTATTATTATGTATGATCTCGGACCTTCGATTTTCCTCAAATTCGACTATGATTGCATGTCGTTGATTTGCTTCATTATCAATAGTAAGGTAAGGTAGCAAATTGGACGATTTATTTTTTCTACCATTTATTTATTACTAGCTAGGTACCAATTATTCTGATTTTGATGATGAATAAGTAAGCATTTCTTGCTGCCCATAATTAGTAGCTACCCAAGACCCTTTTTGTTGGCTTTGGTGATGAGAAAGCAGTGAAGGCTACCCACTATAGAACACAGAATAAGATACAAGTAGTGAAGGCTACCTTTACTGCAACAGAATTGCCTTGGAAGCATCCATATCGTACCTCTTCATCAACAGACCCAGATCTATCTTGCTTGATAAAACCAGATCCATGCCCTTTATGCTTGATCCTAAGTTGAGATTTACTTTTGTTATCATAAACGCACGTACGGAGCTTTAATTTTGTTTTTGATAATTCTAATGGCCTTGTAGAGACTAGGATTAGTCTCGGCAGGCAATTTTGGCTAGCCTTGTTGGCCATCCGATCGCTTCCAATTTTTCGAGTACGATTAAAATTTTCAAAACATTATCATATCAGAAATTGGTTTTACAAAAATCAAACTTTTCAAAATCATATTTCAATTGAATTTTGAAATCAATTAACCAATTGCAGGGGTTAGGTGAGCTGGCCAGGTACCTGCTTCCAAAAGCAGGAGACCTGAGTTCGAATCCCCTCCCCCCCTAGGCCACCCTAGGGATTTGTATCCTGTGTTGACCCGACATGTGCTGAATTTAGGGTACGCATGTGCCCCTAGGATTAGGCGGTGCTCTCTCTCTCTCTCTCTCTCTCTCTCTCTCTATATATATATATATATATATATATATATATATATATATATATATGCCACAATGGCCTAAATTCTCCGAATTTTGGGGATTTATCGATAATTAATCACTCACCGTTGATCACTCGTGATCAACAATGATCATGAGTTTCAAAGGTTTGGAAACTCACCAGGGTCAATTAAAGTGGTCAAATGTCAATCATTTAGCAATCTAAAGGTCCTAAGCATTGCTGCACTATAATGTGAGCATGCATCCAGATTCCTACACAAGCATCTAACACCATTCAAATTTATCATGATCAAACATAGAACTTATCACACATATTTTGGAAGTCAGTGTTCCAAATCAGTCACATTAGTAAATCTAATTCTGATGATAAAAAAAGACCAATCCATCCATGAATTATAAGTAAAATTGCTAAGCATAGTAAGCAAATCTATTAGATCTAAGTGCATGCAATTTTAGCCATCCGATCACATCATCATTAAAACAGTAGATCAAGTAAATTTTCTGAGAAATTAAACCATAAGCTTATCTAATCACAGCCACTAACATGCTCAGATTATCATTTTATTTTATGGAACAATGACAAAAATTCAATACTACACTATATGTAGCCTTAATTCCTATCATGCATTTATGACCATTCATTTACATCATCATCTAAGCAACATTCACAAGTGGATTTTCTGAGAAATCAAACCAGAATTTTATCTAATCTCAGATATGATCAGGCTAATATTTTCATTTTATTCTTATGAAAAAGAAAAGGCAAAATTCAAGGCTAATATTTTTATTTTGTCATGCATCTATAACCATTCATTCACATATATAAAACAGTGATTACAAATTAGAATTTCTGAAACCTAAACCATGTATTCTAATCATCATAACCATCAGATGTCATATATATGATCTATTCTATCTAATAAAAATAATATTGAAATTCCAAAGCTTAACTTTCGAAAACAAAGCTAAAGCAAATCGATTTGATCAAAGACCATTAATTTTCTTTCAAAATCTGATCATAACATAGGGGTTTTACATCATTTATGAGATCTTATGATCGTCATGGTGGTATCATATGGAGGAGGAGTCATGCTAAGCCATGATGGCACATGTTCTCTACTCAAACTCTCAAAGGTACCATGATTGCTCCAAAAGCAATCATAGACCATTCAATTAAAGTGAGGATAATGTGTGATCATAAAAATCACACACATTACTTCCACATCTCAGGCCATGCATCAAACAAAACGAAATCGAATTCGAAATTCAAGAAAACTCCATCAAAATCAAAAATTTCAAAACATATATGCAAGTTGTAGACCATAGATGGACATAGTCCATAGTTGACCAATTTGGCCCATTGGATGGCCTTGCATTATCACTAAGATCAAATGCATGACATCCCATAGTTATGGACTAACTAATGCAATAGGAATTTTAAACTTTTTCAAAAGAATTTATACAAAAATTCAATCTATATCCAAATCCTACACTACAAATGAACATAGTCCATTTTGACCAATTTTGGACCATTGGATGGCCTTGCATGATCATTAGAATCGCATGCATGGCATCCCAAGGTTCTAATTCAACCATGCTATAGAATTTTCATAACTTTAAACCAAAAACAACTCACAAAATTTTCACATCTATGCTAAAAATCCTACTCTACTTGGCTTAGAAAATTGAAACTTAATTAACCAAGACATTACCTTTTTCTCTCTTGTTCTCCTTGTCGGTTTGCTCTAAGTTTTGTGGTGCAAAGAGCTGGAATGGAGTTCAGCTCAAGGGATGTGGGTAAGGAGAGGGTGGGACACTGGCATGGCCACATAGAAGGGTGTGGGGGCTCAAGCCCCCATTTAACTCTAGAGTTTCTATTAAGTGTGGTTATTATACAACCTTTGTATATAAGCCCCCAAATCTATGATATAGAAGCTCTCAAATCGGATCAAGTCCCCATTTAATTCTAGAGTTTCTATTAACTATGATTTTTTTTATCATTTGTAACCCCCACCGACAAAAATTCCTGGCTATGCCTCTGATTGAAGGTGCGGAGGAGTCGAGTGATGGATCCTTGGGACGCTTCACATCACGTGGGTGAGAAGACGGGAAGGCATCAGATTGTGCTCTCATAGATGGAGGGCGTTGAAGGCATTGGATTCCCTGGGGCGGCCTCCTCTGCTTCGTGGGGAAGAGGCAGAGAAATGGATGATAGGCACTTTCCGTGTGAAAAACGGTGGAATATGCTAAAGCGAGTGTACACTACACTTATAAAAATGCGTTTAGACAATTTTATGTACGATAATTGGGTCTTATGAAAAGTGATTTTCGCATGAAGTATCTAGGTCCGATCATCCAAAGATTTGAAAACTGAAGACTCAAAGCTAGGGTCCGATCATCCAAAGATTTCAAAAACAGGTTTTTGGTTTTGAAAAGTAAATTTTTGAGTAATGGGGATAGGCTCACCCTCATCAACTCGGCTTTGTCAACAATCCCGATATATCTTTCCATGTTCCATTCTCATGCTATAGTGAAAGAATTGTTAGGAATTTTTTATGGAAAGATGAAAAGGCAAAAATTTTTTATATGATGTGTGCAATCGTGAAATTTGTGACGATCCTGTCGCGGCGATGCGCTCGCTAACAAAAATATAGAGTCGCCACCCAGAACTTTTGGCGTCCCGAAAAACTTAGTTCATTTTTATGAGCATCGAAGTGCTAAAAATATGACTCTGAATTCGATCGGTCTACACCAAAGGCTCTTGGATAGGGGATTCGGTTATCGATCGGGAAGGTGTCAGGCACCCGATCAACCCACTTAATGCGGTCTCTACTAATGACTAACACAAAAATAAAGTAAAAGAAAAGAAAATGGCTTCCTCTTGCCCAAATGGATCCTAAATCCTATTTGTGCTCCTCCGTTCCTACCGAAAATTGGGCTACGTAACGGCACAAATGGGGGGGATGGGAAGAGCTAAGAAAGAGATAGGAGAAGAAAGGGGAGAGCCGGAGCCCTCGGGCCCTTGTAGCACCAAAGGAGAGCCTTGCGTTGGCTTGCTTTGATGAACTTTTGAAGGCTTGTATGGTATGAAATGAGTTTCTAACTCCTAAGGCTTGAAGCTAAGAGGTAGGGAAGGAAGGCTAGGGAATCACACACACCTAACCTAGAGGATTTTAGTGAAATACTAAGGGCTAAAGGTTTTTTTTTTTTAATTCTGAAATTTGTATGGGGATGGTGCACCAAAGAGAGAAAGATTTTCTCATTTAAGCTCTCTCTATAAGGCAAAATTATCAACCTTTAATCCAAGGGGAGGGGGGCTCTATTTATAGGAAAATGGTAGGTTAGGAGGCTACTTAAATACTAATTAGGGTTAGCAATTAGGTAATGGACAATCTAAGGTTTTTTGGATTTTCTAGAGCTTGGAGAAGAGGGATTTGAGTTTAATGGTAAATAATAGGGTGGTGACTTGAATGGCAAAAGGGAGATAACCTAAGCTAATAGAGTCACTAGAGTCCTAAAGAAACACACCCTAGACTTTGGGATGGTCTATAAGTCAAACCTCCAATATCAATTTTGGCCATTTTTTGAAGGAAAATCATACCCAAACTGTTGGAAGTTGAAGACCCGCAAGGGCCCAGCCCGATTTTGTAATTTCTTGCATAAATCTGCGATCTTCATTTCGCCATAACTTTTGATATAGAACTCTGATTAAGGCAATTTTTAGTTTGTTGGAAAACTGGGGAAGTCCTCTCTCTAATGGTATATAACTCAGCTTCAGAAGAGGTTTGTATAAATTTTAGCATTGCTCTCTTTAACCACTGCTCAGGAGGGTTCGAAACTAGCTCTATGGGTCCGATTTTGTAATTTCCAACATAACTCCACGATCTTCATTTGGTCATAACTTTTGATGTACAACTCTAAATTAGGCAATTTTTAGTTTGTTGGAAAGGTGAGAAGCTCTACTTTTGAATGCTATATGCCTTAGGTTGGACAATTATCTACAAAAATTTTTGCACTTCTCTTTCTAACCGCTATTCAAGGGGTTCGAATCGTGCCCGAGAAGGATTCTAATAGGTCTGGAAAGGCTATGGTTGATTCCTAAGGGTTCGAGATGATTCCTAAGGGTTTTAGGAGGATTACTGAGGGTTTGAAAAGGTATCTAAGGGTACCATACATGCCATCAAAAGCTCAGAGGCGCGCTTCTCTCGAAATGTGTTTCGATCGGGCCTTGGACCAAATTTGGGTGTCTACATGATGATTAATTGGGGAGTGTATTGTTTTGCTATCAAAGATGATGGCGGATTGGGATTTCATAAATTTGGCTCAAATGAGTTGGGCTCTTTTGGGAATAGATGATGATCAAGAAAGGGAAAAATTATGGTATCAGTCGGTCACAAGTAAATATGGTAAAGATGAGTTTGGTTCGTCTACTAAATGTGGAACTATATTGCTTCGGGTTGGTGGCATGTGGTGAGAACTTTGGGGCCTATTTTCATTAAGAGCTTGTTTAGATATATTTAAAACGTGGTATGGGAAAATGTTTTACCATAAATTAATAAGGGAGAAATGAAGTGATAAATCTCTCTCTCTATAGGATCTGTCATAACCCGAAATTCTACCCATCCTGAGGGCCTAGAATTTCGAGTTATGACCCGCACATATCCTAGATATGCTAAGCGGACATACACATAATCAGAGTTCTCGCGGATATCCGATTCCACGAAATCCGTGAAAGCCAACATATAACGGTGAAATATAAAGCAATCATAAATACTGAATAAATCTAATAAAATACGATAGAATACCATAAATCCATAAATAACATGTAAGTCAAGTTGAAGGCAAATCCGATAAAATAAAATTATAGAGTCAATGATAATAATATAAGACAAAATCCAATACCGAGTCTACAAAATTAGTATCCGACGCTCAGATCAAAATTAACACTGTAGTCCTCCTGATAACTGGCAACGTCACCCTCCAAAGGTTCCTGGTAATCAACGTCCACTGGGTCGACGTTCTCAACACCAATCGGATCAGAGAAACCCACATCCACACCGTCAGTATAGTCACCTGCAGCTGTTAGATTATCTTGGGATGAATTTACTCAGTCACGTAAACTCAGTGGGATACACCACCAATCCACCCTATACTACTCAGGTGCATTGTGGGTGCATCACGTGAGTGATAAACATAATATCTAAAAAATATAGCATGAGAAAAATAATATCATTTGCATATCGTATAACCCATATCATATCATAGATGCATGACCACGATCTAGACACTCACATCCTAACATACATTACCATATCTCATATCATATCATACCTCATAACATACCATGTCTTATTATTCTCGCACATACATATGTACATCGCATGAGCGTAACTAGCATACTCATAAAATCCTAAATGACCTGTGTCAGAGTCGCTGCTCGAACTACCATGTGAGGGTCACCATAGTATTATACCACCATATCATAACGCCCTCCATATTATATCATATCATACACACCATCCAGTCACAGGGGCGGCGCGCGATTCATACTCATACTGTATCCCAGAGACCCGTCTTGACTGAAAGACATTATTGCCCTTACGGTAGCTACGCAAGGAACGACACATACAGAGACTTAAATTTTTTAATCTTTTGCTGGCCCATACAGCGGTGTCTTATTATTATACTCATAACATATCTTATCTTACTGACTCATATCTTATCATACTTTTATGACCTGACCTCGTACCTTAACTCATATCTTATCCTATTATATTAGAACTCGGGAGTGATAAGATCACCGTATATGCCACCGTATACGAGGTTACATTGAATTCGTACTCACCCTACTCGTCATGATATCTCATACCACCATGAGTTGTAAGGCATATAAATATGATGTGCTCCTCACTTTGATTCCATCTCAATAAATCACCATGCCCAAGTGTAGGCATGATCTCATATACTCTCGCGTACATATGACTTAACATATTCTTAACTCGTATAACGTGCTCAAAATAGAAGTACAAAATTATCACTACGTCAAAACGGGAAAAATACTACTGTAGCAGTATAAAATAAATTACAGCTTAAAATAGTGGTGAAATATACCACCGCCTAAAATCATTTTTTTAAAAGTTAAATAAGTAGTTTAATAAGAAGCAAGAGCTTGATGCAGTTGTTTTAAAGGGGTAAAATGGAGATTTTGCATGCTATAAATACAACCTCCTCTTTGAACCATTTCATTCTGCGATAGAGAGTCGGAAACCCTAGCTCGCACTACTCTCTCCTCCTCCTCCTTCTTCTTCTTCTCCTTCAAATCTTTGCAATCACCCCGGCTCAGATCTCTCTACAAAACTCTAGCTGCTCTTCACGCATCAGAGATCATCGCGATCCATGCATCAGTCTAGGATTTCTAGGGTTTTGCAATTTTTATTTATGTCAGACGAAAGCTTCCATGGCGTCTCCAAATCCGACAAGAGCATGCTTGCGGTCGTAAGTTCTCTCTTTTGATCTGTAATTAATTAATTAATTTTTTTGCCATTTTGATTTTGTGTGTATTACCTAATCAAATTTCAGATCAAAAGAGAGAACTAATTTTCTCGCTTTCAGAAAGCTCGCGCATCGGCGTTCACCTTTGGTATCGTCTATGGAAGCTTAAAGTACTCTTATCTCAAGGTACTATGATCGATCTTGTTCAATTGCTGATGAAATTATTTGTTCATTTATTTTTTTAAAATTTCTTTTTGTTAGTATTACAAATTTAGGGTTTAGATTTCATATACGGCTTACCTGAGCACACAATTTTATTAAGTTTTTTGGATGAATGACAAGTTTTGGTATACTGCTTGGAGGATGGAATTTTATGGAAATTAGTGGAAGTTTGGATTAAAATTGTGATGAAATTGATTCCAACTGTGGCTTGGAGAATCACATGGAGAGAATCTATAGAAGAAGAAGACAATAATAGACTTGATTAAAGCCAGATTAGAGAAAGATCGTTCTCAGAATGACAGTATATGTTCTCAATTGCTGCTCTATGCTGCCCTCAATTGCCTACATGATTCATAAGCCTTTTGGGCTTCTCAAAATCCCTAATTAGATCTTCCACAAAATTGAGGATAATAAAATTTATTAGTAAGCAGATAATGTGCCCAGTGTCCGGTTCTACATTTAGTATTTTAATACATTGAGTATTTTTGTCTCCTCTATCCTAGATTTATGTTTATATTACCAATAACAATTGTGTCTAATGGAGATTAAAGTAGTTTAAGCCATCAATGATCAGGTTTGACTTAAAGCCAGTCTATGAACCATTATTGAATGGTTTGTGGGTAAGTCATAAAAATTTAGGCATCTCACTCATGTATTGTTGTGCGGGTGATGGCCATTGTAGGCAACAACTTGGGGTAGTTTGCTAGTTTTGTGGGACACTAAGGTTGTGCTTGGGTTAGCTCTTATAGGAGCAGATAAATAAGTTGGCAGATAAAAAGGGCTGGAGCTGTTATTCAAATTCTGATTTCAGTACATTAGGAGGATTTGGATATAAGGTAAAATTTTCATTTCTCGTACCACGCGATTGCGCTGAGGCTTTGGCTGATGAGGTAGCTCTTTTGGATGTAATCGGTTGCAGTTTGAAGGCAATCCCGGCAGCTCTTTGTGTTGATGTCAGCTCTACAGAGGACCAAGCCGTAGAATTGATTCGGAAATTCTCCCACTGTATTGTTGAAGAAACCATTTGCCGGACCGGAATCAAGTAGAGAAGTGAGGAGAGCTTGAATATTAGCCCCCATTTTTGTAGTATCATTGTAGTAGTCAGTTGAACAATGGTAATGGAGAGGATCTGAATTGCTCTGGCCATGGAAGGGTTGTAGGAGAAACAAGAGGAAGACTAGTAAGACATATAAGGTTATGGAAGCAAATGGCTCCATTTTTCAGAATTTGGTATCACATAAGACTAGGGGAGAGGACCCTTTTGCCTATCCATAAACAAAGAACATAGGGTTAGTAGGCTTAATGCTTTATAATGGTTTATACAGCTGCACACAATAAATTTTGGCTGCCCAATGGGAAATTGGCATATGCTTGACCCGACTTGATGAGTCGCGTATATTCTTGACCCAACCTGAAAATGAAAAACCTAACTCGATAGAAAAAAGACCTATTTTTGTTACTTGTATATAGTATCGAGTCAGGTCGGCTTATTTTTGCCCTACTCAGAAGGTCAGGTCGGATTTTTGATGCCTTGCCTAACAGGTCAAGTTTATGTGCCCGACCCGATGAAAACTCTAGTCTGGCGGGTAAAGTGTTAGGTCATCTCGATCATGTGATACATATTTTAAAAGGAAAACTTGGCATTTCGGTGTATTGTGACATGTGAAAATACCATCTAAGCCAGCTGATATGAAGGCCATGATTGAAACATCTTTAGTGCAGTAGATTGGCAATAAGTATCAGCCAGAGGTTGATTGAAACCACCTCCACGACCGATCATTTAAAACTTGCTATTGAATCCATTAGAAAAAAGGTAACTGTTTGCCTCTACTCCATTATCTTCTTTGATATAAACTCTGTCACTCATTTTCATCCAAATCTAGCATATTCCATGTACCCTACAATTTTTGTAATCATAGAATCTTTATTTATATCCTTTTTTATGACTAACAACAAATTTTAAATACTAAGGATAGAGCTTATGTTTGGTTTGCACATGGGTAATCCATGTGCAGTCTCAGTTTGTGGCTAACATTTAGCCACACCATCAGCAACAAGGGGAATTTTCAGTATTTTCTAAAACGAAGAGGGCATTTTAAGTATACTCATTGGAAAAGTGGTATTTTCTTAAACATACCATTTTCAGTATAATCATAGGTGACTTGGCATCTACTTTCCTTACAAACGACAGGCTGAACATGAAGTAGCCATCTACTTTTCTTTCTTCTTTTATAATTTAAAAAAAATACTTAACGGTATTTTATTAACATTTTTTTGTCAGTAGATATTGAAGGTATTCAACATCCGGTGCTCCTTGAACCCTTTCTTAGAAGTTTGTCTTCTGTTTCACTTTTTGAAATATGGAGTTCAGTTCAATTGGGTCATGAGAATGGATCCTTGGAGTATGGAAATGGGAGGGTCCATCTATGGACTCTATCCCCATTCGATCATCAGGTGGATACACCAGTGGGTTTTTACATTTTGGGAAAATTTTCTTAGCGAATATTGGTCATCAGTAGGAAATTAGGCAATCATGACCATCAGATGTGTAGAGGGCCATAAGTTAAGGGGGTCCATGTTTTGACTCTGGTCTAGTTGGGCCACTAGGAGGATGCAGCATGTGGTCAAATGTGACCCCCGGGTCCGGTGTGCAAAAAAATTAAAAGGGAAAGGATCCCAAACTGAAGCACGACTATTAATAACCTGGTGTGGTTCAGCCCTAAATCGATGCTCTAAGGGGTAGTTATATCTGATCGACATCCGTGCCATTTTAAAGGGCACACAGTCCTCTACCCCTGGGTCAAATGGTTTGACCTTGGGGTCAGCCGTTTCACCCCAAGGGTCCTCCGAACACATTAAAAACTTGATATTTCAGATTTTGTGTAAATTGAAACAAATCTAAGCATTATGAAAATGTAAATTGAATAGATTCAAGAAGATAGGAGGGTTCCCACCTCATTTGATGCCTTAATTTGTCGATTGGAATGATTCCCTATGTGAGGCTATTCATTGTTTTGGAAACATGGATTATGTATGGAATGATTCTATTGAAAAATTGTTTCCTATGAACATTTCAAAAAATGATCATATTCTATACGGGTATTCTGAGTTATGAGGTTTATCAGATTGAGTCATAACTCATAATGTGGAACAATTAGATATGTGAAACCTTTGGCTAGATTTTAGAAAGTCTACGCTTAGTAGCTCTAAATGCTCATTGTAGTATATTATTAGGTTCCAAATATGTAGAGAAAATAAAAGTATAATTTTAACATAAAATTTTCAATATTTTAATATTCTCCTTTTCCCCCATTTTTGCCAATTTTTTCCCAACTTATATACTTTTTAATTTTTAGTAGCTGCTGCATTTTTCCAACTTATTTTATTTTTGTCCATTTCTTTTGACTTCTTCCCTCACTGTTTTAAACCAGACCTTGAACTTCTCACTAATAACTGCATGTGACACGATGCTTATATGCATCAACTTCTTTCAAACTGATTTCAAAGATGGATTAATGAAAGGTCATCTATATCAGAAGAGAATCTTGATCCAAAATTTCTATCGGCATCACGTTCATATGAGCTACCGTCACGTGCAAATTCATCGGGCCTCCCTTTTCTACATATCTGGCACAAATATTCATCAATAATCTCATGTGGTACACGAGTTCATTGCCTAAATTGGGTTCAGCCCAAATATTTCATCCTCAAACCATGTAACATCTAACTAAAGGCCTAAAGGCTAAATTGTAAACTAGAACAGAGATGAACAGTGAGCTATGGGTGAGCTCAGTTTGGCTTGAATGTGCAAATTATAAATGAGAATTCTCTATTTTTATCATAGACCACTATAGTTAAACATTTCATCTCGCAGGGATAAATAGTACGATGAAACCATCCAAAAATTCAAGATTGATTGCAATCTACTTGTTTAAGGCTAGGTCGAACACGGCACATTGAAACCTCTCGACTACTGATCAGAATCTGGACCACCAAAAAGTTTGGACCATCACAAAAAGAGCGATGCTATGTAAGTTTCCATCACTGCTTTTAGTGGGCCCTGTTCCCAATGCTATATGGTTGAATCCATCAAGTTTGGGCAAAGTCTCTTTTTCAAGACTGTGATGCCTCTTTTTTAACGGGATTTCTGCATAAATACACAGATAGAACAACAATAAGAACTGCAGTTAAACCCCTTCAAATCTCCGTTAAAACACAGCTAGGACAACAACAATAATATAACAATCCCTGCCTAGAAATCCCAATAAAATGTCCATAAGACCCTCACTGTTTCTGTAAAAACCATGTGCAAATGGCTGTATTCTCTAAGTTCAGTAAGAAAACCATGCACCTGATATGTATGAGAAGATAAATAACAGCATAAGCGTAGCACAAAAGATGAGAATCAAGACCAGTTCAGCAGAAATATAGTAGCTATGAGAATAAAATAACAGTTTTTGATGTCTGAGTCCAGATTTACGACAGAAGGAGCTTTCAAAGGCTGAGATGAAAATCTCAAAGGCAGGCAGAAGAGCATTTTAATCTGTCTCGAGAAAATAATAAAAAGAACCGTGTATAAAAATCTCGGCTAGCTCTATTATCCTAACTAGAAACTAGCTATAACTACTAAATAAAGAGTACTAGCACAACTTGACTTGCAAATAGTAAATAGAGAAATAACTATGGTAATTACCACCCCCCTGATTTTTAGGACATGACTTAAAACTATATAAAATTTGCTCTCGAGATTAATGGACCCGAGAATTAATTCTGCTGTTGCTACTGCACTTTTTATACATGTTGTAGCTATGGATTAGTAATGATTACTTGATAGATTAAGACTGTAAACCATTCATTTTAATCTATGTTTATCTCGATATTGCTAACTAGGGGTGCGTATCTAATTACAGTTAAATGTAGTGAGGAAGACTTTGAGAGCTTCAAAAAAAGAGTTCTCTAAGACTGAAGATGATTTGAAGTCTCTCCAAAGCGTGGGGCAGATCATAGGGGAAGTTCTCCGGCCTCTTGACAATGAGCGTTGTAAGTAGCCTTTAAGTCTTAAATGTTTCTCTTTCATATCCACAGAGGATTGGACAGATTTCTACTCATGTATACTGATTTGTTTATCCATCATCTCCTCCAAGTTTACATATCAACTCACAATCAGTGTTACCTAGGCACATCTGCTTTTGAGATTTTTTCCGTGACGACAAGTAGTGGCATTTGGACACTCAAAATGACACGACACTTCTAGACCGATATGAAAGTACCACCTAACACCATGAAAGTGTAACTCAATTCGGCCCAATAAACGGATTTGTCAGTTTATGAAAAATTGCTTAAAGTTTAGTATATTATAGATGAAAAGCTTGGGTCATTGAAAACCATTTGTATAATATGGAATCTTTTAGTTAGGTCATGACATACGCCATGATATACATTATATAAATTTTTCATCCTTTTATTAAGTACATCAATTAGCTCAGTAAGATTTTCCTTTGCTTTTATTTTTCAATATATATTTTAATTTTTGTAGGGCTGTTTTGCCTATTGAAGTTTTCAGAAATGACTATGCGAAAACATCTATGACAACTTGACACTTGGCACTTAACAATTGAAATGTGGGCTCTTCCACGTGAGGTAGTACATACTCTATTGTTGACTGGATCTTTGTTTGGAGAACATTAACAATTTAAAAAAGATGGTTAGTTGACGGTTCTAATATGCTTCAGTGGATTTTTTTTTTGAATTTAATTTTTTATAG
The DNA here is from genome assembly GCA_021018995.1 of Chloranthus sessilifolius. NCBI lineage: Eukaryota > Viridiplantae > Streptophyta > Magnoliopsida > Chloranthales > Chloranthaceae > Chloranthus > Chloranthus sessilifolius. The sequence continues at coordinate 81,477,228 of CM037591.1, forward strand.
TAAGCTTGGATAGAGTCTGTGACCTCAAGGTTGCAATATTTTCAACCTTGTAGTTGAGCTACAAGCGTAACCCCTGCTTCCATGGATGATTCTTCTAGATATAACATAAAAGGAGTCAACTTAACATAAAACATTTGAACATGATGTGTATATTATTACCAATAAAAAGAAATGATGTGTTTATGATTAGTATGGTTTGGTTTCAGGTTGATCCATTTGTCTATAACATGCTTCATGAGGATCCTGGTAATGTCAGCTACTCTGTTGTGGGTGGGTTGTCTGATCAGATTCGAGAACTGAGAGAATCTATTGAGCTGCCTCTTATGAACCCTGAACTCTTCATCGAAGTACGAATTAAACCTCCTAAGGTAATTTGTAGTACATCATCAAATTTTGATGTATAAAGAACCCTCGACTCTGGTCACTGGTCCAATTATTTCCATAAATGTGGTTTAGTAGTATTCTGAGTGGCACTTCCTATTCAATCAATCTCCCGAGCAAGTAAAATTAAATAAAATCATATGCTTGTCTGCACCTGCAAAGCATTTTAAAAAGATATCAGTTATAATGGTTTTTCAGGGTGTCCTTCTCTACAGTCCTCCTGGAACAGGCAAGACACTATTAGCCAGAGCCATTGCCAGCAATATAGATTCCAATTTTCTGAAGGTAATCTTCGCCTATTTAGACAAAGGTGAATTAATCTGTTCTACACATTTAGGTCATAAATTGAATGTTGTGAACCAATTGATCTGTGTGCAGGTTGTCTCGAGTGCTATAATTGATGAACCAATTGATTTGTTCTACTGTCCTTAAAATAATATGTTGTGAACCAATTGATCTGTTCTACTGTCCTTAAAATAATAAATTGATATGTTGTGAACCAATTGATCTGTTCTACTGTCCTTAAAATAAAGTTACAGTTTCTTTCTTTCTTCATCACTTTTAATTAGAATTTTCTTTTGAGCCAGGGTGGGAGCATTGGCTGATGTTAATTTTGAAGTTTTCTTCTCTTTGGAAATAAAAAATTCAATTGAGTGTAATAGGGTTTGAGGAATTTCTGTTCAGATTTTAGATAGTTCTAGGTCCCCAAAAAGTATATAGTTCAATTTATAATAAAGTTTAATTTTGTCAGAAATTTTACTATTTGATGCTCATAGGCTTTCGATGTCTCTTTATTTGTGTTAATCAGTTAAAAGTGGTCTATTGACCTTATGATGGCTATTTGCTGCTTCTACCCACAAGGCAACTAAAATTTCTCATAGCACATTGCATTTTAAGAAAAAAGCTATTGAAATTTGAAAGTTTGCCTTTTGATGTAGGTGCCAATATAATTTAGGCCTGTTAGGTTGGTCTATGTTTTGGGTAGAGGATGATATCCAATTTGTCTAAGATTTGCTAGTGAGAAGAATTTAACCTTTTGTGAAATATTTTTCTTATATTTTATCATTTTCATTTTTTTCTCCTTTATGCTCAATTCCTTGTCTCATTTAGCCTAGACATGAGGCATGGCTACATACACATTGCTAAATGACCTCATGACTGTCCATAGTTGTTTGTCACAAGTTTTATGGTAAACTAATGGCTAGAAAGGCACTACTTACAATTGTCACTATATATATATATATATGCTTGTAATTAGGCATTCATTTTTATGTTCATTGCTCATATTTTCTATACTTAATCTTTGAAGTTTGGGATAGTATACACTATGTTTAGTAATTATTAAGAGTAAATTAAGAGTGTAAACCATGCACTTGTTTCCATTTATCTTGATATTGCTTATTAAACTTGTGTATCATAAGCAAATTGGAATATGGTGAAGTAGAATTTAGGAGCTTAAAAAATGGAGTCCTATAAGGTTGAAGATAATTTGAAGTCCCTTTAGAATGATTAGCAGATCATAAGAGTAGTTACTTGTGCCTCTTGACAGTTAATGGTTTTATGTATTATTTAAGCCGTAAACATATATTTTATATATCCTAAATATATATTTCATGTATCCACAAAGATTTGTGCAATATTTCTACTTATGTGGATAGATATATCCATATACTATATCTTCCAAGTTTACATGTTAATTACTATAGAGTTGGGAGAAAGTGCTCACAGGCTTAATGGAGACACCTCATACTATCGAATACAAACTTGATAGAAAGTTTTGAACCTCAGTGATTTGACTTGTAATAATAATCATCAATTGAAAAATTTGTATAGCCTTCACACCCATTTATCCAAGGAAATAAAAGGGGCTACTCGGTGATGGAGTGTCATCCTCTAAAATAGTGGGCCTATCCCAGTTTTCATTCACTTTTATTTTGAAGTTAAAGAATCCAAACTAATCCAACTGCTAAAATCAGCCAGTTTTCATTCACTTTTATTAAGATACATAAAGTTGAGATGTATGTAGCATATACCACTGCTCGAAGCTATTTTACTTCTATCAACTTGTACTATTTCTATAGTTAAAAATCTTGAAAATGCAGGCCTGTATTTTCTAGTATGAATGAGATTTTTGATAGATACTGGTAGTTTTGAGGGAAAAAAAATTAAAGAAATACCATAGAAAATCTGCCAATGTAAGTAAACGATTATGATTCAATGTATGATACCTTGGCATTTAGTTTAGGGATTTAAAATTATTCACTGAGAGTTGCTACTTTGATTCATTTGGTCACTCTGTCTCTCAATTTAAATTCTCATCTTGTAGCATGCACACTCTCTTTTTAGTTTTCTTGGATAAGTATAGAAACAAAGATGGTTTTACTGAAGAGGAGACACGTGATTAAAATTTAATTGAAGCACTAAACTTTTCATCAGTTCAGTTCAGTTCAATGAGGTGACCAACTCAGAAACACAAAACCTGAAGCTTGAAGCTTTGAAATATGAACTCGTACTAGATTTTGATTTGTTGCACGCGTACTAGATTTTGATTTCCTTTACTTTTGATGCATTCAATATTTGAATAACAGATCTGACTTGTTGATTATGTCTTCGTCCTAGTCATACAAAGCCAGGTTCACTAAAAACTTGTGTTTACGAAGGTGTGAGAAATGTTTCCTCTTCAGCTACCATGGATCTTAATGAACTTGCCACCGCTGATATTGTCTTAACTACATATGATGTGCTGAAAGAGGACCTGTCTCACGATTTTGATAGACATGACGGGGATCACCGTTTCATGAGATTCCAGAAGAGGTTCTTTCATACCTTTCTTGTTTACTTATTGGTGTTAACTTGGATTATTGTTTGTGTCGATATTGACCAAATATTCTTTCATTATTGTTCAAAATTGACAAGGTATATATATTGATGCTTATACCGAGAATGGAAATTAGCAAGTTTAGATTCAGGCCATATTAAAGAGTACTTATATGCCTTATGCAAATTTATCAATAGTATGATTTCCTCTGAATGGTCCAAAATATTTCATTTCTACACTCAAAGTAGGATATCAAGATGATTTTTATATGACTTGCAAATATTTCATATCCAACTATTTTATAAAGTCAATTTCCTTGGATAGCATTTGACATTTCTGATTGCTTTGATGTAGAATTAGCCCGAGCTAGTAATTATTTAGGCAAAATTTGTCCACATTTATAGAAGCGTTTTAAATCTAGTAATCAATTTTTTATGTTGCTAAAAACAAGCAAATCTTTTCTCATATTAAAATATTATGGCTATAAGAGTTTTAGTATCTACTGTTAATGACATTTCTTCTAGTCCTACTACAAAGCAATATTTTGACCACTAAAGTGCAGTAAATTCTAAATGGATCGAGTTAAAAGTTCGAACCTACATTGCAATACAGTGATGGTATCACATTTTTATAGAGTTTGCATCTCATCAAATCAACAAGAGAGGCTTGGGGTAGGTTATCAACATCATTATGGAGCATAGATATGAATTATTTGGCTAAAATCCACACCATTTTCATCCTTACACATGATGATAGATGCATTTATTTTTTATTTCTATTTAATATTTTAATGACCATTCTTTTTATCCATTATTTCCTTTTTTGTTTGAAGTTAGCAATTTTTGCTTCTTGATGGTATCTGCTTGTTATTTCAGTGCCAACATTTACCCAAAGAGTTCTAGATTTATGCAGATGCCAAATCTGTAGTTGGTTTTTGTCATCGATTCATGAATTATGGTACTATTGTTATTGAATTATGGCGCATTGTCTCACACACACACATATGTTGGCACATTGTGGACCTTTCTTGAGTTTGAAATTGTTTTTAGGCCCTTTTGCAGATTTTGTGGTTCTTAGAAGTGAGATTTCTAAAAAATTGCTAGACGAATGTTCACTTTAAGAATGGCCAATTCATGTAGGTATCCAGTTGTTCCAACTATGCTTACAAGAATAATCTGGTGGCGTGTTTGTTTAGATGAAGCTCAAATGGTGGAGAGTAATACGATTGCTGCGACAGAAATGGCATTGCGATTACGTGCTCAAAATCGTTGGTGTATAGCCCTTTTGATGTCCATAGGTGGTGGGTTGAAGTTATGAGAGATCCCTACGAGGTATGAGTCTCTAATGTTAATCGCTTACAAAGTAGTTATCACGGATTTGTGAATTCTAATAAAGAAAATATATAACCCAATTTAGTGTCAAAAATTAAAAATCATTGTTGTGGATAGAGTGTAATACGTAGAAATTATAGTCATAGGGATGGTCGTACTCTGCTGATTATTGATATTTATTTTATCAGTTCATAGGAAAGACAGGATTTTGATTTGAGAATATGAATTTTCTGAAGAAATAGAATGTTAAATTGCCGATCTAAGTTTCACGAGAGCCACATATGTTTCAACCCATACCATCCAAAATTAGTGGAAGCTTTTTAAAATTTATATTTCGTGTGTAATACACAATCAGTAGAAGGTTTTATAATAAGCTTAAAAAAGCCACAATTTTTAGGCTCAAACCAACACAGCAGGACATATATAATATAAATGAACTTTACAAAAAATTTCCATTATTTTCTATATCATGCTGCTGTAATTTCAGCCTGTGACATGAAACTAATTTTTATCAGTAAATGGAATGACTTGCTTTTTCCTCTCAATTTCAGCCTCTTCTTCAAACAAGAAATGGAGCTCTCTTTGATAGGGCTTCAGAATGCCGAAAAAACTTCACTTGTGAATGTCGTTGCAGTAAGTAAAAACTCATTATATCTTCAAATTAGCAGCTATATTCTTTATGAAACATGCTATGACACTGATTTTTAGATCTCCTTTGTAGACTGGTGGATATAGTGAAGACATGATTCCCACTGTGAGTAATCTTGTCATGCCAAAGGAATGCAGATTTGGTCTTATTGTATACCCGTAAATCAGATGGCATCCTAGTTGTAGAATGTCTTATATCTTTCTGTGAAATGTTAGGATTGCAAGCTATTATGATGTTTAATGGTAAGATGCATTGCTTTTGCATGTAATGTGTTCTACAGGTTGGATTCAATATGCGTAAGGTAACTAAAGGAAATGTTACAATAAAGTTGTGGGATCTTGGAGGTCAACCAAGATTTCGGAGCATGTGGGAGTGTTATTGTCATGCAGTCTCTGCCATTGTGTATGTTTCTTGCTTGCTTAACTTTTTTTCCTTGCGCAAGATGTCGTCTTGCTTTGATTTTACAGGGGTTTAAATGATTACAATTTGGCAATTCGTGTAGGTTTTTTTTATTATTATGTATTAGTATTATTATTACTAATTGATAAATTAAAATTTATTAATCGAAAGGAGATAAGTACATAATAGATAAGGCCTAAGCAGGTTAGCAGACCTACCAACTGATCCAATTATCAAAAAAATAAATAGTAAGTTGACACACAAGAGCAGCACAAAAATGGTAGCCCAGAAATACCTGCTGACAGTAAATAGGCCAGATAGGTGGATACCAACATCAGAACTAAGGACTTAACACACCAATATTGTACCAGCAAACTATGATTTTCTCAGCTGAAACTCTCCTTAAAATCTTATTCATTTCAGACCACCTAATCATGAAGGCTTTGTTCCTCCTAATCACAGCCGTCTGCGTAGGTCCCTTTTTTTGTAGTGAGAAGTCATCAATATCTCAATTTAATTGCTTAATATCATAAATATTTAATTACGTTCTCCTTTTGATTTCAGGCGAAGCTTTTCGATTTGAAGCTCACCTCAAACGGATCACTAGGGGACGGGGATACTTGGCAGGAGAGGCGAAACACATTTTTTTTTTTTTTTAATTATGAAACTAGGTCATAGGGTCCTTAGATTGTTAACTCTCTTTCTTTTTTTCTTTTTTTTTGTTTGAATAAAAGGATTGAGCATGTAAAGTTTAAAATATTTGGTTGATTTGAAAGGTTGGATCATAGGTTGAGATGCAATATTTTGTTTGAATAAAAGAATTGGGCATCTATTTTATTTATTAATGACATTGAATGATTTACATTTGAGTTGAATGGATGTATTTAAATATGAGATTAATAGCTTTTTTTCTTTATATAATTTTTTTTAAAGCATTAAAAAATTGCATTAAAAAAAAGTTTTACAAAAAGCATAAAAAAAATTGTATTAAAAAAAAGCATAAAAAAAATATTATTTTAAAAAAATTGTCGACGTAATTTTTTTTTTAAAAAAAATTTGCATAAAAAAATCACTGCCCTAAACAGTTGTAAAAAAAGGAGTGATTTTTTTTTACCACTATACAAGACAGTGGTTTATCAAGTTCATAAACCACTGTTTTGTATAGTGGTAAAAAAAAACCACTCCTTTTTTTACAATTGTTTAGGGCAATGGTTTTTTGAAAAAAAATCACTGTCAGTGATTTTTTGAAAAAATCATTGTTTAAGGCAGTGGTTTTTTTGGCTTTTTCACGTAGTGTATTTCACTTACAGAAAGATTTATACTAGATTTTATTAGGTTTATACTTATAATTTATTTACACCTCATCTCAATACAATATAGGATAGTATAATTAAAGTATGATTTCGATAAAGTAAAGGTCAGAATTTGATTTTCACGAGGTATCGAATTTCTAACACTTTGTGTTATCGAGGTGGTCCCATTGAAGCGATAAAAGTGATATATATATATACATATTCATTATTATTAAGTGTGCAAATAAAATACTATTATTTTAAAAATTAAGTGCATCACGACCATCGATCGAAAAAGTGCAAGTGAATCATATGCATTAAGTTTTGGTCGTGCAAAGGTAAAATTTATAGTGTAATTAAGGTCGTCGGTTAAGACGAGAATCGATTAATTAGTGTTGAAATCAATCAATCGATCTTAATTGTATTATATAAACTATTTAATTAAGGTACAGATTGATCGATCGATTTTTGATATCAATTGGTTGAATTTAAAACAATTTAGAGTACAGTGGTTCGTTTCTGTATAGAATCGATAGATCGATATTAAAGTGTCGATCGGTGGATGTAACATGGTAAGGGATTTTGAAACAAGGTTTTGTGTGCCTTTGTATGTTATTAATATATAATTAATATATAAATAGAAAAATTAGGCATCCTTCATTATATAATGTATTATTAAGTATATAATATAATTGTAAGAGGCTTATATATTAATTATATATTAAAATAATAATGTATATGTACTTTTATTATAGGATAATATATAGGTAGAGATTATAATATAAAGGTGATAATTACAAGCAAGATGCTTGACCAAATCTTGACTCACATTAATGGAGATATTTATTTCTAAAAGGAGTAAAGAATTCTTAACAATTTCTTAATTGCCATTTATTTTAAAATAAAATTATTTACAAAGTTTTGGTAGGCAGTGAGCAAGGGCATCTAATGTCATTTCACATTTTCAAAATTCAATGATGTTGCTATGCCGATGGGGTCTGGTGAGGGAGTTAGTTAACATTTGAGAAAAGATTGTGTGCTACATGATATCACTTTATTATTTTGGTACCTTATAGTGTTAGGCATCAGTCTACATTTAATGGTGGAATAATAATATGTTAAAACTTATGCGTGTGACACCTTAATTTAGAGCCTATTTTTGTTTTCAATAAGATCTTGGTTTAATGGTATTATCATAGTGTATTATTTTTATAAGTTTACATGGGGCAACACCCTATCAAATCTCAATATAATGTATAATTTACAAAGAAAACTATCAAGAGTTTCATCACACCATACCACAGGCAGGTAGGCTATTCACTAACAATGATTCACATAATATAATATATTATTATAAGTTAAATCTAAGTAACAGGGATGCTTATATAGTATTCAAATATTATATTATATTATATATAATAAAATATATAAATAGTTACACTAAATCCAAAGAATAAAGATGTAATTAATATACTCCAATCCAACAGAGATGCAAATATAATAATAGAAAAAAAAAGAAGGACAAAACATCTTTTGAGATGTAAGTATAATAAAGTAAAAAGAAAAAAAAAAAAAAAAGTCTTATATAACCTGTCTTATGAGATGTAAATAGAGTAACAAAAAAACAAAACGTCTCCTGTTGAAGCTCTAGGGGTGAACCGAGCTGCAAAACATCTACTTCATTATATTTTATCCCATAGAATTAGAAGTATTATTAATATGTATAAAGCGTCAGTGGTGGAGCTACAGGGATGAACTGAGTGGCAACAATGGGGCAAGTACACGATGACGCTATGTACCGTGGAACCCAGTGAGCAGCGCTATACACTAATATCATTCGGGTTCCAACTTGCTTAAAATAATATGATTGAAATCAAAATAGGTAGGGTTCGGGTTCCACAAAAGAACAAAAAATATAATTAAAATATTCAAACATAAATAATTATTTACTAGCGGCTGAATTATTCCTTTTTCTAAAATTACATTTTTTATACAAAATATACACGGGTTTGATTTATTTAACCCGTCGGTACGTGATCGCTCGTACCCTACGTGACGGGATCTGAGAAGGATGAGATAGATGGATGGGTACCCACCTCTTGAAGCTTGATCGATAGATCGACGGCGATTAGAGCGATAGAAATCGACGTCCACATGATGACCCTTTCACGATTTTGCCTTCTAATTCCACCTCGATCTTGACGGCGGGAGAAAATCACGGCGGATCTCGTAAAAGAACACGCAACAGTTTTTGGGAAAGATTGAGATGTTTTGTTTCAGAGAAAAGTGGGTCGAAAAAGAGTTGTGACGGCTAGGGTTTTTGAGAAGGAGAAAAGAAGGAGACGGTTAGAGTTTTTCTTAAAAGAAGAAAAGTGAAAAAGTCTTGTACGTACCCTAATCTTAGATAGAACTCTATTAATTAGGTTAGGTTCCAATGTGGTGCACTAACACCATGCTTGGTGCAAAACAAATCTAACACCACAAATTTAGTTTAAAATAATTTAGGGTCGTTACAGGATCTCTCTCTCTTGGTGCCTCTCTCTCTAACATCTCTCATTGATATCACCCTGCCTCTTTCTCCAATCTCTTTTTTCTTTTAATTCTTCAGGGTATGTCTATTTGAAACTAAAGATTCGGTATGCACAACCAATGACCAACACTATTAATTGCTTGAATCAGATGATCGGGATCATTTTTAAGCCCAATCTTTCAAAAAGTAGATCTTGAGATCATAGCCCACCTATTAAACGGTCATATGTTGATCCACATTGCACACATTCCAAAAAAGTGATCGTGATTATGGCGTACCATGAGAGGGTTCTTGCTCGATTTTGTGGATTTGGAAAACGTGGAATCAATATCTGATCATCTGATAGGTGTGACCAAGGTATCAAAATCGGTATGGTCTTGGGTATCGGTTTGCCAAAAACCGATACGACTCGGCCGATATGTATCAGCCAATACCGATACTTATTGGCTTTTTTTTTTTAACATATCGGCCGATACCCGATATGTATAGGTCGAAACCAAAACGTATCGGCTGATACGATATTGGATACCCGAGTTGGGATATCGAAACGTATCGGGCCGATATGTATCGGTATCAGTCGATTTTTGATACCTTGGGTGGGATATGATCTCAAGATCCATTGTGTGAAGATTGGGACAAAAAATGATGTGCATCATTTTATTCAAGGCATTCAACAGTAATAATGGTAGAAACCATCTCATTTTTACTCTATTTTACTGTGTCTTCCAGACTTGTATCCAAACACTGGATTTTAAATATTTCTGCATTTCTTGCACAGACAAATTGTTATCCAAACAATGATAAGTGCAGTTAAACATAGAATTCCTACATATTACTACGTATTCTTTTAAGTTAGGAATACGTGATAAAACGGAGTAAAAAATTAGCAACTTTCCTCCATTTTACCAGGTTCTATCCAAAGAGAATGTAAATGTTTGAGATTTGGATGTGGTCAAGGAGAAAGACTAAGTTTTTGGAGTGATTGATGGGTTGGGGATTGGAGTCCGAAGGAAGAATTCCCAACTCTATATGTTATAACTCAAGAAATCCCAAAGATTCTATCATGTAATAATACGAGACTATTAATTGTTAACATATGTATCTGCCAATATACTGATGGTGGTGTGATGCAATGGGTTTTGTCAGATTAAAGTGGCACTGATCACCAAACCCATGAAAATTGAGTATGAGAATTAATAAGTAATTGCTACTATGAACAACTTATATTGGAGTAAGTGATGTAACCGAGGTGAATTTGAGTGAGTTTAAATTTCAATATATGGTTTTCTCACATGTTAAAGTTTGATTTCATATAAACTCTGTCACTAATTAAAAGGTGCAACTAAATTTTAGAGAATATTAAAAAATGGAACTACTTGGAGAAAGTTTTAGCATATTATACTGATAGAAATATTATAATTAGAAATATGAAAATAATGGAATTGAGAAAGAGAAATTGGACTCGTGGTACGTAGTCACTATCTTTAAAACGCTTTTCACTTCCTACTCGAGTAAACCCTCAAGTAGAGGATCACCCAAGAATACTCGATTTGATGAAGTATCAAATAAAAGATAAAAGCAAGAGAATTTTAAAATCTATACGCAAGGAAATTCGATGGATTTCAGAATATTTCAATCTACGTCCAAAGATCTCATTTTATATATCTCAAATGCCTTTCCAATATGACTATTGGACCAATAGTCATATTTTGGACGGCTCAGATCTTTCAGAGATCTCAATTGCTCCATCTAACTGCTAGATAGAAAGTTGTACCTTTTCAAATTTAAATTTGAAAAGTTATGCACCTTTATAAGTGGTTATGAAATGGTTAAGTCCAATGGTCAATGTTTGACTAATATGTTTGACCCAATAGAACCGAATTAACCCACTAAATAATGACTCATTAGACCCGATTCAGCCCATTAATAATTAGACCGTTGGATCAACCCTGTCAAAAAGTCAAACTTATGGTGGGCCCAAAGCGCCAATCACTGTTGGTTTTTTAATTGCTTGTGCTGTTATTTTTATTATTGTAAATGTGATAAAAATATGGCAACAAAATAAATCAGAAAAAGGAGTGCAAAATGGAATAAAATAGCACAAAAATAATAATCTATACACACAATCTTGCAAGATCCAGGGCTGTTGTAGCAAGTTTTGATAAGTAAGAATTTGTCCCACAGGGAGTGATGTTCTAAAAACCTAAAGTTATATAGTAAATCTCCAGATCTGACAACTCTAAACCTAAACTAGAAAGTAAGGTAAAGAGAGGGTGTTTTATGTGTCCCAAAACAAAATAAAACTAAAAACAGACATAAAAACTAAATCTAAAGAAAGGGGGTACAGAAGAATGAAGATGATTTTGTAAAATAAAGTAAAAATGTGGAGAAGTAGACAACTATGGGCTAACTTTCACTGCAACTCAGATCAAGATGCTGGATCTACAACTATCCTTCACTTGGCTACAAGCACAAGTGTAAGGTAGAAGAATTCAACCTCACCTAGAGGCATGAACTGATCTTAGGGGTATATTCTGTCTACTTGAATGGTCACAACATATCTCAGGGATTTCATCCAAGGAAGAGGTTAGAGCTGAATCAAGAAAACCATTACAAACACTATGTTTGCAAGGCTACAAGCTCATATAACCATAGGATCAGACAGTCCGTTAAAATCACTAGAAATCACAGATTGAATGGGGCAATGAAATTAGCTGGTCATTGCTACAAAGTGGCTTGCAATGACCTAGCTCTTAAGTCTGCAATTTGTGCAAGATCTCAAGTCCATTCACTGAAAATGGTGATGTAAAACAAAGGAGAAGTTGGCTCTGCAACAGTCCCTCATTTGACTACAAACCCAAAGGCAGGAAAAAAGAATCTAGCTCGGCCCTTTGATATAGACCAGTCTTAGGGTTATATTCCATCCACTTAAATGGTTACCGAATATTCCATAGATGTGGTCCAGTCAATGGGTTAAACTAGAATAGGAAAACTATTGCAGCCACTATGTGTGCATGGCTACAAGCACATATATCCATAGGTGCATTAAACCTATACAAATCTATATAAAAAACACAAGAAAAATACATATTTAATGAAGCTTTAAATCCGACATTTCATTGAATAAAAAGGACTTACAATGATTGCTCCCAAGGCTGCAGTCCTTGCAAAACTCCAAAACTGCTCTCCATGTTATTATAAAACTAGATTACAACTTAGAATAAACCTAGCTGTTACAATGAGTTAGCTAGCATTGCTGCTGAGCTAAGAAAGAAAAAGAAGAAAATAAAAAATCTAAACCTAAAATGAAAACCCTAAAAGTGAGCTTAGGCTAATCCTGGCTCCCTTTTACAAAATAAACTATAGCTATATATACACAATCCATACAGCTCCTGTGTGCATTTGCCAATCAGAAATAAGAAAGAAGAAAATATTTGGAGTTGTTGTCGTGGCCCATTTGTGGCCAAGTAATTTTCTTGGGATATGGGGAACAACTCAGCACCTTGGGATGTGTGCCCTAGGTGTTGTGGAATCCCAAAAATGTCCCTGAAGATTGAATACAACTGCTGGAACCCGAGCCTTGAGTGGCTGCAGCTTCAAAATTTAAATCTCGAGCAGATCTTGAGAGGCTGGTCGAGTGGATGATTTAAAGCTATAAACTGCCCTGCTGCTTGCTGGCTTTAGATTTGCAACTCCACAGGATCTCGAGTGGCTGCTTGACAGGAAAAAATAGCAGAAAAGCAGCTCGACAGCTTGGAAAACTTAGCCTTTAAGTGCTCAAGAGGCTGGTCTCTGCAATAAACTACTTGAGTGGCTGTTTGCATCAGGTTTACAACTCGAGAGGCTGCTCGAGAGGCTGAAATAGCAGCCTTAAAGTGCTCGAGTGGTTGATTTTAAGTGCATAAACTGCTCGTGAGGCTGGGCTTTCAGCAAAGGGAACTGCTCGAGTGAATAAAGGCTTCAACTACACAACTCGAGAGGTTGGTTTAAAGTTGCTCGACAGCAGATCTTGCTTCAGCAACTGCTCGACAGGTTCAAGTCTACAGCTCGATAGGTTGGTTCTCCAGTATTTGCAGCTGCTCGACAGCCTGATTTGTAGTAATAAATGCTCGACAGCTACTTGCTTCAGGTCTTAAGGTCAAGAGGTTGCTGGCTTCAGGCTTGCAACTCGTGAGGTTCAGTTCTGCTTTCATTCAACTGGTCTACAAGTGGAATGCAACAACTATGCAGGCTGGATTTAGGCTTTGAAAGGTTGGTGCAGCTGTTGTAATGTGCCACTTGAGCTACTGGTTGGCTGCATATATAAAATGTTGCATTGCTGCATAGCACCTCTTGCTGTGGCATTGATGTGCTCGAGATACATGTAAGTGCAGTGTTGTAGCTGATACTCTGTAGACACCTAAATTTGGCCCAAGGCCCGATCGAAATATAATTTGAGAAAGGCGCACCCTCGAGCTTCCAATAGCATTCCCAAAACCCTTAGGAATCATTCTAAAATCCTTAGGAATTATCCCAAAACCTTAGGAATCAACCCCAACCTTCCCAGACCCATTGAAACCCTTCCCGAGCCAGTTTCAAACTCTTCTGAGCAGTGGTTAAAGAGAGCAGTACTAAAATTTACACTGACCTTTGCTAGGGCTGAGTTATATATTATTGAAAAGAGAACTTTTCCAACTTTCCAACAAGTCACAAATCACCTCAATCGGAGTTATATATCAAAAGTTATGGTGATTTGAAAATTGGGTCATCTTGCAGGATTTTACTTGGCGCATGTAATACATACGCCAAGCCATTTCTCCCCAAAAATAGCCTGGAACATATAATACATGCGGCAAATCATTTTTGATTAGTTGCGCCAAGAATAGACAGAACCTCGCGAGATCCTCGTAATGGGTTATGAACTTCCCAAGCACTGTAGCTTTGCTTGGCGCATCTAATCATGCGCCAAGTTTAGCTACAGTAACTAGGGTTTGACTTGTTGACCATCTCAAAGTGTATAAGGAGTTTCATTAGGATTGTTGCACCTATGCTTACCCTATTTGTAACCCTTTAGTCATTTGAAACATCAATTTATCATCCACCATTGAAGCTCATTCTCACACATATCCAAGCCTTTGAAACCCTAGAAACCTTAGATGTTAGGATTACCTAATTGCTAATCCTAATTAGCCTCTAAGCACCTCTCTAACCCTCTCTTTTCTTATAAATAGAGAGGCTCCCCCCCTTTCAAATGACTTGAAAATTTTTCCAAAGAGAGAAAGATTAGAGATTTCCTTCTCCCCTTTGGTGCACCAAACCCATATAAATTCAAGAATTCAAAACCATTCCTTAGTCCCCATCTTCCATCATAATCCTCTTTCCTAGGTGAGAACTACCCCCTAGCCTTCTCCCTCTACCTCTAAGCTCCCAAACCTTAGAGGTTAGAACCCATCTCTCAACCATCAAAGCTATCGGAAGCTCGTCAAACATAGCCACGTGAAGGTCCACATCTACGAGAGCCCGAGAGCTCTTGCTCTCCCCTCTATTCCTCTACCTTCTTTGGCTTTTCCTCTATCTTAGAATTGAGCCGTTATGCTGCCTAAATTTCGGCAAGTGGGAAGGGCTCAATAGGATCGGTGTGCCTTCGGGCAAGGGGAAGTGCCACTCATTTTATTTTCTTTTTATATATAATTATATATATATATATATATATATACATCCAAACAACCAGTAGAGATTGCTTATGAGCGGATTGGTCGGGTGCCTAGCACCTTCCCGATCGATAACCGAAACCCCTACCTAAGAGCCTTTAGCGTAGAGTGGTAAATAAGAGTCATATTTGTCACCTCAATGCATTTAATATTGATTTAGATTTCTTGGGATACCAAAAGCTCCGGGTGGTGACTCCATATTTTTCATAAGAGCACATCATTGCGACGGGTTTGATAAAAATCAACGGTTGCATATATGGCGACTCTACTGGGGGGTAACTAGTAGAGCTTCCCCTTGAATTTGTCTATGTGTTTTTACTGACCATTTTTGCTATTTTTTTTTACTCACCCCTACGATTTCGTCTTTTTCTCACCCCTACTTTTGCGTCATTTACGTGCCTTAGCCGATCGGCTGGCCTACTTGCGCATTGCATTTACTTCTTTTTTTTTTCATCATTTATACGCCTTAGGCATTTGGCGGGCCTATGTGCATATTTACTTTACTGCAAACATATTCTATCAGTGGACGCCGACCCGTAGAGGTGGCACGGGACCGCCACCCCTCGGTTTTGGACTTTAAGCAAATTCCCTCTAAAATTGAAAATTAAAATTGAACCAACAAGGGGGACTTAATCGATTTTTGCAGGGTTAGATTTTCAAGGGTTGGGATTTCTAGGCAAACATATAAACTCCCGATTCTTAGTACGACAGCATCCCCTAGTGGTGATGATCTGAAAAAGTACCAGCCCACCTGGTATCTGAGAAAGCCCTTGTGCTGGAGGTATATCGGGTGGGTAACCTATCTTGTTACGAAGCCTAAAACCCGTGGGAAGAGAGTTTTAGTAGACCCGCACTGACCTTGTATCCCTTTGGTTCGGTGAGGAGAGACCCGATACAACTAAGCAGTCAGTCCTCGGAAGCACTGCTTCCAGAAAAAAAAAGAGACTCATTTCGGGTTGTTGTTTCTACTGTCAGAGCCTGTTTGACCCTCCTGTTTGCCTGGCGCAACTAATACATGCACCAAGCACTTTTTATCCAAGATTGCTCTGGCGTAATTAATACATGCGCCAGTTTAAAAATTGAGCAATTTTGCCTGGCGCATCTAATACTTGCGCCAAGTTTGGTTTAAGCAGTGCAACCCGAATCTGTGGCATATCTCACCATCTCGGATTCCCCGATTAGTGGTTTAGCACCTCTATTTATGTCTCGCATTATCCAACACTCAATATGCCCCCGTCGGTCAAAAGAGGGTGACTTCTTTTTGACCCACTCCAAGGGATCAGGTTATTTACACCAATTTCTGTGCCTTCGATAGATCAAAAGGCTCCCCTTTGATTCTTCTGAAGCGCATCGGGGTCTTGCCACGGGACTTATTTAGGATACGAACGCCACTCGAAACGTGAAATCAAGGGCCCTGGAGTTGTTCATCATAAAAATACATTCACAAAATTTTAAAAAAATTAAATAAACTAAAAACCGAAAAGAGGAGGAGATTTGTGGTGCCGGCACAAAGGCATTGCCTTACCCTCCGCCATCCCGTAGGGGAGGAAGGAGAAAGCTTTACCGGCCCCATCTGAGGCACCTGTACCCCACCCGCCACCAAGTCATGTCGTGGGCAGTAGATCCAGCATACGCCGATCCCGACTCATCCCCGCCACATTCCCCAACGCATTCCCACGTGGAAGAAGTTTTCACATCCATCCCCCTTACCCAATCTCCATTCAATATCATCGGGCCTTTTGGTGCACCCGTTTTCTCGTTCACCATCGCTCAAATTGCCCAAAATTCGACGCCCCATTCCCCATCATTTTCCCAAGTCATGCCCAATTCTCCCATATCCACTCCACACTCCACATATATTCCCGTCTACCCAAGTCATGGCCAATTTTCCCAACCCATCCACCATGCACAATTTTCCCCCCATTCACATCCAACATACCCCATATTCCCTCCACTTCCACCATACCCAATTTTTCACATCCATCCACACAACATACATCCCAACCCTCCACATCCAACCCAAATTTTTACTCTACATCCAATCCTCATAACCCCCATTTTCCCACATACACCCAAGCAATGCCCAATTTATCCCAATCCCCTCCAAATACACCCCATTTCTCCTCATTCACCAAAAATCCATCACATTTCCCTCCATCTACCCTTGTCATGCCCAATTTTCTCAAATCCACCCAAACAATGCCCAACTTTCCCTCATCAAGCATGCACAATTTTCCCACCTCTACCCAGGTCATGCCCATTTTCTCCCATACATCCCCCTTATTAGGTGAGCCATCCACTTCCAACCCCATACCTAGCCCCCATGT
Source organism: Chloranthus sessilifolius (assembly GCA_021018995.1). NCBI lineage: Eukaryota > Viridiplantae > Streptophyta > Magnoliopsida > Chloranthales > Chloranthaceae > Chloranthus > Chloranthus sessilifolius. The sequence goes on from CM037591.1 coordinate 81,494,645, forward strand.
CAATGATGGAGGACATGGTGAAATCCTACACCATTTGGAAGGCCTCCCAAAGTCATCCTCATCCACCCCAAATGTCCAATCCCCAACAAACCCTTCAAAATATCCACACCCTATTCCCTCAAAATCCTAATCAACCTTCCATTATTCATACCATCCAAGGCTCTCATCAACCATGGGGCCATTTGAGTGGGCCTTAAGGCCCTACACCTTATACCCAAGCCCATCAAGGCCCAATACCCCAAGCCCATCAATGTCTAATGACCCAAGCCCACCAAAGCCCATCAAGGCCCAATACCCAAGCCCATCAAGACCCCATTCTCTAAGCCCATCAAGGCCCAATACCCCAAGGGCCAATGGCCCAAGCCCATTAAAGCCCAATGGCCCAAGCCCATCAAGGCCCAATACCCCAGGCCCAAGCCCATCAAAGCCCCATGCCCTATACCCAGGTTCACCAAGGCCCAAACCTGGGAGCCCCATTTATAAACCCTTCATCATTCCCCCAATATCCCACATTCACTTACACCCAACAAGTCTCCATTCCTCCTCAAATTACAAACCCATTATTCCCAATTCCTCAAATAAACATGAGCCCCATCCATCCATGTCCATCATACCCATCCTAACACAGGAACCCATCTCCAACCATCCAAAATCCCCAATTTTCACATCCTATTACCCATTCACTCGTTCTCTAAAATTCTCAAAATATACAATGGCCTCTTCAGGCACCTGCCCAAAACCCACCATTCACTCATCCCGTCACCCCACAAACCACTCCTCAAAGCTTTCCCTATCTGCAATGGCCCCATCAGACCCCCATGCAGCCCACTCAGAATCAACAAAATGACCTCATCCCTCCCCCATTCATTGATACTGATAACCAATATGATAAGGAGGAAGCCAGAAATAGTGGGGTCTACATCAGGGCATTTACCAATTTCAATTCCCAACCATTTGCCGATGCAAGTCATCAGTATGAGGAGGATGAGGTCCAAAATAGCGAAGCCTACATGGGGGCAGTCGTTAGTTTCAATCCCTCACCCCCAAAAGGTCAAGCTATCAGACTGTCGAACGATGGAGACATAATTGATGGCAAGTGGTACTTTGAAGACCAAGAGGATGAGGACGAGACATTTGAAAGTGAGGATTATAAGCTAACATATTCGAATCCTCGCTTCTCAAAATCAGTGCAATATGAAGGTCCAACCCTGGACCTACTCAAATGTCTCTCATCTATGCCAACTAGTGTGCGACCCAAAAAAACTTGGAGACGCCAATTCAAAGACCCATTGCCTTCATCTAATCCAAAGCACCATGAAAGTGGCAAATTCTCCAATGATCTGCAATCGTCGGATGAGCCCGAGGAGGCATTGGATCGAGATGAGGATGAAGGACCAAGGAAAAGTCATCCCCAAGAGGCATACCTCTACCCTCATAGAAAAATAAAGGAGCAAGTCAATGAACACCTCACGACCTCTTTAGAATGGTTACTTGAAAGCCGAGAGGCACTAGAGTCAAAAGCATTGCAGATCGAGGTGGCCGTTGAAAGTCTTCCAATAATGCCTTTGGAAATACCCATAATGTTGGTCAAAGAAAATCTCCTAACTGGAGACTCAACTCTCGTGGCAAAAATGAGAAGAATACCATTGCCCCCAATGGCCAAATGGTTTCACATAAAGGCTCAAACTGTTTTAAACCCCTCCGAACTAGAAAAAGGGTGGTGAAAGGTTCATGATTAACTTTTAGCATGTCTTTTATCGGTCTCAACTTGTCTATGGAACCATGCACCGGGGCACCAAGAAGCCCAATGAGACTGATATTGGGTGATATCGATATCAAGCTTCATGTCGAGCCCATGACAATCATGGTCGTTAAGCTCACTCCACATTCAGACCATCCATGGGCCCGCAATGCCGAGAGCATCGCATCCACATACCATGCCAAGAGTCTTTCTATCACTCTTAATGTCGAGGCTTCGACGGGGTTGGGAAAGGATACCTTGTTGATGAAGAATTCTCCCCTCAATAAAAAGGAGCAAGCGATGACCCAAAGGTTAGGATGGTATGATATGGCAATGATAAATAATGAAAAGGTCTGTATCTTTTGCACCTATTTGTTACCACGTGGTGGGCCTCAATTATGAGTACGAAAGTACTGGAAAACAAAGAGGGCAATGCCCAATTGACCATTGGATCCCCAAAGCTGAAAGTCACTGTGCCTTCTTCTATTTTGCAAAGGAGGCAATTGTGCTCTAAAGAAATAGTCAGGACCCCACCTTTGGTTCGGGATGAGGAACTTGCCACCAAACATCTTAATTGTGTTATCCGTAATCCTTGGGGATCATTCCTTCACCCATCCAGTTCCCAACATCCAAAGTCATTCATTCCCCATAAGTGAAATCCACCATTCCCGCTAATCCAAAATTAGTCAGCTCAATAAACCCAAGGTTATTCATCCCCCCAAGGATGAAATCATTTGCACTAAGTAGCCTAAAATCGTTCACATCCATCCTCTCAAAGCCATGCAAATCATCCTCATTCACCATTATAAACCTGGGACCCGTGATGTCATTCCCATCATCAATGATTATTTTGAAGTCAAGGTCATTTAACCTTTCTTTCAATAACTCATGGACCGAGCTCTCCATGTCGTATCACCATTTTCTGGGTAAACCAATAGGTCATATCAGGAATCTTAGGTGAGGGCTAAATGCTCACAAACACCACTTAGTTTGTCAAGCCTTGCCTGTCGAAATAAATGGCCATGCCTTTGCGACACCAAATCTCCCACAGGTAGGTAGCAAAGGTATGGTTCTATTAGGGGAATTTGTCCCACTCATTATCCAGGAGGTACTTTGCCTGAATCAAAATGTGTCAGGCCATGTGATATTTTGATGGGCCCTTGGCAAGCAATACCCTGTGTATATAGAGATCCGCCTTGCCATGGGCCCACCTTCGAAGAAAAAGAAAAATCTAAAAAAATAAAAGAAATACAAAATATTTCAAAAATATTGTCTTTCAAAATTCTCAATAAAAAAAAAAATGATGCCTTAAATAAAAAATCTGTCCCACATAAAATTGACCCCTTTCCTATAGAAATATAAGAAGAGGTAGGAGTCATGAGTTTGGAAGATCCATGTGTATATAGGGACCTGCCCTGCCAAGGGCCCATTGTCGAAGAAAAAGAAAAATCTAAAAATTTAAAAGAAATGCAAAATAATCCAAAAAAATTATCTTTTAAAATTCCCAAGAAAATCAAAGAAAATTATGCCTTAATAGAAAAACCCGTCCCATATGAAATCGACCCCTTTCCTTTAGAAATACAAGAAGAGGTAGAAATCACGAGTCAGGACGAGGAAAACACTGCTGAGGAGCTTTCCAATGAGCTCCTTGAATGGCATGCCGACTTTGAGCATGGCCCTACCCCGATCGTCGAAGAGACAGAGGACGTCAATATAGGGACTGAAGAGGTTCCTTGAATCACTAAGTTCAGAATGTCACTGTTTCCCAAGGAAAGAAAAAGCATGATTGATTTTCTTTGGTCATAACAAGACGTCTTCGCATGGTCATATGAGGATATACCTGATTTGGACACCGATTTGGTCGAGCATGAGCTGCCACTATATCCAGGTATTAGGCAGTTCAAGCAGAAGTTGAGACTCCTCAAGCCAAAATAGAGGTTGAAAGTGAAGGACAAGGTCATCAAATAGTATGAGGCATGGTTTCTCTTAGTCTCCAAGTACCCGCAGTGGCTAGCCAACATCGTCCCGGTACCGAAGAAAGATAGAAAGGTTCACATATGCATTGACATTAGAAATCTGAACAAGGTGAGCCCAAAGGATGACTTCCCATTGCCACATATCGACATCTTGATCGATAATATTGCTAGGCATGGGATGCTGTTGTTCATGAATGGATTTTTCCAGATACAATCAGATGAAGATGACCAAAGCGAACTGAGAGAAGACATCGTTCATTACCCCATGATAAACTTTCTGTTATCGAGTCATGCCATTTGGGTTGAAGAATGCTGGGGTGACATACCAAAGGGCGATGACGGCACACTTCACTGAGAGGAAAATTCAAACCTAACTGGGAGGAACCTTACGTAATCTGAGAAGTACTCCCTGGATGCGCGCTCCGCCTCACCACCATGGATAGAGATCACTTTTATGAGCCAATCAACGCTGGATACATCCGACGATTCTACTCCTCAGTCTCCCACAACAAGGTAAGTACTGATAAAAATGGATACGTGAGTGCTTAATGATACTTTAAAAAAGGAGGCCATTATTTCAAAGCCAAGTAGCCAATAAGTTTCTCTGAATGATCATACCCTTTGCTACCCCCGTTGAGCCATCGGCCTTTCTTTCACAAACCCCTCCAAAAAATATGTGTGTATAATATCAATAAAAAAAAAAGAAGAAAAAGAGTTACTATCAAAAGCTTAAAAAAAAAATCAAAAAAATAAAATTCCAAAAAGAGGATGTCTGAAAAGAAGCAAAAAAAATAAAAAATAAAAAAGAAAAAGTGGGGCATGTACAGTCAAAATCCCTCAAGGAAGAAGTGTATTATGGCAGCTGGAACCCGATCAAGGAAACCTTTTTAAACCCAGAATACCTTTAAAATTCCTAACCTATCCCATGGCCATGATACATTCCAAGAAAAAGTCCTCTTTAAGGTCTATAAGCAGTCATAGTACCCGTTGAGTTAGCACAAGTCAAGCTGGGGGACAACATAAAGAATTCCATCTAGCCTGCTATGACGGAATCAACGTCCGTGTCGTAGTTCTTGAAAGAAAAAAAAGAAGAAGAAAAGAAAATAAAAATAAAAATATACAAGCTCAAAGCAAAATGGAAGTAGTGAAAACCCGAAAGGGCGCTATGGGTAAAAAGAGCAAGCTTGTGCGGACCAGGTGAAAACCTGAAAAGGCACCTGAGGTAAAAATACACACCCATGGACGCAGTGAAAACTTGAAAGGACACTACGGATAAAAAAGACGGCAACAACGGGCATGGCGATAACCTGTCCAGGGCGCTGTGAGTAAAAAAGAAAAGTTAAGAAAAAAGAAAAGGAGAAGAAGAAATCTTCAGGTACTCCCTTGGTTATAATTCTAAATTATCTGGTCGCCAATCGGGCCGCTCATGCTACCTCAAATCAGGTCTTGATCAGGTATATTTTTTGATCGCACCATCGAACATATGACCCGAGGTAAGGATAAAAGGGTTAATCCAGTCCAAAGGGATGAACGTTCCGACCTTGGTAAAAATTTTGATCATTACTCAGGTCCGACCACATGAATAGATTCGACTATGCTAAAAAAGGGACCCGTTACTTTACCTTATTGTTAAGGCATCAGACAACAATAAAAAAAAAGAAGAAAAGAAAGAAAAAATAACAAAAAATGAAAAATCTGAAAAATTCTAAAATATATATATATACTCCTTTTTTATGCCCATGTATATATTTATGGCATTGTACTTCAATCCCAAAATAAACAAAAAGAATAAAAAAATCTAAGAACAAATCCAAAAAATATATAAATCTTGAAAAATGAAAATATCGGTAAAAATTTATTTCTTCTATCAATTAGGATTCATATTGTTACCTCTATAAATAAAAAAAGGGACTGACGTTTTCTTGAGAAATGTGCAGGAAGATCAAAATGGTACAAAGCCTCGAAGCTGGCAACCTCTCAGCAACGGATATATCAAATAAAGCATCTCTCCACAGACATCGGTCTATTCAAAAAATACAAAAAGCAATCATTTGAAAAAGAAAAAAGAAATCTGTGTTTTCATCACGCACATGCGTATTTCAATCCGGTAAAATGTCAATATTTTATTGGCAACGCAGCTATGCCAAATTAATATCCTAAGTCTAAGGTTCACCTTGGATATTTGGATCCTACTTTAAAGTAGGAGCAATGGTGTCAATCCCGATCAAGTGGTCAATGTTTCGATCAGGTTGATTCCACTGTTAAATCGTCGAGCTAAGTGCTCTGTCTTTGGATTCATATGAACGTGAGTGTCTAAGCTTCAGATTTTTCACGAACTTTTTGGAGGTGTTGGTCTACGTAGTCTGGGTGTGCACCCTACGGGGTTTGAGGTCTGAGTAACTCCATTAAAAAAGGTCAATCATTGGTTGAGACCAACTTGTTGGAAATGAAAGTACATATTGATCAACTATGTGAAAACATGCATGCAGAAGGGTTCTTTTCCCTTTATTTTCGCAGACTTAAAACCTGCATTGGCACGGTATCCCCTTAGATAGGCGTTATGCATCTAGGTATCTGTAGGATGGTCGTTTGTTCCTGTAAATGATACTCAGATGGGTTCTGGGTCGGGACTTCCATCGACTTTATTGCTTATCGCCTTATTGAGTACATGTTTATGCATAGTTCAATGATTTGTAAGATTCGGCAGAGAGCAGGATTGGGTATCTCCTTCTGTAGGTATCCAATTTTGGCCAGATCTGTTCAGTGGTATTTGAAGTTGGGTACTCTAGGTCATGTTGATCTAGGGCACTTTATCAAAAATGGCACACACTCCCAAAAAGCGTTACAACATCAATATTCGCTCTGCTTGGGTAGTTGTGCTAAATTAACTTCAGGATCGATGGATTCGCCCAATGACCTTGAACCCTGCTTCACACAGGGGCACCTGTGCCCAGTCAAATGGGGCAATCAATGCCTCATAAGATTGGATGCAAACTATAGACCTTCGCGTATTTATTTCACGCCTATCTTTAGGTATGGATCGATCACCCTCTTACTTACGAAGCTGTTGGATTCAGAATGAAACTTGAACATCAAACATCTTTAATCATCTCAAAAAGTAGATATTTTTCTCAGCATATTGGGCTTTCACAACTTGCTCCACCTCGGTTATGCCCAGTAATGTCGTTAAGCGCTTAGGGACCGATGACCTTGAGAAACAGACATTTTTCCCGATATACAAGGCTTCCGTTTACTCACCATGTTACTCATATGATATTTGAGGTTCATTCTGAATATAGCAGACCTATCAGTGATGCCTTGAGCCTCTTCGGATATTTCTTATCTTTGGCATTCGATCATTAGTGATCAGATACCAAAGAGGGGCATCTGTAGACACCCAAATTTGGCCCAAGGCTCGATCAAAACATACTTCGAGAAAGGCGCACCCCTAAACTTCTGATAGCATTTACAAACCCTTAGAAATCATCCTAAAACCCTTAGGAATTATCTTAAACCCTTAAGAATCAACCCCAACCTTCCCAGACCCATTGAAACCCTTCCTGGGCCAGTTTCGAACCCTCATGAGCAGAGGTTAAAGAGAGCAGTTCCAAAATTTACACAGATCTCTTATAGGGATAAGTTATATACCATTGGAAAGAGGACTTCCCCAACTTTCGAACAAGATAAACATCACCTCAATCGGAGTTATATATTAAAAGGTATGATGATTTGAAAATTGGACCATTTTGTAGGATTTTGCTTAGCATATGTAATACATGCACCAAGCCATTTCCCCCCAGAAATGAACTAGAGCATATAATACATGTGCCAAGCCATTTCTGATTAGTTGTGCCAAGCATAGATAGAACCTTGCGAGATCCTCGCGATGGGTTTTGAACTTCCCAAGCACTGTAGCTTCTCCTTGTGCATCTAATACATGCACCACGCTTAGCTACAGTAACTGTGGATTTTTAGCTCAAATTTCACTTTTATGGTTTGAGTTCTTGACCATCTCAAAGTGTATGATAAGTTTTATTGGGACTGTTGCACCCATGCTTACCCTATTTGCAACCCTTTAGTGATTTGAAACATCAACAGATCATCCACCATTGAAGCTCATTCTCACACATATCCAAGCCTTTGAAACCCTGGGAAACCTTAGATGCTAGGATTACCTAATTGCTAACCCTAATTAGCCTCTAAGCACCTCTCTAACCCTCTCTTTTCCTATAAATAGAGAGGCACTCCCCCTTGCAAATGGCTTGAAAATTTTTCAAAGAGAGAAAGATTAGAAATTTCCTTCTCCCCTTTGGTGCACCAAACCCATATAACTTCTAGAATTCAAAACCCTTCCTTAGACCCCATCTTCCATCAAAAATCCTTTATCCTAGGTGAGAACTATCCCCTAGCCTTCTTCCTCTACCTCTTAGCTACCAAGCGTTAGAGGTTAGAATTCATCTCTCAACCATCAAAGCTATCGGAAGCTCGTCAAACGCAGTCACGTGAAGGCCCACATCGGTGCTACAAGGGCTCGAGAACTCCGACTCTCCCTTCTATTCCTCTACCTTCTTTGACTTTTCCTCTATCCTAGAATTGAACCATTACGCGGGAAGGGCTTAATAGAATCGCTGTGCCTTCGGGCAAGGAGAAGTGCCACTAATTTTCTTTTCTTTATATATATATATATTTTATATATACATCCAAACAGCCATAGTAGAGACCGCTTACGAGCGGGTTGGTCGGGTTCCTAACACCTTCTCGATCGATAATTGAAGCCCTTACCCAAGAGCCTTTGGTGTAGACCGGTAAATCAAAGTCATATTTGGCACCTCGGTGCATTTAATATTGATTTAGGTTTTCCGGGACACCAAAAGCTCCGAGTGGTGACTCTTTATTTTTTATAAGAGCACATCGTCGTGAGGGGTCTAATAGAAATTCATGGTTGCACATGCTCCATTCGAGCTGCTTCATTACTATAAACAAAAAGTGCTCGGGCTGCTTGTAATGGAAGTACTGTAACTGTCATATGCTCAACTTTAACTGTTGAAGTTGGTGGTTTATCAGTTGTTCTATATAATCAGCTGCAACAGCACTCCACTAAACTTGGGCTCCACTTCTCTCTATACAGGCCTTCTGGGGCCCTAAGGCATGCTACACAGCCCCTATGGTGTGAACCACCATGGTGCATTCACTGTGATTACCATCAGCTCACTGTTTGACTCAAAATTCTTTCTCCTTGGCTCCAAAATGATGGATTGTTTCACTAAGCTATAGTTAATTATCTTTTACGAAAAACACACTTAAAAATTCATTATTAACCAGCTCAAAGGTCCAATAAAGGCTAGGTTAGGAGGTGAAAAATGGTATATTTCAGTGATCAACAATCGCCATGCACACGCGCGTGCGCGAACACGAGGGCTCACCTCTAGGCACACTCTTCTCTTCTTATTGTCAAACAAGAATAGAAGGTAAATGGGCTTATATATAACATGGACCACTTTTGACACTTTTCAAAGTGGGATTATTTATTTTCATACAAAATGAAAACTTCTATTACCTAAAAGATAACCCACTAAACAAAGAAATCAAAAAAGGAAATTTTATTTTCTTTGAAGTTACTTTAGAATATTTATTATTGTAGCCACCCAAAATCTCTCAAAGGTTAATTGTAAGATCTTAGGCCATACCTTCGTATTATGAACTAGCAAAACATAATAAGGCAATAAAAGTGCCTTAGACAATGGAAGATAAAAAATTTTTATAACAAAAAAATATTAATGCATCGTAAATAAAGCCCATATGCAACCGTGGGCTCTTGCGAGTTCGTCGCGACGATGCGCTCGTCAGAAAACTAGAGTCGCCACTCAGAGCCTTTAGTGTCCCGAGATACCCAAATTGATATTATAAGCACCGAAGTGTGAAAATATGACTTTGAATATTCATCGATCAACGCCATGACTAAAGTAAAAAAATAAATAAATAAAAATTGAACGATACTTCCCTTGCGCAAAGGCACTCCGATCATATTTGAGCCTCCCGCCATCACCAAAATTTTGGCGGCATAACCACTCAAATTCTAGGATAGAGGAAAAATAAAGAAGGTAGAGGAATAGAGGGGAGAGTCGGAGCTCTTGGGCCCTTGTAGCACCATTGTGGACCTTTAGGTTGATGCGCTTCCGGTGAGCTTCCGATGGCGAATGGGCTAAGGAAGGGGTTTGAACCTCTAAGGCTAGGGGCTGAAGGGTAAGAGAGGTAGGCGAAGGCCTTGATCTTGCTAAAGGTGAGGGATTTATGATGGGAGATGGGGTGTAAAGGATGAACTTAGGTTCTAGAATTTGTGGGTTTAAAACATGAAAATGGAGAGGAAACTTTGTTGATATTCTTCTTTCTTTTTGGAATTTTTTCAAGCCCTTAAACAAGGGGGGGGGGGTGGCTCTCTATTTATAGAGAATGGTAGGATTAGTGAAGTGTTTAAGGTTCTAATTGGTTTAGCAATTAGGTAATAGGGATCTAAGGTTTTCTAGGTTTTTGGGAGCTTAAATAGGTGGGAATTGGGTTTAATGGTAGATGATAAGGTGGGGTTTTTAAATGGCTAAAGGATTGCAAATAGAGCTAAAGGGGGTGCATCAGTCCTAAAGAAACCCACCCCAAACATTGAGGTGGTCAACAAATCAAACCCAAAAACTAAAATTCGACCATTTTCCAAAAATATTGTTCATAAGCCTTGCGTATGCTTTATATACACCAGGCTTAGGAACATTGTTCCTGAGAAAATAGAGAAGTTCGAGGCCCACAGCTAAAACCTGAAGCAAAAATAGGCTTTGCATATATTTTATATTCGCAAGGCCAATTTATGGAAAATTTTGCCTTGCGTATATTTTATATATGCAAGGCCCAGTCCTGGGTAGGGACACAACAAGCTTCAAAAATTGGGCCAGGGGGCAGGTCCACTAAGGGTTCATGGGATTTAGTTATGGGTTTTATGGGTCTGGTTGGGCCTTCTAAGGGTTCAGAAAGGATTTTAAGGTTTCGGGTTAAGCTCCAAAGGTTCGGGGTGTGCTTTCGAAAGCTTGAAAGTATACCTTTCTCGAAATACGTGTTGATCGGGCCTTGGGCCAAATTTGGGAGTCAACAGATGCCCCTCTTTGGTATTCGATCACTAATGATTACATGCCAAAGAAAGAGACATCCAAAGAGGCTCAAGGCACCGCTATCGGGTCTATTGTATTCAAAACAAACCTTGAACATTAAAAAAAGGAAAAACATGGAGAGTGATGGAAGCCCATATCATTGGGAAAATGTCTATTTCTCGAGATTATCCTTCCCCAAGCGCTTAGTGATATTACTGGGCATGACCGTGATGGTGTGGTTGATGACGCATGATGTTTGAGTTTCATTCTGAACATAACATCCCCACTAGCGGGAGGGTGATCGACCCATACTTCAAAGTTGGCATAAAGCAATGAAGGCGAAGATCCAACGGTTGTACCAATCTTATGAGGCATTGATTGCCCCATCTTGATCGATACATGTGCCCCTACGCGAAGTAGGGTTCGAGATCTTTGGGCGAACCCATTGGTCTTGAAATTAATTTAGCACGATTACCTGAGCGAAGAGAATATTAATGTCGCAACGCTTTTTGGGAATGTGTGCTACTGTCATCAGCCACATATTTTTGTTATTTTAGTTTTTTGATTCATTTTTTTTTGTTCGAGGGTTTTGAGTGTGCTCATTGACCCTAAACATTTTTATTTTAGCACAATTACCGTAGCGGGTTGAATGGAGGTCGAAACACTTTGGGGAGTGTGTGCTACCTTGATCAGCCACCTACACGTCCTGTGTGCAAAATATGTCCACAATGCCAAACGCGAGTAAAGCAAAGACAATGGGGAGATAAGCCTTGTGTATATATGCAAGGCCAAATATGGGGAAAAGTTAGCCTTGCATATATAAAATATATGCAAGGCCCAAATTTTTATTTAAAACAGTCGGGTACAAGCAGAGACTCGAAAGTAGGTTATTTTTCAAAACTTTTCCCTCTCCCTCTCTCCAAACTGAAACAAGAGCCCTACCTTGTGTTCCATTGATCCAATTCGAACCTCGACATCGCATCGGTGTTGACATTGCTGATCAATTGCCCATTCTCCCACCGGATCTAAGGTATATTTTTTTCAACTGAGGTAACCTTCTTAAACCCTTTTTTCTTTTGAGTTTTACATCAATGGCTAGAAATCTTGCATTTAGATGGTTGAGAATTGATTTTTCTTGTAAATTCATTTGTCTGTGATCCCTTTTGTGTATTTGCATGGATTTTTTGTGGATTTTCCTGAATTTTATTTATCCCGACGCCTTTTCCTATGACCAAAATGTGGGGTCTTTTCTAAGGTTGTCAGGTGACACCCCTCCTAAGTTTGATGATGAATATGTACATGCGGACATTTTTGTGAAATGAGGGGCAGCGGGTGCCCTTTACCAAAACTTTAGCTTCTTTTTGTTTGCACACATGTGCATGTGTGTAGATTTCCTAATTTTCTTTGGCAAAGATTTTTGAAACGAAACTGAACTGATTTTTTTGTTTTTGTTTGTTTTATTGTTGTTGTTTTTATTTATTTTTTCTGGAATTAAAATGACGGTGCATGGACTCTTTTGGTTTTTTGCTTGGAAATTTTGATGGGAATGAGACATACTTACCTTTCCTTTTTAGCAAAGCACCTGATTTCCTCTTGTTATCATCTTTTAGTACTTGTTGTCCATATGCCTCTTTTCAGGATGCCACATAGTCAACAAAATGAGGATGACTAGGGCCATGAGGATAGCCCGGATGAGTGTAGACACTCCAATTTTGCCCTCTCAAAATATACAAACCTGTTCGGTCAACTTTTGACCTTGCCCATGACTTTCGAAAGGGACTTACCTGCTCTTAAAGCTTTAAAATCCTAATACGGGGATCATATACTGAAACAATAGTATATGGCTGATCACAGGTTGAAATAATAGCTCTGTGGCTCATACTCAAACCCTAATACGAAGACTAGATACTGAAACAATAGTATATAGTCAAAGCACAAGTTGAAACAATAGCCTTATGGTTCAGACCCAACTTCACCCAGGGAAAGTCTCGAATTATGTGCCCACACAAGTGTGCATAATTCGATTGTACGCCCCACAATTGGCACGCAATTGTTCCATTTAGACTAAGCTAATTCTTCTTGTGGGCCGCCTTAGTGTAGACACCCCCATTTTTCCCTCTCGGAATATACAAATTTGTTCGGTCAACCTTTGACCTCATAACCCTGATGTGGGACCATATACTGAAACAATAGTATATGGCTGTATATAGGCTAAAACAATAGTTCTGTGGCTCAGGCCCCATACTCCCGACATGGGAACCATGCACTAAAACAATAGTACATGGCTGAACATAGGCTAAAACAATAGCTCTGTGGCTCAGATCCCAACGTAGGGAGACTATATACTGAAATAATAGTATATAGTCGAAATGCAAGCTGAAATAATAGCCCGACATTTTAGACCCCTAACCCTAATGTGGGACCATATACTGAAACAATAATATAAGGCTGGACACAAGCTGAAACAATAGTTCTGTGGCTCAAGCCCCATACCCTAATGCGGGGACCATGCATTGAAACAATAGTACATGGCTGAAATAAAAGTTTCGTGGCTCAGATCCCAACATAGGGAAACTATATACTGAAATAATAGTATATAGTCGAAATGCAGACTGAAACAATAGTTTGGCATTTCAGACCCGACCCGGACCCGGACAACCCCGAATTAAGCGCCTAAAACCAAGCACTCAATTCGATTGCATGCCAAATCACAAGCACGCAATTAGTCCCTTCTCAGACCAGACTTTCTTTTCCCAGACCAACTCGAGACTCGATCACGCATCTATCACAAGACGCGTGATCGGATTGAGCGCCACACCACCGGCATGCAATTGGCCTACGCCCGGCCTAGCCTCACTGTCCTTGACCCCTAAGTTTCCTCGATTAAACACTTTGAGAGTGGCACTTAATTGGATTACGCACCCCCAAATGGGCGTGTAATTAGTTCAAACGCTATTAGGACTAGGAAACTCGGTGAGCAAGTCAGCCGGTCGCTCACTAAGTAGGTGACCGACTTAAAGCGATTAACCACCGGGAGACCGACATGCAATTTGATTAAATGCCTGAAACATGGCGTTTAATTAGAAAAAAACCTATAAAAGATTTTTTTCTTAATTCACCCGAGATGCTGGACAATTTTTGAGAGAACGGATTTTTTTGGGATTTTGAAACCAGAGAACTCCGAGGACAAACCCATAGAGCAACCTAGTCATGATTTCGAGATTCAAGCTTCGAATCTTCAGGATTTCTCTTCGCAGCCCCGACCCTAGGTAAGGATTTAATTTTTTCAATTCACGACCGTAACTTCTAGTCTCTAGATTTAGGAATTCTATTAGTTTTAATTTTCAATCTTAGACCGTAGCAGCCTTTTTGGACCGTAATTCTCTATATCTGGTTCTAGTTCTTCGAATTTAGAGCAAGCCCTTAATCCTACGGTCCGACGCACCAATCCTAGGCTTTAATTTCATTCTAAAATTTTAATCTCTAGTCCTATCATTATTTTCTGGTTCTAGGTCTTAGACTCTAGAACTAGTCCTTAATCATACGGTATGATTTTCTGATTTCGGACCCGAAGTCAGTCCTAGAAATTTAAATTTAAATTTAATTTCTTAGTTTAATACCTCCAAAAATTCTAAATATTAATTTTAGTTTCTATAATTCTAGTTTCTCAATTTAATTCATAATTATCACTCCGAAATCGACTCTGAAAAATCCAAAAAAATACTATTTTATAATCACGAATCTAATTTATCTTTAATCTCAGACACCCGATTTGCCCGAGGGAGCTTATGGAGGGTACTCGGGAACGAGGCCAATCCTCCTTAGCATAGCGGGTCTAAAACCCCTTTTTTTAGGATAATTTTATTTTTTTAATTAGAATTAGAATACGAGTTCCATCATTTCTTCTTAGATTTTAGCATAATTAATTTACATACTTTATTTTGATTAAATCCTTAGAATAATTGCTTCGATTAGAGTTCCAATAAAATTAGTTCATTTATTTTAATTAGATAATTCTCGCATAGTTAATTCCTCGATTTATTAGACCTTAGTATCATTAATCAGTCCTTTTATTTTAACTAGAATCCTAGTATAATTAATTTATTGCTCTGATCATTATTCTAGTCAAATCAGTTCCTTTATTTTAATTAGAATTTAGTATAGTTAATTCATTACTTTAATCAGAATTTTAGCAAAATTAGTTTATTTACTTTAATTAGAATTTTAATAAAATTAGTATATTTGTTCTAATTAGAGTTTTTAGTAAAATCAGTCTTTTATTTTAATTAGAATTCTGGTAGGATTGTTATACTTGATTCAATTAGAATTCTGGTAAAACTTGTATACATGCTCAATTTGAATTTCAATATAATCAGCATGCTTGGTTTAATTAAAGTTTCATCAAAATTAATACATCTGCACTCCCAGTACGATTAGAAGACTAATGTTAATTGGACTTTTAGTAGTATTAGGACACTATATTAATTAGAATTCTAGTAGTGCTAGGAAACTAAAATTAATTAAATAAACTATAATAAATTTTCACATAACTAAACTCACAGCAGAATTGGAAAATCTAAACTGATTAGAACTATAATAATAACGGAAAATAAAAGGAAAATTAAACTATCTAAATTATAAGAAAAGACATAGCTGCTAACGTTCGTAGGCGGATGATTCAGTATAGAAGTAACCCACACTCGCTCTAAAGCGTGATCATTGATGTGTTGCAGCATCGATAAATGTCTGCAGCTGGAGATCGCAACAAACTAGGAACCTTCTTCGAAAACTCATTATTTCTAACACTCCAAATGTCGTACCGCTAGAGTCTACTTGGACAGAATTGGAGCCACTAATTCAACAGGGACCGAGAGGAACCCAAAAAAAGTGTGCACCAACACTTAGGAGCTGATTTCGCGCCCTGCTCAGCGCACACAATCAGATTACATGCCCCATCACTAGTGCACAATTGGCCCCACTTGGACCAGTCCTTTACTTTACATAGACCGCCTTGAGACTTGATTCGGCGCCCTCACTGGTGTGCGCAATCGATTACTTGCTCAACCACCCGTGCGTAATTGGTTCCCAAGTGAACTTGGCCTCTAATTTCCTAGACCGCTTGAATTCCTCGATTAAGCACACATGATATGATGCTTAATCGAATTGCACGCACTAAACAAGGCACGCAATTAGTTCTAGTTAGACTAGAACTAGGACACCTGGCTGAGCTATTCAGCCGGTCACTCACTTGTGTAATCGTGGGATTCGTGCCGATCCCGTTGCGGCGATGCGCTCGCTTGCAAAAAATATAGAGTCGCCACCCGGAGCTTTTGGTGTCCAGGGATACCTATAGCATTTTTATAAGCACTGAAGTGCCACAAATATGACTCTGAATCTGGTCCACACCAAAGGCTCTTGGGTAGGGGCTTCGGTTATCGATCGGGAAAGTGTTAGGCACCCGATCAACCTGCTTAACACGGACTCTACTAATGCCCAAAAATAAAATAAAGTAAGAGAAAAGAAAATAGCTTCCTCTTATCCAAAAGAGCTTAGAATCCTATTTTTGCCCCTCCGTTCCTACTGAAAAGTCGACGGCGTAACGACACAAATGGGAGGATGGTGGGAGTTAGAAAGAGATAGGAGAAGAAAGGGGAGAGCCGGAGCCCTTGGGCCCTTGTAGCACCGTGGGAGAGCCTTGCGTGGCTTGCTTTGATGAGCTTTTGAAGGCCTTGTATGGTGGAAAATGGGGTTCTAACTCCTGACGCTTGAAGTTAAGAGGTAGGAGAGGGAGTCTAGGGGGTCACACAGACCTAGGCTAAGGGTTTTGGATGCAAGAACAAGCTTGAAATGAGGTTGGGATATTCTTGAATTTAAGTGAAAATGGTGTACAAAAGGGAGGAAGAACTTCTCACTTTGAGCTCTTTCTCTCTTAAGCAAATTTCTCAACCCTTAAACAAAAGGGTGGGGGGCTCTATTTATAGGAAAGGGGTGGGCTAGGAGGCTACTTAAGTGCTAAATGGGTTTAGCAATTAGGTAATCTTACATCTAAGGATTCTTAGAGTTTTTGGAGCCTTGAGATGTGTGGAAGGATTCTCCAATGGGGGATGATGGGGTGAGGCCTTAAGCTACTTGAGGGGTTACAAATAGGTAGTAAATTGGTGCAACAGAACTAGCAAAACACACCCCAAAGGTCAAGGTGGTCAACAAGTCAAACCCTAATCATGATTTTTGGGGCAAAATCCTAAGGTTACTGCTCATATGCCTGGCACAACTATTAGTTATGCCAGACAAATATACAGTAAAACAGTTTTAAATAGTGCCTGGAAGTTGGTTCGCGAGGGTGGGGTCCACAATTAACACTGGCGCAACTATTAGTTGCGGCAGGCTTAAGTCCTGGGAGAAGTGGCTTGGCGCAACTAATAGTTGCGCCAGGCAAAATTATCACTAGCACAACTATTAGTTGCACCAAATCCCTAGTGGGGGCCTCTCGTGTTTACTCTTATGCCCTCCGGGATTGGTTCACCGTATCTTTTGATGTATACATCCAATTGGGGCGATTCTTAGACTGTTGGGAAGCTGAAGACCTCTACTTTTCAATGGTATGAGATTTGATCGTAGTAGAAGGTTGTAGCTAGTTCCGGTGCACCCCTCCTCAACCATTTGCCTGATAAGGTTAGGTTTGGGTTCATAACGGGTTCTAAAGGTCGGGATTGCTTTCTAAGGGTTTGGGTCAGGTTCCTAATGGATCTAGGGTGATTCCTAAGGGTTTGGAAAAGTTCCTAAGGGTTCTAGGGGGCACCCTAAAGGTTCCATACATGTCATCCAAAGCTCATAATTGCACCTCTCTCGAAAGATATTTTGATCGGGCCTTGGGTTAAATTTGGGTGTCTACAGATGCCCCTCTTTGGTATTCGATAATTAATGATCGAATGCCAAAGAAAAAGAGACATCTGAAGAGGCCCAAGGCATTACTAATGGGTCTGCTATATTCAGAACGAACTTCAAACATCAAATGAGTAACACGGTGAGAAAATAAAAGCCCTGGATGCCAGGCTAAATATTTGTTTCTCAAGGTAATCGGTTTCCAAGCGCTTAGCGATATTACTGGGCATAACCCAGGTGGAATGAGTTGCGAACTCCCTATAGTCGAGAAAGACATTTGCTTCTCGGGATTATTTTGAAGGTATTTGATGTTTAAAATTCATTCTGAATGCAACAACTTCGTGAGTAAGAGGGGTGATTGACCCACATTCAAAGGTAGGCGCGAAGTAAACATACGTAAGGCTCCACAATTTACATCCAATCCTACGAGGAATTTGATGGCCCCATCGGACTATTCGCGGGTGCCCCTGCTGAAAACAGGGTTCGAGGTCTTTGGGCAAACCCATCGACCCCGAAGTTTATTTAGCATAACCATCCAAGCGGAGCGAATAGAAGTCGCAACGCTTGTTGGGAGGACGTGCCATTTTCAAAGACATGCCTTAGATTAACATGACCTAGAGCATCCAGCTTCAACTACCTTGAACAGATCCAACCAAACATTGGGTGTCTCCCTAAAGGAACATCCAATCCTAGTCTCTGCTGACAATGATCATAAACATCAATTAACTATGTATAATCATGCACTCATCAGGGGTAATAAGCAACAACAAAGGCGATGGAAGCCCCAACCCGGACCTGCCCGGGTATAATTTACGGAGACAAACGACCATCATACGAATACCTAGACGCATGACGTACACTTTACAGGGATACTGCTGCCCATACAGGTTAAGCCTGTAGAAAATAAAAAGGGAGACGATCCCTTCTGAATGCATGGTTGCACATAGTTTGATTGACACAATCTCATTCTCAACAGGTTGGTCTCAACCAATGATTGACCTTTTCCAACGGAGAATCTGAAGCTTAAGATACTTAAGTTCACATGAATCCAAAACAGAGCGCTTATCACAACGATTTAGCAGTGGAGTCGACTCGATCGAAACATTGACTGTTTGACCGGGACTGATACCGTTGCTCCTACCTTAAGGCAGGATCCAAAGATCTGAGACGAACCCTAGACTCGGGACCTTAATATGGCACAACTACATTGCTAATAAAATATTGACATTTTACAACATTGAAAATATGCAAGTGTGCGTCTCTGTGGGGAATACAAATCTGTTTTTAATTTTTCTATCATTTTATGCGATTTTTTTGAATATATATATATTTTTCTTTTTTCAACTGTTATTTTATGTGATTTTTTGGAGTTTATTATTTTATGTGGTTTTTTTTGGAATTTTGAAGCTATTAATTTATGTTGATTTTTTGGAATTTTGAAGTTATTTTTTATGTGGATTTTTCTTGTGAATACTTCTGGCTTCTCTGTGGGGATTCTTTGTTGGATTTTTCTTTATATTTTCCCGTGTAGGACCGGGGTGCTCATTGATATCGGTCCACTTTTATTCTTGCACGACTCTCTTGGCAAGTCAAAGGATGATCGAAATGCCTCCTTGGGAGCTTGTGCATCTGCTGGGGATGACAAAACAAACAAAAAGAGTGGGGGGACCGGTCTTCCCATTTGGCCCGTACCAGGCCCAAGACCTAGCCTAAGTGGCTGGTGCAACTAATAGTTACGCCAAGCCACTAGGGGCCTTAAAATATCCAGGCGCAACTATTAGTTGCGCCAAGCAAGAGGTGGGCACAATTTTACCTGGCGCAACTATTAGTTGCGCCGAGTATGGCTCGAGGAATTTAAACAGCCTGAGTTTGGGCTGGGGGTTTTATTTTAAAATTTTCTCCCCCTCCTTCCTCTTTGAAACCGAAAACTGCCCCCCTCCTAGGGTTCCTTTACATTGCCCCCACGCGTTCCCCATTGCCATTGCTTTGCTTGTGTGGATCGATCGTCGGCTCACTCTAGATCAAAGACCCCTTTTCTCTCTAAAGGTAACCATTAAAACTCATTTTCTTTGATTTTTCTTGCTTTTTCTTGTAGATATGATCATGATCTTGTATTCTTTGATGAGTAATGGTTTATTTTTATGGTGTGTATATTTATTGATGGAGTGTGGATGATTCTGTATGAATAATGCCCTATTTTGTTATTTCATGGATTTATTGGTGCCTAATATATATATTTTTTGTTGTTTTTATTTGTGTATATGGAATGAATTTTTTTGTTGCTTTTTGTTTGTATTTTTTGTTTTTTATTTTTATTTTGCATATAAAGCAATGGACTTAGGGTTATTTTTTTTTTTGTGAATACTAATTTAGGGGAAAAATATTTTTTTAGAAAAAGAAATGATTTTTTCTTTCTATTTTTTGAAAGTTAAGGAGAATGATGATGATTATTTTTTTTGCATATATACTTTTGAGAACAGACTAAGGAAAAGGCTCTTTTTTTTGTTTTGTTTTTATTTTTATAAAACATAAGGACTTTTTATCTATTTTTTTTGTTTTAAAAGAAAGACCTAAAGCAAGACTTCTCTCTTTTTTTGTTTTGTTTTTATTAGAATAAAGCGAAGGAATTTTTATTTTTTTTTAAGCAAAGTAAAGGGTTTTTCTTGTTTTTGTTTTTAATAAAGCAAGGATTTTTTGTTTTTACGATTTTTGTAAGCAAAGTAAAGGTTTCTTTTTGCTTTTGTAAGAGAGAAGGGCCCCCTTTTTTATTATTTCTTTAGAAACATAAATGATTTTAACTTTATTTTCGAATACAGGAAGGGGAAATTTTATTTATTTTTGTCATTTTCTGAAGGAAAGATTTTTTTACATTTTCAACCTAAAAGGGATCTCTCTTTTCGTTTAGGCATGTGTATCTCTTATTTCTGAAAATATATGAAAAGAAAGGGGAAGGGTGAGCATGCTTACCTCTTGTTTGCAGCATAGAATATCATGGCTGTTTATCAGTGATTTGCTCTAACGTGATTGCTTTTTGTAGCCCCAGAATGTCGGGTGAGGGTGAGCATATTCCCGAGGAGGGCCACGAGGAGGGGCCCAAGATTGTATACGACCCGCGGGGGGAACATGTCATTTGGGTAGAGCGGAGGGCGGGCCCATGGCTCGAGATGCAAGGCGAGGCTGCCCGAGTCAGCCTTCTTCACCAACAGCATACCCACATTTCCAATTTTGGGATAGCGGGCAAGGTAAAAGAGAGGTTCAATTTATTTCTATTATGCAATTTTTGCCTTGTCTTTGTGGTCTGATGCGCATTTTCTTGGGTGCAGGACCTGCCCAACATCGTATTCCGTGGCGGGTGGATCGACTTCCATGAGTTATACCTCTATGTCCCTCCCGTGGTGATGGTCTTGCTGGCACAGGTGGGCTTCAGAGAATTTCTATCTTGCCCTGCCATGAGGGCCAACGCTTCCTATCTGAAAGCCTTGATTGAAAGGTTTCGCCCTGAGACACACTACGTGAAAATAGGGAATAAACAACACCTGTTGCTTAAAAATGACCACGGTTTCTGGCCGTTGTAAAGAAATTAATCAATGCAACGGCCCTAAACTGTGGTTTATGCGGTCCAACGGCCCAATTGAATCCCCTTTTTGCATATAAGAGGGTTCGAACCTATGACCTTTGTTTTCTAAATGATATTGGCGGGCAAATATTAATGGCTAAAACGAAAACTAGCGGGATCCCTAATCTTCTTCCTCTTATTCTACCCACGGCAAATAAAAACTCTTCATCTTCTTCTTCCCACAAGAAATAAGAGCTCTCTCCCTCTCCCTCTCTGAATCTCCCCTCCAGCACGACACATATTACAAAGCCTCTCTCTCTCTCCATTTTGTGAGGCGGGCGACTGTTGCCCTGCTCCTCCTCATCTAGTCGGCGATGCTACTGCTCCTCCGGTCTTCCCTGAATTCCTGTGATTGAAGAACTTCTTCTGCTTCAAGGTACCTTCTCTTAGTTTATTTATTGGTTCATTAATATATATATATATATATATATATATATATATATATATATATGATTCTTGATTTTGTTTTTTTAATATTTAGTATTTAATATTTTAGTCTGTGTCACATTTTTAGGGTTTTGTAGTTTCCTGAAAAATTAGGATTTCTCTTGTAGGTCTTGTTCTCATAGGATTTGGGTTTGAGGCGATTTTGTTTTTCTTTTGTAGGCATACCCATTTAATGTACTTAGTACTTGAATTATTTTCTCATTGCACTACAAAAAATATGTCATGTGATTGGGTATGCCTTTTGAGCAGCAATGTGCTCCAACACAAATTTCATTATTTCCAACATGGCTCCCATCTGAGCAGCCGGAGCCTCTTGGCTACCCATTGAGCAATTAACGTAAAAAATCCACAAAACTTTGGGGGGGTGTAAACGAACAGAACCAATTTTTTGTGTTTCTTATTTTAAGAATAAATTATTCAAATCAATTTGTTTTGGTTCTGTTTTGGTTCAGGCTGAACCGAACTGAAAACAAAATTTTTTGTTTTGGTTAACCAAATCTACACCCCTAGATGGGACAAATGTGATAAATATGATGGTTAGAGCTAGAAATTCTGGAGATTAAGATAAAACAAGGATGAATAATACAAAAGCGATAATAATAGCTGGATTCAAGTAACAAAGATCACCGATTTTCTGTGAAGTGCTAGAATTCTGGCTATAACCATGCATATGAAATCAAATTTAAGAATTTTACGAGTAATTCTCACTTTTAAATAGAAGATACATATGGTCTAGATCTCTCTGTTTAGTTTTTGCTAATTCCTAAAATCAGTAATCTTTCAAAACATAAATCAAACATATAATACATTAAACAATTAACCAAGTGATTTGTTCGATCATAAGTAAACAAACATAAAAAATGTAATTTTATGAATTTAATTCAATCCAGATAAAATATTGTAATTACTGTGAGAAATTACTAGAAAAACTCGAATTGAAAATATTTCGTGTAAACTGAGACGAAGATTGAGCAGCAATGAAATAAATTTTGATCCATGGGGTAATTTACAGGGGTAATAAATTAAATCAAACAAGCGTACCCTTTGCTCCTTAGACGATAGTGCGTTCTACAATGCGAGGTTTCAATTTACCCTACAAGATCTGAGGCATTAAGAATAAAAACAATGCTTTAAAGCTGAGTGTTATAAGCTTGTTGGTAAGATTATACTTTAAATTGTTAAACTGTGTTCAAACCTCATTTAACATGTTTAAAGTTAAGGGCTTGGGCTGTAGCCTAATGGATGGTTGACAATATTGCAACCTCTAGGATATCCCAGCTCACCTATCAAAATATGAAAAATAAAAATACACGGCCCAAGTCGGAAGCACAGCCAAAGACAAAGATTACTTGGATCGTCGAATCCAAATTTAAAAAATTGAGCTGTACAAGAAGGCCGACTCGGCATGGCCGAGTCCTCTCCAACCCAGGGAGTATGATACAGGGCAATTATACTAAGATAAGAGGGGTGTTTCAAGCTATTTTGATGGCTGAAACAGAGTTTACAAAGGCTCTCACACACGTAGATATTGAGTTAATGGGTATGAGACTTAAACAAGGCTGATATTACCACGTTATAGTAACCAAGGAGCCACTTAATCACGATATTAATAATCTCCAGATTGGAGTCACGTGATAAATTGCGATCACGCAATCGCATTACCCAGAGACAATTCCTAGGTTATCAAAATGCATAGATTTATGTCCTCAAAAACTAGGAATTAAAGTATAGATGTAATTCTAGTTTCAGTTTCTTGGAGTCCAAGTTACAAAGGACTCTAGCATAGTTGTCTTAGAGTTTCTTTTATATTTTTTGGGACTGGCCAAGAGACATATAATCTGGTTTTTATTACTTTTAAGTTTGTCAAGACTATGAGAATTATTATGATAGAAAACTTGTGAGTTACTCTTTCATATTTCGGGACTTTTCAGTCTCCTAATTTTCTGCGGTCAAAAATCTTAAAATAGAAACACATCATCAGTCTTATTTTGAGTTGCGGACACTGCTATTGAGGGTATTTTATATTGTTTCATCAATGTGTTCTTTGTTATATACACATTAGATGGTAGCCTTGAGTTGTTTGATGGGTTAATAAGGAATGTAGGTGTTGAATGGGTTCATCAATGTGTTCTCTATTATACTTCTAAGAGTTAATATGATTTTGTAGACCTGTTTATAATGACAATAAATATATTAAATTTACACTTGTGTATGAGTTTGAATGGCCCCATTTATTGGTCTATAGCATGGCAACTCAATGAAGTCCAATTAATGTTCCATTTATGGATTAGTGAAAAATATAGTTTGATGCGACTCTTTCTCTTTTTACATCTGATCCAATCCTTTGTTTTCTTTAACTATTTTATTGATCCAAATAGATATTGAGTGGTATTATTAATCACTGTCTTGGCTTTTGCAGCAAAACTAGCACCAGTTGGTTATGGGATAAAGAAACTACAGATCATGATGACAATTGTGGATTTATCTGCTCTGTTGATAATCTCATTGAAGATTATCTCACTGTAGAGCCTGCTAACAATTACATACAGAGCTGTGACATTGTCGCCATCAACAAAATCTAGAGTGAGTGTTAGATTTAATAGCAACAGAGAAACAATTGCTAGCTTTTTTTCCCTAGTATTAAAATGCTAGTTGCTAGTCATTTTCTATTGGAATTTAGTTTCTGTCCAAGTGGTCTATCTATTCTAGCTTTTTTTTTTTGTTTTTTGCCCTTTAATCTGATTAAAGGTAAGTGTTAGATTTAATAGCAATAGAGAAACAATTAATTTGAGCCTTTAATTTCTTAATGCATGTATCTCACAGAAGCCTTTGTAGGCATATCAGATTCACAAGACATTTCTAGTTAAGTAATCCAACATTTTGTGGCAGAAAATTCTGATCTCTTGGACTTGTGGTTTTGAGAATGTAGTAGGAATATATAAGATGGCCAATGTATTTGCTCACAATCTCATCGTTATCATCATCATCAACTCATCATAGCCTTATCAATTTGGAGTCAACTTTGCGAGTTTTATTTCTCCCTTCATCTCTTTAGGGTTAAACTCTGTTACTCCCCAACCCCTAATATTGCATTTCACTGCTTCCTTCTAGGTCTTCATTGGTTGCAATCCTTCTCAAAATACATTTGTGCACTAACTTTATGAAATCATCAACCTGAATTGTGCACTCGCAACCTGTTTCTAATTTTGAACTTGGCCCTACTTCTACCTTTAAGCTACCCCTGCATTTGGTACTTGCGTTCATCCGAGACTTGTCAGCTATGCAATGATTAAGCCTGTCAATGGGCCGGGCTTCCCTGTAATCAGGTCCAGACTGGGCTCGAAAAAATAGAGCTTTTTCTTTACAAACCCGGCCCAACGCTAGAGCGGATGAACGCAAATAGCCTGGCTTAGCCTGCCCGACCAATGATATAATCCTCAAATAAATGTGTGCTATATCCTAATCTTCTTCCATGTATAACTTATTTGTTTGTTTTTGTTAAGTTTCATATAGTTTTAGCTTAAAAGAATATGCAGTAAATGATCAACAAAGAGTTATTAGATAATGGTTAATATATATATTTTTAGGTTTTTTTTTTTCAATTATGTATAAATAAATTTTTGACCTGCAACCTGGGGGACTAAGTACTATTGCAGCCAGGGTGTTTTAGGGCCGGGATGAGATCGACCCCACCCCGGCCCTAAGCCAGCCCATTGACAACCCCAGAAGTCAGTGGACCTTGAGACATGAACAGACTTTAGAGGGACTAAGTCGCATATGTCAACCGATATGCAAAAGGGGGCACATCGTGCTTTTTCTTCTTCATTAATGTGTTTTTTTTTTCCCTTATTTTATTTATTGAAACTAAATGAAAGTCAATATGAAGGATTGCTGCTTCTCATTAAAAAAAATTTACGGGTTTTTTTAATGATAACCAAAAATTGGTTATTTTCTCCTATTATTTAGTTAATTTTCCATTTCTAGGTTTTTTTTCTTCACTTATTAAGAAGTTTTTATTATTTTGACAGACGATCAATCTAGCTGCAATTTGTACTCCAGCAGATTATAACACCCGTCCTCTTGACACCATTTACAACAAATTTCATCGATGCTCTTCCGGTGGTAAGTTGTCGGTGTTCTTTGCATCTTGTTAATTTTATAATTTGAATACTTGATCCTCTTTCTTCTTATATATTCTTTAAGAATGTCGGTGTTTGTGTGTGATTCAGGTAAAGTATTGCTTAGAAAATAAGAAACGTCTCGTCTTGTTATTCTTTTCAAAAAACTTAAAAATGGTTGAAACGGTATCAGTGATACCGTATCCGTATAAGCCGATACATATTGGTCCAAGATGGGCCAATACCGAGTTTGAAACCTTGGTTAGCATAGTAGGCAACTCCATAATATTAACAACATAATTTCATATTACCATTACTGCACTAGACTCCAAATGCATTTTCACTTAAATTGTTAACAATAGGATATCAGGCTGTTTAGGATCTAATAGCGGGGTTATAAAGGGAGTTGAAATAGAGGTTGGATTAGAGAGCTACAGGGAGTTGAAACAAAGGCTGAATTAGGGAGCTACAGGGGGTCCAAGTCAAAACAAGTTAACTTGGCTTGATCTGTGAGTTTTTCACCATTGCTGGAAACATATTGGCATATATAAGAAATCAATTATAATGAATATAGTTTACAAATGGTTTAATTGCTTTATGTACTTGGTGGTCATTCAATGCAGTTTACTCGTTGAGCAGTTGGCAAAAGAGGACTTGATTTTGATGAATTGCAATGAAAGGCTGGCATTTGGGATCAACCTGTATAATGCTTTGATTATGCATGTAAGTACCCTTCCTTAGTTCTTGCAGCTTACACTCGATCACTCCTCAAAGCAGTTGTATAACCTGTTGCAGTATTGTAAGTTTTCAATTTTATTTTATTTCTTTATGCTGGTATTAGATGACCAAAGCCTTTTTTTTTTCAAAGCGAGAGGACTATTTCCTTTTACCAATAAAAAAAAAAAGCGAGAGGATCATTTTTTAAACTCCTCTATATAACCATATTTTGTCAAAAGCAAGCCTATATAAATTAAAATGTTAACTAAATTACCAAGTTGGACTGAGTCGAGGTTTACCTGAGTCTTCAAGTTAACCCGAGCTGGCTAAGTTTCAAGTCGATACGAGTCAAGTTTTTGGATTTCAAACCATGCTGCTAGTTAGTATGTTTGCCCACGAACTTGCTCTCAACAGTTTTCTTTTCGCAGCTATGCATTGAGAATTACTTTTCAAAAAGCTTTGCATTGAGGGTCAGTATGATCCGAATCTTATACTTTGACATTTTGCGCGTTTTCTTATTGTCAATGCAGGTTGGTCAAAAACAGTTCTCCCAAAGTTCACCAAGATGACCTCCTTTCATGAGAGTGAACCCTATCTTGGATTGGTCATACAGGTTTTTTTTTAACTTCATCTGCATATATATAAAAAAAAGGTTACGGTCCACATGGAGCTCCATGTGGCTCCTAAAACACTGTTATGGTGCCACGTAGAACTCAGGTGCATTGTTTAGATGAATTTAAAAAAATTTAAAGCAAAGGTCAAACATTAATTGATTTCAATGGTCCATATTTCAAGGCTAAAATAAACATGGTGGAGATCAGTTATATATATATATATATATATATATATATATATATATATATATATATATATATATGATGCTTTTGGAGTTTGATTTTGGTTACTATTGTGGAGAAAATCATTTTTTTTTATAATGCTCTATTGACAGGGAGGTGTGGGCTTTTCTCTTAACTTGCAATGTTCAATACTGCAGTGTCTTTATGATCAAGGGTAATTTTCTTCTTTAATTGGCCTCAAATATCCTTTTCTTTCTTTTTCTTTTTAATTGGTAACTGGTCTGCAAATTATCACAAAAAGGTTTTGATTTGCCATCTTTGTATAATTGATGTTTGTATCCTTTGGCTGGCGCTAATTTTGGGAAATAGGCACAACCTTGAGGTCGGCCCTTTAATCCCAACTCTACCCAAAACAGATGATAACAATAATAATCAAATCAACTCTTCCTAATCTTTAATTGAATTATACAATATTAATTCTATGGATTTCAGAGTTCAATTATATAATATTAGCAAGCATATCATTAACATATGTTGACAATAACTGTCCATTAACATTTTGCAAGCGTACAATCCTCATACCTATGCAACAGATGTAGCATCCGCGCACTGTATGTTCTTGAGTTCTACTTCATAGTTGATGTGTATATGCTTGATGGCTGATGCAGTCTTGGAAGTTTAATTCATTTGTGAGATCAAATGAAGGTGGTATATAGATACTACCATTAAAAATATGGATGACTTTGGATGCTTTAGAAATTTAGCTAAACATTTATCGCTTTAAATTTTTAGGAACCCTTACATATATGGATGCCAACTTTTGAAAGGATGGTTGAGGTGAAAGGCCCGTATATCAATGGGTTCAAAGCTGATGTCTCAACATCAATGCCCAAGAGTTCTCAACTCTGGGATTCAGATCAAATTCAATACCCATGTTTGTGATGTGCTTAGGTTCAGATTTCTTATATCTTTCATGACCCAAGTGTTCATGATTTCCAGAGTTAAGGTTCTGTGTGTCATTCCTTGTGGTTCAATGGTCATGATTCAAGGTTTACCAGGACCTAATCTATAGGTCAAACATGTGAGGGTTTCAAACTTCAAGAGATTCAGATATTAGGGATTTAATAGTTTTCCCAGCTCCAACGCATATCAGTCTCATGCACATGCGATTGAGGTTCAAGTCCTCAAGTGACCTAGGTTCATAGATACGTAGCCAAATTTCAGGATTCTAGGAGTATTGATGGAAAGCTCTTTTAACTCCTCTAAAACTTTCATTCAATGGGTTTTACCCAGAAGTTAATAAAAAATTCATCATTGCTTGGTCTCAAGTCAGAGGTTTGCTCTGAAATTTTCATTCCTTAGGTACGATGTTTCAACTTTTGTTTCCCATTGAATGTTTGAGACTGGCAATCCGGTCCTGCTCTAAATTTTGTTTTAACCCATACATGGCTGATCCAGAATGAAAATACAGCTAGTTCAATTTTTAGCAACTCCAAGGAAACTAAACCAAATTTGCAGAACTAATTATGGTACATGGCTGATCCAAAACACAATAATAAGAGCGTGCATATATATATATATATATATATATATATATATATATATATATATATATATATATATATATATATGTGTGTGTGTGTGTGTGTGTGTGTGTGTGTGGATGGGTGGGTGGGTGGGTGGGGAATTGGTGCTACATGGCACTCAAAAGGACCAAAACTCTGTTTCACAATATGATGCTCATCATTTGCATATATGCCATGTCAAATTCTTTTTTGTGTAGTTTTCAATTGTTCTTGATAATGAAGTTGATTTCAGCCTATATTTCATATGATTTTCCATGCTTATTAATTTATTGTTTATCTAGCTACAATTGCGAGGTTTACTCATCAAAGTAGCTTGTACGGTGTGGCAATTCCATAATGGGATGTCCATCTTGGTTCCTGGCCTGACAAGGAAAACAACTTGATATCCATCATGGCATTTTGGTCATTTTACCTACATGGTGGGGGACCAAATCTATGAACCATCTCTATTTTTCGAACCCACACGGCCTATGATGTGCGATTCTTTGATGGAGAGGTCATTTACCAAAGATTTTCAGACTGCCTCGCCAACGGAGAAGTTCCACCCTTGGCACTCTTATATTCGATATCGAGTTGGTCAGCCTAAGGCATCCTTTAGATCAACCCTCTAAATTTTGAAATTGATAACTTTATTTGGGAAGTCAAAGGCGGAAATTGCATTCATTTGATCCTGCATATCTCCATCTTCGAGCATTCTAGTATGTTGTAGACTCTTTAAGAGAAAATATGTACAGTCGTTCAATGAATGAACATAAAACTATGCTCTGAATAGGTAATCTTGTCATTGACTGCAGCTGCTAATCTCATATTCACTAGTTCTTGATTATTAGCTTTAGCTATTTGCACCTCTTATGGTTCTCTCTGTATTATTAGCTTTAGCTAGTAATACATCCCCCTAATTTTCTTTTCTCGAAAAGTTGGATGCCCATGCTGAGTACTATTGAAACTTATTTCCCCTCTCAAATGTAGATATTTAGTACCCATTGTGCTAGAATTCCAAAAAGATATTTGGTGTTGAGTGTACAAACAGGACCAACACTGGTTAATGGCCTTTTTAAAAAAGATAAATCGTGGTTTTCATACTTCATATGTATATCTGTATTTTGTTAATCATTTTAATATTTATGAGATTAACATATAATCATGTCTTGGCACCCTAGCTAATGTAGGGAATGCAACAACCAAAGAATTTTATGCTCTCTATTCAGAATTATTAAGTTTTTATGAGCATTAAAACTTGTAGCAAGTCATTTATTTTTTTGGATCACTCATCATAAAATAACATACAAAAATGATCCTTTTCAAAATCAAAGAAAATTGATGACAAGTTAATCAGCTATAGATCTCCTGATTTGATAGGTTTTGCATTTGGTTATGTAATTTAAAACTGAATTAAACCCTGTATTAATGTATTTCCTCAATCAACAACATGGATGCTATAGTCTAATTTTTTTTTAGTTTTGCTTAAATCAACAATATCTTCTGTTATCTTCTGGTTACCAGCTACCTACAGGAAATTGCACTTGATCTCTGTATGGAGTTGAATCGTATGATAAAAGAATTCCTATTTTTGATGAGTATGGCATTTGGATGCAAAGTGTGTGTGTGTGTGTGTGTGTGTCCAAATGGCACATTAGAGAACTGGAGATATACCAATGAAAGATTTTGTAATGAACCCATCCCATTATATATGTGTGCGTGTGTATATTCAGGCTACCAGCTACATATTCCTTTTCTAATTTTAAGCTCCTAATGTAATTATACAAAAATTCTTATGCAAGTTGCGCTTATGTACATTTTTTTTGCTTGAACACATATGCAAGCTTGAGTATCATTTTATTATGAAATTTGTTCCTTGGATATAACTTAGTTTGTTTTGTAAAAAACTTGTGGTATGGGAACTGGGTGCAAGTTGAAAAAACAAAAGAGGAGACAGAAGTGGGTGGAGAAATCATACAAGAAAAGACATCTCGACAACGAGTGGAAGAAGCCATTTGCAGGCTCTTCCCATGCCAAAGGGATTGTGCTCGAGAAGTCGAGTCATGCTCGATCAAAGGTGCTCAATCAAAGGTGTCAAGCAATGAGACATTAAAATTCTATGTCATTAGATATTATTGGCAACCCAAGTCATGCTCGAAGAGGGCGTTGTTGAATGTGTTTATAGGATGTTGTTGAATATATTAATATAATATCTTTGAATGTTTTAATCAGAAGATGTTGAATGTATTAATACGATGTTGTAGAATAATTTTATTTTTGAGTGATTATTTTTCCATCTACTTGAATGGATTATGAATTTTTTCCTTTGTAGAAAGATCTTCAGTTGATATAATATTTGTATCAGGTAGATTGACTCCAATTACAGTAAAAAAATGGAAGCTATATATTTTTTAAAAATAAAATAAAAAAACAACGGTCCATAACCGTTGTTATTTGGCAACGACGAAAAACAACGGTTCATAATCGTTGTTGCTTACAGTAAATTAACAATTGACTTTGGCCGTTGTTTATATATACCACTAATTTAGGCCATGGTTTATGTAGAAAAATAACAACCCTTTTTTCATTAAAACAACGGCCACAAACCGTTGCGAATTTGCAACGGGCATCGACCGTTGTTTATCTGGTAAATAAACAATGGTTTTGGGCCGTGGTTTATGAAAACCACTGCTCTATAAACAACGGCCGTTACCACGGCTCATAACCGTTGCTTATGACATTTACAACGGTTTTGGGCCGTTGTTTTTTATCGATTTTCACGTAGTGACAATGACCTTTTACATGCTGTATGCAGAGAAGACTTTGATGCCCATTGATTTGTCCATGATTACCAGCATCAGGATAGGGGGGATACCGATATTCGATCTCGCCGTGCCGAGTTGAGAGGACATCATTCGATTGATTGGGGCCTATCCTCCTCGGGGGCAGACCCATGTCACCGAGGTCAAGATGTCTTGGCTGGCCTCGCTTTACACTCCTGATGAGTTAGTGGATCTGAGTCAGCTAGACAGGGTGCTCTACATTGTGCCCGAGTGGGCGATTGTCCTAGCTTGCATCACTCTCTTGGTCCTACTTGGTAAGACCCTTTTCACCAACGCAAGTGGTGGCCGAGTCAGCCTAGCCTTGCTGAGTGTGATGGACAACTAGGGTGACGTCCATAGGTATGACTGGGGAGGGACGGGGTATGCATGGCTGATGTACAATTATCTTGGGTCACAACCGATGATTCAAAGTCTGCTGTTGGATTCTGGGCTACCCTGAAGGTAATTCCTTACTCCTCTGCCTTTGCCATTCTTTTTTTTTGAATGATCCATATAAGCTACTGACCTGCTCCTGTGCAATGCCCCCCTCTTCAGGTATGGGGATATCATCACTTTCACCCTGGGCGCCTGCTTCTTTTCTTGGAGGTGCTCACCTATCCCCTCCTCAGCAATTGGAATCAGGCCCGGTGCCGCGATGTAGGTTTAAAGCACTTGGAGACGGGTCTGTGGTCCCAACTCGACTTGATGGTTCCTGAGCAGGTAAAACTCTCTTTTAACTTTGTTTGTTTTTAGCTCGGGAATCTCCTTTGACTGATGTGCTAACTGCTTGGATTCTCTTTTTTGACTTGGGCAGATCCTTCCTGACCCGTACCTTACATCCCCCTTCTGGGACCGAGCAGTTGTAGGTGCTTCCCGCCTATTTAACAATCACCACGTCATTTTCTTTTATGGAGCATGGGCCAAATTCTATTCTCTGGGGGAGTGAGTTGTGCACCAATTCCAGGGCCATTATGCCATACCTGTAGATCCTCCGACGGATGTTTGGTATCCTGTTGGCAGTATCAAGGAGCTTACCACGTGCCTGGGGACTATCATCTTTGGTACGAGTGCCTGCTGTACCGATTTATCCTGCCGTGCTTTGTACCTAGCACCAATTTCCTTGTGTTCGACGGTTCTCTCGGCCAGGTAATTCTTCCTAGCTTGGATTAGTTCCCTTTATGCTTTAGTTCGGTCCTTCATTCCTTCTAAGCGGATCTTTATTTTGTTCATAGTTTGCTCCCGAGGATGATTTAGATGGTGACGGCGGGGCGGGTGCAGCTGATATGTCAGGGGAAGATCCCTTTGGTGCTGGCCCTTCTGGTGTAGGTCCCTCGGGCGAGGTCTCCTCGTGTGCTGGTCCGTCGGGTACCTCTCATGCCGGTATCCCCGGTGGTGATCAGCCCGTGGTCTATGGGACCTTTCGGTGCTTGGATGATAGCTTCCTTTCAGGCCTCTGCGCTGATGTAGATCGACAGGCACGACTTTCTGCTGAGGCAGCCCGTGTTCCTCCTCCTGAGGTGGTTCCAGGGGTAAGTCTTCTGATGGCCTAATCTCTCTCCATTTCGGTTTCCTTCTGCATATGCTTTTTAAGAGTGCCCTGATAATTAATATTATGTCATTCTGAATGTAGGATTTCAACTCGGCCATGGAATATGTGGAGGCCCATCATCATCTTGCAGAGCTTAGGGAGGTGGAGACGGTGAGTACCTTGCTGCCCTACTCCTCTCATTCATTTCATTATTATTTGTCTCTTAACTGATCCTGACTCTTGACTTTGACTGTGCCTTGCAGCATGCTCATGCTAAGGAATCACGTTCTTTGCTCAGTAGGATCTCGCAGGCATGGTCCAGGGTGGGGGACATTCGGACCTTCTAGAGCTCTTCTCATCGTCGCAAGAAATCAAAGGGCGCAAGCAAGGACTAGGCTTTTAGTTTTAGCTTTGAAAACTCAGTACTCTTGGGAATTTGATTTGGATTTATTTGTTTAGACAATTTTTTTTTCTTTGGGTGGATGATGTGACACTTTGGATGATATATTTTTTTTGAATAATATTTTTAGTACTTTTGTTTTGATTTTATGCCATGGTTTCCTTGCCCCATATCTATTTTTCTACAGGATGTGTCTGCCAAATTCTCTCAGAAAGCGACTTTTTGTGTCGCATGCCTTAATGTAGGATCAATCCTGCACATAAATAAAGTAATTCCCAAACCATTAGTGATCGAAAACATAGATATAGAAAACAAAAAAAGGGTGAAAGTCCCCCAGTTAGGTCCCGAGCTAGCTAGGGAGGGGGATTTATAGTCTGGCGCAACTATTAGTTGCGCCAGGCTAAATCCTAGGGAATTTGTACTGGCGCAAATAATAGTTGCACCAGACAAAAATGGGGACAAAATGCACTAGCGCAACTAATAGTTACGCCAGGCTTAACTTGGGGAGTTGTGGGTCCTTATATACCTGAGGCAGTTAAAAACTTATCCCTGCTCAGTTTGACATGGTCCCTTTTACCGATTCTTTTTGCTCTTGCTTTTCCAAGGCGGGTCCATCACCATACATCGATTTTTATCTTCTCAAAAGATATTTATATGTTCATGGACCCGCTTTCTAACCCTCCCTTATGTGGAGGGCCTAGAGCCAATTTGCCCCCTTCCTTGGGCTTGGGGCCCAAATTTCTAACCTGGTTTGGGAGCTTGAATGAGAGTGAGCTCGCTAACTTGGAGTGCCTTGGGCTATCTCGTCTTCCTTCCTTTCTAGAGGTTCCTCCACGGTGGGAATTCCTTTTTGCTGCCGCTTCATTTTGGGATGTGAATTCCCATGTATTCCATTTTGGGAAGCAGGAGCTAACCCCAACCCTTGAGGAGCTATCCAATCTATCTGGCCTGAAGCTTCACAGGGGCCTTGCAAGAGTCACGCCTAGGCCAGGCTACTCCAAATCCGTTCACCTTACTCTTGGTTTGAAGAAACTTGAGTATGAGAAAAGTCTCATTGGGGGGCCCACAAGGTGTTTGCTAAAATTCCTCAAAGAACTTTTCGGTGATGAAAGCTTTCGAAGATTGTCGGTTAGGAATATTTTCAATGTGAAAGCTCTAGCACTCAGTCTCATTTCAGAAATCCTCTTCTTTCCTAGGGGAGAGCTTCTCATTGGCATTTTGTGATGTTTTGACGGAGCTGGAGGCGGGCCGATCCATGATGCATTTGGTTCTTGCCGAGCTGTATCGAGGCCTTGATTCATTTACTTTGGGCAAGGTAGAGGGCCTTCGGAGGTGCCCCTTGCTGCATCAGGTTTGGTTGGGTGAGCACCTTACTATCTTGGGGCCTGTGCCCTGATCGGTGCTGAAATATGTCTATATTTCACACTTTAAATCCTACATTTAGCTGTTCAATGAAAGCATCTGATGGTTGTTGCGAGGTTTTGATGTTTACAGGTGTTTCTGACAGTTAGATCGTTCAAGTGCATAAAAGAAGGAAATTACAGGCTATAAAAGAGCTATGGACAAAAAGGTCCAAAGAAGCATTGAAAGCCATGAAGAGAATCAACTTCCATCAAGAAAGGGAAGACTTTGCATTGAAGATTCAATCGATTGAGGCATTATGGTCAATCGATTGACAGATGGAGTAAACTCAACCCTAGAAAGTCAATCAATTGAGACATGAAATTCAATCGATTGAGACATGAAGGCAGAAGTGCCCTAAGGGAATTCGAACTCAAAGTCAATCGATTGAGACTTCTGTCTCAATCGATTGAGGCAATTAGGGTTAGGTATGTTCGGCCATTATAAAAGAGAGGCTACAAGAATTGAAAAGGGGCTTTTGAATAGAGAGTTTTAGTTTTGAGACAAATTTGTGTAATAATTAGAGACTTTTGTAAGAGGGTTTTCTTAGAGTAATAAAATTGTGTTGAGATTTTCCGAATATATTTTCTTTTTACACCTTCTTTGCTCTTTACTTTGGGAATGGTTTTGAATACAATTGAAGATCTTGCACCAAGGATGAGAGGCTAAAGGCTGTAGATCAAGGAGGATGCGATCCCCAGATAAGTACCTATATTTTATGTTTAATGCCATAGTTTGATAATTTCATCATCAAATTGTTTTTCTCAAAGTGTAGTGATCATGTTTTTAGTGTTTTGATCTAAAATACCATGAGATACGCTATGCTTTTCACATGATTCATACAGCGCTTAGGTTGAGGCTTTGTTTTTAGAGAGGGTATGCCGGGTTAATGATCACGCTTAATTACTAGTCATGTTTCTCTTAGAATGATGGTGTGTTTGATGTTAATAAAATTGTGGGTTTAAAAATAGAAAAGGGTATAAATCTGGGGTAGCAAATTCCTTGATCTTGTTTTTAAAATTTGTTCTTAGATTTCTCATTACATAATTTTTAGATTAATTTATTTTCTTTCTTGCAATTAGAAAAGTGTTAATTTTTGGTAAAAATTAAATCTGCCCCTTGGTACTTCCTCGGGGATATTTTTTACATCTCTAGGAAGAATTGAATAAAATTTCAGATTTCCCTGTGGGTTCGACACCCTTGTTCTTGCCTCACTAGAACAGATCTTGTACACTTGCAAGGGTTTATTTAAAATTGATCAAGTTTTTGGCGCCGTTTCCGGGGAAATCGGCGAAATTTTGGTTAATTCCGATTAGAGATTTTTGTTTTTATAGCAGTCAATCGATTGAGGGGTTATTCTCAATCGATTGACTCTATTTTGTGTGTGTGTTTGCTTGTCAGTCAATCGATTGAGCCTTGTTCTCAATCGATTGACTGTGTGTGTTTTTAGCAATAATTGTGTCTCAATCTATTGACACAACTCTGTCAATAGATTGAAAGCTGAAAAAAAAAAAAAAGAAAAAAAAAAATCAAAAACAAATTTCTTTCCTTAATTCTTCTCTCTTAGATTAGATTTTGCAATCTTCTTTTAGGAAGTTTAGGTTTTTAGAAGTTCTTAGTTTAGTAGGATTCTTTTTTTTTATTATTTTTTTTATTTTCCTCTTTTAGATTTTATAGGATTTTCTAAAAATAGTTTTTAGGAAGTTTATATTTTTATTTTTTTATTCTTTTAGGAAGTTTATATTTTAGGAAGTTTATATTTTTTTATTCTTTTAGGAAGTTTTTATTTTAGGAAGTTTATATTTTTAGGAAGGTTTATATTCTTGTTTAGAAGTTTTTCTTTTAGGAAAGTTTTAGAAAAAATAAAAAAAAAATAAAAAAAAAATAAAAAATAAAAAATAAATAAAAAATAAAAAATTTCTGATTGTTTTTCTTTCCTCTTTCTCCTTACTTTGGTCACTGTGCACCTTTCTCTCAATCGATTGACCAGTCTATGTCAATCGATTGACACTGGATTTTAAACTTTTGTGAAGTTCTTGCCTTCTCTCAATCGATTGAGAGCAGCCCCTCAAAAGATTGACTGCAAAGTCATTAGTGTAGTTCGTGCAGTGACTTGAACCTCAATCTATTGAGAATAGCTCCTCAATAGATTGACTGACAAACTTTTTGTGTGCTCTCTACTCTTTGTTCAATCGATTGACATTCCTATGTCAATCAATTGACACAACTCTTGTGTGCTTTAATCTTGGAACCTCAATCGATTGAGAGCAGCCTCTCAATCGATTGACTGACAAAGTCTTGGTGTGAAATTCTGTGTGTTTTTTTTTTGACTCTTGGAACCTCAATCGATTGAGAGCATCCCCTCAATCATTGACTGACAAGTCATTTGTGTGAAATTTTATGTGCTTCTGTCCATCTATTGAGACCACTGTCTCAATCGATTGAGTCTGTTTGAGGACTTATTTTGGGTTCTTCAAACCTTTGATTGTGGGTGTAGTGTATGAGCTTTACTCGTTCTCATCACCCACATTTGCTACCGTTTAATCCGGAGATCGAACGATCTTTGCGAGACAATCGTAGAATCCAACGGAATCAAGATTATCCCTCGATACCATGGCTGATCAAGAGCAAGAAATGAATGAAAACAACAATCAGAATGGCAACAATGTGAATAATGGAAATAATGGGAACAATAATTACTATGGGGGACCTAGAACACTTGAATACTATAATGATCCTGGTTTTTACGAGGATCAGGAGTGTATCATGCATGCTCCCATTCCAGGGAATCATTATGAATTCAAATCAGCGATGATTCAAATGCTACCAATATTCCATGGTTTGGCAAACGAAAATCCGCACGTTCATCTGAACGAGTTCACTGGGGTATGCAAAATGTTCAGAGTCCACAATGTTACTGATGAGATAGCGAAGCTCCGACTCTTTCCGTTCTCTTTAAGAGACAAGGCAAAAACGTGGTTCTATTCTTTAGAACCGCAATCTATTCAGAGTTGGGCGAGCTACATCGCCGCCTTCTAAAAATATTTTGCCATGACTAAAGCCATAGAGATGGGTCAAAAGATCCTTCTCTTTTCCCACCAACCTACAGAGTCATTCCATGAATGCTGGGAACGTTTAAGGAGTTGATCGAAGTTGCCCTAACCATCAAGTTCCAAGGTGGCAACAAGTCCAAAGTTTCTACAATGGACTGATTCCTGAAGAAAGACGCATGGTTGATGCATCTTGCGGTGGATCTTGTG
Source organism: Chloranthus sessilifolius (assembly GCA_021018995.1). Taxonomy (NCBI): domain Eukaryota; kingdom Viridiplantae; phylum Streptophyta; class Magnoliopsida; order Chloranthales; family Chloranthaceae; genus Chloranthus; species Chloranthus sessilifolius. Next base: position 81,533,045 of record CM037591.1, read on the forward strand.
CCACGAAAGAGGCCGATGAGTTGTGGGCATTGTTTGAGAAATTGTATCAAACCTCGATACAAAGTGCGACACTGGGGCGAACCACTTTGGACTTAGCACCTAAATCTCATGTGAAGACGGATTGTATGAGGTCAACAATAATAACTCGATCTATCAACCAAGGTTGATATGTTGTCCAAACAGATGAACATGTTGTTAGTCGCAACCAAGCAAGCTAAAGTTCTGTCACCCCCATGTATGCTCAATTTAGAACACCGGTCATATGGCTAATGAGTGCCCAACTACCTTGACATTCCTTCCTGATGAATCTACTCTTCCAGAGCAGATAAATGTCACTCAATCTTATCAGCGGCAAGGTAGAAACGTGTACTCAAATACCTACAACCCAGAGTGGAAAAATCACCCCAACTTAGGATGGGGTGGATCAAACCAAACTGGTCAGGTCAACCAGCAATACCGAGCCAATCCTATGAGTGGACAACAAGCGTTTTCCACAAAATTTTCAAAGAAAATTTCCGTCCACAACAGAATTTTCAGCAGAATTCTAATTTTCACCAGAATTCTAACTTTCAGCAGAATGCTTCATATTCTCATCCAAATTCTGATTTCCGGAAAAATCAGAATTTCAATCAGAATCCTAATCAATCTCATACAAGCACTTCAAAGGATTCTGATCTGGAAGAAAAGGTGATGCGCAGTATGCAATCTTTTCAACAGATGATAATCGACCAAGTCAGTCAATTGGCAAATCAACTGAGTCAACGAGAGGAGGGTAAGCTTCCCAGCCAACCCATCAACAATCCTCGAGGCCAAGCATCATCTGATGAAGGACCATTAAATAGTCAACAGTTGAAAGTCACATCGTGTTGCAAGTGGACGGAAGTTCATAATCAAGTGGAAGTGCGCGGCGGACGAAAAGTGAAGCGAGACAAAGAGCAGGAAGCAGAGAAAGAGAAAGAGTCGAGAAGAGCGGAGAAAGAGAAAAGAAAAGAAGAAAGAGAGCGAAAAAGAAAGAAAGAGAAAGAAAGAGAAAGAGGAAGAGAAAGAAGAGAAGGGAAAAGAAAAGGTGATAGAGGATGAGTCTCCTCAACTATCCAACAAGGACAAGACGAATATTAGGAAGGGAACCCGCACCTTTTGTCCCAAAGGCACCATTTCCTCAATGGCTAACTCCTCCATCAAGAATGGGAAAGGGACCAACAAACATGGAAGATATTTTCGAAACATTTAAGCAAGTAAAGATAAACCTTCCATTGCTTGAAACGATCAAGCAAGTGCCTGAGTATGCAAAGTTTTTCAAAGATTTATGCACTCGAAAGAGAAAGGCACGTAATCATGTTTCGAGGAAAGTGTTCTTGACTAATCAAGTCTTCTATATTGCAATTGGAAACCCCACAAAACTAAAAGACCGGAGTTCCTACTATTCCATGTGTCATTGGTGGGCAACGATTGGGAAAGCGTTATTGGATTTGGGAGCAGTGTTAATTTAATCCCATATTCATTGTACGAGAAACTCGATTTGGGTGAATTGAGACCTAGCAGTCAATGGCTGGAGATAGATCGGAAGACGACCGAGGGTGTTATTGAGGATGTCTTGGTTGGAATAGATAAGTTTGTCTTTCCAGAGATTTTGTTGTTTTGGACATGGACACACTGTTAAGTCACTTAATCAAGTCCCCATCATCGCCACGGCCAACGCTGCGTGCATTAATTGTCGAACGGGAGTCATGGACATTTCTTTTGGAAACATGAAGGTTCGATTGAATATCTTCCATGCGATGAACCATTTCCCAAACGAGGATGAGGTCGAATGTTTTTACATCGATCAGATAGATGAAGTGGTGTCTGAGGGATTACCGTCAATGCTTACCAAAGAGGAATTTGAAAATGCTTTGTTGGCCATCTATGAAGAGAAAGGATCGGAAGAGAAGCGGTCAAGCGAGATAGAGTCTAGCTCATCATGCGGGATGACCACTTAGATGCGAGTGTGCTGAGATAGAATCATTACTGTTGAGGTGAAGGACGTGCTGGCTCCTTCATTTGAGCAACCACCACTTGTGGAATTGAATCAATTGCCAGAGTCCCTCAAGTATGCTTTTCTGGGACCTCATGAAACACTTCCAGTAATAATCTCATCCACGTTGTCGGCAGAACAAGAAAAAGAGTTGTTGAAGGTCCGAAAGAGCACAAGGAAGCTATCGGTTGGACTCTCACGATCTCAAAGGATTGGCCCATCGGTATGTATGCATAAAATACATTTGGAAGACGAGTAAACCTTCAAGGGAACCATAGAGGCGACTTAATCCAAACATGCAAGAAGTTTCTAAAAGAAGTCATTAAACTCCTTGATGTTGGAATCATCTATCCGATTGATAGTGAATGGGTTAGTCCACCAAATTGTTAGAAAAGTCCGAAATCATGTGAAGGAAACTCAAGGAGAATTGGTCCCCACTGAGAAACTCCGGATGGCGTGTCGCATTGACTTTCGGAAATTAAACACCGCCACCGAAAGGATCATTTTCCTTCCGCTCATTGATCAAATCCTTGAGAAGTTAGGGCAAGAGTTTCTTTCTTGATGGGTATTAGGGATACAATCGTGCTGTCTACCGGTGATCAAGAAAAGACAACGTTCACATGCCCTTATGGTACGTTTGCATACCGCAGGATGCCATTCGGCCTATGTAATGCCCCGGCCACATTTCAACGGTGTATGTTGGCCATATTTTCATATATGATCAACAAATTCATTGAAGTATTCATGGACGACTTCTCGGTTTTTGGGAGAACCTTTGATTCTTGTTTGAATCATCTTTCACAAGTCTAACGTTGTGTTGACTCCAAACTTGTTCTTAGTCGGGAGAAGAGCCATTTTATGGTTAAACAAGGGATTGTTCGGGGCACATTGTCTCACGTAAAGGAATCGAGGTGGATAGAGCAAAGTTGATCTAATTGCTAACTTGCCACCACCCAACAGTGTTCGACAAATTCGATCATTTTTGGGTCATGCAGGATTTTATAGAAGGTTCATTAAGGATTTCAGCAAGGTGGCTAAACCATTGTGCACCTTGCTTGGCAAAGATGTTCCTTTTGAATTTACTGAGGACTGCATGCAAGCATTTTTGAAATTACGAGAGCTCTTATCCAATGCACCAATCATCCAGCCACCGGATTATTCTCTCCCATTCGAACTCATGTGTGATGCATCTGATTACGCAATTGGAGCTGTCCTAGGGCAGAGGGTGAATAAATTACCTCACGTAATTTATTATGCTAGCAAGTCACTAATTGATGCCCAACTCAATTACACCACCACCGAGAAAGAATTATTAGCTGTGGTGTATGCTCTGGACAAGTTTCGTTCCTATTTGCTTGGATAAAAAATAGTGGTCTTTTCAAATCATTCCGCTCTGAAATATCTTCTAGCAAAGAAGGATACTAAACCGAGATTAATCCGTTGGATCCTTCTGCTCCAAGAGTTCAATTTCGAGATTAAGGATAAGAAGGGGGTTGAGAACATGGTGGCTGATCATTTGTCGAGAATTCTACCTGAAGAATCTGCAATACCTAAGACCATCCGTGACACGTTTCCGGATGAACATTTGCTAGCAATTGATGTAGCTTATGCAAAGGTTCCATGGTTTGCGAACATTGTGAATTATCTGAATTCTTATCGCGTAATCCCCGAGTGGGGTAAGAATGATAAGAATCTTTTTCTCCCAAATAAAATACTATTTTTGGGATGAACCATGTCTGCTCAAATTCGCCAGATCGATCATCGAGATGTGTACCAAGAGGAGCAAATGAGCGTCCTACACTTGTGTCATGCTGGGGCCTGTGGCGGCCATTTCGGAGGACAGAAGACCGCCCAGAAAATCCTTCAAAGCGGATTCTACTGGCCCTCCATCTTTCGTGACGCTGCTCAATTTTGCAAGGAATGCCGACGATGTCAACAGCTTGGCAATATTTCAAAACGGAATATGATGCCCCTTAATCCAATTCGATTGTTGAAATTTTTGATGTTTGGGGATTGACTTTATGGGTCCTTTCCCCATCCTTTGGGTTTTCATATATTCTAGTGGTCGTTGATTATGTCTCAAATGGATAGAAGTCGTGGCAACCCGATCGAATGATCATAAGGTTGTGGTCAAATTCCTCGAGAAAATGTGTTTACCCGATTCGATTCCAAGAGCAATCATCAGCGATGGCGGTTCGCATTTTTGTAATAGCCATTTTGCCACCTTAATGAAGAAGTACGGCATCACTCACAAAGTTGCTACGCCGTACCATCCACAGACTAGCGGTCAAGTGGAAGTGTCTAATCAGGAATTAAGCGAATTCTAGAAAAACGGTCCGACCGGATAGAAAAGATTGGTCAAACCGGCTCTCGGAGGCTCTGTGGGCATATCGGACCGCATTCAAGACTCCGATTGGAATGTCTCCGTTTCGAATTGTTTACGGCAAAGCTTGCCATCTTCCTGTCGAATTGGAGCATAAAGCATTCTGGGCGATAAAAAGATTTAATTTCGACATGCACGCAATGTCATCGATTGCAATTGAATGAATTGGAGGAATTACGCTACGAAGCGTATGAGAATTCGAAGATGTACAAGGAAAGGTACAAAAAGCTGCATGATGCGTCCATTTCTCGAAAAGAATTTCACGTTGGCCAAAAAGTTTGGTTATTCAATTCCCTACTGAAGCTCCACCCGGGAAAATTAAAATCTCGATGGGAAGGCCCATTTCAGGTAGTGTCCATTAGTGCGCATGGTGCCATTGAAATTCGGAGCCTTGTTGACACTCGCATTTGTAAAGTTAATGGGCAAAGACTCAAACCAATGTTTGAGCCGATCACCCAGTTAATGATTGAGGCGATGCACCTCCGTGATCCTGAGGACTGATCACTGAAAGGTCGAGCTGTCGACATGTAAACTCAGCGCTTCCTGGGAGGCACCCCAGTTGTTTTATTTATTTTTTTTTATGTGTGTCTTTCCATGTTTGTTGTTCTTTTCAGTTTAGTCTTATTTTTCTAAAAAAAAGAAGAGTCCACAGTCAATCGATTGACTGTGATTCCTCAATCGATTGACGGGTCTTTGTCAATCGATTGACTGTGATTCCTCAATCGATTGATGGGTCTGTGTCAATCGATTGAGCTTCATCATCATTTTTTTAGTCTTTTGTCTCAATCGATTGAACATTTGGCCTCAATCGATTGACATCTTAAGAGTTTGTGCATTTGTGTTGGAATTTGGACAGCCACCCGACAACTCTTGTCATGGCAGCTGCCTTCTTGGGATGGTTTTCCTTGGCCCTTTAAATGCCCTTCCGTTTCCAAGGACACCAACCGGCGCTATAAATCCTCAATCGATTGACCTTCAATAGTGGAGTAATGGCAAGAGCCCCTTTCTCCCAGGCAGTGCCACGTTGCCACTCCCACCTCGCGACGTGGGAAGTCCATGCATCCTCAATCGATTGAGAATTAAGCCTCAATCGATTGAGATTCACACTATATATATGGTACTCCCCACCCGTGGAGTCCTCATTCGAAATCCAGCCAACTTGTCACGCCGAGATCTCTTGCTCATCCTTGTTTTGATCAAATGGCTGCCCTTATCCGACCACCGCGCCCAGCCAATGATCCACCGCGCATCCCTAATGAGCATTATATCGATCGCCAATTCCAAACGGAAATTTTTTTCGATTTGGTGAAATCCGGAACATCGCGAATGCGCACGGTCGTCAATTCATCGAGGCCCTCCGCTTGAAATGCTTGACCCCACCACCCATCGATGTAGCCCCGCATCATTCGGCTATTCTATCAAAAGATGGTGTGGGTGCGAGACCCTCTCCCCAACCGGATTGCCGCTCATCACCATCGAGATCGATAATCGGCAATATAACCTCCATGCCGCTGATCTCGCCCGTGCCTTTAATTTCTACGAGGCTCGTCCCGTGAACCACCACCTTCCTCTGGCTATCGAGCGTAGCCAAGATGATATGATCAACGATATGTGTGGTGGTCGTCGTGGGACCGGTCAGGCCACAAAGCGCGCTGTGTTGCCCATGGATATCCTCTTTGGGATATCGTTATGGCTAATAACCTTTGCCACATGGCACAAAGACCGAGAGGACTTTGGGTCGGGTGGCGCTTCACGCGACACACCAATACTTGGTTTGATGCGCTTTGGGTTGATGCTTTCGCGGAGATGTACCGCCATAGTGATATCGCCGCGCCTCCGCCAAGCATGCCGCGATTCTCCTACACTTCCCACACTATGTGATGCACCTTCCGATCACCTTGGCTGCCCCATCTATGACGATGAGGTGATGGGTGACATGCAATTTTATCAATATGGTGAATGTTTGGGTCAAGAGTATCAAAGCGGCGATCATCCGCGTGCAATCGGCCCAGTTGAGGAAGCTCCTCCTCCTCCCGTCAAACCCGCATAGCCTAACGTGGCGGTGTTAGCACTCGTAAGAGGTCCCCGATTTTGATGCCGAGGCGCTGTTGCTCGCTCGTCGAGGTGCGGATGGACGGGCTGAATGCACGGTCGGTGTGGATAGGCGGTCCGATTTCAAACCGCTCTCCTTATGCGGATGGCTCATGAGTCATTCCCGGGTCGTGCCAACCATTTCATCGACGCGCGAGCGGCAATGAACGAGGAGCGGAACCGAATATGAGGATGATGATGATGATGTCGATGATTGTCTTGTTTTGTTTTGTTTTGAAGTTTTCTGTTTAGTGTTTATTTTGTTTTTGTTGATGAATCGGATCGGTGTATGCAAGCTTCAATGATAATATTTTCTTTGTTTTGGGCGTTTTTGTGGCTGCTTTCTACCTCTCAGTCTATCGATTGGCGTGTCTCTCTCAATCGATTGATCTCCTCATGCTTCCTATATTTTCCTCCAATCGATTGAGAATTTGTCTCAATCGATTGAATAATCGATGCACCTCAATTTGGACATTCCGTGTTGACCTCTATTTTAGTATGGTATATCAACCGATTGACATTTAGGTGCCAATCGATTGAAACCCGGGTCCAATCCTAGAATAGGAAGTTTCTCCAAATATTTGATGGAGATCGGATTTAATATCTTTGACCTCTCTTGTCAATCGATTGACACCAACATGTCAATCGATTGGTATCTCTTTCTAAAAAATTTCTTCATGCACCGGCTTAGCAATTTCTTTCTTTAGAGTGTCCTCTTTAGGAACTTTTTAGCTATTTAGGGCACTTGCCGGGTCCTCCTCTTAGTCCCAATTTTCAGGTATCCATCCCCACCTTGGCGCCATGTCTTCCATCCGTCCTCGTCCTCGAGCATCCACAAGTTAAGGGAGCCCGCCGCAAGCGTGCGATACACCGCTCCACCACCACCATTCGATTGGTCCACCCATGCCATCCTCCACCTTGATGAAGCATCTGTTCATCACCGTACTCACCGCCCTACCCCACCCTTATCACCACCTCGGGCACCAATCCCACCCGTCGGTTGCGTTGGAATTTCTGAAGAAATGTGGCGCCACGCTTCAAGCCGGGAGGGAATTTCTACCATGGAGGACTAGAGGATTTGTTTCGGTTTTAGGATCTCAATTTTACATGTCTTTAGGGTAGGGTTGTTTTATGTTTCGTTGTTTCGATTCGGTTTGTTTTCGTTTTAGTACGTTTGTTTCGTGTTGCATCACGTTAGATTTTGCTTTACTTTGTAATAATTTTCTTTTAATAAAAATTTAGTTTCGTATTTGTGTTTTCTCTCTTTCACTTGCTCGGTTGTTTTGTCCTTTGATTGCATAGAACAGGTTTGGGGGAGGCCTTCTTCCCTTTCTCCGCATCATCACCAATGAGGACATTGGCCAGTTCAGGTTTGGGGGGGTAATTGGTTGTCTTCTTAAAAAAAAAAAACGCTTTTAGCGTTCGGATTTTTGATTTTGAATGTTTATCAGTCAATCGATTGAGACTACTGTCTCAATCGATCAACTGATAAACATAAAAGGGTATAAGAATTTGTGGCTCAGTCAATCGATTGAGTCCAATCTGTCAATCGATTGAGAACTCGGTCTCAATCGATTGACTGATGGTTGGCAAATGCTGTAATTTAATTGATTATTCATATTTGTGAGCATGAAGATTCTTCTTGAATTCCTTTAACCAATGCTATCATACCATGGTTATTTTATGAGTGTCCATAAGGTGTAGATATTGAACATTAATGATCATGAATCATGCTTAAAAATAATTGTTTTCATCAATCGCTTTCAATCTCAAAATCGGAGGATTAAGTGTGTAACATGGAATCCTAAAGATCACAAAGAAAGACTAAAACCTTGAAAGTCTTTGAAACACTTGTCCTCGTTCTTGATGAGTGCTGAAATAAATTCGGAGTATCCTTGAAATTCTTGTTCCAATTGTTAAATCTCATTCCGGTTACTTTGATTTGTGATTTTATGTGTGTTATAACATTACACTAGAAATCATTGTATACTAACTTAAGGCAAATAGGCGTATTTTACCATCATGAAAGGAAATGATCTAAGGCCATCATTGGTTCGTCTGTGCTTAAACTGTCTCACCTCATAAATTTATCCTTCTAGTACACCTTTGAGCTTATTGGAAAATTTACCTTTATACATTCTTTGATAAGCTGCAATAACCTTTAACCCCTTACCGCTTCTGAAAATTCAGCTGGCCCTTACTTATTTCTGAGAAATTAGGAACAAGGGATGAAAATGAGTGAAAAGAGAGTAAGTGGGGATTATATGTGTTGTAGTGTGTACTGAAAAAAAAAAAAAAGGAAAAAGGAAATTGTAAAAACAATGAAAAATATATTGAGAAGAATGGTGAGAGACTAGAAAAGAAAAAGAATAGAAATACAAAATCAGAAGTTGTTTCTTTTCCAATTTCTCAGAAATTTTTGAATCCATCCTTCCTTTCTTTTCTTAACCTTAACCCGAGCCCCATTACAACCTTAGAAAAGACCTTTTTGATCCAATCATGAGTGATGAAATGCCTTGTGGAGAGTAAGTACATAATTGTCTATGGTGCTTGATATATGCATGCTTAAAATACAGATATCTTTCTTAATGAGATTTCCCGTATAATTCTTTGATACACCGTCTTTCTTTAAACTTGTGAGATTTTCTTCTAATTGTGTTACAATTCCATCTCACACATGAAAAAAAAAAAAAAAACTCATTCATCGGGAGTGATTTCATTCTGAGTGTATACCCATGGTGAGGATTGGAGTCTAGACATGTGATCTAAAAGTTCCAGTTTAAGTTTTTCCTCTGACATAAGAACTTTGGGCAGTGACGATCTCATGACATTGAGGCATGAAATATGAACATTAGAAGACAATGGTCTGAACTGAATGTGGCATAAATGGAATGAACATGGTTAGATGTATTCTAAAAAGATTTTTCAGGGCATCTAATTGCTAAAGGACATGATTAATCAATTCTCAAATTCGATAGCCTTGAAGTTTGTAGGTACCTTCAATCAAAACCTTCAGAGACAACTCTCCACTAGGGATCACCTAGGGGTTTAAAGGCTTGTTGCACATGCTAAGTGCAATCGTGTTCCCTACGAAAGTGGCATTTAAATTTTAGGATGTTAGTTTTATTTTTATATTTATCATTCTCTTTGCTCGAGGACTAGCAAAGTGTAGGTTTGGGGGTGTGATCGGTGCTGAAATATGACTATATTTCACACTTTAAATCCTACATTTAGCTGTTCAATGAAAGCATCTGATGGTTGTTGCAGGTTTTGATGTTTACAGTGTTTCTCGAGCTTAGATCGTTCAAGTGCATAAAAGAAGGAAATTACAGGCTATAAAAGAGCTATGGACAAAAAGGTCCAAAGAAGCATTGAAAGCCATGAAGAGAATCAACTTCCATCAAGAAAGGGAAGACTTTGCATTGAAGATTCAATCGATTGAGGCATTATGGTCAATCGATTGACAGATGGAGTAAAACTCAACCCTAGAAAGTCAATCGATTGAGACATGAAATTCAATCGATTGAGACATGAAGGCAGAAGTGCCCTAAGGGAATTCGAACTCAAAGTCAATCGATTGAGACTTCTGTCTCAATCGATTGAGGCAATTAGGGTTAGGTATGTTCGGCCATTATAAAAGAGAGGCTACAGCAATTGAAAAGGGGGCTTTTTGAATAGAGAGTTTTAGTTTTGAGACAAATTTGTGTAATAATTAGAGTATTTTGTAAGAGGGTTTTCTTAGAGTAATAAAAATTGTGTTGAGATTTTCCGAGAACATATTTTTCTTTTACACCTTCTTTGCTCTTTACTTTGGGAATGGTTTTGAATACAATTGAAGATCTTGCACCAAGGATGAGAGGCTAAAGGCTGTAGATCAAGGAGGATGCGATCCCCAGATAAGTACCTATATTTTATGTTTAATGCCATAGTTTGATAATTTCATCATCAAATCGTTTTTCTCAAAGTGTAGTGATCATGTTTTTAGTGTTTTGATCTAAAATACCATGAGATACGCTATGCTTTTCACATGATTCATACCGCGATTAGGCTGAGTCATTGTTTTTAGATAGGGTATGCCGGGTTAATGATCACGCTTAATTACTAGTCATGTTTCTCTTAGAATGATGGTGTGTTTGATGTTAATAAAATTGTGGGTTTAAAAATAGAAAAGGGTATAAATCTGGGGTAGCAAATTCCTTGATCTTGTTTTTAAAATTTGTTCTTAGATTTCTCATTACATAATTTTTAGATTAATTTATTTTCTTTCTTGCAATTAGAAAAGTGTTAATTTTTGGTAAAAATTAAATCTGCCCCTTGGTACTTCCTCGGGGATATTTTCTACATCTCTAGGAAGAATTGAATAAAATTTCAGATTTCCCTGTGGGTTCGACACCCTTGTTCTTGCCTCACTAGAACAGATCTTGTACACTTGCAAGGGTTTATTTAAAAATTGATCATGCCCCGCTTTTATATTGCTCGAGGTGAGGCCACTCAGTGCTTTCTGGGTAGGTGCCATTTGCTTCCATAGGATTGATTCGCAGCACCTTTTACTTCCCATTCCGAGTGTTGCGTCAGTTCGGCTGCCCTCAACAGGTGCCTTGTGAGGACAAACCCTCCCTATGTGATTTGATCTTTTCTAGGGGTCCTCTGGAGACATAGATCAGATTGCTGCTCTTTGGGAAATGTGTCAGTCAACGCTGATGTGTGATATTGAGCAGGGATATTTGGTTAGAACTTCTCCTGAGTATGAGGCCTGGCTATTGACTGAGCGGCCTGTTGCCAATGGTCCAAATTCGACAGAGATTGTTAATACTGGAGGCCCCTGGCCAAAGAAGGGGACGACACTCCGAGCCCGTATCGAGCTACTAGTGGACGAGAAGAGGGTCCTATAAGAACTTTTGGCACATGAAAAGGTTAGAGCAGAAACAGCAGAGGGCGAGGTCCTCCGTTTGAAGGGATCACTGAGGGTCACTTTTGGGGCCGCCGAATCTTCTCGGAAGAGGTATAAGAGCCTTCATGGTCGCTAGCTGACTGAGCGGAATGGCCGAGAAGATGACCTTCATACTGAGATTAACGCATTAAAGCGCGAGCTGGGCCGCTAACTCCTTTCTGCACACAGAACTTTTTGCACAGATCAAATACACAGAAAAAGGGGCATAAAAACCCCTCTACAGATACACACATTTTTGGTATACATATTTTCTTTATGTTTTTACTATTTTTCGTTTATTTGTAAAAAAGAAAACGCGCTAGTCATCATACCGGCTATTTTTTGAGATGTGGTGTAAGTGGTGCATTTTATAAATAAAAGGTAGTTTATTATATACATCTACATAGACTTTTTGACCTTTTTGTTTTGTGCATATATATATATTTTTTGGGCTAATCACCTTGTGAAACCCTGGGTCCTCTTTTGAGCATGGTCAAACCTCCCCTTTTTTACTTGTTGATTCTGAAAGAGTTTCAACAGTCCTACCAAGGCCGAAACATTCATCCCCTTGGGATTGAATTAAACCTTTCTCCTTACCTTGAGTCATACATTTGATGGTGTAGTTTCACAAAGACAATTTTGGTCAGGACTCGATTCGAACTAGCATGAGTAGCCCAGTCGGACAAGAGGGTATAGGAAGAGTAATAAGGGCTCCTCAAGCATCAATCCTCTCAATTAGTCCAAACCTTTCTTTTTCAATTTTTTCTCTTTTCTTTTCTTCTTTTTTTTATCTCCCTTTTTTTTACCCATGGTGTCCTTTCAGGTTTTCACCACGTCCATGGGTTTAGCTCTCTTACCCCAAGCGCCCTTTCGGGTTTTCACCTGGTCTGCACAAGCTCGCTATTTTTACCCGTAATGCCCTTTTGGGTTTTCACCACGTCCATCTTGCTTTGAGATTGTATTTATTTTTATTTTTATTTATTTTTTTCTTTCATTTTTTTAAAAGCCACGACATAGACGTCGATTCCATCATAGCCGGCTAGATGGGGTTCTGGTGTCATCTCACAACTTGGCTCGTGTTGACTTAACAGATATTATGACTGCTTGTAAACCTAAAAAGAGGGCTTCCTTTAGGGTGTAGCTTGGCCATGGGTTAGGTTAGGATTTGAAGGTATGCTGGGCTAAAAGGTTTTTCTTGATACGGCTTCAGTTTTCTTGACATACTTCCTTCCTTGGGGGTTTTACTATACATGTCCCATGATTCTTCTTTTTTTTTTATTTTTTTCTGTTTCATTTTAGGCAATCTCTTTTTGGATTTTTCATTTTTGATTTTTTTTTTATTTTGATAGTAACTTTACTTCCCTTTTTTTCTGTATATGTACACATACATTTTTTTTTTGGGAAGGGGTTTATTGAAAGAAAGGCCCAGGCTCGAATGGGTTAGCAAAAGATATCATTATTTTTAGGGATGCTTTTTGGCTATTGAGTTTGGAATAATGGCCTTTTTTAGTGGTTCTTAAGGAGTCATGTATCTGTTTTACCAATACTTACCTTATCGCGATAGACCAAGAGTAGAACCGTCGGACGTATCCAACATTGATGGGCTTAGGAAGATGATCTCCATCCATGGTGGCAAGGCGGATGGCGTATCCCGATAGCACTTCTCGAATGACATAAGGTCCTTCCCAGTTCGGCTTGAACTTTCTTCGCAGATTAGCGTGGAGGGATGGGAAGATCTTCTTCAGCACAGTATCTCCTACCTTTAGATCTCGACCGCAGACATGTTTATTGTAAGTGCGTGCAATTCACTCCTGGTACACCTGAGTGTAACATAAGGCTAGGAGTCTCTTTTCATCCAATAGATTCAGTTGTTCGAAGCGGGATCTCTCTCTCTCTCTCTGCTTCGGGTAAGCCAGATTCCATGAGGATTCAAAGTGAGGGTACCTCAACCTCAACTAGTAGGATGACCTCAGTTCCATACACAAGGGAGAATGGTGTTGCCCCTGTAGCGGTACAGATCGATGTTCTGTAGCCCATAAGGCAAATGGCAACATTTTGCTCCAATCTCGGTAAGTGATGAGCATTTTCTCAAGGATGCGGACTACCGTCTTGTTCGCAGCTTCCACGGCTCCATTAGTTTGAGGCCGATAAGGTGACTAGCGATGATGCTTGATTTTGTATTGCTCGCAGAAGGCTTGGATGTGCTTATTCATAAATTTGGTGCCATTGTCTGTGATGATATCTTTGGGTACTCCGAATCGGCACACGATATTATTCTTAAGAAATTTCTCGACGTGACTGGCCGTGATGTTGGCGCATGATGCTGCTTCTACCCATTTGGTGAAGTATTCAATGGCGACAAGGATGAATCGATGTCCATTAGATGCTTTTGGATTAATCATTCCAACGACGCCAAGTCCCCAGGTAGCAAATGGCCAAGGAGTGGTCATGCAGTGTAGATCAATGGTAGGAGCGTGTATTAGACTGGAGCATTCCTGACACTTGTAGCATTTTTCAACATGTTTGCAACAATTCGATTCCATAGTGGTCCAAAAGTATCCCTGTCGCAGAATTTTCTTAGCAAGCATGTGACCACTGACGTGGGCTCCACATACTCCTTCGTGGATCTCCTTCATGATGTTGGTTGCTTTACATTCAGTAAGGCACCTGAGTAGAATGTTATTGTAGGATCGCTTGTAGAGGCATTCCCCGCAAATGACGTAGCCTACCGCTAAACGTTGAATGGTTCGCTGGTCCATCCTGGATGTTCCCTCAAGGAAAGTTAGGGTCTCAAGGAAATTCTTGATATCTGAGAACCAAGGTGGCTCATCATCAAGCTTTGTAGGTTCCTCAATCTGGAAGTAGAAGGCCGGCTCATTCCTTTGCTCGATCATGATCGGCTTCATCTCAGCACCATACGGGATTTCTATCATTGACGCCAAAGTTGTTAGTGCATCGGCAAAACGGTTCCTTATCTGGGGGACATATGAGAATGTCACGTCTTGGGAGCAAGGTATCAGATCCTCGAGATGCTCATGGTAAGGGATCAGTTTTTCGTCTTTCGTCTTCTAGTCACCATTCGTCTGGCATATGATTAATTGTGAATAACTAAACACTCGAAGGTGAGTTATATTCAAATCGAGAACCGCTTGCAGACCAGTTGCAGAAGCTTCATATTTGGCCATGTTGTTTGTGCAAGGGAAGTTGAGCTTGATAGAGACTGGTACATGAGATCCTTTTGGCAAAATCAGAATGGCGCCAACTCCTTGGCCCTCGACGTTTGCTGCCCCGTCAAAGTGCATTACCCAAAAATCTTCTGCTTCTTCTGTATCGTCTTCTGTCATAAAAAGGATGTCCTTATCAGGGAATTCGGTCCTTAAAGGTTCATAATCTGGCAAAGGATTGTCGGTAAGATGATCGGCGAGTGCCTGCCCCTTGATCGACTTCTGAGTGACGTACGTGATGTCGAACTCAAATAATAAGAGCTGCCAGCGCGCGGTCTGCCCAGTGAGGGCCGACTTCTCGAATAGGTATTTCAATGGATCCATTCGGGCTAAGAGTAGAATGGCCTGGGATAGAAAGTAATGGCGGAGCCTCTGAGTAGCTGTTGGATAATTTCAGTGTGCTGATTATTGTGTAATGATAAAAGTAAAATAAAATCAAAGTAAAACAGAGGATGGATTCAGCACATCTAAAATATCCTAGACCTGCAAGATACAGTGTCCTTTGTAGCATGTTTTAATAAGAGTTTGTCCCATAGGGAGTAGTGATCTAAACCTAGAAGGTGTATAGTAGACCTCTAGATCTGGTAATTTTAATAAGGAAGAGAGCTTTTCGGGTGCCACTAGATCTAATTCTACAAAACTAAAATAAAACTAAATTAAGAGATGGAGGAAGATGGATGGTAAAATAAAATATAAAATGGGGAGAAATAGACAGCTAGGGCTTGGTTTTCATTGCAAAATAGATCAAGATCTGAGGATATGCAGCCATCCTTCATTTGGCTACAAGCACAAATGCAAGGTATAAGAATTTGATTTAGGCTAGTGGTTTGGATTGATCTTAAGGCTATGATCTATCCACTTAAATGGTCACAGATCATCCAATAGATTTCCTCCATTCCAATAGTTTGGATTGATCTTAAGGCTATGATCTGTCCACTTAAATGGTTATAGAGCATCCAATATATTTCCTCCATTCCGATGGCTTCAATCAGAACACGATAATCACTACAGATGCTGTGGATGCAAGGCCATAGGCTCAGGCACCCACAGGCATACCAAACCCAGGGAAATCAGATGGTCATCAAGTGATCTACCAGTTAAGTGGGTGGGCTAGTCCCATCTACACAAATCTGATAAAAAATCTAATGTGACCACAAGACCTTTAGATTTAATTAAGCTTTAAAATCAATAATTTATTGCTTTAATAAAAAACAACTTACAACAACATTGTTCCTAGATCTATAGTTTGTGCGATCCACATTTCTTCATGCCAAAATTACAATTACAAAACAGATCTGAGCTGCTACCTAGATCTAATCCAACAGGCTGGATTAGAGAGAGAAGGGGGAAAAAAAGAAAAAATAAAACCTAAAACTAAACCTAAATGAGTTAAAGAGAACTCATGCTATTCCTTTGTTCCTACTTTCCTTGCTGAAGAAAAATAGCAAAATAGATAGGTATTTATAAGTGTGCATCAATCCGTGTGCTTTGTGTTGCAGCCAATCAGAGAGGAGATAGAGATTGTGCCCAGCTAAAGCTAATTTACATTCTCGTTGAAAGTTAGCTCACACCCATGTGTAGAATTTCCTTTGCATTGGAGCTCCCAAAATTGCCCTTGTTTAGCCAAAAATACCCAACTGCACACCTCAAGTGATTGCTCCCAAAATTGCCCTTGTTTAGCCAAAAATACCCAGCTGCACACCTCAAGTGATTGCTTCCAGCTGCTGAGAATGCCCATAAAATAATTACTCTCGCTGCCCCAAAATGCCCCTGCCGTCCAATAATATTTTGCCTGAAATATACTTCAACTGCAATTGGTCGGGAGAAGTAAGACTATGGAGCTGGGGGCTGCTAGTCGAGAGGACTAGGTGAGATGCAGCTTGCTTTAAGCCATCGATAGGTGCAAGCCTTGAACTGCAGGGATTCATTTGATAGGTTGGAGAGTGCTGGGGCTGAGAAGGTGTTGAGCAAATGCAAGCATGGTTTTTAAGCTGCTTCAGCTAAAGCCTTGGGTTGGATGGGATCTTGAATGTATGTCGATAGGTTAGAAGAAGGCTGGCGGTTGGGCATCTTGACAGGTTTGGATATTTAAGCAGTCAACGGGTGCTATGGACTGGCTTGTAGCTGGAGCTTTGCATGCAGGGAAGCTAGGAAGCTGCAACTCTTTTAATCTTGAACCATTCGATAGGTTCTGTAGCTGTTATATTCAAGGCACCTCGATAGGTTGAAGGCTCCTGCTGTGTAGCCTTTGATAGAATGAAGGCTTGGAGGTGTCGACAGGTTGGAAGGTGGGCTTCAAGTGCATTTCGATAGGTTTAAAGCTATAGCTTTCTAGCATTCGATAGGTTCAAGGGATGCTCCTACTTGCTATTCGACAGGTTCTAATCTCACGTGTTCGACAGGTGCAGGCTTGGGAAACTTCAGCATGTTCTCATGGGGATGGGCTGGCTGCTCGACAGGATTGGCAGGGCTGCAAATGAATTTTGAGAGGATGAGTAGTACTATGGAGAGGTTGCAGATCTAACTTGTCGACAAGATCAAAGGATTGGAAGCTGCAGATGTTGACAGGTTTGTGGCTTCAGCTGCTACAAGTCGATAGGATAAGGGCTTATGAAGTTCTCTTCGATAGGTACAGATGGTGAAGTCTCTACCATTCGACAGGTATGCTGAAGATCTACTTGGAGAAAATGAGAGGTTAAAGGGTGTGCATGGAGAAGCTATCGTGGGGTTGAAGATGATGGGTGCACGACCAGGTGTCAAGAGGTATGGGATTGCAGCAAGCGTGTTGAGATGGTTGGATAGGATCTTGAATGCATATCGAGAGGTTAGAGGAAGGTTGCAGGTTGGGCATCTCGACAGATTTAGATATCTACGTGGTCAATAGGCTCTATGGTGTGAATTGCAGGTGAAGCTTAAGAGGATGAGTTGCTGCCACATGAACCATTCGATAGTTTCATCCTTGCTGCCTTGAGGTTTCGACAAGTTCTGCATTTGGAAGCTTCAGCAACTAGATGTGAAGTTCACTAGCTTGCTGCACTATCTTCTCGACAGGTTCTTGTCTTTAATATCAGCTCCATTCGAGAAGTTTGAGGGCTTGGAGCTGCTGCTGCTCGAGAGGATGCTTGCATGCTTCAACTAACAATTCAATAGGCTGCAATGTGAGGTTGAGCATCTGGTCGTGGGGGTTCCAAGTGAGCATATCATGATGGCTGCAGGTCCATCAAGGTATGTGAAGTGTGCTGATGTGTGGACTGCTATGAGCTGAACTATTCATCATGATCTGAAGGAGTATGCTGCTGCTTTCCTCGAGAGTTTGAAGACTCATTTGCTGAAGAAAACCCAAAGCTATGCTCGATAAGGTGCAACATGGAGGCTGAACTATAGGGCTGCATAGCTGATGCGTGGGAGCAAAGTGGATTAAGCAGTCCACTAAAGAGGTGCTGCAGAAGTTGAGGCCAAATGCACTTCCTTATCAACAAGCCATAGCCCGCTCTTTCCAACTCTCTTTCTCTCTCAGTTGTTGATTGGTTCAAACTCCTCTAAATGACACTTTTTAATGGAAACCTCCACTAAGGATTTAATTAACCCCTTGCTGCAAAACATCACTAAAAATAATTATTAAATACTCTAAGTCCTAGCAAAATCTAGGTTTGAAGGTGTAGAAAGTGGCAAAAATCAATGCTTAACAGTAGCCCATATAAGAGCTAGGCATGCTTTCTCCAGATGAGAATAGCGCGTCTCATAATCAATGAATTTCTTGCTCAGATAGTAGATGGCCTGCTCTCTTCCCGTTTCATCATGCTGTCCTAAAACACATCCCATCGAGACTTCCGTCATGGAGAGATACATCAAGAGTGGTCTCCCCGGTTCAGGTGGTACCAAAATAGGTGGATTAAGGAGGTAGCCTTTGATTTTATCGAATGCTACCTGACAGTCGTCATTCCATTCAACGGGCGAGTTCTTCCTTAGTAGCTTGAAGATCGGTGTGTAGATTGGAGTTAGTTGTGCAATGAACCGATTGATATATTGTATTTTTCCCAAGAACCCTCTAACTTCCTTCTCATTAGACAGTGGTGGCATCTCAGTGATAGCTTTGACTTTAACTGGGTCGACCTCGATCCCTCTCCTGCTGACAATGAACCCCAACAGTTTTTCGGACATAGCACTAAATGTGCACTTCTGTGGGTTCAGACGTAACCTGTACTTCCTCAGTCTCTCAAACAGCTTCTGAAGGTTTACTAAGTGATTGCCTCACTCCGGTGACTTGGCTATCATATCGTCGACGTACACCTCAATCTCTCACTGCATCATGTCGTGAAACAATGCGGTCATAGTTCTCTGGTATGTTGCACAGACATTCTTTAGGCCAAATGGCATAACTCGATAGTAAAAGGTTCCCTAGGGGGTAATGAGCGCTGTCTTCTCGCGATCAACCTTGGCCATCTTTATCTGATTGTATCCTAAAAATCCATCCATAAATGAAAGCATCCCATACTTAGCAGTGTTATCGACCACGATGTCAATGTGTGGCAATGGGAAGTTGTCTTTTGGGCTCGCTCTATTCAAATTGCGGAAATTGATGCACATGCGAACCTTTCTATCTTTCTTCGGCACAGGCACAATATTGGCTACCCACTGTGGGTATTTGGATACCATGAGAAATCTTGCATCATATTGCTTAATGACCTCATCCTTGACTTTCAGCATCCACTCGGGTCGGAGACGTCTCAGCTTCTGCTTGACTGGCTTCATATCGGGGTAGAGAGGCAACTCATGCTCGACCATGGGGGTAGGGCCATGCTTAAAGTCGACGAACCGATCAAGGAGCTCATTGGGGAGCTCCTCCAAAGGACTATCCTTGTCCAGACTCGTAACACCTACCTCTTCCTGTATTTCTATAGGGAAGGGGTTGATTTTACGTGGGATGGGTATTTTGATTAAGGCATCCTTTTGTGGGTCTTTTTCTGGAATTTTAAATGACAATATTTTTGGACTTTGAATTTTTTCAATGTTTTTGGGATTTTGTATTTTTTTCATGTTTTTGAGATTTTTGTTTTCTTCAGAGATGGACCCTTGGCAAGGCGGGTCTGTGTATATACAAGGTATTGCCTACCAAGGGCTCACCTCACTTTTTATAGGTTATTTTTTTTAGAAAACAAGTGCCAAACTTTAGGCCATTCCCTGCTTTCAGAGTTTAGGGTAAAGATGCCCAGCTGCGTACTTGAGGGGCCACTCTTTTACCTATTTGGATGGAGGGTGTTGATTGATATGGCTCCTTGGAGTCAACCTCAATCATGTTAACCCCCATTTCGTCTGAGATGATATCCTCAAACATCAATACCACTTTGTGGTGATTTACCACAAGGGGCGTTTGTTCAGGTACTAGCCATCGTTCCTCGAAGAGGGATAGTGCAGCCAAATCTATTTCCAGGTTGGGAAGGGAGATCTGAGGATTGGTGGGATGTATTGGGGCTGTGGGTTTGTGTGGGGTCAAATGGGTTACCCCATTTCGATCGATCTTTACGACCCAACGCTGACAAAGGATTCCCGGATGTGCGACCTAGGGTGAGGTTTCTCTTCTATGTTGATTCCTCGAGCTCTTACAGTAGCGACCCTGGCCTTTTCTTTGGCTTCTCGGACCTCTTCTTTCATGGGCTTGTACCCCAGCCTGAATCTTACTTTTTATCCTTTAGCCATAACTGGCTCTCTTCTGCCTTGTAATCTGGGCCCAGGCCCTCGGCCTTTCTGGTAGCCCCACTTTTGGAGCATAGCCGTCGCTGCTACCATACTGTCTCCTATTTTAGGCATGATACCTTCAATGGGCTCCGGTTTTATCACAGACACCTCATATTAAAAATTATGGAGGTCGACGTCCTCAGCGGTGTGCTGTATATCCAACACATTGGGTTTCTCAATGCTTTTAGCAGCTTTTCTTTCTCACTATGCCCCTCACCGATGATTGTGATAATCTTGTGCCCAGAGGCAAATTTGAGTTTCTGGCGCAAAGTGGTATGGCTCCGATCTCGTGCAGCCACGGGTGCCCCAATAATAGATTAAATGAAGATTTGATATCCATGACTTGAAACAAGATGGACAAGGTCATTGGCCCTATTAGCAGCTCAAGATCAACTTCTCCCATCATTTCTCTCCTGGTATTGTTAAACCCTTTTGCGTTGGTTCTGGTGGGCCTCAACATGCATGGATTGACCCCGATCTTAGTGGCGGTTCTTAACGGGCATATGTTCAAAGCGGACTCATTATCAATTAAAACCAGGGGAATGACCATATTTTTGAACTCAATAGTTATCTTCAAAGACTTTGAGTGGCTACATCCTTCCTCAGGTAAATCAGCATCAGAAAATGAAATGGCATTCGGAGTCATCACTTGCTCAATTATCTGCTCGACTTCATCTGGGCTAACTTGGAGCGATACATGTATATTTTTTAACGCCCCCCATTAATGCTTGAAAATAGAGTGGGGACGTCATCAACAGATCCCAGACGGTTATATGGGTGGGCATTCTTCTCAGTTGAGTCTCTATTATATGTTTTCGACTCATTTTTTTGAAGGGATTCATAGAGTTGCCTTTCTTCCCCTCCGGTTGGGCTTGTACCGTGCAGCTTCGCTATTTCGATATTCTCCTGCACTCAGGTGACAAAATCCATCGCCTTCTCTCGCCATCGCCGGTATTGACATCTATTTGCTCGTAGCTTAGCGGGACCTGATGAAGGTCATATAGGTTGGTCCTGAGAGCTGGAAAGGTATGGCTGCCGGTACTTGAGGCTCTTGTACTGTCGGCTCAGGAGGTGTGGGCACACCCGATTTATTTCGATGGTAGCGGGTTGGGTGGAAAAATTGGGCCAAATGGGGGTGGTGAAGTTTGAGGGTGGTGGTATGGGGGGGAAGGAGGTAAAGGTAGGCCATTGATAGCTGGCAGGTGCTGGTGGGAGATGGGGGGTCTGATGGGCCATTAGGTAATTGACCGGGGTGGTGGATTTAGCAGGCGGAACTTGGGGTGATGGGATGGGCGCAGGCCATTGATAACTGACGGGCGCGAGTCTGGGATTGGGGGTCTGTTGGTTCATCAAGTAATTGCTGGGGGCGGTGGAGTTTATCGGTAGTTGAACTGGGGGAAATGGGGTGGGCGTGGGCCATTGATAACTGGAGGGTGTGGGCGTAGGATTGGGGGTGGTGGTGTATGGTTGGTATGCACATAATTGATGGGTGCGGTAGATGAAAAGTATGCCCTGAGATCTAAGGGTTCAATTTGCGAGGTCGGGTTGGGGAAGTATTCTAACAAATTTAGGGGTTCAATTATCCCAATATTCTTCTCTTCAATGTTTCTTGACAATGGTGCTACATAACTCTCCCGATCACTGATATAATCGGATGGGTCAAATTCAAATTCCTCCTCATCTTCTATCATTCTGACGGTGGGTCTGGGACCTGCTCCTCCGGTAGGATGTGGGGTAGTAGCACTTGGTGAATATTAGCATGCTGAGAAGGTCAAGGGGGAATGATTTTCCTGACGTCGATCATATCCTGGATTGCGTGCTTCAATGGGAAGCAGCGATCAGTTGGGTGACCCAGACCCTGATGAAAATTGTAGTGGGTATTCAGGTCATAATTCTTTGGGATTGGGTGAGGAGGAGGTTGCGGTTGACAGATAGTGACTAATCTCTTTTCCACTAACAAAGGTAGAAGTACACTCAATGATTGTCCCAGAGGCATAACAACTCGATCGTAGTGGGCTCTCCTCTGTTCCGGAGTCATTTGCATTTCTTGCCCATTCCCTATTCTTTGCATCTGCTCAGGCCTGACTGGTTTAGGGTTTAGGGTTTAGGGTTTAGGGCTAGTGGGGCTGTCTGAAATTGAAACAGGGTAGTATTATTATTGTGCCTAGTATTGGCTATGTTCTGGACATCGCCCCCTGTTCTCTTATCGTTCCTTTGCTCTGAAAACCTCCTAACGCCATTGGGTCCACTCAATGTGTTCTTGTTCAGACGGCCTTCCCTGATGGCATCCTCACATCTATTAGCATTTCTTACCAGATCAGCAAAGCTGGACTGCTGCTGGTACACCAAGAAGTCTGAGATCACTGGCAGGATATTCTTTGAGATCATCTCAATCTTCTCATTGTCAGGTATTTTGTTTCTGACTTGAGCTGCCAGTGCTCTCTAGCATCCTAAGTAGTCGTTGAAGGTCTCGTTCTGGTTATGTTTTAAACGGGCCAAGTTTGACTTACGCGGCTCAATGTCTATATTGTAGACATATTATTCTTGAAAGAGGTGCGTCAGGTCCTTCCATATTTTCATCATGGATGGTTCTAAAGATGTGAACCATCTCAAAGCCGGCTCGGTCAGACTCTTCTGAAAGACTTTTATTAATAGTCTTTGGTCCCCTCCGTATTGGCACATGTCCCCATAGTAGGACTTCAAGTGCGCAATAGGATTGCCAGTGCCATTATGTTTGTCGAAGGCTGACATTTTAAATTTGGAGGGCAGGGGGACCTCAACGAACAAGCACAAATCTGTGAAGTCTGTGGGGTGGATTTCAGCACCACCCATTTTCATCAGCTGCTTCTGTATTTTGTCCAACTGTTCTTTCAGCTGTTCTGACTCTTTCGATGTAGGGGCTGCTTTCTCGGCCATCGGTTGGACTCCACTTTAGGCCACCAAGGGGTGGGCATTTATAGGAGGAGGGTTAAGGCTGGTCAATGCCCCAGTGTAGGCCCTGCTATTCCTAATCTCGTCCTCCTCATACTACTGGTCGGTATAATGTACAGTGAGGGCGGGATTTTCTTATTGTTGTTGCCCGGGTTGGACCGGAATGACATGAGTGGTGGTGGGGTGAGCCCATTGGGGGTGAGGAAAGGTTTGTTGGGTGATGGGATTTTGGTTTAGAGGTGGGGCCTGATGGGGCCATTGGGTATGGGGGAAGGTTTGGAGATAGCCTTGGGGTGTGGGGCCATGGGAAAATTGGGTTTGGAGTATGGCATGGGTTTGACCTTGCAGTGAAGGTTGGGTGAAATGTTGGGGGTATTGTGGAAGGTATGAGTGTGGGGTTTGGGTTTGGGTCATGAACCCTTGGTCATTTTGGGCTATGGGCCACTGATGAGTTTGGGCCAGGGGCCCTTGGTAGGTTTGGGTCATGGGCCCTAGGTAGGTCTGGGCTAATAGGCCTTGGTGGGTTTGGGCCAATGGGCCTATGTAGGTTTGGGCCAATGGGCCTATGTAGGTTTGGGCCAATGGGCCTTGTTGGGCATGGGCCATGGGCCATTGGTGGGTATGGGCCATGGGCCCTTAGTGGGCCTGGGCCATGGGCCCTTGGTGGGTTTGGCCCAAGGGTCCTTGATAGGTCTAGGCCATGGGCCCTGGGTAGGTTTGGGTGGTGGGGTATTGAGTCATGGGGCCCTGGGATATGTGGGATAAGGGGGTTTGGGCCAATGGGCCTTGGGGTATGTGGGAGGTTGGAGATTGGGCCATTTGGCCTTGGGGTGTATGAGTAGTGGGAGGTTGGGCCATGGAGCCTTGGGGCATGTGGGTAATGAGAGTTTGGATGGTGTGGATTATGGGGGGTTGATGGGGATCATTGAGGAGTGAGGCATGGAGATTGGCTAGGGTGTGAGATGGGTTCAGGGATATGGGGTGTGAAGGAGGGGGTGTGTTTTGAGAAGCCTTCCACATGGGGTAGGCTTGGAACATCTCCTCCATCATGGTCATGGAAGGAGGATTGGATGTGGGTGGTGGAGATGGGATGGAGGGAAAATTGGGCATGGCCCCGATATGATCGGGCATGACCATGGTAAGAGGTGGGATATGGGGTGGATTGGAGGGTTGAGGTGGGGTAAAGGATGGGGAGGGATTAGGGATGTTTAGGGATGGTGGTTGGTGGGGTGTGGATGTTTGGAAAAAATCGGGCATGGCCCCAGAAAAAATGGGCATGACCCGAGTAGATGGGGGGATTTGTGGGGGGTTGGATAGGGAGGAATTGGTGTATGTGAATGTGGGTGGATCGGGCCTATAGGGGGAAGATGGGAAATGGGGCATGGATGTGGATTGGGAGAATGGATTTTGTGTGGATGTGGAAGGGAAATGGGTTGAACTTGGCATGGGTATGGTTTGGGTAAAAGATGGAGAATGGGGGGTTGGACTTTGGATATTTTGGGGGGTATCGGTTGGGAAAATGGGGGCGCCAAATGGGCCGGTAACGGTAAAGGGGGGTTGGGTGAGGGGGATGGTAGAAAAAACTTCTCCCGAATGGGAGTGGGTTAGAGAATGTGGTGAGGATGAGTTGGGATCGGCGTAAGCCGAGTCCACTACCCACGACATTCTTCGGGAGCGAGTAGGGTAAGGGTGCCTTGGATAAGGCCCAAAAATCCTCCTCCCCCTACGGGACTACGGAGGGCAAGATGATGTCGTTGTGCCGGCACCACAAACTATATTTTTTGGGTTTTTGATTTTTTTGAATTTTTTGAAAAACAAAGGTTCTGAGGCCTTGGAATTCCCTTTTTAGGTGGCCCTCGTACCTTAATTCAAGTCCCATGACTACGATTTTGATGCACTTCAGAAGAATCGAAGGAGAACCTTCGATCTATTAGAGGCACGAAAATCGAGGCAAATAACTCGATCCCCCGAAATGAGCCAAAAGAAGTTGCCCTCTTTTGACCGACAGGGGCGTATTAGGTGTTGAAGATGGCGGGGCCTAAACAAGGCACTAAGCACACTAATCGGAGGACTCGAGAGGTGAAGAAGGCCACAAATTCGGGCTGGTGTGCTGCTAAACAGACCTGACGCAACTAATACATGCGCCTAGGTTGTAGGGCACTGTTTTTACACTGGTGCAACTATTAGTTGGGCCAAGGTAAAAATGTGGATTTTAAAGCTGGCACAAATATTAGTTGCGCAAGTTATAAATTCCAATTTTTTGTATTGGCGCAACTAATACTTGCGCCAGGCAAAAATTGATGCTCCAGAATGTATAATAGCAGAGACAGCAGCCCAAAATGAGTCTCTTTTTGGGTTTTTTATGGAAGCTGGGCTTCCAGGAACTGAGCTATTTTTTGGTGATCTATTCTCTCCTTACCACACCTAACGGGTTTGAGTCTGGTATAACTCGCTAGCGCGCTCCCCAAGGGTTTTAAGCTTTGAAATAGGAACCCACCCGATATACCTTCGGCACAAGCTCCTTCTCAGATACTAGGTGGGCTGAGACTTTTCTGGATCATCACCACTAGGGGCTGCCGCCATACTAAGACTCGGGTGGTTGTGTTTGCCTAATCCCAACCCTTTTAAAATCTACCCCGTAAAAACAAATTAATTAAGCTCCCTAACATGGTTCAATTTTAATTTTTTCAAAGCTTTTCTTTTTTTTTGGAAGTTTTATTTAGTTCAAAGACCGGGGGTGATGATCTCGTGCCGCCACTACGGGCCGACATCCATTGTTGGGATATGAGTGCGCAAGTAGGCCCGCCAATCGGCTAAGGCACTTTAAATGACAGAAAATTAAATGAATTAAAAGACAATGCTCAGGTAGGCCCGCTGATCGGCTAAGACACTTAAAATGACAGAAAAGTAAAAAAATTTAAAGACTATACGCAAGCAGGCCTGCCATTCGGCTAAGGCTCGTAAATGACGTAAAAGTAGGGATAAGTAAAGTGACTTAATCGGAGGGGTGAGTTAAAAAAATAGCAAAAAAAAAAAAAAAACAGCAATAAATTGTTAGGAAAATAAAAAAAGGCCTAGTTCAAGGGGAAGCTCTTCTAGCTACTCCCCAACAGAGTCGCCATCTGTGAAACTGTGGGATTTGTGCCGATCCCGTCGTGGCGATGCGCTCACTTGCAAAAAAATATAGAGTCGCCACCCAGAGTTTTTGGTGTCCCGGGATACTTATAGCATTTTTATAAGCATCGAAGTGCCACAAATATGACTCTGAATCCAGTCCACACCAAACGCTCTTGGGTAGGGGCTTCGGTTATCGATCGGGAAGGTGTTAGGAACTCGATCAACCCGCTTAACGCGGCCTCTACTAATGGCCAAAAATAAAATGAAGAGAAAAGAAAATAGCTTCCTCTTGTTCAAAAGGGCTTAGAATCCTATTTGTGTCCCTCCGTTCCTACCGAAAAGTCGGTGGCGTAACGGCACAAATGGGAGGATGGTGGGAGCTAGAAAGAGATAGGAGAAAAAAGGAGAGAGCCGGAGCTCTCAGGCCATTGTAGCATCATGGGAGAGCCTTGCGTGGCTTGCTTTGATGAGCTTTTGAAAGCCTTGTATGGTAGAAAATAGGGTTCTAACTCCTAAGGCTTGAAGCTAAGAGGTAGGGGAGGGAGGCTAGGGGGGTCACACATACCTAGGCTAAGGGTTTTAGATGCAAGAACAAGCTCGAAATGAGGTTGGGAGATTATGAAATTTAAGTGAAAATGGTGCACAAAAGGGAGGAAGAACTGCTCACTTTGAGCTCTTTCTCTCTTAAGAAAATTTCTCAACCCTTAAACAAAGGGGCGAGGGGCTCTATTTATAGGAAAAGGGTGGGTTAGGAGGCGACTTAAGAGCTAAATGGGTTTAGCAATTAGGTAATCTCACATCTAAGGATTCCTAGGGTTTTTAGAGCCTTGAGATGTGTGGAAGGATCCTTCAATGGTGGATGATGGGGTGAGGCCTTAAGCCACTTGAGGGGTTGCAAATAGGTAGTGAATGGGTGCAACATAACTAGCAAAACACACTCCACAGGTCAAGGTGGTCAATAAGTCAAACCCCAATCATGATTTTCGGAGCAAATTCTCAGGGTTATTATTCATATGCTTGGCACAAGTATTAGTTGCGTCAGACAAATGTACAGTAAAATAGTTTTAAACAGTGCTTGGAAGTTGGTTCGCGAGGGTGGGGTCCACAATTAACACTGGCGCAACTATTAGTTGCGCTAGACTTAAGTCCTGGGAGAAGTGGCCTGGCGCAACTAATAGTTGCACCAGGCAAAATTATCACTGGTGCAACTATTAGTTACGCCAAGCCATTTCTAGGGAGAAATAGCCTGGCGCAACTATTAGTTGGGCCAAATCCTTAGGGGGGCCCTCTCGATTTTACTCTTATGCCCTCCGGGCTCGATTCGCCGTATCTTTTGATATATACCTCCGATTGGGGCGATTTTTGGACTGTTAGAAAGTTGACGACCTCTACTTTTTAATGATATAAGATTCAATCGTAGTAGAGGGCCATAGCTAGTTCTGATGCACCCCTCCTCAACCATTTGCCTGATAAAGTTAGGTTTGGGTTCAGAACAGGTTCTAAAGGTCGGGATTACTTTCTAAGGGTTTGGGTCAAGTTCCTAATGGATCTAGGGTGATTCCTAAGGGTTTGGAAAAGTTTCTAAGGGTTATAGGGGGGGCCCTAAAGGTTTTATACATGTCATCCAAAGCTGAGAATTGCACCTCTCTCGAAAGGTGTTTCGATCGGGCCTTGGGCCAAATTTGGGTGTCTACATCACTAAGTCAGTCACCAACTCAAAATGATTAAGCGCTCGGAATAGGGCGCGTAATCTAATTAAGCGCACCATATAGGGTGCGTAATCAGATTTGACCGGCTAATTATGCACCTCCCACAGGGCACGCAATTATCCGAATATCTAGAAATAGACCCCTCTACCTCGTCCAAAGCACATCAATTTTCATATCCAAGTCTCGAGTTCCTCGCCTCCAAGCTTAGGATTTCGAGACTTTTCCACCGGCGCTTAGCTTCAGGTAATCTTTTGGGTTCTAGTCTCTAGCTTTTTAATTTTTAGTTTCTAGTTCTAATTTTTAGGTTCTAGTTCTTAGCTTCTACGTTCTAATTCTTAATTCTGATTCTAGTTCTTAGTCTTCGTCCTAGCCCCTAATTTTTATTCTAGTTTTTACTATTCATTTTAGTTCATATTACTAGTTCTTAATTCTTAAGTTCTAGATTTTAGTCCTTAATTCTTGATCCCTAATCCTTAAAATATCAAATTCTCAGCTTTTAATCCTTAGGCCATTAATCATCAATCCAAACTCAGTCCTTTCAAAATTATCCTTAGTCATAAAAATAATTCACTATTTTCTATTCTACTTTCCCCCAACCTTTCCCAATTATCAATCTCATCACTTTTATATTTGACCTATTTTGAAATATCAAAAGAAATCGATTTGATGAAAAATTGGTCACGTTTGAAAGCTTATCGAAGTAGCTTTCCAACAAGTCAAAATATACACAATTCTGACCAGTATCGAAGAAGTTATAGTTAGTTTTCGGAAGCTGAACAAAAAGTGATGAATTTTAAGACTCATAATTAAATTAGGATTAGTCTCTTTATTATCTTATCGTAGAAAATAGATTTCCTTTCTTTTATTAGAAATAAGATCAATTTCCTTATCATTCTAGGACTTTGTTTTATTAGAAGAATTAGAAATTAGAGTTACACTAGGATTAAGAATTAGGATATTTCCTTTACTTGAATTAGGAATTAGAGCTATACTAGGATTTCTAATAAGAGCCTATAAATAGAACCCTACCCCTAGCCACTCTACACAATTCTCTTTTACACAACTCTCTTCCACACAATTCTCTTTTACACAACTTTCTTCTACACAATTCTCTTTTACGCAATTTTCTTTTACACAATTCTCTTCTACACAATTCTCTTTTACGCAATTCTCTTCTACACAATTCTCTCTTATGAGCTTCTTCCTTTTAAAAAATTCTAGTTTTTAATTCTAGTTCTAAAGTTTAGTTCTCGTTCTAGTTTCTAGTTCTAGTTCTAAATTCTAGTTCTCTTTCTAGTTTCTAGTTCTAGTTCTAAATTTTAGTTCTCTTTCTAGTTTCTAATTCTAGTTCTTAATTTGGGTTATAGTTCATAAATTCAGTTCTAGTTCTTTAATTTTAATTTTGATTTTTAGTTCTAAACCCTCAAAATTTCTAATTTTCATTCTTTTGTTTATCAATTTTCAGTCCAAATTCAGTCCTTCAATATTTATAAAATAATCCTTAGCCACCCGATTTGCCCAAGAGAGCTTACAGAGGGTACCCGAGAAAAGGTCCGATCCTCCTTAGCATAATGGGCCACAACCCTTTTTTTAATTAATTAGAGTCCTAGTAGAAGTAGGATATTTACATAAATTAAACTTTTAGTAGGATTAAAAGGGTAGATTAATTAGGTTCCTAGTTGGGTTAGGAGACTAAATAGAATCAGAGTAGTATCAGGAGATTAAATTATTCAGAGTTATAATAGCATTAGGAAGTTAAATCAATCAAAGTTAGAATACAATTAGGAAACTAAATCAACAAGGCTCCTAGTAGAATTAGGACCTTTTTCTAAATAAGACTCCTAGTAGAATTAGGAGACCTTTTTCAATTAAACTCTTAGTAGGATGAGGAGACTAGATTAATTAGACTTCTAGTAGGATCAGGAGAGTAGATTAATTAGATTCCTAGTTAGATTAGGAAACTAAATTAATTAGAGTTAGAGTAACACTAGGAGACCCCCAGTCAGCCAAACTCAGAGAAGAATCAGAAGACCAAATCAATTAAACTCCCAGAAGGATTAAGAAACCAAACTAGATAAACCCCAAGGCAACCCACAACGGGCTGACGTTGGCAGGCCGACGATTCAGTAAAGGAGTTCAACCTGCAAGCCCCCGCTCCCCTTAAAGCGTTATCAGTGTCGTATTGCAGCATCCATAAACATCTATAGCTGGTGATCGCATATACACAGGTATTCTCCATTTAGAATTCGCCTTCCTTTATTTTTCTATATTTAAATATTGTCCTTTTATTATTCTAATATATCACTGCGCACATAAACATTTTCCTATTATTATTTTACCGCTTTATTATTCTATCGCTTTTCGCTAGAGTCCACATAGACCAAATTGGGCCTTTATTTCTGGGGATCGAAAGGAACCTAGAAAAAGCACGTACCAATAGACTATCGATCGCGATGAGACTCTTTTACGCTAAGGTGGTCCCGATTTAATTAATTTGGTTTTCTATTTTTCTTGATTTATTTTATTATTTTTTTATTTCCTTCACTTTACTTTATCACTTTTCAGACACACTCACTTGCACACTCAGTTTTATA
Source organism: Chloranthus sessilifolius (assembly GCA_021018995.1). Classification (NCBI taxonomy): domain Eukaryota; kingdom Viridiplantae; phylum Streptophyta; class Magnoliopsida; order Chloranthales; family Chloranthaceae; genus Chloranthus; species Chloranthus sessilifolius. The sequence goes on from CM037591.1 coordinate 81,563,774, forward strand.
AAAAAAATAAAAAAAATAAAAATTTTATTTTTATTTTTATGATGTCAGACATTATAAAATTAAATATTAATTACAGTGACCCACCAGCACGGGGCTTCCATAGCGACCCCAAGTATAACGTTAGGCCGTCTCGGTGGATAGCCTAGCGTCGTGCTCGGGTAAACATGGTTAGTGAGAGCGAAAAATACTCCTTCGCTCCCCAAAATATAAATCACAGCAACAATAGTGGAGAAAGTGACGACGGACAGAACTCCACCACTAGTCAAGTTATGAACCACACTGCCAGTGCACTCATCAAAGGAGGAGAAGAAGTCGATGCCCTACTGTAGTCCTTCACTAATTTATGCGAGGCCATAATGAACCACAAGCTGATGTGTGAACGACAACTTACTCCAAGAACCAGGTGAGAGGAAAGGACGCCGACTTCTTCGCATACTCTGACTCCTCCGACTCCTCTGACACATAACACACATACCCTTTGCACCTCCTACGACAACAACTGCCAAAGAAAACCCTCTCCTAAAGCATCTAGAAAAGACACCGCCATAAACATAGACGACCTCCCTCGACTTCTAGATGACTGCATGGCTTAGAGGGAATGCTCAAAACAGTTCTTTGGATTCGATAAATTCTATCGAGACCTTGACTTCATTGTACCCGCCAGGTTCAAACCACCCAAATTCAACAAATACAATAGTACAGGAAACCTGAGACACCACTTGACCTTGTTCTGTAATGACTGTCGACCAATCTGCACGAATCATGGGCTCCTAATCAACTACTTTTAGAGATCGCTAGAAGGAGAAGTCCTTGACTTGTTCGCTGCTCTGCCTCTAGCCAAAATAGAGACCTTCGAAGATCTGGCCGATAGATTCCTAAGCCAATACCAACACCTAACTCACGAAGAGGTTAGTCTCGCTGACTTGATACACACAAGACAAGAGGACGATGAAGACTTCTCAATGTTCGCAAACCACTGGAGAAGGCTCGTTGCTCTAACGGGGAATCAAATAAAAGAAAGTGATGCGATGGAAATCATGATTAGATATACCCGAGAACCTCTTCGGAGTGTCTCATCCTAAGAGACTATCATGACTTCGCAAGACTTTATCAACGCGCTTTACGCATAGAAAGTCGCCTGAAGAATGGGGACCTTAATATCTCTACGCTAACACCCAACGAATCCTCTTCTAACAACCCTAAGACAAACACCCCAAATGAGACTCTAAGCCCTGAACAAATCAACACAAACCAGGGATAAAACCAGACTAACCCTCAACCGTACCACCCATATGACCAAGCTCAAGATCTATACACAAACTTATACCCTGACCAAAACCAACCACTATCGCCAACCAATACACGAATCTGTACTATGACCAAAGCCAAAACCAATTCTCCAATGGTACGCGAACTAACCTCACCTACTACAACCCGTTGTTCGATCAAACTCAACCCACATACGACACTGTACAGTCATTCACTCCTACCCCATTCCACCCGGCTAGCCTGATCCGAAGGATTGAACCTCCCACAGAGCGCGTCCATACCATTCACTCCCAACCAATTAACCTTGCCCCACGTACCTATAAATGCGAAATTACCTTTTACCCTAAACCAGTCACCAAGATCACTAAGATCCAACCTATCACCGAACCCACTCCTAAACTAACTCAACCCATCACTACTCATTGCCAAGCTCAATGCACTTATCTCTGAACCGATTCAACCTACCCTTGAACTCGACAGCCTACCGACCAACATACCAACCCCCATGATATCTCAGCTGACACCGAAACCAGCTCCGCGACCATTCCCTAAACAAACTCCCTCACCTATCCTGGAAGCAATTCTCGAATTAATCTATCCATATAGCACGACGCCATTCATACTTAAACCAATCACAAAGATTAACTCTGAACATGAACCCGTAATCGAATCAAGAATCCAACATACCCTGGAATTAATCCCCGAGCCTGAACGCATTATCGAACACATCACCCCACCAACCTTAAACCCGACCCTTGAACTAATCCCTACACCTACTTTAAAACATGAACTCAATAACGAACACTTCACTCCACAAATGCCCGAGTCAACTCTCAAATCAACACTACACCCGCTTTAGAACTCACTATCATCTCACCAACTTCAAAACAAAATCTCGAACCCGAATCTGTTATCAAACACACCTCCGAACTATCCATTTCACTCACTTTAGAATCAACCGTTGAACCAATCTCAGAACTAACTCACAAACCAATGTCTACACCCTCCTCAAAACCTGAACTCACCACTGAACTTACCATTCCACCAAATATGAAACTGAACATCAAACTCAAACCTATCACCAAACCTAAACTTGTCACCAAACCTGAACCTATCATCAAACCTAAACCTATCACCAAATCTAAACTTACCATCAAACCTAAACCTACTATCAAATCTAAACCTATTATCGAATCTAAACCTATCCTCGAACATGAGCCTATAACCGAACCTAAACCAATGATTGAACTTGAACTTGTCATCAGACATAAAACCAAACCTATCATTGAACTTAAATCAATCGCCAAACCTAGACCCAAACCTATCATCGACCCTGCATCCATCCACAAGCTCAAACTCACCATCAAAGGCAAACCCGCCATCAAACCCGAACTCATTTTCAAACTTGAACCTGTTGTCAAACCCGAGCCTATTATCGAACATGAAATCGTCACTAAAACTAAACCTATCCCTACAACACCAACTCCACTCACCTTTGAGCCAACCACCGAACCTATTAAGGAGCCGATCATCACTCCTACTCTCAAAATTAAACCAGACTTAAATCTTGCTACCCCAATCAATATCCAAATTGACATATCACAGAACTCTCAAAACCCACCACAACACAAAATCAACATCACAACTAAAATCGCTTCTAACCTCTAGATCCAAATTTTCGTAGACCTCACAATCAAAACCTTCACAGAACACCAACCACCAACAAAACTACTACACCAAACTCTCGACACTAAACCTCCTCCAAAAATTAAAAATAAAACTTTAAAACAACCTCACGATAAACCCAAAATATGCATCAAATGAAACAAGAGAAGACAAAATTGCCCCACACGGAGAAAAGGTCCACCTTGGCCTTATCCTCTCATTACCTTTACAACACTACCTTCCCTCTCAAAGCATTTCACTCCAACTTCACCTACAAATAACTTTTCAACAGCTCGCAAGTAACCCTGAACAAAGTAGATTATCTAACTACCACTCCGCCCATTCGACCTTCTGAGTCAGTCTCCGCTTAAGGAACTGATGTTGTACCATAACACCACAATAATAACAAAAATAATACAAAAATATACAAAACAAAAAAATATGTCATTTGCCCAACAATATCTCTGACTTATAAATCTTACTCGACTGAGAACTCGAAGTCAAGGAGCTAGTGCTAAGGACACAATGCCCACACCACCACCTCACCTGGAGGAAATTAAAACCCCACATGGGAAGTACTTTTAGTATTTTGGCAACATGCCCAAAAAAATTGCTATAAGGGAGGATCACAACTCAATGATCATCATGTCTCGTAGCCTAAACATGCGTGACTATATATTTATCACCCTCATAGTCATCGCAATGCATGCACCAGTTGTAGGTCATTATTCTTTTGAACCATTTTGAAAATCATCTGACTCATTAACCACCCCTCCTATTCGGGCAGGTTGATCGAAAGGACTAGTGGATCATGAAACTCTCTTTTTGAAATATAGAAAACTCTGAATTCTCACACACCCTTCCAGCCATTGGAGTTGATGTTAGAGCAGAAAAAAATAAAAATGTAAGATTCCATCAAATCTCATAATTCTTGCGTCAGCAGGATGTTTCAAAAAAAATATACATAGATGCTTCAAAAAAAAAGAGAGACAAAAAAAAGAGAGAAAAGAAGCACAACCAAGCGAGAGCAATACGATGAATCAACAATCAATAAATTTAGGGAAGCAAATTGTAAGGGCATTCCTGGTAAACTTATTAGGGAAGTATAAGCAAGCCGCGAGGGCATCCTTGACATCTTCACACTGGTAGATATCATTGTACGGTGGCGGGAGGAGGACAAACTCCTGCTAACTATAGAATTTGATGATTTGATGGTGCTGGATCATGACGGAGAGCTCAATTATAGCACCACATTACCCACCTGATAAGAAAGTAGTTAACTACTATTTCAAAATTTGGTTGAATGAGAAGCTACCCTCAGATCAATAACCTTACCTCCTCTTCACCTCTTTATTTATTTTCGGACAATGAGTCAAATGATTTTCAAGTCTCTTTGAGAATAAAACTGAAAACTCTCGAATGGCAAGTGATGCAATCACTCTTTATCTACCATTACCTCATCCTTGTTGAAAGCTATGATACATGATGACTGTTTAGCACTTACACAATCAAGCCCAACATGTGGCCGAAATAATTAAACTAATTCCCGACATGGGATCATTATTAATGCACTCCAGGATATCAGTGAGGCCGATAAAAGTTCCTACCGTCACTTAATACTGGGGCATTTTTTTTAAGAGCGCTAGCAGCTTGGTAACGATACTCAGGTCATGAAACCAACACCCCAAAATGGGGCATTTTTTTAATTTAATTTAATTTATTTTCTCAGTTTATTTCTTACTTTTCCGTTATGGGGCCAAAAACATCCGAAACAAAACAAACAAGATACATGCAACACGCCAAAAAAATAAACACCATACTGTACCCTACCCATTCCCCCTCCAACGTAACCTAAGAAACACAACAATAAACATAAGCAAACATCAATGAAATAAACACAATAAACAAAAAATACCCATTTATTTATATAATAAAATTTTACAGGTATCACTGGAGGTATACCCCTTGAACATATAACCCAAAACGAAAACCTAGAACCTAACCTACATCCCAAAACAAAAAACATAGAACTCAAAATTGATATAAAGCCCAAAACAATGACGCACGGAACGTCCAATAGAAAAGAGAGGAATGGTTGGGTAACACCCTTTCCATCCATTTGGAGGACTTTCCTCCCGCCGTCTCCACCGCCTAACAATAATGAAGGATGTATATCGCACCTCAATCCCAACACCCCCCAAGCCATAGTGATAACTTTGATTATACTACCATCCAAGACCACTTCAAGACAAAGAATGCACAAAATAATGAACATCGGAAGAAACGACATCACAATCGGATGGTCAGATCACGTGATATCACTAAAACATGAAAATTGGGACACTTCGAACTCAGGTTGAATAGAAAACAGAATAAAAAAGAATAAAGAAAAATGAAAAAAACTCAGGCATATATAGACGCTCGACGAATTAAGCGCTCGAAATACGACACGTAATCCACTTAAGCGCAGGTACGACCGCGCGTATTCTAAATTAAACACGACACTACAAGCGTGCAATTCATCTTTCGTCACCGCAAAAATCCTGACGAACCGATCCCACACTGGAAACTTAGTGCGTAATTAAATTACACGCCTATGCTATTGCGCGAAATTCAAAAGGTCACCCACACTGTGGCCGGGTGATGCTCCAATCATACGCACTGATCAGGGTGAGTAATTGGATTCCACGCACACACACTAACATGCAATTGACCCCCTGAATCTCTGAATCTCTCAATCTCGCATGCCTAACCATGCGTGCAATCGAATTAAGCGCCCAGATTCATGTGTGTAATTCCCAGCTATAACGCACTCCTCAAACACGACACATACTACAAATGAAATAACCATATCTCCTTAACAAAAACCCTAACAAAATAGATACACAAGATGACATGTCCTATTGCAATAAGATACATACATAATCGTCTTGACCCATCATGAACCAATCAGGGGTGAGGACATCTCCCCCCAGTCCCATCGCAGCCAAGTCACCCCTAACGACTTACTGCAAATCAATGTCCCACCGCGATCAAAATTATTCCCCAGAGTCTCATCGCATACTCACAAGTATACATGACCACTCCCAACACCCGCTGCACAAAATAAGTCGTCAACATAAAATAAAACAAAATCATCACTCACAGCCCCATTGCCTCCCTCGCGACACAAAGCGAGAATTAACAACGATGAAGTAGCCAATCATGCTACTTATCCCATCACGATCAGAATCACTCTCCCTTATCCCATCGCGTCACCTTATACGCCGACCAAGGAGAGAGAGCCATTGATGCCCCATCACGCATCCTCGTAATGACATGTCTTGTCGTAACATAACACACATAACCAATGCTACCCTAACAGCTAAGCTCATTGGTCTAAATCAGTCATGCCCTCGTGTCCCATCGTGATGTCGAAACCCCACCATGCAACCTCACATGCCACACGAGCGAAGGTAGGTTCAACCAATGTCCCATCGTGAAGAGCCAAGAATGAGCCTCCCGTTGTGACCCAGAGACATCACCTATAGAAAAAAAGAGACACCATCATCGTCCCATCACGATGTCAAAACAGTCGAAGAGTCATCAAACCAACACTCCATCACGCACTCATAAACATGTCCCGTCGTGATGCAACTATAATTTGATTTCATCATATGACCCAAGATCTACCAAAGAAATAAATAAACATAGCTTTCCCCATTGCATAACCACTAATGTCCCATCGCCGACTACGCTTCCCAAAATTTCATTGCGACCCACTACGGCACATGACCATAAGGGAAGGCTCATCCAATATCCCATCGCAAAGAGTCAAACCTCCCTTCGAATGTGTTACCACGATAATCATCATGTCCCATCGTGACTCCTGAATACCCCATCACACAGTAGTGGCCCGAGTCCACCACAACAGAAACACACGACTATCGATAAAAGAGAAGAGAAATTTCTTCGATGTCCCATCACACCCATCAACTATCAAGTCCCATCGCAAACATCTCATCAGGAGATCCGGACATCCCATCACACTAGCAACTATCAGCCCCTACTACAACAATCAGTGGAGGAGGGAGGATAGACCCTCAGATGTCCCATCATGTGACCCTGCACAACAGACAGAATGAAAGGGAGGGCCAACCAATGTCCCATCTCAGACCACACCCCTCCAAAATGTCCCATCACAGACACTCTCGTAAGGATATGAAGTGGTACACGGAGTCACCTTGATAATGCATAAACACCAACAAGAAGGTTTCGAGTTCATGTGGAAAAATTCACGCGAAATCTCAATAGCCTAGAAGCGACAAAGCCCATTGATATGAATGATGTGGGTTGTGTGGTTTCTTGTGCTTACACAGAGACCTCGAGTCCTTCCAACAACTCCACCTACCAGACACTTTTGTCCCATTGCACCAGGCAAAGGCAACTCAAACCAGAGTGAGGAGAAGCTGCCCGTAGTCCTATTGTGACACAATTACGGGAGCAATAGCTGGCCAATCCCATCGCAAGCAAAGGCCTCCCGCCGATAACAAATCTGGTAAGTAAACACCCCTTCTATTCTCGATATTCCTTATAAAATATAGTTAGCTAAGATTAAGTCAAAATGTTTTCAAAAACTCGTCTCTCTCGATTCGTGAATCACTGCAGTCCTCCCACAAGAGACAATCATCAGTATTTGTCAAGAAGGTTAGACAGAGCATCCGACATACCAAGTGTCGCCTTGACAACCACACAAACGGTCAAGTCTATAAATCTCGTATCGGTGGATCTGCTCATCGACATCTCGGAAGCCACATTTTTGTAGTTTTACAATCGAATTGATCTTAAGTTAAAATCCCTAAATTTCCAAAAAAAATATATATACTTTCAAAAATAAAACAAAAATAATAAATAAACCATCTATCTATCAAAACTCACTTCTCATCTCTCTAATCTATTCCTTCCCCTGAGAAATTGAATACTAAGTATGCTCAACTCTGAGAAATCACAAATGTCCACTAGAAAGGGATGTCTGACACGCCATTGGTGTGAGCAATGACACGCCCGATTAGACATGACTTGTGAAAGCCTTCGCCATTACATGATATTATATCTTATTATCTTCTCACTTGACCTTGTCTCTGGACATTCGTATGATGCCCCTCGATACCTTGACTATATCATTTTCCCTGTATTTGACTGCCCCTTGCAGCAAGTCGCACCATGCGACAGGATGTCCCTTGCACCCGCAGATGAGGATATGATGATTCTCCTACTGTTTGACTACCCCTTACAGCAGGTTGTGACACACGACGAGATGCCACTTGCATCCACGGATTAGGATATGCCGATTTCCCTCATTGACTGCTACTCATAGTAGGTCGCGATATAGGATGGGATGCTCCTCGCATCCACGACATAGAATACGCCTTTCGACAGCTACCACTGGGGCCTCCGAATGCTTCATTTTAGCTTGTGCTAATAGATAAGAAAGCTAACCATTTCATGTCAACATCCCCAATCTACATTTGTGATTTCCCAAAAGAAATAAGAAGGCACCCTCAGAAGAGGGGTGCCTACTTCTTCGATGTATTCTTACTTCGCAAGAACGCGTCGAAGAGGGGCATCTGTAGGTACTCTAATTTTGCCTTCTCGAAGTATACAAACCTGTTTGGTCGACCTTTGACCTTGCTCATGACTTTCGAAAGGGACTTACCTTCTCTGAAAGCTTTAAAACCTTAATACGGAGACCATATACTGAAATAATAGTATATGGCTGAACACAGGCTGAAACAATAGCTCTGTGGCTTATACCCCAACCCTAATACAGGGACTATATATTGAAACAATAGTATATAGTCAAAGCACAGGCTGAAATAATAGCTTTATGGTTCAGACCCTTCTTAACCTAGGGAAAGCCTCAAATTATGCGCCCACACAAGTGCGCGCAATTCTATTGTACGCCCCATAGCTGAAGCGCAATTGGTCTCATTTGGACCAGGTCGGTTCTTCCTGTGGGCCGCCTTAGGAGCTGATTTTGTGCCCTGCTCAGCGCACAATCAAATGCATGCCACATCACCAGCGCGCAATTGGCCACACTTGGACCAATCCTTTACTTTTTGTAGACCACTTGGAGACTGGACTCTGTGCCTTCACTGGTGCACGCAAATGATTACGCGCTCAACTACCCGCACGTAATTGGTTCTCAAGTGAATCTGACCTCTAGTTCCCTAGACCGCTTCAATTCCTCGATAAGCACACATCATATGGTGCTTAATCGAAATGCATGCACTAAACAGGGCACGCAATTAGTTTCAATTACACTGGAACTAGGACACTCGACTGAGCCAGTCAGCCGGTCACTCACTGAGTCGGTCACCGACTCAAAGTGATTAAGTGCCCAGAATAGGGCACGTAATCCAGTTAAGCGCACCATACAGGGCATGTAATCGGATTTGATCGGCTAATTATGCACCTCCCACAGGGCGCGCAATTATCCGAATATCTATAAATAGATCCCTCTACCTCATACAAAACACACCAATTTTCATTTCCAAGTCTCGAGTTCCTCACCTCCAACCTTAGGATTTCGAGACTCTTCCTCTAACACTTAGCTTCAGGTAATCTTTTAGGTTGTAGTCTCTAGCTTTTTAATTTCTAGTTTCTTGTTCTAATTTTTAGGTTCTAGTTCTTAGCTTCTAAGTTCTAATTCTTAATTCTGATTCTAGTTCTTAATCTTCGTCCTAGTCCCTAATTATTATTCTAGTTCTTACTGTTCATTCTACTTCTTAATTCTTGAGTTCTAGATTTCAGTCCTTAGTTCTTGATCCCTAATCCTTAAAATCTTGAATTCTCAGTTTTTAATCCTTAGGCCATTAATCATTAATCCAAACTTAGTCCTTTCAAAATTATCCTTAGTTATAAAAACAATTCACTATTCTATTCTTCTTTCCCCCAACCTTTCCCAATTGTCAACCCCATTACTTTTATGTTTGGCCTATTTTGAAATAACAAACAAAGTCAGATTGACGTGAAATTAGTCACGTTTGAAAGCTTATTGAAGTACCTTTCTAATGAGCCAAAAATGCATAATTCTGACCACTATCGAAGAAGTTATGGCAAGTTTTTGGAAGCTGAACAAAAAGTGACAAATTTCAATACTCTTAATTAAATTAGGATTAGTCTCTTTATTTTCTTATTTTAGAAAATAAGATTCCTTTCTTTTATTAGAAATAGGATCAGTTTCCTTATCGTTCTAGGACTTTATTTTATTAGAAGAATCAGCAATTAGAGTTACACTAGGATTAATAATTAGGATATTTCCTTTACTTGAATTAGGAATTAGAGTTATACTAGGATTTCTAATAAGAGCCTATAAATAGACCCCTACGCCTAGCCACTTTACACAATTCTCTTATACACAACTCTCTTCCATACAATTCTCTTTTACACAATTCTCTTTTACACAACTCTCTTCTACACAATTTTCTTCTATGCAATTTTCCTTACACAATTCTCTTCTACACAATTCTCTCTTCTAAGTTTCTTCCTTTTAAAAAATTCTAGTTTTTAATTTTAGTTCTAGTTCTAGTTCTAAATTTTAGTTCTCTTTCTAGTTTCTAGTTTTAGTTCTTAATTTTGGTTCTAGTTCCTTGATTTTAGTTATGATTTTTAGTTCTAAACCCTCAAAATTCCTATTTTTCAATCTTTTATTTCTCAATTTGTGGTCAAAATTTAGTCCTTCAATATTTACAAAATAATCCTTAGCCACCCGATTTTTCTGAGGGAGCTTACGAAAGGTACCCGGGAACGGGGCCGATCCTCCTTAGCATAACGGGCCATAACCCCTTTTTTTAATTAATTAGAGTCCTAGTAGAATTAGGATATTTACATAAAATAAACTGTTAGTAGGATTAATAGGGTAGATTAATTAGGTTCCTAGTTGGGTTAGGAGATTAAATAGAATCAGAGTAGTATCAGGAGATTAAATTAATCAGAGTTATAATAGCATTAGGAAGTTAAATCAATCAAAGTTAGAATACTATTAGGAAACTAAATCAACGAGAATCCTAGTAGAATTAGGAGACCTTTTTCTAAATAAGACTCCTAGTAGAATTAGGAGACCTTTTTCAATTAAAATCTTAGTAGGATTAGGAGACTAGATCAATTAGACTTCTAGTAGGATCAAGAGAGTAGATTAATTAGATTCCTAGTCGGATTAGGAAACTAGGAAACTAAATTAATTAGAGTTAGAGTAACACTAGGAGACCCCAGTTAGCTAGACTCAGAGAAGAATCAGAAGACCAAATCAATTAAACTCCCAGCAGGAATAGGAAACCAAACTAGCGTAACCCCAAGGCAACCCACAACTACTGATGTTGGCAGACCGATGATTCAGTAAAGGAGTTCAACCCACAAGCCCCCGCTACCCTTAAGGGGCGATCAGTGACCTATTGCAGCATCGAGAAACATCTGTAGCTGACAATCACATCTACATAGGTATTCTCCATTTAGAATTCGCCTTCCTTTATTTTTCTACATTTAAATATTATCCTTTTATTATTCTAATATATCACTGCAGGAGCACATACACCAAATTGGGACACTCTTTTCGTGGACCGAAAGGAACCCCGAAAAAGCACGTACCAACAATGAGGTCTTTGGTACAGGTGGTGAGCGCCTTGTTCGGGTGCAATGCTCCTCTCGCTATTGGTTTGTGTTGCAGGGTGAGGCGGCCTGTAGTGGGTTGCTTCACCAATAGTACCCATATCTCAAACTTTTGGATTGCGAGTGAGGTAAAGACATATCTCTTACTTGTTCTTTTCTCTCTTTTTTTCTTTTGGCTGATGCCCTTTTGTCCCAGGATTTGACATTTTCTTTCTTTTGATGCAACCTTTGCCTCCGATCACATTCCGCAGGGGCTGGTTCAACCTTCAGCGCTTCTACACCCGTCTTCCACATGTTGTGAGGTTTTTTCTGGCGCAGGCCGGCTTTCGGGACTTCCTATCTTGTCCTGCCATGAGGGGTGATTGGCCATATGTGAAAGCCTTGGTGGAGAGGTTCCGTCCTGAGATGATGACTTTTCATACGTCTGTGGTCAAGATGACCGTTACCCCTATCGACTGGTCCATAATTATGGGGAACGCGATAGGAGGGGATCTAGTGTTCTCCCCTCACATTCTCGATCGTGAGGAGGTAGTCCGATTGATTGGGGCTTATCCCTCTTCCTCCCACATGGCCGATTATGAGGTTAAGCTATCATGGCTGGTAGAGCTATTTGACGATGAGGAGTTGGGTGACCCAGACCAGCCTGATATGGACATCATTATCGAGCCTGAGCGTGCCCTAATGCTGGCTCGCATTGTACTCCTCTTTGTTCTGGGCAGACGATCCTTGCCAATGCTCTTGGTGGTCGTGTCTTCCTCTCCCTTCTCGGCCTAATGGAGAACTGGGACAATGTACATCATTTGGATTGGGGCGGCACCGAGTATGCTGTATTGATGGACAGCCTAGCCAGAGCCTCCGCTGGGGACCTTGCCTCCATTTATGGCTTTTGGCCTGTGATTGAGGTAACATGTTTTCTTTGCTCTTTGATCGGGCTTACTTATGTATGTATCTAATTAAGTCTTAACCTATTGCAAGCGCACAATGGAAATTGTATTACTAGCATAGGATCATTCCCACGAGGATATGTTTTATATTATATATATTAATTTTCTTAAAACTTATACTGATCTTTTAAGATCCTAAACTTCTTGAGAAATATTAATAAAGAATAGTTTCTTAAACTAAATTACAGAAAATAAATCCTAAATCCTCCTTCTTCAGATTGTGGTCGTCAATCACACTCTTCAGTTATCGGATGTTTACAAATTTAAAATACCATTACACTATAACTCAGTCTCCTAGAATTTGGGTGTCAATCAAAAACTAGCATCCTTCAATACACCATGTGAAAATGGGGAATAAACAACACCAGTTGGAAAGAAATTAACCAATGCAATGGCCCAAAATTGATGTTTATGAAATACAGCGGCCCACTTAAATCCCGTTTTTGCATCTAAAGAGAGTTTGAACCTATGAACTTAGTTTTCTAAATGATATTTAGGCGCCCAAATATTACTTTCTAAACAAAATTGGGTGGGATCCCCTAATTAATCTTCTTCAGCTTCTTCTACCCACCAGAAATAAAACCTCTTCGGCTTCTTCTACCCACTAGAAATAATAACTAGAGCTCCTCTTTCTCCCTCTCCCTCTCCCTCTCCCAGTCTCCCCTCCATCATGACACACACATAGCATCTCTCTCTCTCTCTCCATTCTGCGAGGCGGGCGACTGCTGCTCCTGCTCCTCCGGTCAGTGACGCTACTACTCCTCCGGTCCTCCCAACAAAATGACTATACAAAAGGTACACTGCTACTCTGCTCTCAACACTTGTTTGTAGATTCTCTTTAATGGATATAACCCTCAAGAAATTTTTTTAAGAAATTTGTTTTTTAGGGTTTTTATTTCAATTTATGTTTAGGTATGATTGGGATGGGATTTGTTCTTTTTGTATACATGTTCAAGTAAGATTTTGAATTTAGAAAAATAAATAAAAACAAGACCCTTGGCATTCTTAATGATTAGTATACCCATTTACCCATATATTGATCAAATAAATATCGAAACTAAGGAGTTACAGTTATTATAAACCATGATCTGTCAATCATATTTTCAGTGATCTAAAGTTGCTTTTCTCTCTATGTACTTTTTCAAGTTTGGATCATCTGTGTTTAATCATATTCTTCAATATTATTATGTTAATTAGCTTATATATCTTGTGCTTTTTAAATTTTCAACTAGAGAAACCATCTCAGCTAATGAGCCAATTCTATTTTGTTGCTATTAATTTCCACAAGCGATGTTCAAATGCAATAATTAGGATGTGTTGCAATGTTGAAATGCTTTGTTATTATTTCCTGCTACAAGCAATGAGCCAATGCTGTTTTATGCTGCTGAGCATAAAAAAAATGCTTAGCAGTTCATTATTTGTTAAGACCTAAAAAGTACCACTTTTCACCCCTTAACTTAGCCTTTGATTAGGCCCTTAGCCATCTAATAAAGGTTTGTTAAGTGTTTTTTGTAGATAATAAACAGCAGTGTAATAAGGCCATAAATCCTGTTAAGGAGCCCATGATTGGCACTAGAAGTCCCTCAAAAGAATGAGCCATGAATCTAGACCTGAGACAAGCCTCGTGCAGCTTCCACAAAGCTTCAAAGGATTCAGAAAACTATGCTTTGCGCAGTCCTCGCGAGCTTCCCAAGACTTCACAACAAGTGCTCACGCAGTTGAGTAACATAAGAGCTTCAGAAGCACAACCTCGCGTAGCTCTCGCGAAGTTCAGGAGTAAACGGTCACGCAGCTCTTATGATTCAAGAGGACTGAATCAACCTCGCAGTTTCACCTGTGAATCACGAGGAGAGAGAGCTTCAGAGATTCTTCACAAGAATCGTCGCAAGAGTCATGGGTGCAAATGTCAAGAGAACTTGCCACGCAGTTCAAAAAAGCCTCAAAGATATTGTGAGGATCCTCGCAAAGATCTATCAAGAAAAGAAGCTGTTGCACGATTCAGGAAGAAAGCAGCCTCGCGAAGCCAGAGTTAGCCCCGCGAAGTGAAATGGAATGCTCGCACAGTTCTCGTGCTTTTCACAAGTAACAATCCAACCGCTCGAAGCCCAATCCAGCTAGAGCTTAATTATCTACCTCGCGACTGCTCAAGGCATTAAGAAGCTGCAACCCCGCGACGTCTGAAGTTCTAATATTAAACTCAACCATGCGAAGAACAGAGCTACCATGCGATAAGTCTGGGAATCGACTGAAACCTGGCGAAGCTCTGAACTCTAACTTCCATCATTCTGTAGAAGACATTCTGAGGATTTCTAGCGATTAGGGCACGCACTCCCATGCTTAAATCTCTATGCACGCGCCTCGAGGCATCCAAGGATCATTAATAGGCCACATGGCAACGCTAAAATTAGGGTTTCCTAACCCTAATGTGCCGCCACACCCACTGCTATATAAACCTAAGCCTGGTTTAGGTTTAGAAGGCCGGAAAAGAGTTCAGTTTTTGCTTTGTTTTTGGCATTGTAGTCTTGTTTTTCTGTAGCTGTAAGTAGTTTTCCTTTTTCTTCTTCTTCTCTCCATGGCCCAGCACTTGCTGGCCATGCCTTTGTATGCTTATTAAGTTTAGATTAATGGAATTTGTGATTGGGTGTTGCACTTTTATGGGATTCATGTGTTTGTCAGTTGCTCTGTGCAAGGCTGCTGCCTTGTGATCCGCCATTACTTTGGCTGTGATTCAAAGCAATGGAGGACTGATTCTAATGTCCCATTCAGATCCAAGTGACCTATGTGTCTGGGCTATCATGGTCCTATACAGCCTTAGCCCCACCACAGGACCCACTAGATCTGAAATCCCCATGGAAGCCTGAGCTGGTAGCCTTGTGACCATGGTGGTGGCAGCAATATTCTTGTTTTGTTTTGGGCTCCGTGAGGAGGATAGACTATGGGATAGTCTGTGACCATTTAAGTGGACAGGTTATAGCCTTAGGGTGAATCCAATCCGCCGATCCAAAATGGATCCTTCTTCTCCGAGCCTGAGCTTGTAGCCTGGTAGTAGATTGTACAGAGGTAGACTCCCCTATATTAGTATAGGCCCGCCATTAGATGTTAGATCTGATCTGGGTATGGAGATTGTAGGCTTGTGACTGGACCATTGTAGTCCCACTCAAGCAATGGACAGCTAGATTTAAGGTGGTACTCAATCTCTTGCTGGATCTATGTGTCTGGGCTATCATGTACTAGCCAGTAGGGATAAATCCCTGCGAGTGTCCAACAAGGGGTGGGATTCTAACTTAGAACCACCGCTTCTTGAGGCCATATAGCTGTACATTATAGCTATTACTGATTTATAGCTGTACATGTATCTGCTGAGTTTAATCCCTTTCTCTGGAATTGGTATAAGAACTGCTGAAGGGTTCATTTGAGTGCATTTATAACATGATCTTTATATAAGCCCCAAGGTTTATATGAAATTCCATTAATTTCTAACCAAATAAAGCCAACTGACCATCATTAAATCTTGGAGTCCAATAAATCAAGAGTTCTCTTAGTTTATATTAGGACAGTAATTTTACTTCAAACATGTGCATGACAAATAAAATAATGACGAAGTCCTACATAAAACCAGAAAGTTGGCCGATACCGATACGTTGCGGTGATACGTATTGTTTTCATTTTCACTAAAGGGACAATTATTTATTGAATATCACTACAAAAAAATTACCCTACGCCGACGGTTGCTAGCCGTCGGCATAGGCTTCGCCAACGGCTAGATAATCCTTTACAAATAAACAATTAATATGGAAAGGATGGAAGCTGCATTTATTCCAGAAGTCAATGATGAGTAGGATACCCAAAGCTTTGAGAAGTTTGAAGAGGCAGAAATATATCTCCATCTTCTTCTCTTGCAGATCCACCTGCTTTTAAGCCATTTTTAGTATTTCACTATATTATTCTTAATTATCTCACGGTTATGCTCTGCAGTTTGGGAATCAATGTCAAACTTCAACAAAGTCGGGCCCATGGAGAAAGGTAAGTGTTTTTTGGTTGTAAAGTAGTGGCCAGTGGCTTGGTGGTGCTTAGATTGGACACTTAGTATCGACTCTGATCCCAATTCTCCATCTTTCTCTCTGATATGAATTGAGTGAATTTTGAATTCAAATCTTCAGGTAAGAAAGGGGTTCACTATTGATATGTGAATTCAGATCAACTCCAGATTTGCCTACTTCATATCCTTTATAAAGAAGTTTAACATTATTGATATGTGAATCCAGATTTGCCTATAGTATGCGAATTGAGAACTTCTTTATAAAGGATATGTGTGCAATAAGCAATACACTCACAAAGAATTGTATCTGTGATATTATAAAACCATTTTTCTGTTTCCAGTTCCCCTTTATGCTTGAGAACTTAAATCTTTTCTTTTGTCTTGTATATTTGTCCAGGTATTCCTCCATCTCATTGAAAAAGTCAACTGCCGTTTGCTATTTGCCACCCATTACCATCCTCTCACAAAGGAGTTTACCTGTCACCGCCTTGTTAGCCTTCAACACATGGGTTGTAGGTTGTTGACACCATCATCTATGTGCTGACATCAGCAAGGTCAAATTATTAAACTTGGATGTCAAATTTTTTTACATGGTTCTTCTCTTTTTTCAGAGATGAGCATTTTTCATTGGATTTTGTGCATTTGAAGCTTCTTTCCATCATTTTGGAAGAGATCACTGTGATCAATGCCGTTCCCTTTTTCTGTGTTCTGGACCTATGTGGGATGCAAAGGGGCTCAAAATTGGTTAGATTTTGGATCGAATTTGCATGAGTAACATTCTATAATAGTTACATTCATAGGTTAATGCAGTTTACTATGAGATTTTTCAATTTTTTAAAATCCAATTTTTTCAATTGTTTTGTCTAATGTCGTATATGAATCTCTGTGGACTTGATTGATCGGTTCTCCTGCAGCCTATGAATTAGAATACCCTCAAAAAT
Source organism: Chloranthus sessilifolius (assembly GCA_021018995.1). Lineage (NCBI taxonomy): Eukaryota > Viridiplantae > Streptophyta > Magnoliopsida > Chloranthales > Chloranthaceae > Chloranthus > Chloranthus sessilifolius. The sequence continues at coordinate 81,581,278 of CM037591.1, forward strand.
AATATTTCTGTGATTTCGCAGTTGTACAGAGAATTCAGTTTTCTTGATTTCTTCTTATCAATTGTTCAGTGATATCGTGTCATGCCAAATATTTTTCTTAACATATAGCTGCATTATTGATAACAAAAAATAGGAACTATATACTAGTCTTTATCTGCTTTTTCTTTTTTCCCGTAGTTAATATGAAAATTGTACTCTTTTTGTAGGTCTCATGAAGCATAATTTTTTTTGTAGGACTATGTTGCTACAAGATGGTATAAGGCTTTGGAGCTCTGTGGATCATTTTTTACATATTCCTTTTCCAATTTTAAACTCCTACTGTTATTATATAAAATTCTTATGCAAGTTGCTCTTATGCATACTTTTTTTTTCTTGAACACACATACAAACTTTGAGTATCATTTTATTATGAAATTTGTTGATGTGACTGAGTTTGTTTTTGTGGCAAGAAAACTCGTGGTATGGGAGTTGGGTGCAAGCCGAAAACAAACAAGACCCATATCAGAAGTGGGTGGACAAATCATAAAAGAAAAGTCATCTCGACAATGAGTTGAAATGCACTCAATCAAAGGTGTCAACCAAGGAGACATTAAAATTCTATGTCATTGGGTTTATTGGCAACCCGAGTCATTGATTCGCCTTATTATGTATATTAAAATTTTGTTAAATTCAAGTCTTAACCTATTGCAAGCGCACAATGGAAATCATAGTACTAGCATAGGATCATTCCTACGAGGAAGTTTGTTTATCTAATTACTTCTTATTTATATCTTCTATTTAAATCCTTATTTTAAAATTTTCTATTTATCTTTAAGATCTAATCTACTGGAGAAATATGAATAAAAGAATTTATTTTAATCTAAAGTGCATAAAATAAATTTAAATCCTTCTTCTTCTGATTGAGGTTGTCAATCCCAATCTTCAACTATCGGATATTTATGAATTTAAATAATACCGTTACACCATATCTCTAGTTTTTTTAGCATTGATCGTCAATCAAGTCTAAGATCCTATTAATATGGATTTAATCTAATCAACAACTTCCTAAAATCTGGGTGTCAATCAAACCTTAGAAAACTGAAGATGGGAAAGTAAAAACCGTTACACTAATCTTGAAATTCTAACCTGAGTCGTCAATTCAAATTAAAACTTGGAGATGTTTACAAAGCTGTAAATTTAAACTAAAAAGCAAAGTAAAATATATCCTTCACCCCTTAGCCGCAGTCGTCAATTGCTCCTGAGAAACTATGAATATCTACTCTAATCTTCAGCACTTAATTGCTCTTGAGAAACCCTACATATCTAATCTATTCTAACTATTTTACAGTCATTTGATCGGAAGAAAATCTAACCTCAGGCGTCAATTGATGCTGAAATTCTTCGATGATTATTCCTACACCAAACTCTCTTATTTTTAGATCATAAGGAGTCGGTTTACAAATTCTAAATCTAATAAAAGAAGTAAAAACTATTCTAATATAACTCTACTTCTAATTTTATCTTTTCCTTACTTTCTTTAGTTGATGCACTTCTTGAAGGTTCTTTAATCTTTAGTAGCAGAGTCCTTCGGAGTAGATCTTCATCAATTTTTCAGATCCATGATCAGCTGGACTTCTAATTCTTGGAGTCTTCTAATTCTGTTCATGGTGGTGATAGCTCTCATGTGATCAGTAGTAATAACAGTAAATAGGAAAGCTTCTATTTTTGGGAAATCGTAGATAACAATTTCTCCTATTATAATTTTTTTGAAAAATCGTAAATCACAATTTTCTCTTCTTTCATGACTTTCATACTGGACTTGGTCTTTGGACGATTTTCTATTACAAATGATCGCTTTTTCTCTCTTCTCGTCTTTATTCTTTTATCCTTTTGAAGAATCGCCTTTTTAAAGAATCATAAAATTATGATTTCTTATTTCTTTCTTTCTTCTTACTTCAGCAGTAGCGCAAAATCATTAAATATGATTTCTCAGCTTTCTTGAATTAGTGAATCATCTTTACACACTCAATCGTCATTCTTACTGCTATTTAAGTTCAGTTTGATGAATATTAACACTTAGGCGCTCTTTTACTGTTTATCTCTAATATCTGCACATCAGTAAGTTATTAGTAACAAACAAAAGCCTAGCATCACTAAGTTAAGAGTGATAAAATGGTAAATTATGTGACTGATCACACCCCCAAACTTAAGTTTTGCTAGTCCCTAGCAAACAAGGAAAATTAAACTATCCTAAAACTAAAAATTTAAATGCCACTTTTGTAGGGAGTATGATTGCATTTAGCGAATGCAACAAGCCTTTAAACCCCTAGATGATCCCTAGTAGAGGAGTTGTAGTCTCCTGAAGGTTTTCAATGAAGTTACCTACAAACTTCCAATATTTTTGGGTTTTCAAAATATTTTTCAAAACAAAAAATTCAAAATATAAAGTTTTATATACTAATTACTCAGCCAATCATTAGATGTTCATTATTTCAAAAATTTTCAAATCTTTTATCCTTTGCTTTCCATCATCATAATTATCCACTATTAGAACTCGATAATTTTAAATCGGTATAGCGCGGAGTGTGTGCATATCAGTGAAAAGTTTATTGATCATAGATTTTTCTAAACTGTAATTTTTAGAAAATATTTTCATCCAAACTCTCACTTATTGGCATACTCTAAAAAATAATCGAACTTTTGGGTTCTCATAATATTATAGATATATATGCAAATTTCATCGGACAATTAATTATGAAGATAAATCTCTTGGAAAGGATAATCAGTTCTGTTTATATAACTTTTTCATTTATTGATAGTATCTATTTTATATATCTCTACTAGACACATATTCTTGCAAATCGTAAATCACAAAGGTCTTTCCTTCCGCTTGTAATGGGACTTTGGGTTTTCCGAAGGTTTCAAAGAAAAAGGTAAAGAGGATTCAAAATTATTTATGAGAATTTAGCTCTTTCTTCTCTTCTTCTTCTATATTTTTCAGCTTTAGTAAGTACCCTTATTTTGGATAACTTTTTTCCACTTCTTTCTAGTACAAATCCCAATTTCCTTTTCTAGTTGGAAGCTTTTTGCTTTTTTTTTTTTCATGGAATCGTCATTTTACGATTTCTTTTTTTTCTTTTCCCATATTTTCATATGATTGTATTTCTTCTTACTTGTACCCTTTTCGATAGATACTTTATCTGTTATGCATATACTCCTTTCACTCCCTCTTCTCCCCTTCTTTTACATTCTAAACTCTAAAAAATTGTAAGGGTCAAAGATAGAAAGTTTTGGGCAGTAGATATGGTTAAAGATTTATATAATTTTGGTATAAAGAAATTTAGTTTTTAGGCTTCTAATATGGGTTCAAAGGTAAAATATTTTGAGATTTTTAGCTTTTTGGCTCTGGTTTAACAAAATCTAGCCTTTGGTCATTTTCATGATTTACTAATATGGGTATCTTATTGCTTTGATATATTGTAACATCCCCAAAATTTGGGCTTCGAATAGTATCCTCGGTGTGTGTGTCAGTCTAGTCGTAAATTTGACCAAGTGGAAGTCAACTTGATGACTTAGGCTAGACTAGGCTTGTGGTGAAATGTACACCTAGGTGTGTGGTGTGTCTTGTTATAAGGTCATGTACACCTATTGAGGGTGTATGTGCTTTGCACCAAATGTATGGAAGGGGTTAAATAAGTTAAAAGGAAAGAGAAGTTATTTCTCTTAGGTTTTTATAGTTGGTTGAGGATTTAGGAAGAGAGAGAGATTTAGAGATAGGGATTTTCTTGTGATCGAAATATAAGATCTACCTCATGGATATTAATTTATGAGATGAGGAAGGTGTGGTGAAACCCTTGAGGAAGATCTAAGGGTTTTGAGCTTGAGATTGATCAAGAGAGGAGTTGGAGAAAAGGGTTTTGAAACCCTCTTTTATTGAGAAGATCATGGACCAAATCCATGGGAGATCTAGCATTTAAGGTATGTATTTAGTTAATTAAGATCATTAAATGCTGTATTTATGATGGGTTTGTTGGTGTATTAAATGTAGTTTTAAATAGGGTAAGATTAAAGTTCTTGAGAAGCTCGAGCTGTAGAGGTAGTTGTTCCTCGTGCGCATGGTTATAATAGCTCGCTCGCTCGAGGAGGAGACATATATAGACAAAATAAGTTCTGTTTTCACTTGCACGAGACAGTTTTATAAAGGGAAGCTCGCTCGCACGAGGGCTTGCGTGAGCTTCAGGTGACCTCAATTATAATCGCTCGAGCGAGGGTGAGTGCTCGCTCGAGCGATAACAAGTGGTCACTCGCGCGAGTTATAACTACTTAAGTGAGGGCGAGTGATCGCTCACGCGAGGACAAGTACTCGCTCGCGTGAGGACAAGTGGTCACTCGTACAAGGTATAGCATAGATGTTTGTCTTATTTTAATTAGTTCTTTGGAGTTATGTTTTCCTAGATCCTTGTGAGTTTTTCTAAGAGTATTTTGATTCATGTAATGTAGGTTTGACGTATGGTTGTTACGCTTGACCTTATGTGATATTGATGTGACTAAGTGGTGGCTTTGCTTTGAGGTAGGGAATATTCTGAACTTGTACACTTGATTACGAAAGCATGTATGTAGTGATATTCTATGTATGCATGTTTGTTTAAAGCATAGATAAGTGCTTGGGTTTAAAATACTAAGAAAAGTGTGTACATACATTGAAATGAGAAGGTCATAAGTATAAGAAAAGAGATATCCTAGAAATGGGTATGAGAATTAGGCATTTGTATGATGCATCTAAATGTGTGGCATCCCAGGGATGTATAGTTAATGTGAATGTACATGTGATAGAAAACACGTGAATGGGCTTGAACTACAAATAATTAGCACAATTATATGGTGAATAACTATATGTAGTGCAAAATTGATTTAAGGTTTGTAGAATACCCCATCAACACGGCGGTATACTCGTGACTGGCTCGACAAGATATCTGTGACCGGTATGACGGCCAATCCGTACACCAGTAAGACATCCTAGGGATGCATATGAGTTACGTATCGGTCACTTATGTGAAAGGGACTTGGGCTAGATCACATGAAAAATAGTCTGATTGGACGACGATGGTGGGTATTCCATTGAGGCTCGAAGCTATATTGCTCGAGGATTATTTAAGTTATTTTATTTAAGTCATGAGACCAGCCCAGTTATAATATGAGAACCAACTAAGCATGAGATGACATGTGTAGTATAGAAATTGCTTTTTGTTTTAGTCTTTTAATATCTCAAACTATTTCCTAAATATTATATATAAATTCAAACATATTTCCATTATGTCATAAAATGTATGTGAGTAAGATAAATTTACCTATTCATATATCTTCCCTATTGAGCTAGGATGTAGCTCACTCTTTTAGACTATACGTCACAGGTCCAGTGTTAGCTGCTGCTGTTTCGAGAGACGTTGATCCGGAGGATTCAGATTCTGTGCCTGGGGAAGAGTCAGAGCTCCCTCCTGAGGATTTCTTCTAGAGGACCCTCTGCGTACTTTGATAGATTTTTTTGAGAGAAATTGTACGACTTGGTATGTCCAGCCTTTTGTATAAGATAATGTAATTTTTGTTAGACATTCTTTTGGCGAACTATCTGGGGTAACGACTGTTTCGTCACCGATGGTTCGGGTTGGTTCTTTTGCTCTTACAATGGCATGAGATTAGAACTGTCTTTTGAGCTTCATGTTTTGGCTTTATCTTATAAAACTGGAGTTTTAGTTTTGTATTTATTAGTTAGTACATGTTTTAGTTTCTTGTTGTGTGGATATACCAAATGTTATGTGCAGGCATATGGGGCACGACCTCGAGGGTTGATTTGATGGTACGGGTTTTGGGGTGCTGAAATCCAAGCTATCATAGTTAGTTTCAAAGTGATTTCTTTTAGAATTTCTGATAAGTCTTGATTTTGTCAGAGCATAGGACCTTCTGCTAATGAAACTATAGTATCATGTTGCAGAGCATTATGTCATCTAGAGGGAGGGGCCAACCCAGGGGCGGCCATGATAGGAACTTGCGGTGCAGAGACGGTTTCTATTGGCTTCAAATAGAGTGCTTTTGGGGAATAGAGAGGCCCCAGGAGGCAGTAGTCAGGAGAACAGAGACCAAGAGGGGAATCAAGATAGAGATCAGAGAGAGCAAGAAAGGATAAGAGAAAGAAATGAGGAAAGATAAGAGCGTCAGAGGATGATGCATACCATGGAAACTATGCCAAATGCCATGGCTTAGCAAGCAATGTCCTTGGCAGCACATAATGCCAATGACCAGCATCAACCACTACCTATGCCTCCAGTGGGCACTACACAGCCATTGCCCTCAGCGTTCACAAAGTTTCAGAGGATGCGTCCTCCAAGTTTTTCAGGGCAAGTAGAGCCAATGGATGCAGAAAATTAGCTAAGTGAGATGGAGAAGGTGTTCAGTGTGCTTACATGTATTGAAGATGATAGTGTCCGTTGGGCGGCATATATGTTATATGGGGAGGCAGGCCCATGGTGGAAGTCTGTGTCGAGGACTAAGGCTCAGGAAACCCCAGGATTTCCATAGACATGGGATGAATTCGTGAGAGAATTCAATAAACAATATTTTCCTGAAGTTGTGCGTAACTAGATGGAAGTAAAATTTCTACAACTTGAACAAGGAAGAATGTCAGTAAGGGAGTAAGGAGTAGAGTTCATGAGGTTTGCTTGCTTTGCTCCTAATTATGTGGTTACTGACTTGGTGAAAGCCAAGAGGCTTCAACGTAGCTTGTGGTCGGACATCAGGGGAAGAGTGGCGACCTTTGAATTAAAAACCTATGGAGAGGTAATGAGTAAAGTTCTTGTGATTGAAGAGGATAATGAATATCGATATCAGAGGAGGGACCAACAAGGAAGAGGAAGGATGAAGCAGAGTGTTGGAAAATTTCAGTGTGCTGATTTATTATGTAATGATAAAAGCAAAATAAAATCAAAGTAAAATAGAGGATGGATTTAGCACATCTAAAATATCCTAGACCTACAAGATATAGGGTCCTTTGTAGCAAGTTTTAATAAGTAAGAGTTTATCTCACAAGGAGTAGTGATCTAAACCTAAAGGGTGTATAGTAGACCTCTAGATCTGGCTACAGATCTGGCAATTCTAAGAAGAAAGAGAGCTTTTCGGGTGTCACTTGATCTAATTCTACAAAACTGAAATAAAACTAAACTAAGAGATGGAGGAAGATGGATGGCAAAAAAAAATATAAAATGGGGAGAAATAGACAGCTAGGGCCTGGTTTTCATTGCAAAACAGATCAAGATCTGAGGATATGCAGCCATCCTTCATTTGGCTACAAGCACAAATGCAAGGTATAAGAATCCGATCTAGACCGGTGATTTGGATTCATCTTAAGGCTATAATCTGTCCACTTCAATGGTCACAGATCATCCAATAGATTTCCTCCATCCCTGGTTTGGATTGATCTTATGGCTATGATCTGTCCACTTAAATGGTCACAGATCATCCAATAGATTTCCTCCATTCCAATGGCTTCGATCAGAACAAGATAATCACTACAGATGCTGTGGACGCAAGGCCACAGGCACAGACACCCACAGGCATATCAAACCCAGAGAAATCAAATGGTCATCAAGAGATCTACCAGTTAAGTGGGTGAGCTGATTAATAAACTCCTCTACACAAATCTGATCGAGAATCTAATGGGACCACAAGATCTTTAGATTTAACTAAGCTTTAAAATCAATAATTTATTACTTTAAACAAAATAACTTACAATAAACTTGTTCCCAGATCTGTAGTTGGTGCATCGATCCACATTTCTTCATGCTGAAATTACAATTACAAACCAGATCCGAGCTGTTATCTAGACCTAATCCAACATGCTGGATTAGAGAGAGAAGGGGGGAGAGAAAGAGGAAAATAAAAACCTAAACTAAACCTAAATGAGCTAAGGAGAACTTAGGCTATTCCTTTGTTCCTACTTTCCTTGCTGAAGAAAAATAGCAAAATAGATGGGTATTTATACATATGCATCGATCCATGTGCCTTCAGTTGCAGCCAATCAGAAGAGAGGATTTTAGTTTAAGCTTAATCCCTATTTAAGAGTTTCAAGCAATCAGAGAGGAGATAGGGATCTGGTTTTATTTTTGCCCAACTAAAGTTAATTTGTTTCCTGCCAATAATTAGTTCACACCCATGTGCAGAGTTTTGTGCCCAGCTGATGTGTCTTTGCAGCTCTCAAAAATGCCCTTGTCGGCCACTAATATTTGCTAATGGAACTCGAGATAAATCCTTGAGATGTGTGGGACTTTGGGATGTGTGCCCTAGAAGCATTGGAATCCCTAAAATGTCCCTAAAGTATGAAATAGATGGCTGAAACTCGTGCCTCAATAGGTTAGAGCTTCAGAACATCAATCTCGACAAGTTCAGGCAACTGCTCGATAGGTTGGAGCTTCAGAACTTCAATCTTGATAGGTTCAAGAAACTGTTCGATAGGTTGGAGCTTTAGAACTTCAATCTCGACAGGATCTCGACAGGTTCATTCAACCATTCGATAGGATGCTCGATAGGTTCATTTTCAACATCGAAACCTCTCGACAGGTTCTTGACAGGTTCAAACAACCATTCGATAGGTTGCGACAGGTTCAAATAACTAATCGATAGGTTGCAACAGGTTCAAACATTCATTCAATAGGTTGCGACAGGTTCAATTTTAGCCTTTTTTCAGCACTATAGCTTGATTTTAGCATATACTAGCTCGTGGGGTTCAACCGACCACTCGAGAGGTTGGATCTTATCATTTTAAACCACTTGAGGGGTTGGTTTTCAACATGAAGCACTTGTGGGGTTCACTAAATCATGCATTTAAACCACTCGAGAGGTTGCACCAGCCCTCTAAACTGCTCGAATTCTTCAAGTTTGCAGCTGTGCTGCTCATGGGCTTCCATCATCAGCTCGAGTAGATGAACTTCAACACTTAAAGTACTCAAGTGCATTAATATTTTAGCTATAATATGCCACTTGAATTGCTCTGCAGCTGTTCGTATAAAATGCCTTGAGTTGCTAATTTGCTGCTGTCTTCCATCCAAGGTGCAACCTTGCTACAAACACAAAATGCTATATTACTGCAAAACACCTCATTAACCTTTGGGCTTCACCACTCTCTCTCTCAGCAGGTCTTCAAGGCCCCCAAAGCATGCGAAAAAGCCCCAATGGTGTGAACCACCATGGTGCCTTTTCAATAAATCCATCAGCTCCACTGCTTAACACAAAATTCCTTCTTCTTGGCTTCAAAAGCATGGATTGCAACATTAAGCTCTTATTTTGCTATTATCTATAAAAACACACTTAAAAGTTATTATTAACATGCTCAAAGGTCCATCATAGGTCAGGTTAAGGGATAGAAAGTGGTATATTTCAATGCTCAACACAGAGTAAAGTGGGAAACTATGAGCCAGTGAATAAAAAGCCAAGATTTGTAGCACCCATTCAGAGGCAACTGTTTCAGATGGGTTCCGTTTGACCGACGCAGACAAACTATTTTAGACTACCTATGCTTGCGTCGGGGAGGCCGATTAGATATGAAAACCCTGTTACCAATACCGGAGTATTAGTTTCCCAGGGTTCCTCATGGGCAGCATCTTCTACTACAGTTGAGACTTGTGCCAAGTGTGGCAAGTCTCACAAAATGAAAGATTGTAGGTGGGCTACTCGGGGTTGCTACAAGTGTGGGAAGATAGGCCACATGATCTGAGATTGCCCTGAGATGAACAAGGAGAGAGCGGCTTCTGGTTCCATGCCGAGACCGATACAATCGAAGAAGCCGGTCATGCAAGGAAGAGCCTATGCAGTTACTGCCCAAGAAGCACAAAATGTCAATTACATTATCCAAGGTGAGATTTTCTTTTAAAATTAAGAATTTTAATTACTTAAGGTTTTTTTTTTAGATAGAGAAGGTGCATTCATGTAGGAAGTAGAGTAGACTCATTTCTGTATATAAATTTTGAAGTATAAGTATGTTATATATATATATATGTATGATATAAGTACCTTACAATTGTACGGAAAGGAAAGTGACATAGCTTATGAAGCTAGGGTGTTGATAGACCCGGGGTTTACCTAGTCATTTAGTACTCCTCAATTTGCAAAGAAGATGAAGGTCAACCCAGAGACGTTAGATTTTATCTTGGTTGTATCTATCCCGACTGGGGAATCGGTCGATACGGACTTGGTTTGTAAGTTGGTGATGGTAACCATTAGAGATGGGGACGTCTTTGAACTAGTAGTAAATTTAGTTATGTTGGATATGTAAGGATTCGACGTGATCCTTGGCATGGATTGGTTGTCAACTCATTGTGTAATGGTCGATTGTAAGAACAAAGTGGTTATCTTTAGACCAAATATAAGGAGATCATTTCGATTCGTAGGGGTGAGAACGAAGTTTTTGCCACTTGTGTCTGCCATCAGAGCCGAGCGCTTGATCAGAAAGGGATGCAGTGGTTACTTGTAATTCTTGAAGGAAGACAAGGAAGGAAAGAACATCATTTCATAGATTGTGGTTGCGTGTGAGTTTGAGGATGTCTTTTTGGAGGATTCGCCGAGGTTACCTCTTGGTAGAGAGGTGGAAATCGCTATCGACTTAGCACCTGGAACGAAGCCGATTTCTAAAGCACCATACTGAATGGCTCCTGCTGAGTTGAAGGAATTGAATGAGTAGTTACAGGAGCTCTTAGATAAGGGGTTTGTAAGGCCAAGCATGTCTCCTTGGGGAGCACCTGTCTTGTTTGTAAAGAAGAAAGATGGGTCGATGCGACTATTCATCGACTATCGTCAGCTAAACAAACTGACCATCAAAAATCGATACCCATTGCCTAGGATTGACGATTTATTTTATCAGCTACAAGGAGCAAGGTATTTTTCTAAGATCAATCTAAGATCTGGATACCATCAGCTGAGAGTCAAGGCAGAGGAAATCCAGAAGATAATGTTCAGGATACGGTACGGACACTACGAGTTCTTGGTGATGCCATTTGGTTTGACGAATGCACTGGAATCGTTTATGGATTTGATGAATCGGGTGTTTAAACCACACCTGGACACTTGTGTCGTGGTATTCGTCGACGACATCCTGATATATTCGAAGTCAAAGAAGGAACATGAAGAACATTTGAGAGTTGCTCTACAAACTCTACGTGAACACCAACTGTATGCTAAACTCAGTAAGTGCGAGTTCTGGTTGGAGAAAGTTAGCTTTTTGGGACATGTCATCTCAAAGGATGGTGTCACAGTAGATTCGGCTAAGATCGAAGCAGTGGTACAATGGGAACAGCTAAAGACGGTGACAGATATCCGTAGTTTCCTTAGTCTAGCTGGATACTATCGATGTTTTGTGGAAGGATTTTTGAAAATATCAAACCGCTTACAAGACTCATAAGAAAGGATGTGAGATTTGAGTGGAATGAAGTGTGCGAAAAGAATTTTCTAGAACTCAAGAAGAGACTCACATCAGCTCCAATACTAGCGATTCCTTCAGCCAGTGGAGGTTTTATGGTATATAGTGATGCTTCATATAGTGGTTTAGGCTGTGTGCTCAACCAGAACAAGAAAGTGATTGCTTATGGGTTGAGACAGCTGAAAAATCATGAGAAGAACTACCTGACACATGACCTGAAACTAGCAGCGGTTATATTTGCATTAAAAATTTGGAGACATTATTTGTACGGTGAGACCTTTGAGATCTTCACCAACCATAAGAGCCTCAGATACCTATTCACACAGAAGAAATTAAATATGAGGCAGTGCAGGTGGATGGAGTTTCTCAAAGACTATGATTGCTCTATACAATGTCACTCGGGCAAGGCTAATGTCATAGTAGATGCCTTGAGTCATAAGAGTTCTGCTCAGTTAGCTAATCTTATCATGGGAATGCATAGATGGAAGTTGTTTAAAGATCTTTCATTATATGATGCGAATATAGAGGTGTAAGCTACAGGGGCTTTCTTGGCCAACATCACAGTGAGACTGATGATCTTTGAGCATATTCACGAGCTACAGATGAAAGACCTTGAGTTAACCAAAATTTGATAGGATGTGATTGAGGGCACCAAACCAGAATTCTCAGTGAAAGAGGATGGTTCCTTACTATTCAAGGGATGCCTTTGTATTCCAGTTGATGTCAATCTGCGATAAACAATTCTAGATGAGGCTCACAAATTGAGATATGCTATCCACCCCTGATAGTACTAAAATATATCAGGACTTGAGGAAGAGTTACTAGTGGAGAGGTCTGAAGTAAGATGTAGCCAAGTACGTGTCAAGATGTTTGACATGTCAGCAGGTGAAAGTGGACCACAAACACCCTGCTGGATTGTTGCAACCTCTACCTATATCGGAGTGGAAGTGGGAATCAATCACCATGAATTTTATTGTAGGGTTATCGCGTACAACAAAGAGATACAATGCTATTTGGGTAGTCGTTGATCGACTGACCAAGTCAGCTCACTTCTTACCCTACAACATGATGTACATAGTAGGAAGACTCGCGGAGTTATATATGAAGGAGATAGTACAGTTGCAAGGGATTCCTAGTAGCATTGTCTCTGATCGTGACCCATTATATACTTTAAAATTTTGGAAGAAGTTTCAAGAAGGCATGGGTACGCGATTAGACTTTAGTTCGATGTTTCATCCACAGACCAATGGGCAAACGGAGCAGGTAAATTAGGTGATAGAGGACATGCTCAGAGCATGTATGCTTGAATTTCAAGGATCATGGGATCAACATCTACCGTTGATAGAGTTTGCATATAATAATAGCTTCCAAGCGAGCATTGGAATGGCACTTTATGAAGCTCTATATGGAAGGCGATGTAGATCGCCTATTAATTGGGAAGAGACCTATGAAAAGTTTGTATTGGGGCCTGAGTTACTTGAAGATAAAACCATCATTATTCGTATGATAAGAGAGAGACTTAAATCGGCTCAGAGCAGACAGAAGAGCTATGTTGATATCAAAAGAACGAGCGTGGACTATGCCGTTAGCGAGCATGTATTTGTGAAGGTATCGCCCATGAAAGGCGTCATGAGATTTGGGAAGAGGGGAAAGTTGAATCCCCGTTACCTTGGACCCTTTGAGGTTTTGGGTCGAGTAGTCAAGGTCGCTTATCGCATTGGATTACCTCCGTTGTTTGATCAGGTACATAACGTGTTTCATGTATCCATGCTCCAAAAGTACATAAATGACCCTGCACATATCTTGGGAGGTTAGCCGATCGAAATGCATGAAGACATGACCATGATAGAAGAAGCGGCCCAAATATTGGATAGAAAAGCGTAAGTTTTACGCACGAAGGTGATTCCTTTAGTGCTTGTTAGGTGGAAGAACCATCTGGCCGAAGAAGCAACTTCGGAACGTGAAGCGGATGTGAGAGAACAATATCCGAAGTTGTTTGAGGAAAACTAGATCACATGGCTTGTTGGAATTTGTAAGAAATGATACTATCTAAATCAACGCTAATTTTTTTTATGAAAGTGTGTCAATTATGGTTTGTGATTGCATAACTAGAGGAGTTTTTATAAAGAAAACTTTTATACTACACAAAATGAGATGCCAACGCCACAAAAATGTGAAAGTAGATAAGAAATTGAGCCAGAAGATGTTTCTAGGCTCGTTCGCGCGATGACTTAAGCTCGCTCGCACGAGCCTTATGCAAATCGAGCACCAAAATAGTTTATGGGATTGGTTGCGTGAGGACGTAAATTGCTCACGCGAGGACCTGAATATATAAATGGGCGTCCACTATTTTTGCCCATTTCCTCCGCTCGATCGATGGTTTTGGAGAGCTAGGGTTTGGAATTCGCACTCAAAGGCTTCAATCCATCTAATTTCAACTTGTTTTTCTCGAATTCGAACCGATAGAAGTGCGTAGAAAGGTGATTTCTACCCTTATTCATCCTTATTTTTGTTAATTTGGTTTGAAAGACCTTGTGATGGCTTCTACAGGCCCTACCTCAACCTAGGAAGAAGATAGCGATCCTGCAGCCGTCTTCTCATAGCAAGGCACCACAAGCACCACCTCCACCACCTCAATCGTCTACACCGACCCAACCCAATGATTGGTGGGGGGCCAAACTTTTTGAGCCTGAGTGGGAAATCCATGAAAGTTTTTTTTGGGATCCTACGTCCACAAAATGGACTTCGAATTATCTCGGCATTAATGTTTTGAAACCATTGTTGCAACCATTTAAAGCTCAGTACTATCCGAGGCTTGTTAAGCTATTTTATGAGACCCTTAAAACTAATACCGACGAAACCACTCTCGTCGTTGAGGTATATGGAAGGGCAATTGCTTTTGGCGATACCGACATTTCCATCGCCATGAATTGCCCTCACACCTTCATCCAGGACCCACTTTTACAACCCCCTTTCGCCAATGAAGTAAAATTTCAGACTATTATCGCTGACATTATGAACGGCAGTACTGCCACTAGGTCCCAGTTGCCGCCACATATGTGGCCTTTAGACATTATTTTTAAGAAAAAATTGTACTCGATCGGCCACGAGCAGGAGCATCATGGGCCATTTTTGAGGGCTTTGCACCCCTCACAACATGTGGCTTAGCGCTCCTAGGGTGGCTATGAAGGGCATTGTGCATGTCTATAGAAGGAATGTGAGGGGTGTCGTCCCTCCACCCATAAATTGCCTACCCTATGCCCGTCTGATTTCAAGACTCTTGGACTTACGCCATGGAAAAGAGGGTTTTGAGATTCGAGGGGATGAGCCCATACTAACAGACAACATCATTCCATTCATCGCCCAAGATTTAACTCGAAACTTAAAGAGCCTACGAAACAGTCAAAAGATGAAGAGGGATAGTCAGGTTGCACAGCAGGCAGCTCAACCACCGCCACCACCCGACCTAGTCGCTCCATCCACTTCGTCTGCACAACCCTTCCCTACCATTGGCGGCAGCATGATGCATGATGTCCTTCTATAGGGGAGGGAGATTAGATTACACCAGAGGTTTTAGGAGGCAATTCTTATAGATCTTATGGCCCACGCATTCCCACAGACATACTGGGAGCGCGTAGATGTGTTTCGGGGTGCCATCTTCGGTGCATCTAGCTTGGGTGCTGCTACTAGGGAGACGGCCGAGGAGGAGGCTGTTGGGGAGGAGGTTGATGATGGTGGTGACAATGAGGAGGAGGACGACGATGACTCTAGTTCCAGCTCTGATGAGGAGGACGATGACAAAGAGTACGAGCAGGGTGACGACTAGGTCGTCATCGGAGAGTTCAATTCTTTTTAAAAATGCAAATGTTATGTCTATAAAATTTTGATCAAAATGTGGGGATGGAGATCATTCAAACTATATGTTGGCTATCTTAATGGATGAAATTTCTATTTTTTTCTTTAAAATGTAAATGTTATATTTATATATCTCTATTTGGTTATCTTTATGGATGGTGATTTATTGGACATGGATGTTGGAATGAATGGATGAAATTTTCTGCAGGTACATGTGTTGTGTGTCTTATAGATTATGTAGGTACCTAAGTTTTTGTAAATACCTTTGAATGCCTATGGATGTTGTGGTTTAATTATCTGAATGATAGGATGGTGAGCACATGAAATTGTAGTCCTTGTATATGGGTGTGTGTGGTACTGTCATGCAGGGATTCATCGTATTGTGTGGGCATTGATTTGAATTATGCCTATGATTTACGTTTTATACAAGATCCGTGGTGATTCTGTATAAATATGCAAATAGTTTAAACTTTATTTTGATGCATGATGGGTGGTGATTACTATGAAAGATACAAATCATTGAGTTTTATGCAGGATCTGTTGTGAATTACGGTTATATACATCGCCCTATATAAATGTGTGTGGATCTTCCATGAAGGGGACACCCTTAGGTGCATTTTCGAGGATGAAAATTCTCAAGGTGGGGAGAATGTAACATCTCTAAAATTTGGGCTTTGAATAGTGTCCTCGGGGTGCATGCCAGTCTGGTCGTAAGTTTGACCAAGTGGAAGTCAACTTGATGACTTAGGCTAGACTAGGCTTGTGGTGATATGTGCACCTAGGTGTGTGGTGTGAGTCTTGTTATAAGGTCTTGTACACCTATTGAGGGTGTATGTGCTTTGCACCAAATGTATGGAAGGGGTTAAATAAGTTAAAAGCAAAGAGAAGTTATTTTTCTTGGGTTTTTATAGTTGGTTGGGGATTTAGGAAGAGAGAGAGAGATTTAGAGATAGGGATTTTCTTGTGATCCAAAGATAAGATCTACCTTATGGATGTTAAATTTATGAGATGAGGAATGTGTGGTGAAATCCTTGAGGAATATTTAAGGATTTTGAGCTTGGAATTGATCAAGAGAGGAGTTGGAGAAAGGGTTTTGAAACCCTCTTTTGTGGAGAAGATCATGGACCAAATCCATGGGAGATCTAGCATTTAATGTATGCATTTAGTTAATTAAGATCATTAAATGATGTATTTATGATGGGTTTATTGGTGTATTAAATATAGTTTTAAATAGGATAAGATTAAATTTCTCGAGAAGCTCGAGCTATAGAGGTAGCTGTTCCTCGCGTGTACGGTTATAATAGCTATCTTGCGCGAGGAGGAGACAAATATAGAGAGAAAATATATTCTGTTCTCGTTCACGTGAGACAGTTTTGTAAAGGGAAGCTCACTCGCATGAGGGCTTGTGTGAGCTTCATGTGACCTCAATTATAATAGCTCAAGCGAGGGTGAG
The DNA here is from genome assembly GCA_021018995.1 of Chloranthus sessilifolius. Lineage (NCBI taxonomy): Eukaryota > Viridiplantae > Streptophyta > Magnoliopsida > Chloranthales > Chloranthaceae > Chloranthus > Chloranthus sessilifolius. Next base: position 81,598,023 of record CM037591.1, read on the forward strand.
TGCTTGATCGAGCGATGACAAGTGGTTGCTCGCACGAGTTATAATCACTCGAGCGAGGGTGAGTGATCGCTCATGCGAGGACAAGTACTTGCTCGCGCGAGAACAAGTGGTCGCTCGCGCAAGGTATAGCATAGATGTTTGTCTTATTTTAATTAGTTCTTTGGAGTTATGTTTCCCTAGATCCTTGTAAGCTTTTCTAAGAGTATTTTGATTCATATAATGTAGGTTTGACATATGGTTGTTACACTTGACCTTATGTGATATTGATGTGATTGAGTGGTGGCTTTGCTTTGAGGTATGGAATATTCTGAACTTGTACACTTGATTGCAAAAGCATGTATGTAGTGATATCCTATGTATGCATGTTCGTTTAAAGCATAGATAAGTGCTTGGGTTTAAAATGCTAAGAAAAGTGTGTGAAACTTAAAGTGTGTGCGTACATTGAAATAAGGAGGTCATAAGTATAAGAAAAGAGACATCTCAGAAATGGGTATGAGAACTGGGCATCTGTATGATGCATCTAAATGTGTGACATCCCAGGGATGTATAGTTAATGTGAATATACATGTTATGAAAAACACGTGAATGGGCTTGAACTACTAATAATTAGTATAATTACACGGTGAATAACTATATGTAGTGCACAATTGATTTAAGGTTTGTAGAATACCCCACCGATACCATGGTATACTCGTGATTGACTCGGCAGGATATCCATGACCGGTACGGTGGCCAATCCGTACACCCATAAGACATCCCAGGGATGTATATGAGTTATGTGCCAGTCGCCTATGTGAAAGGGACTTGGGCTAGATCACATGAAAAATAGTCTGATTCGACGACGATGGAGGGTATTCTATCGAGGCTCGATTCTATATTGCTCGGGGATTATTTAAGTTATTTGATTTAAGTCATGAGACCAGCCCAGTTGTAATATAAGAACCAGTTGAGCATGAGATAACATGTGTAGTGTAGAAATTGCATTTCGTTTAATCTTTTAATATCTCAAACTGTTTCCTAAAGGTTATATATGAATTGAAGCATATTTCCATTATGTCATGAAATGTATGTGAGTAAGATAGATTTACCTGTTCATATATCTTCCCTATTGAGCTAGGATGTAGCTCACCCTTTTAGACTATACATCACAGGTCCAGTCTTAGTAGCTGCGGCTTCGGGAGATGTTGATCCAGAGGATTCAGATTACGTGCCTGGGGAGGAGTCAGAGCCCCTGTTAAGCTATTTTAAGTGCTTGCTACTAACTTTATTGAAGAAGTGATAAGAATGGCATGAATGAAAATGAATGGGAGGTGGAGTGAGAATTACGGAGCAGCAAGCATAAAATATGCACAGTCCTGCAAGATACAGGGCCTGTTGTAACAAGTTTTGATAAGTAACAGTTTGTCCCACAGGGAAAGTTGATCTAAAGCACCAAGGGAGCTATCTTTAGTAGGCTCTCCAGATCTCATAGGGAAAGTTGATCTAAAGCACCAAGGGAGCTATCTTTAGTAGGCTCTCCAGATCTGACTACAGATCTGGCAATTCTAAATGGAAGGGGATTAAAGGTCACTATAATCTAAATCCTAAGGTAGCTTAATGTCTAAATTACAGAAAGGGTTAAGAAGAATGGTGGAGTGAGAAAATAAATATTAAAGGGTGACAAGTATGTTATTAGGTACATATCTGATGGGTCTTGTAACTCAGACTCAGATCTGTTGCTATAGAATTCCTGTCCAATGGCTACATTATCACCAGAGAGGAGAAAGAATCCAATTCACCCCTGTGCCATGATCCAATCCCTTAAGGCTATAACCTGTCCACTTAAATGGTCACAGACTATCCAATAGGGGAACCACAATCCAGAGATGGGTCAGAACAAGTTTATCATTGTAGGCACTACTTCATCCAGGCTACAAGCTCAAGAATCCGTAGGAACCTCATCCTCTAAAGTTCTGTGTGTGGGGCTAGGCCTACAAGTGCACGAGCCTGGACATGCAGGACCAACAAGAGTTTGCGTACTAGCTTTTAAGCATGGCTGTTCACTGCTTTAGCAAGACTGCAGTGACCTAGTCACAAGCCTACAATCTCTATAACCATATCAGATCTGCAATCTGATGGTGGATCTATACAAATATAGGGGAGTCTGTCTTTGCACAATCTCTCATAAGGCTATAAGCACAAGTGCAGAGAAGAAGAATCTGTCTTAGATCTGTGGATTGGCTTCACCCTAGGGCTATAACCTGTCCACTTGAATGGTTATAGACTATCCACAAAGGCTATCCTCCTCACAGAGGTCTAAGACAGAACGAGAACATTGCTGCTGCCACCATGTTCACAAGGCTACCAGCTTAAGCTCCCATGGGGATTCAAATTTAGTGGGTCCTGTGGTGGGGGAAGGCCTGTAATGTACCTAACCTAGACACACTGGTCACTTGGATATAAATAAAACCTTAAAAATAATCCTCCATTGCTTACAATATAACTTAGCAATGGGTGATCTCAAGGCAGCAGCCTTGAACAGAACGACTCACAACAAAAACATCATCCCATACATGCAATAAATCCTATTACAAAACTCCATTAAAAACTATACCATATAATCATACAAAAGGCATAGCCAGAAAGTGCTAGACTATGGAGAGAAAGAAAAAGGAAAAAGAAACTACCTAGAACCTAACCTTAGCCTACTGAAATTTACAGCTTAATCGAGAAGACGAAGTCTGAAAAAGTCTAAGTCTAAAGTTCGTTCAAAAAAAGTCCTCAAACCTAAGCAAGGCTTAGGCTTATATAGCAGTCGACTGTGTGTGAATTAGGGTTAGGAAAATGCTAATTTCATCTTTTCAATTGCGGCCCATTCTTGTCCCTTGGATGCCTCGGGGCATTTGCACGGAGATTGGAGCATTAGAGTGCGTGCCCTAGTTACTGGGAGTTCCTAGATTACCCCTGTAGAAGTGGGGAGAAGTTAAGAACCCGATCCTCACTGAGTAGAGAAGATTTGTAGATCTTTTCGCGTGGTAGAATTGGCATCGTGGGGTTGAATTGCATGAAACTCATGCAGTCGCGGGATTGACATTTTGGTCATCACGGGATACTAATGGCTGTCGCGAGATTGCTCTTTCACTTTTGAATGGCGCGGGAATTGCTTGCGCAGTTTGTCCCTTGGTGAATCTCACAATGGATCCTCGCGAAGAAGCAGTGTTCATGAGCCTATGGATCGCGCGAGCATTTCCTTGAAGGTTTGTATCCCGTGGCCACTGCACGATGATTGCGCGCGGGAGTGCTTGGAGCTCTCTCTCTTCAATGAATTGCGTGATGATTGAAGACTCCTTTCTTGAGCTACGTGAGACTATGCGAGCGCTCAAGACTGAGCTTCTTGAGGACCTCGTGAAGTCTGCTTTTCAATTATTTCTGGCACCAAACCGTTCGAGAACGGCGCAAAGACTGCGCGACCAGTTTGTGTGCTGTCCTCAGAAGCCCGCGACAACTACGCGAAGGCATTATATCTAGTTCAATTGAACCCTGCGACATCTGTGCGAGGCATTCTTCTTAGTTTGTTTCTGCTTTGTTGTGCCTATGCTGCAGCCAACTCTCTATCTGCGTTCATCTTTCATTCTGCTTCTTGGAATGGTTAGGGGTTTATTTGCAGCTGCTGTTTATTACCTACAGAATAGACTTAAAACACATTTATTAAATGATTAAGAGTCTAACAAAGATTAAGTTAAGGGGTGAAAAGTGGTACTTTTCAGGTCTTAACACACCCCCAAACCTAATCTTTGCTAGTCCCTTAGCAAAGCTGTAATTAAATGCCACTTTCGTAGGGATCACGGGTACATTTAGCATATGTACCAAGCCTTTTAAACCCCTAGGTGATCCCTAGTGGAGGAGTGAAGTCTCCTGAGGGTTTTCAGTGAAGACACCCACAAACTTCACCATTAAAACAATTAAGTATAGTACAGATAATGACAACACTGATTTCGATGTTTAAAGCTTCATTCCACACAAAAAAAATTTTACACTTAGAGGAAACTGCAGCAATGTTGTAGGCCATTTAAAACTTAAAAGTTAACATGTGTTTGCCTTACCACCATCCATTTATTATTAGAATTTCAATGTATAAAAATCAGTACCCAGCTTGCCTTTAATTCAAAATTCAGGTTGGATGCAACCCCAATGAGGTTAAAAGTCAGACCCAATTCTCACTAGGGCTATCTCTCAACATTAATAACCCGAGGGTGTTCACATTCTCAACAGTTCAAGAGCAGTTGCAGACCCCAAATGGGCCTGCAAGCATGAGCATAGGCAAAGCTTCTAAGTTCTGACATCTTCAAGAATTTTTACCATAGATTGGACAACTCCTCATCTCCACATGACAGCTCGTTTAACTTTGGATCCACAAGGTCTTTTTGAATGGGTTGTAATGTGGCTTACGGCTGAGGGATGTAAAGAATAAAGGGGTAAAAAGGGAGTCCAAATTAAGAAATCAGCAAAGTAAGGAGTGATTCATAACTTCACAACCTTCATTTCAGCAAAAACTTCATCTTTCTTTTTATATTTCAGACTCAAAGTGGCCAGCTTCTCCTCTTCTTTTCAATTTTCAGATGATGTTGTCCTCTAGACTTCTCTTTCTTTTTCTCTTTTTATTTCTTTATTCATTCTTTAGATGAACTGCCACAAAACTACCATTGATACACAGCTGTTCACAAGTTGCTTTTCTTCACCTTCCACAGAATGTTGGACCATTCTCAGTATCTTTACCTCCTTCTCCTTTACCTTCTGAATTCTCAAAGTGAGGGTAAGGTTGACTCAGGTAATGAGGTTAAGGTGCAAGTGTTTTAGTGTTTGTGAAAGAAAATTATGATTTTAAGGCTCAACTAGTGTATGCAAAAGGGCAGATTTTAAAAGGTTGGATTTTTAGGCTCAAACTGTCCAAATGAGGGCCTTGGATCATTTCCTTAGTCTCATGAGTGCTGTCAATTAGTTTTGATTTGGAGTTGCACAACTTCTAGTAAAAAAGTCTGGATTCAATCAGTCCTTAGAGCAGAAATAATGCTAAAAACACTCTTCAAAAGAAAATGCTGGGCCCAAATCTCACTAGGTATGGTCATCAAATTTAACCCATGGGGTGTATTTTCATCTGTTTCTCTCCCCTTAGGCTCACTGAGTACTAACTGAAATTTTTTCTAATATTAGCTTCATGGTGGTGTCAAGATTTTTTTTAACTTTTCCTGTTTCAAAAAGTCTGCAAAAATATTTAAATTTTTACATGTTTCCTCATTGTATCAAGTTAAGTGGAAATTAACTTTATTCATCCCAGTTATACCACCATTATTGCACTAAAATTAACTATTCTATTGGCAGACTGCCACACCCCGAAACCATTCGGAGCAGTGTCCTCACTGGTTCAAAGGTGATAAAAGGCAGTAGATTCCAATCAGATAGACAAAAATAAACACAGCAGAAGATAGAGAAACAGAAAAAATAATGCTACTGAACAGTATAGAATGAAAAGAAACTATCATTAAAAGAAAAAGAAAATGGTACAAAAAGATGTTAAAAGAAAAGACAGAATGGGGGGGAAGAGGGATCAAGGGAGAGGCGGTGGGGGAGGGTGTGACGAAGGTGGTGTGGGAGATGCATGTGGATCAATTTTTTTCTTCTTTTTCTTTCTCTTCTTTTTCCTCTCCTCCTTCTGCTTTTTCTTCTCTTCCTTGGCGAGGATCCGCTGGACCACGTCAAACTCATCCCAGAGAAATTGCAAGGGGTCCGACTCCTTAGGCGGTGGAGGATCCTCCTAGATGGGGTAGAATTTGATGGGAAACTCGAAGGGGTTGTCAGCCGCCATAGGTGTGAGGAGGTATGGACTGCTAGGGTTAGAATAGGAGGGATGAGAAGAAGAGGAACTGAGGGATGAGATGAAGAGGAACTGAGGGACGATTTAAAAGAGTTGGGCAGTGGAACATGAATCGGTGGATTTAAAGTTGTGCCCTTTTCCAAGCTAGGCAATAAATGAGCATTGTGTGGGGAATGAAGAAACACACAACTGATTCTAGGAAAAGAGAATGAGCAGTAAATGAGTGGCGAGATTAAGCTGTGCAAATAAGGGGATCCTGTGGGTCGCGCAGCTACACAGAGGAAGGTGTGGAGCTATGCTTTGCGAGGAGTTCAGAAGGGCCCACAAGTACGAAAAGGAAACCACTTTAATCTTATGATTGAAGGCAACCGACACATTGATTTCTATTGGAAATGATCATAATCACTGTAAATACATCTCCCATGACAAAATGGCACAAAAATAAAAACTTAAACAACCACACAGAACAGATCAATTGACAAGAAATGAAAAATTATATTAACTATAAAAACATGTACAATGGGGATTACAATCTAAATACAATCTAAGCTACTCTAAGAGGAATCATCTGAATCTGAATCGGTAAAGAAATCCCAGCCCATCTTTTTAGCATGTGCCCTAAGGGCAGCTTTGTCCAGTTTCTTCTTTGCCTCCCTTTCCTTTTTTACTTCGGTTGGGGTTTTCTTAGCAGATGGAGCTTTAGGGGCCCTCACCCTGACTTTTGGTTGCTTGGGTACTTTTGGCTCCTTGGGTTCTTGAGGGGCTTTTCCTTTGCACTTTATCGGGAGGGTGGCAGGGGATTTGCCTTTTTCTTTGCCTTTGGCTTCCTCATTGGGGACCACTGAGGATTTCCCTTTTTCTTGGGACTCAGGTTGGCCAGGGGAATGTGCATCCTTAGACTGGGCAGCTGGCTCTTTGCCAATTTTTAAAGGGGCAACTTTGGGAGCAGTCCTCTTAGCAGTAACTTTCCTCTGCTTAGGATAAGTTTGCTCTTGTTGAGGTGCAACAGATGCCTTGGTAGGTGGAGTCTGCTCTGGAGGAGGTGATGGAGGAGTGGCAGTTAGGGCCTTTCCTTTCGCTTGCTGGGTCTTTGGTTGTGCCTCCTCAGACTGGGCAGCTGTAGATGGAGTAGCTTTAGGCTCTGGGTCGGGCATTTGAACAGAGATTGGGGTGGGCTGTAGAGGAATATTTCTGGCAGCAGCCAATGCAGATTCCAATGAGGCAATTTGAATTTGGTGTTTGAGGAGGTCAGTTTCATAGATATCTTTTTAGATGCTGAAGATCTCTTGGGCATTTTTGAGCCTCTTTTCGAACATTCTGGCCCGTGCCTTCTCTATAGCAGCATTTGCTTTCTCCAACTCCAAATTCAGCGCATTGTACTCAGCTGTAGCCTTGGTCTTCTGATAGTCCTCTAGGATATTTTTCCACCCCAAGGAGATGCCCAGAAGTTGCTTTCTGTGGGCCTCCTTCATTTCATCGATCTGCTCCAGTAGGGGGTCTCAATGGATTGGCGAAGCTTGGCCATGCCCCTCAGGACATCCTTCCTAAGGTAAGCATTATCCCTCATGTGATGGAGGATGGTGAGGTAGGGAGGGCTATAAAAATGATGTTTTGGTGCGATGGGTAGATAGGAAGTGGAAGGAGCAAACTGTGAGTGGTCCTGGGGGGGAGAAGGGGGGGTAATAGGGAATAGGTCTATTTGTGGGGGAGGGGATAACTTCTGGGTCAGTCTATGTCTTTTTGTCAGTGTAAGTTGGAGGTGGTAGGATAAGAGGTGGGAAGGAGGGTATAGGGGGAAATGAGAATGGGGTAGGCTCAGTAGGAGTAGGGGTGATGGGGGGAGGGAGGGAAATGGGAATGGTGAAAGGTATGAAAGGGAATGGGGGGGAAAAATGGGAATGGTGAAAGGTAGGAAAGAGAATGGGGGGGTAAAAGGTAATGTTGATGGTGGGGGGGTTGTAAGTCAGGAGGGAAGTCGGTTTGGGTTTCTTTGCCAGTGGACAGGACCAGGGGGGTTGTAGTGGGTGGTTGAGGGATGGGTGGGTTGGTTAAGGTGTGTAGGGTGGATTGGATGGAGGTGAGTTCAGTTTGCATCTGGTCCTGTTTTTGAGTAGTGGTGGATAAATGGGGTTGGATGTCTTGGATAAGGGATAGGATAAGGGTCAGTGTGTCAGGGCTGGGAGGTTGGGTTTGTGAAGAAGAGGGCACTGGTTGGAAAGGTGAGGAAGGTGCATGGTGGAAAGTGGAAGGGGGGGAAGAGTGGGGTTCTGGGGAGTGATGGTGTGATGTAGTTGGGGAGTCTGGGAGAGGGGTGTAGTAGGTAGGCATTGTTTCAAGGAAGGTAGATAGAAAGGCTTGGAAGCCTATGGTTGTGTTAAGGGTTAAGTCAATGTCTTTGAGGGGGGAAGTAGTAGGTATGGCTGGGGTGGTGTCATGTTCAAGGTGTGGTGTGTCAATAGGGATAGAAGGGATTATGGGTGGTGTCTGGGAGATGGTGGGGATTTTGTCAGTGATTTTTCATTTTTTGTAGGAAATGAGGGGAGGGCTGACAGGTTTATGTGTGGCTGATGGGGGAATTATGGTTGTGTACTGAGGTAAGATAGGGGATAGGGAGTCCTCCCAAGTACCAATCACAGGTGAAGGGGGAGTGGGCATGGATGATGTAAATAGAGGAGGGTGAGAGATAGATGGAAGAGGGGTGGTGGATGCAGCAGTGGTGGCAACATGCTCTGTGGGCACCTCCTTGGTAGCAGGGGTAGTCCTTGTGCCAGCTGCCTCTTCGGCTTGTTTGGGAAGGGCCTGCGCCTCAACTTTCTTTTTCTTCTGGGCCTCCATCAGACTCCTGCTGATTCCCCCTTGCCTCTTAGCAAAAGTAGTAGGGGCAAGGGTAGTGGTCTACTCAGTTCTTCCTATCTTGTATCCCCCCTTGAGTAGCAGCAAAGTAATGATCCTGGCATAAGGGAGTGTGTGAGGCTTCTTGTTTGTCCCTATCTTCTCCACTATGTCTTTCATTGCTTCAAAAATTAGCCAGGCTGCATGGAAGCCATGGCTCAGGTGGAAGGAGTAGACAACATCCGCAATGGGGGTTCTCCTCTCCTGCTGATGTCCTGAGCAGTATATGTTCTTTCGCAGGACTTGGTCAATGAATAGGAGTTCAAGTTCCAATTCTCTCCTTCTGATCGAGTCCCCTGTGGCCTTTAATCCTCTAGTTAAGGCCCGTGCAATTGTATCAATTGATGCACTCAGAGGGGGGCCATATCCACAGCTAGTGTCGAATGCGGCTGGGATGCCCAAAACATCAGCAATCACCTTGAGACTCACTAACATATCAAAGTCGTCAATCAGCACCAGCAAGCACACTTGTCCATTTTTGTCCTTCTTGACCCTAATGTGCTGATAGAACAGTTGCACTAGCCTAGAGTAGGCTAGTGCTGGAATTCCTCTCATCAATGGCATCAGGCCCACTTTGCTCATAAACTGTACTGCAGGGGTAAAGAGAGGTTCCTTCTCAAAAAATGGTACATCAAAGGCTGTTTCAGGCTCCAATGGAATTGATACCATGAGCTCAGAAGGAGCAGAGAACTTGGGGGTTGGTTTTGCCGCCTCATTTTTTGGGTGACTTTAAAGTCATGGCCTTTTTAGGAGTGGTCTTGGCAGGGTCCTTGTCCTTCCCCTTTCTCTTCTGTGCACTCTTGGGAGCCATTTCAAACTCTATCTTCTAATGTGAGGAATGGAGATAGAGATCTAGGTGCTTACCCTAAAATCCTAGGGTTATGTTTGATCTGACGCACAGGGCACTGTGAGATCTCTAAGCAGAGGGCAATGGATGGGGGTGATGCTAGGAACAACTCTGTAGATTTGTGGAGTGAATAATGAGCTGTAGGATTGATGCTGAAGGACAGAGGGGGGAGAGCGCCAGAAGCTAGGGTTTCGTAGAGGGAAGAAGGAAGAAAATAATGGAGAAGGAACCAAGCGTGGGGTTAAAATACTTATCGCGAAGCTTGGCGCGCTTTGGAACATCTGGTCGCGGGGTTGAAAATGAACCTAGCGAAGGCGTTGATTCAATCTGGATTGCGCGATAATCTCCCAGGTTGACCTTGGAGTGCGCGACAGTGTGAGATTAATTCATGTGAATTGCGCGAGCGGCTCTTAGGTCTCTATTTAGATTGCATAAAAAGCTCTGAGGTTCATTTTGAATGGCGCGATAGCCTTAGAATCTCACGACAGCAAATGAAGTATTTCTATTGAATTGTGCGACAGTCTCCCAGTTTACCTTTTGAACCGCACGATAGTCTGGGAATCTCGCGATAACTAATGAATAGCTCTATGTGGATCGCGCGAGAGGTTCCCAGGTACACATGAATCTTGCGACAGCTATTGAATGTTTCCATGTGAACTGCGCAAAATTCTCCTAGACTTCCTTTTTAACCTCGCGACGGCTATTAGAATCTCGTGACAGCTGATGAAATATGTTGTCTGTAGTGCATGAGAGTCTCCCAGGCTTCTATTTGGACCCAGCGACAGTAAGGTATAAAATAGAGAGCATGTGCTCTCTGTTTTGCCCTTTTGCATATGCATTCAACAAAAGAACAGAAATGACACCCCCTAAACTCCCACATTATGCATTCAACAAAAGCTATCAATTAAAGAGCAGTAAGAATCAAACCAAGCATAAAAAATTTAAACTAGACAGGTCCAGAATCAGATGGGACCACTAACAATTCGTAGAGAATTTTAATAGAAGAAAGCAAGATAAATCTACCAAAATCAAAGTACATATGATACAGTGATGACACACCTGTGGATCAGCATAAAGAAGGATCCCCTTGAAAGTGAATGGTGTCCATGGGTTCAGCAGGTTTTTCAAAACAAGGCTTAAGCCTCTGACCATTCACCTTCAAGGATCTCCCAGACTTGGGATCCTTGATTTCCACAGCACCAGATGGGAAAACATGCATGACAATGTAAGGACCTTCCCATTTGGAGTTCAACTTGCCAGGAAAATATTTATGTTTGGAGTTAAACAACCAAACCTTATCACCAGCTATGAAACTCTTTCTCAACAGCCCCTTATCAAAGAAAGCATTGGACCTTTCCTTGTAGATCCTGGCATTAACATACGCATCCATCCTTAGCTCTTCCAATTCGGACAGCTGCAACAACCTGTGATGACCTGCAGAAGTTAGATCGAGATTTAAATGTTTGATGGTCCAATAGGTCCTGTGTTCTAACTCCACTGGGAGATGACAGGCCTTCCCATAAACTAGTCTGAATGGTGACATACCAATGGGAGTCTTATAGTTAGTCCTATAAGCCCACTGTGCATCATTAAGCTTATCAGCCCAATCTTTCTTATCAGTCCTCACAGTTTTCTCAAGGATATGCTTGATCACCCTATTTGAAATTTCAACTTGCCCACTGGTTTGTGGGTGGTAGGGAGTAGCAATCCTATGGGTGACAGAATATTTCTTGAGCAAGCTCTCGAAATTTCTGTTGTAGACATGGCTCCCCCCATCACTAATAATGGCTCTAGGGGTGCCAAATCTGGAGAAAATATTCTGCTTTATAAACTTGAGGACAACTTGATTATCATTAGTTCTTATGGCAATGGCTTCTACCCATTTGGAAACATAGTCCACTGCCACTAAGATGAAATAAAAACCATTTGAAGGAGGAAAGGGGCCCATAAAATCAATACCCCACACATCAAATAGTTCTACAACAAGGATGGGCTGTAAAGGCATTAAATTTCATTTAGACAACCCTCCTAATTTCTGACATCTTTCACAGGTCTTGCAGTGTGTATTGGCATTTCTGAAAAGAGAAGGCCAATAGAACCCACATTGTAACACTTTGTCAGCTATTTTTCTCCCACTAAAGTGACCCCCACAGGCATTTTCATGGCACATGGCCAGAATACGAGGGACATCACTTTCGGGAACACATTTCCGAATGATTTGGTCAGCACAATACTTGTACAGGCAAGGTTCCTCCTAGAAAAAGAATTTGACCTGTAAGAAAAACAGGTCTTCGTCCATTTTTGTCCAATGGGCAGGAATCTTGTCTATAACTAGATAATTGACAATATGTGTATACCAAGGAACTAAAGATTGGATGGCAAACAGTTTCTCATCCGGGAAGACATCATTTGTAGCAAGGTCATCAACACCTTTCTCCAACATAATTCTGGACAAGTGGTCAACTACCACATTTTCTACACCCTTCTTGTCCATGATTTCGATGTCAAACTCCTGCAACAAGAGTATGCATCTAATCAATCTGGGATTTGCATCCTTCTTGGACAGTAGGCACTTTAATGTTGAGTGGTTAGTGAAGATGACAGTTTTAGAACCAAGTAGGTAAGGTCTAAACTTGTCCACAACAAAAACCACTGCCAAAAGCTCTTTCTCAGTTGTTGTGTAGTTTAGCTGAGCTTTCGTAAGTGATTTGCTAAGATATACAATGACCATAGGCAACTTATCTTTTCTCTGACCCAGGACAACACCTATTGCCAAGTTGGATGCATCACACATCAACTCAAAGGGTAGGGTATAGTCAGGTGTTTGGAGTATAGGGGCAGAGGTGAGGCAGATTTTTAGAGTTTCAAAAGCCTCCAGACATTCAGCAGAAAAGTCAAAGGGCACATCCTGGCAGAGTAGGTGGCACAATGGTTTAGCAATTTTGCTGAAGTGTTTGATAAACCTCCTATAGAATTCAGCATGCCCAAGGAAAGATCTGATTTGTTTGACTGTTCTTGGAGGGGGCAAATTTGCAATGAGGTCAACTTTGGCCTTGTCTACCTCAATTCCATCTTTAGAGACTACATGGCCAGACTACATGGCCCAACACAATTCCTTGTGTTACCATGAAGTGGCTCTTTTCCCAACTTAAGACCAAATTGGTCTCCTCACATCTTTATAAGACCTGATGGAGGTGTTGTAGACATTGGTCAAAGCTATCCCCATAAACCGAAAAATCATCCATAAAAATTTCTAAAAATTTTTCAATCATATCAGAAAAGATGGCATACATACACCTTTGAAAGGTGGCTGGGGCATTACACAGTCCAAAAGGCATCCTTCTGTAAGCAAAGGTGCCAAAAGGACAAGTAAAACTAGTTTTCTCTTGATCAAGAGGGTGCATAGGGATCTGGTTGTACCCTGAGTACCCATCAAGAAAATAGTAAAAAGCTTTCCCAGCCAACTTATCTAAAATTTAATCAATAAAGGGGAAAGGGAAGTGGTCTTTTCTGGTCTTGGAGTTGAGTTTTTAATAATCGATGCAAACTCTCCAGCCAGTGGTCTCCCTGGCTGGTCTCAACTCTCCAGACTCGGTTGTGATCACTGTATTCTAGATTTCTTGGGTACCACCTGGATTGGTGCCTCCCATTCTGAATCAGAGATAGGGTAAATTACCCTAGCATCCAGCAATTTAATGATTTCTTTCAGGACCACTTCCTGCATGTGAGGATTCAGTTTCCTCTGCATTTCCCTGGTGGCTGTTGAGCCCGCCTCTAGATGAATCCTATGCATATAGATCGATGCATCAATCCCTCCTAAATCAGCAATGGTCCAACCAATTGCTTTCTTGTGCTTCCTTAAAACTGTTAGCAATTCCTCCTCTTGCTCACTGGTAAGAGAAGAGGAGATAATTATAGAAAGTTTCTCGTCTTTCTCGAGGAAAGCATATTTCAATGTCTCTAAAAGCTTCTTGAGCTCCAGATCAGGGGCCTATTGGATGGATGGCAGGATTGGTATATTGTTGGTTGGAGGAAGGGGCAGCAATGTAGGTTTCCAATTGGAATGTTGCACTAAGCCCACAGAAGACCTCAATAGGGACATGTCTTCTGGCATTAAAGCTAGGCTTCCTTCCTCCACCATGTTCCAAACTTCAGTTAAATCAGTGACAATATTGCCCCACTCCAGCAGAGTGGGCAGTTCTTCTTCAACAATTTCTTCTAGTACATCCATTGCAAAGCATTCCTCATTGTCCAGCTGAAGGTACTTTTCACTGTTGTACACATTAAGCTCAACTCTCATATGTCTGAAAGTGACCTCCATGATCCTAGACCTGCATTAAATGCATGCATTGGCAGTAGCCAAGAATGGTCTGCCCAGAATAACAGGTATCAGGGATGTACTCTTGTTACAGCCCATGTCCAAAACAAGGAAATCTGCAGGGTAGAAGAACTTGTCTACCCCCACTAGGACGTCCTCAACCACTCCCATGAGTTTCCTCTCAGACCTATCAGCCATCAATAGAACAATAGGGGTGGGCTTTAGCTCCCCCAAACCTAGCAGCTGATACACACTGTATGACAGCAGGTTAACACTGGCTCCAAGGTCTAAAAGGGCCCTTCCAATTGTGTGGTTTCCAATAATACAGGGAATAGTGGGTATCCCAGGGTCTTACAACTCCTCAGGCATTGTCATGGTTAATACATAATTAACTGTATCAGTCGCAAAGACCTTGGACAAATGGCCTCTGGCCTTCCCTTTATGAGTACAAAGGTCTTTCAGAAACTTTGCATAGGCTGGGACCTGTCGGATTGCATCAAGCAGGGATAAATTTATCTTGACCTGCTTAAAGGTCTCCATCATTTCCTCAATCTGTGCCTGCCCCTTATCAAAAGGGGCAGGGCCACTCAAAGCTTGAGGAAATGGTAGCTGAGGTACTGCTGGTTCCTCAGCTGCAAGCCTATGACTAAACTTTTATTTTTTTATTTTTTCTATTTTTATCTCCTACTGAGGCTCAACTACAACCTCTTTATTTTTCCCTTGTTGAAGGGTAGCAGGCAATTCTTGACTCTGTGCTCTAACAAAGTCCTTATCACTTTCACTCAACATTTCTTTGGGAATGACCTCTCCTTGTTCCTTTCCCACTTGGTTGTCTACCAACCTGCCAGACCTTAGGGCTGTGATGGCATTAGCCCCCTCAAAATTTGAGGAGCCTTCACCAATCGAATACTGGCCCTTGGGATTGGCTACTGGCTGGCTTGGCAACCCGCCCTCTTCTCTTTTAGCTAAGGCATTGGCTATTTGGCCAAGGTGCTCTTCTATTTTCTTAATGCTTTGACTGTAAGAAGTCACAATCTGATTCAAGGGTCCAAGGCTTTGCAATTGGGCCAAAACCTGGTCCTCGAAAGAAGCACTTTGGGGCTGAGGTGGGGGAACTACCAATTGATTCTGTTGCGGGGGCTACTGTTGCTGTTGGAAATTCGACCTTGGGGCATAACCCTGGTTAAACTACTGCTGTGGCCTTTGAGGTAAGGCCAACATCTGTTGTGGCTGCATATAATTGTCTTGCCTCCACCATAAATTGGGGTGGTCTCTCCATTGGTAACCAGCATTTTGGTGCTGGTATCCATATGGTTGTTTATTGTAGCCACCAGATTATTGTTGTCCAAAAGATTGGGCAGCAGCAGCCTGTTCCATTACATACTCAGGTATTGCCCCGCAGATGGGCACTCTTCTACTATGTGTTGTGGAGATTGGCATATCAGACATGCCTCCATCACTTGTGCAGCCATTCTGAGCTGCACCACAGTCAAAAGTTTATGAAATCTTTTAATAAGATTGGCCATCTGCATTCTCAGGTCATCATTTCCCCTAACTTCATACATCTTTCCTTTAGAAGTCTCAGCAAGCCTCAGCTTAGGAGAAGGCTCTTAAACAGTTCTAGATGAGGACATCTTTTGGAAAGAATTTTCACTTATGACCTCGAACAAGTCCCATGCCTCATCAGCTATTTTATGCATGTACGTTCCACCACAAGAGGCATCTACCATGTCTCTGCTCTTCTCATCAATCCTATTGTAGAAGCTCTGGACAAGCTGCCAGTCAGGGATCTTATGGTGGGGACATTATTTGAGCGTCTCTTTAAATCTATCCCAGGCTTGGTTGAAATCTTCAGTTGGGGATTAGGCAAAAACAAGTATGCTCAACTGGCTGGTTTTGGTCTCTGAAAAAAATTTAGATAGAAATCTTGTCTGGAGGTCTTTCTAGGAAGTGATGTTGTTGTTTGGGAGAGTAGATAACCAGGTCATGGCCCTGTCCTTTAAGGAAAAAGGAAAGAGCCTTAACCTAGTGGCTTCTGGTCCCAAACCAGCAATGGAGAATGTCGTGCATAGGGCCAAGAACTGGTCAATGTGCTTGTAAGGGTCTTCTTTTCTAAGCCCATGGAAAGAGGGAAGCATTTGGATGATGGAAGTTTTGATTTTATAGTTTCCCTGAACATCTGGGAATTGAATGCTAAATGGAGAATTGTAATCATCGGGAGCATTCATTTCCTTTAATGTTCTAGGTTGTTCTTCACCCATAGCTGCTGTCTCAATTTCAATAGGGGGACTCGACTGTGGTGTGTCTGTGCCTTCTCGGTCTCCTACCCCTTTCTATCTCAGGGTTAGCAGGCTCTAATGTAGGACTGAGGGATCTCCTTCCTAACATGCACACACACCAACAGCAGGGAAGACTATTCGCAAGAACATTGCACTTAACAAAGATTGCAACTATCCTAATCAACTGCTATGGAATCTTCAAAGGGGAAATAAACTGAGGTTTTGAAGGTTAGAGAAGTGCAAATAGAGGTAGCTAGACTCCCATTGCAATTCTACTCTCCTTCTCTGCTACTGTCCAGTTCTGTAAGAAAAATTCTAAATGTAAATCAGCAGTATCAATTATTCACAAGTACAACTACCAAAGAATGAAAAATACAAAAATCTAGGGTCCACTAATAGATCAATATACCCGGCAGCGGCGCCAAAAACTTGTTAGGCTATTTTAAGTGCTTGCTACTGACTTTATTGATGACAGTGATAAGAATGGGGTGAATGAAAATGAATGGGAGGTGGAGTGAGAATTACGGAGCAGCAAGCATAAAATATGCACAGTCCTGCAAGATAGAGTGCCTGTTGTAGCAAGTTTTGATAAGTAAGAGTTTGTCCCACAGGGAAAGTTGATCTAAAGCTCCAAGGGAGCTATCTTTAGTAGGCTCTCCAGATCTGACTACAGATCTGGCAATCCTAAATGGAAGGGGATTAAAGGTCACTATAATCTAAATCCTAAGGTAGCTTAATGTCTAAATTACAGAAAGGATTAAGAAGAATGGTGGAGTGAGAAAATAAATATAAAAGGGTGAGAAGTATGTTATTAGGTACATATCTGATGGGTCTTGTAACTCAGACTCAGATCTGTTGCTATAGAATTCTTGTCCAATGGCTACATTATCACCAGAGAGGAGAAAGAATCCAATTCACCCCTGTGCCATGATCAAATCCCTTAAGGCTATAACCTGTCCACTTAAATGGTCACAGACTATCCAATAGGGGAACCGCAATTCAGAGATGGGTCAGAACAAGTTTATCATTGTAGGCATTTGTTACAACCTCAGATTTTTGAGATGAGTGCATGTCTTGCATTACACATAGGTATATGTGTTTCACAAGGAGACCAAAACGAACCAAAGACACTAAGTGTGTATGTGGGAAACACACTAGTATTCTCCCTAACTTATAAGTATAAAAGTGAAAGAGAGAGAGAGGAACCCTTACGTAACTCTATTCTAACCTAAATAGAGAGAAGGAGAATATAGAGAGAAAGAAGAGAAGAGCCTAGTAGAGAACTAGGGTTTCGTTGGGACTTAAGTCGGCAAAGGAGATTAGAGGAAAAGACTGGAGGAAGAACCTTGGAGGCCTGTTAGCCTAGTAGAATTTCAAATCGTAAATCAAACTTGTGCGTGACTCATCGTCAGAGGTATGTTAAAGACATGATAGATGCCTAAGAATGTTTTAAATAGTAGGAAGAATGATGGCTGAATATTTCTTTTATGAGGTTAAGGTTTAAATGAAGGGAGAAAGCATGTTCTCGATCTGATCGAGGAGAAAAATCATCGTTCCTCGCTCGAGCGGTCTAAAGGGCTCGCTCGAGCGAGGATGAATAGGAAGAAATATAACTCTGGGCTCGCTCGAGCGGTCCCCAAAACTAAAGGGAAGTTCGCTCGAGCGAGGGTTCCCAGTAATACTTCGATGGCTCGATTTAACCGCTCGAGCGAGGTCTGGTGACCGCTCGAGCGAGGTATAGTGACCGCTCGAGCGAGGTCTGGTGACCACTCAGTTCTTGGTTTTTCGAATACAAGAAACTTGGGGTTGTACACCCCAATGGTTCTAGTGATCTTTCTAAACCTATTTTTTTAAATGTAGGTTTGATGCATGATCATGAATTATAACCCTCTACGAGCAGGCGTGCTTTGAGATTCGTCGAGGTAGGGAATATTCTTGAAACATGTGCATTATCTCGTGAAATTCATATGCGTAGTGTAATCTATTTGAATAGTCGAATATTGCATGATCCTCATGATAAGGGTGTGTGAGTGTGTTACAACGTCAAAGTCTTGAGGTCCCCAGGGGACGAAAAAAATCATATAGTTCAAACAAAGAAGGGTGTGACAGAATTATGGGGCATCCCAGGGATGCAGATGAAAACTAACAGAGAAAAGTAAGTAATGTGATAAGGCCTAATGTAATATAATTAGCACAATCACGGTGAATAACTATATGTAAAGCACATTGATATTTTTTTTATTTAAGGTTGATTAGAATACCCCACCGACGTGGCGGGATACCCACGACTGACTCGGCAGGATATCCGTGACCGGTACGGCGGCCAATCCGTACATTCATAGCACATCCCAGGGATGTAGATTGAGAATAGACCCCGCCACCTATGGGAAAGGGGCTCGGGCAGTGTTCCCAGGGAATACATATAACAACTGTCTAGTTAGATGACGATGGCGGGTATTCCATCGGGGCTCGATGCTATATTGCTCGAGGACTGCTTAAGTTAAGATTTAAGTGATTAGGCCAAATTCACAACCCAACAAATAAGGAGATTAAACAAAACTATGCTAAGTAGCGGTCAAAATCATTGGGTTATTTCCAGTTACTCAAATTATTGTCCATAAGTGATTACTTGATAATTCTATGCTTGTTAAATTGCTGACATATGAGTGAAGGTTAATCTATATGTTCTTTTTGTTTCCCTACGGAGCTAGGATGTAGCTCACCCCCTTAGACTATACGTCGCAGGTCCAGGACTGGCGGCAGCAAAGACTTCGAGAGAACCTGGTCCAAGGGTTTCGGATTTCGTGCCCACAGAAGAGTCAGAACCTCCTCCTGAGGAATTCTTCTAGGAAACCCGCTGCATACTTGGAGAGTGAGTTGAGAGTGTTATGTATGGCTTGGTATATCAAGCCTCTTTATTTCGAATGTTTTAAATACCGTTTCTTGACAAAACGTCTAGGAGGAACTATTATCACTAAACTTTTGGGTAAGTTCTTATGTCCATGAATTGGCATGGGACAAGGACTGCCTTGTGATACCTTGATTGTTTTGAGATTTTATTTAGAGTAACTACGTGTGGCTCAATCATAGTTTTGGCTTGTATATATCAATGTTTTGTTAGGGACCCGGGGCATGGCCTTGAAGGTCGTGCAGACGGCACAGATTTTAGGGTACCGAAATTCGGGCTGTCACAGCATTACTTCATCTAGACTACAAGCTCAAGAATCTGTAGGAACCTCATCCTCTAAGTTCCGTGTGTGGGGCTAGGCGTACAAAGTGCACGAGCCTGGACACACAGGACCAGCAAGAGTTTGAGTACTAGCTTTTAAGCATGGCTGTCCACTGCTTTAGCAAGACTGCAGTGACCCAGTCACAAGCCTACAATCTCTACAACCATATCAGATTTGCAATCCGATGGTGGATCTATACAAATATAGGGGAGTCTGTCTCTGCACAATCTCTCACAAGGCTACAAGCACAAGTGCAGAGAAGAAGAATCTGTCTTAGATCTGTGGATTAGCTTCACCCTAGGGCTATAACCTGTCCACTTGAATGGTCACAGACTATCCACAGAGGCTATCCTCCTCACAGAGGTCTAAGACAGAACGAGAACATTGCTGCTGCCACCATGTTCACAAGGCTACCAGCTCAAGCTCCCATGGGGATTCAAATTTAGTGGGTCCTGTGGTGGGGGAAGGCCTGCAATGTGCCTAACTTGGATATACAGGTCACTTGGATCTAAATAAAACCTTAAAAAAATCCTCCATTGCTTACAATACAACTTAGTAATGGGGGATCTCAAGGTAGTAGCCTTGAACAGAATAACTCACAACAAAAACATCATCTCATACATGCAATAAATCCTATTACAAAACTCCATTAAAAACTATACCATATAATCATATAAAAGGCATAGCCAACAATTGCTAGACTATGAAGAGAAAGAAAAAGGAAAAAGAAACTACCTAGCCTACTGAAATTTACAGCGTAATCGAGAAGACGAAGTCTGAAAAAGTCTAAGTCTAAAGTCTGTTCAAAAAAAGTCCTCAAACCTAAGCAAGGCTTAGGCTTATATAGCAGTCGGCTGTGTGTGAATTAGGGTTAGGAAAACCCTAATTTCAGCTTTTCAATTACAACCCATTCTTGTCCCTTGGATGCCTCGGGGCGTGTGCACGAAGATTAGAGCATTGGAGTGCGTGCCCTAGTTACTGGGAGTTCCCAGATTACCCCTGTAGAAGTGGGGAGAACTTAAGAACCTGATCCTCGCTGAGTAGAGAAGATTTGTAGATCTTTTCGCATGGTAGAATTGGCGTCGTGGGGTTGAATTATCTTAAAACTCATGCAGTCGCGGGATTGACATTTTGGTCATCGCGGGATACTAATGGCTATCACGAGATTGCTCTTTCATCTTTGAATGGCACGGGAATTGCTCGCGTGTTTCATCCCTTGGTGAATCTCACGACGGATCCTCGCGAAGAAGTAGTGTTCATGTGTCTATGGATCGCGCGAGCATTTCCTTGAAGGTTTGTATCCTGCGGCCATTGCGCGACAACTGTGCGCGGGAGTGCCTGGAGCTCTCTCTCTTCAGTGAATCGCGCGACGATTAAAGACTCCTTTCTTGAGCTGTGCGAGACTGAGCCTTGCAAGGACCTCATGAAGTTTGCTTTTCAATTCTTTCTGGCACCAAACTGCGCGAGAACGGTGCGAAGACTGTGTGACCAGTTTGTGTGCTGTCTTCAAAAGCCCGCGATAACTACGCGAAGGCATTATCTCTGGTTCAATTAAACCCTGCGACATCTGCGCGAGGCATTCTTCTTGGTTTGTTTCTGCTTTACTGTGCCTATGCTGCAACCAACTTTTTGTCTGGGTTCATCTTTCATTCTGCTGAGGTAGTTCTGGGGTAACAGTGAGCTTCTTGGTATGATTAGAGGTTTATTTATAGCTGCTGCTTATTACCTATAGAATAGACTTAAAACACATTTATTAAATGATTAAGGGTCTAACAGAGATTAAGTTAAGGGGTGAAAAGTGGTACTTTTCAGGTCTTAATAGCCCCCTCCTGAGGATTTCTTCTAGAGGACCCTCTGTGTACTTTGATAGATTTTTGTGAGAGAAATTGTATGGCTTGGTATGTCCAGTCTTTTGTATAAGATAATATAATTTTTGTTAGACATTCTTTTGGCAAACCATCTGGGGTGACGACTGTTTCGTCACCGATGGTTCGGGTTAGTTCTTTTGCTCATGCAGTGGCATGAGATTAGAACTATCTTTTGAGTTTCATGCTTTGGCTTGATCTTATAGAACTGGAGTTTTAGTTCTTTATTTGTCAGTTAGTACATGTTTTACTTTCTAGTTACATGGATATACCAAATATTCTGTGCAGGCATATGGGGCACGACCTCGAGGGTCGTGCCGATGGTACGGGTTTCGAGGTGTCGAAATCTGGGCTGTCACATATATTTAATAGACAATTCTAAATAAATAAATCATTATATTTATAGAATATCTTGATTCTAAGTTCAGCATTATGAGATTTCAAATAGTAGAGAAGTTCAAGGAAAATTTAGCATGAATAAAAATAATCTGTCTTTCTCAGAATAAAAAAGGAAATAGGCTCTGTAGCTCACTAGTTATATGATTTTAAAACTATAATCTAAAATATTTGTAGTTCAGATCAATAATATAGTTTCAAACATTCACCTGATACAGTATTCTAGAGATGCTTTACTTTGAATTGTAACTATTTTTATTTTTATTTTTGAACTACTATTATGATCGGCTACTAAGAATTTTGGATTTTCATATTTTTTTTTCTTTCATAATTCTCGTATAATGATTAACTTTCTAAAAACTCTAAAAAGAAAAAAAAATTATACTAATATATTATATTTTTCAAAATTGATATGTACCTCTCCCAAACTTAATTAGGACAATGTCCTCATTATGTAAAATAGGGGACACACAGGATAAATATTGCCTTACTTTACTACTGGGTAAGTTACCGGGTTTATAATCTGGAAAAAGAAAAATAAAACTTCCTCCAAACTTGGGAGAAAAATACTGCCGGTTCTATGGAATAAAAAATGTTAGATGTTAGTAGCACTATTAGTAAATTAGTCAAAAATAACAAAGAAAAAAAAAACTTTTCATATATATGAACTAATTACAGAAACATGGTAAGAAAACTAATTACATCGAAGGAAAGTCTGAGAGAAATCGAAACTAAGACACTGGCAGCAACGTCCGAGAGAAATCTTCGCTGAAGATCGGTCCTCTGATTTCTAACTACTTTTAATCAAAGTTTTACATTCCTTCCTTTCAAAGGTATATCCACACCTTTGCAGGGTCGCCTCCCCTCCTCTTCTTTAGAGAGGGAATCCACATCAGGATCGCTATTCCAAGAGTTGTCGAACTCTCCCCCTCAGTCTTCGAAATTGGTCCATGATTCATCAACTGCGCCGTTAATGCAGTTACATGAAGAAGTTGAGGAGAGTTGGAAGATGACACATCTCAGCCCTCCATTCAGCCTATACTACTCCCCTGCGAAGATTTTATGAAAAGATTGTAGCACAAGCGAAGGGAGAAGATAAGCAATGGAGAGGGGTGGTGAGAAGATAAAGGATGGGATGGGAAATGACACTGGAAATTATAACCCATCCTTATTTTAAAGGAACATGCATTCAGGGTGGGTTGTGATGGTGTAAAGTTTAGGAAGTGGGGGGAGATGGGTTCGTGGTATATGTTTTCGGATTTGGGTTAGGTTTAGGGTCAAGGGTAGTTTCAGTGGATGATTCACCATCTCGAGTAGGTCGCTGATGCTTCAGATCTTCTACTTTCTGCTGTACAGCCAGGATCTCAACTCTATATTTTTTGAGAATTTGATCAAGTCTTTTACTGAAATTACTCTGGTTACATTCTTTCATCATGGGGTTTTAGGGTTAAAGATAGAGGAAGAAGAAACGTTGTGGGATGGTTTTAGTTAATGTATGGGTATGGATTTATAGAGAAAGGTATTGAACCATCACTTCGAGTAAATGCCCATGTGTAGGTTCCTAGGCTAGGGTGGTTGGGAAGTGGTGAAATTGAATGCATTTCATGTCCATTTCCTATACAATTTTAGATGAATTTTACTTCCAATGCTCTTGATAAGACTGATCACTACGTTCTCCTATTCCCCCAAAATTGTCGTTTGCAATTCTGGATAACGATCACGAGAATCTATGGTTGAAAAATCATACTTGCTACGATTGGACTCTAAACTCACAAGAATTCGCAAATCCATGTGCTTCAAGTGATTAAAACAAAAGAAAGAATGTTTATGATTAGTAATATTTTATAAATCATAGAGGGGTCATTTCAAAAGTACTTAAGTACATATGTTACACATGTTTGCTATGGGTGAGTCGGTAGCTTGATAGGTTTTGGAGGAATTCAATGACGATCAAGGGGAGTTGATGTCCCTCCCATAAGAGTATTTCCTCTTGGGTTGATAACTGGCCAATGTTATTCACTGAAAAGTATCACTTTTCACCTCTTAACCTAGCCTTTGCTGGACCTTGAAGCTCACTAATAATTATTTGTTAAGTGTGTTTTGTAGTTAGTAATAAACTGTCCAGCTAAATATAAAATCCCTGCTTATTAGTCCAAAGAAGAGAAAGAATACATGCAAAGATGACAGCTGAGCCAAAGCCTAATGGAACACTCTGGTAGTGCTCACAATGATGACTCATTTGCTGGTCATCATTGACCAAAAGTCTAGCAGATGAAAGAAGTTAGCTTAGAATGGAGGAAGCTGCAACAACAGTTAGTGCAATGCATCAGAGAATCAAAAGAATCACCTCGCAGAGGTGAGGAGCTCCCTCGTGGAGCTAAGGATGTAGTGGAAGCTGTTCTCGCGCAGATAGGATGCGCAGTCAAGAGAAGAGCAGTAAAGACATCATAAAGATCTTGTGTCTTAAAACCCTCAGAATTTATGCTCGCGAAGCTCTCGCGGAGATCGAGCCTTAAAGCAGCCGCGCATAGAATATAGCGAGTCTATATGCATAAAGAACAATTTGTCACCTCGCAGAGTTCTCGCAAAGATCTGGAAGAGAGAGATGCCCAAAATTTTTCTCGCATAGCTCTCATGCACTCTGAAGCCTAACCAGTTACTATGCGAGCGCAAGAGCCTACTTGCACGAGTATCCAGCGAGAGAGAACTTTTGAAGCTCTAATGCGTGAGAAATCCAGGTGTTCCAAATCACCTCCGCGACAGCATTACAACATAAAGCAACTGTGCGATCAACTGAGAATCTACTCCGCGAGTGAACTATCCTTCTAAGCCAAATGCTCCTCTGTGAAGGCTTTGCCACTGCACGACTGAATTAATGTAGATGCGAACCCTGCGAAGCTCGAGCTCCCCACTTCTCAACCCTAACTCATGGACCTTTTGGGAATTTCCCAAGGATAGGGCACACTTCCAAAGGCACAGATTTTGAGGCACACATCTCAAGGCATTCAAGGGTTATAATAGTGCCACTTATGCTAGAAAAATTAGGGTTAATCTCTTTTGAGCCAAGGCCTTATGGACAGAGTATATAAGCTGTACTTAGAGTTTAGTATTTTCATCTTTCCTTCATCCTCTATCGACTGAGAGCTTTAGCAGGTTAGGGTTAGGATTTAATCATCTCTTTTTCTTATTTTTCTTCTCTCTTTGCCCAGCATTGGCTTGCTAATCCTTCTGAAAGCAGCTAGGTTTAGTTTTATTTTAGTTTTGTAATAGGCTCTGTATACATTGGGATCTTCTGGATGAGCAGTTGTGTACAGGCTGCAACCTTGAGACAGTTCATTATAAGTTTTAATTTTATCAATGGATTGTTGTTTTAATACTAATTAAATCTACAAATCTTATGGTTTCCTTAGATGTCTATAGGATCCATGCTTTGGGACTAGCCCATTAAGTTTCTAGTAGATCTATTGTTTACCATCTGATTTCCTTTGGTTTAATAGACCCATGGATAGCAAGCCGGATTTATAACCAGATCTAGAGAGCTCATAGCCCTGGGACTCCATGGTGGTAGCATCACTTTACATGTTCTTTCTCAGACTTTTATGGTATGGACAGACCTATTGGATACCCTATGACCATTTGAGTGGACAAAGTATAACCCTAAGGTAGTGTCCAGCCACATGTCTGAGAAAGATTCTTCTCCTCTGTACATGAGCTTCTAGAGCCCTGTGAGGAGGTTTGTGCAGGAACTGGCTCCCCTCTATTTTACTTGATCGATATCAGATGTTAGATATGATTTTTCAGTAGTAATTGCAGCTTGAGGCTGAGTCATTGTAGCCCATTTATAGCAATGACCAGCTGAATCTAAATCCTTATTCAACCTGTTACTGGTCCTTTGTGTGGGCAGAGTGAGCCGTTGACCTTGGTAAAGCACTTAGGACTTTATGGGTTGGAATACCTATGGATGTCAGCTAGATCTGTGCGCACATCTGGGGGCTTGTGGCACTGACATTACATAGTGTCTGTAATAATATTCATGGCCTGATCTGGTCCATTGGTTGGAGAAATGATCAGTCCACTCCTTTGGATTAGGTTAGCATTTCTGGTTTAATCAATGGAATTTGACAGACTTTATCGGATACTATGTGACCATTTGAGTGGACAGAGTATAGCCTTAAGAGCACCCCAAATTACATGGGTTAAATTGGATTCTTCTACCTTGTTGAGGTTATTAATAGCATCTCAGGAAGGACCACTGCAGAGACAGTCTAAATCTGAGCTACATTACTGCTTTAACTCTAGCCTAACCTGCTTACTTGCCATCATTTTTATATTTTATTTTGGCACACACCATCACCATCTTCTTCTTAACCCTTTCTTTAGGATAGGGCTGCATTTTATTTCTCTTTTATTAGGGTTAATTTAGTATAGTTGTGACACCCAACTCCCTTTCTTTAGGATTGTCAGATCTGTAGCCAGATTTGGAGGCCTACTATTATAGCCCATTTTGGGTTCTAGATTAATTTCTCTGTGGGACAAACTCTTCCTTATCAAAATCTGCTATAATAGGCCCTGTATCTTGCAGGTTTAGGATATTTTAGGGTTGCTGTTTTCACCATATCTTTATCCTTTATTTCACTTTGATTTTAATTTTCTTCCAACACCACATAATAAATCACATCACATCCGACAAATAGACGAGAACAAGTTTTAGCGCTGCTACCGGGGATATCGATCTTTTTAGAAGACTTGAGTTGTACTATAATTCAAACTTCCAAATTCTTTGTAGCTGTGCCTAATCTAGAATAAAGTACTACTGATATTTTTTGGAATTTTAGAAAATGGACAATAGAAGATGGGAAAAGCTGGAGTTGCAGCTAGAGTGTAGCTAGCTCTGTTTGCACTTCCTTTCCCCTAAATCTCAGTCCATTTATGTTTAATTTCTTGTTATTTGTTTAGTGTAAATCTTATTTTTCTCTGTGTGTAAATCAATACAAGTTTTTCTTTGTGAGAAATTTTTTTTTTTTTTTTTGTGCTTGTGAGCATTCTCTTTACTTACTGTGGGTGTGAGTACATGCATGGTAGAAGGGCCTTAAATCCTAAATTAGAACCTCCAAATCTGGAGGTTAAAAGGATCCTTAGAACTAGACACACCACACAGGGCCCTGCTGTTGAAACTGAGCCAACTATCATGGCTGAGAGGCGGAGAACATTAAAGGAGTACAATGCACCTGGGGAGTACACCTCTCCCTTCTGCATTCAATTTCCCTCTGTTGAGGAGAATTATGAAATTAAATCTTCCACCATTAATATGCTGCCTTCATTTCATGGGCTTAGTAAAGAAGATCCATACAAGCATATCGACCAAATTTTAACACTTTGCACTACTTTCAATATTGTTGGCTTGGGATCTGAGGCCACCAAACTGAGGCTTTTTCCTTTTTCACTAAAGGAAAAAGCCAGCACATGACAATCAAAGCTCTCAGCCAACAGCATACAGCATGGAGTGACCTTCAAACCAAATTTCTGGCCAAATTCTTTCTCATGAACAAAACTAGCCAGATGAGGAAAAATATTTTATCATTTACTCAATCCTCAACTGAAGATTTTTATGAAGCTTGGGAAAGATTTCAGGAGATGTTAAAACAATGCCCCCACCACCAAATTCTAATGTGGCAACCAGTGCAAGTATTCTACCAAGGAATTAATCCCAAGAGCAGGGATATGGTGGATGCTTCCTGTGGTGGTAGCTACCTCCACAAGACAGCTGAGGAAGCTTGGGAGTTGTTTGACATAATAGGGGAAAATTCCATGCAGCAGGAGTCTTTGTCACGCAATGACAGCCAGACCCCAACTAAGATGGTGAAAGAGGCCACCCCTAGAGGTGAAATATATGAAGTCAAGGTGCAAGGTGCTTTGGAGAGGAAGGTGGACAATTTATCCTTAAAATTTGACAAATTAATGAATGTAATGCAACCCCGGATGGTTACACAGGTGGAGGAAGCATGTCTAATATGCCAATCTCCCACACATTCTATTCATGACTGTCCATCTACCAACCAGTTTCCTGATTTTGTTATGGAGAATGCCAATGATACTCAAACTTATGGGCAATAGCCTGCTAGGTATTCTTGGAGGAACCACCCAAACCTGAGGTGGAGACAAGATTCATATCCTCAACCCCAGTAGCAGCAAGCGGTAGCTCCTTATAGACCCTAGCACCAGTTTAACTAAGGGTACCCACCAAGGCAAAATTTCCTGCTACCTGCCCCCCAGTCTAACTAGTTGGCCCTACCCCCACAACAGCCCAGATCCTCTTTATTTGAAGAGTAGATGCTAGCTTCAATAAAAAATTTAGGGAACCTAGTATAGACTGTCAATTCTCATGGACAGAGCATTAAGAAGATTGAGGACAAGTTGGGTCAAATTTGCAATACTTTCAACAGAAGGGAGGAAGGAAAATTGCCTAGTCAACCCTTGACAAATCCAAAAGGGCAGTATATGATTGGAGATGCATCCTCCACTCATGAGGAAGCTAGTGCTCAGTGATCCAAAGATTGGTAATAAGTGTACCATATGTATGAAAAGTTTGTTCTGATGTGTGTTGTTTCAAAATTTGTCAATTTCTGTTGTCAGTGTGATATTGTTTTGTTTGTGTTGCTTTGTCTACTTTTGAATTTTGTATTGAATTTGGTATTGAATACATGTGTATGTTTGTTGATGAATGGTTGAGGTGCTCTCTTCATAATTGCCATGAACTTGATTTGAAAAACTATCTTTAAGATTCTACAATTATGAGGAATTGATATTGTTAATGGGTACTTAATTATCATATTGAAATGAAGTACATGTGAGAGGTTTGGTATTGAAACTCTGTGGTCAGGTGGACAACAACATGGATGCACTGATCCATGTGCAGCACTGAGTTAAAAGATTAAAGGTTGAGAATATTACTTTCTCTCAGGCCTTTAAAGCTATAATCAGCTGTGCAAGCCCATTTTTGGCTCTCTCGCGCGCTACAACACCTGAACAATGGCTACAATAGAGCCACGCGGAGTTACTTTTGCTCCGCGAGCCCAATCCATGTGAAAGGATTATCATATGTTTTGTTCTTCGCGAGAACATCGTGGGGAAAAATTCTGAAAGGTGAAATAGCTCTCGCGCACCAAGGCAAAGCTTCAGCTCCGTGAAATGCATTGAAAGGCAGTTTTCTTCTGCGCGACATAACTTCTTGCGAGATTAAACGTTACCTACGTAAGAAATCTACCCCGCGAGCACTTATTTCCAACTCCGCGAACCGCGGGATTAGCTCTTTAAAGTCTGCAAAACCCTTCATTTTCTTCATTTCATCTTTCTGCCCTAGCTTCTCTGCACCATAACCAAAACCCCCTTTCTCTGCTTTCTTCTCTACAACTTGAGCCACTCCACCTAAAGCATTTTCCTCCCACCATTTTGTTCCCCAGCTACTCATGGTAACTTTAAACAAGGTTTGGGGGGATTTGAGCCGCTGTGCAAGTTTTTAGGTGGAACCCTAGCCTTAATTGGTAAGCTCTCCAACTCTCGCTCTATGCTTTAATTGGTATAGTAAATTAGAGAGAAAGAAAGGAAAAATTTGGTGCTTCTGTATGTATTAAGTGTGTTCTGTATTTACTAAGATTTGTGAGCCCTAATTTTGATAAATTGAGCACCCATGGCCACGGGTTAAAAATTTTTAGATACCCTAGCTGCGATACTGAACCCGTCTGCCAGTGGTAGCCCTGTGGCCACTAGAAAATCTGCAAGGATTGCAGAAGCCTCCACATTGGAGACCTCTGAGATCCCTCCACTTATTGTTGAGCCCCCAATCTAAAATGAAAAGAAGAAATCAGCCCCAAAGAAGAGCACCAGAGAGCATCCACCTGCTAAGAGCCCTGAAAAATCAAAGAAGAAACAGAAAACGGCAAAGTTGTGGTCCTTGAGGCTAAGGAGGAAGAGACTACTGAATACCTTAGGGTCCCTTCTGAATTTGTGCAAGTAATCCAACTGGAGGCTGAAACTATTTTTGACAAAGTCTACTTTGGGGAGCTACCAGAGACCTTTGCCTCCATTGAGTATCTAACTAAGGCATCTCTGCTGCCCTTGTTGCAACCCCCGATGCAACTGGTTTTCCCAAGGCCGGTGAGACTATTTTATTAGAATATGAGATTGAAAACTGGTGATGATGAGAACCCAACACTGTTGGTTTTGATTGATGACTTTGAGATGCTGTTCAACCAGTCTGACATTGCAAGAATATTGGGGATACCAGCCAGGTATAGCCCTGAATGGGGCTTGGGTCCTCCTTTGACTTCCATCATCACAGAGATAGCAAGAGAATTAACTGGAGGAATCACTGCCTCAGGTGACTCAATCAGAAAGAGGGACCTGCACCCCAACCTCATATTCATGGATGGGGTGTTAAGGAAAAATGTTTACTGCTCTGGTCATGAGCAGGAGAGGAGATCCCTCATAGCATATGCCCTTTTCTCATTTCACAAGGGCCATTACTTGGATGCAGCCAAGTTAATTTTTGAGAGAATTAAGGACCTATGTGAGAAGGTGAAAATAAAGAAGAAACCTCATGCCCCTACCTACTGCAGGTTTATTACTGCATTGTTGAAGTTTGGAAAATACCCCTTTTAAAGGGAGAAGGAGACAGTAACCCCCACTATTCATGAAGTAGCTGCTGCTACTGCTGATGCTGCTGCATCCTCCACCTCACATGTGCCAGTCAGCATAACCATTACCTCCCCAGCCATTCCCTCTACCTCCATACCAACCCCAACTCCCTTAATACCACCCTTACCTACACTCATTGCGACACTACCTCCACCCTCAACCCAGACCTCACAGTTCCACACAAGTCCAATACCCTTACTTGAGCCTATATCACCAATCACCCCAGCCATAGCCACCTCAATCTCACCACCAACCACCATAGCCACTGACACCCTACCCATTTCTACACCCTTACCTATTTTTTCAGCCCACACTAGCCCACCTATCAAGACCCCACCCTCTACCCTCCACCCCACCCCTGTCTTCATCCTGTCCCTTTCCATTGTTGGCTAGCACTTCTTCCATCGCTGCTCAGCCCATACTTCCTGCCTCTTGTAATCCCCAGCCTCCTTACTACACCCTCCTCCGGGCCATGCAAGCCAATGCTTACTTAAAGAGGGATATAATTCAAGGCATGGCTGACCTGAAAGCTACAATACGGCAGCCCCTCCTTGATAAAATTAAACTCCTGATGCTTCCTCATAAGGTTGAGAAAAAGGAAATCAAGTAACGATGGAGAGAGATTATGGTCCAATACAACTAGGAAAAGAGAAGAGTTGAGAGTCAAGAAGATGTGATCAAGGAACTGAAAGAGAGACTGAGACTGACTGAGGAGAGGGCTTATGATTTTGGGGTGACTATTACAGCTTTGGAAAAGTTCGTAAATGCACAAACTGACAGGGAGTTGGTAGAAGCTCTTTTTAAAGAATTAAACCCAAATGTACCTCTCCAGCAAACAGCTCCAGATTCAAAGGAACCTATCAAAGTCAAGCCTGGACTTAAAATAAAAGAACTTCCTAAAAAGCTAGAGCCCACTCCCCAAAGAAAAAGCACAGCCAAGCCTAGGAATCCTACTTCAAAAAGACCACTGTCCAAGGCTGCTGCTTTGAAGCAAGCAAAGGGTAAAGAAATCCAGGAACCACCCGCTGAAGCCAAAGACTCAGATGATTAATGTTTGCACATGTATTTAGTTAGGAAGTAGTGTGTAATTTTGTAGTTTACTTTCCCTTACTTTGTACATATTTTTACTGTTATAATAGAATTTCTTTTTATAATGTGCTATTTCATTCACTGTATTTTTTTATTTTTGTTTGTCTGTTTGTGTGTTTGTTGTGTGTTGTCTATTTTTCTTTAATGATGTTCCTTTTCTTTTAATACCTCTATTTTGAGCCTGCTGCACATCCACCTCTACCCTTGAAACAGTGACGACACTGCTCCTCATAGGTTTGGGGGTGTGGTAAGATTTGCCAATAAAATAGTTAACCTAAGTGTAGCAGAATCAAGTGAGCAAGATAGAAATGGAGCCATGTTCACTTAAGAATCATAAAAAAATGAGAAATTTAATTAAAAATTTTTGTTGACCTTTAGGCATTACAAGCTTTTAAATTTTAACTTTTCCATGATGTGAACACCAAGAAAACCCACTTGTATCAGTACTTATTGAATCATTAAAGAGAGAAAAAGGTAAGGACATGCCTAAGAGTTCAATGGAAGACCATAACTAGTGAGATTTGGGCCTACAAAATTTTTTCCTTCCTATGAGGAGTGACTGAGGCAATTCTTTTAGCTCTAAGGACTGGCTTTGTTAATGCCCTCACTAGAAGTTAGGCACCTCCAAGTTGAAACAACTGACATCACTCATGATACCTAGGAAAGGATCAAGGCCTTCTCTTGGACAGTTTGAGCTTAAACAGACCAAACCCTAATCAACTGCCCTTGTGCACACACCTTTTGAGCCTTAATTTTTAATTTTCTTCAAAATACACTTGAGTACTTATACCTGAACCTATGGACCTGATTCAAACCTACCCTCACTCTAAGAATTCAGAAGGTAAAGGAGAAGGAGCTGAAGATGGATAAGATAGGGTCAACATTGGGTGAATGGAGAAGAGATACCCAAAGCTTAGCAGTGTAGCAGCTGAGAAAGAGGTGGCAAGTCTGAAAAATAAAAATAAAAATAAAAAGAAAAATGCATATAAAAGAAAGAAAAATAATAATGAAGAGGAATAAGAGAGGAGTCAAGAGGAAAAGTTCATTGGAAAAATAGAAAACAAGAGGAGAAGCTGGTCACTTCAAGTCTGAAGAATCTTAAAGAAAATGAAAGGTGCTGAACTAAAGAAGGTGAACTTATGAATCACCTCCTTCACCTATGGATTTCTCAATTCTGAATCCCTTTTCAACCTTCCATTATTTATAACCTATCCCATAAGCCCAATTAAAGCCTAGTCAAAAGACCCTGTGATCAAAAGTTGAATGAGCTGTCATGCAGAGACAAAGAGTTGTCCAATCTATGGTGAGGATTAGCCAATGATGCCAGAACTTAGTTGCTTTGCCTACACCAATGCTTACAAACCCATTTGGGGCCTGTAACTGCTCTTGAGCTTGAGAGAAAATGAAAACCCTCAAAGTTCTTTGTGAGAGTCTGCCCTGGTGAGCATTGGGTCTAATGTTGAATGTATTGGGCATAGCCTATAACCTAATTTTTGAATTAATGATGAGCTCAGTACTAACCTACATGTGATTTTTTCCCTTGTTGCGAGCTAATTGGAAATGATGTGCATGTTGTAAAAGTTGTAGTGATTAAATATCTGTGCATATCATATGTTCAAATTCCTCACATTTTTATTGAATCAAAGGTGAACTGATGCTCTGTTTCTTGGCAGCTGACTTACAATTTTGCACTTTTGTTAATTGTTTCATTGAGAAGTTTGTGGGTATCTTCACTTAAAACCCTCAAGAGACTTCACTCCTCCACTAGGGATCACCTAGGGGTTTAAAAGGCTTGATGCATAAGCTAAATGCATCTGTGTTCCCTACAAAAGTGGCATTTAAATTCTTAGAGTAGTTGGTTTATTTTTTTCCTTTGTTCAGGGACTAGGAAAGATTAGGTTTGGGGGTGTGTTATTCACTAAAAAGTACCACTTTTCACCACTTAACCTAGCCTTTGCTAGACCTTAAAGCTCACTAATAATCATATGTTAAGTGTGTTTTGTAGTTAGTAATAAACTGTGGAGCTAAATATAAAATCCATGCTTATTGGTCCAAAGAAGAGAAAGAATACATGCAAAGACGACAGCTGAGCCAAAGCCTAATGGAACACCCTGGTAGTGCTAACCATGGTGACTCATTTGTTGGTCATCATTGACTAAAAGTCTAGCAGATGAAAGAAGTTAGTTGAGAATGGAGGAAGCTACAACAGAAGCAAGTGCAATGTATCAGAGGATAAAAAGAATCACCTTGCAGAGTTGGGGAGCTCCCTCGCGGAGCTAAGGATGAAGTGGGAGTTGTCCTCGCACAGATAGGATGCGCAGTCAAGAGGAGAGCAGTAAAGACATTGTGAAGATCTTGTAACTTAAAACCCTCAAAATTTATGCTCGCGAAGCTCTCGCGGAGATCACGCCTTAAAGCAGCCGCACACAGAATATAGCGAGTCCATATGCATAAAGAACAATTTGTCACCTCGCAGAGTTCTTGCGAAGCCCTGGAAGAGAGAGATGCCCATAATTTTTCTCACGTAGCTCTCACGCACTTTGAAGCCTAACCAGTTAAGATGCGAGTGCAGGAGCCTACTTGCGCGAGTATCCAGCGAGAGAACTTCTAAAGCTCTACTACACAAGAAATCTAGGCATTCCAAATCACCTCCACGATAGCATTACAGTGCAAAGCAGCTGTGCGATCAACTGAGAATCTACCGCGTGAGTGAACTATCCATCTAAGCCAAATGCTCCTCCGTGAAGGTTTTGCCACTATGGTAATGAATTAATGCAGATGCCAACCTCGCGAAGCTTGGGCTCCCCAGTCTCAACCCTAACTCAAGGACCTTTTGGGAATTTCCCAAGGCTAGGACACACTTCTTGAGGCATGGATTTTGAGGCGCACATCTCATGGCATTCAAAGGGTTGTAATAGTGCTACGTCTGTCGAAAAAATTAGAGTTAATCTCTTTTGAGCCAAGGCCTTATGGACAGAGTATATAAGTTGTACTTAGAGTTTAGTATTTTCATCTTTCCTTCATCCTCTGTCGGCTGAGAGCTCCAGCAGGCTAGGGTTAGAGTTTGATTATCTCTTTTTCTTATTTTTCTGCCCTCTTAGCCCAACATTGGCTATCTAATCCTTTTGTAAACAACTAGGTTTAGTTTTATTTTAGTTTTGCAATAGGCTTTGTATGCATTGGGATCTTTTGGATGAGCAGTTGTGTACAGGCTGCAGCCTTGAGACAGTTCATTGTAAGTTTTGCTTTTATCAATGGATTGTTATTTTAATGACTAATTAAATTTACAGATCTTATTATTTCCTTAGATGTTTATAGGATCCATGCTTTGGGACTAGCCTATTCAATTTCTAGTAGATCTATTATTTACCATCTGATTTCCTTTGGTTTAATAGACCCATGGATAGCAAGCCGGATCTATAGCAAGATCTGGAGAGCTCGTAACCCTGGGACTCCATGGTACCAGCAGTAGTTTACATATACTTTTTCAGATCTCTGTGGTATGGACAAACCTATCTGATACCCTGTGACCATTTGAGTGGGCAGAGTATAACCCTATGGTGGTGTCCAGCCACATGTCTGAGAAGGATTCTTCTCCTCTACACATGAGCTTCTAGAGCCTTGTGAAGAGGTCTGTACAGGAATGGGGCCCCCTTTATTTTACTTGACCAATATCAGATGTTAGATCTGATTTCTCTGTAGTAAATACAGCTTAAGGTTGAGTTATTGCAGGCCTTTTATAGCAATGACCAGCTGAATCTAAATCCTTATTCAACCTGTTGCTGGTCCTTTGTGTGGGCAAAGTGAGCTGTTGGCCTTGGCAAAACACTTAGGACTTTATGGGTTGGAATACATATGGATGTCAGCCAGATCTGTGCGCAGATCTGGGGATCTTGTAGCACTGGCATTACATAATTTATGTAATAATATTCATGGCCTGATCTGGTCCATTGGTTGGGGAAATGATCAGTCCACTCCATTGGAGTAGGTTAGCATTTATGATTTAATCAATGAGATTTGATAGACTCTATCGGATACTCTGTGACCATTTGAGTGGACAGAGTATAGCCCTAAGAGCACCCCAAATTACATGGGTTAAATTGGATTCTTTAACCTTGTTGAGGTTATTAATACCATCTCAGCAAGGATCATTACAGTGACAGTCTAAATCTGAGTTACATTACTGCAGTAACTCTAGCCTAACCTGCTTACTTGCCATCATTTTTATATTTTATTCTGGCACACACCATCATCATTTTCTTCTAAACCTTTTTTTAGGATAGGGCTACATTTTATTTCTCTTTTGTTAGGGTTAATTTAGTATAGTCGTGACACCCAACTCCCTTTTTTTAGGATTGTCAGATCTGTAGCCAGATCTGAAGGCCTACTATTATAGCCCATTTTAGATTCTAGATCAATTTTTCTGTAGGACAAACTCTTACTTATCAAAACTTGCTACAATAGGCCCTATATCTTGCAGGTCTAGGATATTTTAGGATTGCTGTTTTCACCATATCTTTATCCTCTATTTCACTTTGATTTTAATTTTCTTCCAACACCACATAATAAATCACAGCACATCCGACAAACAGACTACAACAGCCATGGGAAAGAATAGTTACTCTCTCTCGAGTTAACCAGAATGGTTAATTGCTCAACTTGAGTTTCTAACCATATAATGGATTCCAGAAGATTATTGAGTAGCTGCGTTTGAATATGGCCATGTTGCATCCAGCTTTCGGCTAATTGCGATAAGGCTTCCTCAATGTCAGTGTGGTCTTGGGTCTGTGTGGGACAAAATACAAGAGAGTGTTGAGGAATTTTTTTAGTTAAGCCGCAGTTAAGTTTACAGGCTTCTCATTGTTGAGATGTTGGGTGCGATTTTACACCCACCAGAGATTGAATTTTTGTCTTGCACAATTTTAATTTTGGGAGACAATTCATCATTGTCTTTAATTTGTATAATCCTCTCTGCCTAAGAGGTATACTCCTTAAGGTCTCAGATTCAATCTCACCCGGTGTTTGGCATTACACGGGTTCCTCGCTAAAACTCTCAAAGTGTTCCCAAGCAGCCTCAACAGACAAAGTGTAAAATGTCCCCCCATAGGTAACATCAACTAAGTGTCGGTTTTGGTCATTCAGACCTTCATAGAAAGTGTGGACTATTTGCCAACGAGTGAGTTCATAATGAGGACACCTATATAAGAGATCGTTGAGGTGCGTCCACCCCTCTTGTAGAGATTCATCCGGAGATTGTTTGAAAGTTCTAATAAGATACTAGATTTGATTCGTTCAGTGTATTGGGAAGTATTTCATGAGAAATCCTCGTTCCAAGTCCTCCCAATTGGCGAACGAATTATGAGGCAAAGAATGTATCCACTGCTTTGCTTCATCTCTAAGAGAATATGAAAACAACCTTAGATGAAGAGATGTTTCTAGCAAATTTTGGATTCGGATAAGGTTGCACACTTCTATAAACTGTCTTAAATATGAATAAGGATTTTCATCCCTTAGCCCATAGAATATTGGAAGTATTTGAAATATTTTAGGTGTAATTTTAAAAGTCTCATTACCAGTCATAGGGGTTAATTGTATATATGGGGGCGGTGTAAGAGGTGTTAAAGCATAATAGTCCCCTATCGTTTTAGTCATGTTCTGACCGCTGCCCATCATAATGAATTGCTTTAATACCAGGACAATTTGGTTAGAACAGTTATTGTATTTATTTTTGTTTTAGCAAGCAGGGAGAGAAACAAATCTGAGCTTCTAAATTTCTAGGGCCCGCAAAAGTGTTGAACGTCTGATCCGTTACTCTGAATAAGCCTGCAAAGATTAAGAAGAGATCAAAGAAAAATAAAAAGATAAAGAAATAAAAAGAGAAAGATAAATATTGGTTTCTAAAAGAATAAAAATATTAGATAAAAATAAAAATAAAGATAAATTTCGCTTCCCCGGCAGCGGCGCCAAAATTTTAATCCGTCTTATTATGTAGATTAAAATTATGTTAAATTCAAGTCTTAACCTATTGCAAGTGCACAATGGAAATCATAGTACTAGCATAGGATCGTTCCAACGAGGAAGTTTATTTAATTACTTCTTATTTATATCTTCTATTTAAATTCTTATTTTAAAAACTTCTATTTATCTTTAAGCTCTAATTTAGTGAAAAAATATGAATAAAAGAATTTGTTTTAATCTAAAGTGCATAAAATAAATCTAAATCCTCCTTCTGATCGAAGATGAAAAAGTAAAA
The DNA here is from genome assembly GCA_021018995.1 of Chloranthus sessilifolius. NCBI lineage: Eukaryota > Viridiplantae > Streptophyta > Magnoliopsida > Chloranthales > Chloranthaceae > Chloranthus > Chloranthus sessilifolius. The sequence goes on from CM037591.1 coordinate 81,635,737, forward strand.
ACCGTTACACTAATCTGCAAATTCTAACCTGAGTCGTCAATTCAAATTAAAACTTGGAGAAGTTTACAAAGCTGTAAATTTAAACTAAAAAATAAAATAAAATATATCCTTCACCCCTCAGCCGCAGTTGTCAATTGCTCCTGAGAAACTATACATATCTACTCTAATCTACAGCACTGAATTACAATCATCAATTGCTCTTGAGAAACCTTAGATATCTAATTTATTCTAACTATTTTACACTACTTTGATCGAAAGAAAATCTAACCTCCGACGTCAATTGATGCTGAAATTCTTCGATGATTATTCCTACACCAAGCTCTCTTATTTATAGATCATAAGGAGCCAGTTTACAAATTCTAAATCTAATAAAAGAAGTAAAAACTATCTTAATATAACTCTATTTCTAATTTCATCTTTTTCTTACTTTCTTTAGTTGATGCACTTCTTAAAGTTTCTTTAATCTTCACCAGTAGAGTCCTTCGGAGTAGATCTTCATCAATCTTCTCAGATCCGTGATCAGCTGAGCATCTAATTCTAGGAGTCTTCTAATTCTATTCATGGTAGTGATAGCTCTCACGTGATAAATAACAATAACAGTAAATAAGAAAGCTTCTATTTTTGGGAAATCATAGATAACAATTTCTCTAATTATAGCTTCTTTGGAAAATCGTAAATCACGATTTTCTCTTCTTTCATGGCTTTCATACTGGACTTGGTCTTTGGACGATTTCTATTACAAACGGTCACTTTTTCTCTCTTGTCGTCTTTACTCTTTTGTCGCTTATGAAGAAATTGCCTTTCTAAAGAATCATAAAATTATGATTTCTTATTTCATTCTTTCTTCTTACTTCAACAGTAGTGCAAAATCATTAAATACAATTTCTCAGCTTTCTTGTATTGGCGAATCGTCTTTACACACTCAATCATCATTCTTACTACTACTTGAGTTCACTTTGATGAATATTAATACTTAGGCTCTCTTTTACTATTTATCTCTAATATCTGTACATCAGTAAGTTATTAGTAGCAAACTAAAGCCTAGCATCAATAAGTTAAGGGTGATAAAATAGTAAATTATGTGACTAATTAGTCATACTCGAATCGGACACTATTGAATGTGTTTATAGGATGTTGTTGAATATATTAATATAATATCTTTGAATATTTTAATAAGATGGTGTTGAATGTATTAATACGATGTTGCAGAATAATTTTATTTTTAGCTTATTATTTTTCTATTTAGTTGAATGGATTATGAATTTTTTCTCTCATAGAGTGATATGTGGTTGATACAATATTTGTAACAGGTAAAATGACTCTAATTACTGTAAAAAAAATGAAAGTTGTGCATTTAAAAAAAAAAAAAAAAAAAAAATGGTCCATAATAGTTGTTTTCATATACCATTGATTTAGGCCATGGTTTCGGAATAAAACTAACAACCCTTTTCCCATTAGGAACAACGACTCAACATTGTTGTTATTTTGCACCAGCCACAAACAACAGTCCATAACTATTGTTTCTTGGAGGAAATTAACGACTCGTCGGTGTTGTTTACATATACCACTGATGTAGACCATGGTTTCTAAGGAAAAATAACAACCTTTTTTTTTGTTAAAACAACAGTTTAAAAACGTTGTTATTTTGTAACGACATGGACCAGGGTTTATATGATATATAAGCAACGATTTTGGGCCGTTGTTTCCGAAAACCATAGCTTTACAAACAATAGCTCAAAACCGTTGCTTATGACATATACAATGGTATTGGGCTATTATTTTTTGTCGATTTTCACGTAGTGATATAGATTTATACTAATCTTTAATCTACCAGAAATTTGGGCGTCAATCAAACTCCAGAAAATCAAAGATGAAAAATAAAAAATATTACACTAATCTGCAAATCTCAACCTGAGTTGTCATTCAAATTAAAATTCGAAGATATTTACAAAGCAGTAAATTGCAATAAAATAAATCTAAAAAAGAAAGCAATAAAATTATATCTTTCACCCTCAGTCGCAGTCGCCAATTGATTTTGAGAAACTATAGGCATCGACTCTAATCATCTAGCTCTCAATCCCAGTCGTCAATTGTGATCGAGACACCTTGGATATCTAAACTAAACTACTCTAATGATCAGAAGAAACCCCAACCTCAGGTGTCAATTGATGCTAAGAATTTCTTCGATGATTAATTCCTATACCATGCCCTCTTATTTATAGATCATAAGGGGTCGGTTTACCAAATTCCTAATTCTAATAAAAGAAACTACTAAAAGAAAAATATCCTAATATAACTCTAATTGTGATAGCCTGGGTTTTCCTTACCACAAAACCTGTGCCGTCAGATTGCATACATGATCCGAGTTAAGTGATGCTTTGGTATCTATTGTACACATCATATGCCAACAGCTCGATCTTTCCTCACATACCACATAGGAAGGATCGGGCCATCACATGATGGTAAGCTCACAAAACAACTACAAAGTACACACAACAGAAAATGAATACAGAGCTATATCACTAACAAAAGCAGCAGAACTACTGACCTAACTATCATAGTTACAAAGGCTAAAAAAGAAATATCTTCCACAGATGGAGGTCGACCTCCATCTAAATAGTGGATTAAAATATACTTGTAGTTAACTACAAAACTTGTTCATATACCTTTTGCCCAAAAACTGCAAAATATTCGGGCCACACAATATGCTAAGGAAAATGGCTCTCAGGTAAATCCTCTTCCTCGTTCGGATTGTAATCTGGGTCCTCCTCTCGTTTCAGGTCCCGCCCCAAATCTACCCTTGCACCTGTGACGCATAGTCGAGGGGTGAGCTTCATCCAAGCTCAATAGGGAATAACATATGCAAAGCTACCATTTATCCTTCTCATTCATGAATCTTGATGCTTAGATAAGTAAAAACATTCGTAAATAAGTAAAAGCAAATCAGAATTTCTTTACTACAAATCATAGACAGATTTTCAAGTATGCAGTAAATGGCTTTTCCTCAACATAATGCATATAAAATCAATAAAATGTGTAGGAAATAGGTAAGCAATTCACAAGTGTGTTACTAGATTAAATGGCGAGGAATTTCAAATAAAGTTACATATCAAACTGTAAAGCCCATAAGCTACATTAACAGGGTCACTCAACACAAGACAGGTCAAGACCCTGAGCTACGTTAACATGGTTACTTGATACCCAAAAGTCAAGCCCATGAGCAACGTTAACAAGGTCAGTTGACACGAAACGTCAAGCCCCTGAACTAAGTTAACAGGGTCACTTGAACTGAGACCATCAAGCCCCTGAGCTACATTAATAGGGTTACTTAATTTGAGACACGATGGGATTTCAAGGTCAAGCACGCATGTGAAACAGGAGACAATGAGGTGCATCAGATTATCCAAACTAGAAATTTATAGAATCATGTATATATTACATAAACAAGATGCATTGTATCAAAACATGCAAAAACATGTACAAAAATCATGTCTTAATACTTCAGAACATGTCAAGTGTTGTCTCATAGCAATTTTAGAAAAAAATATTCAGTATAAACGATGCACATCAATAATGAGAATTTGAGAAAAACAAGTAGTCGGGCATGATGTTCTTCCCTACCTTAAGTGTCGATAGTTCGCATCCATGTGAGCAAATCAAGTTAAATTTTTTTCCAACACTTCTCGTATATAGCCTAGCACACGGATTGCATATACTCTATGTATTACTAAATACACTAGTCACAAGACGAAGACTCTTAAGACACCAAGGGGTACAAACCTCAAACCCCAACAGAACAGGACATCTCGCTGCGGCGAGGTGTAGGGTCGCCGCGGCGAGTCCTTTAGGTGCCACATGAAGCAAACATCTCGCCATGACGAGTTTTTCCTGAGAGGAAAAAGCCTTGAAATCTCACTGCGGCGAGGCCTTCAGGTGCTTTCTCGCCACGTCGAGGCTCTAAGTCACCGCGGCGAGCCTGACATACATGCTGCTTTTCTACTTTCAACCTTGAGCAAAAATTTGACGATTTGAAGTACCGTTTCCATCCATAATACTCATTCAACTTACTTAACATGGTGGCCTACTAAAACTAGGCTTTCAGCCACGTTCAGACTACACAAATTACTTGGTTCAAGGCTTTGAAAATCGGCTCAAACGGTTTTAAAATCCTATCTCTGCCTAATTTTTCGAGGCTTTGAAGCATGCGATGCCAGAACGCATTCACTCGGGTCTGCTTTTCATTAATTGAGTCCCCGGACATTCGTGCGCTGATGCATGCATGAAAGTTGAGGCGTCAGTCTTCACGAACTCGGTCACCACGACCCTTGCATGCCCGATTCCTAACTCCCAACTCTAAGACTAAGAACAATAAGCTTAAGAAATAGTGCTTGGAAGGTTACCTTAATGAGATTTTCACACGTGAGGATTTCAAACTTTCGCATGCAAGAATGTGCTTGATCATTTCGATCCCCGTCCGAAAGAGTTTGCAGTTCAAAAGATTAGCTATTGAAAAATAGAATCTCTCTGTTGCAAGGTCGGGTCGACTATGCCGGAAATGGCTAGATCTGACAGTGATTGGTTTTTCTTCGGGATTGAGATGATGAGAGGGAAGGAGAGCTTTGCTTTTTGTTCCTCTTCCCGACACACTAGATCCATGCAGGGACTATGTGTGCATGAGAGTAATTTAAACAGGGATGGGTTCCTAGGTGAGGCTGCCACACACTTATTTTGGTGTACAACATGTCTTGAGGACCTTAGATCTGGGATCCCTCTTGAATTCGTGGTTTTGATTTCTAATGGGTCCAATTCGAGTCTTGGCATAGGGCCTTCACTAATGGGTCCAAGTCATAGCTTTAGGATTAAATGGGTCTTATGATCCGGGTCTTCAACATATTGGTCCTAACATGGGGTTGCTTGTTATTAGGCCTCACATTGGCTCTAACTAATGGGCTTCATACAGGGAGTCTTATTACCTCAACAACTCTTGTTAAAAAGGACCCAACCTTTATAGTTGAATAGCCTCATCATTTTTTGTTAGGTTAATTGTAGGCCAGGTTGAGTTACGGGGTGTTACATCCTCCCCCCCTTAAATAAATTCTCGTCCTCGAAAATTGAAGACGGTATAGATGAAGGAAGACTGTGACCGTACTATCGCTTTATAAGACCTACATCTTGCAGTTAAAAGCACTGCATGAGGATGGGACGAGGGTGTATGGGGAAAATCCCTTCCAACTAGTTGAACGAGTGTTATCTTATTCTAGAAATTTAAGTTTAACATATATGACAGAAGTACAGATATTAGAAATTTCGGAGATAGTCACGATTCAACCAAGTGATTTACCTCTACTAGTGAATATGAATAATGTATGGAAAGGTACTGAACATTAGTCATGTGTGCAGAGCATGTAAACGTCAGTGTTATTCCTAATGAGGGATTTAAATTATTTGACTGATAGTGTTGAGATTCAACCTGTTGTGAGTCTAAGTAAGTTTGACTAGATGTGGAGTAGTCAATAGTTGTTTTAAAGCATTGCAAAGGTATACAAAATGTGTCCTAAAATATGGTATATTTGCAGCGCATTTATGTGTTCTAACATTTGTAATTAATATTCTAAACATAGGGAGTTTGTGCGAAATGATTACCAATTTTTGAATTGGTTACTAATCTGGATGCTCACCATGTTTTTCCGCTACTTGGTCGGCTGGTTGCCTGCCCTGACGTTGAGCTGCAGTTCCAGAAGGACCAACTTCCCTAGTAGGTGCATTGTTGGCAACATTGGAGGTATAGGCCCATGCTCTTGAAATCCACTGATCGACATCATCCGAGAAGCAGAAATGCATGATGTCCATTAGCATTGCCTCCTGAAAATCCATGCGTCTCATCATTTCTGCAGGGACAGGGGAGTGGTCGGAGGAAGGGGTCGTCAGTTGTGGCAATTTTTGGGCCATTCTAATCATCTTCTTCTCAGTCGATATCCAATCTTCAATTCCAAAAGTCACAATATTATCCATCAAGCGAGTTTATCCTCCATTATTGTATAGTTACCAACCTCATCCTGGTAATCCTCAATAAGTCATGATATAAGGTGCGCATACGAAATCACGTCCAATGGTCTCTTTCTCGATTCCAACATACTGTTGTGGGCATGTATCAGTCTGTCGATGACTACCTCAGCCGCATCGAACCATCGACTTTCAAAAATGGCAAATAGGGTTCGGAGTAATACTCCCATTCTTTATCTTCCTTGCTCAAAGGGTAGAGATTGCTTCAGAGGACGATGTCTATCCACCGCAATTCAAGGGGTAGTTGTGATTCCTTTATAGATTGACTCAGCCTGTGACTATTTCATGAAAGGTTACTTTCTTGGGACTCGGTGGTGCTAAACCGTAACTTTTGTGGTACCCTAACGGGGCGTCCATGGCTGTGGCTATGCGGTCATGGTCGAACTAGAACCACCGGTCGTCTATGGTTGTACAGAGTGTTCCATCACACTGCACGTGAAGATTTTGGTAGAAAAGTTCTACAATCCTCGAATAGTAGTGTTCTTGAAATGGCTTGAGGATCGCTATTAGATTAGCTCTCCTAAGGTAGAAGTTTGATCAAAAGAACGCCTCTTCGCTGTCAAAATATGGTTGGTCAAAGGACCATTCTAATTCAAAAGTCTTGGCGTTCCACCAAGAGTTGGGTCGTTCTCGTGTCGGTGTGGGTTTTGCAGTGGCCGGGGCTTTGCCCTTTTACACAAGCAGAAGCTTTGAAGACGGTCCATTTCTTCGATGCCATAGTTTTGAAAAGGAAACAAAATGAAATTGAAATGAGGAAGGTTGTGGCTTTTTACCTTAATTAGCTTAAAAAAAAGAACAAAATCAGGTTCGATTATGCATCGTGCACGTCGATTTGGTATATTGGAGGGCTTTTGCTCAAGAAAATGGAGGAATTGAATACAAAAAACCCTAGGTTCACTCGGGAAAGGTGACGAGAGAGGGACCCAAGCCTTGAAATTTCTGAAAATGACAAAACGAGGGATTCGCGGGCCCCTTATAAAGTTCATCAGTTGTCACGACGACTTTAAGTTCTCGCCGCGGCGAGGTCCAATCTCGCTGCGGTGAGAAACACAGAAATTGTGTTTCTGCTTTGGGGCTAGTTCTAGGCTTACAATGCTAATCTAACTAAAGGGCTACAGTGTAGGTTGGTTGTAGGTACTATAGTGAAAATTGAGAGTCTTTCCGATGCGATTATTGAATCATTTGAACAATGGCTACTAAGTTTGGGAAACATTTGAATGGTGTGATTAGATGCATTCTTTCCTTACCATGGGCACGATCAGATTTCAAATGAACTTTTTGAGTAATAGTTCATCAATTGAGTTGAAAGATAGACCTATGTGACAAAGCTAGAAGTACCATTGATTTGGTTTAACATACAAAGATTTTGGTAAATAGTATTTTGTTTAACATACATGAAATCAGTTATGCTTCACTAACAACAATACAAAAGTGACTGGGCTACCCAAGGAGTCCTGGGTACTGTTCTCTAATTTCCTCTTCCCATTCCCACATTGCTTCATTGGCTGAGTGATGGTGCCACTGGACCAAAATCAATGGGATTCGCTTGGTTCTTAAAATTTGCTCCTTCTTATCCAAAATTCTGACCGGGTCTTCGATTATGGTCAGGTCTTCCTACACTTCGATGGGCTGATAGTCCAACATGTATGACACATCACACACATACTTCCTCAACATAGATACATGGAAGACATCGTGGATAGCCGATAGCTGTGGCGGTAGAGCGATGCAATAAGCTACTTCACCAACGTGGCCCAAAATTTCAAACAGACCGATATATCTCGGACTGAGTTTTCCTCGTTTACCAAATCGCATCACACCCTTTGTTGGTGAGATTTTTACTAGCACATAGTCTCCCACCTGTAGAGAACATATAAAGGAGCATTATGTGCAAGGTTTCACCTGGAATTGCATGCTTGATCGCGTAAGATCAGCATAAGTCTTTTGACAGCCTTGAGCGACTTTCAGACGTTCTTGAATAAGTCGAACCGTTTCATTGGTGTTCTCAATAATTTTTGGGCCTAATATCAGACGCTCTCCAACTTCTTCCCAATTAAATGGGGATTTGCATAGGCAGTCATATAGTGCTTCAAAGGGTGCCATGCCGATACTCGCCTGATAGCTATTGTTGCAGGCAAATTCTATAACCAGTAGATGTTTATCCCATGACCCTTGGAAGTCTAACATACAGGCTTAGAGCATATCTTCTATGACTTGATTGACCCTTTCCGTTTGCCCGTCAGTTTGATGGTGGAATGCTGAGCTGAATTCTAATTTTGAACCCATACCTTCCTGGAATCGTTGCCAAAATTGTGAAGTATAGAGTGGGTCCCGATCTGATACTATGCTTGAAGGTATGCCATGTAGCCTTACAATCTCATTCAAATACAATTTGGCAAGCTTGCTTATAGTGTAGCGCGTGCTATATGAGAGGAAATGTGCTGATTTGGTTAAGCGGTCAATAACCACCCATATTGCGTTATGCCCCCTTTGAGTTCTTGGCAAACCAAGAATAAAGTCAATGGAAATATTCTACCATTTCCACTTAGGCACAGGTAAGGGCTGTACTAAACCTGTCGGGTGTCTGTGGTTGACCTTCACCTGCTAACAAACCAAGCACTTTGCCACATATTCTGGCACATCTCTTTTCATTCCTTTCCACCAAATTTTTTTCTTCAAATCGTGATACATTTGGGTGCTACCTGGATGAATAGCATACGCTGATCTATGGGCTTCATCCAGTATCTCCTGCCTTAATTCACTATCTGCTGAAACACAAAGGCAGCCTTTGAGCAATAGAGAACCGTCGTCCTGGATTGAGAATTTCGGTTGACTTCCATTACTTATTCCCTGCCTGATAGCCTCAAACTCTGAATCTTTTAATTGGCTTTCTCTAATCCTTTTGAAGAGAATCGATTTGATCTTGATATTCGCAACAAGAGCTCCGGCTTCGTTCATCTCAAAAGTGGTGTCACATGAGTCTAAGTCTTCGAATAGCTGCAATCTGTGCATTCTTGCTACGAGGGGTGCAAGCTGAGTAGATGATTTCCACCTTAATGCATCAGCTACCACGTTTGCCTTTCCTAGATGCTACTGTATTGAGCAGTCATAATCCTTCAATGACTCCATCCATCTTCTCTGCCTCAGGTTTAGATCTCTTTGTGTGAAGATATACTTCAGGCTTTTGTGATCAATGATGATTTGGAAAGTTTCACCATATAAGTAGTGTCTCCAAGTTTTCAAGGCAAAGATAACCGTCGCTAATTCCAGATTGTGACTAGGATAATTTTTCTCATAGTCTTTCAGCTGTCTTGACCCATATGCTACTACTTTTTTGTGCTGGTTCAACACGCAGCCTAATCCCGTGTGCGATGCATCGATAAATACCACAAATCCACCACTGCCATTCGGTATGGTAAGCATGGGTGCAGACGTCAATCTTTGCTTGAGCTCTTAAAAGCACTTCTCGCACTCCTCAGTCCACTCAAATTTGACATTCTTTCTAGTGAGTCATGTGAGTGGTCCCGCAATCCTCGAGAATCCTTCCACAAATCAGTGATAGTAGTCGACGAGTCTGAGGAAACTGTGAATCTCGGTGATGGTCTTGTGCTATTCCCAATTCACTACAGCCTCGACTTTGGAGGGGTCTTTTGTTACACCCGATTTTGAGATGATGTGTCCTAGAAAATTGACCTGCTCCAACCAAAATTCACATATACCGAGCTTTGTATATAACTGATGATCGCAGGGTGTCAGGAGGGCTAACTGTAGATGTTGCTCATGCTCTTCCCTTGACTTGGAATAGATGAGTATATCATTAATAAAGATCACCACGAATCGATCTAGGTGGGGCTTAAATACCCGATTCATAAGATCCATGAAGGATGCAGGTGGATTGGTCAATCAAAATGGCATTACGAGGAACTCATAATGACCATATCTTGTGCAAAAGGCTGTTTTTGGGACATCTTCTGCTTTCACCTTCATCTGATGGTGACCTCACCGTAGGTCTATCTTAGAGAAAAATATTGCTCCTTGCAACTGGTCAAAAAGGTCATCTATCCTAGGGAGCGGATACCGATTCTTTATGGTTAACTTGTTTAATTGTTGGTAATCTATGCATAGTCGCATTGAACCATCCTTCTTTTTGATGAACAATACTGGTGCTCCCCATGGAGACACGCTCGACCGAATGAATCCTTTATTAAGTAACTCTTGCAACTGCTCCTTTAGCTCCTTCAACTCGACCGGTGTCATTCGGTATGGGGCCTTCGATATCGGTTCCGTACCGAGAAGTAAGTCGACTGTAAACTCAACTTCTCTTTCTGGCGGTAAACCAAACAATTCCTCAAGGAATACATCGAAAAACTCACAGGCAATCAAAATATTTGCAATGTCAACCTTCTCATCCTTTTGCCCCTGTATGAAGGCAAGGCATCCTTGGCAACCTTTTCTGATCAGTCGTTCAACTCGAATTGTTGATATAAAGGGTACGACAGTTGGTTGAATGCCAATGAATATAAATGGCCTCTCTTGGTGTGGAGAGTGACTATTTTCTCTAAGTAGTCTACTTGGGCTCATAATTTGGTTAGCCAATCCATACCGAGTATTGCATCAAATCCTTGCATTTCGAGTAGGATTAGATCAGCTCTAGTTTCGTAGTGTGCCATGGCGACAACAACTGATCGGCATACCAAATCCGTACTCACTAAACTTCCCATTGGCATGGAGATAGCTAAAACAAATTTTAGGGGTTCAGGCGTATAGCCGATCTCTCTGGCAAAGGTTGGTGTGATAAATGAGTGTGTAGACCCTGGGTCTATCAACACTAAGGCCTTGTAGTTACATATATGGTTTTGTTTGCTCAAGCGAATGACACCTAAATTAAATACACATTTAAAATTAGTCGCATGTATAACACATTATATTACGAGATATAACAATTCTAGTGCACCTTCTCCATCTAAAATGCTAAAAATGAATTGACAACTCAAGTAAAGATCATACCTTGTATGACCTGATTTTCGGCTTGGGCATCATGTGCGGAGACTGCATATGCCCGACCATGCATTGTGGGTCACGTAGCTCTCAGGTTTGACGTTGTAGTGGTTGCAACACCATTCATATCTGGGCAGTCTCTGATACGGTGTCCTATTCATCCACACTTAAAATAGGCTTCGATGGATTTTCTGCACTCTTCAGTTTTGTGTGGTCTCCCACTGTTTGCACAAGAAATCTGAGGTGCGGAAGATGCAGCGTGAGAAACCATTGGTTGAGCCTTTGATACTCTGATTGCCGTAGGATTGGAGGTAGTAGAGGGCCTTGGATATCTGGGAGGCAAGGGTAGCAAAGATGCCGAGTAAGGTGGCCGAGGTGCTGCCATGGTGACAGGGTGAGACGGCAGAGGCATAAAAAATCTGTCTTTTGTTGGCTTGCTCAGTGTTAAGTACTTGCGGCTAGCTCCTTCTATTTCTATTTTGCTCTTTCCGTCTCTTGATTATACTATTAACATCCTTCGTTGCAATAAGAGCCAACCTCACTACTCGATCGTAAGTCACTACTTCAAAAAGGGATATTCTTTCCTTAATTGCTGGCTTCAAGCTGTACTCAAACTTCCGAGTTTTCATCAAGTTGGTGGCCACTAAAGTTGGTGCAAATCTAGAGAGTTTGGTGAACTCCACTTCATACTCTCGAACTGTCATTTCGCCTTTTACTAAATTGGCAAACTATATTTCCATTTGTCGTCTTTCCGATGTTGGAAAGTGTTTCTCATTAAACACTTCGGTAAACTCAACCCATGTCCAAGGGTTTCCCGGTGCCCTAGTCCTCTCCATGGATTTCCACCACGGGTTCGCTTCTCCCTCGAGTTGGAACGATGCCCAACTCACCTTTTCCTCTTCGGTGCAGCTAACCCTCTTAAGGATCTTTTCTACTTAATTCAACCATTATTCAGCCTCAAACGGGTTCGTTTGACCATAGAAGCTTGGAGGTCTCAATCTTCTAAACTCCGAAAACCCTGATGGGTGACGTCTCTCCGTGAGCATGGTCATGGCATTTACGGCGTTCTCTAATAACTGCTGGTTGTTTCCATCATTTCTTTTAGTCTCGGTAGCATTTCCCAAATTGTTGCCCACTCCAGAGGCATGGTTATTGTTGTCGAGTGGAGTGTTATTGGGTTCCGTGACAAATCCCTGGTGTTGGTCACGTCTTCGGTGTTCACTATTCTCGGTCTTCCTCTTCTCGGAGGCATGTTGACCTGAGATGTCACACAATACTAAATTAGATTAACAAGTCAACTCTAAGAGTCTAACCTATGTATTACTAAACTCTAATGTCGTTGCTTCTACTATGTCATAGCTCTGACTGCCCATGTGACATACAGCCTAGGGCTCTGATACCACTTGTGACAGCCCGGGTTTTCCTTACCACAAAACTTGTGTTGTCGGATCGTATACATGATCTGAGTTACAGTGATGCTATGGTATCTATTGTACACATCACATACCAATAGCATGATCTTTCCTCACATATGACACAGGAAGGATCGGGCCATTGCATGATGGTAAGCTCACAAAACAAGTACAAAGCAAGCATAGTGGAAAATGAATATAGAGCTAAATCACAAACAAAAGCAACAGAACTACTGACCTAACTATCATAGTTACAAAGGCTCAAAAAGAAATATCTTCCTCCAATGGAGGCCGACCTCAATCTAAGTAGTGGATCAAAATATACTTGTATTTAACTACAAAACTTGTTCATATACCATTTGCCCAAAAACCACAATATATCTGAGCCACACAAGACGCTAAGGAAAATGGCTCTCAGGTAAATCCTCTTCCTCGTCCAGATTACAATCTAGGCCCTATTCTCGCTTTGGGTCACGCCCTAAATCTAACCCGGCAGCTGTGACGTATAATCGAGGGGTGAGCTTCATCCAAGCTCAATAGGGAATAACATATGCAAAGCTACCATTTATCCTTCTCATTCATGAATCTTGATGCTTAGATAAGTAAAAACATACGTAAATAAGTAAAAGCAAATCAAAATTTCTTTACTACAAATCATAGACAGGTTTTCAAGTATGCAGTAAATGGCTTTTCCTCAACATAATGGATATAAAATCAATAAAATGTGTAGGAAACAAGTAAGCAATTCACAAGTGTGTTACTAGATTAAATGGCGAGGAATTTCAAATAAAGTTACATATCAAACTGTCAAGCCCCTGAGCTACGTTAACAGGATCACTTGATACCCAGAAGTCAAGACCTTGAGCTACGTTAACAAGGTCACTTGACACGAAACGTCAAGCACTTGAGCTAAGTTAACAGGGTCACTTGAACTGAGACCATCAAGCCCCTGAGCTATGCTAACAAGGTCACTTAATCTGAGGCACGATGGGATTTCAAGGTCAAGCACACATATGAAACAGGAGACAATGAGGTGCATCGGATTATCCAAACTAGAAATTTATAGAATCATGCATATATTACATAAACAAGATGCATTGTATCAAAACATGCAAAAACATGTACAAAAATTATGTCTTAATACTTCAGAACATGTCAAGTGTTTTCTCATAGCAATTTTAGAAAAAAATATTTAGTATAAACGATGTGCATAATTAACGAGAATTTGAGAAAAACAAGTAGTCGGGCACAATGTTCTTCCCTACCTTAAGTGTCGATAGTTCGCATCCACGTGTGCAATTCAAGTTAAAATATTTTCCAACACTTCTCGTATATAGCCTAGCACACGGATTGCATATATTCTATGCGTTACTAAACCCACTAGTCATAAGATGAAGACTCTTAAGACACCAAGGGGTACAAACCTGAAACCCCAACAGAACAGGACATCTCGCTGCGGTGAGGTGCAGGGTCACCGCGACGAGTCCTTCAGGTGCCACATGAATCAAGCGTCTCGCCACAACGAGTTTTTCTCGACAGGAAAAAGCCTTGAAATCTCGTCGTGGCGAGGCCTTCAAGTGCTTTCTTGCGGCGGCGAGGCTCTAAGTCACCGCGGCAAGCTTGACAGACTCCCTTGTTTTCTACTTTGCTCCTTGAGCCAAAATTTGATGATTCGAAGTACCATCTTCATCCAGAATACTCATTCAGCTTACTTAACATGGTGACCTGCTAAAACTAGGATTTTAGCCACGTTCAAACTACACGAATCACTTTGTTCAAGTCTTCAAAAATCGGCTCAAACGGTTTTAAAATCACATATGTGCCCAATTTTCTGAGGCTTCGAACCATGGGATGCCAGAACACATTCACTCGAGTCAGCTTTTCATAAATCGAGTCCCTGGACATTTGTGCGCTGATGCATGCATGAAAGTTGAGGCATCGGTCTTCACAAACTCAGTCACCACGACCCTTGCATGTCCAATTCCTAACTCCCAACTCTAAGACTAAGAACAATAAGCTTACGAAACAGCGATCGCAAGGTTACCTTAATGAGATTTTTGCACGCGAGGCTTCTGAACTTTCGAACGTGAGAATGTGCTCGATCATTTCGATCCCCGTCTGAAAGAGTTTGCGGTTCAAAAGATTAGCTATTGCGGAAGGGAATCTCTCTGTTGCAAGGTCGGGTCGAGTATGCCGGAAATGGCTAGATCAGACAGTGGCTGGTTTTTCTTCGGGATTGAGATGATGAGAGGGAAGGAGAGCTTTGATTTTCGTTTCCTCTTACCCGACACACCAGCTCCATGCAGGGACTATGCGTGCATGAGAGTAATTTAAACAGGGATGGGTTCCCATGTGAGGCTGCTACACACTTATATTGGTGTACAACATGTCTTAAGGGCCTTAGATCTGGGATCCCTCTTGAATTCTTGGTTATGATTTCTAATGGGTCCAATTCGGGTCTGGGCATAGGGCCTTCACTAATGGGTCTAGGTCTTGGCATAGGGCCATCACTAATGGGTCCAGGACTTGGCATAGGGCATTCACTAATGGGTCCAAGTCATAGCTTTAGGATTAAATGGGTCTTATGATCCGGGTCTTCAACATATTGGTCCTAACATGGGGTTGCTTGTTATTAGGCCTCACATTGGCTCTAACTAATGGGCTTCATATGGGGAGTCTAATTACCTCAACGGGTCTAGTTCAAAAAGACCCAACCTTTATAGCTGAATAGCCCCATCATATTTTATCGGGTGCATTGTGGGTCAGGTCAGGTGTTAGACTAATTCTAATCCTATCTTTCCTTGCTTTGAACAGTTGATGTACTTCTGGACTTTCTTCTTTTATTTCAGCAGCAGTGTCCTCTAAGAGTCTTCTTCGTCAATCTTCTCAGATCCGTGATTGGCCAAACTTCTAAGTTAAGAATTCTTCTACTTTGGTGCATGGCGGTGTGGATTCTCACATGATCAGTAGCTTCAGAAAGTTTCCTTTGTAAAATCATAAATCACAATTTTCTAGCTCTTACTCTGTGGACGATTCTTTATTTACGATCGATCGCCTTCACTTTTCTCATACTTTACTCTTCAACATTTCTTCTGAAGAATCGTAAATTACGATTTTATACTTTCTTTACAGCGCTCCACAAAATCGTAAAACACGATTTTCCGTCTTTCAGTAGGCGATTATTCGTCTTCTTCATTCAATCATCTTTTTATTGCTTTATGAGTTCATTTTGATGAATATTAACACTTTGGTTCTCTTTTGCTGTTATTTCTTAATATCCGCACATCAGTAACTTATTAGTAGAAAACTAAAGTCTAGCATCACTAAGTTAAGGGTTATAAAATGATATACTATGGGACTGATCATATCCCCAAACTTACGCTTTGCTAGTCCCTAGCAAACAAGGAAATATAAAATATCCTAAACTAAGAATTTAAATGCCACTTTCGTAGGGAGAACAATTGCATTTAGTAGATGCAACAAGCCTTTAAAACCCCTAGGTGTTCCCTAGTGGAGGAGTTGTAGTCTCCTAAAGGTTTTCAGTGAAGTTACTTACAAACATCAAATATTTTTTTAGATTTTTCAAAATTTATAAGGAAACAAAAAGTTAAAAATCTATACTAATTTTCATACACTAAGTTAACTAAGTCGATCATCATATGGTTGTTATGATTTTCTAAAATTTACCAATCTTTCATCCTTACTTTTCATTATAGCAATTATCCTTGATTAGAACTCCAACAATTTCAATTCAAGGTAAGCAAGGAGTGTATGTATCTGTGACCAACTTATTCTTTATAAATTTTTCTAAACTACAGTTTTAGAAAATATTTTCATTCAAAAACTCACACTATTGGCATACTCTCAGAAAATATATCGAAATTATGGGGTCTCTCAATATATTTTAGAAGAATTCATTCAAAGGATAATTGCAAAAAAATTTAATCTCATGGAAAAGATAATCTATTCTAATCATATGATTCCATGTGCAATCCATAGTATCTATTATTCATATCTCTACTAGGCTTATACTTTTGAAAATTGTAAATAAAAAAGGTCTTTCCTTCAGCTTGTAATGGGGCTTTAGGTTTCAGAAGGTGCCAAAGAAAGGTAAAATGATTCAAAAAATTTCTGAGAATTTAGTTCTTCTTTCTCCTATCTTTTTTTCTTTTTTTTTTTTTTACTTCAGTAAATATCCAAAAAGTTGGACAACTTCTTCCCATTTACTAATTCTTATTTTTCTCAATTTGCAAATCCCATTTCCTCAATTGATTTATAAAATTGTCTTTCACAATTTTTTCTTCTTTCATCCTTTGATTTAGAATCGTCTTTTACTTCTTTTCCCATATTCTTCAAAATAATTTCTTCTGCTGTACCCTTTTTTAGCATTCCCCTTATCTATTTTTTCTTTTACTCCTTCCACTCCCTCTTCTTCCCTTCTTTTGCATTCTAAACTCTCAGAAAATGTAAGGGTTAAAGGTTGAAAGCTTTGGGTAGTACATATGGTTAAGGGTTTTCAAAATTTTTGGCACAAAAAAATTTGGTTTTGGCTTTTAATATGGATTCAATGGATAAGTTATTTTATGGGATTTTGGCTTTTTGGCCCTGATTTAAACAAAAGATGACCTTTAATCATCTTTACGATTTACTAGCATAGATGCCTTATGGTTTTGATATTTATAATAGATAATTCTAGATAAAAAATTAGGTTATCATAGTCATAGAATATTTTGATTCTAAATTCAGCAATATGAGATTTCATAAAAACAATAAAGAAGTTCAAAGAAATTTTGACTTGAATAGAAGCAGTCTCTCTCTCAAGGAAAGGAAAATTAGTCTCTAATGCTCACTGGTTAATAATGTTGAAACTATAGTCTAAATATTACAGTTAAGATCAATCTATTGTTTCAAACATTCAATCTAAAACACTGTTCAACGAGCTAAACTTGAATTGTAACTTTTATATATTCTTGATTATTGAACTTCTACTATGATGGATCGTAAGTTTTCAAGATTCGTAATTTTTTCTATCATAATTCACATATAATGATTAACTATAAAACTATTTTAAAAACAGAGAAAAGAAAAAATTATGCAAAAAGCAAACTAAATATAAAAAAAAACTGATATACTAATTACTAACTAACATATTATACACAATAGTTGTGTATCACCCCAAACTTAATTTGGACAATGCCCTAATTGGCAAAAAAAAATAAGGGATACTTAAAATTTATTTATCTGTAAATTACTGATATTACCGATTGTATACTGGATGTAAAAAAAAGTCTTTACAGAATGTCCCCCAAACTTGAGGAAAACACATCCGTTTTATTCTTAGAGACATCAATAACAAAAATTAAAGAAAAAAATTAGTGAAGTTAGTCAAACGAAAATGTTATATATCATCTGAATATTTACAATGATTATGAAAAGAAATCTGAAGTACTGAAAAAGTAAAAAATAATTAAATAAAAGTATAAACCTAGGAAAAATCTAGACACACTATCTACGACACTGGTAGTAACGTCCGAGAGAAGATGTCTTCGATAAAGATCAGTCCTCGATTTCTAACCAAAATTTTACTGCACTTAAAAGATGATTAATCTCTCCCTAGATGGGTGTGTCCAAGAGAAGAGGAAAAAGAGTCATGAAGATGGAGGGAGTGATGATGGGGAAGATTTCTGACATTTGGGGATGAGGTTTCATCAGTGGGTTCTGGTTTGGCAAGAAGAGATAGGAGCTCTTGAATTAGTCAGACCCTTTCTTCCAGAAGAGCACTGACTTCTTCTTCATGGCACCTAAGTAGGCGCTCGAATGCTTCGCTTATTTCGGACCAACTTGGTGGTTTTTCAATGGTAGTAGTGTTGGCTATGGAAGAAGGCAAAACGAATGGAATGAACTGGCCAAGCAATAACTTGCTTATTTATAATCTCTCCAGGTCCAGAATTGGAAGGGTTGCCATAAATGGACATTATGGGTTGGCGTTGAATCATGCGAATTGGTTAGTTGTTGTTGGTTAAAATTTATTTTGATATATGTTCTTTATTACAAAAATATAGCAGAAATAAAGGATGACAAAGGTAGAAACAGAGGGGAATGAAAAATATGGGACTAGAACACAGGCATAAAATAATCTCACAGTCCTGCAAGATCCAGGGCTGTTGTAACAAATTTTGATAAGAGTTCGTCCCACAGGGAGTGATGATCTAAACATAATGGTGGAATAGTAAATCTCCAGATCTGCTCCAGATCTGGCAGTTCTAATCCTAAACTAGAAAGCAAGGTAAAGAGAAGGTTTTTTGGGTGTTACAAAACTAAGCTAAAAACATAAATAAAAATATAAATAAAGAAAGGGGGTAAAGAAGAATGAAAGTGGTTTGGAAAAATAAATAAAATCTGTGGAGAAGTAGGCAACTATGGGCTAATCTTCACTGCAAAACAGATCAAGAGCTGGATCTGCATCTGTCCTTCACTTAGATACAAGCACAAGTGCAAGGTAGAAGAATCCAGTCTAACCCAGAGACATGACTGATCTTAGGGATATATTCTATCCACTTAAATGGTCACAGAATATCCCAGGGACTTCATCCAATAAAGGGGTTAAAGTTGAAACAAGAAAACCGTTGCAGACACTATGTTTGCAAGGCTATAAGATCATGCATCCATAGGAACAAACAATCCATGAAAATCTAGTGAAGACCACAAGAATTCACAGATTGAATGAGGCTTTAAAATTAGCTAGTTGTTGCTACGAAAGCCTTGCAATGGCCAAGCTCCAAAGTCTGTAATCTCTGTAAGAACCCAGATCTATTAACTGAAAATAGTATTATAAAGTAGAGGAGAAGTTGGATTTACAGCAGTCCCTCACTTGACTACAAGCACAAGTGCAGGGAAAAAGAATCCAGCTCCATCCTGTAATATAGACAAATCTTAGGGCTATACCCTGTCCATTTAAATGGTCACAAGGTATCCCAAGGATTTACCCAGATACAAAGGTTAGAGATAGAACATGAATATCACTGCAACCACTATGCTTGCAAGGCTACAAGCTCAGGCATCCATACCCATTAAAATCTAAATGAAACACATAAGATGAATATAGATTGAAAGAAGCATTAAAAATGGCTTTGCATTACATGAAAAGAACTTACAATGATATGCCCTCAAGGCAGAAGTCTCTACAAAACTCTAAAGCTGCTCACAATGCCATTACAATACACATTACAGCTCAAAATAAACCCTATCTGCTACAAAGATTTAGCCAGCAAATGTTGAGCTAAGAGAAGAAAAAGAAAATGAAAAAGGGAGGAGACTAAACCCTAACCCTAATCCTAAAATGAGCACATGCTAAGAATATTATTGGCTGCCTTTTACAAAACAAATTACAGCTATATATATACAATCCATAAGCTCCTTTTTGCATTGGCAAATCAGAAATTAGAACTTTGGGTGCTGCTGTCGCGCCTCATTCTCAGCCTAGTGTTGCCTTGAGATGTGGGGAACAACTCAACACATTGGGATGTGTGCCCCAGGTGCTGTGAAATCCTAAAAATATCCTTAAAGTTTGAATAGCATGGCTAAAACCCGTTCCCCGAGTGGATGGAGCTTCAGAACATTAATCTTGAGAGGTTCTCGAGCAATTGGGGTGTTATCTGAAGAGTGCTCGAGTGGCTGTAAAGCTTCTTGAGTGGATGGAGCTTCAGGTGGCTTTAGGCAGAAAATATCGAGCAGATCTCAATAGGTTCTTTGCTTTAGAAGTGCAGCTCAACAGGTTGCATTTGAAACTCTAAACTACAGCTCGATAGGATGGCTTCAGCTGCTGCTCGAGTGGTTGAAGGTCTTCAGCAATGACAGCTCGTGAGGTTGCTGGGAGCTACTCGACAGGCTTAAATGCTTCATCATAGAACAACTCGATAGGCTATTTTACTTCAGCATAGAACAACTCAACATGTTATTTCAGCAATAAAGTACTTGAGTGGTTGCTGTTTTAAGTGTGAGCTGCTCGAGTATCTTTAGCAACTACTTCAGTGGCTGCATGGCTTTAGCATTGCAGCTCGAGTGGATGGTTTCCTGAGGTATAAAGCTGCTTGACAGATTGTATGTGAAGCATTCTTTCAATTGCTCGAGTGCTAAAGTGTTCATCCACTCGATAGGCATAATTAAGCTACTCGACAGGTTGGTTTTAGAGCTTTAGACTACTCGAGTGGTTCAGTGTAGCTGCTTTAAAGTGCTCGACCGATTGCAGTTCTTCAGGTAGCAGCTCGTGAGGATGGTTGGTGCTTCAGCCAATTGCTTGAGTGGTTATATGCAGTTCTCTATGAACTACTCGAGTGTGGATAGTAGACTTTTAATGTGCTCGAGTGCCAGTTTGCTGCACACATGATGTGCTCAATATTTAAATGCTTAAGATGGTGATTTCTCAGCTGTCCTATATAGTTTGCTGCTGCAGCACTCCACTGTGCTTGGGTCCACTTCCCTTCTCACTGCTGAACTTCTAGGGGTCCAGGGCATGCTTAAATGGCTCACATGGTGGGGACCACCATGGTGCACTCTTTATAATTCCATCAGCTCTACAGGTTGCCTCTAAATTCTTTCCTCTTAGCTCTCATTAATTGGATTACTACACTAAGCTGCAGTTTATTACTATCTATAAAAAAACACACTTCAAAAAGCAATTATTAATCAGCTCAAAGGTTTATCAAAGGCTAGGTTAGGATGTGGAAAGTGGCATAAATCAGTGATTAACAGGAGTTCTATTAAATGCTAAGGGGCATGTTTTTGTAGAGTGAATCAAGGCAACGCCTTTGGTATTGAAAATTATGCCTTTCTGATAAGAAATGTGCGGCCTGGCCAAAGCATTCTCAGCTATCGTAATCACTATGATTATTCATGGAAGAATACTCAAGCTACAAAATCCATCAACAAAATTGTAGAGACTACGAATCGTGATCACTACGATTCAATGTATCATAAAATTTGTCACCGTAACTATTAGTAATATACACTAATTTGCTATGGATGAGTCGGTAGCTGGACATTGCCCAGGAGTTTATCAGTTATACTCCTAGTCTTTTAGTGATATTGTGGTCATTGTCCCTTTTTCTTCTAAAGATATCATTAGTTTGAGTAGCTGCCCATTAACCTTAAAGATATGATTGTCTTTGGGATCCTGAATGGTTGCTGCCCCATGAGGGAATGCTTTCACAACATTATAGTGTTTACCCCAACGACTTCCTTGTTTCCCTGGGAATAGTTTTAACCGTGAATTATGTAACCAAACTTGTTGGCAAGGCTCAAACCTTTTTCTCAAAATGTGCTTATCATGAAATGCTTTGGTTTTGGCCTTATAAAGTAGAGCATTTTGGTAGGCATCACTGCGAATTTCCTCTAGCTCATAGAGTTCAAGTTTTCGTTGTTCACTAGCTACATCTAGCTTGAAATTCAATGCTTTGATGGCCCAAAGAGATCTATGTTATAATTTCAAAGGTAAATGGCAGTCTCTTCCATATACCAACCTATAGGGAGACATGCCAATGGGTGTTTTATAGGTCGTCCTGTATGCCCACAAGGCATCATTCAGTCTTAGGGACCAGTATTTTCTATCGGGTCAAACAGTTCTTTCTAATATCTTCTTTATTTCTTAGTTGGAAATTTCAACTTGCCCACTAGTTTGCGGGTGATAGGGGTTGTAATTTTATGAGTCACACCGTATTTCTTGAGCAAGCTCTCAAAATACCTATTGCAAAAATGGGTACCTCCGTCACTTATATTGTTCATGGAGTTACAAACCGTGCAAATATATTTTCCTTGATGAAAGAATTTATCACCTTATGATAATTTGTTCCTGCAGTTGTTGCTTCTACCCATTTTGATATGTAGTTAACAACTACAAGTATGTATATGAATCCGAATGAATGTGGAATGGGGTCCATGAAGTCTATGCCCCATACATCAAAGGATTTTGCAACCAAAATCGGTTGAAGGGGCATCATGTTCCTTCGGGACATGGCACCTGACTTTTGGCACCGATTGCAAGCCTGATAAAAATTATTGGCATCCTTAAATAGCGATGGCTAATAAAATCCCGAATGTAGTACCTTGGCAGCCATTTTCCTTCCATCGAAGTGGCTCCCACAAGCATATGTGTGATAAAATTTAGAATATTCGGGACCTCCCAAATATAGTATTTTACGTTAGAAAAGAAAATATATCTGTCTAGATTGGACCAGGTCAAGGAAATCTTACCTGTTGCCAAGTAATTTACGATATTGGCATACCATGGTATTGTTGCTTGGATGGCAAAAAGTTGCTCATCCGTAAAGGTATCGTGTAGAGACTCTTTACTGATGGTTTCAGGCAGCTCTATTCTTGACAGATGATCAGCCACTACATTTTCAACTCTCTTCTTGTCCTTAATCTCGAAGTTGAATTCCTGCAAAAAAAGAATCCACCTGATTAGTCTTGGCTTGGCATCCTTTTTAGATAGCAGGTATTTTAGTACAGAATGATAAGAGACGATAACAATCTTAGATCCCAATAGGTACGGTCAAAATTTATCCAAAGTAAAGACTACAACGAGAAGCTCCCTCTTAGTGGTAGTATAGTTAACCTGGCTTCAATCAAGGTTCGGCTTGCATAATAAATTACATGAGGGACCTTGTCTCTCCGCTATCCTAGGACGACACCTATTTTGTAATCAGAAGCATCGCACATTACTTCAAAAGGTAGAGAGTAGTCGAGCGGTTGAATGATTCGTGCATATGAGAGAAGTGCCTTTAGCTTGTTAAATGCGTCAAGACTGGCATCATTGAAGTGAAAGGGTACATCACTTGCTAATAAATGGCATAGTGGTCTTGAGATTTTAGAAAAATCTTTGATAAAGCGACGATAGAAGCTGACATGGCCATGGAAAGATCGAATATGCCGTACCGAAGTTGGTGGTGGTAGATTTGCTATTACATCGATTTTAGCCCTGTCAACTTCCGTTCCTCTTTTAGAGACAATATGCCCTAAGACTATGCCCTCTTGAACCATAAATGGCACTTCTCCCAACTTATCACTAAATTAGTTTCTTTGCATCTTTCTAAGACGAGGGCAAGATGATCAAGAAAAGAATCGAAAGTTCGGCTAAATACCAAAAAGTCATCCATGAATACTTCAAGAAACTTGTCTATCATATCAGAAAAGATTTCCATCATGCATCTTTGGGATGTTGCAGAGGCATTGCATAACCCAAAGGGCATGCAATGATAAGAAAATGTTCCAAAAGGACACGTGAAGGTAGTCTTCTCTTGGTCTTTTGGGTAGACCGAAACTTGATTATACCCTGAATATCCATGTAGAAAGTAAAAATACTCTTGGCCCGCAAGTTTTTTCAAAATTTAGTCGATGAAGGGTAATGGAAAATGATCTTTGCAAGTCATTGAGTTGAGCTTTCGATAGTCAATGCATACACACCACCCTGTGGTTTCGCGTAATGACACCAACTCACCGGTTGCATTTTCCTTCACGGTAGTCTAGATTTTTTTGGGACTACCTGAATGCGACTAACCCAACCCACTCACTGTCAGAAATCGGGTAAATAATACCTGTGTCTAGTAGTTTTACAAATTTCTTTTGAACCACTTCCCTCATATATGGATTTAACCATTGCTGGCTTTCTCATGAAGTTTTGGCATTGTCATCCAAATGAATATGATGCATACATATTGAGGGGTCAAGCCCTTTAAGGTTAGCGACAGTCTATCCTATTACATGCTTATACTTTACAAGTGTGGCCATTAACCTACTCTCTTGTTCCCCGTGAAGAGCAGATGAAATAATTACTGAGAGAGTTTCCTTAGGCCCAAGAAAAGCATATTTAAGGGTATTTTGAAGTAGTTTCAAATCCAAGGATGGTGCTTTTTGGATAGATGGTTGTAATGGTTCATTGGAAATAATGAGCAGAGGTTCTTTCCATGGCTTCCAAGTTGTGGATTGGAGTTCACAGATAGAAGTGTCCATTAGAAAAATTGCCTCCTTCAATTGGTGGTCTGGTTCTTCCAAGTTCGTATACCATAATGCAGTCTGACGCGCATCCTTTGAAAAGGCTAGAGGTAATGCTTCCTCTACTAATTCTTTAATTTCATCTATATTGAAGCATTCCTCGTTGTCTATTGAAGCCATTTGATTGGCTGCAGTGAAGACATTTAATTGATTCGCATATCTCCAAAAGAAATTTCCATTATCCTGATTTTACAGTTTATACAAGCAATGACCATGGCCAAGAATGGTCTTCCGAGTATAACGGGAATTTGCGTTGGGCATTTTGAACTTGGTTTCATGTCTAACACCAGGAAATCGACAGGAAAAACAAATTTGTCGACTCCAACTATTACACCATCAATAATTCCTATAGGCTTTCTTTCTGATCTATAGACTAATTGGAGAGTTGCCGAAGTAGGCCTTATATCTCCTAGCCCCAATTTTTCATAAACAGAATATGGTAGCAGATTTACACTGGCTCCCAGATCCAAAAGTGCTTTATTTATTACATGATTTCCTATGATGCATGGAATTTTAGGCACCTTAGGATCCTTAAGCTTGGGTGGAGTTCTAGCTAGCAAGACTGAGCTTACTTGCTCTATCAAGAAGAATTTTTGTGAGACATTATTTCGTTGTTTCCATTTCTTCATACACATCTCTTTTAGGAATTGTGCATAGGCTGGGAGCTATTTAATTGTCTCCAAGAGGGCAAATTGATCTTCACCTCTTTGAAGATCTCAGTAATTTCTTCTAATTTTTTTTTTATATTTATCAAAAGGGGATGGTGCACCAAAAGCATTTGAAAATGGTAACTTTGGTATATAGGGTACCTCGGTCATAGATTTAGGTGTGCCGTCCTCTTGATTTTCTACTTTTTCTTATTTTTCATTTTCCAATTTTTTTGGTTTTTCTCGTGGGAGAGTCTCTTGGTTTTTCTCGTGAGGGAGTCTCTTCTTTGACTTCATTCACTTTTTCGCTGGTCGTAGGGGCAACTACTGGGGTAGGCATTTCTACTCTATTGTCGATAGTCCGGCCACTCCTTAAGATCTGAACAGCTTGAACTATGGGAATTAGTGTCTGCGAGCTCCTTTGGTTACTCTCTCTTCCCTCCCATTGTGAGGCAAATTGCCCAATTTGGGTTTCTAGATTTGTAATGAACTGAGTACAAGAGTGTAAGCTTTGGGAGATCTGAGACAGCTGGGCTAATTCGCTAGAGCGATGGTGCCCATGTTGTTGCAAGTCCTGGAGGATTTGGATTATAGTAGTACCATCATTCCCATTTTGAGGATATGGTTGTTGCACAAAAGATTTGTATGGGCTATATGACTGTTGGGAATTCAGAGAATGTTGTGGGTATGTATAAGATAATTCTTACTGAGTTACCCTTGGGAAGCCATAAGGATTGTCCCACTAAAAATTGTAAGAATTCTCAATACTACCCCACTGAGAGGCAAAGGCTTGCTCTATCTCAAATATGGTTGGATACCAAGGAGTAGTTGGGAATTCCATTGGGGGGTAAGTCATATTAAGATTCGGCCAAGATGTTTCATCACGGCCTTGCATCTTAAATATTATATATCTTAAATATTATATATTATTATTATTATTATTATTATTATTATTATTTTTAAAAGCAGGGAGAGAGACAAATCTGAGGCTCTAGTTTCTGTGGCTAGCAGAAGTGTTGAAACCTTTGATTTGCTGCTTTGAGTAAACCTGCAAAAGCTTAAGAAGTGATCAAAGAAAATTAAAAATATAAAGAAATATAAAAAGAGAAAGATAAATACTTGTTTTCTTAAGCTAATATAAATATAAAATCTGCTATCCCCGACAGCGGCGCCAAAAACTTGATCGGGCTTACTTATGTATGTATCTAATTAAGTCTTAACCTATTGCAAGCGCACAATGGAAATTATAATACTAGCATAAGATTGTTCCCACGAGGATATGTTTTATATTATATATATTAATTTTTTGAAAACTTATACTTATCTTTAAGATCCTAAACTACTTGAGAAATATGAATAAAGAATGGTTTCTTAAACTAAATTGCAGAAAATAAATCCTAAATCCTCCTTCAAATTGTGGTCGTCAATCACACTCTTTAGTTATCGAATGGTTACAAATTTAAAATATCGTTACACTATATCTCAATCTCCTAGAATTTATGCGCCAATCAAAAACTAGCATCCTTCAACATAAATCTATACTAATCTTTAATCTACCAGAAATTTGGGCGTCAATCAAACTCTAAAAAATCAAAGATGGAAAATAAAAACCATTACACTAATCTACAAATCTCAACTTCAGTCATCAATTCAAATTAAAATTCGAAGATATTTACAAATACGCAAATTGCAATAAAATAAATCTAAACTAGAAAGCAATAAAATTATATCTTTCACCCCTCAGCTGTAGTCATCAATTGCTTCTGAGAAACTACAGATATCTACTCTAATCTTCCAGCTCTCAATCCCAATCGTCAATTGTAATCGAGAAATCTTGGACATCTAAACTAAACTACCCTAATGATCGAAAGAAAACCCAACCTCAGGCATCAATTGATGCTGAAATTTTTTTTGATGATCAATTCCTATACCAAGCCCTCTTATTTATAGATCATAAGGGGCCGGTTTACAAGACTCCTAATTCTAATAAAAGAAACTACTAAAATAAAAGTATCCTAATATAACTCTAATTCTAATCCTCTCTTTCTTTGCTTTCAATATTTGATGTACTTCCTGACTTTCTTCCTTTATTTCAGTAGCAGAGTCCTGTAACAGTCTTCTTCGTCAATCTTCTCAGATCCGTGATTGGCCAGACTTTTAAGTTAAGAATTCTTCAAATTTGGTGCATGGTAGTGTGGATTCTCACATGATCAATAGCTTCAAAAATCTTCTTTTGTAAAATCGTAAATCATGATTTTCTAGCTCTTACTCTCTGAACGATTTTTTATTTACGATCGATCGTCTTCTCTTTTCTCGTACTTTACTCTTGAACGTTTCTTCTGAAGAATCATAAATTATGATTTTATACTTTCTTTGCAGCGCTCCGCAAAATCGTAAAACATGATTTTCCGTCTTTCAGTAGGCGATGATTCGTCTTTTTCGTTCAATCATCTCTTTATCTCTTTATGAGTTCATTTTGACGAATATTAACACTTTGGTTCTCTTTTGCTATTTTTCTTTACTATATGCACA
Source organism: Chloranthus sessilifolius (assembly GCA_021018995.1). Taxonomy (NCBI): domain Eukaryota; kingdom Viridiplantae; phylum Streptophyta; class Magnoliopsida; order Chloranthales; family Chloranthaceae; genus Chloranthus; species Chloranthus sessilifolius. The sequence continues at coordinate 81,663,437 of CM037591.1, forward strand.
TCAGTAAGTTATTAGTAGCAAACTAAGGTCTAGCATCATTAAGTTAAGGGTGATAAAATGATATATTATGTGGCTGGTCACTCTTTCATTCCCCTTGGTTTACCACTTTGGATTTGATTTTGATTTGATATGTACTTTCTTGTTTGTGAATCTTTCCAGGTTTGGGTCTATTTGCACTTTTATCTTGGCCGCCCCCTTCTCTTTTCTTACGAGTACACTTACCCTCTTATGAACTGTTGGCATAAGGATCGTCGCTGAGAAGTGGGGATGAAATGCTTGGAGTTGGGTTTGAGGTCTCAATTTGACCTTATGATTCCAGAGTAGGCTTGACACCTTCTTCCCATGTTTGATTAGTGAGGTTTGACTGCATCCTCTGACTAACGGTGCTCTTGTTTCTTGGAAAGATTGTATTTAATCCCTACATTGGCTCCCCATTCCATGAACGCCATGCTGTTGGCTGACCCGATTATTCGTTGATCATCGCATCATCTTCTTTTATGGCGCCTGGACCAGAGCCTACTATTTGGGAGAGAGAGTGGTACACCAGTGTTGTGACTTCTTTGCCGTGTCTCAGGGTCCTCTTGATGATATTATGGAGCCGGGGGGCACAGTTGAGGAGCTTGCAGAGGGGCTCCTCCATCATGGGGTTCCTGCCGATGGCCTTTTTCAGCATGGGGGGTATCAGCTGGTATGAGTCTCTTCCTTATCAATCCATCGTCACGCGTTTTATACCTGGTGCCAACTTTTTGGCATTCGGGGGTCCACACACTCAGGTATTTCTTCCCCTTTCCTTTATTTATTTCCTTTCCGACTACTATGTTTTATGCTTCACTGATCGGACTTCTTTCCTCATCTTCTAGTTTTAGGAGGTAGGGGATCCTGACATGGGTGCAAATGCGGGTCCTTCAGAGGCACCAGGTGTAGGACCCTCAGGAACATCTATCGCAAGATCTTTCAGGGTTTTTCGGTGATTTGACAATGGATTCCTCTCAAAGTTGTGTGAAGATGTGACCAAGCTTACCCGCCTTTCCACCGAGCTGATTAGAGCTCCTCCTCTTGAGCTGGTCCCAGGGGTGAGTTTGTTTCTTCTTTTAGGGACATGCTTTCCACCTTCTTTTTCCTTGCGCTACTGATATTTTCCCTATTTTCTTTTATAGGTTTATGAGTCAGCCATTCAGCAAGTGGAGTATTACCATCATATTGCTGATCTTCAGGAGGTCGAAGTGGTGAGTATGATGTTGGTTTGTCCTTTCTATATTTTGTTGACACATGTTTTTTCCCAACTGATCCTTCTGGCATGATGCTTTCAACGTGCTCACGAGAAGGAGTTGCATTCATTGAGTAGTCGACTGACCCAAGCATGATCGCAGGTAGGGGAGGTCACGTCCATGACGTATCAGAGGACCCAACGCCGGCGGAGGAGGGATTCTTGAGGACCCAGAACCTAATCGAAGGCTGCTTTTCCTTTCTGTTTTTTATTTGATCATTGGATCAGACTGATGTAGAGATATGATTAACTATGGATGTCATTTGATCACTTTTTGAATGGTTGCCAATGTAATTTTATTTTCTGCTTTCTGCATGTGATGTACTGGTTCTCTTTCTTACCCTTTTATGTGTTGATGGCCAATGTATGATTGAAGTTCAACTACCTACTATGTCCTCTCTTTTTATCCAAAAGGGTGATACCTGAAACAAAAAAGGATAGGTTAGGTAGCCACAGGTGGGTGTCTAGCTCGTGATCTCGGGTGCTGCTTGTGATGGAAAAATTGCGTAGTGTAAGTAGGGATAGGTTCAAATGACAAGGGGAGACAGCCCCATATACATATATGTATATATTAAATATATGTATACATATATATATTTTTTTAAGTTGGGTTCCAGATTTTGTTATGATTTTTTGTTCTTTTTCTCTGGTGGGTGGGTCCATTGTCCTGCATCGAATCGTGATTCATTTAAACGGCTTTGTATGACCTTGGACCCACTTCATGATCCCGCCCCTTCGATGGGGCCCAGGATTCTTATACTTCCCTCCTTGGGTGTAGGGCCCAACTTTCTGAAACATTGGTTTGATAGCTTGAATGAGAGTGAGCTCGCGGGTTTGGATCAACTTGGGCTTTCCCATCTCTCCTATTTCCTTGATGTTCCTCTATTTTGGGATTTTATCCATGCAATTGTTTCTCATTGGGATGCAGAAACCTATGTCTTCCGCTTTGGGACCGGTGAGCTGACTCCGACACTTGAAGAGTTCTCTATTTTATCAGCTTTGAGGTTACATCGTGACCTCGCTAAGGTGGTAGCAAAACCGGGCTATGCCAAGACCGTCCACAGAATTTTGGGTTTGAGGAAAAGTGAGTATTAGAAGAGCTTTATCAGCGGGCCCACCAGGTGTTCAGTGAAATTCCTGAGAAATTTTTGGCGATGAAAGTTTGTGAAAATTACTGATCAGAAATAGTCATAATGTGAATGTTTTTGCCCTTTGCCTTCTCTCGAAGGTCCTTTTCTACACAGGTGGAGAGAGTTTCTCTCTTGCACTCAGCGATGTATTGGCGGAGCTTGAGAATACCCGCTTTGTGGTGCATTTTGTGCTAGCCGAGCTTTATCGAGTTCTTGATGCCTTTGCCTTGGGCAAGGTTGAGTGCTTTCGGGGATGCCCCGTTCTTCTTCAGGTCTGGCTTGGGGAGCACCTTTCCATTTTGGGATCTGTGCCCCACTTTTACGTGGTGCAAGGAGAAGTTGCTCGTTGCTTTCTGAGTCGATGTTCCAAGTTGCCTCAGAAGAATACACGCGAGATGCGCCTTTGGTTGATCGAGGCGGGGCTTATATGGAGAGGTCCATGGCTTGATGAGACCTTCCCCTCAGTGCAACCCCAAGATCATTAGGGTATCACCCTTCTAGGACTGACTAGTAGTACCCATTGTTTCCCTTCTCAATTTTTACGTCAGTTTGATTATACTCAGCATGTACCTTGCGTGGTGAGGCCTCCGTTGTGTAGCCTGATTTTAACCAAGGGGTCCTTCGAAGATTTGGAGAGGATAGCGGCACTTTGGGATATGCGCCAGTCGACGCATATGTGTGCTCTTGAGCAGGGGATTGTTCCTTTGACTTTTCCAGAGTATGAGACTTGGTTATCCTCCATGATATTTTTTTCGAAGTGATTTGTTCCGGCCGAGAGTAGTAGTTCCGGGGGACCATAGCCAAAGAAGGAAGCAATGCTTTTGACCCGGATAGAGCTTCTTGTAGACAAAAAAAGGGTTTTGTCTAAGTGGTTAGTGAAAGAACAGGCAAGAGCTGATATTGCAGAAATGAAAGCCCATGCTGCAGAATATGAAGTCCATTGTTTGAAGGAAACTTTGAGTGACGTCCTTGGTCACACTGATGATTCCCGAAAGTGGTACAAGGGTCTCCATGGTCGATGGATGATTGAACAAAATGTTCGTGAAGATGCCTTATGTGAGCAGGTTTGCAACCTGGAGCGCGAGCTGGGCTGATGACCAGTTCCTACACATATCCTTTTTTGCACAGATCAATTACCATAGTGAGGGGGTATGAAAACTCCCTTGACAGATATATATATTTATTGTTTTTATGCATGTATTTTTTTTTATGTTTTTATTTCTATTTCAAATTTGTAAAGGGAGAAATAGGGTGCCACACTGTTTATCTTTTGGAGATGTGGCGCAAGCAAAGTACGGAAATGAAAATGGAAAAGGGAAATCTATTATCTTATAGTTTGTTGTTTTCTTTATATAAAATGGAAAAGGGAAATCTATTATCTTATCTTTTGTTTTCTTTATCTAAAATGGAAAAGAGAAATCTATTATCTTATTTTTTATTTTCTTTAAAAATGGAAAAGGGAAATCTATTGTTTTCTTTGCCTTAAACACGAGGAGAGGTAATGGGTTCCATATTGAGAATAGCCGAACCCGTTCATGTGGTAGGGGTCGAGGTCTAGAATTTTCCTAAGTTTGGAAAGTCCCTTTTGGATTGATTTAGCCTTTTATCTTTACCTCTGGCCATGTGTTTGACGGTGCGGTTATGAAGATATTCCTGGTCAGGACCTGATTTGAGCTAACATGAGCAGCCCAGTAGGTGACTAGGTAATTTGTACGTGACCAAAGGAGTAGCTGATGATTTTCCTTTTCTTTTACGACCCCTTTTTTGCTCACAGTACCCAAGACGGGTTTTCTCCATGCCTATACTTGCCCTCTTTTTTACCCATAGCGCCTGTTTGGGTTTTCACTACATCCGTGGGTATGCATTTTTACCCCAGGCGCCATTTCAGGTTTTCACCTGGTCCACACAAGCTCGCTCTTTTTACTCGTGGTGCCCTAGTGGGTTTTTACCATGTCCAATTTTGCTTTGAGCTTGTATATTTTCTTTTTCTTCTTTTTTTTTCAAAGGCCACAACATGGATGTCAATTCCTTCATAGCTGATTGGATGGAGTTCTGTGTTGTCTCTCAACCTGACTAGTGCTAACTTAAAAGATATTGTGACTGCTCATAGACCTTAAAGAAGGCTTTCTTTAGGGATGTATCGTGGCCATGGTTTGGAAGGGATAGGTTAGGAATTATTGAATGTATTCTCGAGTTTAAAGGTTTTTCTTGATTGGGTTCTAGTTGTCGCAATACACTTCTTCCTTGGGAGACTTTTACTATACATGGCCCACTTTTCTTCTCTATATTTTTTTGTTCCTTTTGCTTTTTTCATACATCCTCTTTTTGAGATTTTGCTTTTCTGTCTTTTTAGATTTTGATGATAATTCTCTCTTATTTTATTTTATTTTATTTTTCGGTATGTACACCTTTTTCCTGTTTGTTATTTTTGGGAGGGGGTTATGAAAGAAAGGCTAATGGCTCAATGAGTGTAGCAAAGGGTGTGAGTATTCAGGAACACTTTTTGGCTATTTGGTTATGAAATGATGGCTTCTTTCGAGGGGCCCTTAAGCAGTCACATATCCAATTTTATTAATACTTACCTTGTTGCAGGAGACTAGGAGTAGAATCGTCGCACATATCTAGCGTTTATGGGCTTAAGAAAATGATCCCCCGGCCATGGTGGTGAGACGAATTGCATATCCAAGGAGGAGTTCTCTGATGATGTAAGGCCCTTCCTAGTTGGGATTGAATTTACCTCTCGGATCAGCATGGAAAGATGGGAAGATTTTCTTAAGTACTGTATCACCCACTTTCAAATCTCGGATGTGGGCACGCTTGTTGTATGTGCGTGCGATTCTTCCTTGGTAAGCCTGGGTGTGACACAAAGCTTGAAGCCTCTTTTCGTCAATCAGGCTCAATGAGGATATGGAGGGAGGGTATTTTGATGTCAACTGGTAGCACGACCTCTGTTCCATACACAAGGGAAAATGGCGTTATGCTTGTAGCGGTACTGAGTGATGTTCGATAGGCCCATAGTGCGTAAGGTAGCATCTCGCTCCAGTCTCGGTATGTGACAACCATTTTCTCAAGGATTCAGACAATTGTCTTGTTAGCCGCTTCTACGGCCCCATTGGCTTGCGGTTGATATGGTGACGAGCGCTGATGTTTGATTTTGTACTGCTCGCAAGAGGTTCTGATGTGCTTATTCACAAAGTAGGTACTGTTGTCCGTGATGATGTCTTTGGACACGTCGAACTGACAAATAATATTCTTCTTGATGAATTTCCTGACATGATTGGTCGTGCTGTTTACATAGGATGCTGCCTCTGCCCATTTTGTGAAGTATTCGACGGCAGCAAGGATGAACTGATGCCCGTTAGAAGCTTTTGGGATGGCCTTTTCAATGACCTCAAGGCCTGTTGACAAGTGAAAAATACTATTTTTCACCCCTAAACTTAAGTCTTGATAGACCTTTGAGAGAACTAAATAAGTGTTTTAAGTGCCTATGTTGCAGCTAACAATAAAGACAGGCTTAACCATAAAAGCAGCTCAAAAGTGCCAAAAAGATGACAATCCATGTCAGTCGAAAGGAAGGAAGTGAAGAAACAACCTCATCAGCTGTGGAAAAGTCTAAAAGGAAGAGGCAAAGACCTGTAAGAGAAGCAGGGAACAATTCGAACAGAGAAATGCAATACAGAGTTCTTTTCGCAAAGAACCTGCACGTTTCGTAAAGAACCTGGAACTCTGCGAAAAGGAATAAAACCTCCAGGCTTAGTTTTCGAAGAGCATCTGAACTCTTCGAAAAGAAGATTGAACTTTGCGAAAAGGAGAAAACACAATTCGAAGAGAGATTGAACTCTGCGAAAAGAGCTTCAGAAGCCACAACACTTTGCGAAAAGGCCCTTAAGCTCTGCGAAAAGGTATTCTGGAGATTCGCAGCTTTAACAAGGGCAATTCAGTAATCTGTTGCACACGTCCCAATGCATTTTAAAACCCAAGGACATTCCGAAAGATTCTGAGCATGAACCAAAGGCATATTCCTCCCCATGTGAACACCCAAAGATGAAATTACTTGGCGGGAACTTCTAGAAGTTTCAACAGATTTTTGAATTTCCTAACAGAATTGATGCCTCTGTTTCTTGATTGGCTGAACCAGATCAAACAGTTCTGATTGGCCAGAACAGATCTGGATCCTGGTGCTCGACTCCTATTGGCTGATATGGATTTAACCAATTCTGATTGGTTGATGCACATTAGAGATGGACTTGGGGAAAGCTATAAATTGACGAACCATTTGCCCAATTTGGGGATCCAGATTTTGAGTTTCATTCCTATTCCCCCATTTCCAAACCAGATAGTTTGTCTGAAATCCCTGTAATAGCTTCCCTTTGACTTGCAATTGAGAGCTGTGAGACATTTCTGTAATTCAAAAGAGAGTTGTATTCAAGACTACAAATCTGAGAGCTGTTTAAGCTGCGCTCTGTAATTGTAACGGTGGATTTGAAAAGGTTGCTGTAAACCGTATTTTCTCAATTGGACTCATGTTAAGGGTTCCCTCTGATCTCCTTATTGCATTAGACTCCTTTAGATTTACTGTTTTTCATGCAATTTCCCTTGATTCATTAATCCTGTGAGAATTAGTGTTGGTAACCTAATCTCTCACGGCATTTGTAGTGATGCTTCTTGTTCTAAACTAAGGATTTGGATTAAAGACTATTGGATGGTTTGTGGCCATTAAAGTGGATGACCATATAGCCATAAGTGTAAGCCTAATCCTTGAATTAGATTTATCTCTTACATCCGTGCTTATAGCCGGATGAAGATTGGATCACCTCTGAGTTGGCTTATTCTCATTAGATTTCAAAGACCAAATCAGATTTAGATATTACTTCTCCATCTTTGTTTCAATCACTCCCCCAACTCGGATCTGGATCATTTAGTTTAAATTTTTCTTTGTTTTTAGTTAGTTAAACGTGACAAAAAATCAAACCTCTCATCTTATCAGCTTTCTAAATAGGATAAGAAGCCAGATCTGGTAGCTCAGATCTGGAGGTTTATCTTACATTTTAAATAAATTCTCTATGGACGATCTTTCACTCACTTACTTTTAAAACTTGCTGCAATTGGCCCTGATCTTGCAGGCTAATTCTCTTCTAACTGTGCTGATATTTCTTTATTTGTTTATATAGTCTAGAACCACTGTAATTTAGCAGCTATAAATTTGTTTTCAAAACTCACGTAAATCAAGCACACTAAGAAGATACAACAAGTTTTTGGCGCCGTTGCTGCGGAATTTGTTCTAAAATAGATAGACCTAAGTTTTTCATTTTAATTTTGTTTATCATTACTAAACTATTCTATTGTTTATACTTGTGCAGTTATTCATATTCCAGTTTTTAAAGAAGGGAAATTACTGAAAGGAATTCTGAAGGTTTGCTGTGCATAATCAGATTTTTTTGTTCTGAGTTGTATGTTTGGTAGGAGGACTCTCAGCCCTAAGATTCTCCCATTGAATTTAGAAGTTGAAAGGCTACTACGAACCAAGCAAACAACACAGAATTCTGCTACTATGGGTGAAGAACCTCGACTTTTGAGGGATTACTTTGCACCTGGTGCTTATAATTCCCCCTTTTGCATTCAATTTCCTACTGTGGAAGGAAATTATGAGATCAAATCCTCAACTATCCAAATGCTCCCTTCCTTCCATGGGTTGAGTAAGGAAGACCCATACAAACATGTGGATGAATTCTTGGCTCTTTGCACCACATTCAACATAGCTGGACTGGGTCCAGAAGCAACCAAGCTTAGGCTCTTCCCTTTTTCATTAAAGGATAAAGCTAGAGCATGGTTATCCATGTTAGCACCAAATAGTATCACTTCATGGAATGATTTACAATGTCAATTTTTTGCCAAATATTTCCCAATGTCTAAAACTAGCCAATTGAGACAAAGTATCATTTCATTTTCCCAAAATTCAACTGAAACTTTCCATGAAGCATGGGAAAGATTTAAGGAACTTTTAAGGCAATGTCCTCATCATCAAGTTCCTAGATGGCAGCTAGTTCAAAGCTTCTATCAAGGAATTGATCAAAAAGGCAAAAATATGGTGGATGCCTCCTATGGAGGCACTTACTTGCAAAAAATAGTTGAAGAGGTTTGGGACTTATTTGAAGTGATTGGTGAAAACTCCACTCAGCAGGAATCTCTGTCAAGAGAAATTGAAAATCCTGTTAGGTTGAACAACCACCAATCCACCAAAGGGAAGATCTATGAGGTGAATGAGTTGGAAAGAAAGATGGACAATCTAACCACAAAGTTTGATAGATTGATGGACTCACTTAAAACTCCAAATATTTCAAGAGTAGAGGAGGCATGTCTGATATGCCAGTCCCCTACTCATTCACTTGACCAATGTCCTCACGCATCACGCTTCCCATTTAATGGTGGAACAAGCTCATGTCGCTCAATCATTTGGACAGATGCATCAAATGAATATCCATGGAGAGCACACCCAATTTGAGGTGGAACTAGGGAATTACCAATCCCAAAGAACAACAACAACCAAAGAATCAAATGCCTTTCAAAATTGCACACCAGACGTAGAAATTTTTATGTCATACTGAAAACTTTCAAAGACCCATTCCACAACAACTGCGGATGCCTTTGATTCAAAACCCTTCCAGTTCCTTTCTTTTGAAGATCAAGTCCTAAATTCACTCCAAAATTTAGGATCTTTAACTCAAACGTGAATTTTCACACGGAGCATAAAGAAGATTGAAGAAACATTGGGATGACTTTTCAAATACCTTGGCAAAAAGAGAGGAAGGAAAGTTACCCACCAACCTTTGAACAATCCCAAAGGATTCATGGTTGGAGAAGCTTCTAATTCACATGAAGAAGTAAAAACTGTCACCACTTTGAGAAGTGGAAAAATGATAGATAACAAAGTGGGTATTGAAGAAGAAAGAAATGAGGAAGAGGATAAAGATATGCGCAGAGCAAGATAGTGATAGCAAGGTTGATGTACCTCGTAAAAATCAAAAAATGAAAATGTAAAAGTAAAATTTTTTTGAAAACACTTCTAAAGCTGTAGATGAAAGATTAGTTCCTCATTTACCATTTCCACATGCAATGAAATCTGTATCCCCTTTTGATAAAGGGAACACAAAAATAGATGATATGATGGAGACTTTCAAGCAAATCAAGATAAATTTACCTTTGCTTGAGGCAATCAAACAAATTCCAGATATGCAAAATTTCGAAGATGTGTGCACTCACAAAAGACAATCTAGGATACAGCTTGTCCAAGAAGGTCTTTGTGGAAAGAATTAGTCAGGTGTTATCCATTGCTACACCTCCCAAACTTCAAGATCCTGGAATCCCCACAATCCCTTGCATTATTTGGGAACACACCATTGAAAAGGCTTTATTAGATCTGGGTGCTAGTGTCAACCTACTTCCATATTCTGTATATGAAAAGCTATGTTTGGGAGAATTAAAACCCACTCATGTGGTGTTACAACTAGCATGTGATCCAAAGAAAGCCGAGGAATAATTGAAGATGTATTGGTGGGAGTAGATAAATTTTTCTATCCCGCTGATTTTCTAGTTTTAGATATGGAACCAACCAAAAGCAAAACTTCCATCCTCATTTTGGGAAGACCATTCGGCTCTGACAAATGCTTGCATTCAATGCAGTCCGTATTATGGAAGTCTCATTTGGAAACATGAAGGTGAAATTAAATGTTTATAATACATGATTCAGCTCAGCTCAAGAATGTTTTCATGTTGATCTATTGACGAACTTGTGGAAGGAACTTTACAACAATTTTTTGTGGTGAAGACTTCACCACAGATATCAAAGATGCTTGGGGATATGCTGAAAAAGAAGCAAGTTGTATCTCCAATTCTGAGGAAATTAATGTTGTGCAAGGAACTCTTAAACAATCAGCAAGTTTTTCTTCTTGGAAACCTGCTACTCTCCCCCTTCCACAAACATCTAAGGTACCTTTGATACCTTCTTTTCTCAGCCCACCTGATTTAGAACTAAAGAAGCTACCCGAAAATTTGAAGTATGTGTTCTTGGGTAATCATAAATCATTGCCTGCCATTATTTCTTCCTCTCTCACAAAGGAGCAAGAGGAAGAGTCACGATAGTCTTGAAAGAACATAAAAAGGCTATTGGCTGGACTATTGCTGATTTAGGAGGAATCAGTCCAGCTGTTTGCATGCACAAAATCCACTTGGAAGAAGATGCAAAGCCTTCTAGAGAAACCCTCATATGCAAGAAGTGGTCATGAAAGAGGTTGTTAAGTTGTTGGATGCAAGGGTCATTTACCCCATTTCAGATTCAGCTTGGGTGGCACCTACACAGGTGGTACCTAAGAAATCTGGAATCTGTAACCTCGATTCGGTGAGCATATGTCAACCGTGCAAACAACCTGGATGGAGAGTCCGATTGATTACGTAAAATTAAATGCAATGACCGAAAAAGACCATTTCCTCCCATTCATTGATTAGATCTTAGATAAGCTAGGGAAAAGCTTATTCGCTTTTCTTGATGGTTACTCGTTACAACTGATTCTGGTACCCACAAGATCAGGAAAAGACCACATTCACGTGCCCTTTTGGCACTTTTGTCTATAGGAGAATGCCTTTTGGTCTTTGTAATGCTCCTGCTACCTTCCAAAGATGCATGTATGCAATTTTTTCTGATATGATTGACCAATTTATGGAGATTTTTATGGATGATTTCTCAATCTATGGCAACAGTTTTTCCCAGTGTTTACACCATCTCAAATTGGTACTACAAAGATGTGAAGAAACCAATCTGGTTTTGAGCTGGGAAAAGAGCCATTTCATGGTCACCCAGGGCATTGTCCTTGGCCATGTTGTTTCCCACAAGGGCATTGAGGTGGACAAAGCAAAAATTAATTTAATTGTACATTTACCACCTCCCAAAACTGTTAAACAAATCAGAAGTTTTTTAGGACATGCTGGATTTTACAGAAGGTTCATCAAGGACTTCAGTAAAATAACTAAACCTCTTTGTCATTTGCTGTGCCAAGATGTCCCTTTTGTTTTCAATAATGAATGCATAAAGGCTTTTGAATTCCTAAAAAACTGTCTGATTTCAGCTCTAATATTGCAGTCTCCAGATTATTCACTACCTTTTGAACTAATGTGTGATGCATCAGATTATGCTTTAGGAGCTGTCCTTGGACAGAGAAAAGATAAGCTGCCTCATGTTATAGCTTATGCTAGTAGATCAATGATTGATGCACAGCTCAATTACACAACAACTGAGAAGGAGCTGCTGGCAATTGTTTTTGCTTTAGAAAAATTCAGGTCATATGTCTTGGGTTCACAAATAGTGGTGTTCACTGACCACTCGGCTTTAAAATACCTTCTGTCTAAGAAGGACACCAAACCAAGACTCATCAGGTGGATTCTCTTGTTACAAGAATTTGATCTACAAATTAAAGATAAAAGAGGGGTGGAGAATGTGGTGGCAGATCACCTCTCGTGATTTTAATCACGAGATTGATAGGTTGCCTATCAATGAATCTTTCCCTGATGAGCAACTTTTTACCATTAGTATACACACTCCTTGGTTTGCAAACATAGTCAACTTTTTGCTACTGGAAGAATTCCTCAACATTGGAATAGAATGGATAAAGATCTTTTCTTCTCAAAAGTTAAACACTTCATCTGGGAGGATCCTTATCTGTTCAAGAGTTGTGCAGATCAAATAATAAGGAAATGTGTCCCTGACCAAGAATTTCATAGAATACTTTCTATGTGTCATGAACAGTGTGGAGGTCATTTTAGTGGAATAAAACTGCCGCAAAAGTTTTGCGGTGGATTTTATTGGCCTACACTTTTCAAGGATGCCCCGCAAGATTGTAAGTCCCGCTCGAATCCAAAAATTAGGCAAGATTTCCAAGAGAAACTCAATGCCTTCTGACCTATTTTGATAGTTGAGTTGTTTGATGTTTGGGGGATAGACTTCATGGGTCCCTTTCCTCCTTCCAATGGGTATACTTTCATTTTAGTAGCTGTGGATTATGTATCCAAATGGATTGAAGCCACAACTACTAAAACAAATGATCACAAAGTGGTCTTGAAATTTCTTAAGGATCACATTTTTTCCAGGTTTGGTTTTCCCAGAGCCATTATCAGTGATGGGGGAAGCCATTTTGTAATGTATTTTGAAACATTGTTGAAGAAATACTCTGTGACTCATAGAGTAGCCACTCCATATCATCCACAAACCAGTGGACAAGTGGAGATTTCCAATAGAGAAATCAAACATATTTTGGAAAAGACTGTGAAGAAGGACAGAAAGGATTGGTCCTTTAAGCTGAATGATGCACTGTGGGCATATAGGACAGCCTATAAAACCCCAATTGGTATGTCCCCATTTAGGTTGGTCTATGACAAATCATGCCATTTACCAGTAGAGTTAGAATATAAAGCTTTTTGGGCCATTAAAACATTGAACATGGATCTAACTACTGCTGGTAATCACAGGAAATTGCAACTTGCTGAGTTAGAAGAGCTGCGAATGGATGCATACACCAATTCAAGATTATATAAAGAAAAAGTCAAAACTTTTCATGATAAAAATTTATTGAGAAAAGAGTTCACAGCTGGTTCTAAGGTATGGTTATTTAACTCAAAGCTCAAGTTTTTCCCAGGAAAACTGAGATCCAGATGGGATGGGCCATACACTGTCGTTCAAGCAGCCCCTTCGGGAGCTGTTGACATCCTTGATCCAAGTAATGGAAGAATCATAAAGGTCAATGGTCAGAGGCTCAAACCATGCATTGAAAAAACCCAGGAGCCTGTGCTGACCATCCATCATCACGAATCTTCAAAAATCTGATGGCCGAAAACTGTACATTATGTTTGTATATCATAGTTTGTGCTTATTTTTTCTGTTTCTATTTTTTTCTCTTTTCGCAGAGTTTAAATATGCTCAAAATCAAGTCGCAAAGTAATATTTCTCTTTTCGTAAAGTTCAATTTGCTTTTCGAATAGATCGAAGTCAGAATGAACTACTCGAAAGAGAAGATGTGCTCTTCGAATAGTTGGTACTGAAGCCATTTCTCTTTTCGAAAAAGTAATTCTGAAGCTAACTCCTTTGCGAAATGATGTTTCTGAAGCTGTTAACTTGTCGAATGGTACTGATGCCATTCACAATTTTAAAAAGGACTCTTTTGGAACTTTTCGAAAACTTAAAAGCACTTTGCGATATTAACCTTGAGTATATTTAAACCCTTTCGACGGTGGGGTTTTCATTTCAAACTCTCTCTGCAGAGCGACTCCTCTCACTAAAACCCTACTTCGTTCTTTCTTTGCACGATTCAACAAGTCTACTACCCTTTTTGTAACTAATTGGTTAGATCATCTGCATTTTCAGAAGAGGATTGCCGCTTATAATCTGGAGGATTTCTGCAAAGCAAACAACTCGTTCAAAACAGAAACCCTAAATCTCGGTATTTCTTTACCCATTCTCTCTGGTTATCATATAGTAAGTTGTTCTGTGTCGGCATCTATTTTTGGGCATTATTATACATCGATTTAGGATGGGAAAAGCAGAGAAATCATTGGCTGCAATGTTTACCAAATCCTCTGCTAAAAAGGTGAGCAAATCGACCCCAAAAGCAAAGGGAAAAACCAAAACTGCAGCTAAACGGAAACTTTCAATGGATAAAGTGGACAGGGTAGAAAAAGGAAAGAAAATTAGACATGAGGAACCCACCCCTGCTGCTGCTAGCCTTGAGCCTGAGCTTACTCCTCTGCCCATTCATTTGGTTCTACCCAATCCCTTCATTGAAGCTCCGAAGCTACTACCCGAGCTAATGGTTGACGAAACTTTTTTCGACACCAAACCAGAATGCCTGCCATCCTTAAGATACCTTAGAGAAGCTTCACTAAGCAATATCCTTACCCACTTGCCAGAAAGAATTTACCCAAGAATGGTAAAGTTATGGTACCAAAACCTAGCCAAGGTCACTGAAAAAGATGCTGATGTCCCTACCCTTGTCATTTTTATTGATGATTGCGATCTGACTATGACTTTTGAAGACATAGGGAATGCTCTAGGGATACCATTCCAATTTGATCCCTCTGGCCCTTTGGCTGCTCCCGAAATTGCCTCTTTTAGAGAGATGGCTGCCCATCTAACTCAAGGTATTGTGGGCACAGGGCAGTCCATCATGAGAAGAGACCTTGCTCCCCAATTTCTATTGATGGATTCCATTCTAAGGGGTAGTTTTTATGTCACTGGGCATAGCCAAGAGAGAAGATCACCAATTTTAGAGGCCCTCTTTCATTTTTCCAAGGGGCAGTTTTTCAATGCCCCTATGTTAATTTTTGAAGCCATGGCTGATGTCAATACCAAGCTAAAGAAAGAGCAGAAGATAGCTGACCTACCATTTGGCAGATTGATCACAGCCCTCCTCCGAGCTAAATTTGACATTGATAGTGAGGAGCCCTTTGAAGTCATTACACCACACAATTTTGGAAAAAAGGCTTGGACTACAAGCCAGGCTATGCTGAGAAGGATGAGAGGCGGTGAACTGCACATGCCCCTATTGCTGCACCAGAACCTGCAGTTGTGAGTGAGCCAGAACTCACCCCTGCAGCTGAACCTGAAATTGATATCATCCCTGCAGTTGTGAGCGAGCCAGAACCCATCCCTGAAGCTGAATTTGAGCATCCAAATGAGCCCCCGCCATGTTGCCAAATCCAACGTTGTGAACCAGCTCTGCCATCCCTTTGGTGACCAGCCTGCAGATTGCACATACTCGAGGAAGTCATCCCTACCCTACTCCCCCACTCCAGCCCTTGTGGTTCACCTATCCCATTTGTCCCTGCCCGCCCATACTTCCCATCATTCCAATTTGGACTCTACACCAACCACTCCAACCATTCTCACACCACCCATTTCACCCTCCAATGCCCAAGTTTTAGAAGAGTTAGGCTGCAGGATATATTGCCCCGTCCTCCTGCACTCCTCTGCTCCCAAGCCCCTCACCCTCCCCTGCTCCATCAGCCCACACAACTGAGGCCTCCCCACACCTGGACCTGAGCCCCTCACCACAGAAGCCTACTCTGCTTTAATGGGCTCCATTTTGAAACCATGCTGGACCCCTCCCTATACTGCTCCTCCTCCATTCACCCACATTCTAACCTCTCCTTTACACCATTGCACTGCACCCTCCACCTCGCTTGTCCTGCTTTCTACTATGCCCACCTCTCCCACACCGCATCCATTACCCAAATCCTTACTTACCTCACCATCCAAACCCAACTACAATCACAGAGCTATGGAATCGCCTCCAGACCTTAGCTTCCACAACCCAAACCACCACCATCACCAGACCTAAATTCTCCGAACAGGCCACTCAAACAGATCCGTATAATATTGGTTGATCTCGCCCACCCCCACCACTACTACCCAGCCGCACATACTCAAACCAAGCTCCTTTGATTCCATCCCTCCACCCTCCCCATTTTCTCTGAGCACACCACTCAGACAGACCCTGCTGTCCCCTTTCTAGCCACTTCTCCCCCCCTACCCTAGGTGGGCCACCTTTTGTCCCCTACCCTTCCCTTCCCCTCCCCAGGTATGCCACCCTCATCAACGCCATGGGAGATAACCCTTATATCCATGAGAGATGTTCAAAGGGGCTAGCTGATTTGCAAGCTTACATCCGCACTATGAAAACCAAATCGGGAAATTAGAGATTTTATGAAATTTGAAAGAGATAAAATCGGGACTCGCCGTCAAACATTTCAGCTGGTGAGGACTGAGCAACACAAGGTGTCCATGTTGCAAGCCCAACTGGATCAAGAAAAATTGAAGACCACTAGCCTCACCAAACACCTTGGCCTCATCAGAAAGATCAAATCTGAGGAGTATACTGAGCTGAAAAACACTATTCCAGAGAAAGCTCAATCAAGTTCAGACTCCAACACTAACTCTAGCTCTGATTTTGACAGTGACTCCAGTTCAGAGCCACCTGAACCAACCTATGATACAGATTTTGACCCCAGTTATTAGCTTTCATTGCACTTTTTGTGTTATACAGTTGCAATAGAAAATTCTGTTTTGTATCCTACTGTGCATTTTTTTCTGTCTTCTTGCCATTATTACTTTTGTTGTTTTTCCTTCTTATATTTTTCCTCTATTTTGGACCAGTGTGGACCCTGCTTCCCTTTGGTTTGGGGGTATGGCAGGTATGCCAATAAAATAAGTAAGTTAATGCTTGATGCAGCTTATGACCAGCAGAATTTTTGAAAATGAAGTAATTTCACACCTGTTGTTTTGAAAAATGAGGAAGTTAAAACTTTTTAAAATTGATTTCTAGTGTAATTCTAATACTTTCATGAAGTGAAGGTCAGAAAATTTCTAAAAAATTGATGTTTTAGTAAACCTAAAATGAGAGAAAACAGTGATGATATACCTCAAGAATTTGATAGAAAACCACACCCAGTGAGATTTGGGCCTGCTGAAATGTATTCTTTGGAGGTATGAATTGGCAATTTTTTCTGCTCTAGGGACTGTTTGAACCGACTTGTTATCACTAGAAGTTACATATATCCAAGTTAAAATAGCTTGACAGCAATCATGATATTAAAGACATGATGTAGGGCCTTCTTTTGGACAGTTTGAACTTCAAAAAGCCCCACCTTTTAAAACTGCCCTTGATACACACCAATTGAGCTTTATAAATCCAAGATTTCTTTGAAACCTCATCAACCTCATTTAGCCTAACCCTCACTCTGAGAATTCAGAAGGTAAAGGAAAGAAAGCTGAAGAAAGGTGAGTTGGGTAACAGTTTGGTAAAAAAAAAATAATTGAAGGCAATGCAGTATCAGCAGAAGAAATGTGGCATTCCACCAATGTTGCTTTGAAAAAGGGAGAAGACATTTCATTGGAAGTTTGAAAAGAAAGAGAAAAGATGGCCACTTTGGCTCAAAATTCAAAGAAGAAGATGAAATTGTCTTTGAATTGAAGAAGGTGTGTCTATCACCTCCTTACCTTTGACTTCTCAATTTTGAACTCCATTCCACCCTTTATTCTTGATAAATTTCACCCATAAGCCACATTACAACCCAAGTTAAAGTCCTTCGATCAATGATGGATTGAGTCATATGGAGATAAGGATTTGTGTAATCTATGGTGAAAAAGTAGTAAATTCAGAATCGAAAAGCAATGCCTATGCTCGCTACATTCCTATTTGAGGACTGTAATTGCTCTTGAGCTGTGTGAAATAGTGCAACCCTCATATTTGCATGGTGAGTGAAAACCCTGGTGAGAGTTGAGTTTGAAATCAAATTATTTGGAGTAACATCAAAACTGAATTTTCAAATAGAAGGCAAGCTTTTCATTAATTTTTCTTGTAAAAACTTTTTGACACCAACTGAGTGAATGGTAAAGGAATTACAGCAGAATTGTAGTTTTGAACTGATGTTTTCTTGAAAATCTTCTTACAACCTGACTGATGCAGGTGTGAATAATCTGATTGGATGAAAGTTTGCTTTAACAGAACTGCATTGATCATAACTGATTTATTGGAGAAGTTTGTGGGTACCTTCACTGAAAACCCTCAGAGACTTCACTCCTCCACTAGGGATCACCTAGGGGTTTAAAAGGCTTGTTGCATAAGCTAAATGCAACTGTGCTCCCTACAAAAGTGGCTCTTTACTTTGTTTTTTGTTTATTATTCTTTTCTTTGCTCAAGGACTAGCAAAGCTTAGGTTTGGGGGTGTGTTGACAAGTGAAAAATACCATTTTTCACCCCTAAACTTAAGTCTTGATAGACCTTTGAGAGAACTAAATAAGTCTTTTAAGTGCCTATGTTGCAGCTAACAATAAAGACAGGCTTAACCATAAAAGCAGCTCAAAAGTGCCAAAAAGATGACAATCCATGTCAGTCGAAAGGAAGGAAGTGAAGAAACAACCTCATCAGCTATGGAAAAGTCTAAAAGGAAGAGGCAAACACCTGTAAGAGAAGCAGGGAACAATTCGAACAGAGAAATGCAATACAGAGTTCTTTTCGCAAAGAACCTGCACGTTTCGTAAAGAACCTGGAACTCTGCGAAAAGGAATAAAACCTCCAGTCTTAGTTTTCGAAGAGCATCTGAACTCTTCGAAAAGAAGATTGAACTTTGCGAAAAGGAGAAAACACAATTCGAAGAGAGATTGAACTTTGCGAAAAGAGCTTCAGAAACCACAACACTTTGCGAAAAGGCCCTTAAGCTCTGCGAAAAGGTATTCTGGAGATTCGCAACTTTAACAAGGGCAATTCAGTAATCTGTTGCATGCGTCCCAATGCGTTTTAAAACCCAAGGACATTCCGGAAGATTCTGAGCATGAACCAAAGGCATATTCCTCCCCATGTGAACACCCAAAGATGAAATTACTTGGCGGGAACTTTTAGAAGTTCCAACAGATTTTTGAATTTCCTAACAGAATTGATGCCTCTGTTTCTTGATTGGCTGAACGGATCAAAAGCAGTTCGATTGGCGAGCGGATCCGATCCTGGTGCTCGACTCCTATTGGCTGATATGGATTTAACCAATTCTGATTGGTTGATGCACATTAGAGATGGACTTGGGGAAAGCTATAAATTGACGAACCATTTGCCCAATTTGGGGATCCAGATTTTGAGTTTCATTCCTATTCCCCCATTTCCAAACCAGATAGTTTGTCTGAAATCCCTGTAATAGCTTCCCTTTGACTTGCAATTGAGAGTTGTGAGACATTTCTGTAATTCAAAAGAGAGTTGTATTCAAGACTACAAATCTGAGAGCTGTTTAAGCTGCGCTCTGTAATTGTAACGGTGGATTTGAAAAGGTTGCTGTAAACCGTATTTTCTCAATTGGACTCATGTTAAGGGTTCCCTCTGATCTCCTTATTGCATTAGACTCCTTTAGATTTACTGTTTTTCATGCAATTTCCCTTGATTCATTAATCCTGTGAGAATTAGTGTTGGTAACCTAATCTCTCACGGCATTTGTAGTGATGCTTCTTATTCTAAACTAAGGATTTGGATTAAAGACTATTGGATGGTTTGTGGCCATTAAAGTGGACAGACCATAGCCATAAGTGTAAGCCTAATCCTTGAATTAGATTTATCTCTCTTACATCTGTGCTTGTAGCCAGATGAAGATTGGATCACCTCTCTGAAATGCGCTTATTCTCATTAGATTTCAAAGACCAAATCAGATTTAGATATTACTTCTCCATCTTTTTTTCAATCACTCCCCCAACTCGGATCTAGATCATTTAGTTTAAATTTTTCTTTGTTTTTAGTTAGTTAAACGTGACAAAAAATCAAACCTCTCATCTTATCAGCTTTCTAAATAGGATAAGAAGCCAGATCTGGTGGCTCAGATCTGGAGGTTTATCTTACATTTTAAACAAATTCTCTGTGGACGATCTTTCACTCACTTACTTTTAAAACATGCTACAATTGGCCCTGATCTTGCAGGCTAATTCTCTTCTAACTGTGCTGATATTTCTTTATTTGTTTATATAGTCTAGAACCACTGTAATTTAGCAGCTATAAATCTGTTTTCAAAACTCACGTAAATCAAGCACACTAAGAAGATACAACAAGGCCCCATATGGCAAATGACCATGGAGTGGTCATACTGTGTAGATCTATAGCAGGAGCATGTATTAGACTGGAGTGTTCTTGGCTTTTATAACACTTGTTAATGTGCTTGCAATAGTCAATTTCCATTGTAGTCCAAAAATACCCTTGCCGTAGTATCATTTTGGCGAGCATGTGCCCATTGACGTGGGCCTCACATACTCCTTCGTGGATCTCTTTCATGATGTTGGCTGCATCACTTTTAGTTAGGCATTTGAGCAGGATATTATTATATGATTGCTTATAAAGGCACTCGCCATAGATGACGTAATTCGCCGCTAAATATTCAATGGTCCGCCTGTCCGTCTTGGATGTACCGTCAGGGAAAGTGTGAGTTTCGAGGAAATTATTAATATTTGAGAACCATGGAGGCTCATCATATAACATTGTGGATCCCTCGATTTGGAGACAAAAGGCTGACTTGTTTCTTTGTCCGATCATGATTGGTTTCATTTCGACGGCATAGGGAATTTCTACCATTGATGCCAAGGTGGCCAATGCATCGGCAAAACGAGTTCTTGCTCACGAGACATAGGAGAAAGTGACATCATCAAAGCACGCGATTGGATTTTCAAGGTGTTCATGGTATGGGATTAACTTCTCATCCATTATCTTCCAATCTCCCTTGGTTTGGCATATGATCAACTGTAAGTCACCAAACACCCTGAGATGAGTTACGTTCAGGTCGAGAGATTCTTACAGGCTAGAGATGAAAGCTTCATATTCAGCCATGTTGTTGGTGCAAGGGAAATTGAGCTTAATGGAAATTGGTATATGAGACCCTTTCGGCGAGATTAGAATGACGCCAACTCCTTTACCTTTAGCATTCGATGCCCCGTTGAAGTGCATACTGTTAGGCTATATTAAAGTGCTTGCTACTGACTTTATTGGAGACAGTGATAAGAATGGGGTGAATCAAAATGAATGAAAGGTGGAGTGCAAGGCAGCAAGCCTAAAATATGCACAGTCCTGCAAGATATAGGGCCTGTTGTAGCAAGTTTTGATAAGTAAGAGTTTGTCCCACAGGGAAGGTTGATCTAAAGCTCCAAGGGAGCTTTCTTTAGTAGGCTCCCCAAATCTGACTACAGATCTGGCAATCCTAAATGGAAGGGGATTTAAGGTCACTATAATCTAAATCCTAAGGTAACTTAATGTCTAAACTACAGAAAGGGTTCAGAAAGAGGATGGAGTATGAGAAAATAAATATAAAAGGGTGAGAAGTATGTTATTAGGTATAGATCTGATGGGTCTTATAACTCAAATTTAAATCTGCTGCTATAGAAATCCTGTCCAATGGCTACATTATCACCAAAGAGGAGAAAGAATCTAACTCACCCCTGTGCCATGATCCAATCCCTTATGGCTATAACCTGTCCACTTAAATGGTCACAGACTATCCAATAGGGGAACCACAACCCAGAGATGGGTCAGAATAAAATTATCATTGTAGGCACTACTTCATCTAGGCTACAAGCTCAAGAATCCATAGGAACCTCAACCTCTAAAGTTCCATGTGTGGGGCTAGGCCTACAAAGTGCACGAGCCTGGACACACAGGACTAGCAAGAGTTTGAGTATTAGCTTTCAGGATTGGTTGTTCACTGCTTTAGAAAGACAACAGTGATCCAGTCACAAGCCTACAATCTCTACAGCCAAATCAGATCTGCAATCTGATGGTGGGTCTATACAAATATAGGGGAGTCTGTCTCTACACAATCTCTCACAAGGCTACAAGCACAAGTGCAGAGAAGAATCTGTCTTAGTTCTATGAATTGGCCTCACCCTAGGGCTATAATTTGTCCACTTGAATGGTCACAGATTATCCACAGAGGCTATCCTCCTCACAGAGGTCTAAGACAGAATAAGAATATTGCTGCCGCCATCATGTTCACAAGGCTACCAGCACAAGCTCCCATGGGAATTCAGATTTAGTGGATCCTGTGGTGGGGGAAGGCCTGTAATGTGCCTAACCTAGACACACAGGTCACTTGGATCTGAATAAAATCTAAAAAGCAATCCTCCATTGCTTACAAAACAACTTAGCAATGGAGGATCTCAAGGTATCAGCCTTGTATAGTGCAACTCACAATAAAAACACCATCCCATACATGCAACAGATCCTATTACAAAAACTCCATTAAAATCTATACCAAATAATCATACAAAGGTATAGCCAGCAAGTGCTGGACTATATGGAGAGAAGGAAAAAAGTAAAAGAAAACTCCTAAACCCTAACCTTAGCCTACTATAATTCTACAGTCGGTTTCAAGAAGAAGCACGGAAGTCCAGAACAAAAGTCAATCAAAAAAGTTCCTTAAACCTAAGCTAGGCTTAGGCTTATATAGCAGTCAGTTCTCTCTTAATTA
The DNA here is from genome assembly GCA_021018995.1 of Chloranthus sessilifolius. Classification (NCBI taxonomy): domain Eukaryota; kingdom Viridiplantae; phylum Streptophyta; class Magnoliopsida; order Chloranthales; family Chloranthaceae; genus Chloranthus; species Chloranthus sessilifolius. The sequence continues at coordinate 81,685,856 of CM037591.1, forward strand.
GGGTTAGGAAAACCCTAATTTCATTAATGCAATTACGGCTCATTCTTGTCCCTTGGATGCGTCTGGGCGTGTGCATGGATATTGGAGCATTAGAGTGCGTGCCCTAATCACTGAAGATTCCCAGATTGCCCTTACAGAAGTGGGGAGAAGTTTAGAACTCGATCCTCGCTGGGTAGAAAAGGTTTACAGATCCTGCCGCATGGTAGAATTGGTGTCGCGGGGTTGCTTTGACTTGAGGCTCTTGCAGTCGTGGGGTTGGTACTTTGATCATCGCGGGGATGATTTGGTTGTCGCGGGGTTGCTTTTTGCATTTGAATGGCGTGAGAATGGCGTGCGTAGTTCGTTCCTTGATGAATCTCACGGCGATCCTCACGAAGAGAACAAAGTACATAGGCTTCTGGATCGCACGAGCAGTTCCTTGAAAGTATGTGTCCCGCGGCCACTGCGCGACAGCCGCGCGCTGGAATGCCTGGAGCTCTCTCTATCTAGTGAATCGCGCGAAGGTTGAAGACTCATCTCTTGAGCTGCGTGAGACTGCGCGAGTGCTTCGTGAGCGCATGAGACTGAACCTCGCAAAGTATTCTTTTCACTCCCTGCTGACATCCATCTACATGCGAACGGTGCGAAGACTGCGCGACAGGTTGAGGTGCTCCCTTCAGAAGTCCGCGACCACTGCGCGATGTATTCTTTCTGATTTGATTAAGTCCTGCGACATCTGCACAAGGCATTCTCCTTGATTTGCTTCTGCTTTGTTGTGCCTCTGCTGCAGCCAATTCTCTGTCTGGGTTTAACCTTCACACTTCTGAGGGGCTTCTGGGTCAGTAGTAGGCTTCTTGGCATGGTTAGGGGTTTATTTGCAGCTGCTACTTATTACCTACATAATAGACTTAAAACACATTTATTAAATGATTAAGGGTCTAACAGAGATTAAGTTAAGGGGTGAAAAGTTGTACTTTTCAGGTCTTAACACATACCCAGGACTCCTCTGTATCCTTTGTGTCATCCTCTATCATGAATAAGATGTCTTCATCAGGAAACTCAATTCTCAGAGGCTGGAAGTCAGGTAAAGGATTTTTGGCAAGATGAACGGCCAATGCTTGCCCCTTGATTGACTTTTGAGTGACATATGTGATGTCAAATTCTGAAGGGAGAAGCCGCCAGCGTGCAATTCGACCAGTGAGAGCTGGCTTTTCGAACAAGTACTTTAAGGGATCCATTTGTGCCAGAAGGAGAACTGCCTAAGATAGTAAGTAGTGACGAAGCCTCTGGGTAGCCCATATAAGAGCCAGACATGCTTTCTCCAAATGAGAATAACATGTCCTATAATCGGTGAACTTCTTGCTCAGGTAGTAGATGGCTTGCGCCCTTCTTCCAATTTTATCGTGCTACCCTAGGACACATCTCATTGAGATTTTAATCTTATTGAATGCTGCTTGACAATTATCGTTCTATTCAATGGGCGAATCTTTTCTTAGTAGCTTGAAGATCGGTGAGTAGATAGGAGTTAATTGTGGAATGAACCGACTGATGTACTATATTCTGCCTAAAAAGCCTTAACCTCTTTCTCCGTAGATGGTGGTGGTATTTTGATGATATCTTTTACTTGATTGGGTCAACCTCAATGCCTCTCTTGCAGACGATGAAGCCCAGTAGCTTTCCTGACATAGTGTCGAATGCGCACTTTTGGGGGTTCAGATGCAACATGTACATTCTTAGCCTTTCATTATTTTTGGAGGTTCACCAGATGATCACCTCTCTCTTATGACTTGGCAATCATATCATCAACGTAGACCTTGATTTTCCTATGCATCATGTCATGGAACAGTGAGGTCATTGCACTCTGATATGTTGCCCCGACATTCTTTAACCTGAACGGCGTGACTCGATAGCTGAAAATTCCCCATGGAGTGATGAATGTTATCTTTTCTCGGTCTGCTTCTACCATTTTGACCTGGTTATAACCAAAAAAACCATCCATAAATGAGAGCATCCCACGCCTGACAGTGTTGTCGACCAAGATGTCAATTTGTGGCAATGGGAAGTCATCTTTCCCGCACAATATTAGCCAACCACTGCAGGTATTTGGAGACCATGAGAAAGCTTGCATTGTATTATTTGATGACTTCATCTTTCACATTCAGCATCCATTCTGGGCGGAGACGTCTCAACTTTTGCTTGACTGGCTTAACGTTGGGATACAACGACAACTAATGCTCGACCAAAGCGGTGTCCAAACTAGGCATATCCTCGTATGACCATGGAAAGACGTCTTGATATGACTGAAGGAAATCAAACATATTTTTTCATTTCTCGTTAGACAGCGACGTTCCAGTCTTAGTGATTCTAGGAACCTCATCTGTGCCCAGATTTACATCTTCAGTTTCTTTTACAATCGAGGTAGGGCCATGCTCAAAATTGGCATACCATTCAAGGAGCTCATTAGGGAGCTCCTCGATTAAGTCCTCATCCAGATTCGTGACTTCTACCTCTCCTTGTATTTCTACAAGAAAGAGGTCGATTTCACGTCAAACGAGTTATTCAATTAAGGCATCATTTTCTTCGCTTTTCTCGAGAATTTTAAAAGACAATATTTTTGGATTTTTATATTTTTTCCATGTTTTTAGGAATTTTCTTTTCTTTGGAGATGGGCCTTTGGTGAGGCGGGCCTCTATACACATATGGTATTACTTTCCAAGGGATAATCTCACTTTTTATAGGTTGTTTTTTTGGGAAGCAGGTGTCGAATTTCATGCCACCCGAAGCTTCCAGAGTTAGGGGCATTGATGCCCAATTCCTTACTTGAGATGTCGCACCTTTACCTGGTCGAGTGAAGGAGGCTGGTTGATACGGCTTTTGAGGGTCACCCTCCATCATATTATCATTGGTTCATTTGGGACTTGGTCCTCTAATGTTAACATGGGCTTGTGGTTGTTTATGACAGAGGTCTGTATTGGCAGGGGAACCTCCTCCTTAAAAAGTGACAGAGCTACCGGGTCTATTTCCATTTCTGGAGGGATGATTTGGGGGTTGGTTAGGTGGACAGTGGCTACTGGTTTGTGTGGGGTCAGTTGCATCACCCTGTTTTGGTCCATATTGATGATCCTTGCTCTCACAAAAGTGCTTCGGATGTGAGGTCATGGTCGGGGTTCATCCTCCAAGTCTATCCCCATCGCTTTGGCTACAGTGATGGCTCGGGCCTTCTCTTTGGCTTCCTGAACTTCTTCAGTGGGCTTGTAAACTAATCCAAACTTGATCTATTGTTCGCCTTTGGCTCTAACTGGATCTTTCCCACCTTGCAGGTGAGGACCTAAACCCTTTCCTTTCTGGTAGCCCCATTTATGGAGCATGGTTATTGCTGCAATCATTCCTCCTCTCATCCTCAAGGCGACTCTTCTAAGGGGTTCGGGCATTACTGCTGACACATCATACTAAAAACTGTGGAGATCTGTGTCTTCAGCTTTGTGTGGCACATCCAACACTTTAAGGTTCTCGATGCTGTGTGACCTTTTCACCTTCCTCCTGTCCCTTGCCTAGAATGGTAACGACCTTCTGATTTGATATGAACCTGAGTTTTTATGTACCGTCGAAGGTATTGCCTCGATTTCGTGCAGCCATGGGCACCCTTGTAGCAAATTGAAGGTGGATTGGATATCCATGACTTGGAATGGGATGGAAAAGGTCATTGGCTTAAGATCTACTCCTATTATTTCTCTCCTTGTGTTATAGAATCCTCTCACGCTTGTTCTGGCTGGCCTAAATGTGGAGGGATTCACCCCTATCTTGGTCACAGTTCTTAGAGGGCACATATTTAATGTCGATCCATTATCTATCAGCACTAATAGGATCACCAAGTCCCCTGCTTCTACTATGATATTGAGGGGTTTGAAATTATTGCTTCCCTCATTTGGTAGATTGAAATCCGAAAATGAGATTGCATTGGGAGCCAACACTTGCCCGATAATTTTCCCTACTTCTTCTAGGGACACTTTGCTGGATACATGTGCGTCTTTCAAGGCTCCCATTAGAGCTTGAAAGTGGAGCAGGGACATCATTAATAGGTCTCAGATGGTGATGTGAACTAGCATTCTTTCTAGCTGTGTTTCCATCACGTGCTCTCTGCTCATTTTTTCCATGGGGTGTATTGTAATAGGTTTCTTTTTCTCTTCTGGTTAGGCTGGCACTAGTACCTCAGGTTGCTTAGAGATCCTCCTCGATCATGTAATGAATTCAATTGCGCCCTTGCTACTACTGCCCGCATTGATGTTGGTCTAATTATAATTGAGCGGGACCTGATGGCTGTCATAGATTGGCCCTAAAATCTAAAATAGATTGGGTGAGGGTATCGGAGGTGCCTGGATTGATGGGGCGGGATAACTGGATAAAACATGGTTAACTTCTATTGGAGGTTAATAGACTGGATGAGAGATGAAAGTGGGCAAAACACGGTCTATGGGATTTGTGTATGACTGTACTGGGAGTGATGTGGCAGAGCAAGGGGGGAATGGGGAAAAACTAGGTATCAAGTAATTGGTAGTTGTTGTCACTGCATATGGCTGATATAGTGGTGATGGATTTAGACCGGTTTGAACACAACTGATGGGGGTTGGCGCTGGGAAGTACATCCTCAGATCTAAGGGTTCTGCATGAGTCCCCGGATTGGGGAAGTAATCAGCTAAGTTCAAGGGCTCGATTACTCCTACGCTTCTGTCTTCTTGATCTCCCCGCTTTGGTGCTATAAAGTTTCCTCGGGTGTTGATGTATTATGAAGGATCAAAATCCTCTTCATCTGCTTCTATCATGTTGACAGTGGGTCTCAGGCCTACTCCCCCTGGTAGGTGTAGTGTCAGTGAAACCTGATGGATGTTGGCGTGCTGATTTACCTGGGGAAGTGTTAGGGGGATGATCTTTCTGGCTTCTATTAAATCTTGTATCGCATGCTTCAGAGGAAAGCATCGATAAGTTGGGTGACCCAACTCTTGATGGAAATTGTAATGGGTGTTAGGATTGTAATTTTTTGGGAGTGTATTTAGTGGTGGTTGTGGCTAAAATTGTGTGAAAAGACCCTTTTCGACCAACAATGGTAAAATAATATTTAGGGCTTGCCCCAATGGCTTGAACACTTGGTTAAACCGAGCCCTCCTCTGTTCTGGTGTCATTTGTGGGCCTTGCCCATTGCCTGTCCTCTGTGCTGACTCGATTGGTGCGGGGGCCAGTTGCACCGCCCTAACTTGGAACGGTGTTATGCCGGTACTGGGTTGTGTGTTAATTATTGTTTGAACATATGTCCCGGTTCTTCTTTGCTTGGAAAACTTCTAAACCCCACTGGCCCCACTAGCTGTGCTTTTGTTCAATCGTCCTTCTCTCACTGTGTCTTCGCAACGGTTGGCGTTCCTTACGAAGTTAGTAAAACTTGATTGCTATTGGTATACTAGGAAATCAGAGATAATGGGTAAGACTATTTTTGAGATCATCTCGATTTGCACCTCATCGGGGATGCGGTTCCAGGGCCCTCCATTTTCCAAGGTACTCACTAAACGTCTCGTCGAACTTTTGTTTCAACTGAGCCATATCGGATTTGCACGGCTCGATGTCCATGTTGTTGATATATTACTTTTGGAATAGGTGGGTGAGATCCTTCCAAGTTTTTAACATGGATGGTTTGAGAGAAGTGAACCATTTTAGTGCGGGTCCCGTGAGACTTTTTTAAAACACTTTGATGAGGAGTCGTTCATCTTCGCCATATCGGCACATGTCCCTATAGTAGGATTGATGGGCAATCGGGTTATCCGTGCCATTGTACTTATCAAAAGTAGGCATTTTGAATTTGTGGGGAAGTGGTACTTCCACAAATAGGCACAGGTCGAAGAAATCAGTAGCATGGATTTAGACTCTATCCATCTTCATCAGCTATTTTTTGATCTTATCCATCTGCTCTTTTAATAGCTCTAACTCCCGGGATGGTAATACTGGGGCGGATCCCCTGATGGGCTGCCCCCATTCATGCTGGGCTGGCTGTAGGTTGGTGAATATGGGTGGTGGGGGGTTGAAATTGGCAAATGCCCCTATGTAGGCCTTACAATTTCTGTCCTCATCCTCCTCATATTGATGACCTGCATCAACGAATGGTGGAGGGATGAGATTATCAGGTGGATTCTGAGTGGGTTGAGGAGGCCACCGTGATTGATAGGGTGGGTTAGGATTTTGATGACTTAGCTGGGGGGTAAGAGGGTGTGCAAATTGGGGGTTTTGGATGGTTTGAGAGGGTGCCAGATGGAGCCATTGGAATTGGGGGAAGCCTTGATGGTTGGTTTGTGGGTGACGGGATGAGAGAATGGTGGATTTTGGGCAGGTGCTTAAAGAGGTCATTATATATTTTTGATATTTTGGGGATTTAGTTGGGGAGTGAGTGGATGGGAAAATTGGGGATGGTTGATGGTATGGGATATATTCCCATATTGAGTTGGGTGTGAAGAATGGGGATGAATGGGGCTTAAGCCAGATTGGGGGATGGGACCATATGGGTTTACCGTTTGAGGGGGAATGGGGGTTTGTTGGGTGTAGGTGAGTGTGGGAAATTTGGTGAATGATGGAGGGCTTGAAAATGTCACCCTCGGGTTTGGACCTTGATGGGCTTGGGATTGGGTAATGGGCCTTTGAGGCCCACTCGGGTGACCCCAAGGTTGATGTTGGGTGGTTGGGTAAGATTGGTATTTTGGATAAATAGGGTGTGGAGGTTTTGGTGGGTTTGTTGTGGATTGGGTGTTTGGGGTGGATGAAGAAGGCTTTAGGAGGCCTTCCAGGCCGAGTAGACCCTCATCATGCCCTCCATCATGGACATAGGGTCGGGTATGGGGTTGGATGTGGAAGGCCCTTCCGATGAGGGGGGTGGTTGGGAAAAATTGGGCATGACCTAGGTGGATGGGGGAAAATGAGGGACATTTAAAGAGTATGGGGGAAAATTGGGCATGGCATGTGTAGATTGGGGAAAATTTGGTATGACTTGGGTGGATTGGGGAACATTGGGTGTGTGTTAGGTGGATGGCAAATTAGGCATGACTCGAGTAAAGGTGGGAAAATTAAGCATGGGAGATGGGGGAAAAGGTGGTGTAGGTTTGGTTGATGTGGAGGGAGAAAGGGGCAAATATTGGGTGGATGTTGAGGAAAAATGGGGTAAGGAGGTGGGGGAAAAATGGAAAATGGGGGAGATTTGGAGTAGCTGTGGAAGGAAAAGGGGCATTTTGAGTAGTAGTGGAGGAAAAATAGGGTGGAAAATGGGGTGGATCTTGAGTGGTGGTGGACGAAAAGATGGGTGCACCGAAGGGTTCGATGAAATTGAATTGGGATCGGGGGGAATCGGATATGGGTATCTCCTCCATATGGGAATGTGTTGGGAAATGTGGTGGGGATGAGTAGGGATCAGTGTAAGCCGGATCGACCGCCCAAGATATGGTTTGCTGGCGGGTCGGGTATGGAATCCTTGGGTGAGGCCCGAACACTTTCTTCCTCCTTCCCCTATGGGATGATAGAGGGTAAGGCAATGCCATTGTTCCGACACTACAAAGCCTCTTTTTTTGAATTTTTAATTTTATATATATATATATATATTGGTTTTTTTGGATAAAAAAAATTTGAGGTCCCTTCTCTTGGTGATTTTTTGGGGCCTTGGAACTCCCTTTTCGGGTGGCGTTCACACTCCTAATACCTCCCACAATGGGATACCAATGCACTTTGAAAGAAACAAAGGAAATACTTTGTACTATGTAAAGGCACGAGAATCGACGCGACAACCCGATCCCTCGGAAGAGTCCATAAGAGGGCATCCTCTCCTGACCGGCGAGGGCATTTTAGGTGTCAAAATGTGCCTAAGTCGGGGGTCCGGGAACTGTGAAAAAGGCCTCAGATTTGGGCTGCTCAGTCAGAATAGGATAGCGTATATTTTATATATGCAAGGCTAAAATTTCAAAATTTTGGTCTTGCGTATATATTATATACGCAAGGCAAAAACTGTTGATTTTTAGCTTAGCATATATTTTATATACGCAAAGCTAAAAAGTATATATATATTGGACAACAACAGTAGACCCGAGTTGATCTATTTTTTTGGGTTTTCTGGAAGTAGTGCTTCCGGGGATGGTTTTTCTTATTATTTCGGGTCCCTCCTCTTCGTGCCTAGGGATACAAGGCTGTTTCGGGATGAAAATGCGCTCCTCAAGGGTTTTAAGGCTTTTTGGAAGTTTAGTCACACACCCGATATACCTCCGACACGAATGCCTTCTTAGATACTGGATGGGGTGGTTCCTTTCGAGATCATCACCACTAGGGCGGCCGCTCTACCAGGAACCGGGACAGGTGTTTCGTAACCTATTTTCCCCCCTTTTGCAAAATCTACTCGCACAAAGATTCAATTTAGTCCCCTTCTTGGTTCAGTTTTAGAGTTCAATTTTTAGAGAGTTTTCTTTAAGTTCAAAAATAGTGTTGAGAATCTCGTGCCGCCTCTATGGGGCGGAGTCTACTATTGGTATATGTTCAAGAAGTAAGAAAATTGCAGGGCCAGTCAAGCGACTAGGCAAGAAATGTAAATTTCGTCAAGTAGGCCCGCTAATCGGTTAAGGCGTATAAATGATAGAATTGTAGGGTGAGTAAAAAGTGCTAAAGTAGGCCCGCTAATCGGTTAAGGCGTGTAAATGACTAAATCGTAGGGGTGAGTAAAAAGTGCTCAAGTAGGCCCGCCAATCAGCTAAGGCGGTAAATGACTAAATTGTAGGGGTAAGTGTAAAAAGTGCGGAATCGTGCGGGTAAGTATGAAAAAATGAAAAGTTAGTAAAAAGGAAAGGAAAATAAAGCACATATGCAAAATAAAGGCCAAAACTTTAAGGAGAAGCTCTACAAGCTATCCCCAGCAAAGTCGCCATCTATGCAACCGTGGGCTCTCACTAGTCCGTCGCAACGATGCACTAGTAAGAAAACTAGAGTCGCCACCCGAAGCTTTTGGTGTCCCGAGATACCCAAATATATATTATAAGCACCGAAGTGCAAAAATATGACTCTGATTCATTGATCTAAGCCAAAAGATCTTGGGTAGGGGCTTTAGTTATCAATCAGGAAGGTGTTAGGCACCCGATTGACCCGCTCGTAAGCAATCTCTACTATGGCCAAAGTAAAAGAAAAAAAAAATTGAATGTTACTCCCTGTTGCTCGAAGGTGCTCCGATCCTATTTGAGCCCCCCGTAATCACCGAAATTTTAATGGCGTAATGGCACAAATTCTAGGATAGAGGGAAAGCAAAGAAGGTAGAGGAATATAGGGGAGTGCTGGAGCTCTCGTGCCCTTATAGCACCACTTTTGACCTTCGTGTGGATGTGCTTCCAGTGAGCTTCCGATGGCGAATGGGCTAAGGAAGGGGTTTGAACCTCTAAGTCTAGGGGGCTAGAGGGTAAGAGAGGTAGGCTAAGGCCTTGATCTTGCTAAAGGTGAGGGATTTATGATGGGAGATGGAGTGTAAAGGATGAACTTAGGTTCTGGAATTTGTGGGTTTAAAACATAAAAATGGAGTGGAAAATCTCTTATTATTCTTCTCTCTTTTTGGAATTTTTTTCAAGCCCTTAAACAAGGGTGGTGGGGGTGGCTCTCTATTTATAGAGAATGGGAGGATTAGTGAAGGATTTACGGTTCTAATTGGTTTAGCAATTAGGTAATAGGGATCTAAGGTTTTCTAGGTTTTTAGGAGCATAGATAAGTGGGAATTGGGTTTAATGGTAAATGATAGGGTAGGGGTTTTTAAATGGTTAAAGGGTTGCAAATAGAACTAAAGGGGATGCAACAGACCTAAAGAAACCCACCCCAAACATTGGGGTGGTCAACAAGTCATACCCAAAAACTGAGATTCAACCATTTTCCAAAAGATACTGTTCATAAGCCTCGGGTATACTTTATATACGCTAGGCTTAAGATCTGTGTTCCTGAGAAAATAGAGAAGTTCAGGGCCTGCAGCTGAAGCCTGAAGCAAAAATGGGCCTTGTGTATATTTCATATACGCAAGGCCAATTTCTAGAAAAATTTTCCTTGCATATATAAAATATACGCAAGGCAAGGTCCTGGGTAGGGACATAGCAGGCTTAAAAAATTGGATGCGGGGCAGACCAACTAAGGGTTCAAGAAGGGTTTTAAGGTTTTGGGTTAAGCTCCAAAGGTTCGGGGGGTGCTTTCGAAAGCTCGGAAGTATACCTTTCTCGAAGTACGTATTGATTGGGCCTTGGGACAAATTTGGGTGTTTACAACCCATGACCATTTTCTGATTCCGATTACAAAGTCCAACATGATTAAAGTTTAAACAGTCTTAATAATATAGTAATTGATCATTGTCTCATTTATTAAAAACTAATAATAACTAGAAAGAAAAATAGATAACTAGGCTACGAAGCCTTCTTTTCCATCCACTTCAGGTTCCTAAGTACCACATGCAGTCTCATCACTATAGACCCATATGTTGTCCTCAGCTACACGTGTCTCATCTGATCACTCACATCAATAAGGGGTATAAATTTATACTTGTATAGACTAGACATGTAATCTATTGAAGCATAAGATATCTTTCGTTACAATATGAATATTTCTCTATTTCATGAGTGTGTGCTTGAGACAGACATAATCTCAATAAGTTAAAATAAACGAAACATAACATAGATATCAATGTTGAGTAAGTTTGTCATTTCTTTTATGTTCATCTTGCTTATCGTTTAAGGCATGTTAGACTCCATCATAATCAAGACGTTGGGCCTAATCATGCCTATCACTTGCTTAGTTAATATTCGACTACTTATAATGGTGTCTAATTAAGTCCTAACCCATTGCAAGCGCACAAAGGAAATTATAGTACTAGCATAGGATTATTCCCACAAAGACATGTTTGCATTTAGTGGTTGCAACAAGCCTTTAAAACCCCTAGGTGATCCCGAGTGGAGGAGTTATAGTCTCGTGAAAGTTTTCAGTGAAGTTGCCTATAAACTTCAAATATTTTTGGATTTTTCAAATTATACAACAGGTTAAAAATCTAAACTAATTTTGTACACTAACTAAATTAACTAAGTTGACTAAGTTAATCATCACATAGTTATTACGATTTTATAAAATTACCAATCTTTTATCCTTACTTTCCATTATAACAGTTATCCTTAATTAGAACTCTAACAATTTCAATTCATAATAAACAATGAGTGTATGCATCAGTGAACAGTTTATTTTTCATAAATGTTTCTAAACTGCGGTTTTTAGAAAATATTTTCATTCAAAAACTCACTATTGACATACTCTCTAAAAGATATCAAAACTTTTGGGTTCTCATAATATTTTATTTCAAAAAAATTCAGTCAAAGGATAATTGCAAAAAAAAATTTCAATCTCATAGAAAAGGATAATGTACTCTATTCATATGATTCATTGTATAATCCATAATATCTAGTATTCATATCTCTACTAGGCTTATGCTTTTGTAAATCGTAAATCAAAAAGGTCATTTTTTCAGCTTGTAATGGGGCTTTGGGTTTCAAAAGGTGTCAATGAAAGGTAGAAGAATTCAAAGTATTTATGAGAATTTAGCTCTTCTTTCTCCTATCTTTTCAGGCTTCTTCTTTTCTACTTCAGTAAGTATCCATGATTGGATAACTTCTTCCAATTTTTATTTATTTTTTGTTTTATAAATCCCATTTCTTTTGCTGATTTGTAAAATCGTATTTTACGATTTTTCTTCTCTTTGAAAGTTTTTACTTAGAATTGTAATCTTCTTTTCAACTCGCCCTTTACGATTTTTCACTTCTTTCCCATATTCTTCAATTAATTTTTTCAGCTGTACTCTTTTATTTTTCATTCCCCTTTTTCTATTTTTTCTTTTACTCCTTTCACTCCCTTTTCTTCCCTTCTTTTATATTCTAAAATCTTAGAAAATATAAGGGTTAAAGGTTGAAAGCGTTGGGTAGTACTTATGGTTAAGGATTTTCAAAATTTTGGTACAAAGAAATTTAGTTTAGGCTTCTAATATGGGTTTAAAGGATAAAATTATTTTATTGGATTTTGGCCTTTTGGCTCTGATTTAATAAAATATGGCCTTAAATCATCTTTACGATTTACTAGAATAGATGCCTTATTGCTTTGATATTTCTAATAGATAGTTATAGATAAAAAAACAGGTTATCATATTCATAAAATATTTTGATTCTAAATTCAGCAATATGAGATTTCATACACACATAGAAGTTCAAAGAAATTATTGACTTGAATATAAATAGTCTCTCTCAAAGAGAGGAAAATTTGGCTCTAATGCTCACTGGTTTATAATTTTGAAACTATAGTCTAAAATATTATAGTTCAGTTCAATCTATTGATTCAAACATTCTTTCTAATACAGTGTTCACGAGCTAAGCATGAATTGTACAGTTCTATATTTAGATTATTGAACTTCTAGTATGATGGATCGTAAGTTTTTAAGATTTTCAATTTTTGCTATCATAATTCACATGTAATGATCAACTTTAAAATATTAAAAAAAAGTTTATACAAAAAAAAAACTAACTAAAACTAACTAATATACTAATATACTAATTAACTACTACAGTACATAGAAGTTGTGTATCCCCCAAACTTAAGTCGGACAATGCCCTCATTGGCATAAAAATAGGGGACACTTAAATATTATTTACTTGAAAATTACTGATATCACTGATTGTTTACCGGATGTGAATTTTTTTTTGTAAAGAATGTCCCCCAAACTTGAGGAAAACACAACCGTATTATTCTCAGAGACATTGATAACAAAAATTAAAGAAAAGTTAGTAACAATTAAACAGTTAGTGAAAAAGAAAGTTAGTCAAAAGAAAATATTATATATTAATTGAATATTTATAATGAAAATGAAAAAGAAAAATCTAAAGTACTAAAATAAAAACTAATTACATAAATCTATACACCTAGGAAGAATCTAGAGAGATCATACCTGTGAGGCTTATAATATTCTGTATTATTCACTCACTTGGTGATGAAGGGCATGGTACAAGAATGGAAGTAGTAGGGCTTCTTTTGAGTCAGATATCTCAGCTGTAGAATAATCATCTTGTTCTTCTTCTGAAGGTAATTCTCCATGTGTTGCATGCTCGGCCTTATTTGTGCTTTCCTTCTCATCAACCATTCTACAGGGGCTTCCTTCTAGACACTGTTGCTCCTTATCATCCTTTTCGTTATTTTTTAGATTCGCAGTCAACTTCCTTATCACAATAACTTTTAGTCATAACTCCATTCTCAATTTTTCTGCTTTATTTTGTTCTTTTGTTACTGCGGTTCAACTCTTCATTGCTAGAGAATCAATGATCTACTTCTGTTCAGCATTGATTGAACTTAGGGAATCTTTATCTTCTTGTAGTTGCAAAATTTTTCCTTCAGCTGCTGTCAGTAGATGATCCTTCTCACTTAGCTGTTGAAGGAATTTTTGCTGGTAATCTTTAAGAGCTTTTTCCCTTGCGGTTTCTGTATCATCTGGAACTACCATTGAACCTCCAAACTGTTCAATCAGGTTTGCGTTTTTATCTTCATACACCTTCTTCTCTTCTTCCCATGCATGTTGATTTTCGCTAATTATTCTATTCTCTTCACGCATCTGCACCAGTTGGGCCTGAAGTGATTGGCATGCTTCCTGTACTTTCCTTGCCATTTATGCTTTCCAATGTACAAGGTTTTCCTTTGCAGCCTTTTGCTTCAAGCTTTCTATTATCTCTAAGCACTCTTGAGACGTCAAAGTAGTATCAAAGACTCTCTTCTTCAGTTTGTTAAACTCCTCCATCCATTTCTTTACCATACATGGTAGTGGTGCCAAATTTGGAGCATGTATTTAGCCATTGCTCTATTTCCCTCAATTTGCTTACTACATCTTTGAATGACAATAGATTTGGTTCATGTGTAAGTTGCCATTGTTCCACTACCTTTAATCTCCTTTCTAGTTTGGGGATTGATGTGGTGGTGACTAGAGGATCAACAGGGGGTACTTCTTCTCCATTTAGTAACTCTGTGAAACCCCCTCTTCGTAATTCAGTGCTTGGTCTTGCTTTAACTACTTGAACGATGAGAGTTTGCTCTGTAGTGGCTGAAATTGTAGGCTGAGAAACAGGCTCTATTTGTGTAGGGATATGGCTAGAAGTAGCCGTTCCAATAATCTGCTGGTCCATTGATGAAGGAATTTAGGCTCATAGGGTCTGCTTCAGTAATAGTTGGCAGTGTCTACCTTAGTTGAAGGGGGCATAGCAGGCCCTACTGGTGAGTCTAAAGCAGGGTCATACAGACTAGCTTGGTCTACAACTGAGAGTTCTAACTTGATTATTCTCTTTGGTACTAGAGAGCTAATCTCCGTTCTCTCATGAGGTGGAGTAGAAGTACTCACTCCCTCTTCCATAACTACTTCCTCCGCTACTGCAATCTCTGTCGACAACTCCATAACAGCCTCTTCTCGGCTCTCAAGCCAAGAGGGGACACTCTCTGTGCATGCTGAAATAGAAAGTTTTTATTTGTTTATAGCACTCAGAGTTCTCCTATAGGTCTTAGCAGTAAGACTTTCCTCTATTCTCGATAGAGCCTTTTCTTTGGGATCTATGATATATCCCACATTCATCAGTAAATTTTTGATAAGACCTCCAAAGGGCAGGGTCAACTTCTTCGTCTGATATTTTCCTTGGTTCAATTTCTCCTCACGGTTGTGATTACTTTAAAAAGGTAGGAGGGCACATCGAACCAATAGAGATTCACCATTAAGTACAATGCTCTTATAAAAAGTGCCCTTCTCTGCGTTCCGTGACCCGTTGGGTGAATAGTCTTATGAATTAGAATGTCGAAGAAATGAAGTGCTAAACTCCTTGCTTCTAAATTTTTTGGAAGGAAAAAGGACCTGTTCCATGGAGGTTTTCATAACAACTCTGTTGCCATTTGGATCAAATCAGGAAGGGTATCAGATGGCCTCCTAAAAATGTTGTCCTCTGGGTTATCCTGGGATACTTGTGATATTTTTAGGGGTGCATGCATTACCCTTGTGACCATTTCCTTTATAATTTGGATCGGTAGTCCATCGATAATGGTGGAGAGGATTGGGGATGGTTCCTGGCTGCTTGTGGTCATATTTTTATAAACTTGCCTCACCAATCTAGGATAGACTGGTGTGACTCCTGGTTCTAAGTACTGCGGTCCGACATCCTTAAAATACTTGATGGCTTCTCCACTAATTTTCAATTTTTCAAAAAAATTAACATCTACCACGATTTCGGCTCGCACAATATGGTGTTTCATTGAGGTAGGGAGCCAATCAACTGTCGTGGTAGAAGATGCTGACTTTTTACCTTTATCTAACTTCCTGCCCTTTTTAGGGGCAAACACGGAGTCGGTCTCAAGTGTTTCTTTAGATAGTCCTCTAATAACTACCCCGAAAAATTTGAATCTCTTCTTGGGTGGGTTTGCTGCTTTTGATTTAGCCTTGAGGGCAGCAAACCGTGCGATACAGTTAATAATTTGGGAGTTATCGGAATTGTTACCTCCCTCTTCTTCTTCATCTTCCCTTTGTCATTTGCTCGTCTCGTTAGCTATGCTACAACTCCTTTCTTGCAAGAGTTAATAAAAACACCATAAATTAACCATGGATTTCATATATTGAATAAAAATTTCTTACAAAAATCCTTCCATTTGATCGTTAAAATTGTCACCTTACCTCTCGATAATTAAAACCCTAATTTATAGATGTGAAATGAAATGCACTTAAGGTTCCCGAAATAGAACAGAGGAAGCAAGGTGTGTATAGGAAATTAAGCGGTTGGGTTGAGTAAGAGAACGGTTAGGATTAAGAACCTTTTGGAAAAGAGAGGGAAGGTAGGAGAGGAAAACTAGAGAGTTCGAAAATGGGGCTGATGTATCCTTTTTACAAATATTTAGGCCCTATTTCAGTGATGACTTGTTGAACCGGTCATCACTTGGTTTTTGACCTAGAATCATCGGATGATTCTAGCTTTCAGAATGATAAGTACGAACCCTCGTATCAAGTGAATCATAATCGCTGTGCTTACACTGATAAATAAGACTATAACGAAGATGAATCATAAGTCCATGCGATTATTTGCTATAATGTACAATAGGGGTTACATTATGATTCATTGTATTTCAATGATTTGGGTCATAGTGTAATATCTAAACTTAAAAGAAAAAGACATAGTTTACGTAATTTTCAATTGGTGCTATGGATGAGTTGGTAGATCGACGATCCATGAGGTTTCTATATTTGATTTTGGGGAGCCGTTGTCTCCCCCAAGAACACTTGTCCTCTAGGATTGTTTACTGGCTACGTTGGCAATTGGCCACTCTCTTCTCGCCACTTGAGAAGCTAGCTAGCCTATCTGGCTTTCTAGCTTCGAAATGGACTAAGTATGTGAGTTAAGCACTTGAGAGAAATGAGCAAGCTGATGTAAATCTTTCGAGTGCTAATGCGACTGTTGCTGTAAATCTCAAAGGATTTGAACAACTGTGGCATTAGGTGCATTACTCTATGGTCCAAATTGGGGATGTGCAACAGGCATTTGAGGTCTTCGGTGAAAAACTTGGGTCTAGGGAAATCAAGGCTGCACAACCAATGGTGCTGGTTGTGCTCCGCCTATGGATCCATAGTTTAATCCAGGTGGTTTCTCCATAATGGATTATATGTGTTTCCATAATCTCCCCTCTAAAAAGCCATTATTTGTTCACTTTCCACCACCTCTTGGTGGGATGGTGCAGTTGGATTTTCATTATATGTGAGTCTGGCAATTAGAATAGCTTGCCAAGGATCTATCCGAGGAGCTAGGTTTGGCTATCATTAATGTTGTGATTTGATGTTCAAGCGTTAAAATTTTTACACTCATGTCATCCTCCTTCTTTATTTTATCTTTGTTGATATCGTAAAGTCCAACCCTTACGAGTGGGGTGTGGCGAGTGACATCTGGATCAGATCTAAGCAAAGCCTATTTCTCGAATACGTTCTAGGACTGCTGGCCGTTTTGAGCCATATAGGCTCCTCCACTTATGACATCGACTGTAGACTAGTTAGTCTCAGTCATTCCTTGGTAGAAACTTTGCTCTATCGACCAATTTGGTACCTCGTGATGAGGACACTTTCATGATAAATCCTTCATTCCCAGCTCTCATGAAATAGTTCTCCTAGCTTTTGCCTGAAGTCTTAAATTGCTTGGTGAATTTGGTTAGTTTTACCAATTGAAAAGTTCTCACTCAAGAACTTGGACTACAGTTCCTCTCATGTAGAAATACTTCTGGTAGGTAATGAAATTAACCATGCCTTCGCCCTATCTTTAAGAGAAAATGGGAACAAACGTAGTTTTATGGCCTCTTTGCTAGCTGTCGATAATTGCAACATTGTGCAAAGTTCTATGAAGTCCCTCTGATGCTGGTAGGGATCTTCTTGATCATGACCATGAAAGGTTGGTATAGAATAAAGTGTATTGAGCTTGATTTCATAATTTTGACCCTCAAGCACTGGTATAACTATACAAGAGGGCTCAGTCAAAGCTATTAGGCTGAAATGTGCTTGGATTGAAAGATCGTAAACCATGGTTAAGGATTCTCTTGTGGGAATTCGGTTTGCTGCCAAATTACACAGGAGAGTCCTTTCAATTTCTGGATCACACTTGCAGAAATCGAGACTTTGAGATCGGGTGTTATGCATACAAAAAGAAAAAAAACTATGTTTTTGTGTTTTTAACTTTATTTAATTTTTATTCTAGAAGGCAAGGAGAGAGAACAAATCTAAGCCTCAAACTTCTCTGATCAGGGGAAGTTGAAACATTGATTCGTCGCTCCGAATAAACCTACAAAAGATTTAAGAAGTGATCAAAGAAAATTAAAAATATAAAGAAATATAAAAAGAGAAAGATAAATACTTATTTTCTTAAATTAATATAGATAAACATTGTCACCAACAACGGTGTTAAAAACTTGTTTGGCTACTTAAAATAGTATCTAATTAAGTCTTAACCTATTGCAAGCGCACAATAGAAATTATAGTACTAGCATAGGATCATTCCCACAAAGACAGGTTTGTCTATATATTAAATTTCGGAAAACGTTTACTTATCTTTTAAGTTCCTAAACTACTTGAGAAATATGAATAAAGAATGGTTTCTTAAACTAAATTTTGTAGAAATTAAATCATCAATCCTCTTTCTTCAGATTATGGTTGTCAATCACAATCTTCAGCTATCGGATGTTTACAAATTTAAAATATTGTTACACTATATCTCAGTTTTCTAGGATTTGGGCGTCAATCAAACTCTAGCATTCTTCAATATAGATTTATACTAATCTTTAATCTACTAGAAATTTTGTGACGACCCTAAATTCTGGAAAATCGTGTAGATCATATCACGTGTGTGGTCACACACTTTAGAGTGTATGTGCTTAATACCTTGTTGGTTGGTGACTTTGGTATACACCCAACAGGGGTGTATGTGTTTTGTACAAGAGCCGACCCTTTTAGTTACAAAAAGGGCTAGCTTCCTTGTGAAGTTTTAGCCGTGTGAAAGAATTGAGGGTTTTGGGGCTTTGGGTTTTTGGAAGAAGAAGAAGGAGAAATCTTACGGATCCGGATGTGTCGAGTTTAAGTTTTGTGTGAAAAAGGTTTGTGGACTCGTGGAAAGGAAGGATCGCCATTGGTTTCAATGTGTGCGTCGTTTGGGAGTTTTGTGTCATTTGGGGGTTTTGAAACCCTTTTCTTTTGAGATGAAATCGTGTGATTTGAATCACTATTAGTAGCATGGGGTTGTGTGAAGTGTGTGTAGGGAGATTGCCGACATTTTCAAGTGCTTGGTAGTGATCGTGGAGCTTGGAAGAAACCGATGTGGGTTTGGAAACCCTTTTTGTGAAGCGAGGAAGATGATCCGATCTATGAGTTAATCGGTCGATTTAAGGTGAGAAATTCATGTTAGATAAGTTTTAAATACTTTATTTTATAGTTGTATGATTGTATGTGAGATTTGAGTTAAATTTGAGGAAGAAAATTTGGATTCAGAATCAGAAAACCAAGGAATGGGAGAAATCTGTAAATTTTGATTGATCGAAATTGAATTCGATCAATCGAAATGGATTCGATCGATCGAGTTTCAAACTTGATCGATCAAAATATATAGAAAATGAAGTGTTGTTGATTTCTGTTGGTTTTTAATCAAATTTCAAATTCGATCAATCGAAATTAGAATTCGATCGATTGATGTGATTCTTATTGTGTCGAACTCAGATTGATGTGATTCTTATTGCGTTAGAAAAAAAATATTGAGACCTATAATTTTTATGTTTTAACCAACTCTTGAATCTAAAATTTTAAAGGTCAAAAGTTTGTTGGACGTTGGGTCAAGTTCTGAGTTAACACGTTTTGACTGAAGTGCCGACACAGCTTTAGTATTTTAGTAATAACGTTTTACTCCAAACTCTGATTGATATAATTTTTAAGGCGTTGGAATGACAGAAACATGGCCTACAACGTTTGTGTTTTAACAATTTTCTGAATCTAAACCTTTAAAGGTCAAAAGCTAGGAGGAAGTTACATCAAATTTCATATTAGCATCAACATGTCTGTTTCTGCTTCTTGTTGAGAAACATTTATAGATGTCTAAGTTTCTAGTAACTAGAGTTAGTCATTGATATATTGTATATTTGTGATGTAGATTGAGGGTGGAAAGTCACAGATAGAGCTTCGCTTGGCTTTGCATAGTTTCAAGGTTAAGGTGGGGAAAATTTCATACCCAATTGCATTTTGATTTAATTTCATAGATACTTGATATGATCAAATGAAAGATGATAAGTTTTATTTTGAAATGAATTAGTATTTAAACTCTTTGTAATGGAAACTTTAGATCTTTAAACTCTAATATTTGACTGAATATTTTGATTGTTTGAAATGCTCGAAATGTAATATCTCAAAAAATCACGTTAGATAGTGACCTCGGGATCCGTGCCTAACCAGTCATAGGTTTGACCAAATAGGAGTTCAATAGTTGGCATAGGGTCCGATGAACGGATAAGATGTGAGAATTAGAGTGAATATGTGAAGTGTGATGTAAATCTCAAGTCACATACACCTAGTTCAAGTGCGTGTGCTCAACACACAAGCTAGAGGGAGATAAAAAAGGGTTTAATAACCCTAAAATCAATGGTTGAGTTGTTGGAGAGAGTTAAGAAGAGAGAGAGAGAGAGAGAGGAATAAAGAAGGGGAGTGAGTAAGGAGTTATTGCAACTGATTGGAAGGGGGATTTGAGCATTTAAAAGCCGGATTCGACGTGAGGGATCCGCTAGAAGCAAAGCTGTAAACCCTAACCTTTCCAACCACTTGACCTAATCAATTTGAGATTGATTGAAGGTAAGAAATTTTTGTAGATTTAATGCATAGATGGAAGAGCTTAATTGTAGTTAAGAATGTTTAAAATGATAGATTAAGTACTTAGAAAAATGAAGGAAAAAGATTGGAAAGAACAGCCAAAAGGGGGCTGAATCTGGCAATTTCGATTAATCGAAATTGAGATTCGATTAATCGATTTTCGCCAAGAAGTTGAAAAGTCAAAGAACCCGAATTCGATTAATCGAATTGAGTTTCGATTAATCGACTTTGATTTTTGATTAATCAATTTTGGTGTCGATTAATCGACTGAGAACCTCCAGTGGACTCCAGTGGATGGAGGAAAAAGACCTGGGGAAATCGACTAGTCGAAATGGGATCTCGATTGATCGATTTAGAATTTCGATTAATCGAATTGAGAATCGACTAGATAGAATGGAGAATTTCGATTAATCGAATGGGGATTCGATTAATCGAATGGGAATTTCGATTAATCGATTAATCGATTTGGAATTTCGATTAATCGATTTTAGAGTTCGATTAATCGACTATGCCAGTTTTTGTTGACTTTTGAGCTTGACTTTAAGATTCTTGGAGGGTCTTGGATCTTCTTTGTTGCATCTTTAGTGATGTATTTCATATGTTATGTGGTATCATAGGTGGTAGTGTGAACTTGGGCACAAGGAGCCACGTGGGACCTTGATGCATTATCAAACAGAGACTTGAGGTAGGGAACACCTTGAACATGTACTTTATTTTGCAAGAGCATGTATGTAGTGATATAGAATCCAATTCAAAGTACTTTTATTTCTTAAGAGTTTGTAAAAAGTGTGCGTGTGTAACATCTAAAAGAGTAATCATGATGAGCCATCCCCACGGGATGAGGGAGTAAAGAAATAAGAGCATCAGGTGTGATGCAAGTGAATGGATACATCCCAAGGATGTATCCAAGATTGAATTATGTCTGATAAGGCCTAATTGATATAAGATAGCACACTTACACGGTGAATAACTATATGTAAAGCACCTGATATTTTTGTTATTTGATGTTTGATAGGGTTCCCCACCGACGTGGCGGGATATCAACGACTGGCGCGGCAGGATATCCGTGATCGATACGGTGGCGAAACCGTCAGCCAGTGCGGAGGCTTACCCGTACACAGTTGCACACCCCAGGGGTGTTGAGTTGAGATAAGTGAAACCCCGCCACCGATCCCCAGGGGAAAGGGGCTTGGGTACTAATTGTTTTCCCAGGGAATACGTCTAAAACTGTCTATATAGATGACGATGATGGGTATCTCATCGGGGCTCGATGCTATATTGCTCGGGGATTACTTAAGTTGAAAGGTTAAGTTTCGCTTTAGGCCTCTTCAGTATCATTCATGAATAATTAAAAGACATGAGTAAACTATCAGTAAAACATGATTCTTTTCAACTGTTTTTCATCAGTAACTGCATAGACACATCATGTATGGCATATCATGGAATATATGTGAGTTGTAATTTATATATTCAATTGTGTTATGTTCCCTATTGAGCTAGGATGTAGCTCACTCTTTAGACTATACGTCGCAGGTCCACTATTAGCAGCTGCCGAGACTTCATGGGACGTTGACCTTGGTGAGTCGGACCTTGCGGCCGGAGACGAGTTGGAGCCACCTCCTGAGGACTTCTTCTAAGGGACTCCGTTGTGCAGCTTTGAGGGTTTTTGTGAGATTATTGGTACGGCTTGGTATGTCAAGCCTGGTTTTTGGTTAAACAATGTAATTAAAGTTTGGGATTATTCTTTTGAGCGAACCATCTGTGATGATTAGCTATCATCAATGGTTCGGATCGGTTCTCCATTCATGCAGAGGCATGAATGTAGAACTGTCTTTTGAGAAATAGTTAAATGATAATTAAACTCCGTAGCTTTATTTATTATTTTAATTCAATTCATTGCTTGATATACCAATGTTCCGTGCACAGCTAAGGGGTACGATCAAGAAGATCGTGCTGATGGCACGGGTTTTGGGGTGCCAAAACCCGGGCTGTCGCAGTTGGTATAAGAGCTATTTCTTTTAGCAATTCTGACAATCATCCTTTTTGTCAGAAAATAGGGACTTCTGCTAACGAATCTTTAGTTTCAAATGCAGCCGTTAATGTCGTCTAGAGGAAGAGGCCGACCCAGGGGAGGCCAACAGAGAAGTTTGCGTAGTGGAGATGATTACATCTCTCCTACCAATGGAGTACCTTTAGGAGGTAGTGAGGCCCCAGGGGGCAGCAGTAGTAGACAGCAAGATGATGAGGATCGAGATCATCAGGATCGAGATCAACGGGAACGGAGAGAGTTAGAGAAAGACAAGAGGATAGAGAGGAGCGACAAAGGATGATGCATACCATGGAGACCATGGCAGCTACCATGGCACAACAAGCTGCATCCTTTGCAGCTCATGCAGTAAGAGAACAGCAGCCACCTACACCACCTGTAGGACCCGCACTGCCTGTGCCTTCATCATTCATGGAGTTTAGGAGGATGAGACCTCCCTTGTTTTCTGGGCAGGCAGACACGATGGCAGCAGAAAATTGGTTGATGGAAATGGAGAAGGTTTTTAGTGTGCTGACATGCACGGAGGATGAAAGTGTTAGATGGGCAGCCCACATGCTAGATGGGGAGGCTAGGCCTTGGTGGAAGTCCGTGATACGGACTAGGGCTCAGGAGACCCCGGAGTTGCCTTGGACTTGGGAGGAGTTTGTTGAGGAGTTCAACAAACAATATTTTCCAGAAGTGGTAAGAAATCAGCTTGAGATCCAATTTCTACAATTGGTGCAAGGGAGAATGACCGTGAGGGAATATGGAGTGGAGTTTCTACGACTTGCCCGTTTTGCTCCAGATTACGTCGCTATCGATGTGATGAAGTCCAAGAGGTTTCAGTAAGGTTTGAAGCCTGAGGTTAGGGGAGGAGTAGCTCCATTTCAGCTAAGGACCTATGAGGAGGTCATGAGCAAGGCATTAGTTGTGGAAGAGGAGAATACAAATAGATACCGACCGAGAGAGCAACAAAGAGGAGGCAATGATCAAGGAAAATCAGGGAACTACGAATCGATGAATAAAAAGCTGATGTTCGTGGCCCAAAATCAGAGACCACAGTTCCAAGGGGGTTTTGGAAGACCGACGCAACAGCATAACCAACAGAGATTTCCACTACTTGCGTCGGGGAGACCTTTACGCTATGAGAGCCCTGCCATGTCTACGGGCGCTACGGTCACACAGGGTTCTCGTATAATTTCTTCTGCGCCTCGAGAGACTTGTGCCAAGTGTGGCAAGCCTCATAGGACAGTGGATTGCAGAGCAGGGACTAGGGGTTGTTTCCGATGTGGCAAGGTGGGCCCCTTGATCAAGGATTGCCCCGAGACTGATAAAGGAAAGACGGCTTCGGTTGCAGCACCACGACCCATTCAAGCACGAAAGCCGGTCGTTCATGGGAGAGCCTATGTAGTCACTGCTCAGGAAGCAGGGAATGTGCATGATGTCATCCAAGATGAGACTCTTTTAAAATAAAGAAATTTCAATTTCATTCAAAATTTTAGATAGAGTAGGTGCATTCATTAGGAATTTGTGTAGATTCTCCTTCTCAACACTAAATTTATATGTGAATTAGGGGTGTAAATTGATGTGTAAATTATTGTATGTATGTATGTATACTATAGGTACTTTAACTGTATATGACAAAGGATGCTTCGTTGGATATGACGCTAGAGTGTTGATAGACCCTGGGTCTACCCACTCATTCGTCACTCCACGTTTTGCCAAGAGGATGAAGATTGTTCCAGAGGTGTTGGACTTCGTCCTATCTATGTCTATTCCAACTGGAGAGTTAGTGGACACGGAGTTAGCTTGCAAATCCGTCATCGTAGCAATTCGAGACCTGGATGTGCATGAATTGGAAGCAAAGTTGATACTGCTGGACATGCAAGGGTTTGATGTGATCCTTGGCATGGACTGGTTGGCGCAGCACTGTGCAACAGTCGATTGCAAGAACAAGGTCGTCATTTTCAGACCCAACACAAGAAGATCATTTCGGTTTCAAGGAGTGAGGTCATCACCTATGCCACTGATCTCAGCAGTAAGGGCCGAGAGAATGATCAGAAAGGGTTGCAGTGGATACTTGGCTTTCTTAAAAGAGGACAAGGAAGACCCAATGGACTCGTAATTACCTACGAAATGCCGGTCTTGGCAACCTTATGAAACCAATCCGGGGTTCCTACTACCCTAGATTGGTTAGACTGTTTTACCAAGGGCTAACGGACGGCCCTACCGACGATATCATTTTGACCAAGATTGAGGGTCGGGAATACACGATCACCAGTCACCACATACACGAGGTACTAGAGTGTTACCTCGATTTCACACCAGAGACCACCCTCTTCCCACCCTTTGAAGAGGAAGTTAGATTTGAAGAGATCATGACCCGCATGACAAACGGGAAAAAGGGGTCGGGATCCTCCATCAAGAGGGTCGACCTTCCCCACTATATGTGGATGCTTGATTCTATAATCAAGTGCAACCTATACCTAATGCACCACAACACAGAGCGCGTAGACAAAGTGCAACAGGCACTTTATGTGGCCTTCTGTGGCCGATGGTTTGATGCTACCATGATCGTCCTAGAGGGGATGAGGTACATCAAGGGGAAATTGATGAAGGGCAACTTGAGGTCCAAGGAGAGAATGCCGTATGCTCGGCTCATATAGAGTATCTTGGAGTGCTACTCCAATGCTCCCGAGTATATGGTGTCGCCCCACGAGGTGAGGGCAATGGACCGAGTGAAGATGTTTTTGAAGTCTTCATGGAGCCGTAGCTATAACTTATTAAAGCGGACCCTACCGGCTCCGGGTCCAATTTTAGCAGCAGCAGTAGCACCACCACCACCCCCACCACCACATCAGGACCCACCCGTGGGTGAGGTGCACCCGGTTGAGCCTTCAGCGGAGGGGGCACCCTCTCATACCACCGCTTCACCGACACTGCCAGCCCATTCCACACCAGCTACACCCACATCATCCTACCACCGACGTGCAGCTCACTCCGGCCCTACCGTCGAGGAGGTGTTGGCACGTATGGAGGCCAACAACAAGCGGATGAACCAGAGGATGGAATTCCTTATGTTCCATACCCTTCGCTACATCCACCCGTTGGACTATCAGTGGTACTTAGCTCAGGAGGAGGAGTGGACTGCGGGACGGGCCGCCTTCCATAGGGGTCTCATCTTCCGTCCGACCACCGTGGCTACCGACACTGGTACTTCCACTTCCACCTGCACCGAGACGCCACATCCTGAGCCGCCACTACCTCCAAACCACCCAATGACGACTTCACGACCAGACCAGCCATTTTAGCATACCACATAGCTCCACCATTGGACCAGCCTGACGAGGGGACTACATGAGCCTCATGCTCTCATCTTCTTTTTTTGAGTTGTTTCCTTGTATGTATGAGTATTTTGTATGCCAACCTATCTGGCAATTTGTAAAAATTTTCAAACACTTAATAGAAATCACAATTTTTGGTGTCAATTTTCCAGTATCGTTGCATTTTCTATTCTATACATGTATTTCTTTGGAATTGCCTTGCTATGTCTGGAGTCAACTGGGCCACCTCACCTCAGAGTGTGGGGGGAGGGGGAGACCCAAACCTACGCACCTTTGGGTTATTTTCGAGGACGAAAATTCCCAAGGTGGGGAGGATGTAATATCCCAAAAAATCATTTTAAATAGTGACCTCGAGATCCGTGCTTGACCAGTCATAGGTTTGACCAAATAGGAGTTCAATAATTGGCATAGGGTGAGATGAACGGATAAGATGTGAGAATTAGAGTGAATATGTGAAGTGTGATGTAAATCTCAAGTCACATACACCATGTTCAGGTGCATGTGCTCAACACACAAGCTAGAGGGTGATAAAAAAGGGTTTAATAACCCTAAAATCAATGGTTGAGTTGTTGGAGAGAGTTAAGAAGAGAGAGAGAGAGGAGTAAAGAAGGGGAGTGAGTAAGGAGTTATTGCAACTGATTGGAAGGGGGATTTGAGCATTTAAAAGCCGGATTCGACGCGAGGGATCCGCTAGAAGCAAAGCTGTAAACCCTAACCTTTCCAACCACTTGACCTAATCAATTTGAGATTGATTGAAGGTAAGAAATTTTTGTAGATTTAATGCATAGATGGAAGAGCTTAATTGTAGTTAAGAATGTTTAAAATGATAGATTAAGTACTTAGAAAAATGAAGGAAAAAGATTGGAAAGAACAGCCAAAAGGGGGCTGAATCTGGCAATTTCGATTAATCGAAATTGAGATTCGATTAATCGATTTTCGCCAAGAAGTTGAAAAGTCAAAGAACCCAAATTCGATTAATCGAATTGAGTTTCGATTAATCGACTTTGATTTTCGATTAATCGATTTTGGTGTCGATTAATCGACTGAGAACCTCCAGTGGACTCCAGTGGATGGAGGAAAAAGACCTGGGGAAATCAACTAGTCGAAATGGGATCTCGATTGATCGATTTGGAATTTCGATTAATCGAATTAGGATCGATTAATCGATTTTGGGAACTCGATTACTCGAATTGAGAATCGACTGGATAGAATGGAGAATTTTGATTAATCGAATGGGGATTCGATTAATCGAATGGGAATTTCGATTAATCGATTTGAGACTCGATTAATCGATTTTGAACTTCAATTAATCGATTTTAGAAATCGATTAATCGAATCAGATTCGAATAATCGATTTTAGAGTTCGATTAATCGACTGTGCCAATTTTTGTTGACTTTTGAGCTTGACTTTAAGATTCTTGGAGGGTCTTGGATCTTCTTTGTTACATATTTAGTGATGTATTTCATATGTTATGTGGTACCATAGGTGGTACGTGTGAACTTGGGCACAAGGAGCCACGTGGGACCTTGATGCATGATCAAACAGAGACTTGAGGTAGGGAACACCTTGAACATGTACTTTATTTTGCAAGAGCATGTATGTAGTGATATAGAATCTAATTCAAATTGCTTTTATTTCCTAAGAGTTTGTGAAAAGTGTGCGTGTGTAACATCTAAAAGAGTAATCATGATGAGCCATCCCCAGGGGATGAGGGAGTAAAGAAATAAGAGCATCAGGTGTGATGCAAGTGAATGAATGCATCCCAGGGATGTATCCAAGATTAAATTATGTCTGATAAGGCCTAATTGATATAAGATAGCACACTTACACAGTGAATAACTATATGTAAAGCACCTGATATTTTTGTTATTTGAGGTTTGATACGGTACCCCACCGACGTGGCGGGATATCCATGACTGATGCGGCAGGATATCCGTGACCGATACCAAATCTGACAAACCGTCGACCGGTCACGAGGCTTACCGTATACGTAAGCACACCCCAGGGATGTTGAGTTGAGATAAGTGAAACCCCGCCACCGATCCCCAGGGGAAAGGGGCTTGGGTACTAATTGTATTCCCAGGGAATATGTCTAAAACTGTCTATATAGATGGCGATGATGGGTATCTCATCGGGGCTCGATGCTATATTGCTCGGGGATTACTTAAGTTGAAAGGTTAAGTTTTGCTTTAGGCCTTTTCAGTATCATTCATGAATAATTAAAAGACATGAGTAAACTATCAGTAAAACATGATTCTTTTCAACTGTTTTTCATCAAGAATCGTGATAGACACATCATGCATGGCATATCATGGAATATATGTGAGTTGTAATTTATATGTTCAATTGTGTTCTGTTCCCTATTGAGCTAGGATGTAGCTCACTCTTTAGACTATACGTCACAGGTCCACTATTAGCAGCTGTCGAGACTTCAGGGGACGTTGATCCTAGTGAGTCGGACCTTGCGGCCGGAGACGAGTTGGAGCCACCTCCTGAGGACTTCTTCTAGGGGACTTCGTTCTGCAGCTTTGAGGGTTTTTGTGAGATTATTGGTACGGCTTGGTATGTCAAGCCTGGTTTTTGGTTAAACAATGTAATTAAAGTTTGAGATTATTCTTTTGAGCGAACCATCTGTGATGATTAGCTATCATCAATGGTTCGGATCGGTTCTCCATTCATGCAATGGCATGAAGGTAGAACTGTCTTTTGAGAAATAGTTAAATGATAATTAAACTCCGCAACTTTATTTATTATTTTAATTCAGTTCATTGCTTGATATACCAATGTTCCGTGCACAGCTAAGGGGTACGGTCAAGATGATCGTGTTGATGTCACGGGTTTCGGGGTGCCAAAATCTGGGCTGTCACACGAAAGCTCTGAATTATCGATCTTTTGCATAGTGGTTGTTTTGAAAATTATTAACTTATCGAATCAAGCAATGATTTTTGCTTTGAACCTTTTATGTATCCTTCGAAAATCATGTAAGGAATTTCAGTCTTTGATATCGTATGTGAGTTTTTGCAAGTTTTAAATCTTGATTAGGAGGAAAAACCTTTGAGCGATAAATGAATGTGAAACGAAATCATAAACATTTAAAGTGTGAATCAAATTATAAGTAAAGGAAAAGATAAGTGGGCTGCTATGGGCGGATTATATGTGATAAGTGGACCACTTAGGGTAAATTATAAGTATGATGTGGACGGCTATGGGCAGATTATATGCCATCATGGACCGCTATGGGCGGATTATATGGTACCTTGTGGGCTGCTAGGGCAGAATCGAATTGGCACGATGGCTAACCGTGAATCGAACCGGCATGGCGGTTAAACCCATGAATCGAACTGACACGGCGGCTAACCGTGAATCAAACCGGCATGGTAGTTAAACCCATGAATCGAACCGACACGGCGGCTAATCGTGAATCGAAGTAGCATGGTGGTTAAATCCATGAATCGAACCGGCATGACAGGATATTCGTGAATCAAATCGGCATGGCGGCTAATCGTGAATCGAACTGGTACGGTAGTCTCCATGAATCGAACTGGCACGGCAGTCTCCGTGAATCAAACCGGCATGGCGGGATATCCGTGAATCAAACTGTGTAAACTATGTGACAATGTGTAAGCTATGCAAGTGAGTGTGAATCGAACTGGCACGGCAGTCTCCATGAATCAAACCGATACGGCAGTCTCCGTGAATCGAACCGGCACGACGGGATATCCGTGAATCGAATTGTGTAAGCTAAGTAGGAAAGTGTGAAACATATAAGTAAGCTAAGTAAGGATTGTGTAAGACATGTATGTAAGCAAAATAAGAATGTGTAAGACATGTAAGTAAGCCACGTAAGAGTGTGTAAGACATCTGAGTAAGCCACTTAAGAATATATAAGACATGTAAGTGTGCGTGAGCAACGTAACAAATATATGAGGTGTGAAAGAATATATTTTTGATAAGAAATCAGTTTTGGCTTTGATGAGAAAATGTCTTCGAAATTAGTTTGCTTTTGAAATGAGTTTCGATTTTATTAAGAAAATGTCTTTGAACTTAGTTTCAGTTTTGATAAGAAATTACCTTTGAGCTCAATTTCAGTTTTGATAAGAAATGCCTTTGAAATCAGTTTTAGTTTGGACAAGAAATGTTTTGATCCTGTCTTTGAATCTATGCATGCGATTACATGTATATTGGTATTAGTTTTCTCCATTGAGCTTAGATGTTAGCTCACCCCGACTATACATCACAGGTGTAGTTTTGAAGATGGCCCAGACTACATACTTTAAGAAAAAGGAGCTTCTGCATAAGGATGTGTACTCTGTTTCAGGATTGTAGATTTAGTGCATCATGAATCTTGGTAAGTTCGAGGTTGGTATGTTCGTGCTATTATACATGCATGGTACACTACTGATGGTGATGGTTAGTCATCACTAGTGTTTGTTTAGTTCTGTATATATTAGATATTAGAACTGGAGTTTACACTACTATTGGTGATGGTTAGTCATCACTAGTGTTTTTTTAATTCTGTACATATTAGATATTAGAACTGGAGTTTTTATTCATGATACATATATAACTTTGCTTTGATATCCATATGCATATGGATGTGCTAAGTATTATGTATCAGATTGTGATCTACGATCTGGCGGTTCGGGTTTTCTCATTTGGTTTTGGTGTAAAGTTAAAGAAAAAAAAAATGTCTCAAAATTTTAGGTTGGAAAAATTTGGGCTGTCACAGTTGGTATCAGGGCTTTAGGCGTTAGGTCTTTTAGGAATCAAGAAATATGGCGTTAGATCTTATCAAGACATAAGAGACCCAACTGTGACTCTGTCATAGTTGGTATCAGAGCATGGTTTTAGAGACGTCTGACAAGTCTTAAACTATTTCGAGATTGAGATTTTATTGGATACTAGGTACCGTCTGTTAATGAGACCTTTGTTTCACTGTAACAGAATTCCAATGGATCAGCGAGGAAGAGGTAGACATAGGGGAAGTCGTCAAAGAGGTGAAAGGCGTATGGAGGATATTCCTTCAGGTTTCGGAGGAGAGCAGAGACCACCTCCTGAGGTGGAGAGAGATCATAGAGATGAGTCTTCTGATAGGATGGCCAGGGCTATGGAGGCTATAGCCGCTGCTATGGCTCAGCAGACCCAGCAGACTGCTCTTCTGGCTGAGCAGACGATGTTGTTAGTCGCAAACAACGTCAGCCATCAGTAGCAACCACCACCACCACCACCTCCTGCTTTGTTGTCATCTTTTATGGATTTCAGGAGATTGAGACCTCCTGTATTCCAAGGGCAGATTGATCTGCTTGAAGCGGAGAAGTGGTTGAAACGAATGGAGAAGTTGTTGGAGAGACTACAGAGTCCTGAACAAGAGAAAGTTGGTTGGGCATCCTTCCAACTAGAAGGCGACGTCGATGCTTGGTGGAAGTCGGTGTTGAGAAAAAGGGAAGTTGAGGGTCCATACGACCAATGGACATGGGCAAAATTTTTCATGGTGTTCAACAAGGAATATTTTCCTAACCAAGTCCGGAATTAGTTGAAGAAGGATTTCACCAATTTGGTACAAGGGAACATGACCGTACGGGAGTACGAAAATGAATTTATACGGTTGTCGAGGTTTGCTTCGAAATTGGTAGCTACTGAAGAGATGAAGGCCAATAGATTTGAAGAAGGCCTGAGACCAAATATTCAAGAGAGAGTATCTATATTTGAGCTTGAAATATATGCCGGCGTCATGGGGAAGGCCATCATTGTAGAAAGGGATATCAACAAGAGACGAGAGCAGCAGAATAAAAATAACATAGCGGGTCAAGGAAGGTCAAGAAATTATGAGCCGACAAACGAGAACCAGAGATTCTTGATGCCACCGCCCTCTCAACCTGCTCAAACTATGTATTCAAGGCCATCCGCATCTATGTGTATGGGACCCTTCCATCTCTCAAATTCTCCTACGGTCGGAGCATCGAGTGTTCAACTAACTACACACACTTCTTCGTCCGTACAGATTATATTATGTGTCAGATGTGGAAAACATCATAAGGATGAGGAGTGTAGGCGAGCATCTGGTGCATGTTTTTGTTGTGGTCAGAAAGGACATCGTCTCAAAGACTGCCCCGAAAAAGGAAAGGAAAGAATGACTTCGGCAGCTATTCAGCGGCCCTAGGTTAACTTTGTTAGTTAATGGTTTTAAACATTTTGTGGGCATTACCTCTTGATTGGCAGGATTTGTAGTTTGTGTACACCTTGTAATGATGACTGACTCAGGATGTGTTTATAAGTTTGTGGATATCTGATTTTGATCATATAATTGTAGGTATATTGATTGTAGGCGTCCTTATTTAGCTAATTGTGGCTTCTTTTATGTTAGCTATAGATTTATACTTAGAAATGGTTACAGAAAGTGGAATTGCTACCTGCTATTGAATGCTCTACCTTTTTAGCAGGGTGGATGGATTTGCTCAATCATCGTCGATGATTGATGATTTAGTTGTGAACTATGACTGGATAGAGTAGTTGTGGATAAAATGTGATTCGTGTCTGTATCGGTAAATTGTTGCAGGTAAACATCTTTGAAGTCATAATTAACATAAGTTAAAATGTTGTGGTCTATCGTGGATGATGTTGTGGTGTAGGATTACTGATTTTAATAGACATCAAGAATGTGAATCGTTTCATTGCTTAATAATGAGTATGGGTTTAACATAGGGACTGTGTGGATCTAGTATGGTGGGTTGTGTGACTTTTGGTGATTTTGGGTCTAGTTGTATCCGAAACTTCCATCGTAAGTTTTTGAGGATGAAAAATTCTTTAAGGAGGGGAGAATGTAATAATCCAAATTCTTCATTAATGCCGAATCGTTGACTCTTAAAGAGAATATGACTACCCTTGTTGAGACTGCTAGGTATCCACATCTCTTCGACTAAGGATACAAAATTTTTTTAGGACGAAAATTCTTAAAGGTGGGAAGAATGCAACGACCCTAAATTCTAGAAAATTGTGTAGATAAGATCACGTGTGTGGTCACACACTTTAGAGTGTATGTGCTTAATACTTTTTTGGTTGGTGACTTTGGTATACACCCAAGAGGGGTGTATGTGTTTTGTACAAGAGCCGACCCTTTTAGCTAGAAAAAGGGTTATCTTCCTTGTGAAGTTTTAGCCGTGTGAAAGAACTGAGGGTTTTGGGGGTTTGGGTTTTTGGAAGAAGAAGAAGGAGAAATCTTACGGATCTGAATGCGTCGAGTTTAGGTTTTGCGTGAAAAAGGTTTATGGACTCGTGGAAAGGAAGTATTGTCGTTGGTTTCAATGTGTGCGTCGTTTGGGCATTTTGTGTTGTTTGGGGGTTTTGAAACCCTTTTCTTTTAAGATGAAATCATGTGATTTGAATCAGTATCAGTAGCATGGGGTTGTGTGAAGTGTGCGTGGGGAGATAGCTGACATTTTCAAGTGCTTGGCCATGATCGTGGAGCTTGGAAGAAACCGATGTGGGTTTGGAAACCCTTTTTGTGAAGCGGGGAAGATGATCCGATCTATGAGTTAATCGGTTGATTTAAGGTAAGAAATTCATGTTAGATGAGTTTTAAATACTTTATTTTATAGTTGCATGATTGTATGTGAGATTTGAGTTAAATTTGAGGAAGAAAATTTGCATTCAGAATGAGAAAACCAAGGATTGGGCGAAATCTGCAAATTTCGATCGATTGAAATTGAATTCGATCGTTCGAAATGGATTCGATCGATCGAGTTTCAAACTCGATCGATCAAAATGTATAGAACAAGAAGTGTTGTGGATTTCTGTTGGTTTTTGATCGATTGAAATGGATTTTGATCGATTGAGTTTCAAATTCGATCAATCGAAATTAGAATTCGATCGATCGAATTTGACTGTGCCTGCCAATACTGCTTTGATATTATGGCCGTAACATTTTTTTCCGAACTCAGATTGACATGATTCTTATTGTGTTGGAAATAAGACATCGAGACCTACAACGTTTATGTTTTAACTAACTCTTGAATCTAAATTTTTAAAGGTCAAAAGTTTATTGGAAGTTGGGTCAAGTTCTGAGTTAACATGTTTTGACTGAAGTGCCGACAGAGCTTCAGTATTTTGGCAATAATGTTTTACTCTGAACTCCGATTGATGTGATGTTTAAGGCGTTGGAAAGAAGACAACATGGCCTACAACGTTTGTGTTTTAACTATTTTCTAGATCGAAAACTTTAGTGGTCAAAAGTTAGGAAGAAGTTACATCAAATTTCAGATTAGCATGAACATGTTCGTTCCCGCTTCGTGTTGGAAAACATTTATAGATGTCTAAGTTTCTAGTAACTAGAGTTGGTCTTTAATACATTGTATACTTGTGATATAGATTGAGGGTGGAATGTCGTAGATAGAGCTTCGCTTGGCTTCGCGCAGCATCGAGGTTAAGGTAGGGGAAACTCAGAATATAATTACATTTTGTGAATTTTGTTCATAGCTTCTTGATATGATTTTGATATGATTGAAGGAAAAAATTATAAGTTTTACCGTATTTAAGCTAGTGTTTGAATTCTTTGAAACTAGAACTGGAATTTTATGAATTTGAGAATTTGATATTTGACGGCATTTGAATATTGAATAGTATTGCATCATTGACTAATACTTGAACTTTATGTATTTGAAACTTTGAAAAATGAACTTAAAATGTGAAAAGGAATATGGAATTGGAACTTGAATTTGACTTCTAAGTTCGAACCATGAATCCGTTGATTTCGCACTCCGAGCTTGAATCTGAATCCGTCGTTGAATCCCAAATCTCGATCCGCTCTTGAATCAAAATTTGAAACTTGAACTCGAACTTGTTAATTGAACTTGAACCTTGAACTTGAGGCAGAGAGGAGTAGAGGCTCCAGAGAGGGGTAGAGTCCCCGGGGTTTTAACCTTGTTCCTTCCACGTAGGATGCTTGATTCCCATGACATGGGATGCTTTGGCCTCAGATTGGTTATTTGTTTCAAATTTGACATTGTTTGGAAATTCGAACTTAAACTTCGATGTAAACTTGAACCTTGATTCGAATGTGAATCTTGATGTGAACTTGAACCGTGATTCGAACGTGAACCTCGATCCTAACTTAAACCTTGATATAAACTTGAACCTTGATTCGTAAATTCGTCTAAACCCTAGAAAATAAGAAATAAGAAATCTATTTTGCTTTCCGTTTGATACAAAAAAAATATGAACTCAGATTGTTGGTTGAAATTTGGTTTTGAAATTTATTAGGAAAAGGATTTTTCAGATACTGTTTTGATATGAAAATGCTTCGAAGATTGTCATTGAATCTATGCATTTAAATGATAAGATGTAATTGCTAGTGAGTTTTCTCTACTGAGCTTAGATGTTAGCTCGCCCCGACTATACGTCACAGGTTTGGTAGTTATCAAGATACAGGACTTGTGGTTTAGGACTCGCTGAGTGGTAAGTTTTGGAATCATAGATCTGTGAGCTTGCTATCTGGGTGAGTTTTAGTTTCCTTGTATTTTGATGTACTGGTATACATTTATTTTAATTAATATTTCTTCATCGTAGAACTGGAGTTTTATTTCCGCTTTGTCGTACCAAGATATTCTATATTAGATTGTGATCTACGATCTGGCGGTTTGGGTTTTCCCATTTGGTTTAAGTTAGTTTAAGGAAAAAAAAATGTCTCAAAATTTAGATTGGAAAAATTCGGGCTGTCACAAATTTCGGCGTCAATCAAACTCTAAATAATCAAAGATGAAAAAGTTAAACCATTACACTAATCTGCAAACTTCAACCCGGATCATAAATTCAAATTAAAATTCGAAGATGTTTACAAAGCAAGAAATTGCAATAAAATAAATCTAAACTAGAAAGTAAAACTAGAACCATCCAATGGGTTGATCATTCGGCTTCCTCAACCTTGGTTGTCAAACAAGACCTTAGAGAACTATGGACAATGTTACTTTGTAAATCCTAAATTACTTTAATCGGGAGAAAATACAGACCTCAGTTGTCAATTGATGCTATAAAATTCTTCGTTGCTTAATTCCTATACCAACCTCTCTTTCCTTGCCTTCGATAGTTGATGTACTTCTGGATTTCTTCCTTTATTTTAGCAGTAGAGTCCTTTAAGAGTCTTCTTCGTCAATCTTCTCAAATTCATGATTGGCTAGACTTCTAAGTCAAGAATTCTTCTAATTTTATGCATGGCGGTGTTCATTCTCACGTGATCAGTAGCTTCAGAAAGCTTCTTCTCTAGAAAATCATAAATCATGATTTTCTACTCTTTGCTCTCTATATAGCTTCCTATTGAACAATTCTTCATTTACGACTCATCGCTTTCTCTTATATCTCTCTTCTTTTGAATGGCTTTCTCTAAAGAATTGTAAATTATGACTTTCTATTTTTCTTTTGCTTTGCATCGTTCCGTAAAATTGTAAAACACAATTTTTCATCTTTTCAGTAGGCGATGATTCAACTTTTGATTTAATCATCTTTTTATTCCTTTATGAGTTCATTTTGATGAATATTATTATTTTAGTTCTGTTTTGAAATTTTTCTTTAATATCTGCACATCAGTAACTTATTAGTAGCAAACTAAGTCCTAGCGTCACTAAGTTAAGGGTGGTAAAATGGTATATTATGTGACTGATCAGTTAGATTCCATCCTCATGACGTTGGATCTAACTAATCATATCATTTATTGCACGTTAAACTCCGTCCCGCTGAAGACGTTTGGTTTAATCATGGTTATCACATTCTTATTTAGTTAGACTTCATTATGCATAAGATGTTGGGCCTAATACCTTCTTAGACTCCATCATGTATAAGATGTTGGGTCTAATGCTTCTTATTCATGTTAGTTAGACTCTATCATGCACAAGATGTTAGGTCTAATACATTCTTAGGCTTCATCACGTACTAGATGTTGGGTCTAATGCTTATTAACCATTTCTTGACATTTCATCATAATTTATGTATCTTGATTATGCATTGTATAAATCATCATGAAACATGTAAACTGCATATGAATAGGATCATGGTACATAAACCTGGAAGTGTATTTAGTCATGGTATATAAATATTGAAGTGCATATAATCATGGTGTATAACATTAACATTTAATCACAAATTTTATGAAAAGAATTAAACATCAAACAATTTTGCCCATAATCTATCAATCAATTCCCTTGCTCGATCGATTGATCTCAGCCTGTGAGTTTCTAATCATTTTCATTTGTCGGGCTCGATCGATTGATTTCCAGAATCAATCGATCGGTCTCAACCCGAGAGCATCACATTATAAATATTTATTTTACTCTGAAATCAATCGATCGATTAATAATACTCGATTGATCGATTAATGTCAGGGTGCATATCATTAAATGCCATTCAAAATCGATCGACACTCAGACTCGATCGATCAATTTTGAACTGAGAGCACGCCTCAATAGTGCATCAAATCGAATGGTGGGAAATAAATCCAACTTCTTTTAGCCGAAAACATCAATATTAAATCCATCAATCATAGCATGCATCCTATTTAATTACCCAATTCATTTTCATAAAATAAAAGCACTAATCGCCTAAAAAAACTCATATTTAAATCAATATTTTATGTTCAAGGGAAAGAATGATTTCTCCATACCTAGATCGATCGATTACATCGTGATTAGATCGAGATCCCAACAACGATGATGATCCTTGAAGGAGGCGAAGATTGCTTGAGAATATATGCCAACATTTCGCCAATCTTTCAAAAGAAAAGTTCTAGAATGGTAGATCTAAAATTTCTTCTCTAAGGTTTCTAGGGTTTCCTGACGGCTCTATTCTTAAGAACTCTCAAAGAAATTATGATATAGGGCTCTCCATAACACACCTTTTTATAATAGTTTAGAGATTATCCGGTGTTAAGCTAACACACCAAGGAAGGATTATACGCTTTTACTTCAAGGTCTAAAATACAAGTTTAAAGCCCACATAACAAGGTTCAATCCTCTAATCTCTTGTCTCTAACACATTCCTCTAACCATTAGGTTATCACATAACTTATGTCAATTAATGATAGCATTAAATATAAAATTTTTAAAAATTAAAATATGTATTTTTAATTAAAATATTTTGAAAAGTCAAGGCATGCGGTGTATACGTTATTAAACACATACACGTAATTTAGGTATATCAAAGATATGCAATTCAGAACACAACATTCTTCCCTACTTGTGTTAATTAATGATAGCATTAAATATAAGATCTTTGAAAATTAAAACATATATTTTTAGTTAAAACATTTTGAAAATTCAAGGCATGCGGTGTATACGTTATTAACCACGTACACGTAAATTAGTTGTATCAAAGACATGAAATTCGGATCACAACATTTTTTCCTACTTATAAAATTTTCATCCTCAAAATTGAGCCATGCCTTTACTCGAAGAGATGGGGGTAGTCCCTCCTGATGACATCTTCACGTTCCCTAGTGGCTTCCTCATGAGAGTGGCGTTGCCAAACAATAAGGACTAACGGTATAACTTTATTCCTCAGGGTCTATTCTTTCTTATTAACAATCTGAATAGGCATTTCCATAACGGACATATCCTTATAAACCTCCAAGCGTTCCCAATCGATAACGTGAGTAGGGTCTGCCACGTATTTCTTTAGCATTGATATGTGAAAAACGTTGTGCGCATCGACAAACTTTGGTGGTAGCTTGACTCGATATACTGTTCCTTTGATTCTTTTCAAGACTTTGAATGGTCTCATGAATCTCAGACTAAGCTTTCCTTTCAGCCCGAATCTCATTACTCCTTTCATAGGAGATATTTTCACGAAGACTTTATCCCCTTCAATAAGATCCCAATTCCTACGCTTCAAATCGGCGTAACCCTTCTGCCTACTTTGTGCGGTCCGCATTCATTCTTGGATCAACTGAACTTGTTTGGACATGTCTTCAATAATATGAGGTCCTAGCAAACTTTTCACGCCGACCTCATCCCAACATAAGGGAGTTTTGCAACTTCTCCCATACATGGCTTCATACAGAGCCATCTGAATGGTAGATTGGTAGTTGTTGTCATAGGCAAACTCTACGAGAGGTAGATGCTCATCCCAATTACCTCCAAAGTCTAGTATACAAGTGCGAAGCATGTCTTCCATTAGTTGATTCAGTCTTTCGGTCTGCCCATCCATCTGACGATGAAAAGCGGAGCTAAATTTCAACTTAGATCCCATCCTATCTTGAAATTTCTGCCAAAATCTTGACGTGAAGCATGGGTCTTTGTCAGACACAATATCAACAGGTACACCATGTAATTTGACAATCTCACGAATGTAAATATCTGCTAACTAGGAAGCTGAATAAGTCATGCGATACAGAATAAAATGAGCAGACTTAGTCAATCTGTCAACCACGACCTAAATAACTTCGTTCCTCTTTAAAGTTTTTGGCAAACCAGCAATGAAATCCATGTCAATACTTTCCAATTTCTAACCTAAAATTGGTAGCGATTGTAGTAACCTGACCAATCACATAATTTACCATTTTATCACCCTTAACTTAGTGATGCTAGACCTTAGTTTGCTACTAATAAGATGTTGATGTGCAAATATTTAAAATAGACGGCAGAAAAGTACCAAAGTTTTAATCCTTGCCAAAATGAACTCAAAAAGTAGTATGAAATACTATCGGTCGAGACCAATCTGAAAGAGAAGTCATGAAGAATCGTAAGAGAAATCATGAGAAGAAGTACAAAGAAGAAGAGGAATCAAAATTTATGATCCTATACAAAAGACATTCAAGACTAGAGAAATAGTATTGAGATACGATTGATCGTGCTGAAGAAATTATACTGAATGAAGAAAAGAAATTGTATTTTATGATTATATAATAAATCTCAAACCACTGTTGATCACGTGAAGATTGCATCGCCAGACACAAAATTAGAAGATCTCTTAAATTAGAAGTCTGCTATCCCACGGATCTGAGAAGATTGGCGAAAGAAATCCTAAAGATCTCTGCTGCTATAAAATAGGAAAGAATCCTGCATGCATCTACTATCAAAAGCAAGGAAGATTAAGATTAGAAGGTTTAGTTATTTTTGTAATCTTTAGTTTACTTTGTTTAGAATTTGAATAATGTAACCGACCCCTTACGATCTATAAATACGAGTGTTTGGCATAAAGAAAACTTATCGACAGAATTCTCAGCATCAGTTGATGACTGAGATTGGGAATCATGAAGAACACTTTAGTGTAGTTTAGTTTAGATATCCAAGGTTTCTCGAGAGCAAGTGATGATTGTGAGTAAGAGTTGGAAGATTAGAGTAGAGTATTCGTAATTTCTCAGGAGCAATTGACGCCTGTGACTGAGAGATGAAAGATCTTTTTATTACTTTCATGTTTGGATTTACTACTTTCTTTTACTGTTTTGTAAATATCTAAAAGTTCTTGATTTTAAGTGACGCCTAAGATTGAGAATTTGCATATTAGTGTAATGGTTTTTATTTTCCATCTTCAATTTTTTAATATTTGATTGACGACCAAATTTCTGGGAGATTGCAGATTAGTATAAATCTATATCGAAAGAATTCTAGTTTTTAATTGGCACCCAAACTCTTGAAGCCTTAGATATAGTGTAATGGTATTTTAATTTTCATAGATATTTGAGAACC
Organism: Chloranthus sessilifolius; assembly: GCA_021018995.1. Lineage (NCBI taxonomy): Eukaryota > Viridiplantae > Streptophyta > Magnoliopsida > Chloranthales > Chloranthaceae > Chloranthus > Chloranthus sessilifolius. Next base: position 81,726,324 of record CM037591.1, read on the forward strand.
AAAGGAGACTGATTGACGATCAGGATCCAAAAGTTTGAGGATTTAGATTTATTTTCTTGCTCGTAGTTTAATTAAAGCAACCATTCTTTATTCTTTAAAGGCAAATAAAAGTATTCAAATTTTCAACCTTTCCTGTGGGATCGACCTTATACTAGTGCTATAATTTCCGTTGTGCCCTTGCAATAGGTTAAGACTGAGTACACTTTTAAGAGCTACTTAGTTTTTGGTGCCGCTGTCGGGGAAGCGGATAAAATTTGAAAACTGATATTTGTCTTTCAAACCTCTTTTCTGTTCTATATTTTTTTTTTATCACTTCTTTATCTTTTACAGGTTTATTCGGAGCGGCTGATTGAATGTTTCAACAATTTTTCTGATAACATAATCTAGAGGCTCATATTTGTTTTCTCTCCCTGCTTTCTAAAATAAAAATTAAATAAAATTAAAAATATAAAATGCCTTAGACACCCTGTCCTATTTCTAATATCATTCACTATGGTAGGAGAAGACCAAAAAATGGCTAAAACATTGGGGGAGTATTATGTGTTGCCCCCTCTTACACCTCCCTCATGTATTCGATTACCTCTAGTGGCCGGTGATGGAACCTTCGAAATCAAACCTAGCTTACTTCTACTTCCTATTTCTAATGAGATTGGTGAGGAGGATCCATATAAGCACATAACAACCTTTTTAGAACTCTGCCCGTCCTTTAGAATAAAAAACTTGGTGGGAGAGGTCTCTCATTTGAGGTTGTTTCCATTTTCTCTTAGGGACAGGGCAAATGTAAGATCCCAAAAATTTTGACCTTTGAACAGTCCGCCTCAATGTGCATGCCGACTGGTCATGCACCTGAGAGAAATAAGAATAATTAAGATGAGTTAAGTTAGTATGGGTTTTTGAATGAGAAAGAATAATAATGGGATGTGTATGACCATTAGATGATGCGATGTATACTTAGGTACAGTGTACGAGCTTAACACCCAAACATTTGCCTTTAAGTATAAAAGTTAATTTGATAAGTGTAATTATTCTCTTACTTTGGCTGTTGAGAAGGAGATAATGAGAAGAGAGAGAAGGAAGGTGAGCTTTGGAATTCATGTGTAAGTGTTAAAGAATTAAGCTTAGGTGTGAAGTCATGGGTTGAAGATCGATGAGAATCCACGAATTCATTCTTTGAAGCCATAGCTAAAGCATGAGCTCGTGAGTCAAGGAATCAACCAAATTAAGGTAAAAGGAATTATGATTTAATTATGATTTGTATGTGTGTTGTTTAATTAACATATGAATGAGAAGATTTGAAGAATAGGAAATTAGAAGTAAAGAAATGAGTTTGAGAACTTAGAAACCGTGATTTGGAAGAATCTAGCAAAACTGATCGATCAATTTTGATAAGAGTGAAAGTGTGAAGGTTTCTGGAGAAATCGATCAAATGAAATTAAGTTCGATTGATCGATATGTGAAACCAACCGATCGGTTTGAACACTAATCGATCGATTTGGGAAAAATAGTGAGTGTGTTAAAGTATATCTAAAGAAATTGACCGATCGAAATAGAATTTTGATCAATCTATTTAAAATTCGTCCGATTGATTTTAAAACTGATCGAATGGATTGTGGCACCAAAAGTAGATGGTTTTCTGAAGGAATCGATCGATCGAAATAGAATTCGATCGATCGATTTGAAAACTGATCGATCAATTTAGGAATCGATCGATTGATTTAGGCAGATTCAAGATTTTATTCTATTTTGATTTAAGGACTTTGGGGAGACTTTATATTTTCCTATTTTATGTCAATTCTGATGTATGAGCTAGGATTTTGACGTGTTTAGGTATGAGCTTGGTTATGTGTGTGAGAGGCTAGATTGGATTGAAAAGTCTTCGTTAAGCTTCTCATCGAGGTAGGGAAAACTTCATAACATGGGCATTTGAATACAACTAGCATGTGTGTAGTGATATGGTATGAATATGCGTGTTTTACAATTTTGTCATTTTGATAGCATGAATTTCAATTCATAGCTTTTAAGCATGTGAAGGGTGTGTGCATGGCACTAAGAGAAAAACTATGGGTGTGTGTGTGTATGAAATCTGATATGTGTATGTGACATCAAAAGGATGTATATGTGTGTGACATCAACAGGATGTGATTAAGATGTGTGTGTAAGCCTTGAAAATTTTAAACTATAATAAATTACCCCAAACTCACGGTGATAAACTATATGCAAATTTTATACTTTGATTTAAGATTCATGTATGATACCCTATCGGCGCGGTGGTATAACCGTGACCGGTACGGTGGCATATCCGTAAGTGTGCTACGATACGGCGAGATATCCATTCTTTGGTTACCATTTTGCGGTAACACTTGTGTGATCCAGTCGCCTCTTCATAGGGACTTGGGATAATTCTATGTGTGTGAAATTGTTCATTGAACGACGATGGTAGGGGTTTCTCATCTGTAAATTTATGTGGCTCGATGTTATAAATGCTCGAGAGAATATTTAAGTGATTGTTTTAAGTTTTCTACAGTAGGAACAAGCCTTTAAAATCATGATAAGTGTGCTTTGAAATATGTGCATCTGATATTTGTTTTCGTCATTTTAAATGCTTTTAAATTATGAATTTTCAGTAAGAGAATGTGCTTGAATTCTGTCATGAAAGATATGTGTGAGGTGAAAAATATGCATGTTTTGTTATATTTCCCTATTGAGTTTAGATGTTAGCTCATCCCTCGATAATACGTCACAGGTACAGGCATTGAGGTGGGGACTGAGGACGTAGATCCTGAGGACCCAGAGTACGTGCCAGACGAGGAGACTGAGCCGCCTCTTGACGAGTACTTTTAGTGGACTAGCATTGCGTACTTTGAATTTTTGTTACTTGGTATGTCCAACCATTATAAGATAGTAATGATGTAATATGGTAACAAGATATTCTTTTTGCGAACCATCTTTAGGTGACTATTGTTTATCACTGATGGTTCGGTTCGGTTCTTTTGCTCATGCGATTAGTATGGGATTAGAATCATCTTTTGCTATACTTTTGGTTTTGTCATTATATAGAAATGGAGATTTATTTTCCTTCTGATGACTCGATTTGCTTAGTTAGAATGCATGCTTTGTTTTTGCTTTGTGTGTGGATGTGCCAAGTTATAGAAACCCAAATTCGGCCCAAGGCCCGATCAATCTGTACTTCGGGAGAGATGTACCCCTGTGCTTCTGATGGCACCCCCTGAACCCTTAGGATCCTACCTAGACCAGTAGGAATCACCCTAAGATCTTTAGAGCCATTCCCCCAATCCTTAGAAGTCACCCCTACACCCTAGAATCCCTTCTCAGACCTAACTTAAATCCTTCTAGCGGCTGATGGGAGGAGAGCTACAGAATTTCCCACAGACTATGACCAAGGATGAGTCATATAGTACTGGAAAGAGGACTTCTCTAGCTTTCCAACAAGCCAAAAATCACCCAATTTGGAGCTACGGTTCAAAAGTTATGGCCGATTGAAGTTTCACATAAAATCATAGGACTTTTACTCAGGTGTAGATATTACATACGCCCAGCCATTTTTGCCCCAGATTAGTCAGGCGTATATATTATATACGCCCGCCTATTTTGGGGAAAATTTAGCCCAGCGTATATAATATATACGCCCAGTATAGGTGGGACCCACCACGGGCTTCATCTTCAAACTCCTGATTTTTTATGAAATTCTTGTTCCTAAGGCGTATATAATATATCACTTATCTTATCAGAATCGTCATGCTTGAATTTCCTTCTTCTGGTTTGACCCGTTGACCATCCCCTTGGTTGAGGTGGGTGTCTTGAGATTGGTTGCACCCTCTTGGAGCTTATTGGCAACCCTTAAGTCACCCATGGTCTCACCCCATCATCTGTCATTAAAATCAATCTCCCAAAACCCTAGGACCTTGAAAGCCTAGAAAACCTTAGATGGGGGATTACCTAATGGCTAAACCAATTAGATCTTAACTAAGCCCCTAACCCTCCCCTTTTCTATAAATAGAGAGGCCCCCCTCTTCCTTAAGGGTTAGAAAATTTGGAGGTTAAGGATTTGGAGCTCAAGAGAGAACCCTAGTGAGAGAAAATGCACTCATTTTCCAGAATTCCAGCAAGCTTAGTTCATATTTTCTAATCCATTTCAACCATTAGATCATTCCCTTTAGCTAAAGTCTAGCCTTTGGCCTTACCCTACACTTCCTATTTTATTGAATCCTAGCATTAGAACCCATTTTCACACTATTTAAGCCATCGGAAGCACGCCAAAGCAGAGATCTTCCACGGTGCAACAAGGGCCCGTGAGCTCCGGCTCACCCCTCTCTTCCTCTACCTTCTTGGTGTCTCCTCCGTCCAAGGATTCAAGCCATTACGCCTCCGAAATTTCGATTTGGCTCAAAGCTTGATAGGACTGTATTGCCTTTGGGCAAGGGGAAGCTCCGCCCTTTTTATTTTTATTTTGGCCATAGATAGAGACCGCTACGTGCGGGTTGATCGGGTGCCTAAACCCTTCCCGATCGATAACCGAAGCCCCTACCCTAGAGCCTTTGGCAAAGACCGGTAAATCAGAGTCATATTTAGCACTTCGGTGCTCAAAATATCAATTTGAAGGTTTCCCGGGTCACCAAAAGCTCCGGGTGGCGACTCTGCTGGGGATTTCACCCTAGCGCTTCCCCTCTTGTTGGCCTTTCCTTTTATTTTATTATTTTACTAACCATGGCTATTTTTTGTTCTAATTTGCTACTGTTTTTTGTTATTTTTTGTTTTTTTTACTAACGTACTCACCCCTACGATTCAGTCCTTTAAGTGCCTTAGCCGTTTGGCGGGCCTACTTGCGCCTTAAATTTCAGCTTTTACGATTCTTGTCATTTAAGCCGCTTTAGCCGTTTGGCGGGCCCGCTCGCATTTATTTTCACGCCATTTAAATTTTTGTCATTTACAAGCCTTAGCCATTTGGTGGGCCTACTTGCGCACTTTATTTCGGTCATCATATTTCACCTTTGAACGCCGGCCCGTTGAGGCGGCACGGGTTAGTCATCCCCGACCCGATTTTGGATTTAATCTCACTCCCCTATAAAAGTTTGTAATTAAAAGTGAACCAACAGTGTGGGGACATAATTGAATTTATTTTTGCATTTTTGGGTAGTTTAGGCAGATACAATTTACCGGTTCCCAGAAGGCGGCAACCTAGTGGTGATGATCTGAAAAGAACCACCTTCCAAGATTCTGAGAAGGCGCTTGCGCCGGAGGTATATCGGTTGGGTTGCCAATTCCGATCAAGCCGTAAAACCCGCATTGGTGAGAGCATAGAAAACCCAAAATTCAGTCATGTATCCCTAGGAAATGGAAAGGAGGGACCCGATAACATACACAGCAGTCCCCGGGAGCATTTCTCCCAAGAAACCAGTTCAAAGACCCACACTCGGGCTTGCTGTCCACTGTCAAAATATAATTGACAGAACCTTTTGCCCAGTGTATATAATATATACGCCCCGCAAAAAGGCCCCAGATTTACACAGGCGTATATAATATATACGCCCAGCCAAAATCCCCAGATTTAAGCCAGGCGTATATAATATATATGCCCAACCAAATCTATACTTTTTTGGTCGGGCGTGCATAATATATACGCCCAGTATATACTGGGCTGCAGCAACCTGACCTGAGGCCCAATCCACCACCCCAATTCCCCGATTAGCGATATTAGTGTCCGCGGTAGCCTCCCACATTCTCTAACACCCAATATGCCCCCGCCCAGTCAAAAGAAGGCGACTTCTTATTGATTTGCTCCGAGGGATCGGGTCATTTGCGTGGATTCCCTCGCCTTCAATAGAACGAAAGGGTTCGATCCTTCGCCATGGGGACCTACATGGGACCTACTTAAGGTACATATATCGCCCGAAACGGGAGTTGACCCTGGGCCCCAGGTCATCATTCATCTAAGTAGAGGGGAGTTAATTGCAATTTGAAAAAAAAGAGAGAAAGAAAATCCTCATCTTCAAAAAATCCACTTTAAAAAAAAAAAATCAATCAAAATCAAAAATCAAAAAATAACAACAAAAAATTCACTTTTCAAAAACAAAAAAATAAAATCATCATCATTTTCCAAAACCCAAAAAAATAACACAAAGAAAAACAATCAAAAATATACCTTGGTGTGACCGTCACTACGACGACCTCAAACCCGGCCCGTAGGAGAAGAACCAGGAAGGTATTTGGCCCTTACCCTCGACATCGGTACAACACTCGTCAGCGGATCATGTCAAGAGCCGATTCATCCCCACCATCATCCCCTTCCCATTCCCGTATAGGAGAAGACCCGATCTCCAACACCTTCGCCCAAACCAGGTTCGATATCACGGGCCCATTTGGGGCGCCCGTGTTCACCTCCACCTCATCCCCTTCCTTCACATTCTCCCAACATACCCCTTTTTCATCCCCTACTGAAACCACTCATTTCCCAACCGATCCTTACATCCCCATCTCCCATCCAAACACCCTTACCGCATCCCCATACTTCCAAAGACCCCCTAGGGAGTCCCATCCCCCGCCTACTTCCCACGTTCCATCCCTCTCATCACCCATGCCCCCAACATCCTACATCCCATCCACCCCATCTCACATACCATTCCCACCACATGGCCCATCCACATCCCAACATACCCCCCCATTTACCCGGGTCATGCCCAATTTCTCCCAACCACCTCCATCCTTAAGTGAGCCATCACCCCCCAATCTCACACCTGAATCCATGCCCTCGATGGAGGACATGAGAACGATATATGCTCTGTGGGCTGCTTCTCGCAACCCTACCTCTCAAACCCCACATCCAAATGTCCAAAACCTCCATACCCCATTCCCTCTTAACCATGCCCAACCACCCATCGTCCATACCTCCCAAAATCCCCCACCTCACTCCCAGACTCAAACCCACACAAATCCATGGGCCCCAGCCCAAACACCTCTAGAGCCATGGGCCCAGACCCAAGACCCCCAAAACCCATGGGCCCAAGCTCAAACCCATCAGGCCCAGGCCCAGGCCCCAGCCCAAACCCCTCCAAACCTGTGGGCTCAAGCCCAAACCCACCAGACCCAGGCCTAGACCCAAGACCCTCAAAACCCATGGGCCCAAGCCCGAGCCCATCAGACCCAGGTCCAGGTCCAAGTCCCCCAGGGCCTTTGGACCCAAACCTATCAAACCCAAGCCCAGGGCCCATGGATACAAACCCAACCCCCTCATGGCCCAGTAACCCAAACTCAACAAGGCCCATTGGCCCAAAGTCATGTTAAGCCCCACACCCAGGCCCAAGGCCCGTCAGTCCAAGCCTTCCAAAACCATCAAACCCAAATCCCTCAAACCCAAGGCCCATCCGCCCACGCTCATCAAAGCCCATTCACTAACCCCATACCCCCCCACCAATACCCTTCATTCACCTATACCCCTTATGCCCCCATCCCACCTCCAATGGGAAATCCAATCCATCCCATTCCTCAAAACCACAATATCCCACCACCTCAATCACACCCCCATCACCCCCAGAATGTGCACCCAACTCAGCACATCACTTACCCATAAAATGCTCACCCATTTATCCCTTCTCATCCCCTACTAACCATATGGCCCCACCAGGTCATCCAACCCATCACCCCCCAAGTCCAAATAGCAGAGCTCGCCCCTCACCAATACCATGACCAACAGTATGAGGAGGATGAGATTCACAACAGTGGAGGAGCTGCCAGTTTTAACCCTCTTGGGCCCACCATCATCACACCTAGGGTCGAACCAAATCAGGGGGAAGCGGTCCCCGCCACGGCCTCGAAGGAACCAGAGCAGCTGAAACAATAGATAGACAGAATACAGAAGCAGCTGATGAAGATGGGAGGAATGGAACTACACTCAACGGACTTTTCAGACTTATGTCTGTTCTCTGATGTACCCTTGCCACAGAAATTCAAGATGCCATCATTTGATAAGTATAATGGCACTGGCAACCCCATCGCCCACTTGAAATCTTATTGCGGGGATATGTGCCAGTATGGCGGAGATGAACGACTCCTCATCAAGGTGTTCCAGAAGAGTTTGACGGGCCCAGCACTGAGATGGTTCACATCCCTGGAACCATCAATGATAAAAAAATTGGAAGGACCTGACACGATTATTTCAAGAACAATATGTCTATAACATGGATATAGAACCAAGGAAGTCGGACTTGGTCCGATTAAAGCAAAGACATGATGAAACATTCAGTGCTTACTTGAGGAGGTGGAGGGCCTTAGCCGCTCAGGTAACTCATCGGATCCCCGATGATGAGCAGATTGAATTGATAACCAAGGGAGCCCTCCCAGTCATCGCAGATTTTTTAGTATATCAGCAGCAGTCAAGTTTTGCTGATCTGGTCCGAAACGCCAATCGTTGCGAAGACGCCATTAGAGAGGGCAGGTTAGGAAGGAATGTAATGAGACCGGAGTTAACCGTCGAACCAAGAATTGAAAGAAGACCAGGGACAAAGGTACAAAACATTGTTTACCCCCAGGCCAATACCAACGCCCCCCCGATACAACTCCAGGTTACACAACCACCCCCGACCCGTTTCGAGCAAGTATCAAGGCCAAGCAACGGACCAAGAGCCCCATTTACCCCGGAACAGATGAAAGCACGTTTTGAACGAGTATTCACCTCATTGGGGAAATCCTTGAGTGTCTTATTGCCGGTATTACTACAGAAAGGCCTGGTCAATTTACTCCAACCTCGCCCGCCACCCCACCCAATACCAAGGAATTACGATTCAAATTTGCATTGCAATTTCCACCAGGGACCGGGTCACCCTACGGACCGGTGCTTCCTGTTAAAGCACGTGGTCCAAGATCTGATAGAGGCGGGAAAGATCATACCCCCGCCACTTCCCCAAGGGCAAAACCATAATATTCATCAAGCCCCTCTACCACCGCACCCAGGAGGCCCCAGGCCTAACATACATTGGATAGAGGAAGAAGAAGAAGAGTTTGACCCTTCAGATTATATTAGCAATCAGGAAGAATTTTCACTCCCCAGGCCAAACGAAGATGAACTATTTGTTGGGGTGATCGAGCCACTGTATCTTGTCGATTATTTTCCCACACCGGCTTGCCAAGAGGAGCCCTTAGATTTAGGGCAGTATTTTTCCACCCCCGCTCCCACCTCTCAAATCCAAACGGGCACAGCCCCACCGCAATCATACGCGTATCCACCCCACGCCCAATTTACCCCATACACCCCTCCGTCACACATAAATCATCCTGTTCCCTACGCAATTCCGCCATCCCCATATTATCCTACCCCATACACACCCTCAAGTCCCTCCACCCAATACATTACTCCGCCATCCCCAAGTTACCCCATTCCATACACACCTTCAAATCCCACCACCCAATTTACCCCATACACCCCTCCATCGCCCCCGAATTACCCCACTCCATGCACAACTCCATCATCCCCAATCTATCCCATTTCATCTACTAACCCCTCATCATCCCACCATGCCACAAACCCTTTATACCCCCCCATTCCACCCACTACCCCGCCATATCCAAACCATCCCGCTCAATGCACAACTCCATCGTCCTCAATTTACCCCACTTCATCCACAAACCCATCACCATCCCATCAGACCTCCCCATATACAAACCCCTCATATCCCTATCACCCTGCGCCCACTACACCTCAAACATCTCCCTCCCTCCCGCCATCCCTTCGCTTATTTTGGCCCTAACCCAACTCCACCACCACGGACAAGCAACCCTCACCCAATCCCTCATCACCCAATCACCACTGGTCCTACGATGCCCAGGTAACACCAGTAAAAGCCCCCTCCATGCCCATAACTCCAATTCTGTCAATTCCCCCCACTACCATTCCACCCCCATTGAGTTAACTTTGTGGGACAGAAACTAGTATATCCGACCCAATCCTCCCCGGAATCCTCACGCACTCCATTTCTCATCCCAAAACCTGCTTATGACCCGCATCAGGTACCATTGAGCTATGAACAGACCGACATGAATGTCGGGTGCAACCAAGAAGAGGCTATTGAATTCGTTACCCGATCGGGTCGGATTTCTGCCCAGCCAGAAGCATCAGGAGCAGTCAAAGGAGAAGAAAAGAAGAAAGAACAGGCCACAAGAAATCCCTTTGAAAAAATGGCCAGGGAGCACATACTGGAGACACAGCTCAAGAGAACACCCGCACATATTACTATGTGGGATTTGTTAATCACGTCTCCACTCCACTTTCAAGCCCTAATGGGAGCGCTCAAGGACGCGCATGTCTCCACCCATGTAACTCCAGATGAAGTAGGGGAAATAATAGGGCAAGTATTGGCCCCAAACGCCATCTCTTTCATTGATGCAGACCTACCGATCGAGGGGAATGACCATTCTAAACCCCTGAATATAACAGTGGAAGTAGGGAACTTGGTGGTACCGTTGGTCCTGATCAACAACGGGTCGGCGCTGAACGTATGCCCTCTATGGACGACAATCAAAATTGGGGCGAACCCCGACACCTTTCGACCATCCATATCAAGCGCACGGAGATTCGACAACACTAGAAGGGAAATCATAGGAGAAGTAAACCTTGACCTGACCCTCGGATCGCAAACCTTCACCACCCCCTTTCAAGTGATGGACATTAAGTCTACCTTCAATTTGCTATTGGGCCGGCCGTGGATACATAAGCTCGGAGCAATACCATCTACCCTGCACCAAAAGCTTCGATTTATCTCAGAAGGAAAAATTGTCACCATCATAGGTGAGAGCAGAGAGGACACGGGGAAGAGCGCTCTGCATATTGAGAATCTGAAAGTGTTGAACATACCGCACACAGCTGAGGACGCCGATCTCCATCGATTTGAGTATGACTTCTCAAATGTTACCCTCAGACCAACTGAAAAGACCTCGGATAAAACTGGAGGAGGAATGGACGCAGCTGTATTCATGCTCCACAGATGGGGCCATCAAAAAGGGAAAGGACTGGGCCCACGCCTTCAAGGAAGAAGAGACCCCGTCAAGGCCAAGGGGCAATAAACTAAATTTGGCTTAGGCTACAGGCCCAGAGAAGAGGAAGTCAGAGAAGCCAAAGAAAAGATGAGAGCCGCAGCAGCCGCCAAGGCCAGAGGAATCATCTTGGAAGAGGAACCTCACGCTCGCCCCCACATCAGTGAAACCTTTGTGAGCGCCGGGGTAGTAAAAATTGATCTGAATGGGGAGACGAGGGTAACCCCACATAAGCCTACTTCGATCCACCCCACCAATCCCTACATCATCCCCCCAGACTTTGAAATGGACTTAGCTTCCCTTTCCTTGTTTGAGGAAGAAGTTTCCCGATCCACCCCTCACTTGAGCACCAACCACTCTGGGACCCTCCTAACCATAGAGGACAAGGTCCCGGAGGATCCCTCTGTAAATATGTTGAGGGAAGAAATGCAAGAGCTTACCGATGCCGCTACCGACCGAAGAGGTAAAGGCCAGGCCTCGCAGGTGAGTAACTGGGCATCCTTGCCCCAACTCTTGAGAGCTGCCAAATATCGTGAAAATGGCACCGACTCTCTAAAAAAAAATAACCTGTAAAAAGTGAGGTTAGCCTCTGGACCACTCTACATTGTATATATAGAGATCCACCTCGCCAGGGGTTGACTTCCGAAAAAATGCAAAAGACCATAAAAATAGAAAAAATACCAATTCCAAAAATATTGTCCTTTAAAATTCCCAATAAAATCAATGTCGTGATACCCGTCCCATGTGAAGCCAACCCCTTCCCTGTAGAAATACAAGAAGAGGTAAGAGTCAATTTGGGCACCACAGAGGCCCCCAGAATCCCCAAAATCGGAACATCACTGTCCCTGCGGAGAGGAAAGGTATGATAGACTTCCTTTGGTCATACCAAGACGTCTTCGCATGGTCGTATGAGGACATGCCTGGTTTAGAGACCGATCTGGTTGAGCATGAGTTGCCACTCTACCCCGATGTTAAGCCGGTGAAACAGAAGCTGAGACGACTCCGACCCGAATGGATGTTGAAGGTGAAGGATGAGGTCATTAAACAGTATGACGCAGGTTTCCTCATGGTATCCAAGTACTCGCAGTGGCTAGCCAATATCGTCCCTGTACCAAAGAAGGATGGAAAGGTTCGAATGTGTATCGACTTTCGAAATCTCAACAAGGCGAGCCCTAAGGACGATTTCCCACAGCCACACATCGATATCTTGGTTGATAACACTGCAAAGCATGGAATGCTCTCATTTATGGATGGATTCTTAGGATACAATCAGATAAAGATGGCAGAGGTTGATCGCGAGAAGACATCGTTCATTACCTCCTGGGGAACCTTCTGCTACAAAGTAATGCCACTCGGGCTGAGGAATGCTGGGGCAACCTATCAAAGAGCAATGACGACCCTGTTCCATGACATGATGCACCGAGAGATCGAGGTATACGTCGACGACATGATTGCCAAATCGCCAGAAAGAGAGGACCACTTGGTAAACCTTCAGAAGATATTCGAGAGGTTGAGAAAATACAGATTGTGGTTGAATCCCCAAAAGTGCGCCTTCGGCGCTATGTCTAGAAAGTTGTTGGGCTTTATTGTCAGTAGGAGAGGGATCGAGGTCGATCCGACCAAAATCAAGGCCATCACTGAAATGCCACCACCATCTACAGAGAAGGAAGTTAGAGGCTTTTTAGGCAGGATCCAGTAAATTAGCCAATTCATCGCACAGTTAACTCCGATATGCGCACCAATCTTCAAGCTGCTGAGAAAGGACTCACCAGTTTAGTGGAATGATGACTGCCAGGCTGCATTCGACAAGATTAAAGGTTATCTCCTGAAACCTCCGGTATTGGTACCGCCCGTACCTGATAGACCCCTGATAATGTACTTGTCCACGACTGAGTTTTCCATGGGCTGTGTCTTAGGACAACATGATGAGACGGGAAGAAGAGAGCAGGCCATCTATTACCTAAGCAAGAAATTCATTGATTATGAGACGCGCTATTCTCATCTGGAGAAAGCATGCCTGGCGCTCGTTTGGGCTACTTAGAGATTTCGACACTACCTGTTATCCCAGGCCGTTCTACTTCTAGCACGGATGGATCCGTTGAAGTACTTATTCAAGAAACCTGCTCTCACTGGCCGAACTGCACGATGGAAACTACTCCTATCCGAGTTTGACATTACTTATGCCACCCAGAAGTCGATTAAGGGGCAGGCACTCGCCGATCATCTTGCTGAGAACCCTCTGCCGAACTATGAGCCTCTAAGGACCGAATTCCCTGATGAAGACATTTTGTTCATGACTGACGAGGATACAGAGGAAACGGAGGAGCCCTAGGTAATGCACTTCAATGGGGCATCGCATGTTGAGGGCCAAGGAGTTGGCGCCATTCTTATCTCGCCGAAAGGATCCCATATACCCATCTCAATCAAATTGAACTTCCCCTGCACCAACAATATGGCCGAGTATGAGGCCTGTACAGCTGGTTTATAGGCAGCTCTTGATCTAAATATAACTCACCTTATGGTCTTTGGAGATTCACAGTTAATTATATGCCAAACCAACGGGGATTGGAAGACCAAGGATGAGAAACTGATCCCATACCATGAACATCTGGAGGATCTGATAACCTGCTTTGAGGAGGTCACCTTCTCCTATGTGCCGTGAGCAAGAAATCAGTTTGCTGACGCCCTGGCTACCCTGGCCTCTATGGTTGAGATTCCATATGGAGTGGTGATGAAGCCGATCATGATAGAGCAGAGGAACGAACCGGCTTTCTGTCACCTGATTGAAGGACCTACGGAGATAGTGGACCAACCACCCTAGTTCTCAGACATCAAGAATTTCCTCGAGACCCGAACTGTCCTGAAAGGAACATCAAAGGTAGACAAACGCACCATCCAGCGATTGGCAACAAACTACGTCATCTGCGGCGATCTCTTGTATAGACGGTCTCACGACAATATTCTGCTCCGATGCCTAACCCAAAAAGAAGCGATTGAGATCATGAAGGAGATTCATGAAGGGGTCTGCGGAGCCCACATCAGTGGTCACATGCTCGCTAAGAAAATTCTAAGGCAAGGATACTTTTGGACTACTTTGGAGACTGATTGTTGCAAGCACATACAGAGGTGCTACAAATGCCAAGAGCACTCCAGCTTAATACACGCTCCGGTCATTGACTTGCACAACATGGCCACTCCTTGCCCGTTCGCCACCTGGGGTCTCGACGTCATCGGCAAGATCAATCCTAAGGCTTCCAATGGACATCAATTCATCCTCATCGTTGTGGAATACTTTATAAAATGGGTAGAGGCGGCCTCCTATACGAGCATTAAGGCTAGCCATGTTGAGAAGTTCATCAAGAACAACATCATTTTCAGATTTGGCGTACCCCAAGATATCATCACTGATAATGGCACTAATTTTGCTAATAGGCACATCCGGGCCTTGTGTGAGCGGTTCAAGATCAAGCATCATCGTTCATCCTCGTACAGGCCTCAGACGAATGGAGCTGTGGAGGCAGCCAACAAAACTCTGATCTGCATCCTGGAGAAGATGGTAGTTACTTACAGAGATTGGAGTGAGGAGTTACCCTTCACCCTTTGGGCCTATAGAACAACGTCTACCCGCACCGCAACAGGGGCAACACCATTCTCCCTTGTGTATGGGACCGAGGCCGTGCTACCCGTTGAGGTCGAGGTACCGTCACTCCGTATCCTTTAGAATCCCATCCACCTGAAGCTGAGAGGGAAAGAGCCCGTTTTGAATAGCTAGACCTAATTGATGAGAAAAGACTCCTAGCCTTGTGCCACACTCAGGCCTATTAGAGGAGAATTGTACGTGCTTACAATAAGCGCGTCCGCGGCCGAGATCTGAAGGTAGGAGACACTGTACTGAAGAAATTTTTTCCGTCTCTCCACACCGATCCGAGAGGGAAGTTTAGGCCAAATTGGGAAGGACCCTACGTCGTCCGAGAGGTTCTGCCAGGATACGCCGTTCGCCTCGCCACCATGGACGGAGACCACTTTCCTGAGCCCATCAACGCTGGATACCTCCGTAAGTTCTACTCATAGGTCTTGGGACAAGGTAAGTTTCAATAAAAGTAGATGTGTGACCGCTTACGGGCTCCATAAAAGAGGCCATCATTTCAAAGTCAAGTAGCCCAAAAGAATATTCCCTGAAAACCTTCACCCCTTTTTGCTACACACTTCGGGCCAACAACAGTTTCTTTCATATACCCCACCCAAAATTCCAAAAAAAAGAAGAAAGAAGAAAAGGGAGGAAAAATCCAAACCAAAAGAAGAAGAAGGCGCCCTCCAAAAAGAAAAAAACAACAAAGAAAAAGAGGGGTACCCAAAAAAAAAAAAAAAACAACAAAAAAAATGATGATGATGACTGGGGCATAAAAAGCCTTTGGAAAGAAAAAGGAGTCCCCAAATCTAGAAATCACCCCAAACTTAGATCCAAATCCCTAGAAAAACCCAACCTGTTTGAACCCCAACCACATTACAACCCGGAAGAAAGCTCTCTTTAAGGTCCACAAGAGGTTATAACATCTACTGCATCAGAACAAGTCGAGTTAACAAACCCCACAGAACTTCATTCAGCTGGCTATGATGAAATCGACGCCCATGTTGTGGCTTTCTAGTTCTAAAAAAAAAGGGAGAAAGAGAAAAAAAAAAAAGAAAAAAGAAAATTAATTTGAGTTCAAAACAAGACGGACGTGGTGAAAACCCGAAAGGGCACCACGGGTAAAAACAACGAACTCACGCGGACCAGGTGAAAACCTGAAAGGACACCTGGGGTAAGAGAGCGAACCCATAGACGTGGTGAAAACCCGAAAGGGCGCTACGGGTAAAAACTGGGATGACAGGCATGGCGAAAACCCGTCTTGGGCATTATGAGCAAAAACTGTCAAGAAAAGAGAGATTAGGAGAAGATCATCACGCCTTTTGCTTGTTTGGATCCCTTGAGCCTCTCCGCCTCTTTGCTGGGCCACCCATGTGAAAATTGGATCAGATCCCGATCAAGTATGTCATCTCTACCACGGCGTCTAACGCATGACCAAAGGAAAAGACAGAAGGCTAGACCAATCTCGGGGAAGCTGACCTTCCCACGTTTAAAGAAAAAACATGCATCTCACGAACAGGGTTAAGCCATGCTAAGAAAAAAAAGGGACCCACTGGTTTGGCCTTGTAGTTACCGGCATCACAAAAGAAAAGAAAATTCCAAAAAGAAAATAGATTTCCCTTTCCCATAAAAAGCCCCACACCGTGGAGGAGAAAATTTCAAAAAAGAAAATAGATTTCCCTTTCCCATAAAAAGCTCCACATTGTGGAGGAGAAAAATTTCAAAACAGAAAATAGATTTTCCTTACCCATAAAAAGCCCCACACTGTGGAGGAGAAAATTCCAAAAAAGATAATAGATTTCCCTTTCCCATAAAAAGCCCCACACTGTGGAGGAGAAAATTTCAAAAAAGAAAATAGATTTCCCTTTCCCATAAAAAACCCCACACTGTGGAGGAGAAAATTCCAAAAAAGATAATAGATTTCCCTTTCCCATAAAAAGCCCCACACTGTGGAGGAGAAAATTTCAAAAAAGAAAATAGATTTCCCTTTCCCATAAAAAGCCTCACACTGTGGAGGAGAAAATTCCAAAAACAAAAAAAAAGAAGAAAATAGATTTCCCTTTTCCATAAAAAAAAAAAAAAAAAACTCCACTAGGTGAAAGAGAAAATCCCCATAAAAAGTCTTACATTGCAGAATTACAAAAAGAAAAATAAGAGCGCATGTATAGATTTCATTCCCTTTCTTTACAAGTGTTGCCTGCAAAGTGTCACGTCCCAAAAAGATAACGACATGACACACTTTCTATTTTGCTGCTTCCTTTACAAAAAAAAAAAAAAAAAAACCCAAAATGTATATAGCTGTGTATATATGAAAAAAAAAATATATAAAAAAATAATCCAAAAAGAAATCTCTGTTAGGGGGCTTTCCCCCCATGTATATGATCTATGATATGTGCAGGAACAGGTCAAGGGCGGGGAGCACACTTCAAAGCGCTAATCTCTGCAAGCAGGGAGTCCTCGCGGGCATTCCGATCAAACATCCACCTTCCATGAAGTCTCTTCTGCCGTCTCCGTGAAGCTTCAGCTACGCTGCGGGACTCAATCAAAAGACCAGTCAACCGAAGAACCTCGTTCTCAGCTGTAGCAGCTCTCACCTCGGCAATATCAGCTCTGACCCTTTCTTTCTCCAAAGCCTTGATCAAAGCCAGCCTCTCTATGGAAAGGGACTCGATCTGAGTCCGAAGCATCACTTCCTTACATGGCCAGGGCCCTGTCTCTACCACATCTACCGAAGCTAGGCTAGGAGTAGGTAATTCCTCAGATACCAGCCAACCCTCGAACGGGAGAGACGAACCAAGCTACACATATGCGCCGATTGGCGGGTTTCCCAGAGGGCTGCTATGCGATCAAGATCACTAAGAGAACCTCGAGAGAATATCAGAGAGCACAAGGGTGGTCTCACGGTACACGGCACATGCTGAGTATACCCGAATTGACGAAGCACCCGAGATGGGAAGTAGTATGTGCTACCAGTCAACCCCAAAAGTGTGATGCCCTCACAATCCCGAGAGCGGACAATCCGAAAGGTGCCGTCCATCCAGGGAAGTTGCCAGGTCAACTCTGCATCAGATAGCCACAGGCTCAGTTCCTCGACGCTCCCACAAGGCAGTCTCGAACTCCAGATTAGAAAACCCCGAGCCACATCCCCTCTAATCAAGTAAAAAATCTCGACACAGGCCCCATGATAGCCAAATGCTCTCCTAACCAGATCTGAACAAGGAGCCGGCTCCCGTTGAGAATCCCAACCCAGCCCGAGGCCGCAACATCCAGCCTCGATACGTCTCCGCCAAGACCAGGTGTACCAATGAGCGACCTCCCTCCAATTCAGTCAAAACATCACATAGCCCAAGGGAAAAGCTCTCACCCCCAGTGAAGAAGAGAACTTCCGACAAAAAATAAAGGGCAAAGGCCTTCACATTGAAGGGATCTCGAATAGGCAACTTTCGAAGGCTCGAGTCACTGAAAAGTTCTCTCAGGAATTTCACCGAACACCTGGTGGGCCCTCCGGTGAAACATTTCTCATATCCACCCTTTTTTAAGCCAAGGACCGCGTGGACCGCGTTTGCATACCCCGGTTTGGGCACTACTTTGGCAAGGCCTCGATGCATCTTCAAGCCAGTGATGGAGGCTAGCTCTTCCAAAGTTGGGGTCAGCTCCCTAGACCCAAATTTAAAGACATGGGCCCTATGGTCCCATGATGCCAAAGCCGCTTGTAGTAGGTTGGGCAACAGAGGAATAACGAGGAGAGAGGAAAGGCGGGACAACCCGAGGCCATTCAAAATAGCAAGCTCGCTCTCAGCCAAACTATCATGCCATTTTTGTAAAAAGCTGGGCCCCAGGTCCAAAAAGGGAAGTAGACCGGCCCCCGTATAAAAGCTTTGGCCCCCTTTTGAAGGCAAGTCCATCGACGTACAAAGATGTTCTTTATGAAATCGGTCAATATATATCGATGGACCCGCTAGAAAAAGAGGGGAAAGAAAGAAAATAAGAGGGGCAAAACAACCAAACCAAAGTAGAAGAGGAGACAAGGGAGGACCAGGCTCGGGTTATAAGGAGCCCGCTGAGCCCAATCTATAGCAGGCGTATATATTATATACGCCAAGGCAAATTTTGAACCATTTTTTTCCCAGCGTATATAATATATACGCCCGACCATTTTTACTGAGGATTGGTCAGGCGTATATAATATATACGCCCGGCTATTGATGGCTGAATGTTGGCCTGGCGTATATAATATATACGCCCAGTTTAAGCCGGGGCTAGTAAGGCCCCCCCCCTCACACTGGTCTATTTCTTTTCCCAAGGAGGAACGTAGTTTTATTTGGCATATGGGGCAGCCATGCCACACACCCATGAGAAACACCCGGGTGGCACCCCGCCCATAGGTCACATATGGAGAGTCACTTGCATGATCAACCTCATCATTGGAGAGGTGCCAGTTCATTCCAAGCGAGAAAAAGAGAGAGAAAACCACCAAAGCAAAGAGATAACCAAATAAAACAGTCGCATAAACCGTGAAAATTATAAAACCATAAAAAAAAAGAGACTGTTGTTGTCTAAAGTTATTACATGTCCCATATAAATCAAAAGTCTAAATTGTCTCATTCTGCCCACTTTTTTAGAAAAAAAAAAAAAACTACTCCTGGGCAACTCCCTTCGATTTCTTCCGGCGCCGGCTCGCACTTTGGAAAGTGAGAGTCTCCCCCACCCGAGTCCACGCCTGAGAGATACGGCTAAGCAAGGAGCGTGACTCCTCACGAGCACGTTGCAAAGGCACACCAAAAGCCATCAGATAGAGAAACAGGCGGAAAGTAAATAAGGAAAATGACGAGGTTGGGCCAGCATTCACTCACCACTTCGGTCTCCCTAAGCCCAACGAGGTTACGGTAGTATTCGGCCTGACTCACGGTCGACTCATAATCCTGGCCAATAAGGAGAAGGAGGTGTTAGTCACACAGGCCATCAGCATAATTCGGGAGAAAGGAACAAGAACTGAGCAACAAGATAGAAATTACCCCAGGAATCAGCTCGGGAGGTGGGACCTGGATAGCTTCAGCAGAAATTCATGCCTTTTCGGCCACGTCGGCACACACACGTGACAAAAAGGCATCATCCAGGCGTTTGAAGATCCCCTGGACCTCGACGGGCGAGCTACTAGAAGCACCAACATCAGAAGGGTCAGAGGGTCCAGCACCTGAAGCCACGCCAGAAGCACCAGCCCCAGAAGGATCGGAGGGTCCAACACCTGTTGTATCATAGGGAGCGGCCTCCTCTTCCCCCTCATCTGAGTCGCCGCCCAGCTCAAACTGTAGAGAGAAACATTTTATCATTAAGGGCGATAAGCAAATCAAAGTAACCACATGAAAGCTGCTGAATGAAAGGAGAAAAGGGGCATTACCTGAGATCGCGGCCCGCCAAAAGCTAAAAAGTTAGTACCAGGCACGAAGCGGGGCAGCAAGAAATGATAGGGCAGGGAGTCGTACCATGGCTGATACCCCTCGAGCAGGAGAAGGTCATCGATAGGAACCCCATGATGAAGAAAGTGAGCTGTGAGCTCCTCAATGGAGCCCTCTGGGGCCAACACATCGGCGGGAGGAGCTTCGGGCACGACGAAGAGAGGGCAATACTGATGAACCACTCTCTCCCCTAAATAGTAGGCCCTAGTCTAGGACCAGTAGAGAAAGATGATACGACGGTCCAGCAAAAGATGAGAAGGGCCCACCGAGGCTAAATTCCAGAAGGGAGATCCTACGTAAGGGTCAAGGATGACCTACAAAAGAAGAGAAAATTGGAAGGGGATGCACACATTTGGTCAGAACCCCTAGCACACAAGAGCTGAGCTGTCAAATTTACAAAAAGGGATGTTTTACCTGCTCTGGGATCAACAGGTCAAACTGAGAACGCAGTCCTAACTCCAAATGCTTCATACCTACGTCCCAACGGCGACCCACATGCCAGTTACTCATGAGGGGGAACGTAGAAATGTCAGACTGAAGCAGAGGGCAACCCGGTTGAAAGTGAAGGTACCCCCAGATATGAGAAAGCAGGCAGATGAAGACAAGTATGCTATAAAAGAAAATTGGATAGACTAAAACCAAAAGATAAAATACCTTAATGGCAGGCCAGAAACCCACAATGGAGCTAGACTTCGGACATGAGTACGACATAGCCAGCGCCGCCCCAATCGAATTGATGCATGGTCTCCCAGTTCACCATTAAGCTGAGCAGGGACAAAGAGACTCGCCCTCCACTGGTGTTGGAGAGGAGAGTCTTGCCCCGGAGGAACAGTAAGGAGATGCGGGCCAGCATAAGTGCACGCGCGGGCTCGATGTAAATGTCCATATCAGGCTGCCCCTAGTCCACCGACTCATTAGGCCCAAGCTGATCAACCAACCAGGATAGCTTGACCTCCGAGCCCCGAGCATTCCCTGAGGACGGGTAGGCCCCTATCAGTTGAATCACCTCCTCCCTACTCGGTGTGCGGGTAGGTACCATGGGCACCCCTCCGATACGGACCCCAGTGATCATAGACCAGTCCGCCGGTGTGAAGGCCATCTCTGCCACGGCCATGTGGAATGTCATTGTCTCGGGGCAAAAACGCTCTATCAGTGCCTTTAAATAGGCCGTATCGGCCCTCACAGCAGGGCACGAAATGAGGTCCCCAAAACCGGCAGCAGTGAGTAGGTCCTTCACCACTGGGGGAAGGTAAAGCATGAGACGCTGGAGGTCGAACCAACCGCCTTGGAACATAATGTGCGGCAGGGGCTGCAAACAGAAGGCATCAATCAGATAGGGGCGAGGTGCTATAATGAATGCATCAAAGGAAAACAAAAGCGAAAAGGAGGAGGGGGCTCATCTGTTTACCTGACCAACGATCCCGAAGTTGGACATATGGGTGTGCTGGCAGTAGAGGAGGCCGGTATGGGCGACCTCGCCTTGCATCTCATACCAAGGCTGGGAGGAGCGCTGAGACACAATGAACTGTTCCCCACGGGTGCCGTAGCCCATCTCCGGCCCTTCTTGCTGATCATGCCCCTCGTCATCAGACATCCTGAAAATATGAGACACATTGGCATATGAGAGGGTTGCCAACAAAAAAATGTATATATATATATATATATATATATATATATATATATATATATGCACTAATCCAAAAAATAACAACAAAAAAAACAACCATGTATGTGTACTAAAAAAAAAAGGGAGAAGAGCAGCCCCAAAAAAGAACCATGTGTATGTACTAAAAAAGCAAAAAAAAAAGGATGTGTGTGTGTACTAAAAACAAAAAAAAAAACAAAAAAAACCCATGTGTGTGTGGGTACTGACCCAAAAAAGAGATGTGTGTATACAAAAAAAAATAACAAAAAAAAACCATGTGCGAGTATACTAATCCAAAAAACAAAAAAAATATGTGTATGTGTACTAACCTAAAAAATAAAAAAAAATAAAAAAATGCGTGCACCAATCCAAAAGAAAAACAAAAAATGTGTGTGTGCTAACCCATTAACAAAAAATGTGTGTATGCGTATTAATCCAAAAAAAAAAGAGAAGTGTGTGTATAAATATAGGCATCTCTTTTCTTTTGCATATTAATCCAAACCAAAAAATGTGTGTATAAATATAGGCATCTCTTTTCTTTTGCATATTAATCCAAACAAAAAAATGTGTGTATAAATATAGGCATCTCTTTTCTTTTGCATATTAATCCAAACCAAAAAATGTGTCTATCCAAAAAATGTGTGTATGAATATAGGCATCTCTTTTCTTTTGCATATTAATTCAAACCAAAAAATGTGTATAAAAATATAGGCGTCTCTTTTCCTTTGGGTTAGTATATATAAAAAAAAAAAAAAAAAAAAGCAAAAAAAAAAAAAACAACAACTAAAACAACTAAAACAAAAAAAGAAAAGAAAAAGAAGAGAAAAAGGAAATATAGGCATCACAAAGCATTTCATCAAAAAGAAAAGAAAGAGGCAATAGCATCAAAAATTCGAATGAAAAACAAGGGGAAGGTAATGGTTACCTTCAATGGGGGAGAAAGACGAATAGCGGCGGAGGATAAGCGCCTTTGGATCCACAATTGATCACTGGTAATAGAACTCAAGCCAAATCAAATGAAAAAACCCTAAGGGGTTGTCCCGGACTCAAGAAGAAAGGAGGGAGGAGGAGAGAATTTGAAAAGGGGGGCCCCTTTTGTGCTCGGGCTCGGGCAGTTTCATAACTGCCAGATTTTAGATGGGCGTATATAATATATACGCCCGACCATTTTTCGCCAGATTTTGGTCAGGCGTATATATTATATACGCCCGACCAAAAATGGAAGTTTTTAAACTGCCCGACCTCCTTTTTTTCGATTTTAAGGCCCAACGGCCCCCCTTGTATGCTATGGACCTCGATCCGGACCACCCTTCAAGGCCCACGTGTCATCGGCCATGGTGTACACATCCCCAAATGACCCTTCGAGTTCCCTTCGATTGTCCCAAAGGGACCATGCTATAATAAACAGATCTAGATCCGTAGGCGCCCCCCTAATGCGCCCACAAAATCAAAAAAGAGAAAGAAAAAATAAAAAATACAACGTTGGTTCTCAAATGAGCGTCGCAACGCTTGTTTGCCCCACTCCGAGAGCCATTTTAAATCAATTCGGAATAATCGGGTTCACCCGAAAGCTCTCGAACCTCGTTTCAGGCAGGGACATTTTGTACCTGACCCGGCAGGCAAGTAATTTTGCCCATCTCCGGTCACTGTTCCCTACAGAGTCCCCCAGCAAGAGTCAAGGCCTGATCCGGCAGGCAAACCAAGAACCCATCACCGGAATGCACACGTCCCTAAGGTATATCAACATGGCAAGTTGATTCGCCTAAGGATACGTGCAAAAATAAAGGCAGTTTGAGCATGCCCAGGGTCTCAATCTGACATGAAAAAAAAAGAAAGAGAAAAGAGAAAAAGAAAAGAAAAAAAAAAGAAGAAGAAAGATAAGGAGAAGAAATAACAACCTGTTGCTGCTTAGTGAAAACCCTGAGTGCGTTCACCCCACCTTCCGGCATTCACTCTGGTCATCCACCTTCGGATCTCTATTGACCAGGAGTACCCCCGACTTCAGACCATTCGAAAAGTCTATTGTCAGTCGAAACTGACCAATCAAAAATGAAATTACAACCAACCAAACTATGTGCGAACATACAGACCAAAGGGCTCTTTTCCCTTTTTATTTCCTTTTACACAGGCTTAAAACCTGTATAGGCACGGTGTCCCTGTAGAATGTATGAACTTGCGTCTGGGTATTCGCAGGATGGTCGTTTGTCCTCGTAAATTGTACCTTAGGGTCGAGGCTTCTGTTCGTGCCTATTTGCTGCTTATCGCCCCTGATGGGTGTCTGTCTGTGCATAGTTAGTAAGATGTGATTTCATTAGGGATGGAGGCTAGAATTGGCCATCTCTTTCGAGGGATGATTGGTCCTAGCCCGATCTTTTCAGCTTTGGCTCAAGTTAAGGCACTCCGGTCCGTGTGAATCAGGAGCACCTCACCACTGGAACGTGCACATCCCCAAGGTGCACCTATCCCCAGCATGGCGCACGCACTCTAAAAAGCGTATCAACTGGCATTTGATCCACTTAAAGAGTTGTGCAAGAATAAAATTTCCAGAGGTCCTTGAGCTTCGCTTAGAAGCCTCGAAGCAAAAGAAAATTCAGAAAATGACACAAAAAAAATTACTCAGAAAATGGGCATGCATTCCCAAGAGGTGTTGCGACATCAATATTCGCTCCACTCGGGTCAATCATGCTAAAGCAACCTCGAGGTTGATGGGTTCACCCGGAAACTTTGAGCCTTACCTAGGTAAGGGCACCCGTGCCCAATCCAATGGAGCTGTTGATATTCCATTAGATTGGACACCGTTTGAAGGCCTACGCTTTGTATGCTTCGCATCAATTCCGAAGCATAGATCGATCATCCCGTTTCATGGAGCTGTCTGGTTCAGATTAACACTCAACATCACCAATCTATAATTTCCCTCAGGAAGTGGACGATATCCTGGCTAGCGGGCTTACACTTTTTGTGACCATCACAGTTATGCCCAGTAATGTCGCAATGTGCTTGGGGACTGTTAGCCTTGAGGTACGAACGATATCCTGAAATGAGAGGGCTTACGTATACTCACCATCACCATGAATGTTTGAGAATTGAGTTGAACCAGGCAGACCCATCAAACGTGCCTTGGACCTCTTCGGATGTCTCTTGTCTTTGGCATCCGATCATTAGTGATCGAATACCAAAGAGGGGCATCTGTTGACACCCAAATTCGGCCCAAGGCCCGATCAATCTGTACTTCGAAAGAGATGTACCCCTGTGCTTCCGATGGCATCCCCTGAACCCTTAGGAACCTACCTAGACTAGTAGGAATCACCCTAAGACCTTTACAGCCATTCCCCCAATCCTTAGAAGTCACCCCTACACCCTAGAATCCCTTCCCAGACCTAACTTAAACCCTTTTGGCGGTTGATGGGAGGAGAGCTACAGAATTTCACAAAGACCATTACCAAGGATGAGCCATATATCATTGGAAAGAGAACTTCTCTAGTTTTCCAACAAGCTAACAATCACCCAATTTGGAGCTACGGTTCAAAAGTTATGGCCGGTTGAAGTTTCACATAAAATCTATGGACTTTTACTCAGGCGTAGATATTACATACGCCCAACCATTTTTGCCCCAGATTAGTTAGGCGTATATATTATATACGCCCACCTATTTTGGGGAAAATTTGGCCGGGCGTATGTAATATATACGCCCAGTATAGGTGGGACCCACCATGGGCTTCATCTTCCCAGGGCTCCCCTATTTTTGATGAAATTTACTGTTCCTAAACTGGGTGTATATAATATATACGCCCAGCTTAGCTACAGTAACTATCATCAGTTGCTCGAATTTCGTTCTTCTGGTTTGACCCGTTGACCATCCCCTTGGTTGAGGTGGGTGTCTTGAGATTGGTTGCACCCTCTTTGAGCTTATTGGCAACCCTTAAGTCACCCATGGTCTCACCCCATCATCTGCCATTAAAATCAATCTCCCAAAACCCTAGGACCTTGAAAGCCTAGAAAACCTTAGATGGGGGATTACCTAATGGCTAAACCAATTAGCTCTTAAGTAAGCCCCTAACCCTCCCCTTTTCTCTAAATAGAGAGGCCCCCCTCTTCCTTAAGGGTTAGAAAATTTGGAGGTTTAGGATTTGGAGCTCAAGAGAGAACCCTAGTGAGAGAAAATGCACTCATTTTTCAGAATTCCAGCAAGCCTAGTTCATCTTTTCCAATTCATTTCAACCATTAGATCACTCCCTTTAGCTAAAGTCTAGCCTTTGGCCTTACCCTACACTTCCTATTTTATTGAATCCTAGCATTAGAACCCATTTTCACACCATTTAAGCCATCGAAAGCACGCCAAAGCAAAGATCTTCCACGGTGCAACAAGGGCCCGTGAGCTTCGGCTCACCCCTCTGTTCCTCTACCTTCTTGGTGTCTCCTCCGTCCAAGGATTCAAGCCGTTACGCCGCCGAAATTTCGGTTTGGCTCAAAGCTTGATAGGACCGTATTGCCTTGTGCAAGGGAAGCTCCCTTTTATTTTTATTTTGGCCATAGATAGAGACCGCTACGTGCGGGTTGATCGGGTGCCTAAACCCTTCCCGATCGATAACCGAAGCCCCTACCCTAGAGCCTTTGGCAAAGACCGGTAAATCAGAGTCATATTTAGCACTTCGATGCTCAAAATATCGATTTGAAGGTTTCCCGGGTCACCAAAAGCTCCGGGTGGCGACTCTACATTTTATTAAAGGCGAGCGCATCGCCGCGACGGGTTCGAGAGGATCCACGGTTGCACACAAGTGTTCGGTGTGTTCCGGGATCGGTCTTTTTGACCATCCGATGGCATGGGTTTCGAGTGTGAAAATCCAGGTTGTCACAGTTGTTATTAGAGCATTTTTGCTTTAGAGATTTTTAACAAGTCTTATATGTTTATATGATTAAGATGTGTCAGAATATAGGAACCCTAATGAAACTCTTAGTTTCATATTGCTGAACACCATTCCCACTAGAGGTCGAGGACGACCAAGAGGTTGTGATAGATGGAACTTGAGAAGTGGGGATGAGGTTCCCACCAGTTCCAACAGAGTCCCAAGTGGTAATAGGGAGATTCCATAAGAAAGAGTACTGGAAGAGAAAATTTAGGAAAGAGAAAATCAAGAGGGAAATGAAGAGAGAGAAGATAGGCGGAGAATGGGACTAGCCATGGAGGCTGTGGCTAATGCCATTGCACAACAAATGGAATTGATGACTACAAAAAATGCCAATAGCCAACAACAACAACCCCCAACACTACCTCCTATGCTACAGCAACCACCAACACTCTCAGCATTTACAGAATTTTGGAGAATGCATCCTCCAAATTTCTTAGGGCAAGCAGAACCAATGGGGGCTGAAAACTCGCTATGTGAGATGGAGAAAATATTTAGTGTACTTACATGCACTGAAGACGAGAGAGTTAGATGGGCAGCATTTATGTTGGAAGGGGAAGTAAGCCCATGGTGGAAATCAGTATCGAGAATGAGAGAACGAGTAAATCCAGGGATGCTATGGACATGGGAAGAGTTTGTTGAGGAGTTCAATAAACAATATTTTCCAAGGGTGGAACGAAATCATATGGAAATGGAATTTCCTCAGTTTGAGTAGGGGAGAATGTCGGTGAGAGAGTATGGAGTAGAATTTATGAGACTTGCAAGAATCGCTCCATAGTATGTGGTCTCATATCTGATGAAGGCCAAGAAGTTACAACGCGGCTTAAGGCTGAATATATGCGATAAGATTTCAGCTAAGGCTGAATATATGGGATAAGATTTCAGCTTTTGAGTTGGAAACTTATGGCGAGGTGATGAGTAAGGCTCTGGTCATAGAGAAGGACATCGATGAGATGTTTAAGAGAAGAGATCAACAAGTAAAAGGGAAGACAAATACAAGGAAGTTTGTAACTACGAACCGGTGAAGAAAAAGCCGCGATTCATAACACCAGTTCTGAGATTACCAGCACCGACAAATTACTCTAGGCCACCTGTGCCTGTAGCTATGAGACCTTTCCGTTTTGAGGGCCCTGCGATGACTACAAGGGTATCAGTTACCCAAGGTCTCTCTAGAGCTGCATCATCAACACCTACTAAGATGTGTACCAGATGTGGCAAGTCTCATAAGATCTCAGATTGTAGAAGGGGTACTGGAGGATGCTTTAAGTGCGAAAGGGTGGGACACATGATTAGAGAGTGCCCAGAGCTAAGGAAAGAAAAGATGACATCAATAGTTACACCAAAGCCTATCAGGATGACGAGACTGATTGTACAAGGACGTGCATATGCCGTTACAGCTGAAGATGCCAAAAATAGCAACGACATCATTCAAGGTGGAAAAAAATATCTATTTAATTACAAGATATATATCATCAATTAGAATTTAGATAGAGAAGGTGCATCAATTTACAGTCTTTACATTTTTAGTGTTACATGTATCTGTTTGATGCATATATAATTGGTTAAATATGCATATATCAAGTAGGTACTTTGCAAATGTACGGTAAAGGCGATTACCTTTGCTATGAACCGATAGTGTTGATAGACCCCGAGCCTACTCACTCATTTGTGATGCCACAGTTTGTGAAGAAAGTAAAAGTCATTCCCGAGACATGGGATTTTATTTTGGAAGTATCGGTTCCAACGGGAAGTACAGTCAGTACTGACACTGTCTATCGATCACTCAGGGTTGTTATCAGGGATTATGAGGATCATGAGCTAGTTGTTGATCTGATCTTGTTGGATATGCATGGATTCGATGTAATCCTTGGCAAGATTGGTTATCCACGTATGGTATGAGCGTTGATTGTCAGAGGAAGATGGTTACTTTTAGACCCAATGGGGGTAGAACATTCTAGTTTCGAGGAATGCGATCGACATTTGTACCTCTTATCTCTGCAGTCCGAGCAGAATGTTTAATGAAGAAAGGATGTAGTGGATACTTTGCTTTTCTAAAAGAGCAATGGGAAGAGAAGAAAGTGATATCATAAATTCCGATTGCTCATGAGTATCAAGATGTATTTTCGGACGAGTTGCCGGGATTGCCACCAGATAGAGAGGTAGAGTTCGCTATAGACTTAGCACCAGGAACGGAGCCTGTATCAAAAGCACCATATCGAATGGCTCCTACTAAGTTGAAGGAATTGAAAGAGTAGCTATAGGAACTCCTCGATAAATGGTTCCTAAGACCTAGTGTGTCTCCCTTGGGAGCACCGGTCTTGTTCATGAAGAAGAAGGACGGGTCGATGAGATTATGCATCGACTATCATCAGTTAAATAAGTTGACCATAAAGAATCGATACTATTTGCCTAGGATCAATGATTTGTTTGATCAGTTTTAAGGTGTGAGATTCTTTTCTAAGATTGACTTGAGATCTTGATACCATCAGTTGCGAGTCAAAGCAGAGGATATACAGAAGATGACATTCAGAACAAGAGATGGACACTACGAGTTCTTGGTGATGCCATTTGGTTTGACTAATGCACTAGCTTCATTTATGGATTTAATTAATCGGGTGTTTAAACCACATCTCGATACTTGTGTGGTTATGTTTGTAGATGACATCCTCATCTACTCAAAAACCAAGAAGGAGCATGAAGAACATTTAAAGATTGCTCTACAGACACTACGTGAGCACCAACTCTATACCAAACTCAGCAGGTGTGTGTTTTAATTGGAGAAAGTTAGTTTCTTGGGACATGTAGTCTCAGAAGAAGGTGTGACGGTAGATCCAATAAAGATTGAGGCAGTATTAGAATAGGAACAACCAAAGACTGTGACTAAGATTGACAGTTTTCTTAGTCTGGTTGGATACTACGGTAGGTTTGTAGAGGGATTTTTAAAGATCTCAGGACCGCTCACAAAACTTACAAGGAAGAATGTAAAGTTTGAGTGGAATGATGAGTGTCAGAAGAGTTTTCAAGAATTCAAGACAAGGTTGACTGCAACACCTGTGTTGGCTATGCCTTTAGAGTTTGCTCTGTATAGTGACATTTCACACAATGGTTTAGGTTGTCTGCTTAACTAAGAGAGGAAGGTTATTGCTTATGGGTCGAGACAGCTTAATGACCACGAGAAAAATTACCCAACACATGACTTGGAACTAGCAATAGTGATATTCACATTGAAGATATGGAGACACTACGTGTATGGAGAGATTTTTGAGATATTCACGAATCATAAGAGCCTCCAATATCTGTTTACACAGAAGGAACTAACTATGAGGCAACGGAAATGGATGGAATTTCTCAAGGAGTACGATTGCTCTACCTAATATCATCCAGGCAAGGCAAACGTTGTAGCAGATGCTTTGAGTCAGAAGAGGTCGGCTCTATTGTCTAACCTTGTTATGGGAATTTGAAGATGGAAACTACTAGAGGATCTTTCCTTGTATGATTCAAAGATCGAGGTACAAGCTTAAGGAGCCTTATTGGCTAACATTTAATTCTGACTGACGATCTTTGATCACGTTCATGAGTTAAAGATGAAAGATGTCAAATTAGAGAAGATCAGGCAGGGTGTGCTTGATGGCAGTAAAACAGATTTCTCCATCCAGGAGGATGAATCACTTTTGTTCAGGGGACATCTATGTATACCAATTGATGCCGATCTTCAACAAACTATTTTAGATGAAGCTCATAAGTCTGAGTATGCCATTCATCCTGGTGATACCAAGATATTCCAGGATCTGAAGAAGAACTACTAGTGGAGAGGTTTAAAGTAGGACGTTGCTGAGTACATTTCAAAGTGTTTGGTATGTCAGCAAGTAAAAGTAGATCATAAACATTCTGCAAGTCTATTGCAACCTCTGCCAATACTAGAGTGGAAATGGGAGTTAAATTCTATGGACTTCATATTAGGATTATCACAGACGGTAAGGAAGTACAATTCCATTTGGGTGGTCGTTGATCGACTAACAAAATCGGCTCATTTCTTTTATTACAACATGATGTGTATGGCAAGTAAACTTGTAGAGATGTACATAAAGGAAATAGTCTAATTACACGGTATTCCTATCAGTATTATTTTAGATCATGACCCATTGTATACTTCAAAGTTTTGGTAAAAGTTTCAGGAAGGAATGGTTCGAGATTGGATTTCAGTTCGATATTTAACCGACAGACGGATGGACAGACAGAACGGATAAATCAGATAATAGAAGATATGCTCCGAGCATGTATGTTTGATTTTCGGGGATCATGGGATCAACACTTACCATTGATCAAGTTTGCATGCAATAAAAGTTTTCAGATAAGCCTGAAACTGTATGAAACATTTTATGGACAACGATGTAGATAAGAAATGAATTGGGAATAGATCGGTGAGAAGTTTATATTGGGTCCAGAAATTATTGAGAACAATGTCGAGGGAGTTCATCTGATACGTGATAAAATAAAGATAGCTCAGAGTAGGCAAAAGAGTTATGCTGACATAAAAAGAATAAGTGTTGACTTTCAAATAAGCGATCATGTATTTGTTAAGATCTCACCAATGAAGGGAGTGATGCACTTTGGAAAGCGGGGAAAGTTAAGTCCACGCTACCTTGGACCTTATGAAATTTTGGGAAGGGTTGATGAAGTAGTGTACAGAATTTCTTTACCACCATAACTTGATCGAGTGCATAATGTTTTTCATGTGTCAATATTACAAAAGTACGTGAAGGACCCAACTCATGTCGTTGACGATCAATCGATCGAGATTTATGACGATCTGACCATGAGAGAGGATCCGATTCAGATACTTGACTGGAAGGAACCGGTGTTGCACACAAAATGAATTTTGTTAGTGCTTGTTTAGTGACAGAATCATTCCGTGGAGGCTACTTGGGAGTGCACAGCGGAAATCCGTTATGAATACCTTCAATTGTTCATTTCGAGTTGAGAAGAGTGTAAAAGCTATATATTTCTTTTGAGATCATAAACCTGAATTTTAATATCTAATAGTTAGCTTGATGAACATGTACGGATCAATTATTGTTAGTCACTGAAAAATGTCATTTTTCACCTCTTAACCTAGCCTTTGCTAGACCTTGGAACCATCTAATAATTACCTTTTGAGCATGTTTTGTAGTAAAGAATAAAATTGCAGCTTAGTGCAACAGTCAAGCTTTGGAGGCCAAAGAAGAGAGAATTAAAATCCAAATATAGGAGCTGAGTGTGGATACTATAGAAGGTTTGTAGAGAGATTTTCAAAAATCTCAGGACCGCTCATCAAACGTACTAGGAAGAATGTAAAGTTTGAGTGGATCGAAGAGTGTGAGAAGTGTTTTCAATAACTTAGGTTGATTGTAAAACCTGTGTTGGCTATGCCTTCAGGCAGTAGAGGGTTTGCTGCTTCACACAGTGGTTTAGGTTGTATACTTAACCAAGATAAGAATGTTATTGCTTATGGGTCGAGATAGCTTAAGGACCACGAGAAAAATTACCCAACACATGACTTGAAATTAGAAGCAGTGATATTCGCGTTGAAGATATGGGGACACTATATGTATGGAGAGACCTTTGAGATATTCACGGATCATAAGAGCCTCCGATATTTGTTTACACAGAAGAAACTAAATATAAGGCAACGGAGATGGATGGAATTTCTCAAGGACTACGATTGCTCTACCTAATATCATCCAGGCAAGGCAAACGTTGTAGTAGATGCTTTGAGTCAGAAGAGGTTGGCTCTATTGTCTAACCGTATTATGGGAATTTGAAGATGGAAACTACTAGAGGATCTTTCCTTGTATGATTCAAAGATCGAGGTACAAGCTTAAGGAGCCTTATTGGCTAACATTTCATTCCGACCGACGATCTTCGATCATGTTCATAAGTTAAAGATGAAAGATGTCGAATTAGAGAAGATCAGATAGGGTGTGCTTGATGGCAGTAAAACAGATTTCTCCATCCAGGAGGATGGATGACTTTTGTTAAGGGGACGTCTATGTATACCAATCGATGTCGATCTTCAGTAAACTATTTTAGATGAAGCTCATAAGTCTAAGTATGCCATCCATTCTGGTGGTACCAAGATGTATCAAGATTTGAAGAAAAACTACTGGTGGAGAGGTTTAAAGTAGGACGTTGCTGAGTACATTTCAAAGTGTTTGGTATGTCAGTAAGTAAAAGTAGATCATAGACATTTGGCAGGTCTATTGCAACCTCTGCCAACACTAAAAGGGAAATGGGCATTAAATTCTATGGACTTCATATTAGGATTACCACGGACGGTAAAGAAGTACAATGCCATTTGGGTGGTCGTTGATCAACTAACCAAATCAGCTCATTTCTTGTCATACAACATGATGTGTATGGCAAATAAACTCACAGAGATGTACATAAAGGAAATAGTCTGATTGCACAGTATTCCTTTCAGTATTATTTCAGATCGTGACCCGTTGTATACTTTAAAGTTTTGGCAAAGGTTTCAGGAAGGAATGGGTTCGTGATTGGATTTCAGTTTAGCATTTCACCCACAGATGGATGGATAGACAGAACGGGTGAATAAGATAATATAAGATATGCTCCGTGCATGTATGCTTGATTTTCGAGGATCATGGGATCAACACTTACCATTGATTGAGCTTGCATACAATAACAGTTTTCAGACAAGAATCAGCATGGCACTGTATGAAGCATTGTATGGACAGCGATGTAGATCACTGGTGAATTAATAAGAGACTGGTGAGAAGTTTATATTGGGTCCATAAATTATTGAGAACAATGCAGAGGGAGTTTGTCAGATACGTGATAGAATAAACACAACTCAGAGTAGGCAAAAGAGTTATGCTGACATAAAAAAAATAAGTGTTGACTTTCAAATAGGCGATCATGTATTTGTTAAGATCTCACCAATGAAGGGAGTGATGCGCTTTGGAAAGCGAGGAAAGTTAAGTCCATGCTACCTTGAACCTTATGAAATTTTGGGAAGGGTTGGTGAAGTAGCGTACAGAATTGCTTGACCACCACAACTTGATCGAGTGCATAATATTTTTCATGTGTCAATGTTACGAAAGTACGTGAAGGACCCAACTCATGTCTTTGACAATCAATCGATCAAGATTTATGACGATCTGACCATAAGAGAGGATCCGATTCAGATACTTGACTGAAAGGAACAGGTGTTGCACACAAAATGAATTTTGTTAGTGCTTGTTTAGTGGCAGAATCATTCCGTGGAGGAGGCTACTTGGGAGCGCGCAGCGGAAATCCGTGATGAATACCTTCAATTGTTCATTTCGAGTTGAGAAGAGTGTAAAAGCTATATATTTCTTTTGAGATCATAAACCTGAATTTTAATATCTAATAGATAGCTTGATGAACATGTATGGATCAATCATTATTAGTCACTGAAAAATGCCATTTTTCACCTCCTAACCTAGCCTTTATTATACCTTGGAGCCATCGAATAATTACCTTTTGAGCATGTTTTGTAGTTAAGAATAAAATTACAGCTTAGTGCAACAGTCAAGCTTTGGAGGCCAAAGAAGAGAGAAGTAAAAGCCAAATACTGGAGCTGAATGAAGAACAAAGGAGACACCATGGTGGTGCACACTGTTAGGATATTTTAGATGCTTGCTGCTAACTTTATTGAAAACAGTGATAAGAATGTGTTAGTGAAAATAAATCATAGGTGGATTGAAATCTACATAGCAGCAAGGCTAAAAATACACAGACCTGCAAGATACCGGGCCTGTTGTAGCAAGTTTTAATAAGTAAGTGTTTGTCCCACAGGGAAAAATAATCTAAAGCTCCAAGGGAGCTATCTTTAGTAGGCCCTCCAGATCTGACTATAGATTTGACAATCCTAAATGGAAGGAGATTTAAGGTCACTATTATTTAAATCCTATGGTAACCTAATGCCTAAACTACAGAAATGGTTGAGAAGAGTAATGGAGTGTGAGGAAATAAATATAAAAGGGTGAGAAGTAAGCTATTGGGTACAGATCTGAAGGGTTTTATAACTCAGACTTAGATTTGCTGCTATAGAAATCTTGTCTAATGGCTACATTATAACCAAAGAGGAGAAAGGATCCAACTCACCCCTGTGCCATGATCCAATCCCTTATGGCTATAGCCTGTCCACTCAAATGGTCACAGACTATCCAATAGGGGAACCACAGTCTGAAGATGGGTCAGAACAAGTTTATCATTGTAGGCACTACTTCTTCAAGGCTATCAGCTCAAGAATCCATAGGAACCTCAACCTCTAAAGTTCTGAGTGTGGGGCTAGGCCTACAATGTGCACTAGCCTAGGTACAGGACCAGCAAGAGTTTGAGTACTAGCTTTAGGTCTAGCTGTTCACTGCTTTAGAAAGATTGCAGTGATCCAGTCATAAGCCTGCAATCTCTACAGCCAGATCAGATCTTCCATCTGATGGTGGGTCTATACAAATACAGGGGAGTCTGTCTCTGCACAATCTCTCACAGGGCTACAAGCATAAGTACAGAGAAGAAGAATCTGTCTTAGATCTGTGGATTGGCCTCACCCTAGGGCTATAACCTGTCCAC
Source organism: Chloranthus sessilifolius (assembly GCA_021018995.1). NCBI lineage: Eukaryota > Viridiplantae > Streptophyta > Magnoliopsida > Chloranthales > Chloranthaceae > Chloranthus > Chloranthus sessilifolius. The sequence goes on from CM037591.1 coordinate 81,761,592, forward strand.
TTAAATGATCACAGACTATCCATAGAGGCTATCCTCCTCACAGAGCTCTGAGATAGAACAAGTAGATTACTGCCACCACCATGTTCACAAGGCTTCCAGCTCAGGCTCTCATGGGGATTCAGATTTAGTGGATCCTATGGTGGGGCATAGGCCTGCATATGTGCCTAGCCTGGACACGCAGGTCACTTGGATCTAAATAAATCCTTAAAAACAACCCTCCATTGCTTACAATACAACTTAGCAATGGAGGATCTCAAGGGACCAACCTTGTACAGAACAACCCTCAAACTTTAATCCCATATATGTATAACATCCTATTATAAAACACCATTAAAACTATCCCAATCAAACATACAAAGGCATAGCTAGCAAGTGCTGGACTATGAAGAGAAGAAAAAGGAAAAAGAAGCTGCCTAAACCCTAACCTTAGCCTACTGGAACTCTACAGTCGATTCAAGAAGAACAACCCCCCTCTACCTAAACTAGGCTTAGGCTTATATAGCAGTCGACTGTGTGAGCATTAGGGTTAGGAAAACCCTAATTTTAACGATGCAAATGTGGGTCATTACTGTTCCTTAGATGCCTCGGGGCATGTGCACAGAGATTGGAGCATTGGAGTGCGTGCCCTAGTTCTAGAAGTTCCCTGACTGCCCATACAGAAGTGGGGGAAAGTTAAGATCCCGAGCCTCGCTAGGTAGCAAGGATTTGCAGGTCTTGTCGCGTGATAGAGTTGGCGTCACGAGATTGAATTGACTTGATGCTCTTGCAGTCGTGGGATAGATGGTTTGGTCATCGTGGGATTTCTCTGATCGTAGCGGGATTGCGCTTTCCATTTGAATGGCGCGAGAATTGCGTGCACAGTTCATTCCTTGGTGAATCTCACGGGGATTCTCACGAAGAAGCAATGTGTGTAGGCCTCAGATTTCGGCAGCCACGAGATCTCAGTATCCCATGCCATCACTGATTTGTCTTGCGCAGGAATGCCTGGAGCTCTCTCTCCTCAGTGAATCACACGAAGATTAAATGCTCCTCTCTTGATCTATGCGAGACTGTGCGAGACTGCACGAGAGCTTCCAACTGAGCCTCGTGAGAACTGTACGAAGTCTGCTTTTTAATCCCTTCTGTCATCAATCTGCATGAGAACAGCGCGAGCAGTTGGTGTGCTGCCTTCAGAAACCCTCGACAACTGCGCGAAGCATTATTTCTGATTCAATTGAACCCTTCGACATCTGCACGAGGCTCACTTCTTGACTTGTTGCTATTGTGCTGTGCCTATGCTGTATCCAATTCTCTGTCTGGGTTCAACTTCCTTTCTTCTGAGGAACTTCTGGGACAAAAGTAAGCTTCTTGGCATGGTTAGGGCCTTATCTGCAGCTGCTACTTATTACCTACAAACTGGGCTTAACACACATTTATTAGATGACTGAGGGTCTAATAGAGATTAAGTTAAGGGGTGAAAAGTAGTACATTTTAGGTCTTAACACACCCCCAAACCTAATCTTTGCTAGTCCCTTAGCAAAGCTTTAACTAATTAAATGCCACTTTCGTAAGGATCATGGGTACATTTAGCATATGTACCAAGCCTTTTAAATCCCTAGGTGATCCCTAGTGGAGGAGTGAAGTCTCCTGAGGGTTTTCAGTGAAGATACCCACAAACTTCTTAATAAAAATAGTTAAAAGCGGTGCAGTCAATGGAAAAATAAATTTCAATGAATAAAGCATCAATCCACTTTCCTTTAGAATTCAGAGGAAATTGTGCAGTAATGCAGGCCATTTAAAACTCAAAATTTTTTTTGCATGTGTTTGCTTTTCCACCAATCATTTTACATTAGAAATTCAATGTGCACATATCAGTACCAAGCTTGCCTTAAATTCATAAATCAGATTGGATACAACCCCAATGAAGTTACAAGTCAGACCCAATTCTCACCAGGGCTATCTCTCAACAATGAATATCTAGGGGTGTTCACATTTAAAGCAACTCAAGAGCAGTTACAGACCCCAAATGGGCCTGCAAGCATGAGTATAAATAAAGCTTCTAATTTCTGACATCCTCATGACTCTTCACCATAGATTAGGTACTCCCTCATATCCACCTGACAGCTCATTTCACTTTGGATCTTCAAGGTCTTTTTGAATGGGTTGTAATGTGGCCTATGGGTGAGGGATATAAAGAATGAAGGGGTAAAAAGGAAATCAAAATTGAGAAATCAGCAAGGTAAGGAGTGACTCATGACTTACTACCTTCATTTCAGTACAACTTCATCTTACTTGATATATTTCAGAATCAATGTGGCCAGTTTCTCCTCTTCTTTTTAATTTTCAGATGATGTTCTTCTCCAAACTTCTCTTCCTTTTTCTCTTTTTATTATTTTTCTTTTTATTTTTATGATTTTTGTGATGAACTGCCACACAAATACCACCAACACACTGTTGTTCATAGGTTACTTTTCTTCTCCTTCTACCAAATGTTGGACCATTCTCACTTCCTTCAACTCCTCCTTTACCTTCTGATTTTTCAGAGTGAGGGTAAGGTTGAATCAGGTCATGAGGTTAAGGTGTAAGTAATCCAATGTTTGTTAAAGAAAAATAGGACTTTTTGAGGCTCAAAGAGTGTATGCAAATGGGTAGTTTTAAAAGGTTTGGTTTTCAGGCTCACAATATCCAAATGAGGGCCTTGAATCATTTCCTTAGTGTCATGAGTGCTGTCAACCAGTTTTGATTTGGAGGTGCCTACCTTCTAGTAAAAAGTGCTGAGTCAATTAGACCTTAGAGCATAAAAAATACCAGAAACACTCTCCAACAGACATTGATGGGCCTAAATCTCACTAGGTATGGTCCTCTTTTTAACTTATGGAGTGTATTTTCACCTTTTTCTCTCCTCTTTGGTTTACTAGGTACTAATTTAAAATTTCTGATGTTAGCTTCATGGTGGTGCCAAGATTTTAGAATTTTCGATTTCGAAATATCTGTAAAAAAAAATATTTTAATTTTCCATAAATTTCCTCATTGCAACAAGTTAAGTGAAAATTAACTTTATTCATCCCAATTATAGCACCACTGCTGCACTAAAGTTAACTATTCTATTGGCAGACCTACCCTGCCACACCCCCAAACCATGAGGAGTAGTGTCCTCACTGGTTCAAAGGTGAGATATGCAGCAAGCATAAAACCGAAAAATTAATAAAACAGAAATTATAAAAGAGAAAAAGAACACACAAAAATGAATGAGGATTTACGCACACATATAAGCAAAATAGTGACAAAAAATTATAAACCTAAGAACAATCTAAGCAAAACTTCTTGTCAGACAAAATGGTTCTTCCTCCAGGCTCAGGGATATTCTCAAACCTACTATGGAGGAGGAACTATAAGCCGGGAGTTGGGGGAAGACGAGGATCATGGAGATGGGTGTTGAGCAGGTGATGGGGGGTTTGCAAAAGATGGGGGAGATGCAGGTGGTTCGATTTTTTGCTTCTTCTTCTCTCTCTTCTCCATTTTCTTCTCCTCCTTGGCCAGGGTCCTCTGGACTTCTTCATACTCATCCCAAAGAAATTGTAATGGGTCCGGCTCCTTAGGCGGTGGGGGGTCCAACCACATAGGATAGAATTTGTTTGGGAACTCGGTGGGTTTGTCATTCGCCATGGTTGTGAGTAAAGAGGGACTACTAAGGTTAGAGGAGAAAGGATGGGAAGAGGGCGAACTATCCCTGTATTTAAGGTACTTGGGCTGTGGAATATGGATGGCCATATTAACGTTTTGTATCTTTCCAAGCATGGCAATAAATTGTGATTGTTCTGGGAATGATAAATCGCCCAACTGATTATGGGAAAAGAGAGTTCACACTAAATGATGGTCTAATTTTAGCCTTAGTAATTAAGGTAATCCCGTGTATCGCACAGCTTCATACTGGTATTCATGGACTAATATTCTCACACAGGACAACTGTACATTTATGAGAAGGAAAAAAAATGCGTAGAAGAATCATAGCTCCGCGAGTACAAAATCAAAACTATGTGTGGCTCGCGAAGAACAATCTCTTAGAGTTTCAAGGTGTCACACACTAGGATATGCGAAATACTGCTTTGACCGCCCTCATGACTTTGCGAGCAAGCTCTGGCATGGCCCACGATTATGAAAATGAAGCCATTTAACCCCTTGATTGAGGCCAACACTCGACCTCTTTACACCATTTGTGCTCAGACCTGTACTTGCATGATGTCATGCACCCACTCAGTTGTATCAACATCTACCCTTCACATGTATTCTTTTTCAAATGAGAATAGCCTCCCTAATACTAGTACATGCATAGCAAAAATTCCAACTGATAAAACACTTTGATATAAAGAGAGTCTAAATAACTGTAGTGCTAGTACTTTGCTCAATATTCATCTCCCATGTTACTGACAGAAATGAATAATATTAAGACTAAAACCTAAACAACATTTAAAAATAAACAAGCACACAGAACAGATATGGCACATATAATACAAGGCTGTAGATCACTGATCAGTGGGAGGTTCATGTAGGTGAATGGGCTAAGGAAGCTCCACTGGTTGTTCTACACAAATCTTGAGCCTCTGCCCATTTACGTTCATAATCTTCCCTGACTTTGGGTCTAAGATCTCCACAGCACCAGATGGGGAGGCTTTAATGACAATATAGGGGCCTTCCCATCTGGATTTTAGTTTGCCAAGAAAAAATTTAACTTTGGAGTTAAACAACCAAACCTTATCACCAGCCATGAAGCTCTTTCTCAACAATACCTTATCAAAGAAAGCCTTGGACCTTTCCTTGTATATCCGGGCATTGGTATATGCATCCATCCTCAGCTCATCCAGTTCTGACAGCTGCAGTAACCTGTGATGACCAACAGAAGTTAGGTCTAGATTTAAATTTTTTATGGCCTAATAGGCCCTATGTTCTAACTCTACTAGGAGATGGCAAGATTGGTGCTTTGTTGGTTTGAGGAAGAGGCAGCAATGTAGGTTTCCAAATGGAATGCTGCACTAAGCCCACAGAAGATTTTAATGTGGTCATGTCTTCTGTCATAACAGCTGGGCTTCCTTCCTCTACCATGTCCCAAACTTCAATTAAACTCGTGACAATGTTGCCCCAATCTAGCAAAGTGGGCAATTCTTCTTCAATAACTTCCTCTAGTACATCTACTCCAAAGCTTTTCTCATTGTCTAGCTGAGGGTAGTTTGCACTGTTGTACACATTCAGTTCAACCTTCATATGTCTGAAAGTTACCTCCATAATCCCTGACCTGCATTAAATGCATGCATTTGTAGTGGCCAAGAATGTCCTGCCGAAAATAATAGGTATAGGGGTTGTACTCTTGTTGCACCCTATGTCCAAAACTAGGAAGTCTGTAGGGCAAAAGAACTTGTCCACCCCTACTAAGACATCCTCAACCACTCCCATAGGTCTCCTTTCAGACCTATCAACCGTTAACATCACAATGGGGGTGGGCTTTAGCTCCCCCAAACCTAGCTACTGATAAACACTGTATGGCAGCAGGTTTACACTGGCTCCAAGGTCTAGAAGGGCCCTTCCAATTGTGTGGTCTCCAATTATGCAAGGGATAGTGGGTTTCCCTAGGTCTTGCAACTTCTCTGACATTGTTATGTTTAATACAGAATTAACTGTATAAGTTGCAAAGACCTTTCTGGACAAATGGCCTCTAGCTTTTCTTTTTTGGGTACAAAGGTCTTTCAGAAATTTGGCATAAGCTGGGACTTGTCTAATTGCATCAAGCAGGGGCAAATCAATTTTCACTTGCTTAAAGGTCTCCATCATTTCCTCTATCTGTGCATTCCCCTTATCAAAAGGGGCAGGGCCACTCAAAGCTTGAGGAAATGGCAACTGAGGTACTGCTGGTTCCTCAGCTGCTAGCCTATGATTAAACTTTTGTTTTTTCCTTTTTTCATCTTTTATTTCCTACTGAGGCTCAACTACAGCCTCTTTATTTTTCTCTTGTTATAGGGTAGCAGGCAACTCTTGGCTCTGCGCTCTAACAAATTCTTTTTCACTTTCATTCAAAAATTCTTTGGAAATGACCTCTCCTTGTTCCTTCCCAACCTGGTTGTCCACCAGCCTGCCAGACCTTAGGGTTGTGATGGCATTAGCTCCCTCAAAACTTGAGGAACCTTCTCCAATCAAATATTGGCCCTTAGGGTTGGCCACTGGCTGGCTTGGCAACCTGCCCTCCTCTCTTTTGGCTAAGGCATTAGATATTTGGCCTAGCTGCTCTTCCATTTTCTTTTCGCTTTGACTGTGAGAGTTCACAGTCTGAGTCAAGGTTCCAAGGCTTTGCAATGAGGTCAAAACCTGATCCTCGAAAGAAACATTTTAGGGCTAAGGTGGGAGAACTACCAACTGATTTTGCTATTGGGGCAGTGATGCTGGAAATTTGACCTTGGGGCATATCCGTTGTTAAATTGCTGCTGTGGCCTTCGAGGTAAGGCCAACATCTGTTGTGGCTACATGTAATTGTCTTGTCTCCACCTCAAATTTGGGTGGTCTCTCCACTGATAACCAACATTTTGGTGCTGGTATCCAAATGGTTGTTGGTTTTAGCCAATAGATTGTTGTTGGCTAAATGATTGGGCAGCAACAGCTTGTTCCATCACATACTCAAAATATTGCCCTGCAGATGGGCACTCCTCCACTGTTTGTTGTGGAGATTGGCATATCAGACATGCCTCCATCACCTGTGCAGCCAATCTTGGTTGCACCATAATTAATAGTTTATCAAACTTATCAGAAAGATTGGCCATCTCCATTTTTAGGTCATTATTCCCAGTTACTTCATACATCTTTCCTTTAGAAGTTTCAGCTGGTCCCATTTTAGAAGAAGGCTCATGAACAGTTCTTGACATGGACATCTTTTGGAAAACATTTTCACTGATGACCTCGAACAAGTCCCATGCCTCATCAGCTGTTTTGTTCATGTAAGTTCCACCACAAGAGACATCTACCATATCTCTGCTTTTCTCATCAATCCCATTATGGAAGCTCTGGACAAGCTGTCAATCAGGGATCTTGTGGTGGGGACATTGTTTGAGCATCTCCTTGAATCTGTCCCATGCTTGATTAAAATCCTCAGTTGGGGATTGGGAAAAAGCAAGCATTGCTTTCCTCAACTGGCTGGTTTTTATCTCTGGAAAGAATTTGGTCAAAAATCTTTTCTGGAGGTCTTTCCAAGAAGTGATGCTATTGTTTGGGAGAGTAGCTAACCAGGTGTTGGCCCTGTCCTTTAGGGAGAAAGGAAAGAGCCTTAATCTAGTTGCTTTTGGTCCCAAACAAGTAATGGAGAATGCTGTGCACAAGGCCAAGAATTGGTTAATGTGCATGTAGGGGTCTTCCTTGCTGAGCCCATGGAAAGAGGGAAGCATTTGGATGATTGAGGTTTTAATCTCATAGTTTCCCTGAACATCTGGGAATTGAATGTTGAATGGGGAATTATAATCATCAGGAGCATTCAATTCCTTCAATGTTCTGGGTTGCTCTTCACCCATGACTGCTATCTCAGTTTCAGTAAGGGGCTCAACTATGGTGTGTCTGGGCCTTCTTGGTCTTCTGGCCTTTTCTATCTCAGGGTTAGGAGGTTGTAATGTGGGACTGAGGGATCTCCTTCCTAACATGCACACACACCAACAACAGGGAAGACTACTTGCAGACACATTGCAATCAACAAAATTACAACTATCCTAATCAACTGCTATGGAATTTGCAAAGGAGATATAGACTGAGTTTTTGAGGGTTAGAGAAATGCAAACAGAGGTAGCTAGACTCCAAGTGCAGTTCAACTTTCCTCTCTGCTACTGTCCAGATCTGTAAGAAAAATTCTAAATGTAAATTAGCAGTATCAGTTATTCACAAGCACAGCTCCCAAAGAATAAAAAAATATAAAAATCTCGGGTTTACTAATAGATCAAGATTCCCCGGCAGCGGTGCCAAAAAGATGTTAGGATATTTTAGATGCTTGCTGCTAACTTTATTGAAAACAGTGATAAGAATGTGTTAGTGAAAATAAATCAAAGGTGGATTGAAATCTACATAGCAGCAAGTCTAAAAATACAAAGACCTGCAAGATACAGGGCCTGTTGTAGCAAGTTTTAATAAGTAAGAGTTTGTCCCACAGAGAAAAATGATCTAAAGCTCCAAGGGAGCTATCTTTAGTAGGCCCTCCAGATCTGACTACAGATCTAGCGATCCTAAATTGAAGGGGATTTAAGGTCACTATTGTCTAAATCCTATGGTAACCTAATGCCTAAACTATAAAAATGGTTAAGAAGAGTAATGGAGTGTGAGAAAATAAATATAAGAGGGTGAGAAGTAAGCTATTAGGTACAGATTTGATGGGTTTTATAACTCAGACTCAGATCTGCTGTTATAGAAATCCTGTCCAATGGCTACATTATCACCAAAGAGGAGAAAGGATCGAACTCACCCCTGTTCCATAATCCAATCCATTATGGCTATAGCCTGTCCACTTAAATGGTCACAGACTGTCCAATAGGGGAACCACAGTCCAGAGATGGGTCAGAAAAAGTTTATCATTGTAGGCACTACTTCTTCTAAGCTAACAGCTCAAGAATCCATAGGAACCTCAACCTCTAAAGTTCTGTGTGTGGGGCTAGGCCTGCAATGTGCACTAGCCTAGACACACAGGACCAGCAAGAGTTTGAGTACTAGCTTTAGGTCTAGCTGTTCTCTGCTTTAGAAAGACAGCAGTGATCCAGTCACAAGCCTACAATCTCTACAGCCAGATCAGATCTGCCATCTGATGGTGGGTCTATACAAATACAGGAGAGTCTGTCTCTGCACAATCTCTCACAGGGCTACAAGCACAAGTGCAGAGAAGAAGAATCTGTCTTAGATCTGTGGATTGGCCTCACCCTAGGGCTATAACCTGTCCACTTAAATGGTCACAGACTATCCACAGAGGCTATCCTCCTCACAGAGGTCTGAGATAGAACAAGTAGATTACTGTCACCACCATGTTCACAAGGCTACCAGCTCAGGCTCCAATGGGGATTCAGATTTAGTGGATCCTGTGGTGGGGCATAGGCCTGCATATGTGCCTAGCCTGGACACACAGGTCACTTGGATCTAAATAAATCCTTAAAAACAATCCTCCATTGCTTACAATACAACTTTGTAATGGAGGATCTCAAGGTAGCAGCCTTGTACAGAACAACCCTCAAATTTAAATCCCATATATGTATAACATCCTATTATAAAACACCATTAAAACTGTCCCAAATAAACATAAAAAGGCATAGCCAGCAAGTGCTGGACTATGGAGAGAAGAAAAAGGAAAAATAAGCTGCCTAAACCCTAACCTTAGCCTACTAGAACTCTACAGTCGATTCAAGAAGAACAGCCCCCCCTCAACCTAAACTAGGCTTAGGCTTATATAGCAGTCGGCTGTGTGAGCATTAGGGTTAGGAAAACCCTAATTTTAACGATGCAAATGTGGGCCATTACTGTTCCTTGGATGCCTCAGGGCGTGTGCACGGACATTGGAGCATTGGAGTGCGTCCCCTAGTTTTGAAAGTTCCCAAACTACCCCTACAGAAGTGGGGGAAAGTTAAGATCCAGAGCCTCGCTAGGTAGCAAGGATTTCTAGGTCTTGTCATGTGATAGAGTTGGCGTCGCGAGATTGAATTGACTTGAAGCTCTTGCAATCATGGGATAGATGGTTTGGTCATCGCGGGATTGCTCTGATCGTCGCGAGATTGCGCTTTCCATTTGAATGGCCCGGGAATCACGCGCGTAGTTCATTCCTTGGTGAATCTCGCGAGGATCCTCGTGAAGAAGCAATGTGCATAGGCCTCTAGATTGCGCGACCAGTTCCCAGAAGATCTGCATCCCGCGGCCTCTGCACGATAGCTACGCACAGGAATGCCTGGAGCTCTCTCTCCTCAGTGAATCGTGCGAAGATTAAATGCTCCTCTATTGAGCTGCACGAGACTGTGCGAGAGCTTCCAACTGAGCCTCGCGAGAACTGTGCGAAGTCTGCATTTTAATCCCTTTTATCATTAATCTGTGCGAGAACAACGCGAGCAGTTGGTGTGCTGCCTTCAGAAACCCACGACAACTGCGTGAAGCATTGTTTCTGATTCAATTGAACCCTGCGACATCTGCGCGAGGCTCACTTCTTGACTTGTTACTGCTGTGCCTATGCTGCAGCCAATTCTCTGTCTGGGAACTTTCGGGGAAAAAGTAAGCTTCTTGGCATGGTTAGGGCCTTATCTGCAGCTGTTGCTTTTTACCTACAAACTGGGCTTAACACACATTTATTAAATGACTAAGGGTCTAACAGAGATTAAGTTAAGGGGTGAAAAGTGGTACTTTTTAGGTCTTAACACACACCATGGTCACCATTTTGATTGCCTAAGTGGGCCCTGAAAGTCCAACAGATGAAAGGAAGGTGGACCCAAGCAAAGGAGACTGCTGCAGCAAGCTCTGCACAGTAGCAGATAAGCACAGAGGAAACCTCGCATAGTTCATTTTGCTCTGAAAATCCTCTAGCACAGTTCTCACGAAGCTCAAGCTTGTAGCGCATAAATAGCTCACGCAAATCTCCCTCGGTGCATGTTGTCGATTTCCTTCAGGTGCTGATTATTCTGTGGTGACAATAAATTTAAAAATAAAGTAAAATAAAAGAATGGATTCAACATAATTAAAATAATCCTAGACCTGCAGGATACAGGGCCTATTTGTAGACACCCTCATTTCACCCGCTTAGAGTACATGAATTTGTTTGGTTAGAACTTGACCTTTTTAACCCTCGACATGGGACCATACAATAGTACATGGTTAAACACAAGCTGAAACAACAGCTTTGTGGCTCAGATCCCAACATAGTGAGGCTATATACTAAGCAATAGTAATATTCAGAATGCAGACTAAAACAATAGTCCTGCATTCCATTCTTGAGACCATACCCGGACAACCCTGAATTAAGCGCCTGAAAACCCGCACGTAATTCGATCATGCGCAGAACTACAAGTGCACGATTAGTCCCCTTTTAGACCAACCTTCCTTTCACAGATCGTTTCGAGACTCAATTACGCGCTTAGAAACAAACGCGTGATCTGATTGAGCGCTACACCACTAGCGCGCAATTGGCCTATGTCCGACCTAGTCTCCTACCCTTGACTCTTACGTTTCCTCGATTAAGCACTCTAGGTAACACGCTTAATCAGATTACGTATGTCACACCATGCACGTAATTAGTCTTGATTTCGTTAGGACTAGGAAACCCGCAAAGTAATTCAGCCCGTCGCTCACTGAGTCAGTGATCGACTCAAAGCGATTAAGCGCTAGAAAAATGGCGCACAATTTAATTAAATGTCTGAAAACGGGCGCATAATTGAATAAAAACCTATAAAAGCTTTTTTCTCGAAGAGAGAGAAGGGAGGTTGCAAATTTTGAGAAATGAGAGCGTAAATTTTAAAGCTAGAGAGCTCCAAGAACGGATTCCTAGAGCAAATTAGCCATGATTTTAATATTCGAACTCCAAGATTTCTCACCGCAGCCCCAATTCTAATTTTTAGACCGTAGCATCCTCTGCGAACACACAACACGGGAGGCTGCAAAATTCAGAGATGAGAGACTGTAAATCAAAAAAACTAAAGAGCTCTGAGAACGGATCCCTAGAGCAAATTAGCCATTATTTTAATATTCAAACTCCGAGATTCCTCTCCGCAACCCCGAACCTAGGTACGAATTTCAATTTATTTTAGACTTAGGATTTCCCTTAGTTTAATTCATCAATTCTATTTCCAATTTTTAGTCCGTAGCATCCTATTCAGACTGAAATTCTTTATATCTAGTTCTAGTTCCCAATTTCTAGAACCCATCCTTAATTTAACGGTCCTATCCATTGACTTTATACTTTGATTCTATCCCAAAATCTTAATCTACAGTTCTATCATTAATTTCTGGTTCTGACTCTCAGAGTTCAGAACCAGTCCTTAATCATACGGCTTGATTTTTCTGATTTCAGACCCGAATTCAACCCTAAATTTTAATCTATAATTTAATTCTATATTTTCATACCATCAAAAAAATATAAAACTATAAATTTTAGTTTATAACTTTAGTCTCTTAATTTAATTTCCTATTATAATCTCAAATTCCATTCCAAAAATACCTTTTTTTTTATTATTCAAATACCAAGCTACCTTTTATCTCAGCCATCCAATTTGCCCACAGGAGCTTATGGAGGGTACTCGGGAACGAGGCCAATCCTCCTTAGCGTAGCGGGCCCAACCCCGCTTTTTTAGATTGCTTATGATTACTTAATTAATTTTAATTAGTTTTTATTACAATATAATCGATTAATTGCATCTAGTAGGCCTCTATATCATTATTTGCTTTGATTCAATTTAGTATTCCAGTTTAATTAGTCTATTATCTTAAATTAGAATTTAGGAAAGTTAATTTACTTATTATTTCTTAGATTCTTGCCATGACCATTCCACAGATTATGATTCAAAAATAACAAAACTTAATATTATTGCATCAATTATTTACTTATATTTTAGTAAGTTAATTTATTGCTTTAATCAGAGTCGTAGTCAAATTAGTTTTTTGTGTCTTCTTTAATTAGAATTCTAGTAGGATTACATAAATTGCTTTAGTTATAATTGCAATACGATTAGTATACCTGCTTCATATAGAATTGCAATACAATTGGACTCTTTGATTTAATTGCAATATTATCGGAATTAATGCACATGCACTCCTAGTACCAGTAGGAGACTGGAATTGATTGGACTCTTAGTAGAGCCAGGACTTCGATATTAATTGGACTCCTACTAATACTGAGAAACTGAAAATGATTGGACTTCTAATAGCATCAGGACACTAAAATAACCTGTCATAATAAGCTCACCTAATCATAATTTACAATAAAAAAAGGAATCTAAACCGACCACAACAGTAACAAGGGAAACTAAAAAGAAAGCTGAAACTATTTGATTAAAAGAGGACACTACTGTTGACGTTCGCAGGCGGACGATTCAGTATAGAAGCAACCCACACCCGCTTAAACGCGTGATCATTAACGTGTTGCAACCTCGATAAATATCTGCAGCTGGCGATCGCAAATCAACTAGGAATCATCCTAGGAAATTCCTCTTATTACTATTTATCCCCACCTTATTACATACACCGCATCGCTAGAGTCCAACAGGACAGAATTGGAAGCCACTTATTCAACGGGAACCGAGAGGAACCCAGAAAAAATGCGCATCAACAGATTGGTGATCGCGATGGGACTTTTTTATAAACCCTTCTTTTCTTTAGATAGTTAGCTTTATTTTACTTTCCTATTTTTCTTTCCCTTTGTGTCGTTTAAATTTAAATATTATATATATATATATATATATAGATATGAGTCATCGCCAAAGACTCAAAATGTCTGGCATACATAGAGTAAGTTTAGGAGACCCGTCGTTGTGGGGATTTCATAACAACCCTGCCTATGAGGAAGAACCATCTTATACTTTTAGCCCACGACAACCTGAAGTCAACATGGCTGGTGAACAAGAGAACCCCTTTTCTACACCACATGCCGGTAATAGCCGTAGCAACATAAATAATAGCTCTGGACAAAATCTCACCAGTCAACAAATCGTAGAACTTAGCATTCAAAGAATACAAAGAGGAGGCGATGATTCCGAAGAGTTACTTCAAGGATTGGCTACTACATATGAAACCATTAGGGGACAACAAAATTCAGGAGAGCAGGAGCGACAAGAGAGACCACCTTCTACCCCAAGCACAGTGTCAGCTCGTGCTACGCCATTGAGGCAATATACTCACACGTTCTTTAATGACAGTTTGCCAAACAAGGGTATCTCACATTCTTTAATGCGTAACTCTCAAAGACAACACTATAAAGGTCGAAAACCTCCCAAAATGCTTGATGAATACATGACCAAGAGGGAATGCCCAGGTCGCTCGTTTGAATTCGATAAATTCTGTCGAGACATTGAATTTGACCTACCCATAGGATTTAAACCACCAAAATTTACAAAATACAATGGCACCGAAAATCCGAACCATCACTTGGCCCTCTTTTGTAATGATTGCCGACCTATATGCAACAATCAAGGACTTCTCATCCACTACTTTCAACGTTCATTAGAAGCAGAAGCTCTAGACTGGTTCGCAGAGCTCCTACTTTATCAGATAGAGACTTTTGATGAGCTAGTCGATTGATTCCTAGACTAATACAAACACTTGATTCAAGAGACGGTTAGCCTCAACAATCTGATGGTGGCCAAGCAAGGACCAAATGAAAAATTCACCGACTTCGTCGCTAGATGACGAAAGCTTGCTGCTAGAACTGGTACTTCAATGAAAGAGAAATATTCAATTGAAATCATCATTGACAATACTAAAGAACCACTAAGGAGCACCCTAGTCATCAGCAATTGCCCCGACTTCACTGCACTTCACTCTCGGGCGTCCCGACTGACGCGACACATCAAGGGTGGAGATCTTGCATTATCCATAGTCACGTCAAAGGTGGGCTCCTCCAATGAGTCAAAATCGAAAAATTATAAGAAAGCCTCAGGAACCGAACAAGTTAATACGGTTGTCAATCAAGGGCAAAATTTGAATAACGGGAACTTCCCACCACGCAACTTCGGGCAGAATCAGACCCAACAACGATACGCTAGTCAAAATCAGGGTGCCAATCAACACAAGTATGCAAACCAGAACCAGGGCCAAAACCAGAACCAAGGCCAATATCAAAATAGAAACCAATACCCTAACGCTTATCAGGCCCAAAATGCAACACATAATCGACCGGCACATGCGCCAAATTAAAACAGCATACCTCCACCTCAAAACTTTAACCCAGCTAAGGGACCCTACTAGCCAAAGCAGAAACACTATCCCCCTTTACCCGATACTATTTCCAACGTTTTATGCCTCCTTAGTGCCCAGAATCTCTTACCATTCTCACAAGAAAAGCCTAGGCCATGGCCTGCATATCTTGACTACGGTAAATAATGTTCTTTCCATCGGTACGCGGGACACAACTTAGAGGACTGTTGGGTTCTCAGGGACGTGATCTATGATATGAACGACCAAAATCAAATTGATTGGGAAGCGCTTAGGAACCTTGGCCCTAATAACAATCAACCCCAATAAAATTTAAGGATCATAAATAACCCCATGCCTAACCACAACCAAGGGACACTGGCCCAGGTCACCACTGTATATCTCCCCAGTCAACCTTATTTCCAGCCTTCGACATTAATCACTTGTATCCTACCCTCTGACGTTGTTACTATCCCTATAAGAACTCCATCCTCCTTACACCCCTCTGCCTTGATCACACGGATCGTGCCACCGATCCCGCCTCCATATCCAAAGTTTAATCAAATACGAGTCCATTCCTTCAGGGCCAGGAGGCCATTCCTCCATCATTCCCCACAAGAGCCATTGACCCTGCCAAATCTCGAATCACCAGTGTTGCCACTCCCTTCACCCGACTCTGAATCTAAGTATGGAGACTATGCTCTCCAAACCGTCATTCTGAGTGTCGCATAGATAGACAGTGTCGCCCACATGACTCCCAACCAAGAGAGTGAGGCCAGAACTGAGTATCAGTCAAATGAAGAGCAAAGTGAATGAAAAGAATACCTAAAGTCATGCGAGACGTTGGTCTCAACTTTCTTAGAGGAAGAGGATCACACGCAATACCTCCCACCTTGGAGTAGTACCATACAGACACACACTCCGACCCTTAACTTCACTTGCTTCACAAATGCACCGACGTCAAGTCATGATAGGTTCGACCAGCAACCGGCCTACCCTATTCTCAAGTCAGGAACCAACTATCCACCTCCCCTTTCCTGTGGAATAAAGATTTCATGTATGTACAACTACTTGAGGGGAACACGAGAGAAAGGGAAGTTTACTTGCCACCCCCACCACACATCATCCCACCACCAATTCCTGTACCACAACAACCTCAACCACCTGCACTTAGGGCCCATCGGCCGGGCAAAGAAATAGCACTCGAGCCAGGGCAAGAGTACGATTTGGTACGACATCTCCAAAAGATCCCAACCCAGATATCTATACTAGAACTCATCAAGAAGTCGCCTGATCATCACCGACTGCTAATAAGGACACTCGTGGACACTCGAGTGGACACAGACACGACCCTGGATGAGCTTCATCAAATTACCTCTTTCATGGCACAACCTCTCACCCTCACATTCACGGACGCAGACATGCCTAAGGAGTCACTTCGCGGGAGCGCTGCCCCCATATCTTACAGTCATAATCAGAGGGTTCTCTGTGCCCCATGCACTAGTTGACACAGGTGTGAGACTCAATATTTGCCACCTCACCACATTGAAAACACTTGAATACATAGAACAAGATGTCAGGCCCTCGGCCTTGTCGCTCATAGCCTACGATAGCTCACATCATTTTATAAAAGGAACTATCAAACTTCAGGTCCACCTTGGACCCGTGATAAAAGATGTTACATTCTACGTTGCTGACTCCGCTAGCACATATAATCTCATTTTAGGCAGAAAATGGTTAGAATCAATGAAGGCTGTCGCACCCACATACCATCAATGCATTAAATTCTCGTATGAGGACTCCATCGTCCGTATATACGCTGATACACCTCTTTAGGAGATGGATACCGATTACTCCAACGGCCCATGAATCTCTACTAAACACATGCCACATCTAAAAGATGCAAATTCTCAATGAAGCAGCTATCACAAGAGTCTGCTCACCGGCCCTTCCTGGTTTACACCAAGAGTGACAAAAAGAGCTAATGAGGAGGGAGGTTGGCCCAGACCTTGCTAGATTATACGACATCAACCCAACTGCAATGAAAGGGTGGGCTCTTATGTACCAACTCGGATATGTCCCCCACACCAGACTTGGTAAGAATAAGCAAGGGCGTGTGAAACCTATATTCCCGACTAAAATATGCAAACACATAGGATTAGGTTACCAATCTAATGGCCAACCAGTCGATTTATGCCCTACCTCACCGAAATGGTCTCCTTATGACCACTTCGCCTATGGAACTACTAAGAAAGCAGATGTGCCGAAGCAGAAGGGAGTATCCTTCACCAAACCCTAGGAGACTGAAATTGAACTAATATCCAAAGCATTCAATGATTTGATAAACCTGAATGATGATATCGATGAACCCCTCGAAGGAGTCAAACCTTTGTTTGACAGTAAAAGTCCTATAGAAGGAAGAAAGAAAGACCCTCCAGAAATCAAACCATAATTACAAGATTGGGAATCTACGGATGACGAAGATTTTCACATAGTAGCCTTACGAGCTAATGAAGAACACTCACGGTCACCATGGGAACGGGATGATACCTTGCAAGAAAATATTAATTCATATAGCATCCACCTTTGCCTCAGCCTTGGAGGATGGGAATGCCTGTGGGACTTGCCTTGTATCTTTCACCCATATCAACCCCGGTGCGAAGCATCTACTCGCATACTAGAGTAATTTGCTAGCAAGATCACACATCCTATAATGACCGAGGTGGACGGAGCCGACCCTACTACCATAAGCATGACCAGTAATCTACCAACCTCGCTCTTGGCACCAAAAGAGAGAAGACTCGATGGTCAGTTATTCAACTAAGGAGAAAACACCCACGTCCCACTCCTAGAGTTTGCAGAGGAGTTTGAATTAGACGCTCCTTCGTCCCTAGATGCACCACAACTCTAAATATTTTGGCAATCGCTCAAGGAAGAGTGGCGACCTCCACCAAGTGATGACGAAGACTACTGGATAGTCCTTCTTGCACTCAAACTGGCAGAGCAAGCCAACCTAGAACTTCACGTCTTATCAGATCCAGAGAGTGAGTTGGATAATATCATCGACCATAAATTGGAAGGATGGGAATATCCTTGGGAATCTCCCTGCATTTTTTACCATTACCAGTCCCATTGCCGAGCATGTGCGCTCATCCCAACATATCATAAAGATCAAGAGAAAGAGCTCCCTCCCCCTGGGGACCCTTTAGGAGATTCCCCCTCACGGGAAGGACAATCATCTCATAATTCTGACGATAATGGTTTAATCGATTATGATCTCTCAGGCTTCTTCAGGAAAGAGACAATCAACCTAGTAGAGTAAACTCAAACTATGATACCCCTGTCATCAGCATTAGCTATTCGAAAGATCCCATTGGATGAGGACTCTAAAAAAAATATAAAAAAATGCCAAATTTGTAACAAATCCGTGTTCCCCGAAGGATCGCTCGAATGGCTCCAACAGCCATCTCGCTCCCCCAACTAGAAGAAGCGGCTCTCCCGGTGCCTTTTGGGGTCACCGACCCTATACCATATTTATTATCAAAAATAAAAAAAATAGAAAACATAGAAAACCTTAAAAAGCTAGAAACACAAAACCCAAAAAAATTAGAAAACCTTAAAAAAGAAAGGGAACTCTTTACCCCAACTCAAGTCTCCAGTCAACGAGGAGACTTCCCTCCTAACTCTTGACCCGTCTCACGCACAAGGACACAAAGCCTTCAGGCTAAGTAATAAGCCAGTTATCATACCGGAAGAGATACTCCACAACTTCGAAAGAAGAATTAATAGCCTTGCCCTTCACTTTACCAAAGATCTTTCGGTCATAAATTGCGCCGATGAAGAGTTGCCTTGCGCAAAAATAAATCCCCAGCCTAGTAATTTTGTGATATATGAACTTATCGATGATGAAAGAGGAACACCAGGCCCTGATGAGACTCATGATTTCTAGCGGGTTAACCATTTTGATGAACGGACCCAGGCTGCCGCCAAACCCACGGAGGAAATTGATTTTGGCACCGACGAGAAGCCTAAGAAACTATTAATTAGTGCAACGCTCAATTTTAGAGAACGTCAACAGATTGTACAAATCCTATAGGAACATCTTTACTCTTTCGCATGGTCCTACGAGGACATGCCTGGTTTAGACCCAAGCCTAATAGAACATCATCTTGTCTTAGAACCCGATGCGAAGCCTGTTAAGCAGAAACTCCGCAGGATGCACCCCCAAACAGCCATTCAAGTCAAAGAGGAAGTTGACAAGTTACACAAAGCTAAATTCATCGGAGTTGTCCTCTACCCCAAGTGGGTCGCCAACATAGTACCTGTGGCCAAGAAAGACGGCAGGGTACGGGTTTGTATTTACTTTTGAAACCTCAATCAGGCATGCCAAAAAGTTGACTTCCCACTCCCACATATTGACACTCTTGTTGACAACACCACTGGACATGAGATGCTGTCTTTCATGGACTGTTTCTCTGGATATAATCAGATCAAGTTAGCAGAGTCTGAACAAGAGAAGACTTCCTTCATCACACTATGGGGAACTTACTACTACGTCGTCATGCCTTTTGGGCTCAAGAATATAGGAGCCACATATCAACGCCCCATGATGGCCATTTTTCATAACATGATGCATAAGTGTGTAGAAGTTTATGTCGATGACATATTAGTAAAGTCCCAAACGTGAGTAGGACACGTTGAAGCCCTTCAGCTAGTGCTATAGAGAGCTAAGAAATATCAACTAAAAATAAATCCTAAGAAATGTGTTTTCGGAGTCACCTCCAGAAAATTACTTGGTTTTATAGTTAGCAATTGAGGGATTGAAGTCGACCCTATGAAAGTGAGAGCCATTTTAGAGATGCCACCTCCCAGCATTATTAAGGAGTTATGAGGTTTGATAGGAAGATTGCAATTTATCAGGAGATTTATCTCTCAGCATTCAGACCGATGCAATCCTTTCTATAAATTACTTAAAGGAGGAGTTGAGTACAAATGGGATGACCAATGCAAGTGAGCTTTCAATAACATTAAAAAATATCTCCTTAACCCGCCAATACTATGGCCACTAGTTCCTGGAAGACCCCTAATCCTATACCTTTCAGCAAACAATAAAGCGATGGGAGTAGTCTTAGGACAATATGAAGAAGATGGCAAGAGAGAGAAGGCCATTTACTACCTTAATAGAATGATGGTCAAATACGAACGAAAGTACACTCCTATGGAGAAGACATGCCTCACATTGGTATGGGCTTCAACTAAATTACGACATTACTTCGAAGCACATAAGATACTAGTGTGAGCCCGAATGGATCCTCTGAAGTACATATTCGAAAAGCCCATCACATCAGGAAAGATTGCCCGCTGGCATATGCTATTACAAGAGTTCGATATCACTTACGTCACTCAGAAGTCAATCAAGGGGCAAGCCATTGCAGATTACCTCGCAGATCTTCCACTCCTGAACGATGAACCCATACATGCGAACTTCCCCGATGAAGACTTACTCACAATTCATGACGAAGAGCCCGATAAAACCTCATGGACTCTCTATTTCGACGGTGCTCTAAATCATAAAAGGAACAGCATTCGGAATAGTCCTTCTAAGCTCGGAAGGAATGGTGATACCCAAAGCTTTTTAATTAGACTTGCTTGTTACCAATAATGTTGTAGAATACAAAGTTTTTATAGATGGACTGCGGACATCGTTACAATTAGGTGTCAAACAGTTAAAGACCATAGGCGATTCTAAACTAGTAATCTCGCAAGTCATAGGAGAATGGAAAACTAAGGAAAGGAGATTGATGAGATACCTAGAGACCGCCCAATATTTGGTGAAGAAATTTAAAAAGATCTCTTTCACACACATCCCTAGATTAGAAAATGAGTTAGCATATTCCTTAGCTACACTAGCCTCTGTCATCCAGATACCTATTAGCCAAAATACCAAAATCTTCTTCATTGAAAGATTAACAGTACCCGCCCACAAAGTAGCATGGACCGTTACAAGGGAACTACCAATTCTCCTTGCCAGCACAGAATCAAAAGAAATAATCACTCTAAAAAATCATGCTGAAACAGAAACCAAAGTCGCTACGTTCAGATTTGAGAAATCACCAACCGACGACAGACAACCATGGTGTTTTGATATCTGGAATTTCTTGAAACATTAACATGTTCCCCCATATGCCATGAAGATCAAACAAAAGACCATAAGAAATCGGTGTGCCCGATTCTGTATATTCGGTAAAACATTATATAAAGAAGCCTTCACCAAAGGAGTACTGCTGTGAAGCATCACGATTGTCGAAGGACAATACATCATCCGAGAAGCACATGCTAGTGCCTGCAGCGCCGACTCTGGTAGATAAAGACTCGTCGATCAAGTTACACGACAAGGCTACTTCTGGCCGATGATGATGAGTGACTGCCACCTCTACGTTCAATCCTGCAAACAATGTCAAGAGCATGCTACACTTATCAAAGCTCTATCAGTTGCACTAAACACCATGACCTCGCCGTGGCCATTTTTTATGTGGGCCTTCGACAATATTAGACCGTTTACAGACATCGTTGGGAATACTCACAAGTATGCGTTCATACTTTTAACGACCAAATACTGCACCAAATGGGTCGAGGCTAAGTCTTATGTCTGAATCACCACTTTGACACTCGCGAGGTTTATAGTTTGAAATATCATTACCCAGTTTGGAGTACTTAGAATTTTCATCACCGACAACGGACCGTAGTTCATTGCAAAAAAGATGAAGAATTTATGCAAGAAGCACGACAGTGATTTGTACCACTCATCGCCATTCTACCCTCAAGGTAATGGACAAGTAGAAGCTACAAACAAGACGCTGATTAAAATCCTGAAATGAACTGTGAAAACAAGCAATGGAGCCGACTGGCTTGAACGATTACCGGAAGCACTCTGGGCCTATAGGACCTCTATTCGTACGGCCACTGGCTAAACTCCATACGTCCTCACCTATGGGATGGAGGCAGTCCTACCATATGAGATACAAGTCCCATCTTTACGCATCTAACTCGACGATGAGCTATCCATAGATGAGAGGAGAATTGCCTTACTCAATTAGAGCGACTCGATTAAACACGCCTAAGGGCAGTTGATCACGCTCAGGTGTATCAGAGGAGAATTGCTAGGGCCTACGATAAGAAAGTCCTTGAACGAACCTTTAACATTGGCGAACTAGTTTTAAAGAAAATTATGCCTTCCAAACACACCCATCCAAAAGGAAAACTGAAATCGAACTGGGAAGGCCCTTACATTATAACAGTTGCATACCCTGGAAACACATACAAATTGGCGAACCAAGATAGGGGAAGAGCTCCCTAGCCCTTGGAATACCATATACCTTAGAAAATACTATCTTAATCTTATGATCATCATATCTCGTGGTTAAAATACTTATACTTATCATCTCTGTAGTCATCACGACCCATCCATTGGTCGTATGTCTTCAATCCTCAGAATATCCTTAAAAATTTTCGACTTGTCGCTCACCATTTACACTCGGGTGATTTGATAGAAGGAATAATGACCTACTTAAAACTTTTTCTCAAAGGCATAAGAAACACTTGTTGTTGGCTCTAAGTGTGCATGATTTGTGTTTTGAAAATAGATTTGTAAATGATGAATTATACTGAATTTGGAGAACTAAAAAGAATAACGAAATATCAGCACAGAAAGAACTTAATTAGCCTGCAAGATCAGGACCAATTGTAGCAATTTTTAAATGTAAGTGAGTAAAAAATCGTCCACAAGGAATTGATTTAAAATATATGATAAACCTCCAGATCTGAGCTACCAGATCTGGCCTCTAATCCTATCTACAAAGCAAGTAAGATAAGAGTTTGAATTTGTCACATTAACTAAGTTATGTACAAGTAAAATGTAAACTAAATGATCCAGATCCGAGTTGGGGGAATTGGAAGTAAAATTAATAAGAATGGAGAAATAATAGTTGACTTAAGCTTAGTAATTGATTGCAGAATAAGAACTAGTGCAGCACAGTCAAGAAAGTATCAAATCTTCATCTGGCTACCAGCTCAGATGTAAGAGAAAATAATCCAATTCAAGGATTAGAATTGAGTTGAACTTATGGCTATGATCTGTCCACTTTAATGGACACAGATCATCCAATAGTCTTCAATTCAAATTCCTAATTCAGAACAAGAAACACCACTACAAATGCTGTGAGAAATTAGGTTACAAACGCCGATTCTCACAGGGATAATGAATTAAGGGAAATTGCTTATAAAACAGTAAATCTAAAGGAATTTAATGAAATAAGGAGATCACAGGGAACCCTTAACACGAATCCAATTGAGAACGTACGGTTCATAGCAACCTTTTCAAATTCACCATTACAATTACAGAGCACAACTTAAAAAGCTCTCGGATTTGTAGTCTTGAATACAATTCTCACGTGAAGTACAGAGATATTTCACAGCTTTGAATTACAAAAAAAAGCTATGCTATTACAGAAATTTCAGACGAGCTATCTGAAATGAAAATGAGGCAATAGAAATGAAACTCAAAATCTGGATGCCCAAATTGGGCAAATGGTTCATCTATTTATAGTTTCCCCCAAGTCTAGCTCAGATGTGTATCGACCAATCAGAATTGGTTAGATCTGTATCAACCAATGGGAGTTGAGCACAAGGATCTAGATCTATTTTAGTCAATCAGAACTGCTTCATTTGGTTCAGCCAATCAGATGACAGAAGCATCAATTTTGTTATGTATTTCAAAAATCTGTTAGAACTTCTAGAAGTTCCTGCCAATTGATTTCATCTTCGGGTTCTCACATGGGGTGGAATATGCCTTTGGTTCGTGCTCAAAATCTTCCGAAATGTCCCTGGGTTTTTAAATGCATTGGGGTGCGTGCAAAAGATTACTGAATTACCCTTACAGATGCTAGGAATCTTCAGAATACCATTTCGCATAGTTTGGGGAACTTTTTGCAAGGTCTTGTGACCAAGTTCTTTTCGACACAGTCTTTGTTAGGAGTTCTCTTCTTTTCGAATAGGTCAGAAATCCTTTCGAAGAGTTCAGGTGCTCTTCGAAAACTAAGCCTGGAGCTTTTAGTTCTTTTCGCAAAGTTCAGGTTCTTTTCGAAATGTTCAGATTCTTTTCGAAATGTTCAGATTCTATTCAAAAAGCACTCTGTAATGCATTCTTCTGTTCGAATAGCTCCACACCTCTTTCCAGGTTACAACCAGGCCTTTGTCCTCTTTAGTTTAGGCATTTTGACAGCTCGTGAGGTTGTCCCTTCTCTTTCTTCCTTTCGATCAACATGGATCATCATCTTTTTGGCACTTTTAGGCTGCTTTCATGGTTAAGCCTGTCTTTATTGTTAGCTGTAACACAAGCACTTAAAACACTTATTTAGTTCTCTCAAGGGTCTATCAAGGCCCAGGTTAAAGGGTGGAAAATGGTATTTTCCAGTCTTCAACAACACTTGATTCTCATTCCCTATCCTTACCATTGGAGGAGACGTTAGAGCAAAAAAATAAAGATGTTAGGTTCAATCGAAACTCGTCATTCTTGCACCAGCAGGATGCTTTAAAAAAAATGTACAAAAAAAATATATCTATCGAGCAAGAGCATCACGACGAATGAACAAGTCAATGAACTTAAGGAAGCATAAGAAGGTCGTGAGGACATCTCCGGTAACTTTACTGGAAGTGTATAAGCAAGCTGCGAGGGCATCCTTGATATTCTCATACTACTAGAAGTTGTCGTATGGTGGCGGGAGGAGGATAAACCCCTGCTAGCCATAGAATGCGAGATTTCAATGGTACCGAAACATGACGAAGAGCTCGATCATGACATTCCATACCCCTCAGATGAGAAGATTGTTACTTACCCCTTTGAAAAGGTATTAGTTATGAACTATTCCCCATATCACTAAGCCTTACCTCTCCCCCTTCTAGTTTTATTTTGGGGACGATGAATCTGAGACTTCACAGGATATTCCTAGGAATGAAATTGAAAACCACTGAAGGACGATTGATGCAATCACCCATTATACTTACCATGCTTTTTCCGAATAACCATGGAATAGGATGATCAGTACCCTAAGATAGACCCCCATACGCTATTAATCGAAGGACCTCCCCCGGTTCGAAGACAGTATCGATGCACTTTTCTGCAAGACTAATTCACCTAATACCCATGACTATTTACACCCAAAATGCTTATCTAAGGCCTAGGGAAGCTCCATTGCATCCACACACTAGGGCATTTTTTTTTTATGGAAAAAGAAGGTAAGCTATACCGGAAGCGTCGACTCGACTGCCAAAAGATGAAGAATGATGAAGATACCGCTCAGAGAGCACTATCAAAATACTGTACTACAAGTTCAACCACGCTTCTATGCTGGGGCATTTTTTTTATATTTTATTATTTATTTTTATTATCATTTTCTTTCCTTGTTGCACTATTTATTAAGTCAAAAAAAAAAGAAGAAAGAAAAACAGAAAAGAAAAAAGACTTATATCCACCTTTCTATCACCAGACCCCGGTCTGAGATATTTTCCCCCTTGACATCTGGCAAGGGGGAGAACAAAACTACTGGCAGCATTACCTTTACTTGTGCAGACACAAAGCGACCTTCAAACTAGCACCAGGCCAGCTCAGAAAGCATCCAAGTCCCAGTGACGACTGACGACACAGAAGGCAAAACAAAAACACCAAAAGGTAATCAAAGGAGGAGAAGCGAATCAGGTACATCTGAACCAAAAATCCCTATATATATAGACATATACCAAAAAAAATATATCCTTTCTTTTTTCTTCAAATTTGTCACTGGGGACACTCCCCCTATATACAATGCACATATAACAAATATAAACAAATGAACACACACCCCTAATCCCTATGCTGCTAGTGAGGAGGACGAGCGTTGCTATCGCCGGTTTCGTTAGCTCGGAGGTCCGTAGACTGATCATCTGAAAATACAATCCTGGCACCCAAAGTCCTCGAAACCTCTAAACGGCAAGGACTCGCCATCGAACCCCCCTCACAGGCCTGACTGACCAACTGCCTTGACTGAGAATGAGGAGGAAGCCTCGCATGACTCCCTTGAACGACGGAATCCTCACGACTATCGCTCATGTCGTGACTACGAGAGGTATGACAAGATTGCCCAGTTGAAGAACTCGTAGCCCTCCACTTCGACCCCTCACGATGACTAGTCGACCTGCGTGACCCCCACTCGCCCCTCGTCAGGCAATATTGTAGCTGATCCAGGGATGCCTGCATCTTTGCCCGTGTTGTCTGACACGCTGCCGTTAGTGCCTCCGTATGAGTCCTCTGCGTGACCAACATCTCAACCACAAGATCCTCATGACTCTCCACCTCTCCGAGGACCCATCTCGCCTCCGGAGTGGCGCGCGCCCGCACTGCCTCTAGCCGTGCCTCCTCGAGTTGACGAACCTGTATAACTCTATTGAATCAGAAGAAGCAAACATATGCATATACGAACAACAACAAAACCTGAAATAAAAAAATACATATATATATATATCAGATCTAGCTTCTCTCCTAGAAGTCGCTTGACTGTCTCCACGGTCATAGGATCAGCAGATGGCACCCGAGGGATAGCGAACGCAAACAGCTGTAACAAGAATAAACAAATGCATTAGACAAATATTATGATAACAAATAAGTTAAGAACCCAATGATTGAAACATACCTGGGTAGGGATAGGAACGGACCCCTGAGGAGGAGCCTCGGGAGCGGAGTCCGAAACTGCCTGAACAAAAAAAACAAACAACAAGCCAATACAAACGCGTTAGAATAAATAGAAATGAACAATCCAAACTAAATTATACTAAACCATACCTGACTCTCGGAACATAGAGAGGCGGCAATCGCCTCCCTCATCTGCAAGTCCTCAACAACTCGACGTTGAAACACCAGCACACGTTAGTAAACCATCAAGCCAACATAATAATAATGTCTAACCAACCAGTGCAGTAACACAAGTAAACTGAAGAGTGATGGAACTTACCCAATCCTCCAACTCAGACCACATATGAGCTATCGCTGGATCCTCTCGACTGGAGGAAGCCACTAAAGAAGGATCAATGCCTGAGCTGAAGCTCCTGCAACGGAAAGCTCTGCTATCTAGAAACACCACCAATATGCCAACATTAGCGAGGATCCGTGAACCGTTAATAGTTAAAAAGTCCAATCCAAGGTACTTACCAATCGCTCGATCTTCAAACATAAACTAGCCTCCACCGCGCAACCCGCCTGCTGCTAGTCGTGCAAGAGCTCGATCATCGTCACTTGGCGAGCAACCTCAGACTCTCTCTCAGACTAGCCACGATAAAAACAAGACCACTATATTAAAAACATTATCAAAATAAACCAATACAACACATGGACGAATTAATACCAGTAAATTAACTCACCAGGAGCTGATGAGCCTCTGCTAGTCGAACTCATATCTAATCCTCCGCAGCCCTGGCACTAGCAACTGACTCAGTTAAAGAATGCAACATCCCATCTGCTCCATCGCTCTATGGAGGGTGTCCAATGCTCCCCGCACAGTCGCCGTGATGTGGCCCTCCTCTAATGCGACCAACCTCTCCCTCAATGCTAACGCTGACTCAGGCCCGCCAACAGCGAAAGAACCACTAACATTAAAAGGACACATGAAGAGACGCCCACCACCCAACGGGCCAAACCACCTCCTATACTCCCACACATCAACCTCATCATGCGCCCCTGTGACTCTGGTCCCCCCAGTTCTGAAATCGGCTATCTAGGGTGTCATCCGCTCCGTAAAATTCTGGCCTGGAGGGCTGGTCATACTCTTAGCCACCCTGTGGCTAGTCGCCGAAAGTACTCGTTGATCGAGTCCCAGCTGTCGTACCACCTGAGAGGTGTGGATCCTCTCCACTCGCTCAAAACAATGGACCCATATGTCCATATCGAAGAAGGGCCGACCGGACTCAATCACCGCCTCACCTGCGTCCTCTACACCATCATAAGGTCTCCAGATCACCTATCCAAAGGAACAAATCAATCCATGAGCGAAGCCTAAGGGCTACCGAAAAAAAAAGATGAGGTCAAATGAAAACATAAATGCCATTTACATACTTGCCCTGCGTGCATATCCTTGAAGAGGCCTTGTGCAGTCTGAAGGTCACCCGACCAGCGACGACCCATCAATGCCTCCCTCCACACGCGCATCCACAGGAACATGAACAAAATCTCCGACGGAACCCCCGAGCGCAGAAAGGCGAAATGATCGTATGCCCAAAACTGAAAATGATAACATAACAACAAAAACTACACGCAACAAACATTAAGATCATCACTATGACCAAAGGTTAAAAAAAAGGGTCACCACGATACCAATTTAACTAAAACTCACCTGGAGAAACGGAAGGAAACCTCTGATCGACACTATCCCCTGACCTCGACGGTAAAACTGCTGGCAGAGATGCGCCAACGCAGCCGCACCCCACGCATAGGTCGGGACTCGGTCTAAATCCCCCAAAATCAACAAAAATAACCCGGTGACGCATCCCCGAGTCGAAGAAGAGAAAAGTACTGTGCTCATGAAGTGCATCAAGAATGCTCGGAGCACCCTATCCGCAGCCAATCTTAGCTTGGTCACGAGCTCTCGGCCCATCACCCTCGCACAACGTGCGTCATAAAGCGCTGCTACCTCCGAATGACACCTCGGAGAGGTGAACCCACTCGCGAACGTATCGAAAAACCAAGTTACCCGAACAAAACTGGGCCCCGATCCACTCAACCTGTAAGGCACACCCAGGATCTCCTCACATACCTCTAAATAACTCCCTGCCATTCGCCCCGTGATCGGCTCACCCTCAAAATGAAGACAAGTAATGCGGACCCAGTCCTTAGGGGTCGGTAGCATCATATCGACTGGAAAAAGAAGCGCCTGATGCCTCCCGCTCCACCTCTCTATAATCACCGCAATCAAGCCCTGATCGACCTAAAAAGGCTCCAACTCCAAAATCGTCCCAAACCTGAAGGACACCAACCGCTCCCACTGAAACTTCGGCAAGGCACAGTACCAAGTATGAGACTCAGTCCATGACGTGCTGATAGCTAGCTACAGGGGCTCCTATTGAACGAAATACAAACAATGATAGTAAGACTAACACACACCTATGACGAAAGATAAACAAATTTAAAGCTCAAAGCAGATGAAATATACCAAAACCACATAATAATAACGTACAACGAACACACAAAACATGATAAGAACAACTAAATACAACATGCTATCATAATACACAAGTAAACACGACCCATAATCAACGTAGGTTCGACGTAAATTAGAAGGGTTTTCAGATCCTAACGAGCCTATATCATAGCCTGAATGCCTAGGAAAAAGGAAAATTAAATGCCTATGAACTAGCGCGTAATAACTCTTCACCTTTTTGAAATGTGCGCTCAAATTTTGGCGCATAATTAGATCAAACGCCCGAAGATAAATGCGTAAACGCCCGAAGATAAATGCGTAATCTGCCTAGAAAAAAAAATTTCACACCCAAGACACAAGCCAAAACCCAAAATTAGGGCAATCCTGACATTTACTATCGACCCAAATTACACCTTTGGGTTAACCACCAAAAACACTTCTAACTTAAAGAAACATGCACCTCGAAAGGAAAAGAGAGCCCCCACAAGACTAAGACTGTATGACAAAAATGCACTCTCCTTCACATTCATCAATTACACCAAAAAGAAAAGGTAGCCCCCATCTTCCATACATTCTAACAAAATATATATATATACAACAACAAAAATGCCCCCCAACGCCTCTATATCCCCTAAGCTAAAGCTAAAATAAAAAACACAGAAAGAAGGGGAAACTACCCCTGGTGCTCCCTAAATTTAATAAATCTAAATTAAACTAAAATAAAATAAATAAGCGTCACATGAGTCAAACACGATACCGAGAAAGTCGAACCAAAACAAGACAAAAGATATAGAGAACACAACCACTTGATAGATCAATAAACTAATTACAAAAGACATCGAGGGTATACCCTCTGAATATACAACTCAACACAAGAAACTTAAAATCCGTACGTTCAGGCAATGTCCGAATCTGGATCTATTTGGGAAACTAGAAATCTCATAGAAGCCCAGAGAAAGAAAGCACCCTGAGCAAATTCTAATCGTGATAGCCTCTTCCTCTTGCCCCGAACTAATAGGAAAGGAAGAGTGGCTCACAGAAAGCCACCCAGGACCTGTGGATCCATTGTTGGAAGCTCCCCTTGGACACATTAAAAAATGAGGAGTAACTAACACTGAATCCGTAGAGCCTACGGAGGAAACATAGGCATCGGTCACGAGAACTTTGACCTTTACTTATCCTTGGGTTCCCTCTCTGCCACCTTTTTCCCTTCCATCTCTTCCCCCAATGGGGGGGCACTTCAAGTTAGATTGATAGCACCAACCCTAGCGTCACTCTGAATTCCCAATCTCATCCATTCTCATTATCCACTTAATAAGCACAGTCCATCGGGTTCAATACCCGGGATACGAAATAGAAAGGAATAAAAGACATTAATAAATAAATAAAAGAAATGCCCTAAAAATTAAAAACACAAGATGCCCCAAACAAAAAAAAAGGGGAGAAAACTTTCAAACTTTAAACTTGAAATAAGAGAACAAAATATTCCAACCCAAAACCTCAGACTCAGACATTTATAAACTATATCCTTTGAATCACCAACTGACAAATGCCACACATCTGAATCCCCTACCAAGCTAATTGGATCCAAAACCATATGCATACCCCTTTAAAAGACCACGATCCATGACAACCAGGATGAACCAATAATTACACAACACTTGCCCCTCTAAAAATAAACTCTTCAAGTCTAGATAGGCCAATAGGATTCAAACACTTAACACCCATCTAGAAACTTTAAATTAAACCCTGAATTCATACGCTTCTAACAAGTGTCATCTCAAATCAAATAAAAAAACTAAACTAAAATACTTTAAACTTTAAACAAGAGAATAATTTTCTAGAATAAGACCCTAACTTGTTTGGGACTAAAAAAGGAAATGCTCCCAACAAACCCATCAGAACCAAGTAAACACTCTAAACAAAACTCAATAAAATAAATTAATCTTGAGATAAACCCTTAATAAATCTAGAGTGAAACCCTAAACTAAATTAAATTCTAAAATAAATCAAACAAATCAAATAAATCCAACTAATCCATCGATAAATTTAATCAATAAACGAGCATAATAAAATAAAATAAAATGCCACAAACAAGCCTGATAAAAATCAAGTGAACCTACTAAGTAGGACCTAATAGGACGAATGGATAAACCTTGGGTCATTCTCATAACGAACTTTAAAATTATAAGCTAACTCAAATCTTAAAACTACGACAAAGTAGATAAGTTCAATTAATCCATCAACAAAATTCAAGTCAACCAACTGCATAATATAAGGAATAAAAAAATAATAAAAAAAATGCCCCTTTATTTATAATTTAAAGTTTTACATGTTTCACCGGAGGCATACCTCCCGAATTACAACCTAAAATGAAAACCTAAAATCTAACATACAACTCATAACAAAAACCAAAATTACGATGAGCCAAAATGAGGAGCAGAACGTCCAATCAGAGGCTTCAGAAATGTTGCCACCAGACTTGGAGAACTTAAACAAGCCACCATCAGAAGAGATGGAAAATGGGTTAGGGAGTGCATCCCTCCATTTACAGCACCTCCTCTCCCTGCCATCTTCACTTCCTTCGTCGTCGCCCCATCAACGCTGCCTTCACTGTTCCCTAGAAAGGAATGGTGTGAAGACCGGCGCCCTCATTCCCAATACCACCCATTCTTAGAACAATACGGTCATCCCGATATCACACTAGGACGAAGATCACGCGAAATGATAAATATAGGAAGAAACCCCATCCCAATCTGACAATTAGATCATTCAATATCATTGAAACACGAATCTCAGAATGCTAGAACACTCAGAAAATTCAAAACTTGAGACTAAACTCAAGAATGAAAAGCAAATGAAGTTCCCCCGCTTATATAGAACACGCCCTTGATCACGCGCATGGAAAAATGCGCTTAATTTAATCACGTGCTACACACATAGCATCCAATCCAAATCCCGCGCTCCTAACCAGGCGCGCAATACAACTGTCGCCTAGACAGATAGAGCGACCTCCTGATCCCGCACTTCCTACAGAACACGCAATCCAATCAAATGAAAAATAGTTGACGCTTAATGTAAAAGGTCACCCGCATAGTGACCTGGTGACTCTCCAATCCCACGCCCCTGCTATGTCGCGTAATCAGTATAAACGTCACAGTAGTTGTGTAAGATCGAAAAGTCGCCCGTTCGATGACACGGTAAGGCTCCTATCGCGCGCAAGAATCATTGCAGGCAATCCAATCACAGGTTAACCTACACACACGTAAATACTTCCTTTAGACCCTGAATTGCCCACCTGGAATCGGACACGTGATCAGTTTAAGCGGCTGATGTCAGGCGTTTAATTCCTGATTTTGCCCAAAATTTACTCCTTCTCGAACGAGAGTCCCCTTTGCCCCATCGCATAACCAAAAAAAGAAAGTTGACCACTCCTCTGGCCCTATTACAGACAAAACATATATGCCCCATGTGACACCGTCACCCCCTCACCACATCGTCCATTTCATCTTAATCGAAACCATCTAACCCCGTCATGTAGCCACTCAATCACATCCCGCCACAATGAAAATGCACACACGTGGTACCACCCTGACGTTCAGTCCCATCACAAAATTGTAGCCATGCCCTAATGGCCCATCGCGAGAAGCCAAAAACAAATCACCCGAAAACACAAATACACCAAACAATAAAAAACTAAGTCAATCACAACACAACTACAACATAATCTCACCAGAACCAAAGATATGCCAAAGAAAGAAACTAGACACACTTGTCACATTAACACCCTACCAAGCGTAACGCTTAGCTTGCTGCACATCGTGGACACCACTACGCAAAAAAAATTTCAAACAATACCGGTCGCATTAAAAGAAGAAAGGGAGAAAGCGCGAGCATGTCCCATCACTGAAACAAAGAGCCTCCTCCTGAAGTGCCTGCCACAAACCTACCAGACGCCACTACAACAGAAAGGCAGGAAGACGTGGGACTACCTCCCATGTCCCATCATATTTTACTACTACCAAGCTATAACACGAACATCCCAGCAATACCTCCCAAGTTCTATCGCGGTACCGCTATGATCACCAAGGCCCCATCATGACATCACGCTGAGAACCGCCAACCACTGCTTAAGCAACAAGCAGAAAAAAAAAAATAGTACCCTACTATGACATTGCACCCGGAACATTGCATTACAATGATAGACACCAAGTCCCATCGCGACGCTACAATACTACCAAAGTACCACCTCTACAATATTCCCAAGGTCTCACCACACAATTTAGGTAAGTATAACCCCCAGGTAAGTACTACCCCTTTTTCAATCACTCGATATTTCTTCTAAATTATAATTATCTATGATTAAGTCAAAATGTTTTCAAAACCCGTCTCTCTCAACTCGCGAATTACTGTAGTCCTCCTATAAGAGACAATCATCAGTATTTGTTAAGAAGGTTAGATGGAGTATCTGGCATGCCAAATGTCATCTTGACAACCACCTGAACGGTCGGGTCCACAAATCCCATACCGGTGAATCTGCTCAGCGACATCTTGAAAGCCGCAATTTTCGTCGTTTTACCACCGAATTGATCTTAAATTAAAATCCCTAAAATTTCAATACCCCTTACTCATTCTAAAATCTTCTATTCCAAAAATCTTTCTTCTCTTACTTGCAAAGAAAAAAAAAAGTAAAAAAAAAAAAGAAAAAGAATAAAATGAACAAAATACATAGACCTTACCCACCTTTCTTTAAATACCACAACCAACTACACTTAGACTTGACCTTTAAATCCCAAAGCCCTCTGAACTCACAATCAAGTGCATACGCCACTACACAGGATCGCTTGTTCTGATGCAAAAAAAAAAAAAAAAAGACTCCAGATGAATCGAGCGCATATGCCACTACGCAGAATTCAATTGAGCACACTTCACAAAATTTACCTCAATTACCAGCCCAAATCAACCATTTCCTTGGGAAGCCTAATAATAAGTATACTCAATCTAAGAACTTACAATTGCCTATTAGAAACGAAATGCCTGACACGCATTGGTGTGAGCCATGATGCGCCATGTCTGACATGACTTGCAAAAGCTCTCGATATTATATATTATTTCATCTCTTTTTTATCGGTCTCTGGACCTTATTTTGGATATTTGATTGATGCCCCGGTACCTTGATTGTGTAAAATCCCTCTATTAGCTTGCACCATGCGACGGGATGCGCCATGCACCCATAGACCCAGAATATTCCCTTCGATAGCTACCATTTACCCTTCAAATGCTTCATTTTAGTTTGTACTGATAGATAAGAAAGCCAAGCTTGCCATGTCAGCATCACCAATTCACATTTGTAAATTCCCAAGAAACGGGAAGGCACCTCGAATGAGGGGTGTCTACTCCTTCGATGCGTTCTTACTTAGCAAGAGCGCGCTGAAGAGGGGCATCTGTAGACACCCTTATTTCGCCCTCTTAGAGGACACGAATTCATTTGGTCAGCCCTTGACATTTTTAACCCTCGACATGGGACCATGCAACAGTATATGGCTGAACACAAGCTAAAATAATAGCTTTGTGGCTCAGATCCCAACATAGGGAGGCTATATACTAAGCAATAGTATATAGTCAGAATACAGACTGAAATAATAATCCTGCATTCCATTCTTGAGACCATACCCGGATAACCCTGAATTATGCTCCTGAAAACCCGCACATAATTCGATCACGTGCAGAACCACAAGCGCGCGATGAGTCTCCTTTCAGACCAACCTTCCTTTCACAGACAGTTTTGAGACTCGATTATGAGCCTGGAAGCAGACATGTAATCGGATTGAGCGCTACACCACTAGCGCACAATTGGCCGACGCCCGACCTAATCTCCTACCCTTGACTCCTACGTTTCCTCAATTAAGCGCTTCAGGTAACACGCTTAATTGGATTACGCACGTCACACCACGCACGTAATTAGTCCTGATTTCATTAGGACTAGGAAACTTGTTGAGTAATTTAGCCAGTCGCTCACTGAGTCGGTGACCGACTTAAAGCAATTAAGTGCTAGAAATATGGCGCGCAATTCAATTAAATGTCCAGAAATGGGCGCGTAATTGAATAAAAACTTATAAAATCTTTTTTCTCAAAGTGAGAGAAGGAAGGTTTCAAATTTTAAGAAACAAGAGCGTAAATTATGAAACCAGAGAGCTCTGAGAACGGATCCCTAGAGCAAATTAGGCATGATTTTAATATTCAAACTCCGAGATTTCTCATCGCAACCCCGATTCTAATTTTTAGATCATAGCATCCTCTTTGAACACACAACACGGGAGGCTACAAAATTCAAATAGGAGAGACCGTAAATCAAAAAAACCAGAGAGCCCCAAGAACGGATCCCTAGAGCAAATTAGCCATGATTTTAATATTCGAACTCCAAGATTCCTCTCCGTAGCCCCGAACCTAAGTACGAATTTACTTTTATTTTAGACTTAGGATTTCCCTTAGTTTAATTCATCAATTCTATTTCTAATTTTTAAACATTAGCATCCTATTTGGACTGAAATTCTCTATATCTTAATCTACAGTCCTATCATTAATTTTTGGTTCTGACTCTCATAGTTTAGAACTAGTCCTTAATCATACGGCCTGATTTTTCTGATTTCGGACTCGAATTTAGTCCTAAATTTTAACCTATAATTTAATTCTATATTTTCATACCTTCAAAAAAATCCAAAACTATAAATTTCAGTTCATAACTTTAGTCTCTTAATTTAATTTCCTATCATAATCTCAAATTCTATTTCAAAAATGCCCTTTTTTTTATTATTCAAATACCAATCTACCTTTTATCTCAGCCATCTGATTTGCCCACAGGAGCTTACGGAGGGTACTCAAGAATGAGGCCAATCCTCCTTAGCATAGCGGGCCCAACCCCCCTTTTTTAGATTGCTTAGGATTACTTAGTTAATTTTAATTAGTTTTTATTGCAGTATAATCGATTAATTGCATCTAGTACGCCTCTATATCATTATTTGCTTTGATTCAATTTAGTATTCCAGTTTAATTAGTCTATTATCTTAAATCAGAATTTAGGAAAATTAATTTACTTATTATTTGTTAGATTCTTGCCATGACCAATCCCAAGATTATGATTCGAAAATAACAAAAATTAATATTATTGCATCAATTATTTACTTATATTTTAGTAAGTTAATTTATTGCTTTAATCAGAGTCGTAGTCAAATTAGTTTTTTGTGTCTTCTTTAATTAGAATTCTAGTAGGATTACATAAATTGCTTTAGTTATAATTGCAATACGATTAGTATACCTGCTTCATATAGAATTGCAATACAATTGGACTCTTTGATTTAATTGCAATATTATCGGAATTGATGCACATGCACTCCTAGTACCAGTAGGAGACTGGAATTGATTGGACTCTTAGTAGAGCCAGGACTTCGATATTAATTGGACTCCTAATAATACTGAGAAACTGAAAATGATTGGACTCCTGATAGCATCAGGACACTAAAATAATCTGTCATAATAAGCTCACCTAATCATAATTCACAATAAAAAAAGGAATCTAAATCGACCATAACAGTAATAAGGGAAACTAAAAAGAAAGCTGAAACTATCTAATTAAAAGAGGACACTACTGCTGATGTTCGCAGGCAGACAATTCAGTATAAAAGTAACCCACACCCGCTTAAACACGTGATCATTGACGTGTTGCTGCGTCGATAAATATCTACAGCTGGCGATCACAAATCAACTAGGAATCATCCTAAGAAATTCCTCTTATTACTATTTATCCCCACCTTATCACAGACACCACATTGCTAGTGTCCAACAGGACATAATTGGAAGCCACTTATTCAACGGGAGCCGAGAGGAACCCAGAAAAAGCGCAGACCAACACTATTGTAGCAAGTTTTGATAAGTAAGAGTTTATCCCATGGAGAAATTGATCTAGAACTCAAAATGGGCTATAATAGTAGGCCTTCTGATCTGGCTACAGATCTGACAATTCTAAAGAAAGGGAGTTGGGTGTCACGACTACACTAAATTAACACTAACAAAGAGAAATAAAATATATCCCTATCCTAAATAAAGGGTTAAGAAGAAGATAGCGATGGTGTGTGCCAAAATAAAATATAAAAAATGGTGAGAAGTAAGCAGGTTATGTTTAGAGTTAAAGCAGTAATTTAACTAAGATTTAGTCTGTCTAGTGCTCCTTGCTGAGATGCTATCAAAACCACCATGGTCCACAGGCCTCCGAGCTCCCTCATATCTCACTACAAATCTAGCATTGCTTTCCATGGGGCTATCAAACCAAGGGAAATCAGATGGTAAACAATAGATCTACCAGAAACTGAATGGGCTCGTCCCAAATACATGGCTCCTATAGACATCTAAGGGAACCATAAGATCTTTAGATTCAATTCGTCATTAAAATAGCAATCCATTAATAAAAGTAAACCTTACAATGAACTGCCTCTAGGTTGTAGCCTATACACAACTGCTCATCAAAAATCTCAATGTATATAAAACCTATTATAAAATTGAAATAGAACTAAGCCTAACTACTTACAAGGGGATTAGCTAGCAAATGTTGGGCTAAGAGAGAAGAAAAATAAGAAAAAGAGATAATCAAATGCTAACCCTAACCCTAGCCTGCTGGAACTCTTAGCCGACAGAGGATGAAGGAAGGATTGATGATTAAAACTAAACTCTAAGTGTAGCTTATATACTTTGTCCATGCGGCCTTGGTCTGAAGGGATTAACCCTAGTTTTTCCAACAGACGTGGCACTGTTATGACCCTTGAGTGCCTTGAGATGTGCACCTTGAGATACGTGCCTCAAAAAGTATGCCCTAGCCTTGGGAAATTCCTAAAAGGTTCTTGTGTTGAAGCTGAGAAGTTGGGAAGTCGTGCTTTATGGGGCTGGCATATGCATTAATTCATTCGAGTAGCAGCAGAGCCTTCGTTGAGTAGCCTTTGGGTGGTGGGAAGTGATAATTTATGTAGCAAACCTTCAGTTAATCACAAAGTTTCTTTGCGCTGCAAAGCTATCGCGGAGATGATCTGGAGCGCCTGGATTTCTCGCGCAGTAGAGCTTCAGAAGCTCTCTCTCTCGCTGAGTTCACGCGCAAGTATTTTTCTGCGCTTGCGTAGTAATTGGTAAGGCTTTAGAGTGCGTGAGATCTATGTGAGGAGAATTCTGGGCGTCTCTCTCTTCTTTGGCCACACAAGAACTCCGTGAGGTACATTTTGTTCAGTATACATATAGACTCACTAACTTCTGTGTGTGGCTGCTTTAAGGCTTGATCTTCGCGAGA
The DNA here is from genome assembly GCA_021018995.1 of Chloranthus sessilifolius. Lineage (NCBI taxonomy): Eukaryota > Viridiplantae > Streptophyta > Magnoliopsida > Chloranthales > Chloranthaceae > Chloranthus > Chloranthus sessilifolius. The sequence continues at coordinate 81,799,998 of CM037591.1, forward strand.
ACTTCGCGATGGCAAATTTTGAGAATTTTAAACTGTGAGATCTTTGCGATATCTTTACAGCTCTCCTCTTGACTATGCGCCCCATCTGCGAGAGGGCATCTTCCATTGCATCCTTAACTTCGCGAGGATGCTCCTCAACTCTGCGAGATTTGTCTTTCGATTCTCTGATGCATTGCACTTGCTGTTATTGTAGTCTTCTCCATTCTCAGCTAATCTCATCCATCTGCTAGACTTTGGTCAATGATGACCAACAAGTAAGTCACCATGGTGAGCACTACCAAGGTGTTCCCTTAGGCTTTGGCTCAGCTGTCATCCTTGCATGTATTCTCTCTCTTCTTTGGACCAGAAAGTAGGGATTTTTTATTAAGCTACATAGATTATTACTAACTACAAAATGCACTTAACAAATGATTATTAGTCTGCTTCAAGGTCTATTAAAGGCTAGGTTAAGAGGTGAAAAATGGTACTTTTCAGTGAATAACACACTCCCAAACCTAATCTTTGCTAGTCCTTGAGCAAAGGAAAATTTCAAACAACTATTCTAAGAATTTAAATGCCACTTTCGTAGGGAGCACGGATACATTTAGCATATGTACCGAGCCTTTTAAACCCCTAGGTGATCCCATGTGGAGGAGTGAAGTCTCGTGAGGGTTTTTAGTGAACATACCTTAAAACTTCTCAATAAAACAGTTAACATAAGTGCAAAATTATCAAGTTAGCTGTCAAGAAACAGAGCATTAGTTCACCTTTGATTCAACAAAAAATATGAGGAATTTGAACATATGATATGCACAGACATTTAATCATCACAGCTTCAACATAGATGCACATCATTTCCAATTAGCTCATAGCAGGGGAAAACATCACATATAGGTCAGTATTGAGCTCATAATTAATTCAAAAATTAGGTTATAAGTCATGCCCATTACATTCAATATAATACCCAATACTCACCAGGGCATACTTCTCACAAGGAACTTTGAGGGTTTCCATTTTCTCTTAAGCTCAAGAGCAGTTACAGGCCCCAAATGGGTCTGCAAGCATGAGCATAGGAATAGCATCTAAGTTCTGGCATCATTAGCTAATCCTTACCATAGATTGGACAACTCTTTGTCTCTGCATGACAGCTCTTTCAACTTTGGATCACAGGGTCTTTTGACTGGCTTATGGGATAGGTTATAAAGAATGAAAGGTTGAGAAGGGATTCAAAATTGAGAAATCAGTAGGTGAAGGGGGTGATTCATGACTTCACCTCCTGTAATTCAACACCTTTCATTTTCTTTAAAATTCTTCAGATTTGAAGTGGCCAACTTCTCCTCTTATTTTTGATTTTTCAATGAACTTTTCCTCTTGACTCCTCTCTTATTCCTCTTTATTATTATTTTTCTTTCTTTTGGATATGTTTTTTTATTTTTTATTTTTATTTTTATTTTTCTAACTTGCCACCTCTCTCCTCAGTTGTTACACTGCTAAGCTTTAAGTATCTCATCTCCATTCACCCAATGTTGACCTTATCTTATCCATCTTCAGCTCCTTCTCCTTTACCTTCTGATTTCTCTGAGTGAGGGTAGGTTTGAATTAGGTCCATAGGTTCAGGTACAAGTACTTAGGTATATTTTGAAGAAAATTGGAAATTGAGGCTCATAGGGTGTGTGCACAAGGGCAGTTGATTAGGGTTTGTCTGTTTGAGCTCAAACTGTCCAAGAGAAGGTCATGATCCTTTCCTAGGTATCATGAGTGCTGTCAGTTGTTTCAACTTGGAGGTGCCTAACTTCTAGTGAGGGTATTGATTCAGCCAGTCCTTAGAGCTAGAAAAATTGCCTCAGTCACTCCTCAAAGAAAGGAAAAAAAAAAATTTATAGGCCCAAATCTCATGAGTTATGGTCTTCCATTGAACTACTGGGTATGTCCTTACCTTTTCATTTCTTTAATGATTCACTAAGTACTGATACAAGTGAGTTTTCTTAGTGTTCATATCATGGAAATGCTAAAATTTAAAAACCTATTATGCTTAAAGTTCTGCAAAATTTTTAAATTTCTCAATTTTTTATGATTCTTAAGGGAGCATGGCTCCATTTCTATCTTACTCACTTGATTCTGCTGCATTTAGGTTAACTACTTCAATGGCAGATCTTGCCACACCCCCAAACCTATGAGGAGCAGTGTCCTCACTGATTCAAAGATAGATGTGGATGGGCAGCAGGTTTAAAACTGAGGTATTAAAAAGAAAATGACACAGGAGAAAAAGAAAACACACAACACACAACAAACAAACGCACACAAACACACAGAAGTAAAGAAAGGCAGATTGGGAACGAAACAGAAGAAAGAGCACTTTCATTATAACATCTAAAGCATGTACAAAGTAAGGAAAAGAAAAGTACAAAATTTACACACTACTGCCTAACTAAATACATGTTCACAATTTAATAATTTAATCATCTGTTGGTTCCTTCTTAATTTGGACCCCTTTTGCTTTATCTTTCTTCACAGCAGCAACTTCTTAAGGACCAACAGTTGTGCCAGGTACTCTCCCAGTAGATAGAGCTAGTTGCCTTTCCAAGATTTCAGCCTTTTGTTCAACTAATTCAGCTCGGGTTATAAGGAGCTCCCTGATCTCCTTTGAGGCAGTCAACCTCCTCTCTAATCCATCAGCTCTCAGCTTTTTTGTTGTAGCAACCATTTTTTCTTGTTCAGCATTTAGCTTCTCTTGTGCAGCGATCCTCTCTTGGGCTTTATATAAACTTTATGAGGTAAGGATTAGATTTTATTATATGAAGGAGGGTAGAGTATGGGGGAATGGAAAAAGAAGAGGCACGAATCAAAGGCTATTCCTCACTTGAAGAAGGGCCAGCCAGGAATGAAAAAGGGGTGGGCTATAAAATTGCGGATGGAAGCTCAGGTTGGGGTTCTAGGTCAGGTTCTGTTTTGATTGACTTGGAAGAGGAGGGTATTAAGTCATCCACATCTGTTGCAGCATTGGAGGTGGCTACAACAGGGGAAATATCTGGGTCAGTTAGTGTGGAGGTTTCAGTGTAAGTAGGAAGGGGTATGGTGGTTGCTAAGGATAAGGGTTGGGGTAAGGTAGCAAAAGTTGATTTTATGGATTGGAGGCAGGTCTCTAGGTAGGCCTGGTTTTGGAGAGTGGAGGTTAGGGATTGAATATATGTCTCATTGGAGGCTTGGGTTTTGGTATTGGCCAGCATATGGGACTGTTGGGTGAGTAGGAGGTGCAGGATTTGCGGTAAGAGGTCAGGTATTGTAGTGGCTGTGGGTTGGGTTGGGGGAACAAGTTGAAAGGGGGAAGTGGGTCTATGTGTGAAGGTCGTGGCCTGGGGTGATGGATGATGTGGAGGGGTGAAGTGTGAAGGGTAAAGTGAGTTGGTGAGAGGGGTATACTCTAAGTGGATGTCTCCTAGGATAGTGGACATCAAAGAGGAAAATTCCTCTCCTAAAAATGGCTCACGGTCATGGGATAAGGGAGTGGATTGGTCTACAGGCTCACCAGTGATAAGTATAAAAGGTGGGGAATAAAGTGGGGTTTCAAAGGTATGGGTTGTAGGTTGATAGGGTGTGGGTATGGGGTCTGAAATGGCTATGGTGTCAGGGATTTGAATTGTTTGGGAGATATAGGTGGGATGGGGTGTAGTAGGAGCTTTGCTAGGTTTCTTTTTCTTTTGGTATGGAGTCTTGACAGGTGGGCTAGGGTGGGCTGGAAAAATAGGTAGGGGGGGTAGAAATGGGTAGGGTGTCTGTGGCTATGGTGGTTGGTGATATAGGGTTAGGTAAAGGTAGTGGGCTTGTGTTGGGCTGTGATGTCTGGGTTAAACGTGGAGGTGGTGTGGCACTGAGTGTAGGTAAAGGTGGTGTTAAGGGGGTTGGAGCTGGCATGGAGGCAGAGGTAATGGCTGAGGAGGTGATGGTTGTGCTGGCTAGCACAAGTGAGGTGGAGGATGCAGCAACATCAGCATCAGCAGTAGTAGCTGCAGCTACAACTGCTTTAAGAATGGTGCAAGCTGCTTCTCTTAGTAATTTCTCTCTCTTCTATTTTCTTTTTCTCCATCATGGTGCCACTGATTCTCTACTATTTCTTTCCACTCTTTTTGGGGTTCAGGGCCATAATCTCCTCCTCCCTTTTAATGGGGTATTTCTCCCACTTCGGCAATACAGTAATCAATCTGCAATAGGGAAGGGCATGAGGTTTCTTCATGATTTTCACCTTCTCACATAAATCTTTAATCCCCTCAAAAACTAACTTGGCTTCATCTAAGTAGTGGTTTCTGTGAAATGAGAAGAGGGCATCAGCTATGGGGTACCTCCTCTCCTTCTCATGCCCAAAGCAATACACATTTTTTCTCAACACTGCATCCATGAGCTTGAGGTTGGAGTGCAAATCCCTCTTCCTAATTGAGTCACCTGAGGCAGTGATCCCTCTAGTTAACTCCCTGGCTATCTCAGTAATGGTGGCAGTCAAAGGAGGACCCAAGCCACACTCAGGGCTATACCTGGCTGGTATCCCCAGTAGTTTTGTAATGTCTGTCTGGTTGAACAACATCTTAAAATCATCAATTAATACCAGCAATACCGGGTTCCCATCATCACCAGCTTTCAACCTCATATTCTGATAAAATAATCTGACTAATCTTGAGAAAACCAGCTAAATTGAGGGCCTCAATTGTCACAGTAGGGATGCGTTGGTCAGATATTCAATGGAGGCAGAGGTCTTTGATAGTTCCTCAAAATAGACTTTGTCAAAGATGGTTTCAGCCTCTAGCTGGATTGCTTGCACAAAGTCAGAAGGGACCCTGAGGTAGTCAGTAGTCGCGTCCTCCTCAACCTCAGGGACGACAACTTTACCCTTTTCTATTTCTTCTTTGATTTTTCAGAGCTCTTAAAAGGTGGGTGCTCTCTGGCCCACTTCATTGGGGCTGGTTTCTTCTCTTGTTTGATTGTTGGCTCAACAACAGGTGAGGGCACCTCAGAGGTCTCCAATGTGGAGGCCTCTCAATCCTTGCAGATTTTCTAGTGGTCACAAGGCTGCCACTGACAGATAGCTTCTGCATTGTAGCAAATATATCTATGAATTTTGAACCCATGGCCATAGGTGCTTAGATTGTGAAAATTAGGGCTCACCAATCTTAGAACATGCAGATCACACTGAGTAAGCACAGAAGCTTTAAACTTATGCCCTTCTTCTCACTAATAAATAAATCAATGACAGTACAAAGAGACGAATGGAGATCATACCATTTGAGAGCTAGGGTTCCACCTAAAAATGTACACAGTGGCTCAACTCCCCCCAAACCTTGCTCGAAGTGATCAGGAGTAACTGGGGAACAAAATGGTGAGAGGAAAATGCCTGAGGTGGTGTAGATTACAAAGTAGAGAAGAAAGGAGAGAAAGGGGATGTCGGTATTTATGCTGGGAAACTAGGGCAGACAGAGGAAATGAAGAAAATGGGGGGCTTCACTGAGTTTATAGAGCAAATCTCGCAGTTCACGGAGTTGGAAATAGGGGCTCGCACAGTTGGCATTTAAATCTGCGAGACGTTTTGTCGCGCAGAAGAACAAGCTGTCTCACATTATAATTCACGGAGCTGAATCAGTGGCTTTGGTGCGCGAGAGCTATTACCTCGCAAAATAGTCACGCAGAACACCACATATGGCACATTTTTATGCTCAGAATGGGCTCACGGAGCAGAAAGTAACTCCGCGAGGCACTTTTACAGCCATTTATCAGGTCTTTTAGTGTGCGAGCAAGCTAAGGGATGGCTCGTGCAACAAATTTAAGGCCTCTAGTTCTGCGCAATAGCATTTTTTCACAACCTTTACTCTATTAGCTTAGTGCATCACATTGGTTAGTGCATCCATGCTGTTGTGCATCCAACCACTGTGCATAAGCACCAACTCTCAGACAGGTACTTCATTTCAACCATGAAAAATATATGCCCATATTCAAACATCAGATCATCAACATTGCAGACTCCTAAAAATAATTTTTTAGCTCAACTTCATGTAAATTATGATAAGGGTACCTCAACCATTCGTCAACAAACACAAAGCAAATTCAGATGACAAATATGCACATGTATTCAATCAAAAAAATGCAAACACAAACAAAGCAACATAAGCAATTCAACATCACTCTAAACACACAACTGACAGATTTCTAAAGAACATAAAACAAAATAGCATTTTTATACATATTATACACTTATTACCAACCTTTTGATCACTGGGCACTAGCTTCTTCCGGAGTAGAAATCATACTTTAACGACCTTCGGATAACACCTTGTCAGGCTGGGGAAGACTAGGCAATTTTTCTTCCTCCCTCCTATTCAGAGCATTATAAATCTGATCCAACTGGTCCTTAATCTTCTTGATGCTCTGTCCTTGAGAATTGACAGTCTGCACTAAGTTCTCCAAGTTTTACATTAAAGCCAGCATCTGCTCTTCAAATGATGAGGATTTGGGTTGTTAGGGGCAGGCCAACTGTTGGATGGAGCAAGATATAAAATTTTGCCTTGGTGGGTAACCTTGATTAAACTAGTGCTAGGGTCTGTAAGGAGCTACTATTTGTTGCTGCTGAGGTTGAGGATATGAATCTTGTCTCCACCTCGGATTTGGGTGGTTCCTCGAATAATACCCAGCAGGCTGCTGGCCAAAAGTTTGAGCAGCATTGGCATGCTCCACAACAAAATCTAGAAACTGGGTGGCAGATGGACAATCATGAATAAAATGTTTGGGAGATTGGCATATCAGACATGCTTCCTCCACCTGTGCAACCATCCGGGGCTGCATGACATTCGTTAGTTTGTCAAATTTCAAGCTCAGGTTGTCCACCTTCCTCTCCAGATCACCTTGCAACTTCACTTCATATATTCCACCTCTAGGGGTGGCTTCTTTTAGCATCTGAGCTGGGGTCTGGCTATTATTGCATGACAGAGACTCTTGCTGCATGGAATTTTTCCCTATTATGTCAAACAACTCCCAACCTTCCTCAGCTGTCTTGTGGAGGTAACTACCACCACAGGAACCATCCACCGTATCCTTGCTCTTAGAATTAATTCCTTGATAAAAACATTGGACAAGCTGCCACATTGGAATTTGGTGATGGGGGCATTGTTTTAACATCTCCTAGAATCTTTTCCAAGCTTCATAAAAATCCTCAGTTGAGGACTGAGTGAATGACAAAATATTTGTCCTCATCTGGCTGGTTTTGTTCATGGGAAAGAATTTGGCCAGTAGTTTGGTTTGAAGGTCACTCCGTGACTGTATGTTATTGGTTGGGAGCTTTGATAGCCATGTGATGGCTTTGTCCTTTAGTGAGAAAGGAAAAAGCCTCAGTTTAGTGGCCTCAGGTCGAATCCATCAATATTGAAGGTAGTGCAAAGTGCTAAAAATTGGTCTATATGCTTGTAGGGATCTTCTCTACTAATCTCATAATTCTCTTCAACAGAGGGGAATTGAATGCAGAAGGGAGAGGTGTACTCCGCAGGTGCATTGTACTCCTTTAATATTCTCTGCCTCTCAGCCATGATAGCTAGTTCAGTTTTAATAGCAGGGCCCTGTGGGATGCATCTAGGTTTAAGGATCCTTTCAACCTTTAGATTTGGAGGTTCTAGCTCAGGGTTTAAAGACCATCTACCATGCATATACTCACACCCACAGTAAGTACATAAAATGCTCACAAGCACACAAAAAGAATATTTCAAACAAAAATGAACAACTACACAGATTTACACTAAACAAATAACAAAAAATGAAACATAAATGGATTGAGATTTAGGGTAAAGGAAGTGCAAACAGAGCTAGCTTCACTCCAATTGCCGCTCCAGCTTTTCCCTTCTTTTGCTATCTATTTATGCAAAATTCCATAAAGAATCAGTAGTGCTTTTATTCTAGTTTAGGTACAGCTACAAATAATTTAGAAATCTAAATTATAGTACAACTCAGGTCTACTAAAAAGATCAAGATCCCCGGCAGTGGCACCAAAAACTTATTGTCGATTTCCTTCAGGTGCTGATTATTGTGTGGTGAAAATAAATTTAAAAACAAAGTAAAATAAAAGAAAGGATTTAGCACAACTAAAGTAATCCTAGAGCTGCAAGATACAGGGTCTATTATAGCAAGTTTTGATAAGTAAGAGTTTATCCAATAGAGAAATTGATCTAGAACTCAAAATAGGCTATAATAGTAGGCCTTCAGATCTGGCTATAGATCTGACAATCCTAAAGGAAAGGGAGTTGGGTGTCACGACTACACTAAATAAACCCTAACAAAAGAGAAATAAAATGCAGCCTTATCCTAAAGAAAGGGTTAAGAAGAAGATGGTGATGGTGTGTGCCAAAATAAAATATAAAATATGGTGAGAAGTAAGTAGGTTAAGTTTAGAGTTAAAGCAGCAATGTAACACTGATTTAGTCTGTCTCTGCAGTGCTCCTTGCTAAGACGCTATCAAAATCCTTAACAAGGTAGAAGTATCCAACTTAATCCATGCCATTTGGGGTGCTCTTAAGGCTATAGGCTGGCCACTCAAATGGTCACAGCCTATCCTATAGAGTACGTCAAATCCCATTAATCAAGTCAGAAGTTGCTAATCTAATCCAGAGGAGGGGACTGATCATTTCCCCAACCACTGGACCTGATCAGGCCATGAATACTATTATAATACTATGTAATGCCAGTGCTACAAGCTCCCTAGATCTGTGCACAGAGCTGGCTGACATAAAATCCTAAGTTCTTTGCTAAGGCCAATGGATCACAGGTGCCCACAAAAAGGACCACGTAACAGGTTTAATAAGGCTTTAGATTCAGCTGGTCATTGCTACAAAAGGCCTGCAATGACTCAGCCTCAAGCTACAACTACTATACGAAAATCAGATCTAGCATCTGATATCAGTTAGCTAAAACAGAGGGGATCCAGTTCCTATACAAAACCTCCTCACAAGGCCCTAGAAGCTCATGTGCAGAGGTGAAGAATTCTTCTCAAACATGTAGCTGGACACCACCTTAGGGCTATACTCTGTCCACTCAAATGGTCACAGGGTATCCCATTGGTCTGTCCATACCACAGAGGTTTGAGAAAGAACATGTAAACTTCTGGAACCACCATGCTCCACAGGCCTCCGAGCTCCCCCATATCTCACTACAAATCTAGCATTCCTTTCCATGGGGCTATCAAACCAACAGAAATCAGATGGTAAACAATAGATCTACTAGAAACTGAATGGGCTCGTCCCAAATACATGGATCCTATAGACATCTAAGGGAACCATAAGATCTTTAGATTCAATTAGTCATTAAAATAGCAATCCATTAATAAAAGTAAACCTTACAATGAATTGCCTCCAGGCTGCAGCCTGTACACAACTACTGATAAAAAATCTCAATGTATATAAAACCTATTACAAAATTGAAATAGAACTAAGCCTATCTACTTACAAGGGGATTAGCTAGCAAATGCTGGGCTAAGAGAGAAGAAAAATAAGAAAAATAGATAATCAAACCCTAACCCTAACCTTAGCCTACTGGAACTCTTAGCCGACAGAGGATGAAGGAAGGATTGATGATTAAAACTAAACTCTAAGTGTAGCTTATATACTCTGTCCATGCGGCCTTGGCTCTGAAGGGATTAACCCTAGTTTTTCCAGCAGACGTGGCATTGTTACGACCCTTGAGTGCCTTGAGATGTACACCTCAAGATCCACTCCTTGGGAAGTGTGCCCTAGCCTTTGGAAATTCCCAAAAGGTCCTTGTGTTAAAGCTTAGAAGTGGGGAAGTCGTGCTTCACGGGGCTGGCATATGCATTAATTCATTCGCATAGCTACAGAGCCTTCGCGGAGTAGGCTTTGGCTGGTGGGAAGTTCTCACTCGTGCAACAAACCTTCAGTTAATCATGCAGTTCCTTTACACTGTAAAGTTGTCACGGAGATGATTTGGAGTGCCTAGATTTCTCATACTGTAGAGCTTAAGATGTTCTCTCTCTCTCGCTGAGTACTCGCACAGGTATGTTCCTGTGCTTACGTAGTAACTGGTAAGGCTTTAGAGTGCATGATATCTGTGCGAGGAGAATTCTAGACGTCTCTCTCTTCTTTGGCCACGTAAGAACTCGGTGAGGTACATTTTGTTCAGTATACATAGAGACTCGCTGAGTTTTGCGCGCAGCTGCTTTAAGGCTTTATGTCTGCGAGAACTTCATGATGGCAAATTCTGAGGATTTTAAATTGCGAGATCTTCACGATATCTTTACAGCTCTCCTCTTGACTGTGTGCCCCATCTGTGCGAGGGCATCTTCCACTACATCCTTAGCTTCCCGAGGAAGCTCCTCAACTCTGTGAGATCTATCTTTTGATACTCTGATGCATTATACTTGCTGCTGTTGTAGTCTTCTCCATTCTTAGCTAACCTCATCCATCTGCTAGACTTTGGTCAATAATGACCAGCAAGTAAGTCACCATGCTGAGCACTACCAAGGTGTTCCCTTAGGGTTTGGATTAGCTGTCATCTTTTCATGTGTTCTCTCTTTTCTTTGGACCAAAAAGTAGGGATTTTATATTTAGCTACATAGATTATTGCTAACTACAAAACACACTTAACAAATGATTATTAGTCTACTTCAAGGTCAAAGATCAATCAAAGGCTAGGTTAAGATGTGAAAAGTGGTAATTTTCAGTGAATAACAGTGCATTGTAGAAAAGCTTCAGAAAAGAATCTCGCACAGACCTCGCGAGGATCAAAACTCTAGGAGATTTGTGTCACGAAGATCTCGTGTAGACCTCGCACACCTCAAAGACTTAACCAACCACATGAGAAGCGCATGTAATCTTGGCGATCATCCACGTAAAACATAAAATCCATCCTCGCGAGCCACAATTTAGCCTAGCGAGATCCTCGTCACCTGAGCTACCTGGAGACCCTTCTGCGCGAGATGTGCTATCCACTGGCCTATGAACCTTGCGAGCTCTCCTCCAGTAGCAACTCCAGCCATGCGAGAAGCAAATGAAGCCAATTCAACCTCGCAAAGCACAAGCTCCCTACTTCTCAGTCAATACACAGGGACTTTTATGGGATTTCATAGCAATTAGGGCACACATCCCAAGATGCCAAACTATTTCCCACATCTCAAGGCATTTAAGGGTCACAAATGGGCAACGATAGTCATGGCAAATGGGGCATTTCCTCTTTTGTTCTCCTATTTGCTAGAGCAAGATATTTTTTAGGGAACTTGTATATAAGCTGTAATTTTTGTGTAGAAACCATCTTCCCTTTTACCTAATTTGGCTGGGAGCTCGAGAGTGCTTAGGTCATTTAGGGTTAGGGTTAGGTCATCCTTTTTCTTTTCTTTTTCCTTAGCTAAGTATTTGCTGGCTAAGATCTTTTGTAAGTAGCTAGTTTAATTCAATTTGCAATGGGTTTTGTATAAACTTAGGGCACTGATTTGGGCTTTTGCACTGGCTGTTGCCTTGAGGGAAAACATTGTAAGGTCTATTTTAATCACTCCATGGATGCTTGAGCTTGTAGCCCTGCAACCACGGTGGCAGCAGTAGTTTTCTTGTTCTATCTTATCATCTGTGAGGAAGATAACCTCTGAGATAGCCTGTGACTATTTAAGTGGACAGACTATAGCCCTAAGGCTGGTCTAAGTCATAGATCTGAGATAGATTCTTCTTCTCTGCACTTGAGCTTGTAGCGAAGTGAGATAGTTGTAGAGCCAAACTCTCCACTTTGTGTTGCAATGCCATTTTTAGTTTTTAGATCTGATATTCTGTAGAGATTGTAGATTTGTGAGCTGGGTCACTGCAGGCCTTTTGTAATAATGAATGACCAGTTGAGTCTAAGTCCCCATTCAGCTTGGGATTTCTTGTGGTTCTCACTAGAGTTTCTAGGACTATTTGATCCTATGGATGGATGAGCTTATAGCCTTGCAAACATAGTGTTTGCAATGGTGTTCATGTTCTAATTTGATCCATTGATTGGATGAAGTCCCTGGGATATGCTGTGATCATTGTAGTGGATAGCATATAACCCTAAGATCAGCCCTTACCTTTGGATTAGATTAGATTCTTCTACCTAGCAGATGTGCTTATAGCCATCTGAAGGATTGTTATAGAGTCATGTCTGGATCTGAATTGCATTACTGAGTTACTCTCAGCTGCATATTTCTCATCATTTTATCTTTATTTTTACTACACCACCATCACCCTTCTTTTACTCCTTTCTTTTACTATAGTTTATTTTTATGTTCTTAGTTTTAGTTTAATTTAGTGACAACCTAAAACTCCCTTTCTTTAGGATTGCCAGATCTGTAGCTAGATCTGGAGGCCTACTAAATAACCCTTGTGGTTCTTGATCAAGTTTCCCTGTGCGATAACCCTTTCTTATCAAAACTTGATACAACAGGTTCTGGATCTTGCAGGCTATGCTCTGTGCTGTGAACCATCTTCATTCACATTTTATTTTCTGTTGTGCTTTAACCATTCATTTTTTTAATAAAATTCTGTCAGCACGGAATTGTACCAACAAGTTTTTGGCTCTACTACTGGGGAATCTTGAACTAATTAGTAGACCTGAGTTTTTATTTTGTATGTTTATAAATTCATTTGTAGCAATGCCTGTGTTTGAATAAAAAGTACTACTAAATTTGTTATGGTTTTTGCAGATCTGGAACAACAGCAAAAAGTGGAGTTGGAAGCTGTAGCTAAAACTTGTTTGCCTTAGTTTGTACCCCCCCCCCTCCCTTGTTTTTTGTTTCATTTTTTGTTAACTCCTTAAATTCAGCAGTAGAAATTTAGCAGTAATTTTTGTTTATAATTATTTGAAGTGTGCTAATTTTCTTTACTTGCTTTGTGTGTGTGTGCATGCTTGGTAGAAGATCTCTTAGACCTCCAATAGAACCTTTAAATCCTGAGGTAGAGAGGATCCTTAGACTTAGGAACCCCATACAAGCCCCTGCTATTAATATTGAACCAGCTGTGATGGGTGAGCAACAAAGAACACTGAAGGAATACAATGCACCAGGGGTGTATTCATCCCCCTTCTACATTCAATTTCCTGCAGTAGAAGGTAATTATGAAATCAAATCATCAACCATCCAAATGCTGCCATCATTCCATGGGCTGAGTAAAGAAGACCTATATAAGTACATGGATGAGTTCCTTGCTTTATGCACCACATTTAATATTGCTGGCTTGGGAGAGGAAGCCACCAAACTGAGGCTTTTTTCTTTTTCCCTAAACGATAAAGCCAGAACTTGGCTCTCCAAGCTCCCAGCAGGCAGCATACAATCCTGGAATGATCTCCAATGCCAATTTTTGGCTAAATTTTTCCTTGTGTCTAAAACCAACTAGTTGAGGAAGAGCATACTTTCCTTTGCTCAATTCTCAACTGAAGATTTCCATGGAGCATGGGAAAGGTTTTAAGAGCTATTGAAGCAATGTCCACACCATCAAATTCCTCAGTGGCAGCTTGTCCAGAGCTTCTACCAAGGAATTGATCCCAAGAGTAGGGATATGGTGGATGCCTCATGTGGGGGCACTTACCACCACAAGACAGCTAATGAGGCTTGAAACTTTTTGATATCATCAGTGAAAATTCCATGCAGCAAGAGTCTCTATCCCAAAATGACATTGAGATTCCAACTAAAATGGTAAAAGAATCCACCTCTAAAGGAAGGATGTATGAGCTCAATGTGCACAATGATTTGGAAAGGAAGGTGGACATCCTGAGACTGAAATATGACAAATTGATGAATGTGATGCAACCTAGAATGGCTACACAAGTGGAAGAGGCATGCCTGATATGCCAGTCTCTCACACATTCACTTGAGGAATGTCCATTAGTTAGCCAATACCTTGAATTGGTCATGGAACATGCCAATGCTTCCCAGTCATATGAGCAACAACCTGCTGGGTATCAATGGAAAAACCACCCCAATTTGAGGTAGAGACAAGATACATATCAGCAATCCCAGCAGCAACATAAGGCATTACAATACAGACCACAACAACAACAATAATATAACCAAAGTTTTATGTCTAGACAACCCTATCAGCAGTCAGCCTCACAGCCAAACCAATTGGCATTGCCACCACCACAGCCTAGAGCACCATCTTTTTAGGACCAAGTTTTGTCCTCATTGCAAAACCTTGGTTTCTTATCTCAAATTGAAGACCAGCTTGCTCAAATCTTCAATGCTTTGACTAAAAGAGAGGAGGGCAGGCTACCTAGCCAGACCATGAACAATCCAAAGGGTCAATATATTATTGGAGAAGGCTCATCAACTTATGAGGAAGCTAAGGAAATCACTACCCTAAGGAGTGGTAAGGTGGTGGATAACCAGGTGGGAAAGGAGAATGAATGTGTAAAGGAAAGCTTGAACTCAACTCATGCTGATGAGCAGCAGGAGTATAATAATGGGATTGATTTTGAGCCCTAACAAAACCAAAAAAATGAGAAAAATAAAAAGCAAAATGTTTTTGATGAAAAGAATAGGCTTGCAGCTGAGGCACCAGCAGTACCACAGCTACCATTTTCCCATGCACTTACTGGCCCATCTCCTTTTGATACGGGGAATGCCTAGATGGAGGAAATGGAGACTTTCAAGCAAGTTAAGATCAATTTACCTCTGCTTGATGCCATCAAATAGGTCCCAGCCTATGCCAAGTTTCTCAAAGACCTATGTACACAAAAGAGAAAGGCAAGGATCCATTTGTCCAAAAAGGTCTTTATAGTAGAAATAGTCAAATCTGTGCTTTCTATAGCCACACCTGCAAAACTGTAAGACCTAGGGGTACCTACTATCCCCTATGTTATTGGAGACCACACCATAGGCAAGGCAATCTTAGACTTGGGAGCCAATGTCAACCTGTTGCCATATTCAGAATATGAACAGGTAGGTTTGGCGGAGCTTAAACCTACATCTATTGTGCTTTAACTGACTGATAGGTCTGAAAGGAGGCCTATGGGAGTTGTTGAAGATGTATTAGTTGGGGTGGATAAATTTTTCTACCTTGCTAATTTTTTAGTCTTGGACATGAAGCCTTCAAAGAGTAGCACCCCAATTCCTGTGATCTTGGGCAAGCCATTCTTAGCCACTGCCAATACCTGCATTCAATGTAGGTCTAGAGTGATGGAAGTTATATTTGGGAACATGATAGCGAAATTGAATGTGTACAATGTTGCCAAGCAACCTTAGCTGGACAATGAGGACTGCTTTGCAGTGCATGTGCTAGAGGACCTGGTAGAGGAGAATTTATCCAATCTGTTGGATTGGGATAAAAGTTGTGAGGAATTTGAGAATGTGTGGACTGAGGTTCTTGAGGAGGCCCCAAATTGTAGTACTATTGAGACTTCTATCGGCCTAGTGCAGCACTCTATTTGGAGACCCACATTGCTGCCCCTACCTCAACCCTCCAAGGCACCTTTGTTACCTTCAATAGAAAGTCCACCTGATCCGGAGCTCAAACAGCTGCCAGAGATATTAAAATATGCCTTCCTAGGATAAGATCAGAAATTTTCAGTCATCATCTCTTCCTCTCTCTCTATGGAGCAGGAAGAGGAGTTGTTTGAAGTCCTTAGGAAGCACAAAAGGGCAATAGGCTGGACAATTACAGACTTAGGAGGAATTAACCTATTAGTGTGTATGCACAAGATCCATTTGGAAGAGGGTTCTAAGCCCTCAAGAGAAATGAAGAGGAAGTTGGATCCTCATATGCAAGAGGTGGTCCTAAAGGAGATAGTGAAATTGTTAGATGTTGGGGTCATATACCCCATTTTAGATTTAGAATGGGTATCTCCTATTCAGTTGGTCCATAAAAAGTCTGGTATAACAGTTATCACATCTGATTCTGAGGAGTTGATGCCAACCAGGGAGACAACTGGTTGGAGGGCATGTATTGAATATAGGAAGCTCAACTCCAAAACCAGAAAGGACAATTTCCCATTGCCTTTCATTGACCAAATTTTGGACAAACTGGCAGGAAAAGTAATCTATTGCTTCCTTGATGGATACTTAGGTTATAACCAAATACCTGTGTATTCTCAAGACTAGGAGAAGACCACATTCACATGTCCATTTGGCACATTTGCTTATAGAAGAATGTCATTTGGGCTGTGTAATGTGCCTGCCACATTCCAAAGGTGCATGTATGCAATCTTTTCAGACATGATTGACAAGTTTTTAGAGATCTGTATGGATAATTGTTTAGTTTTTGGGAACAATCTTAGTCACTGCTTAAATCACCTCAGCCTGGTGCTGCAAAGATGTGAAGAGACCAACCTAGTCTTGAGCTGGGAGAAAAGCCATTTCATGATAACACAAGGCATTATGTTAGGCCATGTGGTCTCCCATAAAGGCATTGAGGTTGATAGGGAAAAGGTTGACTTAATCTCACACTTGCCCCCAACAAAAACAGTCAAACAGATCAGGTCTTTCCTAGGACATGCAGTATTTTATAGGAGGTTCATCAAGGACTTCAGTAAAATTGCTAAACCTTTGTGCCACTTGCTCTGTCAAGATGTGCAATTCGATTTTAATGCCGAGTACCTTGAGGCATTTAAGGTGTTGAAGAAGTGCCTAACCTCTACCCATGTAATCTAGGCCCCTGATTACTCTCTGCCTTTCGAATTAATGTGTGATGCATCAGACCTGGCTGTGGGTGTTGTACTAGGACAAAAAAAGGACAAGCTGCCATGTGTGATTTATTATGCCAACAAAACACTGGCAGAAGCTCAACTTAATTATACCAAAACTAAGAAGAAGCTTCTGGTAGTGGCGTTTGCAGTGGACAAACTTAAACCTTTTCTACTTGGGTCTAAAATTGTTATATATACTGATTACTCTACCCTCAAATACCTTTTAGCCAAGTAAGATACTAAGCCTAGGTTGATTAGATGGATCCTCCTGTTGCAGGAGTTTGGTCTTGAAATCAAAGACAAGAAGGGAGTAGAAAATGTGGTGGCTGATCACCTGTCCAGGATTTTAGTTGAACAGTGTGTTGCTACACCTATTAGAGATGTATTCCCTGATGATCAATTGTTTGCTATAAAGTCTGTTGTGTCATTGTTTGCAGGCAGGATTCCTTCCCATTGGTCCAAGATGGACAAAGACTTGTTCTTCTCACAAGTCTAATATTTTTCTGGGAGGATCCATGCATGTACAAATATTGTGCAGACCAAATCATTAGGAAGTGTGTCCCTGATAGTGACATCCACAGTATTCTTAGCATGTACCATAAAAATGCCTGTGGGGGTCACTTTAGTGGGAAAAAGCTAGCAGCAAAGGTGCTGCAGTGTGGGTCTTATTGGCCTTCCTTGTTTAAGGATGCCTATGCACACTACAGGGCCTGTTTTAGATGTCAAAGGATGGGTGGTATTTTAAAGAGAAATTCAATGCCACTGCAACCCATCCTTGTTGTGGAGCTGTTTGGCATCTGGGGAATTGATTTCATGGGCCCCTTTCCTCCTTCAAATGGTTATAACTTCATCCTTATGGCTGTGGACTATGTTTCCAAATGGGTAAAAGCAGTTGCCGCAAGGACAAATGACCACAAAGTAGTCCTCAAGTTTGTCAAGGAAAATATTTTCTCCATATTTGGCACCCCTAGAGCCATCATTAGTGATGGGGGCAGCCACTTCTGTAACAGACACTTTGAGAGCTTGCTTAAGAAGTATGTTGTTACCCATAGGATTGCAACCCCATATCACCCACAAACTAGTGGGCAAGTGGAGATTTTCAGCAGGAAAATTAAGCACATCCTGGAGAAGACAGTTAGGACAGATAGGAAGGACTGGGCTGTGAAGCATAATGATGCATTGTGGGCTTATAGGACTGCTTATAAGACCACAATTGGAATGTCCCCTTTCAGATTAGTCTATTGAAACACTTGCCATCTGCCAGTAGAGTTGGAACACAAGTCCTTTTGGGCCATTAAAACATTGAACGTGGATCTAACATCTATTGGTGCAAATAGGGAACTGCAACAGTCTGAATTGGAGGAGCTGAGGTTAGATGCTTATGCCAACTCAAGGATCTACAAGGAGAGAACTAAGGCATTCTTTGACAAGAGCCTGTTAAGGAAAGACATTGAGGATGGTGCCAAGGTATGTCTATTCAACTCCAAGCTGAAAATTTTCCTAGGAAACTTAAGAACCAGATGGGATGGTCCCTTCATTGTGCTTCATGCATTCCCATCTAGGGCTGTGGAAATTATGGACCCCACAAGTGGAAGGATTATGAAAGTAAATAGGCAAAGGCCCAAGTAGTGTGTGGAAAACTCTGTGGAGACCTCTTCCACAATCTACCATCAAGAACCTCCCCACGATAAGTGATCCACAGCCTTGTAAATTGTGTAACATAGCTATTTTGTTTTTGTATGTTTTGTGTGCTTTCAAAATTCTGTCATTTACAATTTTGTATGTGTTAGTGTGCTGATTAGATTTTGAGTGTCTCGAGAATTGGGATTTACGATTTGAGTCTTCCTCTAAATGGTTGGGTAAGTTGCATGTGTGGGTAAGCTGTACTACTTGTTTTGTTTTATGATCTACTAATATGAGATAATTTGATTTTATATTTCATGATCTGCTGATGTGATAAGCTTGAGTTGTTTGTGTGCACTTATCATAAGGTGTGCTTTGGCTAGTTTGTTGTGCTGTAGAAGAACTGTGACAAAAAATTGTGTACTGATGTACATGATAGTGGACCCAACAACTGAAGTGTAAAATTAGTGCAGTAGCTGGCAGTTCCTGAAGAAATGGGATGCTCGCTAAGCTCTGCTGTTTAAAAATGAGCTACGCGAGAACTTCACGAGTAGAATCACCTAAAGCAGAGCCTAGCGAGTGCCTCGTGAGTTCCTAGTTTGCATTAAAGCAACCAGTCGTGCAGTTCAAATCGAACCACGCAAGTTTTCTTCCACACCTTTGTAAGTTCGCAAGGATCATTTGCATTTGATTTACCTTCGCAAGATCCTCATGAGATCCTCGCAAAGCTTGGGATGCCCTGCTATAAAGCCCTCGCTTGGCTCTTTCAACCCATCCTCTGCACAAACTCTCAACCCTAACTCACAACCGAGCATTCCAACTCCCTTTTTCACTGGCCATTTTGCTCCAACCCATGCACCCTACTCTGGTTACATTACTAATCTTCACTACCCGATCATTTTACACCTATCAAGGGTGGATTTGGTCAACTAAGCATCTGTGATTTCAAAACCCTAGCGGTTTGGGGTAAGCTTCTTAATTTGTTTTTTAGCTATGTTGGTTTAGGTCTGTTGAGTTTATGAAAGAGTAAATTTATTGGGGAAAAACTACTGTGAAACCTTATTCGGACTATAGGCAACCTACGGTTTGTGAACTATAGGGATAAAAATCTTAATTTTGACAAATGGCCGACAAAAACCCATTCTTGGATAACCTACAAACTCTACTGAACCCTCCTCAAATAGATCTTCCAACTCCCACTAGAAAATCAATGAGGATTGCTAAATCCACTACTGTGGAGGCCACTAATGTCCCGAAGCCCCTAGTGGAGAAAACGAAAAAGAGGGTTGCACCAAAGATGAGGGCTAGAACAGTCACTAAGAGCCCTACAAAGTCTAAGAAATAGAAAAAGGGTGAGGAGGTGGTTCCAGAAACTGACCCCCTAACGAAACTGACCCCCTAACAACTCCCAGTGAGTTCATGGCTGCTATTAAATTAGAGCCTAAAACTGTCATTGACAAGGCATATTTTGAGAAGGAACCCTTGACTGCTCCATCCATTGAATTCCTGACAAAGGTTTCATTGGTGCCCCTATTAAAACATCTCAATGAATTAGTGTACCCTAGGTTAGTTCAGTTGTGCTACCAGAGCATCAGGGTCAAGAAGAATGATAATGGACACCATGTGCTGTTGATACTCCTTGATGACTTTGAGATGCTAGTGGGCACATCTGAGATAGCCCTAGCCCTAGGCATACCAGCTGCTACAACCCAGAGTGTAACTTGGGGGCACCTTTGATTGCCCTCATTAATGAGATTGCTGAGAAAATTATAAGAGGAAAGAAAGCATCAAGAGACTCTATCAGGAGGAGAGATTTGGATCCAAGCCTGCTCTATATGGATCATGTTCTTAGAAAGAGCATTTATGTGACTGGCCACTAACAAGAGAGAAGGGCACCCATTGCTGATGCCAGCTACTCCTTCTCTCATCGGCATTGCTTCAATGCAGCCCAGTTGATTCTTGAGAGGATGATGGACATCCATCTAAAAGTACAGAAGAAATAAAAGGCCCATGGACTGCCATACCACAAGTTAATTACAGCGCTGCTAAAAAAGAGTGGCTACCAATGGAAAGTGGGAGAAACAACTGAGACCTTGGCCCCAGTTGAGTTTGGCAAAAGATTATGGACAATCAGCATGTCCTTGATGAAAAAGAAGAAGGATAAGGAGTCCTAGACAGCACCTACCATTCAAGAAGCAGCTGCAGCAGTTACATTAGCAGCTACCACCTCAGCCTCACCCCCCATTCCATCACCATTCACCACCACTCCACCTTCCATCACTACCCTTGTTTCTACCATTCCATCCCCTACACCTTCCACAATCACAATCCCACCACCGGTGCCAGCTCCTACTAAAGCCGCCTTTCCTTTTAACCTACCCACCTCACCCATCCAAAGAAAATATAAAAAGAGAGCCTCTAAACCAACCAAAGCACCATTGAACCTACCATACCCATTACCTTACCAACACAAATACCAAGTCCTGACCCTACTCCATTAATCCAGCCCGTACCAAACCTTGAGCCAACTCACATACCTAGCCCAATTCCAGACCCACCGTCCCCTTTCACAATGGATGATAGTGAGCCTATGGCCACTAACATTGAACAAACCACCACCACTGAACCACCCACTACTTGGGAAACAAATGACCCATTTAATCCCATTACCTCCCCTACCCCTTCCATTCGTTTTTCCCCCACCCATGACCCGAACCAATTCACATCTGAGGGATACTCAGCCATGATGGACTCCATTATGGGAGACATCAGGTATGAGTTCACACCTCTCCCTGATTCCCCACAGCCCACCCACTTTAACCATGCCCCCACTTCCCCTTTCCAACCAATCCGAACAACCACACCTACAATCCCAACCATTCCAGATCCCTTAGTCCAGATACTTTCCCTTCTTACATCATTACAAACTCAAATCCTAGCCAATACCCAAAATAGGACCACCATGCAAACCTACCTCCAATCCATTCAAACCACTCTTTAGACCTACACCCCACCTCCCCAGCCACCTACATCTATACTCATCCCTGTACCCACATCACCACCCCCCAGCCCTCACCTCTTGTGGTAACAGCAGCTGCTGCTACTCAAACATACCCTGATTCTGAGGAGCTGATCCCTATACCTCCATCTCCACCCAGACAGATTTTGAGGAGGAGGTGCCTCTCATTTTACCTACCTTTGCCTCTACCTCTACCCAAATAGATTTTGAGGAGGAGGTTCCACTTCTTCTCTCTACCTTTACATTTCCCTCTACCCACACTAACTTTGATGAAGACCAGCTACCCACTTCACCTACAGTCACCTTAACCATTACCTTACCCTCCATCCAACCCAAGCCACTTGAGGAGGAGCTGCCACTTGACCTTACCCTAAACCCACCATCATCTCCACCCATAAGCTCTGAGCTGGACATCATCCCTCACCCAATGGATGACCCTAACAATTGGGCCATAGTCCCTTATGGTTCCATTCCCATTCCCTAGTTCTACACCCTCAACAAAGCCATGGTTGCTGACCCCTATGTCAGGAGAGATGTGGAGCTGCTGCTGGAATCTGCCACACCAATGGTGGAGCAATCATATGAAGGTCAAATTGCCTAGATCAAGAAAGATAACGACAAGGAGCTGAAGTGGCATTGGCAGATGGTATTGAATTCCCTGGACCTGTAAAAAATTTACAAGACTAACTCAATCCAGTTGGAAAAATTTGTGACCACACTCTACTCCACATTCTCAGTCATAAACCCTGATGTATCCAAGGGCATAAGATTCAAGGAGCCCTCTAGCACTAAGCCCAAGAAACCAGCTGCCAAGAGAACCAAGGCTAGGGCTAACCAAGCCACAACTGCGAAGAAAGAGAAGGGCAAATATGAATGGAACCCCCCCCCCTTTGTCTTGAGTTCAGACTCTGAGTCAGATTAGATTTAGGATTTATGGTATGTACTTTGTACTTAGCTGCTATCATTAATGTCTATATTTTTTGTAGTTGTATTCCAAAATTTTGTATTGCCATATGTGTCCCTCTCCTTGTATAGTAGTCTTATATAATGTTCTTGTTAATGAAATTTTCTTTTGTGCCAAATTTACAATGTGTTCCCTATTCAATATTTTATTTCCTGCATTATGTTGTAATGTGTTGTGTTGACCCTGCTGCCCCTATACAGATTTAATGAAACAGTGACGACACTGTTTAACTTAGGTTTGGGGGTATGACAGGGTAGGAAGGCCAGGAATATAGTTAATTTTAGTGTAGCAATGATGGTTTAATTGAGTTGAATAAAGCCAATTCTTACCTACTCATATAGAGAAAAGAAATTTAAAAATTTTGCTGACATTTAAAACTAAAAATCTTTGAAAAATTAGCACTACCATGAAGATAACATCAGGAAATTTGTTTCAATTGGTACTTAGTGAACTAAGAGAAGAGAGAAAAATGTAGAAACACACCCCATGGGTTAAATTGAGGACCATACTCAGTGAGACTTGGGCCTAACAAAGTTCTTTTGAAGAGTGTCTGTGGCATTTTTTCTGCTCTAAAGAAGGATTTACTCAACATGTCGTCACTAGAAGTCAGGCACCTCCAAATTGAAATTGATTGACAACACTAGTGACACTAAGGAGATGATCTAAGGCCTTCATTTGGACAGTTTGAGCCTAAAATTCCTACCCATTCAACTGCCCCTTTGAATACACTCTTTGAGCCTTAAAAATCTATTTTTCTTCAACGAACACTAGGGTACTTGAACCCAAACCTCATGACCTGATTCAACCTTACCCTCACTCTGAGATTTCATAAGGTAAAGGAGAAGATGTTGAAGATAGTTGAGAGGAGTTCGACATTTGGTGAAAGGAGAAGAGAGCACTCTAAAAACAGCAGTGCATCAGTGGTATATGTGTGGAAATTCATCATAAAAAATCATAAAAATCATAAAAAAAGAAAGAAAAAGAAAAGAGAAGTCAAAGAAGTACCTCATCTGAAAATTAAAAAGAAGAGAAGAAGTTGGCCACTTTGACTCTGAAAAAAAACACAAATGAAGATGAAGTTGTGTTGAAATGAAGAAGGTGAAGTCATGAACTACCTCCTCACCTTGCTGATTTCTCAATTTTAAATCCTTCATCCTCCTTTTATTCTTTGTAAACCTCAACCATAAGCCACATTACATCCCATCAAAGAGGCCTTGTTGATCTAAAGTGAAATGAGCTGTCACGTGGAGAGGAGGAGATGTCTAATCTATGGTGAAAATACTTGGAGATGTCGGGAACTTAGATGCAATGCCTATGCTCATGCTTGCAGGCCCATTTGGGTCTGTGACTGCTCTTGAGCTAATGAGAATGTGAACACCCTTGGAGATCCATTGTTGAGAGATAGCCCTAGTGAGGATTGGGTATGAAATTTAACTTCATTGGGGAGCCTTCTAAACCTGAATTTTAAATTTAAGGCAAGCTTAGTACTGGTTTGTGCACATTGTATTCCTAATGTAAACTGAATGGTGGTGATGCATACCAATGTTGATTTGAGTTTTAATTAACGGCATTACTGTTGTGATTCCCTCTGATTTTTAAAGAATGGGTGTGGAATAATGCTTCATTCATTAAAATTTGTTTTGTCATTGACTGCACTATACTTAACTATTTTAATGGTGAAGTTTGTGGGTATCTTCACTGAAAATCCTCAGGAAACTTCACTCCTCAACTAGGGCTCACCTAGGGGTTTAAAAGGTTTGATGCATATGCTAAATGCATCCGTGCTCCTTATGAAAGTGGCATTTATAGTTTTGAATAACTGTTTTAATTTTCCCTTTGCTCGAGGACTACTATTGTTGAATTCCCTTCAGGTGCTGATTATTGTGTGGTAAAAACAAATTTAAAAATAAAGTAAAATAAAAGAATGGATTTAGCACAACTAAAGTAATCCTAGACCAACAAGATACAGGGCCTATTGTAGCAAGTTTTGATAAGTAAGAGTTTGTCCCAAAGACAAATTGATCTAGAACCCAAAATGGGCTATAATAGTAGGCCTTCAGATCTGGCTACATATCTGACAATCCTAAAGAAAGGGAGTTGGGTGTCATGACTGTACTAAATTAACCCTAAGAAAAGAGAAATTAAATGTAGCCCTATCCTAAAGAAAGGTTTAAGAATAAGATGGTGATGGTGTATGCTAAAATAAAATCAAATAAAAAAATGGTGAGAAATAAGGAGGTTAAGTTTAGAGTTAAAGCAGTAAAGTAACTCAGATTTAGTCTGTCTCTACAGTGCTCCTTGCTGAGACGCTATCAAAAGCCTCAATAAGGTAGAAGTATCCAACTTAACCCATGTCATTTGGGGTGCTCCTAAGACTATAGGCTGTCCACTCAAATGGTCACAGGCTATCCTATAGAGTCTGTCAAATCCCATTGATCAAGCCAGAAGTTGCTAATCTAATCCAGAGGAGTGGACTGATCATTTCCCCAACCACTGGACCAGATCAGGCCATGAATACTATTCAAAGACTATATGTAATGCCAAGTTGCTACAAGCTCCCTAGATCTGCACACGATCCGCTGACATCTATTGGTATTCCAACCCATAAAATCCTAAGTGCTTTGCCAAGGCCAACGGCTCACTGGTGCCGACAAAAAGGACCATGTAATAGGTTGAATAAGGCTCTAGGTTCAGCTAGTCATTGCTATAAAAGGCCTGCAATGACTCAACCTCAAGCTGCAACTACCACAGAGAAATCAAATCTAACATTTGATATCGGTTAGGTAAAATAGAGGGGAGCCAGTTCTTGTACAATATCTCCTCACAAGGCTCTAGAAGCTCATGTACAAGGAAGAAGAATCCTTCTCAAACATGTGGCTGGACACTACCTTAGGGCTATACTCTGTCCACTCAAATGGTCACAAGGTATCCCATTGGTCTGTCCATACCACAGAGGTCTGAGAAAGAACATGTAAACTACTGCAACCACCATGGTCCACAGGCCTCCGAGCTCCCCATATCTCACTACAGATCCAACATTGCTTTCCATGGGGCTATCAAACCAAGGAAAATCAGATGGTAAACAATAGATCTATTGAAAACTGAATGGACTAGTTCCAAATACATGGATCCTATAGACATCTAAGGGAACCATAAGATTTTAGATTCAATTAGTCATTAAAATAACAATCTATTAATAAAAGCAAACCTTATAATGAACTGCCTCCAGGCTGTACCTTGTACACAACTGCTCATCAAAAATCCCAATGTATACAAAACCTATTACAAAATTGAAATAGAACTAAGCCTAACTACTTATAAGGGGATTAGTCAGCAAATACTGGGCTAAGAGAGAAGAAAAATAAGAAAAAGAGATGATCAAACCCTTACCCTAACCCTGGCCTGTTGGAACTCTCAGCCGACAGAGGATGAAGGAAGGATTGATGATTAAAACTAAACTCTAAGTGTAGCTTATATACTCTGTCCATGCAGCCTTGGTTCTAAAGGGATTAACCCTAGTTTTTTTAGCAGACGTGGCACTATTACGACCCTAGAGTGCCTTGAGATGTGCGCCTTGAGATTTGTACCTCGAGAAGTGTGCCCTAGCCTTGGGAAATTCCCAAAAGGTTCTTATGTTAATGCTGAGAATGGGTAAGCCATGCTTCGTGAGGCTAGCATATGCATTAATTTATTTGTGCAGCTGCAGAGCCTTTGCGGAGTCGGCTTTGGCTGGTAGGAAGTGCTCACTCGCACAGCAAACCTTTAGTTAATCACGCAATTCCTTTGTGCTGAAAAGCAATCGTGGAGATGATCTGGAGCGCCTAGATTTCTAACTTAGTAGAGCTTTAGAAGCTCTCTCTCTCTCTCGCTGAGTACTTGTGCCAGTATGTTCCTGCGCTCACGTAGTAACTGGTAAGGCTTCAGAGTGTGCGATATCTATGTGAGGAGAACTTTGGGCGTCTCTCTCTTCTTTCGCCACGTAAGAACTCCGCGAGGTACGTTTTGTTCAATATACATATAGACTTGCTAAGTTTTGCGTGTGGCTGCTTTAAGGCTTCATCTCCATGAGAACTTCGCGATGGCAAATTCTGAGGATTTTAAATCGTGAGACTTCTAAACCCCGAGGTGATCCCTAGTGGAGGAGTGAAGTCTCCTGAGGGTTTTCAGTGAAGATACCCATAAACTTCTCAATAAAATAGTTAACAGAAGTGCAAAATTTTCAAGTTAGCCTGTCACGAAACAGAGCATTAGTTCACCTTTGATCCAACAAAAATTATGAGGAATTTAAACATATGATATGCATAGACATTTAATCATCACAGCTTCTACATAGATGCACGTAATTTCTAATTAGCTCACAGCAGGGGAAAACATCACATGTAGGTCAATACTGAGCTCATCATTAATTCAAAAATTAGGTTATAGGTCATGCCCAATACATTCAACATAGGACCCAATGCTTACCAGGGCATACGTCTCACAAGAAACTTTGAGGGTTTCCATTTTCTCTCAAGCTCAAGAGCAGTTACAGGCCCCAAATGGGTCTGTAAGCATGAGCATAGGCATAGCATCTAAGTTCTGGCATCATTGGCTAATCCTTACCATAGATTGGACAACTCTTTGTCTCTGCATGACAACTCATTCAACTTTGGATCATGGGGTAATGTGGCTTATGGGATAGATTATAAAGAATGGAAGGTTGAGAAGGGATTCAATTGAGAAATCAGTAGGTTAAGGGGGTGATTCATGACTTCACTTCCCGTAATTCAACACCTTTCATTTTCTTTAAAATTCTTCAGATTTGAAGTGGCGAGCTTCTCCTCTTATTTTTGATTTTTCAATGAACTTTTCCTCTTGACTCCTCTCTTATTCCTCTTCATTATTGTTTTTCTTTCTTTTGGATGCATTTTTCATTTTCTTTTTTTTTCTTTTTTTTGACTTGCCACCTTTCTCCTCAGTTGCTACACTACTAAGCTTTATGTATCTCTTCTCCATTCACCCAATGTTGACCTTATCTTATCCATCTTCAGCTCCTTCTCCTTTACCTTCTGATTTCTCAGAGTGAGGGTAGGTTTTAATCAGGTCCATAGGTTCAGGTATAAGTACTTAGGTGTATTTTGAAGAAAAGTAGAAATTAAGGTTCAAAGGGTGTGTGCACAAGGGCAGTTGATTAGGGTTTGTCTGTTTTAGCTCAAACTGTCCAAGAGAAGGTCTTGATCCTTTCCTAGGTATCATGAGTGTTGTCAGTTGTTTCAACTTGGAGGTGCCTAACTTCTAGTGAGGGTATTGACTCAGCCAGTCCTTAGAGCTAGAAAAATTGTCTCGGTCACTCCTCAAAGAAAGGAAAAAAAAATAATTTTGTCGGCCCAAATCTCATTAGTTATGGTCTTCCATTGAACTGTTGGCCATGTCCTTACCTTTTTCTTTCTTTAATGATTCACTAAGTACTGATACAAGTGAGTTTTCTTAGTGTTCACATCATGGAAATGCTAAAATTAAAAAACTTGTAATGCTTCAAGTTCTACAAAAATTTTAAATTTCTCAATTTTTTATGATTCTTAAGTGAACTTGGCTCCATTTCTATTTTACTCACTTGATTCTGCTGCATTTAGGTTAACTGCTTCAATGGCAGATCCTGCCACACCCCCAAACCTATGAGGAGCAGTGTCCTCACTAATTAAAAGTTAGATGTGGATGGGCAGCAGGTTTAAAACTGAGGTTTTAAAAAGAAAATGACATAGCAGAAAAAGAAAATACACAACACAAAACAAACAAACACACACAAACACACATAAATAAAGAAAGGTAGATTGAAAACTAAACAGAACAAAGAACACTTTTATTATAACATCTAAAGTATGTACAAAGTAACGGAAAGAAAAGTACAAAATTCACACACTACTGCCTAACTAAATATATGTTCACAATTTAATCATCTAATCATCTGCTGGTTCCTTCTTAATTTGGACCCCTTTTGCATTATCTTTCTTCACAGCATCAACTTCTTGAGCAGGACCAACAGTTGCGGCAGGTACTCTCCCAGTAGATAGAGCTAGTTGCCTTTCCATGATTTCAGCCTTTTGTTCAACTAATTCAGCTCGGGCTATATGGAGCTCCCTAATCTCCTTTAAGGTAGTCAACCTCCTCTCTAATCCATTAGCTCTCATCTTTTTTGTTGCAACAACCATTTTTTCTTGTTCAACATTGTGCTTCTCTTGTGCAGCGATACTCTCTTGGGCTTTATATAAACGAAACAGTTGTTTCTATCCCCTTGGTATGTTCTTGAGCTGCCTCTCATTATCCAATTTAATGCGATGGATTCTTTCTTCATATGATATCCTGATTGATATTCTGATAGTAGCCATCCCTCGAATGAAATCCTTTTTGAGGTAAGGATTCGATTTCATTTCATGAAGGAGGGTGGAGTATAGGGGAATGGAAAAAGAAGAGGCACGAATCAAAGGTAGTTCCTCACTTGAAGAAGGGCCAGCCAGGAATGAAAAAGGGGTGGGTTGTGAAATTGTGGATGGAAGCTCTGGTTGGGGTTCTAGGTCAGGTTCTATTTGGATTGACTTGGAAGAGGTGGGTATTAAGTCATCTGCATCTGTTGCAGCATCGGAGGTGGCTACAACAGGGGGAATATATGGGTCAATTAGTGTGGAGGCTTCAGTGTAAGTAGGAAGGGGTATGGTGGTTGCTAAGGATAAGGGTTGGGGTAAGGTAGCCAAAGTTGATTGTATGGCTTGGAGGTAGGTCTCTACGTAGGCCTGGTTTTGGAGAGTGGAGGTTAGGGATTGAATATATGTCTCAATGGAGGCTTGGGTTTGGGTATTGACTGTAGGGAGAGTAGGAGGTGCAGGATTTGGGGTAAGAGGTCAGGTATGATAGTGGCTGTGGGTCTGGGAGAGGGGCATACTCTATGTTGATGTCTCCTAGGATAGTAGACATCATAGTGAAAAATTCCTCTCTCGAAAATGGCTTACGGTCATGGGATAAGGAAATGGATTGGTCTACAAGCTCACCAGTGATAGGTATAAAAGGTGGGAATAAAGTGGGGTTTCAAAGGTATGGGTTGTAGGTTGATAGGGTGTGGGTATGGGGTCTGAAATGGTTGTGGTTTCAAGGATTGGAATTATTTGGGAGATATAGGTGGGATGGGATGCAGTAGGCGTTTTGGTAGGTTTATTTTTCTTTTGGTATGGGGTCTTGACATGTGGGCTAGTGTGGGCTGGGAAAATAGGTAGGGGGGTAGAAATGGGTATGGTGTCTGTGGCTATGGTGGTTGGTGATATAGGGTCTGGTAAGGGTAGTGGCTTGTGATGGGCTGTGATGTCTCGGTTGAAGGTGGAGGTGGTGTGGCACTGAGTGTAGGTAAAGGTGGTGTTAAGGGGGTTGGAGCTGGCATGGAGGTAGAGGTAATGGCTGAGGAGGTGATGGTAGTGCTGGCTGGCACAAGTGAGGTGGAGGATACAACAGCATCAACAGTAACAGCTGTAGCAGTTGCTGCTTCAAGAATGGTGGGGGCTGCTTCTCTCAGTAACTTTTCTCTCTTCTTTTTCTTCTCTTCCATCATGGTGCCACTGATTCCCCACTATTTCTTTCCACTCTTTTTGGGGTTCACGGCTACAGTCTCCTCCTCCCTTTTAAAGGGGTATTTTTCCCACTTCAGTAATGCAGTAATCAATCTTCAGTAGGGAAGGGCATTAGCTTTCTTCATGATTTTCACTTTCTCACATAAATCTTTAATCCCCTTAAAAACTAACTTGGCTGCATCCAACTAGTGGTTTCTGTGAAATGAGAAGAGGGCATCAGCTATGGGGTACCTTCTCTCCTGCTCATGCCTAGAGCAATACACATTTTTCCTCAACACTGCATCCATGAGCCTGAGGTTGGGGTGCAGATCCATCTTCCTAATTGAGTCACCTGAGGCAGTGATCCTTCCAGTTAACTCCCTGGATATCTCAGTAATGGTGGCAGTCAAAGGAGGACCCAAGCCATACTCAGGGCTATACCTGGCTGGTATCCCCAGTATTTTTGTAATGTCTGCCTTGTTGAATAACATCTCGAAATCATTAATTAATACCAGCAGTGCTGGGTTCCCATCATCACCAGTTTTCAATCTCATATTCTAATAAAATAATCTGACTAATCTTTGGAAAACCAATTGCATTGAGGGCATCAACTGTGGCAGCAGGGATGCCTTGGTCAGATATTCAATGGAAGCAGAGGTCTCTGATAGTTCCTTAAAATAGACTTTGTCAAAGATGGTTTCAGCCTCCAACTGGATTGCTTGCACAAAGTCAAAAGGGACTTGGAGGTAGTCAGTAGTCGCGTCCTCCTCAACCTCAGGGACCACAACTTTCCCCTTTTTCTATTTCTTCTTTGATTTTTCAGGGCTCTTAAAAGGTGGGTGCTCTCTGACCCTCTTCTTTGGTGTTTATTTCTTCTCTTTTGGGATTGTTGGCTCAACAACAGGTGAGGGCACCTCAGAGGTCTCCAATATGGAGGTCTCTGCAATCCTTACAAATTTTCTAGTGGCCACAGGACTGCCAGTAGCAGGCGGGTTCAGCATTACAGCTAATGAATCTATGAATTTTAAACCCGTGGCCATAGGTGCTCAGATCGTGAAAATTAGGGCTCACCAATCTTAGAACATGCAGATCACACTGAGTAAGCATATAAGCTTTAAACTTATGCCCTTCTTCTTGCTAATAAATAAATCAATCATAGCACAAAGAGAGGAATGGAGATCATACCATTTGAGAGCTAGGGCTCCACCTAAAAATGTACACAGTGGCTCAACTCCCCCCAAACCTTACTCGAAGTGATCAGGAGTAGCTGGGGAACAAAATGGTGATAGGAAAATGCCTGAGGTGGTGTGGATTACAAAGTAGAGAAGGAGACAAAGGGGATGTCGTTGTTTGTATTGGTAAACTAGGGCAGACAGAGGAAATGAAGAAAATGAGGGGCTTCGCTGAGCTTATAGAGCAAGTCCCGAAGTTCGTAGAGTTGGCAATAGGAGCTCGTGGAGTAAAATTCTCGCACAGCTGGCATTGAAATCTGCAAGACGTTCTATCGCGTAGAAGAACAAACTACCTCACATTAAAATTCGTGGAGCTGAATCAGTGGCTTTGGTGAGCGAGAGCTATTACCTTTCAAAATTATTACCTCGCGCAGCAGTAGCGCTGAACACCACATATGGCACATTTTTACGCTAAGACTAGGGTCGCGGAGCAAAATGTAACTCTGTGAGGCACTTGTACAGCCATTTATCAGGTCTTTTAGCGCATGAGCAAGCTAAGGGATGGCTCGCACAGTAAATTTAAGTCCTCTAGATCTACGCGACAATATTTCTTCACAACCGTTACTCTGTTAGCTCAGTGCAGCACATTGGTTAGTGCATCCATGCTGTTATGCATCCAACCACTGTGCATGAGCACCAACCCTCAGACAGGTACTTCATTTCAACAATGAAAAATATATGCCCATTTTCAAACATTAGATCGTCAACATTGCAGACTCTTAAAAATAATTTTCCAGCTCAACTTCATGCAAATTATGATAAAGGTACATCAACAAACACATAGCAAATTCAGATGACAAATATGCACATGTATTCAATCACAAAAATGTAAACACAGATAAAGCAACATAAGCAATTTAACATCACTCTAAACACAGAACTGACAAATTTCTAAAGAATACAAAACAAAATAGCATTTTCATACATATTATACACTTATTACCAACCTTTTGATCACTGGGCACTAGCTTCCTCCAGAGTAGAGGGTGCATCACCAACTATATACTGACCTTTCATATTTGTCAGGGGCTAAGTAGGGAATTTTCCTTCCTCCCTCCTATTCAGAGTATTACAAATCTGGCCCAGCTAGTCCTCAATCTTCTTGATGCTCTATCCATGAGAATTGACAGTCTGCACCAAGTTCCCCAAGTTTTAGATTGAAGCCAGCATCTGCTCTTCAAATGACGAGAATCTGGGCTATTGTGGGGGTAAGGCCAACTAGTTGGACGATGGGGCAGGTAACAAAAAAATTTTCTTTCGTAGGTAACTTTGATTAAACTGGTGCTGGGGTCTGTAAGGAGCTACCATTTGCTGCTGCTGGGGTTGAGGATATGAATCTTATCTCCACCTCAGATTTGGATGGTTCCTCTAAGAATACCCAGCAAGCTGCTGCCCAAATGTTTGAGTAGCATTGGCATGCTCCACAACAAAATCTTAAAATTGGGTGGCAGATGGACAATCATGAATAGAATGTATGAGAGATTGGCATATCAGACATGTTTCCTCCACCTGTGCAACCATCCGGGGCTGCATCACATTCATTTATTTATCAAATTTCAAGCTCAGGTTGTCCACCTTCCTCTCCAGATCACCTTGCACCTTCACTTCATATATTCCACCTCTAGGGGTGGCCTCTTTTACCATCTTAGCTGGGGTCTGGCTATCATTGCGTGATAGAGACTCCTGCTGCATGGAATTTTCCCCTATTATGTCAAACAGCTCTCAAGCTTCCTCAGCTATCCTGTGGAGGTAACTATCACCACAAGAAGCATCCACCATATCCCTGTTCTTGAAATTTATTCCTTGATAAAATACTTGGACAAGCCGCCACATTGTAATTTGGTGGTGGGGGCATTATTTTAACATCTCCTGGAATATTTCCCAAGCTTCATAAAAATCCTCAGTTGAGGACTAAGTGAATGACAAAATATTTGTCCTCATCTTGCTGGTTTTGTTCATGGGAAATAATTTGGCCAGGAATTTGGTTTAAAGGTCACTCCATGACTGTATGTTGTTAGCTGGGAGCTTTGATAGCCATGTGTTGGCTTTGTCTTTTAGTGAGAAAGGAAAAGCCTCAGTTCAATGGCCTCAGGTCCTAAGCCATGAATATTGAAGGTAGTGCAAAGTGTTAAAAATTGGTCTATATGCTTGTAGGGATCTTCTCCAATAAGCCCATGAAACGAAGGCAACATATTGAAGGTGGAGGATTTAATCTCATAATTCCCTTCAAAAGAGGGGAATTGAATGCAGAAGGGAGAGGTGTACTCCCCAGATGCATTGTACTCCTTTAATGTTCTCTGCCTCTCACCCATGATAGCTGGTTCAGTTTCAATAGCAGGGCCTTGTGGAATGCGTCTAGGTCTAAGGATCCTTTCAGCATTTAGATTTGGAGGTTCTAGCTCAGGGTTTAAAGACCTTCTACCATGCATATACTCACCCACAGTAAGTACAGAAAATGCTCACAAGCACACACAAAGAATATTTCAAACAAAAATTAACAACTACACAGATTTACACTAAACAAATAACAGGGAATTAAATATAAATAGACTGAGATTTAGGGGAAAAGAAGTGCAAACAGAGCTAGCTTCACTCCAATTGTAGCTCTAGATTTTTCCTTCTTTTGCTATCCATTTCTGCAAAATTCCATGAAGAAGTTGTAGTACTTTTATTCTAGTTTAGGTACAGCTACAAAGAATTTAGAAATCTAAATTATAGTACAACTTAGGTCTACTAAAAAGATCAAGATCCTCGATAGCCGTGCCAAAAACTTGTTGTCGATTTCCTTTAGGTGCTGATTATTGTGTGGTGAAAATAAATTTAAAAACAAATTAAAATAAAAGAATCGATTCAGCACAACTAAACTAATCCTAGACCTACAAGATACAGGGCCTATTGTAGCAAGTTTTGATAAGTAAGAGTTTGTCTCATAGAGAAATTGATTTAAAATTCAAAATGGGCTATAATAGTAGGTCTTCAGATCTGGCTACAGATCTGACAATCCTAAAGAAAGGGAGTTGGGTGTCACACTATACTAAATTAACCCTAACAAAAGAGAAATAAAATGTAACCCTATCCTAAAGAAAGGGTTAAGAAAAAGATTGTGATGGTGTGTGCCAAAATAAAATATAAAAAATGGTGAGAAGTAAGCAGGTTAAGTTTAGAGTTAAAGCAGTAATGCAACTCAGATTTAGTCTATCTCTGTAGTGCTCCTTGCTGAGACACTATCAAAAGCCTCAATAAGGTAGAAGTATCCAACTTAACCCATGCCATTTGGGGTGCTCTTAACGCTATAGGTTGTCCACTCAAATGGTCACAGCCTATCCTATAGAGTATGTCAAATCCCATTGATCAAGCCAGAAGTTGCTAATCTAATTCAGAGGAGTGGACTGATCATTTCTCCAACCACTAGACCAGATCAGGCCATGAATACTATTGCAGCACTATGTAATGCCAGTGCTACAAGCTCCCCAGATCTGTGCACAGATCTGGCTGACATCCATAGGTATTCCAACCCATAAAATCCTAAGTGCTTTGCCAAGGCCAACGGCTCATTGGTGCCCACAAAAAAGACCATATAATAGGTTGAATAAGGCTCTAGATTGAGCTGGTCATTGCTACAAAAGGCCTGCAATGACTTAGCCTCAAGCTGTAACTACTACAGAGAAATCAGATCTAACATCTGATATCGGTTAGGTAAAATAGAGGAGAGCCAGTTCTTGTACAAAACCTCCTCACAAGGCTCTAGAAGCTCATGTGCAGGGGAGAAGAATCCTTCTCAAACATGTAGCTAGACACCACCTTAGGGTTCTACTCTGTCCACTCAAATGGTCACAAGTTATCCCATTGGTCTGTCTATACCACAGAGGTTTGAGAAAGAACATATAAACAACTGCAATCACCATGGTCCACAGGCCTCCGAGCTCCCCATATCTCACTACAGATCCAACATTGCTTTTCATGGGGCTATCAAACCAAGGAAAATCGGATGGTAAACAATAAATCTACTAGAAACTGAATGGGTTCGTCCCAAATACATGGATCCTATTGACATCTAAGGGAACCGTATGTTCTTTAGATTCAATTAGTCATTAAAATAGCAATCCATTAATAAAAGCAAACCTTATAATGAACAACCTCCAGGCTGCAGCCTGTACACAACTACTCATCAAAAATCCCAATGTATACAAAACCTATTAGAAAACTGAAATAAAACTAAGCCCAACTACTTACAAGGAGATTACACAGCAAATGTTGGGCTAAGAGAGAGGAAAAATAAGAGAAAGAGATGATCAAACCCTAACTCTAACCCTAGCCTATTGGAACTCTCAGCCAACAGAGGATGAAGGAAGGATTGATGATTAAAACTAAACTCTAAGTGTAGCTTATATACTCTGTTCAGGCAGCCTTGGTTTTGAAGGGATTAACCATAGTTTTTCCAACAGACGTGGCACTATTATGACCGTTGAGTGCCTTGAGATGTGCACCTTGAGATCCGTGCCTCGAGAAGTGTGCCCTAGCCTTAGGAAATTTCCAAAAGGTCCTTGTGTTAAAGCTAAGAAGTGGGGAAGCCATGCTTCACAGGGTTGGTATATACATTAATTCATTTGCGCAGCTGCAAAGCTTTTGTGGAGTAGCCTTTAGCTAGTGGGAAGTGCTCAATCACACATCAAACCTTCAGTTAATCACACAGTTTCTTTGCGCTGTAAAGCTATCACAAGGATGATCTGGAGTGCCTGGATTTCTCGCGTAGTAAAGCTTCAGAAGCTCTCTCTTTCTCTCTGAGTACTCGCGCAGGTATGTTCCTGCGCTCGCATAGTAAATGGTAAGGCTTCAGAGTGCGTGCGTCTCTCTCTTCTTTGGCCATGCAAGAACTCCGCAAGGTATATTTTGTTCAGTACACATATAGACTCGCTAAGTTTTATGTATGACTGGTTGAAGGCTTGATCTCCGTAAGAACTTCGCGATGGAAAATTCTGAGGATTTTAAACCGCGAGATCTTCGCAATATCTTTATAGCTCTCCTCTTGACTGCGCGCCCCATCTGCGTGAGGGCATCTTCCACTACATCCTTAGCTTCACGAGGAAGCTCCTTAACTCTGTGAGATTTGTCTTTTGATACTCTAATGCATTGCACTTGCTCCTGTTGTCATTTTCTCCATTCTTAACTAACCTCATCCATCTGCTAGACTTTGGTCAATGATGACCAGCAAGTAAGTCACCATGGTGAGTATTACCAAGGTGTTCCCTTAGGCTTTGGCTCAGCTATGATCCTTACATGTATTCTTTCTCTTCTTTAGACCAAAAAGTAAGGATTTTATATTAAGCTGCACAGATTATTGCTAACTATAAAGCACACTTAACAAATGATTATTAGTCTGCTTCAAAGTCTATCAAAGGCTAGGTTAAGAGGTGAAAAGTGGTACTTTTCAGTGAACAACAACTACTAAAGATTAGGTTTGGGGGTGTGTTAGTCATTAAAATATGCCATTTTTTACCTCCTAACCTAGCCTTTACTACACCTTAGAGCCATCTAATAATTACCTTTTGAGCATATTTTATAGTTAAGAATAAAATTGTAGCTTAGTGCAATAGTCAAGCTTTGGAGTCCAAAGAAGAGAGAATTAAAAGCCAAATATTGAAGCTGAGTGAAGAACAGAGGAGACACCATGGTGACCATTTTGATTACCTAAGTGGGCCCTGGAAGTTCAACAGATGAAAGGAAGGTGGACCCAAGCAGAGGAGACTGTTGCAACAAGCTCTGCATAGTAGCAAATAAGCACAAAGGAGACCTCACGTAGTTCATTTTGCTCTAAAAATCCTCTCGCGCAGTTCTGACGAAGCTCAAGCTTGCAATGCATAAATAGCTCACGTAGATCTTGCTCGGTGCACTGTAGAAAAGCTTCAGAAATGCTTCTCGCGCAAACCTCATGAGGATCAAAACTCCAGGAGAGTTACGTCACGAAGATCTCGCGCAGAACTCGCGCACTTCAATGATGTAAACAGCCATGCGAGAAGCACATGTCATCCTACCGATCATCCGCGTAAAGCTTAAAATCAATCCTCACGAGTCGTAATTCAGCCTAGCAAGATCCTCGCGACTTTAGCTACCTAGAGAACCATTTGCGCGAGATGTGCTATCCACTACCTAGTGAACCTTGAGAGCTCTCCTCCAGTAGCATCTCCAGCTAGGCGAGAAGCAAATGAAGCCAATTCAGCCTCATGAAGCAAGGGCTCCCTACTCCTCAGTCCATACACAGGGATTTTATGGGATTTCACAGCAATTAGGGCACACATCCCGAGATGCCAAATTGTTTCCCACATCTCGGGAAATCCAAGGGCCATAAATGGGCCATGTCAGCAGAGGCAAATGAGGCATTTCCTCTTCTGTTCTCCTATTGGCCAGAGCCAGATATTTTTTTGAGAACTTGTATATAAGCTGTAATTTTTGTGTAAAAACTATCTTCACTTTTACCTAATTTGGCTAGGAGCTCGAGAGTGCTTAGGTAATTTAGAGTTAGGGTTAGGTCATCCTTTTTCTTTTCTTCTTCCTTAGCTCAGCATTTGCTGCCTAAGATCTTTTGTAAGTAGCTAGTTTACTTCAGTTTGCAATGAGTTTTGTATAAACTTTGGGAGCTGATTTGGGCTTTTGCACTGGCTGTTGCCTTGAGGGCAAACATTGTAAGGTCTATTTTAATCAATGCAATGCCATTTTTATAGTTCAATTGAATCTATATTTCTTTGTGTTTCTCACATAGAGTTTTGTAGGTTTGATGCACCCATGGCTACTTGAGCTTGTAGCCCTGCAACCATTGTGGGGGCAACAATTTTCTTGTTCTATCTCATCATCTGTGAGGAAGATAACCTCTGGGATAGCTTGTGACCATTTAAGTGGATAGACTATAGCCCTAAGGCTGGTCTAAGTCATAGATCTGAGATGGATTCTTCTTCTCTACACTTGAGCTTGTTTCCAAGTGAGAGGTAGTTGCAGAGCCAAACTCTCCTTTCTGTTATAATGCCATCTTCAATTTTTAGATTTGATATTCTGTAGAGATTGTAGAATGTGAGCTAGGTCACTGCAGGCCTTTTGTAGCAATGACCTGCTGAGTCTAAGTCCCCATACAGCTTGGGATTTCTTATGGTTCTCACTTGAGTTTCTAGGACTGTTTAATCATATTGATGCATGAGCTTGTAGCCTTGCAAAGATAGTGTCTACAATGGTATTCATGTTTTGATTTAATTCATTGATTGGATGAAGTCCCTAGGATATGCTGTGATCATTATAGTGGACAGCATATAACCCTAAGATCAGTTCTTACCTTTGGATTAGATTAGATTAGATTCTTCTACCTAGCAGATGTGCTTATAGCCATTTGAAGGATTGCTGCAGAGTCATGTCTAGATCTGAGTTGCATTACTGAGTCCCTCTCAGCTACATACTTCTCATCATTTTAGCTTTATTTTTACCACACCACCCTCACCCTTCTTTTATCCCTTTCTTTAACTATAATTTATTTTTATGTTCTTAGTTTTAGTTTAATTTATTGACAACCCAAAACTCTCTTTCTTTAGGATTACCAAATCTTTAGCCAAATCTAGAGGCCTACTAAACAACCCTTGTGGTTCTAGATCAAGTTTCCCTGTAAAAAAATCCTTTCTTATCAAAGCTTGCTACAATAGACCTTGGATCTTGCAGGCTATGCTTTGGGCTTTGAACCATCTTCATTCACATTTTATTTTCTATTATGTTTTAACCATTCATTTTTCAATAAAATTCTGTCAGCACAGAGGTGTACAAATAATTATATGGAAGTTAAAAGATGTTGGAATCAATGTAGAGTGAAAAATACAAAGTTTGAGGTTTTTTGCCAAACTCGACCGATTGAAACCAAAAAACCGATCGATCGATTTGACAGAACTGAGGAATAGACTGTGTTTGTAAAAACCGATCGATCTAAGTCAAAATTGATTGATCAATTTTAAAACCGTTCGATCGAAATGAGAATTGATCGAACGAAATCACAAAACTAGAGAGCAAATTTTGAACTAAGGGAAAGCTTTTGGAAACCGACCAATCAATATGGGCACTTCGACCGATCAATTTATGAAACTGATCGAAGGAAATAAGTGATCGTTCGATCAAAATTTTGAACCGACTAATCGATTTGAAATCGACCGATCGAAATTGCCAATTAGTGCATTTATGAAGGAAACCGACCAATCGATTTCGACATTATATATATGGGGCATGCGATTTTAGTTTTAAAAAAATTAGAAACTATTTTTTTTCTTTTCTTTTTGGGTTTTTCTTGTGCTCTAGTTTGGAGGCTTCCAGACTTCGATTGAAGGTCTTTTGGAGATCGATTCTTCACAAGGTTGAGATACAATCATTTCAAAAAGGTAAACCTTAAACATTTGAAGAATTAAAAGTTTGTGATTTCTATATTTTGCCCTAGTTTCCTTATTTTTTAAGAAAACCCTAGTTTTCTAGATTTGTTGTGGTATCTATGGCACCTAAGACTCGACAGTCATCTAAGAGCACCACTTTGAAGAAACCCTCATCACAAATAGGTTCTTCTTCACAATCACCACAACCACCACCACCACCTCGTGAGCAACCCAACGAGTGGTAGGCTTCGAAGGGTTTTGAACCCGAATGGAGCATTGACAAGAAAATAATAGAGAAGCGGGGTGAGACGCAGTGGGCCTTTGAATACATACACAAGGCCTGATTAGATAATATACTTGGGCAATTTCATGAGTGTTATTACCCTCGCTTGGTGGATTGTTTTAGCAAAATATGTACGAGGGTAACAAACTGAGAACCCTTTGTACAAAAATCGATAGTAGAGAGTACGAGTTTATGTATGACGATGTTGTCGAGGTCATGGAATGTTATGTGAAGTATGATACCGACATTGGATTACGAGAACCTTTTCCCGACACAGTAGATTTTGAAGTTGTAAAAGAACAAATGACCAAAGGCAGGCAGGGGTCAGGTTCAGCAATTAAAAGGGTGGACTTACTGAGCGATATGTGGAAGCTCGATACCATTTTCAAGTGGAATTTCTATCCGCTAAGTCATAAGATAGAGAGGCGTGGAGAGATACAGCAACCGCTATTTTTGGCATTTAATGGCCGATGGTTTAATGAGCCTAAGATCATTTTTGAGGTTTAAAGTACGCTAGGGGAAATTGTTAGAAGGGGCAGCAAAACCCCTTAATAAGATACCTTATGCTAGACTTATTTCCATCATGATTAAGGACTATGCAGGTAGCAGTGCGTACACCATTTCAAAAGCTGAGCCGAGATTGACGAATAATGTTAATCCCTACACCCTAAAGGAATGGAACAAAACTTATAACCGATTGGTTAAGCGACTGCAGGAAGAAGACCAAGGACTACCCGAACCACATGATGCACTAGATGCCCCACAAGACCAAGACCAGCCAGCTCAAGATGCACAAGCTCAGGATCAGCCAGCAGCTACACCTACACCTCAGCAGCGCGCTCTGATCCATGTACCACCACCACCCCAGCGCACCGCTATGACTAGTATTGTTGATGTTTTCGTCCTAGTGGCTGAGAATACTCGTCATATGACTGAGAATTATCGTCAGATGGGTCGCCGATTGGACTACCACAATGCTTTATTTGCCGAGACAATGCGCTACATGTACCCAGACGACTACCTGCAGCACATGTCGGCGGCGCTAGCATGGATTCCGGAGGCGTCGAGCTCTAGAGCGGGCGGACCCAGGGAGGATGATGATCAGCAGGGTGATGCGGCAGTTTGAGCTATGATTCGAGGAGGGGGGGTATAGGTATATGTTTCGGGTGTCCAGACTGTTTCTTTTTGAAATTTTATAATTAAAATAGGAAAATTGAAGGTTAATCGTTTGAACTATTGTGGCATGGTTGACACTTTTACAGCCTTGGAACTATTGTGGCATGGTTGCCACTTTTGCATCCTTTTAAAACTATTGTGGCATGGTTGCCACCTTTGGATGATGTATATAACTTTTAATGTGTGGTTGAATGATAGGTTTTACATTTCTAAGAGATGCTTGCTTATGCCTATGAAATTCCTTTGTGTTATGCAATTGTGAATGAGTTTTCGTGCAGGTAGATTAGATGGGTTAAATTGACCCGTATGAGTTGAATGTTAGGAGTTTGGTCTAGCCTTGGCTAGAATTTTTATACAAGTTATGACTTGTTAAGTCCTCATTAAAGGATTGGATTCTCTAAATGGGAGAACCATCGTGGTTATTAGGTATCTCGTTGCTTGATTACGTAGGGTGTGACTACCAACTATGAAACCAAAAGACCTTAGTTAATTTTTGGGGATGAAAATTCCTAAGGAGGGGAGAATGTAAGATCCTAAAAATTTTGACCTTTGAATAGTTCGTCTCAATGTGCATGCTGACTGGTCATGCATCTGAGAGAAATAAGAATAATTAAGATGAGTTAAGTTAGCTTGGGTTTTTGAATGAGAAAGAATGATAATGGGATGTGTATGACCATTAGATGATGTGAAGTACACCAAGATACGGTGTATGAGCTTAACACCCAAACATTTACCTTTAAGTATAAAACCTAAGTTGATAAGAGTAATTATTCTCTTACTTTGGTTGTTGAGAAGCAGTTAATGAGAAGAGAGAGAAGGAAGGGGAGCCTTGGAATTCGTGTGTAAGTATGGAAGAATTAAGCTAAGGTGTGAAGTCATGGGTTGAGGATCCAGGAGAATCCACGAATTCAATGTTTGAAACCCTGGCTAAAACATGAGCTCATGAGTCGAGGAATCAACCAAATTTAGGTAAGAGGAATTATGATTTAGTTATGATTTATATGTGTTGTTTAATTAACATATGAATGAGAAGGTTTGAAGAATAGGAAATAAGAAGTAGAGAAATGAGTTTGAGAAGTTAGAAACCGTGATTTGAAAGAATTTGGCAAAACCGATCGATCGAAATAAGTGATCGATCGATCGATTTTGACAAGAGTGAAAGTGTGAAGGTTTCTGGAGAAATTGATCGAACGAAATTAAGTTTGATCGATTGATATGTGAAATCGACCGATCGGTTTGAACACTGATTAATCGATTTGAGAAAAACAATGAGTGTGTTAAAGTATATCTGAAGAAATCGTCCAATCGAAATAGAATTTCAATTGATCTCTTTAGAATTCGTTTGATCGATTTTAAAATTGATCGAATGGATTGTGGCACCAATAGTAGATGGTTTTCTGAAAGAATCGACCGATCGAAATAGAATTCGATCGATCGATTTAGGCAGATTTAGGATTTTGTTCTATTTTGATTTAAGAACTTTGGGGAGACTTTATATCTTCCTATTTTATGTCAATTATGATGTATGAGCTATGATTTTTATGTATTTAGGTATGAGCTTGGTTATGTGCATGAGAGGTTAGCTTGGATTGAAAAGTCTTCATTAAGCTTCTCATCGAGGTAGGGAAAACTTCATAGCATGTGTATTTGAATATAAATAACATGTGTGTAGTGATATGATAAGAATATGCGTGTTTTGCGATTTTGTCATTTTGATAGCATGAATTTCCATTTATAGCTTTTAAATGTGTGAAGTTTGTGTGTATGGCACAAAGAGAAAAACTATGTGTGTGTGTGAAATCCGATATGTGTATGTGACATCAAGAGAATGTATATGTGTGTGACATCAACAGGATGTGAATAAGATGTGTGTGTAAGCCTTGAAAACTTTGAACTATTATAAATTACCACAAACTCACGGTGATAAACTATATGAAATTTTACACTTTGATTTAAGATTCATGTGTGATACCCTATTGACATGGCGGTATAACCGTGATCGGTACGGCAGGATATCCGTAAGTGTTCTTTGGTACGGCGGGATATCCGTTCTTTAGTTACCATTCTACGAGAACACTTCGTGCTGCTCAATCACCTCTTTGCAGGGACTTGGGATAACTCTACATGTGTGAAATTGTTCATTGAACGACAACGGTTGGGGTTTCCCATCGGTAAATCTATGTGGCTCGATGATATACATGCTCGAGAGAATATTTCAGTGATTGTTTTAGGTTTTGTACTGTAGGAACAAGTCTTGGAAATCATGATAAATGTGCTTTGAAATATGTGCATCAAATATTTGTTTTCGTCATTTTAAATGCTTTTAAATTATGAATTTTTAGTAAGAGTACCTACTTGAATAGGCGGGGACTGAGGATGTAGATCCTGAGGACCTAGAGTACGTCCCAGAGGAGGAGACTGATCCCCCTCTTGACGAGTACTTTTAGTGGACTAGCATTGCATACTTTGAATTTTTGTCATAAGGCTTGGTACGTCCATCCATTATAAGATAGTAATGAAGTAATATGGTGACACAATATTCTTTTTGCGAACCATCTTTGGGTGACTATTATTTGTCATTGATAGTTTGGTTCGGTTCTTTTGCTCATGCGATTGGCATGGGATTAGAATTGTCTTTTATTATACTTTTGGTTTTGTCATTATATTGAAATGGAGATTTATGTTTCTTATGATGACTTGATCTACTTAGTTAGAATGCATGCTTTGTTTTCACTTTGTGTATGGATGTGCCAAGTGTTCGGTGTGTTCCGGGATCGATCTTTTTTACCATCCGACGGCACGGGTTTTTGGGTGCGAAAATCTGGGCTGTCATA
This sequence comes from Chloranthus sessilifolius, assembly GCA_021018995.1. Lineage (NCBI taxonomy): Eukaryota > Viridiplantae > Streptophyta > Magnoliopsida > Chloranthales > Chloranthaceae > Chloranthus > Chloranthus sessilifolius. The sequence continues at coordinate 81,843,722 of CM037591.1, forward strand.
GTTGGTATCAGAGCATTTTTTCTTTAGAAAATTTTGACAAGCCTTAGATACTTATATTTTAAAGATGTGTCAGAATATGGGGACCTTCTGCTAATAGAACTCTTGGTTTCATATTGCAGAACGTCATGTCCACTAGAGGTCGAGGACGACAAGGAGGCCGTGGTAGATGGAACTTGAGAAGTGGGGATGAGGTTCCCACCAGTTCCAACAGAGTCCCAGTTGGTAATAGGGAGATTTCAGAAGAAAGAGTACTGGAAGAGAGAAGTCAGGAGAGAGAAAATCATGAGAGAAATGAAGAGAGAGAAGATAGGTGGAGAATGGCCCTTGCCATGGAGGTTGCGGCTAATGCCATGACACAAGAAATGGCATTGATGGCTACAAACAATGCCAATAGCCAACAACAACAACTCCCAACATCACCTCCTATGCTACCGCAATCACCAACGCCCTCAGCATTTATAGAGTTTCGGAGGATGCATCCTCCCAATTTCTCAGGGCAAGCAGAAGCAATGGAGGGTGAAAACTGGCACTGTGAGATGGGGAAAATATTAAGTGTACTTACATGCACTGAAGACGAGAGAGTTAGATGAGAAAAATTTATGTTGGATGGGGAAGTAAGCCCGTGGTGGAAATTAGTACCGAGAACGAGAGAACAGGTAAATCTAGGGATGCTATGGACATGGGAAGAGTTTGTTGAGGAGTTCAAAAATTAGTATTTTCCCAGGTGGTACGGAATTAGATGGAAATAGAATTTCTTCAGTTGGAGCAGGGGAGAATGTCAGTGAGAGAGTATGGAGTAGAAGTTTTGAAACTTGCAAGATTCGGTCAAGAGTATGTGGTCTCAGATCTGATGAAGGCCAAGAAGTTACAAGGCCGCTTAAGGTTGAATATACGCAATAGGATTTTAGCTTTTGAGTTGGAAACTTACGGCGACGTGATGAGAAAGGCTCTGGTCGTAGAGAAGGACATCGATTAGATGTTCAAGAGAAGAGATCAGTAAGTAAAAGGGAGGACAAATCAAGTGAAGTTTGATAACTACGAGTTGGTGAACAAAAAGCCACGATTTTTGGCAACAATTTTGAGATTACCAGCACTCTGACAACCCAACATTTTCCCTTCTTATATCTAGGAAAGGTCGTGTCGTCAGATCACTTATCATGATCCTGTCATACAAGTGCTTCGTGTCGTGTACAAAGTAATGCATATGTGAAAGCAATTAAATAACTCTGACATGATAGAATATGGCAAACACTGATATTTACTCATCTATTAACAATGGTAAACTAACAAAAGATATAAACAAGAACTACCGATGCAAAATATAGCTTTCCACAGATGATGGCCACTCATCATCTAAACAATGGAAAGAAGTCCTATACATGAAGTATCAAAATATCTCAATATATACTGTTGTTTATACATTCAAATAAATCTATCTCTCTCTCTCAAACCTATTTAGGAAAGAATTCTTCAGCGAATTCTTCCTCCTAATCCTCTTCTTCTTCCTCCTCCTCCGGCTGGTATGTGGGATCACCCTCGTGCTCCTGATCGATATCTGCAGCTAATACATCAAAGTCGTAGGATGAGCTATCATCAAAGCTCAATAGAGAAATTTATAGCGCTAATTCATATGTTAGATTACTAATTCACATCTAGATGCATAAAATACAAATTAAAGCATATTCTAGCTTATCTTGTGTCTATTATAGCATAAACAATTCATTATCATACAAATAATTTATCATGCTGACTTAACTATCATACTGAATAGGGTATAACAAATACGAGAAATCATGTTGAACAAGGAATCATGCTGACATATCTAAGCTTAAACAAGCTATCAGATGTAAAATGTGCATGTAGAAGAAACAAGAAAATCAAGCTCCCGAGTTAGTGGGATCACTTGTCAAGCTCCTGAGTTAGGGGGATCACTTGGACCGAGACAAATCAAGCTCCTGAGTTAGCGGAATCACTGGTCAAGCTCCCGAGTTAGCGGATCACTTGGACTAAGACATCAAGCTCCCGAGTTAGCGGGATCACTTGTCTTCAAGATTTACATAATCAAGCTCCCGAGTTAGCGGGATCACTTGGCTCCAAATGAAGTAAAAACATGTACAAGACATCAAGGATAACAAAGATAACAAGACATGACTACGCATGGTATCGTGTATACGAGAATATTATGAACAGATATCATATAAGCATATATCGAACTTGCATTTAACATAAATTGCACTCGCATGCTTATACATAATCGTATATAACCATATTTATAAGCATTCATCTAACCTTATCTAGCATAAGCCATCCTAGTTAGATTTTGAAACTACCTCTATCCTTAACATACGTAACATGCAAAGCGTATATTGAAATTTATGCTATCAACAAAACTGACATGAGTTCATTTATACAAAACTGACATAAGTTCATTTATTCAAAGCTGACATGAGTTCATCATCAAAACTACAATTTCACATGCGTTCATCATCAACAAAACTAGCATGAGTTCATTTATACGTATCTTCATCAACAAAACGGAAATGAGTTCATTTTTCAAAAGCATTCATCTATATTACTGAGCATCATTAGTCATCACAAGACATCAAAACTGACTGGCATCATTATAAATATATCTAATCATACATGATCAATACCTTACAATCTAGAGGAGAATAAGGAAATCAGATATAATTTAACAAGGTAAACTCCCTACCTTACTTCACATGTACGTGTGACTGATTATAGGTGCATTCATGTATTCAATCTACACTCATCGGTCCGAGCTCGTCATGTGCACCAAGCAAATGCACAAGCCACCTGAGATCCCATATATGTACATGTGTGCTTTTTAGTATTTATATTGTTACTGGGTTACCTTAGATCCCAGATATGTACCTTAACTACTTACTAGACCTAAATTTACTACAGTACATCCATATAGGTAGACAAAAGTCACCTCAAAGTAAATGCATCAGCCATACATAGGCTTGCCTTAACAAGCCACAAGGTTGCCGTGGCAAGTAGCCCAGCTGAGCACCTTGCCGCGACATCCTCACAAGGATGTCGCGGCAAGCCTGAGAAACCGCTTGCCGTGGTGCCCTTTACTCCTATCTGGCCTCTTGAGCCTCTTGGTTTGTAGGGTCATTTACAATTTATACATACTTTATAGTTTATTCTATATATGTGGCATAGAGGAACTCATTAAAATTCGTAGATTGGTGTGAAGGTTTTAGAGTGCTTTCATTGGAACTTTTGACTCCGCAACCTTCACACATGATGTAATTTATGAGTTGTCGATTTGAATGGTGGAATTGGCATCACAGATTTACCGTTGATTCTAAACCAACTAATGAACTGAACCTAAGCTATTCCTTGGTTTATGTATGGCATACCTTTTGGTGCACTTGGTTATGACGCCGCCGAATGGGTGTCGTTGTCGAACTCGTGACGTACTCGTAAGAGCGAAGGCCGCAAAGACTCTCCGATACCAAGGGTCATCTTCAAAATTCTCTTAATCGAATAGCAGGTCACCTTGTGTTCCACGGTTCTAAATTCAAGGTTTAAAAGGTTGAAAGGGGAAGATGGGGTTGGAATTGCTAGCAGCAGTGTTTACTGTAATGGCTGTGGTTTCTTTTCTCTGAGATTTATTGTATATGCAGAGTTTTCTTCAAGTTTGTAGTAGGAAGAATGAGACTACGTTGGCGAGTTTTGTAGTGTTTTAGCTACACTTTGTGTGCATGGGAGTCACTAATGACTCATGCACTCATGTAGTCAAGGGGCGATGAAAGTAGCTTAGTAGCTATTAGGGGCTGGCATCCCATGTAAAGCTAGCATTTGTCGTGTATATATCAGCATATAAGACAAATAAGGCTTTTCTTTCATATATGTTTCATATACTGTTTAAGTGTATAAGGATTAGGGCTGGAATCTCCTGCAGTGCATTCATGGGCTTTTCAGTGTAGATGCCTATAAGCCAAACTAGGTCTGGCTCAAGGGATAGGCTAACCTATTTGGCTTTAGTGTAAAGCACTTACACTAATACTAACTTTGAGTACTATATACGTTTAGTGTAAAGCACGTTTATTAACACTCACTTTTAGTATACTAAGTGCTTTATACTACTTGTAGTGGAAAAGTTCAAGTGTGGTTTGAATACACAAATTTAAAGTGTATGAAGGACCAGTTTTAATTAACAACAATTTTTGACCACGAACTTAGATAGGTCTTTTGTATTACGTTTTCGACACACGCCTGACCTAACCTGCGTCCATACCAAATGTTTGGGGTTTTTAAAAGATGGTAGCTCTTACAGCCTCCCCTACTGAAGGGATTTTCGTCCTTGAAAATAAGTAAAGATGGGGAAGGTAGAGCAGGGCATGGTGTCGACACTGTTATCATTAAAAGTATATGAACATAGATAATATTGAAATCAGGAAATCAAGTCACTATTATAGGTATGATTGAGATGACTAATTATAGATGAATAAGATAGTAATCACATAACAAAATTATAACAAATTTGATCACTGTTACTATAGTAACAAAACAATGTGATGTAAGGTATTTATGTGCACAAAATGTAAAGAAAAGTGAGTAAAATACTCACCAGGCTGGGAGCTATGCTGCTGCTGCTGACCAGCTAAGTATGCAAACTCATAATTCCATGCCCGTCTGATGTAAGGGATTGCGACAGTCCGGAAGGTGTGCTCAATCAAAATATTAGTGGCCTCTTCAATATAATCGACACATTGATGAAGCATATAGTTGTTCCAGTAGAGGTTGTCAAATTGTTGGAGGGTTTGTTCATGGTTTTCTCTCATTAGCCACGCAAGGTCGGCAATGGTAAAAGTCTCCTCCGAAGAGGGAATTGGTTTGACTTGAGATGGAATTGGGGCTTTGTGAGTTGGTGCCGATGATGGGGCTTGGGGTTATTGTGGAGGAGCACGTATTTGATGTGCTTGTCAGTTTTTCACCACTTGTTGCGACCGTTGGTATATGTTCTTCCATATTGTAGGGGTAAACACCCGAATATGGTCGGTGCATAGCTCTTCTCCAAGAGGTACTTGCTAGGGTTCCCTATTATGGGCATCTTGATGACCCTCTAAAAGTCGAGTGATCAGATGAGGATAAGGACATGCGGGCATGGGAGTAGCTACGTTACTCTGAAGATGGATGTTAGCATATTTCATGCCCTCCCAAACAAACTTTGGGGCATTAACCCAACTATTTTCATGAACCGTAGAATAAGGCTTCTAATAGAGCGTCACGTCGCTCGCGGTCATGCTGCATCGAATATAGGTTACATATAAATACACAATCAAGAAACCACATGTTTTGTGGTAACTGGCTGTGTCGAACTGAAAGACCTTGAGTAGAGGAGGTCTATCTATCCGTCATCGTGGCCGTGATGTGATGGAATTTCACATCCTTCAGGCGTGGGGTGAGCAGACCTAAGCTCTCATCCATGGTCACACTGCAATCCATAGCATTAGCTATATTTTGTAGGTCAAAATAAAACTTGTCGCCATCGATTTCGGTTTCTAATTGGCCGACAATCACCATAACTTTTAAATTCTGGTAAAATAAACGGACAAGGTAAGGGTAAAAGTGTGTATGGATGAGCTGGTATAGGGCGTCTAAACGCGCCTATTCAAGGTACCATAAAGACCATGCGGTCAGGTCATTCGGTATGAGTAGTGAGTCCTCAATTAGCCAATTAGGTACCATGGCCTTCGCGTTCCACCATGGAATAGGTTGCTCACGATCCACGGGTGGATCGACATGCTCTTGGAATGTCAATGGGGCTTTGCCCTTCAATATTTCTATAGCCTTTAGGCGTACGGGAGTAGTTTTGAAAGCCATGACCTTCCTTGGAGGCATGGTATTTCAAAAAGTTGAAAAGAAACAACAAAAACCAGAAATGAGGGTTTTTTTTTACCTTAAGAATGTGCTTAACTTTAAAAAATTGCTGAAATTAGAGAAGGAGATGCTAAGCCAAGTGTGATTCTTGAACATGCAATGAATTTTTTGCTCGAATTTGGAGTGGTTTGAACTACTTGAGTGTAGAGATGGCTCGAGAGGGAAAAGAACCAGAGACCCCACCACAGAGAACAACAAAATAGAAATTGGGGGTTTTTTAGACCCACTTAATGCTATGATGGTTGCCGCGGCAACCCAAACTACTTACCGCGGCCAGTGTGCCCCTTGCCACGGCAAGGCCATCATATTTGAACTGGCTCAGATTTCTAGGCCATGTAGGCTTTTGGTGCCAATTAGTGACACATCTGTGTCAAACATACTGGTGTATCCTCTAAAAATAATTGCTGATACATTTTATGCTGATGCATGCTCTAAATATTTTTAATTTTTCACAAAATATAAACACAAGTGTTTAAACAAATGTGTAGAGCAAAATTTTAGGTTTAATGTGACTGTTTTAGGTGAACCAATTTAATTTTATATGTCACATTCCAAGGAATCATTAAAAATTATGTGCTAATCAAATTGATATTGATAAGCACATCAAGTATTTTTAGGTCTATACAAATATAGAATTCATTTTTTTAACTAATTCAGTAGTGACGGGTTAAGCCCAAGGTTGGATATAGTTGAACTGTTGTCAGTTCAATCACTGTCATTTATAGATATTAGAGATTAGTAGTTCCTATATGATGCAGAAAAAATTAATTTCCATATAATTCTCTACTTTTTCAGAGTTAATTTAGATAGATATATTGACAATGATACTGATAATGCAGACAAAAATATTTAGATTATATGCATTAAGTTATTCTACTGAATGCAGTAAGAGGCTTACCTTCGGTAAATAAATAGGGATATTGAGCGCGAATATCAGCTTTGCATTCTCAAGTCACCTCATAAGAACCGTGATTCTTCCATTGGAATAATACGAGTGGAATACGCTTCGCTCTCAAGATTTGACCTCTGTGGTCCCAAATCTGCCCTAGTTCTTCAGTCACTGTTAAATAATCCTGAATATCGAGCGGCTGATAATCCAACATGTGTGTTGGATTGCTGACATACTTCCTCAGCATAGACACGTGCAATATGTCATGTATGCTGGCTAAATGTGGAGGTAATGCAACCCGATATGCGACCTAACCCACTCTGCCTAAACTGGGAATGATCCAACGTAACGAGGACTCAACTTGCCTCATTTCCTAAATCACATCACGCCCTTTGTCGGAGAGATTTTGATAAAGATGTGATTGCCAATCTGTATGGAATACGTTAGAAATACAATATACATCATTTCCTTCACGTAAGTAATAAACTTATAGGTGTGTTTAGTTACCTGAAAATCAACATTGGTTCACTTGGGATAGGCATAACTCCTCTGCCAACTTTAAGCACTCTTCAGTCTCTCCCGAATGATGTGAACAACTGCATCAGTGCTTTCTATCAAGTTAGGGCCCAAAATAAGACGCTCTCTAACTTCTTCCTAGTTAATCGGAGATTTACATCGGCGTCCATATACTGCCTCGAATGGTGCCAAGCCGATGCTTGATTGGAAACTGTTATTGTATGCGAATTCGATCAGGGGTAAGTGCTTATCCCATGATCCTTGGAAATCTAGCATACAGGCCTGTAACATATCGTCTATCACCTGATTCACCCTCTTTGTCTGTCCGTCAGTCTGAGGATGAAACGTAGTACTGAATTCCAACTTGGAACCCATTCCTTCTTAGAAACTCTGCCAAAATTGTGAGGTATATAAAGGATCGCGATCTGACACGATACTCACGGGTATCCCATGTAGTCGGACTATCTCTCTCAGATAAACTTCAGCCAATTTCGACACTGTATATCGCGTCCTGTAGGGTAAGTAATGTGCAGATTTAGAGAGACGATCAACAATCACCCAAATCGCATTATAACCCTTCTGTGTATGAGGCAACCCAAGGATAAAATCCATGGAAATGTTCTCCCATTTCCACTCTGGGATGGGCAGTGGCTGTAATTGTTGTTGTTCTAAGTGTGCATGATTTATTTGTGTTTTGAAAACATACTTGCAAATGATGCATTGTACTGAATATTAAAAAGAATAAGAAAATATCAGCACAGAGAGAACATAATTAGCCTGCAAGATCAGGGCCAATTGTAGCAAGTTTTAAATGTAAGTGAGTAAACCATCGTCCACAGGGAATTGATTTAAAATTTAAGATAAACCTCCAGATCTGAGCTACCAGATCTGGCCTCTGATCCTATCTACAAAGCACCTAAGATGGGAGGTTGAATTTGTCACGTTAACTAAATGATAAAAGTAAAGATTAAACTAAATGATCCAGATCTGAGTTGGGGAAACGTTTGAGGTAAACTTATACAAAAAATGGAGAAGTAATATCTAACTTTGATTTGGCCCTTGAAATCTAATGAGAACAATTACAGCTCAACAGAGGTGATCCAATCTTCATTTGGCTACAAGCACAGATGTAAGAGAGATAAATCTAATTTAAGGATTAGGTTTAAGCTTATGGCTAAGGTCTGTCCACTTTAATGCCCACAACCCATCCAACAGTCTTTAATCCAAAGCCTTAGTTTAGAACAAGAAGCATCACTACAAATGCCGTGAGAGATTAGGTTACCAACACTAATTCTCACAGGATTAATGAATCAAGGGAAATTGCATGCAAAACAATGAATCTAAAGGAGTCTAATGTACTGAGGAGATCAGAGGGAACCCTTGACATGAGTCCAATGGAGAATGCATAGTTTACAACAACCTTTTCAAATCCACCGTTACAATTACAGAGCGCAGCTTAAACAGCTCTCAGATTTGTAGTCTTGAATACAACTCTCTTTTGAATTACAGAAATGTCTCACAGCTCTCAAATGCAAGTACAAAGTAAAGCTATTACAGGGATTACAGACAAGCTGTCTGGCTGGGAATGGGGGATTAGAAATGAAACTCAAAATCTGGATACCCAAATTAGGCAAATAGTTCATCTATTTATAATTTTCCCCAAGTCCATCTCAGATGTGCATCAACCAATCAGAATTGGTTAAATCCATATCAGCCAATAGGAGTCGAGCACTAGGATCAAGATCTTTTCTGGCCAATCAGAACTGCTTGATCTGGTTCAGCCAATCAGGAAACAGAGGCATCAATTCTGTTAGGAAATTCAAAAATTTGTTGGAACTTCTAGAAGTTCCCGCCAAGTAATTTCATCTTTGGGTGTTCACATGGGGAGGAATATGCCTTTGGTTCATGCTCAGAATCTTCCGGAATGTCCTTGGGTTTTAAAACGCATTGGGACGCGTGCAACAGATTACTGAATTGCCCTTGTTAAAGCTGCGAATCTCCAGAATACCTTTTCGCAGAGCTTAAGGGACTTTTCGCAGAGTGCTGTGACTTCCGAAGCTCTTTTCGCAATGTTCAATCTCTCTTCGAATTGTGTTTTCTCCTTTTCGCAAAGTTCAATCTTCTCTTCGAAGTGTGTTTTCTCCTTTTCGCAAAGTTCAATCTTCTCTTCGAGGAGTTCATATGCTCTTCGAAAGCTACACCTGGAGTTTTAGTCCTTTTCGCAGAGTTCAAGGTTCTTTACGAAAAGTGCAGGTTCTTTGCGAAAAGAACTCTGTAGTGCACTTCTCTGTTCGAATTGTTCCAAACCTCTTTCCAGCTTGAAACCAGGCCTTTGTCCTCTTTATTTTAGGCATTTTGACAGCCAGTGAGGTTGTCCTTTCTCCTTCTTCCTCCAAATCAAGATGGGTCATCATCTTTTTGGCACTTTTAAGCTACTTTCAAGGTTAAGCCTGCCTTTATTGTTAGCTGTAAAAAAAATACTTAAAACACTTATTTAGTTCTCTCAAGGGTCTATCAAGGCCCAGATTAAGGGGTAAAAAATGGTATTTTCCAGTTCTCAACACACCCCCAAACCTAAGCTTTGGTAGTCCCTGAGCAAAGACAAAATTTAAAAATAGAATGAAAAGCCATTTTTGTAGGGAGCACAGTTGCATTTAGCATATGCAACAAGCCTTTTAAACCCCTAGGTGATCCCTAGTGGAGGAGTGAAGTCTCCTGAGGGTTTTCAGTGAAGGTACCCACAAACTTCTCCAATAAATCAGTTAAGACCAATGCAGTTCTGTTAAAGAAAACTTTCATCCAATCAGATTATTCACACCATCGATCGAGGTTGTAAGAAGATTTTCAAGAAAACATCAGTTCAAAACTAAAATTCTCAGAATTCCTTTACCATTCACTCAGTTGCTGTCAAAAAGTTTTTACAAGACAAATTAATGAAAAGCTTGCCTTCTATTTGAGAATTCAGTTTTGATGTTGCCCCAGATAATTTGATTTCAAACTCAGCTCTCACCAGGGTTTTCACTCCCCATACAAATATGAGGGTTGCAAGATTTCACACAATTAAGAGCAGCTATGCCTCAAATAGGACCGTAAGTGTGAGCATAGGCATTGCTTTTTAGTTCTGAATTCTACTTTTTTCACCATAGATTACACAAATCCTTATCTCCATGTGACAAATCAATCCATCATTGATCAAGAAGGACTTTAACTTGGGTTGTAATGTGGCTTATGGGTGAAATTTATCAAGAATAAAGGTGGAATGGAGTTCAAAATTGAGAAGTCAACAAGGTAAGGAGGTGATAGACACCTTCTTCAATTCAAAGACAATTTCATCTTCTTCTTTGAATTTTCGAGCCAAAGTGGCCATCTTTTCTTTTCTTTTTCAAACTTCCAATGAAATGCCTTCTCCTTTTCTTTTCTTTTTTTTTTCAAATCAACATTGACTGAATGCCACATTTCTTCACGATACATCATTGCCCTCAATTATTTTGCTTTTTCTTTTACCAAACTGTTACCCAACTCACCTTTCTTCAAATTTTCTTTCCTTTACCTTCTGAATTCTCAGAGTGAGGGTTAGGCTAAATGAGGTTGATGAGGTTTCAAAGAAATCTTGGATTTATAAAGCTCAATTGGTGTGTATCATGGGCAGTTTCAAAAGGTTGGGCTTTTTGAAGTTCAAACTGTCCAAAAGGAGGCCTTACATCATGTCTTTAATATCATGATTGCTGTCAAGATATTTTAACTTGGATGTGTGTAACTTCTAGTGATAACAAGCCGGTTCAAACAGTCCCTAGAGCAGAAAAAACTGCCAATTCATACCTCCAAAGAATACATTTCAGCAGGCCCAAATCTCACTGGGTGTGGTTTTCTATCAAATTCTTGAGGTATATCATCACTGTTTTCTCTCTTTTTAGGTTTACTAAAACATCAATTTTTATTTTTATTTTTATTTTTAGAAATTTTCTGACCTTCACTTCATGAAAGTATTAGAATTACACTAGAAATATTTTTAAAAAGTTTTAACTTCCTCATTTTTCAAAACAACAGGTGTGAAATTACTTCATTTTCAAAAATTCTGCTGGTCATAAGCTGCACCAAGCATTAACTTATTTTATTGGCATCTCTGCCACACCCCCAATCCTAAGATGAACATTGTCCTCAATGTTCTAGACAATGAGAGACTAGGGGCAGCAGGGTAAAAGAAGAAAGAAAAACTAAGAACAGAAAAAATCTAAACTATATGCAGTAGAAAATAAAAATGTAAAACTGAATATATGAGCAAGGAAATGGAAAACATGATATACAAATGCAAGAAAAATCAACAAAACAACGCTAGAACTGCTAAAAAAAAATAAAATCTAAAAAATAGAAGGATTGCTATGCAAATGGAAGGAAACTAATGCTAATAACAGAGAAATAGCAAAAACAAGGTAAGGGACTGAATACAAAGTTAAAAAAAATAGAAAAGTGTTGATACAAAAACAGAATTTGTGAATGCAAAATAGGAAAATAAAGTTAGAAACTAACTGTACTCAAAGAAAAATGACGAAAATCAGTAAAACGAGGACACATCAACCTAAGAAAGAAAAAAAATCAGCGATCTAAAAACAGAATTTGAAACTAAAATTCCTAAAACAGAAAATCTAATGCCAAATGATACATCCTAAGCCCAAAGAAAAATCCCAAAAACCTGAGATACTTATGAATCTAAGTGATTATAAAAATGATTAGCAGGAATAATATATAGTGAAAAGCAAGATTCATAAGACTGACCCCTTTGTTGATGATGTGTATGAATAAAAAAAAATAATGAAGCATGGGAGCACATATTAAAAACAGGGTTCACACACAGCTGAGACCCATTTATGATGAAGAAATCTCGAAGGAAAATAAAATCAGTGGGTCCATTGAATATTCAAAATAGCCTATGATTCACTACTCATTATCCTACATGATTCCTAAAAAAGAAAAAATGATCTCAGCAGGTCCAGATGGGAAAAGTCGATGCAAATGGAAAAACAATAGCCCATCCAGAAGATATCTATATATATATATATTTTTTTTGTTTTTATAATTTTCTATATTTTTTTTTTTTACTTGTTTTGGATCAGCCCGGGCTCAACAAGAGCCCTTATTTACTACTGCTGAAAATAATGAGAAACAACTCAGAGATTTTCTATTTGTGTTTTCATTTTCTTTTATTTTGTATTTGGTTTTGTAAAAAAAAAAAAAAAAATCAGCATGCCTAAAAGACAGCAGAAATTATAATCAAAACAAACATTAAACACAACAGTACTGCTGGTTCTCAAGAATTTAAAAAAAGAAAATGAATGCAAAGGAGAAGGGGATGCAAACTCAAGCAAATCTGCTCCAGCTTTAGACCAGATGCTCCTTGTTGGGCGGCTGCTCCAGATCTGCAAAAATCCAAAAACTGCAGCAGTACCTTATTCAAGTATTGACAAAAATAAAGAGAAAAACTCAGGCTACTGCCCAAATTTGACAAAAAGATAAAAGAGTGGCAGCAACATTTATTCAAATAACTAGAAGGCAAAGAATAAAACTCGTAAAAAATAAAATTCTCCATAAAGAAACAAAGTTTTCTATACAAAATCCAGAGACATTTAATCAAGCACTTGGAAAGCAAAGTGCAGGTTTAAAGCAAAAATTAAAATAAAAATCAAATCTACAAAATAGAAAAACTTAGGTCTACCAATTTTAAAATCTATTCCCCGGCAACAGCGCCAAAAACTTCTTGTTGTTCTAAGTGTGCATGATTTATTTGTGTTTTGAAAACATACTTGCAAATGATGCATTGTACTGAATATTAAAAATAATAAGAAAATATCAGCACAGAGAGAACATAATTAGCCTGCAAGATCAGGGCCAATTGTAGCAAGTTTTAAATGTAAGTGAGTAAAAGATCGTCCACAGGGAATTGATTTAAAATTTAAGATAAACCTCCAGATCTGAGCTACCAGATCTGGCCTCTGATCCTATCTACAAAGCACATAAGATGGGAGGTTGAATCTGTCACGTTGACTAAATGATAAAAGTAAAGATTAAACTAAATGATCCAGATCTGAGTTGGGGAAACGTTTGAGGTAAAATTATACAAAAAATGGAGAAGTAATATCTAACTTTGATTTGGCCCTTGAAATCTAATGAGAATAACCGCAGCTCAACAGAGGTGATCCAATCTTCATCTGGCTACATGCACAGATGTAAGAGAGATAAATCTAATTTAAGGATTAGGTTTAAGCTTATGGCTAAGGTCTGTCCACTTTAATGGCCACAACCCATCCAACAGTCTTTAATCCAAAGCCTTAGTTTAGAACAAGAAGCATCACTACAAATGCCGTGAGAGATTAGGTTACCAACACTAATTCTCACAGGATTAATGAATCAAGGGAAATTGCATGCAAAATAATGAATCTAAAAGAGTCTAATGTACTGAGCAGATCAGAGGGAACCCTTGGCATGAGTCCAATGGAGAATGCATAGTTTACAGCAACCTTTTCAAATCCACTAATTACAATTGAAAGAGCTTGACTTAAACAACTCTCGATTTGTAGTCTTGAATACAACTCTTCAATTACGTAAATGTCTCTGCCTCTCAAATGTAAGTACAAAGTAGACAAAGTATGCATGGCTGGGAAATGGGGGATTAGAAATGAAACTCAAAATCTGGATACCCAAATTGGGCAAATAGTTCATCTATTTATAATTTTCCCCAAGTCCATCTCAGATGTGCATCAACCAATCAGAATTGGTTAAATCCATATCAGCCAATAGAGTTGAGCACGGATCCAGATCTGTTTCGCCAATCGAATCGCTTGATGCAGTTCACCAATCGAGAACAGAGGCATCAATTCTGTTAGGAAATTCAAAAATTTGTTGGAACTTCTAGAAGTTCCCGCCAAGTAATTTCATCTTTGGGTGTTCACATGGGGAGGAATATGCCTTTGGTTCGTGTTCAGAATCTTCCAGAATGTCCTTGGGTTTTAAAACGCATTGGGATGCGTGCAACAGATTACTGAATTGCCCGTGTTAAAGCTGCGAATCTCCAGATTACCTTTTCGCAGAGCTTAAGGGCCTTTTCGCAGAGTGCTGTGACTTCTGAAGCTCTTTTCGCAATGTTCAATCTCTCTTCGAATTGTGTTTTCTCCTTTTCGCAAAGTTCAATCTTCTCTTCGAAGTGTGTTTTCTCCTTTTCGCAAAGTTCAATCTTCTCTTCGAGGAGTTCAGATGCTCTTCGAAAGCTACACCTGGAGTTTTAGTCCTTTTCGCAAAGTTCAAGGTTCTTTACGAAAAGTGCAGGTTCTTTGCGAAAAGAACTCTGTAGTGCATTTTTCTGTTCGAATTGTTCCAAACCTCTTTCCAGCTTGAAACCAGGCCTTTGTCCTCTTTATTTTAGGCATTTTGACAGCTAGTGAGGTTGTCCTTTCTCCTTCTTCTTCCAGATCAAGATGGGTCATCATCTTTTTGGTACTTTTAAGCTACTTTCAAGGTTAAGCCTGCCTTTATTGTTAGCTGTAAAATAAACACTTAAAACACTTATTTAGTTCTCTCAAGGGTCTATCAAGGCCCAGATTAAGGGGTAAAAAATGGTATTTTCCAGTTCTCAATAGTAATAGACCAGCAGGATGCTTGTGTTCAACCTTCAGTTGTTGGCAGGTCAAACATTTTGCAACATGTTCCGCCACTTCTCGCTTTAATCCATTCCACCAAAATGTCTTCTTCAAATCCTGACACATTTTTGTGCCACCAGGATGAATGACATAAGCTGACTTGTGAACTTCTTCAAGAATTTCCTAACGCAATGCACTATCATCAGGTATGCATACTCGGCCTCGAAACAATAAGGACCCATTGTCCTTAATATAGAATTCTTGCTATAGCCCATTGAGTATTCCCTGTCTGATGGCAATAAGCTCTGCATCATGAATTTGGAGTTCTCTGATCCTATCGAAGAGTGTAGATCGGATCATCATTGTAGCAAGCAAAACTCCAGTTGACGTTGCTCTCAGAGTGGCACTAGATGACACTATGTCATTTAGCAATTTCCATCTTTGTAACCATATCACAAGATGGGATAATTGAGCGGATGACTTTTAACTTAACGCATCAGCCACTACATTGCCTTTGCCGGGATGGTACTGGATAGAACAGTCATAGTCCTTTAAGAACTCCATCCATCTTCTCTATCTCAAATTCAACTCTTTCAGGGTAAAGAGATACTTAAGACTCTTACGATCGGTGAAAATCTTGAAGGTTTCACCATACAGGTAGTGCCTGCAGATCTTCAATGCAAAAATGATCGCCGCTAGTTCTAGGTCATGACTGGGGTAGTTCTTCTCATAATCTTTCAACTGACGGGAATCATACACAATCACTCATTCCCACTGATTCAATACACAACCTAACCCACTATATGAGGCATCGCTGAATACAACAAATCCACCACTGCCTGATGGTAGTGCCAATACCGATGTAGAGGTGAGTCTCCTTTTCAACTCTTGAAAACCCTGTTCTCACGCCTCAGTCCACTTGAATTTAACATTCTTTCGAGTGTGCTGAGTGAGTGGTCAAGAAAGCTTCAAAAACCCATCAAAACGTTAGTAATACCCTGCGAGACCTAGAAAGCTTCTGATATCGATTACTGTTTGTGGCTACTTCCATTGCACTACAACCTCTATCTTTGCAGGATCGATGGTGATACCGGCTTCAGAGATGATGTGACCCAGAAAACTGACTTGATTCAACCAGAAGTCACATTTACTAAACTTGGTATACACTGAGACTCCCTCAATGTCTGCAAAGCAAGTCACAAGTGATCTTCATGCTCTGCTTTTGTCTGAGTAGATGAGTATATCGTCAATGAATACTATGATACACTGATCTAAATAAGGCCGAAGACTCAGTTCATCATGTCCATAAATGTTGCAGGTACATCATTTAACCCGAAGGCCATGACGAGAAACTCGTAGTGACCATATCGTGTCCGAAAAGCTGTCTTCAAAATATCTTCAGCTTTCACCTTCATCTGGTGATAACCAGATCATAGATCAATCTTCGAAAAGAACTGCGCTACTTGTAACTGATCAAAGAGAACGTCGATTTTGAGGAGCGGGTAATGATTCTTTATCGTCAGCTTATTTAATTAACGGTTGTCAATGCAGAGGTACATCGAACCGTCTTTTTTCATGAACAACACCGGTGCGCCCCACAGAGACACACTCGGTCTGATAAAGCCTTTATCAAGCAGCTCTTGCAACTTCTCCTTGAGTTCTTTCAATTCTATTGGTGCCATTCGTTACAGCGCTTTTGATACTGGCTCAGTGCCCGGGGCTAATTCAATAGCGAACTCCACTTCCCTGTCTGGTAAGCCTGGTAACTCATCAGGGAAAACATCAGAGAATTCATAAGCAATCGACACATCTGAAAGTAAAATTTTCTTCTCTTCTTGATCTTGACTTTGAATAAAAGTGATATACCCTTGAGCACCATCATCGAGTAATCATCGTGCTGGGATCACTGATATAAAAGGGAGATTAGTTGAATGCATGCTAAAAAATTTAGCTGATTTCTTCCTTTGGGGGTGGAAAGAGACAAGCTTCCTTCGACAGTCAACATTCGTATGGTGGTGGAACAACTAATCCATGCCAAGGATTATGTCGTATCCTTGCATTGAAAGTAAGATCAAGGCGGCTACTGCTTTGCATACCCAGTAATCTTTGATCATGACAATAATCGATCGATACACCATATTAGTAGTGAGAGACTGTCTGATCGAAAGTGTTACATCTAAAATAAATTTAAGAGGTTCTAGAGTGCCTCCCAACTTTCCCAATTTTTTAGCAAACTGGGGTGTGAAAAATGAGTGTGTAGATCCAAGATCTATCAAAACTTGTGCCTCATAACATAAATAGGCATTCTTTGGATATAATTGCAAGATACCTAATGTGCATACAGACTAGTGTTAGCTAGATTGCTCCTTAGTAATAGAATATCAAGTTAGCAAAAATCAATGTACTAAATGCACACCTATATCATATTTAACTAGATGCACCTTCTTTATCTACAAGAAAATTAAAGAAATTTTTAACTTAGGAATTACTGAACATGCATACCTTGAATGAAATCATTGCTGGTTCGTGCATCCTGTGCAGTTATAGCATAAGGTTGGCCTTGTATCGTAGGCCACGTAGATCGTAAAACTAGTCCCGTCTTTGATGTTGTGCCCACCATCTCTAGATAATCCCTAATCCGATGTCCCATCTTTCCACATTGAAAGCATGCACTAGACGCTTTACGACATTCATCTGTCTTGTGTGTCTTCCCACACTTTCCATAGATATCGGTTGAAGCTGTTGACAAAACTATATATGATCCCGTGCAGGAAACTGTCGGTCGTGCTCGTGAAACGTGAGATACAGACTGGGCAGGTTGGTTTGAACTCTACGGAACCCGAGGCAGTAATGGTGGTAGATTTACGGGATTGTAGGGCCATGTGTAAGCCATTGCAGTAGGTCGAAATGTTGGCTGCATGGGGTATCGTGGTCTCTTGCTCGCTTGACTGGGAACAAAAGCCTTAGCCTTTCTGCTTTTGTTTTATTCCTCTCTCCTTTTTAACATACTTTCCACAGTTGTTTCTGCTATAAGAGCTAACTTCATCACATGGGCATACGTTGTTGCTTAGAACAACGAAATTCTTTCTTTTATTATGGGCTTCAAATCCCTCTCAAATTTATGTGTCTTCATGAGCTTGGTGGTGACGAGTAAGGTGTAAATCGAGAGAGGCAACTGAACTCTGCCTCATATTCTCTCACAGTCATCTGACCCTATACTAATGCGGCATATTGAACCTCCATCTGGTATCTCTCTGGTGTCAAAAAATACTACTCATTGAAGGCTTCAGTGCAAGCAGCCCAAGTCTAAGGTACTCCGGGTACTCTTGTCCGGTCTACAGACTGCCACCATGGCTCTGCTTCACCCTGTAATTTTTTGGCTGCCAAATTGGCTTTCTCTTCCTCAGTGCATCTAACCTATAGAAGCACTTTCTCGATTTGTGTCAACCACTTCCCTGCCTTCATGGAGTCATGCTGACCATAGAAGCTAGGTGGTCATAGACGTACGAACTCTGCAAAGCCCTCTGGGGGTCGTCTCTCTGCTAGTAGGGCCATAGTGTGTACCATGGTCTCCATCAGCTACGAATTCTATCCCATATTCTGCTCAACTCCGAGAGCAGGCCCCATCTGATGATCATCTGCTACAGGATGAGTATGTTCAACAACATTCTCCATGGTTGTTCGGCTCTCCACCATATGTACGTTCTCTCCACTTTGAAAGACAACGTCGTGCTCATAGCCTGCCACTGGAATCGCATTCGGCCCAGTACGATGGGGTAACGGTGGTTGACCCCTACCTCTCCCTCATCGCAGAGGCATCACAACCTATTATGATCAAGTAACAACTTGATTAGATAAACATAGACTCAACCTAATTCCTAACACTGAACAAACATCAGACATTTTGCCATATGTGTACGCTAGAGTTAAGTCGCCAAATGACTTAATGCCGGGTGCTCTGATACCACTTGTGACAACCCAACATTTTCCCTTCTTGTATATGGGAAAGGTCGTGTCATCGAATCACCTATCATGATCCTGTCATGCAAGTGCATCGTGTCGTGTACAAAATATTGCATATGCGAAAGCAATTATTTAACTTTGACATGATAGAACATGGCAAACACTGATATTTACTCATCTATTAACAACGGTAAACTAACAAAAGATATAAACAAGAACTACTGATGCAATGTATAGATTTCCACCGATGATGGCCACCCGTCGTCTAAACAATGGAAACAAGACCTATACATGAAGTATCAAAATATCTCAACATAAACTATTATTTATACATCAAAATAAATCTTTCTCTCTCAAACCTATTTAGGAAAGAATTCTTCAACAAATTCTTCCTCCTCGTCCTCCTCATCCTCTTCTTCTTCCTCCTCCGACTAGTACGTGGTATCACCCTCATGCTTCAGATCGATATCTGCTAAGACATTGAAGTCGTAGGATGAATATCTGCAGCTAAGACATTGAAGTCGTAGGATGAGCTATCATCAAAGCTCAGTAGATAAATTTACAGTGCTAATTCATATGTTAGATTACTAATTCACATCTAGATGCATAAAATACAATTCAAAGCATATTCTAGCTTATCTTGTGTCTATTACAGCATAAACAGTTCATTATCATGCGAACAATTTATCATGCTAACGTAACAATCATGCTGAATAGGGTATGACAGTTACGAGGAATCATGCTGAACAAGGAATCATGCTGACATATCTTAGCTTAAACAAGCTATCAGATGTAAAACGTACATGTACAAGTGTTATCTATAGATTCGGGATTTCCTTTATTTATTACTAGCGTGCTTGCTTATTGTGTGGTGAGAACAAATAATAAAAGAAATAATGTAAAGCAAAATAAAGATGATGGCAACAGCACAACTAAAGAAATTCTAAGCCTGCAAGATCCAGGGCTATTGTAGCAAATTTTGATCAGTAAGAGTTTGTCCCACAGAGAAGTTGATCTAAAACCCAAAATGGGCTGTAATAATAGGCCCCCAGATCTGACAGCAGATCTGGCAATGCTAAAGATAGGGAGTTGGGTATCACGCGTACACTAAATTACCTAAAGAAAGAAATAAAGTGCAGTCCTATCGTAAGAAAGGGTTATAAAGATGTGGATGGTGGTGTGTTAAAATAAGAATAAAAAGGGAGAGAAGTAAGCAGCTTAGGTTACAGATTTATTTAGTTATGCAACTTAGATTTAGGGCTCTCTCCACATCTAGTCCTTGTTGAAGTGCTATTACTAACCTCAACAAGGTGGAAGTATCCAACTTAACCCATGCCATTTGGGGTGCTCCTAAGGCTATAGTCTGTCCACTCAAATGGTCACAGACTATCCTGTAGAGTCTATCAAATCCCATTGATCAAACCAGAAGTTGTTGATCTAATCCAGAGGAGTAAGCTGATCAAACCTTATCCAGGGAATCAAATCAGGCCATGAATACCATTGCAACACTATGTTTGCCAGTGCTATGAGCTCCCCAGATCTGCACACAGATCTGGCAGACATTCATAGGGGAATTAAACCAAGGGAAATCAGATGGTAAATAGTAGATCTACTAGAAACTGAATGGGTTATTCCCCAAAACATGGATCCTATAGACATCTAAGGAAACCATAAGATCTTTAGAATTAATTATACTTTTAATTAACAGTTTATTACTTAAAAATAGCTTGCAATACAAATGTACTCACATCTGCAATCACTACAGATAAGCTAACCAATATCTGATAGCGATCAAGTAAAACATAAGGGGGTCTGTTCCTGCACAATCTCTCACTAACTTACAAGTCTCAGTGCAAAGAAGAAGAATCCATCTAAAATCTGTGACCAAGTTTGCCTTAGGCCATAGTCTGTCCACTCAAATGGTCACAGACTATCCACAGAGTCTGCCTTACCCACAAATACAAAGACAGAGCATAAAAACTATTATCTGCCACCATGGTCCCAGGGCATCACGCTTAAGCTTCCATGGACCTTTCAATAAGCTCAAATCCTAAATATTTGCTATAGCCAGAACAAAACTACGGACAAATAGGAAATAACAGATTGAGTAAGCATTCAAAAAAAGATTCCATTGATCTTGTGTCATTAATAATGAAATTCCTCAAGGCAGCAGCCTTGTGCACAATAGCTCAAAACCGGGTCCCAATGTTTACTAAACTATTACAAAACTTACATAAAATTATATATAAATGCTTACCAAAGGTTTAGCCAGCAAGTGCTGAGCTAAGAGAGAAGAAAAAATGGAAAAAGAGGTGATCAAACCCTAACCCTAACCCTAGCTTGCTTGAGCTCTCAGTCGACAGAGGTTGAAGGAGAAGGCGAATGATATTTTTCTAAGTTACAAGCGCAACTTATATACTTAGTCCCAATGCTGCGGCTAAGAGAAGAGTAAACCCTAATTTTCTTAAAGCAGACATGGCACTGTTACAACCCTAAGATGCTTTAGAATTCGTTCATCAGAATCTGTGCCTCGCAGTGCGTGCCCAAGACTTCGGGAAATCCCTAAAAGATCCTTGAGTTAGGGTTGAGAAGTGGAGAGCCCGAGCTTCGCGGGGCTGGCTTTTGCATTTCACTTCTATCATGCAGTATGCAGAGTGTTCGCAGGGTAGAGCTTGGTGTGGAATAATATTATCTCGCGCAGAAGAACTTTGAATGATCACGCAGTCGCTTCAGCTGTGAATGCACTCACACAGAAGAACTTTTAGTGCATTGATTGCTCGCGCAGAAGAGCTTGAGAAACTTCACTCGCGAGGTATTCGTGCAGACGCCTTTTGCATCTCACTCGGTATAGACTTAGACTTTTAGGCGCGCGCGATCTGCATGGGAGCTAAGCGAGAGGTTTTCTGGGCATCTCTCTCCTCAGAGTCACCCAAGAACTACGCGAGGTATATTTAGTGTGTGAAAGCTCCACAAGTTTCTCCATATAATGCTTGCAGCTAAAGTGTGCGACTGCTGCACGAGAGATTCTTCATTGTAGTAACTTTCGCCATTTAAACTGCGCAACTTCTTCACGATCTCTATTACACTACATGTCTTAGCTGCACGAGGGATATCTGTCAGTGACTTGAACAACGTGAGGTTGTGCGCGAAATAGGTCCTTGGCTCCTCTGCTGCTATGCACATGCTTCTGTTGCAGCTCCCTCCATTCTCACCTATTCTTTTAATATCTGTTGGACTTTTTGGTTCCAGTATGACATGCACATTAGTCACTATGGTGTGTACCACCATGGTTGTCCATCATTTTCTGATTCAACTGTCATCTTTTGCTTGAAATCTCTCTCTTCTTAGCACCAACAACACAAACTTTGTGTTAAGCTGCACAATTTATCCTTAACTACAAAACAAGCTAAAAATGAGTTATTAGTAGGCTTCAAGGTCCAGCAAAGGCTAGGTTAAGAGGTGAAAAGTGGTACTTTTCAGTGAATAACACACCCCCAAACCTAATCTTTGCTAGTCCCTGAGCAAAGCAAAATATAAACAACTATTCTATGAATGTAAATGCCACTTTCGTAGGGAGTACGGATGCATTTAGCTTATGCATCAAGCCTTTTAAAACCCTAGGTGATCCTGAGTGGAGGACTGAAGTCTCCTGAGGGTTTTCAGTGAAGGTACCCACAAACTTCTCAATAAAATAGTTAACAAAAGTACAAATAGTCAAGTCAGCTGTCAATAAATAGGACATTAGTCCACCTTTGATCCAGAGTATGAGAAATTTGGACACATGATATGCACAGACACTTATTCATCACAACTTTTACATAAATGCCCATCATTTCAAATTAGTTCACAACAAGGAAAAAAAAACACCTATATGTCAGTACTAAGCTCATCAATAATTCAAAAATTAGGTTCTAGGTTATGCCCAATACATTAAATATCAGACCCAATGCTCACCAAGGCAATCTCTCATACAGAACGTTGAGGGTTTTCCTTTTCTCACAAGCTCAAGAGTAGTTACAGACCCCTAATGGGATTGTAAGCATGAGCATAGGCAAAGCTACTAAATTCTGGCATCATTGCCTAATCCTCATCATAGATTGGACAACTCCTTATCTCCACATAACAGTTCATTCAGCTTAGGATCACAAGGTCTTTGACTGGGTTGTAATGTGGCTTATGGGTGTAGGTTATAAAGAATGGAAGGGTGAAAGGGATCCAAAATTGAGAAATCAGCAGGTGAAGGAAGTAATTCATGAATTCACCTCATTTAGTTCAGCATCTTTCATCTACTTTGAGATTATTTTTTTTTTGACTTGAAGTGGCCAGCTTCTCCTTTTATTTTTGATTTTTTCAATGAAATTTCCTCTTGACTCCTCTCTATTCCTTTTCATTATTATTTTATTTCTTTTTTATACATTTTTCTTTTTGTTTTTAGTTTTATTTTTCTGGATTGCCACCTCTTTCCTCAGTTGCTACACTGTTATCCTCTTTTTGGTGTTTCTTCTCCATCCTCCCAATGTTGACCCTAGCTTGTCCATCTTCAACTCCTTCTCCTTTACCTTCTGACTTCTCAGAGTGAGGGTAGGTTTGAATTAGGTACATAGGTTGAGGTACAAGTACTCAGGTGTATTTTGAAGAAAACTAGAAATTAAGGCTCAAGGGGTGTATGCACAAGGGCAGTTGATTAGGGGTTGGTCTGTTTAAGCTCAAACGGTCCAAGAGAAGGCCTTGATCCTTTCCTAAACTTCATGAGTGCTGTAGGTTGTTTCAACTTGGATATGCCTAACTTCTAGTGAGGGCATTGACTCAGCCAGTCCTTAGAGCAAAAAGAGTTACCTCAGTCACTCCTCAAAGAAAAAGAAAAATAAAATTTTAGGCATGAATCTCACTAGTTATGGTCTTTCATTGAATTCTTAGGCATATCCTTACCTTTTTCTCTCCTTAATGGTTCACCAAGTACTGAAATAAGTGAGTTTTCTTTGGTGTTCACCTCATGAAAATGCTAGAGTTTAAAAATTTGTAATGCTTAAAGGTTTGCAAAATATTTTTAAATTTCTCATTTTTCAATGTCTCTTAGGTGAACATAACTCCATTTCTATCTTAGTCACTTACTTCTACTGCACTTAGGTTAACTGCATCATTGGGCAAACCTTGCCACACCCCCAAACCTATGAGGAGCAGTGTCCTCACCAGTTATGAGAAAAGAGGGTATGTGCAGCAGGGTAAAACAAATATAAAAGAGAAAATAAAGGATAGCAGGAAAGTAAAACACACAAACAAACACACAGAAGTAAAAAGAGATAGTAAACTAAACAAAACAGAACAAAGAGAAGTTTCATTTAAGCAAGGAAATATTAATTAAAAAAAGTTGCTATAAAAAGCCCTAACTAAGGACATGATAAAGTATAAACATAGAAAAAATCTAGACACACGAAGTGAGACATGACAGTGGCAGCATGGACCGAAAAGAAATCTCTGATAAAGATCGGTCCTCGGCTTTTACAAGACATCCCAACAAAAATGATTTTCTCTCCTGGCTCACGGATGTCCTCAACTTGCTACTTCTAGAAGAGGAATTGCAAGCCAGGAGAGAGTGGGATAACAGGGACTAAGGAAACGGATGCTGAGCAGGTGGTGGAGGTGGGGAAGAGGGAGGGGTGGAAGATGCAAGACTTTCTATTTCTTCTTCTTCCTCCTTTCCTTTTTCCTTTCCTCCTTGGCCAAAATCTTCTGAACCTCCTCGTATTCATCCCATAAGAATTGTAATGGGTCGGGTTCTGGTGGTGGTGGTGGATCCTCCAAAACTGGTTCGAATTTAATCGGGAACTCGAAGGGTTTGTCTTAGGCGGTGGAACATGCATCGGCGTATTAAATTTTCCCATCCTTCTGATGTTAATTTCTATAATGATATTAAAGAAGGTTAGTTAGTAATAACTACATTAGTTGGGAGAAACATAAAGTGTTGTGCAATTTATTATGGGGAGTGATCCCGCAGGGTGCATGCTTGCCTATTATTAGCAATGGGAGTTGAGGTGAAAATAAATGAAAATGAAGACTTTACAGAAATTCGCCAGTGATTTAAAGTGCAAACCCATGCCTCGCGCGGATGCTTTAACATCTCTCGCGCAGTGTCCATCCAGCTCCGCGAGGAATTCTGTCGCACAGAAGAGGGAAAAATACTTCTCATTGTAGTTCGCGGAGATGAAACTGGGCCTTAGTGTGCGAGTTAAATTTTTCTTTTTCGCGCAGCTATGCTATCTAACTTCGCAAGACATCAAAATGTAGAGCATTAAGGGCCTCACGAGGTTAAATGTGAAAAGCAGTTACTCGCGCAGTTCCAAAATTTTGCCAAGATCGAGCCTCCCAGGGCTCGGATTGTCATCAGAGCTCCGCGAGATTGAACTTTATGCTTGATAGCATCGCGAGAATCCATATTCAACCATTTTCTCAGTGCTACACACTGGCCCGGTCCTCTATATTGGCATGCACCTATCCATTGTGCATTAGCACCAACCCTTTAACATATATTCCACTTTATCATCACAATTATATGCCTATTATCAGCCACTACTTTTCTCAATTGCCGAATTATTTTAGATCAAATTTGTGCCATTTATCATGAGAACCCTCAACCTTGTACAACGAATTCATATGTCAGCCATGCACATGTACCCAAAACAAAGAAAAACAAAACCAACTAAAACACACAATCAAACTAACATCCTCATTGCAGTAATGGAAAATTTTCTAAACATCATAAAAACAAAGCAGTTAACTCATATGGTACATATGTTACAAAGTTGTGGATCACTAAGCAGTGGGAGGTTCATATAGGTGAATGGTCTGAGGAGGCTCCACTGAATTTTCTACACAAATTTTAAGCCTTTGACCATTCACTTTCATGATCTTCCCTGACTTTGGACCCAAGATTTCCATAGCACCAGATGGGGGGGCTTTGATGATAGTGTAATGTCCATCCCATCTGGATTTCAACTTCCTGGAAAAAAATTTAGTCTGGAGTCGAAATGCCAAACCTTAGTGCCAGCATTGAAGTCCCTTATTGTAAGCTTCTTATCAAAGAATGCCTTTGATTTCTCCATGTACATTTTGGCATTTGAATAGGCTTCTAGCCTCAGCTCATCAAGCTCTGCCATCTGTAATTTCCTGTGAGAACCAGCAGAAGTTAGATCTAAATTTAGTGCTTTTATAGCCTAATAGGCTATGTGTTGTAACTCCACTGGTAGGTGGCAGGCCTTGCCATACACTAGCTTAAATGGGGATATGTCAATAGGGGTCTTATAGGTAGTCCTATAAGCCCACAAAGAATCATTCAACTTTTATGCCCAACCCTTCCTATCACTCCTCACAATCTTCTCTAAAATATGCTTGATCTCCCTATTAGAAATTTCAACTTGCCCACTGGTTTGTGGGTGGTAGGGAGTTGCTACTTTATGGGTAACAGAGTACTTTTTCAGAAGATTCTCAAAAGGTCTGTTATAGAAATGGCTCCCTCCATCACTGATGATAGCTCTGGGGGTGTCAAATCGTGAGAAAATATTGTCCTTCAAGAATTTAAGGACAACAGTATGGCCATTGTTCTTTGTGGCAATGGCTTCCACCCATTTGGACACATAGTCCACTGCCACAAGTATAAAATTAAATCCCATAGATGTAGGAATGGGGCACATAAAATCAATGCCCCAGATGTCAAAAAGTTCTACTAATAATATGGGCTGCAATGGCATTGAATCTTTCTTTGAAATGCCTCCCATCCTTTGACATCTCTCACAGGCTTTGCAGTATAAGTAGTTATCTTTGAACAAAGAAGGCCAATAAAAACTACATTGCAGCACTTTTACTGTAGTCTTTTTACCACTGAAATGACTTCCATAGGCTTACTCATAGCACATTGAAAGAATGCTTTGGAAAGGTATGGATCCTCCCACAGGAAATGCCTAACCTAAGAGAAAAATAGGTCTCTGTCCATTTTGGACCAGTGAGGAGGAATCTTACCAGCTGCTAAAAAATTGATAATGTGTGAAAACCAGGGCACACTCGACTGCACAACAAATAGCTGTTCATCAAGGAACAACTCATTAACAGGTGTTGCTACACATTCATTTTAAAATAATCCTAAAGAGGTCATCAGCCACCACATTCTCAACTCCCTTTTTATCCTTGATCTCATGATCAAACTCTTGCAAGAGAAGGATCCATCTGATTAACCTAGGCTTGGCATCCTTCTTAGCCAAAAGGTAATTCAGGGCTGAGTGGTCAGTAAAAATAACAATTTTAGACCCCAACAGGTAGGGTCGAAACTTATCTACAGCAAACACAACAACTAGCAGCTCTTTCTCAGTAGTGGTGTAGTTCAGCTGAGCTTCAGCTTGTGATTCGCTAGCATAATAGATCACTGTAAGCAACTTATCTTTCCTCTATCCTAAGACAGCAGCTATGGCCAGATCTGATGCATCACACATCAGTTCAAAGGGGAGTGAGTAATCTGGGGCCTGGATCACAGGAGCAGTGGTGAGGCACTTTTTCAAGACCTCAAAAGCCTCAAGGCCTTCAGCAGAGAAGTGAAATTACACATCCTGACAAAGCAGGTGGCACAATGACTTTTAAATTCTGCTGAAGTCCTTGAAGAACCTCCTGTAAAATCCAGCATGTCCTAAAAATGATCTGATTTGTTTAACAGTTTTAGGTGGGGGAAGGTGTAAAATCAAGTCCACTTTAGCCTTGTCAACCTCTATTCCCTTGTGAGAGACCACATGGCCTAGGACAATTCCCTGTGTCATCATAAAGTGACTCTTTTCCCAGCTTAGGGCCAAATTGGTCTCCTCACATCTTTGCAGAACTAGCTCAAGGTGACTCAAGCACTGGCTAAAGTTGTTCTCATATACTGAGAAATCATCCATGAAGATTTCTAAGAACTTGTCAATCATATCAGAAATATTGCATACATGCACCTCTGAAAAGTGGCTGGGGCATTGTACAGTCCAAAAGGCATCCTTCTGTACGCAAAGGTGCTAAAGGGACATGTGAACGTAGTATTCTCCTGATCTTGAGGATCCATAGGGATTTGGTTATATCCTGAGTATCCATCAAGAAAATAGTAAAAAGCCTTCCCAGCCAACTTATCTAGAATTTGGTCAATGAAAGGGAGGGGGAAATGATCCTTTCTGGTCTTAGAGTTAAGTATTCTATAGTCTATGCAAACCCTCCAGCCAGTGGTCACTCTGGATGGCATCAACTCCCTAGAATCAATAGTGACAACTATTATGCCCGACTTTTAGGTACCACCTAGATAGGTGACACCCATTCTGAATCTAAAATGAGGTAAATTACCCCTATATCTAACAGTTTCACTATCTCCTTGAGGACCACCTCCTGCATGTGAGGATTAAGTTTCCTCTGCATTTCCCTTGAGGGTTTTGCACCCTCATCTAGGTGAATTCTGTGCATACAGACTGAGGCATCAATGCCTATTGTCCACCCTATTGCTTTTTTATGCTTCTTAAGAACATTCAATAATGCCTCCTCCTGCTCACTAGTGAAAGAGGAGGAGATAATCACTGGAAGCTTGTTGTCCTGCTCCAAGAAAGCATATTTTAATGTGGCTGGGAGCTGCTTCAGATAAGTGTGCTTTGAGTTTTGTACAGTAGGAACAAGTCTTTGAAATTATGATAAGTGTGCTTTGAAATATATGCATCAGATATTTATTTTCGTCATTTTAAATGCTTTTATATTATGAATTTTTAGTAAGAGTATGTGCTTGAATTCTGTCATGAATGATATCTGTGAGGTGAAAAATATGCATGTTTTGTTATATTTTCCTATTAAGCTTAGATGTTTGCTCATCCCTCGACTATATGTCACTGGTACAGACATTGACGCGGGGACTGAGGACGTAGATCCTGAGGACCCAGAGTACGTGCCAGAGGAGGATATTGAGCCCCCTCCTGACGAGTACTTTTGGTGGACTAGCGTTGCGTACTTTGAATTTTTATTGTAAGGCTTGGAACGTCCAGCCATTATAAATGGTAATGATGTAATATGGTGACATGATATTCTTTTTGCGAACCATCTTTGGGTGATTATTGTTTGTCACTGATGGTTCGGTTCGGTTCTTTTGCTCATGCGATTGGCATGGGATGAGAACTGTCTTTTGTTATACTTTTGGTTTTGTCATTATATAGAAATGGAGATTTATTTTCCTTATGATGACTCGATCTGCTTAGTTAGAATACATGCTTTGTTTTCGCTTTGTGTGTGGATGTGCCAAGTGTTCAGTGTATTCCGGGATTGGTCATTTTGACCATCTGACGGCACAGGTTTCCGGGTGTGGAAATCTGAGCTGTCACAGTTGGTATCAGAGCATTTTTACTTTAGAGGTTTCTAACAAGCCTTAGATGTTTATATGTTTAAGATGTGTTAGAATATAGGGACCTTCTGCTAATGGAACTCTTGGTTTCATATTGCAGAACGTCATGTCCGTTAGAGGTCGAGGACGACCAATAGGCCGTGGTAGATGGAACTTGAGAAGTGGGGATGAGGTTCCCACCAGTTCCAATAGAGTCCCAATTGGTAATATGGAGATTTCAAAAGAAAGAGTATCGGAAGAGAGAAGTCAGGAAAGAGAAAATCAAGAGAGAAATGAAGAGAGAGAAGATAGGCGGAGATTGGCACTAGCCATGGAGGCTGTGGCTAATTCCATGGCACAACAAATGACATTGATGGCTACAAACAATGCCAATAGCCAATAGCAACAACCCCCAACACCACCTCCTATGCTATCACAACCACCAATGCCCTCAACATTTACAGAGTTTTGGAGGATGCGTCCTTAAAATTTCTTAGGGCAAGCAAAACCAATGGAGGCTGAAAACTGGCTCTGTGAGATGGAGAAAATATTCAGTGTACTTACATGCACTGAAGACGAGAGAGTTCGATGGGCATCATTTATGTTGGATGGGGAAGCAAGCCCGTGGTGGAAATCAGTATCAAGAACGAGAAAACATGTAAATC
The DNA here is from genome assembly GCA_021018995.1 of Chloranthus sessilifolius. Lineage (NCBI taxonomy): Eukaryota > Viridiplantae > Streptophyta > Magnoliopsida > Chloranthales > Chloranthaceae > Chloranthus > Chloranthus sessilifolius. The sequence continues at coordinate 81,873,665 of CM037591.1, forward strand.
CAGGGATGCTATGGACATGGGAAGTGTTTGTTGAAGAGTTTAATAAATAATATTTTCCAAGGGTGGTATGGAATCAGATGGAAACTGAATTTCTTTAGTTGGAGGAGGGGAGAATGTCGGTGAGAGAGTATGGAGTAGAATTTATGAGACTTGCATGATTCGCTCCAGAGTATGTGGTCTCAGATCTGATGAAGGCCAAGAAGTTACAATGCAGCTTAAGGCCGAATATACGCGATAGGATTTCAGCTTTTAAGTTGGAAACTTATGGCGAGGTGATGAGCAAGGCTCTGGTCGTAGAGAAGGACATCGATGAGATGTTTAAAAGAAGAGATCAACATGTAAAAGGAAGACATATCAAGGGAAGTTTGGTAACTATGAGCCAGTGAACAAAAAGCCACGATTCGTGGCACCAGTTCCGAGATTACCAGCATCGACTAATTACTCTAGGCCACCTATTCCTGCAGCTATGAGACCATTCTATTTTGAGGGCCCTGCGACGACTACATGGGTATCAGTTACCTTGTATTTCTCTAGAGCAGCATCATCCACACCTATTGCGACATGTGCCAGATGTCGCAAGTCTCATATGTCCTCAGATTGTAGAAGGGGTACTGGAGAATGCTTTAAGTGCAGAAAGGTGGGAAACATGATTAGAGAGTGCCCAGAGCTAAGGAAAGAAGAGATGGCATCAACAATTACACTAAAGCCTATCAGGATGGCAAGACCGATTGCACAAGGATGTGCATATGCCGTTACAGCTCAAGATGCCAAAAATATCAATGACATCATTCAAGGTGAAAAAGAAAAAAAAACTCTATTTAATTTTAGGATATATATCATCGATTAGAATTTAGATAGAGACGATGCATCAATTTATAGTCTTTACATTTTTAGTGTTACATGTACCCGTTTGATGCATACATAATTAGTTAAATATGCATATATCACGTAGGTACTTTGCAAGTGTACGGTAAAGGCAATTACCTTTGCTGTGAAGCGAGAGTATTGATAGACCTCGGGTCTACTCACTCGTTTGTGACGCTGTAGTTTGTGAAGAAAGTAAAAGTCATTCCCGAGATATTGGATTTTATTTTGGAAGTATCGGTTCCAACGGGAAGTGCAATCAGTACTGACACTGTGGGTCGATTAGTCAGGGTTGCTATAAGGGATTATGTGGATCATGAGTTAGTGGACGATCTGATCCTATTGGATATGCAAGGATTCGATGTAATCCTTGGCATGGGTTGGTTATGCACGCATGGTGCGAGCGTTGATTATCGAAGGAAGATGGTTACTTTTAGATCCAAATAGAGTAGATCATTCCAGTTTCTAGGAATGCGATCGACATTTGTACCGCTTATCTCCACAGTTCGAGCAGAACATTTAATGAAGAAAGGATGTAGTGGATACTTTGCTTTTCTGAGAGGGGCAACGGGAAGAGAAGAATGTGATATCCGAAATTCCGATTGCTCACAAGTTTCAAGATGTATTTCTAGACGAGTTATCGGGATTGCCACTAGATAGAGAGGTAGAGTTCGCTATCGACTTAGCACTATGAGCGAAGCCTGTATCAAAAGCACCATATTGATGGCTCCTGCTGAGTTGAAGGAATTGAAAGAGCAGCTACAGGAACTCCTCAATAAAGGGTTTATAAGATCTAGTGTGTCTCCTTGGGGAGCACCGGTCATATTCATGATGAAGAAGGATGGGTCGATGGGATTATGTATCGACTATCGTCAGTTAAATAAGTTGACTATAAAGAATCCATACCCTTTGCCTAAGATCGATGATTTATTTAATCAGTTGCAAGGTGCGAGATTCTTTTTTATGATCGACTTGAGATCTGGATACCATGAGTTGCGAGTCATCGCAAAGGATATACAGAAGCCAACATTCCAAATGAGATATGGACACTACGAGTTCTTGGTGATGCCATTTGATTAACAAATGCACCAACTTCATTTATAGGGTAAACAAATCAAGTGCTTAAACCACATCTCGATACTTATGTGGTTGTATTTATAAATGACATCCTCATCTACTCAAAAACCAAGAAGGAGCATAAAAAATGTTTAAGGATTGCTCTATAGACACTACTTGAGCACCAGCTGTATGTGAAACTCAGCAAGTGTGAGTTTTTGTTGGAGAAAGTGAGTTTCTTGGGACATGTAGTCTCAAAAGAGGGTGTGATGATAAATCCAACAAAGATCGAGGCAGTATTAGAATGCGTACAACTAAAGACTGTGACTGAGATTCCCAGTGTTCTTGGTCTGGCTGGATACTACAGAAGGTTTGTAGAGGGATTTTCAAAGATCTCAGGACCGCTCACGATACTTACAATGAAGAATGTGAAGTTTGAGTGGACTAAAGAGTGTGAGAAGAGTTTTCAAGAACTCAAGAAAAAGTTAACTATAGCACCTGTGTTGGCTATACCTTCAGGCAGTGGAGGGTTTGCTGTGTACAGTGACGCTTCACATAGTGGTTTAGGTTGTGTGATCAACCAAGATAAGAAGGTTATTGCTTATGGGTCGAGACAACTTAAGGACCACGAGAAAAATTACCCAACACATGACTTGGAACTAGCAGCAGTGATATTCACGATGAAGATATGGAGACAATACTTGTATGGAGAGACCTTTGAGATATTCATAGATCATAAGAGCCTCCGATGTCTGTTTATACAGAAGGAACTAAATATGAGGCAACGGAGATAGATGGAATTTCTCAAAGACTATGATTGCTCTATCCAATATCATCCAGGCAAGACAAACATTGTAGCAACTGCTTTTAGTCGGAAGAGTTCTTCTCTATTGTCTAACCTTGTTATGGGAAACTGAAGATGGAAACTACTAGAGGATCTTTCCTTGTATGATTCAAAGATCAAGGTATAAGCTTCATGAGCCTTATTGGCTAACATTTTCATCCGACCGATGATCTTCGATGATGTTCATGAGTTACAGATGAAAGATGCCGAATTAGAGAAGATCAGACAGGGTGTGATTAATGGCAGTAAAACTGATTTCTCCATCAAGGAAGATGGATCACTTTTATTCTGGGGATGTCTATGTATACCAATCGATGTTGATCTTCGGTAGACTATTTTAGACGAAGCTGATAAGTCTAAGTATGCCATTCATCCAGGTGGTACCAAGATATACCAGGATCTGAAGAAGAACTAATGGTGGAGAGGTTTAAAGCAGGACGTTGCTGAGTACGTTTCAAAGTGTTTGGCATGTTAGCAAGTAAAAGTAGATCATAGACATCCGACATGTCTATTGCAACTTCAGCCAATACCAGAGTGGAAATGTGAGTCAAATTCTATGGTCTTCATATTAGGATTACCATGAACGGTAAAGAAGTACAATGCCATTTGGGTGGTCATTGATCGACTAATCAAATCAGCTCATTTCTTGCCATACAACACGATGTATACGACAAGCAAACTCGCAGAGATGTACATGAAGGAAATAGTCCGATTGCACCGTATTCCTACCAGTATTGTTTCAGATCATGACCCGTTGTATACTTTAGAGTTTTGGCAAAAGTTTCAGGAAGGAATGGGTTCACGATTGGATTTCAGTTCATAATTTCACCCACATATGGATGGACAGACAGAACGGGTGAATCAGATAATATAAGATATGCTCAGAGCATGTATGCTTGATTTTCGAGGATCATGGGATCAACACTTACCACTGATTGAGTTCAGAAGGTGACCTGACTGAGTGGCGAAAGAACCAGACCATGACAAATTCAGTAGGTGACTTGACCGAATTCTTAATATCCAATGGGCCGAACTCCTGGCTGCAATAAAAAGAGTAGAAAAGCTGAAGCCCTAGCGACCCATACCAGATGCTAAATTGTCTACTGAAACTACTCTTTACCCTAAACCTAACCCAAATCCAAAACCTTTTTCCTATGCCCCATTTCTAACACTTCCTCCTAATTTCACCATAACACTATCCTAACCCCATTGAGTTCAAGTTCCTCTATGAAAATGATGGGTTAGGAATTTTCAAGGTCATCTCCTCCCCATTTTCCTCACCACCCCTTTCCATTGCTCATACCTTCCCCAGCCTGCATTGCATTATCTTCACAGAGTCTTCGCAGGGGAGGAGTATAGGCTGATGGAGGTTGGTGTGATGGGAACTTCCCATTCCTCATCTTCTTTGTCTAACTACATTGTATTTCTCTTCGAAGGGTGCAGTTGATGAAGTGGAAGGCAGGGAGAAGTGCTCTGTTTGGGGGAGATATTTGGAAGACAGGGGGTGTGACTCAGTCAAGGTGTGGATACTCTTTTGATGGGGAGAGGAACGAGACTCTGATTAAAAGTGTTAGAACCACGGGACCGATCTTTATTGAATTAATCTTTTCATTTCAACGGTTGTTGTCGATGTCGTAGTCAGTCTGTGTCTTGATTTTTTTTAGGTTTCATCTTTTATGTAATTAGTTTCTTTTTCATGCTATCTCTATAAATATTTTATTAATAAAAATTTCTTGGTTCCTTTTATTACTTTTTATTGTTCCTAATTATTTTTATGATACCGTTTCTGTGTGATAACGCATGAAGTAATTTCTTCCAAGTTTGGGAGAGATTTTTGAATGTTTTTGTAGATTTTATGCCTAGTACACGCAACAGATTCGATAAATTTTTTTGAGTATACCCAGTTTCTGTGAACAATGAGGACATTGTCCTATTCAAGTTTGGGGGTACATATTGTGTATATTAGTTTTATTTTTGAAAAAAAGAATTAAAAAAATGTTTTCTATTTAGTATAGTATAATTTTAGGTTGCATTTTTTTAGATTTTTATGTTAGTTTTGTTCTAAACTTTTGTCTTTCTAGTAAACCTTTACATGTGAGTTATGACTAAAAAAAATATGATTCCAAAAGCCTTACGATTCATCATAGTTGAAGTTCAATCATAAAAAGAAAAAATAGTTACGAATCATGTTTAGTTTCATTTATATACTGCATCAGAATTAAATGCTTGATATTGTACTTTGCTTTAAACTGCAATATTTAGATTATAGTTAGGAAATTACATACCAAGTTGTAGACACCCTCATTTCCCCCTCTCGGAGTACACGAATTCGTTTGGTCAGCCCTTGACCTTTTTAACCCTCGACATGGGACCATGCAACAGTATATGGCTGAACACAAGCTAAAATAATAGCTTTGTGACTCAGATCCCAATGTAGGGAGGTTATATACTATACACTAAGCAATAGTATATAGTCAGGATGTAGACTGAAACAATAGTCCTGCATTCTATTCTTGAGACCATACCCGGACAATTATGAATTAAGCGCTTGAAAACTCGCATTTAATTCGATCACGCGTAGAACCACAAGCGCGCGATCAGTCCCCTTTCAGACTAAACTTTCATTAACAGATTGTTTCGAGACTCGATTACGCGCCTGGAAACAGAAGCGTGATCGGATTGAGCGCTAAAGCACCGGCGCACAATTGGCTTATGCCCGACCTAGTCTCCTACCCTTGACCCCTACGTTTCCTCGATTAAGCATTTCAAGTAACACGCTTAATTAGATTACCCATGTCCCATCACACGCGCAATTAGTCCTTATTTCGTTAGGACTAGGAAACCCGCGGAGTAATTCTGCCACGACCACTCAGCGAGTGGCCAACTCAAAGCGTTAAGTGCGGTCAATTAAATGCGAAAACCTATAAAAGCTTTTGTCCTGAAAAGAGAGGAGAGGCTAACAATTTTGAGAGAGAACGGATTTTTGTTGGGACTTCGAAACCAGAGAACTCCGAGGACAAGCCCATAGAGCAAATTAGTCATGATTTTGAGATTCAAACTCCCAAATCTTCCATGATTTCTCTCCATAGCCCCGACCCTAGGTAAGAATTTAATTTTTAGTTTCCGACCGTAGCTTCTAGTCTTTACATTTAGGATTTTTCTTAGTTTTAATTATCAGTCTTAATTTTCAGTCTTAGACCGTAGCACCCTCTTTTTTTTTAGACCGTAATCTCTATATCTGATTTCGATCCTTAGAGCCCGGAACCAATCCTTTATCTGATGGTCTAATTCACCAACTCTTAAGGCCTAATTCTATTTCAAAATCTCAATTTACAGTCCTATCATTAATCTCTGCTTCTAACTCTTAGAATTCAGAACCACTCTTTAATCCTACGATCTGATTTTTCTGATTTCGACTTCGATTTCAGTCCTTAGATTTTTTTTAGCCTTTACTTTTAATCTTTAGACTCTAATTCTTAATTCTTAAGTTTTAGAACTCGGCCCTTAGGAAATCTCTGCCCAAATCCTTATTTTAGAGCCAACTAGGTCTCCCCATCCTTTTCTCAATTGTCAATCCCATTACTTTTATATTCAGCTTATTTTGAGGTATCAAATGAAGTTAGATTGAGGCAAAATTATTTATTTTGGAAAGCTTATCAAAATAGCTTTCCAACGAGTCAAAAAACGCTTAATTCTGACATATATCGAAGAAGTTATGGTCAATTTTCGGCCTCTGCGCAAAAAGTAACGTTTTTCAAAACTCCTAGTTGAATTAGGATTAGTATCTTTATTATATTATTTTATAAAATAGGATTTATTATAGAAGCCTATAAATAAGACCTTTAGCTCCTATCCAATTTTCCTCTATCCAATTTTCTTCTACATAATTTCCTCTATGTAATCTCCTCTACATAATTTCCTCTCTACGACATCCTCTATATAATTCTCCTCTATACAATTTTTCCTAATACAATTTTCCTCTACACAATTTCCCTCTATACAATTTCCCTCTGCACAATTTAGACGATTTCTACAGGTAATTTCTTAATCCTTAATTTTTTGGTTATAGTTCTTAGGTTCTAGAACCAGTTCCCCTTTTTTATATTCTAGTTCTAGATTTAGGTTCTAGCCCTCTAGTTCTTAAATTCTAGATCTTAGGTCTTAATTTAAATTTATAATTTTCTAATTCAAGTCCTTAGGATCTAGAATTGGTCCTTAATCTTATGGTCCAAATTTTCCTAATTTCGATCCCAATTGTGGTCCCTAGATTTTAGCTCGAGTCTTAATTTCTCATAATTCAAAATTCTAAAATTTTCTTTATAGTTACGGTTCTTAATTCTCTTTTTCTTTTAGCCCTTAAATATCAATCATCAATCTCTCAATCTACAAAAAAAAAATATTACTTTATAATTTAAATTCAGTCTTTTCAATTTTCAGCCATCCGATTTGCCCAAGGGAGCTTACGGAGGGTACTCGAGAACGAGGTCAATCCTCCTTAGCATAACGGGCCACACCCCCCTTTTTCCGTCTAGTTGTTTCGTTTAATTTTATTTCAATAAAACTAGCATGCTTATTTAAAATCAGAATTTCCATAGAATTGATATATTTAATTTAGTTAGAGTTTTATTCAAATCAGTAGAATTCTAATCAGTCATAACATAATTAAGAACGGTTGTACTCCTAGTACAATGAGGAGACTAATATTAATCAGACTCCTAGTAGGATTAGGAAACTAAATCAATCAGACCCCCAGTAGGATTAGGAGACCAAATTAAATAAAATCCCAGCAGGAATAGGAAAACCAAACCAATAACAATAAAGGCAACCCATAGTTGCTGACATTTGCCGACGGACGATTCAGTAAATGAGTTCAACCTGCAAGCCCTCCCTTCCCTTTAAAACGTGATCACTGACGTGTTACAACATCGATAAATATTAACAGCTAGCGATCGCATCTTCTCAGGTATTTTTCATTTAGAATTTGCCTCTTTAAATATTTAATATTTCCTAATTTATTACTCCATCATCGCCATTGCCGGAGTCCGCTTAAGACAGAATTAAGCCACTTATTTTTGGGACTGAGAGGAACCCAGAAAAAAGCGCCCACCAACAGATTGATGATCGTGAAGGGATTCTTTTTCGCTAAGGTTGTCCCGGTTTAATTAATTTGGTTTTCTATTTTCCTTGCTTTATTTAATTTGGTTTCATATTTTTTGCTTTTATTTTGTTTCGCTTTATCCTTTTTCTACACACACTTGCACGTGGATAAACCTTTTCAAAAAAAAAACAAAAAAAACAAAAAGAAAACCAAAAAAACCTATTTTAAAATGGCCGGCATCAGAAAAAATCGAACTTTAATGATAACGACCCACTCATATGAGGCTCCCATAGCAACCCCGAGTATAACGTTAGGCCGTCTTCGTAGATAACCCAACGCCGTGCTCGGGTAAACATAGTTAATGGGAGTGAAAAATACCCCTTCTCTCCACGAAATACAAATCATAGTGATATCACTGAAGGAAATGGTGCTGAGCGAAGCTACCCCGATAGTCAAGTTATGGACCACACTCCCAGTGCACTCACAAGAGGAGGAAAAGAAGTCGACGCATGGCTCACGTCCCAAAGGCAAGTTACTCTGAGGGACAGATAAAAGGAAAGGACGCCGACTCCTCCACATGCTCCGACTCCCATGACACAATGCATATACCTCTCACACCTTCTATAACAACAATTGTCGAGGACAACCCTCCCCCAAGGCATCTAGAAAAGACACCGCGATAAACGTAAACAACCTCCACCAATTTCTAGATGACTACATGGCTAACAAAGAACACTCCAGTCACACTTTTGGATTTGAAATTTTTTGCCAAAACATCGACTTCACTGTATCCGCTGGTTTAAAACCTCTAAAATTTAACAAATATAACGGTACGGGAAACCCAAAGCACCACTTGGCCCTATTTTGCAATGATTGTCAACCAATCCGTACCAATCATAGGCTCATGATCAACTACTTTCAGAGATCTCTAAAAGGAGAAGCCCTTGACTAGTTCGCGGCCTTACCTTTAACCGAAATCGAGACATTTAAAGACTTAGCTGACAGATTCCTAGATCAATACCAACACCTGACTCTTGAAGAAATCAGTATCGCTAACTTGATGCACACAAGACAGGAGGACGGCGAAGACTTCTCGACATTTGCCAACCGTTGGAGAAGACTTGCTGCTCTAATGGGGAATCAAATAAAAGAAAGTGATGCGATAGAAATCGTGATTAGCAATACCCGAGAACCTCTTCGGAGAATTCTCATCCTAAGCGACTATCACGACCTCGTTTACCTTTATCAATGCGCCTCATGCTTAAAACGTTGACTAAAGAATGGAGACCTCAGTCTTCCTACCTTAGCCTCCAACGGACCCTCCTTCGACAATCCCAAGATAAACACCCTAAATGAGACTCTAGACTCTGAACAAACTCACACGAACCAAGAACCGAACCAAACAAACCCTCAACCATATCACCCATACGACCGAGCTCAAGATCTACACACAAACCTATACCCTGACCTAAATCAATTATCACACGTAAACCAAGGTCAACACCAAAACCAACCACTACACACCAACCAATACATGAACTCGTACTATGACCAAAACCAGTGCCCCAACGACACGCAAACTAACACCACCTATTACAACCCATTGTTCGATCAAACTCAACTCACATATGAGACTATACACTCATTCACCCCCACCCTATTCCACCTAGCTAGCCTGATCCGAAGAATTGGACCTCCCTTAGAGCAAAACCCTACTATTCACTTGCAGCCAACCAACCTTATCCCACGCACCTATAAGCGCGAAGTTACCTTTCGCCTTGGACCGGTTGCCAAGATCACTAAAATCCAAACTATCACCGAATCCACCCCTCAACTATCTCAACCCATCCCCAAACTCATCGCCAAGCTCAACGCGCTTATCTCCGAGCCAACTCAACCTACCCTTGAATCTGATAACCTACAAACAAATGAATCAATCCCCACACCTCCTGAACAGACTGAACCAATGATGCAAACTACGCCCGAACAAACTCACGTGTCGATTCTAAGAGTACCTTTTGAACCAATCAATCGGTATTATACGATGCCATTCATACTTAAACCAATCACAAAACTAAACTCTGAACCCAAATCAATAATCAAATCTACTCCCAAAATCATTAACCCTCTCGCTTCCAAATCAACTCCAAAACTAACCCCCGAAATCGAACACATTGTCGAACACATTGCCCCACTAATCTCAAAACCAGGCCCTGAATCAATCCCTACACCTACTTTAAAACTTGAACTCAATAACAAACACATCACCCCACTAACCTCAAAATCAACTCACGAATCAGTCTCTACACCCGCCTAAAACCTAAACTCACAACCAAACTCACCACCTCTCCAACTTCAAAACAAAATCTCGAATCCGGCTCTATCACCAAACAGACCTCTGAACCACCCACTCAAAAATCACTCGTTGGGTTAATTTTGGAACCAACTCATGAATCAATCCCTACAGAACTTACCACTAAACTTATCATCCCCTCAACTCCGAAACAAGAGCTTAAACCCACTATTGAACTTACCGTCCCACCAACCACGAAACTGAACCCCAAACTCAAACCTATTATAAAACTTAAACTTATCATCAAACCTAAACCTAAACCTACTATAAAAAATAAACCTATTATCGAATCTAAACCTATTATCAAACCTAAACCTATCCTCGAACATGAACCTATCATCGAACCTAAACCCACGATCAAACTTAAACCTGTCATCGGACACGAAACCAAACCGATCATTGAACTTAAACCCACCGCTGAATCCAGGCCCAAATCTATCATCGACCCAGCACCCACCTACAAGCTCGAACCCTCCATCAAAGGCGAACCTGCCATCAAATCCGAACCCATTGTCGAACCTGAACCTATCGTCAAACCTAAACCAATCACTGAATACAAACCTAATGTCAAGCCTCCAACTATCAGCGAATCTAAATTGACCCTCGAACCTAAACCTACCGTCAAACTTAAACCAATCACCGAACACAAACCTGTCATCAAACCTCAAACTATCAACAAATCCAAGCCCATCATCAAACTTGAGCCCATCATTGAACTCGAGCCTATTATCGAACACGAACTCGGTACTAAAATCGAACCTATTCCTACAATGCCAACTCCACTCACCTTTGAGCCTACCACAAAACCTATCAAGGAGTTGATCATTGCTCCCACTTTCGAAATCAAACCAAACTCAAATCTTACGATGCCAATCACCATCCAAATCAACATACCTCAAATCCCACCAAAACATGAAATCAACACCACAACTAAAATCGCTTCTAATCATCAGACCCAAATCTTTGTGGACCTCATAATCAAAACCTTTACCGAACTCCAATCGGTGACAAAGCTACTACGTCAAACTTTTGATACTCAACCTCGTCGAAAAATTATAAATAAAACTTTAAAACAACCTCACGAAAAACCCAAAGTGCGAATCAAACCAAACAAGCATAATCAAACAAAATTGGACCGCCCCACATGTAGGAAAGGTCAACCTTTGACTACGCCCTCGCGTCTCCTCTTCCTACTCTACCTCTGCCTTATCTTATCACTACCTCTACAACACTACCGTCCCTCCCAACGATTTCCACTCCAACTTCACTCGCAAACAACTTTCCAACGATCTATAAATAATTCTGGAGAACTCTTCAACAACTTTACGCTTCAACTCTATGAGAGGCCTCCCTCCGTCGAAAAATAAAAGAAGGTCCCTGCCGATAAGGAGACGTCGGACACAAAAGACCTATCGAAGGAAGCAATCAAACGATATCACACTTATTTTGTTAAACCCTATACAATCCAAAACACGAACTTAAACATAACCTCACTCTGATCCCTCATTGATCAGATCAAAAGGGATCGAGGACCCCGAAACAATATTATCTAATCGAATGGTCACTTCGACCATCCAACATGTCACACCAAGCGGACTTCCTGAGTCTGTCCCCCACCAAAGGAACTGATGTTGTACCGTAACACAATAGTAATAACAAAAAAATAATATAAAAAAAAATAAAAATATATAGAAAAGTACAAAAAAAATTAAAAGTATAAATGCCCAAAACATAAATACTCGAAAATAAAAATACTCTTCTATACCCCAAACCCTTCGGACTTATACTCGACCGAGAACTCAAAATCAAGGAGCTACTACTAAAAAAAGTGCTTATACAGCCGCCTCACCTGGAGGAAATCAAAACCCACAAGGGAAGTCCTTATATTATCTCGGCAACATGCCCAGGAAACAGCCACAGGAGAACGACTTTCTGACCCTTGGAATCATAACTCAATGACCATCATGTTTCGTAGGCTAAATAAACATACTTATATACCTATCATCCTCGCAGTCATCATAAGGCATTCGCCAGTCGTAGGTCATTATTTTCAAAACCATTTTGGGTATCATCTGACTCATTGACTACCCTCCTAGTTGGGCGAATTGATCGAAAGAACCAGTGGATCATGAAACTCTCTTTTCAAAATATAGAAAACTCTAGATTCTTGTACACCCTTCAGCCATTGGAGTCGATGTTAGAGCAGAAGCAATAAAAATATAAGGTTCCATCAAACCTCACAATTCTTGCGTTAGCAGGTTGTTTCAAAAAAATATATAGAAAAGAAACACAACCGAGCGAGAGCAATACAATGAATGAACAGTCAATGAATTCAGGGAAGCATAAGCAAATTGGGAGGGCATTCCTGATAATCTTATTAGGAAAGTATAAGCAAGCCGCGAGGGCCTCCCTGACATTTTTACACTACTAGATATTGTCGTACAGTGGTGGGAGGAGGACAAAACTCCTACTAACCATAGAATTTGAGACTTTGATAGTGCTGGACCAAGACGAAGAGCTCAATTATGGCACCGCATTATCCACCCGAGAAGAAAGTTGTTGACTACTATTTCAAATTTTGGTTGAATAAGAAGCTACCCTTAGATCAATAAACCTTACCTCATCTTCACTCTTTATTTTCTTTTCAGACAATGAGTCAAATGATTTTCAAAATCTCTTTCTGAATAAAACCGAAAACTCTCAAATGACAAGTGATGCAATCACTATTTATCTACCATTCCCCTCAATCCTTGTTGAAAGCTATGATACATGATGATCGTTCTACACTTACAAAAATCAAGCCTGCCATGTGACCGAAATAATCAAACTACTTCCCAACATGGGATCATTACTAATACACTCCCGGACATCTATGAGGCCGATAAAAGTCCCACAATCATTTCACACTGGGGCATTTTTTTTAAGAGCGCTAGCACCTCGATAGCAATACTCAGGTCATAAAACCGATACCCCAAACTAGGGCATTTTTTTAAAATTTTTAATTTAGATTTTGCTTTTCCACCTCGGATACCCCAAATTGGGGCATTTATTTATTTATTTTATCTTCTATTTTTTTAGTTCTTACTTTTCCGCTATGGGACCCTAAAATGAACACCTGAAATAAAATAATATACACTCGAAAAATAAACACCATACTCTAATACTACCCGTATTCCCCCTCTAACGTAACATATAATGACAAACATAAATAAATATAAATGAAAGAAACACAATAAGAAAAAAATATCGCTCATTCTCAACAATAAAGAAAAAAATAATTAATAATTACAAACCTCTTAAGATTTAATATCCAGGATGCAAAATAAAAAGGAAGAAAAGACATTAGAAAATAAAAATGCCCCAAACTTTTAAATCCTAAGTTTATAAACAAAATTCAAAACAAAACCAAGCCCCTTAGCCTCTATTGATAACATACACCTCCTAAATCACAAAACAACAACTGTCACCCTCACAAATATCCTCCACCTAATTAAATCTATGGCAAGCCTAGATCAGCCAATAGGATTCACACACTTAACACCACCCATCTAGAAACTTTAAATTAAACCCTAAATTCACACACTTCTAATAAGTGTCATCTCAAATCAAATAAAAGACTAAAATAAAATACTTTAAACTTTAAACAAAAGAATAATTTTCTAGAATAAGACCCTGACTTATTTGGGACAAAAAAAGAAATGCCCCCAACAAACCCATCAGAACCAAGTAAGCCCTCTAAACAAAACTCAATAAAATAAATTAATCTTTGGATAAGCCCTCAATAAATCCGGAGTGAAACCCTAAACTAAATTAAATCTTAAAATAGATCAAACAAATCAAATAAATCTAACTAATCCATCAATAAATTAAATCAATAAGCAAGCATAATAAAATAAAATAAAATGCCCCTTTATTTATAATTTAAAACTTTACAAATATCACCGGAGGCATACCTCCTGAATATGCAATCCAAAACGAAAACCTAAAACCTTAACCTACAATCCAAAATGAAGACGTGGTTCAAAATTGAGATAGAGCGAGGAGCAGATTTCGCTCAGAGCATCCAATAGGAGTCTTTAGGGAGGATTGGTTGGGAAACACATCCCTCCACTTGTTGCTTCTTCTCTTCAGCCATCTCCACCCCCTCTGCCACCGCCCTATCAACGCTGCCTTCACTGCTCCCTAAAAAGGAACGGTGTGGAGACCGATGCTCTCATTCCCAACACCGCCCATTCTCAGAATAATATTGTCCCCGGACATCACACTAGCATGAAGATCACGTGAAATAACGAATATAGGAAGAAACCCCATCCCAACTGACGGTTAGATCACTCAATATCACAAGAACACGACTTTCAGAATGCTAGAACACTCAAAAGGGTCAAAATCAAGACTAAACCTGAGAATGAAAAAAAACAAATGAGGCTCCCCCTAATCACGCGCATTAAAGCACGCGCTACACACATGGCGCCTAAGCCAAAACACGCGCCCGAATTCTGCGTGCAATTAGAGCGACGCCTGAGTAGACGGCGCAACCTTCCGATCCCACGCTTACTACAGACCGTGCAATCCAATCAAATGACAAATATTTGATGCTCAATACGAAAGGTCACCTGTACAGTGACCTGGTGACTCTTCAATCCCACTCTTACAATATGTCACGCAAACATATTAGATGATTCAGAGTAGATGCACAATATCAAAATGCCACCTGTGAGTAATTCAATCACATGTTAACATTCACACACGTAAACACTTTCTTTATATCCTGGATCGCATGCCTGAAATCGGGCGTGTAATTAATTTAAGCGGCTGATATCAAGCACTTAATTCTTGATTTTGCTTAAAATTTACCCCTCCTTGAGCGAGAGTCCCCTTTGTCCCATCGCATAGCCTCATGAGCCATTCAGATTGAAAAGGGACCGTCACTCGCTGTCATCCCATCGTAAAATTATAGCCATGCCCTCATGGCCCATCGTGAAAAGGCAAAATAAATCTCCCAAAAATGCAAATACACCACTAAAAAAAAACAATCAATCACAATGCAACTATAACATAATCTCACCAAAATCAAGATCTACCAAAGAATGAAACTAGACACACTTGTCACATGAACACCCTACCCAGCATAACGCTTAGCTCACTTCCCATCGCGAAAACCAGTACCCAAAAAAAAATCAATCACAACACCGATCGCACTAAAAGAAGAAAGGGAGAAAGCACGAGCACGTCCCATCGCCGAAATAAAGAGCCTCCTCCCGAAGTGCTCGCCACAAACCTACCAGACACCACTACAACAGAAAGGCAGGAAGACGTGGGACTACTCCGATGTCCCATCACATTTCACTACTGCCAAGCTATAGTGTGAACATCCTAGCAATACCTCTCAAGTCCCATTGCGGTACCACTACAATCACGAAGGTCCATCGCGACATCACGCCGATAACCACCAACCACCACTTAAGCAACAAGGGAGAAAAAAAAGAAATCCCTGAGGTACCCTACTCCGAAATTACACCCAAAACATTGCATTACAATGATAGCCACCAAGTCCCGTCACAACGCTATAATACTGCCAAAGTACCACCGCTACAATACTCCGAAGGTCTCATCACACAATTCAGGTATGTATCACCCCCAGGTAAGTATTACCCCCTTTTCAATTACTCGATATTTATTCTAAATTATAAGTATCTAGGATTAAGTCAAAATGTTTTCAAAATCCGTCTCTCTCAACTCGCGAATTACTGTAGTCCTCCCATAAGAGACAATCATTAGTATTCATCGAGAAGGTTAGATGGAGTATCCAGCATGCCAAGTGTCGTCTTGACAACCACATGAACGGTCGAGTCCACAAATCTCGTACCGGTGGATCTGCTTAGCGACAACTCAGAAGCCACATTTTCCGCCGTTTTACCACCGAATTGATCTTAAGTTAAAATCTCAAAAATTTCAAAACCCCTTACTCATTCTAAATCTTTTATTTTAAAAATCTTTCTGCTCTTACTTGCAAAGAAAAAAAAGAACAAAAAAAATAAAAAGAACAAAACGAACAAAATACATAGACCCGACTCACCTTTCTTTAAATACCACAACCAACTATCCTTAGCCTTGACCTTTAAATCCCAAAGTCCTTTGAACTCGCAATCAAGCGCATATGCCACTGCACAGGATCACTTGTTCAGATGCAAAAAAAAAAAAAATGACTCCAAATGAATCAAGCGCATATGCCACTGTGCAGAATTCAACTGAGCACACTTCACAAAATTTACCTCAATTACCAGCCCAAATCAATCATTTCCCTGGGAAGCCAAACAATGAGTATACTCAATCTAAGAACTTACAAATGCCTATTGGAAACAAAACGCCTGACATGCATTGGTGTGAGCAATGATGCACCCAGTCTGACATGACTTGCAAAAGCTCTCGACACTACATACTATTTCATCTCTTTATTATCGATCTCTGGACCTTATTTTAGACATTTGATTGATCCCCCGATACCTCAATTGCATAAAATTCCTCTTGTAGCTCGCGCCATGCGGCGGGATGCGCCATGCACCCACAGACCCAGAATATACCCTTCGACAGCTACAATTTGCCCTTCAAATGCTCCATTAAATCTTGTGCTGATAGATAAGAAAGTCAAACTTGTCATGTCAGCATCACCAATTCACATTTGTGAATTCCCAAGAAATGGAAAGGCACCTTGAAAGAGGGGTGTCTACTTCTTTGACGCGTTCTTACTTTGCAAGAGCGCGCTGAAGACGGGCATCTGTAGACACCCTCATTTCACCCTCTCGGAGTACACGAATTCGTTTGGTCAACCCTTGACCTTTTTAACCCTCGACATGGGATCATGCAACAGTACATGGCTAAACACAAGCTAAAATAATAGCTTTGTAGCTCAGTTCCCAACGTAGGGAGGCTATACACTAAGCAATAGTATATAGTCAGGACGCAGACTGAAACAATAGTCCTGCATTCCATTCTTGAGACCATACCCGGACAACCCTGAATTAAGCGCCTGAAAACTCACGCGTAATTTGATCATGCGTAGAACCACAAAGGCGCAATCAGTCCCCTTTCAGACCAAACTTCCTTTCACAGACCGTTTCGAGACTCGATTACGCGCTTAGAAGCAGACGCGCAATCGGATTGAGCGATAAAGTACCAGCGCACAATTGGCCTACGCCTGACCTAGTTTCCTACCCTTGACCCCTATGATTCCTCAATTAAGCATCTCAGGTAACACGCTTAATTGGATTACGCCCGTCCCATCACGCACGAAATTAGTCCTGATTTTCATAGGACTAGGAAACCCGCTGAGTTATTCAGCCGGTCGCTCACTGAGTCGGTGACCAACTCAAAGCGATTAAGTGTCAGAAAACTGGAGCGCAATTTAATTAAACGCCCAGAAACAGGCGCGTAATTGAATAAAAACCTATAAAAGCTTTTTTCTTGAAGAGAGAGGAGAGGCTGGCAATTTTGAGAGAGAGAACGAATTTTTTTTGGGACTTCAAAACCAGAGAACTCCGAGGACAAGCTCATAGAGCAAATTAGTCATGATTTCGAGATTCAAACCCCCGAATCTTCGATGATTTCTCTCCGCAACCCCGACCCTAGGTAAGAATTTAATTTTTAGTTTCCGACCGTAGCTTCTAGTCTTTAGATTTAGGATTTTTGTTAGTTTTAATTATCAGTCTTAATTTTCAGTCTTAGATCGTAGCACCTTTTTTTTAGATCGTAATCTCTATATCTGATTCCAGTCCTCAGAGCCCAGAACTAATCCTTAATCTAACAGTCTAATTCACTGACTCTTAAGGCCTAATTCTGTTTCAAAATCTCAATTTACAGTCTCATCATTAATCTCTGTTTCTAACTGTTAGAGTTCAGAACCAGTCTTTAATCCTACGGTCTGATTTTTCTGATTTCGACTCCGATTTTAGTCCTTAGATTTTTT
This sequence comes from Chloranthus sessilifolius, assembly GCA_021018995.1. Lineage (NCBI taxonomy): Eukaryota > Viridiplantae > Streptophyta > Magnoliopsida > Chloranthales > Chloranthaceae > Chloranthus > Chloranthus sessilifolius. Next base: position 81,891,843 of record CM037591.1, read on the forward strand.
TAGCCTTTAGTTTTATTCTTTGGCCTCCAATTATTAATTCTTAAGTTTTAGAATTCAGATCTTAGGAAATCCCAGCCCAAATCCTTATTTTAGAGCCAACTAGGTATCCCCAACCTTTTCTTAATTGTCAATCCTGTCACTTTTATATTTGACTTATTTTGAGGTAACAAACCAAGTTGGATTGTGGCAAAATTGGTCATGTTAGAAACCTTATCGAAGTAGCTTTCCAATGAGCCAAAAAATGCATAATTCTGACATATATCGAAGAAGTTATGGTAAATTTTCGGCCACCACGCAAAAAGTGACGTTTTTCAAAACTCCTAGTTGAATTAGGATTAGTATCTTTATTATATTATTTTATAAAATAGGATTTATGGTAAAAGCCTATAAAGAAGACCTTTACCTCCTATCCAATTTTCCTCTATCCAATTATCCTCTACATAATTTCCTCTACGTAATCTCCTCTACATAATTTCCTCTATACAATTTCCTCTAAACAATTTTCCTCTATTCAATTTTTCCTTATACAATTTCCCTCTAGACAATTTCCCTCTGCACAATTTAAATGATTTCTTAATCCTTAATTTTCTTGTTCTAGTTCTTAGGTTCTAGAACCAGTTCCCCTTTTTTATATTCTAGTTCTAGATTTATGTTCTAGCCCTCTAGTTCTTAAATTCAACATCTTAGGTCTTAAATTAAATTTCCAATTTTCAAATTCTAGTCCTTAGGTTCTAGAATCGGTCCTTAATCTCACGGTCCAAATTTTCCTAATTTCGATCCCGATTCTGGTCCTTAGATTTTAGCTTTAGTCTTAATTTCTCATAATTCTAAATTCTAAAATTTGCTTTATAGTTATGGTTCTTAATTCTCTTTTTCTTTTAGCCCTAAAATCTTAACCTTTAAATACCAATTATCAATCTCTCAATCTATAAAAAAAAATATTACTTTATAATTCAAATTCAGTCTTTTCAATTTTCAGCCATCCGATTTTTCCAAGGGAGCTTACAGAGGGTACTCGGGAACGAGGTCAATCCTCCTTAGAATAACGGGCCACACCCCGTTAAAATTAGGGTACTCGGGAACGAGGTCAATCCTCTAGTTCTTAAATTCTAAAATTTGCATTAAAATTAGAATTTCCATAGAATTGGCATATTTAATTTAGTTAGAGTTTTATTCAAATCAGTACAATTCTAATCAGTCATAACATAATTAAGAACAGTTGTACTCCTGTACAATTAGGAGAGTAATATTAATCAGACTCCTAGTAGGATTAGGAAACTAAATCAATCAGACTCCAAGTAGGATTAGGAGATGAAATTAAATAAAATTCCAGTAGGAATAGGAAAACCAAACCAATCACACTAAAGGCAACCCACAGTTGCTGACATTCGCCGGCGGACGATTCAGTAAAGGAGTTCAACCTGTAAGCCCTCGCTTCCCTTTAAAGCGTGATCACTAACATGTTGCAGCGTCGATAAATATTAACAGCTGGTGATCGCATCTTCTCAGGTATTCTTCATTTAGAATATACCTCTTTAATTTCAGCATTTAATATTTCCTAATTTATTACTCCATCATCGCCATTGCCAGAGTCCGCTAAGGAAAGAATTGGGCCACTTATTTTAGGGACCGAGAGGAACCCAGAAAAAAGCGTGCACCCACACTAGTGAGCACTTGGACTTATTTCCTTTCTTTGAGAGAGATATTGTTTTTCTATTCAAATTTAAATTTTCTTGAATTTCTTGACCAATGAAATCTCATATTGCTATTATTTATTTTGAATCAATTATTCTATGATCATGTTAAATGTTTTTCTAGAACTGTTTAGAATATGCATCAAAATAATATGGCATTCTTAATTTACCTCTTGAACCCATATTAGAGGTTAAACTGATTTTTCTTATACCAAAAATCTTATAAACCCTTAACCATATGTACGACCCAAAGCTTTTGATCTTTAACCCTTGTAATTCTGAGAATTTGGAACAAAGGGAGAAATAAGAGAGTGGAAGGAGTATGCAAGAACATATAAGGGAAATGCTGAAAAAAGGTACAGTCAAGAAGAAATGAAGAAATTCTGAAAAAAAATATATGGGAGAAAAGAATAAAAAAAGAAGCAAAAAGGCTTCCAAACTGAAAAGATTTTCAAGAGATATATTGTAAAAGGAATCAAAAGAAAAATGGATTTACTAAAAAAAATAAATATATATATATATATATATGGGAAAAAGTTATCCAACTTTTTGGATATTTACTGAAGTAAAAAGAAAGAAGAAGATTAGGTGAAAGCTGAACTGAATTCTTAGAGCATTTGAATCCTTTTAGCTTTCTTTGTAACCTTTTACCTATAGCCTCATTACAAGCCGAATAAAGCCCTTTCTGATTTGCGATTCACAACAGCATGAGCATAGTAGAGATGTGTATGATAAATACTATGGAGAAACAAGAAATATGTGAAATATAATTGATTATCTGATCCATGAGATTTATCTTTTTGTCATTTATCCTTTGAATTATTCCTTATATATATTATATTGAGAGAACCGAATAATTTCGATATCTTTTTAAGAGTATGCCAACAATGAGAAATTGGATGAAAATGTTTTCAAAATCTACAGTTTAGAAAAATCTATAATGAATAGATTCTTTCATTGATACACACACACACACCATGCTTAATATGAATTGAACTTGTTGAGTTTCTGATCAAGGATAACTGCTAGGATGGGAAGTCATGGCTGAAGGAAGCTTATTTTTGAAAATTACAACAACCATGTGATGTTTGATTAATTAGTGTACCAACAGTAGGATAGAATTTTAAACTTTTATTAACTCTTTCCAAATTTTTGTTTTTTTGAAAAACCCAAAAATATTTTGAAGTTTATAGGTAACTTCATTGAAAACCTCCATGAGACAAAACTCCTCTCCTAGGGATCACGTAGGGGTTTAAAGGCTTGTTGCATATGCTAAATGCAATCGTGCTTCCTATGAAAGTGGCATTTAAATTTATAGATAGAATAATTTACCTTTCCTTGTTTGCTAGGGACTAGCAAAATGTAAGATTGGGAGTGTAATCAGTCACATAATTTACCATTTTATCACCCTTAACTTAGTGATGCTAGACCTTAGTTTACTACTAATGAGATGCTGATGTGCATATATTTAGAATAGACAGCAAAAAAGAACCAAACTGTTAATCTTTACCAAAATAAACTCAAAAAGTAGTAAGAAATATAATCGCTCAAAAATGAGAGCCCAATCGTATTTGAGACCAGTCTGAAAGAGCAGTCACGAAGAATCATAAGAGAAACATGGGAAGAAGTACAAAAAAGAAGAGGAATCGAAATTTACGATCCTATACAAAAGACATTCAAGACTGAAGAATTCGTATTGAGATACGATTGATCATTCTGAAGAAATCGTACTAAATGAAGAAAAGCAATCGTATTTTACAATTGTATAAAAACGCTCAAACCACTGCTGCTGATCACGTGAAGATTCTACCGCCAGACACAGAATTAGAAGATCTCTTCAATTAGAAGTCTGCTATCCCACAGATCTGAGAATATTGGTGAAAGAAATCCTGAAGATCTCTGCTGCTGTAAAATAGGAAAGAATCCTGCGTGCATCTACTATTAGAAGCAAGGAAGATTAAGATTAGAAGTTTTAGTTATTTTAGGAATCTTTAGTTTACTTTTTTAGAATTCAAATAATGTAACCCACCCCTTATGATCTATAAATAAGAGGGCTCGACATAAAAAAACTTATCGACGGAATTCTCAGAATCAATTGATGACTTAGTTTACATATCTAAGGTTTCTTGAGAGTAATTGATGACTGTGATCTAGAGCTGGAAGACTATAGTAGAGTATCCGTAGTTTCTCAGGAGCAATTGACGCCTGTGACTGAGAGATGAGCGATCTTTTTATTGCTTTCATTTTAGATTTACTGCTTTCTTTTACTACTTTGTAAACATCTAAAAGTTCTTGATTTTAATTGACGCCTAAGATTGAGAACTTGCAGATTAGTGTAATGGTTTTTATTTTTCATCTTCAATTGTCTAGTATTTGATTGACGACCAAATTTTTGGGAGATTGTAGATTAGTATAAATCTATATTGAAAGAATTCTAGTTTTTGATTGACGACCAAACTCTGGAAGGCTTAGATATTGTGTAACGGTATTTTAATTTTCATAGATATCTGAGAACTAAAGGAGACTAATTGAAGACTATGATCCAGAAGTTTGAGGATTTAGATTTATTTTCTTACACTTAATTTAATTAAATCAACCATTCTTTATCTTTAAAGGCAAATAAAAGTATTCAAAATTTCAACCTTCCTTGTGGGATCAACCTTATACTAGTGCTACAATTTCCGTTGTGCACTTGCAATAGGTTAAGACTAGGTACACTTTTATGAACTACCATAACCCAGGTGATTTCTGATGTTCGGCTTTGACTTGCTGGCATGTGAGATATCTTGCCACGTAGTCAGCGATCTCCCTCTTCATATTATTCCACCAATAATTTTTCTTCAATCCTTTATAGATCTTGTTGTTTCCAGGTTGAATAGAAAATTTAGACTTATGCGCTTCGTCCAAGATCTCTCGTTTCAAATCTAGAATATTCAGTACATAGTAGCGTCCCTGGAATAACATCATCCCATCATTTCTGACAGCAATCTCTGGCTTCTCACTGTCCTTCAGTTTCAAAAGGATAGGGTCAATAAGCTGCATTTCCCTGATTCCATCAAGAAATAAAGAGGTGATAAGAATGTGCAAAAGTAATGCCCTTGGTCGAACACCTGCTCTTGAACAAATCTGCTGAGGGCATCAGCAACTTCATTAGCCTTTCTCGGATGATATTTGATCTCGCAATTGTAATTGATAAGGAATTCTAACCATCTCATCTATCTCATATTCAAGTCTTTCTGCGTAAAAAGATATTTAAGACTTGATGATCCATGGAGATGATGAATTTCTCCCCATAAAGGTAGTGTCTCCAGATCTTCAGCGTGTTTATGATAGCTGTCAGTTCTAGATCGTACGTGGAAATTTTTTTTTCATGTTCCTTTAACTGTCTGGATCCGTAGGCCACAACTCTCTCATTCTGCATCAGGACACTGCCTAGTCCTTTATATGATGCATCAATATTTACTGTAAAACCATCACTGCCAGAAGGTATCACTAGAATTAGAGCAGTAGTTAGCCTTTTCTTCAATTCGAGAAAGCACTTCTCACATTCATCGGTCCAATTAAATTTCGCATTCTTCTTAGTCAGCCCGGTAAGAGGTCTAGAATTTTTTAGAAGCCCTCCACGAACCTTATATAGTATCCTACTGAGCCCAAGAAACTCTGCACTTCCGTAACACTCTTGGGACTTGCCCAATTCACAGTGGCTTCAATTTAAGTAGGATCAACCATAATCAGTGCCTTAGAAATCTCGTGGCCCAGGAATGCCACTTCACACATCCAAAATTCACATTTACTTGTCTTAGCGTACAACTGGTGGTCCAATGGCTTGTAAGGCAATCCTCAACTGCTCAGTGTGTTCTTCAAACTTTGAATAGATCAGGATGTCATTGAAGAAAACCACCACAAACTGATCTAAGTAGGGCCTGAAAATATGGTACATCAAATCCATGAAGATTGTAGGGGCATTAGTCAATCCGAAGGGCATTCCTAAGAATTCAAACTGCACATACCTTGTATTGAATGTTGTCTTAGCTATATCGGACTCTCACCCTCAACTGGTGATATCCAAGTCTCAGATCGATCTTAGAGAAGTATCATGCATCTTGCAGTTGATCAAATAGAACATTGATCCATGAAAAATGGATACTTATTCTTAATTGCTGCCTAGTTCAACTGTTGGTAATTAATGCACAGCCTCTGAGTTCCATCTTTCTTATTCACAAATAAAGTAGGAGCACCCCATGGTGACTGATTCCTAATGAAGCCCTTATCTTAAAGTTCCTGTAACTATTTCTTCAATTCAGACAGTTCTGTAAGTGCCATCTTGTAAGGAGTCTTGGCTATCGCTGTTATGCCAAGTGCAAGTTCGATCTAAAATTCAACTTCCCTACTCGGCAGCAAACCCATCACCTCATCAAGAAAAAATCTCACAAATTTATTCACAACAGGTATCGAAATCTCCCCACTTTTCCTCGGCTTCCAATAAAGCAAAGAGTTGCAGAATGGCACCCTTCCGTGCTCCCTTGAATTTAAACGTCGGTCCATCCAAAGAGATAAATATCACGATCTTTATAAAACAATAACGGTCACATGAGATTCAGTGAGCCAATCCATCCCTAAGATAACATCAAATTCTTTGAAGTCTAATTCAATCAGATCGACAACCAATGCATGAGTTCCAATCTTATCATAACATAGAGGGTAGACTCTGTCAGCAAACACACTCTTTCCTAGGGGAGCTGCTACGGTCAACAAAATGCTCATCAGAGATGAATCCTTATCAAGAAGCATAGCGAAGTTTAAGGAGATAAATGAATGGGAAGCACTGGAATTCAAATGTACGTAAGTAAAGAGCCAAACAATCAACATCGAACCCACATTAGACTCTAGTTCTACCAATTCCCGATGTAGGAATCAACCTTAGGCTTTGATTACCACTGTAGCGACCCGAAATCTCACAAAGGTTGATTGTAAGATCTTTGGCCGTTCCTTCATATCATAAACCACCAAAAACATAATAAGCCAATAAAAGAGCCTTAAACAACGAAAGATAAAAAATTTTTATAACAAAAAAAATATTAATGCATTGTAAATAAAACCCATGACCATTTTCTGATTCCAATAACAAAGTCCAACATGATTAAACCTTAAACAGTCTTAATAATATACTAATTGATTATTGTCTCATTTATTTAAAAACCAAAAATAACTAGAAAGGAAAATAGATAATTAGGCCATGAAGCCTTCATTGCCATCCACTTCAGGTTCCTGAGTACCATGTGCAGTCTCATCACCATAGATCCATACATTGTCCTTAGCTACACCTGTCTCATCTGGTCACTCACATCAACAACGGGTGTAAGTTTGTACTTGTATGGACCAGACATGCAATCCATTGAAGCATAAGATATCAATCCTTACAATAGGAACATTTCTATATTTCGTGTCTACTTGTGGTAGGCATAATCTCAAAAAGCTAAAATGAACTAAACATAACATAGATATCAATGTTGCATAAGTTTGTCCTTTCTTTTAAGTTCATCTTGTTTATTATTTAAGGCACGTTAGACTCCATCATATTCAAGATGTTGGGCCTAATCATGCCAATCACTTGTTTAGTTAAACTCTGCCCTCATGATAATGAGTTTAATCAATCATATCATTTATTACACGTTCCGTCCCACTCAAGACATTGGTGTAGACACCCTGATTTTACCCTCTCGGAGTATACAAACTTGTTCGATCAACCTTTGACCTTGCCTACGATCTTAAAAAAATGACTGACCCTCTCCAAAGACCTTAAGACCCTAAATACGGGGACTATATACTATATGCATAGTATATAGTCGAGTTATGGATTGAAAACATCAACCTAGAAACTCGAAACCATTAAAGATCGAAAGTCTCTGAATTACGCCTAGGACACTATGCGCTTAATTCAATTACACGCAAATCTAGCTGTGCATAATTAGTCCCACTTGGACTAAGCACAGACTTTCATGCACCACATGAAGAGCCCAATGCCACGCATACAACGATGCACATAATCGATTCCACATGTGAGACCACATGCGGAATCAGTCCAGACATGGACTGCGACTCTACTTCCTAAGACCGCTCGAACTCCTAGATTTCGCGCAAACCTCCTGTTGGTTTAGATTGGTGTGCTATGCTTCTTTTAATTATAAATGTGTGGTTAAAATAAAAAAGAGATAAAGAAAGCAAAAATAGATAAAGAGGGGTCATAAAATAGATAGAACACAGGCATAGCACAAAATAATCCCACAGTCCTGTAAGATCCATGACTGTTGTAGCACATTTTGATCAGTAAGAGTTTGTCCCACAGGAAGAGTTGATGTAAAAGGAATATCAATAGCAGATCTCTAGATCTACTACAGATCTGGCAGCTCTAAACCTAAACTAGAAAGCAAGGTAAAGAGAGGGTGTTTTTAAGTTATCACAAACTAAACTAAAAATAGAAGTAAAACAAAAACAACAATAAAAGAAAGGGGAGTTTAGAAAGGGGTTAAAATGGTTTGATAAAATAAAAAGAAAATAGGTGAGAAGTAAATAACTAGGGATTTGTTTTCACTAAAAAAGTCATGACAGAGCAGAGCAAAGGTTGGATCTGCAGTTGTCCTTCATTTGGCTACAAGCACAAATGCAAGAAAAATGAATCTAATCCAACCCTGAGATATGGACTAGTCTTATGGCTAAATCCTGTCCACTTGAATGGTCACAGGATATCCCAGAGATATACTCCAGTCATGGGGGTTAAAAATCAGAACAAGATAACCACTACAGCCACTATGTTTGTAAGGCTATAAGTTCGTGCATCCATAGGTGCATAAAACCTATACAGATCCATATGCACAAAATAAGAAACTCACAGATTTAATGGGACAATGAACACAACTTTTATTGCTTAAAGAAGTACTTCCAATGAATCAGCCCTCAAGGTTACAGTCTCTGCAAGCCTTTGAACCTTTTACAATGATCTTAATAGTCATTTTATAGCTTTGAATCAATCCTATCTATTACGAAAAACTTAGCTAGCAAATGCTGAGCTAAGGGAAAAAGAAAAGGAAAAGAAAACCTAACCCTAAAAGTGACCTAAGGGAAGAATATCCTCACGGCTCCTCCTGCATCAGATATCTTTTTCTACCTTTTTACATGGCTTTTATACAACCCCTAAAATGCTTTTTTGCATTTGCCAATCAGAGAGGAGAAGAATCACGTTAGTTAGGTTCCAACTATTGTGGCATATTTTTAGCCAAGTGTTGCCCCTGATAGTCAAGGCAAGCACAACACATTGGGAAATGTGCCTTAGGTGTTGTGAAATCTCAAAAATATCCTTGAAGTTTGAATGGGGAGGCTGGAACTTGAGCCTCGAGAGGTTGCAGCTTTAGAATGTGTATCTCGAGAGGTTCTCAAGTGGCTAGGAGACTTCTGAAGCTTGCTCGAGTGGATGGAGCTTCAGGTGGCTTCAGGCAACAAATCTCAAGAGGTTTTCAAGTGATTCTTTGCTTCAAATGGCAGCTCGTGTGGTTCAAGTGTGAAGTTGAAGATAGCTCGAGTGGATGGTTTCTTGAGATAGAGAGTTGCTTGATAGGTTCAGTGTGAAGGTGCAATCTGCTCGGGAACCACTCGAGCTTCAGTGTTCTGAAGGCTGATCCTCTCGAGAGCTGCTTGACATGGGATTTCTGAAGATGTAACTACTCGACAACTACTCGAGGTAGAGCTTCTGAAGATATAACTGCTCGACAGCTACTTGAGGTAGAGCTTCTGAAGCTGTGTTCCACTCGAGACAGCTTGAGTGGATACTTTTGAAGGCACAGAGTTGCTCGAAAGCCAGAATGCTGATTTACTTCTCTGTTCTGTTCACTCTGCTGCAACACTCCACTTAGTATGGGCCCCACTTCCCTTTATTGTAGGGCTTCTAGGTGCCCAGGGCTTGTTGAACAACCCTCATGGTGGGGACCACACTGGTTTAATCCTTGTCTTTCCATCAGCTTTAATGTTTGTCTCTCCTTCCTATCTTCTTGGCATGCATTAGATGGATTGTAATACTAAGCTATAATTTATTGCTACTACACGCAAACACACTTAAACATCAGTTATTAACATCTTAAATGTCTATTAAAGATTAGGTTAGGAGGTGGAATGTGGCATAAATCAGTGATTAACACACCCCCAAACCTAATCTTTGCTAGTCCTCGAGCAAAGGAAAAATAAAATAGTTATTCTAAAAAAATATAAATTCCACTGTCATAGGGAGCACGGATGCATATATCTTATGCATCAAGCCTTTTAAACCCCTAGGTGATCCCTAGTGGAGGAGTGAAGTATCCTGAGTGTTTTCAGTGAAGATACCCACAAACTTCTCAACAAGATAGTTAAGCATAGTGCAACATATGGCACAACAAATTTTAACAAATAAAGCTTCATTACACACCTTGTTCATTCAAATTTAAAGGAGGTTAAAATAGTCATGGCAAACATTTTAACACATGAATACACATTTCTTTCCATCATATCCAATCAATTTACATCAAGAGTGTAGCGTGTGACAATCAGTACTAAGCTCACCATTGATTTAAAAATCAGGTTTAAATATTGCCTAGTAAAGTAAATCTTTAGACCCAACACTTACCATGGTTGTCTCTCATAAATGAAGCTCAAGGTGTTCACATTCTCATCAGCTCAAGATCAGTTGCAGACCTCAAATAGACCTGCAAGCGTGAGCATAGGCATTGTTTCTAATTTCTGATCTCCTCATGTACTTTTCACCATAGATTAGACATCCCCTTGTCTCCACATGACAGCTAATTTTACTTTAGATCAATAAGGTCTTTTAGATGGGTTGTAATGTGGCTTATGGTTGAGGTTTAAAAAGAATAGAAGGGGTAGAAAGGATTCAAAATGAGAAATCCACAAGGGAAGGAGGTGGTTCATGACTTCACCTTCTTCATTTGATCACAGCTTCATCTTCATTTGTGTTTTTCAAATTTGAAGCGGCCAGCTTCTTCTCTTCTTTTTACTTTTTCAGATGAAGTACTTCTCTTGACTTCTCTTTCTCTCTTTTTTTTTTTTTATTTTTTTAAATTTTTTTTATGAAATGCCACAACTATACAACTGATACACTGCTGCTTATAGAATTCTTCTCTTCTCCTTCCGCCAAATGTTGAATCCAACTCACCTATCTTCAACATCTTCTCCTTTACCTTCTGAAATCTCAGAGTGAGGGTAAGGCTGAATCAGGTCATGAGGTTCAGGTTCAAGTGCTCTGGTGTTTGTCACAGAAAAATGGAGTTAAAGGCTCAAAGAGTGTATACAAAGGACAGTTTCAAAAGGTAGTAATTTTCAGGCTCAAACTGTCCAAATGAAGGCCTTAAATCGACTCCTTGGTGTCATGAATGCTGTCAAACAATTTCGATTTTGGGGGGGCTAACTTCTAGTGAAAAGGTATTGAATCAGTCATTCCTTAGAGTAGAAAATTTTCCAAAGACATTCTTCAAAAGAAATTTGATAGGCCCAAATCTCATTGGGTATGGTCTTCAATTTACTCATTGGGTATATCCTCACATGTTTCTCTCCTCTTTGGTTTACTGACTACTGATTGTGAAAAAATTTCTTGATGTTAACTTCATAGGAGTGTTAAATTTTTTTTAAATGATTTCTGTTTTAAAACATCTGCCAACAGTTTTAATCTCCCTTTTCTCAATTGGTCAGGTGAGAATTAACTTTACTTATTTCAATTTAACTACCATGCTGCACTAAATTTAACTACTTCATTGGTCTACCCTGCCATACCGCCAAACTTAAGTTAAACAATGTCCTCACTGTTTCAAGAAGCTTGAAGTCAGGGGCAGCAGGGTACATAATAGAGTGTAACAAATAGCAAAAATGATAGGAACAAAAAATTTCAGCCAATAAAGGGGCAACAAAATTAACATAATGAATTTGGGAAGATAAACTGAAATTTCATTAACTAAATTTTCTATGATACATAAGATTAACAAAATTTGCTACAAATTTATACGTACCAAAGACACAATATTTACAAACATGCCTAAAACAATCAACTATAGAAGACACTAAAGAAACTAACTACATCTACTCCTAGAAGTGGTTTGAATCAGAGTCTAAATCTATGAGTTCATCAGACTTTTCCTTGCCCTTCTTGATATTCTCAGCTTGTGTAGCACAAGCTTTTGATCTTGTAGCAGCTGGCTCTTTGGGTTTGGTGTTTCTCTATAGTGGTATAGGCTCCTAGATTTTGACTCCCTTAGTTTCTGCTGGAGGCTTGACATCTTTAGGACCAATCAATGAGGCAGTGGTGGTTAATGTTTCCACCAGCTTGGAAAGCTGGTTGGTCCTCTGTTCATACATCTTGCACACTGCTGCAGTAGTGTCTAACTTTTGTTGTATGGCCTCCATTTCCTTTTGATGATCCATTAAAGCTTTTTCCATCATTTTTCAATACCCAGTTTTCATCAGTGTAAGTTGGTCTTCACAGGTTTGCAATACCATATTGCTGATAGACTCCACCACCAGATGCACATCTCTTTCAATGTATGGTTTGTCATTCATGTGAGTAGTGAGGGTAGCAAAAAGTGGTAATGGAATTTGTTCAGTTGGGATAATGGCCCAGTTGGAAGAATCAGTATCAAAGGTGGGGATCACAGGAAGCTTAGTACAAGTGTTGTTTTATGGGGAAGGGATAGATGGGAGGGTATGTTGCAGTACCTCTTCAATGTTTTCGGTTTGGGGGAAGGGTGAGGCTGCAGAAAAGAAAACTAAAGGTAGCTCTTTAGTCTCAAAGTCTATTTGGGTGGCAGCATCAGCTGTTACCACTGATGTAGGAGGCTGCTAGTAATGATGAAGGGTCGGGACAGGGGTAGATGTGGGTGGTTAGGGTGTAGGTATAAATGTTTGAAGGGTTGATTGGATGGAATTAAGGTTATTTTGGATGGTGGCTTGGTTTTCAGGGTTGGTATGGATTTAGGCTTAGAGAGAGGTTAAGAGGGTGATAATCTAGGTTAAAGGGTCTGGTCAGGAAGGGGTAACATGTTGGGTACTGGTTTGGGTGGGAATTGGTTGAAATGGTGAAGTAGGGGCATGGCTAAATGTTAGGGTTGTACTCGTGCCTAATATTCCCCATAATTGAGTTGATTAGGGCTGAGTACCCCTCTGCTGTGAATTGGTCTTGGTTGGATGAAAATGGAGGGGAATTGATAGGGGCAAGAATTTGGTTAAAGGACTCAATGGGATTAGGTGGTTCACTGTCATCATAGGTAAAAAGGTGATGGTGGGTTTGGTGTGGGGCTTGGGATATGTAGGGGTTCTGGGCTTGGTATGGGTCGAGGTATGGTAGTGGATGGGTTTGGTTCTATTGGTGGTTGGTGTGTTTTCCTCTTGTATGTTCCATGGATAGGGGGTGTGGATAGGTTGAAAGGGAAAGGGATAGGAGTTAGAGTTGGAGGTAGAATTGCTAGGACTGGTGGAGGAATGGAAGGTGGGGGAAGCATTGAGCTGCCTGTAGGGGTGACTGCAGAGGTATCCCCGAGAGTGGATGTAGCAGGAGCTGCTAAAATGGTTGCAGCAGTGGTGGCTGCAACAGGAGTTGTTGAAGTTATTATGGGGGCATCTGCAGGATTGGTAGCTGCTAGCTCTTTCTTCTTCTTCTTATTCATTAGTGTCATATTGATGTTTCATTGTTTCTTTCCAAATGCCATAGGGGGCAACTCATCAGTGGGCTCCCCCATCTTCTACACATAACCTCCCTTCTTGAGCAAGGTTGTGATCAACCTGTTGTAGGGGAGCCCTTGCATCTTTTGTTTCCTCTGCACCTTGGTGTGAGTGTCCTTCATCCCCTCAAATATCAGTTGTGTAGCATTAAAACAAATGCCCCTTGGAGAATAAGAATAACGCAACCACTATTGGGTGCCTCCTTTCTTGTTGGTGACCAGCCACAAAGATGTTCTTTCTTAGAACATTGTCCACAAATAGCAAATTAGGGCTGAAGTCACTTCTCATCAAAGATTCACCACTGGCATTCTTCCCCTTGGTTAGATGTTGGGAAATCTGTATAAATGAAGAACTGACTGAGGCTCCCAAGCTATAGGATGGGTCATATGATGCTGGGATGCTCAATGCCTGTGCAATGTCATTTGTGTCTACAAGTGCCTCAAAATTATCAATGACGATGACCATCACTGAACCTTCCCCTGTGGTTCTCCTCCAGATTCCTTCAATCTTATGTTCTGGTACCAAAGCCTCACAAGCCTAGGGTACACCAACTCTTCTCGAGGCACCGACAGTGAATCCAGGGAAGCATTGGTCAAAAATTCAATGGCTTCCATAGCGAAGGCTTCCTTAGTAAAAATGCCTTATCAAAGGTTGTCTCTGGCACCAAACTCAAGGTAGTTCTTCTGCTTCCTAGGTTTGACAGTTTTGGGCTCTTTGGTTGTAGTTCGGGCCCTTTTCTTAGGGGCAGTTGAGGTACCCACTATAGCCTTCCTTTTAAGGGTAGCTAAAGAAGGTTCTGGGGCTTCAGGGGCCGAGGATGAAGCATTCCTCTAGAACTTCCTAGTGGGAGTAAGAAGGCTGGTCTCTTTTGGGCTAAGTAAATACTGTAGGGTTTCTCCAAAATCTGAACTATCGACCATTGAAACCCTAGTTTTAGTCACTGTTGAGAACTGGAAAATACCATTTTTCACCCCTTAATCTGGGCCTTGATAGACCCTTGAGAGAACTAAATAAGTATTTTAAGTGTTTGTTTTACAGCTAACAATAAAGGCAGGCCTAACCTTGAAAGTAGCTTAAAAGTGCCAAAAAGATGATGACCCATCTTGATCTAGAGGAAGAAGGAGAAAGGGCAACCTCACTGGCTGTCAAAATGCCTAAAATAAAGAGGACAAAGGCCTAGTTTCAACCTGGAAAGAGGTTTGGAGCTATTCGAAAAGAAGAATGCACTACAGAATGCTATTCGTAAGGGTTCCCAATCTTTGCGAAAAGGTCCCCAAGCTTTGCGAAAAGGTGTCCAATCTTTGCGAATAGAAATCCAGAAGTTACAGTTCTTTTTGAAAAGGTCCGCAATCTTTGCGAATAGATCTCCAGAAGTTATAGTTCTTTTCGAAAAGGTCTCCAATCTGTGCGAAAAGAGCTTCAGAAGTCACAGTACCTTGTAAAAAGTTCTCCAAACTGTGCGAAATGATATCCTGAAGATTCTCAGCATCTGCAAGGGCAATTCAGTAATCTTTGCACGCGCCCCAATGCATTTAAAAGCCCAGGGACATTCAGGAAGATTCTGAGCACGAACCAAAGGCATATTCCACCCCATGTGAACACCCAAAGATGAAATTACTTGGCGGGAACTTCTAGAAGCTCAAACAGATTTTTGAATTACATAACAGAATTGATGCTTCTATCACCGATTCATGAACCAGATCAAGCGCCTGACACAAAATAGATCTGGATCCTTGTGCTCGACTCCTATTGGTTGATACAGATCTATCCAATTCTGATTGGTTGATACACATCTGAGCTGGACTTAGGGAAAACTATAAATAGACGAACCATTTGCCCAATTTGGGTATCCAGATTTTGAGTTTCATTCCTATTCCCCCATTTCCAAACAAGATAGTTTGTCTGAAATCCCTGTAATAGCTTCACTTTTACTTGCAATTGAGAGCTGTGAGATATTTCTGTAATTCAAAAGAGAGTTGTATTCAAGACTACAAATCTGAGAGCTGTTTAAGCTGTGCTCTGTAATTGTAATGGTGGATTTGAAAAGGTTGCTGCAAACCGTACATTCTTAATTGGACTTATGTTAAGGGTTCCCTCTGATCTCCTTATTGCATTAGACTCCTTTAGATTTACTGTTTTTCATGCAATTGACCTTGATTCATTAATCCTGTGAGAATTAGTGTTGGTAACCTAATCTCTTACGGCATTTGTAGTGATGCTTCTTATGCTAAACTAAGGCTTTGGATTAAAGACTATTGGATGGTCTGTGGCCATTAAAGTGGACAGACCATAGCCATAAGCCTAAGTCTAATCCTTGAGTTAGATTTATTTCTCTTACATCTGTGCTTGTAGCCAGATGAAGATTGAATCATTTCTCTGTTGATCGGCAGTCATTCTCATTGTGTTTCAAGGACCAAATCAAAGTTAGATATTACTTCTCCATTTTTTTTACAAGTTTACCTCAAACGTTCCCCCAACTCGGATCTGGATCATTTAGTTTAACTTTTACTTTTATCATTTAGTTAATGTGACAAATTCAACCTCCCATCTTATGTGCTTTGTAGATAGGATCAGAGGTCAGATCTGGTAGCTCAGATCTGAAGGTTTATCTTCCCTTTTAAATCAATTCCCTGTGGACGATCTTTTACTCACTTACATTTAAAACTTGCTACAATTGGCCCTGATCTTGCAGGCTAATTATGTTCTCTTTGTACTGATATTTTCTTATTCTTTTTATTATTCAGTACAATGCATCATTTGCAAGTACGTTTTCAAAACACAAATAAATCATGCACACTCAGAACAACAACAAGTTTTTGGCGCCGCTGCCGGGGAATAGATTTTAAAATTGGTAGACCTAAGTTTTTCAATTTTGTAGATTTGATTTTCATTTTAATTTTTGCTTTAAAACTGCACTTTGCATTCCAAGTGCTTGATTAAATGTCTACTACAGTTTTGTATAGAAAACTTGTTTTACTGCAGCAGAATTTTTTTTATTTTTCTGAGTTTTTATTCTTTGCCTTTTAGTTATTTGAATAAATGCTGCTGCCACTCTTTTGTCTTTTTGTCAAATTTGGGCAGTAGCCTGAGTTTTTCTTTTTGTCAATATACTTGAATAAGGTACTGCTGCAATTTTTGGATTTTTGCAGATCTGAAGCAGCCGTCCAACAAGGAGCATCTGGACTAAAGCTGGAGCAGATCTGCTTGAGTTTGCATCCCCTTCTCCTTTGCATTCATTTTCTATTTTTAAATTCTTGAGAACCAGCTGGATTCTAATGTTTAATGTTTGTTTTGATTATAATTTCTGCTCTTTTAGGTATCTTTGAGTTTTTTATATAAAACCAAATACAAAAATAAAAGAAAATGAAAACACAATTAGAATTTTTTTGAGTTGTTTCTTATTATTTTTTCAGTAGTAGTAAATAAGGGCTCTTATGGACCCCGGGCTGACCCAAAACAAATAAATAAAATAAAATAAAATAAAAAATTATAAAAGCATAAAAAAAAAATATCTTCTAGATGGGCTGTTTTTCTTTGTTTGTATCCAATTTTCCCATTTGGACCTGTTGAGATCATGTTTTTTTAATTTTTCATCATGTAGGATAATGGGTCATAGGCTCTTTTGAGTATTCAATGGAGCCTTGACTTTATTTTCCTACAAGATTTACGCTCCATAAATAGGTCTCACTATGTATGAATCCCATTTTTAACTATGCTTCATCAATTTCAAATTCATATTGATTCATACTCACACAAGCAGGGGGTTTCTTTTTTGCGTGGTTTAGAGTTTCTTTTAGGGTTTTTTTTATTTTAGGAATTTTAGTTTAAAATTCTATTTTTAGATCGCTGATTTTTCTTTCTTAGGTCTTAATTTTACTAATTTTTTGCATTTTGGTAGTTTAGTACTCGGTTCCTAATTTTTTTTTCCCCTGATTTTTTAATTCTATTTTTGGATCTGAATTTTTTTTTTTTTTCTATTATTAGCGTTAGTTTCCTTTCATTTTCTTCACAGTACTCTTCTTTTTTCTGTTCATACATTCAGTTTTTCTAGATTTGTTTTGCTATTTTTTCTGGTTTAGCAGTAATTTCCTGTATTTGTATATCATTTTTTCCATTTTCCCTATTTATGTATTTAGTTTTGCATTTGTATTTTCTGCTCCATAGTTAAGATTTTTCTGCTCATATTTTCCATTTTTCTTCTTTCTCATTTCACCCTACTGCCCCTAGTTTCTCACTTTCTAGAACATTGAGGACAATGTTCATCTTAGGTTTAATGTAAGGTAGATGCCAATAAAATAAGTTAATGCTTGGTGCAGCTTATGACCAGCAGAATTTTTGAAAATGAAGTAATTTCACACCTGTTGTTTTGAAAAATGAGGAAGTTTAAACTTTTTTAAATTGATTTCTAGTGTAATTCTAATACTTTCATGAAGTGAAGGTCAGAAAATTTCAAAAAAAAATAAAAAAATTGATGTTTTAGTAAACCGAAAAAGAGAAAACAGTGATGATATACCTCAAGAATTTGATAGAAAACCACACCCAGTGAGATTTGGGCCTGCTGAAATGTATTCTTTGGAGGTATGAATTGGCAAATTTTTTTGCTCTAGGGACTGTTTGAGCCTGCTTGTTATCACTAGAAGTTACACATATCCAAGTTAAAACAGCTTGACAGCAATCATGATATTAAATACATGATGTAGGGCCTTCTTTTGGACAGTTTGAACTTAAAAAAGCCCCACCTTTTAAAACTGCCCTTGATACACACCATTTGAGCTTTATAAATCAAAGATTTCTTTGAAACCTCATCAACCTCATTTAGCCTAACTCTCACTCTGAGAATTCAGAAGGTAAAGGAAAGAAAGTTGAAGAAAGGTGAGTTGGGTAATAGTTTGGTAAAAGAAAAAGAAAAATAATTGAAGGGAATGATGTATCAGCAGAAGATATGTGGCATTCCAGTCAATGTTGATTTGAGAAAAAAAAAAAAAGAAAAGAAAAAAAAAAAGGGGAGATGTCATTTCATTGGAAGTTTGAAAAAGAAAGAGAAAAAGATGGCCACTTTGGCTCTGAAAATTCAAAGAAGAAGATGAAATTGTGCTGAAATAAAGAAGGTGTCCATACCACCTCCTTACCTTGACTGACTTCTAAAATTTTGAACTCCATTCCAACCCTTTTATTCTAGATAAATTTCACCCATAAGCCACATTACAACCCAAATTAAAGTCCTTACTGATCAAAGATGGATTGAGCTGTCACATGGAGATAAGGATTTGTGTAATCTATGGTGAAAAGAGCAGTGAATTCAAAACTAAAAAGCAATGCCTATGCTCCTGCTTACAGTCCTATTTGAGGGTTGTAACTGCTCTTGAGTTGTGTGAAATAGTACAACCCTCCTACCTGCATTTTGAGTGAAAACCCTGGTGAGAGTTGGGTTTGAAATCAACTTATTTGAATAACATCAAACTGAATTCTCAAATAGAAGGCAAGCTTTTCATTAATTTTCTTGTAAAAACTTTTTGACAACAAATCGAGTGAATGATAAAGGAATTACAGAATTTTAGTTTTGAATCGATGTTTTCTTGAAAATCTTCTTACAACTTTGATGATGCAGGTGTGAATAATCTGATTGGATGAAAGTTTGCTTTAACAGAACTGCATTGATCTTAACTGATTTATTGGAGAAGTTTGTGGGTACCTTCACTGAAAACCCTCAGGAGACTTCACTCCTCCACTAGGGATCACCTAGGGGTTTAAAAGGCATGTTGCATATGCTAAATGCAACTGTGCTCCCTACAAAAATGGCTTTTCATTCTATTTTTAAATTTTGTCTTTGCTCAGGGACTAGCAAAGCTTAGGTTTGGGGGTGTGTTGAGAACTGGAAAATACCATTTTTCACCCCTTAATCTGGGCCTTGATAGACCCTTGAGAGAACTAAATATGTATTTTAAGTGTTTGTTTTACAGCTAACAATAAAGGCAGGGTTAACCTTGAAAGTAGCTTAAAAGTGCCAAAAAGATGATGACCCATCTTGATCTGGAGGAAGAAGGAGAAAGGGCAACCTCACTGGCAGTCAAAATGCCTAAAATAAAGAGGACAAAGGCCTGGTTTCAACCTGGAAAGAGGTTTGGAGCTATTCGAAAAGAAGAATGCACTCTGTATGCTATTCAGAAGGTCCCCAATCTTTGCGAAAAGGTCCCCAAGCTTTGCGAAAAGGTGTCCAATCTTTGCGAATAGATCTCCAGAAGTTACAGTTCTTTTCGAAAAGGTCCGCAATCTTTGCGAATAGATCTCCAGAAGTTACAGTTCTTTTCGAAAAGGTCTCCAATCTGTGCGAAAAGAGCTTCAGAAGTCACAGTACCTTGTAAAAAGTTCTCCAAACTGTGCGAAATGATATCCTGAAGATTCTCAGCATCTGCAAGGGCAATTCAGTAATCTCTGCATGCGCCCCAATGCATTTAAAAGCCCAGGGACATTCTGGAAGATTCTGAGCACGAACCAAAGGCATATTCCACCCCATGTGAACACCCAAAGATGAAATTACTTGGCGGGAACTTCTAGAAGCTCAAACAGATTTTTGAATTACATAACAGAATTGATGCTTCTATCACCTGATTGGCTGAACCAGATCAAGCATTGATCACAAAATAGATTTGGATCCTTGTGCTCGACTCCTATTGGTTGATACAGATCTATCCAATTCTGATTGGTTGATACACATCTGAGCTGGACTTAGGGAAAACTATAAATAGACGAACCATTTGCCCAATTTGGGTATCCAGATTTTGAGTTTTATTCCTATTCCCCCATTTCCAAACTAGATAGTTTGTCTGAAATCCCTATAATAGCTTCACTTTTACTTGCAATTGAGAGCTGTGAGATATTTCTGTAATTCAAAAGAGAGTTGTATTCAAGACTACAAATCTGAGAGTTGTTTAAGTCAGGCTCAGAATTGTAATGGTGGATTTGAAAAGGTTCTTTCATTCTCAAACCTTGGACTTATGTTAAGGGTTCCCTGATCTCCTTATTGCATTAGACTCCTTTAGATTTCTTGTTTTCATTCAATTTCCACTGGATTCATTAATCCACAGTGAGAATTAGTGTTGGTAACCTAATCTCTCACGGCATTTGTAGTGATGCTTCTTGTTCTAAACTAAGGCTTTGGATTAAAGACTATTGGATGGTCTGTGGCCATTAAAGTGATGTAACCATAGCCATAAGCCCTAAGTCTAATCCTTGAGTTAGATTTATTTCTCTTACATCTGCTTGTAGCCGATGAAGATTGAATCATTTCTCGTTGATCGGTCATTCTCATTGTGTTTCAAGGACCAAATCAAAGTTAGATATTACTTCTCCATTTTTTTTACAAGTTTACCTCAAACGTTCCCCCAACTCGGATCTGGATCATTTAGTTTAACTTTTACTTTTATCATTTAGTTAATGTGACAAATTCAACCTCCCATCTTATGTGCTTTGTAGATAGGATCGAGGTCGATCCGTAGCTCGATCCAAGGTTTATCTTACATTTTAAATCAATTCCCTGTGGACGATCTTTTACTCACTTACATTTAAAACTTGCTACAATTGGCCCTGATCTTGCAGGCTAATTATGTTCTCTTTGTACTGATATTTTCTTATTCTTTTTATTATTCAGTACAATGCATCATTTGCAAGTATGTTTTCAAAACACAAATAAATCATGCACACTCAGAACAACAACAGTCACCCAAATAAAAAACCCTAGGTATCCCACAACTTCAATAAATACTTAACTTACTAAGCAATCCCCAGCATAAACAACTCCATCTAATAAAACTTTTACAGTAAAATGAAGAGACTAAGAAAAACTTGCAAACTTACCCAAAAACTAGGGTTTGTATGAGGATGATGGACTGTGGATCAAATCCAAAGCTTCCAGGTGCAAAATGATTGGCTTGTATAGCTTAACAAATTGGCAAAGGCAGGCAGTAAATGGTGGAGCAGGTTGTGCAGTGAATAAGGAAGAAGTCTTGGGTCAGATGTCTGTGCTCGAGAGATTTTTGTGGACAATAGAGTGAGAGAGTGGACTACCGAGGGGTTTATACCTTGTAACCCCGAGCTTTGAGAGGTTGGGTGCTTAGAAGACTCAACTCAAGAGGATCTCGAGCAGATGAAATATACTGAAGTCAGCCTATCAAGCTATGAATGTGAACTGCTCGACAAGCTTCAAAACTGAGAATCCGAGCTTTGAGAGGCTGGGCCTTCATGTGTAACAGCTCGAGAGGTTCTCGAGCAGATATTTTATACACTACAGCCAGTCGAGGCTTAGATTTCCTTCAGATAAAGTGTCTTGAGAAGTTGCTCTGCAGTGCCAAAACCTCTCGAGAAGGCCAAATATGTATGCAAAATGTCTCGAGAGGATGCCTGAGGGCTCCTGATACTCTCGAGAAGGCTAAAAACTCACAGTTCACTCTTGTGCTAATAAACACACTTCCATACTAAACATATGAACACCCTCATACATTAAAAGCAATGCTTTCCAATGCTAAATACAAACATCCATGCACCATAGCAGATCATAAAAACTTATACATCTAGATTTATGAACACAAACTACAAAAAGAGCAATATCTACAACATTAAAAACATTAAAAATAGCTATGATACACATTAAACAAAGCTAGAGATCACTCAATAGTTGGAGGTTCTTGAAAATGAATGGTCTCAGAGGGCTCCACAATATTTTCCATACAAAGTTTGAGCCTCTGACCATTTACTTTCATGACCCTTCTAGAAGTGGGGTCCATGATATCTACATCACCACATGGGAATGCATGAAATACAGTATATGGCCCATCCCATCTGGTTCTTAATTTGCCTAGAAAAAATTTGAGCTTTGAGTTAAAAAGCCATACCTTGGCTCCATCAACAAATTCCTTCCTCAGAAAGTTCTTATCAAAGAAGGCCTTGGCTTTTTCCTTATAAATTATGGTATTAGAATAGGCATCCAGTCTCAGTTCTTCCAGTTTAGACATCTGCAATTTCCTGTTTAATCCAGTAGGAGTTAGATTCATGTTTAAAATTTTAATGGCCCAATAGGTCCTGTGCTCTAACTCCACTAGGAGATGACTTGCTTTGCCATAAACCAATCTAAATGAGGAAATTCTAATGGGAGTCTTATAGGTTGTCCTATAAGCCCACAAAGCATCATTCAACTTTAGGGACCAATCCTTCCTATCTGTCCTGACAGTTTTCTCCAGGATATGCTTGATTTCTTTATTAGAAATCTCCACCTGCCCATTAGTCTGTGGGTGGTATGGAGTAGCAATCCTATGTGCAACAACATACTTTTTGAGTAAGCTCTGAAAGTGCTTATTACAGAAATGGCTTCCCCCATCACTGAAGATGGCTCTATGGGTGCCAAATCTAGAGAATATATTTTCTTTTACAAAACAACTCAATGATCATTTTTCCTTGTGGCTATAGCTTCCACCCATTTAGAAACATAGTCCACAGCCACAAGAATGAAATTAAAACCCATAGAAGGGGGAAAAGGATCCATGAAATATGTTCCCCCAAACATCAAATAGCTCCACAACAAGGATGGGCTGCTATGGCATGGAATCCCTTTATGATATGTCACCCATCCTTTGGCATCTCAAGCAGGTTTTACAATGTTCAAAAGCATCCTTAAATAAGGATGGCCAGTGGAAACCACATTGTAGCGCCTTGGCAGCTATCTTTTTCCCTCCCAAGTGCCCCCCATAGGTATTTTCATGACACATCGTTAGAATACTATGGATTTCACTTTCAGGGGCACATTTTCTGATCACTTGGTCTACACAATATTTATAAAGGTAAGGGTCCTCCTAGAAAAAATACTTAACATGTGAAAAGAACAAGACTTTTTCCATCTTAGAGTAGTGAGGAGGGATCCTTCCTACAGAAAGGCAATTTACAATATTGGCAAACCAATGAACACTAGACTTGATGGTAAACAATTGCTCATCAGGGAAAGAATCATGAAGTGGTGTTGCAACACATTCTTCAACTAGGATCCTCGGCAAGTGGTCAGCAACCACATTTTCTATCCCTTTCTTATCTTTGATTTCAAGATCAAATTCCTGCAGGAGTAAGATCCACCTAATCAGTCTGGGCTTTGCATCCTTTTGTGCAAGCAGATATTTTAGGGCAGTGTGGTCAGTAAAAATTGTAATTTCAGACCCTAGTAAATAAGGTCTAAATCTTTCCAAAGCAAACACAACAGCCAAGAGCTCTTTCTCAGTTGTTGTATAGTTCCACTAAGCTTCTGTCAGTGTTTTACTAGTATAGTAAACTACACATGGTAGTTTCTCTCTTCTCTCTCCTAAAACAACTCCAATAGTAAAATCAGATGCATCACATATTAGTTCAAAGGGTAGGGCATAATCAGGTGCTTGGATCATAGGGGCAGAGGTTAAACATTTCTTCAAAATCTAAAATGCATTCAGAAATTCATCATCAAACACAAATGGCACCTCTTGACAAAGCAAGTGGCATAGTGGTTTGGAGATCTTGCTGAAGTCTTTAATGAACCTTCTATCAAATCCAGCATGTCCTAAAAAAGATCTGACTTGCTTGATTATTTTTTGTGGGGGCTAGTGTGAAATCAGGTCAATTTTTACCTTGTCAACCTCTATGCCTTTTTGGGATTCCACATGGCCAAGCACAATGCCTTGGGTGACCATGAAGTGGCTTTTCTCCCAGCTCAAAACCAAGTTGGTTACTTCACACCTTTGAAGTGCAAGGTTGAGGTGATGTAAGCACTGACTGAAATGATCCCCATAGACTGAAAATCATTTATGAAGAACTGTTAATCAATGAAAAATGCCATTTTTCACCTCCTAACCTGATTCTTGATGGGCCTCCAAGCTTATTAATAAAGTTATTTTTAGTGTGGTTTTGTAGTTGGAAATAATGTACAACAAAGTGTAGAAAACTATGCATAAAAGGCCAAAAAGGAGATAAAGTAGAGTCTACCCTTGACTGGTAAAGAGACCCAGGCATGAAAATTGAGGTCATCAGCAGCAAAGGCTCACAAGTGATGCATTCAACCAATTGAAACAACCTATCGACAGGTTGGCTGAAGCTGTTGAGTAGTCCAATGAAGCATTCGAGCAGTTGCTGAAGTTCACAAGTGAACTAAAGTAGTTCAATGAACCTATTGAGTTGTTCCATGTATTATAAAAGGAACTTGTTGAGATGTTCAATACAGAGAGAATGAACCTGTCGACCAGTGGACTGAACCTATCGAGAGGTTACCTGAAGCCAACCAACCTCGCGAACTGTAAAAGGCTAAAATCAATTCATTAAGAACCTATCGAGCACCTGTTAAAGGGTATTGTGAACCTATCGAGATCAAGGTTCCGAAGCACTGAACCTAGCGAGAGGTTGTGCCTGAAGCTTTCAACCTATCGAAGACTTGTCGAGAGGTACTTTGAACCTGTCGAAGTACAATTTCTGAAGCTTCTTGAAAGACCTAATGCCTCAATCACTTGATGCACATGTTTAGCAACAGTCAGACAGCCTTGGCCAGAATTTTTGGAACTCCAAAGGAACCTCTGATCTAACTGCCTCATGTGGGCTCAACTTAGTCTAACAAATTGGAGGAAATGCTTGGTGGAAATTCAGCCACATCTGTAGGGTTTTAGCAAAATTGATACCCTCCTTCTCTGATTGGCCAAATTAGATCTGAGGCACTTGAGAATTTGTATAAATAGGAGGGAATACAATAAAGGCAAGGCATCCAGAGTTTGAGCAATATCAAATTAGTTTTCCCGCCTAAATTCTAGTCTTCTTCTCTCTTTTCTATTCTCTTTAGCCCAACCATGGTTGGCTAAATTCCTCTAACAACTTGGGGGAAGTTAGATCTGTAAATTGAGTGGTCAGAAAGCATTGTATGAGGATTGGAGAGTTCAGAGACTACAAATCTGAGAGCAATTTGTTGTAAGTTGGATTAGATCAATGAATTGTTGGTTTTAATGTTTCATTTAATCTGTAGATCTTTTGATTTCCATCAAATTTTCATAGATTTTATGCTCCTATGGATGCCTGAGCTAGTAACCTTGCATCCATAGCATCTGTAGTGGTTTTATTATTCTAAATTTATCCCCCATCACTGGATTATATCCATGAGATACTCTGTGACTATTTTAGTGGACAGAATATACCCCTAGGACTAATCCATATGTTACGGCAGATCTGGATTATTTTACCTTGTATTTAAGCTTGTAGCCAAATGAAGAATGGCTGCAGATCCATCCTCTCCTCTATTGTCTGACAAATCAATTTCACAGTGAGACTGATCCCAAGCTGTTAATTCCCCACATTTGATTTTTATTCCACCAAAAATTTTGCACTCCTCTTTAAATCATTCTTTTGCTCACCTCTGGTTTAGTTTTTCAATCTATTTTTCATAGTTTAAAGTGATAACCAAACTCTTTCTTTCTTCTTATGTTTCCTTGATTTTTAGTTACAATAGGAATAGGTTTCCAGATCTATAGGAAATATGGAGATTTACAAAATTTAGATCACATTTCCCTGTGGACAAACTCTTACTTACTTTTAAAACTTGCTACAACAGCTTGCTTACTTTTAAAACTTGCTACAACAACCCTGATTCTTGCAGGACTGAGTTTAGAATGCTATTGTGTGTTGATTCAATCCATTGCATCTGTCATAATTTTTTGCTGTCATTGATATTTTCCATCACACCTTTTAATAAATATATCAGCATAGCATTTAAACACAATAAGTTTTTGGCACCGCTGCTAGGGATCTGTAGATCTAAGTTTAGTAAATCTGAGTTTTAGTTAGAATTTTTGTAGTCATAGTATTTGAATTAATGCTGCTATAGTGTTGTAGTCTGTTAAATTTGATTTCAAATTTGAAGCTGTAAACAGGAGAGCAATTCATAGCCTGCAGCTGGAGCACATCTTGCTTGAGTTTGCATTTCCTAATCCTTTCATTATAGTTTCAGTTTTATCATTTTATCATTTCTTTATTTCTGTAGTATTTAGTGACTGTGGTGTTTGTTTGCTGTAAATTGTTGTTTCTGTCTTTATAGTGTGTGTGTTGTATGTTTGGTAGAAGATCTCTCAACCCCGAGCTTGTCCCTTTAGATTTTGAAGTAGAGAGGCTTCTTAGACCTAGGCATACCTCACACACCCCTGTTGTTAATTGTGAGCCATCTGTGATGGGGGAGCAACAAAGAACCTCAAAGGAATTCAATGCACGAGGAGCATATACATCTCCTTTCTGCATTCAATTCCCTACTGTTCAAGGAAATTATGAGATCAAATCATCAATCATCCAGATGTTGCCTTCATTTCATGGCCAGAGCAAGGAGGATCCCTATAAGCATATTGATGAATTCCTTGCTCTTTGCACCATATTCAATATTGTTGGCTTGGGAGAAGAAGCCACCAAACTGAGGTTCTTTTCTTTTTCACTAAAGGGAAGAGCTAGAACATGGCTCTCCATGCTCCCAACCAATAGCATATAATCCTGAAATGATCTCCTATGCTAATTCTTAGCTAAATTTTTTTTCATGAGCAAAACCAGCCAGTTGAGGAAGGGCATCATTTCCTTCGCTCAATTGTCAACTGAGGATTTCCATCAGGCATGGGAGAGGTTTAAGAAACTGTTGAAGCAATGTCCCCACCATAAAATTTCTGAGTGGTAACTTGTCCAAAGCTTCTACCAAGGAATTGATCCCAAGAGTAGGGATATGGTGGATGCCTCATGTGGGGGTACTTATCTCTACAAGATTGCTGATGAAAATTCCATGTAGCAAGAGCCTCTATCTTCCAATGATATTGAGACCCCAACTAAACTGGTAAGGGAAGCCACCTCTCGAGGAAGGATGCATGAGGTCAATGTGTCCAATGACCTGGAAAGAAAGGTGGACAGTTTAAGCCTAAAATTTGATAAGTTGATGAGTGTGATGCAGCCTAAGATGGTTACACAAATTGAGGAAGCATGTCTGATATGCCAGTCCCCCACACACTCTATTTAAGACTATCCCTCTGCTGGTCAATACCCTAATTTGGTTATGGAGTATGCCAATACTGCTCAGTCTTATGGACAGCAGCAGGTTGTTGGGTATCCATTGAGAAACCACCCCAATCTGAGGTGGAGGTAAGTACAATTTCAACCCCAACAGCTATAGGCAATGCCTTATAGACCTGCCCAGCCATACCAGTAGAATTGTTTTCCAAGTCCTTAGTATCAATAGCCAATGGCATAGTCTAGTCATCAAAATTCACCAGCTCCACCACCTACCAAAGCATCCTAATTTGAGGAGCATGTTATGTCCTCATTACTGAACCTGAGCTCTTTATCTCAAACTATCAATTCTCATAGCCAAAGCATTAAAAAGATAGAGGATCATCTTGGCCAGGTATCTAATACTTTGACTAGGAGGGAAGAGGGCAGATTGCCAAATCAGCCAATGAACAATCCTAAAGGTCAATATATGGTGGGTGAGTCTTTTTCAACTCATGAAGAAGCTAAGGCCATTACAACTTTAAGAAGTGGCAGGTTGGTGGATAATAAAGTTGATATTGAGACAACTAGGAATGCAGAATAAGAGAAACCAGTCCATGGCAATATGCAGCAGGTGCAGGATATGAAAAATAAAGGGGCTATTGTGGAATCCCAACAGAAAAATTAAAATGAAAATAAAGAAAAAATTGATAAAAGTGCAAAGGCTGCAGATGAGAGACCAGTACCTCATCTGCCATTTTCTCATGCCCTTCAAGCACCTCCTCCTTTTGATAAGGGGAATGCTAAAGTACAGGAAATGATGGAGACTTTTAAGCAGGTAAAAGTTAATTTACCTTTGCTTGATGCCATAAAGCAAGTCCTAGCCTATACATAATTTTTAAAAGATTTGTTCATCCATAAAAGACAGTCTAGGATTCATCTATCCAAGAAATCTTTTCTACTGAGAAAGTAAACCAGATCTTGTCCATTGCAACCTCAGCTAAACTCCAAGATCCTGGAGTTTCCACAATTTCCTGCATTATTGGATATCATACCATTGAGAAAGCTCTGTTAGATCTGGGAGCCAGTGTTAACTTACTTCCATATTCTGTATATGAGAAGTTAGGCTTGGGGGAATTAAAGCCCACACATGTTGTCCTACAATTGGCTGACAGATCTGAGAGGAGACCTGTGGGCATTATTCAAAATGTGGTAGTTGGGGTTGATAAATTTTTTTACCCAGCAAATTTCCTAGTTTGGGACATGGAGCCTAGTAAGTATACTATCTCTATCCCTGTGTTATTGGATAGGCCATTCTTGGCCACTGCTAATACCTGCATCCAGTGCAGGTCTAGGGTGATGGAGGTATCTTTTGGAAATATGAAAGTAAAGCTCAATATCTATAATGTAGCAAATCAACCTCACTTTGAGAGTGAAGACTGTTTCATAATTGATTTGCTTGATGAGCTTGTTGAAGAGTCTATGCCCAAGCTGCTGAATTGGGATGATGTTGTTGATATTTTTGAGGAGATTTGGATTGAGATAGTTGATGGGGAGGCCCCCACACATTTGACTGAAGAGGTGAAAACCTTGAATTGTTCAGTGGGTCCAGCAGGGCACTCTCATTGGAAACCTACTGTGCTGCCTCTTCCCTCACCTTCTAAGGCACCTTTGCAACCTTCTCTTGTCAGTCCACTTGATTTGGCACTGAAACAGCTCCCAAGCACTATCAAATATGTATTTTTAAAGCAAGATCAAAAATTTCCTGTGATTATTTCTTCTTCTCTCACGGAGGAACAAGAAGAAAAATTGCTTTGTGTGCTCAAGACGCATAAGAGGGCAATATGATGGACTATTGTTGATCTAGGGGGGACTAACCCAGCTATGTGTATGCAAAAGTTTCATCTAGAAGAGGACTCCAAGCCCTCAAGGGATATGCAAAGGAAATTAAACCCTCACATGCAGGAGGTTGTTTTAAAGGAGGTGGTAAAACTGTTAGATGTTGGGGTCATTTACCCCATTTCAGATTCTGAGTGGGTTTCACCTACACAGGTAGTCCCTAAAAAGTCCGACATCACAGTTGTTACTACTGAAGATGGGGAGTCAGTACCAACCAGGGGGACCACTGGTTGGAGGGTATGCATTGATTATCGAAAACTGAACTCCGAAATAAGAAAAAACCATTTTCCCCTGCCATTGATTGTTCAGATTTTAGATAGGTTGGCTGGAAGAGCATTTTATTGCTTCCTAGATGATTACTCTAGTTACAATCAGATACCAATGTATCCACAGGATCTGGAGAAGACCACCTTTACTTATCCCTTTGGCACTTTTGCCTATAGGAGAATGCCTCTTGGTCAATGTAATGCTCCAGCCACCTGCCAAAGGTGCATGTATGCTATTTTTTCTGATATGCTTGACAAATTTTTAAAGATTTTTATGGATGATTTTTCTGTGTATGGAGACAATTTTAGTCAATGCTTACATCACCTTAGCCTGATTCTTCAAAGATGTGAAGAGACCAACCTAGTCTTGAGCTAGGAGAAAAGCCATTTTATGGTTACACAAGGCATTGTCCTTGGTCATATGGTCTCCCAAAATGGCATTGAGGTTGATAAAGCTAAAATTGAGTTGATTGGACATTTGCCTTCACCAAAAATAGTCAAGCAAGTTAGATCATTCCTTGGTCATGCTGAGTTCTACAGGAGATTCATCAAGGATTTCAGTAAAATTTCTAAACCTCTGTGCAACCTGCTGTGTCAGGATGTACCTTTTTTGTTCATTGTTGAGTGTTTGACTACTTTTAAGGTCTTAAAGAACTGTTTGAATTCTGCTCCCATCATGCAAGCCCCTGATTACTCCCTCCCTTTTGAGCTCATGTGTGATGCTTCAGATTTAGCCATTGGTGCAGTTTTGGGGTAGAGAAAAGATAACTACCTAGTGTGGTTTATTATGCTAGCAAGACACTGGCTGATGCTCAAAGCAATTACACCACCACTGAGAAAGAGCTGTTGGTTGTTGTCTTTACCTTGGAGAAATTTTGGCCTTATGTCTTAGGGTCTAAAATCATTGTGTTTTCTGACCACTCAATCCTGAAATACCAGTTGTCTAAAAAGGAAGCCAAGCCTAAGTTGATTACATGGATCCTCCTACTACAGGAGTTTGATCTAGAGATCAAAGATGTAAAGGGAGTAGAAAATATGGTTGCTGACCACTTGTCTAGAATTTTAATGGCTGATTGTGCAGACATACCTGTAAATGATTCATTCCCGGATGAGCAACTTTTTGTCATCACAATGATTGTGCTCTGGTTTGCACACATTATGAATTATCTTACTACTGGAAGGATCCCCCCTCATTGGTCCAAGATGGACAAAGACCTGTCTTTCTCTCAGGTCAAACATTTTCTGTGGGAGGACCTTACCTTTACAAGCATTGTGCAGATCACATTGTTAGGAGATGTGTGCCCAAAAGTGAGTTTCACAAAATTCTTTTTATGTGTCATGAGTAGGCTTGTGGAGGTCACTTTAGTGGGAAAAAGGCAGCAGTAAAAGTGTTGCAATGTGGGCTTTACTAGCCCTCTTTGTTCAGAGATGCCCATGTACATTGCAAAGCTTGTGCAAGATGTGGGATGGGAGGCATTTCCAAGAGAAATTCAATACCATTGCAGCCCATCCTTGTTGTACAACTATTTGACATCTGGGGGATAGATTTTATGGCTCCCTTTCCTCCTTCCATGGGTTTCAATTTCATTCTTGTAGCAGTGGATTATGACTCCAAGTGGGTAGAAGCCATTTCCACAAGAACCAATGACCACACAGTTGTCCTCAAATTTTTGAAAGATAATATTTTCTCTAGATTTGGCACCCCCAAAGCTATCATTAGTGATGGGGGGAATTATTTCTGTAACAGGCTTTTTGAGAATCTGCTCAAAAGGTATTCTGTTACACATAGGGTTGATACTCCATACCACCCACTGACCAGTGGGCAAGAGGATATTTCCAATAGGGAAATTAAGCACATCCCAGAGAAAGTTGTGAGGACTGATAGGAAGGATTGGACACTGAAGTTAACTGATGCACTATGGGCTTATAGGATTGCCTATAAGACCCCCATTGGTATGTCCCCCTTCAGGTTAGTATATGGCAAAGCCTGTCATTTGCCAGTTGGGTTAGAACACAAGGCCTAGTGAGCCATTAAAGCATTAAATTTTGATCTAACTGCTACTAGCATGCATAGGAAATCACAGCTATCAAAATTGGAGGAGCTGAGAATGGAAGCTTATGCAAATTCAAAGATTTACAAAGAGAAAGCCAAGGCTTTCTTTGACAAAAACCTGCTGAGAAAGAACTTTGAGGTTGGTACCAAGGTATGACTTTTTAATTTCAAAATTAAATTTTTTCCAGGGAAGTTAAAATCTAGATGGGATGGACCTTGCATTGTGCTTCATGTATCCCCATCTGGAGTTGCTGAGATCATGAACCCCACTAATGGAAGGGTTATGAAAGTGCATGGTCAGAGGGTAAAAATTTGTGTGGAAAATACAGTGGAGCCTGTTGAAACCATTAACTTTCAAGAACCTTCCAACAATAAGTGATCCACAACTTTGTATACTTTGTATCATAGCTGCCAGTTACTTGGTTTTTGTTGTTTTTATTACTTTGAATAATTCTGTAGTTTTGCCTGTAAAATGTCGGAGAAATACTTGAGCTTTTGTTGGTACTGAGGTGGACTTTTGATTTTTAAGGAGTGATGGACAACACACAAGTAAAGGAAATGTATTAAAGCATAACTGAAACCTGTTGATAGGTTAAAAATACAATTTGACGGGTTCTGATGGTATTTTAAGAGAATTTGACAGGTTCAGAGAACCTATCGAGAGGTTCAAGGAACCTATCGAACCCTCTTTTCCGAAGAATTGGACTTGTCGAGGGGATGGATGAACCCCTCGAACTCTTCATTATGGCGCTCTCTGTGCTTTTGATGGGTTCATCCGTTCGACAGGTTAAACTGAACTGCTCGCGAACCTCTCGAGCACTACATTCTTCAAATTTTTAACCCTTCGACAGGTTTATTTTGGGCGTTCTTTGCTTCTGCTTGAAATCCCTCGTTTCTTCCTCACGAATTCCACTTTGTCTCTCTGTTGTCCAGCTCACCAGTGACTCTCCCATCTCCTCTTTACTCTTGCCAGTCGGATCAGCATTGAAAAGTTGTCATTTTGCACCTAGTTGTTGTTGGTTTGGTACACTGTGCTTCCTTTGTAGAGAAACCGTAGATTTTGGGTGAGTTATTCATATTCTATCTTTTAAATTTTGCATTTTTGTGAGTTTGGCACTCTATGGGTGAAGAGTTGGTTTAAAGTGGAATAGGACTTTGCTGTGTTGATTTGTGAAGGAGTCTGTGTGTTCAAATGGCTTACCCTAATCAATTTGAGGAATCTCTATCAAATTTCGTTCAACCCTTCCCCAAATCAACTAGGAAATCTAGCAAACTAGTTTCTTCTTAGTCTCAAGTGAACCCACCTGCTTGTGCAACCGTGGGATTTGTGACCATCCCGTCACGGCGATGCGCTTGCTTGCAAAAAATATAGAGTCGCCACCCTGAGCTTTTGGTGACCGGGATACCTATATCATTTTTATAAGCACCGAAGTGCCATAAATATGACTCTGAATCCGCTCCACACAAAAGGCACTTGGGTAGGGGCTTCGGTTATCGATCGAGAAGGTGTTAGGCACCCGATCAACCCGCTTAACGCGGTCTCTACTTATGGCCAAAAATAAAATGAAGCAAAAGAAAAGAAAATAGCTTTCTCTTGCCCAAAAGGGCTTAGAATCCTATTTGTGCCCCTCCATTCCTACCGAAAAGTCGGCGGCGTAACGGCACAAATGGGAGGATGGAGAGAGCTAGAAAGAGATAGGAGAAGAAAGGGGAGTGCCGGAGCCCTCAGGCCCTTGTAGCACCGTAGGAGAGCCCTGCGTGGCTTGCTTTGATGAGCTTTTGAAGGCCTTGTATGGTGGAAAATAGGATTCTAACTCCTAAGGCTTGAAGCTAAGAGGTAGGGAAGGGAGGCTAGGGGATCGCACACACCTAGGCTAAGGGTTTTGGATGCAAGAAAAAGCTTGAAATGAGGTTGGGAGATTCTGGAATTTGGGTGAAAATAGTGCACAAAAGGGAGGAAGAACTTCTCACTTTGAGCTCTTTCTCTTAAGCAAATTTCTTAACCCTTAAACAAACGGGTGGGGGGCTCTATTTATAGGAAAAGGGTGGGTTAGGAGGCTACTTAAGAGATAAATAAGTTTATCAATTAGGTAATCTCACATCTAAGGATTCTTAGGGTTTTTGGAGCCTGGAGATGTGTGGAAGGATCCTCCAATGGTGGATGATGGGGTGAGGCCTTAAGTCACTTGAGGGGTTGCAAATAGGTAGTGAATGAGTACAACAGAACTATCAAAACACACCCCAAAGGTCAAGGTGGTCAGCAAGTCAAATCCCAATCATGATTTTTAGGGCAAAATCTAGAGGTTATTGTTCATATGCCTGGCATAACTAATAGTTGCGCCAGGCAAATGTGCAGTAAAACAGTTCTGTAAAGTAGCCTGGAAGTTGGCTTCACGAGGGGTGGGGGGACCCATTTATACTTGGTGCAACTATTAGTTGCGCCAGGCCATTTCTGGGGGAAAAAAGCCTGGCACAACTAATAGTCGCGCCAGGCAAATTCTAGGGGAAAATGGCTTGGCGCAACTATTAGTTGCGCCAGGCAAAAATTCCTCCAAAATAGCCCAATTTGCAAAGGGTCATAACTTTTGATATATAACTCCGATTGAGGTGATTTTTGGCTTGTTGGAAAGCTGGAGAAGACCTCTTTCTAATGGTATATAATTCAGCTCTTGAAGGAGTCTGTGTAAATTTTGACACGCCTCTTTCCAACCACTACTTGGGAGGGTTTGACACTGGTCCAAGAAAGTGTTCTAATGGGTTTGAGAAGGTTAGGGTTGATTTTCTAAGGGTTTAGAAAGGTTCCTAAGTGTTTGAAAAGGTTCCTAAGGATTTCATATATACCATCAAAATCTCAAAAGTTCACCTCTCTCGAAATGTGTTCCGATCGGGGCTTTGGCAAAATTTGGGTGTCTACACTGCTAAAAGAAAGTTGAGTGAGATATTTGGGTCCAAAAAGCCCGAGGCTGAATTTAGCCCACTTACAACTCCAAATGAATTTATGGTGGCCTTGAATCTGATACCTGAGTTAGCATTTGATATCCCTTACTTTACTCAGGTAGAGAGTAGAACAATGGCTTATTTGGAGAAGGTTGCTTTGGAGCCCTTGTTGACTCCATTGAAGGAAATAGTATACCCCAGGTTGGTGAAATTATTTTTTCAAAACATTCGGTTGAAAGAATATCTTGGGCCATCTGAACCAGTGATTGTAGTGTTGATTGATGACTGGGAAGGAGTGGTGGATGTCAAGGACATAGGACTGGTGATGGGGATTACTTTTCAAAATGATGCATTTAGAGGGTTAGATACCCCTGACAGTGTATCCTTTAGGGATATGGCTCATCATTTGACTCAGGGTATTGTTGGATCTGGTGAATCTTTGATGAGGAGAGATTTGGAGCATGGTTTGTAGTTTATGGACAACATTCTCATAAAGAAGGTCCCCTATAGTGAGTGGGCATCAGCAAGAGAGAAGGTCCCCTATAGTGAATGCCCTCTATTTTTTCTTCAAAGGACAATTTTTGAATGCACCTGAATTGATTTTCAAAGGAATCCACGATGTTCACGAAAAAATTCAGAAAAGGCAGATGGTGCTAGGATTACCCTATAGAAGAATCATAACTGCTTTGTTGAGGCAGGGGAAGTATGTGGTCAAAGAGGGAGAAGCTAATGAGGACTTGCCTCCTTTGAAATTTGGGAAGAAGTTGTGGTCCACCAGCATGACCCTGATTGGAAAGAAGAAGAAACATGTTGAGGGTACTTCAAGAGAAGGCCACCACAGTGGATGTTAGAATTGAACCTACACATACCAGCTCAACCCCTGTGCTGACAACTCCTCAGTTGAATCTACTATGGGACTGGTACCAACCACCATCACCTCATCCATTCCCCCATCTCCCATACCTTCCATACTTGCACCCATATCTCTCAGCATCACAACCTTCCATTTGTCAGCTCTTCCTACCATTGATCCATTAATCTTGCCCACACCCACCATTAGGAACACATACCACAGAAAACCTCACCCACCTAAACCTACAACCAGTATACCTAGCCCATCCATTCCAAGCCCAGAACCTACAATTCCTTACCCACCTTCACCATTCACCTACATCCCATCTGATATTGATCCCCTCATCCCCACTGACATACCTACCTCTCTTTCACCTATCCATACATAGGACCTGGAGCACTTTACTACTGAGGGGTACTCTACCCTAATTGACTCCATTGTGGAGGATATTGGGGATGAGTACACCCCTCTTCCTGATTCTCCATAGCCTGACCTTTTTCAACATGCCACTACCTCACCTTTTATTCCTAGTTCACCTACCCAGCCTGTTACCCGATCCCTACCTAACTCATTTGCCCAAATCCTTTCCCTCCTCACATCTATCCAATCTCAGCTTCATACCAACACTGAGAACTAACTCTGTCATGCAAACCTGCCTCCATTCCATTCAATCCACTCTACTGCCGTCTACCCTAACCTCCCAACCCCTTATCCCTTCACTTCTTCCTGTATCTTCTCCACAACCTTCCATTTCTATGGCTACTACCACTGCTACTACTCAAACAGACATTGATTTTGAGGAGCTAGTCTTTGCCCCCCTTACCTATGACTCCTCCTCCACCCAAATAAACCTTGACGAAGAGGACTTACCCCTTTTCCAATTATCCTACACCTCCACTTCCACCCAAATTGAACTTGTGGAAGTAGAGCTGACATCTACCCTTCCCCCTCCATCATCTATCCCATCACCCTTAGCCACTCCTTACCATAGATTTGAGGACTCTACTGATAGAGCCATTGTTCCTGCTTCCTCAAATCCCATGCCCCATTTGCCACCCTGAAAAGAGCTATGGCTGCAAACCCTTATATCCACAGAGATGTCATAAGAGGGATGGCTGAGCTTCAAACTTTGCCGAAGCAACCATTAGTAGCTGAAATTGACCACCTGGAGTTGGATCATAGAGTGGGGAAGAGGAAGTGGGAGCAACTGTTGCTGGACACCCTCAATTTATATGAAGAGTAAAAGCATAAATCAAAGATGTTGGGAAGACTTGTGGACACACTCTAAAATCCCACCTTAGTCATTCACCCACCCTCATACGTTGAAGTGTCCTTCAAAGAGCCCTCTCAACAGAAGAGCAACACAAAGCCATAAAAGCTAGCTGCCAAAACTGAAAATTTGAAGGAGTATCAGGAATGTGCAGAAAAATATGGATGGGACTCAGCTACTTTTTTAAGCTCCGATTCAGACTAGGAGTAGGATGTTTTCAGACTTTTTACCACTTTGTACTTCGAATTTTATGTGCTGTATAAATTTTGTATTTAGGATTTTGTTTGCGTGCAATCTTTTGTATATAATCCTGCTTCTCTGTCATTACTTTTTGTTAACTCAAATATCTCTTTTCTATTATTAGTTGTGCCTTCCACTTTCTTCCTTTTGTACATCAAATTGTCTTCTTGAATAGCCCTCTTCCTACCCTGCTACATTCTTTTCATTGAACCAGTGAGGACACTATTTTGCATAGGTTTGGGGGTATGGCAGGGTAGACATTTGAAATAGTTAAGCTAACTGTAGTAGTTGTTAGTAGGATCAAAACAATTAAAGCAAAGTTTCACTTAAGCAAATTTTAACAAAGGAGAATTGAAAAAGGGTAGTAGACTGTTTAATGTTAGGATCTTTTAAAATTCAACACTTCCATGAAGGAGGTCATTAAGAAATGTTTATCATAATCAATATATAGTGAACCAGTAAGGAGAGAAAAAGGTAGGAATATGCCCTATGAGTGCAAAGGAAGACCATACCCAGTGAGATTTGGGCCTATAAAAATAAAGTTCTTTGAAGAGCGTTTTGGCAATTTTTTTCTGCTTTATGGATTGATTGAATAAACCACTTTTTCACTAGAAGTTATGCATCTCTAAGTTGAAACAACTTGAAAAAACTCATGACACTGAAGACATGATGTAAGGCCTTCATTTGGACAGTTTGAGCCTAAAAATCCCTTCCCTTTGAACTGCCCTTGATACACACCATTTGAGCTTTAAAAATCTATTTTTCTTTTACAACAACCAAAAAACTTGAGCCCAACCCTCAGTGACTTGATGCAGCCTAACCCTCATTATGAGATTTCATAAATTAAAGGAGAAGATGCTGAAGAAAAAAGAGCTGGGTTTAATGTTTGGTGGAAGAAGAAGAAAGGACATTTGATGACAGTTGTGTGTTAGTTGTATTGCTGTGGCATTCCAGCCCATAAAAAAAATAAAAAATAAAACAAAAAGAGAAAGAGAAGTGAAAAAAGTACTTCATTGGTAAATTTGAAAAGAAGAGAAGAAGCTGATCACTTTGGCTCTAAAAATTAAAAAAGAAGATGGAGTTGTGCTGAAATGAAGAATTACTTCCTCTCCTTGGTTGATTTCTTAATTTTGAATCCTTTACTCCCCTTCATTCTTTTAACTTCAATCATAAGCCATATTACAATGCAATAAAAAAACCTTACTGATCTGAAATAGATTAAGCTTTCATGTGGAGATGAGGAGCTGTTTGATCTATGGTGAAAAGAGCTAGAGAATTTCAGGACTTAGTAGCCATGCCTGTGCTCCTGCTTACAGTCCAATTTGAGGGTTGTAACTGCTCTTGAGCTGGAGTGAAATTGAACACCTTTAAATTCAGTTTTGAGAGTATACCTTAGTGAGAATTTGGTCTGAGATTGGACTTATTAGGGCATTGTTTGAACCTGATTTTTAAACTAATGGTAATTTGTATACTGATTTGAACATACTATACTCTAGATATCTTGAAAATTGGTTATAGTGACTATACATAAAGATCTAGGTATTAAATTGTTTACATGTACTATTTTAAAACTTCTTAATTTGAAAGAGCAAGGGGTGGAATGAAGCTTAATTTGTTGAAATATAACTTATCACTGTGTGCACTATATTTAACTCTTGTTCACAAGGAAGTTTGTGGGTACCTTCACTGAATACCCTCAGGAGACTTCACTCCTCCACTAGGGATCACCAAGGGGTTTAAAAGGCTTGATGCATATGCAAAATGCATTTGTGCTCCCTACAAAAGTTGGCATTTATGTTATTGAATTCTAAGTGTGCATGATTTATTTGTATTTTGAAAACCGATTTACAATTGATGAATTATACTGAATTTGGAAAACTAAAAAGAATAAAGAAATATCAGCACAGAGAGAAGTAAATTAGCCTGCAAGATCAGGGCCAATTGTAGCAATTTTTAAATGTAAGTGAATAAAAGATCGTCCACAGAGAATTTATTTAAAATGTAAGATAAACCTCCAGATCTGAGCTACCAGATCTGGCCTCTGATCCTATCTACAAAGCACATAAGATGGGAGGTTGAATTTGTCACATTAACTAAATGATAAAAGTAAAGATTAAGCTAAATGATCCAGATCTGAGTTGGGGAGATTTTGATGTAAATTAATAAGAATGGAGAAATAATACCTAACTTTGATTTGGTTCTTGAAATAAAATGAGAATAAATGTAGATCAAATGAGAGATGATCCAATCTTCATCTGGCTACAAGCACAGATGCAAGAGGAAGTAATCTAACTCAAGGATTAGAGTTAAACTTATGGCTATGGTGTGTCCACTTCAATGGCCACAGACCATCCAATAGTCTTTAATCTAAACCCTCAATTCAGAACAAGAAATACCACTACAAATGTTGTGAAAGATTAGGTTACAAACAGTAATTCCCACAGGGATAATGAATCAAGGGAAATTGCTTGAAAAATAGTAAATCTAAAGGAGTCTAGTGCAATAAGGAGATCACAGGGACCCCTCAACACAAATCCAATTGAGAACGTACGGTTCACAACAACCTTTTCAAATTCACCATTACAATTACAAAGCACAGCTTAAACAGCTCTCGGATTTGTAGTCTTGAATACAATTCTCACGTGAAGTACAGAGACACCTCACTCCTCGCCATACAAATAAAAGCTAGGCTATTACAGAAATTTCAGACAAGCTATCTGAAATGGAAATGAGGCAATAGAAATGAAACTCAAAATCTGGATGCCCAAATTGGGCAAATGGTTCATCTATTTATAGTTTCCCCCAGGTCTAGCTCAGATGTGTATCGACCAATCAGAAGTGTTTAGATCTGTATCAACTAATGGTAGTCAAGCTCGAGGATTCAGATCTGTTTTGGCCAATCAGAATTGCTTCTTTTGTTTCAGCCAATCAGATGACAGAGGCATCAATTCTGGTATGTAATTCGAAAATCTATTAGAACTTCTAGAAGTTCCCGCCAATTGATTTCATCTTCGGGCGCTCACATGGGGTGGAATATGCCTTTGCTTCGTGCTCAGAATCTTCTAGAATGTCCCTGGGTTTTTAAATGCATTGGGGCGCATGCAAAAGATTACTGAATTACCCTTGCTGATGTTAGGAATCTCCAGAATACCATTTCGCATAGTTTAGGGAACTTTTCGCAAGGTACTGTGACTTCGTAAGCTCTTTTCGCAAAGTTCAGGTTCTGTTCGCAAGGAGTTATCTTCTTTTCGAATAGGTCAAACATCCTTTCGAAGAGTTCAGGTTCCCTTCGAAAACTAAGCTTGGAGCTTTTAGTTCTTTTCGCAAAGTTTAGGTTCTTTTCGAAATGTTCAGATTCTTTTCGAAAAGCACTCTGTAGTGCATTCTTCTATTCGAATTGCTCCACATTTCTTTTCTGGGTTGAGACCAGGTCTTTGCCTCTTCAGTTTAGGCATTTTGACAGCTAGTGAGGTTGTCCGTTCTCTTTCTTCCTTTGGATCAACATGGATTCTCATCTTTTTGGCACTTTTAGGCTGCTTTCATGGTTAAGCCTGTCTTTATTGTTAGCTGTAACACAAGCACTTAAAACACTTATTTAGTTCTCTCAAGGGTCTATAAAGGCCCAGGTTAAAGGGTGAAAAATGGTCTTTTCTAGTTCTCAATAGTTTACTGTTCTGAATAAATGTTTTCTAACTTTTGCTTTGCTCGAGGACTAGCAAAGATTAGGTTTGGGGGTGTCTTAATCAGTGAAAAATACCATTTTTCACCTCCTAACCTAATCCTTGATGGGCCTTTAAGCTGATTAATAAGGTGATTTTGAGTATTGTTTTGAAGTTGACAATAATATACAGCAAAGTGCCGAAAACTGGGCATAAAAGGCCAAAAAGGAGATAAAGCATAATCAACCCTTGACTGGTTAAGAGACCCAGGCATGACAGTTGAGGTCATCAGCAGTAAAGGCTCACAAGGGATGCATTTGAGCAGTTGAAACTACCTGCCGATAGGTTGCCTGAAGCTGTCGAGCAGTCCGATGAACCATTCGAGCA
Source organism: Chloranthus sessilifolius (assembly GCA_021018995.1). Classification (NCBI taxonomy): domain Eukaryota; kingdom Viridiplantae; phylum Streptophyta; class Magnoliopsida; order Chloranthales; family Chloranthaceae; genus Chloranthus; species Chloranthus sessilifolius. Next base: position 81,932,850 of record CM037591.1, read on the forward strand.
GTTGCTAAAGCTCACAAGTGAACTTGAGCAATTCAATGAACCTATCGAGTGGTTCCATGTATTATAAAAGGAACCTGTCGAGATTTTCAATACAGAGAGAACAAACCTATCGACCAGTGGACTGAACCTGTCGAGAGGTTACCAAAAGACAACCAACCTCACGAAGTGTAAAAGGTTGAAACTAACTCATCGAGAACCTATCGAGCACCTGTCGAAGGGTGTTGTGAACTATTGGGTTTTTGTTTTAGTAGTGCTTATTTTATTAGTGTGAAAACAAATGGGGAAAAGAATCAAAATAAAATAAAGCAAAATAAAATCAAAGATGGAGGACACAAAAGCACAAAACCAAAAGCCACAGACCTGCAAGAATCAAGGGTCTATTGTAGCAAGTTTTAGATAAGTAAGAGTTTGTCCCACAGAGAAATTGATCTAGAACCCAAAAAGGGGTTGTATTAGTAGGCCTCCAGATATGGCTAGAAATCTGGCAATCCTAAAGAAAGAGAGTTGGGTGTCACAACTATACTAAACTAAAACTAAAAGAAGATAAAGAAAGTGTAGTTTTATCCTAAAGAAAGGGTTTATGAAGAAGGTGATGATGGTGTGTTAAATAAAGATAAAAATTAATGGGAAGTAGACAACTAAGCTAAGGTTATTTCAGTCTTGTAACTTAGATCTAGAGCTATCTCTACAGTAATCCTTCAGATGGCTACAAGTACATCTGCAAGGAGGAAGAATCTAACTCAACTCCTATGATTTAACCTTGTCTCTTAAGACTATCCACTTCAATGGTCACAGACTATCCAATAAAGAGGATCAAAACACATGAGTTAAATCATAATACCAATCTGATCCAAGGGAATGGGCTAATCTTAAGGCTATAACCTATCCACTTAAATGATCACAGATTATCCAATAGATGTCCTCCAGCCAATGAATCAAATCGGAACATAAAAATCATTGCAAATACTATGTTTGCCAGGCTACAAGCTCAGGCATCCATAGGAGCAAACGGCTCTTGAAAAACTAGTGGAAACCATAGTTGTTCAGAAGCTATTAGGGGACATAAATGCAACTGGTCATTACTACAAAAGGCCTGCAATGACTCAGCTCACAAGTCTGCAATCTCTACAGAGAAATCAGATCTAACATCCAATGATGGTCATGAAAAACAGAGGGGAGCTTGTTCCTGCTATAACCTCTGATAAGGCTACAAGCTCAAGTGCAGTGGATAAGAATCCATCTCAGATCTGTGGCTTAGAATCACCCTAGGGCTATAGTCTGTCCACTCAAATGGTCACAGGCTATCCACAGAGGCTATCCAATTCACATAGGTATCAAATGGAACAAGATAATTGCTACTACCACCATATCCCAGGGCTACAAGCTCAAGCTTCAATGAGAATTTCAAATCAGTAAAATCCCATGTATATGACATAGATTAAATAATACTATGGACACATAGGAAAATAACATATTGAATAAGCATTAAAACAAACTTTCCATTGATTAAACAATAATTACAATGAAAGTCCTCAAGGCAGCAGCCTTATGCAGAACAACCATCAACAGGTCCCAAAGCTTATATAACCCATTACAAAAACTAAATTAAACTATGCCTAATTGCTTATAAAGATCATAGTCAATAAGTGCTGGGCTAAGGAGGAAGAAAAAGGGAAAAAATATGGTGATCTAACCCTAACCCTAATCTGCAAGAGCTCACAGCCGAATGAGGTTGAAGGAAATATGGGAAAAATTAGCTAAGTTACAGCTTATATACTCAATGCTTAATGCCTTGGCCAATAGGAGATTAAACCCTAATTTTATGGCAGACATGGCTCCTTTGCAGCCCTTGGATGCCTCGGGATGTGTGCATAGAGATCAGGGCCTCGGGGTGTGTGCCCTAGACCTGGGGAAATCCCTAAAGTATCCATGAGTATAGAAATAGAAAGCAGGAGCCAGTGCTTCATAGGGCTGAATCTGCTTATTTATCTCCTCACGAGGTACATTGCGTGGTTAGTAGCTGTAAAAGAATGCTCGCGAGGATGAATTTGCAGTGAATGGTCTTAGGTCACGTACTGGAGCTTCAGGTGATTCCCATCGCGAGGGTCTCGCATAGATGAAGTAGTGTACTCTGCTGCTTGCATGGGCTATGTCTTGAGTTTCACGGGGCTACTTGCTAGGATGATTTAGGCTTAACACGCGCGAGAGCTGTGTGAGAGATTTTCTGGAGCTCTCTCTCCTCCTAAGCTATACGAGAGTTGGGCAAGCGGCTGCAGTCTTCTGCATAAATGGGCCTTGTGAGAACTGCACGCGCGGCTATTCCGAGACTTTCCTGCCATGGATTGCATGAGTGCCTTACGACATGAGATGAGAGGGAAATGCTCGGATTTCACGAGAACTTCGTGCATAGGATTTCTAAAGCTTCTAGTGCAGGATTTCTCCACGAGCAGCTGGAGTGTGGAGAGAAAATGAACCTCGCGATGGCTGTGCAAGGTAGCTTTTTGAGGCCATTTCTTCACTGAGCAGCGCGAGTTCTATGCAAAATTGCATATGTTGCAGGCCTATGAGCCTTGTACCAACTGTGCAAGGCAATTTTCTATGTTGTGCTACTGTGCTCCTTCTACTGCAGCAGCCTCCAATGCTTGGGTCCACCAACCATTCCTCCTCTGGACTTCTAGGGTCCACCTTGGCATGCAATATGGTCACCTTGGTGTGTATCACCATGGTGTATTCTCTATTCTTTGCTCAGCTCCACATCTTAGCATTAAAACTCTTCTTCTTTGGCTTTAGAAGCTTGGACTTTGTACTAAGCCGCAACTGTTATTACTAACTACAAAACAAGCTAAACTGAGGATTATTAGATAGCTCCAAGGTATAGTAAAGCCTAGGTTAAGAGGTGAAAAGTGGTATTTTTCAGTGAATAACACACCCCCAAACCGAATCTTTGCTAGTCCTCGAGCAAAGCAAAATTTAAACAACTATTCTTGGAAGGTAAATGCAACCTTCGTAGGGAGCTCAGATGCATTTAGCTTATGCATCAAGCCTTTTAAACCCCTAGGTGATCCCTAGTGGAGGAGTGAATTCTCCTGACGGTTTTCAGTGAAGATACCCACAAACTTCTCAATAAAATAGTTAACAAAAGTGCACACATTATCAAATCAGTTTTCAATAAATAGAGTATCAGTCCACCCTTAATTTTTTTTAAATGTGAGGAGTTTTAAATATATGAAATGCACAAATAATTTAATCATGAAAAATTCTTACATGCATGTGCATCATTTCCACTTAGCTTGCAACAAGCAAAACAGTAAGTGTATGTCAGTACTAAGCTCAACACCAATTTAAAAATTAGGTTTAGACAATGCCCAATACATTCAATGTCAGACCCAATGCTTACCAGGGTAGTCTCTCATAAATAAATTTGAGCGTTTTCATTTTCACAAAAGCTCAAGAGTAGTTATGGACCCCAAATGGGTCTGCAAGCATGAGCTCAGGCAAGGCATCTAATTTCTGGCATCATTAACAATTTCTCACCACAGATTGGACAACTCCTCATCTTCACATGACAGCTCATTCTAATTAGGATCACAAGGTCTTATGACTGGGTTGTAACGTGGCTTATGGGTAAAGGTTACAAAGAATGGAAGGGTGAAAAGGTTGCAAAATTGAGAAATCAGTAGGTGAAGGAGGTGATTCATGACTTCACCTTCTTGAATACAACATATTTCATCTTCTTAGATGTTTTTTTCAGATTTAAAGTGGCCAGCTTCTCTTCTTTTTACTTTTTATAATGAAATCTCCTCTTGACTCCTCTCTCTTCCTTTTCATTATTTTTTATATATATTTTTTTGCTTTTCTTCTGGATACATTTTTTTTTTTTATGTTGTTATTTTTCTGAAATGTCACTCTCCTCCCAGCTGCTACACTGTTGTCCTCCTTTTGTGTTTCTTCTTCATTCACCAAATGTTGACCCTAGCTTGTCCATCTCTAACTTCTTCTCTTTTACCTTCTGAATTCTCAGAGTGAGGGTAGGGTTAAATAAGGTATATAGGTTTAGGTGCAAGTACTCTGATGTATTTTGAAGAAAACTAAAATTTTAAGGCTCAACAGGTGTATGCACAAAGGCAGCTTACTAAGTTTGGTATCTTTAGGCTCAAACTGTCCAAGAGAAGGCCTTGATCCTTTCCTAAATGTCATGGGTACTGTCATCTATTTCAACTTAGAGATGCCTAACTTCAAGTGAGAAAATGAACTTAGTCAAGTCCTTAGAGCAAGAAGAATTGCCAAAGACACTCCTCAAAGAGAAAAAAAAAATTTGTAGGCCCAAATCTCACTAGGTATGGTCTTCCATTGAACTCATGGGCATGTCCTTACATTTTTCTCTCTTTAATGGTTCACTAAGTGCTAACAAAAATGAGTTTTCATGGTGTTCACCTCATGGAAATATTAGAATTTAAAAGATTTTAGTGCCAAAAGGTCTGTAAAATTTTGAAATTTCCTCATTGTTAGAGTTTCTTAGATGAACTTAGCTCTATTTCTATCTTACTCATTTGATTCTACTGCACTTAGGTTAATTACTTCATTGGCATACCTGTCACACCTCAAACCTATAGGAACAGTGTGCTCACTATTTCAGAGATAAAGAACATGGACAACAGGGTATATTTGTCAAACAATCAAAACACATTTATAAGGCAAGTGAAATTAATAAACAACAGAAACAATCAAAACCAAATAAAATACAAAAAAAAATTACCAAAAAAAAATTTCATTCATACAACAGTAATATGTACAATGCAAGTGAAATGAAGTACACAAGTTTCTAGAAATCAAAGTAATCCTACTAACTATAGTTACAAAACTGCATCATCTGAATCTACATATATGAGGTCTTGAACAACTTTTCTTTTTTCCTTCTTGAGAGCAGCAACTATGGATCTTGATCTCTTAGTAGTGACTTTCCTTTGCTTGGTGCTGCTTCTTTTACTGGGGTTCAAGCTTTGAAGAGGGTTCTTTGATTTTTATTCCAGCTGCTGATTTTCTTGGATGAGGAGTAGTTGTAGGGGGAGGAGTTGCTGCAGTGTAGAGAGAGGCAGCTGCAGCTGCTAATTCTCTGTCAACCATATAAGATAAGGTTTGTTGCAATGCTACAACAGTCCTGACATAATCCTTACCTCTCTCTTTAACCAATCTAAGGGTCAACTGCATGTTCTTCACAACTTCTTCCAGGCCATCTGCTCTATACTTTTCCTATTGGTATAGTTGTAAGGTCTGCCTCTAACCATGCTTCATCTTCTTACTCTCCATCTTGTGAGTTAGTTTCAGCATCTTGATTTGATGGAGGAAGGGCTGCTTGATTGTTGTGTTTATGTCTGCCATCCCTTTGATCACATCTCTCCTGATGTAAGGGTTCTCATCTCTTAAGTGCGGTAAATTGTGGGGTGGACAATGAAGAAGCAGGAACCATTATCCTCTCAGTGGGGTCCTCCAGGTTCGGGTAGGGAATGGGTAGGGTGGAGGTAGAGGGTACTGGCTGGGGATCTTCCACTACCTCAGGATCAGTTTGGGTGAATGGAGAGGTTAATGGCACCTGTGCAAGGGTAAGGTCCACGACCTCGGGTTTAGTTTAAGAGGCCATCTCTGCTGTGTTTATGGCAAGCTTAGGTAAGGGTGATGATAAAGGTCGTTGAGTTGTGGGGCAAGGTTTTGGAGGGTTGAATGTAGGGCTTGAAGGCTGGCCTCAATGGTTGTTTGGGTTTGAGTGTTCACCATCGTTTGGGTTTGGATTGAAAGGAGGCTAAGGATTTGGAGTAAGGGGGGTTAGGTGTGGACTGAATGGCTTCTAGGATGGTTTGAATGGTGGCCTGGTTTTGGGTGTTGGGTAAGAGTTGGGATTGTAGGGCAGTGAGTAGGGTAAGGATTTGAGGTAGAGAGTCTAGGATGATAGGTAATGGGGGTTGGGTGGCTTGAATTGGTTGAAAGGGTAAAGTGAGTGCATTGTGGAAAGTAGTAGGTTATGGTGAAGTAGGAGTAGGGGTAAAATCGGATGGCTGGGGTTAATCTGGAAGATGGGTGAACTCATAATTGATGTCCCCTATAATAAAGTCCATCATTGTTGAGTACCCCTTTGATGAGAAGGGGTCTTTGTCATGGAAAGGAGAAAATATAACGGATTGGCCCAAGGGTTCGAGTGTGGTAGGTTCAATGTGATGAGGTAAGTCTGCTGTGGAAATGTGTGGGATGTTAGGGAGCTGAGGCTCACTCTCATAATAGTGGAATTGAAAGGGTGGTGCTGGAGAGGATGGATGTAGATCAGTGGGTATGGGATCTGGTATGGTTGTTATTTCTAGCATAGGAATAGGGTGGGAGACATAAGTGAGTTGGGGTTCAGTGGGGGTTTTGGTGAGCAGGGTAAATGGGTAATGGTTGAGTAGGGGCTGCTGGTGTGAGGGTAGGCATGGACACAGGTTTAGGTATAACTATAGGGATGGTCACAACAGGGATGATGGGCTGTGGGATAGGGAAAGGAAGTGTTGGCAAGGGTATGGTAGGTGTAGGTGATGTAGTGGTTGCTAAGGTAATGGGTAAGATAGGGATGGCTGGCAAAATAGGTGTAGCTGCACCAGGGATATCAGCAGAGGTGGCAGCTGCAGAGATAGCAGGGGTGACTGATGCAAAGGCTGAGGTAGCAGCAGCTTCTTCTTGGATGGTGAGGGCTTCTTGAGCCAGCTTCTCCTTCTTCTTATTCTTTTTCTCTATCAGTGTATGGCTAATCTCCCATTACTTCTTCCCACATTTACTAGGGGGCAAGTTCACTGTCTCCTCATTCATCTGGAAATGGTATCCCCCCACCTTCAGCAGAACAGTGATGAGCCTGCAATAAGGCAGGGCATGGGGCTTCTGCTTCTTCTTCACCTTCTCATGGATGTCCTGCATTCCCTCAAAAGATGAGCTTGGCAGCATCAATGTCATAGCCAAAGGAGAAGGAATAGAGGGCATCAATAATGGAAGCCCTTCCCTCTTGTTGGTGCCCAGACCAGTACACATTCTTCCTCAAAATTCTATCCATAAATCTTAGGCTTGGAGCCAAGTCCCTTTTTTTGATGGACACCCCTGATGCAGTAATTCCTCCAGTAATTTCCTTTATAATCTCTAGAGTGGTTGCAGTCAGTGGTGCACCCAAGCCACACTCAGGGTTGTATGTAGCTGGTATCCCAAGAGTTTCTGCAATCCCAGCTAGGTTGAATAACATTTTAAAGTTGTCAATTAAGACCAATAAAGCAGGGATTCCATCATCACCTCTCTTGACCCTGATGTTCTGATAGAACAACTGCCCTAGCCTAGGGAAAACTAACTACAGTGGGGGCCTGATCAGGGGTAATAGGGAGGCCTTGGTGAGGAACTCAATGGATGCAGCAGCAAATGGTTCTTCCTCAAAGAAAGCCTTATCAAAGGTAGTCTCAGCCTCTAATTTGATGGCAACCACAAACTCAGAAGGAGTTGTCAGTGGGTTGGGCTCCTCATCCTCATCAACCTCCTTGCCCTTCTTTTGCTTTTTCTTAGATTTCTTAGGGCTTTTAGCAATAAGGTGTGGTCTCTGGCCCTCTTCTTAGGTGGTATTTTCTTCTTGGGAATAGGGGCATTAGAGGTAGCAGGTGGTATTTTCTTCTTGGAAATGGGAGCCTCAGAGGTAGCAGCAGGCACAATGGCCTCCACAGTGGTTGCCTCTGCAATCCTCACAGACTTTCTTGTGGCCACGAGACTGCCAGTTGGTTGAGGGTTCACCAAGGCTACTAGACTATCAATGAATTTGGAGCTCTTATCTATGGTTACACAAATTCTAACAACTTAGGTCTTGAAATAAAAATCTAAGGTAGCTCCTAGTCCACTAAGGTTACCCCTCACAGACTCCTCGAAAAACAACACTCAAAGTAAAGGAGCTACCAAAGGAAGATCACAGCTGGGGAGAGATAGAGCACTTATCCTTATAAAGCTAGGGTTTCAATTCAAATGCTGCATGGTGAGTCAAAGCCTGCCACACCAACTGCAAACAAGTCGAAAGCTGCTGTGGAGTAAGGTGGTAGGTGCAAGGGGCATGCGCTTGAGTAGAATGAGCAATAAAGGAGAAAGATGGGAAAGGGGAGCTCAGAGGTGCTTTGGAAGTAAGGGCAAAGAGAAAGATAATGAAAAATGAAACAAATTGTGAGGTATAAATGGGTGAAACCCATGCCTCGCGTGGTTCTCACCAGGTAATCGCGAAGCTGAAGTTTAATCTGAATCATGCGAGAGGTATATTTGCAGACCTCGTGCAGCTGAAGTTTAATTGACTTGCGAGCTTAGTTAGCCATGTGAGAAAGCCCAAAACTGCTCGCGAGGGTGAAATGTAGGCGACTGATCTGTGCGACAGAGCTAAATTCAATCCTTCTCAGTGCCACAATACTAGCATGTGCATCTAAACTGTCATGAACCATGCCATTATGCAGCAACACCAACTTTCTTCATACCTCATCTATTGCACCTCTAACAACTCCATGCTCATTGCAAACATATGCACAGAGTACAAATCCTAGCATTCAACTGACTTTAAATCACAACATTTCATGCACAAACCACATTCAAAAGCATACTCACCAAATTAGATTCAGACTTTTCAAACACTAACACAACAACACTAACTATTACAACACATCAATGACAAACCAAAGACAGTAACTGACAGATTTTTAAAAGAAAAGACACAAATACAAGCAACTATGGTACACAATTTACAGAGTTGTGGACCACTTAACCGTGGGAGGTTCATGAAGGTGTATGGTCTGGTGAGGCTCCACAGAGTTTTCAACACAAATCTTCAGCCTTTGACCATTCATTTTCATGCTCTTCCAGGAAATGGGATCCATGAACTCCATAGCACCAGATGGGGAGGCATGGATGATAGTATAAGGTTCATCCCACCTAGATTTTAGCTTCCTTAAATTTTTTTTTAACTTGGAGTTAAATAACCAAACCTTGGCACCAATCTTGAAATCCTTCCTCATCAGTCCCTTGTCAAAGAAAGCTTTAGATTTTTCCTTGTAAATCCTTGAGTTGGCATATGCATCCAATCTCAACTCCTCAAGCTCTGACAGTTGCGGCTTCCTGTGCATTCCAGCAGGTGTTAGATCCAAATTCAAAGTTATAATAGCCTAATAGGATCTATGTTCCAACTCCACTGGCAGGTGATAGGCCTTGCCATAAACTAGTCTGAAAGGGGACATGTCAATTGGGGTCTTATAGGCAGTCCTATAAGCCCACAGTGCATCATTTAACTTCATGGCCCAGCCTTTCCTATCTGTCCTAACTGTCTTCTCTAGGATGTGTTTAATCTCCCTATTTGAAATTTCAACTTACCCACTAGTCTGGGGGTTATAGGGAGTTACAATCCTATGGGTAACAGAATATTTCTTGAGTAAGCTCTTAAAATTTTTGTTACTGAAGTAGTTGCCCCCCATCACTGAAGATGGCTCTAGGGGTGCTAAATCTTGAGAAGATATTTACTTTGATAAATTTCAGGACAACCTTATGGTCATTTGTCCTTATGGAAATGGCTTCAATCCACTTGGACACATAGTCCACTGCCACAAGGATAAAACTATAACCACTTGAGGGAGGAAAGGGGCTCATAAAATCAATTCCCCAGATATCAAACAATTCTACAACAAGAATGGGTTGCAATGGCATTGAATTTTTTCTTGATAGGCCACCCATTTTCTGACATCTGGCATAGGCCTTGCAGTGGGCATATGCATCTTTAAATAAGGAAGGTCAATAGAAGCCACACGGTAGTACCTTTGCTATTTTTCTCCCACCGAAGTGACCCCCACAGGCATTTTCATGGAACATGCTCAGAATACTGGGGATGTCACTATTAAGGACACATTTTCTTATGATTTGGTCTGCACAATACTTGTATAAGCAAGGATCCTCCCAGAAAAAGAACTTGACTTGTGAAAAGAAAAAATCTTTATCCATTTTGGTCCAATGGGATGGGATCCTGCCAACAACCAAGTAATTAACAATGTTGGCAAACCAAGGTACAATAAACTGAAGAGCAAGCAATTGTTCATCCGAGAAGAAATCATTAACTAGTGTAGCTGCACATTCATCTAACAAAATTCAAGAAAGGTGGTCAGCCACCACATTCTCCACTCCCTTCTTATCCTTGATCTCAACATTAAACTCCTGCAGTAGGAAGATCCATCTGGTCAGATTAGGTTTAGCATCCTTTTTGGCCAATAGGTATTTAAGGGTGGATGATCAGTAATTACAACAATTTGAGACCCAAGAAAGTAGGGTCTATACTTATCCCCAGTAAAAGCAACAGCTAGCAGCTCCTTCTCAGTGGTGGTATATTTGAGCTAAGCCTCTTTTTGTTGTGGGCAGTTTGTTCTTCCTCTATCCTAGGACAACACCTATTGTCAGATCTGATGCATCACACATCAGTTCCAAGGGGAGTGAGTAATCTGGGGCCTGGATTACAGGAGCAGAGGTGAGATACTTTTTCAAGACCTCAAAGGCCTCAAGGCACTCAGCAGAAAAATCAAATTTCACATCCTGGCACCGCAGGTGGCACAATAGTTTTGCAATTCTACTGAAGTCCTTAATGAACCTCTTGTAGAATCCAGCTTGTCCTAGAAAGGATCTAATTTGTTTGACAGTCCTGGGTGAGGGCAGGTGTGAAATCAAGTCAACCTTGGTTTTGTCAACCTCTAAACCTTTGTGGTAAACCACATGGCCTAACACAATTCCCTGTATTACGATGAAGTGGCTCTTTTCCCAGCTTAAGATCAAATTGGGCTCTTCACACCTTTGCAAAATCAGGTCAAGGTTAATTAAGTACTGACTAAAGCTGTCCCCATAAACTGAAAAATAATCCAGGAAGATCTCCAAGAATTTGTCAATCATATCAGAGAAGATAGCATATATGCATCTCTGAAATGTGGCTGAGGCATTGCATAGAGCAAAAGGCATTCTCCTATAGGCAAAAGTACCAAAGTGACATATAAATGTGGTCTCCTCTTGATCTTGAGGATACATAGGGATTTGGTTATACCCTGAGTATCCATCAAGAAAGCAATAAAATGCTTTCTCAGCTAATTTATCTAGAATTTAGTCAATATAAGGGAGAGGGAAATGGTCTTTTCTAGTCTTGGAGTTGAGATTTCTATAATTTATGCAAACTCTCCAGCCAGTGGTCTCCCTGGCTAGCATCAACTCCCATAATCAGAAGTAATAATTGTTATCCCTGACTTTGTAGGTACCACTTGAATAGGTGACACCCATTATGAATCTGAAATGGGGTAAATTACCCTTGCATCCAATAGTTTTACTATCTCTTTCAGGACCACCTCTTGCATGAGAGGATTAAGCTTCCTCTGTATCTCCCTAGAGGGTTTTGCACCCTCTTTCAGGTATATTTTATGCATACACACTGAGGCATCAATCCCCCCAAGATCAGCAATTGTCCAGCCCATTGCCCTTTTGTGCTTCTTGAGAACACTCAACAATTTCCCCTCCTGCTCACTAGTGAGAGAGGAAGAGATAATAATTAGAAGCTTTTTGTTCTGCCCCAAGAAGGCATATTTTAATATGCCTAGTAGCTGCTTAAGCTCCGGATCAGGGGGACTTTCAATGGAAAGTAAGAAAGGTGCCTTGGTGGTTTGACGAAGAGGCAGCAACGTAGGTTTCCTACTGGAATGCTACACTAGGCCCACAAAAGACTCTATTGTGGTGTAGTCTTCTGTCATGAAAGCTTGGACCTCCTCAACCTCACTCCAAACATTTTCTAGATTCTCAAAAACATTATCCCAATCCAGCAGATTGGATAATTCTTCTTCTATAAGGTCATCTAGTACATCTATTGCACAACAGTCCTCAATGTCCATCTGAGGCTACTTGGTAGCATTGTACATATTTAACTGGGCCTTCCTATTCTCAAAGGTCACCTCCATCACCCCAGACCTGCATTGAATGCAAGCATTGGTAGTGGCCAAGAATGGCCTGCCCAGGATGACAGGAATTGGGGTTTTACATTGCAAGGGTCCATGTCCAAAACTAAAAAATCAGCAGCATAGTAGAACTAGTCTACCCCCACCAAAATATCCTCCACCACACCCATAGGTCTTCTCTCAGACCTATCAGCTAGTTGGAGCATAATTGGAGTTGGTTTTAGCTCCCCCAAACCTTGCTCCTCATATACAGAATATGGGAGCAGGTTCATACTGGCCCCCAAGTCCAAGAGGACTCTACCTATGGTGTGGTTTCAAATGATGCAGGGGATGGTAAGTACCCCTGGGTCCTGCAAGTTTTTAGGTGTGGCTATGGACAACACTAATTCCACTTGTTCCATAGCAAAACCTTTTTGGATAGCTGCACCCTTGCTTTCATTTTTTGTGTACAAAGGTCCTTTAAGAATTTGGCATAACCAGAGACCTATTTTATAGCATCATGCAAGGGCAAATTGATCTTGACCTGCTTGAAGGTCTCCATCATTTCCTCCATCTGAGCATTCCCCTTACCAAAAGGAGATGGGCCAATAAGTGCATGAGGAAATGGCAGTTGTGGTACTGCTGGTGCCACAGCTGCATGCCTAGCAACATCATGGTCAAATTTTTATTTTTTTCTCTTTTCTTCATTTATTGCTTGTTGTTGGGGCTCAACATCAGCCCCTTTATTTTTTCCTTGCTGCTCCACAACAGGGAATAAATTCAATGGTTCTTCTATACTCACATTTTTTTCTTTTTCATTCTCCATGGTCTCCTCAGCTGCCCTGCACACTTGATTGTCAACCACCCTTCCACTCCTCAGGGTAGTGATTGCATTAGCCTCCTCATGGGTAAAGGAGCCTTCTCCAATCACGTACTGCCCTTTAGGGTTGGCCAAGGGTTGACTAGGTAGCCTGTCCTCCTCTCTCTTGTTCAAAGCATTGCATATTTGACCCAACTGGTCCTCTATTTTTTTAATGCTTTGCCCATGAGAGTTCACAGTTTGTACTAAGTTTCCCAAATTTTATATTGATGTTAGCATTTGCTCTTCAAAAGAAGATGATCTGGGCTATGATGGGGGCAAAACCATCTGATTTCGCTATGGGGCAGGCAGCTAAAAATTCTGCCTGGTGCATATCCCTGGTTGAATTGGTGCTGACGTTTGTATGGGACGACCAACTACTATTGCTGGGGCTGCTGAAATGTATTTTGTCTCCACCTCAGATTGGGATGGTTTCTCCAGGTGTACCCAACAGGTTACTGACCATATGCCTGGGCAGCATTGGCATGTTCCATAACCAATTTAGGGAACTGGTTGGCTGATATACATTCTTGAAGTGAATGTGTGGGAGATTGGCATATCGGACATGCCTCTTCCACTTGTGCAGCCATCCTAGGCTACATCACATTCATCAATTTGTCAAACTTTAAACTCAGATTGTCCACCTTCCTTTCTAATTCACTCTGCACCTTGACCTCATACATGCCACCTCTAGAGGTGGATTCTTTACCTATTTTAGCTGGAGTCTGGCTGTCATTGCGGGATAGTGACTCCTGCTTTATGGAATTCTCACCTATAATGTCAAACAATTCCCATGCCTCATCAGCTGTCTTGTGGAGGTAACTACCCCCACATGAGGCATCCACCATGTCCCTACTTTTTGGATTAATTCTTTGGTAGAAGACTTGTATAAGTTGCCACTGTGGAATTTGGTGGGGGGGATATTGTTTTAATATTTCTTAAAACCGTTCCCATGCTTCATAAAATCTTCAGTTGAGGATTGAATAAATAGAAGTATGCTTGTCCTCATCTGACTAGTTTTATTCATAGGAAATAATTTGCTAGAAATTGGCTTTGGAGGTCATTCCATGCCTGTATGTTGTTGGCTGGGAGCATAGAGAGGCAAGTGCTGACTTTATCCTTTGGAGAAAAAGGAAAAAGCCTAAGTTTGGTGGCTTTTGCTCCCAAGCCAGCAATGTTAAATGTGGTGCAATGTGCTAGGAACTGATCAATGTGCTTGTAAGGATCTTCCTTACTGAGCACATGAAAAGATGGCAGCATGTTAACGGTGGAGGACATAATTTCATAATTTTCCTCAACTGAAGGAAATTGAATGTAGAAGGGGGATGTATAATCCCCAGGTGCATTGTATTCCTTCAGTGTCCTTTGCCTCTCAGCCATCACAGCTGGCTCAGCTTCAACAACAGGGATTGGTGTGTTGTTTCTCAGTCTAAGGACCCTTTCTACCTCAATATTTGAAGGTTCTAATGCGGGATTAAGGGACCTTCTATCAAGCATACACATAGAATTAGTAGGTAAAGGAAATACTCACAACACACTGAAAAAAATTTAATAAACAAAAAAAAATTACTGACAAGTACTTTGAACTACTGGAAATCAATACAACAGAAAATGGAACTAAGATGTAGTGGGCAAGAAATGCAAACTAGAGGTAGCAAAGCTCCAGCTGTAGTGTCTAATTTTGCTCCCTTCTGCTGCTGTCCAAGTCTGCAAGAGGAAATTCATAATCAGTAGTAATTTTTATTCAAAAATCATGCACTTTTACAAAGAATTTTATAAACTAAAATATAAAACAATACAACTCAGGTCTATTAAAAATATCAATATCCCTAGCAGCGGCGCCAAAAACATGTTGAGTTTTTATTTTGGTAGTGCTTATTTTATTAGTTTGAAAACAAATGGGGAAAGGAATCAAAATAAAATAAAGTAAAATAAAATCAAACATGGAAGACACAAAAGCATAAAACCAAAACCTACAGACGTGTAAGAATCCAAGGTCTGTTGTAGCAAGTTTTAAGTAAGAGTTTGTCCCACAAAGAAATTGATCTAGAACCCAAAAAGGGGTTGTATTAGTAGGCCTTCAGATCTAGCTACAGATCTAGCAATCTTAAAGAAAGGGAGTTGGGTGTCACAACTACACTAAACTAAAACTAAAAGAAGAGAAAGAAAGTGCAGTTCTATCCTAAAGAAAGGGTTTATGAAGAAGGTGATGATGGTGTGTGTTAAAATAAGGATAAAAATTAATGGGAAGTAGAAAACTAAGGTAAGGTTATTTCAGTTTTGTAACTCAGATCTAGAGCTGTCTCTGCAGGAATCCTTCAATGGCTACAAGCACATCTGTAAGGAGGAAGAATCTAACTCAACTCCTATGATTTAACTTGGTCTCTTAAGGCTATAATCTTTCCACTTCAATGGTCACAGACTATTTAATAGAGAGGATCAAAATACATGAGTTAAATCAGAAAACCAATCTGATCCAAGGGAATGGGCAGATCTTAAGGCTATAACCTGCCCACTTAAACGGTCACCGATTATCCAATAGATGCCCTCCAACCAATGAATCAAATCAGAACATAAAAATCATTGCAGAAACTATGTTTGCCAGGCTACAAGCTCAGACATCCATAGGAGCAAACAACTCTTGAAAAACCAATTGAAACTACAGTTGTTCAGAAACTAATAGGGGACTTAAATGCAGCTGGTCATTACTACAAAAGGCCTACAATGACTCAGCTCATAAGTCTATAATCTCTATAGAGAAAATAGATATAACATCTGATGATGGTCATGTAAAACAGAGGGGAGCTTGTTCCTGCTATAACCTTTCACAAGGCTACAAGCTCAAGTGCAGAGGATAAAAATCCATCTCAGATCTATGGTTAAAAATCACCCTAGGGCTATAGTCTGTCCACTCAAATAGTCACAGGCTATCCACAGAGGCTATCCAATTCACAAAGGTCTGAGATGGAATAAGATAATTGCTGCTACCACCATGGTCCCAAGGCTATAAGCTCAAGCTTCTATGGGAATTTCAAATCAATAAAATCCTATGTATATGGCATAGATCAAATAATACTATGGACACATAGGAAACCAGCAGATTGCATAAGCATTAAAACAAACTTTCCATTGATTAAACAATACTTACAATGAAAGCCCTCAAGGCAGCAGCCTTATGCAGAATAGCCATCAACAGATCCCAAAGCTTACATAACCCATTACAAAAATTGAATTAAACTATGCCTAATTGCATATAAAGATCATAGTCAACAAGTGCTAGGCTAAGGAAGAAGAAAAAGGGAAAAAAGATGCAGATCTGACCCTAACCCTAATCTACTAGAGCTCACAGCTGACTGAGGTTGAAGGAAAGATGGGAAAAATTAGCAAAGTTACAGCTTATATACTCAGTGCTTAATGCCTTGGCCAATAGGAAATTAAACCCTAATTTTATGGCAGACAAGGCTCCTTTGCAGCCCTTAGATGCCTCGAGATGTGTGCATAGAGACCAGGACCTCGAGGTGTGTGCCCTAGATCTGGGGAAATCCCTAAAGTATCCCTGAGTATGGAAATAGAAAGTAAGAGCTCATGCTTCGCAGGGCTGGATCTGCTTGTTTTACTCCTCGCGAGGTATGTTGGGTGGTTGAAGTAGCTATAGAAGAGTGCTCACGAGGATGAATTTGTAGTGAATGGTCTCAACTCGAGCAGTGGAGCTTCAGGTGATTCCCGTCGTGAGGGTCTCGAGTAGATGAGGTAGTGTACTCTGCAGCTCACGTGGGCTAAGTCTTGAGTTTCGCGGGCTACTCGCTAGGATGATTTAGGCTTAACACGCGTGAGAGCTGTGCGAGAGATTTTCTGGAGCTCTCTCTCCTCTTAAGCTACACGAGAGTTGTGCGAGTGGTTGCAGTCTTTTGCATAAATGGGCCTTGTGAGAACTGCGCGCGTGGCTATTCTAAGACTTTCCTGCCATGGATTACACGAGTGCCTTGCGACATGAGATGAGAGGGAAATGCCTAGACTTCATGAGAACTTCATGAGTAGGATTTCTGAAGCTTCTAATGCATGAGTTCGGCATGAGCAGCTGGAGTGTGGAGAGCAAATGAACCTCACGACGGTTGTGCAAGGTAGCTTTTTGAGGCCATTTCTTCATTGAGCAGTGCTAGTTCTGCGTAAATTTGCATATGTTGCAGGCCTATGAGCCTTGCACCAACTGTGCAAGGCAATTTTCTATGTTGTGCTACTGTGCTCCTTCTTCTACAGCAGCCTCTAATGCTTGGGTCCACTAACCATTCCTCCTCTGGACTTCTAGGGTCCACTTTGGCATGCAATATGGTCACCATGGTATGTGCCACCAAGGTGTATTCTCTATTCTTTGCTCAACTCCACATCTTAGCTTTCAAACTCTTCTTTGGCTTCAAAAGCTTGGATTTTGTACTAAGCTACAACTGTTATTACTAACTATAAAACAAGGTAAACTGAGGATTATAAGATAGCTCCAAGGTATAATAAAGGCTAGGTTAAGAGGTGAAAAGTGGTACTTTTCAGTGAATAACATGAACCTATCGAGATCAAGGTTTTGAAGCACTGAACCTAGCGAGAGGTTGTGCACAAAGCATTAAACCTATCCAAGACCTATCGAGAGGTACTTTGAACCTGTCGAAGTGCGATTTCTGAAGCTTCTTGAAAGACCTGATGCCTCTATAACTTGATGCACATGTTCAGCAGTAGTCCGATAGCCTTGGCGGGAATTTTTTGAACTCCAAACGAACCTTTCATCTAACTCCCTCACGTGGGCTCAATGAGTCTAACAAATTGGAGGAAATGCTTGGTGGAAATTCAGCCACATCAGTAAGGTTTTAACAAAATTGATACCCTCCTTCTCTTATTGGCCAAAATAGATCTGAGGCAGATGGGAATTTGTATAACTACGGGGGAATACAACAGAGGCAAGGCATTCATAGTTTGAGCAATTTTGAATTAGTTTTCCCGCCTAAATTCTAGTCTTCTTCTCTCTTTTTCCCAACCATGGTTAGCTAAATTCCTCTAACAGCTAGGGTGAGATTAGATCTGTAAATTGAGTGGTGAGAGAGCATCGTATGTGGATTGGAGAGTGCAGAGACTGCAAATCTGAGAGCAATTTATTGTTAGTTGGATTAGATCAATGAATTGCTGATTTTAAAGTTTCATTTAACCTGTAGATCATTTTATTTTCATCAAATTTCTATAGATTCTATGCTCCTATGGATGCCTGAGCTTGTAGCCTTGCATCCATAGCATCTGTAGTAGTTTTATTGTTCCAAATTTATCCTCCATGATTGGATTATATCCATGGGATACTCAGTGACCATTTTAGTAGATAGAATAAACCCCTAGGACTAATCCATATCTCAGGGAAGATCTGGATTGTTTTACCTTTCATTTGAGCTTGTAGCCAAATGGCAAATGAAGGATGGCTACAGATCCATCCTCTACTCTGTTGTCTGACAAATCAATTTCACAATGGGACTGATCCTAAGCTGTTAATTCTCCACATTTGGTTTTTATTCCACCAAAACTTTTGCTCTCCACTTTAAATCATTCTTTTGCTCACCTCTGGTTTAGTTTTTAAATCTATTTTGCATAGTTTAATGTGACAACCAAACTCTTTCTTTCTTCTTGTTTTTCATTGATTTTTAGTTAAAATAGGAATGGGTTTCTAGATCTATAACAGAACTGCAGATTTATAAAATTTAGACCACATTTCCCTGTGTACAAACTCTTACTTTTAAAACTTGCTACAATAGCCTAATTCTTGCAGGACTGAGTTTTGAATGCTATTTTTGTGTTGATTCAATCCATCCCATCTGTCATATTGTTTTGCTATCATTGATATTTTCTATCACACCTTTAAATAAATATATCCGCACATCATTTAAACACAAGTTTTTGTGTGTTAATCAGTGAAAAATGCCATTTTTCACCTCCTAACCTGATCCTTGATGGGCCTTTGAGCAAAGTATAGAAAACTATACATAAAAGGCCAAAAAGGTGATAAAGCAGAGTCAACCCTTGACTAGTAAAGAGACCCAGGCATGACAATTAAGGTCATCAATAGTAAAGGCTCACAAGGGATGCATTCGAGTAGTTGAAAAAATCTGTCGACAGGTTGCCTGAAGCTGTCGAGCAGTCCAATGAAGCATTCGAGCAGTTGTTGAAGCTCATAAGTGAACTCGAGCTGTTCAATGAAACAATCGAGTGGTTCCCTGTATTATAAAAGGAACCTATCAAGATGTTTGATACAGAGAGAATGAACCTGTCGACTAGTGGACTGAACCTGTCGAGAGGTTACCCGAAGCCAACCAACCTCGCGAAGTGTAAAAGGCTGAAATCAACTAATCGAGAACCTATCGAGCACCTATCGAAGGGTGTTGTGAACCTATCGAGATCAAGGTTCTGAAACTCTGAACCTAGCGAGAGGTTGTGCCTGAAGCTTTAAACCTATCAGACTTATCGAGAGGTACTCGGAACCTGTCTAAGAGAAATTTTTGAAGCTTCTTGAAAATCCTGATGCCTCAATCACTTGATACACATGTTCAACAACAGTCTGACACTCTTGGTGGGAATTTTTAGAACTCCAAAGGAACCTCTGATCTAACTGTCTCACGTGGGCTCAATTGAGTTTAACAAATTAAAGGAAATGCTTGGTGGAAATTCAGCCACATCAGTAGGGTTTTAACAGAATTGATACCCTCCTTCTCTGATTGGCCAAATTAGATATGAGGCACTTGAGAATTTGTATAAATAAGTGGGAATACAACAGAGGTAAAGCATCAAGAGTTTGAGCAATTTTGAAATAGTTTTCTCGCCAAAATTATCGTCTTCTTCTCTCTTTTCTATTCTCTCTTTACCCCAACCATGGTTGGCCAAATTCCTCTACCAGCTAGGGTGAAGTTAGATCTATAAATTTGGTGGTGAGAGAGCATTGGATGAGGATTGGAGAGTTCAGAGACTACAGATCTGAGAGCAATTTGTTGTAAGTTGGATTAGATCAATGAAATGTTGGTTTCAAAGATTCATTTAATCTGTAGATCTTTTCATTTCCATCAAATTTCCATAGATTTTATTCTCCTATGGATGCCTGAGCTGGTAGCCTTGCATCCATAGCATCTGAAGTGGTTTTATTGTTCCAAATTTATCCCCCACGACTGGATTATATCCTTGGGATACTCTGTGACCATTTTAGTAGACAAAATATACCCGGAGGACTAATCTATATCTCAGGGCAGATCTAGATTTGTTTTACCTTGCATTTGAGCTTGTAGCCAAATGAAGGATGGCTGCTGATCCATCCTCTACTCTGTTGTCTGACAAATCAATTTTACAGTGAGACTGATCTCAAGCTGTTAATTCTCCACATTTGGTTTTTATTCTACCAAAACTTTGGCTCTCCTCTTTAAATCATTCTCTTTCTCACCTTTAGTTGAGTTTTTAAAACTATTTATCATAGTTTAAAGTGACAACCAAACGCTTTCTTTCTTCCTATTTTTCCTTGATTTTTAGTTAAAATAGGAATAGGAGTCTAGATCTATAGCAAATTTGGAGATTTACAAAATTTAGATCACATTTCCCTATGGACAAATTCTTACTTACTTTTAAAACTTGCTACAATAGCTTACTTTTAAAACTTGTTACAACAGCACTGATTCTTGCAGGACTGAGTTTAAAATACTATTTGTGTGTTACTTCAATCCATTGCATATGACAGTTTTTTTGCTGCCATTGATATTTTCCATCACACCTTTTAATAAATATATCAGCACAACATTTAAACACAAAAAGTTTTAAAAGTAAGTTGTTGAGTTTAAATGTTGTGCTGATATATTTATTAGAAGGTGCGATGGAAAATATCAATGGCAGCAAAAAAATATGACAGATGGAATGGATTGAATCAACACACAAATTGCATTCTAAACTCAGTCTTGTAAGAATCAGGGCTGTTGTAGCAAGTTTTAAAAGTAAGTAAGAGTTTGTCCACAGGGAAATGTGATCTAAATTTTGTAAATCTGCAAATCTGCTATAGATCTTGAAAACTATTCCTATTTTAACTAAAAATCAAGAAAAAATAGGAAGAAAGAAAGACTTTGGTTGTCACTTTAAACTATGAAAAACAGATTTAAAAACTAAACTAGAGGTGAGCAAAAGAATGATTTAAAGAGGAGAGCAAAAGTTTTGGTGGAATAAAAACCAAATGTGGAGAATTAATAGCTTGGGATCAGACTCACTATGAAATTGATTTGTCAGATAATAGAGCAGAGGATGGATTTGCAGCTATCGTTCATTTGGCTACAAGCTCAAATACAAGGTAAAACAATCCAGATCTGCCCTGAGATATGGATTAGTCCTAGGGTATATTTTGTCCACTAAAATGGTCACAGAGTATCCCATGGATATAATCCAGTCATAGGGGATAAATTTGGAATAATAAAACCACTACAGATGCTATGGATGTAAGGCTACAAGCTTAGGCATCCATAGAAGCATAAAATCTATGAAAATTTGATGGAAATCAAAAGATCTACAGATTAAATGAAACTTTAAAGCCAGCAAGTCATTGATCTAATCAAACTTACAACAAATTGCTCTCAAATCTGCAGTCTCTGAACTCTCCAATCCTCATACAATGCTCTCTCACCACTCAATTTACAGATCTAAGTTCACCCTAGCTATTAGAGGAATTTAGCCAACCATGGTTGGGCTAAGGAGAGAATAGAAAAGCGAGAAGAAGACTAGAATTTAGGCGAAAAACTAATTCAAAATTGCTCAAACTCTGGATGCCTTGCCTCTGTTATATTCCCCCCTATTTATACAAATTCCCAAGTGCCTCAGATGTGATTTGGCCAATCAGAGAAGGACGGTATCAATTCTGTTAAAACCTTACTGATGTGGCTGAATTTCCACCAAGCATTTCCTTCAATTTGTTAGAGTTAGTTGAGCCCATGTGAGGCAGTTAGATCAGAGGTTCCTTTGGAGTTTCAAAAATTCTCGCCAAGGTTGTCAGACTGCTGTTGAACATGTGCATCAAGTGACTGAGGCATCAGGTTTTTCAAGAAGCTTTAGAGATCGCACTTCGACAGGTTTAGAGTACCTCTCAACAAGTCTTTGATAGGTTTAAACCTTCAGGCACAACCTCTCGCTAGATTCAGTGCTTCAGAACCTTGATCTCGATAGGTTCACAACATCCTTTGATAGCTGCTCGATAGGTTCTCGATGAGTTGATTTCAGCCTTTTACAATTCGCGGGGTTGGTTGGCTTCAGGTAACCTCTCGACAGGTTCAGTCCACTGGTTGACAAGTTCATTCTCTCTGCATTGAAAATCTTGACAGGTTCCTTTTATAATAAATGGAACCACTCAATAGGTTCCTTGAACTGCTCGAGTTCACTTGTGAGCTTCAGCAACTGCTCGAATGCTTCATTGGACTTCTCGACGGCTTCAGGTAACCAGTCGACAGGTTGTTTTAATTGCTCGAATGCATCCCTTGTGATCCTTTGCTGTTGAGGACCTCAACTATCATGCCTGGGTCTCTTTACCAGTCAAGGGTTGACTCTGCTTTATCTCCTTTTTGGCCTTTTACGCATAGTGTTTTGCACTTTGTTGTACATTATTGCCAACTACAAAACAACACTCAAAATCGCCCTATTAATCAGCTCAAAGGCCCATCAAGGATCAGGTTAGGAGGTGAAAAATGATATTTTTCACTGATTAACACAACAAAACTTGTTGTGTTTAAATGTTGTGCTAATATATTTATTAAAAGGTGTGATAGAAAATATCAATGGCAGCAAAAAAATATGATAGATGGAATGGATTGAATCAACACACAAATAGCATTC
Source organism: Chloranthus sessilifolius (assembly GCA_021018995.1). NCBI lineage: Eukaryota > Viridiplantae > Streptophyta > Magnoliopsida > Chloranthales > Chloranthaceae > Chloranthus > Chloranthus sessilifolius. Next base: position 81,955,542 of record CM037591.1, read on the forward strand.
TAAACTCAGTCCTGTAAGAATCAAGGCTGTTGTAGCAATTTTTAAAAGTAAGAGTTTGTCCAAAGGGAAATGTGATCTAAATTTTATAAATCTGCAGATCTGCTATAGATCTTGAAACCTATTCCTATTTTAACTAAAAATCAAGAAAAAATAGGAAGAAAGAAAGAGTTTGGTTGTCACTTTAAACTATGAAAAACATATTTAAAAACTAAACCAGGGGTGAGCAAAAGAATGATTTAAAGAAGGGAGCAAAAGTTTTGGTGGAATAAAGACCAAATGTGGAGAATTAACAGCATAGGATCAGTCTCACTGTGAAATTGATTTGTTAGACAATAGAGCCGAGGATGGATCTGCAGCCATCCTTCATTTGGCTACAAGCTCAAATGCAAGGTAAAACAATACAGATCTACCCTGAGATATGGATTAGTCCTAGGGGTATATTATATCCACTAAAATGGTCACAGAGTATCCCATAGATATAATCCAGTCATTGGGGATAAATTTGGAGCAAAAAAACCATTACAGATGTTATGGATGCCAGGCTACAAGCTCAGGCATTCATAGGAGCATAAAATTTATGGAAATTTGATGGATATCAAAAGATGTACAGATTAAATGAAACTTTAAAATCAGCAATTCATTGTTCTAATCCAACTTACAATAAATTGCTCTCAGATCTGCAGTCTCTGCACTCTCCAATCCTCATACAATACTCTCTCACCACTCAATTTATAGATCTAACTTCACTCTAGCTGTTAGAGGAAATTAGCCAACCATGGTTGGGCAAAAGAGAGAATAAAAAAGAGAGAAGAAGACTAGAATTTAGGCGGGAAAACTAATTCAAAATTGCTCAAACTCTAGATGCCTTGCCTCTGTTATATTCCCCCTATTTATACAAATTCCCAAGTACCTCAGATCTGATTTGTCCAATCAAAGGAGGGTATCAATTCTGTTAAAACCCTACTGATGTGGCTGAATTTCCTCCAAGCATTTCCTCAAATTTGTTAGACTCAGTTGAGCCCACGTGAGGAAGTTAGATCAGAGGTTCCTTTGGAGTTCCAAAAATTCCCGCCAAGGCTATCAGACTGATGCTAAACAGGTGCATCAAATGATTGAGGCATCAGGTCTTTCAAGAAGCCTCAGAAATCGCACATCGACAGGTTTAGAATACCTCTCGACAGGTCTTCTATAGGTTTAAAGATTCAGGCACAACTTCTCGCTAGGTTCAGTGCTTCAGAAGCTTGATCTCGATAGGTTCACAACACCCTTCGACAGGTGCTCGATAGGTTCTCGATGAGTTGATTTCAGCCTTTTACACTTCGCGAGGTTGGTTGGCTTCAAGTAACCTCTCGACAAGTTCAATCCACTGGTTGACAGGTTCGTTCTCTCTATATTGAACATCTCGACGGGTTCCTTTTATAATACATGGAACCACTCGATAGGTTCATTGAACTTCTCGACAGGTTCTCAAAACCTGTCGAATTCTCTTAAAATACCATCAAGACTTGTCGAATTGTATTTTTAACATTATCGATAGGTTTCAATTATGCTTTAATGCATTCCCTTTACCTGTGTGCTGTCCATCACTCCTCAAAAATCAAAAGTCCACCTCAGTACCAATAAAAGCTCAAGTATTTCTCAGACATTATACAGACAAAACTACAGAATTATTAAAAGTAACAAAAATAGCAAAAACCAAGTAACTGGCAACTATGATACAAAGTATATAATGTTATGGATCACTTATTGTTGGGTGGTTCTTGAAAGTTAATGGATTCAGTAGGCTCCACTGTATTTTCAACACAAATTTTCAGCCTCTGACCATTCACTTTCATAACCCTTCCATCTGTGGGGTTCATGATCTCAATAGCTCCAGATGGGGATACATGCAGCACAATATAAGGTCCATCCCATCTAGATTTTAACTTCCCTGGAAAAAATTTAAGTTTGGAATTAAAATGCCATACCTTGGTACCAACCTCAAAATTCTTTCTCAATAGGTTTTTGTCAAAGAAAGCCTTTGCTTTCTCTTTGTAAATCTTTGAATTTACATAAGCTTCCATTCTCAGCTCCTCCAATTCTGACAGCTATAATTTCTGGTACATACCAGTAGCAATTAGATCAAAATTTAATGCTTTGATGGCCCAGTAGGCCTTGTGTTCTAACTCAACTGGCAAATGATAGGGTTTGCATATAGTAACCTAAATGGGAGCATACCAATGGGTGTCTTATAGGCAATCTTATAAGCCCATAGTGCATCAGTTAACTTCAGTGCTCAATCCTTCCTATCAGTCCTCACAATTTTCTCTAGGATGTGCTTAATTTTCCTGTTAGAAATCCACACTTGCCCACTGGTCTGTGAGTGGTATGGAGTAGTAACCTTATATGCAACAGAATACTTTTTGAGCAGATTCTCAAAGACCTGTTACAGAAATGACTCCCCCCATCACTAATGATAACTCTGGGGGTGCCAAATCTAAAGAAAATATTATCCTTCACAGATTTGAGGACAACTGTGTGGTCATTGGTTCTTGTGGCAATGACTTCTACCCACTTAGAGATATAATCCACTGCTACGAGAATGAAATTGAAACCCATGGAAGGAGGAAAGGGACCCATAAAATCTATCCCTCATATGTCAAACAGTTCCACAACAAGGATGGGCTGCAATGGCATTGAATCTCTCTTGGAAATGCCTCCCATCCTTTGACATCTTTCACAGGCTTTGTAATGTACATGGGCATCTCTGAACAAAGAGGGCCAATAGAACCCACATTGCACTACTTTTGCTATTGTCTTTTTCCCACTAAAGTGACCTTCACAGGCCTACTCATGGCACATAGAAAGAATGTTGTGGAACTTTCTTTCGGTGGCACACATCTCCTTACAATTTGATTTGCACAATGCTTATAAAGGTAAGGGTCCTACCACAAAAAATGTTTAACCTGAGAGAAAAATAAGTCTTTATCCATCTTGGACCAATGAGGGGGGATCCTTCCAGCAGTAAGAAAATTCACAATGTGTGCAAACCAGGGCACACTCATTGTAATGGAAAAAAGTTACTTATCTGGGAAGGAATCATTTACAGGTATGTTTGCACAATCAGTCATTAAAATTCTAGACAAGTGGTCGGCAACCATATTTTCCACACCGTTTTTATCTTTGATCTCTAGATCAGACTCTTGTAGTAGGAGGATCCATCTTATCAACCTAGGCTTGGGTTCCTTTTTAAAGAATAGGTATTTCAGGGCTGAGTGGTTAGTGAACACAATGCTTTTAGACCTTAAGACATAAGGCCTAAATTTCTCCCAGGCTAAGACAGCAGCCAACAGCTCTTTCTCAGTGGTGGTGTAATTGAGCTAAGCATCAGTCAATGTTTTGCTAGCATAATAAACCACACTAGGTAGTTTATCTTTTTTCTATCCCAAAACTGTACTAATGGCTAAATCTGAAGCATCACACATGAGCTCCAAAGGGAGGGAGTAATCAAGGGCTTGCCTAAAGGGAGCAGAAGTCAAATAGTTCTTTAAGACCATAAAAGCAGTCAAGCACTCAGCAGTGAACACAAAAGGTACATCCTGACACAACAGGTTGCACAGTGGTTTAGAAATTTTGCTGAAAACCTTGATGAATCTCCTGGAGAACCCTGCATGACCAAGGAATGATCTAACTTGTTTGACTATTTTTGGTGGGGGCAAATGTACAATCAAGTCAATTTTAGCTTGATTAACCTCAATGCCCTTTTGGGAGACCAAATGACCAAGGACAATGCCTTGTGAACTTGGCTCTCCATGCTCCCAGCCAATAGCATAAATTCCTAGAATAATCTCCCATGCCAATTCTTGGCTAAATTTTTTCCCATGAGCAAAACCAGCCAGTTGAGGATGAGCATCATTTACTTTACTTAATTTTAAACTGAGGATTTTCATCAAGCATGGGAGAAGTTTAAGAAACTATTGAAATATAATATCCCCACCACAAAATTTCTGAGTGCCAGCTTGTCCAAAGCTTCTACCACGGAATTGATCCCAAGAGTAGGGATATGGTGGATGCCTCATGTGGGGGTACTTATCTCCACAAGACTGCTGATGAGACTTGGGAGCTTTTTTATGTAATCAATGAAAATTTCATGCAGCAAGAATCTCTATCTCGCAATGATATTGAGACTCCAGCTAAACTGGTAAGGGAAGCCTCCTCTCGAGGAAGGATGTATGAGGTCAATGTGTTCAATGACTTGGAAAGAAAGGTGGACAGTTTAAGCCTGAAATTTGATAAGATGATGAGTGTGATGCAGCCTAAGATGGTTGCACAAAATGAGGAAGCATGTCTGATATGTTAGTCCCCCACACACTCTATTCAATATTGTCCCTCTACTGGTCAATAAAATGATTTGGTTATGGAGCATGCTAATGTTGCTCAGTCTTATGGACAGCAGCAGGCTGCTGGGTATCCATGGAGAAACCACCCCAATCTGAGGAGGAGGAAAGAAAATTTTCAACCCCAGCAGCAACATGCAATGCCTTACAAACCTACCCAACCAAACCAGTATATTTTTTTCCAAGGCCTCAGTATCAACAACTAATGGCACAGTCTAGTCATCAAAATTCACCAGCTCCACCACCTGTCAGAGCATCCTCATTTGAGGAGCAGGTTCTGTCCTCATTACGGAACCAGAGCTCTTTGTCCCAAACTGTCAATTCTCATAGCAAAGCATTAAAAAGATAGAGGCCAATCTTGGTCAGCTATCTAATACTTTGACTAGGAGGGAAGAGGGCAGGCTGTCAAGTCAGCCAATGAACAATCCTAAAGGTCAATATATGGTGGGTGAGTCTTCTTTAACTCATGAAGAAGCTAAGGACATTACTACTTTAAGAAGTGACAGGTTGGTGGATAACAAAGTTGATATTAAGACCACTAGGAATGCAGAACAAGAGAAACCAGTCCATGGCAATATGGCATATGAAAAATAAAGGGGCTGCTGTGGAGTCCCAACAGAAAAATAAAAATTAAAACAAACAAAAAATTTGATAAAAGTGCAAAGGGTGCAGATGAGAGACGAGTCGTGCTAGTCGGGATGCCCGGGAATGAAGTGCAGTGAAGTCAGGGCAGTCGCTTATTACAAGTGCGCTCTTTAACGGTTCCCTAGTATTGTCGATGATAATGTCGACCGAGTCCTTTTCTTTCATTGAAGTGCCGGTCCTCGCAGCAAGTTTTCTCCATCGAGTGACGAAGTCAACAAACTCTTCATCAAGTCTTTGCTTAGTAGCTATTGATCATTAAAAAATACCATTTTTCTCCTCCTAACCTGACCTTTGTTGGGCCCTTGAATTGACTAATAAGGTGTGTTAAGGATGTTTTGTAGATAAATAATAAAATCCAGCCTTAGTGCAGATGTCCACCTAAAAAGGCCAAAGAAGAAATCTGTTCCTCAACACAGTTTCACAACAGCCCAAAAGCCTATCAGTCAAGCAATCAGAGTTGTATAAATTCATGAGAAGGTTATGGGCTCAGCAAGTCATGCTTAAGACCAAGCACAGTTTCAGAGAAGATGGATTGAACACACCAAGAGGTTGCTGAGTGCTAACAGATGGAAGATAGTGCACCAGAAATAGGTGCCAGTGGAGGAAAGTCAAGGAAGAAGTTGTCGAGAAGTTCTGAAGCTTAATTGCCAAGCTCCCGAGTGGATCCAGTAAGCTAGCGCAAGGTTTCAGCTACTTGTCGATAGGTTGTGATTACATAAAGAAAGAATCCTGTCGATACCTTACCTGAAGGTGTAGTGGAAGTCGCGAGGGTCAGATAAACCTATCAAGCAGAACAAGAGAAGCCTTTAACAGGATCCTTCAGAACCTGTCGAGATGATCCCCAACATATCGATCACCTCACCAAGGCGACAGGATGGTTGTAACCTGTCAACAGAATGAAGGAAGAACTAAAAAGAGGGTATCGAGAGCTACTTCAAACCTGTCGAGAGAGGCTAATCCTAGAGACTAGTACACTTCACAGCGAGAGGTTTATCCCAAACCTATCGAAAGACTGAGCATACAGACCAAGAACCCGTCGAAAAGCTCTCTAAAAACATGACGGGGGCATAGCAGGCCCTACTAAAAACATGACCAAAAACATGACCAATAGTCTATCCCAGATTGGTGAGACAATTTTATAAAAACATGACCAAAAGTAGCCAGGAACCATCCCCAATCCTCTCCACTAGTATCATGGACTATTGATCCAAATTACAAAGGAAATGGTCGCCAGGATAATACATGCACCCTTGGAAATACCATAAGTATCCCAGGATAACCTTGAGGCCAACGTTTAGAGGATGCCATCCGATACTCTTCCTGATTTTATCCAAATGGAAACAAAGCTATTAGGAAAACCTCCATGGGACAGGTCCTTTTTCCTTCGAAAAGATTTAGAAGTGAGGAGTTTATCACTTAACTTCTTAGATGTTCTAATTCACAAGACTATTCACCCTACGAGTCACAGAACGTAGAGAAGGACACTTTTTGTAAGAGCATTGTACTTAATGATGAATCGTTATTGCTTCAATGTGCCTTCTTACCTTTTTAAAGTAATCACCACCATGAGGGAGAAATTGAGTCAAGAAAAATATCAGACAAAGAAGTTGACTTTTCCCTTTGGAGGTCTTATTACAAATTTGTTGATGAATGTGAGATATATCATAGATCCTAAAGAAAAGGCTCTGCCGAGAATAGAGGAGAGCCTTACTACCAAGATCTATAGGAGAACTCTGAGTGCTGTAAATAAATAGAAAGTCCCTATTTCCGCACGCACAAAGAGTGTCCCCTTTAGGCCTGAGGGCTAAGAAGAGGATGCTATGGAGCAATTAGCATAGATTGGAGCAACAGAGGAAGTAGTTATGTAAGAGGGAGTGAGTACTTCTACTCAACCTCAAGAGAGAGCAAAGATTTGGTCTCCAATTCCTGATAGGGTAGACAAGTTAGGCCTCCCAGTTGCAGACCAAGCTAGTCTGTATGATCCCGCTCTAGACTCACTAGTAGGGCCTGCTATGCCCCCGTCAACTGAGGTAGACACACTGCCAACTGTTAATGAAACAGAGCCTGTGAGCCCAAACATTGAAATAACAGAAGAAATGCAGATTGTTGAAATGGCTACCCTGCACCAATAGAGCCTATTATTCTACCTACAATTTCAACCACTACAGAGCAGACTCTCATAGTTCAAGTAGCAGAAGCAAGGCCAAGCTCTGAATTACCAAGAGGGGTTTTCACAGAGTTGTTAAATGGAGAAGTACCCCTATTGATCCTCCAGTCACCACCACATCGATCGCCAAACTAGAAAGGAGATTGAAGGCAGTGGAGCACTGGCAGCGTATAAATGAACCTAATCTAATGCCATTACCAGAAGTAGAAAGAAGGGTGAGAGAACTAGAACAATAGAACTCTACAAATGCCCCGAATTTAATGCCACTACTGAGTGTGGTAAGGAAATGGATGGAGGAGTATCACAGACTGAAGAAGAGTCTTTGATACTACACTGACGACTCAAGAGTGCACAGAGATAATGGAAGGCTTGCGACAAAAAGCTATACAAGATCACCATGCGAAATGGGCGGCAGAAAGAGAAAAGAGAGTCCAGGAAGCCACTTCAAATCTTCAAGCACAAATCACCCAACTGCAAGCAAAAAATAGAATGATGAGTGAAAATCAACAAGCATGGGATGGAGAGAAGAAAGTGTATGAAAATAAAATCGCAAACCTGATTGAAGAATTTGGAAGTTTAATGGAAGTTCCAGATGATACATAAACTGTAAAGGAAAAAGCTCTTAAAGATTTCCAGCAAAAACTCCATAAACAGCAGAGTGAGAAGGATCATCTATTGACTGTAGCTGATGGGAAAACTCAAAAACTGTAAGAAGATAACAATTCTTTCAGTTTAATCAATGTTGAATAGAAGCAGATTATTGAATCTCTCACAAAGAAAAGTTGGGCCGCAGTTATAAAAGAACATAATAAAGCAGAAAAGCTGAGAATGGAGATACAACTAAAATCTGTTGTGATTAAGAAGTTGACTGTGGATATGAAAAATAAAGAAAAGGAGCAACAAGGTCTAGAAGAAAGCTCCTGCAGAATGGTTGATGAGAAGGAAAGCACAGATGAGGCTGAGCCTGTAAGACATGGAGAACCACTTTCAGAAGAAGAACAAGATAATTACTCTACTGATGTGGGGTCTGACTCGGAAGAAGACCCTACTACTTTCATTCTTGTACCATACCCTTCATCACCAAGTGAGTGAAAAATACAGTACATCACAAGCTTCACAGGTATGATCTTTGAATAAATTAGCACTCTAGATTTTTCCTAGGTTTATACTTTTATTTAATTAGTTTTTCTTTTTTTAGTATTTTTAGATTTCTTTTCCTGATCATTGTAAATATTTTGGTAATATAAAATATTTTCTTTTGACTAACTTTTTTGCTAACTGTGTATTTGTTACTATTTTTTTTTTTTTTTCAATTTTTGTTATTGATGTCTCTGAGAATAAAACGGATATGTTTTCCTCAAGTTAGGGGAACATTCTTTACAAAAAATTTTCATCCGATAAACAATCAGTAATATCAATAATTTTCAGGCAAATAAATTTTAAGTGTCCCCTATTTTTGTGCCAATGAGGGCATTGTCTGACTTAAGTTTAGGGGGGATACACAACTTCTGTGTATAGTAGTAGTTAATTAGTATAATCAATTTCACATAGTTCATTTTTGCATAATTTATAAAATTAAAAAATATATATTTATATATAGTTTTATAGTTGATCATTATATGTGAATTATGATAAAAAAATGCAAATCATGAAAACTTACAATCCATAACTATAGTAGAAGTTCAATAATCAGAATATAGAATAGTTACAATTCATGTTTAGCTCGTTTAACGGTGTAATAGAATGAATGTTTGAACTAATAGATTGATCTGAACTGCAATATTTTAGACAATAGTGTCAAAATTATAAACCAGCGAGCATTAGAGACTAATTTTCCTTTCTTTGAGAGAGACTGTTTCAAGTCAAAATTTCTCTGAACTTCTTTACTGTATGAAATTTCATATTGCTGACTTTAGAATCAAAATATTTTATGACTATAATAATCTGATTTTTTGTCTAGAGCTATCTATTAGAAATATCAAAATAATAAGGCACCTATGCTATTAAATTGTAAAGTTGATTAAATGCCATCTTTTGTTTAAATCAGAGCCAAAATGTTAAAATCTCATAAAACATCTTATCCTTTGAACCTATATTAAAAGCCTAAAATGAATTTTTTTGTACTAAAATATGATAAACCATTAACCATATGTACTATCCAAAGCTTTAAACCTTAAACCCTTACATTTTCTGAGAGTTTAGAATATAAAAGAAGGGAAGAAGAGGGAGTGAAAGGAGTAAAAAGCAAAAAAAAATAAGGGGAATGCTAAAAAAGAGTACAGCTGAAGAAATCAATTGAAGAATATGGGATAAGAAAGAAAAATCGTAAAAAGGCAATTTAAAAAGATGATTTAGAAAGAAAGAAAGAAAAATCATAAAATATGATTTTACAAATAAACTGAAGAACTGGGATGTATACAGAATAAGAAAAATAAAAAGTAGTAAATGGGAAGAAGTTATTCAATTCATGGATACTACTAATACTTATTGATGTAGAGAAGAAGAAGAAAAAGATAGGAGAAGGAAGAACTAAACTCCCATAAAATTTTTGAATCCCTTTCTACCTTTTTTTGATACCTTCTGAAACCCAAAACCCCATTATAAGGCGAAGAAAAGACCTTTCTGATTTACGATTTGCAAAAGCATAAGCCTAGTAGAGATATGAAAAATAGATACTATGGATTACACAGGGAATCATATAAATATAATAGATTATCTTTTCTATGAGGTTGAAAATTTTTGCAATTATCATTTGACTGAATATGTATGAAAAATATACTCTAAGAATCCAAAAGTTTTGATATCTTTTTGAGAGTATGTAAATAGTGAGTTTTTGAGTGAAAATATTTTTTAAAACTGCAGTTTAGAAAAATTTATGAAGAATAAACTGTTCACTAATGCATACACTCTGTGCTTACTATGACTTGAAATTGCTGGAGTTCTAATCAAGGATAACTGTTATAATGGAAAGTAGAAATAAAATATTTGGTAATTTTAGAAAATCATAACAAACTATGTGATAATCAACTTAGTTAATCTAGTTAGTGTACAAAATTAGTTTAGATTTTTACATTTTTTGTAAAAATTTGAAAAATCCAAAAATATTTAAAGTTTGTAGGTAACTTTACTGAAAACTTCAGGAGACTACAACTCCTCCACTAGGGATCACCTAAAGGTTTTAAAGGCTTGTTGCATCTGCTAAATGCATTCGTGCTCCCTACGAAAGTGGCATTTAAATTATTAGTTTAGGATGTTTTATATTTCCTTGTTTGCTAGGGACAAGCAAAGTTTAATATCCATGGACATCATCCTTGGATTGTCGATAACCCAGAAAGGGTACAACTCCATTTGGGTAATCGCCGGCTGATTAACCAAATCGGCACACTTTCCACCCTACAGTATGCAGTATATAGCTAGCAAGCTTATCAAATTATACCTGAAAGAGATTGTGAGATTACATGATATACCTGCTAGTATTGTGCCAGATAGAGACCTGCTAAATACATCGTAGTTTTGGCAACCTTTCCAAGAAGTAATTGGTTCAAAGTTGGAATTCAGCTCGTGTAGACACCCAAATTTGGCCCAAGGCCTGATCGAGACGCATTTCGAGAGAGGCGTATCTCTGAGCTTTTGATGGCATATATGGAACCCTTAGGAACCTATCTAAACCCTTAAAAATCACCATAGATCCCTTAGGAACCTTCTCGAATGCTTAGAAACCCATCCCGACCCTTAGAACCCATTTCGGACCTAAACCTAGCTTTTCTGAGTAATGGATAGAAGGGTGGTGAATCGGGACTATCTGTGACCTTCTATTATAATTGAGTCTCATATTATTGAGAAGTATAAGTCCTCAGCTTTCCAACGAGCCAAGAATCACCACAATCAAAGTTGTACATAAGAAGATATCACATTCTGAAGTACAGGGGCAGAATGGTAAATAATATGGAGACCCCCTAAGGATTTGGTGCAACTATTTAGAAATGGCTTGGTGTAACTATTAGTTGCGCTAGCATTAAGGTGGGTCCTCCGCGGGTAGCCAACTTCCCAGGCATTGTTCAAGCACTATTTTACTGTGCATATGCTTGGCGCAACTATTAATTGCGCTAGACATATGAACAGTCACCCTGGTTCTTTACCTCGAATTTCGAGATTGGGGTTTGACTTGTTGACCATCTTAACCTTTGGAGTGTATTTTGCTAGTTCTATTGCACCCATTTACTATCTATGTGTAACCCCTTAAGTGGTCTAAAGCCCCATCCTATCATCCACCATTGAAGCAACTTTTCACACTTTTCAAGGCTCCAGAAACCCTAAGAAACCTTAGATTGCCCATTACCTAATTGCTAATCCCAATTAGCTTCTAAGCACCCTCCTAACCTCTCTTTTTCCTATAAATACACAGGCACCCCTCCCTTTACAAAGGCTTGAAAAAAATTTGTAAATTAGAGATTAAGGAATCCCTTCTCTCTCTCCCCTAGTGCACTCTTTTCATCCAAATTCTAGAACTTTCAAACCTTCAAAAAACCTTAGCTTTCCATCAAAAATCTTCAGTTTATGTGTGTGCTATCCCTTAGCCTCCCTTCTCTACTTCTTAGCTACCAACCGTAGGTGCTAGAATCTATCATCAAACTATACAAGCCACCTAGTACGGTTGGGTTATTTAGGTACACATACAAACTCCCAGGTCATAGGACGATGGCAGCCCCTAGTGGTGATGATCTGGAAAAGTCCCAGCCCACCTAGTATCGGAGAAAAGTGCTTGCACTTGAGGTAAATCGGGTGGGTAACCTTCTCGTTACCAAGCTTAAAATCCAGGAAAAAGAGAGCGATAGTGAACCCAATTTGGCCTCTAAACCCTTTGGATCGGTGAGGAAAGAGATGTATCATTAGAATAGTCAATCCCCAAAAGCCCAACTTTCAGACAAAACCAATTAGGAGACTCATTTCGGGCTGGAACTGCTGCTTTCAAACAATCTGGAACCCAATTTTTACCTGGCGCCACTAATAGTTGCGCCAAGCCAAAAATCCTCAAATTTACACTGGCGCATCTATCAGTTGCGCCAACATAAAAAGGGGGACTTTTTGCTCTGGCGCACCTAATAGTTGCACCAACTTTGGGTACACAGCAGCAACCTGAATCTAGTGACCTACTGCACATCCCAGACTCCCCGTTCAATGTGTTTAGTGCCTCTGTTTAGGACCCGCAACTTTCGACACCCAATACGCTCTCGTCGGTTAAAAGAAGGTGACTTATTTTTATTTCATTTTGAGGGATCGGATTGTTTGCATAAGTTTTCGTGCCTTTAATAGATAAAGGGATTAACTTTGATTCTTTCGAAGCGCTTTGGAACCTTTACTGCGGGACCTATTTAGGGTACGGGAGCCACCAGAGAAGGGAATTCAAAAGGCCCCATAATCCTCATTTCTTTTCACTTATAAAAATTCAAAAAAATTAAAAATAAAAAACCCAAAAATAGAGTCTTGATTGGTGCCGGCACAATGGCATCATCGTGCCCTCCATTATCCGGTAGGGGAAGGAGGAAGTTTCACGGGCCCCATCCGAGGCACCCGTACCCAACCCGATACCGAGATATGTCGTGGCCCGTGGACCCGACTTATGCCGATCCCGAATCATCCTCACCACATTCTCCAACCCATTCCCATATCGAAGAAGCCTTTACTTTCACCCCTCTCACCCAATCAACCCTCACCATAACCAGCCCATTAGGGGCCCCTATTTTCCCTTCCACCACTTCCCAAAATGCCCAAAATCTAAACTTCTCATCATGTTCCCAAGCCATGCCTTCATCCATGGTCATCTCCAACCCATCTCACCTTCCTTTCGCACCCGTTCAAAACCCATCCTCTACCTTAACCAGCATACCCTATTTCTCATTGGCCCAATCCGATCCATCCCCATCCATCCATACCACATCTAATCCCCCACACATCCCTCCATTTACCCAAGTCATGCCCATCTTTTTCGAAGCCATGACCAACTTTCCTCTGTCATTCTCCACCTCTATGCCCCACACATCTCCCCCATACACACCTAATCCATCAATCAATGCCCCACCTCATTTCCCCAATCCACCCTATATCTCACCCCTCACCCGTGCCATGCCCAATTTTACAGGGGCCATACCCAATTTTTCCTCTTCACACACCCCATCCATATCCCTCCAACCATCAAATAACCCATCCCCATCCAATCCCCCTTCCATGGCCATGATGGAGGAGATGTTCCAAACCTACAATAGGTGGAAGACCTCCTAATACATCTCCTCTCATCCACACCACACATCTATGGATCCCTCCCATACCCTATCAAGCCTCCATGCCTCACTCCCTCATGACCCCCATCAACCCCCCATCATCCACACTATTCAAACCCACATTTCCCACATGTCCCAAGGGCCTATGGCCTAGACCCATCAAGGCCCAATGGGCCAGACCCACCAACATAGCACAGGCCCATTAAGGTTCAATGACCCATATCTACCAAGGGCCCATGGCCCAAACCCATCAAGGCCCAACGGGCAAGACATACCAAGGCCTAATGGGCCAGACCCACCAAGGACCCATGACCCAAACCCATCAAGGCCCAATGGACCAGACCCATAAAGGGCCCATGGCCCAAATCCATCAAGGCCTAATGGGCCAGACCCACCAAGGGCCCATGGCCCAAACCCATCAATGGCCAATGACCCAAACCCCCCAAGGCCCCTTGGGTCACACATATCATGGCCAAGGCTTTGTGGCCCAACTCTCCCAAGGCTTTATAGCCCAAACCAAAGCCCAACAAGACCTTGGAGTCTTGCACCCATACCCCTCACAATTCCTCCAAAATTTCACCCATTCACAACCCTCAACCCAGCTCAAACCCATGCCTTTTATCAACCCCAATTCACCCATATCCCAACATCCCAAAGTCAGTTTCAAGCCTTTCCCTAGGCCCAATGGCCACATCAGGCCCCACTCTAAATTCTAACTTCCACTCATCCCATCATCCAACAAACCTTCCCTCATCCCCAATGGATTCACCCAACCCCCACTCATGCCATTCCCATCCAGTCCATGCAACACCAATAAGAGAATCCCGCCCTCACTACACCCTATGTCAACCAGCAGTATGAAGAGGACGAGATTAGGAATAATGGAACCTATGCTGGGCCATTGACCAAACTTAACCCTCATCCTGTAATTGCCCATCCCTTGGTAGCCCAGAGTGAAGTGTTAAGTGGTGAAAAATGCCACTTTTCACCCTATAACCTGACCATTGATAGACCTGTGAGCACACTAATAAGCTCTTGTCAAGTGCATTTTATAGACAGCAATAAAAGAAGGTACTAATGCACAAAATCACTTAAGAATGGCCAAAAAGGAACTATCTCTCAGCATAGGACAAACCTAGCAACATCACACCAGAGGGTAGTACATCACTGGACCCTTAGAGCACGTGGCTACAGTAAGGCAAGGTGAAGGAAGTGAAAACAAGCTGAGAACGTCCTATCAATTGGTCACCTGAAGACATTGATAGGAGCTGAAAGTAAAGAAAGGAAGAATTCGTGCAGTTGAAGAGGTCTTCGATTGGATCTGAAGGCAGAAAAAGGATGAATTCGTGTGGAATAAGGAGTTCGATAAGATCTCAGAACCTATCGAGCAACTGAAAGGAAAGAAGAACCTATCGAAAACCTGCCTGAAGTGTCAAAGGAACCTATTGAATGGTTTCTTAAACCTATCAAGATGAGAATGCTGGAAGAGAACCTATCGAAGGGTGATTGAGCCTTTCCATAAGACTGAAAGCAAACCTATCGAAATGGCAGAATGAAGAGTGGAACCTATCGAAATGGTTTTTCAACCTGTCAAAGAGTTGCTCCAACCTGTCGAATACTCCAAACCAAGGGCTGAGAAGGCTAGAACTCTAAGCGAAGATTCATCCTATCAGAACCTATCGAACGGATCTGAGAACCTAGCGAAAGAACCAAAATGCTCAATTCCAACCTGTCGAAAGCATCCTGAACCTGTCGAAATCGTGTGCAGAACTTCTTAGTAATTTAGCTATGCACATGCTGTGATTCAGTGACCTACTACACGCAACCCGAGGCACTTGGTGACCGACATGATGATTCTAGAAGATGATTTAGAAAGCCCTAACCGACCCACGTGCTTTAACAGAACTCTAACAAACTCTGAGGACCTTCTAGAAGGGATTTTTGGCGGGAAAAATAGAAGAGAAAGCTATATATAGAGATCCCCAATTGCTATTGGGGGGGATCGAGATCTGAGCTAACATTTTGGAGATTAGCACCTGCAGAGCAAGTCCATTTCCCTCCTTTAGCCCAACCATGGTTGGCTAAGTCCCTTGGAGTAGCGAGGAGCGAAGTTAGATTTGTAACTGGGTGAGGTTAAAATTGCTATTGTAGGTTCCTAGCTGCATAGACTACAGATCTAAGAGTATTTCCATTGTAATGTGACCTTCTTTGCAATGATAATGCTATTTTTAATGCTTTAATTAGATTTAAATTTCCTTTGGTTCCATTTGGTGATCGATCAGATTTGTGTAGAGGAGTTGTAGATCAGCTAACCCACTTAACTGGTAGACCTCTTAGACACCATCTGATTTCCCTGGGTCAGATGCTCCTGTGATTCCTTCAGTCTGTGACCTGAGAATTGCAGCATCTGTAGTGGTTTTAATTGTTCTAATTGAAGCTCTGGCTTTATAGGAGATCCCTAGGATGGTCTGTGACCACTAAAGTGGACAGATCATAACCTTAAGATAAATCTAAGCTCAAGCCTCAATTGGATTCATTTGCTGCAATCCATGGATTTCATAAAGTCTATAGGATGGTATGTGACTATTAAAGTAGATAGATCATAGCCTTAAGACCAGGTGTATCTGTTGTCGCTCCAAGTGTGCCATAATTGTGTGCATTATGAATAAAGAATTAAAGAATTAAAGAATGCTAAGTTATATGGATGTTAACTTATGAAAGGAATATCGGCAGCACACTGGGGCTAACATTAGCCTGCAAGATCAGGGCCAATTGTAGCAAGTTTTAAAAGTAAGTATTTCAAGATCGTCCACAGAGAATTTGTCTAAAATGAGAGATAAACCTCCAGATCTGTGCTACCAGATCTGGCTCTATAATTATCTAGAAAGCAGATAAAGAGAGAGTGTTGGGTTTTGTCACGTTTAACTAAAAGCAAATAAAGAAAAGAACTAACTACGTGATCCAGATCCGAGTTGTGGAGGTGTTTAAAATAAATCAAATGCAGAAATAATAGCTTCATGTATTTTAGCCTTTGAATTTTAATGGAGAATCTGTATTCCAATAGAGCAGATTCAATCTTCATCCGCTACCAAAGACATGTATGTAAGAGAAATAAATCCAATTAAGGAATAGGTTTAGACTTATGGCTATGATCTCATCCAATGGTCACAGATCATCCAATAGTTGTGGCCTGTTCTTTAGTTCGTAACATGAACATCATCGTAAGTGTGCTAGAATTAGGTTACCAACGCTTAATTCGCAACAGGACAATGAATTAAGGGAAGTTGGATGCGGGTGAGTGAATCTAAAGAAGTCTAATGCACTAAGGTGAACATTCGTAACCCTCGACATGACTCCAATGGAGAAGACACAAATTACAAAGAACCTTTTAAAATCCAAAATTACAATTACAAAGCACGGCTTTAGAAAGCCCCTGACTTGTCTTGAATCCGATCTCCTTGGAGTTACAAATCACTCTCAACAACTCTCAAAAGTAAAACAAAGAAGTTATTACAGGAGGTACAGATAGGCTATCCGACCGGAAGGTAGGGAAATAGAGATGAAAACTCAAAACTGGATGCCACAATTGGGCAAATGTCTTCTATTTATAGCTTTCCTTGATCCTCGCATGCTGAATTGACCAATCGAAGTGTTCAGATCTGGATTGCCCAATGGCTTGAGCACGGGATCCATCTGTACGTCGCCAATGAAAATGCTCGATCGTTCACCAATCAGCGCTAGAAGCATCAATTCTTATGGAATTCAAAAATCTGTTTGAGTTCTGAAGTTCCCGCCAAGTGATTTCATCTTTGAGCGCCACATGGGTTGGAATATGCTTTTGGATCTTGATTGAATCTTCCAAATGTCCTCGGCCGTTAAATGCATTGGGCGCAGATTATTATGAAATGCCCTTTAAACAAGTCAGAATTCCCCGTAATGTCCTTTCGAGAGTTTAAGTGCCTTTTCGCAAAGTGTTTTGGCTCCGTAAGTTCTTTTCGCAGCAATTTGGCTTCGTAAAGTCTTTTCGCAAAGGACGTCTCCCATCTTCTATTCAAAAGGAAATTTCAACTGCTCGAATGTAACATGGTTCTTTCGAGTAGTTCATTACACCGTAATCAATTCAATGTCTTTTGAAAAGTACTTTTTACTTTGATTTGAACTTTTAACTTGATTTCTTCTTTAATGGATCCTTCTTCTTCTTCGTGTCTTTTCTTGCTCTTTTAGGACCTTTTTAGCCATTGCCGAGGCTATTTCTTCACTCCTCTTTGAGCTTGACATGAGTTGTCTTTTTATCATTTTAGGATGCTTTTGACTTGGACCGCCTAATTGGTTAGTCAGAAATGCACACTAAAGCACTTATTTAGTCTTCTCAAGGGTCTTTCAAAGCTCATGTTTAGGGGTGAAAATGGTATTTTCACTACTTAACACACCCCCAAACCTAAGCTTTGCTAGTCCCCGAGCAAAGAAACATAAAAAACAAAGTAAAGAGCCACTTTTGTAGGAAGCACAGTGCATTTAGCATATGCAACAAGCCTTTTCAACCCCTAGGTGATCCCTAGAGGAGGAGTGAAGTCTCCCGAGGGTTTTCAGTGAAGGTACCTACAAACTTCTCCATGGGACAGCTTGGAATTAGTGTTATCTCATGAGCAATCAAAGATCGAAATTAGTTACTCTTGAATCCATGTTTACACGTAAATTTAGTTGTATTGTTTGCAAGGAGATTTCAACATTTATAAACCTCATGAATGTTTCAATATTTCCAACTGCGGAACAAATATAGAAAATCATACAAATGTGCGAAGCTCATCCTATGGATAAAAATTAGGTTATAAGTCATACTTAATGTGCTCAAGTTCCAACCCAAACACTCACCAGGTATACTCTCATGATGTTTTTGTTGAGGGTTCGTTTCACTCAAGCTCAAGAGCGCTTACATCTCCCAAATGGATCAGTAAGCATGAGCATAGGCCTGCTTCGTGCATCGCATCATTGACATCTCCTCACCATAGATTGGGGAACTTCTTATCTCTACATGACTCACTCAACTTTGGATCACAAGGACTTTTAATCTAGGTTTGTTTGTATGGCTTATGGAGTGAAGTTTCAAGGAAAGGCGCTTGAACAGGGTTTGAATTTGAGAACTCGGGGAAGTGTAGATGGTTCATGACTCCACCTTTTTGAGTTTAGCTTCTTTCTTCTTCTTTTCGAGATTCTCACATTCACAAATGATCAGCTTCTTTCTTTGATCTTGCATTTTCATCATAAGGTCCCTTTTTTGCCTTTTTGCTTGCAACTTTTTCACATTGTTTGTCTCTTCCTTTCTCGGCCACCATATTGCCTGCTTTTTGAGGTATTTTTCTTCATTTTCTTGATGCTGCCTAAATGGTCCATCTTCGTTCTTTCTCCTTTACCTCCCTGAATTCTCGAGTGAGGGAAGGCTGAATTGGTTCCATAGGTTCAAAAAGTACTTTTGGATATTTTTGATGAAGAATTGTAGGATTTACACTCAAATGGGGTACAAACAGGGCAGATTTTCATGGTTGGTTCATAGGTTCAAGTCGTCCAAAGAAGGCCTTAATCTTTTCCTCGCTCATGAGTGTCACATTTGTTTTAATTTGGAGTTTCCTAACTTCTAGTGGATCTAATGCCTCTCACCAATCTTTTGAATCGTAAAAAAATTGCCTCACCACTCTTCAATGAGATGGAAATATATGAGCTCAATTCTCACCGGTTATGGTTTTTCCTTGAGCTTTTAAGTATATCTTTACCTTTTCTCTTCCTTCCGACTTACTAATCGATACCGGATGTTTTTATGGTGTAATCATCATGGAAATGTAGACTATCAAGGTTTAGAATGTCTAAATTTTTGCAAAGAATATTTAAAAATTTCCTAGTTAACTTGATTCTTAAGTACATTAAATTCTTCCCCGCCTTAGGTGATTTTTCCGCTTTATGTCGACCGTCCCGAGGGCAGATCTGCTGCCACACTCCCCAAACTTATGAGGAGCAGGTCCTCACCGGTTCAAAGGTGGCATGGTCCCATTATTCAGAAAACATGAAGGAAATCATAAATGAGAAAGTAAAACATGACAAGGAGCATTGGAGAAAGCAAAATTTATTGACTAGAAACATTACAGAGAAGAAAAGAAAATTAAAGATGAGGGGGACTGATTAAGGGAGAGGGCGAACTGTGAGGAACCGTGTCCTCCTTTGATGTAAGGAAAAATAAAATAGGCTTGCTTTGCCACAGATCTAACGAAAAGATTGGAAAAATAATTGCGAGAACAATGAATGTAAAAGAAAAAAGAAAAAAAAGAAAAAAGAAGTGCATGCAATTGGACAAAAGAACAGATTTATATATTATATTTAGAAACAAAGTACATGCAAACATTAATAACTTGGATCAAAGTCGCTACCATAAGTTGGGTCATTGGGGTCCGAGCTACAAATCGTTGAACTTGAATCGAGTTGGAATCAACTTGATGGTGATTTCTCAGATCGGAATTCTTGAGCTCAGTACTCTTTGGACTTGATCTTCTTGGTGAGGCCCAGATGTTTGGTCAGTCTGTCATTGCTTTGAGCTAGTTTGGTCTGTTTCTGAACTAGTTGAGCTTGGAGCATAGCTACCTTGTGTTGCTCAAATTTCGACCAATTGGTATGTTTGTCCAACCGCAGATCCCCTGGGTGGGGAAAACGAGAAACGAGGGCGCAGGATAAAAGAAGAAAGAAAACTAAGAATAGAAAAATCTAAACTATATGCAGCAAGAAAAATAAAATGTAGGGACCAAAGTTTAAAAAAATAGAAAAGTGTTGACACAAAAACAGAATTTGTGAATGCAAAATAGGAAAACAAAGTTAGAAACTAACTATACTACGTAAAATGACGAAAATTAGTAAAACTAGGACAATGTTCCTAAAAATGTAATTTGAAACTAAAATTCCTAAAAATGAATTTGAAACTAAAATTCTAAAAACAGAATTTGAAACTAAAATTCCTAAAAAGCAATTTGAAAATCTAAAACAGAATTTGAAACTAAAATTCCTAAAACAGAATTTGAAAATCTAAAATGTAATGCTAAAATTCTAAAACAGAATTTGAAAATCTAAAAATGTAATTTGAAACTAAAATTTTAAAATGTAATTTGAAACTAACATTCCTAAAACAGAATTTTTAATGCCAAAGGATACATCCTAAGCCCAAAGAGAAAAATGATACATCCTAAGCCCAAACAGAAAATCTAATGCCAAAAGCCCGAGATACTTATGAATCTAAGTGAAAAAAATGATTAAAGGTGAATACAAAGGAAAAGCAAGATTCATAAGATCAACCCTTTGTTGATGATGGGTATGAATAAAAAATAATGAAGCATGGGAGCACATATTAAAAAGAGTTCATACACAAATGAGACCCATTTATGATGAAGAAATCAAGGAAAATAAAATAAGTGGGTCCATTGAATATTCAAAACCCTATGATTCACTACTCATTGTCCTACATGATTCCTAAAAATAAAAAAATGATCTCAAAGAGTCCAGATGGGAAAAGTGGATGCAAATGGAGAAAAAACATCTGAAAGATATATATATATTTTTATTTTTATAATTTTCTATTTTTTATTTTTACTTGTTTTGATCAGCCCAAAGCTCAACAAGAGCCCTTATTTACTCAAAATAATGAGAAACAACTAAGAGATTTTCTATTTGTGTTTTCATTTTCTTTTATTTTGTATTTGGTTTTGTAAAAAATCAAAGATGCCTAAAAGACAGAAATTATAATCGTAACAAACAATAAACACAACAGAATCCTGGCCAAGAATTTAAAATAGAAAATGAATGCAAAGGAGAAGAGGATGCAAACTCAAGCAGATCTGCTCCTTTAGTCCAGATGTTCTTGTTGGACTACCGCTTCCAGATCTTCAACAATCCAAAAATCGCTAGCAAAGAGATATTGACAAAATGAAAAGAAAATCAAAGCACGCCCAAATTTGACAAAAGACAAAAGAGTGGCAGATTTATTCAAACAACTAGAAGGAAAAGAATGAAAACTTAGAAAAAAAAAAATCTGCAAAGAAATAGGTTTTCTATACAAAATGCAAGAGAGACATTTAATCAAGCACTTGGAATACAAAGTGCGTTTAAAGCAAAAACTAAAATGAAAATCAAATCTATAAAATAAAAAAAACTTAGGTCTACCAATTTTAGAACAAATTCAAGAACGGCGCCAAAAACTTGTCGCTCCAAGTCCATAATTGTGTGCATTATGAATAAAGAATTAAAGAATTAAAGAATGCTAAGTTATATGGATGTTAACTTATGAAAGGAATATCGGCAAAGACACTGGGCTAACATTAGCCCGCAAGATCAGGCCAATTGTAGCAAGTTTTAAAAGTAAGTATTTCAAGATCGTCCCGAGAATTTGTCTAAAATGAGAGATAAACCTCAGATCTGCTACCAGATCTGCTCTATAATTATCTAGAAAGCGATAAAGAGAGAGTGTTGGGTTTTGTCACGTTTAACTAAAAGCAAATAAAGAAAAGAACTAACTACGTGATCCGGATCCGAGTTGTGGAGGTGTTTAAAATAAATCAAATGCGTAAATAATAGCTTCATGTATTTTAGCCTTTGAATTTTAATGGAGAATCAGATTCAATAGAGCAGATTCAATCTTCATCCGCTACCAAAGACAGTATGTAAGAGAAATAAATCCAATTAAGGAATAGGTTTAGACTTATGGCCTATGATCATTCAATGGTCACGTATCATCCAATAGTTGTGGCCTCGTTTCTTTAGTTCGTAATATGAACATCATCAGAAGTGCCGCTAGAATTAGGTTACCAACGCTAATTCGACAGGACAATGAATTAAGGGAAGTTGGATGCGGTGAGTGAATCTAAAGAAGTCTAATGCACTAAGGTGAACATTCGTAACCTCGACATGACTCCAATGGAGAAGACACAAATTACAAAGAACCTTTTAAAATCCAAAATTACATTACAAAGCACGGCTTTAGAAAGCCCTGACTTGCGCCTTGAATCCGATCTCCTTGGAGTTACAAATCACTCTCAACAACTCTCAAAAGTAAAACAAAAGAAGTTATTACAGGAGGTACAGATAGGCTATCCGACCGAAGGTAGGGAAATAGAGATGAAAACTCAAAACTGGATGCCACAATTGGGCAAATGTCTTCTATTTATAGCTTTCCTTGATCCCGCATGTATTGAATTGACCAATCAAGTGTTCAGACCGATTGCCCAATGGCGCTTGAGCACGGGATCCAGACTGTTCGCCAATGAAAATGCTCGATCCGTTCACCAATCAGCGCTAGAAGCATCAATTGCTATGGAATTCAAAACTGCTTGAGTTTAGAAGTTCCCGCCAAGTGATTTCATCTTTGAGCCCACATGGGTTGGAATATGCTTTTGATCTTGATTGAATCTTCCAAATGTCCTCGGCCGTTAAATGCATTGGGGCGCTGCGTAGATTATCGAAATGCCCTTTAAACAAGTCAGAATTTCGTAATGTCCTTTCAGAGTTTAAGTGCCTTTTCGCAAAGTGTTTTGGCCCGTAAGTTCTTTTCGCAAAGCAATTTGGCTTCGTAAAGTCTTTTCGCAAAGGACGCCTCCTGCATCTTCTATTCGAAAAGGAAATTTCAACTGTTCGAACAGAACATGGTTCTTTTCGAGTAGTTCATTACAGCTCCAGAATCAATTCGAACAGAACTTTGACCTTTTCGAAAAGTACTTTTTACTTTGCGATTTGAACTTTTAACTTGATTTCTTCTTTGCGAATGGATCCTTCTTCTTCTTCAGGTCTTTTCTTGCTCTTTTAGGACCTTTTTAGCCATTGCTGAGGCTATTTCTTCACTCCCTCTTTGAGCTTGACATGAGTTGTCAGCTTTTTTATCATTTTAGGATGCTTTTCGGACTTGGACCTGTCTAATTGGTTAGCTGTAAAATGCACACTAAAGCACTTATTTAGTCTTCTCAAGGGTCTTTCAAAGCTCATGTTTAGGGGTGAAAAATGGTATTTTTCACTACTTAACAGTATCCTGCGATTTGGAGTGGAATTTATACCCTGCAGCTATGCTTATAGCCAGTGAGGGAATGGTGTGCTCTGAACCTCTGTAGCATGATTAATTGAATCTGATTTCAGTGAAAACCAACCTCCAAGTTACTCTTCTCCATTTTTGGGATTTTTTCTCTCTTCCCCTGCAAGAGCTAAGCTCCTAAACTCGATCCAAGATAGCTTCTGTTTAATTATAGCTTAGTTTAAGTGACAACCCATTCGAAACCTCTCCCCTGTCTTTTAACTAAATTAGTAATAGTTAGGGTGCCAGATCTAACACAGATCTGAAGATTTGTCACCTTTCTAAACAACCTCCCTGTGGACATTCCCTTACTCACCATTCTTTTAAAGCTTGCTACAACAGATCCTGAATACTTGTAGGTCTGTATGAGTATGTCTGCCTAGTTTTATTGTTGTTTTTAGACCCTCATTTGAGGGAAGGCAAATACGCCAACAAGTTTTTAGCGCTGCTGTCGGGGAGGCAGTTTAGAAATTGATAGATCTAAGTTTTGATCATAGATTTGTAGTTTTTGTTTGATTCTACTAACTGCAATTATAAGTTGTGTTGTTTTTTTTAGTAGTTTATGTGCAGTTCATCAGATCTAAGGCTACCAGTGAGGGGAGAATCATACTGGAGACTGCTCTGTAGTTTGCATCCCTCTACTCCCCTGCTATTTTTCATATCTGTTGATAATTTTTGTTAGAATAGTTAGAAAATTTGGTTGATTCTATTTGTTGTGTGTTTGGATCTGTTCTGCATTCAGAATCTGAGTGTTGTATGTTTGGTAGGAGAACTCTGCAACCTCAGATTATTCCACTAAATTTAGAGATTGAAAGACTTCTCAGATCCAAACCAACTACACCCACTTCTGTTGCATCTGATTTTGTAGAAATGGGTGAGCAATAGCAGCCGAGAACTCTTAAGGAGTTTACTGTACCAAGGATCTATAATTCCCCCTTCTGCATTCAATTCCCAGCTGCTAAGGGAAACTATGAGATAAAATCATCCATCATTCAAATGTTGTCCTCATTTAATGGCCTGATCAAAGAAGACCCCTATAAGCACATTGATGAGTTCTTGGGACTGTGCACTACATTTAATATCACTGGTTTGGGGGAGGAGGCCTCCAGGAGGAGACTCTTTCCTTTTTCATTGAAGGATAGAGCTAGGACCTGGTTACCCTTGCTTCCACCTAACAGTATTCAGTCATGGAATGATCTCCAATGTCAGTTTCTGGCCAAATTCTTTCCTATGTCAAAGACCAGCCAGTTGAGGAAGGGTATCATCTCTTTTACCCAAGATTCAATTGAAGACTTTCATCAATCCTGAGAGAGATTTAAGGAACTCCTTAAGGAATGTCCCCCACCATCAAATCCCTGAATGGCAATTGGTTCAATATTTTTATCAGGGAATTGATGCTAAAAGCAGATATATGATAGATGCCTCCTGTGGTGGCACCTATCTCCATAAAACTGTTGAGGAGGCATGGGAGCTCTTTAACATCATTAGTGAGAACTCTATGCAAAGCGAAACCTTAGCAAGAGATCTAGAGCCTCCTAAATTGATGAAAGAGAATACCTCAAGGGGAAAGATACATGAAGTGAGTGTACCAAGTTAGTTGGAAAGGAAAGTAGACAGCTTAACTCTGAAATTTGATAGGTTGATGGGAGCAATGCAATCACCTGTGGCTGCTAGAGTGGAGGAGGCATGTGCCATATGCCAGTCCCCT
Organism: Chloranthus sessilifolius; assembly: GCA_021018995.1. Lineage (NCBI taxonomy): Eukaryota > Viridiplantae > Streptophyta > Magnoliopsida > Chloranthales > Chloranthaceae > Chloranthus > Chloranthus sessilifolius. Next base: position 81,980,803 of record CM037591.1, read on the forward strand.
GCTCATCCCGTGGAAGAATGCCCATCTGCTGAGCAATTTCCTAATTTTATAACAGAGCATGTGGCTGCAGCTCAGTCTTATGGGCAGCAGCCTGCTGCTGGGTATCAATGGATAAACCACCCCAATCTTAGGTGGAGACAAGATGGGTACCCCAACCAGCAACAGCAGCAACCCCAGCAGCCCATGCCTTACAGAAATACTCAGCCCTATCGAGAAGGTTATGCCCCAAGGCCATAGTATCAGCAACCCATGGCCCAACCTGTAGCTCCTCCTGTGCAGCAATCTGCACCCCCTCCAACTGTGAGAATACCATCCTTTGAGGAACAAGTTCTTTCTTCATTATAGAGCCTGAACACCTAGACCCAAACTGTGCACTCTCACAACCAGAGCATCAAAAAGATAGAGGACCAACTTGGTCAGCTGTCTGATGCTCTGACTAGAAGAGAGGGAGGAAGGTTGCCTAGCCAACCACAGGACAATCCACGAAGGCAATTTGTAGTGGGTGAAGTTTCCTCCACTTATGAGGAAGCTAAATCTGTTACAACTTTGAGAAGTGGTAAGTTAGTGGACAACCAAGTGGGCTGTGAGCCTGTGAGGAACTTAGAGGAGGAAAATGAGGTTAATTCTACAAGCACACAACTAAGACCACCAATGGTGGACTTGTAGGAACAGTCAGCTGTGAATAAAGAGGATAATGAGGATCCTCAAGAAAAGAAAAAACTCAAAAAGAAAGAGGCTCCATTGGTTTAGGCTGCAAGTGAGGGAGCAACCCCACACTTTCCATTTCCTAAGGCACTACAGGCCCCTTCCCCTTTTGATAAAGGGCAAGAACAAATTAAGGAAATGATGGAGACTTTTAAGTAAGTAAAGATCAATCTGCCTTTCCTTGATACCATTAAACAAGTCCTAGCCTATGCCAAATTCTTAAAAGACCTATGCACCCATAAAAGACAGTCTAAGATACACCTATCCAAGAAAGTCTTTTCAGCAGAAAAAGTTAAGCATGTCCTGTCCATTGCAACTCCCCCCAAACTTCAAGACCCTAGACTCCCCACCATCCCCTGCATCATTGGGGATCATGCCATTGACAAAGCCCTATTAGATCTGGGAGCCAGTATAAATTTGCTTCCATATTCAGTATATGAGAAGCTGGGCTTAGGCAAATTAAAGCCCACACATGTTGTTCTCCAGCTGGCTGACAGATCTGAAAGGAAACCTGTGGGGATAATCGAGGATGTTTTGGTTCGAGTTAACAAATTTTTTTATCTTGCTGACTTTTTTGTGCTGGATATGGAATCAAGTAGGAATGCCACCTCCATACCTGTGATTCTAGGCACACCCTTTTTGGTCACAGCTAATGCTTGTATTCAATGCAGGTCTGGAATCATGGAAGTATCATTTGGAAATATGAAGGTCAAATTGAATCTATACAATGCAGCCAATCAACCTCATCCTGATGAGGATTGTTTTTCTCTAGATGTAATAGATGGGCTGTCTAGGAAAATGTGAATATGTTGCTACATGGTGAGGAATGGTATAATGAATTAGCCGAAGTATGGAAAGAAACAGAGGTAGAGCAGGGTCCCACCTCTGAGATCGAGCATGTGAAACTTATCTCTTATGAAGCACCACTAGCACAGCACCATCCATGGAGGCCTACTTTGTTACCCCTACCACCCCCCTCTCAGACACCCCTATTGCCCTCCCTCATCAGTCCCCCAGAAGTGGAGTTAAAGCAACTCCCAAAATCTTTGAAATATGCCTTTTTAGGAGACAACACCAAACTGCCTGTGATAATCTCTTCTTCCCTCACTCCCGAGCAGAAAAAAAAACTACTGTGTGTACTAAAAAGGCATAAGAAGGCAATAGGTTGGACCATTGCAGACCTTGGGGGAATAAATCTTGCTATGTGCATGCATAAAATTCATCTCGAGGAAGGATCCAAACCTTCTAGAGAGATGCAGAGGAAGCTCAACCCACACATGCAGGAGGTTGTGATGAAGGAGGTGGTCAAACTCCTAGATGCTGGGATAATTTATCCCATTTCGGATTCACAATGGGTAGCACCTACCCAGGTAGTACCCAAGAAATCTAGCATTACAGTTGTTGAAGCAGATTTAGGAGAGCTAATCCCAACCAGACAGACCACTTGTTGGAGGGTATGCATAGACTACCGAAAACTCAATGAAAAGACCAGCAATGATCACTTCCCACTGCCCTTCATAGACTAAATCTTGGACAAGCTGGCAGGCAAGGCCTATTACTATTTTCTTGATGGATATTCAGGGTACAATCAGATCCCTGTGCACCCCCAGGATCAAGAAAAAACCACATTCACTTGCCCATTTGGAACATTTGCATACAGAAGGATACCATTTGGGTTATGTAATGCACCTGCCACGTTTCAAAGATGCTTGTATGCTATCTTCTCTGACATGATTGATAAGTTTTTGGAGATCTTTATGGATGATTTCTCCATTTATGGAGATGATTTTAGCCATTGCCTACACCACCTTAGCTCCGTACTGCAAAGGTGTGAGAAGACCAATCTAGTTCTGAGTTGGGAGAAAGTTCACTTTATGGTGACTCAAGGCACTGTTCTAGGACATGTTGTCTCTCACAAAGGAATCGAGGTTGATCAAGCTAAGATCGATTTAATTGCCCACTTGCCCCCTCCAAAAACTATCAAACAAGTTAGGTCATTTCTGGGTCATGCTGGCTTCTATAGAAGGTTCATAAAGGATTTTAGCAAAATCACCAAACCCCTCTGCCACCTGTTGTGTCAGGATGTCCCTTTTGACTTTAATGCTGAAGGCTAAGTTGCTTTTGAACTGCTAAAAACTTGTTTGACCACAGCTCCCATTTTACAATCCCCTGATTTTTCCTTGCCATTTGAACTGATGTGTGATGCATCAGATTTTGCCATTGGAGCAGTATTGGGGCAAAGAAAAGACAAAACACCTTCTGTAGTGGCATATGCCAGTAAATCAATGGTTAATGCTCAATTGAATTACACCACAACTGAGAAAGAGCTATTAGCCATTGTTTTTGCCTTAGAAAAATTCAGGTCTTATGTGCTGGGATTAAAAATTATTGTATTCACTGACCACTCAGCCTTGAAATACCTTTTGTCCAAAAAAGAAGCTAAAGCATGACTAATCAGATGGATTCTTCTCTTGCAGGAATTCAATTTAGAGATTAAGGACAAGAAGGGAGTTGAGAATGTGGTGGCTGACCATCTGTCAAGGATCCAAATAAATGACACAACAAGTTTTCCCATCAATGACTCCTTCCCAGATGAGCAGCTTTTGACTATCCAGATAAGTATGCCCTGGTTTGCCAATATTGTCAACTACCTTGCTGTAGGTAGGATCCCCCCACATTGGAGCAAGGATGACAAAAATCTGTTCTTTACACAGATTCGACATTACATATGGGAGGATCCTTACCTTTTTAAGCATTGTGCAGACCAGGTGATCTGACGTTGTGTACCTGAAACTAAATTTCACGCATCCTAACCATGTGTCATGAACAAGCTTGCGGGGTCACTTCAGTGGTAACAAGACTGCTGCCAAGGTCCTTCAAAGTGGTTTCTATTAGCCTACCCTATTCAAGGATGCCCGACAGCACTGTAAAGGTTGCCATCGATGCCAACAAATGGGCAGTATTACCAAGAGAAACTCTATGCCCTTGCAACCTATACTTGTTGTTGAACTGTTTGATGTCTGGGGAATCTATTTAATGGGACCTTTTCCCCCTTCTACTGGATACAATTTCATTCTTGTCGCTGTGGATTACGTCTCCAAATGGGTCGAAGCTATAGCTACAAGAACAAATGATCACAAAGTTGTCATTCAATTCCTGAAAGACATCTTCTCCAGATTTGGCTTTCCTAAAGCTATTATTAATGATGGGGGAAGCCACTTCTATAACAAACCTTTTGACAAACTGCTGGAACGATACTCGGTTACCCACAGAGTAGCCACTCCATACCACCCACAAACTAGTGGGCAAGTAGAGATCTCCAACAGGGAAATCAAACATGTTCTTGAGAAGACAGTGAGATCCCACAGAAGAGATTGGTCCAACAAGTTGACTGATGCCTCATGGGCATACAGAACAGCCTATAAAACCCCCATAGGCATGTCCCCATCCAGATTAGTCTATGGTAAGGCATGTCATTTGCCTATTGAATTGCAACACAAGGCATATTGGGCCATTAAAGCAGTGAACTCTGACTTACACTCTGTTGGAATTCACAGGAAACTCCAGTTATCCAAGCTGGATGAACTGAGAATAGAGGCTTATGCAAATGCCCGAAGTTACAAGGGGAGAACCAAAGCTTTCCACGACATACATTTGCTTCGCAAAGAATTCAAGCCCAATGACAAGGTATGGTTGTTCAACTCCGGAATTAAATTCTTTCTGTGGAAGCGCAATCCGTATGGGAGATGGACCTTTCAGATGGTACACGTTTCCCCATCTGGGTATTGCAAGTCATGCATCCCACAGATGGCAGAACCCTTAAGGTCAATGGCCAGAGGCTGAAACTTTGCGTTGACAATATTTGTGAGCCTGAAGAGACCGTTGATCTTCAGGATCCTCCAGGTAGTACCTGACTTCGATTTGTATCATATGTATTTTATTTGATTTATATTTTTTTTTCTTTCCACCAATTTCTTTGCAATAAAATGGCCATGTCAAGTTCCAGCAATCTAGAATTCAAAGGCATAAGGTCAGCGGCCAATTTGCTAACTGGTAGCGCAGCAGATGAGTTGGTGGGGGCTAAAGCTAAAATGCTCTACACACATAGGCCATGTTTTTAAGCTCATTGAACCTCTCAATAGGTCATTTGAACCTTTGCGCTAGGTCAACCACGAATGTCGATAGGATTGCTGAGGATTTTGATAGGTGTTATGACCTCTCGATAGGTGAGAACAACTTTGCGATAGGCTATGGACTCTTGCCTGGAACCTATCGACAAAAGTACACATGTAATACCCCACCTATCGAAAGGTTGTTCACACCAATCGGCATCCTAACGAAGTGAACGTTTTATCCACCCTCCGTTCGACAGGACACCAACCTATCGCAAGGAGCCAACCTAGCCTATCGAATGCATGTTTATTTTGTTTGATAGGACAGGTTAAACCTATCAAGAGGATTTAATTGCCTGTCCCACACTTGTTCGACTTCGATAGGAAGCCTTAACCTGTCGACACTCTACACTCATCCTATCAAAATCGACTTTCCTCCCCTATCTCCTCCCATGCTTACTATGCAGTTGTGTTGCGCGAACATTTTACCACGTGTACCATGTACATATGCGCACAGCACGAGCCTTAAACTCCCCGCGCTAAATATGGGCTACCAGTTAATGCATGTTTTCGTTCCCCATGCTGATTGTTCGAATTCACCATTCATTCCTAGTCATCAACGGCGGCAATATTGAATGCACCGTTTCATATTCCCTCACACTTCCACCTTAAATAGATGCAGATAGCTCGACTTCGGCCCATCCCTTCCTTTCTACCCTCTACCCTCCTCCTCATAGCTATGGCAGATGGCAAGTCAACGCTCACCCCTGCACAACTCTACCTCTTCTAGTTGGAGCCATTACCGCATAAGGAACCAGACCCATTGTAGTTCCTCTGGGATGAATATGAGGAGGTCCAGCAGATCCTCGCTAAGGAGGAAAAGGACAAAGTTAGGAAGGAGAAGAAGAAGATGAAGACCGCGCCACCGGTGTCTCTGCCACCATCCTCCTCCACAAACCATCCCCTTGCCCCTAACCTCCTTCTTTTTCCTTTTCTTCCTCCCTACCTGGCTTACAGTTCCTCTTCCACTCGATGCAAGCTGAGGATTTCCCTGAGCCAGGGGCGATTTCTTGAACTGTCTGCGATATTTTGTCCACCGACCCACCTTTCACATCCTTTCTGCTTGCACATTGTAATCATGTAATTTGCCTATGTTAATAATAATTTTGTTTCTTACTAGCTTCTGTTTTTGTGCTATCAAATACAAAATAAAAGAAAAAAAATATATATATATATATAATGCTCCACCCCATATGATGGAAACAGTGAGGACACTGTTTAGTTTAGGTTTGGGGGTATGGCATGTATGTATACCAATAAAGTAGTTACTTTTAGTACAGCTAGCTTACAACGAAGTGTTTGGAATTAATTAGAGTAAATTCTCACTTGAATTTTTGTAAAAAGAGGATATTAAGAAAACTTGTTAAAACTGAAATGAGCTGTAGTTTTAATATTTTTCATGAGGCAAATGTCAACAATTTGTGATAAATAATTTTTGATGTGCAGTAAACCTGAAATGAGAGGAAATTGTGAAGACACACCCCTGAAAATGAGATGGAAGGCCATACCCAGTGAGATTTGGGCCTAAAAAAGTTTCCTTGAAGAGTGCCTTGGCAATTTTTCTGCTCTATGGACTGATTGGATCTAATTCTAATCACTAGAAGTTAAACAATTCCAAATTGAAACAACTTGACAGCACTCATGACATTGAGGACATGAAGTAAGGCCATCCCTTGGACAGTTTGAACCTAAAATTTTCCCACCTTTGAACTGCCCTTGATACACAACACTTGACCCTTAAAAGTCCCAATTTTCCTTGATGAAAACCAGAAAATTTGAACCCAAAACCCTTTGACCTATTTCAGTTCACCCTCAATCTGAGGAATTCAAGAAATAGGAGAAGTGAGGTCCAAGGTGCAAGGTTCGATGTTTGATTAAAAAAAAGAAGAAGAAAGTATATTTGAAGGCCAGTGTGATGTATAGTTGTGGCATCCTAATCCATAAAAAAAAATAATAATAATAATAAAATTAAAAATTAAATTTAAAAAAAAAAAAAAAAATAGAAATGCAAAACAAAAAGAAAATCAAAGAAAAAGCGTGAGAAAGAGAAGTCATTTCATTGAAAGATTGAAATGAGGATTAGAAACTGATCACCTCAAATATGAAAGTTCAAGAAGTAAATGGAATTGTACTGAAATGAAGAAGGTTGAGCTACAAATCTCCTCCTTACCTTGTTGATTTCTCAATTTTGAATTCCATTTTACCCCTTTATTCTTTTACCAATTTCACCCCTAAGCCACATTACAACCAAATAAAAAGGCCTTACTGATCTGAAATGGATTGAGTTGTCTTGTGGAGATAAGGATCTGTCTAATCTATGGTGAAAAGAGTTAGAAAATTTTAGAAATTAGAGCAATGCCTATGCTCATGCTTACAGCCCTATTTTAGGACTGTAACTGCTCTTGAGCTGTGTGAAATGATGCACTCTTCTATTTTTATTGTGAGCTACAGCCCTGGTAAGATTTGGGTCTAAAATCTGATTTGAATGGGGCATTATCAAAACAGAATTCTTAAATAGAAGGTGAACTTTGCATCACTTTTCAGACACAATGCCTTGACATGAACCAATTGATGATGAAGGAATTACTGTAAAAATTCATGTTTTAAGTTGGTGTTTTTTCTGCTGAAAACCCTCTAGAACTGAAAAGACATGATGAGAATTTATTCTAGTTCACTGAAACTCTGTTTAACAGGATGTACTACTATTAAGTAACCTTATTGGGGAAGTTCGTGGGTGCCTTCATTGAAAACCCTCAGGAGACTTCACTCCTCCACTAGGAATCACCTAGGGGTTTAAAAGGCTTGGTGCATATGCGAAATGCGTCCGTGCTTCCTACAAAAGTGGCATTTTTATTTTCTTTTAATTCTCCTTTGCTCAGGGACTAGCAAAGCTTAGGTTCGGGGGTTTGTTAAGTTGTGAAAAATGCCACTTTTCACCCTATAACCTAACCATTGATAGACCTGTGAGCACACTAATAAGCTCTTGTCAAGTTCATTTTGTAGACAACAATAAAAGAAGGTACTAATGCAGAAAATCACTCAAGAATGCCCAAAAAGGAACTATCTCTCAACACAGGACAAACCTAGCAACTGCACAGCAGAGGGTAGCACATCATTGGACCCTTAGAGCATGTGGCTACAATAGGGTAAGGTGAAGGAAGTGAAAACAGGCTGAGAACATCCTATCGATTGGCCACCTGAAGACGTCGATAGGAGCTGAAAGCAAAGAAAGGAAGAATTCGTACAGTTGAAGAGGTCTTCGATAGGATCTGAAGATAGAAAAGGGATGGATTCGTGTGGATTAAGGAGTTCGATAGGATCTCAGAACCAATTGAGCAGCTGAAAGGAAAGAAGAACTCATCCTATCGAAAACCTGCCTGAAGTGTCAAAGGAACCTATCAAATGATTTCTTAAACCTATCGAGATGACAATGCTGGAAGAGAACCTATCGAAGTGTGATTGAGCCTTTCGATAAGACTAAAAGAAAATCTATCGAAATGGTGGAATGAAGAGCAGAACCTATCGAAATTGTTTTTCAACTTGTCGAAGAGTTGCTCCAACCTATCGAATACTCCAAACCAAGGGCTTAGAAGGCTGGAACTCTAAGCGAAGATTCATCCTATCGGAACCTATCGAACGAATCTGAGAACCTAGCGAAAGGACCAAAATGCTCAATTCCAACCTGTCGAAAGCATCCTGAACCTATCGAAATCGTGTGTAGAACTTCTCAGTAATTTAGTTGTGCACATGCTGTGATTCAGTGACCTGCTACACACAACCCGAGGCACTTAGTGACCGACACGATGGCTCCAGAAGATGCCTTAGAAAGCCCCAATCGACCCACATGCTTTAACAAACCTCTAACAAACTCTGATGACCTTCTAGAAGGGATTTTTGGTGGGAAAAACAAAGGAGAAAGCTATATATAGAGATCCGCAATTGCGATTGGGGGGGATCGAGATCTGAGCCAAAATTCTGAAGATTAGCGCCTGCAGAGCAAATCCATTTCCCTCCTTTAGCCCAACCATGGTTGGCTAAGTCCATTGGAGTAGCGAGGAGCGAAGTTAGATCTGTAATTGGGTGAGGTTAAGAGTGCTATTATAGGTTCCTAGCAGCATAGACTATAGATCTAAGAGTATTTCCATTATAAAGTGACCTTGTTTGCAATGATAATGCTGTTTTTAATGCTTTAATTAGATTTAAATTTCCTTTGGTTCCATTTGGTGATCGATCAGATTTGTGTAGGGGAGTTGTAGATCAGCTCACCCACTTAACTGGTAGACCTCTTGGACACCATCTGATCTCCCTGGATCTAATGCTCCTGTGATTCCTTGAGTCTGTGACCTGGAAATTGTAGCATCTGTAGTGGTTTTAATTATTCTAATTGAGGCTCTGGCTTTATAGGAGATCCTTAGGATGGTTTGTGACCATTAAAGTGGACAGATCATAACCATAAGATAAATCTAAGCTCAAGCCTCAATTGGATTCATTTGCTGCAATCCATGGATTCGATAAAGTCTATAGGATGGTCTGTGACTATTAAAGTGGACAGATCATAGCCTTAAGACCAGGTGGATCCTACGATTTGGAGTGGAATTTATACCCTGTAGCTGTGCTTATAACCAGCGAGGGAATTGTGTGCTCTGAACCTCTGTAGCATGATTAATTGAATCTGATTTCAGTGAAAACCAACCTCCAAGCTACTCTTCTCCATTTTTTGCATTTTTTCACTCTTCCCCTACAAGAGCTAAGCTCCTAAACTCAATCCAAGATAGCTTCTATTTAATTATAGCTTAGTTTAAGTGACAACCCATTCCAAACCTCTCCCCTATCTTTTAACTAAATTAGTAATAGTTAGGGTGCCAGATCTGAAGATTTGTCACATTTCTAAACAACCTCCCTGTGAACATTCCCTTACCATTCTTTTAGAGCTTGCTACAACCGATCCTGAATACTTGCAGGTCTGTATGTGTGTGTTTGCCTAGTTTTATTGTTGATTTTAGACCCTCATTTGAGGGAAGGCAAACACGCCAACATGAAGTCCAACCGACTGCCGAGAAAGCGGCCCCCATGTCCAAAGAATCAAAGTAGCTAAAAGAACAGTTGGACAAAATCCAGAAGAAGTTATTGAAAATGGGTGGTGTTGAAATCCACGCCACAAACTTCACTGATTTATGATTATTTGCTAAGGTCCCCTTGCCTCCAAAATTTTAAATGCCAGCTTTTCACAAGTATAACAACACCGGCAATCCTATTACACACCTCAAGTCCTCTGGAGACATGTGCCAATATGGAGGGGACAAAAGGCTACTGATAAAAGTTTAGCTGGTCCGGCCTTGAGATGGTTTACGTCTTTGGAACCATCTATGATAAAAACTTGGAAGGATTTGGCGAACTTATTTCAAGAACAATATGTCTATAATATAGACATTGAACCGTGTAAGTCAGACTTGGCCTGATTGAAACAGAACCTGAATGAGACCTTCAACAATTATTTGGGGCGTTGGAGAGCACTGGCAGCTTAGGTTAGAAACAAGACACCTGATGATGAACAAATAGAAATGATTTCCAAAAATACCCTGTCAGTGATCTCAAACTTTTTAGTGTACCAGGAGCAGTCCAACTTTGTAGATCTGGTAAGGAATGCCAATTGATGTGAAGATGCTATCAGGAAAGGTCGCCAGAACAAAAATGTACCGAGTGGAGCCAGTGGGGTTAGAAGGTTTTCAGAATAGAGGATTGAGAAGAGAACAGGGGCCCAATAATAACATTACTCCCCCATTCCAATTTTAAGCAGCCCCACCAGCACCAGTAAGAATTGAGCAGATACAGAGAGTAGGAAATGGACAAGGAATGCAGATGACTCTGTAGTAGAGGATAGCCTGCTACGATCGAGTGTTTACGCCCCTAGGGCAATCACTAAGTGGACTTTTGTCTTTACTAATTGAAAAGGGATTAGTTATTATTTGTCAATCGCAACCTTCTCCTCACCCAATCCCAAAGAATTATGACCCTAATACTTATTATAATTTTCATCATGGTCCGGGTCATCCGACTGATTGCTGCTTCCCATTAAAGCACACGATCCAAGATTTAATTGATGCCGAGAAAATCATCCCACCTACACCTTCTCAAGTAAACCAGCACACGGATATTCATTAGGTGCCATTACCCCCACATCCTATCGGAGGAGCAGGACCCAGACCCACTGTCAAGATGATAGACGAATGTGAGGAGTTCGAATTTAACTCGTCAGACTACATCAGTGATCGGGAGAACTATGTGGCACCATTGTCGAGAAATTGTGAAGAAAGGAATATTGGGGTGATTGAACCCTTGAATTTATCGGATTATTTTCCCAACTCGACACCACGAATTGAACCCTTAGATCTTAGGGCTTATTTTTCATCACCCACATGCGTCAATTATGTGCACATATATTCATATCAACCATACATTACCACCCTCATCAAATACCCGATAGCCCATCATGCCCCCAATCCCCCGCCAGCACCTATCAGCTACCAATGTCCTACTCCTATCCCTTTACCCCCAATGCAACCACCCACACGCTTCACCACCCCCATCTGGCCCAATTTTGCCACCCAACCAGCTATCACCAAAGTGAATCAAGTGTTACCCACACCCCCGGAGCTCACAGTGCAAGTGCATCTGATTCCGGCAGCTATACCATTTCAAATTTCAGGACCGACCTACGATCCTCATCAAGTCCCGCTGAGTTACGAACAAACAGATATCAACGCTAACAGCAACAAAGAAGGGGCAATGGATTTTGTTATCCGATCCGGGAAGATTTCAAAGCAGCCAGAAGCACCAGTGGCAGCACAAGCCCAACAAGAGGGAAAGAAGGATAGAGCCGTGAATCCTTTTGAGAAAATGAGTCGAGAACATATACTGGAGACTCAACTGAGAAGAATGCCTGCCCATATTACTGTATGGGATTTGTTAATAACATCCCCACTCCATTTTCAAGCATTAATGGGGGCGTTAAAGAATGCTCATGTGTCACTTCAGTTTGGATGCCGATTTACCAGATGAAGGGAGTAGTCACTCCAAGTCCCTTAACATTATTGTTGAGTTAGTAATTATGATAATTCCCTTGGTTTTGAATCGATAACGGGTCTACATTAAACATATGCCCACTGAGAATCGCCACCATGATTGGGATAGATCCGTACATGCTGAGACCCGCGAGAACCAATGCCAAAGGTTTCGATAACACACGAAGAGAGCCCGTCACAACTAAGGGTGGTCAAAAAGTTAGATTTTGGCTAGGTTACAAGCCCCCAGAAGAAGAAGTGCGAGAGGCTAAAGAAAAATCCCGCGCAACGGCAACTGTAAAAGCAAGGGGGATACACATAGAGGAAAAACCCTGTCCCAGGCCTCAAATAAGAGATTCATTCGAGAGTGGCGGGGTAGTGAAGATTGATCGGAATGGGATAACCCGTTTAACCCCACATAAGCCTACAACACCGATTCACCCCACCATTCCCCACATCACCCTTCTCAACCTGGAGATAGACTTGGCCGTATTATCCCTCTTTGAGGAGCGATGACCCGTACCTGAACAAACTCCCCCTGTGGTGAATCACCACAAAACTGTGTTAACGTTTGAGGATATCATCTCAGACGAAATGGGGATCAACATGATGGAGGCTGACTCTGAAGAGATGTATTAGTCAATACCCTCCATCCAAAAAGGTAAAGGAGCGGCCTAGCAAGTACGCAACTGGCCATCTTTGCCCCAAACCCTAAAAGCGGGGAGTGGCCTAACATTTGGCACCCGTTTTCCAAAAAAAACAACCTATAAAAAGTGAGATAAGCCCTTGGCAGGCAATAACTTGTATATACACAGACTCTTGCTACTAAGGGTCCATCTTCGAAGAAAATAAAAATTCCAAAAATATTGAAAAAATACAAAGCCCAAAAATATTGTCATTTAAAATTCCAAATAAAATCTCACGAAAAGATGCCTTAATCGAAATACTCGTCCCACATAAAATCGACCCCTTTCCTGTAGAAATATAAGAAGAGGTAGGTGTTACGAGTCTGGACGAGGATCTCCCTTTGGTGGAGCTCCCCAATGAGCTCCTTGATCGGTTTGCCGAATTTGAGCATGGCCCGACCCCCATCGTCAAAGAAACCGAGGACGTTAATCTGGGGACTGAGGAGGTTCCCTGAATTACCAAAATCGAAACATCGCTATCTCCCGAAGAAAGAAAAAGCATGATCAATTTCCTTCAGTCATGCCAAGACTTTTTGCCTGGTCGTAGGAGGACATGCCTAGTCTAGACACTGATTTGGTCGAGAATGAGTTGCCACTCTACCTAGATATGAAGCCGATTAAGTAGAAGCTGAGGTATATCTAACCTAAGTGGATGTTGAAAGTCAAAGATGAGGTCATCAAATAGTATGACGCAGGGTTTCTCATGGTATCCAAATACCCGCAGTGGCTAGCCAATATTGTGCCTATATCGAAGAAGGATGGGAAGGTCCACATGTGCATTGATTTTAGAAATTTGAACAATGTGAGCCCAAAGGACGACTTCCTATTACTGCACATTGACATCTTGGTTGATAACACTGCTAAGCACGAGATGCTTTATTTCATGGATGGATTCTCAGGATACAATCAGATTAAGATGGCAGAGGCAGATCAAGAGAAGACTGCATTCATCACTCCTTGGGGAACCTTTTACCACAGAGTCATGATGTTTGGAATGAAGAATGTCAGTGTAACATAATAGGGAGCTATGATCACACTATTTCACGACATGATGCATCGAGAAATTGAAGTATATGTCGATGATATGATCGCCAAGTCACTGGAGCGAAGCGATCACTTGGTAAACCTCTAGAAGCTATTTGAGAGGCTGAGAAAGTACAAGTTACGTATGAACTCACAAAAGTGCGCATTCGGTGCTATGTCAAGGAAACTATTAGGATTCATCATTAGCAGGAGAGGAATCGAGGTCGACCCAGTCATAGTTAAAGCGATCACCGAAATGCCGCCACCATCTACCGAGAAAGAGGTTAGGGGGTTCTTAGGCAAAATATAATATATCAATCGATTCATTACACAGCTAACTCCAATCTGCACACCGATCTTCAAGCTATTAAGGAAGAATTTGCCTGTTGGATGGAACGATGATTGTCAGGCAGCGTTCGATAAAACCAAAAGCTACCTCCTTAGCCCACCTATTTTGGTACCACCTGAGCCGGGGAGACCACTCTTGATGTATCTCTCCACGACGAAATTCTCGATGGGATGTGTCTTAGGGAAGCATGATGAGATAGGAAGAAGAGAGCAGGCCATTTACTATCTGTGCAAGAAGTTTACTGATTATGAGGTGCGCTATTCTCATCTAGAGAAAGCATGCCTAGCTCTTGTATGGGCTACTCAGAGGCTCTACCATTACTTAACTATCCCAAGCCGTTCTACTTTTGGCCTGAATGGACCTGCTGAAATACCTATTCGAGAAGTCGGCTCTCACTAGACGAACTGCACAATGACAACTCTTATTTTCTGAGTTTGACATCACATACGTCACTTAGAAGTCGATCAAGGGGCAAGCACTCACTGATCATCTTGCCGACAATCCTTTCTCAGAGTATGAACCCTTGAGAATTGAGTTCCCCGATGAGGACATCCTGTTCATGACAGAGGACGATATTGAGGAAGCAGGGGAATCTTGGGTAATGCACTTTGACAGGGCAGCCAATGCCGAGGGTCAGGGAGTTGGCGCCATTCTAATTTCACCGAAAGGATCACATATACCACTCTCTATCAAGCTCAACTTCCCTTACACTAACAACATGGCCAAGTATGAAGCTTGTGCCACTGGTTTGCAGGCGGCTCTTGATATGAACGTAACTCACCTCCGAGTATTCGGCAATTCGCAGTTGATCATATGCCAGACAAATGGAGATTGGAAGACAAAAGACGAGAAACTGATCCCTTACCATGAACACCTCAAGGATCTGATAGCTTACTTCAAAGATGTGACATTCTCATATGTCCCCCGGATAAGGAATCGCTTTGCCGACGCACTAGCAATGTTGGCATCAATGATAGAAATCCCGTATGGTGCTGAGATGAAGCCGATCATGATCGAGCAAAGGATTGAGCCCGCCTTCTGTCTCCAAATTGAGGAACCTACAAAGCCTGATGATGAGCCACCTTGGTTCTCAGATATAAAGAATTTCCTTGAGACACTCACTTTCCTTGAGGGTATGTCCAAGACAGATCGGCAAACCATTCAACAGTTAGCGGCGAGCTACGTCGTTTGCATGGAATGCCTTTATAAGCGATCGTACAATAACATCTTACTCAGGTTCCTTACAGAAAGTGAAGCAATCAACATCATGAGAGAGATCCACGAGGGAGTATGCGGTGCCCACGTCAGCGGTCACATGCTCGCTAAGAAAATTCTACAGCAAGGGTACTTTTGGACCACTATGGAATCAGATTGCTGCAAACATGTTTAGAAATGCTACAAGTGTCAGGAACACTCCAGACTAATACACGCTCCTGCCATCGATCTACACTGCATGACCACTCCTTGGCCATTTACTACCTGAGGCCTTCACATCATCGGAATGATTAATTCAAATGCATCCATGGACATCGGTTCATCCTCGTTGCCACTGAATACTTTACCAAGTGGGAAGAAGCAGCATCATATGCCAACATCACGGCCAGTCACATCGAGAAGTTTCTCAAAAATAATATTGTATGTCGATTTGGAGTACCCAAGGATATTATCATTGACAACGATATAAACTTTGTGAATAAGCACATCCAAGCATTCTACGAGCAATATAAAATCAAACACCATCGCTCGTCCCCTTATCAGCCTCAAACTAATGGAGCCGTGGAAGCCACGAACAAGATGATAGTCCACATCCTCGAGAAAATGGTCGTCACTTATTGAGATTGGAGCAAAATGCTGCCATTTGCTTTATGGGCCTACAGAATGTCGATCCGTACTGCTACAGGGGCAACATCATTGTCCCTTGTGTATAGAACCGAGGCCATCTTATCGGTAGAGGTTGAAGTACCCTCGCTCTGAATCCTCATGAAATCAGGCTTACCCGAAGCAGAGAGAGAGAGAGATCCCCTTTTGAACAATTAAACTTATTGGACGAGAAGAGACTCCTAGCCTTGTTTCATACTCAAGTTTACCAGGGGTGAATCACACGCACTTATTATAAACGTGTCCGTGGTTGAGATCTGAAGATAGGAGACACTGTGCTGAAGAAGATCTTCCCATCCCTCCACGCTGATCCGAGAGGGAAATTCAAGCCGAATTGGGAGGGACCTTATGTCGTCCGAGAAGTGCTGTCGAGATACGCCATCTGCCTCGCCACCATTGACAAAGATCATCTTCCTAGGCCCATCAATGCTGGATACTTCTAACGGTTCTACTCTTAGTCTATAACGATAAGGTAAGTATTGGCAAAACAGATACATGACTGCTTAAGAACCAACCAAAAGAGCCCATCATTCCAAACACAGTAGCCAAAAAGCATCCCTAAAAATGATAATATCCTTTACTACCCCATTTTGAACTTGGGCCTTTCTTTCAACAAGCCACTTCCCCAAAAAGAAGAGAAGAGAAAAAGCGTGTACATATACAAAAAAGGGGAAGTAAAATCAAAATCCAGAAAAAATCGGAAAAGCCAAACCCCAAAAAGAGATGGCCTGAAATAAAACAAAGAAAAAAAGAAAAAATATAGAAGAATTATGGGGCATGTACGGTAAAATCCCCCTAGGAAGAAAGTATGTTGTGAAAAATTGAGACCGTGTCAGGAAATCCTTTTTAGCCCAACATACCTTCAAATCCTAACCTGACCCATGGCCAAGCTACACCCTAAAAAAAGCCCTCTTTTCAGGTTCACAAGTAGTCATAGTATCTGTTAAGTCAACACAAGCCGAGTTGTGAGACTACACTAGAACCCCATCTGGCTGGCTATGACGGAATCGACGTCTATGTCGTGGCCTCTGAGATAAAAGAAATAAAATAAAAAATAAAAAAACAAAAATATAAGCTCAAACATAGATGGACGTGGTGAAAACCCGAAAGGGCCCTACGGACATGGTTAAAACTCGAGAGGGCACCACGGGTAAAAAGAGGGCAAAAACAGGCGCGACGAACCCACCTTGGGTGTTGTGAGTAAAAATGGATTAAAATGAAAAGCTGAAAGAAAGGCTTGAATTGATTGATAAAATTGGTGTTTGAGAAGCCTGCTTTGTTGCTCTCCCTGATCCGCTTTTTCCGACTGGGCCACTCATGTTAGTTCAAATCAGGCCCTGACCAGTATTGTCTTAGTGAAGCTGCTTTGTCAAACGTATGACTCAAGGTAACGAGAAAGGTTTGACTCAGTCCAAAGGGATTGATGTTCCAGTCTTGGTAAAGCTGCTGAAACTCACCCAAACCCGACCATTTAAAAAGGGGTTCGACCATGCTCAAAAGAGGACTCGAGTTCCCACCTTGGGATTGAGGCATCAAACCGAAAAAAAAATAAAAATTTGCCTTTTCCACTTCCATGCCCAGACTGTGCACATTCTGAAAAGAGAGGGGACCCATTAATCAAAAGGAATGACAAAAAAGAGAGAAGTCTTTATAAATATAATAGATTTTCCTTTTCTATTTACAATTACACCGCTTACACCACATCTCAAAAAATAGTTGGTGTAATGTCTAAGTTTCTATCTTTCTTTCTTTTTTACAAAAGTAGAAAAAAAAACAAAATCATAAAGAAAATATGTATACCAAAAAGTGTGTATCTGTAAAGGGGCTTCTTATGCCCCTTTTCTGTGTATCTGATCTGTGTAAAAAGACGTGTAGGAGGGAATCAACGGTCCAGCTCACACTTCAAGGCACTAATCTTAGCGAGGAAACTATCCTCCTGAACATTCCACTCAGTCAACCAACTGCCATGCAAGCTCTTGTACCTCTTTCGAGAAGCATCCATAGCCCCATGAGCAACATTCAAGGATCCTTCCAGACGAAGGACCACACTCTCAGCTATACCAACTCTGGTCTACGCTACCTCTACTCTAACTTTCTCTTGTGCTAAAAGCTCTTGCAGGACCCTCTTTTCATCGACCAATAGCTCAATACGAGCTCAAACCTCCATCTCCTTCGGCCAGGGGCCTCCCATATCAATACTCTCCGTCTGATACAGATGATTAGTATTAGGCTGCTCAGCCAATAGCCAAGCCTCGTACTCAGGGGAAGAATGAACTAAATCTCCCTACTCCATATCACACATCAGCATCGATTAACACGTCTCCCAAAGAGCAGCAATATGATCCACATCCCCAGAGGACCCCTAGAAAAGATCAAGCCACATAGAGGGGGTTTTGCCTCACAAGGCACCTGCTGAGAGCAGCAGAACAGACGCAACATCCGGAATGGGAAGTAGAAAGTGCTGCCAGTCAACCCTAGGAGGGTGATGCCCTCATGGTCTCTAGAACGAACTACTGGGAAAGTCTGATCTAACCAGGGAAGCCTCCATATCAGTTCTGTGTTGGCCAACTAAAGCTTCAAAGCTGACGTGTCGCCCTGCGAAAGTAAGTGACACCTACCCAAAAAGCCTCGAGCCACCTCACCTCGAGCGATATAAAAGCATGGAATGGGTCCCAAGATAGCGAGATGCTCACCTAATCAGACTTGAAGTAGCAAAGGACATCCCCTGAGGCTCTCCACTTTGCCCAGAGCGAATGCATCAAGGCATCGGTATAGTTCAGCAAGGACCAAGTGCATCACTGATCGAGAAGCTGTCTCCCCCAGTGAAGAAAAGGACTTCCAAAATGAGACTGAGAGCAAAGGGTTTCACATTGAAGATATTCCTAACCGGCAATTTTTGAAGACTTTCATCGCCGAAAAGTTATTTGAGGAATCTAATTAAATATCTTGTGGGCCCCCCAATGAGACTTTTCTCATACTCAAATTTCATTAAACCTAGGGTAAGGTGAATGGATTTGGAGTAACCCGACTTCAGCGTGACTCTTACGAGGCCACTATGGAGCTTCAAGCCGGACAAATTGGATAACTCCTCCAGAGTGGGAGTCAGCTCCTTCTTCCCAAAACGGAACACATGGTTGTTTGCATCCCAAAGCGAGGTGACTGCATGAAGTAGGTCCCACCATGGAGGAACCTCGAGAAAGAAGGGAAGGTGTGATAATCCAAGCTGCTCCAGTTCAACGAGCTCGCTCTCATTCATGCACCCAAGCCAACTCTTTAGAAAATTGGGCCCCAAGCCCAAAGAAGGGAGTGAATTGGTTCCGGGCCCTCCATGTAAGGGAGGGTTGGAAAGCGGGTCCATGGACGTACAAAAATCTTTCAAGAATATAAAAATTCAATGTATGTCAATGGACCCACCCTTGGGAAAGCAAGGAGAAGAAAAATCAGCTGAAAAGGCCATGTTAAAAAGAAAAGAAAGGAAAAATGGACTGTCTCGGGCATATAAGGCCCCACAGCTCCCCAGGCTAAAACTGGCTCAACTATTAGTTGTGCCAGTGCAAACTTCCCCAAAACAAACCTGGCTCAACTAATAGTAACGCCAGTATATTTCCCCCCCCTTCTATGCCATTTTGGGACTTTTGGGGGATATTTGTGGGCCCTTGCTGGCCCCCCCTTAGCCAATTGACCTGATTGATACTATGAAGACATTCAAACATGAATGATAAAAAAGGCACCTAACATTGAAATAATTTGACTTTTTGTGCAGGAGAAACCCGCATGAAGGCATACGACCCCGAGGGCCACTATTATGGCCAATCGTCAAAACCATCTTGCAAACAGTCGGATATGTGCAAGAGAAAGGTAATATGCAATCGAAGAAAAAGCATTGAACATGTCTAAACAGAAAATCATCCAAAAAGTGTTACAAATATCAGCTACAAACTTTGCAAAACCCCAATAAAATTATCCCAAAATGCTTGAATTGTTCAAAATGCAGAAGCTAAGGCTTAATCCCTGTTGGCGCCCTTTGACTTCTTCCACCAACGCGAGGAGCTTTAAAAGGTCCGAATATCTCTCACTCGTGACCACGCCTGCGAAAGCCGGCTGAGCAAAGAGCGTGACTCCTTGGCGCGTGCATGCTATAAGTAATGGTCAAAATCAGAAATAAGGATCAATCAAGGAAAAAAGGATAGCAAAATAGTGAGAAAGACAGAGCGGCTAGATACTCACCACCTCCATGTCCCAGAGCTCTGCGATGTTACGGTAATACGCATCATCCTCCATGGCCGAGTCAAATTTC
Source organism: Chloranthus sessilifolius (assembly GCA_021018995.1). Taxonomy (NCBI): domain Eukaryota; kingdom Viridiplantae; phylum Streptophyta; class Magnoliopsida; order Chloranthales; family Chloranthaceae; genus Chloranthus; species Chloranthus sessilifolius. The sequence goes on from CM037591.1 coordinate 82,000,974, forward strand.
TACATTCAGAGGGAAGGGATGTCAGTTGCAGGGACTGGTAGCAAACACATGCAATTATCAAAGGAACCAAGACAAAAGGAGAATGATCATAAGAGGGCTTACCCCCGGAACCACCTCAGGAGGAGGGGCCGGAACTGCTTTAGATGAAATGCATACCTACTTATTCACGTCGAAGCATAGACCTGAGAGAAAGCTATCTTCGAGACGTCTAAAGGTCCCATAGACCACGAGCAGAACACCACCAAGGGCACCCACATGAGAAGTACCCGATGGACCAGCGCGTGAAGCACCCGCACCTAAGGAACCCTGACTCGAGGGACCTGCACCGGAAGGGCCAGCACCCAAGGGACCCGCCCCTGAAGCATTCGTAGCTCCCGCCGCCACCCCACCTTCATCATCTGAGTCATCCCCTTGAGCAAACTGTGAACAAAATAGAGATTCGCTTAGTAGGAACCAAAGCTGAATTAAAACCAAAAGGGGACTAATCTGAAAGAGAAAGGAGAATTACCTGGGAGTGCAGGCCACTGAAAGCAAGGAAGTTGACGCTAGGGACAAAATGCGGCTGAAGGAATCGGTACGACAGAGACTCGTACCATAGTTGATAGTCCTCGGGCACAAGAAGGGCATTAATGGGGATCCCATTATGGAGGAAGGCCGCTATAAGCTCCTTAATGCTACCCGCGAGATCCAGAACATTGGCAGGAGGATCCATAGGTATGGTGGGATAGCCCTGATACTGGCAAACTTCCCGCTCCCCCAAATAGTAAGCCCTGTCCCACGCCCCATAAAAGAAGACAACACGACAGTCATTGAATTGGCGCGACGGACCTAGGGCAGCCCGATCCCAAAACATGGAGGTGAGGTATGGGTCATAAAGGATCTGTCAAAGTCAAGATATGGTCAATCAGTCAAAACATGCAGCATATTAGCAAAAGAGAATTTTTGAACTGGAATAAATAGGGTTGAAAAGGCCTTACCTGCTCGGGGACCATCAGATCCATCTAGGACCTCATACCCATCTCTAAATGCTTCATGCCCACGTTGTGGCGCCAGGATTGGTTCCAATTGCTGAGGAGATGGTAGGTGTATACCTCTAAGTGGAGAAGCGGGCGTCCAAGTTGAAAGTGGAGGCACCCCCATGCCTGAAGAGAGCAGTGCAAAAAAAAAAGTCAGTAGCATACCAAGACCATCCAAGTAAAACTGATAAAAGCGAAAGAGTTAGAGATTACCTCCAGAGCCGACCAGAAACCGATGATAGACTTGGCCTCCCCAGTAGATGCTCGGGCTATGCCATACATCAGCCACGCATATCCAGCCCAGCCCCAGTCATACCTATGGATGTCAAACCAGTTCTCCATAATGCTCAGCAGTGCCAAGCTAACTCGACCACCGCTCACATTCGTAAAGAGGGTCTTGCCTAGGAGGAGCAGAAGCGTGATACAGGCCAGGACGATCACCCGCGCGGGCTCGATATAAAGCTCCAAGTCCGGCTGGCCCAGATCGACCAACTCACCAGCCACATAGAGCCTAGATAACCAGGTCATCTTGGCCTCGGTACCGTGCATCTGCCCATGAGGGGGATAATCCCTTATCAACCTAACAATGCCATCCCTGCTTGGCACCCCAAGGCTGGCTATCGGTAAGCCTCCCACCCTAATGTCGATAATCATCGCCCAATTTACGGGCGTCAGTGTCATCTCAGCATAGGCCATGTGAATGGATATGGTCTCAGGACGAAACCGCTCTATCAGGGCCCTCAGGTACGTAGCATCGGCCCTCATGGGGGGGCATGATAGGAACTCCCCAAAACCTGCCTGCTCCAGTAAATACTTCACCACAGGAGGAACATAGCAGTAGAAATAATGAAAGTCAAGCCATCGCCCGCGGAACACAATAGAGGGCAAGGCCTGCGTCAAGAGAGAGAAATGCGTCAAATCATGGAAATAAATCAAAGTTGCACGAAAGGAAGAACTTAACCTATCTTTTACCTTGCCCGCTATGTCGAAATTGGAGATATGGATGTATTGTTAATGAAGAAGGCCAACTCGGGCGGCCTCGCCCTGCATCTCTAGCCAGGGACCTGCCTTGCGCTCTATCACAAAGAACTGCTCGCCACAGGGACCATAGACTACATCGGGCCCCTCCTCATAGCCCTCCTCAGGCACATACTCTTCGTCATCAGACATTTTGGGGCAAAAACAAGCAATCACATCAAAGCAGGTCAGTTCTAAAGAACCATTTTTTTGATACAGACCAAGGGAAAGTAAGTGTGCTCATCCATTTTCTATTATTTTCATAAGCAAAGACACACATACACATAAACAAAAAAATCCCTTTTTAATAGAATGAAAATACAAAAAAATCCCTTCCTTTTTGTCTTCAAAAATAATAAAAATAAAACAGATCCCCCCTCTCTATCTTTGAAAATAAATTTTTTTCAAAAAACAAAAAAAAGAAGTGTTTTTTATGCTCCTAAAAAAAACAAAAAAAAAAGTCTTTTTCTTTAAAAGTTAAAAACGAAAAAAGAAGCTTTTTTTCTTCATGCTCCTAAAATTTAAAAAAAAAAAAAAAAAACCAAAGAGAGTCCTTTTCTTTAAAAATTAAAAACAAAAAAAGAAGCTTTTTTTCTTCATGCTCCTAAAATTAAAAATAAAAAAGGAGAGTCTTTCTCTTTGAAATTAAAAAACAAAAAAAAGAAGTCTTTTTTATGCTCCTAAAATTACAAAAAAAAAAGGGGAGTCTTTTTCTTTAAAAGTAAAAAACGAAAAAAGAAGCCTTTTTTCTTTATGCTCCTAAAATCAAAAATGAAAAAAAACCATCATTCCATGCTCCTAAGATAAAAAAAAGACCTCTTTTTATGTCTTTAAAAAACTAAAAAAACAACACTTGAACAAAAATAAACCCCTTTTTCCTTGGTTAATTATAAAAAAATATACAAAAATAAAAAATCATTTTCCTTAATTTTCAAATAAAAAAATCATTTTTCTTAGTTAATTTTCAAAAAATAGAAACCAAAAATCCCTTCTCCCTATTTAATGTTAAAAAAATCCTTGCTTTATATTCAAAATAATAAAAAAAACAAAATAAAATCCCTTCTATATGCACAAATAAAGCCAACAAAAAAATATATATGTATATTAGGCACCAATAAAATCCACAAAATAACAAAAATAGGGCATCATTCATGAAAAATTATCAACACATCAATAAACATAAGTATAATGAAAATAAACCATTAATCATCAAAGAATACAAGATCATGATCATATTTGCAAAAAAAGCAAGAAAAATCAAAGAAAATGGGTTTTAACCGGTTACCTTGTGAAGGAAATGGGGTCTTTGATCTAGCGCGAGACAAATAATCAATCGGCGCTAGTGAATGCCGACAATGAGGCACGCATAGAGGCGATGTAAAGGAACCATAGGGAGGCTCTGTTTTTCGGTTTAGAGAGGGGGAAGAGAGCAATTTTCAAAACACACGATGGCTGCCCGAACTCGGGCTATTTTAATTTGATCCCCAGCCATGCCTGGCGCAACTAATAGTTGCGCCAGGTTATTTTGACCCCTCTTTTGGCTTTGCCCAACTAATAGTTGCCCCAGCCACTTACAAGTCAGGTTTTGGGCCTTGTACAGGTCACCTGTATGGCCCGGTACCCCCTTTCTCTTCGTTTTGTAACTCCCAGCCGATGCACGTGCTCACAAACGGCATGTTGTTCCTCATTCGGCTTGCCCAGGAAGCCGAGCTAGAATAAAATGGATCGAGATCAATAGGCATCCCGATCCTACACAGAAAAATATGAAAAAGTTAAAAAAATGATAAAAAAAATCCCACATAAAAAGCCTAAAATAATTCACATAAAATGATGGAATAATTCACATAAAATGATAGAATAATTCACATAAACTGATAGAATAATTCGCATAAAATAATAGTTCTAAAAAAAAAAAACCAAAAAAATCACATAAAATGATAACTTAAAAATCTAAAAATCCATAAAAAAAGATAAAGAAAATCCCAAAAATAATTTGCATAAAATAATGGAAGTAATAAAGTGATAGTCATATGAAATGATAACTTAAAATCCAAAAAATCACATAAAATGATAACTCAAAATCTAACAATCACATAAAATGATAAACACAAAAAAGGTCAAAAATTTCCCACATAAAATAACAAAAATATATGTTTTGAAAAAGCAGCATGTACTCCCAAAAAGCGTTGCGACATCTATTCGCTCCGCTCGGGTAATCGTGCTAAATAAACTTCGGGATCAATGGGTTCTCTTATAGACCTCGAACCCTGCTTCAAGCAGGGGCACCCTGACCAGTTAGATGAGGTGGTCAACGCCTCATACGATCGGATGCACAGCTACGCACATGCATGTTTCGATGCGGTAAAAGGTCAATATTTTATTGGCAATGCAGCTATGCTAAATCAATGTCCTAAATCTATGGTGCGCCTTGGATTTTTAGATCCTACCTCAAAGTAGGAGCAACGGTGTCAATCCTGATCAAGTGGTCAATGTATCGATCGGTTCGACTCCACTACTATATCTTTGAGCTAAATGCAGTGTCTTTAGATTTATATAAATGTGAGTGTCTAACTTCAGATTCATCAAGAGATATTTCGGAGGTGCAGACCCTTGGTCTACGTTGTCTGAGCGTGGGACCTACGGGGTTTGAGGTCCGGGTAACTCCGTTATGAAAAAGGTCAATCATTGGTTGAGACCAACCTGTTGAAAATGAAAGTACATATCAATCAACTATGTGTAAACATGCACGCAGAAGGGTTTATTTCCCTTTATTTTCGCAGGCTTAAAACCTGTATTGGCATGGTATGCCTATAAAGTGTATCTGGGTATCCATAGGATGGTCGTTTATTCTCGTAAATTATATCCAGATGAGATCTGGGTCGAGACTTCCATTGCCTTTATTGCTTATCGCACCTAATGGGTGCAGGTTTATGCATAGTTAAATGATTTGTAAAATCATTATAGGCAGAGACCAAGATCAGGTGTCCCCTTCGGTGGGCACTCGATTTTGGCCGAATCTGTTCAGTGTCATTTGAGGTTTGACACTCTTGGTCATGATGATTCGAGGCACGTTGGAAAAGCAGCACATACACTCAAAAAGAATTACGACATCTGTTCGCTCCGCTCAAGTAGTCATGTTAAATAAACTTCTAGATCAATGGGTTCGCCCAAAGACCTCAAACCCTGCTTCAAGCAAGGGCACCCATGACCAGTCAGATGAGGCAGTCAATGCCTCATATAATTAGACATAAACGATGGAGCCTTGCATCCTTGCTTTGCGCCTATCTTTGAATGTGGGTCGATCACCCTCCTTACTTAAGAAGCTGTTGTATTCAAAATAAATCTTGAACATCAAAACATCTCGAGAAGCAACCATTTTTCTTGGCTATTGGGCTATCGAAACTCATTTTCCACCTTGGTTATACCGAGTAATGTCGTTAAGCGCTTGGGAACCGATTACCTTGAGAAACAACCATTTTTCCTAACATATAGGGCTTTCATTTTCTCACCATGTCACTCATCTGATGTTTGAAGTTCATTCTGAATGTAGTGGACTCGTCAGTAATATCTTGGGCCTCTTCAGATGTCTCTTTTCTTTGGCATTCGATCATTAGTGATCGGATACCAAAGAGGGGCATTTGTAGACACCCAAATTTGGCCCAAGGCCTGATCGAGACACATTTTGAGAGAGGCACATCTCTGAGCTTTTGATGGCATGTATAGAACCCTTAGGAACCTATTTGAACCCTTAATAATCACCCTAGATCCATTAGGAACCTTCTCAAACCACCCTTAGAAACCCATCCCGACCCTTAGAACCCATTCCCGACCTAAACCTAGCTTTCCTGAGTAATGGATGAAGCGTGGTACACTAGGACTAGCTGTGACCTTCTATGATCAAGTCTCATACCATTATAAGTAGAATTCCTCAGCTTTCCAACGAGCTAAGAATCACCCCAATCGGAGCTGTACACAAGAAGATATTGCATTCCGAAGTGCAGGGGCAGAATGGTAAATAGTGTGGAGACCTCCATAGGGATTTGGCGCAACTAATAGTTATGCTAGCATTAATGTGGTCCCCCACGGGCATCCAACTTCCTAGGCACAATTCAAGCACTATTTTACTATACATATGGTTGGCGCAACTAATAGTTGCGCCAGGCATATGAACAATAACCCTTGTTCTTTGCCTCGAATTTCGAGATTAGGGTTTGACTTGTTGACCATTTTGACCTTTGGGGTGTGTTTTACTAGTTTTGTTGCACCCATTTACTATCTATGTGCTATCCCTTAAGTGGTTGAAAGCCCCACCCTATCATCCACCATTGGAGCAACTCTTCCCACTTTTCAAGGCTCCAAAAACCCTAGGAAACCTTAGATTGCCCATTACCAAATTACTAATCCAAATTAGCTTTTAAACACCCTCATAACCTCTCTTTTTCCTATAAATAGAGAGGCACCCCTCCATTTACAAAGGATTGAAAAAATTTGCAAGTTAGAGATTAAGGAATCCCTTCTCTCTCTCCCCTAGTGCACTCTTTTCATCCAAATTCCAGAACTTTCAAACCTTCAAAAAACCTTAGCCTTTCATCAAAAAGCTTTAGTTTAGGTGTGTGCTACCCCTTTGCCTCCCTTCTCTACCTCTTAGATACCCACCCTAGATGTTAGAATCCATCATCAAGCTATACAGGCCATCAAAAGCTCATCGAAGCAAGCCAACAGAAGGCTCCACAACAATGCAACATGGGCCTGAGAGCTCCGACTCTCCCCTCTATTCCTCTACCTTCTCAGTTCTTCCTTCTTCCTCACATTTATACCATTATTTCACCAAATTTTTGGTAGGAACGGAGGGGCACAAATAGGATTTTAATGCCCCTTGGGCAAGAGTAAGACCTATATGCATTTTTCACTTCTTTTTTGCTTTGGCCATAAGTAGAGACCACATTAAGCGGGTTGATTGGGTGCCTAACACCTTCCCAATCAATAACCGAAGCCCCTACCCAAGAGCCTTTGGCATAGATCAAATTCAAAGTCATATTTTTGGCACTTCAATGCTTATAAAATTGATCTAGATTTCTCAGGACACCAAAAGCTCTGGGTGGCGACTCTAAATATTTCATAGAGAGCGCATCGTCGGAACGGGATCGTCAAAAATCCCACGGTTCCACAGCTCGGCATTTCATCCACAGACGGATGGACAAACCGAGAGGGTGAATCAAGTGATTGAAGATATGCTCCAGGCATGTATGCTAAATTTTCAAGGATCATGGGAGAAACATTTACCCTTGATCGAATTCGCATACAACAACAAATACCAAACGTGCATCGGAATGGCCCCATTTGAAGCACTTTATGATCGCCGATGTAAATCTCCTGTCAATTGGGAAGATGTTGGAGAACGGGCACTGTTAGGCCCAGAACTTATTGAGAGCACGAATGAGATCATCCAAGTCATTCATGAAAGATTGAAGGTCGCTTAGAACAGGCAAAAAAGCTTTGCTGATCTCAAGCGAACAATCATCGAGTTTTAGGTAAACTTTATTTTAATTATTGTTCTACAGGTCCAATAAATTGTGCATCATTCTAATGCACATATTCTTTTCAGAATGGGGATCACGTATTCATCAAAATTTTACCAAATAAAGGCATTATACGCTTTGGAAGACGTGGAAACCTCAGTCCACGCTACGTTGGACGCTTTGAAATTTTAGGTCGGGTCGATGAAATGGCATTTAGGATCGCTTTGCCTCCACAGCTATCAAGTGTACACAATGTGTTCCATGTCTCGATGTAATGAAAGTATGTGAAGGATCCGACCCCCATTTTAGATTATCAGCCAATCCAAATCCATGAGGATCTGATTGTGATCGAAGATTCGATCACAATTTTGGACCGCAAGGAATAAACATTAAGGACGAATCGGATCCCACTAGTATTGGTACAATGAAGAAACCACTCTGCCATTGAAGCCACTTGGGAATGGGATGTAGCAATCCGGGACCAACACCCATACCTGTTCAATTAAGGTCACTCACTTCTCAGATTACTGATATGCCAAGACCGGCCATAGATTGAACTTTTGTTTGTGCCTGACCAATGCCCATGCTTGGGAATTGTGAGAGTTTTAAATTTAACTATACAGTTAGAGTATCGATGTAAACGGGTGATTGTAAATGAAATGATAAATATCCCAGATGATAGTCGATAAGACCTGAATAGTATCACTTTTCACCCCTTAACTTCATCTCTGTTGGACCCTTAATGATTTAATAAAAGTGTTTTAAGCCTGTTCTGTAGGTAATAAATAGCAGCTGTAATAAGGCCTTAATCCTGCTAAGGAGCCCACTTTTGCCCCAGAAGCCTCTCAAAAGAATGAAAGCTGGATCCAGACTAGAACTTGACTGCATGAAGGCAAAGCACAGCAGCAACAGAGCAAGAAATGGGCCTCGCGCAGTTGCCGCAAGGCTCAAAGGATTCAGACAGTAAGCCTCGCGCAGTCCTCGCGAGTTTTCCAAGACTTCATACCAATTGTCCGCGCTGTTCTCGCACAGTTTAGTGACAGAAGGGCTTTAGAATCATGACTCGCGCAGCTCTCGAAGCTCAAGCACTTAAATGCTCGCGTAGTTTCTTGCAGCTTAAGAAAGCAGCACTCAAAATCGCGCGCAGTTCACTCAAATAAGCTGAGGAGAGAGATAGAGCTCTAGGTATTTCTACACGCAGCTGTGGCGCAGTGGCCGCGGGATGTAAAACTTTAGAAAAACCTCTCGCATAGTTCAGAGATCAATGCACATCACGACCTTGCGAGGATCCTCACGAAGATCCATTGAGAAACAAACTACTCACGCGATTCTCGTCTCATTTAGAAGGAAAGTGCAATCCCGCAAAGACTAGAGCAATCCAGTGAGGGTTCAATGCTCTATCGCGCGATTGCTTAAGCTGCAAACTAAGACAACCCCGCGACGGCTAGAATTTCAAGTTAATCCAATCTCGCGAAGACTGTGCTACCACGCGACAGTCTTGGAAACCAGTACTACCTGGTGAGGCTCTGGACTCTAACTATCCCTCATTTCTGTAGAGGACATATTTGAAACTTACAGCAAGTAGGGCACGCACTCCAATGCTCTAATTTCCATGCATGCACCCCGAGGCATCCAAGGAATAGTATTGAGCCACGTGGTATTGTTAAAATTAGGGTTTCCTAACCCTAATGCGCCGCCAAGCTGACTGCTATATAAACCTAAGCCTGGTTTAGGCTTAGGGGGCTTTTGACCCCTCTTAGAATAGAATTTTGTCTATCTTCATCTTGCAGTAGCTGTAGATCTCTAGTGAGGTTCAGGTAGATTTCTTTTCACTTTTTCTTCTCTCCATAGCCCAGCACTTGCTGGCTATGCCTCTGTATGCTTATTTGGTTTAGATTTAATGGAATTTCATGATTGGGTGTTTTACATGTATGGGATTGAAGTTTGAGATTGAGTTATTTTGTATAAGGCTGCTGCCTTGAGATCCTCCATTGATAGGTTGTATTATGAGCAATGGAGAATTGTTTTTAAAGACCTATTTAGATCCAAGTGACCTGTGTGTTTGGGCTAACATGCTCCCATACAAGCCTAACCCCACAACAGGATCCACTAGATCTGAAATTCCCATGGGAACCTGAGCTTGTAGCCTTGTGAACATGGTGGTGACAGCAGTGTTCTTGTTCTATTTTGGTCCTCTGTGGGGAGGATAGCCTCTGGGATAGTCTGTGACCATTTAAGTGGACAGGTTATAGCCTTAGGGTGAAGCCAATCCACAGATCCAAGACAGATTCTTCTTCTCTGCACTCGTGCTTGTAGCCCTGTGAGAGATTGTGCAGAGACAAAATCCCCTATATTTGTATAGACCCGCCATCAGATGACATGTCTGGTTTGGTTAAAGAGATTGTAGGCTTGCGACTGGATCACTGCAGTCTTTCTACAGCAGTTGACAACTAGACCTAGGGCTGCACTCAAACTCTTACTGGTTCTATGTGTCTGGGCTAACATGCTCCCATATAGGCCTAGCCCCACACATAGCACTTTAGAGGTTGAGGTTCCCTATGGACTCTTGTGCTTGTAGCCTGGATGAAGTAGTGCTTACAATGATAGACTTGTTCTGACCCATCTCTGGACCGTGGTTCCCCAATTGGATAGTCTATGACCATTTAAGTGGACAGGTTATAGCCATAAAGGGATTGGATCAGGGCACAAAGATGAGTTGGATTCTTTCTCCTCAGTGGTGATAACGTAGCCATTGGACAGGACTTTTATAGCAGCAAATCTGAATTTGAGTCATGAAACCCATCAGATCTGAACCTAATAGCATACTTCTCACCCCTTTTATATTTATTTTCCCACTCCATCCGTTTTCTCAACCCTTTCTATGGTTTAGACATTAAGTTACCTTCGGATTTAGAATTAAGTGACCTTAAATCCCCTTCCATTTAGGATTGCCAGATCTGGAGAGCCTACTAATGATGGCTCCCTCGGAGCTTTAGATCAACTTTCCCTATGGGACAAACTCTTACTTATCAAAACTTGTTACAATAGGCCCTGTATCTTGCAGGACTGTGCATATTTTAGACTTGCTACTTCGTAATCATCACTCTACCTTTCACTCATTTTTTATTTACCCCATTCTTATCACTGTCTCTAATAAAGTCAGTAGCAAGCATTAAAAATATCCCAACAAGTTTTTGGCGCCGCTGTCGGGGAAATTTTGATCTAATAGTAGACTCTAGAATTTTGTATTCTTTATTCTTTGGTAGCTGTACTTGTGAATAATTAATACTGCTCATTTACATTTGGAATTTTTCTTGCAGATCTGGACCGTAACAGAGAGGGAGACTGGAATTGCATTGAGAGTCTAGCTACCTCTGTTTGTACTTCTCTAACCTTCAAAACCTCAATTTATTTCTCCTCTGAAGATTCCATAAGCAGTTAATTAGGATAGTTTTAATTTTATTTTTTTTTTGTAATGTGCTTGTGAACTGTTTCCCTTGCTGTTGGTGTGTGTGCATGTTAGGAAGGAGATCTCTCAGTCCTACTTTAGAGCCTGCTAACCCTGAGGTTGAAAGGGGTAGAAGACCGAGAAGGCACAGACACACCACAGTCGAGCCACCTATTGAAATAGAGACAGTAATTATGAGTGAAAAGCAACCTAGAACATTGAAGGAATTGAATGCTCTGGATGATTACAATTCTCCATTTAGCATTCAATTCCCAGATGTTCAGGGTAATTATGAGATCAAAACTTTCATCATCCAAATGCTTCCCTCTTTCTATGGGCTTAGCAAGGAAGACCCTTACAAGCACATTGACCAGTTCTTAGCCCTGTGTACTACATTCTCCATTGCTGGTTTAGGACCAGAAGCCACTAGGTTAAGGCTTTTTCCTTTCTCCTTAAAGGACAGGGCCATGACCTGGTTATCTACTCTCCCAAACAATAGCATCACTTCCTGGAAAGACCTCCAAACAAGATTTCTGTCTAAATTTTTCCTAGAGACCAAGACCAGCCAATTGAGGAAGGGCATATTTTCTTTTGCCCAGTCCCCAACTGAAGATTTTAACCAATGCTGGGATAGATTTAAGGAGATGCTCAGACAATGCCCCCACCACAAGATCCCTGACTGGCAGCTTGTTCAGAGCTTCTACAATGGGATTGATGAGAAGAGCAGAGACATGGTAGATGCCTCTTGTGGTGGAACATATATGCATAAAACAGCTGATGAGGCATGGGACTTATTCGAGGTCATAAGTGAAAATGCTTTCCAGAAGATGTCCTCATCTAGAACTGTTCAAGAGCCTTCTCCTAAGCTGCGGGGTGGCTGAAACTTATAAAGAAAAGATGTATGAAGTTAGAGGAAATGATGACCTGAGAATGTAGATGGCCAATCTTACTGAAAGATTTGATAAACTTTTGACTGTGGTCCAGCCCAGAATGGCTGCACAAGTGATGGAGGCATATCTGATATGCCAATCTCCATAGCATACAGTGGAAGAATGCCCATCTGCAGGGCAATACCCTGAGTTTGTAATGGAATAGGCTACTGTTGCCCAATCTTTTGGACAGTAACAATCTGGCGGCTATAATAAACAACCATATGGATACCAGCACCAAAATGCTAGTTATCAATGGAGAGACCATCCAAATATGAGGTGGAGGCAAGACAATTATATGCAGCCACAACAGATGTTGGCCTTACCTCAAAGGCCACAGCAGCAGTTTAACCAAGGTTATGCCCAAAGGTCGAATTTCCAACAATAGCAGCCCTAGCAATAAAATTAATTGGTAGTTCCCCCACCTCAGCCCCGAAGTGCTTCTTTCGAGGACCGGTTGCAAAGCCTTGGACCCTTAAATTAGACTATGACTTCTCACAATCAAAGCATTAAGAAAATAGAAGAGCAGCTTGGCCAAATAGCCAATGCTCTGGCTAAGAGAGAGGAGGGCAGGTTGCCAAGCCAACCAGTAGCCAACCCAAAGGGCCAATATTCCATCGAAGAAGGCTCCTCAAATTTTGAGGGGGCTAATGCCATCACAGCCTTAAAGTCTGGCAAGCTGGTAGACAACTAGGTGGGAAAAGAACAAGGAGAGGTCTACCCTAAGGAAATATCAAGTGAAAATGATAAGGACTTTGTTAGAACACAGAGTCAAGAACTGCCTGCTACCCTTCAACAAGGGAAAAATAAAGAGGTTGTAGTTGAGCCTCAATAGGAGATAAAAATAGATAAAAGAAAAAAATAAAAGTTCAGCCATAGGCTTGCAGCTGAGGAACCAGCAGTACCTCAGCTGCCATTTCCTCAAGCTTTGAGTGGCCCTGCCCCTTTTGATAAGGGTCAGGCACAGATCAAGAAAATGATGGAGACCTTTAAGTAGGTCAAAATAAATTTACCCTTGCTTGATGCAATCCGACGCGTCCCAGCCTATGCAAAGATTTTGAAGGACCTCTGTACTCAGAAAAGGAAGGCCAGAGGCCATTTATCCAAAAAGGTCTTTGCAACTGATACAGTTAATTCTGTATTAGCTATGACAATACCTGAGAAGTTGCACGACCCAGGGATACCCACTATTCCTTGTATTATTGGCGACCACACGATTGGAAGGGCCCTTTTAAACCTTGGAGCCAGTGTTAACCTGCTGCCATACAGTGTATACAAGCAGCTAGGATTGGGGGAGCTGAAGCCCACCCCCATTGTTCTATTGATGGCTGATAGGTCTGAGAGGAAGCCCATGGGAGTGGTTGAGGATGTCCTAGTGGGGGTAGACATGTTCTTCTACCCTGCAGACTTCCTTGTTTTGGACATGGGTTATAACAAAAGTACATCTCCGATACCTGTTATCCTGGGTAGACCATTTTTTACCACTGCCAATGCATGCATTCTGAAATCATGGAGGTCACTTTCGGACATATGAAAGTTGAGCTTAATGTGTACAATAGTGCAAAGTACCCTCAGCTGGACAATGAGGAATGCTTTGCAGTAGATGTACTAGAAGAAATTGTTGAAGAAGAATTGCCCACTCTGCTGGAGTGGGGCAACATTGTCACTAATTTAAATGAAGTTTGGAACTTGGTGGAGGAAGGAAACCTAGCTTTAATGCCAGAAGACATGCCACTAGTGAGGTCTTCTGTGGGCTTAGTACAGCATTCCAATTGGAAACCCACATTGCTGCCCCTTCCTCCAACCAACAATACACCAATCCTGCCATCCATATAACAAGCCCCTGATCTGGAGCTCAAGAAGTGGCCAGAGACATTAAAATATGCTTTCCTCGAGAAAGAAGAGAAACTTCCTATAATTATCTCCTCTTCTCTAACCTGTGAGCAAGAGGAGGAATTCCTAACAGTTCTGAGGAAGCATAAGAAAGCAATTGGCTGGACCATTGCTGATCTGGGAGGGATTGATGCATCCATCTGTATGCATAGGATCCATTTAGAAGAGGGCTCAACACCCTCTAGGGAAATACAGAGGAAATTGAATCCTCACATGCAGGAGGTGGTCCTGAAAGAAATTATTAAGTTGGTGGATGCTGGGGTAATTTACCCCATCTCTGATTTTGAATGGGTGGCACCAATCCAGGTGGTACCCAAGAAGTCTGGCATCACAGTGATCACAACAGACTCTGGAGAGTTGAGACCAGCCAGGGAGACCACTGGCTGGAGAGTTTGTATCGATTATCAAAAACTCAACTCCAAGACCAGAAAAGACCACTTTCCTCTCCCTTTTATTGATCAAATTTTGGATAAGTTGGCTGGGAAAGCTTTTTACTATTTTCTTGATGGGTACTTAGGGTACAACCAGATCCCTGTGCACCCCCTCAATCAAGAGAAAACTACTTTTACTTGTCCTTTCGACACCTTTGCTTACAGAATGATGCCTTTAGGACTGTGTAATGCCCCAGCCACCTTTCAGAGGTGTATGTACGCCATCTTTTCTGATATGATTGATAACTTCTTGGAAATCTTCATGGATGATTTCTCGGTATATGGGGATAGCTTTGACCAATGTCTACAACACCTCCATCAAGTCTTACAAAGATTTGAAGAGACCAATTTGGTCTTAAGTTGGGAAAAGAGCCACTTCATGGTAACACAAGGAATTATGTTGGGCCATGTGGTCTCTAAAGATGGAATTGAGGTAGACAAGGCCAAAGTTGACCTCATTATAAATTTGCCACCTCCAAGAACAGTCAAACAAATCAGATCCTTCCTTTGGCATGCTGGATTCTACAGGAGGTTTATCAAGGACTGCAACAAAATTGCTAAACCATTGTGCCACCCGCTCTGCCAGGATGTGCCCTTTGACTTCTCTACTGAATGCCTGAAGGCTTTTGAAACTTTGAAAATTTGCCTCACCTCTGCCCCTGTACTCCAAACACCGGACTATACCCTGCCCTTTGAGTTGATGTGTGATGCATCTGACTTGGCAATAGGTGCTGTCTTGGGCTAGAGAAAAGATAAGCTGCCTGTGGTCATTGCTTATCTCAGTAAATCACTTGCTTAAGCTCAGCTGAACTACACAATCACTGAGAAAGAGCTTATGGCAGTAGTTTTTGCTGTGGACAAGTTTAGACCTTACCTACTTTGGTCTAAAACTGTCATCTTCACTGACCACTCAGCATTAAAGTACCTACTATCCAAGAAGGATGCAAAGCCCAGATTGATTAGATGGATACTCCTATTGCAAGAGTTGACATCAAAATCAAAGGCAAGAAGGGTGTAGAAAATGTGGTGGCTGACTACTTGTCTAGAATTATGTTGGAAAAAGGTGATGATGACGTTGCTACAAATGATGTCTTCCCGGATGAGCAACTGTTTGTCATCCACTCTTTAGTTCCCTGGTATGCACATATTATCAATTATCTAGTTATAGGCAAGACCCTTTCCCATTGGACAAAAATGGATAAAGACCTATTTTTCTCACAGGTCAAATTCTTTTTCTGGGAAGAACCTTGCTTGTACAAGTATTGTGTAGACCAAATCATTTGGAAATGTGTCCCTAAAAGTGATGCCCCCAGTATTCTGGCCATGTACCATGAAAATGCTTGTGAGGGTCACTTTAGTGGGAGAAAAATAGCTAACAAAGTGCTACAGTGTGGGTTCTATTGGCCTTCTCTTTTCAGAGATGCCAATACACACTGCAAGACCTGTGAAAGATGTCAGAAAATAGAAGGGTTGTCTAAAAGAAATTCAATGCCTATACAGCCCATCCTTGTTGTAGAACTGTTTGATGTGTGGGGTATTGCTTTTATGGGTCCCTTTCCTCCTTCAAATGGTTTTCATTTCATTTTAGTGGCAGTGGACTACATTTCCAAATGGGTAGAAGCCATTGCCGCAAGAACTAATGATAATCAGGTGGTCCTCAAGTTCATAAAGTAGAATATCTTCTCCAGATTTGGTACCCCTAGAGCCATTATCAGTGATGGGGGGAGCCATTTCTGTAACAGAAATTTCGAGAGCTTGCTCAAGAAATATTCTGTCACCCATAGGATTGCTACTCCCTACCACCCACAAACCAGTGGGCAAGTTGAAATTTCAAATAGGGAGATCAAGCATATCTTTGAGAAGACTGTGAGGACTGATAGGAAGGATTGGGCTGACAAGCTTAATAATGCACTGTGGGCTTATAGGACTGCCTATAAGACCCCCATCGGTATGTCCCCTTTTAGACTGATCTATGGCAATGCTTGCCATCTCACAGTGGAGTTAGAACACAGGGCCTATTGGGCCATCAAACATTTAAATCTAGATCTAACTTCTGCTGGTCTTCATAGGTCACTGCAGCTGTCGGAATTGGAAGAACTAAGGATAGATGCATATGCCAATGCCAGGATCTAGAAGGAAAGGTCCAAAGCTTTCTTTGACAAAGGGCTGCTGAGAAAGAGTTTCATTGCTGGTGATAAGGTTTGGTTGTTTAACTCCAAATTTAATTTTTTTCCAGGCAAATTGAAATCCAGATGGGAAGGTCCTTACATTGTCATGCATGTTTCACCCTCAGGTGCTGTGAAAATCAAGGATCCTATGTCTGGGAGACTCTTGAAGGTGAATGGTCAGAGGCTTAAGCCTTGTATTGAAAAACCTGCCGACCTTTTGGACACCATTCACTGTCAAGGGGATCCTTCTTCAAACTGATTCCACTGGTGTGTCATTACTATATCATATGTACTTAGTTTTTGGTTGATTTATCTTGCTTTCTTTAGTTTCTATTCTCTAGGATTTGCTAGTGGCCTTGTCTGAATTTTGCCCTATCTGTTTGAACATTTGTTACTTGGCTTGATTCTTACTGCTTTTGAATTGATAGCTTCTGTTGAATGCCTAATGTGGAAGGTCATTTTTGTTGTCCTTGAGTGTACGATTGAGTTTACATGTGTCTAAAGACAGTCATAGGAGAGGGTCATGCCAAGGATTCAACCACAACAAACATGCAAAAAGGGGCAGAACAGAGAGCACATGCTCTCTGTTTTATTCCTTACTGTCTCTAGGTCCAAAATGAAATTCTGGGAGACTATCGTGAGATTCAAAAGCTATCGCGAGGTTAAAAAGGAAGCCTGGGAGCATGTCGCATATTTTGCATAGAAGCATTCAATGCCTATCGCGAGTTTCATGTGTGCCTGACAACCTCTCGCGCGGTCCACATCGTGCTATTCACTAGTTCTCGCGAGATTATCAGGCTGTCGCGAGGTTCACAAGGTAAACTGGGAGACTCTCGCATAATTCAACAGAAATACTTCATTTCCTATCGTGAGATTCTATGTCTGTCGCGAGATTCAAAAATGAACCTCAGAGCTTTTCGCCCAATCTAAAAGAAACCTAGGAGCAGCTCGCGCGATTCACATGAATTAATCTCACTCTGTCGCACGCTCCAAGGATAACTTGAGAGATTGTCACGCAATCCAGATTTAATCCACACCTTCGCTAGGTTCATTTCCAAGCCCGCGACCAGATGTTCCAAAGCGCGCCGAGCCTCGCGATAAGTATTTCAACCCCGCGCTTTGTCCCTTCTTCATTGTTTTCATCCTTCTTCCCTCTGCGAAACCCTAGCTTCTGGAGCTCTCCCCTCCCCCCTCCAGCATCACTCCTACAGTTCATCATTCACCTCATAATTCTACAGAGTTGTTCCTGACATCACCACCATCCATTGCCCTCTGCTCAGAGATTTTGAGGTATCCTGTGTGTCCAACCAAACCTAACCCTAGATCTTAGTCTCCATTGCTCATACTAGAAGACAGTGTTAGAAATGACTCCCAAAATTACACAAAAGAGAAAGGGGAAGAGCAAGGACCCTGCAGAGACCACCCCTAAAAAGGCCAAGACTTCAAAGTCTCCTAAAAAGGGAAAGGAAGTGGTTGAGGAGGCGGTGGTACCAACCACAAAGTTCTCTACTCCTTCTGAGCTCCTGGAGTCAATTCCATTGGAGCCTGAAACAACTTTTGATGTACCAATTTTTGAGAACCAACCTCTCTCTGCCCCTGCAGTACAGTTTATAAGCAAAGCGGGCCTGATGCCATTGATGAGAGGAATTCCAGCACTAGCCTACCCCAGGCTAGTGCAGTTGTTTTATCAACACATCAAGGTCAAGAGGGACAATGATGGACAAGGGTGCTTGCTGGTAATGATTTACAACTTTGATATGTTAGTGGGCCCTAAGATGATCGCAGAAGTGTTGGGCATCCCAGCAGCATTCAATCCCAGTTGTGGATATGGCCCCCCTCTAACTGCAACGATTGATACAATTGCATTGGCCCTAACTAGAGGATTAAAAGCCACCGGGGACTCAATCAGAAGGAGGGAACTAGAACCTAAACTACTATTCATTCACCAAGTCCTACGGAAGAACATATATTGCTCCGGACATCAGCAAGAGAGGAGAACCCCCATTTCGGATGCTGTCTACTCCTACCACATGGGCCATGGCTTCCATGCAGCTTGGCTGATTTTTGAGGCTATGAAGGACGTGGTGGAGAAGTTAGAATCCAACAAGAAGCCTCACACACTACCCTATACAAGAATCATCACCTTGCAGCTGATCAAGGGGGGCTACAAGATAGGAAGGACTGAGCAGACCACCACCCTTACCCCTACTACCTTTGCCAAGAGGCAATGGGGAATCAGCAGGAGCTTGATGGGGGGTCAAAAAAAGAAGAAAGCTAAGGCTCAGGCCCTGCCCAAGCAAGTAGAAGCAACTGCATCAGGGCCTACCCCTGCTACAAAGGGGCTGCCCCCAGAGCCTATCACTTCCAGAGCTACAGCAGCACCTATCACCCCTGCATCCACTACCCCTCTTGCATCCATCTCTCACCCCCCTCTATTTCCATTCTCCATGCCCACTCCCCCTTCACTTGTGCTTGGTTCTGGAGGACTCTGCCCCTACCTTACCTCAAGACACAGTTCCCCCTCATTTCCACCTAAGCTCGCCAAATTTCCACTCATCTCATACAAAAAACTAAAAACCACTGAGACCATTCCAACCATCTCCCAGACACCACCCTCAATCCCTTTTATCCCCATTGACCCACCCCACCTTGAAGAAACCACCACCCCAGCCTTATCCACTACATTCCCTCTCCCAGACATTGACTTAACCCTTAACACATCCATAAGCTTCCAAGAGTTCATCTCCAACTTCCTTAAAACCATAACTACCTACTACACCCCTCTGGTAGACTCCCCAACTACCTCACAGCACCATTCCCCAGAACCCCACTCTTCCCCTCCCTCCACTTTCCATCATGCTCCCTCCTCCCCTTTCCAACCAGTACCCTCTTCTTCCCAAACCCCACCTCCTAACTTTGACACACTAACCCTCATCCTACCCCTTATCTAAGACATACAGGCCCAATTATCCACCAATACCCAAAAATAGGACCAGATGCAGGTTGAACTCACCTCCATCCAATCCACCCTACACACCTTAACACTCCACCCATCCCTCCACCACCCACTTCACCCCCCCTGGTCCTGTTCACTGATAAAACCACCCAAACCGACTTCCCTCTGAATCATTAATCCCCCACCATCACCATTACCTCTTCCCCACCCACCTTTACTCCCTTTCACCATTCCAATTTTCCATCCCCATCACCCCCAACTCTTGTTGAGCCTACACCCTTCACCTTTCCCCTATACCCTCTACCCCCTCTTATCCTACCCTCCCACCTTCTCTACCAAATCTACACAAATGCAACCCTAACTCACCCCATTCCCCCACCACTTGACTTCCCTACTATCATCCCCCCTCCTCCCCTCCAGGACCAACCACAATCTGCTCCTTCCACCTCTTATCTTCCCATTGCCCCAAAACATTATTTTTACAGCCCTCCCTACCTCACCATCTTCTATCACATGAGGGATAATGCTACCTGAGGAAGGATGTCCTCAGGGGCATGGCCAAGCTATGCCAATCAATTGAGACCCCCCTGCTGGAGAAGATTGATGAGATGACGGAGGCCCACAGAAAACAAATACTGGGCATCTCCTTGGGGTGGCAAAATATCCTGGAGGAATTTTAGAAGGCTAAGGCTACAACTACTTATCATCAGATCAATTGGGAGTACGAGAAATCAAATGCTGCTGCAGCGAATGCTCGGGCGAGAATGCTTGAAAAATTACTTAACAATGCCCAGGAAATCCAAAAAATTTAAAAGGAGATCCATGACACTGACGCCTTCAAATTTCAAATCAAGATAGCCTCATTGGAATCCGCATTGACTGCTGCCCGAAATGAACCTTACCATCCGACCCCCATCTCTGTTCACATGCCTCAGCCTAAGCCAACTACTACTCCAGCTCCACCTGCCCAGTTTGAGGAGGCAACACCTAAGCCCCAGCAAGATAAAGGAAAAGCTCCTGCTTCACCTCCTACGGTGCAGCCTCCAACTACAGAGTAGTCTCCACCTCCCAAGGCCTCTGCTGCACCTCCACAAGAGCAAACTTATCCTCAAAGGAGGAAAGTCACTGCCAAGAGGTCTGCTCCCAAAGCTGTCCCTTTAAAAATTGGCAAAGTGCCTGCTGCCCAATCTGAAGAGGCACAGTCCCCTGCCAAACCTGAGTCCACTGGAAAAGGAAAGTCACCAGTGATCCCCACTGCGAAACCCAAAGCTAAAGGAAAAGAGAAATCTCCAGTGGTCCCCCCTGCAGAAGCTGAAGCTAAAAGCAAAGGCAAAGGAAAATCCCCTGCCACCCCCCTTGCTAAGCGCAAAGGAAAAGCCCCTCAAGAACCCAAGGAACCAAAGGCTCCCAAGGCACCAAAAGTAAGGGTGAGGGCACCTAAAGCTCCATCTGCAGCGAAAACACTAGGCGAAAAAGAAAAAGGAGAGGGAGGAAAAGAAGAAACAAGATAGAGCTGCCCTTAAGGCACAGGCTAAAAGGATGAGCTGGGATTTCCTTATAGATTTTGATTTAGATTAGATCCTAGCTTCTAGATTGTATCTTAGGTTTTTCTTCTTGTACTTCCACTTGTAACTATTTTTAGTACACTTTAATAGAAATTCTAGTTTTGTCTATTGCTCTGTTCTGTGTGTTTCTTTCTGATTGTTTGGTACTTTTGATTCTGTTCTTTTTGCCATTCATGGGAGACGAGTTTTTGGGAGGATATTTTTTGTTGAACCAGTAATCCATGTAGCGGATAGATGTCATTGGTGGGTGAATAAAATTTGTGCCATACCTGCCTCAGGAATTTCAATGGTTTCCTCTTCAAATTGTTGTGCCATGTTAAGTGTACCACGGGAAGATCCCCAGCTCAGCTGCGCGAGAGATGTCCTTTCCTCATCACTGATTGCTCTTCGCGAGGATCCCCGTGCGATACACTTACCTCTTTAAATACCATGCCTCTCTTTCGACATTCATTTAATGCTACTTCTCTTTTTCAAAGAGCTAGTTGTGTATTTTCTTCTTTCCCCACACAACACTCATTTATTGCCAAGTGTGAAAAGGGGTACAATTTCAATTCCGTCGATTCATGTTCCCTCGTCCCTCTCTTTTAAACCGGCCCTCAGTCCCTTTTCATCTCATCCCTCCTCTTCTACCCCTTACAGCCCATACCTCCTCACACAAATGGCGGATGACAACCCCTTCGGGTTCCCAATCAAATTTTACCCCATCTGGGAAGATCCCCCACCGCCAAAGGAGCTGGACCCCTTGCAATTTCTCTGGCATGAGTATGACGAGGTCCAGCAACTCCTCGCCAAGGAAGAAAAGAAAAAGAAGAAGAGAGAGAAGAGAGAAAAGAAGAAGAGAAAAATGGCACCACCTGCATCTCCTCCTCCATCTTCCTCAAACCCTCCCCCGGCTACACATTGAACCCCCCCCCATTTTCTCGTTTCTTTTTCCATCTTTTTATCATATTTTCTTTTTATTTCAATGAAAGTTTCTTTTACTTCTATACTGTGCAGTTTACATTCTATGTTTCTCTATCTTCGTCTGTGTTTATTTTTGTCTGACTGCTTAGATTCTACTGCTTTTTATCACCTCTGAACCAATGCGGACACTGCTCCAAATGGTTTGGGGGTGTGGCAATCTGTCAATAGACCAGTTAATTTTAGTGCAGTAATGGTAGTAAAACTGGGATGAATAAAATCAATTTCCACTTAACTTGATACAATGAGGAAACATGTAAAGATTTAAATATTTTTACAGACTTTTGGAAACAGAAAAAGGTTGATCTTGACACCACCATGAAGCTAATATTAAAAAATTTTGTCAGATAGTACTCAGTGAACCTAAGAGGAGAGAAACAGATGATAATACACCTCATGGATTAAATTTGATGACCATACCTAGTGAGATTTGGGCTCAGAATTTTCTTTTGAAGAGTGTTTTTGGCATTATTTTTGCTCTAAGGACTGATTGAATCAGGACTTCTTCACTAGAAGTTGTGCACCTCCAAATCCAAACTAATTGACAGCACTCATGAGACTAAGGAAATGATTTAAGGCCCTCATCTGGACAGTTTGAGCCAAAAAAAATCTGACCTTTTAAAATCTGCCCTTTTGCATACACTAGTTGAGCCTTAAAATCATATTTTTTCTTTCACAAACACCAGAAAACTTGCACCTTAACCTCATTACCTGAGTCAACCCTACCCTCACTCTGAGAATTCAGAAGGTAAAGGAGAAGGAAGAACAGATACTGAGAATGATCCAATATTCTGTGAAAGGTGAAGAAAAGCATCTTGTGAACAGTTGTGTATCAATGGCAGTTGTGTGGCATTTCATCAAAAGAATGAATAAAGAAAATAAAAAGAGGAAAAGAAAGAGAAGTCTATAGAACATCATCATCTGAAAAGTGAAAAGAAGAGGAGAAGCTGGCCACTTCGTCTCTGAAATAGAAAAGAAAGATGAAGTTTTTCTTTGAATGAAGGTTGTGAAGTCATGAACCACTTCTGACCTTGCTGATTTCTCAATTTGGATTCCTTTTTTACCCCTTTTATTCTGCACCCCCCTCAGCCATAAGCCACATTACAACCCATTCTAAAAGACCTTGTGGATCCAAAGTCAAATGAGCTGTCATGTGGAGATGAAGAGTTGTCCAATCTATGGTGAAAATCCTTGAAGATGTCAGAAAATTAGAAGCTTGGCCTATGCTCATGCTTGCAAACCCATTTGGGGTCTGCAACTGCTCTTGAGCTGTTGAGAATGTTAACTCCCTCAGGATATTAATGTTGAGAGATAGCCCAAGTGAGAATTGGGTCTGAATTTAAACCCCATTGGGATTGTATCCAACCTAAGTTTTGAAGCAAAGGCAAGCTGGGTACGAATTTTTATACATTAAATTTCTAATGTTAAATGAATGATGGTCAGGTAAACACATGTTAACTTTTAAGTTTTAAATGACCTGCAACATTGCTGCAATTTCCTCTAAGTGTTAAATAAATTTACTGTGGAATGAAGCTTTAAACATTTGAATTTGTGTTGTCATTATCTGCACTATACTTAACTGACTCTAATGGTGAAGTTTGTGGGTGTCTTCACTAAAAACCCTTAGGAGACTTCACTCCTCCACTAGGGATCACCTAGGGGTTTAAAAGGCTTGGTACATATGCCAAATGTATCCGTGATCCCTACGAAAGTGGCTTTTACAGCTTTGCTAAGGGACTATCAAAGATTAGGTTTGGGGGTGTGTTAAGACCTGAAAAGTACCATTTTTCACCCCTTAACTTAATCTCTGTTGGACCCTTAATCATTTAATAAAAGTGTTTTAAGCCTGTTCTATAGGTAATAAACAGCAGCTACAATAAGGCCTTAATCCTGCTAAGGAGCCCACTTTTGCCCCAGAAGCCTCTCAGAAGAATGGAAGCTGGATCCAGACTAGAACTTGACTGCATGAAGGCAAAGCATAGCAGTAATAGAGCAAGAAATGAGCCTCGCGTAGTTGCCGCAAGGCTCAAAGGATTCAGAAAGTAAGCCTCGCGAGTTTCCCAAGACTTCATACCAATTGTCCGCACTATTCTCATGCAGTTTAGTGACAGAAGGGCTTCAGAATCATGACTTGCACAGCTCTCAAAGCTCAAGCACTTAAATGCTCGCGTAGTTTCGTGCAGCTTAAGAAAGCAGCACTCAAAACCGTGTGCAGTTCACTCAAATAAGCTGAGAGAGAGAGAGCTCCAAGTATTTCTGTGTGCAACTGTCGCGCAGTGGCCGCGGCATGTAAAACTTTAGAAAAGCCTCTCGCACAGTTCAGAGATCAATGCACATCACGCCCTCGCAAAGATCCATTGAGAAATAAACTGCTCACCGATTCCCGCGCCATTCAGAAGGAAAGTGCAATCCCGCAAAGACCAGAGCAATCCAGCGAGGATTCAATGCTCTATCGCGCAACTGCTTAAGCTGTAAACTAAGACAACCCCACGATGGCTAGAATTCAAGTTAATCCAATCTCGTGAAGACTGTGCTACCACGCGACAGTCTTAGAAACCAGTACTACCTGGCGAGGCTCTAGACTCTAACTCTCTCTCACTTCTGCAGAGGACATTCTGGAAACTTCCAGCAAGTAGGGCACGCACTCCAACACTCCAATTTTAGTGCACGTGCCCCGAGACATCCAAGGAATAGTATCGGGCCATGTGGTATCGTTAAAATTAGGGTTTCCTAACCCTAATGCACCGCCAAGCTGACTGCTATATAAACCTAAGCCTGGTTTAGGCTTAGGGGGCTTTTGACCCCTCTTAGAATAGAATTTTGTCTATCTTCTTCTTGCAGTAGCTGTAGATCTCTAGTGAGGCTTAGGTAGATTTCTTTTTACTTTTTCTTCTCTCCATAGCCCAGCACTTGCTGCCTATGCCTCTGTATGCTTATTTGGTTTAGATTTAATTGAATTTCATGATTGGGTGTTTTACATGTATGGGATTGAAGTTTGAGATTGAGTTGTTCTATACAAGGCTGCTGCCTTGAGATCCTCCATTGATAGGTTGTATTATGAGCAATGGAGAACTGTTTTTAAAGACCTATTTAGATCCAAGTGACCTGTGTGTCTGGGCTAACATGCTCCCATACAAGCCTAACCCCACCACAGGATCCACTAGATTTGAAATCGCCATGGGAGCTTGAGCTTGTAGCCTTGTGAACATGGTGGTGACAGCAGTGTTCTTGTTCTATTTTGGTCCTCTGTGGGGAGGATAGCCTCTGGGATAGTCTGTGACCATTTAAGTGGATAGGTTATAGCCTTAGGGTGAGGCCAATCCACAGGTCCAAGACAGATTCTTCTTCTCTGCACTCGTGCTTGTAGCCCTGTGAGAGATTGTGAAGAGACAAACTCTCCTATATTTGTATAGACCCGCCATCAGATGGCAGATCTGGTTTGGTTATAGAGATTGTAGGCTTGTGACTGGATCACTGCAATCGTTCTACAGTAGTGGACAGGTAGACCTAAGGCTGTACTCAAACTCTTGCTGGTTCTATGTGTCTGGGCTAACATGCTCCCATACAGGCCTAGCCCCACACAGCACTTTAGAGGTTGAGGTTTCCTATGGACTCTTGTGCTTGTAACCTGGATGAAGTAGTGCTTACAATGATAGACTTGTTCTGACCCATCTCTGGACTGTGGTTCCCCAATTAGATAGTGTGTGACCATTTAAGTGGACAGGTTATAGCCATAAAGGGATTAGATCAGGGCACAAAGATGAGTTGGATTCTTTCTCCTCAGTGGTGATAATGCAGCCATTGGACAAGACTTCTATAGCAGCAGATATGGATTTGAGTCATGAAACCCATCAGAACTGAACCTAATAGCATACTTTTCACCCCTTTTATATTTATTTTCCCACTCCATCCGTTTTCTCAACCCTTTCTATGGTTTAGACATTAAGTTACCTTCGGATTTAGAATTAAGTGACCTTAAATCCCCTTCCATTTAGGATTGCCAGATCTATAGTCAGATCTAGAGAGCCTACTAATGATGGCTCCCTCGGAGCTTTAGATCAACTTTCCCTCTGGGACAAACTCTTACTTATGAAAACTTGCTACAACAGGCCCTATATCTTGCAGGACTGTGCATATTTTAGGCTTGCTACTCCATAATCATCACTCTACCTTTCACTCATTTTTTATTTACTCCATTCTTATCACTGTCTCCAATAAAGTCAGTAGCAAGCATTAAAAATATCCCAACAATAGTAAAAAAATAGACGTATGGTAATAACCTAGCTAGTTAAACACAAAATATAAGGCACAGAGGTTTTGTACTACTACAAGGTTGTCAGAGTGACAGCCTCGACCTGCTACCACTCCACCAACAGAGTGATAGCTTCAGAGTCTAAGCTCGCTATAACAACCTCTAAACCTTGCTGTAGCGACCATCGAGTGCTTTTGCCTTTTCTCCCATAAAGAACCAAGTGCTTCTATGTTTCAAAAACCCACGATTTCATCCAACGAGACGCAAGGATCGATGTGCATGCTCCTCCGTCAACTAGGGTTCCACCATTCAATCTCCATAACTAGGTAAACCCTCAAATTCCTCCTCTATTCCAATTAGATTCTTTTTTTATGGCTCTGAAGAAGCAAGCCGCCTCCAAACTCCCTACTTTTAGGCCAAAACCATCTAAACAAGCAAAAGGCAAAGCCCCATTGGTCTCAAGTACCCCATCGATTTCCATTCCCCACTAATTCGTGAACAACCCCACCTGTGGTGGAACATTAAAGCCTTTGAACCAGAGTGGTCCTTTGACTTGGAAGTATTCATTGACGACGATACGACCTCATGGTCTATCGACTATATTAGACTGGCAAAATTGGAGGTGTTGCTTACACCACTCCACATACACTTTTACCCCCGCCTCGTGAGGTTATTTTTCCAAAATTTGAAACTTGAGGTGGGTGCTTGGCAGATGATCACCGAGATCGATGGATGAACCTTCCATCTTGATGTTTGTGACATTGCCAAAGCCATGCGATGCCCCCTACATTTGGTAGAAAATCAGGGCCTCTTACCACAGCGCCCCAAAGATGTGGCTATTCATTGCATCATAGCTAAGATGACTGGCGGTGAGCAAGGTTCCGCCCAATCATTTAGAAGAACCTAGCTGCCAGCTAAAATGTGGGCATTAGATGATGTGTTCAGAAACAATCTCTATCCCCTCCTTCATGACCAAGAGAGATTAAAAGAGCTTTTGCAAGCCCTTTTTGCCGTACATGAGAACTGGTGGTTTAGCGCACCACAACTTGTTTGGGAGGGCATTATTTACACTCATGAATAGATGCTAAGCACCATACCTAGCCTTTGACTGCCATGCCATATGCCCGACTCATCTCCCGACTACTTGAGGGACATGAGGATATCGAAAACGACAAACCTTATGTAGTGCCGGCCGATGAGGAAGTACGAATCGATATCATAAAAAATTTCTCCAAGAACATGTGGTGCATGAATTACAAGAGGTGCCAACGTGGTGTTAGAAATCGAAAACTCCAGAATATGGCTGAGGGTGTTCAGCAAGGAGACCAAACACAACCCACACTTGGGGCTGCACCTCAAATACCCCCCCCCCAGAACAAGGGCCAGCTCA
The DNA here is from genome assembly GCA_021018995.1 of Chloranthus sessilifolius. Lineage (NCBI taxonomy): Eukaryota > Viridiplantae > Streptophyta > Magnoliopsida > Chloranthales > Chloranthaceae > Chloranthus > Chloranthus sessilifolius. The sequence continues at coordinate 82,028,518 of CM037591.1, forward strand.
GCCCCAATAGCCACATGCCCCACAAGAGTAGGAGTATGTTAGTAGAGTAGCTAGGTGAGTGTGTAGGCTAATGATATTGAGTATATGGTCATCTTTTGGGAGTTTGAAAGGATATTGGGATGACTATAATTATAACTTGTTAATTTTGTCTTTGGATGTTGGAGAAACAAATTCTCTTCATGGGTTATGACACATAGATGCCGGAAATGATGCTTAACTGCTATGTATAAATGGTTAGCTTTAATTATGAGAATGATGGAGATTGAATAGATTAGGATGATGCTCTCATAAAATGCTGGTCTTTATTTAAATTGTCAATTTTGCTTTACGATATTACCATGCATAGAATTATAGAGCGATCGGTACACTAACCATACAACTTTGCTCAACAAATGCCTTCATATGTTACCCCAGTTATACTTTTAAATCGTCGAATAGAATTTTTGTGTGTGAATGGTGGATGTGAGTGACATAGTCGGACTATGATAGTTTGGCATATTCATTCATTTTTGAAGTTGCAGTAAATAATTTGAAATTTTGTCGTTGGTAAGATCATTTTTGTAACTAATGACTAAGAGTATGTGACGTTTGATAAACTCTACAAATACATAGACCTTTTGGTGGCAATGATTTTGAACCTTTGAATATGCCTCTTATTGTGAATCTTCTTAGATGGATTTTAACTGCATGATGTAGATCATCAGTAAGAATACTACCCAATGACAGGCCTTTAGTCGTCAATACCGTCATCAATTTTCAAGGACAAAAATTCTCTTAAATGGGGGGGGAGGATGTAACACCCTGTAAATTCCTGAACCCTAACACGCTGGGTAGGTACTCGTGCTTGAGACCGGAAGCGATCCACATCTTACGCTTTGGAAACCAGTCATTCTAATTGATGGGGCAAATGTATGCCTTCACATTAGGATGTGTGTATTAGACGGTGAAATTCGTGCACTGACTTCTGGAGGGCACCGGGGAAAAAAAATGCTTGGGTTACGATTAAAAGGTCATGGGATCAAGACCCTCGTAGATATTGACCCTAAACTTTTAATGACTTTTACAGGCCAGCACACCGAGTTTAGGGTACTGACAGTACTCCGAATTTGGGTCCTTAGTGTAAATCAAGACAACACACCGTAAATGAAGGTGCCGGATACGCAGCGAATCAGTGCTTTTTTAAGCCAATACACAATATTAGATGGACCGGCTGCACACCAAATCTGGACACTTAGTATAAATTATTCTCGCGCATAAGTCATGCATGAGAGTTTAAAGAGACGACTGATTGGAGAGGAAAGAACTTGAGAAAAACACCATTCATCCCCTTCGAATCCCTTGTGTCTCGAGAGATCTCAGCCATTAAATCTCTCCCAAATTCTCCTTTTCCCTTAAATACGATCTCTGTCCACTCCGATAAATTCTCTGTTCGCTGTGATCACTAAAGAAATTTGATGAAGACTCCGTCAAGATCGGAGAAAAGCGAGGAGATCAACCATCGGACTGAGAAAATCTCTGTTGTTCTTATCCTCACAACACAGTCATTCTCCGGACTCCTACGATCGTGAGGTCGAACGGTGGAACATTGAAACGCCGATGATTCTGACTCCAACGATCGTTGATCTTCGCATGCAAAGAATCTACAAAGGTATAGGCCTTAACCCAAACCCGTAAACCTTGATTTCATAAATCTAGAGTCAGATTATTTGGCTCTGAATTTTGTGCAAGAAATATGAGGATCAGAGATATGCGAGTTATAGCCGCTAATTTTCTCGATTTTGAGGTTTTTAGACGTTGCATGCATAAGATTTGGAGATAGAAGTCCACATTTTAACTTGATGGCATGAAACTAGGTTGGATTGAATGCTTAGAATGTAAATTGTGGAAGAAGATGAGGATTTTGGGTTTGGAAGAACGACCCAAAGAGCTTCAAGTTTTGTTAGGCTCGTTGTACTGAGGTTTGGGGCTCGCTGTAGCGAGTGCTACATGAAAATTCAAGCCAAATCGGCTTTGTAAAATCTCGCTGTAGCGAGCTAAAGGAGAAACCCCTTGAGCTCGCTGTAGCGACCTGGGAAAAGCCTATAAAGCTCGTTGTAGCGACCTGAATTCTGGAGCTTGCTGTAGCAACCCTATGAGCTCACTGTAGCGAAGTTCTCTGTTTTGAATGCATAAACTCTAGTCTGTTTTGAAGCTAAGGGGACCCTGTTTCATGCACGTTTGGTCACTAACATATAGTATGTGAACATCTTGATCTAGGATAAATGCGGGAGATTGTAATTATGATCTCCACTTCAATTTATGATAGTGACTACGCACGACTCCGATATTATGGTAGGGAAAAATCTTAATGCCAATTATGTTTTCTTCCACAAACCATGATCTCTTATATGGACATTAAATGAATTCTTGTTTTGCATCGCTTTATACATTCATGTTTGAAACTTTTGAATGATTAAGAATTTGATCTCTTTGCACCGATCATAGCATCTTTTTCTTGACATATCAATACATAGAGCTTTAAAATTCTTAATTTTGACTCCGATCTAATTATGTTCTGTACCATCTATGGTCTATCTGACTTTGAGACCATGTGCAAAGAGGAGTTGAGTATCCAAGAGATGGGTGGAGCCCCCGAGGTTGAGACCATGTGTCTTCTATGGACTACTTTGTTGCCACTACGAGATGCTTTGACATGATAGTTGTATAAGATACTTGATGCCACATTAGTGTTGAGGGGAGTGGAGTCTCCAAGAGAGGGGTGGAGTCCTTGGGGTTGAGACCATGTGTCCATTATGGACTGATCTGTTCCTGCTATAGGATACTCACACTAATGCTTTGAATTCTGACAATGAGATGTACTGGCATGTTTTTCTCTGTTATGTCAGTTCTTCGATATATTTTGTTTCCTTAGCATGTTATGTTTTATTCTGACTCCTTGATCCGATATGTATTTGTTTCACTCAACTTCTGCACCATGACACTGCATGTTTTAGAAATGTGTTCTCAGTTAACTGCTTGCATATGATTTTAGCATGACTATGAATTTTTAATTATTTTCAGTATACGCATCAGTTCTATGAAACCGTGTGAATAAAATGTAATTTAGCATTATTTTTCTCTTTACTGAGCTTGGACTGTAGCTCATCCCTTTACTATACGTCACAGCTGCAGGTGTAGCACTAGAAGGGGATCCTTAACAAGAAGAGGACCCCGATTACAACCCAAAAGAGGAGAAAGAACAACCTCAGAAGTTCTTTCCCTGGTTGACTCGTTGGAGTCTACTTAATGCAGTTTCTTTTGTGCTTTTAACTTTGGGTACAGTATACTGCTTGGATTCAAACATAGTTCTGTAAAGTTATTTTAACCACTGTTTAGGTGACGGTTGGCCATCACCGGTGGCCTGTATGATTTTACTTTACATTAGAATGATGGAGAAATCTTTTATTTAATGCCATATGTTGCGGCTATTGCTTCCGCATTTATGTGAACCTTCTGAATACTGATGGGCCGATCTTTCTAGATGTTCTTGAAGGGAAGATCGAGCTGTCACCAAGGTATCGAAGTACCTTGGTACCAAAGGAGACTCTGAAAATCTGACAGCACGAATTCTAAGGCAAGGAAATCTAGGTTGTAATAAGTGGTATTAGAGAATTTAGTGCTCGGTGTAATCATTGGGCGTTGGATTCGATGATGGATGGCTTTTTCCAAGATATCTAAGAAGGGATAAAATGTTGGGCCATCACAGGTGGTATCAGAGCCTACGCTATAGGTCTGATGGAAAACCGAAGCTATGACTTAGGTTCAAGGCAACGACATTAGCTTCCACCGTATCTTAGGCTAGATTTTTTTACCATCATGTGGATTAAGTTTTTGCTTGATCTTGACAGGTGAGTATGCCTTCAAGAAGAGGAAGACCGAGGACCGTGCACACCAGAGGTGCATCTAATGGCGAAGGGGTAGCCACCGATTCGAATCAAATTCCTGTCGGTGATCGGCTTCCTATGTATGTCTAAATAAGTTTTAATCTATTGTAAGCGTATAATGGAACTTGTAGAGCTAGTATAGGATCGTTCCCACGAAGAAGTATTATCTTATATATATATTTCTATTTTAAAGTTTATATTTATCTTTTAAGGTTCTAAACTACTTGAGAAATATGAATAAAAGAATGGTTCCTTAATCTAAAGTGCATAAAATAGAGGTGGTCAATCCCAATCTTCAGCCATCGGATATTTATAAAAATAAATAATACCATTATATCGTATTGCAGTCTTCTAGAATTTGGGCATCAATAAAAACTAAATTCCTTAATCAAATCAACAATTTCCTAAAATCTGGGCGTCAATCAAACTCTAGAAAATTGAAGATGGAAAAGTAAAAACCGTTACACTAATATGCAAATCTCAACTTGAGTCGTCAATTCAAATTAAAACTTGAAGATGTTTACAAAGCAATAAATAAAGCAAATAAAATCAAAACTAGAAAGCAAAGTAAATATATCTTTCACCCTTCAGCCGCAATCATCAATTACTTCTAAGAAAGTAGGATATCCACACTAATCTCCAGCACCCAATAGCAGTCATCAATTGCTTTTGAGAAATCTCTGATATCTAATCTACTCTAACTATTTTACCCTACTGATCGAAAGAAAATCCAACCTCAGTTGTCAAATGATGCTGAAAATCTTCGATCCCTACTCCTACACCAGGCTCTCTTATTTATAGATCATAAGGAGTTAGTTTACAGAGTTCTAATTCTAATAAAAGAATATCCTAAAAAGATACCTAATATAACTCTAATTCCTAATTTATTCTTCCTTGCTTTCAACTATAGATGTGCTTCTGGATTGTTCTCCTTTATTTTAGCAACCGAGATTTCCTAAGAGCTTATCTTCATCAATCTTGTCAGATCCGTGATTCACCAAACTTCTAATTTCATATATCTTCTAATTCAGTGCATGGCAGTGATAATCTTCATTCACACGATCAGCAGTAGTAGCAGATGTAGTAGTGGGAAAAGCTTACACAGTCATAAATTACGATTGTTCTTCTTTTACTAGAGAATCGTAAATCACGATTTCTCATTTTCACACAACTTTCTTTCTAGACGATTTCCTATAATGAACAATTTCTTTTCTTTTTTTGCTTTTTACTCCTTTGTCTCTTTCTGAAGAATCATCTTCTGAAGTATCATAAATTATGATTTCTTAACTTTTTCTTTCTTTTCATCTTCAGCTTTAGCGCACAATTGTAAAGTATGATTTCTTGACTTTCAGCAGCGATAAATCATCTTCTTTTTACTCAATCGTCTTTTTACTGGTTTTTGAGTTTATTTTGATGAATATTAACACTTTCGCTCTCTTTTACTATTTTTCCTTAATATCTGCACATCGTTAACCTGTTAGTAGCAAACTAAGTCCTAGCATTACTAAAGTTAAGGGTGATAAAATGGTAAATTCTGTGACTGATCACACCCCCAAACTTTCGTTTTGCTAGTCCCTAGCAAACAAGAAAATATTAAATATCTAAACTATGAATTTAAATACCACTTTCGTAGGGAGCACGATTGCATTTAGCAGATGCAACAAGCCTTTAAACCCCGAGGTGATCCTTAGTGGAGGAGTTGTAGTCTCCTGAAGGTTTCCAGTGAAGTTACCTATAAACTTCAAATATATATATATTTTAAAAATTTAAATTTTAAAAATACTAAACTAATTTTGTACACTAATTAAAATAACTAAGTTACCTAATTCACCAAAGTTATCAAATTGGTCAATCCATAGGTTATTACGATTTTCCAAAATTACCCATCTTTTATCCTTACTTTTCATTACCACAATTATCCTTGATTAGAACTCCAACAATATTAATTCACAATACGCACAGAGTGTATATGCACTAGTGAATAGTTTATTCTTCATAAATTTTTTCTAAACTGTAGATTTAGAAAATATTTTCATTCAAAAAATTACTATTGACATACTCTCAAAAAGATATCAAAATTTTTTATTCTCTCAATACATTTTTCAGAAGAATTCAGTCAAAGATAATTGCAAAATTAAATCTCATAGAAAAGATAATCTTATCCTATTCTTATGATTCCCTGTACAATCCATAATATCTATTATCCTTATCTCTACTAGGCTTATACTTTTGCAAATCGTAAATCAGAAAGGTCTTTCCTTCAACTTGTAATAAGGTTTTGGATTAAAAGGTTTCAAAGAAAGGTAGATAGGGTTCAAAAGTTTTTCTGAGAATTTAGTTCTTCTATCTTCTTTCCTTCTTTTCTATTTCAGTAAGTATCCAAAAAGTTGGGTAACTTTTTTCCATTTTTTTCTTCTTTATATATATATATATATGTCCTAGTTCTTCAGCTATAAAATCGTCTTTTATGATTTTTATTTTTTTTCACAGCTTTTTGCTAAAGAATTGTTCTTCTTTTTCACTCCTTTCCCATTTTTTTTTTTCTTCTTTTGTACCTCTTTTCTAACATTCCTTCTTTGTTTCATTCTTACTCTTTCCACTCCCTCTTCTTCCCTTCTTTGCATTCTAAACTCTCACAAATTATAAGGGTTAAAAGTAGAAAACTTTGGATAGTACATATGGTTAAAGGTTTATAAAATATTGGTACAAAGAAATTTAATTTTTAAACTTCTAATATGGGTTCAAAGAATAAAATGTTATGGGATTTGAGCTTTTTGGCTCTGATTTAAACAAAAGATGGCCTGCGATCATTTTCACTATTTACTAGTATAGATGCCTTATTGCTTTGATATTTTTAATAGATAGTTCTAGAAAAAAAATCAATTCATCATATTTGTAGAATAATTTGATTCTAAATTCAACAATATGAGATTTCATATCAGTATAGAAGTTTAAAGAAATTTTGCGGTTTGAATAGAAACAGTCTCTCTTAGAATAAGATGAAATATGGCCTCAAAATCTCACTGGTTTATAATTTTGATACTATAGTCTAAATTTTTATAGTTTAGATCAATCTATTATTTTAAACATTCATTCTAATACAGTATTTCAATAAGCTAAATGTTAATTATAACTGTTCTAAATTCTAATTATTAAACTTCCATTATAATGAATAGTAAGTTTTCAAGATTTGTAATTTTTTTTTTTATCATAATTCCTATGTACTGATCAGAAAAATAATAAAAAATAATTTTCAAAAACTAAAATAAAATTACTAAATACAGAAATTGTATACCCCCCCAAACTTAAATTGATCAATGCCCTCATTGACACAAAAACAGGGGACATAAAATAAAAACATTATTGATATACTGATTATTTATCGGGAAAAAGAAAATATGTTACTAGATATATACTCTCCCCCAAACTTGAAAAAAAAGGCTTGCGGCTTATTCTCGGAGTATCAATAACAAAAATGCTAGTAAGAAGAAAAAAAATGTTAGTAATGTTAGTAACACACACTGTTAGTAAAAATTACAGAGTTAGTAAATTTTTTTTATATATTACTGAATATTTACAATGATTTGAAAGGTAAAAATTAAGAAATAAAAATTTATGGAGATTATACTTATGAGGTTTGTATTGTTCTATAATATTTTTACTCATTGGTAGAATATGATACAAGGGTGGAATCAGTGGGTTCATCTTTCCCATCTGACATCTCTGCTATCGAATAACCATATTTATATGTAGTTGAATCCCCCTGTGCGGCCAATTCAGCTTCTGCTGTATGTCCTTCTTCCACAATCCTTGGACAAGAAGTACCTTCCGAACACTATTTTTCTTTATCCTTGAGATCAACAGTCAACTTCTTAATTATGGCAGATTTTAGTCGAATTTTTGTCCTCAGTTTCTCTGCCTCGGCTTTTTCTTTTGCTAATGCGATAAGGTAATTCTTAGTATGAGACTCAATTATTTTTACCTGTTTATCGTTGAATGAGCATAGGGAATCTCTATCCTCTTGTAGTTATTTTTCTTTCCCTTCTGCTACAGTCAGTAAGTGAGTCTTTCCCCTTATCTGTTGCTAGAGCATTTTCTGATAGTCCTTAAGGGCTTTTTCTCTCACAATTTCTATATCATCAAGAACTACCATCAAACCTCCAAACTGTTCAAGGATACTGGCAATTTTCTCTTCATATACTCTCTTCTCTTCTTCCCAAGCTTGTTATTTTTCACTCATTTCTATACTTTTTTGCACTAGTTGGGCTGCAAGGGATGAGGTAGCATCCTGAACTTCCTTGTCTATCTCTGCTGCCCATCTCGCACCTTGCTCTTGTACAACTTTTCTTCGCAAGTTGTCCATTATCTTGGCCCGTTCTTGAACTGTCAAGGTGGTATCATGGACTCTCTATTTTAAATTTTGGAAGTCCCCAATCCACTTTTTTACTAAACTTGGCAATTGTATCACTGGTGGGGCATTTGTAGAGATCCATTGCTCCAGTTTCCTCACCCTACGTAGGACTTTAGGCAGTGGCAATAAGTTTGGTTCATGTATGAGTTGTCATTGCTCTGCTGCCCTTATTCTTCTTTCTATCTCATGCAGTGATGTGGTACTGACTGGAGGATCCTCAGGAGGTGCTTCTTCTCTATGTAACAATTCTGTAAAGCTCTCACTTGGTAACTTTGGGCTTTGATCTGCTTCCATTGTTTGGGCTATGAGAGTTTGTTCGGTATTGGCTGTAGGCTGAGCAACAGGGTCTACCAGTATAGGTGTTTGGCTAGAAGTAGCTATTCCCATAGCCTATTGGTCAATTGCGGAAGGAGTTTCTTCTAATCATTCTAGAATTGGGCTCATAGGGTCTGCTTCATGATGATTGGCAGTATGTCTACCTCTGTTGAAGGGGCCATAGCAGGCCCTACTAGTGAGTCTAAAGCAGGGTCATACAAACTAACTTGGTCTACGACTGGGGTTCTTAATTCGGTTATTCTTTCGGGTATCATAGAGCTAATCTCTGCTCTCTTTTGAGGTGAAGTAGAGGTACTCACACCTTCGTCTAGAACTGCTTCTTTTGGTCCCACGAATTCTTTTGTCTGTGCTATATCAGTCTCCTCTCTTTCCTCATGAAGTTGAGGGACTTAAGGTACAGAAGGGGCACTTTTGGTGCAAGAAGCTAATGGAACTTTCTTCTTATTTTTAGCACCTAAAGTTCTCCTATAGGATAAAACTGTTAAGCCTTCCTCTAGTCTTGGTAAGGTTTTTCCCTTGGGATCTATACTATACCCCACATTCATCAGCAGGTTCACAATAAGTCCTTCAAATGGCAAGGTCAACTTTTTCTTCTAGTATTTTTCTTGACTCAACTTCTCTCTCAAGACAGTGATTACCTCAAAAAGCTAAGAGGGCACATTGAACCAATAGCGATTTGCCATTAGGTACAATGCCTTGGCAAATAATTCTCTTCTCTGTGTTTCATGTCCCATGAGGTGAATAGTCTTATGGATAAGTATATCAAAAAAGTGGAGTGATAAACTCCTTCCTTCTAGATCCTTTCTAAGGAAAAAGCACCTGTCCCATGGAGTTTTTCCTAATAATTTTGTTGCCATTTGGGGAAAATTGGGGAGGGTATTTGATGGCATCCTCAAAAGGTTGGCCTCTGGGCTATCCTGGGATAATTATGGTATCTTTAGGGGTACATTCATAACCCTGGCGACCATTTCCTTCAAAACTTTGATTGAAAGTCCATCAATACTGGTGGAGAGGGTAGTGGGTAGTCCTTGACTGCCTTTGGTCATATTTTTGTAAAACAACCTCACCAATCTAGGATAGACTGGTGTGATTCCTGGCTCTAAGAAATAGGTCAGCCTGGCATCCTTAGAGTATTTAATAGCTTCTCCACCCATTTCTAATTTTTCTAAGGATGCAATATCCACTGTAATTTCAGCACCCACAATATGATGTTTCATTGAAGTAGGGACTTTATTTACTAGCATAGCAGAGGATGCTGGCTTTTTTCCTTTATCTAATTCTAACCCCTTTTTAGGGACGAACACAGACTCTGTCCCAGTTATGGATTTAGAGGTTGCACTGATAAATACCCTGAAAGACTTGAGTTTCTTCTAAGGTGGGTCTACTGCTTTTGATTTGGCCTTAGGGGCAGCAAATCGTACAATACGATGAATGATTGGTGTGTTATCAGAATCATTACATTCTTCTTCTTCCACTACTTCCCTTTGTCATTTACCCATTTTGTTCATCATACTTCCACTCACTTTTCTGTAAAGATTAATATCAACACTATTAATTAAACTTAAATTCTATGTATTGAATAAAATCTCTTGCAGAAACCCTTCCTTGTCACAATTAAAATCATCACCTTACCTATTTAAATATTGAAATCCTAATTTGTAATTGTAAAATAAAATGTTTGTAAGATTCTTCAGAATCAAAGGGAGGAAGTAAGGGGTTTATAAGAATATAAATGGTTAGATTGGGTGGAAAAACAGTTAAGATTACAGACAATTTGAAAAAGAGTGGGAAGGTAGGAGGAGAAGACTTGGAAGGTTCTTTTTTTTTTTCTTTTTTGAAAGTAGGATCGACATATGCTTTTTACAAATTTGTAGGTCCTGTCTTCAGTGATGACTTGCTGAGCTAGTCATTACTGAGTTTTAACCTAGAATCGTAAGTTGATTCTAGCCTTTAGTGAATAAAAATCACAATCGCTGCGTTTCTAGACAAACATAACTATGAAATCCATACGATTGCCCATTATAATATACAGTAGGTATGAATTACGATCTTTCCTTTTTTATTTTTTTTAATGAAATGGGTCATATTATAATACCTACATTAACTAAGAAAAGAAATAGTTTACATAATTTACAATTGGTGCTACAAATGAGTAGGTAGCTTGACAATCCAAGAAGTTTTTAAGTTGGGTTTTAGAGAGCTGATATCTCCCCCTGAAATGCTTATCCTCTTGGATTATTGATCGGCTATATCAGCGACTGTCCACTCTCTTTCCTTTCCACTTGTGAGGCTAGCTGGCCAATCTGGCTTTCCAGCTTCGTAATGGACTGTGTATGTGAATGGAGTGTCTGAGAGAGTTGAGCAAGCTGATACAAATCCTTAGAATGCTGATGTCATTGTTGCTATAAATCCCTAAGGATTTAAATAATCGTGGCCTCAGGTGTATTGCTCTGTTGGACAAATTGGGGTTGCACGACCAGTAATTGAGGTCTTTGGTTAAAAGCTTGAGTCTGGGAAAATCTGGGCTGCACAGCTGTTGGTGCTAGTTGTGCTCCAGGAGTGGAACCATAGTTAAATCTCGGGTGGTTCCTCCAAGCTGGGTTGTATGCGTTTCCATAATCTCTCCTCTGGAAGGCCATTACTTGTTCGGTTTCCAACACCTCTTGGTATGATGGTGGAACAAGGTTCTCGGTTCCTGTGATATTCTGGCAATTGGAACAGTTTGCCAATGGTCTTTCCATAGTGTTTGGTCTGGCAGTCATTAAGGTTGCGATTTGTTGCTCAAGAGCCACAACCTTTACACTCATGTTATCCTCCTTTACTTTAGCCTTACTGATATCGTAAAGTCCATACCTCGCGAGCAGGGTGTGGCAGGTAACATCGAGGTCAGATCTTCACAAAGCTTGTTTTTATTTTGAATTATCAGTCAATATTTCAAATAAGTTCTAGGACTGCTGGTCATTTTGAGCCATTGTGAAACCGTGGGATCCGTGACGGTCCCATCGTGGCGAAGCTCTCGCTTGCAAAAAATATAGAGTCGCCACCCGAAGCTTTTGGTGTCCCGAAATACCTATATCATTTTTATGAACACCGAAGTTCTAAAAATATGACTCTGAATCCGGTCCACACCAAAGGCTCTTAGGTAGGGGCTTCGGTTATCGATCAGGAAGGTGTTAGGCACCCGATCAACCCACTTAATGCAGTCTCTACTAATGGCCAAAACAAAAATAAAGTAAAAGAAAAGAAAATAGCTTCCTCTTGCCCAAATAGGCCTTAAATCCTATTTGTGCCCCTCCGTTCCTACCGAAAATTTGGCGGCATAACGACACAAATGGGAGGACAGGAGGAGCCAAAGAAGAGATAGGAGAAGAAAGGGGAGAGTTGGAGCCCTCGGACCCTTGTAGCACTGTAGAGGAGCCTTGCATGGCTTGCATGGATGATCTTTTGAAGGCCTTGTATGGTGGAAAATGGGATTCTAACTCCTAAGGCTTGAAGCTAAGAGGTAAGGAAGGGAGGCTAGGAGATCACACACACCTAGGCTAAGGGTTTTGGATGTAAGAACAAGCTTGAAATGAGGTTGGGAGATTATGGAATTTGGGTGGAAATGGTGCACAAAAGGGAGGAAGAACTTCTCACTTTGAACTCTTTCTCTCTTAAGAAAATTTCTCAACCCTTAAACCAAGGAGTAGGGGGCTTTATTTATAGGAAATGGGTGGATTAGGAGACCACTTAAGAGCTAAATGGGTTTAACAATTAGGTAATCTCACATCTAAGGATTTCTAGGGTTTTTGGAGCCTTGAGATGTGTAGAAGGATCCTCCAATGGGGGATGATGGGGTGAGGCCTTAAGCCACTTGAAGGATTGCAAATAGGTAGGGAATGGGTGTAACAGAACTAGCAAAACACACCCCAAAGGTCAAGGTGGTCAACAAGTCAAACCCCAATCACAATTTTCAAGGTAAAATCTAGAGGTTACTATTCATATGCCTGGCGCAACTATTGTACAGTAAAATAGTTTTAAACAGTGCATGGAAGTTGGTTCGCGAGGGTGGGTTCCACAATTAATACTGGCGTAACTATTAGTTGTGCTAGGCTTAAATCTTGGGACAAGTGGCCTGGCTCAACTAATAGTTGTGCCAGGCAAAATTATCACTGGTGCAACTATTAGTTGCGCCAAATCCCTAGGGGGGCCTCTCTATTTTACTCTTATGCCCTCCGGGCTCGGTTTACCGTATCTTTTGATTTATACCTTCGATTGAGGCGATTCTTTGACCGTTGGAAAGTTGACCTTTACTTTTTAATGGTATAAGATTTAGTCATAGTAGAGGGCCGTAGCTAGTTCTGGTGCACCCCTCTCCCCTCCTCAGCCATTCTTGATAAGGTTAGGTTTAGGTTTAGAACGGGTTCTAAAGGTTAGGATTGATTTCTAAAGGTTTGGGTCAGGTTCCTAATGGATCTAGGGTGATTCCTAAGAGTTTGGAAAAGTTCCTAAGGGTTCTAGGAGGGGTCCTAAAGGTTCCATACATGTCATCCAAAGCTCATAATTGCACCTCTCTCGAAAGGTGTTTCGATCAGTCCTTGGGCCAAATTTGTGTGTCTACAGATGCCCCTCTTTGGTATCCAATCACTAATGATTAAATGCCAAAGAAAGAGAGACATCCGAAGAATCCCAAGGCATTATTGAGTGGTTCGCTGCATTCAGAACGAACTTCAAACATCAAATGAGTAACACGGTGAGAAAACGAAAGCCCTGGATGCCAGGCTAAACATTCGTTTCTCGAGGTAATCGGTTCCCAAGCGCTTAGCGACATTACTGGGATAACCGAGGTGGAATGAGTTACGAACTCCCTATAGTCAGGAAAGACATTCGCTTCTCAGGATTATTTTAAAGGTATTTGATGTTTAAAATTCATTCTGGAATGCAACAGCTTCATGAGTAAGAGGGGTGATCGACCCACATTCAAAGATAGGGGCGAAGTAAACATAGGCAAGGCTCCACAGTTTATGTCTAATCCTACGAGGCATTTGATTGCCCCATCAGACTATTCACGGGTGCCCCTACTGAAAGCAAGGTTCGAGGTCTTTGGGCGAACCCATTGACCCCGAAGTTTATTTAGCATGACTATCCGAGCGGAGAGAATAGAAGTCACAACGCTTTATGAGAGGACGTGCCATTTTTGAAGACATGCCTTAGATTAACATGACCTAGAGCATCTAGCTTCGACTACCTTGAATAGATCCAACCAAACATTGGGGTGTCTCCCTAAAGGGACATCCAATCTTGGTCTCTATTGACAATGATCACAAACATCAATTAACTATGCATAATCATGCACCCATCAGGGGCAATAAGCAACAATGAAGGCGATGGAAGCCCCGACCCGAACCCGCTCGAGTACAATTTATGGAGAAAAATGACCATACGGATACCCAGATGCATGGCATACACTTTACAGGGATACCGCTGACCATACAGGTTTGAAGTCTGCAAAAAATAAAAAGGGAGATGATCCCTTCTGAATGCATGGTTGCACATAGTTTGATTGGCACGTAATCTCATTCTCAACAGGTTGGTCTCAACCAACGATTGACCTTTTCCAACAGAGAATCTGAAGCTTAAGATACTTAAGTTCAGATAAATCCAAAACAGAGTGCTTATCGCAAAGATTTAGCAGTGGAGTCGACTCGATCGAAATATTGACTATTTGATCAAGACTGATACCATTGCCCTACCTTAAGGTAGGATCCAAAGATCTGAGGCGAACCCCAGACTCGGGACCTTAATATGATACAGCTACGTTGCTGATAAAATATTGACATTTTACCGCATTGAAAACATGCAAGTGTGCGTCTCTGTCGGGAATACAAATCTGTTTTTGATTTTTCTATCATTTTGTGCAATTTTTTTTGAATTTTTCAATTGTTATTTTATGTGATTTTTTGGAGTTTATTATTTTATGTGATTTTTTTAGAATTTTGAAACTACTATTTTATGTGGATTTTTCTTGGGAATACTTCCTGCTTCTCTGTGGGGATTTTTTGGATTTTTTCTCATTTTTTTTGTTGTAGGATCGGGGTGCTCACTAATCTCGATCCGCTTTTGTTCTAGCACGACTCTCTTGGCAAGTTGAAGGATGATCGAAATACTGCCTTGGGAGCGCGTGCCTTTGTCGGGGCGATAAAACAAAAAAAGAGTGGGGGGTATCGATCTTCTGATCTGGCCCGTACCAGGCCCAGGACTCGGCCAAAGTGGCTGGAGCGACTATTAGTTGCACCAGGCCACTAGGGGCCTCAAAATAGTCTGGCGTAACTAATAGTTGCGCCAAGCAAGAGGTGGGCACAATTTTGCCTGGCGCAACTATTAGTTGTGCTAGGCTTGGCTGGGGGAATTCAAACAGCCCGAGTTCGGGCTGGGGGTTTTATTTCGAATCTTTCTCCCCCCTCATTTATCTTTGAAATCGAAAACCAACTCCTCCTAGGTTCCTTTACATTGCCTCTACGCGTGCCGCCTCCCCGTCGCTTTGCTTGTGTGGATCAAACGTCGGCACACGCTAGATCAAAGACCCCCTTTTCTCTCTAAAGGTAACCATTAAAACTCATTTTCTTTGATTTTTCTTGCTTTTTCATGTAGATATGATCATGATCTTGTATTCTTTGATGAGTGATGGTCTATTTTTACGGTGCGCACGTTTATTTGATGAAGTGTGGATGATTCTTTATGAGCAATGCCCTATTTTATTATTTTATGGATTTATTGGTGCTTAATATATATATATATTTTTTTTGTTGTTTTTATTTGTGTATACGGGATGATTTTTTTTTTCATTGCTTTTTGTTTGTGTTTTTTGGTTTTTATTTTTGCATATAAAGCAATGGATTTTGGGTTATTTTTTTTGTGGATATTGATTTAGGAAAAAGAGAGATTTTTTTTTTCTTTTTTAATATTAGAAAAAGAAATGATTTTTGCTTTCTATTTTTTGAAAGTTAAGGAAAATGATGATGAATTTTTGCATATATTTTTTTGAAAACCGACTAAGGAAAAAGGCTTTTTTGTTTTGTTTTTGTTGATTTTTTTTTTTTTTTTTTTTTTATAAAACATAAAGACATTTTCTCTGTTTTTTTGTTTTAAAAGAAAGACCTAAAGCAAGACTTCTCTCTCTTTTTCTTGTTTTGTTTTTATTAGAATAAAGCAAAGGACTTTTTTTTTTATGATGATTTTTTTTTTAGCAAAGTAAAGGGTTTTTCTTATTTTTGTTTTTAATAAAGCAAGGATTTTTTGTTTTTACGATTTTTGTAAGCAAAGTAAAGGTTTTTTTTTGCTTTTGCAAGAGAGAAGGGCCCCTTTTTTTATTATTTCTTTAGAAACATAAATGATTTTAACTTACTTTATTTTCGAATACAGGAAGGGGAAATTTTATTTATTTTTTTCATTTTTTGACGAAAAGATTTTTTTACATTTTCAACCTAAAAGGGATCTCTCTTTTTCGTTTAGGCATGTGTATCTCTTATTTATGAAAATATATGAAAAGAAAGGGGAAGGGTGAGCATACTTACCTCCTGTTTGTAGCATAGAATATCATGGCTCTTTATCAGTGATCAACACTGACGTGATTGCTTTTTGTTACCCCAGAATGTCAAGTGAGGGTGAGAATATTCCCGAGGAGGGCCACGAGGAGGGGCCCGAGATTGTATACGGCCCGCGGGGGGAACAGTTCATTTGGGTAGAGTAGAGGGCGGGCCCATGGCACGAGATGCATGGCGAGGTTGCCCGAGTCGGCCTCCTTCACCAACAGCATACCCACATTTCCAATTTCGGGATAGCGGGCAAGGTAAAAGAGAGGTTCAATTTATTTCTATTATGCAGTTTTTGCTTTGTCTTTGTGGTCTGATGTGCATTTTCTTGGGTGCAGGACCTGCCCAACATCGTATTCCGTGGCAGGTGGCTCGACTTCCATGAGTTCTACCTCTATGTCCCTCCCATGGTGAAGTCTTGGCTGGCTCAGGTGGGCTTCGGAGAATTTCTATTTTACCCTGCCATGAGGGCCAACGCTGCCTATCTGAAAGCCCTGATTGAAATGTTTCACCCTGAGACAATGACCTTCACATGCCATATGCAGAGATGACATTGACACCCGTTGATTGGACCATGATTACCGGTGTCAGGATAGGGGAGATACCGATATCCGATCTCATGGTGCCGAGTCGAGAGGACATCATTTGATTGATTGGGGCCTATCCTCCTCGGGGGCAAGCCCATGGCACCGACGTCAAGATGTCTTGGTTGACCTCGCTTTACACGCCTGATTAGTTAGTGGATCTGGGCCAGCTAGTCAGGGTGCTCTACATCGCGCTCGAGCGGGCGATCGTCCTAGCTCGTATCACTCTCTTGGTCCTGCTAGGTAAGACCCTTTTCACCAATGCAAGCGGTGGCCGAGTCAGCCTACCCTTGCTAAGTGTGATGGACAACTGGGGTGACGTCCATTGGTATGACTAGGGAGGAGCGGGGTATGCATGGCTAATGTGCAATTTATCTCGGGTCATGACCGGTGATTCAAAGTCTGCTGTTGGATTCTGGGCCGCCTTGGAGGTAATTCCTTACTCCTCTGCCTTTGCCATTCTTTGTTTTGAATGATCCATATACGCTACTGACCTACTCCTGTGTAATGCCCCCCCCCTCCTTTTCAGGTATGGGGCCCCTGGGCGCCTGCTTCTTCTCTCGAAGGTGCTCACCTATCCTCTCCTCAGCAACTAGAATCAGGCCCGACGTCGCGATGTAGATTTAAAGCACTTGGAGACGGGTCTGAGGTCCCAACTCGACTTGATGGTTCCTGAGCAGGTAAAACTCTCTTTCAACTTTGTTTGTTTTTAGCTTGGAAATCACCTTTTACTAATGTTCTAACTGCTTGGATTCTCTCTTTCTTTTACTTGGGTAGATCCTTCCTGACCTGTACCTTGCATCCGCCTTCTGGGACCGACCAGTTGTAGGTGCTTCCCGCCTATTTTACAATCGCCGCATCATTTTCTTCTATGGAGCATGGGCCAAATTCTATTATCTGGGGGAGCGAGTCGTGCGCCAGTTCCAAGGCCATTATGCCATACCTATGGATCCTCCGACGGATGTTTGGTATCTTGTTGGTAGTATCGAGGAGCTCACCGTGGCCTTCTTCAACAATGGGTTTCCCATTCATGCTCTCCACGTGCCCAGGGACTATCATCTTTGGTACGAGTGCCTGCCGTACTAGTTTATCCTGCCGTGCTTTGTACCTAGCGCCAATTTCCTTGCATTCGACGGTCCTCTCGGCCAGGTAATTCTTCTTAGCTTGTATTAGTTCCCTTTATACTTTAGTTCAGTCCTTCATTCCTTCTAAGCGGATCTTTATTTTATTCATAGTTTGCTCTCGGGGATGATTCAGATGCTGACGGCGAGGCGGGTGCAAATTTATGTCGGGAAGATCCTCTGTGCCGGGCCTTCTTCTGGGTCCTCGGCGAGGGCCTCTGTGCCGGGTCCGTCGGCACCTCTCATGCCGATATCCTTGGTGGTGATCCGCCCGTGGTCTATGGGACCTTTCGACGCCTGGATGATAACTTCCTTTCAGGCCTCTGCGCTGATGTAGATTGACAGGCATGGCTTTCTGCTGAGGTGGCCCGTGTTCCTCCTCCTGAGGTGGTTTCAGGGGTAAGACTTCTGATGGCCTAATCTCTCTCCATTTCAGTTTTCCTTTGCATATGCTTTTTAAGAGTGCTCTGATAATTAATGTTATGTCATTCTGAACATAGGATTTCAACTCGGCCATGGAATATGCGGAGTACCATCATCATCTTGCAGAGTTTAGGGAGGTGGAGACGGTGAGTACCCTGCTGCCCTACTCCTCTCATTCATTTCATTGTTATTTGTCTCTTAACTGATCCTGACTCTTGACTTTGACTGTGCCTTGCAGCGTGCTTGTGCTAAGAAAATCGCGCTCTTTGCTCAGTAGGATCTCGCAGGCATGGTCCAGGGTGGGAGACATTCGGACCTTCCGGAGCTCCTCTCGTCGTCGCAAGAAATCAAAGGGCGCAAGCAAGGATTAGGCTTTTAGTTTTAGCTTTGAAAACTCAGTACTCTTGGGAATTTGATTTGGATTTGTTTGTTTAGACTATTTTTTTTTCTTGGGGTGGATGATGTGACACTTTGGATGATATATTTTTTTGCAAAATATTTTTAGTGCTTTTGTTATGATTTTTTGCCATGGTTTCCTTGCCCCGTATCTATTTTTCTGCAGGACGTGTCTGCCAAATGCTCTCAGAAAGTGACTTTTTGGGTTGTATGCCTTAATCTTGGATCAATCCTGCACATAAATAAAGTAATTACCAAACCGTTAGTGATAGGAAGCGTAGATATAGAAACCAAAAAAAGGGTGAAAGTCCCCCTAGTTAGGTCCTAAGCTGGGTGGGGAGGGGGATTTGTAGTCTGGCGGAACTAATAGTTGCACCAGGCTAAATCCCAGGGAATTTGTACTGGCACAACTAATAGTTGCACCAGGCAAAAATGGGGACAAAATGCACTGGCGCAACTAATAGTTACGCCAGGCTTAACCTGGGAAGCTGTGAGTCCTTATATACCCGAGGCAACCCAAAACTTATCCCCTCTCAGTTTGACTTAGCCCCTTTTACCGATTCTTTTCGCTCTTGCTTTTCCAAGGCGGGTCCATCTCCATACATCTATTTTTATCTTCTCAAAAGATCTTTGTACGTTCATGGACTGGAGCCAATTTACCCCCTTCCTTGGGCTTGGGGCCCAAATTTCTAACAACCTGGTTTGGGAGCTTGAATAAGAGTGAGCTCGCAGACTTGGAGCACCTTGGGCTATCTCGCCTTCCTTCCTCTCTAGAGGTTCCTCTACGGTGGGAATTCCTTTTCGCTGTCGCTTCATTTTGGGATGTGAATTACCATGTATTTTGTTTTGGGAAGCGGGAGCTAACCCCAACCCTTGAGGAACTATCCAATCTATCTAGCCTGAAGCTTCACAGGGGCCTTGCAAGAGTCATGCTTCGGTTGGGCTACTCCAAATTCATTCACTTTACTCTCGGTTTGAAGAAACTTGAGTATGAGAAAAGTCTCATTGGGGGGCCCACATGGTGTTCGCTAAAATTCCTCAAAGAACTTTTCAGTGACGAAAGACTACGAAGATTGTCGGTTAGGAATATTTTCAATGTGAAAGCTCTAGGACTCGATCTCAATTCTGAAATCCTCTTCTTTGCTGGGGGGAGAGCTTCTCATTGGCATTTTGCAATGTTTTGACGGAGCTGGAGGTGGGCCGATCCATGATGCATTTGGTTCTTGCCAAGCTGTATCGAGGCCTTTATTCATTTGCTTTGGGCAAGGTGGAGGGCCTTCGGGGGTGCCCCTTGCTGCTTCAGGTCTGGTTGGGTGAGCACCTCGCTATCTTGGGGCTTGTGCCCCGCATTTATATTGCTCGAGGTGAGGTGGCTCAGTGCTTTCTCGGTAGGTGCCATTTGCTTCCACAGGGCGATGTGTCAGCTCTGTAACTTTGGTTGATCGATGCCGAGCTGACATGGAGGCTTCCTTGGTTGGACCAGACCTTCCCAATAGTTCACTCTAGAGACCATGAGGGCATCACCCTCCTAGGATTGACTGGCATCACCTTTTACTTCCCATTCTGAGTGTTGGGTCAGTTCGGCTGCCCTCAGCAGGTGCCTTGCAAGGCCAAACCCTCCCTATGTGATTTGATCTTTCTAGGGGGTCCTCTGGAGACATAGATCAGATCGCTGCTCTATGGGAAGCGCATCAGTCGATGCTGATGTGTGATATTGAGCAGGATGATTTGGTTAGAACTTCTCCTGAGTACGAGGCCTGGCTATTGACTGAGCGGCCTGTTGCCGATGGTCCAGATTCGGTAGAGATTATTGATACTGGAGTCCCATGGCCAAAGAAGGAGACCGCACTCCGAGCCCGTATCGAGCTACTAGTGGACCAAAAGAGGGTCCTACAAGAACTTTTGGCACATGAAAAGGTTAGAGCAGAAACAGCAACGGGCAAGGTCCTCCGTTTGAAGGGATCACTGAGCGTTGATTTTGAAGCCTCCAAATCTTCTCAGAAGAGGTATAAGAGCCTTCATGGTCGCTAGCTGACTAAGCGGAATGTCCGGGAAGCTGACCTTCATGCTGGGATTAGCGCATTGAAGCGCTAGCTGGTTTGCTAACTCCTTTCTGCACACAGAAATTTTTGCACAGATCAGATACATAGAAAAAGGGGCATAAAAACCCCTTTATAGATACACATATTTTTGGTATACATATTTTCTTTATGTTTTTGCTATTTTTTGTTTATTTGTGAAAAGGAAAACACGCTAGTCATCATACCGGCTATATTTTGGGATGTGGTGTAAGTGGTGCATTTTGTAAATAAAAGGTACTTTATTATATACATCTACATAGACTTTTTGGCTTTTTTGTTTTGTGCATATATATATATTTTTTGCGAGGCGCCTTAATCACCTTGTGAAACCCTGGGTCCTCTTTTGAGCATGGTCGAACCCCCCCTTTTACTGGTTGATTCTGAAAGAGTTTCAATAGTCCTACCAAGGCCAGAACATTCATCCCCTTGGGATTGAGTTAAACCTTTCTCCTTACCTTGAGTCATACGTTTGACGGTGCGATTTCACAAAAAAAATTCTGGTCGAGACCCGATTCGAACTAGCATGAGCAGCCCAGTCGGACAAGAGGGTATAGGAAGAGTAATAAGGGCTCCTCAAGCATCAATCCTCTCAGTCAGTCCAAACCTTTCTATTTCAATTTTTTTTCTTTTCTTTTTCTTTTTTTTTTTTTTTACCCGTGGCGCCCTTTCGGGTTTTCACCACCTCCATTGCTTTAGCTCTCTTACCCCAAGCTTCCTTTCGGGTTTTTACCTGGTCCGCACAAGCTTGCTATTTTTACCCGTAATGCCCTTTCAAGTTTTCACCACGTCCATCTTGCTTTGAGCTTGTATTTTTACCTTTATTTTTATTTTATTTTTTTTCATTTCTTTTTTTTCAACAGCCACAACATAGAAGTCGATTCCATCATAGCCGGCTGGATGGGGTTCTGGTGTCGTCTCACAACTCGGCTTGTGTTGACTTAACAAATATTATGATTGCTTGTAAACCTAAAAGAGGGCTTTCCTCAGGTTGTAGCTTGGCCATGGGTTAGGTTAGGATTTGAAGATATGTTAGGCTAAAAGGGTTTCCTTGATACGACTTCAGTTTTCTCAACATACTTTCTCCCTTGGGGGTTTTCACTATACATGCCCCATGATTTTTTCTACATTTTTTTTGTTCTTTTTGCTCCATTTTAAGCAATCTCTTCTTTAGGTTTTGCTTTTTCGATTTTTTTTTATTTTGATAGTAACTTTACTTCCTTTTTTTTCCATATATGTACACACAAACATTTTTTTTTTGGGGAAGGGGTTTATTGAAAGAAAGGCCTAGGCTCAAATGGGATAGCAAAGGATATCATCATTTTTAGGGATGTTTTTTGGCTACTGTATTTGGAATAATGGCCTCTTTTGAGTGGTTCTTAAGCAATCATGTATCTGTTTTACCAATACTTACCTTATCGCGATAGACTAAGAGTAGAACTGTCAGACGTATCCAGCGTTGATGGGCTCAGGAAGATGATCTCCATCCACGGTGGCGAGGCGGATGGCGTATCCCGATAGCACTTCTCGAATGACATAAGGTCCTTCCCAGTTCGGTTTAAACTTTTCTCTCGGATCAGTGTGGAAGGATGGGAAGATCTTCTTCAGCACAATATCTTCTACCTTTAGATCTCGATTGCGGACACGTTTATTGTAAGTTCATGCGATTCCCTCCTAATACACGTGAGTGTGACACAAGTGTAGGAGTCTCTTTTCATCCAATAGATTCAGTTGTTAGAAGCGAGATCTCTCTCTCTGCTTCGGGTAAGCCAGATTCCATGAGGATTCAGAGTGAGGGTACCTCAACCTCAACTGGTAGGATGGCCTCAGTTCCATACACAAGGGGGAACGGTGTTGCCCCTGTAGCAGTACAGATCGACGTTCTATAGACCCATAAGGAAAATGACAACATTTCACTCCAATCTCGGTAAGTGACAACCATTTTCTCAAGGATGCAGACGACCTCCTTGTTCACAACTTCCATGGCTCCATTAGTTTGAGGCTGATAAAGTGATGAGCGATGTTTGATCTTCTATTGCTCATAAAAGGCTCAGATACACTTATTTGCAAAATTTGTATCGTTGTCCGTGATGATATCTTTGGGTACTCCAAATCGGCACACAATATTATTTTTGAGGAATTTCTTGATGTGACTGGCTGTGATGTTGGCGTATGATGCTGCTTCTACCCACTTGGTGAAGTATTCAATTGCGACAAGGATGAACCGATGTCCATTCAATGCTTTCGGATTAATAATTCTGACGACGTCAAATCCTCAGGTAGCAAATGGCCAAGGAGTGGTCATGCAGTGTAGATCGATGGCAGGAGCGTGTATCAGACTAGAGTGTTCCTGACACTTGTAGCATTTCTGAACATGTTTGCAACAATCCAATTCCATAGTAGTCCAAAAGTATCCCTGTCGCGGAATTTTCTTAGCAAGCCTTTGACCGCTGACGTGGGCTCTGCATACTCCTTCGTGGATCTCCTTCATGATGTTGGTCGCTTCACTTTTAGTAAGGCACTTGAGTAGAATGTTGTTATAGGGTCGCTTGTAAAGGCATTCCCCGCAAATGACGTAGCATGCCGCTAAACATTGAATGGTTCGCCGGTCCGTCCTGGATGTTCCCTCAGGGAAATTTAGGGTCTCGAGGAAATTCTTGATATCTAAGAACCAAGGTGGCTCATCATTAGGCTTCATAGATTCCTCAATCTGGAGGCAGAAGGCCGGCTCATTCCTCTGCTTGATCATGATTGGCTTCATCTCAGCACCATACAGGATTTCTATCATTGACGCGAAAGTTGCTAGTGCATTGGCAAAATGATTCCTTATCCAGGGGACATATGAAAATGTCATGTCTTGGAAGCAAGCTATCAGATCCTCGAGGTGCTCATGGTAAGGGATCAGTTTCTCATCTTTCATCATCCAGTCACCATTTGTCTAGCATATCATTAACTGTGAATCACCAAACACTCGAAGGTGAGTTATATTTAGATCAAGAACCGCCTGTAGCCCAACAGTGCAAGCTTCATATTTAGCCATGTTGTTTGTGCAAGCGAAATTGAGCTTGATAGAGACGGGTACGTGGGATCCTTTTGGCGAAACTAGAATGGCGCCAACTCTCTGACCCTTGACATTTGCAAACCATCAAAGTGCATTACCCACGATTCCTCTGCCTCTTCAGCATCATCTTCTATCATGAACAAGATATCTTCATCTGGAAACTCGGTCCTTAAAGATTCATAATCTGGCAAAGGATTATCAGCAAGATGATCGGCGAGTGCCTGCTAAGACCTGAAAAGTACCACTTTTCACCCCTTAACTTAATCTCAGTTAGACCCTTAATCATTTAATAAATGTGTTTTAAGTCTATTTTGTAGGTAATAAGCAGTAGTTGCAAATAAACCCCTAACCATGCCAAGAAGCCTACTGTTGCCCTAGAAGCCCCTCAGAAGAATGAAGGTTGAACCCAGATAGAGAATTGGCTGCATCATAGGCATAGCAAAGCAAAAATAAACTAAGAAGAATGCCTCGCGCAGATGTCGCAGGGTTCAATTGAACCAGAGAGAATTCCTTCACGCAATTGCCGCAGGCTTCTAAAGATAACACACCAACTGGTCGCGTAGTCTTCGTGCCATTCTCGGGTGGTTTGATGACAGAAAGAATTGAAAAGTAGACTTCGTGAGGTTCTCGCAAGTTTCAGTCATCAGCGCTCGCGCAGTCTCGTGCAGCTCAAGAAAGGAGTCTTCAATTGTCGCGCGATTCACTGAAGAGATAGAGCTTCAGGCACTCCAGCACTCGGTTGTCGTGCAGTGGCTGCGGGATACAAACCTTCAAGGAAATGCTTGTGCGATCCATAGGCCTATGAACATTGCTTCCTCGTGAGGATCCCCGCAAGATTCAGCAAGGGACGAACCGCACGCGCAATTCCTGCGCCATTCAAAAGGAAAGGGCAATCTCGTGACAGCCAGAAGTATCCCGTGATGACCAAAGTATCAATCCCGCGATTGCATGAGCTTCAAGTCAATTCAATCCCGTGATGCCAATTCTACCCCGCGACAAGATCTAGAATTCTTTTCTACCCAGTGAGGATCGGGTTCTTAACTTTGCCCCACTTCTACAAGGGCAATCTGGGAACTTCCAACAATTAGGGCACGCACTCCAATGCTCCAATCTTCGTGCACATGCCTCGAGGCATCCAAGGGAGAGGAACGGGCCGCAATTACATTGAAAAATTAGGGTTTTCCTAACTCTGATTCCGAGAGAGCCGACTGCTATATAAGCCTAAGCCTAGCTTAGGTTTAAGGATCTCTTTGGGACTTAGCTTCTTACTCCTTGAAACCGACTGTAGAATTACAGTATGCTAAGGTTAAGGTTTAGGAGTTTTCTTTTTCCTTTTTCCTTCTCTCCATAGTCCAGCACTTGCTGGCTACGCCTTTGTATGATTATTTGGGATAGTTTTAATAGAGTTTTGTAATAGGATCTATTGCATGCATGGGATTGTGTTGTGTGAGTTGCTCTGTGCAAGGCTGCTGCCTTGAGATCCTCCATTGCTAAGTTGTACTGTAAGCAATGGAGGATTGCCTTTAAGGCTTTACTTAGATCCAAGTGACATCTGTGTCCAGGTTAGGCATATTGCAAGCCTAGCCCCACCACAGGACCCACTAAATCTGAACCCCCATGGGAACTTGAGCTGGTAGCCTTGTGAACATGGTGGCGACAGTAATGTTCTTGTTCTGTCTTAGACCTCTGTGAGGAGGATAACCTCTGTGGATAGTTTGTAACCATTCAAGTGGACAGATTATAGCCCTAGGGTGAAGCCAATCCATAGATCTAAGACAAATTCTTCTTCTCTACACTTGTGCTTGTAGCCTCGTGAGAGATTGTGCAGATACAGACTCCCCTGTATTTGTATAGACCCACCATCAGATGGCAGATCTGATCTGGCTGTAGAGATTATAGGCTTGTGACTGGATCACTGCTGTCTTTCTAAAGTAGTGAATAGCTAAGCTTAAAAGCTAGTACTCAAACTCTTGTTGATTCTGTGTGTCCAGGCTAGTGCACGTTGTAGGCCTAGCCCCCCACACAGAACTTTAGAGGTTGAGGTTCCCCTATTGGATAGTATGTGAAGTAGTGCCTACAATGATAAACTTGTTCTGACCCATCTCTGGATTGTGGTTCCCCTATTGGATAGCATGTGACCATTTAAGTGGGCAGGTTATAGCAGTAAGGGATTGGATCATGGCATAGGGGTGAGTTGGATCCTTTTTCCTCTTTGGTGATAATGTAGCCATTGGACAGGATTTCTATAGCAGCAGATCTGAGTCTGAGTTATAAGACCCATCAAATCTGTACCTAATAGCATACTTCTCACCCTTTTATATTTATTCTCACACTCCATCACTCTTCTTAACCCTTTCTGTAGTTTAGACATTAAGTTACCTTAGAATTTAGACTATAGTGACCATAAATCTCCTTCCATTTAGGATTGCTAGATCTGGAGGGCCTACTAAAGATAGCTCCCTTGGAGCTTTAGATCAACTTTCCCTATGGGACAAACTCTTACTTATCAAAATTTGCTACAACAGGCCCTGTATCTTGTAGGATTGTGTATTTTTAGGCTTGCTTCTCCTCAATCCATCTTTGATTTTCACCTACCCAATTCTTATCACCATCTCCAATAAAGTTAGTAGCAAGCACTTAAAAATACCTCAACAAGCTTTTGGCGCCGTTGCCGGGGACCTTGATCTATTAGTAGACCCTAGATTTTTATATTCTTTATTCTTTGGTAGCTGTACTTGTGAATAATTGATACTGCTGATTTACATTTGGAATTTTTCTTACAGATCTGGACAGTAGCAGAGAAGGAGAGTAGAATTGCACTAGGAGTCTAGCTACCTCTGTTTGCACTTCTCTAACCCTCAAAACTCAGTCTATTTCTCCTTTGAAAATTCCATAGCAGTTGATTAGGATAGTTGTAATTTTATTAAGTGCAATGTGTCTGTGAGTAGTCTTCCCTGTTGTTGGTGTGTGTGCATGTTAGGAAGGAGATCCCTCAGTCCTACATTGGAGCCTCCTAACCCTGAGATTGAAAGGGATAGAAGACCGAGAAGGCATAGACACACCACAGTCGAGCCCCCTATTAAAATCGAGACAGCAGTTATGGGTGAAGAGCAACCCAGAACATTGAAGGAATTGAATGCTCCTGATGATTATAATTCTCCATTCAGCATTCAATTCCCAGATGTTCAGGGAAACTACGAGATTAAAACCTCCATCATCCAAATGCTTCCCTCTTTCCATGGGCTTAGCAAGGAAGACCCTTACAAGACCAGTTCTTGGCCCTGTGCACGACATTCTCCATTGCTGGTTTGGGACCAGAAGCCACTAGGCTAAGGCTCTTTCCTTTCTCCCTAAAGGACAGGGCTAGCACCTGGTTGTCTACTCTCCCAAACAACAGTATCACTACTTGGAAAGACCTCCAGACAAGATTTCTGAACAAATTTTTCCCAGAGACCAAAACCAGCCAGTTGAGGAAAGGCATACTTGCTTTTGCCCAATCCCCAACTGAGGATTTTAACCAATCTTGGGATAGATTTAAGGAGATGCTCAAACAATATCCCCACCACAAGATCCCTGACTGACAGCTTGTCTAGAGCTTCTATAATGGGATTGATGAGAAAAGTAGAGACATGGTAGATGCCTCTTGTGGTGGAACATACATACATAAAATAGCTGATGAGGCATGGGACTTGTTCGAGGTTATCAGTGAAAATGCTTTCCAGAAGATGTCCTCATCTAGAACTGTGCAAGAGCCTTCTCTTAAGCTGGGGCTTTCGGAAACCTCTAAAGGAAAGATGTATGAAGTTAGGGGAAATGATGACCTGAGAATGCAGATGGCCAATCTTTCGAATAAGTTTGATAAACTTTTAACTGTGGTGCAGCCCTGAATGGCTGCATAAGTGATGGAGGCGTGTCTTATATGCCAATCTCCACAACACACAGTGGAAGAGTGCCCATCTGTAGGGCAATACCCTGAGTTACTGATGGAACAGGCTGCTGCTGCCTAATCATTTAGACAGCAACAATCTGGTGGCTACAATAGACAGCCATATGGATACCAGTACCAAAACGCTAGTTACTAATGGAGAGACCACCCAAATTTGAAGTGGAGACAAGACAATTATATTCAGCCACAATAGATGTTGGCCTTACCTCAAAGGCCATAGCGGCAGTTTAACCAGGGATATGCCCCAAGGTCGAATTTCGAACATCAGCAGCAGCCCCAGCAGCAAAATCAATTGGTAGTTCCCCCACCTCTACCCCAAAGTGCTTCTTTCGAGGACCAAGTTTTGACCCAATTGCAAAGCCTTGGACCTTTGAATCAGACAGTGACTTCTCACAGTGAAAGCATAAAGAAAATAAAAGAACAGTTTGGCTAAGTAGCCAATGCCTTGGCCAAAAGGGAAGAGGGCAGGTTGCCAAGCCAGCCAGTAGCCAACCCTAAGGGCCAATATTCGATTGGAGAAGGCTCCTCAAATTTTGAGGGGGCTAATGCCATCACAGCCCTAAGGTCTGGCAGGCTAGTAGACAACCAGGTGGGACAGGAACAAGGAGAGGCCATTTCCAAAGAACTGTCGAGTGAAAGTGATAAGAATTTTGTTATAGCACAGAGTCAAGAATTGCCTGCTACCCTTCAACAAGGGAAAAATAAAGAGGCTGTAGTTGAGCCTTAGCAGGAGATAAAATAAGAAAAAATAAAAAAATAAAAGTTCAGTCATAGGCTTGCAGCTGAGGAACCAGCAGTACCTCAACTGCCATTTCCTCAAGCTTTGAGTGGCCCTGCCCCTTTTGATAAGGGGAATGCACAGATAGAAGAAATGATGGAGACCTTTAAGCAGGTAAAAATCAATTTACCCCTGCTTGATGCAATCCGACAGGTCCCAGCCTATGCAAAATTTCTGAAAGACCTTTGTACTCAGAAGAGGAAAGCTAGAGGCCATTTGTCCAAAAAGGCCTTTGCAACTAATACAGTTAATTTTGTATTAAGCATGGCAATGTCTAAGAAGTTGCAAGACCCAGGGATACCCACTATTCCCTGTATAATTGGGGATCACACGATTGGAAGGGCCCTTCTAGACCTTGGAGCTAGTGTTAACCTGCTGTCATACAGTGTGTATCAGCAGCTAAGTTTGGGGGAGCTTAAACCCACCCCGATTTTGCTATTAATGGCTGATAGGTCTGAGAGGAGACCCATGGGAGTGGTTGAGGATGTCTTGGTGGGGGTAGATAAGTTCTTCTACTCTACAGACTTCCTTATTTTGAACATGGGCTGCAACAAGAGTACATCCTCGATCACATTGTATTCAAGGCGGACCATTTCTCAATGCAAGTCTTGGATCATGGAGGTAACTTTCGGACATATGAAAGTTGAGCTTAATGTGTACAATAGTGCAAAGTACCCTCAACTGGACATCCTCAACAGTACTAGAAGAAGTTGTTGAAGAAGAACTGCCCACTCTACTGGAGTGGGGAAACATTGTCACCAATTTAACAGAAATTTGGAACATGGTAGAGGAAGGAAGCCCAACTTTAATGCCAGAAGACATGTCCCCATTGAAGTCTTCTGTGGGCTTGGTGCAGCATTCCAGGTGGAAACCTACATTGCTGCCCCTTCCTCAAACCAACAAAGCACCAATCCTGTCATCCATCCAACAAGCCCCTGATCTGGAGCTCAAGAAGCTTCCAGAGACATTGAAATATGCTATCCTTGAGAAAGATGAAAAACTTCCTGTAATTATCTCCTCTTCTCTTACCAATGAGCAAGAGGAGGAATTACTAATAGTTTTAAGGAAGCACAAGAAGGCAATTGGCTGGACCATTGCTGATCTGGGAGGGATTGATGGATCAATCTGTATGCATAGGATACATCTAGAGGAGGGCTCAATACCCTCTAGGGAAATGTAGAGGAAACTAAATCCTCACATGCAGGAGGTGGTCCTAAAAGAAATCATCAAATTGCTGGATGTTGGGGTAATTTATCCCATTTCTGACTCTGAATGGGTGGCACCTATTCAGGTGGTGCCCAAGAAGTCTGGCATAACAGTGATAACAATCGAGTCTGGAGAGCTCAGATCAGCCAGGGAGACCACTAGCGGAGAGTTTGCATCGATTATCGAAAACTCAACTCCAAGACCAGAAAAGACCACTTCCCTCTCCCCTTTATTGATCAAATTTTAGATAAGTTGGCTGGGAAAGCTTTTTACTATTTTCTTGATGGGTACTCAGGGTACAACCAGATCCCTGTGCACCCTCTTGATCAAGAGAAAACTATATTTACTTGCCCTTTTGGCACCTTTGCTTACAGAAGGATGCCTTTTGGGCTGTGTAATGCCCCAACCACTTTTCAGAGGTGTATGTATGCCATATTTTTTGATATGGTTGATAAATTCTTGAAAATTTTTATGGATGATTTTTCGGTTTATGGGGATAGCTTTGACCAATGTCTACAACACCTCCACCAGGTCTTACAAAGATGTGAGGAGACCAATTTGGTCTTAAGTTGGGAAAAGAGAATTGTGTTGGGCCATGTAGTCTCTAAAGATGGAATTGAGGTAGACAAGGCCAAAGTTGACCTCATTGTAAATTTACCCCCTCCAAGAATAATCAAGCAAATCAGATCTTTCCTTGGACATGCTGGATTCTACAGGAGGTTTATCAAAGACTTTAGCAAAATTGCTAAACCATTGTGCCACCTGCTCTGCCAGGATGTGCCCTTTGACTTTTCTGCTAAATGTCTGGAGGCTTTTAAAACTTTGAAATTTTGCCTCACCTCTGCCCCTGTACTCCAAACACCTGACTATACCTTACCCTTTGAGTTGATGTGTGATGCATCTGACTTGCCAATAGGTGTTGTCTTGGGCCAGAGAAAAGATAAGCTGCCTGTGGTCATTGCCTCTCTCAGCAAATCACTTGCTGAAGCTCAACTGAATTACACAACAACTGAGAAAGAGCTTTTGGCAGTGGTTTTTACTGTGGACAAGTTTAGACCTTACCTACTTGGGTCTAAAACTATAATCTTCACTGACCACTCAGCATTGAAGTACCTATTGTCCAAGAAGGATGCGAAGCCCATGTTGATTAGATGGATACTCCTGTTGTAGGACTTTGACATCGAAATCAAGGTCAAAAAGGGTGTAGAAAATGTGGTGGCTGACTACTTGTCCATAATTATGTTGGAGAAAGGTGTTGATGCCCTTGCTACAAATGATGTCTTCCCGGATGAGCAATTGTTTGCCATCCAATCCTTGATTCCCTGGTATGCACATATTGTCAATTATCTAGTTATAGACATGATTCCTACCCATTGGACGAAAATGGACAAAGACCTATTTTTCTCACTGGTCAAATTCTTTTTCTGGGAAGAACCTTGCTTATACAAGTATTGTACAGATCAGATCATCCAGAAATGTGTTCCCGAGAGTGATGTCCCCAGTATTCTGGCCATGTGCCATGAAAATGCCTGTGGGGGCCACTTTAGTAGAAGAAAAACAACTGACAAAGTCTTACAGTGTGGGTTCTATTGGCCTTCTCTTTTCAGAGATGCCAATACACACTGCAGGACCTGTGAAAGATGCCAGAAATTAGGAGGGCTGTCTAAAAGAAACTCAATGCCTTTACAACCCATCCTTGTTGTAGAACTGTTTGATGTGTGGGGTATTGACTTTATGGGCCCCTTTCCTCCTTCCAATGGTTTTTATTTCATCTTAGTGGCAGTGGATTACGTTTCCAAATGGGTAGAAGCCATTGCCACAAGAACTAATGATAATTAGGTTGTCCTCAAGTTTATAAAGCAGAATATCTTCTCGAGATTTGGCACTCCTAGAGCCATTATCAGTGATGGGGGTAGCCATTTCTGCAAACAGAAATTTTGAGAGCTTGCTCAAGAAATATTCTGTCACCCATAGGATTGCTACTCCTTACCACCCACAAACCAGTGGGCATGTTGAAATTTGAAATAGGGAGATCAAGCACATCCTTGAGAAAACTGTGAGGACTGATAGGAAAGATTGGGCTGACAAGCTTAATGATGCACTATGGGCTTATAGGACTGCCTATAAGACTCCCATTGGTATGTCCCTTTTCAGACTGGTTTATGGCAAGGCTTGTCATCTCCCAGTGGAGTTAGAACACAGGGCCTATTGGGCCATTAAACATTTAAATCTAGACCTAACTTTTGCTGGTCATCACAGGTTGCTATAGCTGTCACAATTGGAGGAACTAAGGATGGAAGCGTATGCTAATGCCAGGATCTACAAGGAAAGGGCCAAAGCTTTCTTTGACAGAAGGCTGTTGAGAAAGAGTTTCATAGCTGGCGATAAGGTTTGGTTGTTTAACTCCAAACTTAAATTCTTTCCTGGCAAATTGAAATCCAGATGGGAAGGTCCCTACATTGTCATGCATGTTTCCCCATTCGGTGCTGTGGAAATCAAGGATCCCAAGTCTGGGAGAACCGTGAAGGTGAATGGTCAGAGGCTTAAGCCTTGTTTTGAAAAACCTGCCGAACCCATGGACACCATTCACTTTCAAGGGGATCCTTCTTCAAACTAATCCACAGGTGTGTCATTATTGTATCATATATACTTTGTTTTTGGTAGATTTATCTTACTTTCTTTTGTTCAAATTCTCTAGGATTTGTTAGTGGTCCCATCTGAATCTGGACCTGTCTGGTTTGAACTTTTTATGCTTGGGCTGATGCTTACTGCTCTTTAATTGATAATTTTTGTTTGAATGCATAATGTGGGAGGTTGATTTTTGATGCCCTTGCTTAAATGGTTGATTTTTAAACTATCTAGATGTAGCCATGGTGAGAGTCATGCCTAGGATCCAACCACAACACACTGGAAATGGCAAAACAGAGAGCACATGCTCTCTGTTTGATACTTTGTTGTCAATGGGTCCAAAGTGAAGCCTGGGAGACTCTCACGCAGTTCACATGGAAACATTCAATAGCTGTCATGAGATTCAAGTGCACCTGAGAACCTCTCGCGCGATCCACATAGAGTTATTCATTAGTTATCGCGAGATTCAAAGGCTATTGCGAGGTTCAGCAGGACACTTGGGAGACTCTCGCATAATTCAATAGGAATACTTCATTACCTGTCGTGAGATTCTAAGGTTGTCGCGAGATTTAAAGTGAACCTCAGAGCTTTTTGTACAATTCAAATGAAGACTTGGGAGCCGCTCGCGCAATTCACATGAATTCATCACACACTGTCGCGCGCTCCAAGGTCAACCTGGGAGATTATTGCACAATCCAAATTGAATAACACTTTCGCTAGGTTAATTTCCAATCTCGTGACCAGATGTTCCAAAGCACACAGAGCTTCACGATAAGTATTTTAACCCTGCGCTTGTCTCCCTTTCCAGTATTCTCTTCCTTCTTCCCTCTGTGAAACCCTAGCTTCTGGCACTCTTCCCTCTCTCTCCTCCAGCATCAATCCTATAGCTCATCATTCACTCCATGAATCTACAGAGTTGTTCCTATCATCACCACCATCTATTGCCCTCTGATCAGAGATCTCGCGGTGCCCTGTGCGTTAGATCAAACCTAACCCTAAGATTTTAGGGTAAGCACTTATATCTCTGTCTCCATTCCTCATATTCGAAAATAGAGTTTGAAATGGCTCCCAAGAGTGCACAGAAGAGAAAGGGGAAGGATAAGGCCCCTGCTGAGACCACCCCTAAGAAGGCCAAGACTTCAAAGGCACCTAAAAAAGGAAAGGAAGTGGTTGAGGAGTCAGAGGAGCCAACCCCTAAGTTTTCTACTCCTTCTGAGCTCATGGTTTCAATCCCATTGGAGCCAAAGATAGCTTTTGACCTACCATTTTTTGAGAAGGAACCTCTCTCTGCCCCTGTCATGCAGTTTATGAGCAACGCGGGCCTGATACCCTTGGTGAGAGGAATTCCAGCACTAGCCTACCCTAGGCTAGTGCAACTATTTTATCAGCACATCAGGGTCAAGAAGGACAAGGATGGACATGTATGCTTGCTGGTGCTGATTGACGATTTTGAGATGCTAGTGAGCCCCAAGGTGATTGCTAAAGTTTTGGGCATCCTAGCCGCATTCGACCCTAGCTGTGGATATGGCCCCCCCCTGAGCGCCTCCGTTGATACAATTGCAAGGGCTTTGACCAGTGGATTAAAGGCCACAGGGGATTCGATCAGAAGGAGAGAATTGGAACCTGAACTCCTCTTCATTGACCACGTCCTGCGAAAAAACATTTACTATTCAGGACATCAGCAGGAGAGGAGAACTCCCATCGCGGATGCCGTCTATTCTTTCTCTCTTGGCCATAGCTTTCATGCGGCCTGGCTCATCTTCAAGGCAATGAAAGACCTAGTAGAGAAGATAGGGACGAACAAGAAGTCTCACACACTCACCTATGCCAGGGTCATTACCTTCTTGCTAATCAAAGGGGGTACAAGATAGCAAAAACTGAGCAGACTACCACCCTTGCCCCTACTACTTTTGCCAAGAGGCAATGGGGAATTAGCAAGAGCATGATGGAGGTCTAGAAGAAGAAGAAAGCTGAGGCTCAGGCCCTTCCCAAACAAGCAGAAGAGGCAGTTGGAACAAGGTCTACCCCTGCTACCAAGGAGGTGCTCACAGAGCCTGTTACCACCACTGCAGTAGCAGCCCCCATTTCTCCTCCACCTTTTACTCCTGCATCCACTACCCCTCTTCCATCTATCTCTCACCATCCTCTGTTTCCATTATCCATATCCACTCCCCTTTCACCTGTGATTGGTACCTGGGAAGAATCCCCATCCCCTACCCTACCTCAGTACACAGCCCCAATACCCCCATCAGCTTCCCATAAATCTGACAACCCTCCACTCATTTCCTATAGAAAATGAAACACCACTGAGACAACCCCCACCATCTCCCAGACACCTCCCTCAATCCCTTTCATCCACACTAACACACCTCACCTTGAAGAAACCACCACCTTAGCCATACCTACTACATCCCCACTCACAGACATTGACTTAACACTTAACACAACCATAGGATTCCAAGCCTCTATGGCTACCTTCCTTGACACAATGCCTACCCACTATACCCCCCTCCCAGACTCCCCAACTACCTCACACCATCACTCACCAGAAACCCAATCTCCCCCTCTTTCCACTTTCCATCATGCCCCTTCCTCACCTTTTCAGCCAGTGCTCTCTTCTACACAACCCCAACCTCTCAGCCTCGACACACTGACACTCATCCTATCCCTTATCCAAGACATCTAATCCCAATTATCCACTACCCACACCCAGGACCAGATGCAGACTGAACTCACATCCATTAAATCCACCCTACAGACCTTAACCAACCCACCCATCCCTCAACAATCCACTCCAACCCCCTTGGTCCTTTACACTGACAAACAAACCTAAACTGAATCCATCCCCTGCTGCCCCTCCTGCCTCACCTCCTACAGAGTAGCCTCCACCTACCAAGGCCTCTGCTGCACCTCTAAAAGAGCAAACTTATCTTAAACAGAGGAAAATCACTGGTAAAAGGACTGCTTCCACAACAGCCTCTATAAAAATTGGCAAAGAGCCAGCTGCCCAGTCTGAGGAGGCATAATCCCCTGGCCAGCCTGAGTCTAAAGCAAAAGGGAAATCCCCAATGGTCCCCATTGAGGAAGGCAAAGGTAAAGGCAAATCCCTTGTAACCCCCCCTGTGAAAAGAAAAGGAAAAGCCCCTCAAGAACCCAAGGAACAACAAATACCAAAGCAACTAAAAATAAGGGTGAGAGCACCAAAAGCTCCAACCATGAGGAAAACCCCAGCCGAAACAAGAAAGTCCAAGAAAGCCAAGAAGAAACAGGACCAAGCTGCCCTTCGGGACCATGCTAAAAAGATGGGCTGGGATTTCCTTTCAGATTTCGATTTAGATTCTTCTTCTTCCTCTTCGATTAGATTGTACTTAGGTTTTTGTTTTTGTCCCCTTGCAATCTTCTACTTGTAATTACAATTGTACATGTTTTTCCAGTTAATATAATTATATTATATTTTTTTTTTTGTATATTGATCTGTTCTGTGTGCTTTTCTATTTTTGTCTTTATTTTATTCTATTTTGTCATGGGAGATGTATTTATGGTGGATATGATCATTTCAAATAGGTATCCATGTGACTGTTGACTTCAATCATAGGATTAAAATAGTTTCCTTTTCATATTTATGGCCCCTGTCTGTGCTCCTCGCGGAGTTCTTACCGTGCGCAAAGCAAATTTCCACACCTTCCAGTGTACAGCTGAGCGATACACAGGATCCCCTTGAATACCAAGCCTATCTTTAGACCTTCATTTATTGTGCTCTCTCTTTTCCCATAATTAGTTGTGAGATTCTTCATTCCCCAGACAATTCTAATTTATTGCCAAGCTAGGAAAGGGACAAAGCTTTATTATGCCGATTCATTTTCCACCGTCCAACTCTTTTAAATAGGCCTTTAGTTCCTCTTCATCTCATCCTTCCTCTTCTAACCCTAGCTATCCTGCCCTCCTCACAACCATGGCGGATGACAAACCCTACGAGTTCCCAATCAAATTATATCCGATGTGGTCGGACCCCGCACCGCCTAAGGAGCCGGACCCATTACAATTTCTCTGAGATGATTATGACGAGGTCTAGAGGATCCTCGCCAAGGAGGAGAAGAAAAAGAAGAAAAAAATAAAACCACCTGCATCTCCCCCACCATCTTCCTCAAACCCTCCCCCATCGACTCTCCCTTGATCCATCTTCCCCCCTCCCCCCCATTTTGTCTTTTCTTTTTACCTCTTTTTGTAATATTTTCTTTTTATTTTAATGGAAGTTTCTTTTAGTTCTATACTATTCAGTTAGCATTATTTTTTCTGTTTCTTTGTCTTACTCTGTGTTTATTTGTTCTGACTGGACTCCATTGTATTTTCTCACCTTTGAACCAGTGAGGACACTGCTCCTCATGGTTTGGGGGTGTGGCAGGATAGGTCTGCCAGTAGAATAGTTAATTTTAATGTAGTAATGGTGGTATAACTAGGATGAATAAAGTCAATTTCCACTTAACTTGATACAATGAGGAAACTTGTAAAAAAAAATTAATTAAAATATTTTTGCAAACTTTTCGAAACTGAATAAGTTAAAATCTTGACACCACCATGAAGCTAATATCAAAAAAAATTTTAGTTAATACTCAGTGAACCTAAGAGGAGAGAAACAGATGAAAATACACCCCATGGGTTAAATTTGATGACCATACCTAGTGAGATTTGGGCCCATCATTTTCTTTTGAAGAGTGTTTTTTGCATTATTTCTGCTCTAAGGACTAATTGAATCAAGACTTTTTCACTAGAAGTTGTGCACCTCCAAATCAAAACTAATTGACAGCACTCATGATACTAAGGAAATGATCTAAGGCCCTCATTTGGACAGTTTGAGCCTGAAAATCCAACCTTTTAAAATATGCCCTTTTGCATACACTAGTTGAGCCTTAAAATCATACTCTTCTTTCACAAATACTAGAACACTTGCACCTTAACCTCATGACCTGATTCAACCTTATCCTCACTCTGAGAATTCAGAAGGTAAAGGAGAAGGAGTTAAAGATACTGAGAATGGTCTAACACTCTGTGGAAGGTGAAGAAAAGTAACTTGTGAACAGCAGTGTATCAATTGCAGTTGTGTGGCAGTTCATCATAAAAAAATCATAAAAAAAGAATGAATAAAAATAAAAAGAGAAAAAGAAAGAGAAGTCTAGAGAACAACATCATCTAAAAATTGAAAAGAAGAGGAGAAACTGGCCACTTTGAGTCTGGAATATAAATAGAAAGATGAAGTTTTTGCTGAAATGAAGGTTGTAAAGTCATGAATCACTCCTTACCTTGCTGATTTCTTAATTTGGATTCCCTTTTTACCCCTTTATTCTTTACATCCCTCACCCATAAGCCACATTACAACCCATTCAAAAAGACCTTGTGGATCCAAAGTAAAATAAGCTGTCATGTGGAGATGAGGAGTTGTCCAATCTATGGTGAAAATTCATGAGGATATAAGAAATTAGAAGCTTTACCTATGTTCATGCTTACAGGCCCGTTTGGGGTCTGTAACTGCTCTTGAGCTGTTGTGAATGTCAACACCCTGAGATTGTTAATGTTGAGAGATAGCCCTAGTGAGAATTGGGTCTAAATTTTGACTTCATTGGGGTTGTATCCAACCTGAATTTCGAATTTAAGGCAAGCTGGGTATTGATTTAAACTCAATGAATTTCTAATATTAGGTGAATGGTGGTGATGCAAACACATGTTAACTTTTAAGTTTTAAATTGCTTGCAACACTGCTGCAGTTTCCTCTAAGTGTTAAAGAATGGCTGTGGAATGAAGCTTTGTACATTTAAATTTGTGTTGTCATTAACTGCACTATACTTTACTGTTCTAATGGTGAAGTTTGTGGGTGTCTTCATTGAAAACCCTCAGGAGACTTCACTCCTCCACTAGGGATCACCTAGGGGTTTAAAAGGCTTCGTACATATGCTAAATGTCCCGTGATCCATACGAAAGTGGCATTTAATTAATTACAGCTTTGCTAAGGGACAAGCAAAGATTAGTTTTGGGGGTGTGTTAAAACCTGAAAAGTACCACTTTTCACCCCTTAGCTTAATCTCTGCTAGACCCTTAATCATTTAATAAATGTGTTTTAAGTCTATTCTATAGGTAATAAGCAGCAGTTGCAAATAAACCCCTAACCATGCCAAGAAGCCTAGTGATGCCCCAGAAGCCCCTCAGAGGAATGAAGGTTGAACCCGGACAGAGACTTGGCTCCAGCATAGGCACAGGAAAGCAGAAACAAACCAAGAAGAATGCCTCGCGCAGATGTCACAGGGTTCAATTAAATCAGAGAGAATTCCTTCGCACAGTTGTCACGAGCTTCTGAAGACAGCACACCAACTGGACGCGTAGTCTTCGCGCCATTCTCGCGCGGTTTGATGACAGAAAGAATTGAAAAGTAGACTTTGTGAGGTTCTCATGAGTTTCAAAAATCAGTGCTTGCACAGCACTCACGCAGTCTCGCGCATCTCAAGAAAGAAGTCTTTAATCATCGCGTGATTCACTGAAGAGAGAGAGCTCCAGGCACTCCAGCGTGCGGCTGTCGCGTAGTGGCCATGGGATACAAACCTTCAAGGAAATGTTCGCACGATCCATAGGCCTATGAACACTGCTTCCTCGCCAGGATCCCCGCGAGATTCACCAAGGGACGAACCGCGCGCCAATTCTCGCGCCATTCAAAAGGAAAGAGCAATCTCGC
Source organism: Chloranthus sessilifolius (assembly GCA_021018995.1). Classification (NCBI taxonomy): domain Eukaryota; kingdom Viridiplantae; phylum Streptophyta; class Magnoliopsida; order Chloranthales; family Chloranthaceae; genus Chloranthus; species Chloranthus sessilifolius. Next base: position 82,067,698 of record CM037591.1, read on the forward strand.
GACAGCCAGAAGTATCCCGTGATGACCAAATTATCAATCCCGTGATTGCATGAGCTTCAAGTCAATTCAACCCTGCGATGCCAATTCTACCACGCGACAAGATCTAGAAATCTTTTCTACCTAGCGAGGATCGGGTTCTTAACTTCGCCCGACTTCTGCAGGGGCAATCTGGGAACTTCCAGCAATTAGGACATGTAATCTAATGCTCTAATTTTGAGAGAGCCGACTACTATATAATCTTAAGCCTAGCTTAGGTTTAAGGATCTCATTGGGACTTAACTTCTGCACTCCTTCTTGAAATCGACTGTAGAATTACAGTAGGCTAAGGTTAGGGTTTAGGAGTTTTCTTTTTCCTTTTTCTTTCTCATCATAGTCTAGCACTTGCTGGCTATGCCTTTGTATGATTATTTGGGATAGTTTTAATGAAGTTTTGTAATAGGATCTATTGCATGTATGGGATTGGTGTTGTATGAGTTGTTCTGTGCAAGGCTGCTGCCTTGAGATCATCCATTGCTAAGTTGTATTGTAAGCAATGGAGGATTGTCTTTAAGGCTTTACTTAGATCCAAGTGACCTGTGTGTCCAGGTTAGGTACATTGCAGGCCTAACCCCGCCACAGGACCCACTAAATCTGAACCCCCATGGGAGCTTGAGCTGGTAGTCTTGTGAACATGGTGGCGGCAGCAATGTTCTTGTTTTGTCTTAGACCTCTGTGAGGAGGATAACCTCTGTGGATAGTCTATGACCATTCAAGTGGATAGATTATAGCCCCAGGGTGAAGCCAATCCATAGATCTAAGGCATATTCTTCTTCTCTGCACTTGTTCTTGTAGCCTTGTGAGAGATTGTGCAGATATAGACTCCCCTATATTTGTATAGACCCACCATCATATGGTAGATCTGATCTGGCTGTAGAGATTGTAGGCTTGTGACTGGATCACTGATGTCTTTCTAAAGCAGTAAACAACTAAGCTTAAAAGCTAGTACTTAAACTCTTACTGGTTCTGTGTGTCCAGGCTAGTGCATGTTGTAGGCCCAGCCCCACACACAGAACTTTAGAGGTTGAGGTTCCTATGGATTCTTGAGCTTGTAGCCTGGATGAAGTAGTGCCTACAATGATAAACTTGTTCTGACCCATCTCTGGATTATGGTTCCCCTATTGGATAGTCTATGACCATTTAAGTGGACAGGTTATAGCCATAAGGGATTAGATCATGGCACAGGGGTGAGTTGGATCCTTTCTCCTCTTTGGTGATAATGTAGCCATTGGATATGATTTCTATAGCAGCAGATCTGAGTCTGAGTTATAAGACCCATCAAATCTGTACCTAATAGCATACTTCTCACCCTTTTATATTTATTTTCTCACACTCCGTCACTCTTCTTAACCCTTTCTATAGTTTAGACATTAAGTTACCTTAGGATTTAGACTATAGTGACCATAAATCCCCTTCCATTTAGGATTTCTAGATCGGTAGCCAAATCTGGAGGGCCTACTAAAGATAGCTCCCTTGGAGCTTTAGATCAACTTTCCCTGTGGGAGAAACTCTTACTTATCAAAACTTGCTACAACAGGCCCTGTATCTTACAGGACTATGTATTTTTAGGCTTGCTGCTCCTCAATCCATCTTTGATTTTCACTTACCCAATTCTTATCACCATCTCTAATAAAGTTAGTAGCAAGCACTTAAAATAACCTTAGCAGTGCCTGCCCCTTCATCGACTTCTGAGTGACGTACGTGATGTCGAACTCAGATAATAAGAGCTGCTAGCACGCGGTTTGCCCAATGAGGGTCGGCTTCTAGAATAGGTACTTCAATGGATCCATTCGGGCTAAGAGTAGAACGACCTAAGATGGCAAGTAATGGCGGAGCCTTTGAGTAGCCCATACAAGAGCCAGGCATGCTTTCTTCAGATGAGAACAACACGTTTTATAATTAGTAAATTTCTTGCTCAGATAGTAGATGACCTGCTCTCTTCTTCCCGTCTCGTCATGCTGACCGAAGACGCATCCCATCGAAACTTTCGTCGTGGAGAGATGCATCAAGAGTGGTCTACCCGGCTTGGGTGGTACCAACACAGGTGGAATAAGGAGGTAGCTTTTGATTTATCGAATGCTGCCTAACAGTCATCGTTCCATTCAACGGGTGAGTTCTTCCTTAGTAGCTTGAAGATCGGCAAGCAGATCGGAGTTAGTTGTGCAATGAATTGACTGATATATTATATTCTGCCCAGGAACCCTCTAACCTCTTTCTCGGTAGATGGTGGCAGCATCTCTGTGATAGCTTTGACTTTAACTGGGTCGACCTCGATCCCTCTCCTGCTAAAGATGAACCCTAACAGTTTTTCAGACATAGCACCAAATGTGCACTTCTGTGGGTTCAAGCATAACCTGTATTTCCTCAGTCTCTCAAACAGCTTCTGAAGCTTTACTAGATGATCGCCTCGCTCCGGTGACTTGGCTATCATATCGTCAACGTACACCTCAATCTCTTGGTGCATAATGTCATGAAACAGTGCAGTCATAGCTCTCTGGTATGTTGCACCGACATTTTTCAGTCCAAATGGCATGACTCAGTAGCAAAAGGTTTCCCACGAAGTGATGAACGCAGTCTTCTCTCAATCTGCCTCTGCCATCTTTATTTGATTATATCTAGAGAATTCATCCATAAAAGAAAGCATCCCGTTCTTAGCAATGTTATTGACCAAGATGTTGATGTGCGATAATGGGAAGTCATCCTTCGGACTCGCCCTATTCAAATTGCAGAAATCGATGAACATGCAGACCTTTCCATCCTTTTTCGGCACAGGCACAATATTGGCTAGCCACTACGAGTATTTGGATACCATGAGAAATCCCGCATCATATTGCTTGATGACCTCATCCTTGACTTTCAGCATCCACTCGGGTCGGAGACGTCACAACTTCTGCTTGACTGGCTTCATGTCAGGGTAGAGGGGCAACTCATGCTCGACCAAATCGGTATTCTGACCAGGCATCTCCTCGTACGACCAAGCAAAAACATCTTGGTATAACCGAAGGAAGTAGATCATACCTTTTCTTTCTTTAGGAGACAGTGACATTCCAATCTTGGTTATTCTGGGAATCTCCTCAGTCCCTAGATTGATATCCTCCGTCTCTTCGACAACGGGGGTAGGGCCATGCTCAAAGTCGGCGAACCGGTCAAGGAGCTCATTGGGGAGCTCCTCCAAAGGACTATCCTTGTCCAGACTCATAACTCCTACCTCTTCTTGTATTTTTACAGGAAAGGGGTCGATTTTACGTGGGACGGGTATTTCAGTTAAGGCATCATTCTGTGGGACTTTTTCCTAAATTTTAAATGATGATATTTTTGGACTTTGAATTTTTTCAATGTTTTTGGGATTTTATATTTTTCCAATGTTTTTGAGGTTTTATATTTCTTCGGAGACGGACCTTTGGTAGCACGAGTCAGTGTATATACAAGGTATTACCTACCAAGGGCTTATCTCACTTTTTATAGGTTTGTTTTTTGGAAATAGGTGCCAAACTTTAGGCCACTCCCTGCTTCCAGAGTTTGGGGCAAAGATGCCCAGTTGCGTACCTGAGGAGCCGCTCTTTTACCTATTTAGATGGAGGATGTTGATTGATATGACTTATTGGAGTCAGCCTCCATCATGTTAACCCCCATTTTGTCTGAGATGATATCCTCAAATGTCAATACCACTTTGTGGTGATTTACCACAGGGGGCATTTGTTCAGGTACTAGCCGTCGTTCCTCGAAGTGGGACAACACAGCAAAATCTATTTCTAGATTGGGAAGGGAGATCTGGGGATTGGTGGGATGTATAGGGGCTGTGGGTTTGTGTGAGTCAAATGGGTTACCCCATTTCGATCAATCTTTACAACCCCAGCGCTGACAAAGGAATCCCGGATGTGCGGCCTAGGGCGAGGTTTCTCTTCTGTGTTGATTCTTCGAGCTCTTGCCGCTGCGGCGACCCTAGCTTTTTCTTTGGCCTCGCGGACCTCTTCCTCTATGGGCTTGTACCCCAGCCCGAATCTTACCTTTTTCCCCTTAGCAACAACTGGCTCTCTTCTGCCCTGCAGTCTAGGCCCGAACCCTCGGCCTTTCTGATAGCCCCACTTTTGGAGCATAGCCACTGCTGCTACCATACGGCCTCCCATTTTAGGTATGATGCCCTCAATGGGCTCTGAGAGTACCGCTGATACCTCATATTCAAAACTATGGAGGTCGACGTCCTCAACGGTGTGCGGCACATCCAACACATTGGATTTTTCGACGCTATTGGTGTCTCTTTCTTTCTTGTTGTGCCCCTCACCAATGATTGTAATAATTTTGTGCCCAGACGCAAACTTAAGTATCTGGTGCAAAGTGGAAGGTATGGCTCCAACCTCGTGCAGCCACAGGCACCCCAATAATAGATTCAATGAAGATTTGATATCCATGACTTGAAATAAGATGGAGAAGGCCATTAGCCCTATCAACAGGTCATGATCAACTTCTCCCATTATTTCTCTCCTGGTATCGTCAAACCCTCTTGTGCTGGTTATGGTGGGCCTCAGCATGCATGGATCGACCCCAATCTTAGTGGCGGTTCTTAACGGGCATATGTTTAATGTGGACCCGTTATCAATCAAGACCAGGGGAATGACCATATTTCCAGACTCAACTATTATATTCAAAGACTTTGAGTGGGTACACCCTTCCTCAGGTAAATCAGCATCATAAAACGAGATTCCATTCGGAGCCATCACTTGCCCAATTATCTGCCCGACTTCCTCTTGGCTAACTTGGAGTGATACATGCGCATTTTTTAACGCCCCCATTAATGCTTGAAAATGGAGTGGGGAAGCCATCAACAGATCCCAGACAGTTACATGGGCGGGCATTTTCCTTAGTTGAGTCTCCAGTATATGTTCTCGACTCATTTTTTCGAAGGGGTTCACAATGCTGTCTTTCTTCCCCTCTGGTTGGGGCTGTGCTGCTGCCGATGCTTCTGGCTGTTTCAATATTCTCCCAGACCGTGTGACAAAATCCACTGCCCCTTCTCTGCTGCTACTGCCGGTAATGACATCAGTTTGCTCATAGCTTAGAGAGACCTGATGAGGGTCATAGGCTGGTCCCGAGAGCTAGAAAGGTATGGCTACTGGTACTTGAGGCTCTTACACTGTCGGCTCAGGAGGTGTGGGCAACACCTGATTTATTTCGATGGTAGTGGGTTGGGTTGAAAAATTGGGCCAAATGGGGATGGAACATCTTGAGGGTGGTGGTATTGTGGGAAGGAGGAAAAAGTAGGCCATTGATAGCTGGTAGGTGCTGGCGGGGGATCGAGGGCTTAATGGGTCTTTAGGTAATTGACTGGAGTGGTGGAGTTAACTGGTGGCTGAACTTGGGGTGAGGGGATGGGTGCAGGCCATTGATAATTGACGAATGCATGTGTTGGATTGGGGGCCTGATGGCTTATTGGGTAATTAATGGGGGCGGTGGAGTTTGCCGATAGTTGAACTGGGGGAAATGGGGTGGGCGTAGGCCATTGATAACTGGTGGGTGTGGGTATAGGATTGGGGGCCTGTTGGCTCATTAGGCAATTGATGGGAGTGGTGGTGTATGGTCGGTATGCATTGATATGTACATAATTGACGGGTGTGGTGGATGGAAAGTATGCCCTGAGATCCAAGGGTTCAAATTGCGAGGTCGGGTTGGGGAAATATTCTTACAAATTCAGGGGTTCAATTACCCCAATATTCTTCTCTTCAATGTTTCTTGATAATGGTGCTACATAACTCTCCCGATCACTTATATAATCGGATGGGTTAAATTCAAACTCCTCTTCATCTTCTATCATTCCAATGGTGGTCTGGGACCTGCTCTCCCGGTAGGATGTGGCGGTAGTGGTACTTTGTGAATATTAGCATGCTGAGAAGGTGCAGGGGAAATTATTTTTCTGGCATCAATCATATCTTGGATTGCATGCTTCAATGGAAAGCAGCGATCAGTTGGATGACCCAGACCCTGATGAAATTTGTAGTGGGTATTTGGGTCATAGTTCCTTAGGATCGAGTGAGGAGGAGGTTGTGATTGGCGGATAGCAACTAATCCTTTTTCCACTAATAAGGGCAAAAGTACACTCAAAGATTGCCCCTGAGGCATAAAAACTCGATCATAGCGGGCTCTCCTCTGCTCCGGAGTCATTGGCATTCCTTGCCCATTCCCTGCTCTTTGCATCTGCTCAGTTTTGACTGGTGCTAACGGGGCTACTTGAAATTGAAACGAGGTTATGTTATTATTGGGCCTCGTATTGGCAATGTTTTTAACATCGACCCCTATCCTCTTCTCAGTTCTTTGCTCTGAAAATCTCCTGACCCCACTGGGTCCGCTCAGCATGTTCTTATTTAGACGGCCCTCCCTGATGGCATCCTCAAATCGGTTTGCATTTCTCACCAGATCAGCAAAGCTGGACTGCTGTTGGTACACCTGAAAGTTCTAGATCACTGGCAGAGTATTCTTTGAGATCATCTCTATCTGCTCATCATCAGGTATTCTATTTCTAACCTGAGCTGCTAGTGCCCTCCACCGCCCTAGATAATCACTGAAGGTTTCGTTCGGGTTTTGCCTCAGACGGGCTAAGAATGATTTACGCAGCTCAATGTCTATGTTGTAAACATATTGCCCTTGGAATAAGTGGGTAAGATCTTTCCACGTCTTCATCATGGAGGGTTCAAGAGACGTGAACCACCTCAGGGCTGGACCGGTCAAACTCTTTTGAAAAACTTTTATTAGCAGTCTCTCGTCTCCCCTTTACTGGCATATGTCCCCACAATAGGACTTGAGGTGTGCAATCGGGTTGCCCGTCCCATTGTATTTGTCGAATACTGACATTTTAAATTTGGGGGGCAGGGGGACCTCGGCAAACTAACACAAATCCATGAAATCTGTGGCATGGATTTCAGCACCACCCATCTTCAACAGCTGCTTCTGTATTTTGTCCAATTGTTCTTTCAGCTGTTCTGACTCTTTTGATGCAAGAGTCAGTTTCTCGGCCATAGATTGAACTTCGCTTTGGGCCACCAAGGGGTGGGCATTTATAGGAGGAGGGTTAAGGCTGGTCAATGCCCCAGCGTAGGCCCCGCTATTCATAATCTCGTCCTCCTCATACTGCTGGTCGGCATAATGTGCAGTGAGGGCAGGATTTTCTTGTTGTTGTTGCCCGGATTGGACGGGAAAGACATGAGTGGGGGTGGGGTGAGCGCATTGCGGGTGAGGAGAGGTTTGTTGGGTGATAAGATTTTGGTTTAGAGGTGGGGCCTAATGGGGCCATTGGGTATGGGGGAAGGTTGGGAGATGGCCTTAGGGTGTGGGGCCACGGGAAAATTGGGTTTGGGGTATGGCATGGGTTTGACCTGGCTGTGAAGGTTGGGTGAAATGTTGGGGGTATTGTGGAAGGTATGAGTGTGGGGTTTGGGTTTGGGTCATGAAGCCTTGGTCATTTTGGGCTATGGGCCACTGATGGGTTTAGGCCAGGGGCCCTTGGTAACTTTAGGCCATGGGCCCTGGGTAGGTTTGGGCCAATGGGCCTTGGTGGGTCTGGGCCATGGGCCCTTGATGGGTTTGGCCCAATGGGCCTTGTGGGTCTGTGTCGTGGGTCCTTGGTGGGTCTGGGACATGGGCCCTTGATGGGTTTGGCCCAATGGGCCATGGTGGGTATGGGTATGGGCCATGGGCCCTTGGTGTGTTTGGGCCATGGGCCCTTGATGGGTTTGGCCCAAGGGGTCTTTATAGGTCTGGGCCATGGGCCCTGGGTAGGTTTGGGTGGTGGGGTATTGGGTCATGGGGCCCTAGGTAGGTTTGGGTGGTGGGGTATTGGGTCATGGGGCCCTGGGATATGTGGGAAAAGGGGGTTTGGGCCAATGGGCCTTAGGGTATGTGGGAAAAGGGGATTTGGGCCATTTGGCCTTGGGGCATGTGGGTAATGGGAGTTTGGATGGTGTGGATTATGGGGGGTTGATGGGGTCATTGAGGAGTGAGGCATGGAGATTGGCTAGGGTGTGAGATGGGTTTAGGGATATGGGGTGTGGAGGAGGGGAGGTGTTTTGAGAAGCCTTTCGCATGGAGTAGGCTTCGAACATCTCCTCCATCATGGTCATGGAAGGAGGATTGGATGTCGGGGGTGGAGAGGGGAATTGGGCATGGCTTCGGTACGATCGGGCATGGCCATGGTAAGATGTGGGATATGGGGTGGATTGGAGAGGTAAGGTGGGGGTAAAGGATGGGGAGGGATTAGGGATGTTTATGGATGGTGGTTGGTGGGGTGTGGATGTTTGGAAAAAATCGGGCATGGCCCCGGTAAAAATGGGCATGACCCGGGTAGATGGGGGGATTTGTTGAGGATTGGATAGGGCGGAGGTGGTGTATGTGAATGTGGGTGGATCGGGTCTATAGGGGGAAGATGGGAAATGGGGCATGAATGTGGATGGGGAGAAAGGGTTTGGGTTTTGTACAGATGTGGATGGGAAATGGGTTGGGTTTGGTATGGGTATGGTTCGAGCAAAAGATGGAGAATGGGGGGTTAGACTTTGGATATTTTGGGGGGTATCGGTTGGGAAAATGGGGGCGCAAACGGGCCGGCAACGGTGAAGGGGGGTTGGGTGAGGGGGATGGTGGAAAAAACTTCTCCCGAATGGGAGTGGGTTGGAGAATGTGGCGGGGATGAGTCGGGATCGACGTAAGCTGGGTCCACTACCCACGACATTCTTCGGGAGCGGGTCGGGTAAGAGTGTCTTGGATAAGGCCAAAAAATCCTCCTTCTTCCCCTACGGGACGGCGGAGGGCAAGATGATGTCATTGTGTCGGCACCACAAACTATATTTTTTTGGTTCTTGATTTTATATATTTTTTGAATTTTTTTTTTGAAAAAGTTTTGAAAAACAAAGGTTCTGAGGCTTTCGAATTCCCTTATCGGGTGGCCCTCGTACCTTAATTCAGGACCCGCAGCGACGATTCTGACACACTTCGGAAGAATCGAAGGAGAACCTTTGATCTATTGAAGGCACAAAAATCGAGGTAAACAACCCGATCCCCCGGAATGAGCCAAAGAGAAGTTGCCCTCTTTTGACTGGCGGGGGCGTATTAGGTGTCGGAGATGGCGGGGCCTAAAGAAGGCACTAAGCACACTGATCGGCAGACCCGGGAGGTGAAGAAGGCCACAGATTTGGGCTAGTGTGCTGTTAAACAGACCTGGCGCAACTAATACATGCGCCCAGGTTGCAGGGCACTATTTTTACACTGGCTCAACTATTAGTTACGCCAAGGTAAAAACCTTGATTTTAAAGCTGGCGTAACTATTAGTTGCGCCAGTTATAAATTCCAATTTTTTACACTGTCACAAGTAATACATGCGCCAGGCAAAAACTAATGCTCAACAATGTATGATAGCAGCCACCAACACCCGAAATGATTCTCTCTTTTTGGTTTTTGTGAAAGCTAGGCTTTCGAGAACTGAGCTATTTTTTTGGTGATCGATTCTCTCCTCCCCGCACCTAAAGGGTTTGAGTCCTGTATAACTCACTAGCGCACTCCCCAAGGGTTTTAAGCTTCAGAATGGGAACCCACCTGATATACCTCCAGCGTAAGCGCCTTCTCAGATACTAGGTGGGCTGGGACTTTTCTGGATCATCACCACTAAGGGCTGCCGCCATACTAAGACCCGGGTGGTTGTATGTGTGCCTAAACTCAACCCTTTGAAATTATACCCCGTAAAAAATAAATTGATTAAACTCCCTAACTTGGTTCAATTTTAATTTTTTTTTGAAAGCTTTTCTCATTTTTTGGAAGTTTTCTTTAGTTCAAAGATCGGGGGTGAGGATCCCATACTGCCACTACGGTCCGACATTCACTATTGGGATATGAGTGAGCAAGTAGGCCCGCCAATCGACTAAGGCATTTTAAATGACAGAAAATTAAATGAATTAAAAGAAAATGCTCAAGTAGGCCTGCCGATCGGCTAAGGCACCAAAAATGATGAAAATATAAGAAAAAAAATAAAGACAATGCACAAGTTAGCCCGCTGATCAGCTGAGGCATGTAAATGACGGAAAAGTAGGGGTGAGTAAAACAAAAATAAAATAAAATAAACAATAAAAAAATAGCAAAATAATTAGTAAAATAAAAATAAAAATTAAAAGGCCAAATTTCAAGGAGAAGCTCTACAAGCTATCCACAGCAGAGTCGCCATCTGTGCAACCGTGGGATCCATGATGGTCTCGCACGGCGAAGCGCCCGCTTGCAAAAAATATAGAGTCGCCACCCAGAGCTTTTGGTGTCTCGGGATACCTATATCATTTTTATGAGCACCGAAGTGCCAAAAATATGACTCTGAATTCGGTCCACACCAAAGGCTCTTGGGTAGGGGCTTCAGTTATCGATCGAGAAGGTGTTAGGCACCCGATCAACCCGTTTAATGCGGTCTCTACTAATGGTCAAAACAAAAATAAAGTAAAAGAAAAGAAAATAGCTTCCTCTTGCCCAAATAGGCCTTAAATCCTATTTGTGCCCCTCCGTTCCTACGCAAATTTCGACGGCGTAACGACACAAATGGGAGGACGGGAGGAGCCAAAGAAGAGATAGGAGAAGAAAGGGGAGAGTCGGAGCCCTCGGGCTCTTGTAGCACCGTAGAGGAGCCTTGTATGGCTTGCTTGGATGAGCTTTTGAAGGCCTTGCATGGTAGAAAATGGGGTTCTAACTCCTAAGGCTTGAAGCTAAGAGGTTGGGAAGGGAGGCTAGGGGATCACACGCACCTAGGCTAAGGATTTTAGATGCAAGAACAAGCTTGAAATGAGGTTGGGAGATTCTGGAATTTGGGTGGAAATGGTGCACAAAAGGGAAGAACTTCTCACTTTGAGCTCTTTCTCTCTTAAGCAAATTTCTCAAGCCTTAAACCAAGGGGTGGGGGGCTCTATTTATAGAAAATGGGTGGATTAGGAGACCACTTAAGAGCTAAATGGGTTTAGCAATTACATAATATCACATGTAAGGATTCCTAAGGTTTTTGGAGCTTTGAGATGTGTGGAAGGATCCTCCAATGGTGGATGCTAGGGTGAGGCCTTAAGCCACTTGAAGGATTGCAAATAGGTAGCGAATGGGTGCAACAAAACTAGCTAAACACACCCCAAAGGTCAAGGTGGTCAACAAGTCAAACCTCAATCACAATTTTTGGGGCAAAATCTAGAGGTTACTGGTTATATGCCTGGTGCAATTAATAGTTGCACTAAGCAAATGTACAGTAAAACAGTTTTAAACAGTGCCTGGAAGTTGGTTCACTAGGGTGGGGTCCACAATTAATACTAGCGCAACTATTAGTTGCGTCAGGCTTAAATCCTGGGAGAAGTGGCCTGGTGCAGCTAATAGTTGCGCTAGGCAAAATTATTACTGGCACAACTATTAGTTGTGCTAGAACATTTCTGGGGAGAAAGAGCCTAGCGCAACTATTAGTTGCGCCAAATCTCTAGGGGGGCCTCTCGATTTTACTCTTATGCCCTCCGGGCTCGGTTCGCTGTATCTTTTTATGTATACCTCCGATTGGAGCGATTCTTAGACCGTTGGAAAGCTGACGACCTCTACATTTCAATGGTATGAGAGTCAATTATAGTAGAGGGCCATAGGTAGTTTCGGTGCACTCCTCCCCCCCCAGCCATTCTTGATAAGGTTAGGTTTAGGTTCAGAATGGGTTCTAAAGGTTGGGATTGATTTCTAAAGGTTTGGGTCAGGTTCCTAATAGATCTAGGGTGATTCCTAAGGGTTTGGAAAAGTTCCTAAGGGTTCTAGGAGGGGTCCTAAAGGTTTCATACATGTCATTAAAAGCTCAAAATTGCACCTCTCTTGAATGGTGTTTCGATCGGGCCTTGGGCCAAATTTGGGTGTCTACAGCCATAAAGGCTCATGTGCTTATGACGTCGACTGTAGCCTGGTTAGTTTTAGTCAGCCCTTGGTTGAAACTTTGTGCAATGGACCAATTTGGCATGTCATGATATGGGCATTTTCTTAACAAGTCCTTCATCCGTTCCCAACTCTCATGGAATGATTCTCTTGACTTTTGGCTGAAGTCTTGGATTGCTTGGCGAATTTGATTTGTCCTATCAATTGGGAAGTATTCATTTAAGAACTTGCACTGGAATCCTTCCCAAGTTGTAATACTTCTGGTCGGCAATGAATTAGCCATGCCTTTGCCCGATCTTTGAGAGAGAAAGGGAACAATCCTAGCTTAAAGGCCTCATTGTTGGTGTTGGGTGCTTGAAACATGGTGCAAATTTCTATAAAATCCTTAAGGTGTTGATAAGGGTCTTCGCTGTCAAGCCCATGAAAGGTCGGTGACAACTAGAGTACGTGGGACTTGACTTTGGCATTCAGTCCTGCCGCTACCTATGGTATCACTACACAAGAGGGCTCAGTCAAGGCAATCAGGCTGAAGTGTGCTTGAATTGAACCGTCGTCAGCCATGGTTGGGAACTCTCTTCTGAAAGTTACATTTAGTGCGAGATTACGCAGGAGAGTTAGTTTGATTTCTGGATCACGCTCAAAGAAGTCTAAGCTTTGAGATTGAGTATGGTGCATGCACCAGAAATGAAAATAGTTTGTGACTTTTTAGAAAGCTGGGAGAGAAAACAAATCTGAGCTTCGAGCTTCGCTAATCAGGGGAAGTTGAGACTCTTCGTTGTCGCTCCGAATAAACCTGTGAGAGATTAAGAATGATAAAAAATGTCAAAAATATAAAGAAATATAAAAAGAGAAAGATAAATATTTATTTTTAAAATGGAAATATAAAAAGATAAAGACTTCCTCGATAATGGTGCCAAAAACTTGATCGAATTATATTTATCTTTTAAGGTTCTAAACTGCTTGAGAAATATGAATAAAAGAATGGTTTCTTAATCTAAAGTACATAAAATAAATCCTAATCCTCCTTTTTCAGATTGAGGCCGTCAATCTCAATCTTCAGCCATTGGATTTTTATAAAAATAAACAGTACCGTTACACCGTATTGCAGTTTTCTAAAATTTGGGCGTCAATCAAAAACTAAAATTTCTTAACACAGATTTAATCTAATCAACAATTTCCAAAAATTTAGACATCAATCAAACTCTCGAAAATTGAAGATGGAAAAGTAAAACCGTTACACTAATCTGCAAATCTCAACCTGAGTCGTCAATTCAAATTAAAACTTAAAGATGTTTATAAAGCAATAAATAAAGCAAATAAAATCTAAACTAAAAAGTAAAGTAAATATATCTTTCACCCCTCAACCGCAGTCATCAATTGCTTCTAAGAAACTAGGATATCTACACAAATCTTCAGCACCCAATAGCGGTGGTCAATTGCTCTTGAGAAACCTCTAATATCTAATCTACTCTAACTATTTTACACTACTGATCGGAAGAAAATCCAACCTCAGTTGTCAATTGATGCTGAAAGTCTTCGATCCCTATTCCTACATCGGGCTCTCTTCTTTATAGATCATAAGGAGTCAGTTTACAGAGTTCTAGTTCTAATTAAAGAAACTACTAAAAAGATACCTAATATAACTCTAATTCCTAATTTTATTCTTCCTTGCTTTCAACTATAGATGTGCTTCTGGATTGTTCTCCTTTATTTCAGCAATCGAGATTTCCTAAGAGCTTATCTTCATAAATCTTGTCAGATCCGTGATTCACCAAACTTCTAATTTCAGATATCTTCTAATTCAGTGCATGGCAGTGATAATCTTCATTCACATGATCAGCAACAGTAGCAGATGTAGTAGTGGGAAAAGCTTACACAATCCTAAATTATGATTGTTCTTCTTTTACTAGAGAATTGTAAATCATGATTTCTCATTTTCACACAACTTTCTTTCTGGATGATTTCCTATAATGAACAATTTCTTTTCTTTTATCACTTTTTATTCCTTTGTTTCTTTTTAAAGAATCGTCTTCTGAAGAATTGTCAATTACGATTTCTTAACTTTTACTTTTTTTTCATCTTCAACTTTAGCAAACAATTGTAAAGTATGATTTCTTGACTTTCAGAAGTGGTGAATCGTCTTCTTTTTTCTCAATCGTCTTTTTACTGCTTTTCAAGTTTATTTTGATGAATATTAACACTTTAGCTCTCTTTTACTATTTTTCCTTAATATCTACACATCATTAACTTGTTAGTAGCAAACTAAGTCCTAGCATTACTAAGTTAAGGGAGATAAAATGGTAAATTCTGTGACTGATCAGTAGGCAACAACAGCCATGCCTCTGGAGTGGAAAACAACATGGGCAACGCCTCAAGAGGAGGTAATGATGCTGGAAATAACAAACAGTTGCTAGAAACCATAGTAAATACCATGATAATACTCATCGAGAGACGTCCACCTAGTTTTTAAGATTTTAGGAAGATGAGACCTCCCAGCTTTTATGGACAGACTGACCCGCTGTTAGTTATATTTTAGATGCTTGCTGCTAACTATATTGGAAACAGTGATAAGAATGTGTTAGTGAAACTGAATCAAAGGTGGATTGAAAACTACAGAGCAGTAAGAATAAAAATACACAGACCTGCAAGATACAGGGCCTGTTGTAGCATGTTTTAATAAATAAGAGTCTGTCCCACAGGGAAAATTGATCTAGAGCTTCAAGGGAGTTATCTTTAGTAGGACCTCCAGATCTGACTACAGATCTGGCAATCCTAAATGGAAGGGGATTTAAGGTCACTATTGTCTACATCCTAAGGTAACCTAATACCTAAACTACAGAAATGGTTGAGAAGAATAATGGAGTGTGAGGAAATAAATATAAAAAGGGTGAGAAGTAAGCTATTAGGTACAGATCTGATGGGTTTTATAACTCAGACTCAGATCTGCTGCTATAGAAGTCCTGTCTAATGGCTATTTTATCACCGAAGAGGAGAAATGATCTAACTCACCCTTGTACCATGATCCAATCCCTTATGGCTATAACCTGTCCACTTAAATGGTCACAGACTATCCAAGAGGGGAACCACAATCCAGAGATGGGTCAGAACAAGTTTATCATTGTAGGCACTACTTCTTCCAGGCTACCAGCTCAAGAATCCATAGGAACCTCAACCTCTAAAGTTCTGTGTGGGGCTAGGCCTGCAATGTGCACTAGCCTGGACACACAGGACCAGCAAGAGCTTGAGTACTAGCTTTTAGGCTTAGTTGTTCACTACTTTAGAAAGACAGCAGTGATCCAGTCACAAGCCTACAATCTCTATAGCCAGATCAGATCTGCCATCTGATGGTGGATCTATATAAATACCGGGAAGTCTGTCTCCGCACAACTCTCACAAGGCTATAAGCATAAGTGCAGAGAAGAAGAATCTGTCTTAGATCTATGGATTGGCCTCACCCTAGGGCTATAACCATTTCACTTGAATGGCCACAGACTATCCACAGAGGCTATCCTCCTCATAGAGGTCTGAGACTGAACAATTAGATTACTATCACCACCATGTTCACAAGGCTACCAGCTCAAGCTCCCATGGGGATTCAAATTTAGTGGATCCTGTGGTGGGGCATAGGCCTGCAATGTGCCTAACCTGGACACACAGGTCACTTGGATCTAAATAAATCCTTAAAAGCAATCCTCCATTGCTTATAATACAACTTAGCAATGGAGGATCTCAAGGCCGTAGCCTTGTACAGAACAACTCTCAAAATTCAATCCCATACATGCATAAGATCCTATTATAAAACTCCATTAAAACTATTCCAAATAGATATACAAAGGCATAGCCAGCAAGTGCTGGACTATGGAGAGAAGAAAAAGGAAAAAGAAACTGCTAAACCCTAACCTTGGCCTACTGAAATTCTACAGTTGATTCAAGGAGTAGAGAGAACTTCTCCCTTAAACCTAAACTAGGCTTAGGCTTATATAGCAGTCAGCTGTGGGAGAATTAGGGTTAGGAAAACCCAAATTTTATCAATGCAATCATGGCTTATTTCTGTTCCTTGAATGCCTCAGAGCGTGTGCACAGAGATTGGAGCGCGTGCCCTAGTTGCTGGATGTTCCCAGATTGCCCCTGCAGAAGTGGGGAGAAGTTAAGATCCTGAGCCTCTCTAGGTAGCAAGGATTTCCAGGTCTTGTCGCGTGATAGAATGTGCGTCACGGGTTTGAATTGACTTGAAGCTCTTGTAGTCATGGGATTGATAATTTGGTCATCAAGGGATTGCTATGGTGGTCGCGAGAATCACGCTTTCCATTTGAGTGGCGCGGGAATCGTGCGTGCAGTTCATTTCTTGGTGAATCTTGCGGGGATCCTCACGAAGAAGCAAGGTGCATAGGCCTCTGGATCGAGTGAGCAGTTCCCTGAAGGTCTGTATCCCATGGCCACTACGCGACAGCTGCGCGTAGGAATGCTTGGAGCTCTCTCTCCTCAGTGAATCATGCAGATTAAAGGCTCCTTTCTTGAGCTGCGCGAGACTGCTCGAGAGCTTCCAACTGAGCCTTGCGAGAACTATGTGAAGTATGCTTTTTACTCCCTTCTGTCATCAATTTGCGCGAGGACAGCACGACCAATTGGTGTGCTGCCTTCAGAAACCCGCGACAACTGCGCGATGCATTCTTTCTAATTCAATTGAACCCTCCGACATTTGTGTGAGGCTCACTTCTTAGCTTGTTGCTGCTTTGCTGTGCCTATGCTGTAGCCATTTCTCTGTCTGGGTCTAACTTCCTTTCTCCTGAGGCACTTCTGGGGCAAAAGCAAGCTTCTTGGCATGGTTAGGGCCTTATCTGCAGCTGCTGCTTATTACCTACAAAATGGGCTTCATATACATTTATTAAATGACTAAGGGTCTAACAGAGATTAAGTTAAGGGGTGAAAAAGTGGTACTTTTCAGGTCTTAACACCCGCTGGAAGCGAAGAAGTGGTTTGACTAAATTGAGAGGTTTTCCAATGGGTCAGGTGATCTGAAGTAGAGAAAGTGAGTTGGGCATCTTTCCAACTTGAAGGGGAGGCGGACCCATGGTGGAAGTCCGTCTAAAGGACAAGGGTGCAGACACACTTGAATGTCCCATGGACGTGGGTAGAGTTTGTAGAAGTGTCCAATGACTAGGTTGAAGTCCACGCATGTCAAATGACGGTGCGTGAGTATGAGGCTGAATTAACCAGGCTCTCTCGCTTTGCACCATTGCATATAGCCACAGAATTGATGAAGGCTCAGAAATTTGATAGGGGCTTAAAGCCCATCATCAAAGATAAGATCTCATTGTTTAGGGCAACAACTTACATTGAAGTCATGAAGTTTGCCCTTATTGCCGAAAGAGACATCGAAAATATGTATAAGAGAAGAGAGGAGTAGAACAAGACCACGCAGAGTCGAGTACAGTCTTATGCCTCCTAGGAGGCTAACAAAAGACCGAAGATGTTGTTGCCACCAGCCCCGTAACCAGCCCAAACCGTATCGTCAAGTCCACCTAATCCTGAGATCATGAGGCCTTTTCGCCCTACACTTCCAACCATCGCGGGGTGTCGAGAGCCCAACGTTCTTCCCGAGCTGAGTCATCAGTACCGGTAGAATCCTGTGCTAAATGTGGGAAGTCGCACAAGACCGAGGAATGTAGGAAAACTATGGGAGCATGTTTCCATTGTGGGAAGATGGGACACATAATTAGGGAATATCTTGAGTTAAGGAAGGAGACTACTGCAGCCATAACACAGATGAGACCATCATGGCCTACAGTGCAAGGCCGAGCTTACGCTGTATCGGCACAGGATGCCCAAACCAGCAATGACATGATCCAAGGCAAGATTTTTCTGATGGATTGACAATATGAATTATTTTTATTTTAGATGAAGAAGATGAATAAAATGATATAGTCCTTGAGTTCACTGCTATGGCATGCCATGACATTTTGTGTGTACATCTAATTAAATAATGTGTAGAATTTGCAGTGGACTTAGCTCCAGGCACCGAGACAGTGTTGAAAGCACCATACCGCATGGCACAAACCGAGTTGAAAAAATTCAAGGAGTAGCTGCTAGAACTTCTCGATAAGGGATTCATCCGGCCGAGTGTTTCACCATGAGGAGCACCCATACTATTTATCAAGAAGAAGGATGGATCTATGCGGCTTTGTATCGACTATCGACAATTGAATAACCTGACCATAAAAATTCACTATCCGCTCTCAAGGATTGACGACCTATTCGATAAGTTGCAAGGAGCGAGATTCTTCTCCAAGATAGACTTGAGGTCGAGTTACCACCAACTTAAGGTGAAAGCTGAAGACATTCTGAAAATAGCCTTCCACATAAGAAATGGCCACTTTGAGTTCCTAGTGATGCCATTAGGAATGACAAATGCACCAACATCCTTTATGGACCTCATGAACCAAGTGTTCAAGCCTCATCTTGATCGATGCGTAGTTGTCTTCATGGATGATATCTTGATCCACTCGAAGATGAAAGAAGAACATGAACAACACTTGCAATTAGCTCTGCAGACACTTCGTGACCACAAGTTATATGCCAAGCTAAGCAAGTGTGAATTTTGGCTAGACTAAGTGAGCTTTTTGGGCCATGTCATCTCAGAAGCCAGTATAAAAGTGGACCCAGTCAAGATTGAGGCCGTAGTAAAATCGGTGCAACCAAGAATCATGATAAAAATACAGAGTTTTCTAGGATTAGCTAGATACTACAAGGGATTCGTGGAAGGATTCCTCAAAATTGCAGGACCACTCACGCAACTCACTAGAAAGAATGTGAAGTTTGAGTGGACCATGTCATGTGAATAGAGCTTTCAGGAGCTCAAAAGAAGGTTGACCTCTGCACCGGTACTCACCCTACCTTCAGGCAGTGGAGGATTCGTAGTTTCTAGCGATGCTTCACACAATGGGCAAGGATGTGTGTGGAATCAGAATGACAAAGTCATTGCCTATAGTTCACGTCAATTGAAGGACCATGAAAAGAACTATCCCACACATGACCTTGAGTTTACTATAATCTTTGCATTGAAGATATGGAGGAACTACCTCTACGATGAAACTTTTGAAATATTCACCGATCACAAAAGCCTCAAGTATCTGTTCACCCAGAAGGATCTGATTCTGAGGCAAAGAAGATGGATGGCATTCCTTAATGATTATGATTGCTCGATCCAATACCATACAGGAAAGGCAAATGTGGTAGCAAGCGTGCTGAGCCGAAAATCATCTGCCCTGTTATCACACCTCACAATAAGAAACCACAGATGGCATCAACTTGAGGATTTTGCCTGCATTAATACAACTTTTAATGTAAAGGAATTTGGAGCTTTAATGGCCAACCTTACTATTCGGTCAACACTTTTTGACAAAATTCGCGAGCAACAATTAGCTGATGAAGAATTGGTAACCATCAGGCAAGAAGTAGTGGATGGAAAACGGACTGACTTCTCTATCAAAGAAGACAAATCTCTAGTATTCAGAGGTCGATTGTGCATACCTGCTGACACCGAACTACGACATACAATTTTAGATGAAGCTCACAAATATATTCATACTATCCACCTGGGAGCACCAAGATGTTCATGACCTCAAGAAAAGTTGGTGGAAAGGGTTAGAGAAAGAAGTCGCAAAGTATGTAGCAAAGTGTCCTGCTTGTCAACAAGTGAAAGTCGATCATCGTCATCCTTCAGGCCTATTACAGCCGTTACCTATCCCTGAATGGAAATAGGAGAACATATCCATGGACTTCATCCTTGGATTATCGAGAACGCAGAAAGGGTACAATGCCATTTGGATAATCATCGACCAATTAACCAAATCTACTCACTTTCAATCCTACAATATGCGGTATACAGCCAACAAGCTTGCTGAATTATACTTGAAAGAGATTGTCAGATTACACGGTATACCTACTAGCATTGTGTCAGACAGAGACCCACTATAAACATCGCTATTTTGGCAACGTTTCCAAGAAGGAATGGCCTCAAAGTTATAATTCAGCTCAGAATTTCACCCACAGATGGATGGACAAGCCGAGAGGGTGAATCTGGTGATTGAAGATATGCTTCAGGCATGTATGCTAGATTTTCAAGGATCATGGGTTAAACATTTACCCTTGATTGAATTCGCATATAACAACAGTTACCAAAGGAGCATCGAAATGGCCCCATCTGAAGCACTTTATGGTTGCCGATGTAAATCTCCAGTCAATTGGGAAGAGGTTCGAGAACGGGTACTGTTAGGCCCAGAACTTATTGAGAGCACGAATGAGTCCATTCGAGTCATTCGTGAAATATTGAAGGTCACTCAGAGAAGGAAGAAAAGCTATGCCTATCTCAAGCGAACAAGGATCGAGTTTCAAGTAAACTTTATTTGAATTATTGTTCTATAGTTCCAATAAATTGTGCATCATTCTAATGCACGTATTCTTTTCAGAATGGGGACCATGCATTGATCAAAATTTTGCCAAATAAAGGCATTATGCACTTTGGAAGACGTTGATATTGCTCTTTATGTTGTTCTAATTAAGTCTTAACCTATTGCAAGTGCACAATAGAAATTGTAATACTAGCATTGGATCGTTCCCACGGGAAAACTATTTATCTTATTTTTTGTTATGCAGAAAACTTATATCTATCTTTAAGATCCTAAACTACTTGAGACATATGAATAAAGGAATGGTTTCTTAAACTAATTTGCAGAAAATAAATCCTAAACCCTCCTTCAGATTGTGGTTGTCAATCACAATCTTCAGCTATTAGATGTTTACAAATTTAAAATATCGTTACATTATATCTCAGTCCTTTAGAATTTAGGCGTCAATAAAAAGCTAGCATCCTTCAATATAGATCTATACTAATCTTTAATCTACTAGAAATTTGGGTGTCAATAAGACTCCAGAAAATCAAAGATGAAAAAATAAAAACCATTACAGTAATCTACAAATCTTAACCTGAGTCGTCAATTCAAATTAAAATTGTTTACAAAGCAGTAAATTGCAATAAAAATAAATCTAAACTAGAAAGCAATAAAACTTATATCTTTTACCCCTCAGCTGCAAGTGTCAATTGCTTCTGAGAAACTACGGATATCTGCACTAATCTTTCAGCTCTCAATCCCAATCGTCAATTGTGATCGAGGAACCTTAGATATCTAAACTAAATTACTCTAAATTTGATCGAAAGAAAACTCAACCTCAATCGTCAATTGATGCTGAGAATTTCTTCGATGATTAATTCCTATATTGGGCTCTCTTATTTATAAATCATAAGGAGTCAATTTACATTGATCTAATCCTAACAAAAGAAACTACTAAAATAAAAGATTCCTATTATAACTCTAATTCTAATCCTAGCTTTTCCTTGCTATGAATGGTAGATGCGCTTCTGGACTTTCTTCTTTATTTCAGTAATAGAGATCTTTTAGGAGTCTTCCTTCGTCAATCTTCTCAGATCTATGAGTGGCCAAACTTTTAATTTTTAGAGTTCTTCTAACTGTATGCATGGTGGTGTAAGTCTTCTTCACATGATCAGCAGCACAAGAGCTTCAATTATACAATCGTAAATTACGATTATTCCCTTTTTACAGCTTTCATTCTCAGGACGATTCTTCATTTACGATAGATCGCTTTTCTCTTTCGTATCACATTTTACTTTTTTGAATGTCTTTAAAAATCGTAATTTATGATTTCTTACGTTTTGTCTCTTCTTCAATTACGTTCAATCATCTCTTACGATTTTCTAACGTTAAAGCATATAGCGATCGTCTTTTATGCTCCATCGTCATTCTTACTACTTTTTAAGTTCATTTTGATGAAGTTTAATACTTTGGTTCTCTTTTATTGATTTTCCTTAATATCTGCACATCATTAACTTGTTAGTAGCAAACTAAGGTCTAGAATCACTAAGTTAAGGATGATAAAATGGTAAATTATGTGACTAATCACACCCCAAAACTTATGCTTTGCTAGTCCCTAGCAAATAAGGAAATATAAAATATCCTAAACTAAGAATTTAAATGCCACTTTCGTAGGGAGCACGATTGCATTTAGCAAATGCAATAAGCCTTTAAACCCCTAGGTAATCCCTAGTGGAGGAGTTGTAGTCCCCTGAAGGTTTTCAGTGAAGTTACCTACAAACTTTAAATATTTTTAGATTTTTAATTTTTTTTTTCAAAGTTAACTGGAAAATAAGAGGTTAAAAATCTAACGATTTTGTACACTAAGTTAATCATCACATGGTTGTTATGATTTTCTAAAATTACAAATCTTTTATCCTTACTTTCCATCATAGCAGTTATCCTTGATTAGAAGTCCAACAATTTTAATTCATAGTAAGCATGGAGTGTATGTATCAGTGAATAATTTATTCTTCATAGCTTTTTTTTAACTGCAATTTTAGAAAATATTTTCATTCAAAAACTCTTACTGTTGGCATACTCTAAAAAAGGTATCAAAATTTTTTGGGTTCTTACAATATGATATATATGATAAATTCATAGGACAATTGAATAAAGATAAATCTCATGGAATGGATAATCAATTATGTTCATATGATTTGTTTTGTTCATTCATAGTATCTATTGCATATATCTCTACTAGACTCATGCTTTTGCCAATCGTAAATCAGAAAGGTCTTTTCTTCAGCTTGTAATGGGCTTTAGGTTTAAAAAGGTTTCAAAGAAAGGTACATAGGATTCAAAGTTTTCTGAAAATTTAGTTCTTCCTTCTCCTATCTTTTCTAATTCTTCTATATTTCAACATCAATAAATATCCAAGAATTTGGATGCTTCTTCCAATTTACTAATTCTTATTTTTCTTAGACTTATAGAATCATGTTTCACGATTTTTCTTTCCTTTTATCCCTTTGATTACTTCCTCGTATAGAATCGTGTGTTACAATTTCTGACTCTTTCCCATATTCTTTTCTTATTTCTTTTCAGTTGTACCTTTTTTTGGCATATCCCTTATCTGTTAACTTTTACTCATTTCACTCCATCTTCTTCCCTTCTTTTGTATTCTAAATTCTCAAAAAATATAAGGGTTAAAGGTTGAAAGTTTTGGGTAGTACATCTTTAAGGGTTTACAAAAAATTTGGTATAAAGAAATTCAGTTTATGCTTTTAAGATGGGTTCAAAGGATAAATTATTTTCTAGGATTTTGGCTTTTTGGCTCTAACTAAACAAAATATGGCCTTTAGTCATCTTTATGATTTACTAGCATGGATGTCATATTATTTTGATACAATTAATAGACAGTTTTAAAAGAAAACAAATCATCATAATCACAGAATATTTCAATTCAAATTTTCAATAATATGAGATTTCGTTTAAAACAGTCAAGAAGTTCAAGAAAATTTTAACTTAAATAGAAGCAGTCTCTCTCTCAGAATAGAAGAGGAAAAGTTAGTCTCTATAGCTCACTGGTTATATAATTTTGAAACTATAGTTTAAATATTACAGTTCAGATTAATATATTGTTTCAAACATTCAATCTGATAAAGTGTTCAAAGAGCTAAACATGAATTTTAACTGTTCTATATTCTTAGTTGTTGAACTTCTACTACGATGGATTGTTAGTTATATAGATTCATAAAAAATTTCATCATAACTCACATATAATGGTTAATTGATCCTAATATTTATGAAATAAATTTTTTCTTTTATGCAAAAAGCCACAAAAAACTGGATAATCAACTAAGCAATATAAAACAAACTAAACTAATATAGACAGTTGTTGTGTATCCCCACAAACTTAAATAGGACAATGCCCTCTTTGTGTAAAAACAGGGGACACTTAATATTTTTATTTAAAATTTTCATACCTGTGAGGCTTTGTGATGTATGATTTAACTTTCACTCACTCGGTGATGAAGGATATGGCACAAGTGCTGATGTAGGTGGAGCTGGCTCTAGAAAAGTTAAATGGTTGTTTATCCACTCTTCCTCAGGGTCTGACATTACTTCTATTGAGCAGTCAGATTCTCTCTCTGGTTCATGCTCCAATTGTGGTCTTGGGCGGTTCTCTAAGTATGTTTGCCTCCGGAGTGCCAAGGGACACTTCAGGTCTTTCGAAGGGTGCATTCATCACCCCAGCAACCATTTCTTTTATTATTAGAATTGGGAATCTATCAATGGTTGTGGAAAGAATTGGAGCTAAGCCCTTGCTGCTATTAATCATGTTTTTGTAAAATAGTCTTACCAATCTTGGGTAGATTTGTGTAACTTCGAGCTCTAAAAAGTAGTGAACCTCTGCATCCCTAAAATATTTGATAGCCACTCCACTAATTTAAAACTGTTCCCAAAAAGTAACTTCCACCGCAACCTCAGCTCCCACCAGATGGTGTTTAGTTGAAGCTGGGATGCGATCTAATGTCCTTTTAGAGGAGGTTGGCTTTTTACCTTTATCCATTTTCGTGTCCTTTCTAGGAGCAGATATCGGTTCAATTCCTGATCCTTCTTCAGATGTTTCTCTAATAATGAAGACTTAACTTTCTTCTTAGATGGGCTTGCTGCTTTTTATTTGGATTTAATGGTAGTAGATCGTGCTATCTGGCTAATTAGGGGAGAGTTATCAGAACTGTTACCTTCTTCTCTACCATCTTCTTCTCTTGGTCGCTTTTCTGTTGCTTCTGACATTCTGCAATTCCTTTTTTTGCAAGTTGTAAAAGAATAATATTTAGTAAATCGCAACTTGCATATATCAATTTGAAAATACTTGTAGAGACTCCTCTGTTTGAAAATGAAGATTGTTACCTTGATCTTGACTAATCAACAACCCTATTTTTAAGATTTTACTTAGGACTTGAATAGGGATTTCAAAATCAACCAAGAGATACAAGGGAAGTTTAAGAAACCAAAAATGATTGAGTCTTAGTTGATGGAGTTTCAAAAAATAGAGGGAAAATGGGAGCAAAAATGGTGAGTTTGATAATGGGGCCGATATAACCTCTCTCGAATATGTAGGCCCTCTCTCCGTGATGACCTACTGAACCGGTTGTCACACGTATTTGTAACCTAAAGTCGTCAGTCGTCTCTACCTTTTCAACTCTTATAAGTAAACTCTCATATCAGTGAAATCGTAATCACTACGCTTGCACTGATAGATTTTTATGATCAATCATAAATCCATACGATTGTTCGGGATAGTGTATAATAGGAATTATATTACGATCCATCATTTTTTCAAAGATTTGGCCCATAGTGTAATACCTAAAATTAAAAGAAAAAAAATAGTTTTACATATTTTACAAGGGGTGCTATGGATGAGTCGGTAGCTCCACGATCCATGAGGTTTTTATGTTAAATTTTGGGGAGCCGATGTCTCCCAGAAGAATACTTGTCCTCTAGGATTGTTAACTGATTGTGTAGGCAACTAGCCACTTTCTCTCTTTGCCACCTACGAAACGAGTTGACCAATCTGGCTTTCGAACTTCGTTATGGACTGTGTATGCGAATGGAGTGTTTGAGAGAATTGGGCAAGCTGATGTAAATCCTTTGAATGTTGATGCGACTGTTGCTATAAATCCTTGAGAATTTGAACAACTGTGGTATTAGGTGTATTGCTTAGTGTGCCATATTGTAGTTGCACAGTCAGCATGGGAGGTCTAGGATGGAAAACTTGAGTTTGGGGGAATCTGGGCTGCGTTGCAGTTGGTGCTAGTTGTGCTCCTCCCGTGGAACCATAATTGAATCCAGGGTGGTTCCTCCATGACGGGTTATAGGTGTTCCCATAGTCTCCCATTTGGAATGGCATTACTTGTTCTTTTCCCATCACCTCTTGGTATGATGGTGTACAGGGTTCTTGGAATAAGTGAAACTTTGGCAGTTATAACAGTTTGCCACTGATCTATCCGGAGTGTTAGGTTTGGCAGCAATTAATGTTGTGATTTGTTATTCAAGTGTTGTTACTTTTGAAGTCATGTCATCCTCCTTCTTTACTTTATCCTTGTTGATATCGTAAAGTCTACCCCTCGGAAGCGGGATGTGGCGGATCACGTCAAGGTCAGATCTTAACAAAGCCTGTTCTTGCTTTGAATTATCGACCAATTTTACAAATAGATTCTAAGACTATTGGCCATTCTGAGCCATAAAGGCTCCTCCACTGATGACATCGACTGTAGACTGGTTAGTCTCAGTGAACCCTTGGTAGAAACTTTGAGCTATCGACCAATTTGGTACTTCATGATGAGGACACTTCTGTAATAAATCCTTCATTCATTCCCAACTGTCGTTAAATAATTCTCCCAGCAATTGCTTGAAGTCCTGGATTGCTTGGCGAATTTGGTTAGTTCTACCAATCGAGAAATACTCACCCAAGAACTTGGACTGTAGTCCATCCCATATGGTAATACTCCTGGTAGTTAATGAAATTAACCATGCCTTCACCCAATCTTTAAGAGAAAAGGGGAACAGATGTAGTTTCATGGCCTCTTTGTTGATTGTCGATAATTGTAGCATTGTGCAAAGTTCTATGAAGTCCCTCAGATGTTGGTAGGGATCTTCTCGATCAAGCCCATTAAAGGAAGGTAAAGATTGGAGTGTGTTGAGCTTGATTTCATAATTTTGACCTAGAGGAACCTCGGGTATAACTATACAAGAGGGCTCGGTCAAAGCTACAGGGCTAAAATGTGCCTGGATAGAAAGATCATCAGCCATGTTTCAAAATTCTCTTGCGGAAGATCGATTTGCTGCTAAATTATGCAAGAGAGACGTTTCAATATCTGGATCACACTCGAAGAAATCTAGACTTTGAGATCGAGTGTGATTCATACAAAAAGAAAATTGTTGTTTTTTTATTTTTAGCTTTATTTAATTTTTATTTTAGAAAGAAGGGAGAAACAAATTTGAGCCTCTAGCTTCTATGCTCAAGGGAAGTTGAAACCTTGATTTGTTACTCCGAATAAACCTGTAAAGATTAAGAAGTGATCAAAGAAAATTTAAAAAGATAAAGAAATATAAAAAGAGAGATAAATATTTGTTTTCTAAAACTAATACAAAATAAAATCAGTATTCCCCTGCAGCGGCGCCAAAAACTTGATATTGCTCTTTATGTTGTTCTAATTAAGTCTTAACCTATTATAAGCACACAACGGAAATTGTAATACTAGCATAGGATCGTTCCCACGGGGAAACTATTTATCTTATATTTTTTTATAGAGAAAACTTATATCTATCTTTAAGATACTAAACTACTTGAGAAATATGAATAAAAGAATGATTTCTTAAACTAATTTACAGAAAATAAATCCTAAATCCTTCTTCTTCAGATTGTGGTTTTCAATCACAATCTTCAGCTATCGGATGTTTACAAATTTAAAATATCATTACACTATATCTCAATCTTCTAGAATTTGGTCATCAATAAAAAACTACCATCCTTCAACATAGATCTATACTAATCTTTAATCAACCAGAAATTTGGGCGTCAATTAGACTCCAGAAAATCAAAGATGGAAAAATAAAAACCGTTACACTAATCTGTAAATCTCAACCTGAGTCATCAATTCAAATTAAAATTTAGAGATGTTTACAAAGTAGTAAATTATAATAAAAATAAATCTAAACTAGAAAGCAATAAAAATTATATCTTTCACCCCTCAGCTGTAGGCGTCAATTGCTTTTGAGAAACTACGGATATCTACACTAATCTTCCAACTCTCAATCCCAATCGTCAATTGTGATCGAGGTACCTTGGATATCTAAACTAAACTACTCTAAATTTGGTCAGAAGAAAACCCAACCTCAATCTTCAATTGACCCTGAGAATTTCTTCGATGATTAATTCCTATACTGGGCTCTCTTATTTATAGATCATAAGGAGTCGGCTTACTTTGATCTAATCCTAACAAAAGAAACTACTAAAATAAAAGATTCCTATTATAACTCTAATTCTAATCCTAGCTTTTCTTTGCTTTGAATGGTAGATGCGCTTCTGGACTTTCTTCGTTATTTCACTAACAGAGATCCTTTTAGGAGTCTTCCATCGTCAATCTTCTCAGATTCGTGAGTGACCAAACTTCTAATTTTTATAGTTCTTCTAATTATATGCATGGCAGTGTAAATCTTCTTCACATGATTAGCAACACAAGAGCTTCAATTATACAATCGTAAATTACGATTGTTCTCTTTTTACAGCTTTCACTCTCAGGATGATTTTTCATTTACGATAGATTGCTTTTCTCCTTCGTATCACATTGTACATTTTTGAACGTCTTTAAGAATCATAGTTTACAATTTCTTACTTTTTGTCTCTTCTTCAGCTACGTTCAATCGTCTTTTACGATTTTCTAACTTTAAAGCATATAGCAAATCATCTTTTAGGCTCCATTGTCATTCTTACTGCCTTATGAGTTCATTTTGACAAAGTTTAACACTTTGGCTCTCGTTTACTAATTTTCCTTAATATCTGAACATCATCAACTTATTAGTAGCAAACTAAGGTCTAGCATCACTAAGTTAAGGGTGATAAAATGGTAAATTATGTGACTAATCAGACTTGGAAAGCTTAGTCCACGCTACATTGAACCCTTTAAAATTTTAGGCCAGGTCGGCAAAGTGGCATATCGGTTCACTTTGCCTCCTGTTGGGGATATTTCAGAGCAGATTTATTTATTGGTGATGAAAGCAAAATAAAAACAAAGTAAAACAGAGGTGGAAAATAGTAACCTAAAATTCCTAGACCTTTAAGATACAGGGTCCATTTGTAGCAAGTTTTAATAAGTAAGAGTTTGTCCCATAGGGAGTAGTGATCGAAATCCTAGAAGGTAGTATAGTAGACCTCCAGTTCTAGCTACAGATCTGGCAATTCTAGCATATTCTAAGAAACAAAGAGAGTTTTTTTAGTGTCACTAGATCTAATCTATAAAACTGAAATACAAAACTAGATCTACAAGATTGAGGAAGATGGATGGTGAAATAAAATATAAAATGGGGGGAAATAAACAGCTAGGGACTGGTTTTCATTGCAAAAAAGATCAAGGCAAGTGAATTTGCAGCTGTCCTTCACTTGGCTACAAGCTCAAGTGCAAGGTAGAAGAATCCACTCTAAACCAAAGGCTTGAACTGATCTTAAGGGTATGATCTATCCACTTGAATGGTCACAGATCATCTTATAGACTTCATTCAATCCAAAGGATTAAGGTAGAAGAATCAAATTTAGACCAGAGGTTTGAATTGATCTTAAGGCTATGATATGTCCACTTTAATGATCACAGATCATCCTAGGGATTTCCTCCAAATCAAAGGCTTCAATTAGAACATTGAAAATCACCACAAATGTTGTGGATGCAAGGCTACAAGCTCAGGCATCCATAGGGATATTAAATCTAGGGAAATCAGATGGTAATCAATAAATCTACTAGAAACTGAATGGGTTATTCCCAAATACATAGATCCTATAGACATCTAATGACACCACAAGATCTTTAGAATTAATTGGACATTAAAATCAATAATTTATTGAATCAAAAATACTTACAATAACCTTGTTCTCATATCTGTGGTCTGTGCATCAATCCACACATCTCCAAGATGAGATTACAATTATAAACCAAATCTGTACTTCTTATCTAGATCTAATCCAACATGCTGGATTAGGGAGAGAAGGGGGAAGAGAAAAAGAAAAAATAAAGCTAACCTAAACCTAAATGAGTCAAGGAGACTTCAGGTTATTCCTTGGTTTCCTTGCTGAAGAATTACAGCAGCATGGAGTCTTATTTATACAAATGCAGTGATCTATGTGCTTTGAATTTCAGCCAATTAGAGGAGAGAATTTCATGCTAATCCATGTTCTTAGCATTTCAACCAATCAGAGAGAAGAGAGCTCAATTCAATTATACCCAGCTGAAGTAGTTTGTTCCTGCGAAAAATTAGTTTTCTCCATGTGCAGACCTTTCTCATGCTTCGGAGTTCCCAAATTTACCCTTACTGTCCACTTAATATTTGCCCAAAATACTCTTGCTGCAGCTATTCCCAAAACAGTCCTCATATTATAGACTTGATAGAGCCCGACTCGGATCAACTTGAAGAAGTGTAGGCTGATGGAGTTTTTAAATGCAGCTTGATAGGTTGAGATGACTTTGGTATTTAATAGACTTTAAAGCTTGTAGCTTCAGCAGCTTTCTCGTGAGGTAGAGAAGATGAACTTGAGAGGTTTAATGGATGTTCAACTTATCCATTCGATAGGGTGGCTGGACCTGCTCGAGAGGATGGGTGTTTGTTGAAGGTAGGGAGCTGCTCTTTGAGAGGTGAGCTGAAGTTGTGGTTGAAGTGCTAGACAGGATTGCTGGCTTTAGTAGACAAGTCGACAGGTTGTGGAGGTGCAGATTGAAGATGTCGACAGGTGCTGGGGATATGCAATAACTTCAGGTAAGGTGTCGAGAGGATGGATGGGAATCTCGATAGGTTCTATGGAGTTTGCTTTGCTAGTCGATAAGTGCAATGGGAGATAGGGCTATAGCTCATGCTTTTTGAGAGGATGTGGAATGGATATGCAAGCTGTTGGTCGAGAGGTTCTAAGGTTCAGCTAGAAACCCAACAGCTACAGGTAAGTTCTCGTGAGGATGAGAGTTGCATTTCCAGAGGTTTAATGGGAGGAAGGCCTTGCTGCTAAACTAGTCAACAGGTTTAGATTGCTACAAGTTAAAGGGCTCGACAGGTTGGAGAGTGCAGCTGCAAAGGTGTCGACATGTAGTGAGCTTGGATGTTGGAATCTCCTTGACAGGTTCACACTTCCAATAGTCGATAGGTTCTGAAGGTAGGTGTTTCACAAGTCGACAGGATGAAGGCTGGGGGTTTTCCATCCATTCGTGAGGTTGGCTGGGGTGCTCAAGAGGATGAAGTGAGATGTCGATAGGTTTGTAGTAGATGGCTTTAAGGCTTTGCATGTCGACAGGTTGAAGGGCCCTTGAGTTGAACTCTTCGACAGGATGGCTGAAAAGTACTCTAATCCATTTGATAGGTTGCTGGCTGTGTGCTTCATCTGCTTGATAGGTGCTGGAACACCTGCTTCTTTCATTCGATGAGATTAAATGCAGGCTTGCAAGGGTGCAACTTGAGAGGTCTGATGGTGCAATGCATGGATTGCTCGATAGGTACTGAAATTCCTCTTGCTGAAATCGACAAGATGAAATGCATTTGATTTGGGGAGCGGGACTCTTTGATAGGTGCTGAGACTAAGGCATCTAAAGATCGATAGGTTGGCTAGGAGTGAGCTTTAAGTCTGCACAGTCTTCCTTGCTGCAGCTCTTAAGAGCTTGAGTAAATTGTTGCTGCTATTTGGAAGTATTGGTGCTTTTGGAAGTGTGCAACTCATATGCTGCTGAGGTGAAGCTAGTTAGTGCAACTATTGAAGTTTTACGGCTATTCCATTGTGCAGCTGCTCCAAGTAATGCTGAACCCTTTTGATGGCTGCTGCAACTGAAGATGGAGTTCATGTGTGCATTCACTATCCTACATAGCTACTCAAGAGTGTTCATTGTAGCCCTTTGAGAATGCATTGCAGTCATCTGACATGCAGCTGCTGAAAGTGACCCTCAAAGTACCTCCAATGTGCACAGAGCTGAAGCCATTCCATTCATCTCTCACTCTCAGCTGTTGATTAATTCCAAAACTCTCCTTATTGGCACTTTTTACTGGAAAACTGCACTAAGGATGCAATTGGTTCCTAACTGTAAAACAATGTTAAAATGCAATTATTAAATACTCAGAGGCTTAGCAAAAGCTAGGTTAAAGGGGTAAAATGTGGTAAAAACTAGTGGCTAACACCTCCGCAGCTGTCAAGCGTGCACGATGTGTCCCATGTCTCAATGTTACAAAAGTATGTGAAGGATCCGACCCACATGGTAGATTATATGCCGATCCAAATCCAAGAGGATCTGACCGTGACCGAAGATTTCATAACAATTCTGGACCGCAAAGAACAAATATGAAGGACGAAGCAGATCCCACTTGTATTGGTACAATGGAAAAATCACTCTGCCACTGAAGCCATTTGGGAACATGAGGCAAAAATTCAGGACCAATACCCGCACTTGTTCAATTAACGTTACTCATTTCTCAGATTACTGATATGCCAAGATCGGCCAGAGATAGAACAAAAATATTGTTGGTGCCTGACCAATGTCCATGCTTGGGAATTGTGAGCGTTCACATTTGAACTATACAGTTAGAGTATCAATGTAAATGGGAGATAGTAAATGAAATAATAAACATCCCAGATGATAGTAAAAAAATAGATGTATGGTGAAAATTAATAACCTAGCTACTTAAACACCAAATATAAGGCATAGAGGTTCTATACAACTCGCTATAGGGTTGCTTATTTAGGGCAAAACCATCTAAATAAGCAAAAGGCATAGCCCCATCGGTCTCAAGTACCCCATCGATTTTCGATTCCCTATTGATTCGGGAACAATCCCACCTCTGGTGGAACATTAAAGCCTTTGAACCAGAGTGGTCCTTTGACCCGAAAGTATTCATCGACGACGATACGACCTCGTGGTCTATCGACTATATTAGACGGGCAAAATTGGGGGTGATGCTAGTACCATTCCACACACGCTTTTACCCCAGCCTCATGACGTTATTTTTCCAAATTTTAAAAATTGACGTGGGTGCCCGACAGATGACCACCGAGATCGATGGATGAACCTTCCATCTTGATGTCTGTGACATCACCAAAGCCATGCAATGTCCCCTACATTTTGTAGAAAATCAGGGCTTCTTACCACCACGCCCCAAAGATGTGCCTTTTCATCACATCATAGCTAAGATGACTGGCAGTGAGCAAGGTTCTGCCCATTCAGTTAGAAGAACACAACTGCCATCTGAAAAGTGGGCATTAGAAGATGTGTTCAGAAACAACCTCTATCCCCTCCGTCATGACCAAGAGAGACTAGTAGATCTTTTGCAAGCCCTTTTTTTCATAGATGAAAACCAATGGTTTAGCACACCACAACTTGTTTGAGAGGGCATTATTTACCCCCAAGAACATATGATAAGCACCACCCCTAAACCTTTGATTGTTATGCGATACGCCTGACTCATCTCCCGACTACTTGAGGGACACGAGGATACCGAAAATGACGAATCTTATGTAGTGTCAGCGGAAGTACGAACCGATAACATCAGAAATTTCTCGAAGAATATGTGGCGCATGAATTATAAGAGGTGCCAATGTAGTGTCAGAAATCGACAACTTCGGAGGATGGCTGAGGGTGTTCAGTAAGGAGACCCAGCACAACCCTAACCTGGGGCTGCACCTAAAATGCCCCCACAACTACAAGGGCCAGTTCAGACCCAACAACCACATGCCCCACATGCCAACGTCCTCACACTCTCGGAGTTCACCAGACAAATGGAAGTACTAAACCAACAAAATTTAGACAAATGGAGCTGCAGCAACAACAAAATCATTTACTTCATCGGCGATTAGACTTTCAGGAGGACATACTCCTACACTTGATCAAGAAGGCATACCCGACCAGCTACCCTCCATTTGTAGCTCATGCCAGGGAATATACTACGGAGTATACCATTGGAGCATCAGGTTCTGGGGTGGGTCCATCCACTTCGAGGCTGGGACATCTTGACTAGCAATCAGCTAAGCAGCCAGGTGATTAGTCACATAATTTACCATTTTATCACGCTTAACTTAGTGATGCTAGGACTTAGTTTACTACTAACAAGTTAACAATGTACAGATATTAATGAAAAATAGTAAAAGAGAGCCAAAGTGTTAATATTCGTCAAACTGAACTCAAAAAGAAGAAAGAAAGACTATTAAGTGAAAAAGAAGATTTCCCGCCTACTAAAAGCCAGAAAATCATAATTTTCAATTCTGCAAAAGAGAGAAAAGGAGAAAAGTGAAAAATTATAATCCAAAGAATCATCCGAATAGGAAACTATGAAAGATAGAAAATCGTGATTTGTGATTATCCAGAAAAGAAGCTTTCCTACTATTATTGCTGCTGATGATCACATGAATGAAGATTATCACCTCCAAGAACAAAATTAGAAGATATTTGAAATTACAAGTTTGGTGAATCATGAATCTGAGAAGATTGATGAAGATAAGCTCTTAGGAAATTTCGGTTGCTGAGATAAAGGAGAAAATTCCAAAAGCACATCAACCATTGAAAGCAAGAAATAATAAAATTAGGAATTAGAGTTATATTAGGAATCTTTTATTTTTAGTAGTTTCGTTTATTGGAATTAGAAATCTTTGTAAGCCGACTCCTTATGATCTATAAATAAGAGAGCCCGGTGTAGGAATAAGCATCGAAGAATTTCAACATCAATTCAGAACTGAGGTTTGATTTTCTTCCGATTAGTAGTGTAAAATAGCTAGAATAGATTAGATATCAGAGGTTTCTTAAGAGCAATTGACGACTGCTATTGGGTGCTGAAGATTAGTGTAGACATCCTAGTTTCTTAGAAGCAATTGATGACTGTGGCTGAGGGGTGAAAGATATATTTATTTGCTTTCTAGTTTAAATTTATTTACTTTATTTACATGCTTTGTAAACATCTTCAAGTTTTAATTTGAATTGACGACTCAAGTTGGAATTTGCAGATTAGTGTAACTGTTTTTACTTTTCCATCTTCAATTTTCTAGAGTTTGATTGACGCCCAGATTTTAGGAAATTATTGATTAGATTAAATTTGTGTTAACGAATTTTAGTTTTTGATTGATGCCAAAATTCTAGAAGACTGCAATACAGTGCAATGATACTATTTATTTTTATAAATATCCAATGGCTAAAGATTGGGATTGATGACCTTAATCTGAACAAGGAGGATTAGAATTTATTTTCTACACTTTAGATTAAGAAACCATTCTTTTATTCATATTTTTCAAGTAGTTTAGAACCTTAAAAGATAAATATAAACATTAAAATAGAAGTATATATAAAGAGAGTATATATAAAGAGCATAAAACTTCATTGTGGGAATGATCCTATACAAGCTCTACAATTTCTATTGTGTGCTTGCAATAGGTTAAGACTTAATTAGACATGCATAGTAAGCTGATCAAGTTTTTGGCGCCGTTGTCAGGGAAGTCTTTATCTTTTTATATATTTCCATTTTAAAAATAAGTATTTATCTTTCGCTTTTTTATATTTCTTTATATTTTTAACTTTCTTTGATCACTTCTTAATCTTTCGCAGGATTATTCGAAGTAGTAAATTAAAAGTTTTCAACTTTTGTCGGTCATAGAATTTAGAAGCTCAGATTTGTTTCTCTCCCTGCTTTCTAGAATAAAAATTAGATAAAATTAAAATTCAAATAGATATTTATAATAACTGTTTTTAGTCACCCTGCTGTGATCTCAGTATGGCAGGAAGAAAATAATATATGGCTAAAACATGAGAGAATATTATGCATGGACACCTCTTACACCTACCCGTGCATTCAAATACACCCTACCCCTGGTAATAGGACTTTTGAAATAACACCCAATATACTTCAAACACTTTCGACTTTTCATGGGCTAATGGATGAAGACCCCTATCTGCATTTAAATAAATTCATAAGAATATGCACAGTCATTAGAATTAAAAACTTGACAGAAGAATCCACTCGATTGAGGCTATTCGCATAGTCCCTTAGAGATAAAGCAAAGCAGTGGATAAAATCTTTGCCCCATAATTCGTTCCCTAATTGGGAAGGATTGGAACACATGTTCCTCATGAAATTCTTTCCAATCAGGAGAACGAATAAAATCCGACATCAAATTATAGTGTTCCTACAATTTCTGGATGAATCTCTTCAGGAATGTTGGAATTGTCTCAAGGATCTTCTGCACAAGTGTCCTCACCATGGGATTACGCGCTGGCACTTAGTGCACATTTTTTTTTTAAAGTCTTAACAATACAAACCGGCATAGGATTGATGTAGCCAGTGGTGGTATTGTTTGAAATATGCTAGCAAAATAACCATGGGAACTCTTTGAGACCCATAGCGAGGAACCGATGCAAAATCACTCATTGGGTGAGATTGAGTCAGAGACTTTAACAAGTGTGCTTCCTAAGCAAGGAAGATTATACAAATTAAAGTCAACGATGAAAGGTTTTCTGACACTGAAGTTTTGGAAAATAAAAATTCAATCTCTAGTGGGTACAACATCGCACCCAACATCTCAACAAGGAGAAGCATGTGGTCCTAACCATGGCCCAACTCACTCAGTCTCCCAATCTCCAACTGTTCCTCCTTACCCCACAGTAGCCCAATACCACACTACAAATGAGGATGCCCTATGACAAATAGTAGACAGCTGGGTGTAACATAGCCACATCCAAACAAAGTTACTCAATTACCTGCGATAATCTATCGAAAAGTTAGAAACTCAAATTGAGCAACTAACCTTCTTGAGAGGAGAGAGTAACGTATTACCTTCACATGCAGTCGGTACGTCTAGAGGAAGTATATCTATGGGAGGCACATCAACCCCCTCTTTTTTTAATTAATTTACTTTAGAACTGTTAGTCATTGGTTTTTACCACATTCTACCCTTTAAACTTGGCTTTTTCTAAGCCTCAGAGTATTTAATAATTGCATTTTAGTGTTGTTTTGCAATAAGGAAGTAATTGTAGCCTTAGTGCAGTTTTCAGTTAAAAAGTGCCATTAAGGAGGAGTTTGAAATCATTTAAGAGCAGAGAGAGAGATGTGCTTCACACATGAAGAAGTGCTGCTGTAGCTACCTATTGAGGACGCGAGCAGCCGAGAAGCTCAGCAATATTTGGAATAAGCACACCAAAGGAAACAACAATGGACACCTCGCAGCAATCACATCAGTTTTAGATAAAGTTGTGTGGACATGCCTTGGGGTTCATCATTCTCAGCAGCTACACATTATAAACAGCACAACTACAAGTGCGCATCAGTTGCAGCTCCAAGCCAACACCTTTCAGCTATATTTTAATACACCAGCTGCACATTAGCTACATGGAAAAACAGATCCAGAGTAGCTAAATCTCTTGATGGATTGCTGAACCCTCTCTTACACCTATCGAATGCAGCTCGAACATTTCCAAATGGCAGCAGCAATTTACTCAAGCATTTAAGAGCTACAAACAATGAAGAAGTAAATATGTCAAGCTCTTTAATGGTGCAGGAACAGAACCACTTGAAGGGATCTTTGACAGCTGAAGTTAACTTCTAGAGTTACCTTACACTCCAACCTGCCAAAATGATGCTTTAGAGGCTTGAACCTGTCGACCATGTGAAGCATGAACTTGTCGAAGATGTGCTTTGGAAGCTTCAGCAACCTGTCGAAGAGTAAAGCTCCAAGCCTTTAACCTGTCAACTTGTGGAGCAGCTGAAGCAGCATCCTATTGAGCAGATGAAGTGCACGCTCAGGACCTGTCGAGCTCTTTAGCTTATAGCAACCAGCAACCAGCAACCTCTCAAAAATATCCTTCAAACCTGTCGACTTGTAAGTGCAATAGCTATCCTATCGAAAAGCAATTATTTACCTTCAGCCAACTGCTCGACCAGCAACCACCCACTCATACATCCTATCAAGCAGATGAGGACTCTTCTTCAACCTATCGACACCTTCAGCTATACCTTCAGCTAACTTATCAATACCTTCCATCAACCTCACGAAATAATGGCTGAAGCTGATATTTAAACTCCAAACCTGTCAACCTTTGCAGTTCCATACACAAACCTCTCGAAATGCATTGCAAGCCTACTTGTCGACATCTTTTCAGCAACCTTTAGCATCTTGTCGACCAGCAGCTGCACTTCAAATAGATTCTCCAACCTGTCAAGGTACACATCCATGCAACTTCAGTACCTCTCGACTAGCAGCTAGCATCCTCACGAAAAAGTACCTGAAGCTCTTGGGTTTCCAAGCTAAACCTCATTACCCAATAATTTGCTATCCCATCCTCTCGAGTTCATCTTCTCCACCTCACTACTAAAGTTGCAGATTTTTCCATCAGCCTACATGTCTGCAACTCATCAACAAATATAGAGGTTGGTTATAGGAGGGGTTATGATGGGAATTTAATAAAGCAAAAGGGGGCTATTTTGGTAATAGCTACAGAAAGAATACTTTGGGGTTTCATAAGCAAAATAACAATGAACAACAGGGGCATTTTTGGGACTCCAAAGCACAAGCAAATTCTGCACATGGGCAGAACTGATTTTCAAATCTTTGGCGGGAATGCAAACTACTTCAGTTGAGTTTGACAGAACCAAATCTATACATCTTCTCTATGATTGGTTGAAATGCTAAAACAGGGATTAGCATAAACTGAAATGGGAAATCTCTCTTCTGATTGGCTGCTACAATCTAAAGCACATGGATCACTGCATTTGTATAAATAAGGCTCCTTTCTACTATAATTCTTCAGTAAGGATACTAGGAACAAAGAAATAGCCTGAGTTCTCCTTAGCTCAATTTAGGTTTAGTTTTAGTTTTATTTTTCCTTTTTCTCTTCCCCCTTCTCTCCCTAATCCAGCCTGTTTGATTAGATGTAGATAGCAGTTCATATCTAATTTGTAATTATAATCTCAGCTTTGAGATGTGTGGATTGATGCACAGACTACAGATCTGAGAACAAGGTTATTGTAAGTAATTTTGATTTAATAAATTGTTGATTTTAGTGTCCAATTAAATCTAAAAATCTTATGGTTTTATTAGATGTCTATAGGATCCATGTATTTTGGAATAGCTCATTCAGCTTCTAGTAGATCTATTGTTTACCATCTAATTTTCCTTGATTTAATATCCCTATGGATGCTTGAGCCTGTAGCCTTGCATCCACAACATTTGTAGTAATTTTAATGTTTCAATCTGAACCATTGGATTGGATGATCTGTGACCATTCAAGTGGACAACACATATCCTTAAGATTAGTCTAAACCTTTGGTTTGGTATGAATTCTTCTACCTTGCACTTGAGCTTATAGCCAAGTGAAGGATAGTTGCAAATTCACATGCCTTGATCTGTTTTACAATGAGAACCAGACCCTAAGCTGTTTATTTCTCCCCCTTTTATATTTTATTTCACCATCCATTTTCGTCAATCTTTTAAATTTAGTTTTATAATTTTGTTTTGTAAGTTAGATCTAGTGACACCCAAAAAACTCTCTTTCTTAGATTAGGCTAGAATTGCCAGATCTGTAGCAGATCTGGAGGTCTACTATACTACCTTTTATGTTTTAGATCACTACTCCCTGTGGGATAAACTCTTACTTTTAAAACTTACTACAAAAGGATCCTGTATCTTGTAGATCTAGGAATATTTTAGATGTGATGAATCCATCTCTTTTATTTAACTTTGATTTCAATTTTCTTTCATCACACACAATAGTCAGCACCTAAAATATCTACAACTAGAACCTGTCGAGCTATCGACTCACCCATAGCAAACATCTGTAATATATGTATATAATATTAGAAAAAGAGTATTCTATGATCTACGGTATGTAAAAGTCTAGTCAATCGTAAAAGTCTCTTTTAGGTCATAATCACTTAAAAGCGTATGGAGTACGATTTCTGGTGATTCGTAGAGTCAAGTCATAGCGAGTATGATTTGAAGCGTCAATGAGTCTCACTTTCATTCTGTAGAATTGTAAACGACAATGGGAACAGGAAATTCTAGTGATCGATCTTATCGGTTACATTGAAATTCGAACCTAGTAAATTCATAAGGGAAACAAACAAATTACACATTAAAGACTACCACTTCCCAACTACCCTAGCCTAGAAACCTACACATCGACATTTATTTCGAAGTGACGGTTCAAAACAGAGCCTCTTCCTTGTAAATCCATTCCCATCCATAAACCAACTCATCTCTTTCGTCTTTCGTCTTTCATACCTAAAACCCCATGATGGAAGAGCATAACCAGAGCGATTTCAGTAAGCAATTTTATAGAATTATCGAAACGTATAAAGCTGAGCTCCTGGTTACAGAAAAGAAAGTAGAAAATTTGAAGTAGCAACGACATATTCAAGATGCTGAATCATCCATTGAAACTACCCTTTACCCTAAACCTAACCCAAATCCAAAACCATATACCAAGAGCCCATCTTCCCCCACCTCCTAGCCTTTACACCATCGCAACCCACCCAGAATGCGAGCTCCTATATGATAATGGTGGGTTGAGCCGTCCCTCGCCACCCCTCTCAAGTGCTTATCTTCTCCCTTTGCTTGTGCTACATTCCCTTCACATAATTTTTGCAAGGGAGCAGCATAGGTGATGGGTGATCTGGAGATGTAGTCACTTCCTCACCCTTCGATGCACTCCCCATATGGCATTACATTTCTTCTAAGGAAGGAATGTGAGGTGCTCCTTTTTGGGGATGCAAGATAAAGAAGGGTGCAGAGGAGTGTTTTGTAGCTCTTGGGGGAGCAACCTACCAAGGAATGGATACTCCTTTGGTAGGAAGGAATGAGAGACTTTGATTAATGGTGGTTAGAAGCTGAGGACCGATCTTAATTGAAGACCTCTTTTCAAACATTGCTGCCAGTGTCATGTCTAACTTAGTGTGTGTCTAGATTTTTCCTAGGTTTATACTCATTTATGTAATAAGTTCTTATGATAGATTTTAATTTTTACTTGTCCTTGCTGATCAGTGTACATATTCAGAATGCAAGAAGAGAAGGAGAGTGTGTTAATCACTGAAAAATACCATTTTTATTTTAACCCTTACAATTTCTAAGAATTTAGAATGCAAGAAGAGAAGAAGAGTGTATTAATCACTGAAAAATACCATTTTTCACCTCCTAACCTAGCCTTTACTACTCCTTGGAGCCATCTAATAATTTCCTTTTGAGCATGCTTTATAGTTAGGAGTAAAATTGCAACTTAGTGTAACAATCCACACTTTGAGGGCCAAGAAGAGAGGATTAAAAGCCAAATCTTGGAGCTGATTGAAGACCATAGAGTACACCATGGTGGCACACACTATAGTGATCATTTGGATTGCCTAGGTGGGTCCTAGAAGTCCAACAGATGAAAGGAAGCTTGCCCCAAGTAGAGGAGACTGCTACAGCAGGCTTTGCACAGCAGACAAGCATATGGGATCCCTCGCGCGATTAAAAATGCCTGAACAATCCATTCGCACAAATCTTGCGAAGTTCAAACCTGCAGCACATAAAGAGCATGCACAGATCTCTCTCAGTTCACTATAGGAAAATTATCAGAAAAGCACCTCGTGCAGTCCTTGCGAGAACTAGAACTTCAGCAAGTCGCGTCGCGCAGATCTCGCATAGATCTCAAACACTTCAAAAATGAAACCATCCATGCGAGAAGCTCAATTCATCTTGGCGAGATCCTTGCGACTTGAACCACCTGGAGCCTCATATGCGCGAGCTATACTATTCAAAGCAAGCGAAACTTGCGAGCCTCCTTCTATAAAAAATTCATCCCTGCCAAAGCAACGCGAGAGGCAAAATGGGCAACTTCAGCCTCGCGAGGCACGGGCTCCCAACTTCTCAGTCAGTACATAGGGGTATTCTTGGGATTCCATAGCAGTTAGGGCACACATCCCGAGGTATTAAGCTATTTCTCATTTCCCGAGGCAACACTTGGCCATAAATGGGCCATGACAGCAGCTAAAATGAGGGCATTTCTCTTCTATTTTCTGATTGGCCAAGGCACAAGATATTTTTGGTAGAGTTGTATATAAGCTGTAGTGTGTAGCAGAAAACTATCTAACTTTTAACCCTAATTTGGTGCGTGCTTTGGTCATTTGAGGGTTAGGGCTAGGTCATCTTTTCTTTTTTCTCTTCTCTCCTTAGATCAATATTTGCTGGCTAAGTCCTCTTGTAGAAGATAGGACTGATTTCTATATTGTAACAAGTCTGTGAAAGTCTATAAGGGGCTGGAAGTCTACATTGACTACAGTTCAGAGGGCTGAACATTGTAAGTCTTTTTCATATGAAATGAAAGTAGTTTGTATTGAATCGTTCGATCTGTATTGCTCTTTGGTATTTCATTTAGATTTTATAGATTGAATGCTCCTATGGCTGCATGAGCTTGTAGCCAGGCAACCATAACAGTTGCAGTAATTTTAATGTTTAGATTTCAACCCTTAGACTAGAGCATATCTTTTGGGGATGACCTGTGGCCATTCAGTGGACAGATCATAGCTTAAGACTAGTCCATATCCCTGGGTTGGATTGGATTCTTCTTCCTTGCATTTGAGCATGTTGCCAAATGGACTGATGTAGATCCATCTTTTACCAAGCTTAACCAGCCCCTATTTCAGCCAAAAATATCAGTCCCTATTTTATTACTTCTCACCCCTTTATATTTTATTTTCCAAATCCATTTTTCACCCTTCTCTAAACCCCCTTTCTTTAACTATAGTTTTATTTTTTGTTTTTAAAAGTAGTGTAGATAGTGACACCCCAAAACTCCCATCCTTTACCCTTGCTTTCTAGTTTAGGTTAGTGATGTTAGAGATGTAGCCAGATCTAGAGGTCTACTATACAAACCTTGTGGTTCTAGATCAGATTTCCCTGTGGGACAACCCTTTCTTATGAAAACTTGCTACAACAAGCCCTGGATCTTGCAAGACTGTGTTTGGTTTTGTGTTGTGTTCAATCCATTTTGTTTTGTTTTGTTTTTGCTTTTCTTTATTTCTCCCATACTATTTCTCTCATATTTTTATAATAACAAGAACACACCAAAGCTAAATCCAACAAGTTTTTGGCGGCGCTGTCAGGGAACTTTGATCTAAATAGTAGATCTAAGTTTTTATTTGGTTATATATATAATTCATTTACTGTAATTTTTACTTTTGAATAAAAAAGTACTACTGAAGTATTTTGGATTATTGCAGATCTGGGATAGTAGCAAAAAAGAGGAGTTGTTTGCCTTAGTTTGCACCCCCTCTACCTTGCTTTATGTTTCCTTTCTGTTTATACCTTAATTTCAGCAGTAATTTTGGCTATAAGTTTTGGTTAGCATTCTTTGTTTGTGCTATAAGTGCTTATCTTTCCTTGCTATTTTGTATGTGTATGCTGGACAGAAGATCTCTTAACCCTAACTTAGAACCTCTAAATCTTGAGACAGAGAGAACCCTTAGACTTAGGTAGACCACACAAACCCCTTTTGTTAATACTGTGCCAGATGAGATGGGTGAGCAACCAAGACCACTGCCGCAATACAATACACCAGGGGCAT
This sequence comes from Chloranthus sessilifolius, assembly GCA_021018995.1. Taxonomy (NCBI): domain Eukaryota; kingdom Viridiplantae; phylum Streptophyta; class Magnoliopsida; order Chloranthales; family Chloranthaceae; genus Chloranthus; species Chloranthus sessilifolius. Next base: position 82,110,812 of record CM037591.1, read on the forward strand.
ATTCATCCCCCTTCTACATTCAATTCCCTGCCATGAAAGGAAACTATAAGATCAAATCCTCAACCATCCAAATGCTGCCCTCATTCCATGGGTTAAGCAAAGAAGACCCCAATAAGAACATAGATGAGCTCCTTGCCTTATGCATAACCTTTTATTGCTGATTTAGGAGAGGAAGCCACCAAACTGAGGCTTTTTCCTTTTTTCCTAAAGGATAAAGCCAGAACTTGACTCTCCATGCTCCCTGCAAATAGCATACAGTCTTGGAATGATCTCCAATGCCAATTTTTGGCTAAATTTTTCCCTATGTCTAAAACCAGCCAGTTGAGGAAGAGCATACTCTCCTTTGCTCAATTCTCAACTGAATATTTCCATGAAGCATGGGAAAGGTTTAAAGAATTGTTGAAGAGATGTCCACACCACCATATCCCTAATTGACAGCTTGTCTAGAGCTTCTACCAAGGGATTGATCCCAAGAGCAAGGATATGGTGGATGCTTCCTGTGGTGGGACTTACCTCAGCAAGACAGCTAAAGAGGCTTGGGAACTTTTTTATGTTATTAGTGAAAATTCCATGTAGCAGGAGACTCTGTCCAGAAATGACATTGAGACTCCTGCTAAAATGGTAAAAGAAGCCACTTCTAGAGGAAAGATGTATGAAGTCAATGTGCATAGTGACCTTCAATGAAAGGTGGACAGCTTGACCATGAAATTTGATAAATTAATGGGTGTGATGCAGCCTAGACTGACTACACAAGTGGAGGAGGCATGTTTGATATGCCAGTCACCCACACACTCAATTGAGAACTGTCCATCAGTAGGTCAATACCCTGATTTGGTCATGGAGCATGCGAATGTTGCCCAATCATATGGTAAGCCTCCTGTTGGGTATCCATGGAGAAGCTACCCCAACTTGAGGTGGAGACAGGACAAATATCAGCAATCCCAGCAATAGCACGGTCTATAATACAAACCACAACAATAGTACAACTAGGGTTATGCACCTAGACAGCATTTCTAGCTGCCTGCCCCACAACCAAACCAATTAGCTTTGCCCCCACCACAGCTTAGGGCCCCCTCTTCTGACGAACAAGTTTTTTCATCACTGCAAAAACTTGAGTTCTCTATCACAAGCTGTAAACTCTCACAGTCAAAGCATCAAGAAAATAGAGGACCAGCTGGATCAAATTTCCAATGCCTTGACCAAAAGAGAGGAGGGCAGGCTTCCTAGCCAGACCATGAACAATCCAAAGGGTCATTACTTGATTGGTGAAGGTTCCTCAACCCATGAGAAAGCCAAGGCAGTCACAACCCTCAGGAGTGGCAAGATAGTGGATAACCAGGTGGGCAGGGAGAAAAATTCAAAAATGGAGAGTGCAGAAGAAGAAGAAGACTCATCTCCTACTGTTGAGCAACAGGAGGACAATAATGGGGTGTTGTTGTGCCCTAACAAAATGAAATAAATGAGGAAAAAAGAAAAAAAAAAAAAATTGATCATGAAATAGCTAGGCCAATAGCTGAGGTACTAGCAGTACCCTAGCTACCTTTTCCTCATGCTCTTATAGGCCCCTCTCCTTTTGACAAGGAGAATGCTAGAATGGAGGAAATGTTGAAGACCTTTAAGCAAATTAAGATCAATTTACCTATGCTTGATGCCATCAAACAGGTCCCAGCCCATACTAAGTTCCTCAAAGACCTGTGTACACAACAGAGGAAGGCAAAGATCCATTTGTCCAAGAAGGTCTTTATAGCAGATACAGTTAAATCTGTGCTATCGATTGCTACACTAGCAAAACTTCAAGACCCAGTAGTACCTACCATCCCCTGTATTATTGGAGACCACACCATAGGCAGAACTCTCTTAGACTTGGGAGCCAGTGTTAACCTGCTGCCATATTCAATACATGAACAACTAGGCTTGGGGGAGCTGAAACCAACTCCTATTGTGCTCCAGCTAACTGACAGGTCTAAGAAAAGACCTATGGGAATTATTAAAGATGTGTTGTTGGCAGTGGATAAGTTGTCCTACCCTACTAAATTTTTAGGGTTGGACAAGGAACCTTCAAAGAGTAGCACCCCAATACCTGTCATCTTGGGAAGTTCATTTTTGGGCACTGCCAATGCCTGCATTCAATCTCGGTTTAGAGTGATGGAGGTTACATTTGGAAACATGAAGGTCAAATTAAATGTGTATAATGTTATAAAGCAACCTCAGATGGACAATGAGGATTGCTTTGTAGTGGATGTACTAGAGGACCTAGTAGAGGAGAATTTATCCAATCTGCTAGATTGAGATAAAATTTGTGAGAATTTTGAAAATATGTGGATTGAGGTTCATGAGGAGGAGGTCCTAAATTGCATTACTGATGAGAATTCTATGGGCCTAGTGCAACACTCCATTGGAGACCCACATTACTGCCCCTACCTCAACCCTCCAAGGCACCTTTGTTGCCTTTAATAGAATGTCCAGCTGATTTGGAGCTTAAGTAGCTACCAGACATATTAAAATATGCCTTCCTAGGACAAGATAAGAAACGGCCGGTCATCATCCCATCCTCTCTCTCTATAGAGCAGGAAAAGGAGTTGCTTGAAGTCTTTAGGAAACATAAGAAAGCAATTGGCTAGACCATTGTAGATTTAGGGAGAATTTACCCATCTTTGTGTATGCACAAGATACATTTGGAAGAGGGTTCCAAGCCCTCAAGGGAAATGCAGAGGAAGTTGAACCCTCATATGCAGGAGGTGGTCTTAAAAGAGATTGTGAAACTATTGGATGCAGGGGTCATATACCTCATTTCAGACTCTGAGTGGGTCTCACCTATCTAGGTGGTCCCCAAAAAGTCTGGCATCATAGTTATTACCACTGAGTCTGGAGAGTCAGACCAACTAGGGAGACTACTGGTTGGAGAGTGTGCATTGACTATAAAAAATTGAACTCCAACACAAGAAAAGACCACTTCCCCCTGCCCTTCATTGATCAGATTTTGGATAGGCTGCTGGAAGAGTATTTTATTGCTTCCTGGATGGATACTCTGGTTACAACTAGATAACTGTGTATCCTCAAGACCAGGAGAAGACCACATTCACATGTCGATTTGGCACTTTTACCTATAGAAGAATGCCTTTTGGACTGTGTAATGCTCCAGCCACCTTCCAAAGATGCATGTATGCAATCTTTTCAGACATGATTGACAAGTTCTTAGAAATTTCCATGGATGATTTATCTATATTTTGGGACAGTTTTAGTCAGTGTTTACATCACCTCAGCCCGATTCTTCAAAGATGTGAAGAGACCAACCTGGTCTTGAGCTAGGAGAAAAGCCATTTCATGGTCAACCAAGGCATTGTGTTTGGCCATGTGGTTTCACCTAGAGGCATTGAGGTTGATAGAGCAAAGGTTGACTTAATCTCACACTTGCCCCCACAAAAAATAGTAAAACAAATCAGGTCTTTCTTAGGACATGCAGGATTTTACAGAAGGTTCATCAAAGACTTCAGCAAAATTTCCAAATCTCTGTGCCACTTGCTGTGTCAAGATGTGCCATTTAATTTTGATGCTAAATGTCTTGATGCTTTTGAGGTGTTGAAGAAATGCTTAACCTCTGCCCTTGTGATCCAAGCCCCTGACTACTCCCTACCTTTTGAATTAATGTGTGATGCATTAGACCTTACTGTGGGTGTTGTTTTGGGTCAGAAGAAAGATAAACTGCCTAGTGTGCTTTATTATGCCAGTAAATTACTAACAGAAGCTCAGTTGAATTATGCAATAATTGAGAAGGAGCTTTTGGTAGTGGTATTTGCTGTAGAGAAATTTAGATCCTATCTACTTGGTCTAAAATTTTAGTGTTCACTGATCATTCTGCACTCAAGTACCTGCTGGCTGAAAAAGATGTAAAGTCAAAGTTGATTAGATAGATCCTGCTACTACAGGATTTTGATCTTGAAATCAAGGACACAAAAGGAGTGGAGAATGTGGTGGCTGATTACTTGTTCAGGATTTTAGTTGAAGAGTTTGCTGCTACAACTTGTTGGAGATTCATTCCCTGATGAGCAACTGTTTGCCATCCAGTCAGTTGTTCCCTGATTTGCCAACATAGTCAACTACCTAGCTGTAGGTAAGATTCCCTCCCACTGGTCTAATATGGACAAGGACTTATTATTCTCACAAGTCAAATATTTTTTCTGGGAGGATCCTTACCTGTTAAAATACTATGCAGACCAGGTCATTAAGAAGTGTGTCCATGATAGTGGCATCCATAGTATTCTTAGCATCTACCATGAAAACGCATGTGGGGGTCACTTTAGTGGGAAAAAGACAGCAACAAAGGTGCTGCAGTGTGGGCTTTATTGGCCTTCCTTGTTCAAGGATGCCCATGCACACTGCCAAGCTTCTTTAAGATGACAAAGGATGGGTGACATTTCAAGAGAAATTCAATGCCACTACAACCCATCCTTATTGTAGAGCTATTTGACAAATAGGAAATTGATTTCATGGGCCCTTTCCCTCCTTCAATGGGATAAAATTTTATCTTTGTGGCTATGGATTATATTTCCAAATGGGTGGAAGCAGCTGCCACAAGGACAAATGATCATAAGGTTGTCCTCAAATTTGTCAAGAAAAATATTTTCTCCAGATTTGGCACCCCTAGAGCGATCATCAGTGATGGGGGCAGCCATTTTTATAATAGACACTTTGAGAGTTTGCTCAAGAAGTATGTTGTTACCCATAGGATTGCTACCCCATATCACCCATAGACCAGTGGGGAAGTGGAGATTTAAAATAGGGAAATTAAGCATATCCTGGAGAAGACAGTTAGGACTGATAGGAAGGATTGGGCTGTGAAGCTTAATGATGTATTGTGAGCCTATAGGACAGCCTATAAGACCCCAATTGGAATGTCCCAATTCATATTAGTCTATGACAAAGCATGCCATCTGCCAGTAGAGTTGGAACACAAGGCCTTTTGGGCCATCAAAAGCTTGAACTTGGATCTAACTGCTGCTGCTGCAAACAAAAAATTACAGTTGCCTGAGCTGGAGGAACTATGGCTAGATGCCTATGAAAATTCAAGGATTCATAAAGAGAAAGCCAAAACATTCTTTGACAAGAGCCTCCTTAGAAAAGATTTTTTTGATGGAGCCAAGGTATGGCTTTTTAACTCCAAACTAAAGTTCTTCCCATGGAAGTTGAGAACCAGATGGGATGGCCCTTTTGTTGTAATTCATGCATCCCCATCTGGGGCCGTGGAAATCATGGACCCCACTTCAGAAAGGATCATGAAGGTGAATGAGCAGAGGCTCAAGCTGTGTGTGGAAAACTCTATGGAGACCTCTGCAACCATGTACCTTCAAGAGCCTCCTACTGATGAGTGATTCCCAACCCTGCATATTGTGTAACATAACTGTTTTTGTTTTATGTGAAAATTTTGTTATTTACTCCTTTTGTATGTTTTTGTGTGCTTTTGAATTCTGTGGTAGTTGTTTTTTGTGTTTAGAGAATCTGGATCTAAGTTTGTGAGTCTTCATCTATGATGGTTTGTGAATCTGCATGTGTGAATTGGTTGTGCAACTTGGTTCCTTTGCCTCATTGTGGTCTGCTGATGTGAGTTGTGTGTGAATAATCTGTGTGCATAAAGTATGAAAGGGCGTGCATGAGTCATGAATCATTAAGTGACATGTGTCTAGGATACTGTGGAGAAAGAGAGCTATGACAGAACAACATTGGGCTTGATAGTGCTAGAAAACCTTGTGAGCAGCATTGCCTGAAAATAGAGCCTAGCGAGAGCTTCGCGAGGCGTTATTTTTTCTAAAGTAGCCTGTCACGCAGTTCATTTTGAACTATAAGAGGAGTCACTTTTCGTGTACTGAACTACTCGCGTGATTGATTCCAAGCCTTTTTACGCTTGTAAGGCTCATTTTCTTTTGACTCATCTTCGCAAGAGCCTCACGAGGCCCTAATTTTTCATCAAAATATCCAATCACGTAGATCAATGTGAACTGCTCGAAGTTCATTCTAGGCTGATTACTACTCGGGTGGATCATTTTTGCATATTTCATCTTCGTGAGATCCACTCGAGATCCTCGAAAAAATCTTGTGTCAGGAACTCCATATTTTTTCCCCCACAACCAGTGTTGCTCCACCACCCATCTGTTGACTCTTGCACTTTGCTCAGAATCACAAGTCGTACATTTTGAACTTAACAAAGTGCCAACTGATCCACTGTAGAGGTTCTATGGTGAAACCCTAGTAGTTTTGGGGTAAGTTCCAACTCTATCAAGTTGTGTACTTCTTTAGCAGTTGTTTTTCGATAATAATTTGATTTTTGGGAGGAGATTTTGCTAAGAGACCTTACAGAGCTATAAGCAACTTGGGTTCGAGATTAAAGGGGTGGATATTTAGGGTTTTGGACAAATGGCCTCCAGTTCTCCATTTTTTGATAACCTACATTCACTATTGAACCCTCCACAAACTGACAAACTACTCCCACCAGAAAATCCTTGAGGATTGCTGCATCCACTACTATGGTGGTTGTTAATCTCTAAAAAGTACCACCTTTCACCCCTTAACATGAGCTTTGATAGACCTATGAGTGGACTAATAAATGCTTGTTGAGTATATCTTGTAGATAGCAGTAAAAGGCAGTCATAGTGCAGAAATCCATCTCTCAGTGCAATTCAGACCCAACAATGGCCCACTTAGAGCAAGCAGCAATAGCAAAGTAGCTTTGAAGGAGTGAAAATAGGCTGAAAACAACCTGCCGAGAGGTTGCTGGAACCTATCGATAGGATCTAAAGGCTGAAAAAAGAAAGAAGTCGTGAGGATGGGAGAATTTGATAGGATCTGGAAGCTATCGCATAGTCGAAAATAAAAAGGGAGCATCCTATCGAATGGTTGCCTAAGCTTGAACAGAACCTATCAAAAAGTCTAAAAACTTATTGATAGCAGCCAGAAGAGAACCTATCAAAACTTATTGCGCAGAAATCAACCTATCGGAAGGATCCCTCAACTTGTCGAACACACCAGATGAAGGTTGTGGATGCTGGAGCTTTATTTTCAGCACCAACCTATCAGAACCTATTGGAAGGATCCTAAATCCTAGCGAAAGGAATAGAAGGCCTATTTGGAACCTGTCGAAAGCCTCAAGAACCTATCGAAATCGACTAAAGGACTTCTCAGAAAAGTTGTGCACACGCTGTAAGTTGGTGACCTGCTGCATGCAATCCGAGGCACTCTGGTGACTGGCACGAAGTTTCTAGAAGTACCTTGGGAAACCCTAACCGACCCACGTGCTCTCTCCCAACTCTAACTAACTGAGAGAGCCTTCTAAAAGGAGAATAAAAGAAGGAATAACAGAATTATTCCAGTTGAGCTATGATTGGTAGGAAAAATAAATCTGAGGCTAAAGGGGAGAGCTATATAAGGAGGGAAGCTGCCAGAAAAAGGGGGATCAATTCTCGAGATCAAAGCTGGCATCAAAATTCACTATTCTTCCTTTTTGCCCAACTATGGTTGGCTAATTTCTTTGGAGCAGCAAGGAGTGAGGTTGGATCTATAATTGGGGAGAGTTGAGAGTGTTATTGAGGGTCAGATAATGCACAAACTATAAATCTGAGAGCATTTCATTGTATAGTGAGTTTGTTTCAATACAATGTTGGTTTTATTATTTTAATTAGATCCATAGTTCATCTGGTTTCATTTGGTGCTTGATCGGATTTATGTAGATGGGATTTAGGTCACCCACTTAACTGGTAGACCTCTTGGATACCATTTGATGTCCCTAGGTTTGATATTCCTGTAATTGCCTGTGTTTGTAGCCTGGCAGTTGCAGCATTTATAGTGATTATAATGTTCTAATGGAAACCTGAGAATGGGGTGAATCTATTGGATAATCTATGACCATTGAAGTGGACAAATCATAGCCTTGAGATCAATCCAAATTTCTGGCTTAGATCAAATCCTTTTACCCTGCAGCTGTGCTTTTAGCCAGATGAGGGATTGATGCACTCTGAATTCTTTGTGGCACTATCAGCTCAATCCAATTACAGCAAGACCAAACTACAAGCTGTTTCTCTCCATTTTCTGTTTCCAATTTCACCAAATATTCCCCTCACTTGCAAGATCTAAACTCTGGATTTAATCTCAATTCATTTCTGCATTTAATTGTGTTTCTGTAGTTTAGTTTAAAGTGACAACCCCTTAAAATCTCTCCTCTCTCTTTTGCTATTTTAGTATTAGGTAGGGTGCTAGATCTACCTTAGATCTGAAGATTTACTTAATTTTCAGCTCACATTTTCCTACGGACATACCCTTACTTACCTTTTAAAATTTGCTATAATAGGTCCTAAATACTTGCAGGTCTGTGTATCTGCTTGCCTTGGTGTGTGCAACCAATAGATCCTTTAATTGTGTGATTTTAAACCTCTTTTTGAACACAAGGTAAGAAGCTAGCAAGTTTTTGGTGCCACTGTCGGGGATCTGTGTGCTTAAAATTGGTAGATCTAAGTTTATTTTAGTATAGATTGTAAATATGTAATAGACTGTTTAGTTTTTCACTAACTGCTTTTGAAAGTTTTTTTTGTTTTTAACAGATTGGAAGATGTGTCTAAGGAGGAGCATTGTGCTAGAGGCTGTGCTAAAGTTTGCATCCCTCTACTCCTCTTATTTTCCTGATCTGTGGATTTGTAGATTTATTAGTTAATTGTGCTTGTTCCTGATTGTTGTGTTAAATTTGCTCTGCATCTTCTGTGCATTAAGACTGTGGGTGGTGTATGTTTGGAAGGAGAACTCTCAATCCTCAGATTGTTCCATTAAATCCAGAGGTTGAAAGAATTCTCAGGTCTAAACAAATCTCACCCACATCGCTGCATCTGAATCTGTTGAAATGGGTGAGCAACCTAGAAACTTGAAGGAATTCAATGCACCAGGGGTTTACAATTCCCCCCTTCTACATTCAATTCTCTGTTGTTCAAGGGAAATATGAGATCAAGTCTTCCATAATCCTAATGCTACCCTCATTCCATGGCCTGACCATAGAAGACCCATATAAGCATATTGATGAATTTCTAGGACTGTGCACTACATTCAATATAACAGGTTTGGGGGAGGAAGCAGCTAGGATTAGACTCTTTCCTTTTTCATTAAAGGATAGAGCCAGGACTTGGTTGTCAATGCTCCCACCTAACAGTATTCAGTCCTGGAGTGATCTTCAATGTCAGTTTTTTGCCAAGTATTTCCCCATGTCCAAGACAAGCTAGTTGAGAAAAGGCATTATCTCATTTGCTCAAGACCCAACTAAGGACTTTCACCAAGCATGGGCGAGATTCAAAGAACTCTTGAAGAAATGTCCCCATCATCAAATCCCTAAAGGGCAACTTGTTCAAAGTTTCTATTAGGGAATTGATTCTAAAAGCAAAGATATGGTAGATGCCTCTTGTGGTGGTACTTACCTCCACAAAACTGCTGAGGAGGCTTGGGAGTTGTTCGACATCATCAGTGAGAACTCCATGCAGAGAGAGACATTGTCCAGGGACTTGGACATCCCTAGAATGGTGAAAGAAAATACCACAAGAGAAAGATGTATGAGGTAAGTTGGCATAACGATTTGGAAAGAACAGTGGACAATTTGACCCAGAAGTTTGATAAGCTCATGGGAGCAATGCAGTCACCCATGGCTGCTAAAGTGGAGGAGGCATGTGTTATATGCTAGTCCCCCACTCATTCCCTTGAGGAATGCCCTTCAGATGTTCAATTTCCAGATTTAGTGATGGAGCATGTGGCCACCACTCAGTCTTTTGGGCAACAATCTACTGCTGGTTACCAATGGAGAAACCACCCCAACTTGAGGTGGAGACAAGATACTTTTCCAAACCACCACCACCAGCCACAGCAGTCCATGCCTTATAAAAATGCTCAGCCATACCACCAGAATTACTTTCCAAGGCCCCACTATCAACAACCCATGACTCAGCCTATGCAGCAAGCTGCACCCCCTCCAGCTGCTAGATCACATTCTTTTAAGGAATAAGTTCTGGCCTCATTGCAATACTTAGGATCCTTGTCTCAAACTGTAGCCAAAGCAATAAAAAGATAGAAGATCATCTTGGTCAGCTATCTAATGCTTTGACCAAGAGTGAAGAAGGGAGGCTGCCTAGCCAACCCATGGACAACCCAAGGAGACAATATATGATAGGTGAGATTTCTTCTTCTCATGAGGAAGCCAAATCTGTCACCACATTAAGAAGTGGAAGGCTGGTGGACAATCAAGTAGGTTGTGGGTCTTTGAAAATTTCAGAAAAAGAAAAAGAGAAGGTACAACAGGAGCAACCCATGTTGAATAAGAAGGATAATGGTGGTCCTCAAGAAAAAAATAAAATCAAAAAAAGATATGATGAGTTGGCTAAGGCTGCAAATGGGAGAGTAGTCTCACATTTGCCATTTCCTAAGACAATACAAGTACCTTCCTCTTTTGATAAAGGGCATGCCAAAATAAAGGAAATGATGGAAACTTTTAAGCAAGTGAAGATCAACCTGCCTCTCCTTGATGCAATCAAGCAGGTTCCAACCTATGCCATGTTTTTAAAAGACCTTTGCACTCACAAAAGACAATCAAGGATACATCTGTCCAAGAAAATCTTTTCAGAAGAAAAGTAAAACAAATACTGACTATTGCAACTTCAACAAAACTCCATGACCCTGGAGTTCCCACTATCCCCTGCATCATTGGGGATCATACCATTGAAGCTGATGGGCTGCATTGTACACGTTCATCTTGACTTTCATATTGCCAAAAGATACTTCCATGACCCCTGATCTACATTATACACAAGCATTTGTAGTGGCCAAAAAGGGCCTGCCTAAGATCACAGGGATAGAAGTAGCACACTTGCTCGGCTCCATATCCAGCACTAGAAAATCAGTAGGATAAAAGAAATTGTCAACCCCTACCAAGACATCTTCAATGATCCCCACAGGCTTCCTTTTAGATCTGTCAGCTAGTTGTAAGACCATATTTGTGGGCTTCAACTCTCCTAAGCCTAGCTTCTCATATACTGAATATGGAAGCAAATTCACACTAGCTCCCAGATCTAACAAGGCTTTTTCCCACTTAGAAAATGAGGACTATTTTTCCATTGATGTGATGGATGAGTTTGTGCAAGAAAATCTACCTCAGCTGCTGCATGGTAATGATTTGTTTAATGTTTTTAAAGAAGTATGGAATGAAACAGTGGAAGAGAAAGCTTCCACATCTAAGCTTGAGCAAGTGGAAAGTGTAAATTCTGAAGCAGGGCCAGCAAAGCATCACCCATGGACTCCTGCTTTATTACCCCTTCCACCACCTTCTAAGGCACCCCTATTGCCTTCACTTATCAGTCCCCCAGATGTGGAGTTAAAGCAACTCCCAAAATCTTTAAAATATGCCTTTTTAGGAGCCAATCATAAACTGCCAGTGATAATCACTTCTTCCCTCACTCTTGACCCCAGCTGTGTGCATGCACAAAATTCATCTTAAAGAGGGTTCTAAACCTTCTAGAGAGATGCAAAGGAAGCTCAACCCACACATACAGGAAGTTGTAATGAAGGAAGTAGTCAAACTTCTTGATGCTGGGGTCATTTACCCTATCTCAGATTCTTAGTGGGTGGCCCCTACCCAAGTGGTGCCTAAGAAATCTGGGATCATAGTAGTTGAAGCAGACTTAGGTGAGCTAATTCCAACCAGACAGACCACTAGTTGGAGGGAATGCATAGACTATCGCAAGCTCAATAAGAAAACTAGCAAAGATCACTTTCCATTGCCTTTTATAGATCAGATCTTAGATAAGTTGGCAGGTAAGGCTTTTTACTATTTTTTTTATGGTTATTCAGGATACAACCAGATTCCTGTTTACCCCCTCAAGATCAAGAAAAAATCACATTCACTTGTCCATTTGGAACCTTTGCATACAGAAGGATGCCATTTGGGCTATATAATGCACCTGCCACTTTTCAAAGATGTATGTATGCTATTTTTTTTGACATGATTGACAAGTTTTTAGAGATTTTTATGGATGATTTCTCTATCTATGGGGATGATTTTAGCCAATGCCTACACCATCTCAACCTTATGCTGCAAAGTTGTGAGGAGACCAACCTAATTTTGAGTTGGGAAAAGAGTCATTTCATAGTGACTCAAGGTATTGTCCTAGGACATGTTTTCCAAAGAGGAATAGAGGTTGATCAAGCTAAAACTGATTTAATAGCACATTTGCCCCCTCCCAAAACTGTCAAACAAGATAGGTCATTCTTGGGCCATGCTGGTTTCTACAGGAGGTTCATCAAAGACTTTAGCAAAATTTCCAAGCCTCTTTGCCACTTGCTGTGCCAAGAGGTTCCATTTGTGTTCAATGATGAATGCCTAGCTGCATTTGAACTTCTGAAGACTTGTTTGACTACTGCTCCTATATTACAAGCTCCTGATTTCTCTCTGCCATTTGAGCTTATGTGTGATGCATCAGACTTTGCCATTGGTGCAGTACTGGGATAAAGGAAAGACAAAGCACCATGCGCGGTGGCATATGCTAGTAAATCAATGGTTAATGCTCAATTAAATTACACCACAACTGAAAAAGAGCTACTAGCCATTGTATTTGCTTTGGAAAAGTTTAGATCATATGTGTTGGGATCCAAGATCACTGTGTTTACTGACCAGCCTTGAAATACCTTTTATCAAAGAAGGAGGCTAAAGCTAGATTAATTAGATGGATTCTTCATTTGCAAGAATTCAACATGGAAATCAAAGACAAGAAGGGGGTTGAAAATGTGGTTGCTGACCACTTATCAAGGATTTCAGATGCTGAAATTGAGAGCTTGCCCATCAATTATTCCTTCCCAGATGAGCAGCTTTTTGCTGTGGAGATAAGCTTGTCGGGGCCATTTCAGTGGCAACAAGACTGCTACAAACGTGCTTCAAAGTGGTTTCTATTAGCCCGCTCTGTTCAAGGATGCCATACAACATTGCAAAGGTTGTTCAAAATGCCAGCAAATGGGAAGTATTACAAAAAGAAACTCCATGCCCTTGCAACCTGTGCTTGTTGTTGAACTATTTGACATATGGGGAATTGATTTTATGGGACCTTTTCCCCCTTCCTATGGATATAATTTCATCCTTGTAGCTGTGGACTATGTGTCCAAATGGGTAGAAGCCATAGCTACAAGAACAAATGATCATAAAGTTGTCATTAAGTTCTTAAAGGACAACATCTCCTTTAGGTTTGGCACCCCAAAGCTATTATTAGTGATGGAGGAAGCCACTTTTGCAACAAATCTTTTGAAAAACTGTTAGAAAAATACTCTATGACCCACAGAGTTGCTACTCTCTACCACCAACAAACCAGTGAGCAAGTAGAGATTTCCAACAGGGAAATCAAACACATCCTAGAGAAGACTGTGCGAGCTGATAGGAGAGATTGGTCCATAAAACTGCCAGATGCCTTGTGGGCTTATAGGACTGCCTATAAGACCCCTATAGGGATGTCCCCATTCAGGCTAGTATATGGCAAGGCATGTCACTTGCCTATTGAGTTAGAACATAGAGCATATTGGGTCATTAAAGTATTAAATTCTGACTTAACTTCTGCTGGTGTGAATAGGATACTGCAATTATCTAAGCTTGATGAGTTAAGGATGGAAGCATATTCAAATGCCCAGATCTACAAGGAAAAAACCAAAGCCTTTCATGACAGGCACTTGCTGCGGAAAGAATTCAAAATAGGTGACAAGGTATGGTTGTTCAATTCAAGATTAAAATTCTTTCCAGGAAAATTACAGTCCAGATGGGATGGGCCTTACACAGTTTTATATGTTTCCCCATCTGGGGCTATAGAAATCATGGACCCCAAAGATGGTAGAGTCATGAAAGTCAATGGGCAAAGGTTAAAGATTTGTGTTGAAAAAAATTTTGAGCATGAGGAGACCATTGATTTTCAGGACCCTCTAATTTATACATGATTTCAGTGTGTATCACATGTACTATATTTTGATTTTGTTCTATTTTGGTGATTTGTTCATTTACAATAAAATTTTCATGCTAGAATTAGGTCAACATATCAATCTTGCCAAGCAGTCCAGGGACCATGGGAGTATGTCAATAATGAAAACAATGTAAATGGAAGCACAACAAAGGAGTTTGCTGGGTGCTGAGGCTGAACACAGTACAAAAATGCAGTTTCTATGAGCATATGAGACCTTTCGATAGGTCATTTGAGGATTTTGATAGGTCATTTGAGGATTTCAATAGGCACTGAAACTTGTTGATAGGTGAAAACAACTCTTCAATAGGTTTAAAAGGTTGGAAAGAAGTTTTCGATAGGTTCTGGATACTTATTAGGAACCTACCGAAAGGATGAATCATGCGCTATATGAACCTATCGATAGGAAGGATTTGACCAATTGAAGCATTTCATCTGCACGTTGTATTCTTTACAGTGTTCGATAGGACACCTTGACCTATCGAAATCACTTAGCTCATCCTATCGAAATCGATTTTCACTCTTTATACACTTGTCATTCGATCATTTTTTCTCATTCAACACCTCCTGCGAAACCCTAGCTCTCTTCCTCATTGGTCGCTGCTCTCATTTTCTGCCAAATACTCTAAGGACCTTTCGCCACTCATTTTGCCACTCCTCAAGTTCATTCAGCCCGCACAAAGGAGCATTTTGCACCTGATTTTTGGGAAATTGGAGTTGTGCATCATGATTTTTGTAAAACCATAGGAGTTTTTGGTAAGCTGTCTCTCTACTTCACTCTATTGTTTTCCTAGTTGTTTACTTTAGAATTTTAATTCAAATTGGTGAGTGAGCTTTAAGAGATCAATTTCTGAGAGCATAATGGTCGATTCTGAAGAAACCCTAGCTGACCTATTCCGGCAACCAACTTTTTCCACCCCAAAGTCCTCCAAAAAATCGAAGCCTACCACCAATACACCTACCAAGAGGAAGCTTCCTGAGGGGAAGCCCAAGAAGGCTCCTAAAGAAAAAAAGGCTAAGTCTATCGCGATTCAGGAGCCTGATGCAGAAATACCTATGGAGAGATCTGCTCCAACTGGGGAAACACCTTTGCCCAACCCTGACATATTACCTGCGGTGGAGCTTCCTACTGCATTAACCACTCCTAATGAGTTTGGGAATGGGTTGAGCCTTATCCCTGAGATAGATTTTGATTTTGCATACTTTACTGAGATAGTGGAGTGCTAGGAGACACTAATGTATCTAAAGGAGGGATTGTTATCCCTACTTACACCCTTAAAGGAGACTATGTACCCCAGGCTGGTTAAATTGTGGTACCAGAATTTGACAAAGAAGGTGGTGCCTGGGAATGAGGCTATGCTGGAAATTTTGGTTGATGATTGGCAAATCACTATGGATTATAAGGATATTGGGATGGCTTTAGGAGTTCCACATCAATTTGACTCCACTAGATCTGAGGGAGCACCAAAATGGGTTACAATCAGAGAAATGGCTAAATAGCTCACCAATGGAATTGTGGGATCGAGTGAATCTTTGATGAGAAGAGACCTCCAACCTAACCTCAGATTCATCGACACTATTCTGAGAAAGAATGTGTATGTCACTGGGCACCTGTAGGAGAGAAGCTAGTTGTAGATGCTTTGTACTACTATTCAAAAGGGTAATTTTGAGTGCACCACGAATAATTTTTGAGACAATGGTAGATATTAATGATAAGGGGCATAAAAGACATGCATTTGCTAAAGGTGTTGGGTTGCCTTTCACCTGGCTCATTACATGTTTGCTCAAGGCTGGGAAATATGTGGTTAAGAGGAATGGACCAATCGAGAAGTTGACTCCAAAAGAGTATGGAAAAAGGGCATGGTCCACCAGCCTAACCCTGATTAAGAAGAGTAAGCCAGCTGAGTTGGAGGAGGTTGAGGAGGTGCTCACTACAACTGCAGCAGATCTTACTGCTGAGATACCCTCATCCATCCTTTCACCTACCTTACCTACATCATCACCAACACCTCCACCCACTTTGCTTTTCCCCTTTGTATCAGTCCCTCTTCCAACAGACCCCCCTCCTCCTACCTCTGAGCCAGTTTTACCTCCACCCACCACTCAAATTCTCGAACCTGAAGTCCTTGAACCTCCAACACTACCAAAGCCTACCCCTACCCTTTTTTCTCCACCCTTTGACCAACCCATTTCTAACTTCCCCCCTCACCAACCCCTACTTCATACCCAGGGCTTAGACCAGTTTACCACTACTGGGTTCACTGCCCTAATGACATCCATTGTGGAAGATGTTAGACATGAGTACACCTCACTCCCGGACTCCCCACACCCCAATCCCCCTCATTTCAACCATGCACCCTCCTCCCCTTTCGACCCTATTCAAACACCTGTCCCCTCTAATCCCACCATGCCTGATACTTTCACCCAAATTCTCTCCCTATTACAATCCATCCAAACTCAATTGACCACAAACACCAACAACCAAGCCCTCATGAGCTCCTACCTTCAATCCATTCAGTCCACCCTTACCCCATCCTCTTCAACTCCCCAACCCCCTCACACTTCCCCTCTTTCCACTGTCCAATCACCTCTCCATTTATCTCCTCCATCTTCAGCCATAGTTCCACCTCCCACAGTTGCTACCCAGTATGAGGAGGTAGCCACTCCATTTTTCCCCATACCTATCTCATCCCCATCTTTTACCCCTCCATCACCTCCAATAGTAGCCACTGAAGTTGTTGTGTCACCTACCACCCAACCACCCACTCTCACTCCCCCTATCTTCACAGATGCCTCAACCCAAACTGATCCACTTGAGGAACTAGTTTTCTCCACCCCCTCCTCATCTTCCATTCCACCCCTTTCCTTACCCATTGTACTCAGATCCCCCATCTACATTCCCCCTTATCTCACTTTGCTGTATGCAATGAGGGACAATCCCTACATCCACAGGGATGTCTTGACAGGTATGGCTGCCCTCTGCACTTCCCTGGAAGTCTCCTATGAAGAGAGGATAACTCTCATGGAATTGGATCAAAGAATCTAGCTTTGGGATATCTCTGAGGAGTGGAAGGAAATCCTGACTCATTATGAGTCCGCAAAAGTACTTGCTGCTACTCAGAGTCGCATTGCCGAGTTTGAGAAGAAGAATGCTGAGCTTCTCCAAAACAAATTAGCCAATGCTCAAGAGATACTTAAGGCCACCCAAGAACTCTCTGAGTCCAACTTGCTTTATGTAGCAAAGAAAATCGACATTCTAAAGAGAAAAGTTGCTTCATTGACCTCTCAACCATTTCAACCAACTCCTCTTGCTACAGCTCCTCCGGACAATCCTACCTCCCCCCATCCCTGTCCACCTTCTTCCACTCAATCTTCTCCTAGCCTACCTATAGATATCCCCCCCTTCCAGCCCAAGATCTTCCTGCAGCTAAACCTTCCCCACCAAAAACCTAAGAGGACTTATACAAAGAGAAAAGTTACTGCAAAGAGATATGTTTCCTCTACTTCTGCTCGCAATAAAGGGAAGGAACTTGCTACTAAGTCTGAAGAGGTAGCCCCCACCCCCACATGACACTTCCTCCACCTTACTCTCCAAGGAGGAAAAAAGGAAAGTTGTTGTTGCCCTTGGCCTAGATCCTACTGTCCTTTTCCCTTCTGATTCTGATTCTGACTTTGCTGCTGCTGCTGCTTCTGCCAAGAAAATCAAGAAATCTACTACCTAGTCTGAGGAAGCCCCCAAGCAGTCAACCCAGAAGTCCCAACCTAAAGGAAAAGCTCCTTTATCCAAGGAGGATTTGAAAATTTTGTCAGACTTGTATGATTGGCATGATGATGCTTGTAAATAAATATAGACTATTTTTATTTGTTTTCCCTTAATGATTTAGACCATGTACATATGTTAGTTGTTCATCATAGTTTCTTTTCTGTACTCTGTCTTTCTTTGTGCTTATTGTGCATCTATTTCTTCATCTACCCTTTTCATGGTTACCATGCTCTTTGAACAGTGAGGACACTGTTTAATTTAGGTTTGGGGGTATGGCAGGTGTGCCCATGAAATGAGTTAATACTAGTGCAGCAATGTTGAAAAAAGTTTTTGAAATAAAGTGATTTCCTACCTGATTTTTGAAAAAAGAGAGGAAATTAAAAACTTTTTAAAACTGAAATGAGTTGTAGTTTTAGCATTTTTCATGAAGCAAATGTCAAGAATTTTCAAAAAGTGATGTTTAGTGATCCTGAAAGGAGAGAAAATTGTGAGCATATACCCCATAAATTTGATGGAAGGTCATACCAAGTGAGATTTGGGCCTGAATTTTTTTTTCTTTGAAGAGTGTCTTAGCAATTTTTTTGCTCTAAGGACTGATTGGATCTAGTTTCGATCACTAGAAGTTAGGCAAATCCAAACTAAAATAGCTTGACAGCATTCAGGACATTGAAGACATGAAGTAAGGCCATCCCTTGGACAGTTTGAGCTTAAAATGTCCCACCTTTGAACTACCCTTGATACACACCATTTGAGCCTTAAAATTCCCAATTTTCTTTGATAAAAACCAAAAAATTTGAACCAAAAATCTCAGTGACCTAATACAGTCTAACCCTCACTCTGAGATTTCAGAAGGTAGAGCTGGTTTGATGGTTGGTTAAGAAAGAAGAAAGCACATTTGGTGGTGTTGCAGTATTCCAACCCATAAAAAGAAAAATGGAGAAAAATATAAAAAGAAAAAACATACAAAAAGAAAAGGAAAAATAGAAAATAAAAAGAAAAGGAATGAGAAAGAGAAGTCATTTCATTGAAAGACTGAAAAGAGGATTAGAAACTGGCCACTTCAAATCTAAAAATTCAAGAAGTAGATGGAATTGTGCTAAAATGAAGACGATGTTGTCTAGACCACCTCCTTACTTTTACTGATTTCTCAATTTGAATCCTTTTTACCCCATTATTCTTTTACAAATTTCACCCGTAAGCTACATTACAACCCAATTAAAAAAAAGACCCTACTGATCTGAAATGGATTGAGCTGTCATGTGGAGATGAGGATTTGTTTAATCTATGGTGAAAAGAGTTAGAAAATTTCAGAAGTTAGAGCAATGCCTATGCTCATGCTTGCAATCCTATTTGAGGGTTGTAACTGTTCTTGTGCTATGTGAGAAATGATGCACCCTTCTACTTATGTTGTGAGTGAACAACCCTGGTAAGATTTGGGTCTGAAATCAAAGTTGTTTGGGGTATTATCAAAACAGAATTCTTAAATTAATTGTGAGCTCTGCATCAATTTTGAGGCACAATGCCTTGACATGAACTGATTGATGATGAAGGAATTACAGCATAATTTTAGGTTTTAAACTGATGATTTTTCTGTTGAAAATCCTCAAAAATTGAAGGGACATGGTGTGGAATTTATTTTATTTTACTTAAACTCTGTTTTAAGATGTTGCATAAATATTAACTTATTTTATTGGAGAAGTTTGTGGGTACCTTCACTGAAAACCCTCAGGAGACTTCACTCCTCCACTAGGGATCACCTAGGGGTTTAAAAGGCTTGATGCATATGCTAAATGCATTTGTGCTCCCTGCAAAAGTGGCATTTTAGTTTTCTTTATTCTTCCTTTGCTCAAGGACTAGCAAAGCTTAGGTTTGGGGGTGTATTAATCTCTGAAAAGTACCACTTTTCACCCCTTAACATGAGCTTTGATAGACCTATGAGTGGACTAATAGATGCTTGTTGAGTATGTCTTGTAGATAGCAGTAAGAGGCAATCATAGTGTAGAAATCTATCTCTTAGTGCAGTTTAGACCCAACAATGGCCCACTTAAAGCATGCAGCAACAACAAAGCAGCTTTGAAGGAGTGAAAACAGGCTGAAAACAACCTGTCGAGAGGTTACTGAAACCTGTCGATAGGATCTGAAGGCTAAAAAAAGGAAGAAGTCGTGAGGATTGGAAAAATAGATAAGATCCGGAACCTATCGCACAGTCGAAAACAAAAAAGGAGCATCCTATCGAATGGTTGCCTGAGCTTGAACAGAACCTATCGAAAAGTCAGAAAACCTGTTGATAGGAGCCAGAAGAGAACCTATCAAAACTTATTACGCAGAAATCAACCTATTGAAAGGATCCCCCAACCTGTTGAACACACTAGATGAAGGTTGTGGATGCTGGAGCTTTATTTTCAACACCAACCTATCGGAACCTATCGAAAGGATCCTGAATCTTACCAAAAGGAATAGAAGGCCTGTTTGGAACCTGTTGAAAGCCTCAAAAACCTATCGAAAACAACTGAAGGACTTCTCAGAAAAATTGTTGTGCACATGCTGCAAGTTGGTGACCTGCTGCACGCAATTCGAGGCACTCTGGTGACTGGCACGAAATTTTTAAAAGTGCCCTGAGAAATCCTAACCGACCCATGTGCTCTCCCCCAACTCTAACTAACTGAGAGATCCTTCTAGAAGGGGAATAAAAGAAGGAATAACATAATCATTTCAGCTGAGCTGTGATTGGCGAGAAAAACAAATCTGAGGCTGAAGGGGAGAGCTATATAAGGAGGGAAGCTGCCAAAAAAAGGGGGGATCAATTCTCGAGATCAGAGCTGGCATTGAAATTCGCTATTCTTCCTTTTTGCCCAACTATGGTTGGCTAATTTCTTTGGAGCAGTAAGGAGTGAGGTTGGATCTGTAATTGGGGAGAGTTGAGTGTGTTATTGAGGGTCAGATAATGCACAGACTACAAATCTGAGAGCATTTCATTGTATAGTGAGTTTATTTCAATGCAATGCTGGTTTTATTGTTTTAATTAGATCCATAGTTCATCTGGTTTTATTTAGTTCTTGATCGAATTTGTGTAGATGGGATTCGGCTCACCCACTTAACTGGTAGACCTCTTTGATACTATTTTATCTCCTTAGGTCTGATATTCCTGCAATTGCCTGTGTCTGTGGCCTGGCAGTTGTAGCATTTGTAGTGATTATAATGTTCTAATGGAAACCTGTGAATGGGGTGAATCTATTGGATGATTTGTGACCATTAAAGTAGACAGATCATAGCCTTAAGATCAATCCAAATTTTTGGCTTAGATCCGATCCTTTTACCCTGCAGCTGTGCTTATAGCCAGATGATGGATTGATGCACTCTGAATTCTTTGTGACAGTGTCAGCTCAATCCAATTGCAGAAAGACCAAACTCCAAGTTGTTTCTCTCCATTTTCTGTTTCCAATTTCACCAAATATTCCCCTCACTTGCAAGATCTGAACTCTGGATTAATCTCAATTCCTTTCTATATTTAATTGTGTTTCTATAGTTTAGTTTGAAGTGACAACCCCTTAAAACCTCTCATCTCTCTTTTGCTATTTTAGTATTAGGTAGGGTGCCAGATCTGCCTTAGATCTGGAGATTTACTTAATTTTCAGCTCACATTTTCCTGTGGACATACCCTTACTTATCCTTTAAAACTTGGTACAATAGGCCCTGAATACTTGCAGGTCTATGTGCCTGCTTGCCTTGGTATGTGCAACCAATAGATCCTTTTATTGTGTGATTTTAAACCTCTTTTTAAACACAAGGTAAGAAGCCGAAGTCCTAGAGCCCCAAATGGAGAAACCTAAAAAGAGGGCCAGGGCTATCACCAAAAGCCCCAAAAAATCCAATAAACAGAAAAAGGGTGAAGAGGATGCCCCAGAGTCTAACCCCCTAACAACTCCCAGTGAATTCATGGCTGCCATAAAATTATAGCCTGAGACTGCCTTTGATAAGGTATTTTTTAAAAAGGAGCCCTTGGCTACTGCAACCATTAAATTTCAGACCAAGGCCTCCTTGGAGCCTTTGTTGACACATTTAAAGGAGTTGGTGTACCCCAAACTAGTACAACTGTGGTACCAAAACATCAGGGTGAAGAAGTCTAATGCTGGACAAACTAAGCTATTGGCCCTCCTTGATGATTTTGACATGCTTGTGGGAGCATCTGAGATAGCCCAAGCTCTAGGCATTCCAGCTGCCTACAACCCTGAGTGTAAATTTGGAGCACCACTGACAGCATCCATCACAGAGATTGCTGAGAAGCTGACGAAGGGAAAGGAGGCTTCTAGGGACTCAATCAAGACGGGAGACTTTGAACCCAACCTATTGTTTATGGATAATGTCCTTCGGAAGAACATTTATGTGGCTGGGCACTAAAAAGAGAGAAGGTAACCCATTGCTAATGCCATCTATTCCTTCTCTCAGGGGCATTGCTTCAATGCATCCCAGTTGATTTTTGAGGGGATGCAAGACATTCATACGAAAGTGCAGAAGAAACATAAGCCCACTGGACTTCCATACAGCAGGCTGATCACAACCCTGTTAAAACAAGGAGGATACCATTGGAAGATTGGTGAACCAACTGAAAGACTTTCCCCAGTTGAGTTTGGAAGGAGGTTATAGACCATCAATATGTCCCTGATGGGGAAGAAAAATAAGAACAAGGGACCTGAGGTAATAGCACCTGTCATTAGAGAAGCAATAGCTGCTACTGCCACAACTGCAGCAGCAACATCAGAGGTTACCCGTGCTGCTAGCTCAGTCCCTCACACCACTCCACCACTAGTCACCATCAATCCATCACCCTTCCCTATCCAAGTGCTAGCTCCTACTCAACCCACTTTTCCTTTTAACCTACCCACCCTACCTATACAAAGAAAACACAAAAAGAAAGTCTCTAAACCAACCCCAGCAACCACTGAACCTACCCTACCAAGTACCATACCACACCTCGACCCAACTGTGCCTATACCAGTCCCTATTCCAACCCCAAAAACCACCACCATACCAGAACCCACTGCCACTGAACCACCCACCATCTGTGAAACCACTGACCCATTTGATCCCATTACCTCCCCTACCCATTCCATTCCTTTTTCCCCCACCCAGGACCAAGACCCATTCACAGATGAAGGGTTCTCAACAAAGATGGACTCCATTGTGGAGGACATCAGACATGAGTATACACCCTCCCTAACTCCCCACAGCCCACCCAATTTAACCATGCCCCAACTTTCCCTTTCCAACCAATCCTAACAACCACACCTATAATCCCTATCATTCCAGATCCCTTATCCCAAATATTTTCCCTCCTTACATCACTCCAAACACAAATCCTGGCCAATACCCAAAACCTGACCACAATGCAAACCAGCCTTCATTCAATCCAAATCACTCTTCAGACCTTAAACCCACCTCCCCAACCACCTACATCTATACAAATACCTAAAACCACACCACCACCTTCACCCCAACCCTCAACTCTAATTGCAATAGCTGCCACTCAGACAGACCCTGATATTGAAGAGTTGACCCTGATTCCATTCCCCTCCACCTCTACCTCCACACAGAAAGAGTTTGAGGTCGAGAAGGTGCCTCTCATTTTACCTACCTTTACCTCCACCTCTACCCAAACTAATTTTGAGGAGGAAGAGCTACCCATTTTACCCACATGTACCTCCACCTTCACCCAAACTAAGCCCCCTGAGGAGGAGCTGCCCCAACTCCCATTCACCTATGAGGAGGAGTTGGGACCAATCCTTTCACCCCCATCATCTCCACCCCCCTCCTTTGACCTGACCACCCCCTCTATTTCACACCCTTCTAAAAATGCCATTTTCCTTGCTTCACCTATACCCATTATCCCATTTTATACCCTCACCAAGGCCATGGCTGATAACCCTTATGTTGGGAGTGATATCAAATCAGTGATAGCATCAATCATAGACATGGTGAAGCAACCATATGAAGGGCAGATTACCCAGATCAAAGAAGACAATAAGAGGGAGCTGAAGAGGCATTGGCAAATAGTTTTGAATTCCCTGGACCTATACAAAGTATACAAGATTAAGTCAATCCAGTTGGAAAAGTTAGTGGCCACACTCTACTCCACATTCTTAGTCCTGAACCCTGCTGTGCCTAAGGGCATATCATTTAAGGAGCCCTCTAGCACTAAGCCTAAGAAACCAGTTGCCAAAAGATCAAAGGCTGGTGCTGCACAAGCCACCACCATGAAGAAAGAGAAGGGCAAATATGAATGGACTCCCCATTTTGAATTAAGTTCAGACTTAGATTCTCATTAGGTTGTAGTGTTGTAAATAAAATTCCTTTTTATATTTTCTATTTTAACACTAGTTTTATATTTTCAGTCTATTATCCAATCTGTACATTGTCTCATGTAATATTGATGTTGTTAATCAAATTAGTCTTTTGTGTGGTAATAGCATTGTGTGTCTTTATTTGTCTGTGTTTACATTCATGCTGTTCATTCTAGTTTTTTCTGCTATATTGAATTTCTTTTTCTGTTTTCAACCCTGCTACCCCTATACATTTTATTGAAATAGTGAGGACACTATTTAACTTAGGTTTGGGGGTATGGCAGGGTAGGTAGGCCAGGAAAATAGTTAATTTTAGTGCAGCAATGATGGTTAAATTGAGATGAATAAAGCCAATTCTTACCTAATCATGTAGAGAGAAGAAATTTAAAAATTTTACAGGCATTTAAAACTGAAAATCTTTGAAAAAAAAAAAAGAAAAAAAAATTAGCACTACCATGAAGCTAACATCAAGAATTTATTTTTTTCAATTAGTACTTAGTGATCTAGAGAGGAGAGAAAAAGGTGAAAATACACCCATGAGGTGAATTGAAGACCATACCCAGTGAGATTTCGGCCTAACAAAGTTCTTTTGAAGAGTGTCTTTAGTATTTTTTCTGCTCTAAGGAATAATTTACTCAATATTTTATCACTAGAAGTCAGGCACCTCCAAATTGAAACTGATTGACAACACTCATGACATTAAGGACATGATCTAAGGCCTTCATTTGGACAGTTTGAGCCTAAAATTCCTACCCTTTCAACTACCCCTTTGCATACACTCTTCGAGCCTTAAATCCATCTTTCTTCAACAAACACTAGAGTACTTGAACCTAAACCCCATGACCTGATCCAACCTTACACTCACTCTGAGATTTCAGAAGGTGAAGGAGAAGAAGTTGAAGACAGTTGAGAAGAGTTCAACATTTGGTAGAAGGAGAAGAAAGGTAAAGTGCAGACAAGCAGTGTAACAATGGTATATGTGTGGCACTTCATAAAAAAAATATATATATATATATATATATAAAGGAGAGAGAAAAAGAAAAGAGAAGTCTAAGAAGTACCTCATTTAAAAATTAAAAAGAAGAGAAGAAGTTGGCCACTTTGACTCTGAAAAAATATAAATGAAGATGAAGTTGTGCTGAAATGAAGATGAAGTCATGAACCACCTCCTCCCCTTGCTGATTTCTCAATCTTGAATCCCTCATACCCCTTTTATTCTTTTTAAACCTCAACCATAAGCCACATTACAACCCATCAAAAAGACCTTGTTGATCCAAAGTGAAATGAGCTGTCATGTGGAGAGGAGGAGATGTCTAATCTATGGTGAAAATACTTGGGGATGTCAGGAACTTAGATGCAGTGCCTATACTCATGCTTGCAGACCCATTTGGGGTCTGTGACTGATCTTCAGCTAATGAGAATGTGAACACCCTTTGATTTTCATTATTGATAGACAGCCCTGGTAAGGATTGGGCCTAAAATTTATTATCATTGGAGTTGTATCCACACCTGATTTTTGAATTAATAGTGAACTTAGTGCTAATTTTTGCTCACTTAGTTCCTGATGTGAATAGAATGGTAGAAATGAAAATACATGTTGATTTAGGTTTTGACTGTCTGCATTACTGCTGTAGTTTCCTCTAATTTTTAAAGAATAGGTGTGGAAGGATGCTTTATCTATTGAAAGTTGTTCTTGTCACTAAATGCATTGTAATTAACTGTTTATTGAGAATTTTGTGGGTACCTTCACTGAATACCCTTAGGAGACTTCACTCCTCCACTAGGGATCACCTAGGGGTTTAAAATTCTTTGTGCATAAGCAAAATGCATCCGTGCTCCTTACGAAAGTGGCAATTTAATTTTCTTTAAGTAGTTGTTTGATTTCCCTTTGCTCGAGGACTAGCAAAGATTAGGTTTGGGGGTGTGTTAATCACTGAAAAATTCCATTTTTCACCTCCTAACGTAGCCTTTACTATATCTTGAATCCATCTAATAATTACCTTTTCAGCATGTTTTGTAGTTAAGAATAAAACTGCAGCTTAGTGCAACAGTCCACACTTTGGAGGCCAAGAAGAGAGGATTAAAAGCCAAATCTTAGAGTTGATTGAAGACCACAGAGTACACCATAGTGGCACACACCATAGTGATCATTTGGATTGCCTAGATGGGCCCTAGAAGTCCATCTGTGTTAAGGAATTTTTATTTTTGATTGACACCCAAATTCTAGAAGACTGCAATACGGTGTAACGGTACTGTTTAATTTTATAAATATCCAATGGTTGAAGATTGGGATTGATGACCTCAATCTGAAGAAGGAGGATTAGGATTTATTTTCTATATTTTAGATTAAGAAACCATTCTTTTATTCATATTTGTCAACTAGTTTGGAACCTTAAAAGATAAATATAAACCTTAAAATAGAAGTATATATAAAGAGGATAAAACTTCTTCGTGGGAACGATCCTATACTAGCTCCACAATTTTCATTGTGCGCTTGCAATAGGTTAAGATTTAATTAGACATACATAGTAAGCCGGTCACCAGGTGTGCTTGTAGACTGATAATATTGAGTATATGGTCGACTTTTGGGTGTTTGAAAGGATATTGGGATGACTATAATTATAACTTTTTAATTTTTTCTTTGGATGTTGGAGAGACAAATTCTCTTCATGGGTTATGGCACTCAGATGTCAGAAACAATGCTTAACTGCTTGTATAAATGGTTTGCTTTAATTATGAGAACAATGGAGACTAAATAGATGAGGATGATGTTCTCATAAAATGTCGGTCTTTAGTTAAATTGTCGATTTTGCTTTATGATATTACCATGCTTAGAATTATAGAGCAATCGCTACACTAAACATACAACTTTGCTCTACAAATGCTTGCATATGTTACCCCAGTTATACTCTTAAATCGTTAAATAGAAATTTGTGTGTCAATGGCGGATGTGAGTGACATAGTCGGACTAAAATAGTTTGGCATATTAATTAATTGTTCAAGTTGTAGCAAATAATTAGAAATTTTGTCATTTGGTAAGATCATTTTAGGAACTAATTACTAAGAGCATGTGATGGTTGATAAACTCTATGAATACATAGACCTTTTGGTGGTAATGATTTCGAACCTTCGAATACGCTTCTTATTGTGAGTCTTCTTAGATGGATTTTAACTACATGGTGTAGATCATCAGTAAGAATACAACTCAATGCCACGTCTGCCGTCCCCAATACCGTCGTCAATTTTCGAGGATGAAAATTCTCTTAAGGGGGGGGGGGGGAGGATGTAACTCCCTGTAAATTTTTGAACCCGAACACGCCAGGTAGGTACTTGTACTCGAGACTGGAAGCGATCTGCACCTTAGGCTTTGGAAAATAGTCATTCTAATCGATGGGGCAAATGTATGCCTTCACATTAGGATGTGTGTATTAGACGGTGAAAATAGTGCACAGACTTCTGGAGGGCACGGCTGATAAAAAAAGCTTGGGTTACGATTAAAAGGTCATGGGATCAAGACCATTATAGACATTGATCCTAAAATTTTAATGACTTTTATAGGCCAGCACACCGAATCCAGGGTACCGGCAGTACACCGAATTTGGGCCCTTAGGGTAAATCAAGACAATACACCATAAATGAAGGTGTCAGTTACGCTACCAATCAGTGCTTTTTATAAGCTAATACACAATACTAGATGGACCGGCTACACACCAAATTTGGACCCTTAGTATAAATTCTTCTCACGCATAAGTCATGCATGATAGTTTAAAGAGCCGACTAATTGGAGAGGAAAGAACTTGAGAGAAACTCCATTCATCCCCTTCGAATCCCCTGTGTCTCGAGAGATCTCAGCCATTGAATCTCTCCTAAATTCTCCTTTTCCCTTAAATACGATCTCTGTCCACTTCGATAAACTCTCTGTTTGCTGCGATCGTTAAAGAAATTTGATCACGACACCATCAAGATCGGAGAAAAGTGAGGAGATCAACCATCAGATTGAGAAAATCTCTGTTGTTCTTATCCTCGCAATGAGGTCGAACGCTGGACTCCTACGATCGTGAGGTCGAACAGTGGAATGTTGAAATGCAGAGGATTTCGACTCCGACGATCGTTGATCTTCGCATGCAAAGAATCTTCGAAGGTATAGGCCTTAACTCGACCCCGTAAACCTCAATTTCATAAATCTGGAGTCAAATTATTTGGCTCTAAATTTTGTGCATGAAATTTGAGGATCAGAGACGTGCAAGTTATAGTCACCAATTTTCTCCAATTTCGATGTTTTCGGACGTTGCATGCACAAGATTTGGAGATGGAAATCCATGTTTTAACTTTATCACATGAAACTAGGTTGGATTGAATGCCTAGAATGTAAATTTTGCAAGAAGACGAGAATTTTGGATTTGGAAAAATGAGCCAAAGAACTTCAAGTTCCGTCAGGCTCGCTGTAGTGAGTGTTACATGAAAATTCAAGCCAAATCGGCGCTGTAGTGAGGTCCCCTATTTTGAATGGGTAAACTCTAGTCTATTTTGAAACTAAGGGAACCCCGTTTCATGCAAGTTCGATCACTAACATGTAGAATGTGAACATCTTAATCTAGGATAAATGCAGGAGACCGTAATTAAGATCTCCACTTCAATTTACGATATCGACTTCACATGACTCTGATATTTAGGTAGGGAAAAAGCTCAATGCCGATTATGTTTTTTCTGCAAACCATGATCTCTGATATGGACATTAAATGAATTCATGTTTTGTATCGCCTTGTACATTCATGATTGAAACTTTAGAGTGATTAAGAATTTGTTCTCTTTACACCGATCATAGCATCATCTCCTGACCTATCAATACATAGAGTCTTCAATTTCCAAATTTTGACTCCGATCTGATTATGTTCTGTAACATCTTTGGTCTGTCTAACTTTGAGATCGTGTGCAAAGAGGAGTGGAGTCTCCAAGAGAGGGGTGAAGTCCCCAATGTTGAGACCCTATGTCCACTACGGACTGCTCTGTTCCCGCTACAGGATGCTTTGACATGATAGTTGTATGAGATACTTGATGCCACATTAGCGTTGAGGAGAGTGGAGTCTCTAAGAGAGGGGTGGAGTCCTCGGGGTTGAGACCCTGTGTCTACTACGGACTGCTCTGTTCCTGCTATGGGATACTCACACTAATGCTCTGAATTTCAACGAAGATACGTACTGGTGTGTTTTGCTCTGATATGCTAGTTCTTCGATATTTTCCGTTTCCTTAGCATGTTATGTTTTATTATGACTCCTTGATCCGATATGTATTTATTTCACTCTGCTTCTGCCCCATGACACTGCATGTTTTAGAAATGTTTTCTCAGTAAACCGCTTGCATATGGTTTTGGCATGAATATTAATTTTTTATTATTTTCAGCATACGTATCAGTTCTATGAAACTATGTGAATAAAATGTGATTTAGCATTATTTTTCTCCCTACTGAGCTTGTACTGTATCTCATCCCTCGACTATACGTCACAGCTGCAGGTGTAGCACTATAAGGGGATCCTAAACAAAAGGAGGACCTCGATTAGAACCCAGAAGAGGAGGAAGAACGACCCGAGGAGTTCATTCCCTAGTGGGCTTGTTGGAGTCTGCATAGTGCAGTTTATTTTGTGCTTTTGACTTTGGGTACAATATACTGCTTGGATTCAAACATAGCTCTATAAAGTTATTTTGATCACTGTTTAGGTGACAGTCGGCCATCACCGGTGGCCTGTATGGTTTTACTTTACATTAAAATGATGGAGAAATCTTTTGTTTAATGCCATATGTTGCCGCTATTGCTTCCACATTTATGTGAACCTTTCGAATACTGTATTGGCCGATCTTTCCAGATGTTCTTGAAGGGAAGATCGAGCTGTCACCAAGGTATCGAAGTACCCTGATACAAAAGGAGACTCTGGAAATCTGACATCACATATTCTAAGGCAAGGAAATCTAGGTTGTAATAAGTGGTATTAGAGAATTCAATGCTCGGTGTAATCATTGGGCATTGGATTTGATGATGGACGGCTTTTTCCCAAATATCTAAGAAGGGGTAAAAAGTCGAGCCGTCACATAGAGTATTTAAGGCTCGATTATGCTTCCAGCGAGTCCAGACTGAGGATGATTTTGACCACTTGGTTCTTCGATGCCTTTGCCACAGGGTTGACTCCTTCGAGGTGCCACCCAGAGTCCACGGTGATATATGAGGAGCGTCGTATGGTGATAGAGGCTCATGCCCCAGTGTTAGCAGCAAGGGTAGAGGCTATTCGTGTCATCAGGGCCTTTCAGATGCACTTCTTTGGTGCGGTACTATTTTCTTCCTCCTCCCGGGGGTGTATCACCGGGTATTATTGCCACTACTCATGGACTTAGAGCGAGTCCCTTTGTATGCATGGGGCGCGGTGGCGTTAGCCCATCTTTATGGGCAGTTGTTTAACCAGGCGAGGGGAGTTGCTACCATCGGTGGTTTCATTCCTTTCCTCCAGGTGAGGTTTCAATTTTATATGTGTTTAGGGATTGTTGTCTAATTTTAGGAGTTTTTATTGACGCTAGCGTATTTTATCTTATTCAGTTATGGGGATATGACCATTTCACTTTTCTTCGCCCTAGGGTTCCACCAGGGATGGCGCCCACGTTTCCATGTATGTACGTGTGGCGGACATTGATGGGAGATCACCAGAGGAGTACAAACCTCCAGACCGAGAGGTAGCTGCTCAAGGATATGCACCTTGGTCAGGTGCGTGTACACTTTGTTCCATTAGTTCTGTTTCATTTGTGTCTCAAGTTTTACTGATATGTATGCCCTGTTTGTTTTCTTTTGTAATAGGTCATTAGGAGGCGCTACGGGGATGGCGAGGGTGCAGACAGGCTATGATATAGTCTGGTTAGGCTCTTTTCAAGCGAGAGCTATGGGTACCCTACTTTGAGATGCTGGAGAGGATCCACCTCTCCTGTGTCGCGCATCAGTTGGGGCTCCCCCAGGGTGTGCCTCCAGAGATTTGCCCATGAGTGGAGAAGAAGAAGATTGGTCCCCCCGGCCACTATTTTGAGAAAAAGATGTCAGAGTAGTATGCAGATTTCTGAGCTGGGGGGATCGAGGTGACCGGAGCGCATGATGAGGCAGATGCTTGGGCCTATACGAGATGGTTCGAGGAGCTCCGTGGCCGGATTTTTACCCAATTCCTCTTTCAGGGGAAGAGCTCCTTCAACATTGGCGGGCCTGATTCTGCTAGAGCATTGAGGGAGAGAGTAGCCGAGCTAGAGAGGGGCTAACATAGCCCAGTATTTCATGGGGCATTGGAGGCCTCGCATCTTGCACAAGAGCAGATGGGGAGTGCCCCCCATCCTGATGAGGAGATCTTGCGGTCGCTGGTGATCTCTATAGATGATGCCAGACTAGTGTTGGAATATTTTAAGTGCTTGCTACTGACTTTATTGGAGATAGTGATAAGAATGGGGTGAATGAAAATGAATGAAAGGTGGATTGAAAATTACAGAGCAGCAAGCCTAAAATATGCACAGTCTTGCAAGTTACAGGGCCTGTTGTAGCAAGTTTTGATAAGTAAGAGTTTGTCCCACTGGGAAGTTGATCTAAAGCTCCAAGGGAGCTATCCTTAGTAGGCCCTCCATATCTGACTACAGATCTGGCAATCTTAAATGGAACGGGATTTAGGGTCATCCTAATCTAAATTCTAAGGTATCCTAATGTCTAGATTACAAAAAGGGTTAAGAGGGATGGTGGAGTGAGAAAATAAATATAAAAGGGTGAGAAGTATGTTATTAGGTACATATCTGATGGGTCTTGTAACTCAGACTCAGATTTTTTGCTATAGAAATCCTGTCCAATGATTACATTATCACCCAAGAGGAGAAAGAATCCAACTCACCCCTGTGCCATGATCCAATCCCTTAAGCCAATAACCTATCCACTTAAATAGTCACAGACTATCAAATAGGGGAACCGCAATCCAGAGATGGGTCAGGACAAGTTTATTATTGTAGGGACTACTTCATCCAGGCTACAAGCTTAAGAATCCATAGGAACCTCATCCTCTAAAGTTCTGTGTGTGGGGCTAGGCCTACAAAGTGCAAAAGCCTGGACACACAGGACCAGTAAGAGTTTGAGTACTAGCTTTTAAGCATGGCTATTCACTACTTTAGAAAGACTATAGTGATCCAGTCACAAGCTTACAATCTCTACGGCCAACTCAGATCTGCAATCTGATGGTGGATCTATTCACTATAGGGGAGTCTGCCACTGCACAATCTCTCACAAGGCTACAAGCACAAGTGCAGAGAAGAAGAATCTGTCTTAGTTCAATGACTTGGCCTCACCCTAGGGCTATAATTTGTCCACTTGAATGGTCACAGACTATCCACAGAGGTTATCCTCCTCACAAATGGCTAAGACAGAACAAGAACATTGCTATCGCCACCATGTTCCCCGAGGCTACAAGCACAAGTTCCCATGGGGATTCAGATTTAGTGGGTCCTGTGGTGGGGGAAGGCCTGCAAAGTGCGTAACTTGGACACACAGGTTACTTAGATCTAAATAGTACTTTAGAAGCAATCCTCCATTGCTTACAAAACAACTTAGCAATAGAGGATCTCAAGGCAGCAACCTTGTACAGCATAACTCACAATAAAAACAACATCCCATACATGCAACAGATC
The DNA here is from genome assembly GCA_021018995.1 of Chloranthus sessilifolius. Lineage (NCBI taxonomy): Eukaryota > Viridiplantae > Streptophyta > Magnoliopsida > Chloranthales > Chloranthaceae > Chloranthus > Chloranthus sessilifolius. The sequence goes on from CM037591.1 coordinate 82,143,598, forward strand.
CTATTACAAAAACTCCATTAAAATCTATACCAGATAATCATACAAAAGGGCATAGCCAGCAAGTGCTAGACTATGGAGAGAAAGAAAAAAAAAAGGAAAAAGAAAACTCCTAAACCCTAACCTTAGCCTACTGTAATTCTACAGTTGGTTTTTTTGTTTGGAGAAGAAGCACAAAAGTTAAGTCCCTAAAAAGCATCCTCCAAACCTAAGCTAGGCTTAAGCTTATATAGTAGTCGGCTTCCCCTCCAATTAGGGTTAGGAAAACCCTAATTTCTCAATGTAATTGCAGCTCATTCTTGTCCCTTGGATGCCTCGAGGCGTGTACACGGAGATTGGAGCATTGGAGTGCGTGCCCTAACTGCTGGAGATCCCCAGATTACCCTTACAGAAGTGGGGAGAAGTTTAGAACCCGATCCTCGCTAGATAGAAAAGATTTCTAGATCTGGCCGCATGGTAGAGTTGGCATCGCGGGGTTGAATTGACTTGAAGTTCATGCAGTCGCGGGGTTTATATCTTGGTCTTCGCGGGGTACTAATGGCTGTGGCGAGATTACTCTTTCATCTTTGAATGGCGCGGGGATTTCTTGCGCGGTTCATCCCTTGGTGAATCTCGCGATAGATCTTCACGAAGTAGTGTTCAAGAGTTTCTGGGTCGCACGAGATTCACTGAAGGTCTATATCTCGCAGCCACTACGCGACAACTGCGCGTAGGAATACCTGAAGCTTTCTCTTCTGTGTGAGTCGCGCAAAGCTTAACGGTTCTTCTTTTGAGCTGCGCAAGACTGTGTGAATGCTTTAGACTGAGCCTCGTGACTACCTCGCAAAGTCTACTTTTCAATTCTCTCTGGCACCAAACCCCATGGGAACGGCACGCAAACTGCCCGACCAGTTGTGGTGCTTCCTCCAGAAGACCGTGACAACTGCGTGAAGGCATTATCTCTGGCTCAATTGAACCCAGCAACATTTGCGTGAGGCATTCTTCTTGGTTTATTTCTGCTTGGATGTGCCTATGCTTCAGCCAACTCTCTATCTTGGTTCATCCTTCATTCTGCTGAGGTAGTTCTGGGGCAACAGTGAGCTTCTTGGCATGGTTAGGGGTTTAATGACAGCTACTGTTTATTATCTGCAGAACAGGCTTAAAACACTTTTATTAAATGACTAAGGGTCCGACAGAGATTAAGTTAACGGATGAAAAGTGGTACTTTTTAGGTCTTAACACACCCCCAAACCTAATCTTTGCTAGTCCCTTAGCAAAGTTGTAAACGCCACTTTCGTAGGGATCACGAATACATTTAGCATATGTACCAAGCCTTTTAAACCCCTAGGTGATCCCTAGTGGAGGAGTGAAGTCTCCTGAGGGTTTGCAGTGAAGACACCCACAAACTTCACCATGAAAATCAGTTAAGTATAGTGCAGATAATGACAACATAGATTCGAATGTTTAAAGTTTTATTCCACACCCATTTAACACTTAGAGGAAACTACAGCAATGTTTGCAGGCCATTTAGAACTTAAAAGTTAACATGTGTTTGCCTGACCGCCATTCATTAGAATTTCAATGTATAAAAAATCAGTACCCAGCTTGCCTTTGATTCAAGATCTAGATTAGATACCACCCTAATGAGGTAAAAATTCAGACCCAGTTCTCACTAGGGCTATCTCTCAACATTAATAAGCTGAGGGTGTTCATAATCTCAACAGCTCAAGAGCAGTTACAGACCCCAAATGGGTTTGCAAGCATGAGCATAGGCCAAGCTTGAAATTTCTGACATATTCAAGGATTTTTAGCATAGATTGGGCAGCTCTTCATCTCCACATAACAGCTCATTTGACTTTGGATTCACAAGGTCCTTTTGAATGGGTTGTAATGTGGCTTATGGCTGAGGGGTATATAAAATAAATGGGTATAAAGGGAGTTCAAATTAAGAAATCAGCAAGGTAAGGAGTGGCTCATGACTTCGCAACCTTCATTTCAGTAAAAACTTTATCTTTCTTTTGTATTTCAGACTCAAAGTGGCCAGCTTCTCCTCTTCTTTTTTCTTTTTTTTTTAGATGATGATGTTCTCTAGACTTCACTTTCTTTTTCTCTTTTTATTTTCTTTATTCATTCTTTTGATAAAATGCCACACAACTGCCATTGATACATAGCTGCTCACAAGTTGCTTTTCTTCACTTCCTATAGAATATTGGACCATTCTCAGTATCTTTACCTCCTTCTCCTTTACCTTCTGAATTCTCAGAGTGAGGGTAAGGTTGACTCAGGTAATGAAGTTAAGGTGCAAGTTTTCTGGTGTTTGTGAAAGAAAAATATGATTTTAAGGCTCAACTAGTGTATGCAAAATATTTTAAAAGGTTGGATTTTTAGGCTCTAACTGTCCAAATGAGGGCCTTGAATCATTTCCTTAGTCTCATGAGTCCTGTCAATTAGTTTTGATTTGGAGTTGCACAACTTCTAATGAAAAAGGCTTGATTCACTCAGTCCTTAGAGCAAAAATAATGGCAAAAACACTCTTTAAAAGAAAATGATGGGCCCAAATCTCACTAGGTATGGTCTTCAATTTTAACTCATGGGGTGTATTTTCATCTGTTTCTCTCCTCTTAGGCTCGCTGATAGTTAACTAAAAAATTTCTAATATTAGCTTCATGGTGGTGTCAAGATCAACTTCTATTTGTTTCCAAAAGTCTGCCAAAATATTTAAATTCTTGCATGTTTCCTCATTGTATCAAGTTAAGTGAAAATTGACTTTATTCATCCCAGTTAGAGCACCATTACTGAACTAAAATTAACTATTCTATTGGCAGACTGCCACACCCCCAAACCATTCGGAGCAGTGTCCTCACTGGTTCAAAGATGATAAAAAGCAGTAGAATCCAAGCAGATAGAGAAAAATAAACATAGAAGAAGAGAGAGAAACAGAAAATGCAAATGGAATAGTATGAAACTAAAAGAAACTTGCATTAAAATAAAAAGAAAATATACCAAAAAGATTGAAAAGGAAAAGACAAAATGGGGGGGGTCAATGTGTAGTCGGGGGAGGGTTTGAGGAAGATGGAGGGGGAGATGCAGGTGTTGCCATTTTTTTCTTCTTCTTTTCTCTCTTCTCTCTTTTTCTCTTTTTCTTTTCCTCCTTGGCGAGGATCTGCTGGACCTTGTCAAATTCATCCCAGAGAAATTGCAAGGGGTCCGGCTCCTTTGGCGGTGGGGGATCTTCCTAGATGGGGTAGAATTTAATTGGGAACTCGAAGGGAGTGTCATCCGCCATTTGTGTGAGGAGGTATGGACTTCTAGGGGTAGAAGAGGAGGGATGAGATGAAAAGGGACTGATGGCCGGTTTAAAAGAGAGGGACGAGGGAACATGAATCGGCGGAATTGAAATTGCGCCCCTTTTCAAACTTGGCAATAAATGAGTGTTGTGTGGGGAAAGAAGAAACACACAACTGGCTCTTTGGAAAAGAGAAGGAGCATTAACTGATTGTCCAAATATAGGCATGGTAGTTAAAGAGGTAAGTGTATTGCGCGGGGATCCTCGCGAAGAGCAATTAGTGATGAGTAAAGGACATTTCTCGCGCAGCTGAGCTGGGGATCTTCGTGAGGTAGCCTAACATGGCTCATCAATTTGAGGAAGAAGCCATTGCAATCCCTGAGGCAGGTATTTGCACAAATTTATATAACCACCATCTCCATCTGTCCTCCACACAGATTACTATTGTAAAGAAACATATCCTCCCTAAACTTTTCCCATGAATGGCAAAAAGAATAAAATTAAAACTAGCAAACAAACAGAAAGAAGCACACAGAACAGAGCAATAGACAAAAACTAGCAATTCTATTAAAGTGAAAGAAAATATTTACAAATGTAGTTACAAGAAGAAAAACCTAATCTACAATCTAAAAACTGGTATCTAATCTGATTCCGAATCTGTAAGGAAATCCCAGCCCATCCTTTTGGCTTGTGCCTTAAGGGCAGCTCTGTCTTGTTTCTTCTTTTCCACCCTCTCCATTTTCTTTTCAGCTGGTGTTTTCTTTGCAGTTGGAGCTTTAGGTGCCCTCACCCTTACTTTTGGTTGCTTGGGAGCTTTTGGTTCCTTGGGTTCTTGAGGGGCTTTTCCTTTGCGCTTAGCAGGGGGGAGGTAGGGGATTTTTCTTTGCCTTTGCCTTTGGCTTCTGCTTCTATAGTGGGGACCACTGGAAATTTCCCTTTTCCTTTAGCTTTGGGTTCCTCAGTGGGGACCACTGGAGATTTCCCTTTTCCAGTGGACTCAGGTTGTGTAGGGGATTGTGCCTCTTCAGACTGGGCAGCAGGCTCTTTGCCAATTTTTAAAGGGACAGCTTTGGGAGCAGACCTCTTAGCAGTGACTTTCCTCCGCTGAGGATAAGTTTGTTTCTGTGGTGGTTCAGCAGAGACCGTGGTAGGGGTAGGTTGCTTTGTAGTTGGAGGCTGGTTCATAGGAGGTGAAGCAGGAGCTTTTCCTTTGTCTTTTTGGGGCTTAGGTGGTGCCTCCTCGATCAAGTGTGGAGCCGAGTAGTAGTTGGCCTGTGCTCGTGCATTTGAACAGAGATGGGGGTCGGCTGCAGAGGGACATTTCTGGCAACAGCCAATGCAGATTCCAATGAGGCTATCATGATTTGATATTTGAGGATGTTAGTCTCATGAATCTCCTTTTGGATTTTTTGGATTTCCTATGCATTTTTAAGTCATTTATCAAGCATTCTGGCCGGGGCATTCGCTGCAGCAGCATTGGATTTCTCATACCAATTTATCTGATGATAAGTAGCTGTAGCCCTAAAATGTTAGTCCACCCCAATGAGATGCCCAGAAATTGCTGTCAGTGTTCCTCCATCATTTTATCAATCTGCTCCAGCAAAGGGGTCTCAATTGATTGGCAAAGCTTGGCCATGCCCCTCAGGACATCCTTCCTCAGGTAAGCATTATCTCTCATATGATGGAGGATGGTGAGGTAGGGAGGGCGATAAAAATGATGTTTTGGGGCGATGGGAAGATAGGAGGTGAAAGGAGCAAAGTGTGCTCCGTCCTGGGGGGGGAGGAGGGGGAATGATAGTAGGGAAGTCAAGTTGTGGTGGAATGGGGTCAGGTTCTGGGTCTATTTGTGTAGATTTGGTAGAGAAGGTGGGAGGGGGTAGGATAAGAGGGGGGATGGAGGGTATAAGGGGAAAGGAAAAGGGTATAGGATCAATAGGAGTTGGGGGTGATGGGGGATGGAAAATGGGAATGGTGAAAGGGAGTAAAGGAAATGGGTGGGTAAGAGTTAATGGTGATGGTGGGGGGGGGTAATGAGTTAGGAGGGAAGTCAGTTTGGGTGTCTTTGTCAGTAAACAGGACCAGAGGGGGTGAAGTGGGTGGTGGAGGGATGGGTTGGTTGGTTAAGGTGTGTAGGGTGGATTGGATGGAGGTGAGTTTAGATTGCATCTGATCCTATTTTTGGGTATTGGTGGATAGCTGGGCTTGAATGTCTTGGATAAGGGAACGGATCAGGGGTAGTGTGTCAGGGAAAGAAGGTTGGGTTTGGGAAGATGAGCGTATTGGTTAGAAAGGTGAGGAAGGTGCATGATGGAAAGTGGAGGGAGGGGAAGAAGGGGGTTCAGGGGAGTGATGTTGGGAGGTAATTGGGGCGTCTGGGAGAGGGGTGTAGTAGGCTGGTATTATTTTAAGGAAGGTAGATATAAAGGCTTTGAAGCCTATGAATGTGTTAAGGGTTAAGTCAATGTCTGTGAGGGGGGGTGTAGTAGATATGACTGGGATAGTGGTTTCTGGAAGGTGGGGAGTGTCAATGGGGATAGAAGGGATTGAGGGTGGTGTCTGGGAGATGGTTGGGATGATCGCAGTGGTCTTTTGTTTTTTGTAGGAGATGAATGGGGGGCTGGTAGGCTTAGGTGGAGATAAGGGGGGGATTGTGGCTGTGTACTGAGGTAAAGTAGGGGATGGTGAGTCCTCCCATGAACCAAGCACAGATGAAGGGGGAGTGGGCATGGAGGATAGAAATAAGGGGGGTGAGAGCTGGATTCAAGAGGGGTGGTGGATGCAGGGGTAATAGGTGTTGCTGCAGCTATGGAAGTGGTAAGCTCTGGGGGCACCTCCTTTTTAGCTGGGCTAGATTCTAATCCAGCTGCTTCTGCTTGCTTGGGCAGGGCCTGAGCCTCAATTTTCTTCTTTTTCTTGCCCCCCATCAAGCTCCTACTGATTTTCCATTACCTTTTAGCAAAGGTAGTAGGGGTAAGGGTGGTGGTCTGCTCAGTCCTTCCTATCTTGTAGCCCCCCCTGATCTGCAGCAAGGTAATGATTCCTGCATAGGGTAGAGTGTGAGGCTTCTTGTTTGACCCTAACTTCTCCACTACGTCTTTCATAGCCTCAAAAATTAGCCAGGCTACATGGAAGCCATGGCCCATGTGGTAGGAGTAGACAACATCCGCAATGGGGGTTCTCCTCTCTTGCTGATGTCCTGAGCAATATATGTTCTTTCGCAAGACTTGATTAATGAATAGCACTTCAGGTTCTAGTTCCCTACTTCTGATTGAGTCCCTGGTGGCTTTTAATCCTCTAGTTAGGGCCAGTGCAATTGTATCAATCGATAAACTCAGAGGGGGGCCATATCCACAGCTAGGATTGAATGCTGCTGGGATGCCCAACACTTTAGCGATCATCTTGGGGCCCACTAACATATCAAAGTCGTCAATCCGCACCAGCAAGCACCCTTGTCCATCATTATCCTTCTTGACCTTCATGTGCTGATAAAACAGCTGTACTAGCCTGGGGTAGGCTAGTGCTGGAATTCCTCTCATCAATGGCATCAGACCCGCTTTGCTCATAAATTATACTGCAGGGGCAGAGAGAGGTTCTTTCTCAAAAAATGGTACATCAAAGGCTATTTTAGGCTCAAATGGAATTGACTCCATTAGCTCAGAAGGAGTAGAGAACATAGTGGTTGGTACCACCGCCTCCTCAATCACTTCCTTTCCTTTTTTGGGGGACTTTGAAGTCTTGGCCTTTTTAGGGGTGGTCTCTGCAGGGTCCTTGTCCTTCCCTTTTCTCTTCTGTGCAGTTTTTGGAGCCATGTCTAACTCTGTCCTATAGTATGAGAAACGGAGGCTGAAATCTAGGGTTTGGTTTAATTTGATGCACAGGGCACCTCAAGATCTCTGAGCAGAGGGCAATGGATGGGGCTGGTATTAGGAACACCTCTGTAGATTTATGCAGTGAATGATGAGCTGTAGGAGTGATGCTGGAGGGGAGAGGGGATAGTGCCAGAAGCTAGGGTTTCGCAGAGGGAAGAAGGAAGAAAATAATGAAAAAGGGACAAAGCACGGGGTTGAAATACTTATCGCGAAGCTCGGCGCGCTTTGGAACATCTGGTCACGGGTTTGGAAATGAACCTAGCGAAAGTGTTGATTAAATCTGGATTGTGCGACAATCTCTCAAGTTATCCTTGGAGCGTGCGACAGAGTGAGATTAATTCATGTGAATTGCGTGAGCGACTCCTAGGTCTCTTTTGGATTGTGAGAAAAGCTCTGAGGTTCATTTTGAATCTCGCGACAGACTTAGAATCTCACGACGGTAAATGAAGTATTTCCGTTGAATTGCGCGAGAGTCTCCCAGTTTACCTTGTGAACCTCGCGATAGCCTGATAATCTCGCGATAACTACTAAATAGCTCGATCTGGACCATGTGAAAGGTTCGTTGGTATAAATGAATCGCGCGACAGCTGATGGATGGCCCTATGTGAATCGCGCGAAAAGTTCTCAGGTATGCATGAATCTCGTGATAGCTATTGAATGTTTCCATGTGAACTACGCGAAATTCTCCCAGACCTCCTTTTTAACCTCGAGAGAGCTTTTGAATATCGCGATAGTCACCCAGGTTCCCCTTTTTGGACCTAGCGACAGAAAGGTATAAAACAGAGAGCATGTTTGCTGTGGGTGGATCCTGGGGATGACTATCTCCTATGGCTACCTCTAGACACATGTAAACTCAATCATTCAATCAAAAATGACCTCCCATATTAGGCGTGCAACAGACGCTATCTATTGAAAAATAGTAAGAATCAAACCATGCATCAAAAGCCTAAAATAGATTGGTCCAGATTCAGATAAGACCATGAACAAATCCTAAAGAATAGAAACAAGCAAGATAAATCAACCAAAAACATCATACATATGATACAGTAATGACACACCTGTGGATCAGTTTGAAGAACGAGGTCCTTGAAGGCGAATGGCATCCATGAGTTCGGCAGGTTTTTCAAAACAAGGCTTAAGCCTTTGACCATTCACCTTCAAGGTTCTCCCAAACATGGGATCCTTGATTTCCACAGCACCAGATGGGGAAATATGCTTGACAATGTAGGGACCTTCCCATCTGGATTTCAATTTGCCAGTGAAGAATTTAAGTTTAGAGTTTAACAACCAAACCTTATCACCAGCACCGAAACTCTTTCTCAACAGCCCTTTGTCAAAGAAAGCTTTGAACCTTTCCTTGTAGATCCTGGCATTGGCATACACATCCATCCTTAGTTCTTCCAATTCCGATAGCTGCAGCAATCTGTGACGACCAGCAAAAGTTAGATCTAGATTAAAATGTTTGATGGCCCAATAGGCCCTGTGTTCTAACTCCACTGGGAGATGACAGGCCTTGCCATATATCAGTCTGAAAGGGGACATACCGATGGGGGTCTTATAGGCAGTCATATAAGCCCACAGTGCATCATTAAGCTTGTCAGCCCAATCCTTCCTATCAGTCCTCACAGTCTTCTCAGGGATATGCTTGATCTCCCTATTTGAAATTTCAACTTGCTCACTGGTTTGTGGGTGGTAGGGAGTAGCAATCCTATGGGTGACAGAATATTTCTTGAGCAAGCTCTCGAAATTTTTGTTACAGAAATGGCTCCCCCCATCACTGATAATGGCTCTAGGGGTACCAAATCTGGAGAAAATATTATGCTTTATGAACTTGAGGACAACCTGATTATCATTAGTTCTTGTGGCAATGGCTTCTACCCATTTGGAAATATAGTCCACTGCCACTAAGATGAAATGAAAACCATTTGAAGGAGGAAAGGGGCCCATAAAATCAATACCCCACACATCAAACAGTTCTACAACAAGGATGGGCTGTAAAGGCATTAAATTTCGTTTAGATAGCCCTCCTAGTTTCTGGCATCTTTCACAGGCCTTGCAGTGTGTATAGGCATCTCTAAAAAGTGAAGGCCAATAGAACCGACACTGCAACACTTTGTCCGTTGTTTTTCTCCCACTAAAGTGACCCCTACAGGCATTTTCATGGCACATGGTAAGAATTCTGGGGATATCACTTTCGGGAATACATTTTCGAATGATTTGGTCTGCACAATACTTGTACAAGCAAGGTTCTTCCCAGAAAAAGAATTTGACCTGTGAGAAAAATAGGTCTTTATCCATTTTTGTCCAATGGGAAGGGATCTTGCTTATAACTAGATAATTGACAATATGTGCATACCAGGGAACTTAAGACTGGATGGCAAATAGTTGCTCATCCGAGAAGACATCATTTATAGCAAGGTCATCAACACCTTTTTCCAACATAATTCTGGACAAGTGGTCAGCCACCACATTTTCTACACCCTACTTGTCCTTGATTTCGATGTCAAACTCCTGCAATAGGAGTATCCATCTAATATTTGCTGAGATATGCAATGACCACAGGCAGCTTATCTTTTCTCTGGCCCAGGACAGCACCTATTGCCAAGTCAGATGCATCACACATCAACTCAAAAGGCAGGGTATAGTCAGGTGTTTTGAGTACAGGGGTAGAGGTGAGGCAAACTTTTAAAGTTTCAAAAGCCTTCAGACATTCAGCAGAGAAGTCAAAGGGCACATCCTGGCAGAGCAAGTGGCACAATGGTTTAGCAATTTTGCTGAAGTCTTTGATGAACCTCCTGTAGAATCCAGCATGCCTAAGGAAGGATCTGATTTGCTTAACCGTTCTCGGAGGGGGAAAATTTTTAATGAGGTCAACTTTGGCCTTGTCTACCTCAATTCCATCTTTAGAGACCACATGGCCCAACACAATTCTCTGTGTTACAATGAAGTGGCTCTTCTCCCAACTTAAGACCAAATTGGTCTCCTCACATCTTTGTAAGACCTGATGAAGGTGTTGTAGACATTGGTCAAAGCTATCCCCATAAACCGAAAAATCATCCATGAAAATTTCTAAGAATTTATCAATCATATCAGAAAAGATGGCATATATACACCTCTGAAAGGTGGTTGGGTCATTACACAGTCCAAAAGGCATCCTTCTGTAAGCAAAGGTTTCGAAAGGACAAGTAAAAGTAGTTTTCTCTTGATCAAGGGGGTGTACAGGGATCTGGTTGTACCCTGAGTACCCATCAAGAAAATAGTAAAAAGCTTTCCCAACCAACTTATCCAAAATTTGTTCAATAAAATGGAGAGGGAAGTGGCCTTTTCTGGTCTTAGAGTTGAGTTTTTGATAATCGATGTAAACTCTCTAGCCAGTCGTCTCCCTGGCAGGTCTCAACTCTCCAGAGTTGGTTGTGATCACTGTTATGCCAGATTTCATGGGTATCACCTGGATTGGTGCCACCCATTCAGAATCAGAGATGGGGTAAATTACCCCAGCATCCAGTAACTTAATGATTTCTTTCAGAACCACTTCTTACATGTGAGGATTCAATTTCCTCTGCATTTCCCTGGAGGGTGCTAAGCCCTCTAGATGAATTCTATGCATACAGATTGATGCATCAATCCCTCTTAGATCAGCAATGGTCCAGCCAATTTCTTTCTTGTGCTTCCTCAAAACAGTTAGCAATTCCTCCTCTTGCTCACTGGTAAGAGAAGAGGAGATAATCACAGGATGTTTCTTGTCATTCTCGAGGAAGCATACTTCAATGTCTCTGGAAGCTTCTTGAGTTCCAGATTAGGGGCTTGTTGGATGGATGGCAGGATTGGTGTATTGTTGGTAGGGGGAAGGGGCAGCAATGTAGGTTTCCAATTGGAATGCTGCACTAAGCCCACAGAAGACCTCACTAGGGGTATGTCTTCTGGCATTAAAGCTAGGCTTCCTTCCTCCACCATGTTCCAAACTTCAATTAAATCAGTGACAATGTTGCTCCACTCCAGCAGAGTGGGCAGTTCTTCTTCAACAATTTCTTCTAGTACATCCACCGCAAATCATTCCTCATTGTCCAACTGAGGGTACTTTGCACTGTTGTACACATTAAGCTCAACTTTCATGTGTCCGAAAGTGACCTCTATGATCCCAGACCTGTATTGAATGCATGCATTGGCAGTGGCCAAGAATGGTCTGCCCAGAATAACAGGTATTGGGGATGTACTCTTGCTACAACCCATGTCTAAAATAAGGAAGTCAGCAGGATAAAAGAACTTGTCAACCCCCATTAGGACATCCTCAACCACTCCCATGGGTTTCCTCTCAGACCTATCAGTGATCAAAAGAACAATGGGGGTGGGCTTGAGCTCCCCCAAACCTAGCTGCTGATACACACTATATGGCAGCAGGTTAACACTAACTCCAAGGTCCAATAGGGCCCTCCCAATTGTGTCGTCTCCAATAATATAGGGAATAGTGGGTATCCCTAGATCTTACAACTTTTCAGGCATTGTCATGGTTAATACAGAATTAACTGTATCAGTCGCAAAGACCTTTTTGGACAAATAGCCTCTGGCCTTCCTTTTCTGAGTACAAAGGTCTTTCATAAACTTTGCATAGGCTGGAACCTGTTGGATTGCATCAAGCAGGGGCAAATTTATTTTGACCTACCTAAAAGTCTCCACCATTTCCTTGATCTGTGCCTGACCCTTGTCAAAAGGGGCAGGGCCACTCAAAGCTTGAGGAAATGGAAGCTGAGGTACTACTGGTTCCTCAGCTGCAAGCCTATGACTGAACTTTTGTTTTTTTCTTTTATCTATTTTTATCTCCTGCTGAGGCTCAACTACAACCACTTTATTTTTCCCTTGTCGAAGGGTAGCAGGTAGTTCTTGACTCTGTGCCCTGACAAAGTCTTTATCACTTCCACTTGACATTTCCTTGTGAAAGACCTCTCCTTATTCTTTTCTCACCTGGTTATCTACTAGCTTGCCAGACCTTAAGGCTGTGATGGCATTGGCCCCTTCGAATTTTGGGGAGCCTTCTCCGATGGAATACTGGCCTTTTGGATTGGCTACTGGCTGGCTTGGCAACCTGCCCTCTTCTCTTTTAGCTAGAGCATTGGCTATTTGGCCAAGCTGCTCTTCTATTTTCTTAATGCTTTGACTGTGAGAAGTTACAGTCTGATTCAAGGGTCCAAGGCTTTACAATTGGGGCAAAACCTGGTCCTCGAAAGAAGCACTTCGGGACTGAGGTGGGGGAACTACCGATTGATTTTATTGTTGGGGCTGCTGCTGTTGGAAATTCAACCTTGGGGCATAACCCTGGTTAAACTGCTGTTGTGGCCTTTGAGGTAAGAGCAACATCTGTTGTGGCTGTACATAATTGTCTTACCTCCACCTCAAATTTGGTTGGTCTCTCCATTGGTAACCAGCATTTTGGTGCTGGTATCTATATGGTTGTTTACTGTAGCCACCAGATTGTTGCTGTTGAAAAGATTGGGCAGCAGAAGCCTATTCCATTACATACTCAAGGTATTGCCCTACAAATGGGCACTCTTCCACTGTGTGCTATGGATATTGGCATATTAGACATGCCTCTATCACTTGTGCAGCCATTTCGGGTTGCACCACAGTTAGAAGTTTATCGAATCTTTCAGTAAGATTAGTCATCTGCATTCTCAGGTCATCATTTCCCCTAACTTCATACATTTTTCCTGTAGAAGTCTCGAAGCCCGACTTGGAGGAGGCTCTGAATATTCTAGATGAGGACATCTTCTGAAAAGTATTTTCACTTATGACCTCGAACAAGTCCCATGCCTCATCAGCTATTTTATGCATGTACGTTCCACCACAAGAGGCATCTACCATGTCTCTGCTCTTCTCATCAATCTCATTGTAGAAGCTCTAAACAAGCTGCCAATCAGGGATCTTATGGTGGGGACATTGTTTGAGCATCTCTTTAAATCTATCCCAGCATTGGTTAAAATCTTCAGTTGGGGACTGGGCAAAAGAAAGTATGCCCTTCCTCAATTGGTTGGTCTTGGTCTCTAGGAAAAAGTTAGACAGAAATCTTGTCTGGAGGTCTTTCCAGGAAGTGATGCTGTTGTTTGGGAGAGTGGATAACCAGGTCATTTCCCTGTCCTTTAGGGAAAAGGGAAAGAGCCTTAACCTAGTGGATTCTGGTCCCAAACCAGCAATGGAGAATGTCGTGCACAGGGCCAAGAACTGGTCAATGTGTTTGTAAGGGTCTTCCTTGCTAAGCCCATGGAAAGAGGGAAGCGTTTGGATGATGGAAGTTTTGAATTCGTAATTTCCTTGAACATCTGGGAATTGAATGCTGAATGAAGATTTGTAATCATCTGGAGCATTCAATTCCTTCAATGTTCTAGGTTGCTCTTCACCCATAATTGTTGTCTCTATTTCAACAGGGGGCTCGACTGTAGTGTGTCTGTGCCTTCTCGGTCTTCAACCCCTTTCAATCTCAGGGTTAGCAGGCTCTAATGTAGGACTGAGGGATCTCCTCCCTAACATGCGCACACACCAACAGTAGGGGAAACTATTCGTAAGCACATTGCAAAAAAAAAAAAAAAAAAACTATCCTAATCAACTGCTTATGGAATCTTCAAAGGAGAAATAAACTGAGGTTTGAAGGTTAGAGAAGTGCAAACAGAGGTAGCTAGACTCTCAATGCAATTCCAGTCTCCTTCTCTGCTACGGTCCAGATCTGTAGGAAAAATTCCAAATGTAAATCACCAGTATCAATTATTCACAAGTACAACTACCAAAGAATAAAGAATAAAAAATCTAGAGTCTACTAAAAGATCAACATCCACGGCAACGGCGCCAAAAACTTGTTGGAATATTTTAAGTGCTTGCTACTGACTTTATTGGAGACAGTGATAAGAATGGGGTAAATGAAAATAAATGAAAGGTGGATTGAAAATGATAGAGCAGCAAGCCTAAAATATGCACAGTCCTGCAAGTTACAGGGCCTGTTGTAGCAAGTTTTGATAAGTAAGAGTTTGGCCCACAGGGAAGTTGATCTAAACCTCCAAGGGAGCTATCCTTAGTAGGCCCTCCAGATCTGACTACAAATCTGGCAATCCTAAATGGAAGGGGATTTAGGGTCACTATAATCTAAATTCTAAGGTATCCTAATGTCTAGATTACAGAAAGGGTTAAGAGGGATGGTGGAGTGAGAAAATAAATATAAAAGGGTGAGAAGTATGTTATTAGGTACAGATTAGATGGGTCTTGTAACTCAGACTCAGATCCGTTGCTATAGAAATCCTGTCCAATGGTTACATTATCACCAAAGACGAGAAAGAATCCAACTCACCCCTGTGCCATGATCCAATCCCTTAAGGCTATAACCTGTCCACTTAAATGGTCACAGACAATCCAATAGGGGAACCACAATCCAGAGATGGGTCAGAACAAGTTTATCATTGTTGGCACTACATCATCTAGGCTACAAGCTCAAGAATCCATAGGAACCTCATCCTCTAAAGTTCTGTGTGTGGGGCTAGGCCTACAAAGTGCACAAGCCTAGACACACAGGACTAGCAAGAGTTTGAGTACTATCTTTTAAGCATGGCTGTTCACTGCTTTAGAAAGACTCTAGTGATCCAGTCACAAGCCCACAATCTCTACGGCCAACTCAGATCTGCAATCTGATGGTGGATCTATTCACTATAGGGGAGTTTGTCACTGCACAATCTCTCACAAGGCTACAAGCACAAGTATAGAGAAGAAGTATCTGTCTTAGTTCCATGACTTGGCCTCACCCTAGGGCTATAATCTATCCACTTTAATGGTTACAGACTATCCACAGAGGTTATCCTCCCCACAAATGGCTAAGACAGAAAAAGAACATTGTTGCCGCCACCATGTTCCCAAGGCTACAAGCACAAGTTCCCATGGTGATTCAGATTTAGTGGGTCCTGTGGTGGGGGAGGGCCTGCAAAGTGCCTAACCTGGACACACAGGTCACTTAGATCTAAATAGTACTTTAGAAGCAATCCTCCATTGCTTACAAAATAACTTAGCATTAGAAGATCTCAAGGTAGCAACCTTGTACAGCACAACTCGCAACAAAAACAACATCCCATACATGAAACAGATCCTATTACAAAAACTCCATTAAAATCTATACCAGATAATCATACAAAAGGGCATAGCCAGCAAGTGTTGGACTATGGAGAGAAAGAGAAAAAAAGGAAAAAGAAAACTCCTAAACCCTAACCTTAGCCTACTGTAATTCTACAATTGGTTTTTTTGTTTGGAGAAGAAGCATAGAAGTTAAGTCCCCAAAAAGCATCCTCCAAACCTAAGCTAGGCTTAAGCTTATATAGCAGTCAGCTTCCCCTCTAATTAGGATTAGGAAAACCCTAATTTCTCAATGTAATTGTGGCTCATTCTTGTCCCTTGGATGCCTCGGGGTGTGTACACGGAGATTTGAGCATTAGAGTGCGTGCCCTAACTGTTGGAGATCCCCAGATTACCCTTGCAGAAGTGGGGAGAAGTTTAGAACCCGATCCTCACTGGATAGAAAAGATTTTTAGATCTGGCCGTGTGGTAAAGTTGGCATCGCGGGGTTGAATTGACTTGAAGTGCAGTTGCGGGGTTTACATCTTGATCATCGTGGGGTACTAATGGCTGTCGTGAGATTACTCTTTTAGCTTTGAATGACACAGGGATTTCTCGCGCGATTCGTCCCTTGGTGAATCTCATAATAGATCTTCACGAAGAAGCAATGTTCAAGAGTTTCTGGGTCGCACGAGATTCACTGAAGGTCTGTATCTCGCGGCCACTACGCGACAGCTGCGCGTAGGAATACTTGAAGCTTTCTCTTCTAAGTGAGTCGCGTAAAGCTTAATGGTTCTTCTTTTGAGCTGCGTGAGACTGCGTGAATGCTTTAGACTGAGCCTCGCGAGGACCTCACGAAGTCTGCTTTTCAATTCTCTCTGACACCAAACCGCGCAAGAATGGCGTGCAAACAACGTGACCAGTTGTTGTGCTTCCTCCAGAAGACCGCAACAACTGTGCGAAGGCATTATCTCTGGCTCAATTGAACCCAGTGACATTTGCGTGAGGCATTCTTCTTGGTTTATTTTTACTTGGATGTGCCTATGCTGCAGCCAACTCTCTGTTTGGGTTCATACTTTATTCTGGTGAGGTAGTTCTGGGGCAACAGTGAGCTTCTTGGCATGGTTAGGGGTTTATTAGCAGCTGCTGTTTATTATCTGTAGAACAGGCTTAAAACACTTTTATTAAATGACTAAGGGTCCAACAGAGATTAAGTTAAGGGGTGAAAAGTGGTACTTTTCAGGTCTTAACACACCCCCTGTTAAGACTTGAAAAGTACCACTTTTCACCCCTTAACTTAACCTTTGATTAGACCCATAGCCACCTAATAAGTCCTTGTTAAGTGTTTTATGTAGGTAGTACCTAGCAGTGAAATAAGGCCAGGAATCCTGCTAAAAAGCCTGTTTTGGCACCAGAAGTCGCTCAGAAGGGTAAAGTCTGAATCCAGACCTGAAAATGAGCCTCGCACAGTCCAGCTGAGCTTCCCAAGACTCTACAACAACTTCTCGCGCAGATGATTGACTGAAGAGCTTCAGAAACATAAACTCATGCAGCTCTCACGAAGCCCAAGAATAGAACACCTCGCGTAGTCTCATGCAGTTCAAAGCAGACTTCTCTCAACCGTGCGCACTTCACTCAAAGTGAGAAGAGACCTTCGAAAGACTCCTTCAGACAAATTGCATCACATGGGATGCAACTATCAGAAGAGAACTCCTCGTGCAGTTCTCACACCATTCAAGAAGAAAGCGTCCTTGCAAAGGCAAAGCCACCCTTGTGAAGATCAGTTAAGACATGGAACCTCGCACAGTTCAGAACTCATCAAAGCCTCGCGAGGTAACTCATGAAGTCCAGTGAGGATAAGTGCTCGTGAAGTTCTCGCGCTATTCAAATCTATCCTCGCGACTGCCTGAAGAGCAAGCCAAGCCAACCTCGCAAAGGCAGAAGCTTTAATTTTAAATCATCCTAGCGAAGAACAAAAGCTACCACGTGACAAGTCTGGGAAATAATGGCTACCTAGCGAAGCTCTGAACCTCAAACTTCCATCTCTTCAGCTGAGGACTTTCTGGGAATTTCCAACGATTAGGGCACGCACTCCCACGCTCAAATCTCTGTGCACGCGCCCTAAGGCATCGAAGGATCACTATTTGGCCATGTGGCATCATTAAAATTAGGGTTTCCTAAACCTAATGCGCCGCCACACCACTGCTATAAATACCCACACTTAGCTTAGGTTTGGAGGCTTAGAGATTCTTTTCTTTCTACATCCTGGAATAGCTACGAACCCATCTCATTTCTGGGAGACCTGATCTGAGATCGTTTAGTTTTTCTTTTTATAGTTGTAAGTAGTTTTCTTTTTCTTTTTCCTTCCATAGTCCAGCACTTGCTGGCTATGTCTTTGTGTGTATTTTGAACTAGATTAATGGAAGTTCTATAATAGGATCTGTACTTTGTGGGATTTGTGATTGAATGTGAGATCCTCTGTGCAAGGCTGCTGCCTTGTGATCCCCCATTGCTTTGGTTGTGTTTCAAAGCAATGGAAGACTGATTCTAAGGGCCACTCATATCCAAGTGACCTGTGTGTCTGGGCTATCATGGTCCTATACTGCCTTAGCCCTGATGTTTGATTCTAAGTGTGCATGATTTATTTGGGTTTTGAAAATAGACTTACAAATAATGAATTATATTGAATTTGGAAAACTAAAAAGAATAAAGAAATATCAGCACAGATAGAAGTAAATTAGCCTGCAAGATCAGGGCCAATTGTAGCAAGTTTTAAATGTAAGTGAGTAAATGATCGTCCACAGAGAATTTTTTTAAAATGTAAGATAAACCTCCAGATCTGAGCTACCAGATCTGGCCTCTTATCCTATCTACAAAGCACATAAGATGGGAGGTTGAATTTATCACATTAACTAAATGGTAAAAGTAAAGATTAAACTAAATGATCCAGGTCTGAGTTGGGGGGATTTTGATGTAAATTAATAAGAATGGAGAAATAATATCTAACTTTGATTTGGTTCTTGAAACAAAATGAGAATAAAAGTAGATCAAATGAGAGATGCTCCAATCTTCATCTGGCTACAAGCACAGATGCAAGAGGAAGTAATCTAACTCAAGGATTAGAGTTAAACTTATGGCTATGGTATGTCCACTTCAATGGCCACAAACCATCCAATAGTCTTTACTCTGAACCCTTAATTCAGAATAAGAAACACCACTACAAATGCTGTGAAAGATTAGGTTACAAACACTAATTCCCACAGGGATAATGAATCAAGGGAAATTGCTTGAAAAATAGTAAATCTAAAGGAGTCTAGTGCAGTAAAGAGTTCACAGGGAATCCTCAACACGAATCCAATTGAGAGCGTATAGTTCATAGCAACCTTTTCAAATTCACCATTACAATTACAGAGCATAGCTTAAACAGCTCTCGGATTTGTAGTCTTGAATACAATTCTCTCTTGAATTACAAAAGTATCTCACAGCTCTAAATTGCAAGTAAAAGTTAGGCTATTACAAGAGTTTCAGATAAGCTATCTGAATTGGAAATGGAGCAACATAAATGAAACTCAAAATCAAGATGCCCAAATTGGGCAAATGGTTCATATATTTATAGTTTCCCCCAGGTCTAGCTCAGATGTGTATCGACCAATCAGCAGTGCTTAGATCTGTATAAACCAATGGTAGTCGAGCACGAGGATCTAGATCTGTTTTGGCCAATCAGAATTGCTTGATTTATTTCTGCCAATAAGATGACAGAGGCATCAATTCTGTTATGTAATTTAAAAATCTGTTAGAACTTCTAGAAGTTCCCGCCAATTGATTTCATCTTCGGGTGCTCACATGGGGTGGAATATGCCTTTGGTTCTTGCTCAGAATCTTCCGTAATGTCCCTGGGTTTTTAAATGCATTGGGGCGCGTGTAAAAGATTACTGAATTACCCTTGCAGATGCTAGGAATCTCTAGAATACCATTTCGCATAGTTTGGGAAACTTTTCGCAAGGTACTGTGACTTCTGAAGCTCTTTTCGCAAAGTTCAAGTTCTTTTCAAAATGTTAAGATTCTTTTCGAAAAGCACTCTATAATGCATTCTTCTGTTCGAATAGCTCCACACTTTCCAGGTTACAACCAGGCCTTTGTCTTCTTCAGTTTTGGTATTTTGACAGCTCGTGAGGTTGTCCCTTCTCTTTCTTCCTTTGGATCAACATGGATTATCATCTTTTTGGCACTTTTAGGCTGCTTTCATGGTTAAGCCTGTCTTTATTGTTAGCTGTAACACAAGAACTTAAAACACTTATTTAGTTCTCTCAAGGGTCTATCAAGGCCCAGGTTAAAGGGTGGAACATGGTATTTTCTTGTTCTCAACACACCCCCAAACCTAAGCTTTGCTAGTCCCTGAGCAAAGACAGAATTAAAAATAGAATAAAAAGCCACTTTTGTAGGGAACACAGTTGCATTTAGCATATGCAACAAGCCTTTTAAACCCCTAGGTGATCCCCAGTGGAGGAGTGAAGTCTCCTGAAGGTTTTCAGTGAAGGTACCCACAAACTTCTCCAATAAATCAATTAATATCAATGCAGTTCTGTTTAAAGTAGACTTTTATCCAATCAGGTTATTCACACCTGCATTAGTCAAACTGTAAAAAGATCTCCAGGAAAACATTAGTTTAAAGCTAAAATTCAGCTGTAATTCCTTTATCATTCACTCAGTTGGTGTCAAAAAGTTTTTATAAGAAAAATTAATGAAAAGCTTGCCTTCTATTTGAAAATTCAGTTTATGATGTTACCCTAAATAATTTGATTTCAAACTCAACTCTCACCAGGGTTTTCACTCACCATGCAAATATGAGGGTTGCACTATTTCACACAGCTCAAGAGCAATTACAGTCCTCAAATAGGATTGTAAGCAGGAGCATAGGCTTTGCTTTTAGTTAATTCTTGCTTTTCACCATAGATTACACAAATCCTTATCTCCATGTGACAACTCAATCCATCATTGATCAGTAAGGACTTTGACTTGGGTGGTACTGTGGCTTATGAGTGAACTTTATCAAGAATAAAGAGGTGGAATGGAATTCAAAATTGAGTCAGTCAAGGTAAGGAAGTGGTAGACACATCTTGTTTATTTCAACACAATTTCATCTTCTTCTTTGAATTTTCAGAGCCAAAGTGGCCATCTTTTTTTCTTTCTTTTTCAAATTCCCAATGAAATGACTTTTTCTAACTTTTTTTTTCTTTTCGAAGCAACATTGACTGGAGTGCAACATTTCTTTTGTTGATACATCATTGCCTTCAATTATTTTTCTTCTTCTTTTACCAATCTGTTACCCAACTCTCCTTTCTTCAGCTTCCTTTCCTTTACCTTCTGAATTTTCAGAGTGAGGGTTAGGCTCAATGAGGTTGATTAGGTTGGTTGATGAGGTTACAAAGAAACCTTGGGTTTATAAGGCTCAACTGGTGTGTATCAAAGGCAGTTTCAAAACGTGGGGCTTTTTGAAGTTCAAACTGTCCAAAAGGAGGCCTTACATCATGTCTTTAATATCATGATTGCTGTCAAGTTATTTCAATTTGAATATGTGTAACTTCTAGTGAAAATAAGCAGGTTTAAACAGTCTCTAGAGCAGAAAAATTGCCAATTCATATCTCCCAAAATTTCATTTCAAGCCCAAGTCTCACTGGGTGTAGTTATCTATCAACTTCCGGAGGTATATCATCACTGTTTTCTCTCCTTTTAGGTTTACTAAAACATCAATTTTTTAATTTTGAAAATTTTCTGACATTCCCTTCATGAAAGTATTGGAATTACACTGAAAATCAGTTTTAAAAGTTTTAACTTCTTCATTTTTCAGGTGTGAAATCACTTTATTTTCAAAAATTCTACTGATGATTAGCTGCATTAATGTTAACTTAATTATTGGCATTTCTGCCACACCCCCAAACCTAGGGTGAGCAGGGTCCGCACTGGTCCAAAGTGTATTAGCAAAGAAAAGAAACAAGCAACCAGAAATTATAATGAAAAGAAAAAAGAAAAGAAATGCACAATGTATGTACAATGTATTAACACAAAACCAAAATTTTATATTATAGACCCATAAAACATATATGTACAATGTATTCTAATAGCTGGGGTCAAAGTCTGTATCATAAGTTGGTTCAATGGGATCAGAACTGGAGTCACTGTCAGAGTCAGAACTAGAAGCAGTGTTGGAGTCTGAACTTGATTTAGCCTTCTCTTGGATTGTGTTTTTCAACTCGGTGTATTCCTCAGTTTTGATCTTTTTGGTGAGGCCAATATACTTTTCAAGTCTAGTAGTCCTCAATTTTTCCTATTCAAGCTGTGCTTGCAACATGGTCACCTTGTGCTGCTCACTCCTAACCATCTGAAACAGGTCCTGCATCTTCTCTCTCTCAAATTTCATGAATAACTCTAATTTTCGAATCTGGTTTTCATAAGGGGTTCTAATGTAAGCTTGCAAATCAGCTAACCCTTTGAGGACATCTTGACAGATATATGGATTCTCTTCCATAGCCCTTTTAAGAGTGGCAAATCTGGGGATGGGAATGGAGTGGTAGGGGACCAAAGGTATCCCAGCAGTGGGAGTGGGAGAAGAGGAGTCCAAAAGAATGACCTGTGGTCATTCCCGAGTGGCTTGATCAGAAAAAGTGAGGAGAGGTGAAAGGGGCTCAATAAGAACTACTTCGGTTCTGTTTGGGTAGCATGGGCAGTAGTGGTGAGGGTGGGTGAGTCAACAAATACTACCTCTGGTTCTGTTTGGGTAGCATGATCATCAACAGCAGGTACAGTGGCTAAGGTATTTGTGTGGGATGTGGAGGCTAAGGTTTGGAGAAGGGCATTGGTCATGCATCGATTGTCTGTTGATCTGTAGTTGGGCTTGGATGGATTGGAGAAAGGTAAATATTTGGCTAATTGATTCAGGTGTGGGTGTGGTATGCATAGTAGGGGCTGGTAGAACTAAAGTAGATGGTTGAGGTGCAATGGGTGAAATGGTTGTAAAGGGTGAAGTAGCCAAATGAGTGAAATGAGGAGGGTCAGGTATAGGTACAGATTCAAGCCCAATATTCTCTAAAATAGATCTTATCAGTGATGAATAAACCTTTGTAGTGAATATCTCAGGTTCAGTTTGGGTATGAATTACTTCAGGTGTATTAGTTGAATTAGCAGGTGAACCTGAGAAGCTTTGGAGCAGAGGAGTACTAGGAGCTTGTTCAACAAAGTCAGGGGCTAAATCTTGGATATTGTTGAGAGAGATTGGTGGTGTATGGCTGGGGTGGTTGGTGTAGAGGAGGACTCTGCAACTGGGATTATGTTGGTTATGGGAGATGGGATTGCTTGAAGGGGTGCAAGAATAGGAGTTGGGCTAGGTGAGGTGGGTAAGATGACCACTTCTTCAAGAATGGGTGCAACTGAAGAGCTAGTCACCACAGGAAAGACAGCTTGTTCAATGTCAGCTGTAGTTGAAATAGGTGCAGCTAAAGAGCTGGTCATCTCAGGGTCTGGCAAAGTAGGTTCAATAGTAGCTGCAGGGGCAGGTTCAGGTATGGTCGGTTCAATAGCAGCTGTAGGGGCAGGTTCCACTTCCTCCCTCATTCTTTTCAACATTGCTTGACTTGTAGTCCAAGCCTTTTTCCCAAACGCATGAGGAGATATAACATCAAATGGCTCTTGCTCATCAATATCAAACTTGGCTCTTAGTAGGGCTGTGATCAGCCTACCAAATGGTATCCAGCTAATTTCTGCTCCTTTTTCAGCTTGGTACTAATATCAGCCATGGCTTCAAAAATCAACATAGGGGCATTGAAAAATTGTCCCTTAGAAAAAATGAAGAGAGCCTCTAAAATTGGTGTCCTTCTTTCTTGGCTGTGCCCAGTGACATAAAAACATCCCCTCAAAATAGAATCCATCAATAAAAATTGAGGTGCTAGGTCTCTCCTCATTATGGATTGTCCAGTTCCAACGATGCCTTGCGTTAAATGTGCAGCCATTTCTCTGAAAGAGGCAATTTCTGGTGCGGCCAGTGGACTAGCAGGATCATGTTGAAAAGGTATCCCCAAAGCATTCCCAATGTCTTTATAAGTGACAATTAAATCGCAATCATCAATGAAAATAACAAGAGTAGGGACATCAGCATCCTTCTCTGTCACTTTTACCAAGTTTTGGTACCATAATTTCACCATTCTTTGATAAATTTTCTCTGGAAGAGGGGTTAAGATATTGCTCAGTGAGGCATCCCTAATGTATTTCAAAGATGACTGACATTCAGGTTTGTTGTAGAAAAAGGTCTCATCAACAATAAATTCTGGAATTAGCTTCTGAGCTTCGATAAATGGGTTCGGCAGTAAAAATGAATAGGCAAAGGAGGAAGCTCAGACTTAGGGCTAGTGTCAGCTGTTGGGGTGGGTTCCTCATATCTCACCTTTTTCCCCTTCTCAATCATATCAGCTTTCTCCATTGAAAGTTTCCTTTTAGCTGAAGCTTTGGTTTTTCCTTTTTTTGACGGTTTGCTAATTTTCTTAGCAGAAGATTTTTGGAACATTTCAGCCAATGATTTTTCAGCTTTCCCCATTCTAAAGCTTTGTATAAAAACTCCCACAATAAATGCTGATACCAAATCAAATTTTGCAAATGATAAACAGAGGAAATGCACAGAAAAATATCGAAATCTAGGGTTTTGGTTGAACTTGTTGCTTGCTCGCTGAAATCCACCAGAACCAGATGCTAAAATCCCTCTCTTCACGCTTAAATGATCGAACAAATGTGAAGAAAAGTGTGGCTGAATTCTAAAATCACGCAAGGAAAGAAATAAAAAGGGTTTCTGTGAAACAGGACGTTCTCAGAAGGCTTTCGAATATGAAACCCTTACTTCGAAAGGGTTTAAATATCTCAAAATGATTTTTGCAAATATCTTTGAAGTTTTCAAAAAGTTCAAAATAGTCCTTTTTTACAAGTGAGAATGGCATCAGTACCATTCGAAAAGCATATGGCTTCAGAACCAACTATTCAAACAACGAATAGCTCCAGAACTAACTTTTCAAAAAGCAAATCATTATGAACTAACTATTCGAAAAGCAAATCATTCTTTTTGAGCAGTTAGTTACAGGTTCAGCTCCTTTTTGAAAGGTTAATTAAACTTTTCGAGAAGGATTTTTTTCTTTGCGAGTTAATTTTTTTACATATTTAAACTTCTCGAATTGAAAGTAAAATGGCTAAAAACAAAGAGCAAACAATTATGCAAAAATTATAAAAGAAGCACTGATAAAATACATATTATACAGTTGGTTATCCTCAGATATGAGACGGATCTTGATGATAGATGGTTAGTACAGGCTCCAGGGTATTTTCAATGCATGGTTGGAGCCTCTGACCATTTACATTCAAGATTCTTCCATCATTTGGGTCCAAAATTTCAACAGCCTCAGAAGGAGATGCATGAATGACTGTATATGGCCCTTCCCATATGGATCTAAAGCTTTCCAGGAAAAAACTTAAGTTTTGAGTTAAATAGCCATACCTTAGAGCCAGCTATGAACTCTTTTCTCAACAAATTTTTATCATGGAAGGCCTTGACTTTCTCTTTGTAAGATCTTGCAGTGGTGTATGCATCCACCCTCAGCTCTTCTAACTCCTCAAGCTGTAATTTCCTGTGATTACCAGCAGTAGTAAGATCCATGTTCAAGGTTTTAATAGCCCAAAAGGCCTTATATTCTAACTCCACTGGTAAATGGCATGCTTTGCCAAAGACCAATCTGAATGGGGACATGCCAATTGGGGTTTTATAGGCTATCCTATATGCCCACAATGCATCATTCAGCTTAAAGGACCAATCCTTTCTGTCCTTCTTCACCTTTTTCCAAAGATATGTTTGATTTCTCTATTGGAAATCTCCACTTGTCCACTGGTTTGTGGATGATATGGAGTAGCTACTCTATGAGTCACATAGTATTTTTTCAATAAAGCTTCAAAATGTTTATTACAAAAATGGCTTACCCCATCACTGATAATAGCTCTGGGAAAAGCAAACCTGAAAAAAATGTTATCCTTTAAAAATTTCAGAACCACTCTGTGATCATTGGTTTTAGTGGCTGTGGCTTCAACCCATTTGGATACATAATCCACAGCTACTAAGATGAAATTACACCCATTGGAAGGAGGAAAGGGACCCATGAAGTCTATCCCCCAAATATCAAACAATTCAACTACCAAAATAGGCTGTAATGGCATTGAGTTTCTCTTAGAAATGCTGCCCAATTTCTGGCAGTTCTGGCAAGACTTACAGTGCTGCAGAGCATCTTTGAAAAGTGTAGGCCAATAAAATCCACACTGCAAAACCTTTGCAGCAGTTTTGTTTCCACTAAAATGACCTCCACAGGCCTGTTCATGACACATAGAAAGTATGCTATGAAAGTTTTCTTCAGGAACACATCTTCTTATTATTTGGTCTGCACAAATCTTGAACAGATAAGGATCCTCCCAAATAAAATGTTTAACCTTTGAGAAGAAAAGATCTTTATCCATTTTATTCCAATGTTGAGGAATTCTTCCAGTAGCCAAAAAGTTGACTATGTTTGCAAACCAAGGGGTGTGTATACTGATAGCAAAAAGTTGCTCATCAGGGAAAGATTCATCGATAGGCAGCCTATCATTCTCAGCAGTTAAAATTCTAGATAGGTGATTAGCCACCACATTCTCCACACCCTTTTTATCTTTGATCTGTAGATCAAACTCCTATAATAGGAGGATCCACCTGATTAATCTTGGTTTGGTATCCTTCTTAGACAAAAGGTATTTCAGAGCTGAGTGGTCAGTGAACACCATTATTTGTGAACCCAAAACATATGACCTGAATTTCTCTAAAGCAAAAACAATTGCCAGCAACTCCTTCTCAGTTGTTGTGTAATTGAGCTGTGCATCAATCATTGATCTACTGGCATAAGCTATGACATGAGGCAGCTTATCCTTTCTCTGCCCAAGAACAGCTCCCAAAGCATAATCTGATGCATCACACATCAGTTCAAAAGGCAGTGAATAATCTGGAGACTGTAATATTAGAGCTGGAATCAAACAGTTTTTTAAGAATTCAAATGCCTTCAAGCATTCATTGTTGAAAACAAAAGGGACATCTTAGCACAATAAATGACAAAGAGGCTTGGATATTTTACTGAAGTCCTTAATGAACCTTCTGTAGAATCCAACATGTCCCAGAAAACTTCTGATTTGTTTAACAGTTTTGGGAGGTGGCAAATGTGCAATTAAATCAATTTTTGCTCTGTCCACCTCAATGCCCTTGTGGGAGACAACATGGCCAAGGACAATGCCTTAGGTGACCATGAAATGGCTCTTCTAAATTTCAAACTAGATTGGTTTCTTCACATCTCTGTAACACCAATTTGAGATGATGTAAACACTGGGCAAAACTGTCTCCATAGATTGAAAAATCATCCATAAAAATCTCCATAAATTGGTCAATCATATAAGAGAAAATGGAGTACATGCATCTTTGAAAGGTAGCAGGAGCATTACAAAGACCAAAAGGCATTCTCCTATAGGCAAAAGTGCCAAAAGGGCAAGTGAATGTGGTCTTTTCCTGATCTTGTGGATATATAAGAATCTGGTTGTAACCAGAGTAACCATCAAGAAAATAGTAATAAACTTTTCTTGCAAGCTTATCTAAAATTTGATCAATGAAGGGAAGAGGGAAATGGTATTTTCTGGTCATTGTGTTTAGTTTTCTGTAATCAATACAGACCCTCCAACCAGTTGTTTGTCTGGTTGACATAAGCACACCAGAATCTGAGGTTACAATAGTGATCCCAGATTTCTTAGGTACCACCTGTGTAGGTGCCACCCAAGCTGAATCTAAAATGGGGTAAATGACCCCTGCATCCAAAAGTTTAACAACCTCTTTCATGACCACTTCTTGCATATGAGGATTCAGCCTCCTTTGCATTTCCCTAGACGGCTTTGCATCTTCTTCCAAATGAATTTTATGCATGCAAACAGCTGGACTGATTCCTCCCAAATCAGCAATAGTCTAGCCAATTGCTTTCTTATGCTGTTTCAATACAATCAACAGCTCTTCCTCCTGCTCCTCAGTGAGGGAGGAAGAAATAATCGTAGGCAATGTTTATTGGTCTCCTAAAAACACATATTTCAAATTTTCTGGCAACTGCTTTAGCTCTACATCCGGTGGGCTGAGAAAAGAAGGTAACAAAGGTACCTTGGCTGTTTGTGGAAGGGGAAGAATAGCAGGTTTCCATGAAGAGAACTTTACTGATTGATCATGAGTTCCTTGCACAGCATTTACTTCCTCATATTTTCCCCAAGCATCTTTAAAATCTGTGGTTAAATCTTCACACTGCAAAAACTGTGGTAGAGTCTCTTCCACCAGTTCATCCAATAGATCAACAAGAAAACATTCCTCAGAACTGAATTGAGGTTGTGTGACTGCATTATAAACATTTAATTTCACCTTCATATTTCCAAAAGACACTTCCATAATACCAGACCTGTATTGAATGCAAGCATTTGCTGTAGCCAGGAATGGTCTCCCCAAAATGACAGGGATGGAAGTTTTTCTTTTTGTAGGTTCCATGTCTAATACCAGAAAATCAGCAGGGTAGAAAAACTTATCTACTCCTACCAATACATCCTCAATCATCCAAACAGGCTTTCTTTCAGATTTGTCTGCTAGTTGTAACACCACATGAGTGGGTTTTAATTCTCCCAAACCTAGTTTCTCATATACAGAATATGGAAGCAGGTTGACACTAGCACCCAGATCTAATAAAGCTTTTTCAATGGTATGTTCCCCAATAATGCAAGGGATTGTGGGGATTCCAGGATCTTGAAGTTTAGGAGGTGTGGTAATGGAAAACACCTGATTAACTCTTTCCACAGCAAAGACCTTCTTGGATAATTGTATCCTAGACTGTCTTTTGTAGGTGCAAATATCTTTCAGAAATTTTGCATATGCTGGAATTTGTTTGATTACATCAAGCAAAGGTAGATTTATCTTGACTTGCTTGAAAGTCTCCATCATTTCATCTATTTTTGTGTTCCCTTTATCAAAAGGGGATACAGATTTCATGACATGAGGAAATGGTAAATGAGGAACTAGTCCTTTATCTACAGCTCTAGAAGCATTATCAGAATCTTTTTGATTTTTTTATTTTTCATTTTTTTGATTTTTCTGAGGTACATCAGTTCCCCCAATGCTAACATCATGTTGCGCCTGTTGCATATCTCTATCATTTTCCTCAATTTTTTCTTCTTCCTTGTCAGTACCCACTTTGTTATTTACAAATCTTCCACTTCTCAAAGTAGTGACAGTTTTTACTTCTTCATGAGAAACAGAAGCCTCTCCAACCATGAACTGTCCTTTGGGATTGTTCAAAGGTTGGCTGGGTAACCTTCCTTCCTCTCTTTTGGTCAAAGTATTTGAAAGTTGACCCAATATTTTTTCAATCTTCTTTATGCTCTGACTGTGAAAGTTCACAGTCTGAGTTAAAGACCCTAAATTCTGGAGTGAATTTAGAGCTTGATCTTCAAAAGAAGGGGATCTGGAAGGGGCTTGAATTGGAGCAGATTGCTGTACAGGTTATTGTGGAATGGGCTACTGAAAAGTTGGCTTGGTATAAAAATTCTGCTGATAAGGCTGAGCAGTTTTGAAAGGTACATGGTTCTTTGATTGTTGCTGCTGTTGCGATTGATAATTGTCCTGGCTCCACCTTAAATTGGGGTGCCCTCTCCATGCATATTCATTTGACTGCATTTATCCAAATGATTGGGCAGCATGAGCTTGTTCCACCACTAGATCTAGGAACTGTGGTGCAGCAGGACATTAATCATATGAATGAGTAGGGGACTGGCATATCAGACATGCCTCCTCTACTCTTGCAACCATTGGATTTTTAAGTGAGTCCATCAATCTATCAAACTTTGTGGTTAAATAATCCATCTTCCTTTCTAACTCATTCACCTCATAAATCTTTCCTTTGGTGGTTTGCTGAGTGTTCAACCTAGCAGGATTCTCAATATCTCTTGACAACGATTCCTGTTGAGTTGAATTTTCATCAATTACTTCAAATAAATCCCAGACCTCAACTATTTTTTCCAAGTAAGTGCCTCCACAGGAAGCATCTACCATATTCTTGCCCTTTTAATCAATTCCTTAATAGAAACTTTGAACAAGCTGCCATCGGGGGATTTGATGATGAGGACATTGCCTTAAAAGTTCTTTAAATCTTTCCCATGCTTCATTGAAAGTTTCAGTTGAATGTTGTGAGAAGGAAATAATACTTTGTCTCAACTGGCTTGTTTTAGACATAGGGAAATATTTGGCTAAAAATTGACACTGCAAATCATTCCAAGAAGTGATACTATTTGGTGCTAACATAGACAACCATGCTCTAGCTTTATCCTTTAATGAAAAAGGAAAGAGCCTAAGCTTGGTTGCTTCTGGACCAAGTCCAGCTATGTTAAATGTGGTGCAAAGAGACAAGAATTCATCCACATGTTTGTATGGATCATCCTTACTCAACCCATGGAAGGAAGGAAGCATTTGGATAGTTGATGATTTGATCTCATAATTTCCTTCAACAGTAGGAAATTGAATGCAAAATGGAGAATTATAGGCACCAGGTGCAAAGTAATCCCTCAAAAGTCGAGGTTCTTCACCCATAGTAGCTGTTTCAGCAAAATTCTGTGATGATTGTCTGGTTCGTAGTAGCCTTTCAACTTCTAAATTTAGAGGGACAATCTCAAGGCTGAGAGTCCTCCTACCAAACAAAAAACACAGAATAGAGAATCAGATTATGCACTAACAAACCTTCAGAATTCCTTTTAAAGTAGATTCCACGCTTCAAAATGTATATGAATAACTGCATAGATATAAACAATAGAATAGTTTAGCGCTGATGTAAAGATAAAAACAAAATGAAAACTTAGGTCTACCTATTTTAAAACAAATTCCCCGACAGCGGCGCCAAAAACTTGATGTTTGATTCTAAGTGTGCATGATTTATTTGTGTTTTGAAAATAGACTTACAAATAATGAATTACACTGAATTTGGAAAACTAAAAAGAATTAAGAAATATCAGCACAGATAGAAGTAAATTAGCTTGCAAGATCAGGGCCAATTGTAGCAAGTTTTAAATGTAAGTGAGTAAAAGATCGTCCACAGAGAATTTTTTTAAAATGTAAAATAAACCTCCAGATCTAAGCTACCAGATCTGGCCTCTGATCCTATCTACAAAGCACATAAGATGGGAGGTTGAATTTGTCACATTAACTAAATGGTAAAAGTAAAGATTAAACTAAATGATCCAGGTCTGAGTTGGGGGGATTTTGATGTAAATTAATAAGAATGGAGAAATAATATCTAACTTTGATTTGGTTCTTTAAACAAAATGAGAATAAAAGTAGATCAAATGAGAGATGCTCCAATCTTCATCTGGCTACAAGCACAGATGCAAGAGGAAGTAATCTAACTCAAGGATTAGAGTTAAACTTATGGCTATGGTATGTCCACTTCAATGGCCACAGACCATCCAATAGTCTTTACTCTGAACCCTTAATTCAGAACAAGAAACACCACTACAAATGCTGTGAAAGATTAGGTTACAAACACTAATTCCCACAGGGATAATGAATCAAGGGAAATTGCTTGAAAAACAGTAAATCTAAAGGAGTCTAGTGCAATAAGGAGATCACAGGGAACCCTCAACACGAATCCAATTGAGAACGTACGGTTCACAGCAACCTTTTCAAATTCACCATTACAATTACAGAGCACAGCTTAAACAGCTCTCGGATTTGTAGTCTTGAATACAATTCTCTCTTGAATTACAAAAGTATCTCACAGCTCTCAATTGCAAGTAAAAGTTAGTCTATTACAAGAGTTTCAGATAAGCTATCTGATTTGGAAATGGAGCAACAGAAATGAAACTCAAAATCTGGATGCCCAAATTGGGAAAATGGTTCATCTATTTATAGTTTCCCCCAGGTCTAGCTTAGATGTGTATCGACCAATCAGTAGTGCTTAGATCGGTATCAACCAATGGTAGTCGAGCACGAGGATCCATATCTGTTTTGGCCAATCATAATTGCTTGATTTGTTTCAGCCAATCAAATGACAGAGGCATCAATTCTGTTATGTAATTCGAAAATCTGTCAGAACTTCTAGAAGTTCCTACCAATTGATTTCATCTTCGGGTGCTCACATGGGGTGGAATATGCCTTTGGTTCGTACTTAAAATCTTCCAGAATGTCCCTGGGTTTTTAAATGCATTGGGGCGCGTGTAAAAGATTACTGAATTACCCTTACAGATGCTAAGAATCTCCAGAATACCATTTCGCATAGTTTGGGGAACTTTTCGCAAGGTACTGTGACTTCTGAAGCTCTTTTCACAAAGTTCAGGTTCTTTTCAAAATGTTCAGATTCTTTTCGAAAAGCACTCTGTAATGCATTCTTCTGTTCGAATAGCTCCACACTTTCCAGGTTACAACCAGGCCTTTATCTTCTTCAATTTTGGTATTTTGACAGCTCGTGAGGTTGTCCCTTCTCTTTCTTCCTTTGGATCAACATGGATTATCATCTTTTTAGCACTTTTAGGCTGCTTTCATGGTTAAGCCTGTCCTTATTGTTAGCTATAACACAAGCACTTAAAACACTTATTTAGTTCTCTCAAGGGTCTATCAAGGCCCAGGTTAAAGGGTGGAACATGGTATTTTCTAGTTCTCAACAAGCCCCACCATAGGACCCACTAGATCTGAAATCCCCATGGGAGCTTGAGTTGGTAGCCTTGTGACCTTGGTGGTAGCAGCGATATTCTTATTTTGTCTTGGGCTCCGTGAGGAGGATAATCTCTGGGATAGTCTGTGACCGTTTAAGTGGATAGATTATAGCCTTAGGGTGATTCTAATCCACCGATCCAAGATGGATCCTTCTTCTTTACACCTGAGCTTGTAGAAGCCTGGTGGGAGATTGTACAGAGGCAGACTCCCCTATATTTGTATAGATCCTCCATCAGATGTTGGATCTGATCTAGTTATAGAGATTGTAGGCTGGTGACTAGACCATTGTGGCCTCACTCAAGCAATGGACAGCTAGATCGAAGGTTGTACTCAATCTCTTGCTGGTTCTCTGTGTCTGGGCTATCATGGTCCTATACAGCCTTAGCCCCACATATAGAGCTTTGGAGGTTGAGGTTCCCTATGGATTCTTGAGCTAGTAGCCTAGATGAAATAGTGCCTGCAATGATTTATTGGTTATGTTTTGACCCATCCC
Organism: Chloranthus sessilifolius; assembly: GCA_021018995.1. Lineage (NCBI taxonomy): Eukaryota > Viridiplantae > Streptophyta > Magnoliopsida > Chloranthales > Chloranthaceae > Chloranthus > Chloranthus sessilifolius. Next base: position 82,176,111 of record CM037591.1, read on the forward strand.
TAGATAGTGGTTCCCCTATGGGATAATCTGTGACCATTTGAGTGGGCAGGTTATAGCCTTAAGGGTGGAATCATGGCAGAGTGATGGGTTGGATCCTTTCTCCTCAGTGGTGATAATGTAGCCACTGGACAGGATTTCTATAACATCAGATCTGAATCTGAGTTGCAAAACTCCTCTGATCTGGGCTCAATAACATACTTCTCACCCTTTTATATTTATTTTCCACACTCCATCCATCCTCTCAACCCTTTCTGTAGTTTAGATATTAGAATACTTAGAATAAGTGACCTTAAACTCCCCTCCTTTTAGGACTGCCAGATTTGTAGTCAGATCTGGAGGGAGTACTAAAGATGGCTCCTTTGGAGCTGTAGATCACCTTTCCCTGTGGGACAAACTCTTACTTATCAAAACTTGCTATAATGGACCCTGTATCTTCCAGGTCTAGGATTTCTTAGTTGTGCTGATTTCATCTCCTGTTTTACTCTTTCTTTGATTTTCAAATGACTTTCACCACCAACCAATAAAGTAAGTACACACTCAGAAATCCGCCAACAAATTTTTGGCACCGTTGCCGGGGAAAGATGATCTATTAGTAGACCCTTAGTTTTTTTATTATTAGTATTCTTTCCACATGTGAATAATTGATACTGCTGACATAATTTTGAATCTTTCTTATAGATCTAGACAGCAGCAGCGAAGGACAGTGGACTGCATTTGGAGCTTAGCTACCTCTGTTTGCAAACTCTCTAACTTTTAAAACTCTGTCTATCTTTCTTAAAAAAATTTCCAGCAGTATCTAGGATAGTTTAAATGTATTCTTTGAATAGCTATAAACTAGTTAGATAAATTTGCTAGTGTACAATTATTCTTTTGCAATGTGCCTGCAAGAAGCTTTCCTTGCTGGTGGTGTGCTTGTATGCTAGGGAGGAGATCCCTCAGCCCTGCTTTAGAGCCTCTTAACCCTGAGTTAGAAAGGGGAAGGAGACTTAGGAGAGACAGGCACACCACAGGAGAGCCCCTAAGTGAATCTGTGACAGCAATTATGGGTGAAGAACAACCCAGAACCCTCAAGGAGTTGAATGCTCCGAATGACTATAACTCCCCTTTTAGCATTCAATTCCCTGATGTTCAGGGAACTATGAGATAAAAACTTCAATCATCCAAATGCTGCCAGCTTTCCATGGGCTTAGCAAGGAGGACCCTTACAAGCATATTGACCAGTTCTTGGCCTTGTGCACCACTTTTAATATCACTGGTTTGGGACCTGAGGCTACTAGGCTCAGACTCTTTCCCTTCTCTCTGAAGGATAGGGCCAATACCTGGCTGACCACTCTTACCAACAATAGCATTGCTTCATGGAAAGACCTGCAGACCAAGTTCCTAACCATGTTCTTCCCTGAGACCAAAACTAGCCAGTTGAGGAAAGAGATTCTTGCATTTGCTCAATCCCTAACTGAGGATTTTAACCAGTCCTGGGATAGGTTTAAAGAGATGCTCAAACAATGCTCCCACCACAAGATTCCTGAGTGGCAACTTGTACAAAGCTTCTATAATGGGATTGATGAGAAAAATAGAGACATGGTCGATGCCTCTTGTGGTGGATCCTACATGCACAAGACTGCTGAGGAGGCATGGGAATTGTTTGAGGTGATTAGTGAGAATGCTTTTCAAAAGCCATCCCTGGCAAGAACTAGTCAGGAATCTGAGTCAAAGGTGGGGCCTACTGCTGGGTCAAAAGGAAAAGTTTATGAGTTGTCTGGGAACAATGACCTGCAGCTGTAGATGGCAAACCTCTCTATGAAGTTTGACAAATTATTGACTGTGATGCAACCCAGAAGGGTTGCTCATGTGGCGGAGGCATGTCTGATATGCCAGTCCCCACAACACACACTGGAGGAATGTCCATCTGCAGGGCAATTTCCTGAATTGATTTTGGAACATGTTGCTGCTGCTTAATCTTATAGCCAGCAACAATCTGGGGGCTACAATAGGCAGCCATATGGATACCAGCACCAAAATGCTAGTTACCAATGGAGAGACCACCCAAATCTGAGGTGGAGGCAAGACAACTACATGCAGCCCCTGCAGATGTTGGCCTTACCACAAAGGCCACAACAGCAGTTCAATCAAGGGAATGCCCCTAGGTCTACCTTTCAGCACCATCAGCAGCCCCATCAACAACAAAATCAGTTGGTCTTACCCCCTTCTCAACCTAGAAATACTTCTTTCGAGGACCAGGTCTTGACCTCACTGCAAAACCTGGGTTCCTTGGCTCAGACTGTGGACTCTCATGGTCAGAGCCTCCAGAAAATGGAAGAGCAGATGAGCCAAATGTCAAAAGCCTTGGCTAGGAGATATGAAGGCAGATTGCCCTACCAGCTAATTGCTAACCCCAAGGGTCAGTTTTTAATTGAGGAAGCTTCCTCAAAGTTTGAGGACACTAATGTTGTCACTCCCCTAAGGTCTAGCAGGCTGGTAGACAACCAGGTGGGTAACAGACCAACAAAGGCAATTTCCACAGATGATGCAAATGATGATGATAGAGAAGTTGTGGGACCACAAAGCCAAGAAGTGTCTGCCACCTTGCAGCAGGAGAAAAATAATGACGCTGTAGTTGAGCCGCAGGAGGGAGAAAAACATGAAAAAAGAAAGAAACATAAGTTTAGTCATGGGCTAGCAGCTGAGGAACCAGCAGAACCTCAGCGGCCATTACCTCAGGCTTTGGATGGTCCTATCCCTTTTGATAAAGGGAATGCCCAGATGGAGGAAATGATGGAGACCTTCAGGCAGGTGAAAATCAATTTACCCCTGCTTGAGGCAATTCAACAAGTCCCAGCCTATGCAAAGTTCCTGAAAGACCTCTGCACCCAAAAGAGAAAGGCTAGAGGCCATGTGTCCAAGAAGGGCTTTGCAACTGATACAGTGAATTCTGTATTTAACATATCAATGTCTAAGAAGTTGTAAGATCCAGGCATACCCACTATTCCCTGCGTAATTGGAGACCATACAATTGGAAAAGCCCTTTTAGACCTTGGAGCCAGTGTTAACCTGTTGCCATACAGTGTATATCTGCAACTAGGTTTGGGGGAGATGAAAGCTACCCCCATTATGTTGATGATGGCTGATAGATCTGAGAGGAAACCTCTGGAAATGGTTGAGGATGTCTTGGTGGGAGTGGATAAGTTTTTCTACCCTGTCAACTTCTTAGTTTTGGACATGGGGTGCAGCAATAGCCCAAGTCCCATACCTATTATATTGGGCAGGCCTTTCTTGGCCACTGCCAATGCCTGCATCCAATGCAGATCTGGAGTAATGGAGGTAACTTTTGGACATATGAAAGTTGAGCTGAATGTAATAACAAAGGCAAAGTACCCTCAGATGGACAATGAGGAGAGCTTTGCAGTGGATGTACTAGAGGAAATTATGGAAGAGGAATTGCCCACTCTGCTGGAGTGGGGCAACATTGTCAGGAATTTAGTTAAAATTTGGGACATGGTGGAGGAAGAGAGCACAGATGGGAGATCAAAAGACATGACCATATCGAAGTCTTCTGTGGGCTCAGTGCAGCATTCCAGTTGAAAACCTACATTGCTACCTCTTCCTCCAACCTCCAATGCACCAATTTTGCCATCCGCCCAACAGGCCCCTGATCTGGAACTCAAGAAGCTTCCAGAAACATTAAAATATACCTTCCTTGAGAAAGGTGATAAGCTTCCTGTGATTATCTCTTCCTCCCTTACCAATGAGCAGGAAGAGGAATTACTAACAGTTTTGAGGAAGCACAAGAAGGCAATTGTTTGGACCATTGCCGATCTGGGAGGAATAGATGCATCAATCTCCATGCATAGGATTCATCTTGAGGAGGGAGCACTACCCTCCAGGGAAATGCAGAGGAAGTTAAATCCTCACATGCAGGAAGTGGTCCTTAAGGAAATCATTAAATTGCTAGATGCAGGGGTGATTTACCCCATCTCTGATTCTCATTGGGTGGCACCTATCCAGGTGGTGCCCAAGAAATCTGGCATAACAGTGATTAAGACTGAAACAGGAGAGTTGAGGCCAGCCAGGGCAACCACTGGCTGGAGAGTGTGCATTGATTATAGGAAGCTCAACTCTAAAACCAGAAAGGACCATTTCCCTCTCCCCTTCATTGATTAAATTCTGGACAAATTGGCTGGAAAAGCTTTTTACTATTTTCTTGATGGGTACTCAGGGTACAACCAAATCCCTGTGCATCCTCAAGACCAAGAGAAAACCACCTTTACCTGTCCTTTTAGCACCTTTGCTTACAGAAAGATGCCTTTTGAACTTTGTAATGCGCCAGCCACTTTTCAGAGGTGTATGTATGCCATATTCTCTGATATGATTGACATGTTTTTGGAGATTTTTATGGATGACTTTTCTGTCTATGGGGATAGCTTTGGCCAATGTCTACAACACCTCAGCCTAGTTTTGCAAAGATGTGAGGAAACCAATTTGGTTTTAAGCTGGGAAAAGAGCCACTTCATGGTAACACAAGGCATTATGTTGGGCCATATAGTCTCTAAAGAAGGGCTTGAGGTAGACAAGGCCAAAGTGGACCTCATTGCCAATTTGCCCCCTCCAAAAATAGTCAAGCAAATCAGATCTTTCCTGGGGCATGTGGGATTTTATAAGAGGTTCATTAAGGACTTCAGCAAAATTGCTAAGCCATTATGCCACCTGCTCTACCAGGATGTGCCCTTTGACTTTTCTCCTGACTGTCTTAAGGCTTTTGAAACATTGAAAATCTGCCTCACCTCTGCTCCTGTACTCCAAACACCAGACTATACCCTACCTTTTAAGCTGATGTGTGATGCATCAGACTTGGCATTAGGTGCTGTTTTGGGCCAAAGAAAAGATAAACTGCCTGTGGTCATTGCTTATATCAAAAATCACTTGTCAAGCTCGGTGAACTATACCACAACTGAGAAAGAGCTTCTAGCAGTGGTTTACGCTGTTGACAAATTTAGAGCCTACCTACTAGGATCTAAAACTATGATCTTCACTGACCATTCGACATTAAAGTACCTACTGTCCAAGAGAGATGCTAAGCCTAGGCTGATTAGATGGATACTCCTGCTATAGGAGTTTGACATCGAAATCAAGGACAAAAAGGGTGTGGAGAATGTGGTGGCTGGCCACTTGTCCAGAATTATCTTGGAGAAATGCCTGGATGGCCCTACAAATGATGCCTTCCCTGATGAGCAATTATTTACCATCCAATCCTTAGTCCCTTGGTTTGCACACATTGTCAATTATCTAGTTATAGGAAAGATTCCTCCCCACTTGACCAAAATGGATAAAGACCTGTTCTTCTTAAGGGTCAAGTATTTTTTCTGGGAGGAACCTTGCCTATACAAGTACTGTGCCAACCAGATAATCCGAAGATGTATTCTCGAAAGTGATATCCCCAGTATTCTGGCCATGTGCCATGAAAATGCCTGTGGAGGCCACTTTAGTGGGAGAAAAATAGCTGACAAGGTCCTACAGTATGGTTTTTACTGGCCATCCTTATTCAAGGATGCATACACACACTGCAAGGCATGTGAGAGATGTCAGAAATTAGGAGGGCTGTCCAAAAGAAATTCAATGTGTTTACAGCCCATCCTTGTTGTAGAACTGTTTGATGTATGGGGAATTGACTTCATGGGCCCCTTTCCTCCCTCTAATGGTTACCACTTCATCTTAGTGTCAGTGGACTATGTTTCCAAATGGGTAGAAGCCATTACCACAAGAACCAATGATAACCAGGTGGTCCTCAAATTTGTAAAGCACAACATTTTCTCAAGATTTGGAACCCCTAGAGCTATTATCAATGATGGGGGTAGCCATTTCTGCAACAGGAATTTCGAGAGCTTGCTCAAGAAATATTCTCTGACCCATAGGATTGCTACTCCCTACCACTTACAAACAAGTGGCCAAGTTGAAATTTCCAATAGGGAGATCAAGCACATCCTTGATAAAATAGTTAGGACTGATAGGAAAGATTAGGCTGAGAAATTGGATGATGCACTGTGGGCCTATAGGACTGCCTATAAGACTCCCATTGGAATGTCCCCATTCAGACTGGACTATGGCAAGGCCTGCCATCTCCCAGTAGAGATAGAACACAGGGCCTATTGGGCCACTAAGAATTTGAACATGGACCTAACTTCTGCTGGTCATCACAGGTCATTACAACAGTCGAAATTGGATGAGCTGAGGATGGATGCTTACACCAATGCCAGGGTCTACAAGGAACGGGCTAAAGCTTTCTTCGACAAGGGCTTGCTGAGAAAAAGCCTCGAATCGGGTAGTAAGGTTTGGTTATTCAACTCCAAACTAAAATTCTTTCTTGGCAAATTAAAATCCAGATGGGATGGTCCCTATGTTGTCTTGAATGTTTCCCCATCTGGTGCTGCGGAAGTCAAGGATCCCAAATCTGGGAGGACCTTCAAAGTGAATGGTTAGAGGCTTAAGCCTTGCATTGAACAACCTACTGATCCTATGAGCACTATTCATTTTCATGGGACCCCTACATCTACCTGACCCGCAATTGTGTCCATGTTGTACTATACTACTTTTGTTTCTACCTTAAGTTCTAGGAAATTTTAGGGGTTATGTGGAGTTTGATATTGTTGAGCTTGATAGAGTTTATGTGGGATTGGTATGATTTATTCTTCTTCTGTGAATTGCTGATTTTCGAATTTGAATGCATATTATGTGAATACTTGTGATGAGTAGGCTGCACTAACTATAGTGCCCCTGTTTGGCACTAGGCCCTAGCGCATTCCAAATTGTGATTTGGGAAGACTCGCGCAATTCGCATAGGCCATTTCTTTCGCTGTCACGAGTTTCAATGCTGCAGAATCTCTCGCACACTTCCAGCTCTAACTCCCATAATCGCGTGATTCTGATATCTCGTGATCCCCTTACCCAGCTGCGCGAGTCTAATGCATTTGTCATTTCCCACGCTGACTGCTGGGACTTGACGTTTCCCAACTCACTCTCAATTAATTGCGGCGACTTTGATGTTATTCAACCATTTCATCTTCCACCATCCTCGCCTTTAAATATACAGGGAGGCCCTGTTCATCTTCATCGCATCCTATCTCCTCTCACCCTAGCGGTCCTTCCCTAATCCTAATCATGGTAGATGACAAGCCGGATGCGCTGCCTAACAAGTTTTACTCAATGTGGTTGGACCCGCCGCCACCTAAAGAGCCGGATCCCCTCCAACCCCTCTGGGATGAATACGAGGAGGTTCTACAAATCCTTGCCAAGGAGGAGGAGGAAAAGCTTCAGCCGCAGAAGAAGAAGCAAAAGACAGAGCCATCCCCTGCCCCCTCCACTCCACCCCCTCCCCCACCTTCTCAACCCCCTCACCCCTGATCTCTCTCTCCTTCCCTCCTCCATTTTTATAATTTTCTATTAATCTTAATGAAATTTTCTTTTTCTGATATGCTGTACAGTTTTCTATTCTTGGGTACTTTATTTCTTGTTCTCGTCTTCTATGTTGTAATAACTCTGCTGCACAGACACCTTTGAACCAGTGAGGACACTACTTCTCATAGGTTTGGGGGTTTGCCAGGCAGATCCTGCCAATGGAATAGCTAACATAAGTGCAGCTGACCCATCTGAGCAATATGGAAATGGACCTCTGTTCACTTAGGAATCATGAAAATAAGAAGTTTAAAATTTTTGTAAACTTTTGACATTATAAACTTCTAATACTCCACATTTCCATGATAATATCACCAAGGAAACTCACTTGTATCAGCACTCAGTAAATCAGTAGAGAGAGAAAAAGGTGAGGACATACTTAAAAGTTCAAAGGAAGACCATAACCAGTGAGAATTAGACCTATAAAAAAAAAATTCATCTTTTGAGGAGTAACCAAGGCAATCCCTTCTAGTTCTAAAGACTGACTGAGTCACTATGCTCACTAGAAGTTAGGTAAATCCAAGTTGAAACAACTGACAGTACTCATGAGACTGAGGAAAGGATCAAGGCCTTCTCTTGGACAATTTGAGCCTAATAAGACCAACCCTTAAGTAACTGCCCTTGTCCATACCCACTTTGAGCTTTAAATCATAAATTTCTTCAAAATACACCTGAGTACTTGAACCTGAACCTATGAACCTGTTTCAGCCTACCCTCACTCTGAGAATTCAGAAGGTAAAGGAGAAAAAGTTAAAGATGGACTAGCTATGGTCAACAGTAGGTGAATGGAAAAGAAATACCTCAAATCTGGCAGTATGATAATTGGGAGCATGGTGGCATTTCTGAAAAGTGAAAAAAAAAAAAAAAAAAAAAATCAAAAAATTCCGCAAGAAGGAAACAAAAATAATAATGAAGAGAAGTAAGGGAGGAGTCAAGAGGAACTTTCATTGGAAAATCAAAATCAAGAAGAGAAACTGATCACTTCAAATCTGAGAATCTCAAAGAAGATGAAAGGAGCTGAATTCAAGAAGGTGAAGTCATGAATCACTTCTGTCACCTACTGATTTCTCAATTTTGAACCCCTTCTCAACCCTCCATTCTTTCAACCCCACTCTATAAGCCACATTACAGCCCAGTTAAAAGCCCTTGTGATCCAAAAGTTGAGTGAGCTGTCATGTGAAGATAAAGAGTTATCCAATCTATGGTGAGGAACTACCAATGATGTTAGCACTTAAGAACTCTGCCTATGCTCATGCTTACAGACCCATTTGGGGGATGTAACTGCTCTTGAGCTTGTGAGAGAGTGAACCCCTCCACAAAACCCTTATGAGAGTATGCCCTGCAAAGTTTTTGGGTCTGAACTTGAATGCATTATGTATGACCTTAACCTAATTTTTTACCTAAGGATAAGCTCAGTGCTGGCACACACTAGTGCAGTTTTCTGTGATTGTAAACTAATTGGAAATATTGTGCAATCATGAAGAGTTTATGCTGTTTAAGTTACTGTGCAACCAATGAATTAAATTTCTTTTATGCTTAATAATGCAAGAGTAAACTAAGTCTGCCCCTTGATTGCTCATTGGATGATATTGCATTTTTGTTAACTGTTTCATTGAAGAAGTTTGTGGGTGTCTTCACTGAAAACCCTTAGGAGACTTCACTCCTCCACTAGGGATCACCTAGGGGTTTAAAAGGCTTGGTTCATATGCTAAATGTATCCGTGCTCCCTACGAAAGTGGCATTTAATTTTTATATTAGGTTTAATGTAGCTTTGCTAAGGGACTAACAAAGATTAGGTTTGGGGGTGTGTTAAGACCTGAAAAGTATCACTTTTCACCCCTTAACTTAACCTTTGATTAGACCCATAGCCACCTAATAAGTCCTTGTTAAGTGTTTTATGTAGGTAGCACCCAGAAGTGAAATAAGGTCAGGAATCCTGCTAAAAAGCCTGTTTTGGCACTAGAAGTCCCTCAGAAGGATGAAGTCTAAATCCAGACTTGAAAATGAGTCTCACGCAGTCCAGCTGAGCTTCCCAAGACTCTACAACAACTTCTTGCGCAGATGATTAACTGAAGAGCTTCAGAAACATAAACTCGCGCAGCTCTCGTGAAGCCCAAGAATAGAACACCACACGCAGTCTGGTGCAGTTCAAAGTAGACTTCTCACAACCGTGCGCAGTTCACTCAGAACGGCTGAGAAGAGAGAGCTTCAGAAGACTCCTCGCGCAGCTGTCGCACAGTCGCCACGAGATGCAACTATCAGAAGAGAACTCCTCGTGCAGTTCTCGCACCATTCAAGAAGAAAGCATCCTTGGGAAGGTAAAGCCACCCTTGCAAAGATCAGTTAAGACATGGAACCTCGCGTAGTTCAGAACTCATCAAAGCCTCGCGAGGTAACTCGCAAAAGCCAGTGAGGATAAGTGCTCACGAAGTTCTTGCGCTATTCAAATCTATCCTCGCGAAGATCAACCTCGCAACTGCCGGAAGAGCAAACCAAGCCAACCTCGCAAAGGCAAAAGCTTTAATTTCAAATCATCCTAGCGAAGAACAAAAGCTACCACGCGACAAGTCTGGTAAATAATGGTTACCTAGTGAAGCTCTGAACCTCAAACTTCCATCTCTTCAGCTGAGGACTTTCTGGGAATTTCTAGCGATTAGGGCACACACTCCCACGCTCAAATCTCAGTGCACGTGCCCCAAGGCATCGAAGGATAACTATTCGGCCATGTGGCATAATTAAAATTAGGGTTTCCTAACCCTAATGCGCCGCCACACCACTTTTATAAATACCCACACTTAGCTTAGGTTTGGAGGCTTAGAGATTCTTCTCTTTCTACATCCTGGAATAGCTAGGAACCCATCTCATTTTTGGGAGACCTAATCTGAGATCGTTTAGTTTTTCTTTTTGTAGTTGTAAGTAGTTTTCTTTTTCTTTTTCATTCTCTCCATAGTCCAGCACTTGCTGGCTATGTCTTTGTGTGTATTTTGAACTAGATTAATGGAAGTTTTGTAATAGGATCTGTACTTTGTGGGATTTGTGATTGAATGTGAGATGCTCTGTGCAAGGCTGCTACCTTGTGATCCCCCATTGCTTTGGCTGTGTTTCAAAGCAATGGAGGACTGATTCTAAGAGTCACTCAGATCCAAGTGACCTGTGTGTCTGGGCAATCATGGTCCTATACAGCCTTACCCCCACCACAGGACCCACTAGATCTGAAATCCCCATGGAAGCTTGAGCTGGTAGCCTTGTGACCACGGTGGTAGCAGTGATATTCTTGTTTTGTCTTGGGCTCCGTGAGGAGGATAACCTCTGGGATAGTCTGTGACCATTTAAGTGGACAGATTATAGCCATAGGGTGATTTTAATCCACCGATCCAAGATGGATCCTTCTTCTTTACACTTGAGCTTGCAGAAGCTTGGTGGGAGATTGTAAAGAGGCAGACTCCCCTATATTTGTATAGATCCGCCATCAGATGTTGGATCTGATCTGGTTACAGAGATTGTAGGCTGGTGACTGGACCATTGTAGCCTCACTCAAGCAATGGACAGCTAGATCGAAGGTTATACTCAATCTCTTGCTAGTTCTATGTGTCTGGGCTATCATGGTCCTATACAGCCTTAGCCCCACATATAGAGCTTTAGAGGTTGAGGTTCCCTATGGATTCTTGAGCTGTAGATCACCTTTCCCTGTGGGATAAACTCTTACTTATCAAAACTTGCTACAATGGACCCTGTATCTTGCAGGTCTAGGATTTCTTAGTTGTGCTGATTCCATCTCCTGTTTTACTCTTTCTTTGATTTTCAAATGACTTTCGCCACCAACCAATAAAGTAAGCACACACTCAGAAATCCGCCAACACCCCTAAACCTAATCTTTGCTAGTCCCTTAGCAAAGTTGTAAATGCCACTTTCGTAGGAATCATGGATACATTTAGCATATGTACCAAGCCGTTTAAACTCCTAGGTGATCCCTAGTGGAGGAGTGAAGTCTCCTGAGGGTTTTCACTGAAGACACCCACAAACTTCACCATTAAAATCAGTTAAGTATAGTGCAGATAATGACAACACATATTCGAATGTTTAAAGTTTCATTCCACACCCATTTAACACTTAGAGGAAACTGTAGAAATGTTGGCTGGCCATTTAGAACTTAAAAGTTAACATGTGTTTGCCTGACCACCATTCATTAGAATTTCAATGTATAAAAAATTAGTACCCAGGTTGCCTTTGATTCAAGATCCAGGTTGGATACCACCCTAATGAGGTAAAAATTCAGACCCAGTTCTCACTAGGGCTATCCCTCAACATTAATAACCTAAGGGTGTTCATAATCTCAACAGCTCAAGAGCAGTTGTAGATCCCAAATGGGTTTACAAGCATGAGCATAGGCCAAGCTTCTAATTTCTAACATCTTCAAGGATTTTCAGTATAGATTGGGCAGCTCTTCATCTCCACATAACAGCTCATTTGACTTTGGATTCACAAGGTCTTTTTGAATGGGTTGTAATGTGGCTTATGGCTGAGGGGTATATAGAATAAATGGGTAAAAAGGGAGTTCAAATTAAGAAATCAGTAAGGTAAGGAGTGGCTCATGACTTCACAACCTTCCTTTCAGTAAAAACTTCATCTTTCTTTTGTATTTCAGACTCAAAGTGGCCAGCTTCTCCTCTTCTTTTTTTTTTTTTTTTAGATGATGATGTTCTCTAGACTTCTCTTTCTTTTTCTCTTCTTATTTTCTTTATTCATTCTTTTGATAAAATGCCACACAACTGCCATTGATACACAGCTGGTCACAAGTTGCTTTTCTTCACTTCCTACAGAATGTTGGACCATTCTCAGTATCTTTACCTCCTTCTCCTTTACCTTTTGAATTCTCAGAGTGAGGGTAAGGTTGACTCAGGCAATGAGGTTAAGGTGTAAGTTTTCTAGTGTTTGTGAAAGAAAAATATGATTTTAAGGCTCAACTAGTGTATGCGAAAGGGCAGATTTTAAAAGGTTGGAATTTTAGGCTCAAACTGTCCAAATGAGGGCCTTGGATCATTTCCTTAGTCTCATGAGGGCTGTAAATTAGTTTTGATTTGGAGATACACAACTTCTAATGAAAAAGGCTTGATTCACTTAGTCCTTAGAGCAGAAATAATGCCAAAAACACTCTTTAGAAGAAAATGATGGGCCTAAATCTCACTAGGTATGGTCTTCAATTTTAACTCATGGGGTGTATTTTCATCTGTTTCTCTCCTCTTAGGCTCGCTGAGTACTTAACTCAAATAAATTTCTAATATTAGCTTCATGGTGGTGTCAAGATCAACTTCTATCTGTTTCCAAAAGTCAGCCAAAATATTTAAATTCTTGCATGTTTCCTCATTGTATCAAGTTAAGTGAAAATTAACTTTATTCATCCCAATTAAACCACCATTACTGAACTAAAATTAACTATTCTATTGGCAGACTGCCACACCCCCAAATCATTCGGAGCAGTGTCCTCACTGGTTCAGAGGTGATAAAAAGAAGTAGAATCCAAGCAAATAGACAAAAATAAACACAGAAGAAGAGAGAGAAACAGAAAATGCAAATGGAACAATATGAAACTTGCATTAAAATAAAAAGAAAATATAACAAAAAGATTGGAAAGGAAAAGACAAAATGGGGGGGTCAATGTGTAGCCGGGGGAGTGTTTTTGGAAGATGGAGGGGGAGATGCAGGTGTTGCCATTTTTTTCTTCTTTTTTTCTCTCTTCTCTCTTTTTATCTTTTTCTTTTCCTCCTTGGCGTGGATCCGCTGGACCTCGTCAAATTCATCCCAGAGAAATTGCAAGGGGTCCGGCTCCTTTGGTGGTAGGGGATTTTTCCAGATGGGATAGAATTTGATTGGGAACTCGAAGGGGGTGTCATCCGCCATTTGTGTGAGGTGGTATGGATTTCTAGGGGTAGAAGAGGAGGGATGAGATGAAAAGGGACTGATGGCCAGTTTAAAAGAGAGAGACGAGGGAACATGAATCGACGGAATTGAAATTGCGCCCCTTTTCAAACTTGGCAATAAATGAGTATTGTGTGGGAAAAGAAGAAACACACAACTGGCTCTTTGGAAAAGAGAAGGAGCATTAACTGATTGTCCAAAGATAGGCATGGTATTTAAAGAGGTAAGTGTATCGCGCGGGGATCCTCGCGAAGAACAATCAGTGATGAGTAAAGGACATTTCTCGCGCAGCTGAGCTGGGGATCTTCGCGAGGTAGCCTAACATGGCTCATCAATTTGAAGAAGACGCCATTGCAATCCTTGAGGCAGGTATTTGCACAAATTTATATAACCACCATCTCCATCTATCCTCCACACGGATTACTATTGCAAAGAAACATATCCTCCCTAAACTTTTCCCATGAATGACAAAAAGAATAAAATTAAAACTAGCAAACAAATAGAAAGAAGTACACAGAACAGAGCAATAGACAAAAACTAGCAATTCTATTAAAGTGGAAGAAAATATTTATAAATGTAGTTACAAGAAGGAAAACCTAATCTACAATCTAAAAATTGGGATCTAATCTGATTCCGAATCTGTAAGGAAATCCCAGCCCATCCTTTTAGCTTGTGCCTTAAGGGCATCTCTGTCTTGTTTCTTCTTTTCCTCCCTCTCCATTTTCTTTTCAGCTGGTGTTTTCTTGGCAGTTGGAGCTTTAGGTGCCCTTGCCCTTACTTTTGGTTGCTTGGGAGCTTTTGGTTCCTTGGGTTCTTGAGGGGCTTTTCCTTAGCGCTTAGCAGGGGGTGGCAGGGGATTTTTCTTTGCCTTTGCCTTTGACTTCTGCTTTTGCAGTGGGGACCACTAGCAATTTCCCTTTTCCTTTAACTTTGGGTTCCTCAGTGGGGACCACTGGGGATTTCCCTTTTTAGTGGACTCAGGTTTGGCAGGGGATTGTGCCTCTTCAGACTGGGCAGCAGGCTCTTTGCCAAATTTTAAAGGGACAGCTTTGGGATCAGACCTCTTAGCAGTGACTTTCCTCCGCTGAGGAGAAGTTTGCTTCTGTGGTGGTTCAGCAGAGACTGTGGCAGGGGTAGGTTGCTCTGTAGTTGGAGGCTGGTTCGTAGGAGGTTAAGCAGGAGCTTTTCCTTTGTCTTTCTGAGGCTTAGGTGGTGCCTCCTCTGACTGGGCAGGTGGAGCTGCAGTAGTAGTTGGCTCAAGCTCAGGCATTTGAACAGAGATGGGGTTCGGCTGCAGAGGGACATTTCTGGCAACAGCCAATGCGTATTCCAATGAGGCTATCTTGATTTGATATTTGAGGATGTCAATCTCATGGATCTCCTTTTGGATTTTTTGGATTTCCTGTGCATTGTTAAGTCGTTTTTCAACCATTCTTGCCCGGGCATTCGCTACAGCAGCATTGGATTTCTCATACTCCCAATTTATCTGATGATAAGTAGCTGTAGCTTTGGCCTTTTGGTAGGCATCCAAAATGTTAGTCCACCCCAATGAGATGCCCAGAAGTTACTGTCGGTGTTCCTCCATCATTTTATCAATCTGCTCCTGTAAGGGGGTCTCATTTGATTGGCGATGCTTGGCCATGCCCCTCAAGACATCCTTCCTCAGGTAGGCATTATCTCTCATATGATGGAGGATGGTGAGGTAGGGAGGGCTGTAAAAATGATGTTTTGGGGCGATGGGAAGATAGGAGGTGGAAGGAGCAAAGTTTGCTTCGTCCTGTGGGGGAGGAGGGGGAATGATAGTAGGGAAGTCAAGTTGTGGGGGAATGGGGTCAGGTTCTGGGTCTGTTTATGTAGATTTAGTAGATAATGTGGGAGGGGGTAGGATAAGAGGGAGGCGGAGGGTATAAGGGGAAAGGAAATGGGTGTAGGCTCAATAGGAGTTGGGGGTGATGGGGGATGGAAAATGGGAATGGTGAAAGGGAGTAAATGAAATGGGTGGGTAAGAGTTAATGGTGATGGTGGGGGGGTAATGAGTCAGGAGGGAAGTCAGTTTGGGTGTCTTTGTCAGTAAACAGGACCAGGGGGGGTGAAGTGGGCGGTGGAGGGATGGGTGGGTTGGTTAAGGTGTGTAGGGTGGATGGGATGGAGGTGAGTTCAGATTGCATCTGATCCTGTTTTTGGGTATTGGTGGATAGCTGGGCTTGAATGTCTTGGATAAGGGAAAGGATCAGGGGTAGTGTATCAGGGAAAGAAGGTTGGGTTTGGGAAGAGGAGGGCACTGGTTGGAAAGGTGAGGAAGGTGCATGATGGAAAGTGGAGGGAGGGGAAGAGGGGGGTTCAGGGGAGTGATGTTAGGAGGTAATTGGAGAATCTGGGAGAGGGGTGTAGTAGGTTGGTATTATTTCAAGGAAGGTAGATATAAAGGCTTGGAGGCCTATGCATGTGTTAAGGGTTAAGTCAATGTCTGTGAGGGGGGTGTAGTAGATATGGCTGGGATAGTGGTTTCTGCAAGGTGGGGAGTGTCAATGGGGATAGAAGGGATTGAGGGTGGTGTCTGGGAGATGGTTGGGATGGTCACAATGGTCTTTTGTTTTTTGTAGGAGATGAGTGAGGGGCTGGTAAACTTAGGTGGAGATAAGGGGGGGATTGTGACTGTGTACTGAGGTAAGGTAGGGGATGGTGAGTCCTCCCATGGACCAAGCACAAGTGAAGGGGGAGTGGGCATGGAGGATAGAAATAAGGGGGGTGAGAGATGGATTCAAGAGGGGTGGTGGATGCAGGGGTAACAGGTGTTGCTGCAGCTATGGAAGTGGTAAGCTCTGAGGGCACCTCCTTTGTAGCTGGGGTAGACCCTGATCCAGCTGCTTCTGCTTGCTTGGGAAAGGCCTGAGCCTCAACTTTCTTCTTTTTCTGGCCCCTCATCAAGCTCCTGCTGATTCCCCATTACCTTTTGGCAAAGGTAGTAGGGTAATGGTGGTGGTCTACTCAGTCCTTCCTATCTTGTAGCCCCCCTTGGTTAGCAGCAAGGTAATGATTCTTACATAGGGTAGAGTGTGTGGCTTCTTGTTTGACCCTAACTTCTCCACTACGTCTTTCATAGCCTCAAAAATTAGCCAGGCTGCATGGAAGCCATGGCCCATGTGGTAGGAGTAGACAGCATCCGCAATGGGGGTTCTCCTCTCTTGCTGATGTCCTGAGCAATATATGTTCTTTCGCAGGACTTGGTCAATGAACAACAGTTCAGCTTCTAGTTCCCTCCTTCTGATTGAGTACCCGGTGGCTTTTAATCCTCTAGCTAGGGCCAGTGCAATTGTATCAATCGATGCACTCAGAGGGGGGCCATATCCACAGCTAGGATTGAATGCTGCTGGGATGCCCAACTCTTCAGTGATCATCTTGGGGCCCACTAACATATCAAAGTCGTCAATCAGCACCAGCAAGCACCCTTGTCCATCATTGTCCTTCTTGACCTTGATGTGCTGATAAAATAGCTGCACTAGCCTGGGGTAGGCTAGTGCTGGAATTCCTCTCATCAATGGCATCAAGCCCGCTTTGCTCATAAATTATGCTGCAGGGGCAGAGAGAGGTTCTTTCTCAAAAAATGGTATGTCAAAGGCTGTTTCAGGCTCCAACGAAATTGACT
The DNA here is from genome assembly GCA_021018995.1 of Chloranthus sessilifolius. Classification (NCBI taxonomy): domain Eukaryota; kingdom Viridiplantae; phylum Streptophyta; class Magnoliopsida; order Chloranthales; family Chloranthaceae; genus Chloranthus; species Chloranthus sessilifolius. The sequence goes on from CM037591.1 coordinate 82,193,116, forward strand.
CCATTACCTCAGAAGGAGTATAGAACATAGTGGTTGGTACCGCCACCACCTCAACCACTTCCTTTCTTTTTTGGGGGGACTTTGAAGTCTTGGCCTTTTTAGGGGTAGTCTCTGCAGGGTCCTTGTCCTTCCCTTTTCTCTTCTGTATAGTTTTTGGAGCCATGTCCAACTCTGTCCTATAGTATGAGAAACGAAGGTTGAAATCTAGGGTTTGGTTTGATTTGACGCATAGGGCACCTCAAGATCTCTGAGCAGAGGGCAATGGATGGGGGTGGTATTAGGAACAACTTTGTAGATTTATGCAGTGAATGATGAGTTGTAGGAGTGATGCTGGAGGAGAGAGGGGAAAGTGCCAGAAGCTAGGGTTTCGCAGAGGGAAGAAGGAAGAAAATAATGAAAAAGGGACAAAGCGCGGGGTTGAAATACTTATCGCGAAGGTCAACACGCTTTGGAACATCTGGTCGCGGGTTTGGAAATGAACCTAGCAAAAGTGTTGATTAAATCTGGATTGCACGACAATCTCTCAAGTTATTCTTGGAGCGCGCGACAGAGTGAGATTAATTCATGTGAATTGCGCGAGCGGCTCCTAGGTCTCTTTTGGATTGCGTTAAAAGCTCTGAGGTTCATTTTGTATCTCACAATAGACTTAGAATCTCGTGACAGTAAATGAAGTATTTCTGTTGAATTGCGCGAGAGTCTCCCAGTTTACCTTGTGAACCTCGCGATAGCCTGATAATCTTGTGATAACTACTGAATAGCTCGATGTGGACCGTGCGAGAGGTTCGCTGGTGTAAATGAATCGCACGACAGCTGATGGTTAGCCCTATGTGAATCGCGTGAAAAGTTCTCAGGTCTGCATGAATATCACGACAGCTATTGAATGTTTCCATGTGAACTGCGCAAAATTCTCCCAGACTACCTTTTTAACCTTGCGAGAGCCTTTGGATCTCACGATAGTCACCCAGGTTCCCCTTTTTGGACCCAGCGACAGAAAGGTATAAAACAGAGAGCATGTTTGCTGTGGGTGGATCCTGGGGATGACTCTCTCCTATGGCTACCTCTAGACACATGTAAACTCAATCATTCAATCAAAAACGACCTCCCATATTAGGCGTGCAACAGAAGCTATCTATTGAAAATCAGTAAGAATCAAACCATGCATCAAAAGCTTAAAATAGATTGGTCCAGATTCAGATAAGACCACGAACAAATCCTAAAGAATAGAAACAAGCAAGATAAATCAACCAAAAACATCGTACATATGATACAGTAATGACACACCTGTGGATCAGTTTGAAGAAGGAGGTCCTAGAAGGTGAATGGAGTCCATGAGTTCGGCAGGTTTTTCAAAACAAGGCTTAAGCCTTTGACCATTCACTTCAAGGTTATCCCAGACTTGGGATCCTTGATTTCCACAGCACCAGATGGGGAAACATGCTTGACAATGTAGGGACCTTCCCATTTGGATTTCAATTTGCCAGGAAAGAATTTAAATTTAGAGTTGAACAACCAAACCTTATCACCAGCACCGAAACTCTTTCTCAATAGCCCTTTGTCAAAGAAAGCTTTGGACCTTTCCTTGTAGATCCTGGCATTGGCATACACATCCATCCTTAGTTCTTCCAATTCTGACAGCTACAGCAACCTGTGATGACCAGCAGAAGTTAGATCTAGATTTAAATGTTTGATGGCCCAATAGGCCTTGTGTTCTAACTCCACTGGGAGATGGCATGCCTTGCCATAGATCAGTCTGAAAGGGGACATATTGATGGGGGTCTTATAGGCAGTCCTATAAGCCCACAGTGCATCATTAAGCTTGTCAGCCCAATCCTTCCAATCAATCCTCACAGTCTTCTCAAGGATATGCTTGATCTCCCTATTTGAAATTTCAACTTGCCCACTGGTTTGAGGGTGGTTTAGAGTAGCAATCCTATGGGTGACAGAATATTTCTTGAGCAAGCTCTCAAAATTTTTGTTACAGAAATGGCTCCCCCCATCACTGATAATGGCTCTAGGGGTACCAAATCAGGAGAAAATATTCTGCTTTATGAACTTGAGGACAACCTGATTATCATTAGTTCTTGTGGCAATGGCTTCTACCCATTTGGAAACATAGTCCATTGCCACTAAGATGAAATGAAAACCATTTGAAGGAGGAAAGGGGCCCATAAAATCAATACCCCACACATCAAATAGTTCTACAACAGGAATGGGCTGTAAAGGCATTGAATTTCGTTTAGACAGCCCTCCTAGTTTCTGACATTTTTCACAGGCCTTGAAGTGTGTATAGGCATCTCTAAAAAGAGAAGGCCAATAGAACTCACACTGCAACACTTTGTCCGCAGTTTTTCTCCCACTAAAGTGACCCCCACAAGCATTTTTATGGCACATGACAAGAATTCTGGGGATATCACTTTCGGGAATACATTTCCGAATGATTTGGTCTGCACAATACTTGTACAAGCAAGGTTCTTCCCAGAAAAAGAATTTGACCTCCGAGAAAAATAGGTCTTTATCCATTTTTGTCCAATGGGAAGGGATCTTGCTTATAACTAGATAATTGACAATATGTGCATACCAGGGAACTTAAGACTGGATGGCAAACAGTTGCTCATCCGGGAAGATATCATTTGTAGCAAGGTCATCAACACCTTTTTCCAACATAATTCTGGACAAGTGGTCAGCCACCACATTTTCTACACCCTTCTTGTCCTTGATTTCGATGTCAAACTCCTGCAACAGGAGTATCCATCTAATCAATTTGGGCTTTGCATCCTTCTTGGACAGTAGGTACTTTAATGCTGAGTGGTCAGTGAAGGGGACAGTTTTAGACCCAAGTAGGTAAGGTCTAAACTTGTCCATAGTAAAAACCACTGCCAGAAGCTCTTTCTCAGTGGTTGTGTAGTTCAGCTGAGCTTCAACAAGTGATTTATTGAGATATGCAATGACTACAGGTAGCTAATCTTTTCTCTGGCCCAGGACAGCACCTATTGTTAAGTTAGATGCATCACACATCAACTCAAAGGGCAGGGTATAGTCAGGTGCTTCGAATATAGGGTCAAAGGTGAGGCAGACTTTTAATGTTTCAAAAGCCTTTAGACATTCAGCAGAGAAGTCAAAGGGCACATCCTGGCAGAGCAGGTGGCACAATGGTTTACAAATTTTGCTGAAGTCTTTGATGAACCTCCTGTAGAATCCAGCATGCCTAAGGAAGGATCTGATTTGCTTGACCGTTCTCGGAGGGGGCAAATTTTTAATGAGGTCAACTTTGGCCTTGTCTACCTCAATTCCATCTTTAGAGACCACATGGACTAACACAATTCCCTGTGTTACCATGAAGTGGCTCTTCTCCCAACTTAAGACCAAATTGGTCTCCTCACATCTTTGTAAGATCTGATGAAGGTGTTGTAGACATTGGTCAAAGCTATCCCCATAAACCGAAAAATCATCCATAAAAATTTCTAAGAATTTATCAATCATATCAGAAAAGATGACATATATACACCTCTGAAAGGTGGTTGGGGCATTACACAGTCCAAAAGGCATCCTTCTGTAAGCAAAGGTGCCGAAAGGACAAGTAAAAGTAGTTTTCTCTTGATCAAGGGGGTGTACAAGGATCTGGTTGTACCCTGAGTACCCATCAAGAAAATAGTAAAAAGCTTTCCTAGCCAACTTATCCAAAACTTGATCAATAAAAGGGAGAGGGAAGTGGTCTTTTCTGGTCTTGGAGTTGAGTTTTTAATAATCGATGCAAACTCTCCAGCCAGTGGTCTCCCTGGCTGGTCTCAACTCTCTAGAGTCAGTCGTGATCATTGTTATGCTAGATTTCTTGGGTAACACCTGGATTGGTGCCACCCATTCAAAATCAGAGATGGGGTAAATTACCCCAGCATCCAAAAACTTAATGATTTCTTTCAAAACCACTTCTTGCATGTGAGGATTAAATTTCCTCTGTATTTCCCTGGAGGGTGTTGAGCCCTCCTCTAGATGAATTATATGCATAAAGATTGATGCATCAATCCCTCCTAGATCAGCAATGGTCCAACCAATTTCTTTCTTGCGCTTCCTCAAAACTGTTAGCAATTCCTCCTCTTGCTCACTGGTAAGGGAAGAGGAGATAATCACAAAAAGTTTCCTGTCATTCTCAAGGAAGCATACTTCAATGTCTCTGAAAGCTTCTTGAGTTCCAGATCAGGGGTTTGTTGGATGAATGGCAGGATTGGTGTATTGTTGGTAGGGGGAAGGGGTAGCAATGTAGGTTTCCAATTGGAATGCTGCACTAAGCCCACAGAAGACCTCACTAGGGGTATGTCTTATGGCATTAAAGCTAGGCTTTCTTCCTCCACCATGTTCCAAACTTCAATTAAATCAGTGACAATGTTGCTCCACTCCAGCAGAGTGGGCAGTTCTTCTTTAACAATTTCTTCTAGTACATCCACTACAAATCATTCCTAATTGTCCAGCTGAGGGGACTTTGCACTGTTGTACACATTAAGCTCAACTTTCATGTGTTCGAAAGTGACCTCCATGACCCCAGACCAGCATTGAATGCATGCATTGGCAATGGCTAAGAATGGTCTGCACATAATAACAGGTATTGGGGATGTACTCTTGCTGCAACCCATGTCCAAAACAAGGAAGTCAGCAGGATAAAAGAACTTGTCTACCACCATTAGGACATCCTCAACCACTCCCATGGGTTACCTCTCAGACCTATCAGCCATCAAAAGAACAATGGGGGTGGGCTTCAGCTCCCCCAAACCTAGCAGCTGATAGACACTATATGGCAGCAGGTTAACACTGGCTCCAAGGTCCAATAGGGCCCTCCCAATTGTGTGGTCTCCAATAATACAGGGAATTGTGGGTATCCATGAGTCTTACAACTTCTCAGGCATTGTCATGGTTAATACAGAATTAACTGTATCAGTTGCAAAGACTTTTTTGGACAAATGGCCTTTGGCCTTCCTTTTCTCAGTACAGAGGTCTTTCATAAACTTTTCATAGGCTGGGACCTATTGGATTGTATCAAGCAGGGGTAAATTTTTTTTGACCTACCTAAAAGTCTCCATCATTTCCTCGATCTGTGCTTGCCCCTTATCAAAAGGGGCAGGGCCACTCAAAGCTTGAGGAAATGGCAGCTGAGGTACTGCTGGTTCCTCAGCTGCAAGCCTATGGCTGAACTTTAGTTTTTTTCATTTATCTATTTTTATCTCCTGCTGAGGCTCAACTACAACCTCTTTATTTTTCCCTTGTCAAAGGGTAGCAGGCAGTTCTTGACTTTGTGCCCTAATAAAGTCTTTATCACTTTCACTTGACATTTCCTTGGGAAAGATCTCTCCTTGTTCTTTTCTCACCTGGTTGTCTACTAGCTTGCCAGACCTAAAGGCTGTGATGGCATTGGCCCCTTTAAAATTTGAGGAGCCTTCTCCGATGGAATACTAGCCTTTTGGGATTGCTACTGGCTGGCCTGGCAACCTGCCCTCTTCTCTTTTAGCCAGAGCATTTGCTATTTGGCCAAGCTACTCTTCTATTTTCTTAATGCTTTGACTGTGAAAAGTCACAGTCTGATTCAAGGGTCCAAGGCTTTGCAATTGAGCCAAAACCTGGTCCTCGAAAGAAGCACTTCGGGGATGTGGTGGGGGAACTACCAATCTATTTTATTGCTGGGGCTGCTGCTGTTGGAAATTCGACCTAGGGGCATAACCCTGGTTAAATTGCTGCTGTGGACATTGAGGTAAGGACAACATCTGTTGTGGCTGTACATAATTGTCTTGCCTCCACCTTAAATTTGGTTGGTCTCTCCATTGGTAACCAGCATTTTGGTGCTGGTATTCATATGGTTGTTTACTATAGCCACCAGATTATTGTTATTCAAAAGATTGGGCAGCAGTAGCCAGTTCCATTACATACTCAGGGTATTGCCCTACAGATGGCCACTCTTCTACTGTGTGCTGTGGAGATTGGCATATCAAACATGCCTCTATCACTTGTGCAACCATTCTGGGCTGCACCACAGTTAGATGTTTATCGAATCTTTCAGTAAGATTAGCCATCTGCATTCTCAGGTCATCATTTCCCCTAACTTCATACATTTTTCCTTTATAAGTCTCAGCAAGCCCCAGCTTAGGAGGAGGCTCCTGAACTGTTCTAGATGAGGACATCTTCTGAAAAGCATTTTCACTTATGACCTCGAACAAGTCCCATGCCTCATCAGCTATTTTATGCATGTATGTTCCACCACGAGAGGCATCTACCATGTCTCTGCTCTTCTCATCAATCCCATTGTAGAAGGTCTAGACAAGCTGCCAGTCAGGGATCTTATGGTGGGGACATTATTTGAGCATCTCTTTAAATCTATCCCAGCATTGGTTAAAATCTTCAGTTGGGGACTGGGCAAAAGAAAGCATGCCCTTCCTCAATTAGCTGGTCTTGGTCTCTGGGAAAAATTTAGACAGAAATCTTGTCTGGAGGTCTTTCCTGGAAGTGATGCTGTTGTTTGGGAGAGTGGATAACTAGGTCATTGCCCTGTCCTTTAGGGAAAAAGGAAAGAGCCTTAACCTAGTGTCTTCTGGTCCCAAACCAGCAATGGAGAATGTCATGCACAAGGCCAAGAACTGGTCAATGTGCTTGAAAGGGTCTTCCTTGCTAAGCCCATGGAAAGAGGGAAGCATTTGGATGATGGAAGTTTTGATTTCGTAATTTCCTTGAACATCTGGGAATTGAATGCTGAATGGAGATTTGTAATCATCTGGAGCATTCAATTCCTTCAATGTTCTTGGTTGCTCTTCACCCATAATTGTTGTCTCTATTTCAACAGGGGGCTCGACTGTGGTGTGTCTGTGCCTTCTCGGTCTTCAACCCCTTTCAATCTCAGGGTTAGCAGGCTCTAATGTAGGACTAAGGGATCTCCTCCCTAACATGCACACACACCAACAGCAGGGGAAACTATTCGCAAGCACATTGCACAGGGAAGTTGATATGCATAAAGATTGATGCATCAATCCCTCCTAGATCAGCAATGGTCCAACCAATTTCTTTCTTGCGCTTCCTCAAAACTGTTAGCAATTCCTCCTCTTGCTCACTGGTAAGAGAAGAGGAGATAATCACAGAAAGTTTCCTGTCATTCTCAAGGAAGCATACTTCAATGTCTCTGAAAGCTTCTTGAGTTCCAGATCAGGGGCTTGTTGGATGAATGGCAGGATTGGTGTATTGTTAGTAGGGGGAAGGGGTAGCAATGTAGGTTTCCAATTGGAATGCTGCACTAAGCCCACAGAAGACCTCACTAGGGGTATGTCTTCTGGCATTAAAGCTAGGCTTCCTTCCTCCACCATGTTCCAAACTTCAATTAAATCAGTGACAATGTTGCTCCACTCCAGCAGAGTAGGCAGTTCTTCTTTAACAATTTCTTCTAGTACATCCACTGCAAATCATTCCTCATTGTCCAGCTGAGGGTACTTTGCACTGTTGTACACATTAAGCTCAACTTTCATGTGTTCGAAAGTGACCTCCATGGTCCCAGACCTGCATTGAATGTATGCATTGGCAATGGCTAATAATGGTCTGCACATAATAACAGGTATCGGGGATGTACTCTTGCTGCAACCCATGTCCAAAACAAGGAAGTCAGCAGGATAAAAGAACTTGTCTACCACCATTAGGACATCCTCAACCACTCCCATGGGTTACCTCTCAGACCTATCAGCCATCAAAAGAACAATGGGGGTGGTCTTCAGCTCCCCCAAACCTAGCAGCTGATAGACACTATATGGCAGCAGGTTAACACTGGCTCCAAGGTCCAATAGGGCCCTCCCAATTGTGTGGTCTCCAATAATACAGGGAATAGTGGGTATCCATGAGTCTTACAACTTCTCAGGCATTGTCATGGTTAATACAGAATTAACTGTATCAGTCGTAAAGACTTTTTTGGACAAATGGCCTTTGGCCTTCCTTTTTTGAGTACACAGGTCTTTCATAAACTTTGCATAGGCTGGGACCTATTGGATTGTATCAAGTAGGGGTAAATTTATTTTGACCTACCTAAAAGTCTCCATCATTTCCTCGATCTATGCTTGACCCTTATCAAAAGGGGTAGGGCCAATCAAAGATTGAGGAAATGGCAGCTGAGGTACTGCTGGTTCCTCAGCTGCAAGCCTATGGCTGAACTTTAGTTTTTTTCATTTATCTATTTTTATCTCCTGCTGAGGCTCAACTACAACCTCTTTATTTTTCCCTTGTCGAAGGGTAGCAGGCAGTTCTTGACTCAGTGCCCTAACAAAATTTGAGGAGCCTTCTCCGATGGAATACTGGCCTTTTGGGTTGGCTACTGGCTGACCTGGCAACCTGCCCTCTTCTCTTTTAGCCAGAGCATTTTCTATTTGGCCAAGCTACTCTTCTATTTTCTTAATGCTTTGACTGTGAGAAGTCACAGTCTGATTCAAGGGTCCAAGGCTTTGCAATTGGGCCAAAACCTGGTCCTCAAAAGAAGCACTTCGGGGCTGAGGTGGGGGATCTACCAATCTATTTTATTGCTGGGGCTGTTGCTGTTGGAAATTAGACCTAGGGGCATAACCCTGGTTAAATTGCTACTGTGGCCTTTGAGGTAAGGACAACATTTGTTGTGGCTGTACATAATTTTCTTGCCTCCACCTCAAATTTGGTTGGTCTCTCCATTGGTAACCAGCATTTTGGTGTTGGTATTCATATGGTTGTTTACTGTAGCCACCAGATTATTGTTATTCAAAAGATTGGGCAGCAGTAGCCTGTTCCATTACATACTCAGGGTATTGCCCTACAGATGGTCACTCTTCCACTGTGTGCTGTGGAGATTGGCATATCAAACATGCCTCTATCACTTGTGTAGCCATTCCGGGCTGCACCACTGTTAGAAGTTTATCGAATCTTTCAGTAAGATTAGCCATTTGCATTCTCAGGTCATCATTTCCCCTAACTTCATACATTTTTCCTTTAGAAGTCTCAGCAAGCCCCAGCTTAGGAGGAGGCTCCTGAACTATTCTAGATGAGGACATCTTCTGAAAAGCATTTTCACTTATGACCTCGAACAAGTCCCATGCATCATCAGCTATTTTATGCATGTATGTTCCACCACGAGAGGCATCTACCATGTGTCTGCTCTTCTCATCAATCCCATTGTAGAAGCTCTAGACAAGCTGCCAGTCAGGGATCTTGTGGTGGGGACATTATTTGAGCATCTCTTTAAATCTATCCCAGCATTGGTTAAAATCCTCAATTGGTGACTAGGCAAAAGAAAGCATGCCCTTCCTCAATTAGCTGGTCTTGGTCTCTGGGAAAAATTTAGACAGAAATCTTGTCTGGAAGTCTTTCCAGGAAGTGATGCTGTTGTTTGGGAGAGTGGATAACTAGGTCATTGTCCTGTCCTTTAGGGAAAAAGGAAAGAGCCTTAACCTAGTGGCTTCTGGTCCCAAACCAACAATGGAGAATGTCGTGCACAGGGCCAAGAACTGGTCAATGTGCTTGAAAGGGTCTTCCTTGCTAAGCCCATGGAAAGAGGGAAGCATTTGGATGATGGAATTTTTTATTTCATAATTTCCTTGAACATCTGGGAATTGAATGCTGAATGGAGATTTGTAATCATCTGGAGCATTCAATTCCTTCAATGTTCTAGGTTGCTCTTCACCCATAATTGCTGTCTCTATTTCAACAGGGGGCTCGACTGTGGTGTGTCTGTGCCTTCTCGGTCTTCAACCCCTTTCAATCTCAGGGTTAGCAGGCTCTAATGTAGGACTAAGGGATCTCCACCCTAACATACACACACACCAACAGCAGGGGAAACTATTCGCAAGCACATTGCAGAAAAAAAAAAAAAAAAAACTATCCTAATCAACTGCTTATGGAATCTTCAAAGGAGAAATAAACTGAGGTTTGAAGGTTAGAGAAGAGCAAACAGAGGTACCTAGACTCTCAATGCAATTCTAGTCTCCTTCTCTGCTACGGTCCAGATCTGCAAGAAAAATTCTAAATGTAAATCAGCAGTATCAATTATTCACAAATACAGCTACCAAAGAATAAAGAATCAGAAATCTAGAGTCTACTAAAAGATCAATATCCCCAGCAACGGTGCCAAAAACTTGTTGGAATATTTTAAGTGCTTGCTACTTGCTTTATTGGAGACAGTGATAAGAATGGGGTAAATGAAAATGAATGAAAGGTGGATTGAAAATGACAGAGCAGCAACCCTAAAATATGCACAGTCCTGCAAGTTACAGGGCCTGTTGTAGCAAGTTTTTCTCAGTAAGAGTTTGTCCCACAGGGAAGTTGATCTAAACCTCCAAGGGAGCTATCCTTAGTAGGCCCTGCAGATCTGACTACAGATCTGGCAATCCTAAATGGAAGGGGATTTAGTGTCACTATAATCTAAATTCTAAGGTATCCTAATGTCTAGATTATAGAAAGGGTTAAGAGGGATGGTGGAGTGAGAAAGTAAATATAAAAGGGTGAGAAGTATGTTATTAGGTATAGATCTGATGGGTCTAGGCCTACAAAGTGCGCAAGCCTGGACACACAGGACCAGCAAGAGTTTGAGTACTAGCTTTTAAGCATGGATGTTCACTGCATTAGAAAGACTGTAGTGATCCAGTCACAAGCCTACAATCTCTATGGCCGACTCAGATCTGCAATCTGATGGTGGATCTATTCACTATAGGGGAGTCTGTCACTGCACAATCTCTCACAAGTCTACATGCACAAGTGCAGAGAAGAAGAATCTGTCTTAGTTTCATGACTTGGCCTCACCCTAGGGCTATAATCTGTCCACTTGAATGGTTACAGACTATCCACAGAGGTTATCCTCCTCACAAATGGCTAAGACAGAACAAGAATATTGCTGCCGCCACCATGTTTCCAAGGCTACAACCACAAGTTCCCATGGGGATTCAGATTTAGTAGGTCCTGTGGTGGGGGAAGGCCTGCCAAGTGCCTAACCTGGACACACAGGTCACTTAGATCTAAATAGTACTTTAGAAGCAATCCTCCATTGCTTACAAAATAACTTAGCAATAGAAGATCTCAAGGCAGCAACCTTGTACAGCACAACTCACAACAAAAATAACATCTCATACATGCAACAGATCCTATTACAAAAACTCCATTAAAATCTATACCAGATAATCATACAAAAGGGCATTGCCAGCAAGTGTTGGACTATGGAGAGAAAGAAAAAAAAAGGAAAAAGAAAACTCCTAAACCCTAACCTTTGCCTACTGTAATTCTACAATTGGTTTTTTTGTTTGGAGAAGAAGCACAGAAGTTAAGTCCCTAAAAAGCATCCTCCAAACCTAAGCTAGGCTTAAGCTTATATAGCAGTTGGCTTTCCATCCAATTAGGGTTAGGAATGCCCTAATTTCTTAATGTAATTATGGCTCATTCTTGTCCCTTGGATGCCTCGGGGTGTGTACATGAAGATTGGAGCATTAGAGTGTGTGCCCTAACTGCTGGAGATCCCCAGATTACCCTTGAAGAATTGGGGAGAAGTTTAGAACCCGATCCTCGCTGGATAGAAAAGATTTCTAGATCTGGTAGCATGGTAGAGTTGGCATCGCAGGGTTAAATTGACTTAAAGTTCATATAGTCGTGGGGTTTACATCTTGGTCATCACGGGGTACGAATGGCTGTCGCGAGATTACTCTTTCAGCTTTGAATGGCGCGGGGATTTCTCACGCGTTTCGTCCCTTGGTGAATCTCACGATAGATCTTTGCGAAGAAGCAGTGTTCAAGAGTTTCTGGGTCGCGAGATTCATCAAGGTCGATCTTGACCCCACGACAATTGCGCATTGTGAATACCTGAAGCTTTCTCTTCTGAGTGAGTCACGCAAAGCTTAACAGTTCTTCTTTTGAGCTGCGCGAGACTGCGTGAATGCTTTAGATTGAGCCTCACGAGGACCTCGTGAAGTCTACTTTTCAATTCTCTCTGGCACCAAATCGCGCGAGAACGGTGCACAAACTGTGCGACCAGTTGTTGTGCTTCCTCTAGAAAACCGTGACAACTATGCGAAGGCATTATCTCTGGCTCAATTTAACCCAGTGACATTTGCGTGAGGCATTCTTCTTGGTTTATTTTTGCTTGGATGTGCCTATGCTTCAGCCAACTCTCTGTCTGGGTTCATCCTTCATTCTGCTGAGGTAGTTCTGGGACAACAATGAGCTTCTTGGCATGGTTAGGGGTTTATTGGCAGCTGCTGTTTATTATCTGCAGAACAGGCTTAAAACACTTTTATTAAATGACTAAGGGTTCAACAGAGATTAAGTTAAGGGGTGAAAAGTGGTACTTTTCAGGTCTTAACACACCCCCAAACTTAATCTTTGTTAGTCCCTTAGCAAAGTTGTAAATGCCACTTTCTTAGGAATCACAGATACATTTACCATATGTACCAAGCCTTTTAAACCCCTAAGTGATCCCTAGTGGAGGAGTGAAGTCTCCTAAGGGTTTTCAGTGAAGACACCCACAAACTTCACCATTAAAATCAGTTAAGTATAGTGCAGATAATGATAACACAGATTCGAATATTTAAAGTTTCATTCCACACCCATTTAACACTTAGAAGAAACTGCAGCAATGTTTGCAGGCCATTTAGAACTTAAAAGTTAACTTGTGTTTGGCTGACCACCATTCATTAGAATTTCAATGTATAAAAAATCAGTACCCAGCTTGCCTTTGATTCAAGATCCAGGTTGGATACCACCGTAATGAGGTAAAAATTTAGACCCAGTTCTCACTAGGGATATCTCTCAACAGTAATAACCTGAGGGTGTTCATAATCTCAACAGCTCAAGAGCAGTTGAAAACCCTAAATGGATTTGCAAGCATGAGCATAGGCTAAGCTTCTAATTTCTGACATCTTCAAGGATTTTCAGCATAGATTGGGCAGCTCTTCATCTCCACATAATAGCTCATTTGAATTTGGATTCACAAGGACTTTTTGAATGGGTTGTATTGTGGCTGATGGCTGAGGGGTATATAGAATAAATGGGTAAAAAGGGAGTTCAAATTAAGAAATCAGCAAGGTAAGGAGTGGCTCATGACTTCATAACCTTCATTTCAGGAAAAACTTCATCTTTCTTTTGTATTTCAGACTCAAAGTGGCCAGCTTCTCCTCTTCTTTTTTTTTTTTTTTTAGATGATGATGTTCTCTAGACTTCTCTTTCTTTTTCCCTTTTTATTTTCTTTATTCATTCTTTTGATAAAATGCCACACAACTGCCATTGATACACAGCTACTCACAAGTTGCTTTTCTTCACTTCCTATAGAATATTGGACCATTCTCAGTATCTTTACCTCCTTCTCCTTTACCTTCTGAATTCTCAGAGTGAGGGTCAGGTTGACTCAGGTAATGAGGTTAAGGTGCAAGTTTTCTAGTGTTTGTGAAAGAAAAATATGATTTTAAGGCTCAACTAGTGTATGCAAAAGGGCAGATTTTAAAAGGTTGGATTTTTAGGCTCAAACTGTCCAAATGAGGGCCTTGGATCATTTCCTTAGTCTCATGAGTGTTGCCAATTAGTTTTGATTTGAAGATGCACAACTTCTAATGAAAAAGGCTTGATTCACTCAGTCCTTAGAGCAGAAATAATGCCAAAAGTACTTTTTAAAAGAAAATGATAGGCCCAAATCTCACTAGGTATGGTCTTCAATTTTAAGTCATGGGGTATATTTTCGTTTGTTTCTCTCCTCTTAGGCTCACTGAGTACTTAACTCAAAAATTTCTAATATTTGCTTCATGGTGTCAAGATCAACCTCTATCTGTTTCCAAAAGTCTGCCAAAATATTTAAATTCTTACATGTTTCCTCATTGTATCAAGTTAAATGAAAATTAACTTTATTCATCCCAGTTAAACCACCATTACTGAACTAAAATTAACTATTCTATTGGCAGACTGCCACACCCGCAAACCATTCGGAGCAGTGTCCTCACTGGTTCAGAGGTGATAAAAAGCAGTAGAATCCAAGCAGATAGACAAAAATAAACACAGAAGAAGAGAGAGAAACAGAAAATCCAAACAAAACAATATGAAACTAAAAGAAACTTGCATTAAAATAATGCCAAAAGTATCACTTTTCTCCCCTTAACTAAACCATTGATTAGACCCATAGCCACCTAATAAGTCCTTGTTAAGTGTTTTATGTAGGTAGTACCCAGCAGTGAAATAAGGCCAGGAATCCTGCTAAAAAGCCTGTTTTGGCACCAGAAGTCCCTCAGAAGGATGAAGTCTAAATCCATACTTGAAAATGAGCCTCGCGCAATCCAGCTGAGCTTCCCAAGACTCTACAACAACTTCTTGCGCAGATGATTAACTGAAGAGCTTCAGAAACATAAACTCGCGCAGCTCTCGTGAAGCCCAAGAATAGAACACCTCACACAGTCTCACACAGTTCAAAGCAGACTTCTCTCAACCATGCCCAATTCACTCAGAACGGCTGAGAAGAGAGAGCTTCAGAAGACTCCTCGCACAGCTGTCGCACAGTCACCGCGAGATGTAACTATCAGAAGAGAACTCCTCGCGCAGTTCTTGCGCCATTCAAGAAGAAAGCATCCTTGCGAAGGTAAGGCCACCCTCGTGAAGATCAATTAAGACATGGAACCTCGCGTAGTTCAGAACTCATCAAAGCCTCGCTAGGTAACTCGCGAAGTTCTCGCGCTATTCAAATCTATCCTGGTGAAGATCAACCTCGCGACTGCCTGAAGAGCAAGCCAAGCCAACCTCGCAAAGGCGGAAGCATCAATTTCAAATCATCCTAGCGAAGAATAAAAGCTACCACGCTACAAGTCTGGTAAATAATGGCTACCTAGCGAAGCATTGAACCTCAAACTTCCATCTCTTTAGCTGAGGACTTTCTGGGAATTTCCAGCGATTAGGGCACACACTCCCACGCTCAAATCTCTATGCACGCGCCCCAAGGCATCGAAGGATCACTATTCGGCCATGTGGCATCATTAAAATTAGGGTTTCCTAACCCTAATGCGTCGCCACACCACTGCTATAAATACCCAAACTTAGCTTAGGTTTGGAGGCTTAGAGATTCTTTTCTTTCTACATCCTGGAATAGCTAGGAACCCATCTCATTTTTGGGAGACCTGATCTGAGATCGTTTAGTTTTTCTTTTTATAGTTGTAAGTAGTTTTCTTTTTCTTTTTCATTCTCTCCATAGTCCAACACTTGCTGGCTATGTCTTTGTGTGTATTTTGAACTAGATTAATGGAAGTTCTGTAATAGGATCTGTACTTTGTGGGATTTGTTATTGAATGTGAGATGCTCTGTGCAAAGCTGCTGCCTTGTGATCCCCCATTGCTTTGGCTGTGTTTCAAAGCAATGGAGGACTGATTCTAAGGGCCACTCAGATCCAAGTGACCTGTGTGTCTGGGCTATCATGGTCCTATACAGCCTTACCCCCACCACAAGACCCACTAGATCTGAAATCCCCATGGGAGCTTGAGCTGGAAGCCTTGTGACCATGGTGGTAGCAGCGATATTCTTATTTTGTCTTGGGCTCTGTGAGGAGGATAACCTCTGGGATAGTCTGTGACCATTTAAGTGGACAGATTATAGCCTTAGGGTGATTCTAATCCACCGATCCAAGATGGATCCTTCTTCTTTACACCTGAGCATGTAGAAGCTTGGTGGGAGATTGTAAAGAGGTAGACTCCCCTATATTTGTATAGATCCGCCATCAGATGTTGGATCTGATCTGGTTATAGAGATTGTAGGCTGGTGACTGGACCATTGTAGCCTCACTCAAGCAATGGACAGCTAGATCGAAGGTTGTACTCAATCTCTTGCTGGTTCTATGTGTCTGGGCTATCATGGTCCTATACAGCCTTAGCCCCACATATAGTGCTTTAGAGGTTGAGGTTCCCTATGGATTCTTGAGCTGTAGATCACCTTTCCCTGTGGGACAAACTCTTACTTATCAAAACTTGCTACAGTGGACCCTGTATCTTGCAGGTCTAGGATTTCTTAGTTGTGCTGATTCCATCTCCTGTTTTACTCTTTCTTTGATTTTCAAATGACTTTCACCACCAACCAATAAAGTAAGCACACACTCAGAAATCTGCCAACACCCCTAAACCTAATCTTTGCTAGTCCCTTAGCAAAGCTGTAAACGCCACTTTCGTACGAATCACGGATACATTTAGCATATGTACCAATCCTTTTAAACTCCTAGGTGATCCCTAGTGGAGGAGTGAAGTCTCCTGAGGGTTTTCACTGAAGACACCCACAAACTTCACCATTAAAATCAGTTAAGTATAGTGCAGATAATGACAACATAGATTCGAATATTTAAAGTTTCATTCCACACCCATTTAACACTTAGAGGAAACTGCAGCAATGTTTGCCGGCCATTTAGAACTTAAAAGGTAACATGTGTTTGCCTGACCACCATTCATTAGAATTTCAATGTATAAAAAATCAGTACCCAGCTTGCCTTTGATTCAAGATCCAGGTTGGAAACCACCCTAATGAGGTAAAAATTCAGACCCAGTTCTCACTAGGGCTATCTCTCAACATTAATAACCTAAGGGTGTTCATAATCTCAACAGCTCAAGAGCAGTTGTAGACCCCAAATGGGTTTGCAAGCATGAGCATAGGCCAAGCTTCTAATTTCTGACATCCTCAAGGATTTTCAGCATAGATTGGGCAGCTCATCATCTCCACATAACAGCTCATTTGACTTTAGATTCACAAGGTCTTTTTGAATGGGTTGTAATGTGGCTTATGGCTGAGGGGTATATAGAATAAATGGGTAAAAAGGGAGTTCAAATTAAGAAATCAGCAAGGTAAGGAGTGGCTCATGACTTCACAACCTTCATTTCAGTAAAAACTTCATCTTTCTTTTGTATTTCAGACTCAAAGTGGCCAGCTTCTCCTCTTCTTTTTTTTTTTTTAGATGATGATGTTCTCTAGACTTCTCTTTCCTTTTCTCTTCTTATTTTCTTTATTCATTCTTTTGATAAAATGCCACACAACTGCCATTGATACACAGCTGCTCACAAGTTGCTTTTCTTCACTTCCTACAGAATATTGGACCATTCTGAGTATCATTACCTCCTTCTCCTTTACCTATTGAATTCTCAGAGTGAGGGTAAGGTTGACTCAGGTAATGAGGTTAAGGTGCATGTTTTCTAGTGTTTGTGAAAGAAAAATATGATTTTAAGGCTCAACTAGTGTATGTAAAAGGGCAGATTTTAAAAGGTTGGATTTTTAGGCTCAAACTGTCCAAATAGGGGCCTTGGATCATTTCCTTAGTCTAATGAGTGCTGTCAATTAGTTTTGATTTGGAGATACACAACTTCTAATGAAAAAGGCTTGATTCACTCAGTCCTTAGAGCAGAAATAATGCCAAAAACACTCTTTAAAAGAAAATGATGGGCCTAAATCTCACTATGTATGGTCTTCAATTTTAACTCATGGGGTGTATTTTCGTCTGCTTCTCTCCTCTTAGGCTCGCTGAGAACTTAACTCAAATAAATTTCTAATATTAGCTTCATGGTGGTGTCAAGATCAACTTCTATCTGTTTCCAAATGTCTGTAAAAATATTTAAATTCTTGCATGTTTCCTCATTGTATCAAGTTAAGTGAAAATTAACTTTATTCATCCCAGTTAAACCACCATTATTGAACTAAAATTAACTATTCTATTGGCAGACTGCCACACCCCCAAACCATTCGGAGCAGTGTCCTCACTGGTTCAGAGGTGATAAAAAGCAGTAGAATCCAAGTAAATAGACAAAAATAAACACAGAAGAAGAGAGAAACAGAAAATGCAAACGGAACAGTATGTAACTTGCATTAAAATAAAAAGAAAATATAACAAAAAGATTGGAAAGGAAAAGACAAAATGGGGGGGTCAATGTGTAGCCGGGGGAGGGTTTGAGGAAGATGGAGGGGGAGATGCAGGTGTTGCCATTTTTTTCTTCTTCTTTTCTCTGTTCTCTCTTTTTCTCTTTTTCTTTTCCTCGTTGGCGTGGATCCGCTGGACCTCGTCAAATTCATCCCAGAGAAATTGCAAGGGGTCCGGCTCCTTTGGCGGTGGGGGATCTTCCTAGATGGAATAGAATTTGATTGGGAACCCGAAGGGGGTGTCATCCGCCATTTAGGTGAGGAGGTATGGACTTCTAGGGGTAGAAGAGGAGGGATGAGATTAAAAGGGACTGATGGCCAGTTTAAAAGAGAGAGACGAAGGAACATGAATCGGCGGAATTGAAATTGCGCCCCTTTTCTAACTTGGCAATAAATGAGTATTGTGTGGGGAAAGAAGAAACACACAACTGGCTCTTTGGAAAAGAGAAGGAGCATTAACTGATTGTCCAAAGATAGGCATGGTATTTAATGAGGTAAGTGTATCGCGCGGGGATCCTCGCGAAGAACAATCAGTGATGAGTAAAGGACATTTCTCGCGTAGCTGAGCTGGGGATCTTCGCGAGGTAGCCTAACATGAGTCATCAATTTGAAGAAGAAGCCATTGCAATCGTTGAGGCAAGTATTTGCACAAATTTATATAACCACCATCTTCATCTGTCCTCCACACGGATTACTATTGCAAAGAAACATATCCTCCCTAAACTTTTCCCATGAATGACAAAAAGAATAAAATTAAAACTAGCAAACAAACAGAAAGAAGTACACAGAACAGAGCACTAGACAAAAACTAGCAATTCTATTAAAGTGGAAGAAAATATTTATAAATGTAGTTACAAGAAGAAAAACCTAATCTACAATCTAAAAATTGGGATCTAATCTGATTCCGAATCTGTAAGGAAATCCCAGCCCATCCTTTTAGCTTGTGCCTTAAGGGCAGCTCTGTCTTGTTTCTTCTTTTCCTCCTTCTCCATTTTCTTTTCAGCTGGTGTTTTCTTTGCAGTTGAAGTTTTAGGTGCCCTTGCCCTTACTTTTGGTTGCTTGGGAGCTTTTGGTTCCTTGGGTTCTTGAGGGGCTTTTCCTTAGCGCTTAGCAGGGGGTGGCAGGGGATTTTTCTTTGCCTTTGCCTTTGGCTTTTGCTTCTGCAGTGGGGACCACTGGCAATTTCCCTTTTCCTTTAACGTTGGGTTCCTCAGTGGGGACCACGGGGGATTCCCCTTTTCAGTGGACTCAGGTTTGGCAGGGGACTGTGCCTCTTCAGACTAGGCAGCAGGCTCTTTGCCAATTTTTAAAGGGACAGCTTTGGGAGCAGACCTCTTAGCAGTGACTTTCTACCGCTGAGGAGAAGTTTGCTTCTGTGGTGGTTCAGCAGAGACTGTGGCAGGGGTAGGTTGCTCTGTAGTTGGAGGCTGGTTCGTGGGAGGTTAAGCAGGAGCTTTTCCTGTCTTTCTGAGGCTTAGGTGGTGCCTCCTCAGACTGGGCAGGTGGAGCTGGAGTAGTAGTTGGATCAAGCTCAGGCATTTGAACAGAGATGGGGGTCGGCTGCAGAGGGACATTTCTGGCAACAGCCAATGCGGATTCCAATGAGGCTATCTTGATTTGATATTGGAGGATGTCAGTCTCATGGATCTCCTTTTGGATTTTTTGGATTTCCTGTACATTGTTAAGTCGTTTTTCAACCATTCTTGCCCGGGCATTAGTTGCAGCAGCATTGGATTTCTCATACTCCCAATTTATCTGATGATAAGTAGCTGTAGCTTTGGCCTTTAGGTAGGCGTCCAAAATGTTAGTCCACCCCAATGAGATGCCCAGAAGTTGCTGTCGGTGTTCCTCCGTCATTTTATCAATTTGCTCCTGTAAGGGGGTCTGAATTGATTAGCGATACTTGGCCATGCCCCTCAGGACATCCTTCCTCAGGTAAGCATTATCTCTCATATGATGGAGGATGGTGAGGTAGGGAGGGCTGTAAAAATGATGTTTTGGGGCGATGGGAAGATAGGAGGTGGAAGGAGTAAATTTGCTTCGTCCTGGGGGGGAGGAGGGGGAATGATAGTAGGAAAGTCAAGTTGTGGGGGAATGGGGTCAGGTTCTGGGTCTATTTATGTAGATTTGGTAGATAATGTGGGAGGGGTAGGATAAGAGGGGATGGAGGGTATAAGGGAAAGGAAATGGGGTGTAGGCTCAATAGGAGTTGGAGATGGGGATGGAAAATGGGAATGGTGAAAGGGAGTAAATGAAATGGGTGGGTAAGAGTTAATGGTGATGGTGGGGGCTAATGAGTCGGGAGGAAGTCATTTGGGTGTCTTTGTCGATTGAGGACCGTGGGGGGTGAAGGGGGTGGTGGAGGGATGGGTGGGTTGGTTAAGGTGTGTAGGGTGGATTGGATGGAGGTGAGTTCAGATTGCATCTGATCCTATTTTTGGGTATTGGTGGATAGCTGGGCTTGAATGCTTTGGATAAGGGAAAGGATCAGGGGAAGTGTATCAGGGAAAGAAGGTTGGGTTTGGGAAGAGGAGGGTACTAGTTGGAAAGGTGAGGAAGGTGCATGATGGGAAGGGGTGGGAGGGGAAGAGGGGTTCGGGAGTGATGTTAGGAGGTAATTGGGGAATCTGGGAGAGGGGTGTAGTAGGCTGGTATCATTTTAAGGAAGGTAGATATAAAGGCTTGGAAGCCTATGGATGTGTTAAGGGTTAAGTCAATGTCTGTGAGGGGGGGTGTAGTAGATATGGCTGGGATAGTGTTTTCTGCAAGGTGGGGAGTGTCAATGGGGATATAAGAGATTGAGGGTGGTGTCTGGGAGATGGTTGGGATGGTCGCAGTGGACTTTTGTTTTTTGTAGGAGATGAGTGGGGGGCTGGTAAGCTTAGGTGGAGATAAGGGGGGGATTGTGACTGTCTACTGAGGTAAGGTAGGGGATGGTGAGTCCTCCCATGGACCAAGCACAGGTGAAGGGGGAGTGGGCGTGGAGGATAGAAATAAGGGGGGTGAGAGATGGATTCAAGAGGGGTGGTGGATGCAGGGGTAGCAGTCTTTGCTGCGGCTATGAGTGGTAAGCTCTGGGGCACCTCCTTTGTAGTAGGGTAGACCACGATCCATGACCTTTTCTTCTTTTTCTGGCCCCTCATCAAGCTTCTGCTGATTCCCCATGACCTTTTGGCAAAGGTAGTAGGGTAATGGTGGTGGTCTACTCAGTCCTTCCTATCTTGTAGCCCCCCTTGATTAGCAGCAAGGTAATGATTCTGGCATAGGGTAGACTGTGAGGCTTCTTGTTTGACCCTAACTTCTCCACTACATCTTTCATAGCCTCAAAAATTAGCCAGGCTGCATGGAAGCCATGGCCCATGTGGTAGGAGTAGACAGCATCCGCAATGGGTGTTCTCCTCTCTTGCTAATGTCCTGAGCAATATATGTTCTTTCGCAGGACTTGGTCAATGAACAGTAGTTCAACTTCTAGTTCCCTCCATCTGATTCAGTCCCTGGTGGCTTTTAATCCTCTAGTTAGGGCCAGTGCAATTGTATCAATCGATGCACTCAGAGGGGGGGCCATATCCACAGCTAGGATTGAATGTTGCTGGGATGCCCAACACTTCAGTGATCATCTTGGGGCCCAATAACATATCAAAGTCGTCAATCAGCACCAGCAAGCACCCTTGTCCATCATTGTCTTTCTTGACCTTGATGTGCTGATAAAATAGTTGCACTAGCCTGGGGTAGGCTAGTGCTGGAATTCCTCTCATCAATGGCATCAAGCCCGCTTTGCTCATAAATTATACTGCAGGGGCAGAGAGAGGTTCTTTCTCAAAAAATGGTACGTCAAAGGCTGTTTCAAGCTCCAACGAAATTGACTCCATTAGCTCAGAAGGAGTAGAGAACTTAGTGGTTGGTACCGCCACCTCCTCAACCACTTCCTTTCTTTTTTGGGGGGACTTTGAAGTCTTGGCCTTTTTAGGGGTAGTCTCTGCAGGGTCCTTGTCCTTCCCTTTTCTCTTCTGTGCAGTTTTTGGAGCCATGTCTAACTCTGTCCTATAGTATGAGAAACGGAGGTTGAAATCTAGGGTTTGGTTTGATTTGACGCACAGGGCACCTCAAGATCTCTGAGCAGAGGGCAATGGATGGGGGTGGTATTAGGAACAACTTTGTAGATTTATGCAGTGAATGATGAGCTATACGAGTGATGCTGAAGGGGAGAGAGGAAAGTGCCAAAAGCTAGGGTTTCGCAGAGGGAAGAAGGAAGAAAATAATGAAAAAGGGACAAAGCGCGGGGTTGAAATACTTATCGCGAAGCTCGACACACTTTGGAACATCTGGTCGCGGGTTTGGAATTGAACCTAGCGAAAGTGTTGATTAAATCTAGATTGCGCGACAATCTCTCAAGTTATCCTTGGAGCACGCGACAGAGTGAGATTAATTCATGTGAATTGTGCGAGCGGCTCCTAGGTCTCTTTTGGATTGCACGAAAAGCTCTGAGGTTCATTTTGAATCTCACGATAGACTTAGAATCTCGCGACAGTAAATGAAGTATTTCCGTTGAATTGCGCGAGAGCCTCCCAGTTTACCTTGTGAACCTCGCGACAGCCTGATAATCTCGTGATAACTACTGAATAGCTCGATGTGGACCGTGCGAGAGGTTCGCTGGTGTAAATGAATCACGCGACAGCTGATGGTTAGCCCTATGTGAATATCATGAAAAGTTCTCAGGTCTGCATGAATCTCACGACAGCTATTAAATGTTTCCATGTGAACTGCGCAAAATTCTCCCAAACTTCCTTTTTAACCTCGCGAGAGCCTTTGAATCTCGCGATAGTCACCCAGGTTCCCCTTTTTAGACCCAGCGACAGAAAGGTATAAAATAGAGAGCATGTTTGCTGTGGGTGGATCCTGGGGATGACTCTCTTCTATGGCTACCTCAAGACACATGTAAACTCAATCATTCAATCAAAAACGACCTCCCATATTAGGCGTGCAACAGAAGCTATCTATTGAAAATCAGTAAGAATCAAACCATGCATCAAAAGCTTAAAATAGATTTGTCCAGATTCAGATAAGACCATGAACAAATCCTAAAGAATAGAAACAAGCAAGATAAATCAACCAAAAACATCATACATATGATACAGTAATGACACACCTGTGGATCAGTTTGAAGAAGGAGGTCCTAGAAGGTGAATGGTGTCCATGAGTTCGGCAGGTTTTTCAAAACAAGGCTTAAGCCTTTGACCATTCACTTCAAGGTTATCCCAGACTTGGGATCCTTGATTTCAACAGCACCAGATGGGGAAACATGCTTGACAATGTAGGGACCTTCCCATTTGGATATCAATTTGCCAGGAAAGAATTTAAGTTTAGAGTTGAACAACCAAACCTTATCACCAGCACCGAAACTCTTTCTCAATAGCCCTTTGTCAAAGAAAGCTTTGGACCTTTCCTTGTAGATCCTGGCATTGGCATGCACATCCATTCTTAGTTCTTCCAATTCCGACAGCTACAGCAACCTGTGATGACCAGCAGAAGTTAGATCTATATTTAAATGTTTGATGGTCCAATAGGCCCTGTGTTCTAACTCCACTGGGAGATGGCATGCCTTGCCATAGATCAGTCTGAAAGGGGACATACCGATGGGGGTCTTATAGGAAGTCCTATAAGCCCACAGTGCATCATTAAGCTTGTCAGCCCAATCCTTCCTATCAATCCTCACAGTCTTCTCAAGGATATGCTTGATCTCCCTATTTGAAATTTCAACTTGCCCACTAGTTTGAGGGTGGTTGAGAGTAGCAATCCTATGGGTGACAGAATATTTCTTGAGGAAGCTCTCGAAATTTTTGTTACAGAAATGGCTCCCCCCATCACTGATAATGGCTCTAGGGGTACCAAATCAGGAGAAAATATTCTGCTTTATGAACTTGAGGACAACCTGATTATCATTAGTTCTTGTGGCAATGGCTTCTACCCATTTGGAAACATAGTCCATTGCCACTAAGATGAAATGAAAACCATTTGAAGGAGGAAAGGGGCCCATAAAATCAATACCCCACACATCAAACAGTTCTACAACAAGGATGGGCTGTAAAGGCATTGAATTTCGTTTAGACAGCCCTCCTAGTTTCTGACATTTTTCACAGGCCTTGCAGTGTGTATAGGCATCTCTAAAAATAGAAGGCCAATAGAACCCACACTGCAACACTTTGTCCGCTATTTTTCTCCCACTAAAGTGACCCCCACAAGCATTTTTATGGCACATGGCAAGAATTCTGGGGATATCACTTTCGAGAATACATTTCTGAATGATCTGGTCTGCACAATACTTGTACAAGCAAGGTTCTTCCCGGAAAAAGAATTTGACCTGTGAGAAAAACAAGTCTTTATCCATTTTTGTCCAATGGGAAGGGATCTTGCTTATAACTAGATAATTGACAATATGTGCATACCAGGGAAATTATGACTGGATGGCAAACAATTGCTCATCCGGGAAGACATCATTTGTAGCATGGTCATCAACACCTTTTTCCAACATAATTCTGGACAAGTGGTCAGCCACCACATTTTCTACACCCTTCTTGTCCTTGATTTCGATGTCAAACTCCTGCAACAGGAGTATCCATCTAATCAATCTGGGCTTTGCATTCTCCTTGGACAGTAGGTACTTTAATGCTGAGTGGTCAGTGAAGGTGACAGTTTTAGACCCAAGTAGGTAAGGTCTAAACTTGTCTATAGTAAAAACCGATGCCAGAAGCTCTTTCTCAGTGGTTGTGTAGTTTAGCTGAGCTTCAATAAGTGATTTGCTGAGATATGCAATGACTGCAGGTAGCTTATCTTTTCTCTGGCCCAGGACAGCACCTATTGCCAAGTCAGATGCATCACACATCAACTCAAAGGGCAGGGTATAGTCAGGTGTTTGGAATATAGGGTCAGAGGTGAGGCAGAGTTTTAAAGTTTCAAAAGCCTTCAGACATTCAGCAGAGAAGTCAAAGGGCACATCCTAACAGAGGAGGTGGCACAATGGTTTAGCAATTTTGCTGAAGTCTTTGATGAACCTCCTGTAGAATCCAGCATGCCTAAGGAAGGATCTGATTTGCTTGACCGTTCTCGGAGGGGGCAAATTTTTAATGAGGTCAACTTTGGCCTTGTCTACCTCAATTCCATCTTTATAGACCACATGGCCTAACACAATTCCCTGTGTTACCATGAAGTGGCTCTTCTCCCAACTTAAGACCAAATTGGTCTCCTCACATCTTTGTAAGACCTGATGAAGGTGTTGTAACAATTGGTCAAAGCTATCCCCATAAACCGAAAAATCATCCATAAAAATTTCTAAGAATTTATCAATCATATCAGAAAAGATGACATATGTACACCTCTGAAAGGTGGTTGGGGCATTACACAGTCTAAAAGGCATCCTTCTGTAAGCAAAGGTGCCGAAAGGACAAGTAAAAGTACTTTTCTCTTGATCAAGAGGGTGTACAGGGATCTGGTTGTACCCTGAGTACCCATCAAGAAAACAGTAAAAAGCTTTCCTAGCCAACTTATCCAAAACTTGATCAATAAAAGGGAGAGGGAAGTGGTCTTTTATGGTCTTGGAGGTGAGTTTTTAATAATCGATGCAAACTCTCCAGCCAGTGGTCTCCCTGGCTGGTCTCAACTCTCCAGAGTCGGTCGTGATCATTGTTATGCTAGATTTCTTGGGTAACACCTGGATTGGTGCCACCCATTCAAAATCAGAGATGGGGTAAATTACCCCAGCATCCAACAACTTAATGATTTCTTTCAAAACCACTTCTTGCATGTGAGGATTAAATTTGGAGGGTGTTGAGCCCTCCTCTAGATGAATTATATGCATAAAGATTGATGCATCAATCCCTCCTAGATCAGCAATGGTCCAACCAATTTCTTTCTTGTGCTTCCTCAAAACTGTTAGCAATTCCTCCTCTTGCTCACTAGTAAGAGAAGAGGAGATACTCACAGAAAGTTTCCTGTCATTCTCAAGGAAGCGTACTTCAATGTCTCTAAAAGCTTCTTGAGTTCCAGATCAGGGGCTTGTTGGATGAATGGCAGGATTGGTGTATTGTTGGTAGGGGGAAGGGGTAGCAATGTAGGT
This sequence comes from Chloranthus sessilifolius, assembly GCA_021018995.1. Taxonomy (NCBI): domain Eukaryota; kingdom Viridiplantae; phylum Streptophyta; class Magnoliopsida; order Chloranthales; family Chloranthaceae; genus Chloranthus; species Chloranthus sessilifolius. Next base: position 82,219,094 of record CM037591.1, read on the forward strand.
TTCCAATTGGAATGCTGCACTAAGCCCACAGAAGACCTCACTAGGGGTATGTCTTCTGGCATTAAAGCTAGGCTTCCTTCCTCCACCATGTTCCAAACTTCAATTAAATCAGTGACAATGTTGCTCCACTCCAGCAGAGTAGGCAGTTCTTCTTTAACAATTTCTTCTAGTACATCCACTGCAAATCATTCGCCATTGTCCAGCTGAGGGTACTTTGCACTGTTGTACACATTAAGCTCAACTTTCATGTGTTCGAAAGTGACCTCCATGATCCCAGACCTGCATTGAATGCATGCAATGGCAATGGCTAATAATAGTCTGCACATAATAACAGGTATCGGGGATGTACTCTTGCTGCAACCCATGTCCAAAACAAGGAAGTCAGCAGGATAAAAGAACTTGTCTACCACCATTAGGACATCCTCAACCACTCCCATGGGTTACCTCTCAGACCTATCAGCCATCAAAAGAACAATGGGGGTGGGCTTCAGCTCCCCCAAACCTAGCAGCTGATAGACACTATATGGCAGCAGGTTAACACTGGCTCCAAGGTCCAATAGGGCCCTCCCAATTGTGTGGTCTCCAATAATACAGGGAATAGTGGGTATCCATGAGTCTTACAACTTCTCAGGCATTGTCATGGTTAATACAGAATTAACTGTATCAGTCGCAAATACTTTTTTTGACAAATGGCCTTTGGCCTTCCTTTTTTGAGTACAGAGGTCTTTCATAAACTTTGCATAGGCTGGGACCTATTGGATTGTATCAAGTAGGGGTAAATTTATTTTGACCTACCTAAAAGTCTCCATCATTTCCTCGATCTATGCTTGACCCTTATCAAAAGGGGCAGGGCCACTCAAAGCTTGAGGAAATGGCAGCTGAGGTACTGCTGGTTCCTCAGCTGCAAGCCTATGGCTGAACTTTAGTTTTTTTCATTTATCTATTTTTATCTCCTGCCGAGGCTCAACTACAACCTCTTTACTTTTCCCCTGTCGAAGGGTAGCAGGCAGTTCTTGACTCAGTGCCCTAACAAAGTCTTTATCACTTTCACTTGACATTTCCTTGGGAAAGACCTCTCCTTGTTCTTTTCTCACCTGGTTGTCTACTAGCTTGCCAGACCTAAAGGTTGTGATGGCATTGGCCCCTTTAAAATTTGAGGAGCCTTCTCCGATGGAATACTGGCCTTTTGGGTTGGCTACTGGCTGACCTGGCAACCTGCCCTCTTCTCTTTTAGCCAGAGCATTTGCTATTTGGCCAAGTTACTCTTCTATTTTCTTAATGCTTTGACTGTGAGAAGTCACAGTCTGATTCAAGGGTCCAAGGCTTTGCAATTGGGCCAAAACCTGGTCCTCGAAAGAAGCACTACGGGGCTGAGGTGGGGGATCTACCAATCTATTTTATTGTTGGGGCTGCTGCTGTTGGAAATTAGACCTAGGGGCATAACCCTGGTTAAATTGCTACTGTGGCCTTTGAGGTAAGGACAACATCTGTTGTGGCTGTACATAATTGTCTTGCCTCCACCTCAAATTTGGTTGGTCTCTCCATTGGTAACCAGCATTTTGGTGTTGGTATTCATATGGTTGTTTACTGTAGCCACCAGATTATTGTTATTCAAAAGATTGGGCAGCAGTAGCCTGTTCCATTACATACTCAGGGTATTTCCCTACAGATGGGCACTCTTCCACTGTGTGCTGTGGAGATTGGCATATCAAACATGCCTCTATCACTTGTGCAGCCATTCCGGGCTGCACCACAGTTAGAAGTTTATCGAATCTTTCAGTAAGATTAGCCATTTGCATTCTCAGGTCATCATTTCCCCTAACTTCATACATTTTTCCTTTAGAAGTCTCAGCAAGCCCCAGCTTAGGAGGAGGCTCCTGAACTATTCTAGATGAGGACATCTTCTGAAAAGCATTTTCACTTATAACCTCGAACAAGTCCCATGCCTCATCAGCTATTTTATGCATGTATGTTCCACCACGAGAGGCATCTACCATGTCTCTACTCTTCTCATCAATCCCATTGTAGAAGCTCTAGACAAGCTGCCAGTCAGGGATCTTGTGGTGGGGACATTATTTGAGCATCTCTTTAAATCTATCCCAGCATTGGTTAAAATCTTCAGTTGGGGACTGGGCAAAAGAAAGCATGCCCTTCCTCAATTAGGCGTTTGGTCTCTGGGAAAATTTAGGATGTAAATCTTGTCAGGAGGCCTTTCCAGGAAGTGATGCTGTTGTTTGGGAGAGTGGATAACTAGGTCATTGTCCTGTCCTTTAGGGAAAAAGGAAAGAGCCTTAACCTAGTGGCTTCTGGTCCCAAATCAACAATGGAGAATGTCGTGCACAGGGCCAAGAACTGGTCAATGTGCTTGAAAGGGTCTTCCTTGCTAAGCCCATGGAAAGAGGGAAGCATTTGAATGATGGAATTTTTGATTTCGTAATTTCCTTGTACATCACAGAATTGAATCTTTGAATGGAGATTTGCAATCACCTGGCGCATTCAATTCCTTCAATGTTCTAGGTTGGTCTTCACCCATAATTGCATCTCTATTTCAAGGGGCTCACTGTGGTGTGTCTGTGCCTTCTCGGTCTTCAACCCCTTTCAATCTCAGGGTTAGCAGGCTCTAATGTAGGACTAAGGGATCTCCTCCCTAACATACACACACACCAACAGCAGGTGAAACTATTCGCAAGCACATTGCACAAAAAAAAAAAAAAAAAACTATCCTAATCAACTGCTTATGGAATCTTCAAAGGAGAAATAAACTGAGGTTTGAAGGTTAGAGAAGAGCAAACAGAGGTAGCTAGACTCTCAATGCAATTCTAGTCTCCTTCTCTGGTACGGTCCAGATCTATAAGAAAAATTCCAAATGTAAATCAGCAGTATCAATTATTCACAAATACAACTACCAAAGAATAAAGAATCAAAAATCTAGAGTCTACTAAAAGATCAATATCCCCGGCAACGGCGCCAAAAACTTGTTGGAATATTTTAAGTGCTTGCTACTTGCTTTATTGGAGACTGTGATAAGAATGGGGTAAATGAAAATGAATGAAAGGTGGATTGAAAATGACAGAGCAGCAAGCCTAAAATATGCACAGTCCTGCAAGTTACAGGGCCTGTTGTAGCAAGTTTTTATAAGTAAGAGTTTGTCCCGCAGGGAAGTTGATCTAAACCTCGAAGGGAGCTATCCTTAGTAGGCCCTCCAGATCTGACTACAGATCTGGCAATCCTAAATGGAAGGGGATTTAGTGTCACTATAATCTAAATTCTAAGGTATCCTAATGTCTAGATTACAGAAAGGGTTAAGAGGGATGGTGGAGTGAGAAAATAAATATAAAAGGGTGAGAAGTATGTTATTAGGTATAGATCTGATGGGTCTAGGCCTACAAAGTGCACAAGCCTGGACACACAGGACCAGCAAGAGTTTGAGTACTAGCTTTTAAGCATGGATGTTCACTGCATTAGAAAGACTGTAGTGATCCAGTCACAAGCCTACAATCTCTATGGCCGACTCAGATCTGCAATCTGATGGTGGATCTATTCACTATAGGGGAGTCTGTCACTGCACAATCTCTCACAAGTCTACATGCACAAGTGCAGAGAAGAAGAATCTGTCTTAGTTTCATGACTTGGCCTCACGCTAGGGCTATAATCTGTCCACTTGAATGGTTACAGACTATCCACAGAGGTTATCCTCCTCACAAATGGCTAAGACAGAACAAGAATATTACTGCCGCCACCATGTTTCCAAGGCTACAAGCACAAGTTCCCATGGGGATTCAGATTTAGTAGGTCCTGTGGTGGGGGAAGGCCTGCAAAGTGCCTAACCTGGACACACAGGTCACTTAGATCTAAATAGTACTTTAGAAGCAATCCTCCATTGCTTACAAAATAACTTAGCAATAGAAGATCTCAAGGCAGCAACCTTGTACAGCACAACTCACAACAAAAATAACATCTCATACATGCAACAGATCCTATTACAAAAACTCCATTGAAATCTATACCAGATAATCATACAAAAGGGCATTGCCAGCAAGTGTTGGACTATGGAGAGAAAGAAAAAAAAAAGGAAAAAGAAAACTCCTAAACCCTAACCTTTGCCTACTGTAATTCTACAATTGGTTTTTTTGTTTGGAGAAGAAGCACAGAAGTTAAGTCCCTAAAAAGCATCCTGCAAACCTAAGCTAGGCTTAAGCTTATATAGCAGTTGGCTTTCCATCCAATTAGGGTTAGGAATGCCCTAATTTCTCAATGTAATTATGGCTCATTCTTGTCCCTTGGATGCCTCGGGGTGTGTACACAAAGATTGGAGCATTAGAGTGCGTGCCCTAACTGCTGGAGATCCCCAGATTACCCATGCAGAATTGGGGAGAAGTTTAGAACCCGATCCTCGCTGGATAGAAAAGATTTCTAGATCTGGCAGCATGGTAGAGTTGGCATCGCAGGGTTAAATTGACTTAAAGTTCATACAGTCGTGGGGTTTACATCTTGGTCATCGCGGGGTACGAATGGTTGTCGTGAGATTACTCTTTCAGCTTTGAATGGCGCGGGGATTTCTCACGCGGTTCGTCCCTTGGTGAATCTCACGATTGATCTTCACGAACAAGCAGTGTTCAAGAGTTTCTGGGTCGCGCGAGATTCACTGAAGGTTTGTATCTCACGACCACAGCGCGACAGCTGCGCACAGGAATACCTGAAGCTTTCTCTTCTGAGTGAGTCACGCAAAGCTTAACGGTTCTTCTTTTTAGCTGCGCGAATGCTTTAGACTGAGCCTCCAGAGGATCTCGCGAAGTCTGCTTTTCAATTCTCTCTGGCACCAAATCGCGCGAGAACGGCGCACAAACTGTGCGACCAGTTGTTGTGCTTCCTCCAGAAAACCGTGACAACTGCGCGAAGGCATTATCTCTGGCTCAATTGAACCCAGCGACATTTGCGTGAGGCATTCTTCTTGGTTTATTTTTGCTTGGATGTGCCTATGCTTCAGCGAAATCTCTGTCTGGGTTCATCCTTCATTCTGCTGAGGTAGTTCTGGGACAACAGTGAGCTTCTTGGCATGGTTAGGGGTTTATTGGCAGCTGCTATTTATTATCTGCAGAACAGGCTTAAAACACTTTTATTAAATGACTAAGGGTCCAACAGAGATTAAGGGGTGAAAAGTAGTACTTTTTAGGTCTTAACACACCCCCAAACCTAATCTTTGCTAGTCCCTTAGCAAAGTTGTAAACGCCACTTTCGTAGGAATCACGGATACATTTAGCATATGTACCAAGCCTTTTAAACTCCTAGGTGATCCCTAGTGGAGGAGTGAAGTCTCCTGAGGGTTTTCACTGAAGACACCCACAAACTTCACCATTAAAATCAGTTAAGTATAGTGCAGATAATGACAACATAGATTCGAATGTTTAAAGTTTCATTCCACACCCATTTAACACTTAGAGGAAACTGCAGCAACGTTTTTCGGCCATTTAGAACTTAAAAGTTAACATGTGTTTGCCTGACCACCATTCATTAGAATTTCAATGTATAAAAAATCAGTACCCAGCTTGCCTTTGATTCAAGATCCAGGTTGGATACCACCCTAATGAGGTAAAAATTTAGACCCAGTTCTCACTATGGCTATCTCTCAACATTAATAACCTAAGGGTGTTCATAATCTCAACAGCTCAAGAGCAGTTGTAGACCCCAAATGGGTTTGCAAGCATGAGCATAGGCCAAGCTTCTAATTTCTGACATCTTCAAGGATTTTCAGCATAGATTGGGTAGCTCTTCATCTCCACATAACAGCTCATTTGACTTTGGATTCACAAGGTCTTTTTGAATGAGTTGTAATATGGCTTATGGCTGAGGGGTATATAGAATAAATGGGTAAAAAGGGAGTTCAAATTAAGAAATCAGCAAGGTAAGGAGTGGCTCATGACTTCACAACCTTCATTTCAGTAAAAACTTCATCTTTCTTTTGTATTTCAGACTCAAAGTGGCCAGCTTCTCCTCTTCTTTTTTTTTTTTTTTTTTAGATGATGATATTCTCTAGACTTCTCTTTCTGTTTCTCTTCTTATTTTCTTCATTCATTCTTTTGATAAAATGCCACACAACTGCCATTGATACACAGCTGCACACAAGTTGCTTTTCTTCACTTCTTACAGAATATCGGACCATTCTCAGTATCTTTACCTCCTTCTCCTTTACCTATTGAATGCTCAGAGTGTGGGTAAGGTTGACTCAGGTAATGAGGTTAAGGTGCATGTTTTCCAGTGTTTGTGAAAGAAAAATATGATTTTAAGGCTCAACTAGTGTATGCAAAAGGGCAGATTTGAAAAGGTTGGACTTTTAGGCTCAAACTGTCCAAATGGGGGCCTTGGATCATTTCCTTAGTCTCATGAGTGCTGTCAATTAGTTTTGATTTGGAGATACACAACTTCTAATGAAAAAGGCTTGATTCACTCAGTCTGTAGAGCAGAAATAATGCCAAAAACACTCTTTAAAAGAAAATGATGGGCCTAAATCTCACTAGGTATGGTCTTCAATTTTAACTCATGGGGTGTATTTTCGTCTGTTTCTCTCCCCTTAGGCTCGCTGAGTACTTAACTCAAATAAATTTCTAATATTAGCTTCATGGTGGTGTCAAGATCAACTTCTATCTGTTTCCAAATGTCTGCAAAAATATTTAAATTCTTGCATGTTTCCTCATTGTATCTAGTTAAGTGAAAATTAACTTTATTCATCCCAGTTAAACCACCATTACTGAACTAAAATTAACTATTCTATTGGCAGACTGCCACACCCCCAAACCATTCGGAGCAGTGTGCTCACTGGTTCAAAGGTGATAAAACGGAGTAGAATCCTAGCAAATAGACAAAAATAAACACAGAAGAAGAGAGAGAAACAGAAAATGCAAACAAAACAATATGAAACTAAAAGAAACTTGCATTAAAATAATGCCAAAAGTATCACTTTTCACCCCTTAACTTAACCTTTGATTAGACCCATAGCCACCTAATAAGTCCTTGTTAAGTGTTTTATGTAGGTAGTACCCAGCAGTGAAATAAGGCCAGGAATCCTGCTAAAAAGCCTGTTTTGGCACCAGAAGTCCCTCAGAAGGATGAAGTCTAAATCCATACTTGAAAATGAGCCTCACGCAGTCCAGTTGAGCTTCCCAAGACTCTACAACAACTTCTTGCGCAGATGATTAACTGAAGAGCTACAGAAACATAAACTCGCGTAGCTCTCGTGAAGCCCAAGACTTAAACACCTCACGCAGTCTCGCGTAGTTCAAAGCAGACTTCTCTCAACCGTGCACAATTCACTCAGAATGGTTGAGAAGAGAGAGCTTTAAAAGACTCCTCGCACAGTTGTCGCACAGTCGCCACGGGATGCAACTATCAGAAGAGAACTTCTCGCGTAGTTCTCGCGCCATTCCAGAAGAAAGCATCCTTGCGAAGGTAAAGCCACCCTCGCGAAGATCAGTTAAGACATGGAACCTCGCATAGTTTAGAACTCATCAAAGCCTTGCTAGGTAACTCGCGAAGTCCAGTGAGGATAAGTGCTCGCGAAGTTCTCGCGCTATTCAAATCTATCCTCGCGAAGATCAACCTCGCGACTGCCTGAAGAGCAAGCCAAGCCAACCTCGCAAAGGTGGAAGCTTCAATTTCAAATCATCCTAGTGAAGAACAAAAGCTACCATGTGACAAGTCTGGTAAATAATGGCTACCTAGCGAAGCTCTGAACCTCAAACTTCCATCTCTTTAGCTGAGGACTTTCTGGGAATTTTCAGCGATTAGGGCACACACTCCCACGCTCAAATCTCTGTGCACGTGCCCCAAGGCATCGAAGGATCACTATTCGGCCATGTGGCATCATTAAAATTAGGGTTTCCTAACCCTAATGTGTCGCCACACCACTGCTATAAATACCCAAACTTAGCTTAGGTTTGGAGGCTTAGAGATTCTTTTCTTTCTACATCCTGGAATAGCTAGGAACCCATCTCATTTTTGGGAGACCTGATCTGAGATCATTTAGTTTTTCTTTTTGTAGTGGTAAGTAGTTTTCTTTTTCTTTTTCATTCTCTCCGTAGTCCAGCACTTGCTGGCTATGTCTTTGTGTGTATTTTGAACTAGATTAATGGAAGTTCTGTAATAGGATCTGTACTTTGTGGGATTTGTGATTGAATGTGAGATGCTCTGTGCAAGGCTGCTGCCTTGTGATCCCCCATTGCTTTGGTTATGTTTCAAAGCAATGGAGGACTGATTCTAAGGGCCACTCAGATCCAAGTGACCTGTGTGTCTGGGCTATCATGGTCCTATACAGCCTTACCCCCACCATAGGACCCACTAGATCTGAAATCCCCATGAGAGCTTGAGCTGGAATGACCATGGTGGTAGCAGCGATATTCTTATTTTGTCTTGGGCTCCGTGAGGAGGATAACCTCTGGGATAGTCTGTGACCATTTAAGTGGACAGATTATAGCCTTAGGGTGATTCTAATCCACCGATCCAAGATGGATCCTTCTTCTTTACACCTGAGCTTGTGGAAGCCTAGTGGGAGATTGTAAAGAGGCAGACTCCCCTATATTTGTATAGATCCACCATCAGATGCTGGATTTGATCTGGTTATAGAGATTGTAGGCTGGTGACTGGACCATTGTAGCCTCACTCAAGCAATGGACAGCTAGATCGAAGGTTGTACTCAATCTCTTACTGGTTCTATGTGTCTGGGCGATCATGGCCCTATACAGCCTTAGCCCCACATATAGAGCTTTAGAGGTTGAGGTTCCCTATGGATTCTTGAGCAGTAGATCACCTTTCCCTGTGGGACAAACTCTTACTTATCAAAACTTGCTACAATGGACCCTGTATCTTGCAGGTCTAGGATTTCTTAGTTGTGCTGATTCCATCTCCTATTTTACTCTTTCTTTGATTTTCAAATGACTTTCACCACCAACCAATAAAGTAAGCACACACTCAGAAATCCGCCAACACCCCTAAACCTAATCTTTGCTAGTCCCTTAGCAAAGTTGTAAATGCCACTTTCGTAGGAATCACGGATACATTTAGCATATGTACCAAGCCTTTTAAACTCCTAGGTGATCCCTAGGGGAGGAGTGAAGTCTCCTGAGGGTTTTCACGGAAGACACCCACAAACTTCACCATTAAAATTAGTTAAGTATAGTGCAGATAATGACAACATAGATTCGAATGTTTAAAGTTTCATTCCACACCCATTTAACACTTAGAGGAAACTGCAGCAATGTTTTCCGGCCATTTAGAACTTAAAAGTTAACATGTGTTTGCCTGACCACCATTCATTAGAATTTCAATGTATAAAAAATCAGTACCCAGCTTGCCTTTGATTCAAGATCTAGGTTGGATACAACCGTAATGAGGTAAAAATTCAGACCCAGTTCTCACTAGGGCTATCTCTCAACATTAATAACCTAAGGGTGTTCATAATCTCAACAGCTCAAGAGCAGTTGTAGACCCCAAATGGGTTTGCAAGCATGAGCATAGGCCAAGCTTCTAATTTCTGACATCTTCAAGGATTTTCAGCATAGATTGGGTAGCTCTTCATCTCCACATAACAGCTCATTTGACTTTGGATTCACAAGGTCTTTTTGAATGGGTTGTAATGTGGCTTATGGCTAAGGGGTATATAGAATAAATGGGTAAAAAGGGAGTTCAAATTAAGAAATCAGCAAGGTAAGGAGTGGCTCATGACTTCACAACCTTCATTTCAGTAAAAACTTCATCTTTCTTTTGTATTTCAGACTCAAAGTGGCCAGCTTCTCCGCTTCTTTTTTTTTTTTTTTTTTAGATGACGATGTTCTCTAGAGTTCTTTCATATTCGCTTCTTATTTTCTTTATTCATTCTTTTGATAAAATGCCACACAACTGCCATTGATACACAACTGCTCACAAGTTGCTTTTCTTCACTTCCTACAGAATATTGGACCATTCTCAGTATCTTTACCTCCTTCTCCTTTACCTATTGAATTCTCAGAGTGAGGGTAAGGTTGACTCAGGTAATGAGGTTAAGGTGCAAGTTTTCTAGTGTTTGTGAAAGAAAAATATGATTTTAAGGCTCAACTAGTGTATGCGAAAGGGAAGATTTTAAAAGGTTGGATTTTTAGGCTCAAACTGTCCAAATGAGGGCCTTGGATCATTTCCTTAGTCTCATGAGTCCTGTCAATTAGTTTTGATTAGGAGATACACAACTTCTAATGAAAAAGGCTTGATTCACTCAGTCCTTAGAGCAGAAATAATGCCAAAAACACTCTTTACAAGAAAATGATGGGCCTAAATCTTACTAGGTATGGTCTTCAATTTTAACTCATGGGGTGTATTTTCGTCTGTTTCTCTCCTCTTAGGCTCGCTGAGTACTTAACTCAAATAAATTTCAAATATTAACTTCATGGTGGTGTCAAGATCAACTTCTATCTGTTTCCAAAAGTCTGCCAAAATATTTAAATTCTTGCATGTTTCCTCATTGTATCAAGTTAAGTGAAAATTAACTTTATTCATCCCAGTTAAACCACCATTACTGAACTAAAATTAACTATTCTATTGGCAGACTGTCACACCCCCAAACCATTCGGAGCAGTGTCCTCACTGGTTCAGAGGTGATAAAAAGCAGTAGAATCCAAACAAATAGACAAAAATAAACACAGAAGAAGAGACAGAAATAGAAAATGCAAACGGAACAGTATGAAACTTGCATTAAAATAAAAAGAAAATATAACAAAAAGATTGGAAAGGAAAAGACAAAATGGGGGGGTAGCTGGGGAGAGTTTGAGGAAGATGGAGGGGGAGATGCAGGTGTTGCCATTTTTTTCTTCTTCTTTTCTCTCTTCTCTCTTTTTCTCTTTTTCTTTTCCTCCTTGGCGTGGATCCGCTGGACCTCGTCAAATTCATCCCAGAGAAATTGCAAGGGGTCCGGCTCCTTTGGCGGTGGGGGATCTTCCCAGATGGGATAGAATTTGATAGGGAACCTGAAGGGGGTGTCATCCACCATTTGTGTGAGGAGGTATGGACTTCTAGGGGTAGAAGAGGAGGGATGAGATGAAAAGGGACTGATGGCCAGTTTAAAAGAGAGAGACGAGGGAACATGAATCGGCGGAATTGAAATTGCGCCCCTTTTCAAACTTGGCAATAAATGAGTATTGTGTGGGGAAAGAAGAAACACACAACTGGCTCTTTGGAAAAGAGAAGGAGCATTAACTGATTGTCGAAAGATAGGCATGGTATTTTAAGAGGTAAGTGTATCACGCGGGGATCCTCGCGAAGAGCAATCAGTGATGAGTAAAGGACATTTCTCGCGCAGCTGAGCTGGGGATCTTCGCGAGGTAGCCTAACATGGCTCATCAATTTGAAGAAGAAGCCATTGCAATCCTTGAGGCAGGTATTTGCACAAATTTATATAACCACCATCTCCATCTGTCCTCCACATGGATTACTATTGCAAAGAAACATATCCTCCCTAAACTTTTCCCATGAATGACAAAAAGAATAAAATTTAAACTAGCAAACAAATAGAAAGAAGTACACAGAACAGAGCAATAGACAAAAACTAGCAATTCTATTAAAGTGGAAGAAAATATTTATAAATGTAGTTACAAGAAGAAAAACCTAATCTACAATCTAAAAACTGGGATCTAATCTGATTCCAAATCTGTAAGGAAATCCCAGCCCATCCTTTTAGCTTGTGCCTTAAGGGCAGCTCTGTCTTGTTTCTTCTTTTCCTCCCTCTCCATTTTCTTTTCAGCTGGTGTTTTCTTTGCAGTTGGAGCTTTAGGTGCCCTTGCCCTTACTTTTGGTTGCTTTGGAGCTTTTGGTTCCTTGGGTTCTTGAGGGGATTTTCCTTTGCGCTTAGCAGGGGGGTGGCAGGGGATTTTTCTTTGCCTTTGCCTTTGCCTTTGGCTTCTGCTTCTGCAGTGGGGACCACTGGCAATTTCCCTTTTCCTTTAACTTTTGGTTCCTCAGTGGGGACCACTGGGGATTTCCCTTTTGAGTGGACTCATGTTTGGCAGGGGACTGTGCCTCTTCAGGCTGGGCAGCAGGCTCTTCGCCAATTTTTAAAGGGACAGCTTTGGGAGCAGACCTCTTAGCAGTGACTTTCCTCCACGGAGGAGAAGTTTGCTTCTGTGGTGGTTCAGCAGAGACTGTGGCAGGGGTAGGTTGCTCTGTAGTTGGAGGCTGGTTTGTAGGAGGTTAAAGCAGGAGCTTTTCCTTTGCCTTTCTGAGGCTTAGGTGGTGCCTCCTCAGACTGGGCAGGTGGAGCTGGAGTAGTTGTTGGCTCAAGCTCAGGCATTTGAACAGAGATGGGGGTCGGCTGCAGAGGGACATTTCTGGCAACAGCCAATGTGGATTCCAGTGAGGCTATCTTGATTTGATATTTGAGGATGTCAGTCTCATGGATCTCCTTTTGGATTTTTTGGATTTCCTGTGCATTGTTAAGTCGTTTTTCAAGCATTCTTGCCTGGGCATTCGCTGCAGCAGCATTGGATTTCTCAGACTCCCAATTTATCTGATGATAAGTAGTTGTAGCTTTGGCCTTTTGGTAGGCGTCCAAAATGTTAGTCCACCCCAATGAGATGCCCAGAAGTTGCTATCGGTGTTCCTCCGTCATTTTATCAATCTACTCCTGTAAGGGGGTCTCAATTGATTGGCGATGCTTGGCCATGCCCCTCAGGACATCCTTCCTCAGGTAAGCATTATCTCTCATATGATGGAGGATGGTGAGGTAGGGAGGGCTGTAAAAATGATGTTTTGGGGCGATGGGAAGATAGGAGGTGGAAGGAGCAAAGTTTGCTTCATCCTAGGGGGGGGAGGGGGAATGATAGTAGGGAAGTCAAGTTGTGGGGGAATGGGGTCAGGTTCTAGGTCTGTTTATGTAGATTTGGTAGATAATGTGGGAGGGTAGGATAAGAGGGGGTGGAGGGGTAAGGGAAAGGAAAGGGTGTAGGCTCAATAGGAGTTGGGGTGATGGGGATGGAAAATGGGAATGGTGAAAGGGAGTAAATGAAATGGGTGGGTAAGAGTTAATGGTGATGGTGGGGGGTAATGAGTCGAGAGGAAGTCGGTTTGGTGTCTTTGTCAAGAATGTGACCGGGGGTGAAGTGGGTGGTGGAGGGATGGGTGGGTGGGTTAAGGTGTGTAGGGTGGATTGGATGGAGGTGAGTTCAGATTGCATCTGATCCTTTTTTTGGGTATTGGTGGATAGCTGGGCTTGAATGTCTTGGATAAGGGAAAGGATCAGGGGTAGTTTATCAGGGAAAGAAGGTTGGGTTTGGGAAGAGGAGCGTACTGGTTGGAATGGTGAGGAAGGTGCATGATGGAAAGTGGTGGGAGGGGAAGAGGGGGGTTCGGGGGAGTGATGTTAGGAGGTAATTGGGGAATCTGGGAGAGGGGTGTAGTAGGCTGGTATTATTTCAAGGAAGTGGGTGGTGGAGGGATGGGTGGGTTGGTTAAGGTGTGTAGGGTGGATTGGATGGAGGTGAGTTCAGATTGCATCTGATCCTGTTTTTGGGTATTGGTGGATAGCTGGGCTTGAATGTCTTGGATAAGGGAAAGGATCACGGGTAGTTTATCAGGGAAAGAAGGTTGGGTTTGGGAAGAGGAGGGTACTAGTTGGAATGGTGAGGAAGGTGCATGATGGAAAGTGGAGGGAGGGGAAGAGGGGGGTTCGGGGGAGTGATGTTAGGAGGTAATTGGGGAATCTGGGAGAGGGGTGTAGTAGGCTGGTATTATTTCAAGGAAGGTAGATATAAAGGCTTGGAAGCCTATGGATGTGTTAAGGGTTAAGTCAATGTCTGTGAGGGGGGGTGTAGTAGATATGGCTAGGATAGTGGTTTCTGCAAGGTGGGGAGTGTCAATGGGGATAGAAGGGATTGAGGGTGGTGTCTGGGAGATGGTTGGGATGGTCGCAGTGGTCTTTTGTTTTTTGTAGGAGATGAGTGGGGGGCTGGTAAGCTTAGGTGGAGATAAGGGGGGGATTGTGACTGTCTACTGAGGTAAGGTAGGGGATGGTGAGTCCTCCCATGGACCAAGCACAGGTGAAGGAGGAGTGGGCATGGAGGATAGAAATAAGGGGGGAGAGAGATGGATTCAAGAGGGGTGGTGGATGTAGGGGTAACAGGTGCTGCTGCAGCTATGGAAGTGGTAAGCTCTGGGGGCACCTCCTTTGTAGCTGGGGTAGACCCTGATACAGCTGCTTCTGCTTGCTTGGGCAGGGCCTGAGCCTCAGCTTTCTTCTTTTTCTGGCCCCTCATCAAGCTCCTGCTGATTCCCCATTACCTTTTGGCAAAGGTAGTAGGGTAATGGTGGTGGTCTACTTAGTCCTTCCTATCTTATAGCCCCCCTCTATTAGCAGCAAGGTAATAATTCTTGCATAGGGTAGAGTGTGAGGATTCTTGTTTGTCCCTAACTTCTCCACTACGTCTTTCATAGCCTCAAAAAGTAGCCAGGCTGCATGGAAGCCATGGCCCATGTGGTAGGAGTAGACAGCATCCGCAATGGGGGTTCTCCTCTCTTGTTGATGCCCTGAGCAATGTATGTTCTTTCGCAGGACTTGGTCAGTGAACAGTAGTTCAGCTTCTAGTTCCCTCCTTCTGATTGTGGCTTTTAATCCTCTAGTTAGGGCCAGTGCAATTGTATCAATCGATGCACTCAGAGGAGGCCCATATCCATAGCTAGGATTGAATGCTGCTGGGATGCCCAACACTTCAGTCATCATCTTGGGGCCCACTAACATATCAAAGTCGTCAATCAGCACTAGCAAGCACCCTTATCCATCATTGTCCTTCTTGACCTTGATGTGCTAATAAAATAGTTGCACTAGCCTGGGGTAGGCTAGTGCTGGAATTCCTCTCATCAATGACATCAAGCCCGCTTTCCTCATAAATTATACTGCAGGGGCAGAGAGAGGTTCTTTCTCAAAAAATGGTACGTCAAAGGCTGTTTCAAGCTCCAACAAAATTGACTCCATTAGCTCAGAAGGAGTAGAGAACTTAGTGGTTGGTACCGCCAACAGCAGGGGAAACGGAGGTTGAAATCTAGGGTTTGGTTTGATTTGACGCACAGGGCACCTCAAAATCTCTGAGTAGAGGGCAATGGATGGGGGTGGTATTAGGAACAACTTTGTAGATTTATGCAGTGAATGATGAGCTGTAGGAGTGATGCTGGAGGAGAGAGAGGAAAGTGCCAGAAGCTAGGGTTTCGCAGAGGGAAGAAGGAAGAAAATAATGAAAAAGGGACAAAGCGCAGGGTTGAAATACTTATCGCGAAGCTCGGCACGCTTTGGAACATCTAGTCGCGGGTTTGGAAATGAACCTAGCGAAAGTGTTGATTAAATCTAAATTGCGCGACAATCTCTCAAGTTATCCTTGGAGCGCGCGACAGAGTGAGATTAATTCATGTGAATTGTGCGAGCGGCTCCTAGGTCTCTTTTGGATTGCACAAAAAGCTCTGAGGTTCATTTTGAATCTCACGATAGACTTAGAATCTCGCGACAGTAAATGAAGTATTTCCGTTGAATTGCACGAGAGTCTCCCAGTTTACCTCGTGAACCTCGCGACAGCCTGATAATCTCGTGATAACTACTGAATAGCTCGATGTGGACCATGCGAGAGGTTCGCTGGTGTAAATGAATCGCACGACAGCTGATGGTTAGCCCTATGTGAATCTCGTGAAAAGTTCTCAGGTCTGCATGAATCTCACGACAGCTATTGAATGTTTCCATGTGAACTGCATAAAATTCTCCCAGACTTCCTTTTTAACCTCGCGAGAGCCTTTGAATCTCGCTATAGTCACCCAGGTTCCCCTTTTTGGACCCAGCGACAGAAAGGTATAAAACAGAGAGCATGTTTGTTGTGGGTGGATCCTGGGGATGACTCTCTCCTATGGCTACCTCTAGACACATGTAAACTCAATCATTCAATCAAAAACGACCTCCCATATTAGGTGTGCAATAGAAGCTATCTATTGAAAATCAGTAAGAATCAAACCATGCATCAAAAGCTTAAAATAGATTGGTCCAGATTCAGATTAGACCACGAACAAATCCTAAAGAATAGAAACAAGCAAGATAAATCAACCAAAAACATCATACATATGATACAGTAATGACACACCTGTGGATCAGTTTGAAGAAGGAGGTCCTAGAAGGTGAATGGTGTCCATGAGTTCGGCAGGTTTTTCAAAACAAGGCTTAAGCCTTTGACCATTCACTTCAAGGTTATCCCAGACTTGGGATCCTTCATTTCCATAGCACCAGATGGGGAAACATGCTTGACAATGTAGGGACCTTCCCATTTGGATTTCAATTTTCCAGGAAAGAATTTAAGTTTAGAGTTGAACAACCAAACCTTATCACCAGCACCGAAACTCTTTCTCAATAGCCCTTTGTCAAAGAAAGCTTTGGACCTTTCCTTGTAGATCCTGGCATTGGCATACACATCCATCCTTAGTTCTTCCAATTCCGATAGCTGCAGCAACCTGTGATGACCAGCAGAAGTATCCATGAGTCTTACAACTTCTCAGGCATTGTCATGGTTAATACAGAATTAGCTGTATCAGTCGCAAAGACTTTTTTGGACAAATGGCCTTTGGCTTTCCTTTTTTGAGTACAGAGGTCTTCCATAAACTTTGCATAGGCTGGGACCTATTAGATTGTATCAAGCAGGGGTAAATTTATTTTGGCCTACCTAAAAGTCTCCATCATTTCCTCGATCTGTGCTTGACCCTTATCAAAAGGGGCAGGGCCACTCAAAGCTTGAGGAAATGGCAGCTGAGGTACTGCTGGTTCCTCAGCTGCAAGCCTATGGCTGAACTTTAGTTTTTTTCATTTATCTATTTTTATCTCCTACTGAGGCTCAACTATAACCTCTTTATTTTTCCCTTGTCGAAGGGTAGCAGGCAGTTCTTGACTCTGTGCCCTAACAAAGTCTTTATCACTTTCACTTGACATTTCCTTGGGAAAGACCTCTCCTTATTATTTTCTCACCTGGTTGTCTACAAGCTTGCCAGACCTAAAGGTTGTGATGGCATTGGCCCCTTTAAAATTTGAGGAGCCTTCTCCGATGGAATACTGGCCTTTTGGGTTGGCTCTTTGGTGCAACCTTTGCCTCTTCTCTTCGACGAGCATTTTCTATTTGGCCAAGCTACTCTTCTATTTTCTTAATGCTTTGACTGTGAGAAGTCACAGTCTGATTCAAGGGTCCAAGGCTTTGCAATTGGGCCAAAACCTGGTCCTCGAAAGAAGCACTTCGGGGCTGAGGTGGGGGAACTACCAATCTATTTTATTGCTGGGGCTGCTGCTGTAGGAAATTCGACCTAGGGGCAGAACCCTGGTTAAATTGCTGTTGTGGCCTTTGAGGTAAGGACAACATCTGTTGTGGCTGTACATAATTGTCTTGCCTCCACCTCAAATTTGGTTGGTCTCTCCATTGGTAACCAGCATTTTGGTGTTGGTATTCATATGGTTGTTTACTGTAGCCACCAGATTATTGTTATTCAAAAGATTGGGCAGCAGTAGCCTGTTCCATTACATACTCAGGGTATTGCCCTACAGATGGGCACTCTTCCACTGTGTGCTGTGGAGATTGGCATATCAAACATGCCTCTATCACTTGTGCAGCCATTCCGGGCTGCACCACAGTTAGAAGTTTATCAAATCTTTCAGTAAGATTAGCCATTTGCATTCTCAGGTCATCATTTCCCCTAACTTCATACATTTTTCCTTTAGAAGTCTCAGCAAGCCCCAGCTTAGGAGGAGGCTCCTGAACTGTTCTAGATGAGGACATCTTCTGAAAAGCATTTTCACTTATAACCTCGAACAAGTCCCATGCCTCATCAGCTATTTTATGCATGTATGTTCCACCACGAGAGGCATCTACCATGTCTCTACTCTTCTCATCAATCCCATTGTAGAAGCTCTAGACAAGCTGCCAGTCAGGGATCTTGTGGTGGGGACATTATTTGAGCATCTCTTTAAATCTATCCCAGCATTGGTTAAAATCTTCAGTTGGGGACTGGGCAAAAGAAAGCATGCCCTTCCTCAATTAGCTGTTCTTGGTCTCTGGGAAAAATTTAGACAGAAATCTTGTCTGGAGGCCTTTCCAGGAAGTGATGCTGTTGTTTGGGAGAGTGGATAACTAGGTCATTGTCCTGTCCTTTAGGGAAAAAGGAAAGAGCCTTAACCTAGTGGCTTCTGGTCCCAAATCAACAATGGAGAATGTCGTGCACAGGGCCAAGAACTGGTCAATGTGCTTGAAAGGGTCTTCCTTGCTAAGCCCATGGAAAGAGGGAAGCATTTGAATGATGGAATTTTTGATTTCGTAATTTCCTTGAACATCTGGGAATTGAATGCTGAATGGAGATTTGTAATCATCTGGAGCATTCAATTCCTTCAATGTTCTAGGTTGGTCTTCACCCATAATTGCTGTCTCTATTTCAACAGGGGGCTCGGCTGTGGTGTGTCTGTGCCTTCTCGGTCTTCAATCCCTTTCAATCTCAGGGTTAGCAGGCTCTAATGTAGGACTAAGGGATCTCCTCCCTAACATACACACACACCAACAGCAGGGGAAACTATTCGCAAGCACATTGCACAAAAAAAAAAAAAAAAACTATCCTAATCAACTGCTTATGGAATCTTCAAAGGAGAAATAAACTGAGGTTTGAAGGTTAGAGAAGAGCAAACAGAGGTAGCTAGACTCTCAATGCAATTCTAGTCTCCTTCTTTGCTACGGTTCAGATCTGTAAGAAAATTTCCAAATGTAAATCAGCAGTATCAATTATTCACAAGTACAACTACGAAAGAATAAAGAATCAAAAATCTAGAGTCTACTAAAAGATCAATATCCCCAGCAACGGCGCCAAAAACTTGTTGGAATATTTTAAGTGCTTGCTACTTGCTTTATTGGAGACAGTGATAAGAATGGGGAGAAGTTTAGAACCCGATCCTCGCTGGATAGAAAAGATTTCTAGATCTGGCTGCATGGTAGAGTTGGCATCGCAGGGTTAAATTGACTTAAAGTTCATACAGTCGTGGGGTTTACATCTTGGTCATCGCGGGGTACGAATGGTTGTCGCGAGATTACTCTTTCAGCTTTGAATGGCGCGGGGATTTCTCACGCGGTTTGTCCCTTGGTGAATCTCATGATTGATCTTCGCGAAGAAGCAGTGTTCAAGAGTTTCTGGGTCGCGCGAGATTCTGAAAAGTAGTACTTTTTAGGTCTTAACACACCCCCAAACCTAATCTTTGCTAGTCCCTTAGCAAAGCTGTAAACGCCACTTTCTTAGGAATCGCGGATACATTTAGCATATGTACCAAGCCTTTTAAACCCCTAGGTGATCCCTAGTGGAGGAGTGAAGTCTCCTGAGGGTTTTCACTGAAGACACCCACAAACTTCACCATTAAAAGCAGTTAAGTATAGTGCAGATAATGACAACATAGATTCGAATGTTTAAAGTTTCATTCCACACCCATTTAACACTTAGAGGAAACTGCAGTAATGTTTGCCGGCCATTTAGAACTTAAAAGTTAACATGTGTTTGCCTGACCACCATTCATTAGAATTTCAATGTATAAAAAATCAGTACCCAGCTTGCCTTTGATTCAAGATCTAGGTTGGATACAACCGTAATGAGGTAAAAATTCAGACCCAGTTCTCACTAGGGCTATCTCTCAACATTAATAACCTAAGGGTGTTCATAATCTCAATAGCTCAAGAGCAGTTGTAGACCCCAAATGGGTTTGCAAGCATGAGCATAGGCCAAGCTTCTAATTTCTGACATCTTCAAGGATTTTCAGCATAGATTGGGTAGCTCTTCATCTCCACATAACAGCTCATTTGACTTTGGATTCACAAGGTCTTTTTGAATGGGTTGTAATGTGGCTTATGGCTAAGGGGTATATAGAATAAATGGGTAAAAAGGGAGTTCAAATTAAGAAATCAGCAAGGTAAGGAGTGGCTCATGACTTCACAACCTTCATTTCAGTAAAAACTTCTTCTTTTGTATTTCAGACTCAAAGTGGCCAGCTTCTCCTCTTCTTTTTTTTTTTTTTTTTTAGATGATGATATTCTCTAGACTTCTCTTTCTTTTTCTCTTCTTATTTTCTTCATTCATTCTTTTGATAAAATGCCACACAACTGCCATTGATACATAGCTGCTCACAAGTTGCTTTTCTTCACTTCTTACAGAATATTGGACCATTCTCAGTATCTTTACCTCCTTCTCCTTTACCTACTGAATTCTCAGAGTGAGGGTAAGGTTGACTCAGGTAATGAGGTTAAGGTGCATGTTTTCTAGTATTTGTGAAAGAAAAATATGATTTTAAGGCTTAACTAGTGTATGCAAAAGGGCAGATTTTAAAAGGTTGGATTTTTAGGCTCAAACTGTCCAAATGGAGGCCTTGGATCATTTCCTTAGTCTCATGAGTGCTGTCAATTAGTTTTGATTTGGAGATACACAACTTCTAATGAAAAAGGCTTGATTCACTCAGTCCGTAGAGCAGAAATAATGCCAAAAACACTCTTTAAAAGAAAATGATGGGCCTAAATCTCACTAGGTATGGTCTTCAATTTTAACTCATGGGGTGTATTTTCGTCTGTTTCTCTCCTCTTAGGCTCGCTGAGTACTTAACTCAAATAAATTTCTAATATTAGCTTCATGGTGGTGTCAAGATCAACTTCTATCTGTTTCCAAATGTCTACAAAAATATTTAAATTCTTGCATGTTTCCTCATTTTATCAAGTTAAGTGAAAATTAACTTTATTCATCCCAGTTAAACCACCATTACTGAACTAAAATTAACTATTCTATTGGCAGACTGCCACACCCCCAAACCATTCGGAGCAGTGTCCTCACTGGTTCAGAGGTGATAAAAAGCAGTAGAATCCAAGCAAATAGATAAAAATAAACACAGAAGAAGAGAGAGAAACAGAAAATGCAAACAAAACAATATGAAACTAAAAGAAACTTGCATTAAAATAATGCCAAAAGTATCACTTTTCACCCCTTAACTTAACCTTTGATTAGAGCCATAGCCACCTAATAAATCCTTGTTAAGTGTTTTATGTAGGTAGTACCCAGCAGTGAAATAAGGCCAGGAATCCTGCTAAAATGCCTGTTTTGGCACCAGAAGTCCCTCAGAAGGATGAAGTCTAAATCCATACTTGAAAATGAGCCTCGCGCAGTCCAGCTGAGCTTCCCAAGACTCCACAACAACTTCTTGCGCAGATGATTAACTGAAGAGCTACAGAAACATAAACTCGCGCAGCTCTCGTGAAGCCCAAGAATAGAACACCTCACGCAGTCTCGCGCAGTTCAAAGCAGACTTCTCTCAACCGTGCACAATTCACTCAGAATGGCTGAGAAGAGAGAGCTTCAGAAGACTCCTCGCACAGCTGTCGCACAGTTGCCGCGGGATGCAACTATCAGAAGAAAACTCCTCGCGCAGTTCTCGCGCCATTCAAGAAGAAAGCATGCTTGTGAAGGTAAAGCCACCCTCGCGAAGATTAGTTAAGACATGGAACCTCGTGTAGTTCAGAGCTCATGAAAGCCTCGCTAGGTAACTCGTGAAGTCCAGTGAGGATAAGTGCTCGCGAAGTTCTCACGCTATTCAAATCTATCCTCGCTAAGATCAACCTCGCGACTGCCTGAAGAGCAAGCCAAGCCAACCTCACAAAGGCGGAAGCTTCAATTTCAAATCATCCTAGCGAAGAACAAAAGCTACCATGCGACAAGTCTGGTAAATAATGGCTACCTAGTGAAGCTCTGAACCTCAAACTTCCTTCTCTTCAGCTGAGGACTTTCTGGGAATTTTCAGAGATTAGGGCACACACTCCCACGCTCAAATCTCTGTGCACGCACCCCAAGGCATCGATGGATCACTATTCGGCCACGTGGCATCATTAAAATTAGAGTTTCCTAACCCTATTGCGTCGCCACACCACTGCTATAAATACCAACACTTAGCTTAGGTTTGGAGGCTTAGAGATTCTTTTCTTTCTACATCCTGGAATAGCTAGGAACCCATCTCATTTTTGGGAGACCTGATCTGAGATCATTTAGTTTTTCTTTTTGTAGTTGTAAGTAGTTTTCTTTTTCTTTTTCATTCTCTCCATAGTCCAACACTTGCTGGCTATGTCTTTGTGTATATTTTGAACTAGATTAATGGAAGTTCTGTAATAGGATCTGTACTTTGTGGGATTTGTGATTGAATGTGAGATGCTCTGTGCAAGGCTACTACCTTGTGATCCCCCATTGCTTTGACTGTGTTTCAAAGTAATGGAGGACTGATTCTAAGGGCCACTCAGATCCAAGTGACCTGTGTGTCTGGGCTATCATGATCCTATACAGCCTTACCCCCACCACAGGGCCCACTAGATCTGAAATCCCCATGGGAGCTTGAGCTGGAAGCCTTGTGACCATGGTGGTAGCAGCGATATTCTTATTTTGTCTTGGGCTCCGTGAGGAGGATAACCTCTGGGATAGTCTGTGACTATTTAAGTGGACAGATTATAGCCTTAGGATGATTCTAATCCACCGATCCAAGATGGATCCTTCTTCTTTACACCTGAGCTTGTAGAAGCCTGGTGGGAGATTGTAAAGAGGCAGACTCCCCTATATTTGTATAGATCCGCCATCAGATGTTCGATTTGATCTGGTTATAGAGATTATAGGCTGGTGACTGGACCATTGTAGCCTCACTCAAGCAATGGACAGCTAGATCGAAGGTTGTACTCAATCTCTTGCTGGTTTTATGTGTCTGGGATATCATGGTCCTATACAGCCTTAGCCCCACATATAGAGCTTTAGAGGTTGAGGTTCCCTATGGATTATTGAGCAGTAGATCACCTTTCCCTGTGGGACAAACTCTTACTTATCAAAACCTGCTACAATGGACCCTGTATCTTGCAGGTCTAGGATTTCTTAGTTGTCCTGATTCCATCTCCTGTTTTACTCTTTCTTTGATTTTCAAATGACTTTCACCACCAACCAATAAAGTAAGCACACACTCAGAAATACGCCAACACCCCTAAACCTAATCTTTGCTAGTCCCTTAGCAAAGCTGTAAACGCCACTTTCGTAGGAATCACGGATACATTTAGCATATGTACCAAGCCTTTTAAACTCCTAGGTGATCCCTAGTGGAGGAGTGAAGTCTCCTGAGGGTTTTCACTAAAGATACCCATAAACTTCACCATTAAAATCAGTTAAGTATAGTGCAGATAATGACAACATAGATTCGAATGTTTAAAGTTTCATTCCACACCCATTTAACACTTAGAGGAAACTGCAGCAACATTTTTCGGCCATTTAGAACTTAAAAGTTAACATGTGTTTGCCTAACCACCATTCATTAGAATTTCAATGTATAAAAAATCAGTACCCAGCTTGCCTTTGATTCAAGATCCAGGTTGGATACCACCCTAATGAGGTAAAAATTCATACCCAGTTCTCACTAGGGCTATCTCTCAACATTAATAACCTAAGGGTGTTCATAATCTCAACTGCTCAAGAGCAGTTGTAGACCCCAAATGGGTTTGCAAGCATGAGCATAGGCCAAGCTTCTAATTTCTGACATCTTCAAGGATTTTCAGCATAGATTGGGCAGCTCTTCATCTCAACATAACAGCTCATTTGACTTTGGATTCACAAGGTATTTTTGAATGGGTTGTAATGTGGCTTATGGCTGAGGGGTATATAGAATAAATGGGTAAAAAGGGAGTTCAAATTAAGAAATCAGCAAGGTAAGGAGTGGCTCATGACTTCACAACCTTCATTTCAGTAAAAACTTCATCTTTCTTTTGTATTTCAGACTCAAAGTGGCCAGCTTCTCCTCTTCTTTTTTTTTTTTTTTTTAGATGATGATGTTCTCTAGACTTCTCTTTCATTTTCTCTTCTTATTTTCTTTATTCATTCTTTTGATAAAATGCCACACAACTGCCATTGATACACAACTTTCTTTTCTTCACTTCTCCACGAATATTGGACCATTCTCAGTATCTTTACCTCCTTTTCCTTTACCTATTGAATTCTCAGAGTGAGGGTAAGGTTGACTCAGGTAATGAGGTTAAGGTGCAAGTTTTCTAGTGATTGTGAAAGAAAAATATGATTTTAAGGCTCAACTAGTGTATGCAAAAGGGCAGATTTTAAAAGGTCGAATTTTTAGGCTCAAACTGTCCAAATGAGGGCCTTGGATCATTTCCTTAGTCTCATGAGTGCTGTCAATTAGTTTTGATTTGGAGATACACAACTTCTAATGAAAAAGGCTTGATTCACTCAGTCCTTAGAGCTGAAATA
Organism: Chloranthus sessilifolius; assembly: GCA_021018995.1. Lineage (NCBI taxonomy): Eukaryota > Viridiplantae > Streptophyta > Magnoliopsida > Chloranthales > Chloranthaceae > Chloranthus > Chloranthus sessilifolius. Next base: position 82,243,397 of record CM037591.1, read on the forward strand.
ATGCCAAAAATACTCTTTAAAAGAAAATGATGGGCCTAAATCTCACTAGGTATGGTCTTCAATTTTATCTCATGGGGTGTATTTTCGTCTGTTTCTCTCCTCTTAGGCTCACTGAGTACTTAACTCAAATAAATTTCTAATATTAGCTTCATGGTGGTGTCAAGATCAACTTCAATCTGTTTCCAAAAGTTTGCCAAAATATTTAAATTCTTGTATGTTTCCTCATTGTATCAAGTTAAGTGAAAATTAACTTTATTCATCCCAGTTAAACCACCATTACTGAACTAAAATTAACTATTCTATTGGCAGACTATCACACCCCCAAACCATTCGGAGCAGTGTCCTCACTGGTTCAGAGGTGATAAAAAGCAGTTGAATCCAAGCAAATAGACAAAAATAAACCCAGAAGAAGAGATAGAAATAGAAAATGCAAACGGAACAGTAAGAAACTTGCATTAAAATAAAAAGAAAATATAACAAAAAGATTGCAAAGGAAAAGGCAAAATGGGGGGGTCAATGTGTAGCCGGGGGAGAGTTTAAGGAAGATGGAGGGGGAGATGCAGGTGTTGCCATTTTTTTCTTCTTCTTTTCTCTCTTCTCTCTTTTGCTCTTTTTCTTTTCCTCCTTGGCGTGGATCCGCTGGACCTCGTCAAATTCATCCCAGAGAAATTGCAAGGGGTCTGGCTCCTTTTGCGGTGGGGGATCTTCCCAGATGGGATAGAATTTGATTGGGTACCCGAAGGGGGTGTCATCCGCCATTTAGGTGAGGAGGTATGGACTTCTAGGGGTAGAAGAGGAGGGATGAGATGAAAAGGGACTGATGGCTAGTTTAAAAGAGAGAGACAAGGGAACATGAATCGGCGGAATTGAAATTGCGCCCCTTTTCAAACTTGGCAATAAATGAGTATTGTGTGGGGAAAGAAGAAACACACAACTGGCTCCTTGGAAAAGAGAAGGGGCATTAACTGATTGTCCAAAGATAGGCATGGTATTTAAAGAGGTAAGTGTATCGCACGGGGATCCTCGCGAAGAGCAATCAGTGATGAGTAAAGGACATTTCTTGCACAGCTGAGCTAGGGATCTTCGCGAGGTAGCCTAACATGGCTCATCAATTTGAAGAAGAAGCCATTGCAATCCTTAAGGCAGGTAATTGCACAAATTTATATAACCACCATCTCCATCTGTCCTCCACATGGATTACTATTGCAAAGAAACATATCGTCCCTAAACTTTTCCCATGAATGATAAAAAGAATAAAATTAAAACTAGCAAACAAATAGAAAGAAGTACACAGAACTGAGCAATAGACAAAAACTAGCAATTCTATTAAAGTGGAAGAAATTATTTATAAATGTAGTTACAAGAAGAAAAACCTAATCTACAATCTAAAAACTGGGATCTAATCTGATTCTGAATCTGTAAGGAAATCCTAGCCCATCCTTTTAGCTTGTGCCTTAAGGGCAACTCTGTCTTGTTTCTTCTTTTCCTCCCTCTCCATTTTCTTTTCAGCTGGTGTTTTCTTTGTAGTTGGAGCTTTAGGTGCCCTTGCCCTTACTTTTGGTTGCTTAGGAGCTTTTGGTTCCTTGGGTTCTTGAGGGGCTTTTCCTTTACGCTTAGCAGGGGGTGGCAGGGGATTTTTCTTTGCCTTTGCCTTTGCCTTTGGCTTCTGCTTCTGCAGTGGGGACCACTGACAATTTCCCTTTTCCTTTAACTTTGTGTTCCTCAGTGGGGACCACTGGGGATTTCCCTTTTGAGTGGACTCAGGTTTGGCAAGGGACTGTGCCTCTTCAGACTGGGCAGCAAGCTCTTTGCTAATTTTTAAAGGGCCAACTTTGGGGGCAGACCTCTTAGCAGTGACTTTCCTCCGCTGAGGAGAAGTTTGCTTCTGTGGTGGTTCAGCAGAGACTGTGGCAGGGGTAGGTTGCTCTGTAGTTGGAGGCTGGTTCGTAGGAGGTTAAGTAGGAGCTTTTCCTTTGTCTTTCTGAGGCTTAGGTGGTGCCTCCTCAAACTGGGCAGGTGGAGCTAGAGTAGTAGTTGGCTCAAGCTCAGGCATTTGAACAGAGATGGGGGTCGGCTGCAGAGGGACATTTCTGGCAACAGCCAATGCGGATTCCAGTGAGACTATCTTGATTTGATATTTGAGGATGTCAGTCTCATGGATCTCCTTTTGGATTTTTTGGATTTCCTGTGCATTGTTAAGTCATTTTTCAAGCATTCTTGCCCGGGCATTTGCTGCAACAGCATTGGATTTCTCAGACTCCCAATTTATTTGATGATAAGTAGCTATAGCTTTGGCCTTTTGGTAGGCGTCCAAAATGTTAGTCCACCCCAGTGAGATGCCCAGAAGTTGCTATCGGTGTTCCTCCGCCATTTTATCAATTTGCTCCTGTAAGGGGGTATCAATTGATTGGCGATGCTTGGTCATGCCCCTCAGGACATCCTTCCTCAGGTAAGCATTATCTCTCATATGATGGAGGATGGTGAGGTAGGGAGGGCTGTAAAAATGATGTTTTAGGGCGATATGAAGATAGGAGGTGGAAGGAGTAAAGTTTGCTTCGTCCTGGGGGGGGGAGGGGGAATGATAGTAGGGAAGTCAAGTTGTGGGGGAATGGGGTCAGGTTCTAGGTCTGTTTATGTAGATTTGGTAGATAATGTGGGAGGGGGTAGGATAAGAGGGGGCTGGAGGGTATAAGGGGAAAGGAAACGGGTGTAGGCTCAATAGGAGTTGGGGGAGATGGGGGATGGAAAATGGGAATGGTGAAAGGGAGTAAATGAAATGGGTGGGTAAGAGTTAATGGTGATGGTGGGGCGGGGGGGTAATGAGTCAGGAGGGAAGTCAGTTTGGGTGTCTTTGTCAGTGAACAGGACCAGGGGGGGTGAAGTGGGTGGTGGAGGGATGGGTTGGTTGGTTAAGGTGTGTCGGGTGGATTGGATGGAGGTGAGTTCAGATTGCATCTGATCCTGTTTTTGGGTATTGGTGGATAGCTGGGCTTGAATGTCTTGGATAAGGGAAAGGATCAGGGGTAGTGTATCAGGGAAAGAAGGTTGGGTTTGGGAAGAGGAGGGTACTGGTTGGAAAGGTGAGGAAGGTGCATGATGGAAAGTGGAGGGAGGGGAAGAGGGGGGTTCGGGGGAGTGATGTTAGGAGGTAATTGGGGAATCTGGGAGAGGGGTGTAGTAGGCTGGTATTATTTCAAGGAAGGTAGATATAAAGGCCTGGAAGCCTATGGATGTGTTAAGGGTTAAGTCAATGTCCTGTGAGGGGGTGTAGTAGCTATGGCTGGGATAGTGGTTTCGCAAGGTGGGAGTGTTAAAGGGGATAGAAGGGATTGAGGGGGGTGTCTGGGAGATGGTTGGGATGGTCGCAGTGGTCTTTTGTTTTTTGTAGGAGATGAGTGGGGGGCTGGTAAGCTTAGGTGTAGATAAGGGGGGGATTGTGACTGTGTTCTGAGGTAAGGTAGGGGATGGTGAGTCCTCCCATGGACCAAGCACAGGTGAATGGGGAGTGGGCATGGAGGATAGAAATAAGGGGGGTGAGAGATGGATTCAAGTGGGGTGGTGGATGCAGGGTAGTACAGTCGCAGCTATGGAAGTGGTAAGCTCTGGGGGCACCTCCTTTGTAGCTGGGGTAGACCCTGATCCAGCTGCTTCTGCTTGCTTGGGCAGGGCCTGAGCCTCAGCTTTCTTCTTTTTCTGGCCCCTCATCAAGCTCCTGCTGATTGCCCATTACCTTTTGGCAAAGGTAGTAGGGTATTGGTGGTGGTCTACTCAGTCCTTCCTATCTTGTAGCCCCCCTTGATTAGCAGCAAGGTAATAATTCTTGCATAGGGTAGAGTGTGAGGCTTCTTATTTGACCCTAACTTCTCCACTAGTCTTTCATAGCCTCAAAAATTAGCCAGGCTGCATGGAAGCCATGGCCCATGTGGTAAGAGTAGACAGCATCCGCAATGGGGGTTCTCCTCCCTTGCTGATGTCCTGAGCAATATATGTTCTTTCGCAGGACTTGGTCAATGAACAACTATTCAGCTTCTAGTTCCCTCCTTCTGATTGAGTCCCCGGTGGCTTTTAATCATTTAGTTAGGGCCAGTGCAATTATATCAATCGATGCACTCAAAGGGGGGCCATATCCACAGCTCGGATTTAATGCTGCTGGGATGCCCAACACTTCAGTGATCATCTTGGGGCCCACTAACATATCAAAGTCGTCAATCAGCACCAGCAAGCACCCTTGTCCATCATTGTCCTTCTTAACCTTGATGTGCTGATAAAATAGCTGCACTAGCTTGTGGTAGGCTAGTGCTGGAATTCCTCTCATCAATGGCATCAAGCCCGCTTTGCTCATAAATTATACTGCAGGGGCAGAGAGAGGTTCTTTCTCAAAAAATGGTACGTCAAATGTTGTTTCAAGCTCCAACGAAATTGTCTCCGTTGGCTCAGAAGGAGTAGAGAACTTAGTGGTTGGTACCGCCACCTCCTCAACCACTTCCTTTCTTTTTGGGGGGGACTTTGAAGTCTTGGCCTTTTTAGGGGTAGTCTCTGCCGGGTCCTTGTCCTTCCCTTTTCTCTTCTGTGCAATTTTTGGAGCCATGTCTAACTCTGTCCTATAGTATGAGAAACGGAGGTTGAAATCTAGGGTTTGGTTTGATTTGACGCACAGGGCACCTCAAGATCTCTGAGCAGAGGGCAATGGATGGGTGTGGTATTAGGAACAACTTTGTAGATTTATGCAGTGAATGATGAGCTGTAGGAATGATGCTGGAGGAGAGAGAGGAAAGTGCCAGAAGCTAGGGTTTCGCAGAGGGAAGAAGGAAGAAAATAATGAAAAAGGGACAAAGCGCGGGGTTGAAATACTTATCGCGAAGCTCGGCACACTTTGGAACATCTGGTCGCGGGTTTGGAAATGAACCTAGCAAAAGTGTTGATTAAATCTGGATTGCGCGATAATCTCTCAAGTTATCCTTGGAGCGCGTGACAGAGTGAGATTAATTCATGTGAATTGCGTGAGCGGCTCCTAGGTCTCTTTCGAATTGCGCGAAAAGCTCTGAGTTTCAATTTGAATCTCACGATAGACTTAGAATCTCGCTACAGTAAATGAAGTATTTCCGTTGAATTACACGAGAGTCTCCCAGTTTACCTTGTGAACCTCGCGACAGCCTGATAAGCTCGTGATATCTACTGAATAGCTCGATGTGGACCGTGTGAGAGGTTCCCTGGTGTGAATGAATCGCACGACAGCTGATGGTTAGCCCTATGTGAATCTCGTGAAAAGTTCTCAGGTCTGCATGAATCTCACGACAGCTATGGAATGTTTCCATGTGAACTGCGCAAAATTCTCCCAGGCTTCCTTTTTAGCCTCACGAGAGCCTTTGAATCTTGCGATAGTCACCCAGGTTCCCCTTTTTGGACCCATGACTCCTATGGCTACCTCTAGACACATGTAAACTCAATCATTCAATCAAAAACGACCTCCCATATTAGGCGTGCAACAGAAGCTATCTATTGAAAATCAGTAAGAATCAAACCATGCATCAAAAGCTTAAAATAGATTGGTCCAGATTCAGATAAGACCACGAACAAATCCTAAAGAATAGAAACAAGCAAGATAAATCATCCAAAAACATCATACATATGATACAGTAATGACACACCTGTGGATCAGTTTGAAGAAGGAGGTCCTAGAAGGTGAATTGTGTCCATGAGTTCGGCAGGTTTTTCAAAACAAGGCTTAACCCTTTGACCATTCACTTCAAGGTTATCCCAGACTTGGGATCCTTGATTTCCACAGCACCTGATGGGGAAACATGCTTGACAATGAAGGGACCTTCCCATTTGGATTTCAATTTGCCAGGAAAGAATTTAAGTTTAGAGTTCAACAACCAAACCTTATCACCAGCACCGAAATTGTTTCTCAATAGCCCTTTGTCAAAGAAAGCTTTGAACCTTTCCTTGTAGATCCTGGCATTGGCATACACATCCATCCTTAGTTCTTCCAATTCCGACTGCTGCAGCAACCTGTGATGACTAGCAGAAGTTAGATCTAGATTTAAATATTTGATGGCCCAATAGGCCCTGTGTTCTAACTCCACTGGGAGATGGCATGCCTTGCCATGGATCAGTCTGAAAGGGGACATACCGATGGGGGTCTTATAGGCAGTCCTATAAGCCCACAGTGCATCATTAAGCTTGTCAGCCCAATCCTTCCTATCAATCCTCACAGTCTTCTCAAGGATATGCTTGATCTCCCTATTTGAAATTTTAACTTGCCCACTGGTTTGAGGGTGGTTGAGAGTAGCAATCCTATGGGTGACAGAATATTTCTTGAGCAAGCTCTCAAAATTTTTGTTACAGAAATGGCTCCCCCCATCACTGATAATGGCTCTAGGGGTACCAAATCAGGAGAAAATATTCTGCTTTATGAACTTGAGGACAACCTGATTATCATTAGTTCTTGTGGTAATGACTTCTACCCATTTGGAAACATAGTCCATTGCCACTAAGATGAAATGAAAACCATTTGAAGGAGGAAAGGGGCTCATAAAATCAATACCCCCCACATCAAACAGTTCTACAACAAGGATGGGATGTAAAGGCATTGAATTTTGTTTAGACAGCCCTCCTAGTTTCTGACATTTTTCACAGGCCTTGCAGTGTGTATAGGCATCTCTAAAAAGAGAAGGCCAATAGAACCCACACTGCAACACTTTGTCCGCAGTTTTTCTCCCACTAAAGTGACCCCCACAAGCATTTTTATGGCACATGGCAAGAATTCTGGGGATATCACTTTCGGGAATACATTTCCGAATGATTTGGTCTGCACAATACTTGTACAAGCAAGGTTCTTCCCAGAAAAAGAATTTGACCTGTGAGAAAAATAGGTCTTTATCCATTTTTGTCCAATGGGAAGGGATCTTGCTTATAACTAGATAATTGACAATATGTGTATACCAGGGAACTTAAGACTGGATGGAAAATAGTTGCTCATCCGGGAAGACATCATTTGTAGCAAGGTCATCAACACCTTTTTCCAACATAATTCTGGACAAGTGGTCAGCCACCACATTTTCTACACCCTTCTTGTCCTTGATTTCGATGTCAAACTCCTGCAACAGGAGTATCCATCTAATCAATCTGAGCTTTGCATCCTTCTTGGACAGTAGGTACTTTAATGCTGAGTGGTCAGTGAAGGTGACAGTTTTAGACCCAAGTAGGTAAGGTCTAAACTTGTCCACAGTAAAAACCACTGCCAGAAGCTCTTTCTCAGTGGTTGTGTAGTTCAGCTGAGCTTCAACAAGTGATTTGCTGAGATATGCAATGACTACAAGCAGCTTATCTTTTCTCTGGCCCAGGACAGCACCTATTGCCAAGTCAGATGCATCACACATCAACTCAAAGGGCAGGGTATAATCAGGTGTTTGGAATATAGGGTCAGAGGTGAGGCAGACTTTTAAAGTTTCAAAAGCCTTCAGACATTCAGCAGAGAAGTCAAAGGGCACATCCTGGCAGAGCAGGTGGCACAATGGTTTAGCAATTTTGCTGAAGTCTTTGATGAACCTCCTTTAGAATCCAGCATGCCTAAGAAGGATCTGATTTGCTTGACCGTTCTCGGAGGGGGCAAATTTTTAATGAGGTCAACTTTGGCCTTGTCTACCTCAATTCCATCTTTAGAGACCACATGGCCTAACACAATTCCCTGTGTTACCATGAAGTGGCTCTTCTCCCAACTTAAGACCAAATTGGTCTCCTCACATCTTTGTAAGACCTGAAGAAGGTGTTGTAGAGATTGGTCAAAGCTATCCCCATAAACTGAAAAATCATCCATAAAAATTTCTAAGAATTTATCAATCATATCAGAAAAGATGACATATATACACCTCTGAAAGGTGGTTGAGGCATTACACAGTCCAAAAGGCATCCTTCTGTAAGCAAAGGTGCCGAAAGGACAAGTAAAAGTACTTTTCTCTTGATCAAGGGGGTGTACAGGGATCTGGTTGTACCCTGACTACCCATCAAGAAAACAGTAAAAAGCTTCCCTAGCCAACTTATCTAAAACTTGATCAATAAAAGGGAGAGGAAAGTGGTCTTTTCTGGTATTGGAGTTGAGTTTTTAATAATCGATGCAAACTCTCCAGCCAGTGGTCTCCCTGGCTGGTCTCAACTCTCCAGAGTCGGTCGTGATCACTGTTATGCTAGATTTCTTGGGTACCACCTGGATTGGTGCCACCCATTCAAAATCAGAGATGGGGTAAATTACCCCAGCATCCAACAACTTAATGATTTCTTTCAAAACCACTTCTTGCATGTGAGGATTAAATTTCCTCTATATTTCCCTGGAGGGTGTTGAGCCCTCCTCTAGATGAATTCTATGTATAAAGATTGTTGCATCAATCCCTCCTAGATCAGCAATGGTCCAACCAATTTCTTTCTTGCGCTTCCTCAAAACTGTTAGCAATTCCTCCTCTTGCTCACTGGTAAGAGAAGAGGAGATAATCACAGAAAGTTTCTTATCATTCTCAAGGAAGCATACTTCAATGTCTCTGAAAGCTTCTTGAGTTCCAGATCAGGGGCTTGTTGGATGAATGGCAGGATTGGTGTATTGTTGGTAGGGGGAAGGGGCAGCAATGTAGGTTTCCAATTGGAATGCTGCACTAAGCCCACAGAAGACCTCACTAGGGGTATGTCTTCTGGCATTAAAGCTAGGCTTCCTTCCTCCACCGTGTTCCAAACATCAATTAAATCAGTGACAATGTTGCTCCGCTCCAGCAAAGTGGGCAGTTCTTCTTTAACAATTTCTTCTAGTACATCCACTGCAAATCATTCCTCATTGTCCAGCTGAGTGTATTTTGCACTGTTGTACACATTAAGCTCAACTTTCATGTGTTCGAAAGTGACCTCCATGATCCCAGACCTGCATTGAATGCATGCATTGGCAATGGCTAAGAATGGTCTGCACAGAATAACAGGTATTGGGGATGTACTCTTGTTGCAACCCATGTCCAAAACAAGGAAGTCAGCAGGATAAAAGAACTTGTCTGCCCCCATTAGGACATCCTCAACCACTCCCATGGGTTACCTCTCAGACCTATCAGCCATCAAAAGAACAATGGGGGTGGGCTTGAGCTCCCCCAAACCTAGCAGCTGATAGACACTGTATGGCAGCAGGTTAACACTGGCTCCAAGGTCCAATAGGGCCCTCCCAATTGTGTGGTCTCCAATAATACAGGGAATAGTGGGTAACCATGAGTCTTACAACTTCTCAGGCATTGTCATGGTTAATACAGAATTAACTGTATCAGTCGCAAAGACTTTTTTGGACAAATGGCCTCTGGCCTTCCTTTTCTGAGTACAGAGGTCTTTCATAAACTTTGCATAGGCTGGGACCTATTAGATTGTATCAAGCAGGGGTAAATTTATTTTGACCTACCTAAAAATCTCCATCATTTCCTGGATCTGTGTCTGACCCTTATCAAAAGGGGCAGGGCCACTCAAAGCTTGAGGAAATGGCAGCTGAGGTACTGTTGGTTCCTCAGCTGCAAGCCTATGGCTGAACTTTAGTATTTTTCATTTATCTATTTTTATCTCCTGCTGAGGCTCAACTACAACCTCTTTATTTTTCCCTTGTCGAAGGGTAGCAGGCAGTTCTTGACTCTGTGCCCTAACAAAGTCTTTATCACTTTCACTTGACATTTCCTTGGGAAAGACCTCTCCTTGTTCTTTTCTCACCTGGTTGTCTACTAGCTTGCCAGACCTAAAGGCTGTGATGGCATTGGCCCCTTTAAAATTTGAGGACCCTTCTCCGATGGAATACTGGCTGGCCTGGCAACTTGCCCTCTTCTCTTTTAGCCAGAGCATTTGCAATTTGGCCAAGCTGCTCTTCTATTTTCATAATGCTTTGACTGTGAGAAGTCACAATCTGATTCAAGGGTTCAAGGCTTTGCAATTGGGCCAAAACCTAGTCCTCGAAAGAAGCACTTCGGGGCTGAGCTGGGGGAACTACCAATCTATTTTATTGTTGGGGCTGCTGCTGTTGGAAATTTGACCTAGGGGCATAACCCTGGTTAAATTGCTGTTGTGGCCTTTGAGGTAAGGACAACATCTGTTGTGGCTGTACATAATTGTCTTGCCTCCACCTCAAATTTGGTTGGTCTCCCCATTGGTAACTAGCATTTTGGTGTTGGTAATCATATGGTTGTTTACTGTAGCCACCAGATTATTGTTATTCAAAAGATTGGGCAGCAGTAGCCTGTTCCATTACATACTCAGGGTATTGCCCTACAGATGGGCACTCTTCCACTGTGTGCTGTGGAGATTGGCATATGAACCATGCCTCTATCACTTGTGCAGCCATTCCGGGCTGCACCACAGTTAGAAGTTTATCGAATCTTTCAATAAGATTAGCCATCTGCATTCTCAGGTCATCATTTCCCCTAACTTCATACATTTTTCCTTTAGAAGTCTCAGCAAGCCCCAGCGTAGGAGGAGGCTCCTGAACTGTTCTAGATGAGGACATCTTCTGAAAAGCATTTTCACTTATGACCTCGAACAAGTCCCATGCCTCATCAGCTATTTTATGCATGTATGTTCCACCACGAGAGGCATCTACCATGTCTCTGCTCTTCTCATCAATCCCATTGTAGAAGCTCTAGACAAGCTGCCAGTCAGGGATCTTGTGGTGGGGACATTATTTGAGCATCTCTTTAAATCTATCCCAGCATTGGTTAAAATCTTCAGTTGGGGACTGGGCAAAAGAAAGCATGCCCTTCCTCAATTGGCTGGTCTTGGTCTCTGGGAAAAATTTAGATAGAAATCTTGTCTGGAGGTCTTTCCAGGAAGTGATGCTATTGTTTGGGAGAGTGGATAACTAGGTCATTGCCCTGTCCTTTAGGGAAAAAGGAAAGAGCCTTAACCTAGTGGCTTCTGGTCCCAAACCAGCAATGGAGAATGTCGTGCACAGGGCCAAGAACTAGTCAATGTGCTTGAAAGGGTCTTCCTTGCTAAGCCCATGGAAAGAGGGAAGCATTTGGATGATGGAAGTTTTGATTTCGTAATTTCCTTGAACATCTGGGAATTGAATGTTGAATGGAGATTTGTAATCATCTGGAGCATTCAATTCCTTCAATGTTCTAGGTTGCTCTTCACCCATAATTGCTGTCTCTATTTCAACAGGTGGCTCGACTGTGGTGTGTCTGTGCCTTCTCGGTCTTCAACCCCTTTCAATCTCAGGGTTAGCAGGCTCTAATGTAGGACTAAGGGATCTCCTCCCTAAGATGCACACACACCAACAACTGGGGAAACTATTCGCAAGCACATTGCATAAAAAAAAAAAAAAAAACTATCCTAATCAGCTGCTTATGGAATCTTCAAAGGAGAAATAAACTGAGGTTTGAAGGTTAGAGAAGAGCAAACAGAGGTAGCTAGACTCTCAACGCAATTCCAGTCTCCTTCTCTGCTACGGTCCAGATCTACAAGAAAAATTCCAAATGTAAATCAGCAGTATCAATTATTCACAAGTACAGCTACCAAAGAATAAAGGATAAAAAATCTAGAGTCTACTAAAAGATCAATATCCCCGGCAACGGGGCCAAAAACTTGTTGGAATATTTCAAGTGCTTGCTACTGGCTTTATTGGAGACAGTGATGAAAATGGGGTAAATGAAAATGAATGAAAGGTGGATTGAAAATGACAGAGTAGCAAGCCTAAAATATGCACAGTCCTGCAAGTTACAGGGCCTGTTGTAACAAATTTTGATAAGTAAGAGTTTGTCCCACAGGGAAGTTGATCTAAACCTCCAAGGGAGCTATCCTTAGTAGGCCCTCTAGATCTGACTACAGATCTGGCAATCCTAAATGGAAGGGGATTTAGGGTCACTATAATCTAAATTCTAAGGTATCCTAATGTCTAGATTACAGAAAGGGTTAAAAGGGATGGTGGAGTGAGAAAATAAATATAAAAGGGTGAGAAGTATGTTATTAGGTACAGATCTGATGGGTCTTGTAACTTAGACTCAGATCTGTTACTATGGAAATCCTGTCCAATGGTTACATTATCACCAAAGAGGAGAAAGAATCCAGCACACCCCTGTGCCATGATCCAATCCCTTAAGGCTATAACCTGTCCACTTAAATGGTCACAGACTATCCAATAGGGGAACCACAATCCAGAGATGGGGTCAGAACAAGTTTATCATTATAGGCACTACTTCATCTAGGCTACAAGCTCAAGAATCCATAGGAACCTCATCCTCTAAAGTTTTGTGTGTGGGGCTAGGCCTACAAAGTGCACAAGCCTGGACACACAGGACCAACAAGAGTTTGAGTACTAGCTTTTAAGCATGGTTGTTCACTGCTTTAGAAAGATTGTAGTGATCCAGTCACTAGCCTACAATCTCTACGGCCGACTCAGATCTGCAATCTGATGGTGGATCTATTCACTATAGGGGAGTCTGTCACTGCACAATCTCTCACAAGTCTACATGCACAAGTGCAGCGAAGAAGAATCTATCTTAGTTTCATGACTTGGCCTCACCCTAGGGCTATAATATGTCCACTTGAATGGTTACAGACTATCCACAGAGGTTATGCTCCTCACAAATGTCTAAGACAGAACAAGAACATTGGCATACACATCCAACCTTAGTTCTTCCAATTCCGACAGCTGCAGCAACCTGTGATGACCAGCAGAAGTTAGATCTAGATTTAAATATTTGATGGCCCAATAGGCCCTGTGTTCTAACTCCACTGGGAGATGACAGGCCTTGCCATAGATCAGTCTGAAAGGGGACATACCGATGGGGGTCTTATAGGCAGTCCTATAAGCCTACAGTGCATCATTAAGCTTGTCAGCCTAATCCTTCCTATCAGTCCTCACAGTCTTCTCAAGGATATGCTTGATCTCCCTATTTGAAATTTCAACTTGCCCCCTGGTTTGTGGATGGTAGGCAGTAGCAATCCTATGGGTGACAGAATATTTCATGAGCAAGCTCTCGAAATTTCTGTTACAGAAATGGCTCCCCCCATCACTGATAATGGCTCTAGGGGTACCAAATCTGGAGAAAATATTCTGCTTTATGAACTTGAGGACATCCTGATTATCATTTGTTCTTGTGGCAATGGCTTCTACCCACTTGGAAACATAGTCCACTGCCACTTAGATGAAATGAAAACCGTTTGAAGGAGGAAAGGGGCCCATGAAATCAATACCCCACACATCAAACAGTTTTACAACAAGCATGGGCTGTAAAGGCATTGAATTTCGTTTAGACAGCCCTCCTAGTTTCTGACATCTTTCACAGGCCTTGCAGTGTGTATAGGCATCCCTAAAAAGAAAAGGCCAATAGAACCTACACTACAACACTTTGTCCGCAGTTTTTCTCCCACTAAAGTGACCCCCATAGGCATTTTCGTGGCACATGACAAGAATTTTGGGGATATCACTTTCGGGAACACATTTTTGAATGATTTGGTCTGTGCAATACTTGTACAAGCAAGGTTCTTCTCAGAAAAAGAATATGACCTGTGAGAAAAATAGGTCTTTATCCATTTTTGTCCAATAGGAAGGGATCTTGCCTATAACTAGATAATTGACAATATGTGCATACTAGGGAACTAAAGACTGGATGGTAAGCAGTTGCTCATCTGGGAAGACATCATTTGTAGCAAGGTCATCAACACCTTTTTCCAACATAATTCTGGACAAGTGGTCAGCCACCACATTTTCTACACCCTTCTTGTCCTTGATTTCGATGTCAAACTCCTGCAACAGGAGTATCCATCTAATCAATCTGGGCTTTGCATCCTTCTTGGACAGTAGGTACTTTAATGCTGAGTGGTCAGTGAAGATGATAGTTTTAGGCCCAAGTAGGTAAGGTATAAACTTATCCACAGTAAAAACCACTGCTAGAAGCTCTTCTCAGTGGTTGTGTAGTTCAGTTGAGCTTCAACAAGCGATTTGCTGAGATATGCAATGACCACAGGGAGCTTATCTTTTCTCTGGCCCAGGATATCACCTATTGCCAAGTCAGATGTATCACACATCAACTCAAAGGGCAGGGTATAGTCAGGTGTTTGGAGTACAGGGGCAGAGGTGAGGCAGACTTTTAATGTTTCAAAAGCCTTCAGACATTCAGCAGATAAGTCAAAGGGCACATCCTGCCAGAGCAGGAGGCACAATGGTTTTGCAATTTTGCTGAAGTCTTTGATGAATCTCCTGTAGAATCCAGCATGCCCAAGGAAGGATCTAATTTGCTTGACTGTTCTCGGAGGGGGCAACTTTTTAATGAGGTCAACTTTGGCCTTGTCCACTGCAATTCCATCTTTAGAGACCATATGGCCCAACACAATTCTCTGTGTTACCATGAAGTGTCTCCTCTCCCAACTTAAGACCAAATTGGTCTCCTCACATCTTTGTAAGACATGATGGAGGTGTTGTAGACATTGGTCAAAGCTATCCCCATAAACCGAAAAATCATCAATGAAAATTTCCAAGAATTTATCAATCATATCAGAAAAGATGGCATATATACACCTCTGAAAGGTGGCTGGGGCATTACACAGTCCAAAAGGCATCCTTCTGTAAGCAAAGGTGCCGAAAGGACAAGTAAAAGTAGTTTTCTCTAGATCAAGGGGGTGTACAGGGATCTGGTTGTTCCCTGAGTACCCATTAAGAAAACAGTAAAAAGCTTTCCGAGCCAACTTATCCAAAATTTGATCAATAAAAGGGAGTGGGAAGTGGTCTTTTCTTGACTTGGAGTTGAGTTTTCGATAATCGATGCAAACTCTCCAGCCAGTGGTCTCCCTGGTTGGTCTCAACTCTCCAGAGTCAGTTGTGATCACTGTTATGCCAGATTTCATGGGTACCACCTTGATTGGTGCCACCCATTCAGAATTAGAGATGGGGTAAATTTCCCTAGCATTCAGCAACTTAATGATTTCTTTCAAAACCACTTCTTGCATGTGAGAATTCAATTTCCTCTGCATTTCACTAGAGGGTGTTGAGCCCTCCTCTCGATGAATTCTATGCATACAGATTGATGCATCAATCCCTCCTAGATCAACAATGGTCCAGCCAATTTCTTTCTTGTGCTTCCTCAAAACTGTTTGCAATTCCTCCTCTTGCTCACTGGAAAGAGAAGAGGAGATAGTCACAAAAAGTTTCTTGTCATTCTCGAGGAAGCATACTTCAATGTCTCTGGAAGCTTCTTGAGTTCCAAATCAGGGGCTTCTTGGATGGATGGCAGGTTTGGTGTATTGTCGGTTGGAAGGAAGCGTGATATAGGTTTCCAATTGGAATGTTGTACTAAGCCCAATCTTCTTCAACAATTTCTTCTAGTACATCAACTGCAAAGCATTCCTCATTGTCCAGCTGAGGGTACTTTGCACTGTTGTACACATTAAGCTCAACTTTCATGTGTCCGAAAGTGACCTCCATGATCCCAGACCTGCAGTGAATGCATGCATTAGCAGTGGCCAAGAATGATCTAACCAGAATAACAGGTATTGGGGATGTTCTCTTGCTACAACCCATGTCCAAAATAAGGAAGTCAGCAGGATAGAAGAACTTGTCTACCCCCACTAGGACATCCTCAACCACTCCCATGGGTTTCCTCTCAGACCTATCGACCATAAAAAGAACAATGGGGGTGGGCTTAAGCTCCCCCAAACCTAGCTGCTGATACACACTGTATGGACGTAGGTTAACACTAGCTCTAAGGTCCAATAGGGCCCTCCCAATTGTGAGGTCTCCAATAATACAGAGAATAGTGGGTATCCCTAGGTCTTACAACTTCTAAGGCATTGTTATGGTTAATACAGAATTAACTGTATCAGTCGCAAAGACCATTTTGGATAAATGGCCTCTGGCCTTCCTTTTCTGAGTACAGAGGTCTTTCAGAAACTTTGCATAGGCTGGGACCTGTCGGATTGCATCAAGCAGGGGTAAATTTATTTTAACCTACCTAAAGGTTTCGATCATTTTCTCGATCTGTGTCTGACCCTTATCAAAAGGGGCAGGACCACTCAAAGCTTGAGGAAATGGCAGCTGAGGTACTGCTGGTTCCTCAGCTGCAAGCCTATGGCTGAACTTTTGTTTTTTTCTTTTATCTATTTTTATCTCCTACAGAGGCTCAACTACAACCTCTTTATTTTTCCCTTGTTGAAGGGTAGCAGGCAGTTCTTGACTCTGTGACCTAACAAAGTCTTTATCACTTCCACTTGACATTTTCTTGGGAAAGACCTTTCCTTATTCTTTTCCCACCTGGTTGTCTACTAGCTTACCTGGCCTTTTGGATTGGCTACTGGCTGGCTTGGCAACCTGCCCTCTTCTCTTTTAGCCAGAGCATTGGCTATTTGGCCAAGCTGCTCTTCTATTTTCTTAATACTTTGACTGTGAGAAGTCAGAGTCTGATTCAAGGGTCCAAGGCTTTGCAATTGGGTCAAAACCTGGTCCTCGAAAGAAGCACTTCAGGGTTAAGGTGGGGGAACTACCAATTGATTTTGTTGCTGGGACTGCTGCTGTTGGAAATTCGACCTTGGGGCATAACCCTGGTTAAACTGCTGCTGTGGCCTTTGAGGTAAGGGCAATATCTGTTGGGGCTGTACATAATTGTCTTACCTCCACCTCAAATTTGGGTGGTCTCTCCATTAGTAACCAGCGTTTTCGTGCTGGTATCCATATGGTTGTTTACTGTAGCCACCGAATTGTTGTTGTCTAAAAGATTGGGCAGCAGCAGCTTGTTCCATTACATACTCAGGGTATTTCCCTGCAGATGGGCACTCTTCCACTGTGTGCTGTGGAGATTGGCATATCAGACATGCCTCTATCACTTATGCAGCCATTCTGGGCTCAACCACAGTCAGAAGTTTATCGAATCTTTCAGTAAGATTGGCCATCTGCATTCTCAGGTCATCATTTCCCCTAACTTCATACATTTTTCCTTTAGAAGTCTCAGCAAGCCCCAGCTTAGGAGGAGGCTCCTGAACTGTTCTAGATGAGGACATCTTCTAAAAAGCATTTTCACTTATGACCTCGAACAAGTCCAATGCCTCATCAGCTGTTTTATGCATGTACGTTCCACCACAAGAGGCATTTACCATGTCTCAGCTCTTCTCATCAATCCCATTGTACAAGCTCTAGACAAGCTGTCAGTCAGGGATCTTGGGGTGGGGACATTATTTGAGCATCTCTTTAAATCTATCCTAGCATTTGTTAAAATCTTCAATTGGGGACTGGGCAAAAGAAAGCATGCCCTTCCTCAATTGGCTGGTCTTGGTCTCTGGAAAAAATTTAGACAGAAATCTTGTCTGGATGTTTTTCCTGGAAGTGATGCTATTGTTTGGGAGAGTGGATAACCAGGTCATGGCCCTGTCCTTTAGGGAAAAAGGAAAGAGCCTTAACTTAGTGGCTTCTGGTCCCAAGCCAGCAATGGAGAATGTCGTGCACAGGGCCAAGAACTGGTCAATGTGCTTGTAAGGGTCTTCCTTGCTAAGCCCATGGAAAGAGGGAAGCATTTGGATGATGAAAGTTTTAATTTCGTAATTTCCCTAAACATCTGGGAATTGAATGCTGAATAGAGAATTGTAATCATCTGGAGCATTCAATTCCTTCAATGTTCTAGGTTGCTCTTCACCCATAATTATTATCTCTATTTCAATAGGGGGCTCGACGATGGTGTGTCTGTGCCTTCTCGGTCTTCTACCCCTTTCAATCTCAGGGTTAGCAGGCTCTAATGTAGGACTGAGGGATCTCCTTCCTAACATGCACACACACCAACAGTAGGGGAAACTATTCGCAAGCACATTGCACCAAAAAAAAAAAAAAAAACTATCCTAATCAACTGCTTATGGAATCTTCAAAGAAGAAATAAACTGAGCTTTTGAAGGTTAAAGAAGTGCAAACATAGGTAGTTAGACTCTCAATGCAATTCCAGTCTCCTTCTCTGCTACGGTCCAGATCTGTAAGAAAAATTCCAAATGTAAATCAGCAGTATTAATTATTCACAAGTACAACTACCAAAGAATAAAGAATAAAAAATCTAGAGTCTACTAAAAGAACAATATCCCCGGCAACGGCACCAAAAACTTGTTGGAATATTTTAAGTGCTTGCTACTGACTTTACTGGAGACAGTGACAAGAATGGGGTAAATGAAAATGAATGAAAGGTGGATTGAAAATGATAGAGCAGCAAGCCTAAAATATGCATAGTCCTGCAAGTTACAGGGCCTGTTGTAGCAAGTTTTGATAAGAGTTTGTCCCATAGGGAAGTTGATCTAAAGCTCCAAGGGAGCTACCCTTAGTAGGCCCTCCAGATCTGACTACAGCTCTGGCAATCCTAAATGGAAGGGGATTTAGGGTCACTATAATCTAAATTCTAAGGTATCCTAATGTCTAGATTATAGAAAGGGTTAAGAGGGATGGTGGAGGGAGAAAATAAATATAAAAGGGTGAGAAGTATGTTATTAGGTAAAGATCTGATGGGTCTTGTAACTCAAACTCAGATCTGTTGCTATAGAAATCCTATCCAATGGTTACATTATCACCAAAGAGGAGAAAGAATCCAACTCACCCCTGTGCCATGATCCAATCCCTTAAGGCTATAACCTGTCCACTTAAATGGTCACAGACTATCCAATAGGGGAACCACAATCCAGAGATGGGTCAGAACAAGTTTATCATTGTAGGCACTACTTCATCTAGGCTACAAGCTCAAGAATCTATAGGAACCTCATCCTCTAAAGTTCTGTGAGTGGGGCTAGGCCTACAACGTGCACGAGCCTGGACACACAGGACCAACAAGAGTTTGAGTACTAGCTTTTAAGCAAGGTTGTTCACTGCTTTAGAAAGACTGTAGTTATCTAGTCACAAGCCTACAATCTCTATAGCCAAATCAGATATGCAATCTGATGGTGGATCTATACAAATATAGGGGAGTCTGTCACTGCACAATCTCTCAGAAGACTACAAGCACAAGTGCAGAGAAGAAGAATCTGTCTTAGTTCCATGACTTGGCCTCACCCTAGGGCTATAATCTGTCCACTTGAATGGTCACAGACTATCCACAGAGGTTATCCTCCTCACAAATGGCTAAGACAGAATAAGAACATTGCTAGCACCACCATGTTCCCAAGGCTAGAAGCACAAGTTCCCATGGGGATTCAGATTTAGTGGGTCCTGTGGTGGGGGAAGGCCTACAAACTGCCTAACCTGGACACACAGGTCACTTAGATCTAAATAGTACTTTAGGAGCAATCCTCCATTGCTTACAAAATAACTTAACAATAGAGGATCTCAAGGCAGCAGCCTTGTACAGCACAACTCATAACAAAAACAACATCCCATACATGCAACAGATCCTATTACAAAAACTCCATTAAAATTTATACCAGATAATCAAACAAAAGGGCATAGCCAGCAAGTGCTGGACTATGGAGAGAAAGAAAAAAAAAGGAAAAAGAAAACTCCTAAACCCTAACCTTAGCCTACTGTAATTCTACAATTGGTTTTTTTGTTTGGAGAAGAAGCACATAAGTTAAGTCCCCAAAAAGCATCCTCCAAACCTAAGCTAGGCTTAAGCTTATATAGCAATCGGCTTCCCCTCCAATTAGGGTTAGGAAAACCCTAATTTCTTAATATAATTGTGGCTCATTTTTGTCCCTTGGATGCCTCGAGGTGTGTACACGGAGATTGGAGCATTAGAGTGCATGCCCTAACTGCTGGAGATCCCCAGATTACCCTTGCAAAAGTGGGGAAAAGTTTAGAACCCGATCCTCACTAGATAGAAAAGATTTCTAGATCTAGCCGCATTGTAGAGTTGGCATTTTGGGGTTGAAGTGACTTGAAGTTCATGCAGTCGAGGGGTTTACATCTTGGTCATCGCGAGGTATTAATGGTTGTCGCGAGATTACTCTTTCAACTTTGAATGGCACAAGGATTTCTCGCTCGGTTCGTCCCTTGGTGAATCTCGGGATAGATCTTCATGAAAAAGTAGTGTTTAAGAGTTTCTGGGTCGCGCAAGATTCACTGAAGGTCTGTATCTCGCGGCCACTGCGTGACAGCTACGCACAGGAATACCTGAAGCTTTCTCTTATGAGTGAGTCGCGCAAAGCTTAACGGTTCTTCTTTTGAGCTGTGCGAGACTGCGCGAATGCTTTAGACTGAGCCTTGCGAGGACCTCATGAAGTCTACTTTTCAATTCTCTCATGCACCAAATAGCACGAGAACGGCACGCAAACTGTGCGACCAGTTGTTGTGCTTCCTCCAGAAAACTGTGATAACTGTGCGAAGGCATTATCTCTGGCTCAATTGAACCCAGCGACATTTGCGTGAGGCATTCTTCTTGGTTTATTTCTATTTGGATGTGCCTATGCTTCAGCCAACTCTCTGTCTGGGTTCATCCTTCGTTCTGCTGAGGTAGTTCTAGGACAACAGTGAGCTTCTTGGCATGGTTAAGGGTTTATTGGCAACTGCTCTTTATTATTTGCAGAACAAGCTTAAAACACTTTTATTAAATGACTAAGGGTCTAACAGAGATTAAGTTAAGGGGTGAAAAGTGGTACTTTTCAGGTGTTAACAAGTAGTGTAGGATGGTTTGAGGGGTTAGTTAGAGGAGACCCGTCGTATTCTGGTGAGTTTGTTAACTTATTCTATTTTGGTTGTATTTGGTTTCACTTGTCTTGTTTTAGTGGGTTAATGTTCTTGTATATTTCTCAGGCGGTGAGAGAAGGTGAGGTGGCTTGTTAGGCACAGCTGATTGAGCTACTCCAAGGTCAGCAGCAGGTTGGCCGTGAAGTAGAGGCCAGCTTACGCTCAGAGATCGATAGACTGGTGAGTGTTTGTATTGGTTTTGTTAATCATTAGCATTGTCAGTTCTGTTGTTTCTGAGGTGCTTGTCGTCTATTATATTTATAGAGGGTGGAGTTTTCCACTGCTGGGTATCTGCTCCAGCATTTTATCCGTCTTCGATGGCATCCTCGAGTCGAGAGGATCCGGTGATTACTCAGCTCCGCGTTGAGTTAGAGCATTGGGTAAGTTTCTTTTCTTGAGTTATTTCATTCTATTTTATTTAGTGCTCTTACTAATATTGGGTTGAATATTTTCAGCGTCAGCTTACCGAGGACCTCCAGCTGAGGGAGGCTACAACTGCTTCTTTACGCCCAGAGGGTCAGGTATATGTTGATTTTGGTTTATTTAGTTATTTGTTCTGTTGATTGGTTTAATCTTATGCATTTTGTGTTTGTTGTTTGTTCCTTTCTTACGTAGGTTATCCCTAACTCTACAAAAGTGAGCCAGTCTAGTATGCTTCTATTACTCTTGGATCCCATTGTGTTATACGTGCGTATCTTCTTAGCCTTTGGTCATGTTTTGTGTGTAGGTGTGAGTTGGAGGAGTCTCAGTTAGAGACGCAGCGCACCGTGGCTCGTCAGGTGGTTCCCGAGGTTCTGTTTGACCTCACAGAGTGACATCTTTAGGAGGTGACCATGGACCTCATGGTTGAGTGCAGGACCCGGACGATGGAGTTGGAGAGTGATCGTGTTGTAGCTCGTGTTGAGATACAGTTGACGATAGATCTTTTATAACACAAACTGGTGAGAGTAGGAGGGAGAGTGCAAGGGATGCTCGATCATTTTCTTGGGTCAGGATAGAGGGCTAGTGGCTCATTGGCTGAGATTCAAGGTGCGACTTGTGAGTGCATGAGGGCTTATGCTCAGGCAGATTCGAATCTCAGGCCCTTGTTTGCCTTCGACCCTCTATGTTCATAGTCTCAACAAGTCTCCAGCCAGGCTAGTGAGGGAGGTTCTGTAGCCAGGCCTTCCTCCTCTAGGAGGCCTCTGCCTACTCCCCAGGGTTTAGTTGAGGCTTCAATGGATCAAGCTCCTGGTCCTCGGGTTGATGCTGCTGGGGATAGTGGTGAGCATCCCTCGCAGAGGCAGCGGAGGGAGTAGGGTCGTGTACATATATTTTTGGTATTACTTTTTTTGTACTCTTTTGCTTATTTTATATATAGGGGGTATGCCTGATAAGTAGTGAAAAATACCATTTTTCACCCCTAAACATGAGCCTTGAAAGACCCTTGAGAGGACTAAATAAGTGCTTTAGTGTTCATATTGCAGCTAACCAAAAAGACAGGTCCAAATCCGAAAACCATCCTAAAATGATCAAAAAGCTGACAACGCATGTCAAGCTCAAAGAGGGAGTGAAGAAATAGCCTCAGCAATGGCTAAAAAGGTCCTAAAAGAGCAAGAAAAGACCTGAAGAAGAAGAATGGAAGCTAAAGCTCAATTCGCAAAGAACTTCTACTATTCGCAAAGGAAAAATCAAGTTAAAAGTCAATTCGCAAAGAAGAATGGGAGCCTAGAGTTCAATTCGCAAAGAACTTCTACTATTCGCAAAGAACCTTGAACTTTGCGAAAAGAAGAAAACACTCCTCGAATAGAAGAATGACCTTTGCGAAAAGAAGAAAAGTTTAATTCGAACAGAACTGAAACCCCACGAAAAGAGCTTCAGGAGCCAAATTACTTTGCGAAAAGACCCTTAAACTCAGAAATGGCATCTTGGGATTTCTGACCACTTTGAAGGGCATTTCAAGAAACTCTGCACGCCCCAATGTAATTAAAAGCCCGAGACATTTGAAGATTCAAGCACAAACCAAAGGCATATTCCCGTGAAAACCCAAAGATGAAATCACTTGGCGGGAACTTCTAGAAGCTCAAGCAGACTTTTGAATTCCCATATGTAATTGATGCTTCTAACGCTTTGATTTGAACGGATCGAGCATTTTCATTGGCGAAGACCTGGATCCCGTGCTCAACGGCCATTGGGCAATCCAGATCGAGCACTTCGATTGGTCAATTCAGCCTTATGCGAGGATAGAGGAAAGCTATAAATTGAGAAGACATTTGCCCAATTGGGGCATCCAGATTTTAGAGTTTTCATCTCTGTTTCCCTCATTCCGGTCGGATAGCTTATCCAACCCCAGAATCCCTTCTTGTAGTTTACCATTGAGAGCCATTGTGAGTGATTTGTACGTCAAGTTCGGATTCAAGACTATAAATCGAGGGCTCTCTAAGAAGCTCGGGATCAGAAGTCCGAGGGCTCTTTAAGAAGCCGTGCTCTGAATTGTAACGTTGGATTTTAAAAGGTTCTTTGTAATTTGTGTCTTCTCCATTGGAGTCATGTCGAGGGTTCTCAATGTTCACCTTAGTGCATTAGACTTCTTTAGATTCACTCATCCGCATCCAACTTCCCTTAATTCATCATCCACTGCGAATTAGCATTGGTAACCTAATTCAAGCGACATTTACAAATGATGTTCATGTTACGAACTAAAGAATAGGCCACTGACTGGTAGCGATGATCTGTGACCATTTAAGTGGGATGAGATCACGACCATAAGTCTAAACCTATTCCTTAATTCGGATTTATTTCTCTTACATCTGTCTTTGGTAGCAGATGAAGATTGAATCATCTGCTGTGGAAATACTGATTCTCCATTAAAATTCGAGGCTAAAGTACATGAAGCTATTATTTCTGCATTTGTCTTATTTTAAACATCTCCCCAACTCGGATCTGGATCATGTAGTTAGTTCTTTTCTTTATTTGCTTATAGTTAAATGTGACACAATCCAACACTCTCTTTTATCTATTCTTTATTTTAGATAATTATAGAGCCAGATCTGGTAGCACAGATCTGGAGGTTTATCTCTCAGTTTAGACAAACTTCTCTGTGGACGATCTTGAAATACTTACTTTTAAAACTTGCTACAATTGGTCCTGATCTTGCAGGCCAGTGTTAGCCCCAAGGTGCTGATATCCCTTTCATAAGTTAACATCCATATAACCTAGCATTCTTTAATTCTTTAATTTTTGATTCATAATGCACATAATTATGGCACACTTTGGGCAACAACAAGTTTTTGGCGCCGCTGCCGGGGAAGTTTGTTCTAAAATAGATAAACCTATGTTTATTTTCATTTATTTTAACTTTTTCTTTAAACCTGCACTTTGCATTCCAAGTGCTTGATTAAATGTCTCTGACGATTTTGTATAGAAAACCTGCTTTATCACGAGAATTTTTTTTTTTATTTTTCTCGAGTTTTTATTCTTTGCCTTCTAGTTATTTGAATAAATGCTGCCACTCTTTTGTCTTTTTGTCAAATGTGGGCGTGCTTTGAGTTTTCTTTTTAGTTTTGTCAATACGTGAATAAGGTCTTTCTACGTTTTGGATGTTTGCGATTTGGAGCAAATCAACAAGAGCATCTGGACCAAAGCTGGAGCAGATCTGCTTGAGTTTGCATCCCCTTCTCCTTTTCATTCATTTTCTATTTTTAAATTCTTGAGAACCAGCAGTTCTGCTGTGTTTAATGTTTGTTTTGATTTACATCAGAAAATTCAAAAAAATGAAAAACAGAAAAATAACAAAATTGTGGAAAAAGATGAGGAGGAGAAATTTGTTCCTCACCTCCCATTTCCCCATGCAATGAAGTCAGTTTCTCCTTTTGACAAAGGAAACACAAAAATTGAGGAAATGATGGAGACATTCAAGCAAGTTAAAATTAATCTACCTCTTGATATGCAATCAAAAGTCCCCTATGCAAAATTTCTCAAAGAGGTGTGCACCCACAAAAGGCAATCTAGGATACATTTATCCAAGAAGGCCTTTGCTGTGGAGAAAATCAACCAAGTGCATGCATTTGTTTCTGTTGCTTCTTAGTTTCTGTTGCTTCTTAGTTTCTGCTTTCAGCTAATTTTTTTTTTTTTTTTTCTTTTTCTTTCGGTTTCAGTTTTCATAAATTCTACCATTTAGATCTGTAGTGAGCCTGCTATTTTCTTTGTTTTTCCCTTACAACAACAAGTGAGGACACGGTTCCTCACGTTTCCCCCAATTTCAGGTTGTTACTCACTTATTGGGGAATTAAATACGTAGTTACTTTCGCCTCCACGCATCAATGCTACTTAATGACCCACGATTCTGGGTCATGAGCATTCTAATGCCCCCATTCAAGTCCCACCCTTTGGCTTCCCCACCTTACCTATAAATAACCAACCTCTACCAAATTCCCCACATCTTTCTCCACCCTTCCAAAATGGCGGCGACCAAGCCAATAAGCCACCACACACGCTTTTACCCCATGTGGCTGGACCCACCACCACCGAAGGTGCAGATCCGCTCCGGCCCTCTGGGGCCAATTTGAAGAGGTCCTCGATTTTGGCCAAAGAAAAGGAGGCCCAACTCCGGCCTCCTCGGAAAAAACAAAAAATCAACCTTCCCGCCACTTCCACCCTCCACCGCCCACCCCCTCCCTAAAAAACACATCCTATTCATCTTTATTTTTCTTTTTATGTAAAATATTTCTAGTTAATAAACTTTACTTTCTCCCATTCTCCATGTCATTTTCTCATTTTATTTTTTTCTTATTATTCTTTGCCTTGTTTCAATTTTTCCGTATAAAGTGACCATGCCACCTTTGAACCGGTGAGGACACTTTGTTCCCCATAGGTTTGGGGGTGTGGCAGACAAGTCTGCCTAGGAATAGTTAACATAAGGCGCAGAATCACCTAAGTAATTAGGAAATGTATTAATTTACTTAAGAATCATGACAACTAGAAAATTTAAAATTCCTTTGCCAAATTTAGACATTCTAAACCTTGCGATATTCTACATTTCCATGATGATTACACCATAAAAACATCTTGGTATCGACGTAGTAAGTCAAAAGGAAGAGAAAAGGTAAAGATATACTTAAAAGCTCAAGGAAAAACCATAACCGGTGAGAATTGAGCTCATATATTTTCCATCTCTGTTGAAGAGTGATCGAGGCAATTTTTCTAATTCAAAGGATTGGCTGAGGCATTAGGTCCACTAGAAGTTAGGAAACTGCAAAGTAAAACAAGTAATAGCACTCATGAAATTGAGGGAAAGATGAAGGCCTTCTTTGGATGACTTGAACCTATGAGAACCAACCAAGAAAAATCTGCCCCCCCATGTTTGTACATTCATTTGTTCTTCATCAAAAATACTCAAAAGTACTTGCACGAACCTATGGAACCAATTCAGCCTTCCTCACTCGAGAATTCAGAGGTAAAGGAGAAAGAATCGAAGATGGACCATTTGGCAACATCAAGAAAATGAAGAGAAAATACCTCAAAAAGCAGGCAATATGGTGAGAGAAAAGAAGAGACAAACAATGTGAAAAAGTTGCAAGCAAAAGGCAAAAAGGGACCTTATGTTGAAAATGCAAGATCAAAGAAAGAACTGATCACCGTGAATGTGAGAATCTCGAAAAGAAGAAGAAAGAAGCTAAACTCAAAAGGTGGAGTCATGAACCATCTCACACTTCACGAGTTCTCAAATTCAAACCTCTGTTCAAACTGCCTTTCCTTGAAACTTCACTCCATAAGCCATACAAACAAACCTAGATTAAAAGCCCTTGTGATCCAAAGTTGAGTGAGCTGTCATGTGGAGATAAGAAGTGACCCAATCTATGGTGAAGAGATGTCAATGATGCCATTGCCTAAGAATCATGCCTATGCTCATGCTTACAGATCCATTTGGGAGATGTAACTGCTCTTGAGCTTGAGTGAAAATGAACCCCTCAACAAAAACACTGATGAGAGTATACCCTGGTGAGTGTTTGGGTTGGAACTTGAGCACCTTAAGTATGACTTATAACCTAATTTTTATCCATAGGATGAGCTTACTGCTGGCACATTTGTATGATTTTCTATGACTGTGCACATATTGGAAATACTGAAACATTCAGGAAGCTTATAAATGTTTAAATTCCTGTGCATACAATAATCAAATTTTCTGTGTCATCATTGATGCAAGAGTAACTAACCCGCTCCTTGATTGCTCATTTGATAATATTGCACCGATGATTAAGCTGTTTCATGGAGAAGTTTGTGGGTACCTTCATGAAAACCCTCGGAGACTTCACTCCTCCTCTAGGGATCACCTAGGGGTTGAAAAGGCTTGTTGCATATGCTAAATGCACCTGTGCTTCCTACAAAAGTGGCTCTTTACTTTGTTTTTTATGTTTCTTTGCTCAGGGACTAGCAAAGCTTAGGTTTGGGGGTGTGATAAGTAGTGAAAAATACCATTTTTCACCCCTAAACATGAGCCTTGAAAGACCCTTGAGAGGACTAAATAAGTGCTTTAGTGTTCATATTGCAGCTAACCAAAAAGACAGGTCCAAATCCGAAAACCATCCTAAAATGATCAAAAGCTGACAACGCATGTCAAGCTCAAAGAGGGAGTGAAGAAATAGCCTCAGCAATGGCTAAAAAGGTCCTAAAAGAGCAAGAAAAGACCTGAAGAAGAAGAATGGAAGCTAAAGCTCAATTCGCAAAGAACTTCTACTATTCGCAAAGGAAAAATCAAGTTAAAAGTCAATTCGCAAAGAAGAATGGGAGCCTAGAGTTCAATTCGCAAAGAACTTCTACTATTCGCAAAGAACCTTGAACTTTGCGAAAAGAAGAAAACACTCCTCGAATAGAAGAATGACCTTTGCGAAAAGAAGAAAAGTTTAATTCGAACAGAACTGAAACCCCACGAAAAGAGCTTCAGGAGCCAAATTACTTTGCGAAAAGACCCTTAAACTCTGCGAAATGGCATCTTTGAGGATTCTGACCACTTTGAAGGGCATTTCGATAAACTCTGACGTGCCCCAATGTAATTAAAAGCCCGAGACATTCGAAGATTCCAAGCACAAACCAAAGGCATATTCACCCATGCGTGAAAACCCAAAGATGAAATCACTTGGCGGGAACTTCTAGAAGCTCAAACAGACTTTTGAATTCCCATAACAGAATTGATGCTTCTAACGCCTGATTGGCTGAACCAGATCAGAGCATTTTCATTGGCCAGAACAGATCTGGATCCCCGTGCTCAACGGCCATTGGGCAATCGGATCCGAGCACTTCGATTGGTCAATTCAGCCTTGTGAGGATAGAGGAAAGCTATAAATTGAGAAGACATTTGCCCAATTGGGGCATCCAGTTTTAGAGTTTTCATCTCTGTTTCCCTCATTCCGGTCGGATAGCTTATCCGAACCCCCCTGTAATCCTTCTTGTAGTTTACCTTTGAGAGCCATTGTGAGTGATTTGTACGTCAAGTTCGGATTCAAGATCAGAAATCGAGGGTCTCTAAGAAGCTCAGTCGATAAGTCCGAGGGCTCTTAAGAAGCCGTGCTCGTAATTGTAACGTTGGATTTTAAAAGGTTGTCAGTAATTTGTGTCTTCTCCATTGGAGTCATGTCGAGGGTTGAATGTTCACCTTAGTGCATTAGACTTCTTTAGATTCACTCATCCGCATCCAACTTCCCTTAATTCATCATCCTGTCGAATTAGCGTTGGTAACCTAATTCAAGCAAAGATTTACAAAGTGATGTTCATGTTCGAACTAAAGAATAGGCCATGACTAGGCATGACGGATCTGTGACCATTTAAGTGGTATCACGACCATAAGTCTAAACCTATTCCTTAATTCGGATTTATTTCTCTTACATCCGTCTTTGGTAGCCAGATGAAGATTGAATCTGCTCTGTGGAAATACAGATTCTCCATTAAAATTCAGAGGCTAAAGTACATGAAGCTATTATTTCTGCATTTGTCTTATTTTAAACATCTCCCCAACTCGGATCTGGATCATGTAGTTAGTTCTTTTCTTTATTTGCTTATAGTTAAATGTGACACAATCCAACACTCTCTTTTATCTATTCTTTATTTTAGATAATTATAGAGCCAGATCTGGTAGCACAGATCTGGAGGTTTATCTCTCAGTTTAGACAAACTTCTCTGTGGACGATCTTGAAATACTTACTTTTAAAACTTGCTACAATTGGCCCTGATCTTGCAGGCCAGTGTTAGCCCCAAGGTGCTGATATCCCTTTCATAAGTTAACATCCATATAACCTAGCATTCTTTAATTCTTTAATTTTTGATTCATAATGCACATAATTATGGCACACTTTGGGCAACAACAATGCCCCTGGTGACAAATGTATATTATTTTTGAGATATATACAGACAAATTTTTATTTTGGATATACCTGGTCTCGATTATTTCTTTGTTTTACCTTCCGTGCTTTAGCTGCTTGCTTAGGTTCTATCACCTATTATTAGGGCTTGGATGCTCCTCGAGTCAACCCAATAATAGTTAAAGGTTGCTTCATATCTGCACGAGGATAGAGTCATTAGTAATTTTATTTTCCCCCTACTGATCGTCAAGGGGGGAGGTGTCTCAAACTTGAGTTTGCTAACAAAGGAAAGTATCATTGTATATATATTTTTTTGTCTACTATTTTTCATTACAAGGGAATAATGCAATAGGGAAAGAAAAGTACTAAAAGAAAATTCTGAAAGTAAAAAAATGCCCCAGTGTAGGAGCATGATAGGGTATGCAGTGTAGTATTTTCGACAGTCTTCCTTGAGTGATGACCTTGTTGTTCTGCATCCAACTATAGTTAAGCAAGAGGGCCCTGAGGTGATTTCATTTTCAAATAAAAATGCCCTAGTGTCGAGATACGATGGAGCTTTCTTAAGTGAGTATCTGGGTCTACGTAGAGAGATGCATGTGTTTGAAGAGTTAGTTTCGAAGAGGATTCTCTGGTGGTGCCCTACCGCACTGGAAAGGGGGCATTTGGTTATTCAGTCATGTGCCAGGTTTTACCTTTCACAGTCTTCATCAGTCATCATTCATGAGTTTTCAATTTTACTTCTAAGGATATCTTAGGAGAGGTTCTGAGTCGTTGTCCGAAAGTAAAGGGGAGAAAGGAGGGGGTAAGGCTCAATGATGCCGAGAATAGTTTATACTTGTCAACTTTAAAAGGGATAGGCAACAATCTTTTTCTCGGGTGAGATGCGGTGTCGTGATTGAGCTCTTCGTCACGTTTCAGCACCATCAAAGTCTCATATTCTATGGTTAGCAGGGGTTTGTCCTCCTCCCACCACCTTACAACGATATCTAGTAGTGTAGTGGCACCAAGGAGACCCTCACGGCCTACTTTTGCTTCCCTAGACTCATTGACTTGTTCAACCGTCGTATTGCTCTCACTCAAGTATGCTTCTATTATCTCTCTATTTTGATCTTTCATTTTTGTCTCTCTCTTGAAGCATGTATATATTTTGAAAGCAGCCTGCTAATGCAAGAATAATGAGTTTTAATGGAACCTAACATCTTCATTTTTATGCATTAACATCTCCTCCAATGGCGGGAAAAAAGGATGAGAATTGGGTGTTACTTATACTTTTAAAGGGGCTAGGTATTCCACTGGTCCTTCAGATTAAATTGCTCCCGTGAAAAGGAGGGCAGTGGGTCAGAAGACTTCAAAGGATATTCTTGGAAATAATGACATACGGCTGGAAAAATGGGTCATGATGACTATGTGGAAGGTAGATATAAGAATCTAACTGTAGGATATAACAATCACGATGCTAAGGGTAGTATTTTCTCACATACATGGCGTTCCATGGGTTAGGAAGTTCCTCCCCATCTTGGTTCACCAGTCTGTATGCATTTCCCGAGTATGCGATCGCTATAACATACGACCCTTCCCAATTTGGCTTCAACTTCCCTTTAGGGTGGGTGTGCTTGGAGGGCATGACTTTCTTCAAGACTAACTCTCCAATCTCAAAAGTTCACTGGAGGACTTTCTTATCGTAGGCCCTAGCCACTCTCCTTTAATATACTTATGCATGATTGTCTGCCCTTGGGTGAGTTTCATCGAGATGCTCTAGCTGGGTGAGCAGAGTAGCTCTCCTTTTGTCTATGGATAAAGATCATTAAGTTGGACTCATAGGGATGACACCTGTATTTCGTAAGGTAAGACTGCTTTCATCTCGTATGTGAGTAGATAAGGGGTTTGGCCAGTAGTCATGTGAATAGAGGTCTTATAGGCCCAGAGTGCTTCTGGTAATCGCTCAGGCCAGTCAGCTGCATTCCTTGTCTCCATTGTTCATTTTAGAATTTAGATCAGCGTTTTGTTCATAGCCTCTACTTGTCCATTTCATTGGGGATAGAATGGTGATGAGTGGTGTAGATCGATGTCGTACATCTTACACAATTTCTTCATCTTTTCTGTGATGAATTGCGGTCCATTGTCTGTGACGAACATTCTGGGAACTCCAAACCTGGTGGTGATGTTCTGAATAATAAACTTCACGAGCGTCGAAGCAATGATTCTTACATATGACTCAGCTTCTGCCCTTTTGATGCAATATTCGATTGTAGTGAGGATAAATGTCTGCTTGTGAGTGTTCCCAACAGTGTCTGTGAATGGTCCGATGATGTCGAAGGCCCACATTGAGAATGACTATGGAGTGGTTTTGGGGTTCAGTGCAACTGATGGATCTTTAATGAGCGCGGTGTGTTCTTGACACTGCTTATAGCATTGGACGTATAGATGGCAGTCCCTCATCATCGCCGGCAAAAAGTAGCCTAGTCATAAGATCTGGTCTGTGAGTCTCTGTCTACTATCGTGGACGTCGCATGCACTAGCATGTGCTTCCCGGATGATATATTATCCTTCGGCCACTGAGATGCATCGTAACAATACTCCTTTAGTGAAGGCTTCCTTGTATAATATCTTGCCCAGGATCAAGAATTTGATGCATCGATTCCTTATGTCTTTCATTCGATCTTTGTAACGTAAGGAGGGATGTGTCAGTGTTTTAAGAAGTTCCATATATCGAAGTACCAGGGCTGTCCATCGTCGGTCAGTGACTTCTCAAATCTGAAGGTTACAACAATAGCTTCTTTCATTGCAGGATCCCAGAGGGTAGACTGCCCTTCATTTGTAATAGCCTTTGGTCGAGTTGGCAGTTTCAGTTTCACTTGTCAGGCAACTTTGTGTGCTAGCATAGTCAATTCCTCAATAAAGAAGGACTTTGTGTTTTGTTTGACTGGTATCTGTATGACTGAGGCTAACATGGCAAGGGAGTCTGCCAGCTCGTTCTCTAATCTCGGGATATGCATGAAGGAAATTCTCTCAAACTTCTTTATCAGGAACTGTTAATCTCTAAAAAGTACCACTTTTCATCCCTTTACCTGACCTTTGATGGACCCTTGAGCTGATTAATAATGTGTTTTAAATGTGTTTTGTAGATAACAGGTCAATATAGCTTTAGTGTCGCATTCTTCATTTTCAAGCCAAGAAGAATGAATTTTATGCTAAGCTGTGGAGTTGATAGAGTTACATTGAATGTACTATGGTGGTTCATACCATTGGAGCAATTTTAGCATGCTTCGAGGTCCTAGAAGGCCTGTTGGGGGAGAGAAGTGGAGCCTAAGCATAGTGGAGTGCTACTGCTATGAACTATACAAATTGCAAAATCTGAAATCCATTGTTGAGCAGCTCTGTGCCTTCAAATAGCAACCTCTCGAGCAGCTCACACTCTCTTACACCAAGTCCACACTCAAGAACATCATGTGTGCAGTAAACCAGCACTCTTGTAGCTGTGTAGCAGCCTCAAAAACACACTTGAGAAGTCCATAGAGTTGGCTGTTGTGCTAAGCTGGCTGAAGTGCTGCGGTGCGCTGGCTAAGGCAACCTAGCGAGGCTACATTTGAACCTTACGAGGGTGGAAATGAACCTGGCGAGGCTATTTTGAAACTGGAGAGAACCTGGCGAAGTGCCTGCCTGAAGCATTTCAGCCCAGCTAGATCCTAGCAAGATTAAACTTTTGAAGCTGCAGCCCAGTGAGATCCTAGCAAGATCTCAGTGAGGTGCATACCTAAAGTTATCATCTATGCGAGGCACGAATTCCAGCAGCCTATTTCAGCACTCAAGGATATTTTAGGTATTTTACACCTTCTAGGGCACGCATCCTAATGTCCTAAACTTCTCGAAGCATCCAAGGGTCACAGATGGGCCACAAAATCAACTCCACACATCCTCACCCTTGTTTCTTATTGGGTAAAGCTTGTAATGTGTTCTATGGATTCTATAAATAGAGCAATATACCTGTTATGTAAACAGCTAGGATTAGCCTGGTTCACTTAGGGAATTTAGAGCCAGGATTAGCCTAATTCACTTAGGGTTTTAGAGCCAGGAATAGCTTGGTTCACTTAGGGTTTCAAATTAGGTTTTCTAGTTTAGAATTAGGGTTTTAGTTTTCTTTTCCATTTCCCCTTTTCTTCTTGCCCTAGCACAACAGCAATGTTGGGCTAGGTTCTATGTAATAGCTAGGTTTTATTTCATGTAATGCAATGAGTTTTGTTTTAAATAGAATATTTGTTTTGGGGTTTGCACAGGCTGCTGCCTTGAGGGCAAACATTGTATGTTTCTTTTCATTCAATGCTTTGTTGTTTTAAATGCTCCATTAAATCTATATTTTCTCTATATTTTTTATGAGTTTTTATAGGTTTAATGCTCCCATGGTTGTCTGAGCTTGTAGCCTTGCAACCATGGTGACAACAACAATTTTACTGTTCTGTCTCATTATTTGTGTGGAAGGTAGCCTCTAGGATAGTCTGTGACCATTTGAGTGCACAGACTATAGCCTTCAGGAAGGTCTTCCTCATAGGTCTGAGATGGATTCTTCTTCTCTGCACTTGGGCTTGTAGCCTTGTGAGAGATTGTGCAGAGCCAAACTCTCCTCTATTTTTAATCACCATTATCAGAGGTTAGATTTGAGTTTTGTAGTGATTGCAGACTTGTGAGCTGGGTCATTGCAGGCCTTTTGTAGCAGTGACCAGCTGAGCTTAAATCCCCATTAAGCCTGGGATTTCAGGTGGTTTCCACTTGAAATCGTAGATCTGTTTTCTCCTATGAATGTATGACATTGTAGCCTTGCAAACATAGTGTCTGCAATGGTTTTCATGTGTTGATTTGATCCATTGAATGGAGGAAATATATTGGATAGTTTGTGATCATTTAAGTGGACAAATTATAGCCTTAAGATCAATCTATTCTTTTGGGTTGATTCAGATTTCTGAGTTGATCAATGGGATTAAACAATCTCTATTAGATAGTCTGTGACCATTTAAGTTGACAGATTATAGCCTTAAGAGCAGTCTAAATGACATGGGTTGATTTGGATTCTTATACCTTGCACTTGCGCTTGTAGCCAAGTGAAGGACTGCTGCATTTCCATTTCTAAATCTAAGTACAAAACTAATTTAATCTTAGTTGTCTACTTCTTCATCATTATGTTATTTTCTCACACTCCATCCATCTTCTTTTCCCCTTCCTTTTAGCTGTAATTTTTACTTCTATTTTTCTTAGTTTTAGGTTAGTTTTTGTGACACCTAAACCTTCTCTTTACCTTTAGGTTTAGAGTTGTCAGATCTGTAGCTAGATCTGGAGGTTATTATACGACCTTTGTAGCTTCAGATCAATACTCTCTGTGGGACAAACTCTTACTTCGTAAAACTTGCTATAACAGGCTCTGGATTCTTATAGGTTTGTGTGTATTTTAGACTTGCTATTTTGTATTTTTTAATCCACCTTTAATCTATTTTTACTAACACATTGTTACCACTGTTTTCAAATAAAGTTAGCATCAAGCATTTGAAATGAAAAAATACCAACAAGTTTTTGGCGCCGCTGCTGGGGAGTTTTGATCTAGTATAGTAAACTGAGTATAGTTTTTATGCTTTCTAGATGTAGGGTTTGAGTTTAGGTTTTATGCTTTGTAGGGTTTGAATAAGTACAGCTATATTTCGAGTATGATTTTTGCTCTTTGTCTTTATTTTCTGTTTTAGGTATTTTGTGTCTTAGTTGTGTTTTAGTAGTCTTTAGTTTAATTCATTGTAGAGTTAGTGTTTAAATAAATGCCAGCTGTATTTTTTTGGAATTTTTAGTTTCTCTGTTTGTTTTCAGGACGTTTTATTATAATGGGTATGTATGAATAACATATAGCTGCCATTATTTTAGTTTCCACTTATTTTCTGTTATTAATTTTGTAGCTTTAATAAATTCCTGCTGAATTTTGCTGATTTTTGCAGGTCTAGAGCAATAGCAATTAGGAGAGTACAGCTGCTGCTAGTACACATTGTGCCTGAGTTTGCATTCTCTTCTCCCCCCTGCTATTATTTCAATTCTTCATTCTCTAAATTCTGTAGTAGTAGTCGTAGTTTTAATTTTTGTCTGTGTGTTGTAAGCTACCCCTTGTCCAGCTAAGTGTGTGTTGTATGCAAGGAAGGAGGTCTCTCAATCCCGAACTTATACCGTTAAATCCTGAAATTGAGAGAATTTTGAGTCCTGGTTCTGCAACACACACCCCAGCTGAAAATCTAGTAGAAACTAAGATGGGAGAGTGAACTAAAACACTTAAGGAGCACAATGCACCAGGGGCATATGCATCCCCCTCTTACATTCAGCTCCCTAATGTTGTGGGAAGTTATGAGATTAAAGCCTCAACCATCTAAAAGCTACCAAGCTTTCATGGGCTGAGCAAGGAAGACTCCCACCAGCACATAGACCATTTTTTGTCATTGTGCATTACTTTTAATATTGCTGGGTTGGGAGAGGAATCCACCAAGCTTAGGCTTTTTCCCTTTTCACTAAAGGATAAGGCCCAAACATGGCTCTCCTTGCTCCCACCAAACAGCATACAGTCGTGGAACGATCTTCAATGTCAATTTCTAGCCAAAATTTTCCCAATCAGTAAAACGAGCCAGTTGAGGAAGAGCATCATCTCTTTTGCTTAATCCCCAATTGAACCAATGCATGAGGCATGGGATAGATTTAGGGAATTATTGAGGCGGTGCCCACACCACTAGATCCCTATGTGGCAGCTTGTAGAAAGCTTCTACCAGGGACTTGATGCAAGGAGTAGAGCGATGATTAATGCATCAAGTGGTGGCACATACCTCACCAAAACTACAGAGGAAGGATGGGATTTATTTGAACTGATTAGTGAAAATTCTCTCCAGTAGGAGGCTTTGCCCAATTATGGCATTGAGCCACCTGCTAAAGTTGTTAGAGAACCCACGTCTTCCAAAAAGTTGTATGAAGTGAATGTTTATAGTGACCTGGAAAGGAAAGTGGACCAATTGTCAAAAAAGTTCGATAAAGTTTTGCATGTGTTGCAGCCCCACGTGGCTGCACATGTTAGAGAGGTGTGCACCATATGCCACTCACCCTCACACTCACATCTTCAATGTCTCTTTGCTGGTCTATCCCCTGAATTTTTTCATGAGCAAGCCAATGTTGTCCAATCATATGGACAGCAACCTGCTGGGTACACTTGGAGGAACCACCCAAACCTGAGGTGGAGACAAGCTGATTCGCCTAATACCCAACAGCAGCAAGCTTTGCCCTAAAATACTAACCAACAGTCTTACCAAGGTCATGCACAAGGACAATAATTTTCTCATCAGCCCTCCCCGTCAGGTCAGTTAGTTGTAGTACCCCCACAACCTAAAGCCCCCTCCTTTGAGGAGCAGGTTTTGTCTTCCTTGCAATACCTGAACTCCATGACACAAATTATGGATTCCCACGCACAGAGCATCAGGAAAATTGAGGATCAGCTTGGTCATATCTCAAATGCTCTGATGAGAAGGGAAGAGGGTTGGCTCCCGAGCCAAATAGTGAATAACCCATGAGGAATACATTTGATTGATTGAGCTTCTTCAAGTCATGAAAAAAACTAGGTCAATCAATGCCTCGAGGAATGGACAGGAGATGGCTTCCCAAGACTGTAGTGATGCTAAGCGAATGTGCATAAGGAAAGAAGCTGAATAAAATAGGGTTGTTGAGCCCCAACTGAAAAAAAATTGAAAAAAAAAAACATATAAAACTATAAAAAAAAAATTAAAAATGAAAAAATGAAAGAAAATTTTTACCATGTTCAGTTGTTGTGCTGATGAGAGAGTGGAAATCCCTCACTCAAATTGCTATACTTGGGGTGAGGAATTTGATGAATTTAATGAAGAATGAATATCTAAGGCACCTTTGCTGCCTTTTTATTGCTTATCCACCTGCCGTGAGTTGGAGCTGCTCCCTGCATCTCTCATGCAACTGAATATCTGCTGAGTGGAAGAATTCAGGTTTGTTGCAAATCCATAGGTATGGCCTTTCATTTTTTATTTTATACTTCTTTCTAATTCAGCTGAGTCCAGATGGGGAAATTAATTTTTTTGTCATTCATGTACTCCCATCCGAACTGTTTTTATATATTGTGTGGCATGATCTGATTTTTTATATGAATCCTACTTTCCAATGTGTACTTTTGATGCTGAAATTTTTTTCCATCAGTTTTATGCATACCCAGATCATGTTAGGTAGTTAGGTTTAGGATTTCTCTATTTTTAGGTGTTTAGTTAGTTTTTGTTTTGTCTATATCCGTTGTTTTTAAGTTCATTTCTATTGGTTTTACTTTCTTTTTTTAGTAATTTATGTCGTAGTGTTGTTCTCATAGTGTCACACTTGTATATACTATCTGTTTTTCTCTTTCTAGTTGATTTGCGAAATTTTTGTTTAGCTTTTTCTTAATTTTCTGCTGTAATTTAGGGTGCTTGCCTTTTGTTCACCCTGCTGCCCCTATACATATGTTACATGAAACAGTGAGAGCATTGTTTAACTTAGGTTTGGTGGTGTAGCAAAGTAGACCTGCCAATGGAATAGTTAACTCTAGTGCAACAGTGTGTGGTTTACTTGGAATGAATAAAGTCAATTCCCACCTAACCCGAAAATGAGGACATTTGTGAAAATTTAAAAATTTTGCAGACTTTTAAAACTGAAATTCTTTAAAAATTTTAGCACCATCATGAAACTAATATCAGAAAAAAAAAATTCAATTAGCACATAGTGAACTAGAGAGGAAAGAAAAAGGTAGAAATACACCCCATGAGTTAATATGAGGACCATACACAGTGAGATTTGGGCCTATCCAATTCTTTTTGAAGAGTGTTTTGACTTTTTTTTTCTGCTCTAAGGACTGATTAATTCAAATACTTTTCACTAGAAGTTAGGCACTCCCAAGTTGAAACAATTTGACAACACTCATGACACTAAAGAAATGATGTAAGGCCTTCATTTGGACAGTTTGAGCCTGAAATTCCAACCTTTTAAAACTGCCCTTGTGTATACACTCTTTGATCCTTTAAATCCATTTTCTCTTCAACAAACACCAGAGAACTTGTACCTAAACCCTATTAATCTAATTCAACCTTACCCTCACTCTTAGAGCTTAAGAGGTAAAGGAGTAGAAGTTGAAGATAGGTAGGCTAGGTCAACATTTGGTGGAAAGAGAAGAGAAACAACTATAAAAAAGCTATGTAACAGTAGTATGTGATTAACATTCATAAAATAAATAAATAAAAATAGAAAAATGTAAAAAAAAAAAGAAAACAAGGAAGAGAAGTCAAGAAAAGTACTACATCTGAAAATTGAAAAGAAGAGAAGAAGTTGGCCACTTTGAATCTGAAAAATGTCAAGGAAGATGAAGTAGTGCTGAAATAAAGGTTGTGAAGTCATGATTCACGTCCTCCCTTCCTGATTTCTCCATTTTGATCTATTCTATCTTTTTATTCTTTACAAACCTCACCCATAAGCCACATTACAACCTATCAAAAGACCTTGTTGATCCTAAGTGAAATGAGCTATCATGTGGATATGAGGGAGTGTCCAATCTATGGTAAAAAGTCATGAGGATGTCAGAAATTAGAAGCTTTTCCTTGCTCATGCTTGCATGCCCATTTAGGGTCTATAACTGCTCTTGAGCTACTTTGAATGTGAACAACCTTAGATTTTCAATGTTGAGAGATAGCCCTGGTGGGGATTGGGTCTGAAAATTTAATTCACTGGGGTTGTATACACACCTGATTTTTGAATCAAAGGCAAGCTTAGTGCTGATTTGTGCACATTGTATTTCTGATGTGAATTGAATGGTGGTGATGCACATACATGCTAATTTCAGTGTTAAATTTTTTGCATTATTGCTGTAATTTCATCTAATTTTTAAAGAATAGGTGTGGAATGAAGCTATATTTATTGAAATTTGTTTTGTCATTGACTACACTATACTTAACTGTTTTAATGGTGAAGTTTGTGGGTACCTTCACTGAAAACCCTCTGGAGACTTCACTCCTCCATTAGGGATCACCTAGGGGTTGAAAAGGCTTGATGCATAAGTTAAATGCATCTGTGCTCCCTATGAAAGTGGCATTTAAATTTTTAGAGTAGTTATTTTAATTTTTCCTTTGCTCAGGGACTAGTAAAGATTGGGTTTGAGGGTGTGTTAATCTTTGAAAAGTACCTCTTTTCATCTCTTAGCCTTACCTTTGATGGACCCTTGAGCTGATTAATAATGTGTTTTAAGTGTGTTTTGTAGATGTTAAGACCTGAAAAGTACCACTTTTCACCCCTTAACTTAATCTCTGTTAGACCCTTAGTCATTTAATAAATGTGTGTTAAGCACATTTTATAAGTAATAAGCAACAACTGTAGATAAGGCCCTAACCCTGCTAAGAAGCCTACTTTTGCCCCAGAAGTTCCTCAGAAGAAAGGAAGTTGGACCCAGACAGGAAACTTGGCTGCAGCATAGGCAAAGCCCAGCAGCAACAAATCGAGAAATGAGCCTCACGCAGATGTCGCAGGGTTTAATTAATTCAGAAAGAATGCTTCGCGCAGTTGTCGCGGGTCTCTCAAGGCAGCACACCAACTGCTCGCACTGTTCTCATGCAGATTAATGACAGAAGGGCTCAAAAAGTAAACTTCACGCGATTTTTGGCTTCGATTTAAAGCTCTCGCCTTGCTCGTGATTAGGAAGAGCATTTAATCTTTGCGCTTCATCGAGAGAGAGCTCAGGCATTCTGCTGCGCTGTTGTCATACGATGGCGCGAGATGCAGATCTTGATGGATCGCCAGCAATCCGGAAGGGCGATGCAATTGCTTTTTCGTGAGGATCCCCGTGAGATTCACTAAGAAATCAACTGCGCGCATGATTCCTGCGCCACTCAAATAAAAAGCGCCATCCCGCGACGACTAGAGCATTCCCGTGATGACCAAAATATCTGTCCCACGACTACAAGAGCTTCAAGTCAATTCAATCTCGTGACGACAACTCTATCACGTGATAAGACCCGGAAATTCTTTCTACCTAGCGAGGCTCGGGATCTTAACTTTCCCCCATTTCTACAGGGGCAGTCTAGAAACTTCTAGAACTAACGCACGCACTCCAATGCTCCAATCTCTATGCACACGCCTCGAGGCATCCAAGGAACAGTAATGAGCCACGTTTGCATCGTTAAAATTAGGGTTTTCCAAACCCTAATGCTCCCACAGCCGACTGCTATATAAGCCTAAGCCTAGTTTAGGTTAAGGGGGCTATCTTCTTGAATCAACTATAGAGTTCCAGTAGGCTAAGGTTAGGGTTTAGGTAGCATCTTTTCCCTTTTTTTCTTGTCTCCATAGTCCAGCACTTGTTGGCTATGCCTTTGTATGTTTATTTGGAACAGTTTTAATGGTGTTTATAATAGGATGTTATACATATATGGGATTGGTGTTTGAGGGTTGTTCTGTACAAGGCTGCTGCCTTGAGATCCTCCACTGCTAAGTTGTATTATAAGCAATGGAGGATTGTTTTTAAGGATTTATTTATATCCAAGTGACCTGTGTGTCCAGGCTAGGCACATATGCAAGCCTATGCCCCACCACAGGATCCACTAAATCGGAATCCCCATGGGAGCCTGAGCTGGTAGCCTTGTGAACATGGTGGTGGCAGTAATCTACTTGTTCTGTCTCAGACCTCTGTGAGGAGGATAGCCTCTGTGGATAGTTTGTGACCATTTAAGTGGACAAGTTATAGCCCTAGGGTGAGGCCAATCCACGGATCTAAGACAAATTCTTCTTCTCTGCACTTGAGCTTATAGCCATGTGAGAGATTGTGCAGAGACAGACTCCCCTATATTTGTATAGACCCACCATCAAATGGCAGATTTGATCTGGCTGTAGAGATTGTAGGCTTGTGACTGGATCACTGCTGTCTTTCTAAAGCAGTGAACAGCTAGACCTAAAGCTAGTACTCAAACTCTTCTTTGGTCACTGTGTCGTGCTAGTGCACATTGCAGGCCTATGCCCCACACACAGAACTTTAGAGGTTGAGGTTCCTATGGATTCTTGAGCTGGTAGCCTGGAAGAAGTAGTGCCTATAATGATAAACTTGTTTTGACCCATCTATGGACTGTGGTTTCCCTATTGGATAGATTGTGACCAATTGAGTGGACAAGTTATAGCCATAAGAGATTGGATCATGGCACAGGGGTGAGTTGGATCCTTTCTCCTCTTTGGTGATAATATAGCCATTGGATAGGATTTCTATAGCAGCAGATCTGAGTCTGAGTTATAAAACCCATCAGATCTATACCTAATAGCTTACTTCTTACCCTTTTTATATTTATTTTCTCACACTCCATCATTCTTCTCAACCATTTCTGTAGTTTAGGCATTAGGTTACCATAGGATTTAAACAATAGTGACCTTAAATCCCCTTCCATTTAGGATTGCCAGATCTGTAGTCAGATCTGGAGGGCCTACTAAAGATTCCTCCCTTGGAGCTTTAGACCATTTTTCCCTGTGGGACAAACTCTTACTTATTAAAACTTGCTACAACAGGCCCTGTATCTTGCAGGTCTGTGTATTTTTAAACTTGCTGCTTTGTATTTTTCAATCCACCTTTGATTTATTTTCACTAACACATTCTTATCACTGTTTTCAATAAAGTTAGCAGAAAGCATCTAAACTACCTTAACAAGTTTTTGGCACCGCTGCCGGGGAATTTGATCTATTACTAGACCCTAGATTTTTGTATTTTTTTATTCTTTGGTAGTTGTGCTTGTGAATAACTGATACTGCTAATTTACATTTGGAATTTTTCTTGCAGATCTGGACAGTAGCAGAGAAGGAAAGTTGAACTGCACTAGGAGTCTAGCTACCTCTATTTTCATTTCTCCAACCCTCAAAACTTAGTCTATTTTCCTTTGCAAATTCCGTAGCAGTTGATTTGGATAGTTATAATATTGATAATTCTTTGAGCTAATTGCAATGTGTCTGCAAGTAGTCTTCTCTGCTGTTGGTGTGTGTGCATGTTAGGAAGGAGATCCCTCAGTCCAACATTAGAGCCTCCTAACCCTGAGATAGAAAAGGCCAGAAGACCAAGAAGGCCTAGACACACAACAGTTGAGCCCCTTACTGAAACTGAGACAACAGTCATGGGTGAAGAGCAACCCAGAACATTGAAGGAATTGAATGCTCCTGATGATTATAATTCCCCATTCAGCATTCAATTCCCAGATGTTCAGGGAAATTATGTGATTAAAACCTCAATCATCCAAATGCTTCCCTCCTTCCATGGGCTCAGCAAGGAAGACCCCTACAAACACATTGACCAATTATTGGCCCTATGCACAATATTCTCCATTACTGGTTTGGGACCAGAAGCCACTAGATTAAGGCTCTTTCCTTTCTCCCTAAAGGACAGGGTCAGCACCTAGTTAGCTACTCTCCCAAACAACAGCATCACTTCCTAGAAAGACCTCCAAACAAAATTTTTGACTAAATTCTTCCCAGAGACAAAAACCAGCCAGTTGAGGAAAGCAATACTTGCTTTTGCCCAATCCCCAACAGAAGATTTTAATCAAGCATGGGACAGATTCAAGGAGATGCTCAAACAATGTTCCCACCACAAGATCCCTGACTGGCAGCTTGTCCAGAGCTTCTATAATGGGATTGATGAGAAAAGCAGAGACATGGTAGATGCCTCTTGTGGTGGAACTTACATGCATAAAATAGCTGATGAGGCATGGGAGTTGTTCGAGGTCATCAGTGAAAATGCTTTCTAAAACATGTCCTTGTCAAGAACTATTCATGAGTCTTCTTCTAAAATGGGACTAGCTGAAACTTCCAAAGGAAAGATGTATGAAGTAACTAGAAATAATGACCTAAAAATGCAGATGGCCAATCTTTTGATAAGTTTGATAAACTATTAACTGTGGTGCAATCCAGATTGGTTGCACAGGTGATGGAGGCATGTTTGATATATCAATCTCCACAACACACGGTGGAGGAGTGCCCATCTGCAGGGCAATATCCTTTGTATGTGATGGAACAAGTTGCTGATGCCCAATCATTTGGCCAGCAACAATCTGTTGGCTACAACAAGTAGCCATTTGGATACCAGCACCAAAATGCTGGTTACTAGTGGAGAGACCACCCAAATTTGAGGTGGAGACAAGATAATTACATGCAGCCATAACAGATGTTGGCCTTACCTCAAAGGCTACAGCAGCAATTTAACCAGGGATATGCCCCAAGGTCAAATATCCAGCATTAGCAGCTGCCCCAATAGCAAAATCAGTGGGTAGTTCCCCCACCTCAGCCTCGAAATGCTTCTTTCGAGGATCAGGTTTTGACCTCATTGCAAAGCCTTGGAACCTTGACTCAGACTGTGAACTCTCACAGCCAAAGCATAAAGAAAATGCAAGAGCAGCTAGGCCAAATATCCAATACCTTGGCCAAAAGAGAAGAGGGCAGGTTGCCAAACCAGCCAGTGGCCAACCCTAAAGGCCAATATTTGATTGGAGAAAGTTCCTCAAGTTTTGAGGGAGCTAATGCCATCACAACCCTAAGGTCTGGCAGGCTGGTGGACAACCAGGTTGGAAAGGAACAAGGAGAGGTCATTTCCAAAGAATTCTCGAATGAATGTGAAGAAGAATATGTTAGAGTACAGAGCTAAGAGTTGTCTGCTACCCTACAACAAGAGAAAAATAAAGAGGCTATAGTTGAGCCTCAGCAAGAAATAAAAGATGAAAAAAGAAAAAACAAAAGTTTAATCATAGGCTAGCAGCTGAGGAACCAGCAGTACCTTAGTTGTCATTTCCTCAAGCTTTGAGTGGCCCTGCCCCTTTTGATAAGAGGAATGCACAGATAGAGGAAATGACGGAGACCTTTAAGCAGGTAAAAATCAATTTGTCCCTGCTTGATGTAATTAGACAGGTCCCAGCCTATGCCAAATTTCTAAAAGACCTTTATACTCAGAAAAGAAAAGCTAGAGGCCATTTGTCCAGAAAGGTCTTTACAACTGATACAGTTAATTCTGTATTAAACATAACAATGCCAAAGAAATTGCAAGGCCCAGGGATACCCACTATCCCTTGCATAATTGGAGACCACACAATTGGAAGGGC
Source organism: Chloranthus sessilifolius (assembly GCA_021018995.1). Taxonomy (NCBI): domain Eukaryota; kingdom Viridiplantae; phylum Streptophyta; class Magnoliopsida; order Chloranthales; family Chloranthaceae; genus Chloranthus; species Chloranthus sessilifolius. The sequence continues at coordinate 82,287,517 of CM037591.1, forward strand.
CCTTCTAGACCTTGGAGCCAGTGTAAACCTGCTGCCATACAGTGTGTATCAGCAGCTAGGTTTGGGGGAGCTAAAACCCACCCTCATTGTGCTGTTAATGGCTGATAGGTCCTAAAGGAGACCTATGGGAGTGGTTGAGGATGTCTTAGTAGGGGTGGACAAGTTCTTTTACCCTGCAGACTTCCTGGTTTTGGACATGGGTTGCAACAAGAGTACAACCCCTATACCTATTATTTTGGGCAGGCCATTCTTGGCCACTGCCAATGCATGCATTCAATTCAGGTCAGGGATTATGGAGGTAACTTTCAGACATATGAAGGTTGAACTAAATGTGTACAACAGTATGAAGTACCCTCAGCTGGACAATGAGGAAAGCTTTGTAGTGGATGTACTAGAGGAAGTTGTTGAAGAAGAATAGCCCACTCTGCTGGATTGGGGCAACATTGTCAAAAGTTTAATTGAAGTTTGGGACATGGTAGAGGAAGGAAGCCTAGCTGTTATGACAGAAGACATGACCACATTAAAGTCTTCTGTGGGCTTAGTGCAGCATTCCATTTGGAAACCTACATTGTTGCCTCTTCCTCAAACCAACAAAGAACAAATCTTGCCATCCACCCAACAAGCCCCTGATCTGGATCTCAAGAAGCTTCCAAAAACATTGAAATATGCCTTCCTTGAGAAAGGTGAAAAACTTCCTGTAATTATCTCATCCTCTCTTATCAATGAGCAAGAGGAAGAATTACTAACAATCTTGAGGAAGTATAAAAAGGCAATTGGCTGGACCATTGCGAATCTAGGAGGGATAGATGCATCAATATGTATGCACAGGATCCATTTAGAGGAGGGCTCAGTACCCTCCAGAGAAATACAAGGGAAATTGAATCCTCACATACAGGAAGTGGTCCTCAAAGAGATTATTAAATTGCTAGATGCTGGGGTAATTTACCCTATTTCTGATTTTGAATGGGTGGCACCTATCCAAGTGATGCCTAAGAAATCTGGCATAACAATTGTTACAACTGAGTCTGGAGAGCTGAGACCAGCCAGGGAGACCACTGGCTGGAGGGTTTGCATAGATTATTGTAAGCTCAACTCTAAAATCAGAAAAGATCATTTCCCTCTCCCCTTCATGGATCAAATTCTGGATAAGTTGGCTGGAAAAGCTTTTTATTACTTTCTTGATAGGTACTCAGGGAACAACCAGATCCCTGTGCACCCTCATGACCAAGAGAAAACTATATTTACTTATCCTTTTGGCACCTTTGCTTACCGAAGGATGCCTTTTGGGCTGTATAATGCACCAGCCACCTTTCAGAGGTGTCTATATGCCATATTCTTTGATATGATTGACAAGTTCTTGGAAATTTTTGTGGATGATTTCTCTGTATATGGGGATAGTTTTGGCCAATTTCTGCAACACCTCCACCTGGTCTTGTAAAGATGTGAGGAGACCAATCTGGTCTTAAGTTGGGAAAAGAGCCACTTCATGATAACACATGATATTGTGTTGGGCCATATAGTCTCTAGAGAAGGGATTGAGGTAGATAAGGTTAAAGTTGACCTCATTACAAATTTTCCCCCTCCAAGAACAGTCAAGCAAATCAGATCTTTCCTTGGACATGCAGGATTCTACAGGATGTTCATTAAAGACTTCAGTAAAATTACTAAGCCATTGTGTCACCTGCTCTACCAGGATGTACCATTTGATTTTTCTGCTAAATGTCTTGAGGCTTTTGAAACTTTGAAGATATGCCTCACCATTGTCCCTGTGCTCCAAACACCTGACTATGCACTGCCCTTTGAGCTGATGTGTGATGCATCCGACTTGGCAATAGGTGTTATTTTGGACCAAAGGAAAGATAAGCTGCCAGTGGTCATTGCCTATGTCAGCAAATCACTTATTGAAGCTCTGCTAAATTACACCACAACTGAGAAATAGCTTCTGGCAGTGGTTTTTACTGTTGAGAAATTTTGACCTTTCCTACTTGGGTCTAAAACTGTAATCTTCACAGACCACTCAGCATTGAAATACCTATTGTCCAAGAAAGATGCTAAGCCTAGGCTGATTAGATGGATACTCCTATTGCAGGAGTTTGACATTGAAATCAAGGACAAAAAGGGTGTGAAAAATGTGGTGGCTGACAACTTGTCTAGAATTGTATTGGAAAAATGTGTTGATGACCCTGCAAATGATGTTTTCCTGGATGAGCAATTATTTGTCATCCAATCCTTAGTTCCTTGGTATGCACACATTGTAAATTATTTAGTTATAGGCAAGATTCCTATCCATTGGACCAAAATGGACAAAGACCTGTTCTTCTCACAGGTCAAATTCTTTTTTTGGGAGGAACCTTGCTTATACAAATACTGTGCAGACTAAATCATCCAAAAATATGTTTCAGAAAGTGATGTCCCTAGTATTCTGGCCATGTGCTATGAAAATGCCAATGGGGCCAACTTTAGCAGAAGAAAAATAGCTCACAAAATCTTGCAGTGTGGGTTCTATTAGCCTTCTTTATTCAGAGATGCCAATACACATTGCAGGACATGTGAGAGATGTTAGAAATTAGGAGGGCTGTCCAAATGAAACTCAATGCCTTTGCAGCCCATCCTTGTTGTGGAAATGTTTGATGTCTGGGGTATTTGTAGACACCCAAATTTGGTCTAAGGCCCGATCAATCTGTACTTCGGGAGAGATGTACCCCTGTGCTTCTGATGGCACCCTTGAACCCTTAGGAACCTATCTAGACCTTTAGGAATCACCTAAAACCCATTAGAGCCATTCCCCCAACCCTTAGAGATCACCCATAAACCCTAGGATCCCTTCCCAAACTCAATTTAAACCCTTCTGAGCATTTGATGGGAGGAGAGCTACAAATTTTTATACTGATCACTTTTGAGGATGAGCCATATACCATTGGAAAGAGAACTTCTCTATCTTTCCAACGAGCTAAATATCACCCAATTTGGAGTTGTGGTTCAAAAGTTATGACCGTTTGAAGTTTCACATAAAATGACAACTTTTGCCTAGGCGTATGTATTACATACGCCCAGCCAATTTGGCCCCAGATTGGTCAGGCGTATATATTATATACACCTGGCATTTTTGGGCTAAATTTGGCCAGGCGTATATAATATATATGCCCAGCATAGATGGTAACAAACATGGCGCACCATCTTCTCGTTCCTCCGGTTTTCTTGATTTTCTTGTGCATAATAATTTGGGCGTATGTAATATATATGACTTAGCTCAAATATTGTCATCAAATGCTCAAAATTCCTCCATCTGGTTTGACCCTTTGACCATCCCCTTGGTTGAGGTGGGTGTCTTAAGGTTGTTTACACCCCCTTTGAGCTTATTGGCAACCCTTAAGTCACCCATGGTCTCCCCCTATCATCCGCCATTGAAACCAATTTCCCCAAACCTCTAGGACCCTAAAAACCTAGAAAACCTTAGATGGAGGATTACCTAATTGCTAAACCAATTAGCTCTTAAGTAACCCTCTAACCCACCTCTTCTCTATAAATAGAGAGGCCCCCCTCTTCCCAAAAAGGTTGGAAACATCAAGGTTGAGAATATTAGAGTGAAAGCTTGAGTCAAGAGAGAGAGACCTAGTGAGAGAAAGTTTTTTTATCTCCTCAACCAGAATTCCAACATGCATAAATCATCCTTTCAAACCCTTTTCCACCATTAGATCACCCCCTTTTAGTTAAAGCTTAGTTCCTAGCTTCATCCTACACTTCCTATCTTCCGAATCCTAGCATTAGAAACCCATTCTTCTACCGTTTAAGCCATTCAAAGCCATCGGAACCACGCCGAAGCGAAGGTCTTCTACGGTGCAACAAGGGCCTGTGAGGTCCGGCTCACCCCTCTCTTCCTCTACCTTCTTGGTGTTCCCTCCATCCAAGGATTCAAGCCATTACGCCGCCGAAATTTCGGTTTGGCTCAAAGGTTGATAGGACCGTGTTGCCTTCGGGCAAGGGGAAACTCCGCCCATTCATTTTTATTTTTTAGCCATAGATAGAGAACGCTATATGCGGGTTGATCGGGTGCCTAAACCCTTCCCGATCGATAACCGAAGCCCCTACCCTAGAGCCTTTGGCAAAGACCGGTAAATTAGAGTCATATTTAGCACTTCGGTGCTCAAAATATTGATTTAAAGGTTTCCCGGGTGACCAAAAGCTCCGGGTGGCGACTCTACATTTTATTCCATCATGAGCGCATCGTCGCGATGGGTTTGAGAGGGTCCATGCTCGCACAGATGGTGACTCTGCTGGGGACTTCATCCTAGCGCTTCCCCTCTTGTTGGCCTTTCCTTTTATTTTATTTTTTTTTACTAACCATGGCTGTTTTTTTGTTCTAATTTATTACTATTTTTCTTTATTTTTTATTGTTTTTACTAACGTACTCACCCCTACGATTCACTCCTTTAAGTGCCTTAGCCGATTGGCGGGCCTACTTGCGCCTTTAAATTTCAGCTTTTACGATTCTTGTCATTTAAGCCGCCTTAGCCGTTTGGCGGGCCCGTGTTGTCGCTCCAAGTGTGCCATAATTATGTGCATTATGAATCAAAAATTAAAGAATTAAAGAATGCTAGGTTATATGGATGTTAACTTATGAAAGGGATATCAGCACCTTGGGGCTAACACTGGCCTGCAAGATCAGGGCCAATTGTAGCAAGTTTTAAAAGTAAGTATTTCAAGATCGTCCACAGAGAAGTTTGTCTAAACTGAGAGATAAACCTCTAGATCTGTGCTACCAGATCTGGCTCTATAATTATCTAAAATAAAGAATAGATAAAAGAGAGTGTTGGATTGTGTCACATTTAACTATAAGCAAATAAAGAAAGGAACTAACTACATGATCCAGATCCGAGTTGGGGAGATGTTTAAAATAAGACAAATGCATAAATAATAGCTTCATGTACTTTAGCCTCTAAATTTTAATGGAGAATCTGTATTTCCACAGGCGATTCAATCTTCATCTGCTACCAAAGACAGATGTAAGAGAAATAAATCCGAATTAAGGAATAGGTTTAGACTTATGGCTATGATCATCACTTAAATGGTCACAGATCCATAGCCTAGTCAGGACCTATTCTTTAGTTCAAAACATGAACATCATCAGAATGCCGCTTGAATTAGGTTACCAACGCTAATTCACAGGATGATGAATTAAGGAAGTTGGATGCGGATGAGTGAATCTAAAGAAGTCTAATGCACTAAGGTGAACATTCGGAACCCTCGACATGACTCCAATGGAGAAGACACAAATTACAACCTTTTAAAATCCAACGTTACAATTACAGAGCACGGCTTAAGAGCCCTCGACTTACACGAGCTTCTTAGAGAGCCCTCAGTTCTGATCTTGAATCCGAACTTGGACGCATAAATCACTCACAATGGCTCTCGAGGTAAACTACAAGAAGGGATTACAAGGGGTTCGGATAAGCTATCCGACCGAATGAGGGAAACAGAGATGAAAACTCTAAAACTGGATGCCCCAATTGGGCAAATGTCTTCTCAATTTATAGCTTTCCTCTATCCTGCACAAGGCGAGTTGACCAATCAAGTGCTCGGATCTGGATTGCCCAATGGCGTTGAGCACGGGATCCAGATCTGTTTCTCGCCAATGAAAATGCTCGATCTGGTTCACCAATCAAAGCGTTAGAAGCATCAATTCGTTATGGGAATTCAAAAGTCTGTTTGAGCTTCTAAGTTCCCGCCAAGTGATTTCATCTTTGGGTTTTCACGTGAATATGCCTTTGGTTTGTGCTTGGAATCTTCCTAATGTCTCCGGCTTTTAATTACATTGGGGCGTCGAGTTTCTTCGAAATGCCCTTCAAAGTGGTCAGAATCTCCAAAGATGCCATTTCGCAGAGTTTAAGGGTCTTTTCGCAAAGTAATTTGGCTCCTGAAGCTCTTTTCGTGGGGTTTCAGTTCTGTTCGAATTAAACTTTTCTTCTTTTCGCAAAGGTCATTCTTCTATTCGAGGAGTGTTTTCTTCTTTTCGCAAAGTTCAAGGTTCTTTGCGAATAGTAGAAGTTCTTTGCGAATTGAACTCTAGGCTTCCATTCTTCTTTGCGAATTGACTTTTAACTTGATTTTCCTTTGCGAATAGTAGAAGTTCTTTGCGAATTGAGCTTTAGCTTCCATTCTTCTTCTTCAGGTCTTTTCTTGCTCTTTTAGGACCTTTTAGCCATTGCTGAGGCTATTTCTTCACTCCCTCTTTGAGCTTGACATGCGTTGTCAGCTTTTTGATCATTTTAGGATGGTTTTCGGATTTGGACCTGTCTTTTTGGTTAGCTGCAATATGAACACTAAAGCACTTTTTTAGTCCTCTCAAGGGTCTTTCAAGGCTCGTGTTTAGGGGTAAAAAATGGTATTTTTCACTACTTATCACACCCCCAAACCTAAGCTTTGCTAGTCCCTGAGCAAAGAAACATAAAAAACAAAGTAAAGAGCCACTTTTGTAGGAAGCACAGGTGCATTTAGCATATGCAACAAGCCTTTTCAACCCCTAGGTGATCCCTAGAGGAGGAGTGAAGTCTTCTGAGGGTTTTCAATGAAGGTACCCACAAACTTCTCCATGAAACAGTTAATCATCAGTGCAATATTATCAAATGAGCAATCAAGGAGCAGGGTTAGTTACTCTTGAATCAATGATGAAACAGAAAATTTGATTATTGTTTGCACAGGAATTTAAACATTTATAAACCTCATGAATGTTTCAATATTTCCAATCTGTGAACAGTCATAGAAAATCATACAAATGTGCCAGCAGTAAGCTCATCCTATGGATAAAAATTAGGTTATAAGTCATACTTAAGGTGCTCAAGTTCCAACCCAAACACTCACCAGGGAATACTCTCATCAGTGTTTTTGTTGAGGGGTTCATTTTCACTCAAGCCCAAGAGCAGTTACATCTCCCAAATGGATCTGTAAGCATGAGCATAGGCATGATTCTTAGGCAATGGCATCATTGACATCTCTTCACCATAGATTGGGTCACTTCTTATCTCCACATGACAGCTCACTCAACTTTGGATCACAAGGGCTTTTAATCTAGGTTTGTTTGTATGGCTTATGGAGTGAAGTTTCAAGGAAAGGCAGTTTGAACAGAGGTTTGAATTTGAGAACTCAGGAAGTGCAGGAGATGGTACATGACTCCACCTTTTTGAGTTTAGCTACTTTCTTCTTCTTTTCGAGATTCCCACATTCACAGTGATCAGTGCTATCTTTGATCTGGCATTTTACAACATAAGGTCCCTTTTCCTTTTTTGCTTGCAACTTTTCACATTGTTTGTCTCTTCTTTTCTCACCACCATATTACTTTTGTTTTGAGGTATTTTCTCTTCATTTTCTTGATGTTGCCCGAAATGGTCCATCTTCGCTTCTTTCTCCTTTACCTCCCAATTCTCGAGTGAGGAAAAGCTAAATTGGTTCCATAGGTTGGTGCAAGTACTTTTGAGTATTTTTGATGAAGAATTGTAGGATTCTGACTCAAATGGGGTACAAGCAGGTGATTTTTCTTGGTTGGTTCTGTTAGGTTCAAGTCGTCCAAAGAAGGCCTTGATCTTTTCCTCGGTTCATGAGTGTTGTTACTTGTTTTAATTTGGAGTTTCCTAACTTCTAGTGGATCTAATGCCTCGAATCCTTTGAATCGTAAAAATTGCCTTCACCACTCTTCAAGAGATGGAAAATATATGGGCTCAATTTTCACCGTTATGGTTTTTCCTTGAGCTTTTAAGTATATCTTTACCTTTTCTCTTCCTTTTGACTTACTACGTCTTTGATACTAGTATGTTTTTATGGTGTAATCATCATGGAAATGTAGAATATAAGGTTTAGAATGTCTAAATTTGGCAAAGGAATTTTAAATTTTCTAGTTGTCATGATTCTTAAGTAAATTAATACATTTCCTAATTACTTAGGTGATTCTGCTGCCCTTATGTTAACTATTCCTAAGCGGGGACTTGTCTACCACACCTCCAAACCTATGAGGGGAACAAAGTGTCCTCCTTTGGTTCAAAGGTGGCATGGTCACTTTATACCTAGGAAAAATTGAAACAAAGCGAAACAATAAGAAAAAAAAAATAAATGAAAATGACATGGAGAATGGGAGAAAGTAAAGTTTATTAACTAGAAATATTTTACATAAAAAGAAAAATAAAAGAGAATAGGGGTGTTTTAGGGAGGGTGGGGGCGGTGGAGGGTGGAAGTGGCGGGGAAGGTTGATTTTTTGTTTTTCCGAGGAGGCCGGAGTTGGGCCTCCTTTTCTTTGGCCAAAATCGCGAGGACCTCTTCAAATTCGTCCCAGAGGGGCTGGAGCGGATCTGACACCTTCGGTGGTGGTGGGTCCAGCCACATGGGGTAAAAGCGGTGTGGTGGCTTATTGGCTTGGTCGTCGGCCATTTTGGAAGGGTGGGGAAAGATGTGGGGGAATTTGGTAGAGGTTGGTTATTTATAGGTAAGGTGGGGAAGCCGAAAGGGTGGGACTTGAATGGGGGGGCATTGGGAATGCTCATGACCCAGGAATCAGCGTGGGTCATTAAGTAGCATTGGGCGCATGCATGTGGGAGGCGGCAGAAAGTAACTTTCTGTATTTAATTCCCCAATAAGTGAGTAACAACCTGGAAATTGGGGGGAAACGTGTGAGGAACCGTGTCCTCACTTGTTGTTGTAAGGGAAAAACAAAGAAAATAGCAGGCTCACTACAGATCTAAATGGTAGAATTTATGAAAACAGAAACCGAAAGAAAAAGAAAAAAAAAAAAAAAAATTAGCTGAAAGCAGAAACTAAGAAGCAACAGAAACTAAGAAGCAACAGAAACAAATGCATGCACTTGGTTGATTTTCTCCACAGCAAAGGCCTTCTTGGATAAATGTATCCTAGATTGCCTTTTGTGGGTGCACACCTCTTTGAGAAATTTTGCATAAGCAGGGACCTGTTTGATTGCATCAAGCAGAGGTAGATTAATTTTAACTTGCTTGAATGTCTCCATCATTTCCTCAATTTTTGTGTTTCCTTTGTCAAAAGGAGAAACTGACTTCATTGCATGGGGAAATGGGAGGTGAGGAACAAATTTCTCCTCCTCATCTTTTTCAACAATTTTGTTATTTTTCTGTTTTTCATTTTTTTGAATTTTCTGATGTAAATCAAAACAAACATTAAACACAGCAGAACTGCTGGTTCTCAAGAATTTAAAAATAGAAAATGAATGAAAAGGAGAAGGGGATGCAAACTCAAGCAGATCTGCCCACTTTTGGTCCAGATGCTCCTTGTTGTGCTCCAAATCTGCAAACATCCAAAACCTTATTCAGAGACTCTTATTCAAGTATTGACAAACTAAAAGAAAAACTCAAAGCACGCCCAAATTTGACAAAAGACAAAAGAGTGGCGGCATTTATTCAAATAACTAGAAGGCAAAAGAATAAAAACTCGTAAAAAAAAAAAAAATAATAATAATAAATAAATAAAATTCATCATAAAGAAATGTGTTTTCTATACAAAATCGTCAGAGACATTTAATCAAGCACTTGGAATGCAAAGTGCAGGTTTAAAGCAAAAATTAAAATAAATGAAAATAAACATAGGTCTATCTATTTTAGAACAAACTTCCCCGGCAACGGCGCCAAAAACTTGTTGTTGCTCCAAGTGTGCCATAATTGTGTGCATTATGAATCAAAAATTAAAGAATTAAAGAATGCTAGGTTATATGGATGTTAACTTATGAAAGGGATATCAGCACATTGGGGCTAACACTGGCCTGCAAGATCAGGGCCAATTGTAGCAAGTTTTAAAAGTAAGTATTTCAAGATCGTCCACAGAGAAGTTTGTCTAAAATGAGAGATAAACCTCCAGATCTGTGCTACCAGATCTGGCTCTTTAATTATCTAAAATAAAGAATAGATAAAAGAGAGTGTTGGATTGTGTCACATTTAACTATAAGCAAATAAAGAAAGGAACTAACTACATGATCCAGATCCGAGTTGGGGAGATGTTTAAAATAAGACAAATGCAGAAATAATAGCTTCATGTACTTTAGCCTCTGAATTTTAATGGAGAATCAGATTTCCACGTAGCAGATTCAATCTTCATCCGCTACCAAAGACATGATGTAAGAGAAATAAATCGAATTAAGGAATAGGTTTAGACTTATGGGCGTGATCATCACTTAAATGGTCACAGATCCGCTCAGTCATGGCCTATTCTTTAGTTTAGAACATGAACATCATCAGAAATGCCTGCTTGAATTAGGTTACCAACGCTAATTCGCAGGATGATGAATTAAGGGAAGTTGGATGCGGATGAGTGAATCTAAAGAAGTCTAATGCACTAAGGTGAACATTCGTAACCCTCGACATGACTCCAATGGAGAAGACACAAATTACAAAGAACCTTTTAAAATCCAACGTTACAATTACAGAAAGCACGGCTTAAAGAGCCCTCGGACTTACAGTCGAGCTTCTTAGAGAGCCCTCAGTTCTGATCTTGAATCCAACTTGACGTACAAATCACTCACAATGGCTCTCGAGGTAAACTACAAGAAGGATTCTGGGGGGTTCGGATAAGCTATCCGACCGAATGAGGAAACAGAGATGAAAACTCTAAAATCTGGATGCCCCAATTGGGCAAATGTCTTCTCAATTTATAGCTTTCCCTCTATCACGCACAAGGTGAGTTGACCAATCGAAGTGCTCGATCTGGATTGCCCAATGGCCGTTGAGCACGGGATCCGGATCTGTTACGGCCAATGAAAATGCTGCTCGATCTGGTTCAATTAGGCGTTAGAAGCATCAATTCTGTTATGGGAATTCAAAAGTCTGTTTGAGCTTCTAGAAGTTCCCGCCAAGTGATTTCATCTTCGGGTTTTCACGTGGGGCAGAATATGCCTTTGGTTTGTGCTTGGAATCTTCCGGAATGTCTCTGGGCTTTTAATTACATTGGGGCATGCGAGTTTCTTGAAATGCCCTTCAAAGTGGTATAAATCCTCGATGCCATTTCGAGAGTTTAAGGGTCTTTTCGCAAGTAATTTGGCTCTGAAGCTCTTTTCGTGGGTTTTGATTACTTTTCTTCTTTTCGCAAAGGTCATTCTTTTATTCGAGGAGTGTTTTCTTCTTTTCACAAAGTTCAAGGTTCTTTGCGAATAGTAGAAGTTCTTTACGAATTGAACTCTAGGCTCCCATTCTTCTTTGCGAATTGACTTTTAACTTGATTTTTCCTTTGCGAATAGTAGAAGTTCTTTGCGAATTGAGCTTTAGCTTCCATTCTTCTTCTTCAGGTCTTTTCTTGCTCTTTTAGGACCTTTTTAGCCATTGCTGAGGCTATTTCTTCACTCCCTCTTTGAGCTTGACATGCGTTGTCAGCTTTTTGATCATTTTAGGATGGTTTTCGGATTTGGACCTGTCTTTTTGGTTAGCTGCAATATGAACACTAAAGCACTTTTTTAGTCCTCTCAAGGGTCTTTCAAGGCTCGTGTTTAGGGGTAAAAAATGGTATTTTTCACTACTTATCAGCCCGCTCGCATTTACTTTTCACGTCATTTAAATTTTGGTCATTTACGAGCCTTAGCCATTTGGCGGGCCCGCTCGCATTTACTTTTCACGTCATTTAAATTTTGGTCATTTACGAGCCTTAGCCGTTTGGCGGGCCTACGTGCGCTTTTCATTTCAGTCATCATATCTCACCATTGAACGCCGACCTGTTGAGGTGGCACGGGCTAGTCATCCCCGACCTGATTTTGGACTTAATTTCACTCCCCTTTAAAAATCTGTAATTAAAAGTGAACCAACAGTGTGGGGACTTAATCAAATCTGCTTTATGTGTTTTGGGTAGTTTTTGGGGGGGTTTAGGCACAAATATAACCTACCCGGTTCCCAGTAAGGCGGCAACCCTAGTGGTGATGATTCTGAAAAGAACCACCCCTTCCAGTAACCGAGAAGGCGCTTGCGCCGGAGGTATATCGGTTGGGTTGCCAATTCCGATAAAGCCATAAAACCCGCATTGGTGAGAGCGTAGACAACCTGAATTCAACCACGTTTCCCTAGGAAACAAAAAGGAGGGACCCGATAACATACACAACAGTCCCTGGGAGCATTCCTCCCAGGAAACCAGTTCAAAGACCCATTTTGCTTCATTCCTTTGTCAAAATTAATCGACAGGCGGTTTTGCCAGAGTATATAATATATCGCCACCAAAATAAAAAATAGCGCGATATATATATATATGCCAAAATCCCCAGATTTAAGCCAGGCGTATATAATATATACGCCCAGCTAAATCTGCCCCATTTTGGTCGGGCGTGCATAACATATACGCCCAGTATAAACTGGGTCACAGCAACCCTATCTGAGGCCCAATCCACCACCCTAATTCCCCGATTAGAGGTATTAGTGCTTGCAGTAGCCTCCCGCATTCTGTAACACCCAATATGCCCCTGCCCAGTCAAAAGAAGGCAACTTCTCATTGATTTGCTTCGGGTGATCGGGTCGTTTACGTGGATTCCCTCACCTTCAATAGAACAAAAGGGTTCCCTTTCGCTTCTTTCGAAGTGTGTCGGATCCCGCCGTGGGACCTGCTAAAGGTGCATATACCGCCTAAAACGGGAATTGACCCTGGGCACCAGATCATCATTCATTTAAATAGGGGAGATAATTTTCATTTGAAAAAAAAAAATCCAAACAAAATAAATATATAAAAATTAAAAATCCGTATATATGCGCACTTTCGGTGCAACCGCCACTATGGCGACCTCAAACCCAACCCGTAGAAAAAGAACTAGGAAAGTGTTCGGCCCTTACCCAAGGCTTCGATACAACACTCGTCAACAGACCATGTCGAGCGCCGATACATCCCCATCCCATTCCCATATAGGAGAAGACCTGATCTCCAATACCTGCACCCAAACCTAGTTCGAAGTCACGGGTCCGTTTGGGGCACTCGTGTTTCCATCCACCCCATCCCCCACCCTTACATTTTCCCAACATACCCCCATCTCATCCTTTACTGAAACGCCTCATTTCCCAATCAACCAATACATCCCCATCTCCCATCCATACACCCTTACCGCACCCCCGTATTCCTAAAGACCCCATCGGGAGCCCCATCCCCCGTCTACCTCCCACCTCCCATCCGCCTCATCATCCATGCCCCCCACATCTTATATCCCATCCACACTATCTCACATACCCCCCACATCACATGGCCCATCCACATCCCAACATACCTCCCTATTTACCTAGGCCATGCCCAACTTTTCTCAAGGTGTGACCAGTAACCCACCATCTTCCATAGCCATATGTCCACACCCTTCAAGCACAATCACTCATGCCCCCATACCCGGGTCATGCCCAATTTCACCCAACCCCCTCCGTCCTTGAATGGGCCATCACCCTCCAATCTCACACCTGAATCCATGCCCTCAATGGAGGACATGAGAATGATGTATGCCCTGTGGGCTACCTCTCAGAATCCTACGTTCCAAACCCCACATCTAGGTCTCCAAAACCTCCATACCCCATTGTTGACGGATTTCTGAGTGTGTGCTTACTTTATTGGTTGGTGGTGAAAGTCATTTAAAAATCAAAGAAAGAGTAAAACAGGGGATGGAATCAGCACAACTAAGAAATCCTAGACCTGCAAGATACAGGGTCCATTGTAGCAAGTTTTGATAAGTAAGAGTTTGTCCCATAGGGAAAGGTGATCTACAGCTCCAAAGGAGCCATCTCTACTAGTCCCTCTAGATCTGACTACAGATCTGGCAGTCCTAAAAGGAGGGGAGTTTAAGGTCACTTATTCTAAGTATTCTAATGTCTAAACTACAGAAAGGGTTGAGAGGATGGATGGAGTGTGGAAAATAAATATAAAAGGGTGAGAAGTATGTTATTGAGCCCAGATCAGAGGAGTTTTGTAACTCAGATTCAGATCTGATGTTATAGAAATCCTGTCCAGGGGCTACATTATCACCACTGAGGAGAAAGGATCCAACTCATCGCTCTGCCATGATTCCACCCTTAAGGCTATAACCTGTCCACTCAAATGGTCACAGATTATCCCATAGGGGAACCACTACCCAGGGATGGGTCAAAACATAACAAGTAAATCATTGCAGGCACTATTTCATCCAGGCTACCAGCTCAAGAATCCATAGGGAACCTCAACCTCTAAAGCTCTATATGTGGGGCTAAGGCTGTATAGGACCATGATAGCCCAGACACATAGAACCAGCAAGAGATTGAGTACAACCTTCGATCTAGCAGTCCATTGCTTGAGTGAGGCTACAATGGTCCAGTCACCAGCCTACAATCTCTATAACCAGATCAAATCCAACATCTGATGGCGGATCTATACAAATATAGGGGAGTCTGCCTCTGTACAATCTCCCACCAGGCTTCTACAAGCTCAGGTATAAAGAAGAAAGATCCATCTTGGATCGGTGGACTGGAATCACCCTAAGGCTATAATCTGTCCACTTAAATGGTCACAGACTATCCCAGAGGCTATCCTCCTCACGGAGCCCAAGACAAAACAAGAATATCGCTGCTACCACCATGGTCACAAGGCTACCAGCTCAAGCTCCCATGGGGATTTCAGATCTAGTGGGTCCTGTGGTGGGGCTAAGGATGTATAGGACCATGATAGCCTAGACATACAGGTCACTTGGATCTGAGTGGCCCTTAGAATCAGTCCTCCATTGCTTTGAAACACAGCCAAAGCAATGGCAGATCACAAGGTAGCAGCCTTGCACAGAACATCTCACACACAAACACAAATCCCACAAAGTACAGATCCTATTACAGAACTTCCATTAATCTAGTTCAAAATACACATAAAGACATAGCCAGCAAGTGCTGGACTATGGAGAGAAGGAAAAAGAAAAAGAAAGCTACTTACAACTACAAAAAGAAAAACTAAACGATCTCAGATCAGGTCTCCCAGAAATGAGATGGGTTCCTAGCTATTCCAGGATGTAGAAAGAAAAGAAAGTCTAAGCTCCCCTAAACCTAAGCTAAGTGTGGGTATTTATAGCAGTGGTGTGGCGGCGCATTAGGGTTAGGAAACCCTAATTTTAACGATGCCACATGGCCGAATAGTGATCCTTAGATGCCTTGGGGTGCATGCATAAAGAATTGAGCATGGGAGTGCGTGCCCTAATCGCTGGAAATTCCCAGAAAGTCCTCTACTAAAGAGATGGAAGTTTGAGGTTCAGAGCTTCGCTAGGTAGCCATTGTTTCCCAGACTTGTCTCGTGGTAGCTTTTGTTCTTCACTAGGATGATTTGAAATTGAAGCTTCCGCCTTCGCGAGGTTGGCTTCATTTGCTCTTCAGGCAGTCGCGAGGTTGAGTGGACATCAGAGCCTCAGATGTCGCGGGGTTGGAGCTTAAGCAGTCGTGAGGTTGATCTTCGTGAGGATAGATTTGAATAGCGCGAGAACTTCGCGAGCACTTATCTTCACTGGGCTTCGCGAGTTACCTCGCGAGGCTTTGATGAGTTCTGAACTGCGTGAGGTTCCATGTCTTAACTGATCTTCGCGAGGGTGGCTTTGCCTTCTCAAGGATGCTTTCTTCTTGAATGGCACAAGAACTATGCGAGGAGTTCTCTTCTGATAATTGCATCCTGTGGCGGCTGCGCGACAGCTACATGAGGAGTCTTCTGAAGCTCTCTCTTCTCAGCCGTTCTGAGCGAACTGCGCGCGGTTGAGAGAAGTCTGCTTTGAACTGCGTGAGACTGCACGAGGTGTTCTATTCTTGAGCTTTGCGAGAGTTGTGTGAGTTTATATTTCTGAAGCTCTTCAGTCAATCATCTACGTGAGAAGTTGTTGTAGAGTCTTGGGAAGCTCAGCTGGACTGCGCGAGGCTCATTTTCAGGTCTGGATTCAGACTTCATCCTTCTGAGGGACTTCTGGTGCCAAAATAGGCATTTTAGCAGGATTCCTGGCCTTATCTCACTACTGGGTACTACCTACATAAAACACTTAACAAGGACTTATTAGGTGGCTATGGGTCTAATCAAAGGTTAAGTTAAGGGGTGAAAAGTGGTACTTTTCAGGTCTTAACACACCCCCAAACCTAATCTTTGCTAGTCCCTTAGCAAAGCTACATTAAACCTAATATAAAAATTAAATGCCACTTTCGTAGGGAGCACAGATACATTTAGCATATGTACCAAGCCTTTTAAACCCCTAGGTGATCCCTAGTGGAGGAGTGAAGTCTCCTGAGGGTTTCCAGTGAAGACCCCCACAAACTTCTTCAATGAAACAGTTAACAAAAGTGCAATATCATCCAATGAGCAATCAAGGAGCAGACTTAGTTTACTCTTGCCTCATTAAGCATAAAAGAAATTTAATTCATTGGTTGCCTGATAACCATGACATAAACTCTTCATGATTGCACAACATTTCCAATTAGTTTACAATCACGAGCGCACTAAGTGTGTGCCAGCACTAAGCTTATCCTTAGGTCAAAAATTAGGTTAAGGTCATACATAATGCATTCAAGTTCAGACCCAAAAACTTTGCAGAGCATACTCTCATAAGGGTTTTGTTGAGGGGTTCATTCTCTCACAGGCTCAAGAGCAGTTACCTCCCCCAAATGGGTCTGTAAGCATGAGCATAGGCAAAGTTCTTAAGTGCTAACATCATTGGCAGTTCCTCACCATAGATTGGTTACTCTTTATCTTCACATGACAGCTCACTCAACTTTTGGATCACAAGGGCTTTTAACTGGGTTGTTATGTGGCTTATGGAGTGGGGTTGAAAGAATGGAGGGTTGAGAAGGGGTTCAAAATTGAGAAATCAGTAGGTGACAGAGGTGATTCATGACTTCACCTTCTTGAATTTAGCTCCTTTCATCTTCTTTGAGATTTTCATATTTGAAGTGATCAGTTTCTCTTCTTGATTTTGATTTTCCAATGAATGTTCCTCTTGACTCCTCCCTTACTTCCCTTCATTGTTATTTTTGTTTCCATCTTGTGGAATTTTCTGATTTTTTTTTTTTTTTTACTTTTCATAAAGGCCACCATGCTCCCAATTATCATACTGCCAGATTTGAGGTATTTCTTTTCCATTCACCTACTGTTGACCATAACTAGTCCATCTTCAACTTTTTCTCCTTTACCTTCTGAATTCTCAGAGTGAGGGTAGGCTGAAGCAGGTTCATAGGTTCAGGTTCAAGTACTCAGGTGTATTTTGAAGAAATTTAGGATTTAAAGCTCAAAGGGGGTATGGACAAGGGCAGTTACTTAAGGGTTGGTCTTATTAGGCTCAAACTATCCAAGAGAAGGCCTTGATCCTTTCCTCAGTCTCATGAGTACTGTCAGTTGTTTCAACTTGGAGTTATCTAACTGTTGGTGAGTACAGTGACTCAGCCAGTCCTTAGAACTAGAAGGGATTGCCTTGGTTACTCCTCAAAAGATGGAAAAAAAAAATTTTATAGGCCCAATTCTCACTGGTTATGGTCTTCCTTTAAACTTTTAAGTATGTCCTCACCTTTTTCTCTCTCTACTGATTCACTGAGTGCTGATACAAGTGAGTTTCCTTGGTGATATTATCATGGAAATGTGGAGTATTAGAAGTTTATAATGTCAAAAGTTTGCAAAAATTTTAAACTTCTTATTTTCATGATTCTTAAGTGAACAGAGGTCCATTTCCATATTGCTCAGATGAGTCTGCTGCACTTATGTTAGCTATTCCATTGGCGATCACGCCACACCCCCAAACCTATGAGAAGCAGTGTCCTCACTGGTGCAAAGGTGTCTGTGCAGCAGAGTTATTACAGCATAAAAGACCAGAACAAGAAACAAACACACAACAGACAAAGCAAGATAGTAATGACAGGGGAATAAAGTCTATTAAAAATGAGAAGTGTACACACTACCAGAAAACAGAAGCAAAAGAGTGTGAAAACAGATAAAATCCTATGTACAATCTAGTCAGAATCTGGCTCAAAACTTGTGCCAACCCATTTTCTTGGCATGTTCTTGAAGGTAAGCCTCCTCCTCTTTCTTCTTTCGTTCTCGCTCTGCCTTTCTTTGGTCGGCAGTTTTGGTTATGGTTGGAGCCCTGACCCTCATTTTTCTCCTCTTTGGTTCAGGAGGGATCTCTGAAGATTTATCAGTGGTTGGCTCAGGGGGTTTGATGGGAGATTTTCCTTTGAGGCCCTTACTTGGAGGCTTGCCCTTGCTGGGCCGGAGGGGGAATAAGAGGGGATTGGGCTGGTGCTGGCTCAGGAGGGACAACAGGGGATTTAGCTTTTACTTTCACCTGAGGCAGGAGAGGACTTTTCCCTTTCACTGGTTTAGGGGGAGCCACAGAAGATGGTTCTTGTACTTTGGCTGCAGGAATGGCAGGGCTCTTCCCTTTCACAGGTTGGCTTAGTGGTGGTGCCTCCTCAGACTGGGCAGATTTGTCTTTTCCAATTTGCAAAGAGCCACTTGGGGGAGTAGTCCTCTTGGTAGAAACCTTCCTTCTCTGAGGATAGGATTGTTTAGCAGGGCTTGATGAAGGGGCAGCAGCAGTAGTGGGGGCACTGGGATCCCTAGGTGGTGCAGAATCAGATTCTGAGTCAGAAGGAAAAAGCTCAGTGGGATCCAATCCAAGGGCAGCAGCAGCGTGTCTGCGTTCCTCTTTGGAAAGTAGGCGACCATGGGGATCATCCTGAGCAGAAGCCCTGGTGACCTTTGGAGGTGGGGATGGAGGGGCTGGCCTTTTTCCTTTTTGAGCTGCAGTGGCTCGTTTGGAAGGGGGAGTTTTCTTGAAAGGAGTGCATTTTCTTTTGGGGGCAGGAGAGGGAACAGGGGGAGGCACTGAGACAGGAGTAGGAACTGCAGTAGGGACTTTAGCAGGAGCAGGCACTTGCGAAGGAATAGGAGGAGGTACCGGGGATGGGGCTGAAGGAGGGGGGAAACAGGTTGTGTAGGTGTAGGGGCAAGGGGTGTGGAGGAAGAAGGGCCTGGTTGTGTGGAAGAAGATGGGGCCTCAGCGGGTGCTGTGGCGAGGGGAGTGGCCTGTAGGGGTTGGGAAAGTAGGAAGGCAACCCTCTGTTCCAAGATCTCAATTTTCTTGTTAGCCCATAGGAGAATGGTATCTGCAGGCTCCTTACTGAGTCGGTTGATCTCTTGAGCATTGTTCAATTTTCTTTCTAATAATCGGTTGTTCTTTTTCGCCCTTTCTGCATTGGCTTTTTCAATCTCAGTAGTCATTCTGTAATAAGTTGCCGCAGCCTTGTTCGCATTGAGTGTCTCCAAAATTGCCTCCCACCCTTTGGAAATATCTCTCAGCTCCTTGCGATGAGCAAGCTTCAAGTCACTAAGTTTCTGCAGCAAGGGGTATTCGATGGCTTGGCAGAGTTGGGCCATGCCATTGAGAACATCCCTCTTGATATAAGCATTGTCCCTCATGGCATGGAGGAGGGTGAGGTAGGGGGGTGTAATAGGAGTGTCTGGGTAAGATGGGTAGAAATGGAGTGGAAGAAGTAGAAGGGGATTGATCCTGGGGGGGGAGAGTGGGTGTTAGAGGGATGAAGTCAAGAGGAGGGGTGGAAGTGGCAGAGTTAGTCTGTGTTGAATGGTCAGTGAATTGAGGAGGGGGTGGGAGAAGAGGTGGAATGGAAGTTATGGGTGGAAAGTGAAATGAAGGAAGGGCAGTGGATGTGGATGGGTCTGGGTAAGGGAAGAATGGAATGGTGAAGGGTCGAAATGGAAGGGGTGGGGTTGCAAATAAGTGGGGTTGAATGGGAAAGGTGGACGGGAAGGGAATGGGGTCGGTTTGGGTAGAAGTGTTGGTAAATTGAGGTGGAGGTAATATTAGAGGGGTAGGGTAGGTAGAGAGGGAAGGAGTGGTAGGGTATGGTGTCTTGGAGGGTGAAGGGTTTAGGTAAGTCAATGTGGGTGAGGTTTGGAACCTGTGGAGTCAGTAGGTGGAAGGGGTTGGGTCAATGGGTGGTAGGAGGTTGTGTAGGGATGAGTGGGTTTGTCCAATGTTTGAAGGGTGGATTGTATATTGGTGATGTCCGTTTGCATTTGGGCTTGGGTGTAGTGTTGGAGAGTTGGGTTTGGATGTCATGTATGAGGAAAGGATATGGGTAAGGGTATGAGGTTGGTTGGGGTGGAGTATGAGGATAGGAGGAACAGTTTGAAAGGGAAGTGGGGGCATGATGGAAAGTGGTAGGGGAAGAAGGTGAAAGGGGGGGAGTGATGTGGTGAAGGGAGTGGTGAACTGGGAGAGGGATGTCATGGGTGGGCAAGGTATCAAGCAAGGTAGTCATGAAGGCTGATACCTCAAGTGGTGGCTAGGTTAAAGTCAAGATCATGGAGGGAAGATGTAGTTGGGAGAGGTTGGACTAGGGGTTGGTCAATATGGGGTGTGTCTGTGGGAATGACAGTGGAGGTAGAAGTGGGTAAAGATAAGGCAGGGGTTGTGTGAGAGGTTTTCTTTTTAAGGTATGTTATCAAGGGAGGGTTGTCAGGGTTGAGGTCAGAGGATGTCGGAGGTACTGGGGCTGTGTATTGAGGTAAAGTGGGTGAAGGGGGAGTGTTGTCATGGGGTTCAACACTTTCCACCCAGGAATGAATCACAGTGGGGGGTGGAATGGAAAAGGGAGATAAGAGGGAAAGGGAGAGATGGAATAGGTGAAGAAACTAGCGGAGAGGCAAGTGGGGTGGATGGAGGGATTGCTGCAGAAGCAGAGGTGACAGCAGCTCGCACCACCTTCATTGGAGCAGGGGCTTTAGCCTTCTTTTTGGGGATAGGGGTGGCCTTTGCCATAGCAGCTCCCTCTCCCTGCGCAGAGACAGTCTGAGCTTCAGCCTTCTTCTTCTTCTTCTGGGGATCCATTAGACTTATGCTGATCCCTCATTGTCTTTTGGCAAAAGTAGTGGGAGTGAGGTCAGCAGATAACTCCCCCACTGGTATCTTGTATCCTCCCTTCAGATGTAATTTGGTGATAAGTCTTCCGTAGGGGAGAGTGTGGACTTTCTTTTGCAGCCCAAGCTTCACCATCATATCTTTCATGGCCTCAAAAATCAACCATGCAGCATTAAATCCGTGGCCCAGAGAGAAGGAATAGAGAGCATCAGCAATTGGTGTCCTCCTTTCTTGCAGTAGATATTCTTCCTTAGCACTTGATCGATGAACAACAGCTTGGGATCCAAATCTCTTCTTCTGATGGAGTCCCCTGTGGCCTTCAAGCCTCTGGTAATGGCCTGGGCAATGGTATCGAGAGGGGCACTCACAGGGGTACCAGAACCGCAGTTGGGATAAAAAATGACAGGGATGCCCATGACTTCAGCAATCAACGCTAGGTTTAGCAGCATCTCAAAATTGTCAACTAACATAAGGAGGCCTGGCTGCCCATGTGTGTCAGGTCTGACCCTAAGGTGCTGGTAAAAGAGTTGCACTAACCTAGGATAGGCTAGTGCAGGAATCATTTGCATCAAGGGGAACAAACTAGCCTTGCGCAAGAACTCAATGGCAGGAGTTGACAACGGCTCAAATTCAAAGAACGATATATCAAAAATGGCTTCAGGCTCTAAGGGAATGGAAATGAGGAGCTCAGAGGGAGTAGAGTAATCTGGCGTTTTTGCAACCACCTCAGGAATCACCTCCTTCCCTTTTTGTTGTGTCCTAGAGGACTTGGCTTTCTTAGGGACAGGCTCCACGGTGGCCTGGTCCCTGGCTCTCTTCACAGGTTGCCTTTTGGGAGCCATCAAGATTCTCCTTGGTGAGTATGCAGTTGAAGTTTTTAAAGGAAAGATTAAGAGCTGAGTCTTACCCTAAAAGTTAGGGTTCTGTTCAATTTGATGCACGGTAGAGCGCAAGAGCTCCTAGCTGGGGGCAACTGTTGATGGAAGCTTTAAGAACAAGAATCCAGAATTTCCAAGTGCGCAATGAACTGTAAATAGGATTCTGGAGGAGAGAGATTGAGAGGAGTGGGAGCTAGGGTTTCGCTGGCAGGAGAGGAAACAGAAAGCAATAAAGAAAAGTAGTGCGGGGTGGGATTTAAATATCACAAGGCTCGGCGCGCTTTGAAAATATCCGCTCGCTGGATGGGCATGAATGGGTTGCGAGATTAGATGTTCATTTAAACTGCGCGAGGCAGCCCACCCAGTTATATCTGAAACTCGCGACACCAAAACAAAGTAGTTCTTTATGAACTGCGCGAGAGGGGACCAAACCCATTATTCAGAACCCTGCGATGGCTTAACAGAGTTAGAATTCACTCACCCACTAGTCAGCCTTTTGACCTTTATTTTATGGGTGGATTCGCTCACAGGCTCACTCCCAGGGACACCTAATAGCATTATAAAACATTCAAAAATTCCCAAACTCTCAAAGCCTTAAATTCATGTATCATGAAAGGCATTCAAATAATACTAGCATCAATCAATCACTTGAAATTAGCAAATAGGGGACAGAAATAAAAGTAGGCATAAAGCACTAAACACAGATTCCAACAAGATCACTACAAATTCCTCTAAACTGTAAAGTACATATCATACAAGGGTGCACAGTTCTTGCCATCAATTCAATGAAAGATCCCCTTCAAGGTCTGAGGATCCTTCACCAATCAAAAATTGGCCCTTGGGATTAACCACTGGTTGACTGGGCAACCTTCCCTCTTCTCTTTTGGCTAAGGTGTTTACTAGTTGTCCAATCTGTTCTTCCATCTTCTTAATGCTCTGATCATGAGAGTTCACAGTCTGAGCCAAGGAACCCAAGTTTTGCAGTGAGGTCAAGGCCTGGTCCTCGAAAAAAGTATTTCTAGGTTGAGAAGGGGGTAAGACCAACTGATTTTGCTGTTGATGGGGCTGCTGATGGTGTTGGAAGGTAGACCTAGGGGCATTCCCTTGATTAAACTGCTGCTGTGGCCTTTGTGGTAAGGCCAACATCTGCTGGGGCTGCATGTAGTTGTCTTGCCTCCACCTCAGATTTGGGTGGTATCTCCATTGATAACCAGCACTTTGGTGCCGGTATCCATATGGCTGCCTATTGTAGCCCCCAGATTGTTGCTGGCCATAAGATTGAGCAGCAGTAGTATGTTCCAACATCAATTCAGGAAATTGTCCTGCAGATGGACATTCCTCTGAACATCAAGGAATTGAATGCTAAAAGGGGAGTTATAGTCATCCGGAGCATTCAACTCCTTGAGGGTTCTGGGTTGTTCTTAACCCATAATTGCTGTCACAGATTCACTTGGGGGCTCTCCTGTGGTGTGCTCGTCTCTTCTAAGTCTCCTTCCCCTTTCTAACTCAGGGTTAAGAGGCTCTAAAACAGGGCTAAGGGATCTCCTCCCTAGCATACAAGCACACCAACAGCAAGGAAAGCTTCTTGCAGGCACATTGCAAAAGAATAATTATACAACTAACAAATTTATCTAACTAGTTTACAGCTATTCAAAGAATACATTTAAAACTATCCTAGATACTGCTAGAAAACTTTTGATAAAGATAGACAGAGCTTTAAAAGTCAGAGAGTTTGCGAACAGACGTAGCTAAGCTCCAAATGCAGTCCACTGTCCTTCGCCGCTGCTGTCTAGATCTGCAAGAAGGGTTCAAAATTATGTCAGCAGTATCAATTATTCACACATGCAAAGAATACTAAGAATACAAAAAATAAGGGTATACTAATAGATCATCTTTCCCTGGCAACGGCGCCAAAAACTTGTTGGTGGATTTCTGAGTGTGTGCTTACTTTATTGGTTGGTGGTGAAAGTCATTTAAAAATCAAAGAAAGAGTAAAACAGGGGATGGAATCAGCACAACTAAGAAATCCTAGACCTGTAAGATACAGAGTCCATTGTAGCAAGTTTTGATAAGTAAGAGTTTGTCCCACAGGGAAAGGTGATCTACAGCTCCAAAGGAGCCATCTCTAGTAGTCCCTCCAGATCTCACAACAGATCTGGCAGTCCTAAAAGGAGGGGAGTTTAAGGTCACTTATTCTAAGTATTCTAATATCTAAACTACAGAAAGGGTTGAGAGGATGGATGGAGTGTGGAAAATAAATATAAAAGGGTGAGAAGTATGTTATTGAGCCTAGATCAGAGGAGTTTTGTAACTCAGATTCAGATCTGATGTTATAGAAATCCTGTCCAGGGGCGACATTATCACCACTGAGGAGAAAGGATCCAACCCATCACTCTGCCATGATTCCACCCTTAAGGTTATAACCTGTCCACTCAAATGGTCACAGATTATCCCATAGGGGAACCACTATCTAGGGATGGGTCAAAACATAACAAGTAAATCATTGCAGGCATTATTTCATCCAGGCTACCAGCTCAAGAATCCATAGGGAACCTCAACCTCTAAAGCTCTATATGTGGGGCTAAGGCTGTATAGGACCATGATAGCCCAGACACATAGAACCAGCAAGAGATTGAGTACAACCTTCGATCTAGCTGTCCATTGCTTGAGTGAGGCTACACTGGTCCAGTCACCAGCCTACAATCTCTATAACCAGATCAGATCCAACATTTGATGGCAGATCTATATAAATATAGGGGAGTCTGCCTCTGTACAATCTACCACCAGGCTTCTACAAGCTCAGGTGTAAAGAAGAAAGATCCATCTTGGATTGATGGACTGGAATCACCCTAAGGCTATAATCTGCCCACTTAAATGGTCACAGACTATCCCAGAGGCTATCCTCCTCACGGGGCCCAAGACAAAACAAGAATATCGCTGCTACCACCATGGTCACAAGGCTACTAGCTCAAGCTCCCATGGGGACTTCAGATCTAGTGGGTCCTGTGGTGGGGCTAAGGCTGTATAGGACCATGATAGCCCAGACGCACAGGTCACTTGGATCTTAGTGGCCCTTAAAATCAGTCCTCCATTGCTTTGAAACACAGCCAAAGCAATGGCGGATCACAAGGCAGCAGCCTTGCACATAGCATCTCACACACAAACACAAATCCCACAAAGTACAGATCCTATTACAGAACTTCCATTAATCTAGTTCAAAATACACACAAAGACATAGCCAGCAAGTGCTGGACTATGGAGAGAAGGAAAAAGAAAAAGAAAGCTACTTACAACTACAAAAAGAAAAACTAAACGATCTCAGATCAGGTCTCCCAGAAATGAGATGGGTTCCTAGCTATTCCAAGATGTAGAAAGAAAAGAAAGTTTAAGCTCCCCTAAACCTAAGCTAAGTATGGGTATTTATAGCAGTGGTGTGGCGGCGCCTTAGGGTTAGGAAACCCTAATTTTAATGATGCCACATGGCCGAATAGTGATCCTTTGATGCCTTGAGGCACGTGCACGGAGATTTGAGCATGGGAGTGCGTGCCCTAATCGCTAGAAATTCTCAGAAAGTCCTCTGCTAAAGAGATGGAAGTTTAAGGTTTAGAGCTTCACTAGGTAGCCATTGTTTCCCAGACTTGTCGCGTGGTAGCTTTTGTTCTTCGCTAGGATGATTTGAAATTGAAGCTTCCACCTTTGCGAGGTTGGCTTGGTTTGCTCTTCAGGCAGTCGCGAGGTTGAGTGGACATCAGAGCCTCAGATGTCGCAGGGTTGGAGCTTAAGCAGTCGCGAGGTTGATCTTCGCGAGAATAGATTTGAATAGCGCGAGAACTTCGCGAGCACTTATCTTCACTGGGCTTCGCGAGTTACCTCGTGAGGCTTTGATGAGTTCTGAACTGCCCGAGGTTCCATGTCTTAACTGATCTTTGCGAAGGTGGCTTTGCCTTTGCACTGATGCTTTCTTCTTGAATGGCGCGAGAACTGCACGAGGAGTTCTCTTCTGATAATTGCATCTCGCGGCGACTGCGCGACAGCTGCGCGAGGAGTCTTCTAAAGCTCTCTCTTCTCAGCCGTTCTGAGCGAACTGTGTGCGGTTGAGAGAAGTCTGCTTTGAACTGTGCGAGACTGTGCGAGGTGTTCTATTCTTGAGCTTCGCGAGAGCTGCGCGAGTTTATGTTTCTGAAGCTCTTTAGTCAATCATCTACGCGAGAAGTTGTTGTAGAGTCTTGGGAAGCTCAGCTGGACTACGCGAGGCTCATTTTCAGGTTTGGATTTAGACTTCATTCTTTTGAGGGACTTCTGGCGCTAAAACAGGCTTTTTAGCAGGATTCCTGGCCTTATCTCACTGCTGGGTACTATCTACATAAAACACTTAACAAGGACTTATTAGGTGGCTATGGGTCTAATCAAAGGTTAAGTTAAGGGGTAAAAAGTGGTACTTTTCAGGTCTTATCACCCATTCCCCCATGACCATGCCCAACCACCAATCATTCACACCATTCAAGATCCCCCACCTCAATTCCAGGCCCAAGCCCAAGCGCAACAGACCCAAGCCCTCTCATCTCAGGACCAAACCCACACGAATCCATCAGCCCAAACCCAAACCCATCAGACTCCAATCCAGGCCCAAAATCCTCAAGGCCCATGGGCCCAAACCCATCAGACCCAGGCCCAAGTCTAAAATCATCAAGGCCCATGGCCCCAAGCCCAAACCCATCAGACCCAGGCCCCAGCCCAAAATCCTCAAGGCCCATGGCCCCAAGCCCAAACCCCCAGACACAAGCCCAGGCCTAAGCCCCTCAGATCCAGGCCCAGTTCCAAACCCCCCAGGGCCCTTAGACCCAAACCTACCAAACCCAAGCCCAAGGCCCATCATCCCACATGGCCCATTAGCCCAAACCCAGCAAGGTCCATTGACCCAAAATCATACCAACCTCCACGCCCTGGCCCAAGGCCCATCAACCCAAGCTTTCCTAAACCATCAAGCCTAAACCCAAGGCCCATCCACCCATACTCACCAAGGCACGTTCACAAACCCCGTACCCCTTCACCAATACCCTTCATTCACCTACACCCCTTATGCCCCCATCCAGCTTCCAACGAAAAATTCGATCCACCCAATGCCTCAAAACCATGCCTACAACATCCTACCACATCAACCACACCCCCATCAACCCCAGAATATACACCCAGCTCAGCACATCATTCATCCGCAAATCACTCATCCATTCACTCCCTCCCATCCCCTAAAGCCTTGTGGCCCCACCAAGTCATCCAACCCATCCCCCCCCCAAGTCCAAATAGCAGACCTCGCCCCTCACCAGTACAATGATCAACAGTACGAGGAGGACGAGATTCACAATAGTGGAGGAGCTGCCAGCTTCGGCCCCCCCAGGCCCGTCATCGTCACACCCAGGGCCGAGCCAAACTAGGGGGAAGCAGCCCCAACTACAAAAGAATCAGAACAGCTGAAAGAGCAGATAGACAGAATACAAAAGCAGCTGACAAAGATGGGATGGCTAAAACTGCATTCGACAGACTTTTCAGACTTGTGTATGTTCACGGATGTCCCCCTACCACCGAAATTTAAGATGCCGTTATTCAATAAATATAATGGCACTGACAACCCCATCGCCCACTTAAAATCTTACTGTGGGGATATGTGTCAGTATGGCGGAGATGAACGACTCCTCATCAAAGTGTTCCAAAAGAGTCTAACGGGCCCGACACTAAGGTGGTTCACATCCCTAGAACTATCCATGACCAAAACTTGGAAAGATCTGACACACTTATTCTAAGAACAGTATATCTATAACATGGACATAGAGCCAAGGAAGTCGGATCTGGCCCATTTGAAACAAAGGCATGATGAAACTTTCAGTGCCTACTTAGGAAGGTGGAGGGCATTGGCCGCCCAGGTGACCCACTGGATTTCGGATGATGAGTAGATTGAATTAATAAACAAGGGAGCGCTCCCAGTCATCACAGAATTCTTGGTATATCAGCAGCAGTCCAGTTTCGCTGATTTGGTCAGAAGTGCCAACCGTTGTGAAGACTCCGTCAGAGAGGGCAGATTGGGAAAGAGTAGTATATGAGGCCATTGGGATTCGGAAAAGCAAACCGAGGGTTGTGAAGGACCGGCAAGTACTGAAACATCATTTATCCCGTGCCAATACCACTGTCGTCTGACTCACACACCCACCCCCGGCCCGTTTCGAACAAGCGCCAAGGCCGAATAACGGACCGAGGGCCCCGTTCACCCAGGAACGGATGAAAGCACGATTCGAATGGGTCTTCATGCCGTTAGGACAATCATTAAGTGTCTTATTGCCAGTGTTGCTACAGAAGGGTCTGGTCAATTTACTCCAGCCTCGCCCACCCCCCAATCCGATACCAAGGAACTACGACCCGAACATGCATTGTAACTTCCACCAAGGGCCAGGTCACCCTACGGATCGGTGCTTCCCACTAAAACATGCAATCCAAGATTTAATAGAGACAGGAAAAATTGTTCCCCCGCCTCTTCCTCAAGGGCAAAACCAGAACATTCATCAAGCCCCTCTGCCACCGCATCCAGGAGGCCCCAAGCCTAATGTCCACTGCATAGAAGATGAAGAGGAAGAGTTCGACCCCTCAGATTACATCAGTAATCAAGAAGAGTTTTCATTTACCAGGCTAAATGAGGGTGAACCAATTGTAGGGGTAATCAAGCCGTTGTATTTAGCCAATTACTTCCCCTCCCCGGCATAGCAAGAAGAGCCCCTAGATTTAGGGTAGTATTTTTCCACTTCCGCTCCCGCCTATCAAATCCAAACGGGCACAGCCCCGCCGCAATCATACACATATCAGCCCCACTCCCAATTTATCCCACAGTACATACCACCTCCCAATCACCCCATCCCATACGTTATCCCACCATCAACCACCCCACATACCACTCCGTCACACCCAAATTACCCTACGCCATACATAAATCCACCACCATACTACCCCGCCCCATACACACTCCTAAATCCCACCGCCCAACATACTCCCCCGCCATCCCCAAATCACCTCACCCGATACACAACTCCACCATCCCTAAATCACCCCGCCCCATGCACGACTCCATCATCCCCAATTTACCCTATTTCATCCACAAACCCGTCATCACCCCATCATGACACCCCATTTACAAACCCTTCATATCAGTACCCCCCTGCTCCATCTTCTACCCCATCACATCCCTATCACCCCGCTCCACCTGCACCTCCGACATTTCCCAGTCACCCTATCCCACTCACGCCCCCACCATCCCTGCGCTGCTGCGCCCCCAATCCAACTCCACCCCCACCCAAACAAACAACCCCTCATCCACTCCCGTTATCACCCGCTCCCAATCACCACTTGTCTTACCATGCCCCAATAGTGCCTACATAAACTCCCTCCGCACCCTCAAATCCAACATCGTCGACTCCCGCCAATTCCATTACACCCCCTATTGGAGTCAAGCTGGTTGGACCCGAGAATTCGACATACCCAGCCCAATCCGCCCCAGAATCACCAAGTACTCCCTTCCTCATCCAGAAACCCACCTATGACCCGCATCAAGTGCCATTAAGTTACGAGCAGACGGACATGAATGCCGGTCACAACCAAGGAGAGGCAGCCGAGTTTATCACTCAGTCGGGCAGGATTTCTACACAGCCAGAAACATCAGGGGCCGGTAGAGGAAACGAAAAGAAGAAAGAGCGGGCCGCAGGGAATCCCTTTTAAAAAATGGCCAGAGAGCATGTGTTGGAGACACATCTCAAGAGGACACCCGCACATATTACTGTTTGGGATTTGCTAATCACGTCCCCGCTCCACTTTCAAGCCTTAATGGGAGCACTCAAAGACGCTCATGTTTCCGCCCATGTGACCCCAGACGAGGTAGGAGAGATAATTGAGCAAGTATTGGCCCCATATGCCATCTCATTCACTGATGCAGATCTACCACTCGAGGGGAACAATCATTCTAAGCCCCTAAATATAACAGTGGAAGTAGGGAACCTAGTGGTTCCATTGGTCTTAATAGACAATGAATCGGCATTGAACGTATGCCCTCTAAGGACGGCAATCAAAATCGGAGCGAACCCCAACACCTTTCGGCCATCAATAACAAGCGCCAGGGGTTCGACAACACTCGGAGAGAGATCATAGGAGAAGTAGACCTCGACCTGATCATCGGGCCGCAAACCTTCACTGTCCCCTTCCAGGTGATGGACGTCAAGTCTACATTTAATCTATTATTGGGCCGACCGTGGCTGCATGAGATCTGGGCAATATCGTCAACTCTACACCAAAAACTTTGATTCATCTCAGGCGGAAGAATCGTCACCATTATGGGTGAGAGCAGAGAAGACAGGGAGCGGAGCGCTCTACATATTGAGAATCCAAAAGTGCTTGACATGCTGCATACAGCAGAGGACACCAATTTCCATCGGTTTGAGTATGACTTTTCAGCCGTTACCCTTAAGTCGCCTAAGAAAACCCCTACCAAAACTGGAGGAGGGACAGAGACAGCAGTGTTTATGCTCCACAAATGGGGCCACCAAAAAGGGAAAGGGTTGGGCCCGCGCCTTCAAGGAAGAAGAGACCCCATCAAGGCCAAGGGGCAGAAAACCGAATTTTGCCTAGGCTGCAGGCCCCATGAAGGAGAAGTCAAAGAGGCCAAAGAGAAGATAAGGGCCGCAGCAGCCGCCAGGGGCAGAGGAATCAACCTGGAAGAAGAAACTCCCGCCCGGCCCCACATCCGCCAAACCTTTGTAAGTGTCGGGGTGGTAAAGATTGATCTGAATGGGGAGACGAGGATAACCCCACACAAACTTGTTTCCATCCACCCCACCAACCCTTACATCATCCCCCCAAACCTCGAGGTAGACTTGGCTGCCCTCTCCTTATTTAAGGAAGAAACCCCCGGGCCTACCCACCACTCTCACATCAGCCACTTTGGGTCCACCCTAACCTTCAAAGACAGGATCCCAGAGGATCCCTCCATAAACATGCTGAGGGGGGAACTGCAAGAGCCTACTGATGTCGTTTCCAACAGAAAGGGTAAAGGCTAAGCCTCGCAGGTAAGTAACTGGACATCTTTGCCCCAACTCCTGGGAGTCGCCCAATGCCGTGACTATGGCGCCGGCTCTCTAAAAAAAAATAACCTGTAAAAAGTGAGGTTAGCCTCTGGGACACTCTGCCCTGTATATATAGAGATCCACCTCGCCAAGGGCTAACCTCCGAAAAATTGTGAAAAACCATAAAAATAGAAAAAATACCAATTCCAAAAATATTGTCCTTTAAAATTCTTAATAAAATTAAAAACGATGCAGTGATACCCATCCCACATGAAGCCAACCCCTTCCCTGTAGAAATATAAGAAGAGGTAGGAGTCACGAGTCTAGACGAGGAAGGTCAAGTCGATGAGCTCCCCAATGAGCTCCTCAAACAATTTGCCGATTTTGAGCATGGCCCTACCCCAATCGCCGAAGAGACAGAGGACGTCAATTTGGGCACCGAAGAGGTCCCTAGAATCACCAAAATTGGAACATCGCTATCCCCTATAGAGAGAAAAGGTATGATAGACTTCCTCTTATCATACTTAGACGTCTTCACGTGGTCGTATGAAGACATGCCTGGTCTGGATACCGATCTGGTTGAGCATGAGTTGCCACTCTATCCTAATTGCAAGCCGGTTAAGCAGAAGCTGAGATGTCTCCGACCTAAATGGATGTTGAAAGTCAAGGACGAGGTCATTAAGCAATATGATGCAAGTTTTCTCATGGTATCCAAGTACCCGCAGTGGCTAGCTAATATCGTCCCTGTACCCAAGAAATATAGAAAGGTTCGAATGTGCATTGATTTTCAGAATCTCAACAAGGCGAGCCCTAAGGTGACTTTCCATTACCCCACATCGATATCTTGGTCGATAACACTGCTAAGCATGGGATGCTTTCTTTCATGGACGAGTTCTCAAGCTATAATCAGATTAAGATGGCAGAGGCCGACCGAGAGAAGACTGCATTCATCACTCCCTGGGGAGCCTCTGCTATAAGGTGATGCCATTCGGGCTCAAGAACGTTGGGGCAACCTACCAGAGAGCAATGACGGCCCTATTCCACGACATGATGCACCGAGAGATCGAAGTGTATGTTGATGATATGATCACCAAATCGCCAGAAAGGGACGACCACTTGGTAAACCTTCAGAAGTTGTTCGAAAGGTTGAGAAAGTATAGGTTGCGATTGAATCCCTAGAAGTGCGCATTCGGCGCTATGTCAGGAAAGCTATTAGGTTTTATCATTAGTATAAGAGGCATCGAAGTCGATCCAACCAAGATCAAGGCCATCACTGAAATGCCACCACTATCTACAGAGAAAGAGGTTAGAGGCTTTTTAGGCAGAATCCAATACATCAATCGGTTCATTGCATAATTAACTCTAATATGCGCACCAATTTTCAAACTACTAAGAAAGGACTCACAAGTTGAGTGGAATGATGACTACCAAGCTGTATTTGACAAGATCAAGGGTTACCTCCTAAATCTGCCAATATTGGTACCACCTGTACCTGGTAGACCCCTGATAATGTACCTATCCACGACGGAGTTTTCCATGGGCTGTGTGTTGGGACAACACGATGAGACAAGAAGAAGAGAGCAGGCCATTTACTACCTGAGCAAGAAGTTCACTGATTACGAGACACGCTACTCTCATCTGGAGAAAGCATGCCTAGCTTTCATGTGGGCTACTCAAAGACTTTGACACTACCTGTTATCCCAAGCTGTCCTACTTCTAGCGCGGATGGATCCCTTGAAGTACCTATTTGAGAAACTTGCTCTCACTGGCCGAACTGCACGATGGTAGCTTTTATTATCCGAATTCGACATCACGTACGTCACTCAGAAATCGATCAAGGGGCAGGTGCTCGCCGATCATCTTGCTGAGAACCCTTTACCTGACTATGAGCCGTTAAGAACCGAATTCCCAGATGAAGATATCTTGTTCATGATGGAAGACGATACAGAAGAGGCGGAGGAACCATGGGTAATGCGCTTTGACGGGGCATCGCATGTCGAAGGCCAAGGAGTTGGTGCCATCCTGATTTCACCAAGATGATCCCATGTACCAATCTATATCAAGCTCAACTTCCCCTGCACTAACAATATGGCTGAGTATGAAGCTTGCGCCGTCAGTCTATAGGCAGCTCTCAATCTGAATGTAACTCACCTTTGAGTTTTTGGCGATTCACAGCTAATCATATGTCAGACAAATGGTGACTGGAAGATGAAAGACGAGAAACTGATCCCCTATCATGAACACCTCGAGGATCTGATAGCTTGCTTCCAAGATGTGACGTTCTCATATGTTCCCCGAATAAGGAATCGCTTTACCGATGCATTAGCAACTTTGGCCTCAATGATCAAAATCCCCTATGGTGTTGAGATGAAGCCGATCATGATCGAGCAGAGGAATGAGCCGGCCTTCTGCCTCCAGATTGAAGAACCTACAAAGCCTGATGATGAGCCACATTGGTTCTCAGACATCAAGAATTTCCTCGAGACCCTAACTTCCCTGGAGGGTACGTCCAAGATAGACCGACGAACCATTCAACGTTTAGAAGCAGGTTACGTCATTTGTAGGGAATGCCTCTACAAGCGATCATACAATAACATCTTACTCAGGTGCCTTACTGAAAGTGAAGCGGCCAATATTATGAAGGAAATCCATGAGGGAGTATGCGGAGCCCACGTCAACGGTCACATGCTCGTTAAGAAAATCCTACGGCAGGGATACTTTTGGACCACCCTGGAATCAGATTGTTGCAAACATGTTCAAAAATGCTACAAGTGTCAGGAAAACTCCAGTCTGATACACGCTCCTGCCATTGATCTTCACTACATGACCACTCCTAGGCCATTTGCTATCGGGGGTCTTGACGTTGTCGGAATGATTAATCTGAAAGCATCGAATGGACATCGGTCCATCCTTGTACCCATTGAGTACTTCACCAAGTGGGTAGAAGCAGCGTCATATGCCAACATCATAGCCAGTCACGTTGAGAAGTTTCTCAAGAATAATATTGTGTGCTGATTTGGAGTACCCAAAGATATCATCACGGACAATAGCACAACTTTGCAAATAAGCGCATCCGAGACTTCTGCGAGCAATACAAGATCAAGCACCACCGCTCATCCCCTTATCGGCCTCAAACTAATGGAGCCGTGGAAGCCACGAACAAGACAGTCGTCCGCATCCTTGAGAAAATGGTCGTCACTTATCGAGATTGGAGCGAAATGCTATTGTTTGCTTTGTGGGCCTACCGAACATCAATTCGTACTGCTATAGGGGCAACACCATTCTCCCTTGTGTATGGAACCAAGGCCGTCCTCCCAGTAGAGGTTGAAGTACCCTCACTCTGAATCCTCATAGAATCAGGCTTACCCAAAGCAGAAAAAGAGAGATCACGCTTTGATCAGCTAAACTTATTAGACGAGAAGATACTCCTAGCCTTGTGTCACACTCAAGTTTACCAGGGGAGAATCACACGCGCTTACAATAAACGCATTCGCGGTCGAGATCTAAAGGTAGGAGACACTGTGCTGAAGAAGATCTTCCCATCCCTCCATGCTGATCCAAGAGGAAAGTTTAAGCCGAATTGGGAAGGACCATACGTCATTCGGGAGGTGCTGTCAGGATATGCCATCCGCCTCGCCACCATGGACGGACATCTTCTTCCTGAGCCCATCAATGCTGGATACGTCTGGCAGTTCTACGCTTAGTCTATCGCAATAAGGTAAGTATTGATGAAATAAATACGTGACTACTTAAGAACCACCCAAAAGAGGCCATCATTCCAAGCATAGTGGCCCAAAAACATCCCTAAAATGATGATACCCCTTGCTACCCCATTTGAGCCTGGGCCTTTCTTTCAATAAACCCATTTCCCCCAGAGAAAGTATACGTGCACATATGCAAAAAAAAAAGAGAAGGATACATGTGCATAAAGGCAAAACCTCAAAAAGGAATTACCTAAAATAGAGGAAGAAGAACAACAAAAAAGCAAACAAAAAAAATGTGTATAGAGGAATCACGGGGCGTATACAGTAAAAACCCCCAAGAGGAAAGTATGTTGAGAAAACTGGAGCCGTACCAAGGAAAAACTTTTTAGCCCAGCATACCTTCAAATCCTTACCTAACCCATGGCCAAGCTACACCCAAAAGGAAGCCCTCTTCGTAGGTTCACAAGCAGTCATAATATCTGTTAAGTCAACATGAGCTAAGTTGTGAGACGACACCAGAAGCGCATCCAGCCGGCTATGACGGAATCTCTGTCTATGACGTGGCTTTCTGGTTCTAAAAAGAAAGAAAAAGAAAAGGAAAAAAAAAGAAAAGAAAGAAAATTAATTTGAGTTCAAAGCAAGATGGACGTGGTGAAAACCCGCAAGGGCACCATGGGTAAAAACAGCGAACTTACGCTGACCAGGTGAAAACCTGAAAAGGCACTTGGGGTAAGAGAGCGAACCCATGGATGTGGTGAAAACCTGAAAGTGCGCTACGGGTAAAAACAGGGATGACAGGCATGGCGAAAACCCGTCTTGGGTGCTGTGAGCAAAACTTTCGAAAAAGGAGAGATTAGGAGAGGATCTGTTCTGACCCGCCTATTTTTAGTCTGGACCCCCTGAGCCCCTTCCCCCTCCTTTTGATCGGGCCACTCATGTTAAAATTAGATCTGATCCTAATCAAGTATGTCGTCTCTACCGCATCGTCTGACACATGACCAAAGGTAAGGCCAGAAGACCAATCAATCTCGGGGAAGCCGACTTATCTGCGTTTAAAAAAAAAAGCATCGAAAACTCCTGAACAGGATTCGACCATGCTCAGAAAAGGGATCCGCCGGTTGGCCTTGAAAATACTGACATCACAAAAAGGAGAAAATTTTCAAAAAACAGATAATGAACTTCAAAAAAAAAAAGATAATAGATTTTCTTTTCCCATAAAAAAACCTCACACTGTGAGGGAGAAAATTTCAAAAAAGAAAAAAAGAAGAAAAGAAGGGGGATAATAGATTTTCCTTTCCCATAAAAAGCCTCACACTGTGAGGGAGAAAATTTCAAAAACAAAAAGACAATGGATTTCCCTTTCCCATAAAAAGCCTCACCCTGTGTGGGAGAAAAACCAAAAAAAAAAGAAGATAATAGATTTTCCTTTTCCCTAAGAAAAACCTTACGTTGCGAGACGTCTGGAAGAAAATGCGAATACCAAAAAAAATATGTATATATGTATATATAGCAGATTTCATTTCTTTTCTTACAAGCATCACGTATGAAGTGTCACGTCCTAAAAAGATAACAACGTGACACACTTTCTACTTTCTGCCTTCTGTATAAGTATAAAACAACAAACAAAAAAAAGAAAATAACCCAAAAAGAGATCTCTATTATGGGGCATCAGCCCCCCTCTGTGTATATGATCTATGATATCTGTAGGAACAGGTCAAGAGCAGGGACCACGCTTCAAAGCACTGATCTCTGCAAGAAGAGAGTCCTCACGAGCATTTCTATCAGACATCCACCTACCATGAAGACTCTTCTGCTGCCTCCGCGAAGCGTCAGCTGCATTGCGAGGCTCAGTCAAAAGCCCAGTCAACCGAAGAACCTCACTCTCGGCAGCAGCAGCTCTTACCTCTGCCATCTCGGCTCTGGCCCTCTCCTTCCCCAAAGCCTCAGTCAAAGCCAACTTCTCTACAGAAAGAGACTCAATCCTAGTCCGAACCATCGTTCCCTTACATGTCCAAGGCCCTGTCTCTATCACATCTGCCAAAACCGGGCTAGGGGCAGGTAATTCCTCGAATGCCAGCCAAACCTCGTAATCAGAAGAGACTACGTCCCCCTGAGTTAAGCTACACATGTGCGCTGATTGACGAGTCTCCCAGAGGACGGCTATGCGGTCTAGGTCACTGAGGGAACCCAGAGAAAATATCAGAGAGCACAAAGGTGGCCTCACAGAGCATGGCACATGTTGAGTATACCCGAATTGACGAATCACCCGAGATGGAAAATAATATGTGCTACCAGTCAACCCCAAAAGTGTGATACCCTCACAATCCCAAGAGAGGACAATCGGAAAGGTACCGTCCAACCAGGGAAGCTGCCAGATCAGTTCCGCATTAGATAGCCACAGGATCAGTTCTTCGATGCTCCCATGGGGCAGCCTCGAGTAGCGTGTTAGAAAACCTCGGGCCACATCCCCTCTCACCAAGCAGAACCTCGGTACAGGCCCCATGATAGCCAAATGCTCTCCTATCCAAATCTAAATGAGGAGTGGACTCCCGCGAAGAATCCCAACCCAGCCCGAGGCCGAGGCATCTAGGCCTTGATACATCTCAGCCAAGACTAGGTGCGCCAATGAGCGGCCTCCCTCCAATTCGGTCAAGACATCACATAGCCCGAGAGAAAAGGTCTCGCCCCCGGTAAAGAAGAGAAATTCCGATAGCAAATAAAGGGCAAAGGCCTTCGCATTGAAAGGATCTTGGATAGGCAACTGTCGGAGACTCAAGTCACCAAAAAGTTCTCTCAAGAATTTCACCGAGCACCTAGTGGGCCCGCTGGCGAAGCCCTTCTCATACCCACCCTTTTTCAAACCAAGAACCACGTAGACCGCCTTCGCATATCTCGGTTTAGGCACCACTTTGGCAAGCCCCTGGTGCATCCTCAAGCCGGTGATAGAGGCTAGCTCCTCCAAGGTTGGGGTGAGCTCCCTGGACCCGAATCTGAAAGCATGAGCCCTATGGTCCCACGACGCTAAAGTCGCCTTCTAGAGGTTGGGCAACAAAGGAACAGCAAGGAGAGAGGAAAGGCGGGTTAACCCGAGGCGATCCAGAGCAGCGAGCTCCCCCTCAGCCAAGCTAGCACACCACTTTTGCAAAAAACTGGGCCCCGAGTCCAAACAGGGAAGTACACTAACCCCATCCCCCGTATGAGAATTCAGGCCCGAAAGCGGGTCCATAGACGTACAAAGATGTCCTACAAAGCTCAGTCAATGTAGGGCGATGGACCCGCTTATCAAAGAGAAAGAAAGAAAAAAAACAAAGAGAAGGAAAAAGAGGAGCAAAAAAGGCAAAGCTCGAGTGAACAGCGAAGCAAAGAGGGCTGGGCGCGGGTTATAGGGAACCCGTCGGGCATCAATCATAGGAGGCATATATAATATATACGCCCAGCCAAAAATTCAATTTTTTAGCCAGGCATGTATATTATATACGCCAGGGTAATGTGGCAGTTATGTTTGCCTGGCGTATGTAATATATACGCCCAGTTAAAAGCAAGGAAGTTAAGGCTTTCCTCGCTTTGATCCATTTTTGTTCCCCAAGGAGGAACATTTTTGCTTAGCCCACTTTTTCATCTCGAGGCAGCCCACAGGCGGGCATGCTCACACACCCATGGGGAACCTTCAGATGACACACCGTCCGTAGGTTATATATGGAGAACCACCTGCAAGATCAACCCCATCATTTGAGGGGTGCCGGCCCATTTCAGGCCTAAAAAAGGAAACCATCAAAGCAAAGGGATAACCAAATGAAACATTCATAAAAACCATAAAAATTATAAACCATCCAAAAAATTGTTGTTTAAAAATTATTACATATCCCCCTATAAAGCCAAGTCTAAATTGTTTCATTGTTTCAAATTTTCAGAAAATGAGCTAGTCCTGGGTAGCCCCCTTTGATTTCTTTCAGCGCCGGGTCGCACTTTGAAAGGTACGAGTCTCCCCCACCCAAGTCCACGCCTGAGAGATGCGGCTAAGCAGAGAGCGCGACTCCTTTTCACGAGCACGCTGCATAAGCACACGAAGGGCCATCAGTTAGGGAAACAAGCAGAAAGTAAATATGAGTTAGGGAAACAAGCAGAAGGTAAATATGAGGATGACCAGATACGATCAACATTCACTCACCACCTCAACCTCCCTAAGACCGGTAATATTACGATAATATTCGGCTTGGTTTACAGCCGACTCATAATCCTGCAGGAAAAAGATGAAGAGAGAGGTGTCAGTCACACAGGTCGTCAGTATGATCCCAGAAAATAGAAGCGCAAGGTAACAAGGGAGAGATTACCCTAGGGATCAGCTCAGGGGGTGGAATCCGGATAGGTTCAGCAGAAATGCGTGCCTTCTCAGCCACATCGGCACACATACGCGACAGAAAGGCATCATCCAAGCACCTAAAGGTCCCTTGGACCTCAGTTGGAGAGCTGCCGGAGCACCAGCACCAGAAGGGTTCGAAGGTCCCGCACCAATAGCCTCACCAGGAACAACTGCCTCAGCCCCCTCATCTGAATCATCATCCTGTCCAAACTATAGAAAGAAACGGTCTTTGTTCAAAAGCAACGCAATTGAGGCAACCATATGGAAGGCTGCTAATAGAAGGAGGAAAGAGCATTACCTGGGATCGCGGACCACCAAAAGCCAAAAAGTTGGCACCAGGCACGAATCGGGGCAGCAAGGAACGATAAGGCAGAGACTCATACCACATCTGATATCCCCCAGGAAAGAGAAGATCATCAATGGAGACCCCATGGTGGAGAGCAGTGAGCATCTCAATAGAACCCTCGCAAGCTAGTACATTATCTGGAGGAGCCTGAGGCAAGGAAAAAAGAGGACGATACTGATGTACCACCCTCTCTCCTAGGTAATAGGCCCTAGCCCAGGACCCATAGAAGAAAACAATGCGCCGATCTAACAAGAGGCGAGAGGGGCCCACTACGGCCAGGTTCCAGAAGGGGGATCCGACATAGGGATCAAGTATGACCTGCTCGATAAAAAAGGAGGAAAAATTTATACATTCAGTCAGAACCTGCAAGCATAAAAGAGCCATCAAATTTGCAAAGAGAGAAAGTGTTATACTTGCTCTAGGATCAACAGATTGAACTGAGAGCACAACCCTAACTCCAAGTGCTTCATACCTACGTCCCGGCGGCGGTTCGCATGCTAATTGCTCATGAGGGGGAACGTGGGAACTTCCGAGAGAAGCAGAGGGCGACCAGGTTGGAAATGCAGATACCCCCATACCTGAGAGAGCAAGCAGATAAAACAAATATGCAAAAAAGAAGGGGGAATGAACTGGGACCAAAGGATAAATTACCTCAAGAGCAGGCGAGAAGCCCACAGCAGAACTGGAATCCCCAAGAATAGCTCGCACCAAGCTAGACATGAGCACCGCGTAGCCAACACCTCCCCAATCGAACTAATGCACGGCGTCCCAGTTCACCATAAGGTTGAGTAAGGACAACGAGACTGGCCCTCTGCTGGTGTTTGAGAGGAGAGTCTTGCCCAAGAGGAACAGCAGAGAAATGTGAGCCAGCATCAGTGCACGCTCTGGCTCGAGGTAAATGGCCGCATCAGGCTGGCCCAGGTCCACTAACTCGTGAGGCTCGAACAAACCCACCAACCAGGATAGCTTAACCTCGAAACCACGAACGTTCCCAGAGGACGGGTAGGCCCCTATCAGCCGAATCACCTCCTCCCTATCAGGCGTACGGGCAGGTATCACTGACACCCCTCCAATATGAACCCCAATGATCATGGACCAGTCGGCGGGTGTGAGGGTCATCTCGGCCAAAGCCATGTGAAATGTCATGGTCTCGGGGCAGAAGCGCTCTATCAGGGCCTTCAGATAGGCCATGTCAGCCCTCACAGCGGGGCATGAAATGAAGTCCCCAAAACCAGCTTGGGCGAGCAGGTCCTTCACCACCTAGGGGAGATAAAGTACGAGGCGCTGAAGGTCAAACCAACCACCCCGAAACATAATGTGTGGTAGGGGCTGCAAACAAAAGGCATCAATCAAATAAGGGCAAAGTGGTATATCGAAGGCATCAAAGGAAAACAAAAGAAAAAAGGGGCTTGTCTGTTTACCCGACCAGCGATTCCAAAGTTGGACATGTGAGTATGCTAACAATGAAGGAGGTCGGTGCAGGCAGCTTCTCCTTGCATTTCGTACCAAGGTTGGGAAGAGCACTGTGAAACGATGAACTGTTCCCTGTGAGGACCATAGGCCATCTCTAGCCCCCCTGGGGATCCTGCTCTTCATGGTCAGACATCTGGAAATGAGGAACACATCAGTATAAGAAAAGGCTACTAAAAACAAGAAGAAAAAGGGGGATGGGAATAACAAAAAAAATGCACTAATTCGTCATCAAAAAAAAAAAAGAGAAAAAGAGGAATGGAAAAAATGAATAGGAGAAAAATGCACTACAAAGAAAAAGAAAGAACATCAAGTATCCAAAAAAATATATATATACTATAATAACAAAAATAAAAAAGGAGAGAAATGCAAAAAAAAAAAAACAATAACACATATGCATTGATCCATCAAAAAAAAAACAAACAACAAAACCAAAAAGGGGGCATCACATATACAAAAATATACAATCAAAAAAGAAGAGGAAAGAGCATCACATGTACGAAAAAAGAAGGCAAAAAAAAAAAAAAAAAAAGGGGGGCATCACATATACAAAAAAAAACAAAAAAAAAAACAAAAGCAAAAAAAGAGGGCATCACATAAACGAAAAAAAGAGAGAGAGGGGCATCACATATAAAAAAAAAAAAAAAAAAAAAAACCAAACATATACAAAAAAAACTAAAATAAGCATCACCTAATAACACAAAAAAAAAGAAAAAGAAAAGAAAAAAGAGCAACAAAAAAGGGGAAAGCATATATACCAAAAAAAAAAACAAAACAACAACAGCAAACAACAAAAAGGAAGAAGGAACCTCCAAAAAATAAATATATATATATATATATAAATAAATAATAAAAAAAAGAAAAAAAATAACAACACAACATAAAAAAATTCAAAGGAAAGATCGAGTACCTTCAACGGGAGAGGAAATAGGTCCAAAATCGGTAGCAGGATAAAGCGATTTTGATGATCACCCCATAACCCGGTAATAGAACTCAAGAAAAATCAAATGCCAAAACCTAAGGGGGCTGTCCCGGACTTGAGAAAGAAGGAGGGAGGAAGATGAAGTTTGAAAGAGGGGACCCCTTTTGTGCTCGGGCTCATATAGTTTTAAAAACTGCCATTTTTGGTCAGGCGTATATAATATATACGCCCGGCCATTTTTCGCTGCATTTTGGTCAGGCGTATATATTATATACGCCCGACCAGAAACGACAGTTTTTAAAACTGCCCAGCCATTTTTCTACTTTGAGGCCCGACGTCCCCCCTTGCATGCTATGGGCCACGACCCGGTCTCCCTTAGAAGCCCGCACACCATCAAGTGATGGTGCACCCATCCCTAAACGTCCCTTCGAGCTCTCTTCGATTGGCCCAAAGGGGCAGTGCCACAATAAGCGGATCTAGATCTATAAGCACCCGCTGAGTGCTCCATAAAATCATAAGATCCAAGAAAAAAGAGAAAAAGGAAAAAGGCTGAGAAATGACACTAGTTCTCAAAAGAGTGTCGCAATGACCATTTGCGCCACTCTGAGAATCGTGTTAAATCAATTCGGAATGATCGGGTTCACCCGAAAGTTTTTGAACCCCATTAGGTACAGGGACACTCAATACATGATCCGGCAGGCAAATGAACTTCATCCATCACCGGTCACTCCTAGGAACATACACCTAGCCCAAGATCTTCTCTAGCAGAAGTCAAGACCTGATCCGACAAGCAAACCAAGGACCTATCACCGGAGTGAACACGTCGTTATGGTATATCAACATGACAAGTTGATCTGCCTAAGGATACATGCGAAAATAAAATAGTTTGAGCATGCTCAAAGTCTCAAACCGACATATGCAAAAGAAAAAGAAAAAAGAAGGAGAAGGTTTGGAATGACCACCTTTTGTTATGAACTAAAAATCCTGAGTAGGTTGACCCCACCTTCCAAGCTTTGCCTCTAACCATCCCCCCTCTGATCTATGTTGACCAAGAGTGCCCCCGACTTCAAACCATTCGAAAAGTCTATTGTCAGTTAAAACTGACCTGTCAAAAATAAAATTACAACCAACCAAACTATATGCAAACATACAGACCGAAGGGCTCATTCCCTTTTATTTCCTTTTACACAGGCTTAAAACCTGTATAGGCACGGTGTCCCTATTGAATGTACGCACTTGCATCTGGATATCCGCAGGATGGTTGTTTGTCCTCGTAAATTATACCTTAGGGTCGAGGCTTCCATTCGCGCCTATTTGCTGCTTATCGCCCCTGATGGGTGTCTACCTGTGCATAGTTAGTAAGATGTGATTTCATTAGGGACGGAGGCTAGAATTGACCATCTCTTTTGATGGATGTTTAGTTCTAGCCCGATCCTTTTTAGCTTTGTCTCGAGTTAAGGCACTTCGGTTCATGTGAATCAGGAGCACCTCGCCACCAGAACGAGCACATCCCCAAGGTGCACCCATCCCCAGCAGAGCGCATGCATTCTTAAAGCGTATCAACTAACATTTGAACCACTTAAAGAGTTGTGTAAGAATAAAATTACCAGAGGTCCTTGAGCTTCACTTAGAGGCCTCAAAATAAAAGAAAATTCAAAAAAAAAA
This sequence comes from Chloranthus sessilifolius, assembly GCA_021018995.1. Taxonomy (NCBI): domain Eukaryota; kingdom Viridiplantae; phylum Streptophyta; class Magnoliopsida; order Chloranthales; family Chloranthaceae; genus Chloranthus; species Chloranthus sessilifolius. The sequence continues at coordinate 82,330,817 of CM037591.1, forward strand.
CACAAAAAATTACTCTGAAAATGGGCATGCATTCCCAAGAAGTGTTACGACATCAATATTCGCTCCACTCGGGTAAATCATGCTAAAGCAACCTCGAGGTTGATGTCTTCACCCAGAAACATTGAGCCTTACCTAGGTAAGGGCACCCGTGGCCAATCCAATGGAGCTGTCAATACCCCATAGGATTGGACACATTGTTTAAGCCTTCTCTTTGTGTGCTTCGCATCGACTCTGAGGCATAGATCGATCATCCCGTTTCATGGAGCTGTATGGTTTAGATTAATACTCAATATCACCAATCTGTAATTTCCCTCAGGAAGTGGATGATATCCCGGCTAGCGGGCTTACACTTTTTGTGATCATCACAGTTATGCCCAGTAATATCGCAATGCGCTTGGGGACTGTTAGCTTTGAGGTACGGACGATATCCCGAAATTAGAGGGCTTACGTACACTCACCATCACCATGAATGTTTGAGAATTGAGTTGAACCAGGAGGACCCATCAAACGTGCCTTGGACCTCTTCGGATGTCTCTTGTCCTTGGCATCCTATCATTAGTGATCGAATACCAAAGAGGGGCATCTGTAGACACCCAAATTCGGCTCAAGGCCCGATCAATCTGTACTTCGGGAGAGATGTACCCCTATGCTTCCGATGGCACCCTTGAACCCTTAGGAACCTATCTAGACCTTTAGGAATCACCTAAAATCCATTAGAACCATTCCCCCAACCCTTAGAGATCACCCATAAACCCTAGGATCCCTTCCCAAACTCAATTTAAACTCTTCTGAGCATTTGATGGGAGGAGAGCTACAAATTTTTATACTAACCACTTCTGAGGATGAGCCACATAACATTGGAAAGAGAACTTCTCCAGATTTCCAACGAGCCAAAGATCATCCAATTTGGAATTGTGATTCAAAAGTTATGACCGTTTGAAGTTTCACATAAAATGACAACTTTTGCTCAGGCCTATGTATTACATACGCCCAGCCAATTTGGCTCCAAATTGGTCAGGCGTATATATTATATACGCCTGGCATTTTTGGGCCAAATTTGGTTAGGTGTATATAATATACGCCCAAAGATAGATGGCCAACAAATAGCACCCATCTTCTCGTTCCCCACGGTTTTCTTGATTTTCTTGTGCAAAAGTCAGGCGTATGTAATATATACTCGATCAAATGCTCGAAATTCCGCCATTTGGTACCCTTTGACCATCCCCTTGGTTGAGGTGGGTGTCTTAAGGTTGATTACACCCACTTTGAGCTTATTAGCAACCCTTAAGTCACCCATGGTCTCCCCCCATCATCCGCCATTGAAACCAATTTCCCCAAACCTCTAGGACCCTAAAAACCTAGAAAACCTTAGATGGAGGATTACCTAATTACTAAGCCAATTAGCTCTTAAGTAACCCTCTAACCCACCTCTTCTCTATAAATAGAGAGGCCCCCCTCTTCCCAAAAAGGTTAAAAAAATCAAGGTTGAGAAGATTAGAGTAAAAGCTTGAGTTAGGAGAGAGAGAGACCTAGTGAGAGAAAGTTTTTTTATCTCCTCAACCAGAATTCCAGCATGCATAAATCATCCTTTCCAACCCTTTTCCACCATTAGATCACCCCCTTTTAGTTAAAGCTTAGTTCCTAGCTTCATCCTACACTTCCTATCTACCGAATCCTAGCATTAGAAACCTATTCTTCTACCGTTTAAGCCATTCAAAGCTATCGGAAGCACGCTGAAGCGAAGGTCTTCTACAGTGCAACAAGGACCCATGAGCTCTGGCTCACCCCTCTCTTCCTCTACCTTCTTGGTGTTCCCTCCGTCCAAGGATTCAAGCTGTTATGCCGCCGAAATTTCGGTTTGGCTCAAAGCTTGATAGGATCGTGTTGCCTTCGGGCAAGGGGAAACTCCGCCCATTCATTTTTATTTTTTGGCCATAGATAGAGACCGCTATATGCAAGTTGATCGGGTGCCTAAACCCTTCCCGATCGATAACCGAAGCCCCTACCCTAGAGCCTTTGGCAAAGACCGGTAAATCAGAGTCATATTTAGCACTTCGGTGCTCAAAATATTGATTTAAAGGTTTCCCGGGTCACCAAAAGCTCCGGGTGGCGACTCTACATTTTATTCCATCGTGAGCGCATCGTCGCGACGGGTTTGAGAGGGTCCATACTCGCACTGTATTGACTTTATGGGTCCCTTTCCTCCTTCAAATGGTTATCATTTCATCTTAGTGGCAGTGGATTATATTTTAAAATGGGTAGAAGCTATTGCCACAAGAACCAATGATAATCAAGTTGTCCTCAAGTTTGTAAAGTAGAATATCTTCTCAAGATTTGGCACCCCTAGAGCCATTATCAGTGATGGAGGTAGCCATTTCTGCAACAGAAATTTCGAGAGCTTGCTCAAGAAATATTCTGTCACCCATAGGATTGCTACTCCCTACCACCCACAAACCAGTGGGCAAGTTGAAATTTCTAATAGGGAGATCAAGCACATCCTTGAGAAGACTGTGACGGAAAGGACTGGGCTGATAAGCTAAATAATGCATTATGGGCTTATAGGACTGCTTATAAGACTCTCATTGGGATGTCCCCATTCAGACTGGTTTATGGCAAGGCTTGCCATCTCCCAGTAGAGTTAGAACACAGGGCCTATTGGGCCATAAAAAAATTAAATCTAGACCTAACTTCTACTGGTCATCACAGGTTGCTGCAGCTGTCAGAACTGGATGAGCTGAGGATGGATGCATATGCCAATTCCCAGATATACAAAGAAAGGTCCAAGGGTTTCTTTGGCAAGGGTTTGTTAAGAAAGAGCTTCATGGCTGGTGATAAGGTTTGGCTGTTTAACTCCAAACTTATATTTATTCCTGGCAAACTAAAATCCAGATGGAAAGGCCCCTATATTGTCATGAATGTTTCCCCATCTGGTGCTGTGGAAATCATGGATCCCATGTCTGGGAAAACCTTGAAGGTGAATGGTCAGAGGCTTAAGCCTTGTTTAGAAAAACCTACTGAACCTATGGACACCATTCACTTTCAAGGGGACCCTTCATTAAACTGATCCACAGATGTGTCAACGTTGTATCATATGTAATTTGGTTTTGTTAGGTTTATATTGCCTTCTTTTGTTCAAATTTTATAGGAAATTTTAGTGGCCTCACTTAAGTCTGAATCTCTCTGGTCTGATTTCTTTTTATACTTGGTTTGATGATTACTGCTCTTAAATTGGTGGTTTTTAATTGAATGCACAATGTTGGATAATGATTTTTGTTACCTATGCTTGAATGTTTAAGTATAAAGTGTCTCGGGGTGCCCCTGGTGGTGAGTTATACTTAGGTACCAGCTACAACACAAATGAAAATGGCAGAATGAAGAGCACTTGCTCTCTGTTTAAAGCTTTGCTGTCGCGGGGTCCAAAATGAGGCCTGGGAGCCTCTCGCACAATCCAAATGGAACACTTCACCAGCTGTCGCGAGATTCAAAGTAAAACCTGGGAGCCTCTCGCGCAATCCAAATGGAACACTTCACCAGCTGTCACGAGATTCAAAGTAAACCCTGGGAGCCTCTCGCTCAATCCAAGTTGCAATTACACCGTTGCTAGGTTTCATTTCCCATCCCACGACCAAATATTTCCAAAGCGCGCCAAGCCTAACGATAAGTATTCCAAACCCGCGATTGTCTCCTTTTCCAGTGCTCTCTCTCTTCTCCATCTAGCGAAACCCTAGCTTCGGGCACTCTTCTACCTTTCTCCTCCAGCATCCATTCTACAACCCATTATTGACACCAGGATCTTAGAGATTTGTTCCTAACGTCATCCCCATTAGTTGCCCTCTGCTTAGAGATCTCGTGGTGCACTGTGCGTCAGATCGAACCAAACCCTACGATTTTAGGGTAAGCACTCAGATCTCAGTTCCCCTTTTTCATCTTCAAAAGTAGAGTTTATAATGGCCCCTAAGAGTACACCAAAGAAAAGGGCCAGGGATAATGCCCCTGTTAAGCCCGCTCCTAAGAAAGTCAAAACTTCTAAGGCACCTAAAAAAGGGAAGGAAGTGGCTAACGAGGTGGAGGAGCCAACCCCTGAGTTTTCTACACCCTCTAAGCTCATGGCTTCAATCCCCTTGGAGCCTGAAATAGCTTTTGACCTGCCCTTCTTTGAGAAGGAGCCTCTCTCTTCCTCTGCCATTGAATTTATGAGAAAGGCTGGTCTGACACCCTTGATGAGAGGAATTCCAGCACTAGCCTACCCTCGGCTAGTGTAACATTTTTATCAACACATCAGAGTCACCAAGGACAAAGATGGACAATCAGGCTTCCTCGTGCTGATTGATGATTTTGAGATGTTGATTAACCCCAAGCTGATTGCAAAAGTATTGGGCATCCTAGCTGCATTTGACACTAGCTGTGGATATGGCCCTCCCCTGAGTGCCTCAATTGATACCATTGTGAGGGCTCTTACTAGAGGATTAAAGGCCTCAGAGGATTCCTAAGAAGAAGAGAGTTGGAGCCAAACCTCCTTTTCATTGACCAGGTCCTGAGAAAAAATATCTACTGCTCAGGCCATCAGCAGGAGAGGAGGGCTCCTATTGCTGATGTTGTTTACTCTTTCTCTCTGGGCCATGGCTTCCATGCAACCTGGTTAATTTTTGAAGTGATGAAGGACTTGGTGGAGAAGCTAGGGCAGAAAAAGAAGCCACACACACTCCCCTATGTCAGAGTCATCACCAAACTGCTTTTGAGGGGGGGTACAAGATACCAAAAGGAGAGGAGACTACCACCCTCACCCCTACAACTTTTTCCAAGAGGCAATGGGGAATCAGCAGGAGCCTGATGGAAACCCAAAAGAAGAAGAAGGCTAAGGCTCAGGCCCCTCCCAAGCAAACTGATGAGGCAACTGTTACAAGGCCCACCCCTGTTACTAAAGAGGTGACTCAAGATCCTGTCACTACCTCTGCTGCAGCAGCCCCCACATCCCCTCCACCTTTTACTGTAGGATCCCGTATCCTGACAACATCCCATCCCATTACACCATTAGCATCTCTCCCGTCCTCCACTACACCCCTTTTTCCTATGATTGGTACCTGGGAGGACACCACCCCCCATGACAGCCCCACACCTTCCCCTACCCTACCTCAATACACAGCTCTAATACCCCCATCATCTTCACAAAACCCTGACAGCCCTCCACTGATCTCATACAAGAAAAGGAAAACCACTGACACAACCCCCACCTATCCCTGCCACCACCCACAATCCCTTTTATCCCCACTGACACACCTCACATTGACCAAGACACCACTCCAGCCATGCCTACTACATGCCCACTCACAGACATAGACCTCAACCTTAACACAACCACCGGATTCCAAGCCTTTATGGCTAGTTTCCTTGACACCATGCCCACCCACTACACCCCCCTCCCGGACTCCCCAAATACATCACCACATCACTCACCAGAACCCCAATCTCCTCCTCCTTCCACTTTCCATCATGCCCCTTCCTCCCCTTTTCAATATGTTCCATCTTCTACCCAATCTCAACCTCCCAACCCAGACACACTTACACTTATCCTCTCCCTCATCTAAGACATTCAATCACAACTGTCCACCACAACACACACATAGGACCAGATGCAAACTGAAATCACACCCATCAAATTCATACTTCAGACATTGACAAACCAACCCATCCCTCAACAATCCAATCAAACCCCACTGGTCCTTTCCCCTTCCAGCCCTGACTCCACAACCCAACCATTCTCTTTCATACCTTTCACCATTCCCTTTTTCCCTTCCCCAGCACCACCTACTCCTAGTGAGCCTACCTTATTTTCTTTCCCCCCCATGCCTTCAATCCCACCTCTTATACTACCCTCTCTGACATTCACTGACAAATTCACCCAAATAGACCCTGAACCTTTTACCCTCCCCCAACAACTAGACTTACCCACTGATAACACCACTTCCCCCACCCAGGACCAATCACATTTTACTCCTTCCACTTCTTCTCTTCCTATCGCACCTAAACAAATCTTTTACATCCCTCCCTACCTCACCATCCTCCATGCCATGAGAGACAATCCCTACCTTAGGAGGGATGTCCTGAGGGGCATGGCCCAACTGCAGCAATCCATAGAGTCCCCTCTGCTGCAGCAAATCACTGAACTAGAGGAGGCCCACAGAAAATAATTATTGGGTATTTCACTTGGGTGGACTAACATTTTGGAGGCCTATGAGAAGGCGAAAACTATGGCTGCTTATCACCAAATGAATCTGGAGCTGGAGAAAGCAAATACTAATGGGGAGAGGATGAAAGCCACAATGTTCGAAAAAAGACTCAACAATGCCCAGGAAATCTTCCGACTTCAAAAGGAAATCCATGAAACTGACCTCCTGAAAGCCCAAATCCAAATAGCCTCTTTGGAAGCTGCATTGGCTGCTGCCAGAAGTACAACTCAGCAACCCACCCCACTCTTTATACTCATTCCCAATCCTGAGCCTCAAGCTACCCAAACCCCTGCTGCCCCTCCTTCATCACCTCCTACTGAGCAAACTTATCCTAAACAGAGGAAAGTCACTGCTAAGAGGACTGCTTCCACAGCAACCTCTATCAAAATTGGCAAAGAGCCAGCTACCCAGTCTGAGGAGGCATAACCACATGCCCAGCCAGAAAAAGGGAAGTCCCCTGTAGCCCCCCCTGAGCAAGATAAAGAAAAATACCCTATGATCCCTCCTAAACACAAGACCAGAAAAATGAGGGTGAGGGCACCAAAAGCTCCAACCATGAAGAAACCACCAGCCCAACCAAAGAAACCAAGGCAACCAAAGAAGAAGAGTCCAACTGAGAGCAAAACAAAGAAGAAAAAGACCAAAGCTCCCCTACAGACTAAGTCCAAGCCTCCAGAACAAAGTCAACTTAGGAAACATGCACAATGATGGGGTGGACCGTTCACAGATTCATATTCTGATTCCTCCTCCTCTTAAACTAGATTGTAGTTAGGCTTTTCTTTCCTTTCCACTTCTTTTCTTGTCATTGTAATTACAGTTGTACATTTCTTTCTAAGATAATAGAATCTTATTTTTTATATTGCTTTGTGTAAATTGTCTGTCTATGTTTAATGCTTTTTAATGACTATTACCCTGCACTTTCTGACCTTTGAACCAGTGAGGATACTGCTCCTAATGGTTTGGGGGTGTGGCAGGGTAGGTTTGCCAATAGAATAGTTAACTTTAGTGCAGTAGTGTTGGTATAATTGGGATGAATAAAGTTAATTTTTACCTAACTTGCTGTAATGAGGAAATTTGTGAAAAAATTAAAATATTTTTACAGACATTTCGAAACTGAAAATGTTAAAATCTTGGGACCACCATGAAGCTAACATCAGAAATGTTAAATTAGTACCTAGTAAACCTACGAGGAGAGAAAAAGGTGAAAATACACTCCATGAGTTAAAAAGAAGACTATATCTAGTGTGATTTGGGCCCATCAATTTCTGTTGAAGAGTGTTTTGGAATTTTTTTTGCTCTAAGGTTTGATTGACTCAGCACTTGTTACTAGAAGTTAGGCACCTCCAAATCAAAACTTGTTGACAATACCCATGACACTAAGAAAATGATTCAAGGCCCTCATTTGGATAGTTTGAGCCCGAAAACCCAACCTTTTAAAACTGCCCTTTTGCATACACTCTTTGAGCCTCAAAAAGTCCTATTTTTCTTTAGCAAACACTGAAGTACTTACACCTTAACCTCATGACCTGATTCAACCTTACCCTCACTCTGAGAATTTAGAAGGTAAAGGAAGAGTTGAAGGTAGTGAGAGTGGTCCAACATTTGGTGGAAGGAGAAGAAAAGTACCCTATGAATAATAGTGTGTTGGTGGTATTTGTGTGGCAGTTCATCATAAAAATCATAAAAATAAAAAGAAGAAAAAAAATAAAAAGAGAAACAAGAAGAGAAGTTTGGAGAAGAACATCATCTGAAAATTAAAAAGAAGAGAAGCTGGCCACTTTGAATCTGAAATAAAAAATATCAAAGAAGATGAAGTATGCTGAATGAAATGAAGGTAGTGAAGTCATGAGTCACTCCTTACCTTGCTGATTTCTCAATTTTTATTTCCTTTTTATTCCTTTATTCTTTATATCCCTCACCCATAAGCCACATTACAACCCATTCAAAAGACCTTAAAGATCCAAAGTGAAATGAGCTGTCAGGTGGAGATGAGGCAGTGCCTAATCTATGGTGAAAAGCCATGAGGATGTCAGAAATTAGAAGCTTTACCTATGCTCATGCTTGCAGGCCCATTTGGGGTTTGTAACTGCTCTTGAGCTGCTTTAAATGAGAACACCCCTAGATATTCATTATTGAGAGACAGCCCTGGTGAGAATTGGGTCTGACTTGTAAATTCATTGGGGTTGTATCCAATCTGATTTTTGAATTTAAGGCAAGCTTGGTAGTGATATGTGCACATTGAATTTCTATTGTAAAATGATTGGTGGAAATGCAAGCACATGCTAAAAAGTTTTTGAGTTTTAAATGACCTGCATTACTGCTACAATTCCCTCTGAATTCTAAAGGAAAGTGGATTGATGCTTTATTCATTGAAATTTGTTTTGCCATTGACTGCACCACTTTTAACTATTTTTATTGTGAAGTTTGTGGGTATCTTCACTGAAAACCCTCAGGAGACTTCACTCCTCCACTAGGGATCACCTAGGGGTTTAAAAGGCTTGGTACATAAGTTAAATGTACCCGTGATCCCTATGAAAGTGGCATTTAATTAGTTAAAGCTTTGCTAAGGGACTAGCAAAGATTAGGTTTGGGGGTGTGTTAAGACCTGAAAAGTACCACTTTTCACCCCTTAACTTAATCTCTATTAGACCCTTAGTTATTTAATAAATGTGTGTTAAGACCATTTTATAGGTAATAAGCAGCAGTTGTAGATAAGGCCCTAACCCTGCTAAGAAGCCTACTTTTGCCCCAGAAGTTCCTCAGAAGAAAGGAAGTTGGACCCAGACAGAGAGCTTGGCTGCAGCATAGGCAAAGCCCAGCAGCAACAAATCAAGAAATGAGCCTCACACAGATGTCGCAGGGTTCAATTGATTCAGAAAGAATGTTTCGCGCAGTTGTCGCGAGTCTCTCAAGGCAGCACACCAACTGCTCGCGTAGATTAATGATAGAAGGGCTCAAAAAGCAGACTTTGTGCAGTCCTCGTGAGGCTTAGTTGTAAGTGCTCGCGCAGTCTCTCACCATCTCGTGTAGCTCAGGAGAGGAGCATTTAATCTTTGCGCGCTTCACTAAGGAGAGAGCTCCAAGCATTCCTGCGCGCTGCTGTCGCACAGTGGCCGCGAGATGCAGATCTTCAGGGGACTACTTGTGCAATCCAGAGGATGACACAATTGCTTCTTTGCAAGGATGCCCGTGATATTCACCAAGAAATCAACTGCGCGTGTGATTCTCACTCCACACAAATGGAAAGCGCCATCTCGCGACGACCAGAGCATTCCCGCGATGACCAAAATATTTGTCTTGCGACTGCAAGAGCTTCAAGTCAATTCAATCCTGTGACGACAACTCTATCACGCGATAAGACCTAGAAATTCTTGCTACCTAGCGAGGCTCGAGATCTTAACTTTCCTCCACTTCTGGAGGGGCAGTCTGGGAACTTCCAAAACTAGCACACGCACTCCAATGCTCCAATCTTCATGCACATGCCCTGAGGCATCCAAGGAACAGTAATGGGCCATGTTTGCATCATTAAAATTAGGGTTTTCCTAACCCTAATGGTCCCACGGCCGACTGCTATATAAGCCTAAGCCTAGTTTAGGTTAAGGGGGCTATCTTCTTAAATCAGCTGTAGATTTCCAGTAGGCTAAGGTTAAGGTTTAGGTAGCATCTTTTCCCTTTTTTTCTTCTCTCCATAGTCCAGCACTTGCTGGCTATGCCTTCGTATGTTTATTTGGAACAGTTTTAATGGTGTTTTGTAATAGGATGTTATACATATATGGGATTGGTGTTTGAGGGTTGTTCTGTACAAGGTTGTTGCCTTGAAATCCTCCATTGCTAAGTTGTATTGTAAGCAATGGAGGATTGTTTTTAAGGATTTATTTAGATCCAAGTGACCTGTGTGTCCAGGCTAGGCACATATACAGGCCTATGCCCCACCACAGGATCCACTAAATCTGAATCCCCATGGGAGCCTGAGCTGGTAGCCTTGTGAACATGGTGGTAGCAGTAATCTACTTGTTCTGTCTCAGACCTCTGTGAGGAGGATAGCCTCTGTGGATAGTCTGTGACCATTTAAGCGGACAGGTTATAGCCCTAGGATGAGGCCAATCCATAGATCTAAGACAAATTCTTCTTCTCTGCACTTGAGCTTGTAGCCATGTGAGAGATTGTGCAGAGACATACTCTCATGTATTTGTATAGACCCATCATCAAATGGCAGATCTGATCTGGCTGTAGAGATTGTAGGCTTGTGACTGGATCACTGTTGTCTTTCTAAAGCAGTGAATAGCTAGACCTAAAGCTAGTGCTCAAACTCTTGTTGGTCCTGTGTGTCCAGGCTAGTGCATATTGCAGGCCTATGCCCCACACACAGAACTTTAGAGGTTGAGGTTCCTATGGATTCTTGAGCTGGTAGCCTAGAAGAAGTAGTGCCTACAATGATAAACTTGTTCTGACCCATCTATGGATTGTGGTTCCCCTATTGGATAGTCTATGACAATTTGAGTGGACAGGTTATAGCCATAAGGGGTTGGATCATGACACAGGGGTGAGTTGGATCATTTCTCCTCTTTGGTGATAATGTAGCCATTGGATAGGATTTCTATAGCAGCAGATCTGAGTCTGAGTTATAAAACCCATCAGATATATACCTAATAGCTTACTTCTCACCCTTTTTATATTTATTTTTTCACACTCCATCATTCTTCTCAACCATTTCTGTAGTTTAGGCATTAGGTTACCATAGGATTTAAACAATAGTGACCTTAAATCCCCTTCCATTTAGGATTGCCAGATCTGTAGTCAGATCTGGAGGGCCTACTAAAGATGCCTCCCTTGGAGCTTTAGACCATTTTTCCCTGTGGGACAAACTCTTACTTATTAAAACTTGCTACAATAGGCCCTGTATCTTGCAGGTCTGCGTATTTTTAGACTTGCTGCTTTATATTTTTCAATCCACCTTTAATTTATTTTCACTAACACATTCTTATCACTGTTTTCAATATAGTTAGCAGCAAGCATCTAAAATACCTTAACACTAGATAACAGGTAAATATAGCTTTAGTGCCACAATCCTTTATTTTTAAGCCAAGAAGAATGAATTTTATTCTAAGTTGTGGAGTTGATAGAGTTACATTGAATGTACTATGGTGGTTCACACCATTGGGGAAATTTTAGCATGCTTCGGGGTCCTAGAAGGCTTGTTGGGGGAGAGAAGTGGAGTCTAAGCATAGTGGAGTGCTACTGTTATGAACTATACAAACTGCAAATCTGAAATCCATTGTTGAGCAGCTCTATGCCTTCAAATAGCAACCTCTCGTGCAACTCACACTCTCTTGCAGCAAGTTCACACTCACGTACATCATGTGTGCAGCAAACCAGTGCTCTTACAGCTGTGTAGCAGCCTCAAAAACACACTCGAGCAATCCATAGAGTTGGTTGTTGTGTTGCGCTGGCCGAGGCAACCTGGCGAGGCTACATTTGAACCTAGCGAGGATGAAAATGAACCTGGCGAGGCTATTTTGAACCTGGCGAGGCTGTTTTGAGCCTGGCGAGAACCTAGAGAGGTGCATTCCTGAAGCATTTCAGCCCAGCGAGATCCTAGTGAGATTAAACTTCTGAGGTTGCAACCCAACGAGATCCTAGTGAGATCTCAGTGAGGTGCATAGCTAAACCTATCATCTACACAAGACACGAATTCCAACAACCTATTTCAACACCCAAGCATATTTTGGATATTTCACACCTTCTAGGGCACGCATCCCAATGTCCCACACTTGCCAAGGCATCCAAGGGCCACAGATGGGCCACGAAATAAACTCCACACATCCTCACCCTTGTTTCTTATTGGCTAAAGCTTGTAATGTGTTCTATGGACTGTATAAATAGAACAATATGCCTGTTATGTAAATAGCCAAGATTAGCCCGGTTCACTTAGGGTTTTAGAGCCAGGATTAGCCTGGTTCACTTAGGTTTTAGAGCCAGGAAAAGTCTGGTTCACTTAGGGTTTCAAATTAAGTTTTCTATTTTAGAGTTAGGGTTTTAGTTTTCTTTTCCATCTCCCCTTTTCTTCTTGCCCTAGCACAGCAGCAATGCTGGGTTGGGTTCTATGTAATAGCTGGGTTTTATTTCATGTAATGCAATGGGTTTTGTTTTAAATAGAAGATTTGTTTTGGGGTTTGCAGAGGCTGCTACCTTGAGGGCAAGCATTGTAAGTTTCTTTTCATTCAATGCTTTGTTGTTTTAAATGCTTTATTAAATATATATTTTCTCTATGTTTTTCATGGGTTTTTATGGGTTTAATGCTCCCATGGTTGTCTGAGCTTATAACCTTGTAACCATGGTGACTGCAACAGTTTTACTGTTCCGTCTCATCATTTGTGTGGAAGTTAGCCTCTAGGATAGTCTATGACCATTTGAGTGCACAGACTATAGCCTTAAGGAAGGTCTTCCTCATAGGTCTAAGATGGATTCTTCTTCTCTGCACTTGGGCTTGTAGCCTTTTGAGAGATTGTGCACAGCCAAACTCTCCTCTATTTTGCATCACTATTATTAGAGGTTAGATCTGAGTTTTGTAGTGAGTACAGACTTGTGAGCTGGGTCATTGCAGGACTTTTGTAGCAATGACCAGCTAAGCTTAAGTCCCCATTCAGCCTAAGATTTCAGGTGTTTCCAATTGAAATCCTAGATCTGTTTGCTTCTATGAATGCATGAGCATGTAGCCTTGCAAACATAGTGTCTGCAATAGTTTTTATGTGTTGATTTGATCCATTGAATGGAGGAAATCTATTGGATAGTCTGTGACCATTTAAGTGGACAGATTATAGCCTTAAAATCAATCTACTCTTTTGGGTTGAGTCAGATTTCTGAGTTAATCAATGGGATTTGACCATCTCTATTGGATAGTCTGTGACAATTTAAGTGGACAGATTACAGCTTAAGAGTAGTCTAAATGGCATGGGTTGATTTGGATTCTTATACCTTGCACTTGTGCTTATAGCCAAGTGAAGTACTGCTGCATTTCCATTTCTAAATCTGAGTTACAAAACTGATTTAATCTTAGCTGTCTACTTCTTCATCATTTTATGTTATCTTCTCTCGCTACATCCATCTTCTTTTCCCCTTCCTTTTAGCTATAGTTTTTACTTCTATTTTTCTTAATTTTAGGTTAGTTTTTGTGACACCTAAACTTTCTCTCTTTACCTTTAGGTTTAGAGTTGTCAGATCTATAGCTAGATCTGGAGGTTACTATACGACCCTTGTGGTTTCAGATCAATACTCTTCGTGGGACAAACTCTTACTTCGTAAAACTTGCTACAACAGGCCCTGGATTCATGTAGGTCTGTGTGTATTTTAGACTTGCTATTTTATATTTTTCAATCCACCTTTGATCTATTTTTACTAACACATTCTTGCCACTGTTTTTAAATAAAGTTAGTAGTAAGCATTTTAAATGAAAAAATACCAACAGGAACTGATCTGTTTCTAAGTATGTCATCTGTCTTCTTTCTTTAGTCTTCCACTCTCCAATGACTTGTGATATCACAAAGTTTGGAGTCGCCGAATGCCTTCAACTACTTGACACCCAGTTACAGTGTTGCTCATAGTCTGACAATGAAGGCTTCATATTCCTTGACATTGTTGGTGACTGGAAAGTCGAGTTGAAAGACTTTTGGTATGACAACTCCCTCTGGGCTCAGTAGGACTATCCCGATGCCTTTCACTTTATGATTAAGAGCCCCGTCAAAGTATAGGGTCCAAGAGGTCTTGTCGAGTTCGTCATTATGAATCAAGAGTAAGTCTTTATCGGGGAAGTCTGTACGTACTGGCTCGTTGCCCAGGAGTGGAAGATTAATGAGGCAGTGATCGCCTGTCCTTTGATTGACTTCTGGGTAATGTAGGTGACGTCGAACTCTTTTAGTAGCATATGCCATCGAGCGATCTTCCCGGATGTAGCTGGCTTCTTGAATATGTACTTTAAAGGGTCAATGTGTGCTAGTAATATTATCTTGTGCGCTCCGAAGTAGTGCCATAGTTTCGTTGAAGCCCATACTAGTGTTAGGCAAGTTTTATCCATTGTGGTGTTGTGCAACCGTGGGATTTTTTATGATCCCATCGCGGCGATGCACTCGCTAACAAAAATATAGTCGCCACCCGGAGCTTTTGGGGTCCCGGGAAACCTAGATCATTTTTATAAGCACCAAAGTGTCACAAATATGACTCTGAATCCGGTCCACACCAAAGCATCTTGGGTAGGGACTTCGGTTATCGATTGGGAAGGTGTTAGGCACCCAATCAACCCGGTTAATGCAGTCTCTACTAATGGCTAAAATAAAAATAATATAAAAGAAAAGAAAAAGGCTTCCTCTTGCCCAAATGGGTCTTAAAATCTTATTTGTGCTCCTCCGTTCTTACCAAAAATTCGGTAGCATAACGACACAAATGGAAGGATGGAGGAATGACCGAGAAGGTAGAGGAATAGAGGGGAGAGCTCGAGCTCTTAGGCCCTTGTTGCACCGTGGAGGAGCCTTGTGTTGGCTTGCTTTGATGAGCTTTTGAGACTTTAATGGTGGAAAATAGGATTCTAACTCCTATGGCTTGCTAGCTAAGAGGTAGAGTGAGGAGTCTAGGGGGTAGCACACACCTAACCTAGAGGCTTTTTATGAAAAGTAAGGCTTGGCAGGAGGTTTATCAATTCTGGAATTTGTATGACCAATGGTGCACCAAAGGGAGAAAGATCTTCTCACTTTAAGCTCTTTCTCTCTTAGGTAATTTACTCAACCTTTAACCCAAGGGGAGGGGGGATCTATTTATAGGAAAAGGGTAGGTTAGGAGGCTACTTAGGTGCTAATTGGGGTTAGCAATTAGGTAATATCTAATCTAAGATTTCTTAGGATTTTGAGAGCTTGGAAAGGTGTGAAGGTAGTTTTAATGGTAGATGATAGGTTGGTGTTTCAAATCACTTAAGGGTTGCAAATAGGCACTAAAAGGGTGCCACAGGACTATCAAAATACACCCTAAAGATTAAGGTGGTTAACAAGTCAAATCCCAATCTCAATTTTTGAGCTAAAAACCAGAGGTCACTGTTCATATGCCTAGCACAACTATTAGTTGTGCCAGGCATATGCACAATAAAATAGTGCATGCACAGTGCCTGGAAGTTGGCTCCCTGAGGTGGGGTCCACCTTAATGCTGGAGCAACTATTAGTTGCGCCAGTCCATTTCTAGGGAGAGATGGTTTGGCACAACTAATAGTTGTGCCAAGCTTACTTATAACTGGCACAACTATTAGTTGCGCCAAGCCATTTCTGGGGAGAAACGGCTTAGCGTAACTATTAGTTGCGCCAAATCCCTAAGGGGGTTTTCATGAAAGTACCATCCTGCCCCTTAGGTTCGGATTGCCATATCTTTGCATACACAACTCTGATTGGGGTGATTCTTAGACCATTGGAAAGCTGAGGACTTCTACTTTTCAATGGTATAAGATTTGATCATAGAAAAAGGTCACAGCTAGTCTCGGTGCTCCACTCTTCATCCATGGCTCAAAAAAACTAGGTTTAGGTCCGTAATGGGTTCTAAGGGTCGGGATTGGGTTTTAAGGGTTTGGGAAGGTTCTTAAGGGATCTAGGGTGATTCCTAAGGGTTTGGAAGGGTTCCTAAGGTTTTAGAGGGGTTCCTAAGGGTTCCATACATGCCATCAAAAGCTCGAAGACGCGCCTCTCTCGAAATGTGTTTCGATCGGGCCTTGGGCCAAATTTGGGTGTTTATAGGTGCATTTTTATTCGTACTCGACTATCATCTTGTTGAGGTAGTAGATGGCCTTCTCCTTCTTTCTATCTTCATCATGCTATCCCAGGATTACGCCCATTGCTTTCTCGTTAATCGATACGTAGAGGATCAAGGGTCTTCCGATGATTGGTGGTAATAATATCAAAGGATTGAGGAGGTACTTCTTGATGTTATCAAAGGCTTGCGGACATTGGTCATCCCATATGTATGCGGCTCCTCCTTTTGAGTAGTTTGTAGAAAGGGTCCCATCTGTCTGAGTGTTGGTGTAGACATCCTGATTTTGCCCTCTCAAAGTATATAAACATGTTCGATAAATCGTTGACCATACCCACTATCTCCGGAAAAGGACTGACCTTCTCTGAAGACCTTAAAACCCCCAACTTGGGAACTACACACCACACATGTAGTGTACGGGTGAGAAATGGGCTAAAACATCAACCCAGAAGCTCAGACCCATCAAGATCGGAAGTCCCCAAATTATGCACATGGTACTATGCACTTAATTCAATTGCACACAGAACAGTATGTGAGCAATTAGTCCCATTTGGATTGGGTAGAAGATTTCATGCACCCCCCGAAGTGCCAGATCTCGCACATCACATTCCACATGGAATTTGATTACACGTGTCATATTACACGTAGAATTAGTCCAGTGCTGGATTGGGATTCTACTTCCCAAGACCGCTCGAACTCCTCGATTTTGCACAAGACTCCTTGTGCAAAATTGGATTCCATGCATAGCCATATGCACGGAATTGGTTCCAAGCCATAATGGAACTAGGACACCCGGTCAGGCGGCCACTCCCGAGTCAGTGACTGATTCATAGTGAATTATGTGCCTTGGACTATCAGCAAAATTCAATTTGAGCGTGGCCAATCATGCACGTAATTCATCTATTGTGCACATGGTCCCACACGTGGAATTAGCCCCATACCTATTGTGCACATGGTCCCTACCATGCCCAAAAACAAAATTTCAATAGCAATCTCTCCTCCCTCTCTCCTAAGCTCGAGTTTTCTCTCTCTGCTACACTGGAAGGAGGAAGAAGCGTTTAACTTCAAGTAATCTCTTTCTAGTTCTAGTTCTTAGGTTTTAATTTCTAGCTCTAATCCTTAGTTTTAGTTCTAGTTCTTAGTTCTATTCTTCCTTTCTTAATTTCCAATTCTCAAATTTCTTAATTTTGATCCTTAAAACCTCAATTATTAATTCAAAGTCAGTTTTTCACCTCTAATACTTATAAAAATTGCCTTAGCCAATCGATTTTCCCAAGGGAGCTTACGGAGGGTACCCAGGAACGAGCCTGATCCTCCTTAGCATAACGAGCCACAACCCCCTTTGTTTCTTCCTAGTTAGAGTAGTATTAGGGGACAAAATTAATTAAAATTAGAGTAACATTAGGAGACTAGAATAATTAGAGTTAGAGTACCAGTAGGAAGTTCAGTTAGTTAGAGTTAGAATAGTACTAGGAAACTCATAATCAGTCAAACTCAGAGTAGGATAAGAAGATAAAGCTCATAGACTTAGAGCAGAATTAGAAAGCTAGGCTAGATAGACTGCAACTGCTGGAGTCAGTTGGCCGACGTTCAGTAAAGGAGTTAACCCACACCCCGTAAAGCATGATCAGTGACGTATTGTAGCGTCGGTAAATATCTCCAGCTGGCGATCGCATCAACTCAGGTACTTCTCTTTAGAATTTACCTCTTTTATTTTCTACATTAAATATTTTATAGCTCATCATTCCACCGCCCTAGCCAAAGTCCACAGGACAGAACTGGGCCACTTCTTCCAAGGACTGAAAGGAACCCTAAAAAAGCGAGTACCAATAGACAGGCGATCCCGATGGGATCCTTTCTACTAAAATAGTTTTTATCTTAGCTTTTTTTTTTTGCTTTTTTCTAGTAAGCTTTATATTTCTGCTTCATTTTATTTCGCTACACACGCTCACCCTCTCGAGAGCTCTCCGAGAGTTTATGAGTATCTACCATAGGTTAGAAATGTCTAGGATATGCAAAATAAATCTGACCAATAGCGGTAATCCGCCGTTATGGGGATACCACGATAATCCCATATACGATGCTAAACCATCCTATGATTCACCCCCATGTCATCCCGAGATTAACATGGTCGGCGACCAAGAACACCCCTTCACTCCCCCGAGCACTAGTAACAACAACAACAAAAAAGACAACAGTATCGAACATAACTTCACCACCCGACAACTTATGGAGCTCGGTGTCCAAAAGTTACAAATAGGAGGCGAAGAAGCAAAAGAACTACTCCAAGGGATGGCCGTCGCATATGAAACTACTAAAGATCAGCAAGACAAGGAAGAACGAGAATGATAGAAAGAAGAGAGGCCGCCACCTACTCTAATGGTATCAACACATATATCACCACTAAGGCGAACCACCCGCACCCTCTTTGATGATAATCGTCAAGTTAGGGCTCACCCTCGGACTACCCAAAAAGACGCAACTATAAGAGTAGAGGATCTCCCTAAGAAGCTCGATGAATACATGGCTAAGAGAAATCGCCCTGGCTTATCGTTCTGGTTTGATAGGTTTTGTCGGGATCTTGAGTTTAGCCTACCTGCAAGTTTAAGCAACCAAAGTTCAGTAAGTACAATGACATCGGTAACTCGAATCACCATCTGACACTATTCTACAATAATTATCCACCCGTTCACGACAACCAAGGGCTCCTAATACACTACTTCTAGATATCGTTAGAAGGAGAAGCACTCGACTGGTTCACCAGACTTCCACTTCACAAGATCAACATGCTCGACGATCTACCCGGTCAATTTCTAGACCAGTATAACCACCTACTACAAGAATGGGTTAGTCTCTGTGACCTCATGACAACGAAGCAAGAACTCGAGGAAGACTTCGCAAACTTCGTAAGTCAGTGGAGAAAATTTGCAACTCGCATTGGAAGCCAGATGAAGGAGAAGGACGCAATTGGCATTATCATAGACAACGTCAAAGACCCTCTCCAAAGCGCTCTTATTATCAGCGATTGCCCAGACTTCGTGACCCTTCACATGCACACCAACCGCATCCAAAGACACATTAAGGGAGGAGACCTCACCTTTTTAATAATAGCGTCAAAAGTCACCTCTTCCAGTGATTCGAAGGCGAAGAATAATAAGAAAGCCTCCGGCTCTGAGCAAGTCAACACGGTTGTCAACCACGGGTAGAACTTTGAAATTAGAACTACCAACTGAGGAATTCTGGTCGAAATCAATACCTAAACCAGAATCAACATTAGTACCCTAATCAGAATTAGAACTAATACTAAAACTAAAACCAATACTCTAACCAAAGCACCCACCAAAACTAGAATGCCACCCAAAATAGGCCAACCAACCCTTAGAGTTATAACAACGTACCCCCAGCCTAGAACTTGAACCATCAAATCAGGGGCCCCTACAACCGATACGCGAGCACTATCCTCCATTGCCTGACTCCATCTCCAACATATTTCACCTTCTAAATAATCAAAATCTCATCCAATTCCCACTGGAATGACCCCGGCCCTGGCCCGCGAACCTTGATTACAGTAAGTTCTGCATTTTTCATCGATTCGCAGGACATAACTTAGAAGATTGCTCAGTTTTACAGGATATGATCTACGACATGAATGATCGAAATCAGATTGACTGAGAATCCCTCTAAAATTCCAACCAAAATAATAATCAACCCCGTAGAACTTGGGGATCATCAATAATCCCATGCCAAATCACAACCAAGGGTCGGTCGCCCACATCACCACAGTTGATCTCTCGGGTCGACTCCCTTTCCATCCTTCTTCCCTGATCACCCACATCAACCTTTCGGATACCTCGACCAATCCAGTCGAACCTCCGAGGCATCCCACTGTTCTCCCACATCCTTAATCCTTGATCACCCGGATTGCTCCTCCGAATCCTCCACCTATCCAGCCTTCACTCGAATTCGAGTCCAGTCATTCAAAGCGTGAAGAACAAATCTTCAATCTGTGGAGCCCTTGACTCCCCCAAATTCTAAAACAACTCCATCATTGCTTCCCTTATATGGTTTTGGACCTGAGAACGGAGATGATGTCCTTCAAATTAATACCAAATCTCATCATGGGTAGATAGCCTCTCCCGAAACACCTCAAATCAAGAACACAAGACCGCGGTTGAACACCGGCCAGATGCAGAGATGAGTCAGCAAAACCAGGATCCCAATAAGGAGGAGGCACTGATCTCCACCTTCTTAGAAGAGACAGACTACACGCAGTATTTTCCACCATGGAACGGCATAACTCCGGTGCATATCCCTTTTTCAAATTGCATCCCATTTACAATAAGCACCTCAAGAAGTTCATCAATGCCAGTCACAGCATGGCTCAAGGATTAATAGCTGACATGCCCAGTCCTTAAATCAAGAACCAATTATCTGCTGCCACCATTCCCCTGGGAGGAGCAAAATGTCAGCACTGATCAGCCAAAAAGAATAACAAGAGAGAGAGAGAGAGAGAGACCAACCTGCCTCCTCTGCCTCATGTGATTCATCCACTGCTAGCTCCGGCTCCCCAGTCACTCCAACCAGTCGCAAACAAGGCCATGAGTACGATCTCCTTCGGCACCTTGGGAAAGTATCAGCACAGATATCAATACTCGAACTCATCAAGAAGTCGCCAGAACACCACCAATGGTTAAGAAAGGCGCTAGACAAATCCACATGGATGGGGACACTACTTTGGATGTGTTGCATGAGATTGCTTCAGTTATGGCTCAACCTACAACACTTACCTTCACAAACGTCGACATGCCAAAAGAATTACTGAGCAGGGGCTCAACCCCTATATACTTGACGGTCATAACAGAGGATTCTTAGTGACTCATGCATTGGTTGACAGTGGTACAAGACTTAACATATCCCAATAACAATGCTCAAGACACTCGAGTATACGAAACAGGACATAAGGCCTTCGTCCTTATCCCTCATCGCATATGACGGTTCTCGACGCTTTGTCAAAGGAACTATCAAGCTATAAGTCCAACTTGGGTCGGTGATTGAAGATGTTATATTCCATGTTTCCAAGTCCTCTAGTACCTACAACCTAATACTGGGAGGAAATGGTTGGAGTCCATGAAGGTTATCTCGTCTACATACCACCAGTGTGTCAAGTTCCCCCATGAGGATTCTATCGTCAGGATATATGCCAACGTGCCCCTCCAGGAAATAGATGCCGACTACACGGCAAGTATTCCAATAGCACATAACTCTATGCTAAATGCCGGCCACATCAATAGGGTAGAGACTCTCGACGATGCATCGGTAGAAGAAATCAGCTATCCCTCTCCCCCTCAGTCTGTCAACAAAAAATAACGAAGAGAGCAGCAGGCCCCAACCTCACATGCTTGTATGGCATAAATCCAACCCCATGACAAAGGGGTGGGACCTTATGTATCAACTAGGATATTTCCCACATACAGGACTCAGCAAGAATAAGCAAGGGCGCATAGGCCCTGTCGTCCCGAAGAAGGTTGTAAGCACACTGGGATAGGCTACCAATCATACATCAAACAAGCTGACCTTTTCTCAACTTCACACAAGTGGTAACTCTACGACCACTTTATCTACAGAACCATTGATAAGGCTGATGTGCCAAAGAGAGAAGCATCCTTCACTGAGCCACGAATAATGGAGATTGAGCAGTTGGCTGAAGCCTTCGCTGATCTAACCAACCTAAATCGGGACGACGATGATATAGATAGACCACTGAAAGGAGTTAGACCATTGTTCAATACTGAGCAATCCTCCATTATAAAAAGGCAAAAGTCTCCAGAACCTGAGCCGCATATAGAAGACTGGGAGTCAACCGACGAAGAAGACTTTCATATTGCAATAATAGAGGTAGAAAGGAGCTAGAGCTAGACACTCCTCAATCCTTGGTATCACCCTAGCTTCAGATATTTTGGAGATCACTGGAGGAAGAATAGCAACCACCGCCAAGCGACGATGAAGATTACTGGATAGATCTCCCAACCCTCGAGATGACAGAGCAACTAGACCAAGGCCTCAAAAGCCCATTCAATGAAGAGAACGAATCCCAACAAGAAGACTCCAGCTATAACCATAACAGTCCTGACCTCGATTCTGAGGGATGGGAATGCCCCTGGGGATATCCCTATATTCTGCAACCTTACCAACCTCACTGTAAAGTATGCACCTTTATCCTGACCTACCATGAAATCTAAGAAACGCAGTACATGAGCTTAGAAGAGGATCATCTCGATCCATCCAAAGAAGAAGAGGCGGTCCATGTGGAAGACGAGCCTCAACAAAGAGACTCCAGCTTTGACAGTAGCAACCTAGAATGTCTGCCCCGAGGATGGGAATCCACATCAAATTGCCCCTACGTCGTCCAACCATATCGGCCCCACTATTGATCATGCACTATCATGTTATAGTATCGCGAGCCTAAAAGTAGATAAAACCTTTACCTCCCTTCGTGAAAAGGCCCAATTCCTGAAGCCTCACAAGTAGAGTTTGATAGTGAAGACGATTTAGAATCAACTACTCCTTACCCCAGTACGGAACCCGGTGAGGAATGTGTCTAGTCATTCACTTGTGAAATCCTCCAAATCAACCCGTCATGTGAAAAATGTATCTTCGTGATGAACCCCAGACAGAAGGAAGAAGGCCCAAACTTGTCACTCTTTAAGGAACTCAAAGCTCTCCCTCTCTCCATCACGGATGCTCCCAATGAGGCATGTGCCCCATGTGTCAAGGTTAACCTCTCTGCAGAGCATGTGACTTTATACCGCAAAATAACAATCCATGAAGACAAAAACCCTCCATGCTACCAACAAGATTACTGACACCACCAGAAGAGGAATCAAAAGGCTATCTAGCTGATACAGAGAGTGAGGTGATCCACGCAATACAAGAAGTCAGAACATCAGTCGGACCACCCCCATCATCGTTCATCAAGAGGATCACGCCAGACAAGTACTATAAAAAAATTCCCAAATTCAGAATGAGTCCATGTCATCAGAAGACTTGCATGAGCGGCTATAGCAGTCATCACGCTTCGTCAACTGACGAAAACGCTCCCGTCGATTCTGCTCCGGGAAGTTGACCCTGTACCATACCTATTGTCAAAAATTAAAAAAAATAGAAAATCCTAAAACCCTTAAAAATCTAAAAATAGAAAACCCAAAAAATTTAGAAAACTTTCAAAAATGGAGGGAACCCTTCATCCTAGACCCATTCAACAACCTACAAAGAGGCTCTTCTCTTAAGGCTATGGGTAGCGGTTACGTCAAAAGAGTCATAGAAGCACCGACCAATATACCCACTCAAGGCCATGCTGCCACTTTCAACACCGCAGAGCCACACCTTGAGCCCTCTCGACGTAACCTTACTACTGGCCCCTCACAAAAGCTTAGGTCATCCCATTGAAACGACAAACCAGCCATCATACCCGATGAGATACTCTACGATTTTGAAAGGAGGATGAACAACCTTGATCTACACCTCACCGAAGATGTCGTAGTTATTAATTGAGCTAATGACGGGTTACCTCTCGCAAAATTAACTCCCCAGTGTAGCGATTTTACAATTTATAATCTTACAGACAATCAAGAAGGACAAGCCAGTGAGGAGATACAGGACTTCTAACGAGTCATCAAATGCTTCGATGAGAAACTTAAGCCGTTATAGAACCCATAGACAAATTCAACTTCAGCACTGAGGAGAAACCCAAGAAGCTCTTGATCTGTGCAATGCTTAGCCCCAAGGAACGACAACAGATTATCCAGGTCCTTCAAGATCACCTCAGCTCGTTCGCATGGTCCTACAAAGACATGCCTGGTCTGGACTCGAGTTTAGTAGAACATCATTTGGTCTTGGAGCCCGATGCGAAACCCATCAAGTAGAACATTGTTTAATAGAACATCGTTTAATCCTAGAGCCCGATGTGAACCCCGTCAAGATGAAAATCAGGAGAATGCACCCGTAGACAACACTACAAATCAAAGAGGAAGTCAACAAGCTACACAAGGCCAAATTCATCTGAATCATCCTCTACCTCAAGTGGGTTGCAAATGTAGTAATATTGATATATTCTTAGAGTTGCTAATTATTTTATAAGAAATGTGTGGTAAAAATATAGTGGCAAAAATAAATCAAAAGGTGGAGTAAAATGGATGAAAATAGCAATCTAAAAACACACAGGCCTGTAAGAATCCAGGGCCTGTTGTAGCAAGTTTTGAAAGTAAGAATTTGTCCCATGGAGATTGATGATCTAAAACCTCAAGGGTTGTATAGTAAACTCCAGATCTGGCTACATACCTGACAACTCTAAACCTACACTAGAAAGCAAGGTAAAGAGAAGGTGTTTATGTGTCACAAAGCTAACCTAAAACTAAAAAAACAAAACCTATAGCTAAAGAAATGGATAGAAGAATGATGATGGAGTGAGAAAATAAAGTAAAAATTATGAGAAATAGACAGCTAAGGTTAAGCCAACAATGCAACTCACTGTTATAACAAGATCTGCAGCATCCCTTCTCTTGGCTATAAGCAAAAGTGCAAGGTAGAAGAATCCAACTAACCCCTGCGGTTTGGACTGCTCTTAAGGCTATAATCTGTCCACTTAAATGGTTACAGATTATCCTAGGGAGGTAATCCAATCACAGGTGCTAAAGTTAGAACATGAACACCATTGCAGACACTGAAAACATCATGCATTCATACGAGCAAACAGTCCTGAAAACTCAAGTGGAAACCATAAGAAATCCCAGGCTGAATGAGGACTTAGACTATGCTGGTCATTGCTACAAAATGGCTTGCAATGACCCAACTCATAAGTCTGCAATTTCTATAAAAACTCAGATCTAAACACTGATGATGATGATGATGCAAAATAGAGGAGAGTTTAGCTCTGCAACAATCTCTCACTCGGCTACAAGCTCAAGAGCAGAGAGAAATAATCTATCTCAACCTTGTGATTCAGACCAGCCCTAGGGCTATACCCTGTCCACTTGAATGGCCACAAGCTATCCCAGAGGTTATCCGGATCACTGAGGTTGAAGATAAAATAGTAAAACTATTGCTGCCTCCATGGTTGCAGGGCTACAAGCTCAAGCAACCATGGGAGTATTAGGTCAATATAAATAAATGTGAAAATCACAGGTAAAACACAGAGTTAATGGAGCTTTAAAACAAGCATTTCATTGAATAAAAGGAACCTACAGTGGTTGCCCTCAAGCTAGCAGTCTGTGCAAATCCCCAAAACTACGCTCAATGCTTATACAAAACCAATTACAAAACTGAAATAAAACCTATAGCTGCTACAAAGAACTTAGCCCAGCATTGTTGCTCTGCTAAGGTAAGAAGAAAAATAAAATGGAAAAGGGAAACTAAACCCTAACCATAATTCTAAACTAGACTTAAGTGATCCAGCTATTCTGGATGTTATTACACAACAGAAAATTACTATATGTAGATAATCCATAACAACATTTCATGCTTCCAGCCAATCAGAAATAAGAATGTTTAGAGCTACTGTCGTGGCTCATTTATGGCCAAGTAGTTGCATTGGGATGTGTGGGACAGCTAAGCACATTGGGATGTGTGCCCTAGAAGGTGTGAAATACCCAAAAAGTACTTGCATGTTGAAGTGTGGCAGCTGGAACTCGTGCCTCGCTAGGCTGAATCTTCAGAAGCTGCATCTCACTAGGATCTTACGAGGTTCAAATGTGGCCTTTTACAGCTCGTGAGGATGAAATGTGTGAAGCTTTTAAGCTGCTAGTAACCTCAATTGGATGCAGTCTTTAAGGGTCGTGAGGATCTCGCTAGGCTGAATTGCAGCTCGCGCAGAAGAATTGCAAAGTCATTGAAGTGTGCGAGAACTGTGTGAGCTAGTTTTTTGAATCTATTTCTACGCGAGAACTTCGTGAGAAGATAATGCATGGAATGTTTGAACCTTGCGAGAACTACGCGAGGATAGAGCCTCAGAATTCATGTCTAGTGTAGATCTCGCTGGGCTCTCACTAGGATCTCGTCAAGTTCAAGTGAAGGGTTCGCAAGGATCTATGTGTGCAGCTTTAAGGCTCGCAAGGGTGGCTGAACATCTCGCTAGGTTCTATTGCATCTGCTTGCCAGGTTCTCTTTGCAGCTGTTCTTCAAGTCCCTAGCTTGATAGGTTCAAGGAACTATGCGAGGACTTCAATGGCTGCTGCTCAGCAGCTTGCTTCAACATTGCTTAAGTTGATTTAATGCAGCAGCTTGGGATGATGGGGCTGCAACTCCAATAGACGGCCTTGCTGCAGCTTTGAGGTGCATGCTTTGGTTACCACATCAACAAGTACGACTTGGTTCTAGTATCTTATATCTTCAATTATGCCGCTCAACAGCATGAACATGCAGCTCTAGCACAACACAACAACTACTCTAGTCTTTGCTGGTTTCACGTCTGCACCCTGCTACTTATCTCCATTAGGTGTGGGATGCTCTAATGCACAGATGGTTGCTCTACAGCTACTGCTCACTTGGATGCCAGCATTGTATGATCAGCAGTGTATGGTGAAGCTGCTCGGGAGGAGGTTAGAGTATAAAGCATTGGCAGCAACTATGCTTCTCATGAAGCTTAATGCTGCAGTTAGGATGATTTTAGGCTTGACAAGAAATTATAGCTGCATGCTTGCATGAGCCTGCTCCAATGGTGCAGTGCAACAGCTGTTCCATTTAATACTCTGCAGCACTCTATAAACCCTAAGCTTCATCTAACTCTTAGCATGCCTCCAAAGGTCCCAAATCATACTAAAACAGCTACCATGGTGTGAACCCCCATGGTGTTTGTTGTTGTTGTTATTTCAAGATGCTTGCTGCTAACTTTATTTGAAAACAGTGACAAGAATGTGTTAATAACAATAAATCAAAGGTGAATTAAAAGACACAAAATAGCAAGTCTAAAAATACACACAGACCTGCAAGATACAAGGCCTATAGTAGCAAGTTTCGAGAAGTAAGAGTTTATCCCACAGAGAAATTGATCTAGAACCCAAAATGGGCTATAATAGTAGGCCTTCAAATCTGGCTACAGATCTGGCAATCCTAAAGAAAGGGAGTTGGGTGTCATGACTATACTAACAAAAGATAAATAAACTGCAGCCCTCTCCTAAAGAAAGGGTTAAGAAGAAGATGGTGATGGTGTGTACCAAAATAAAATAATAAAATAATGGGAAGCAAGCAGGTTAAGCTAGAGTTAATGCAAAAATATAACTCTGATTTAGACTATCTCTGCAGTGGTCCTTGCTGAGATGCTATCAATAACCTCAACGAGGTAGAAGAATCCAATTTAACCCATGCCATTTGGGGTGCTCTTAGGGCTATACTCTGTCCACTAAAATGGTCACAGAGTATCCGATAGAGTTTGTCAAATCCCATTGATTAAACCAGAAATGCTAACCTAATCCAAAGGAGTGAACTGATCATTTCCCCAACCAATGAACAAGATCAGGCCATAAATATTATTGCAGACACTATGTAATGCTAGTGCTACAAGCTCCCCAGATCTGCGCACAGATCTGGCTGACATCCATAGGTATTCCAACTCATTAAATGCTATATACTTTGCCAAGGCCAACGGCTCAATGTGCCCACACAAAGGACCAGCAACAGGTTGAATAAGGATTAAGATTTAGCTGGTCATTGCTATAAAAGGCCTGTAATAAATCAGCCTTAAGCTACAATTACTACAGAGAAATCAGATCTAACATCTAATATCGGCCAAGTAAAACAGAGGGGAGCCAGTTTCTGCACAAACCTCCTCCCAAGGCAGTAGAAGCTCATGTGCAGAGGAGAAGAATCCTTCTCAGACATGTGGCTGGACACCACCTTAGGGTTATACTCTTTCCACACAAATGGTCACTGGGTATCTGATAGGTCTGTCCATACCACAGAGATCTGAGAAAGAACATGTAAACAGTTGTAGCCACCATGGAGTCCCAGGGCTACGAGCTCTCCAGATCTGGCTACAGATCCGACTTGCTATCCATGGGTCTATTAAACCAAGGGAAATCAGATGGTAAATAATAGATCTACAAGAAATTGAATGGACTAGTCCCAAAAATATGGATCCTATAGACATCTAAGGAAACCATAAGATCTGTAGATTTAATTAGTCATTAAAACAATAATCCATTGATAAAAGCAAAACTTACAATGAACTGTCTCAAGGCTGTAGCCTGTACACAACTGCTCGTCTAAAAGATCCCAATGTATACAAAGCCTATCACAAAACTAAAATAAAACTAAACCTAGCTGCTTACAAAAGGATTAGCCAGCCAATGGTGGGCTAAGAGAGAAGAAAAATAAGAAAAAGAGATAATCAAACCCTAACCCTAGCCTGCTGGAGCTCTCAGCCGACAAAGGATGAGGGAAAGATGAAAATACTAAACTCTAAGTACAACTTATATACTCTGTCCATAAGGCCTTGGCTCAAAAGAGATTAACCGTAATTTTTCAAACAGACATGGCACTATTACAATCCTTGAATGCCTTGAGATGTGTACCTTGAAATCCACACCTCAGGAAGTGTGCCCTAACCTTGGGAAATTTCCAAAAGGTCCTTGAGTTAAAACTGAGAAGGGGAGAACCCGAGCTTCAGGGGTTGGCATCTACACTAATTCACTCGCGCAGTGGTAGAGCCTTTGCAAAGGAGCATTTGGCTTAGGAGGATTGTTCACTCGAGCAGTAGATTCTCAGTTGATCACGCAGTTGCTTTAAGGTGCAATGCTATCGCAGAGGTGAATTGGAACGCCTGGATTTCTCACGTAGAAGAGCTTCAGAAGTTCTCTCTCGCTGGATACTCGCACAGGTAGGCTCCTGCGCTCGTGTAGTAACTGGTTAGGCTTCAGAGAGTGTGAGAGCTACATGAGGAAAGTTTGGGCATCTCCCTCTTCCAGGGCTTCGCGAGAACTCCATGAGGTGACAAATTGTTCTTTATACATATGGACTCGGTATGTTCTGCGTGCAGCTGCTTTAAGGCTCGATCTCCGCGAGAGCTTCGCGAGCACAAATTCTGAGGGTTTTAAGACACAAGATCTTCATGATTTCTTTACTGCTCTCCTCTTGACTGCGTGTCCTATCTGTACGAGTGCAGCTTCCGCTGCATCCGTAACTCCGCGAGGGAGCTCCTCACCTCTACGAGGTGAGTCTTTTGATCCTCTGATGCATTGCACTTGCTACTGTTGCAACTTCCTCCATTCGCATCTAACTTCTTTCATCTATTAGACTTTTTGTCAATGATGACCAGCAAATGAGTCACCATAGTGAGCACTACTAGGGTGTTCCATTAGGCTTTGGCTCAGCTATCATCTTTACATGTTTTCTTTCTCTTCTTTGGACCAATAAGCAGGGATTTTGTATTAAGCTGCATAGTTTATTGCTAACTACAAAATACACCTAACAAATGATTATTAGTCTGCTTCAAGGTCCATCAAAGGCTAGGTTAAGAGGTTAAAAGTGGTACTTTTCAGTGAATAACATACCCCCAAACCTAATCTTTGCTAGTCCCTAAGCAAAGGAAAAATTAAAACAACTACTCTAAGAATTTAAATGCCAATTTTATAGAGAACACAGATGCATTTAGCTTATGCATCAAGCCTTTTAAACCCCTAGGTGATCCCTAGTGGAGGAGTGAAGTCTCCTGAGGGTTTTCAGTTAAGATACCCACAAACTTCTCAATAAAACAGTTGACAAAAGTGCAAAATTATCAAGTCAGCTATCAAGAA
Source organism: Chloranthus sessilifolius (assembly GCA_021018995.1). Classification (NCBI taxonomy): domain Eukaryota; kingdom Viridiplantae; phylum Streptophyta; class Magnoliopsida; order Chloranthales; family Chloranthaceae; genus Chloranthus; species Chloranthus sessilifolius. The sequence goes on from CM037591.1 coordinate 82,360,605, forward strand.
ATAGAGCATCAGTTCACCTTTGATTCAACAAAAATGTGAGGAATTTGAACATATGATATACACAAACATTTAATCACTAAAACTTTTACATAGATGCACATCATTTCCAATTAGCTCACAACAAGGGAAAACATCACATATAGGTCAGTACTGAGCTCATCATTATTTCAAAAATTAGGTTATAGGCCATGCCTAATACATTCAGCATCAGACCTAATGCTCACTAGGGCAGACTCTCACAAGGAACTTTGAGGGTTTTCATTTTCTCTCAAACTCAAGAGCAGTTACAGGCCTCAAATGGGTCTGTAAGCATGAGCATAGGCAAAGCACCTAAGTTCTGGCTTCATTAGCTACTCCTCACCATAGATTGGACAACTCTTCGTCTCAGCATGACAGCTTATTCAACTTTGGATCACAGGGTCCTTTGACTGGGTTGTAATGTGGCTTATGGGATAGGTTATAAAGAATGGAAGGTTGAAAAGGGATTCAAAATTGAGAAATCAATAGGTGAAGGAGGTGATTCATGACTTCACCTTCTTTAGTTCAGCACCTTTCATTTTCTTTAAAATTCTTCAGACTTGAAGTGGCCAGCTTCTCCTCTTGTTTTTTATTTTTCCAACGAACTTTTCCTCTTGACTCCTCTCTTATTCCTCTCCATTATTATTTTTCTTTCTTTTGGATGCATTTTTCTTTTTCTTTTTGTTTTTATTTTTCTGACTTGCCACCTCTTTCCTCAGCTGCTACACTATTAAGCTTTAGGTATTTCTTCTCCTTTCACCCAATGTTGACCCTATCTCATCCATCTTCAGCTCCTTCTCCTTTACCTTCTGAATTCTCAGAGTGAGGGTAGGATTGAATCAGGTCCATAGGTTTAGGTACAAGTACTCAGGTATATTTTGAAGAAAATTACAAATTAAGGCTCAAAAGGTGTGTGCACAAGGGCAGCTGATTAGGGTTTGGTCTGTTTAAGCTCAAACTATCCAAGAGAAGGCCCTGATCCTTTCCTAGGTGTCATGAGTGCTGTCAGTTGTTTCAACTTAGAGGTGCCTAACCTCTAGTGAGGGCATTGACTCAGCCAGTCCTTAAAGCTAAAAGAATTGCCTCAGTCACTCCTCAAAGGAAGGAAAAAAATTTTGTAGGCCCAAATCTCGCTAGTTAGGGTCTTCCATTGAACTCTTAGGCATGTCCTTCCCTTTTTCTCTCTTTAATGATTCACTAAGTACTGATATAAGTGAGTTTTCTAGGTATTCACATCATGGAAAAGTTAAAATTTAAAAGCTTGTAATGCCTAAAGGTCTGTAAAAAATTTTAAATTTATCATTTTTTTTTATGATTCTTAAGTGAATATGGCTCCATTTCTATCTTACTCACTTGATTCTGCTGCACTTAGGTTAACTCTTTTATTGGCAAACCCTGCCACACCCCCAAACCTATGAGGAGTAGTGTCCTCACTAATTCAAAGGAAGATGTGGATGTGCAGCAGGGTATAAATAGAGATATTAAAAGAAAAGAAATAGCACGAAAGAAAAACAGACAACACACAATAAATAACAAATAAACACGCAATGGAGATGAAGAAAGACAGTGAACTAATCAACACATAACAAAAAGAAATTTCAGTATAACAGCAAAAGTATGTACAAAGGGAAAGTAAACTACAAAATTACACATTACTTCCTAACTAAATACATGTGCAAAAATTAATCATCCGAGTCTTTGGCTTTAGCAGGTGATTCCTGGATTCCTTTGCCTTTTGCTTGCTTCAAAGCAACAGCCTTGGACTGTGGCTTTTGGGAAGTAGTTTTTCTTGTCCTAGCAGTGCTTTTTCTTTTTGGAGTGGGTGATGGCTTTGGGGTGGTCCTTGAATTTGAGTCCAGGTTTGACTTGGCTAGGTTCCTTTGAATCTGGAGCTGTTTGCTGGAGAGGTACATCTGGGTTTAATTCTTAAAAAAGAGCTTCTGCCAACTCCCTGTCATTGTAGTATCGTGGTGAATATTCCCGCCTGTCACACAGGTGACCTGGGTTCGATCCCTTACAGCGGCGCCAAAAAGTTATTGTTGTTGTTATTTCAAGATGTTTACTGCTAACTTTATTTTAAAATAGTGATAAGAATGTGTTAGTAAAAATAAATCAAAGGTGGATTAAACGGCACAAAATAGCAAGTCTAAAAATACACACAGACATGCAAGATACAGAGCCTATTGTAGCAAGTTTTGATAAGTAAGAGTTTGTCCTATAGATAAATTGATCTAAAACTAAAAATGGGCTATAACAGTAGGCCTTCAGATCTGGCTACAGATCTGACAATCCTAAAGAAAGGGAGTTGAGTGTCATGACTACACTAAATTAACCCTAACAAAAGAGAAATAAAGTGCAGCCCTATCCTAAAGAAAGGGTTAAGAAGAAGAAGGCGATGGTGTGTGCCAAAATAAAATATAAAAATAATAGGAAGTAAGAAGGTTAAGCTAGAGTTAATGCAGTAATGTAACTCAGATTTAGATTGTCTCTGCAGTGGTCCTTGCTGAGATGCTATCAATAACCTCAACAAGGTAGAAGAATATAATTTAACCCATGCCATTTGGGGTGCTCTTAGTGCTATACTCTGTCCATTCAAATGGTCACAGAGTAACCGATAGAGTCAGTCAAATCTCATTGATTAAACCATAAATGCTAACCTAATCTAAAGGAGTGGACTGATCCTTTCTCCAACCAATGAACCAGATCAGGCTATGAATATTATTGCAGATAATATGTAATGCCAATGCTACAAGCTCCCCAGATCTAGGTATAGATCTGGCTGACATCTATAAGTATTCAAACTCATAAAATCCTATGTGCTTTGTCAAGGCCAATGGCTCAATGTGCCCACACAAAGGACCAACAACAGGTTGAATAAGGATTTAGATTCAGTTGGTCATTGCTACAAAAGGCTTGCAATGACTCGGCCTCAAGCTGCAATTACTACAGAGAAATCAGATCTAACATCTGATATCAGTCAAGTAAAACAGAGGGGAGTCAGTTCCTGCACAAACCTCCTCACAAGGCTCTAAAAGCTCATGTGCAGAGGGGAAGAACCCTTCTCAGACATGTGGCTGGACACCACCTTAGGTTATACTTTATCCACTCAAATGGTCATAGGGTATCCGATAGGTCTGTCCATACCACACAGATCTGAGAAAGAACATATAAACTGCTACTACCACCATAGAGTCCCAGGGCTATGAGCTCTCCAGATCTGGCTTGCTATCCATGGGTCTATTAAACCAAGGGAAATGAGATGGTAAATAATAGATCTACTAGAAACTGAATGGGCTAGTCCTAAAAACATGGATCCTGTAGACATTAAGGAAACCATAAGATATGTAGATTTAATTAGTCATTAAAACAACAATCCATTGATAAAAGCAAAACTTATAATGAACTGTCTCAAGGCTGCAGCCTATACAGAACTGCTCATCCAAAAGATCCCAATGTATACAAAGCCTATTACAAAACTAAAATAAAACTAAACCTAGCTGCTAACAAAAGGATGAGCCAGCCAATGTTGGGCTAAGAGAGAAGAAAAATAAGAAGAAGAGATGATCAAACCCTAACCCTAGCTTTCTAGAACTCTCAGCCGATAGAGAATGAGGGAAAGATGAAAATACTAAACTCTAAGTACAGCTTATATACTCTGTCCATAAGACCTTGGCTCAAAAGAGATTAACCCTCATTTTTCTAGTAGGCATGGCACTATTACAACCCTTGAATGTCTTGAGATGTGCACCTTGAAATCCATGCCTCAGGAAGTGTTCCCTAACCTTAAGAAATTACCAAAAGGTCCTTGAGTTAAACTATGAAGTGCAGAGCCCAAGCTTCACGAGGCTGGCATCTGCATTAATTCACTCGCGCAGTGGCAGATCCTTCGCGGAGGAGCATTTGGCTTAGGAGGATTGTTTACTCACGTGGTAGATTCTCAATTGATCGCGCAGCTGCTTTGCGTTGTAATGTTATCGCCGAGGTGAATTGGAACGCTTGGATTTCTAGCGCAGTAGAGCTTCAAAAGTTCTCTCTCGCTGGATACTCGCGCAGGTAGGCTCCTACACTCCCGTAGTAACTGGTTAGGCTTTAGAATGTGCAAGAGCTGTGCGAGGAAAATTTTGGGTGTCTCTCTCTTCCAGGGCTTCGCAAGAACTCCGTGAGGTGACTAATTGCTCTTTATGCATATGGACTCGCTATGTTCTGTCCGCCGTTGCTTTAAGGCTCGATCTCTACGAGAGCATCGCGAGCACAAATTCTGAGGGTTTTAAGACGCGAGATCTTCATGATTTCTTTATTGCTCTCCTCTTGACTGCACATCCTATCTGCATGAGGGCAGCTTCCACTGAATCTGTAGCTCCGCGAGGGAGCTCCTCAACTCTGTGAGGTGAGTCTTTTGATCCTTTGATGCATGACACTTGTTGTTGCAACTTCCTCCATTCGCATCTAACTTCTTTCATCTACTAGACTTTTGCTCAATGATGACCAGCAAATTAGTCACCATGGTGAGCACTACCAGGGTCTTCCATTAGGCTTTAGCTCAGCTGTCATCTTTGCATGTTTCCTTTCTCTTCTTTGGACCAATAAGCAGGAATTTTGTATTAAGTTGCCCAGTTTATTGCTAACTACAAAACACACCTAACAAATGATTATTAGTCTGCTTCAAGGTCTATCAAAGGCTAGGTTAAGAGGTGAAAAATGGTACTTTTCAGTGAATAGCACACCCCCAAACATAATCTTTTCTAGTCCCTGAGCAAAGGAAAAATTAAAACAACTACTCTAAGAATTTAAATGCCACTTTTGTAGGGAACACGGACTCATTTAGCTTATGCACCCCTACGTGATCCCTAGTGGAGGAGTGAAGTCTCCTGAGCATTTTCAGTGAAGATACCTACAAACTTCTCAATAAAACAGTTAACAAAAGTGTAAAATTATTAAGTCAGCTATCAAGAAACAGAGCATCAGTTCACCGTTGATTCAACAAAAATATGAGGAATTTGAACATATGATATGCACAAACATTTAATCACCATAACTTTTACATAGATGCACATCATTTCCAATTAGATCACAAGAAGGGAAAACATCACATGTAAGTCAGTACTGAGCTCATCATTAACTCAAAAATTAGGTTATAGGTCATGCCCAATACATTCAACATCAGACCCAATGCTCACCAGGGCAGACTCTCATAAGGAACTTTGAGGGTTTTCATTTTCTCAAGCTCAAGAGCAGTTGCAGGCCCCAAATGGGTCTGTAAGCATGAGCATAGGCAAAGCACCTAAGTTCTAGCATCAGTGGCTACTCCTGACCATAGATTGGACAACTCTTTGTCTCTGCATGATAGCTCATTTAACTTTGGATCACAGGGTCTTTTTACTGGGTTGTAATGTGGCTTATGGGATAGGTTGTAAAGAATGGAAGGTTGAAAAGGGATTCAAAATTGAGAAATCAGTAGGTGAAGGAGGTGATTTATGACTTCACCTTCTTTAGTTCAGCACCTTTCATTTTCTTTAAAATTCTTCAGACTCGAAGTGGCCAGCTTCTCCTCTTGTTTTTGATTTTTTCAATGAACTTCTCCTCTTGACTCCTCTCTTATTCCTCTTCGTTATTGTTTTTCTTTCTTTTGGATGTATTTTTCTTTTTATTTTCCTTTTTGTTTTTGTTTTTTTTTTTCTGACTTGCCACCTCTTTCCTCAGCTGCTATACTATTAAGCTTTAGGTATCTCTTCTCCATTCACCCAATGTTGACCCTATCTTGTCTATCTTCAGCTCCTTCTCCTTCACCTTTTGAATTCTCAGAGTGAGGGTAGGTTTGAATCAAGTCCATAGGTTTATGTATAAGTACTCAGGTGTATTTTGGAGAAAATTGGAAATTAAGCCTCAAAAGGTGTGTGCGCAAGGGCAGTTGATTAGGGTTTGGTCTGTTTAAGCTCAAACTGTCCAAGAGAAGGCCATGGTCCTTTCCTAAGTGTCATGAGTGCTATCAGTTGTTTCAACTTCGAGGTGCATAACTTTTAGTGAGGGCATTGACTCAACCAGTCCTCAGAGCTAAAACAATTGCCTCAGTCACTCCTCAAAGGAAGGAAACAAATTTTGTACGCCCAAACCTCACTAGTTATGGTCTTCCATTGAACTCTTAGGCATGTCCTTACCTTTTTCTCTCTTTAATGATTCACTAAATGCTGATACAAGTGAGTTTTAGGGGTGTTCACATCACAGAAAAGTTAAAAGTTAAAATTTAAAAGCTTGTAATGCCTAAAGGTCTGCAAAAAATTTTACATTTCTCATTTTTTTATGATTCTTAAGTGAACATGGCTCCATTTCTATCTTACTCACTTGCTTCTACTATACTTAGATTAAATCTTTCATTGGCAAACCTTGCCACACCCCCAAACCAATGAGGAGCAGTGTCCTCACTGATTCAAAGGTAGATGTGGATGTGTAGCAGGGTAAAAATAGAGATATTTAAGGAAAAGAAACAGTAGGAAAGAAAAATAGACAACACACAATAAACAACAAATAAATAAATAATAGAGATGAAGAAAGACAGTGAACTAATCAACACGTAACAAAAAGAAATTTAAGTATAATAGCAAAAGTATGTACAAAGTAAGGGAAAGTAAACTACAAAATTACACATTACTTCCTAACTAAATACATGTGCAAAAATTAATCATCTGAGTCTTTGGCTTCAGTAGGTGATTCCTGGATTCCTTTGCCCTTTGCTTGCTTCAAAGCAACAGCCTTGGACTGTGGCTTTTGGGAAGTAGTTTTTCTTATCCTGGCAGTGCTTTTTCTTTCTGGAGTGGGTGATGGCATTGGGGTAGGGTCCTTGAATTTGAGTCTAGGTTTGACTTGGCTAGGTTCCTTTGAATCTGGAGCTGTTTGCTGAAGAGGTACATCTGGGTTTAATTCTTGAAAAAGAGCTTCTGCGAACTCCCTGTCGTTGTAGTATAGTGGTGAATATTCCTGCCTGTCACGCGGGTGACCCGGGTTCGATCCCCGACAGCAGCGCCAAAAACTTGTTGTTGTTGTTATTTCAAGATGTTTGCTGCTAACTTTATTTTAAAATAGTCATAAGAATATGTTATTAAAAATAAATCAAAGGTGGATTAAAAGACACAAAATAGCAAGTCTAAAAATACACACAGCCCTACAAGATACAAGGCCTATTGTAGCAAGTTTTGAAAAGTAAGAGTTTGTCCCATAGAGAAATCGATCTAGAATCCAAAATGGGCTATAATAGTAGGCCTTCAGATCTGGCTACAATCTGAAAATCCTAAAGAAAGGGAGTAGGGTGTCATGACTACACTAAATTAATCCTAACAAAAGATAAATAAAGTGCAGCCCTATCCTAAAGAAAGGGTTAAGAAGAAGATGATGATGGTGTGTGCCAAAATAAAATATAAAAATAATGGGAAGTAAGCAGGTTAAGCTAGAGTTAATGCAATAATGTAACTCAGATTTAGACTGTCTCTGCAGTGGTCCTCGCTAAGATGCTATCAATAACCTCAACAAGGTAGAAGAATCCAATTTAACCCACGCCATTTGGGGTGCTCTTAGGGCTATACTCTGTCCACTCAAATGGTCACAGAGTATCCGATAAAGTTTGTCAAATCCCATTGATTAAACCAGAAATGCTAACCTAATCCAAAGGAGTGGACTGATCATTTCCTCAACCAATGGACCAGATAAGGCCATGAATATTATTACAGACACTATGTAATACCAGTGCTACAAGCTCCCTAGGTCTATGCACAGATCTGGCTGACATCCATAAGTATTCCAACCCATAAAATCCTATATGTTTCGCCAAGGCCAACGGCTCAATGTGCCCACACAAAGGACCAACAACAGGTTGAATAAGGATTTAGATTCAGCTGGTCATTACTACAAAAGGCTTGCAATGACTCAGCCTCAAGCTACAATTACTACAGAGAAATTAGATCTAACATCTGATATCGGTCAAATAAAATAGAGGGGAGCCAGTTCCTGAACAAATCTCCTCACAAGGCTCTAGAAGTGCATATGCAGAGGGGAAGAATCCTTCTCAGACATGTGGCTAGACACCCACTTAGGGTTATACTATGTGCACTCAAATGGTCATAGGGTATCCAATAGGTCTGTCCATACCACATAGATCTAAGAAAGAACATATAAACTGCTACTGCCACCATAGAGTACCTGGGCTACGAGCTCTCCAGATCTGGCTACAGATCTGGCTTGCTATCCATGGGTCTATTAAACCAAGGGAAATCATATGGTAAATAATTGATCTACTAGAAACTGAATGGGCTAGTCCCAAAAATATGGATCCTATAGACATCTAAGGAAACCATAAGATATGTAGATTTAATTAGTCATTAAAACAACAATCCATTGATAAAAGCAAAACTTACAATGAACTCTCTCAAGGCTGCAGCCTGTACACAACTGCTCATCCAAAAGATCCCAATGTATACAAAGCCTATTATAAAACTAAAATAAAATTGAACCTAGCTGCTTACAAAAGGATTAGCCAGCCAATGTTGGGCTAAGAGAGAAGAAAAATAAGAACAAGAGATGATTAAACCCTAATCCTAGCCTGCTGGAGCTCTTAGCCGACAGAGGATGAGGAAAAGATGAAAATACTAAACTCGAAGTACAACTTATATACTCTGTCCATAAGGCCTTGGCTCAAAAGAGATTAACCCTAATTTTTCCAGCAGACGTGGCACTGTTACAACCCTTGAATGCCTTGAGATGTGTGCCTCAAAATTTATGCCTCGGGAAGTATGCCCTAACCTTGGGAAATTCCCAAAAGGTCCTTGAGTTAAAACTGAGAAGTGGAGAGCCCAAGCTTCACAGGGCTGACATCTGCATTAATTCACTCGCACAGTGGCAAAGCCTTCGCGGAGGAGCATTTGGCTTAGGAGGATTGTTCACTCGCGCGGTAGATTCTCAGTTGATCGTGCAGCTGCTTTGCGTTGCAATGCTATCACATAGGTGAATTGGAAGGCCTGGATATCTCGCATAGTAGAACTTCAAAAGTTCTCTCTCGCTAGATACTCACGCATGTAGGCTCCTGCACTAGCGTAGTAACTGGTTGGGCTTCAGAGCGTGCAAGAGCTGCGCAAGGAAAATTTTGAGCATCTCTCTTCCAGCACTTCGCGAGAACTTCATGAGGTGACAAATTGTTCTGCATATGGACTCGCTATGTTCTGCGCACGACTGCGTTAAGGCTTGATCTTCACAAGCACAAATTCTGAGGGTTTTAAGACGTGAGATCTTCATGATTTCTTTACTCTTGACTGGGCATCCTATCTGTGTGAGGGCAGTTTCCACTGCATCCGTAGCTCCGTGAGAGAGCTCCTCACCTCTGCAAGGTGAGTCTTTTGATCCTCTAATGCATTGCACTTGCTGCTGTTGTAGCTTCCTTCATTCGCACCTAACTTCTTTCATCTGTTAGACTTTTGGTCAATGATGACCAACAATTAAGTCACCATGGTGAGCACTACCAGGGTGCTCCATTAGGCTTTGGCTCAGCTGTCATATTTACATGTTTTCTTTCTCTTCTTTAGACCAATAAGCAGGCATTTTGTATTAACCTACACAGTTTATTGCTAACTACAAAACACACCTAACAAATGATTATTAGTCTGCTTCAAGGTTCATCAAAGGCTAGGTTAAGAGGTGAAAAGTGGTACTTTTCAATGAATAACAGTGTTATCAATAGAAACCCATCAGCTCCATTGTTTAGCTCAAAAATCCTTTCTTCTTGGTTTGCAAATGAAGGATTGGAACATTAGATTATAATTTTTCTGTTATCTACACAGACACGCTTAAAAATACATTATTAACCAGCTCAAAGGTCCATCAAAGGCCAGGTTAAGGGGTGAAAAGTGGTACTTTTTCGGAGATTAACACACCTCCAAACCTAATCTTTCCTAGTCCTCGAGCAAAGGAAAAATTAAAATAGTTATTCAAAATAGTAAATGCCACTTTCATAGGGAGCACGGATGCATTTATCTTATGCATCAAGCCTTTTAAACCCCTAGGTGATCCCTAGTGGAGGAGTGAAATCTCCTGAGGGTTTTCAATGAAGATACCCATAAAATTACCATTAAAACAGTTAAGTATAGTGCAGTCAATGACAAAAGAGATTTCAGTGAATAAAGCATCATTCCACACCTATTCTTTAAAAATCAGAGGCAATTACAACAGTAATGCAGCAAATTAAAACTCAAATCAGCATGTGTATGTATCACCATCATTCAATTCACATCAAAAATACCATGTGCACAAATCAGCACTAAGTTCATTGTCAATTCAAAAATTAGGTGTGGATACAATCCCAATGAGATTAAAATTCCCAATCCTTACCGGGGCTTTCTCTCAACAATAAAAATTCAAGGGTGTTCACATTCTCAACAGCTCAAAATCAGTCACTGACCCTAAATGGACCTGCAAGCATGAGCATGGGCATTGTATCTAAGTGTGCAATCGTGGGATCCGTGACGGTCCCGTCGTGACGATGCGCTCTCTATCGAAAAAATATAGAGTCGCCATCCGGAACTTTCAATGTCCCAGGAAACCTAGTTCATTTTTATGAGCATCGAAGTGCTAAAAATATGACGCTGAATCCAGTCCACACCAAAGGCTCTTGGGTAGGGGCTTTGGTTATCGATCAGGAAGGTGTTAGCACCCGATCAACCCGCTTAACACGATCTCTACTAATGGCTAAAAATAAAATGAAGTAAAAGAAAAGAAAATAGCTTCCTCTTACCTAAAAGGGCTTAGAATCCTATTTGTGCCCCTCCGTTCCTACCGAAAAGTCGGCGGCATAATGGCACAAATGGGAGGATGGAGGGAGCTAGAAAGAGATAGGAGAAGAATGGGGAGAGTCGGAGCCCTCGGGCCCTTGTAGCACCATAGGAAAGCCTTGCGTGGCTTACTTTGATGAGCTCTTGAAGGCTTTGTATGGTGTGGAATAGGGTTCTAAATCCTAAGACTTAAAGCTATGAGGTAGAGAAGGGAGGCTAGAGGATCACACACACCTATGCTAAGGGTTTTGGATGTAAGAACAAGCTTGAAAAGAGGTTTTGGAATTCTAGAATTTAGGTGAAAAATGATGCACAAAAAGGAGGAAGAACTTCTCACTTTGAGCTCTTTATCTCTTACGCTAAATTCTCAACCCCTAAACCAAGGGGTGGGGGTCTCTATTTATAGGAAATGGGTGGATTAGGAGATCACTTAGGAGCTAAATGGGTTTAACAATTAGGTAATCTCAAATCTAAGGTTTTCTAGGGTTTTTGGTGCCTTGAAATGTGTGAGAAAGTCCTCCAATGGTGGATGATGGGGTGAGGCTTTAAGCCACTGAAAGGGTTGCAAATAGGTAAGGAATGGGTGCAACAGAACTAGCAAAAACACACCCCAACAGTCAAGGTGGTCAACAAGTCAAACCCCAATCATGATTTTTAGGGCAAAATGTAGAGGTTACAATTTATATGTTTGGCACAACTAATAGTTGCACCAGGCAAATGTATAATAAAATAGTGTTTAAACAGTGCCTAGAAGTTAGCTCGCGAGGGTGGGGTCCATAATTAATTATCACTGGCGCCAGGCAAAATTATCACTGGTGCCAGGCAAAATTATCACTGGCACAACTAATAGTTGCGCCAAATCCCTAGGGGGGGCCACTTGATTTTACTCTTATGCCCTCTGGGCTCAGTTTGTCGTATCTTTTTATGTATACCTCCGATTGGAGCGATTCTTAGATCGTTGGAAAGCTGACAACCTCTACTTCTCAATGGTATTAAATCCGATCACAGTAGAGGGCCATAGTTGGTTCTGGTGCACCCCTCCTCAATCATTTGCTTGATAAAGTTAGGTTTAAGTTCTAGGGGGGTTCCTAATAGTTCCATACATGTCATCAAAAGCTCAGAATTGTACCTCTCGAAAGGTGTTTTGATCGGGCCTTAGGCCAAATTTGGGTGGCTACAGATGCCCCTCTTTGGTATCTGATCACTAATGATCGAATGTCAAAGAAAAAGAGACATCTGAAGAGGCCCAAGGCATTATTGACGGGTCCGCTGCATTCAGAATGAACTTCAAACATCAAATAAGTATCACGGTGAGAAAATAAAAACCCTAGGACGCCAGGCTAAACAATCGTTTCTCGAGGTAATCGGTTCTCAAGTGCTTAGCGACATTGCTGGGCATAACCGAGGTGGAATGAGTTGCGAACTCCCTATAGTCAAGAAAGATATTCGCTTCTCGAGATAATTTTGAAGGTATCTGATGTTTAAAATTCATTCTGAATGCAATAACTTTGTGAGTAAAAAAGGGGGGATCGACTCACATTCAAAGATAGGCGCGAAGTAAGCATACGCAAGGCTCCACAATTTACATTCAATCCTACGAGGCATTTGATGGCCCCATCTGACTGTTCATAGGTGCCCCTACTGAAAGCAGGGTTCGAGGTCTTTGGGCGAACCCATCGACCCTGAAGTTTATTTAGCATGACTGCCCGAACGAAGTGAATAGATGTCACAACACTTTTTGGGAGTGCGTGCCATTTTCAAAATCACGCCTTAGATTAACATGGCCTAGAGCATCCAGCTTTGATTACCTTGAAATGATCCAACCAAATATTAGGGTATCTCCATGAAGGGACATCCAATCCTGGTCTCTGCTGACAATGGTCATAAACATCAATTAACTATGCATAATCATACACCCATCAGGGGCAATAAGCAACAATAAAGGCAATGGAAGCCCCAACCCAGACCCGCCTGGATATAATTTACGGGGACAAACGACCATCATACGGATATCCAGACGCATGGCATACACTTTACAGGGATACCACTGCCCATACAGGTTTTAAGCCTGCAGAAAATAAAAAGGGAAATGAACCCTTCTGAATGCATGGTTGCACATAGTTTGATTAACACGTAATCTCATTCTCAAAGGTTGGTCTCAACCAACGATTGACCTTTTCCAATGGAGAATCTGAAGCTTAAGATACTTCAGTTCACATGAATCCAAAACAGAATGCTCGTTGCAAAGATTTAGCCATGGAGTCGAGTCGATAGAAACATTGACTGTTTGACCGGAACCGACACTGTTGCTCCTTCCTTAAAGTAGGATCCAAAAATCCAAAGCTAACCTTTGACTCAGGTAGTATAGCACAACTGAATTGTGGATAAAATATTGATGTTTTACCACCTTATGCTTGTGCGTCTCTGTGGGGAATACAAATCTATTTTTGATTTTTCTATCATTTTATGTGATTTTTTGAATTTTTCAACTATTATTTTATGTAATTTTTTAGAGTTTTGAAGTTATTATTTTATGTGATTTTTTGGAATTTTGAAGCTATTATTTTATGTGGATTTTTCTTATGAATACTTTCGGCTTCTCTGTGGGGATTTTTTTTGGATTTTTCTTTATATTTTCCTGTTTAGGACCGGGGTGCTCATTGATCTCGATCTGCTTTTATTCTAGCACAGCTCTCTTGGCAAGTTGAAGGATGATCGAAATGCCGCCTTGGGAGCGCGCACATCTGCTGGGAGCGACAGAACAAACAAAAAGAGTGGGGGGACCGGTCTTCCCATCTGGACCGTACCAGGCCCAAGACCCGGCCTAACTGCCTAGTGCAACTATTAGTTGCGCCAGGCCACTAGGGGCCTCAAAATAGCCTGGCCCAACTAATAGTTGCGCTAAGCAAAAGGTGAGAAACATTTTGCCTAGGCTTGGCTGGGGGGAATTTAAACAACCCGAGTTCAGGATGGGGCCTTTATTTCAAAATTTTCTCCCCCTCCTTCCTCTTTGAAACCGAAAATCGTCCCCCCTCCTAGGGTTCCTTTTCATTACCTCTACACGTCCCCCATTGCCGTTGCTTTGCTTGTGTGGATCGATCATCGGCTCACACTAGATCAAAAACCCCTTTTCTCTCTAAAGGTAACCATTAAAACTCATTTTCTTTGATTTTTCTTGCTTTTTCTTGTAGATTTGATCATGATCTTGTATTCTTTGATGAGTAATGGTTTATTTATATGGTGTGTATGTTTATTGATGAAGTGTGGATGATTCTTCATGAACAATGCCCTATTTTATTATTTCATGGATTTATTGGTGCCTAATATATATATTCTTTTTTGTTGTTTTTATTTGTGTATTTGGAAAGGGATTTTTTGGTTTATATTTTTTGCAAAAAAGCAAATTTTGTTTTTGTTTTTATTAAAATAAAGCAAAAGATTTTTTTTGTTTGATTTTTTTGGTTGATTTTTTTTTTTTTTGTAAGTAAAGGATTTTTTTTTGTTTCTATTTTTATATTTGCAAAGTAATGTGAAGGGAATTTTTTGTTTTTGGTTTTTACTTTTTATTTTGACAAACAAAGTAAAGGATTTTTTTTTTTTTTTTTTTTTACTTTTGTGAATAAGGTAAAGGAAAAAAAAAATTGTTTTTGGTTTTTTTGTTTTTAGGAACACGAAGAAATGGTTGTTTGTTTTTTCCTTGGGACCTAAGGAGAAGAGAAAGATTTTTTTGTTTAGAAGCGTGATGATGATTTCTTTCTCTCCTTTTTTTTTGCTTTTGTTTTCCTAGACATAAAGGGAGGATTTTTTTTGTTTTTCTAAGTGTAAAAGAAGGGCCTTTTTTATTATTTTTTAGAAACATAAAAGAATTATTTTATTTGATTCTAACTTGCTTTATTTTCAAAGATAGGAAGGGGAAATTTTATTTTTTTGTCATTTTCTGAAGAAAAGATATTTTTTGCATTTTCAACCTAAAAGGGATCTCTTTTTTTGTTTAGGCATGTGTATCTCTCATTTCTGAAAATATGTGAAAAGAAAGAGAAGGGCGAGCGTACTTACCTCCCTTTTACAGCATAGAATATCATGGCTCTTTATCATTGATCTGCTCTGACGTGATTGCTTTTTGTTGCCCTAGAATGTCGGGTGCGGGTGAGCATATTCCCAAGGAGGGCCACGAGGAGGGGCCCGAGATTGTATACGGCCCGCGGGGGGAGCAGTTCATCTGGGTAGATCGGAGAGCGGGCCCGTGGCTCGAGATGCAAGGCGAGGCCGCCCGAGTCAGCCTCCTTCACCAATAGCATACCCACATTTCAAATTTCAGGATAGCGAGCAAGGTAAAAGAGAGGTTCAATTCATTTCCATTATGTAGTTTTTGCTTTGCCCCTGTGATCTAATGTGCATTTTCTTGGGTGCAGGATCTGCCCAACATTGTATTTCGTGGTAGGTGGCTTGACTTCCAAGATTTCTACCTCTACGTCCCTCTCGTAGTAAAGGTCCTTCTGACACAGGTGGGCTTCGAAGAATTTCTATCTTGCCCTGCCATGAGGGCCGACGTTGCCTATCTGAAAGCCCTGATTGAACGGCTTCGCCCCGAGACGATGACCTTTCACATGCCGTATGCAGAGATGACTTTGACGCCCATCGATTGGGCCATGATTACCGGCATCAGGATAGGGGGGATACTGATATTCGATCTCGCGGTGCCGAGTCGAGAGGACATCATTCGATTGATTGGGGCCTATCCTCCTTGTGGGCAAACACATGGCACTGAGGTCAAGATGTCTTGGCTGACCTCACTTTATACACTTGATGAGTTAGTGGATCTAGGTCAGCCGGACAGGGTGCTCTACGTCACGCCGGAGCGGGCGATCGTCCTAGCCCGCATCACTCTCCTGGTCCTGCTCGGTAAGACCCTTTTTACCAATGCAAGCGGTGGCCGAGTCAGCCTAGCCTTGCTGAGTGTGATGGACAACTGGGGTGACATCAACAAGTATGACTAGAGACGGGCAGGGTATGCATGGCTGATGTATAATTTCTCTCGGGTCGCGACCGGGGATTCAAAGTCTGCTGTTGGATTTTGGGCCGCCCTGGAGGTAATTCCTCATTCCTTTGCCTTTGCCATTTTTTTTTTAAATGATCCATATACGCTACTAGCCCGCTGTTGTGTAATGCCCCCTTTTCAAGTATGGGGATATCATCACTTTCACCTTGGGCGCCCGCTTCTTTTCTCGGAGGTGCTAACCTATCCCCTCCTCAGCAACTGGAATCAGGCCCGGCGTCACGATGTAGGTTTAAAGCACTTGGAGATGGGTCTGAGGTCCCAACTCGACTTGATGGTTCCTGAGCAGGTAAAACTCTCTTTCAAGCTGTGGACCCTCCGACAGATGTTTGGTATCCGTTGGCAGTATCGAGGAGCTTATCGCGGCCTTCTTCAACAATGGGCTTCCCATCCATGCTCTCCATGTGCCCGGGGACTATCATCTTTGGTACGAGGGCCTGCCGTACCGGTTTATCTTGTCGTGCTTTATACCTAGCGCCAATTTTCTTGTGTTCGGCGGCCCACTCGGTCAGGTAATTCTTCTTTGCTTAGATTAGTTCCCTTTATGCTTTAGTTCAGTCCTTCATTCCTTCTAAGCGAATCTTCATTCTATTCATAGTTTGCTCTAGGGGATGATTCGAATGGGGAAGGCAGGCCGAGTGCAACTGATATGTCAGGGGTAGATCGCTCTAGTGCTGGTCCTTCTGGTGCGAGTCCCTCGGGTGAGGGCTCTTCGGGTGCTAGTCCGTCGGGTACCTCTCATGCTGGTGTCCCTGGTGGTGATCCACCTATGGTTTACGGGACCTTCTGATGCCTGGACGATAGCTTCCTTTCGAGCCTCTGCGCTGATGTGGATTAATAAGCGCAGCTTTCTACTGAGGCGGCCCTTGTCCCTCCTCCTGAGGTGGTTCCAGGGGTAAGTCTGCTGACAGCCCAATCTCTTTTCGTTTCAGCCTCCTATTGCACATGCTTTAAGATTGGCCTGATAGCTGATATTATATCATTCTGAATGTAGGACTTCAACTCGGCCATGGAATATGCAGAGTATCATCGTCATCTTGCAGAGCTTATGGAGGTGGAGACGGTGATTACCTTGCTGCTCTACTCCTCTCATTCATTTCATTATCATTTGTCCCTTAACTGATCCTGACTCTTGACTTTGACTATGCCTTGCAGCATGCCCATGCTAAGGAGTCGCGTTCTTTGCTCAATAGGATCTCGTAGGCGTGGTCCAGGGTGGGGGACATTCGGACCTTCTAGAGCTCCTCTCACCATCGTAAGAAATCAAAGGGCACGAGCAAGGAATAGGCTTTTAGTTTTTGTTTTGAAAACTCAGTACTCTTTGGAATTTGATTTGGATTTGTTAAATCATTTTGGGGATGGTTGATGTGATACTTTGGATCATTATTTTTGGAAAATATTTTTAGTATTTCTGCTTTGATTTTATGCCATGATCTCTTAGCATTAGACCTGTTTCTCTGCAGGATGTGTTTGCCCAAAATGTTCTCAGAAAGCGACTCCTTGGGCATATGCTTTGATGTAGGATTAGTCCTGCATATGAATAAAACAAATAATTGCCAAACTGTTAGTGAAAGGAGGTGTGTGAAAAAATAAAAGGGGTGTAAGTCGCCACAGCTGGGTCCCGGGATGGCTAAAGAGGGGGGACTGTAGTGTGGCGCAACTATTAGTTGCGCCAAGTTGAAATCCTAGAAAATATGTACTGGCACAACTATTAGTTGCGCCAGGCATAAATGGGGACCAAAATGTGTTGGCGCAACTAATAGTTGCGCCCTGTTTAACTTGGGGAGCAGTGGGTCCTTATATATCCGAGTTAGTCTAAATATCACTTCTTTTTGGTTTGACTTGGCCCTTTTGACTGGTTGATTTTGCTCTTGCTTTTCCAAGGTGGGTCCATCACCATACATCGATTTTTGTCTTCTCAAAAGATCTTTGTACGTTCATGAACCCGCTTTCTAACCCTCCCTTACGTGGAGGGCCTGAAGCCAATTTACCCCCTTCCTTGGGCCTGGATCCCAAATTTCTAACAGCCTTGTTTGGGAGCTTGAATGAGAGTAAGCTCACCGACTTGGAGCGCCTTGGGCTATCTCGCCTTCCTTCCTTTCTAGAGGTTCCTCCATGGTGGGAACTCCTTTTCGCTGTCACTTCATTTTGGGATGTGAATTCCCATGTATTCCGTTTTGGGAAGTGGGAGCTAACTCCAACCCTTGAGGAGCTATCCAATCTGTCTGGCCTGAAGCTCCACAGGGGCCTTGCAAGAGTCACGCCTAGGCCTGGCTACTCCAAATTCGTTCACCTTACTCTCAGTTTGAAGAAACTCAAGTATGAGAAAAGTCTCATTGGGGGGCCCACAAGGTGTTCGCTAAAATTCCTCAAAGAACTTTTTGGTGACGTAAGCCTCTGAAGATTGCCGGTTAGGAATATTTTCAACGTGAAAGCTCTAGCACTCGGTCTCATCTCTGAAATCCTCTTCTTTACTGGGGGAGAGCTTCTCATTGGCAATTTGCGACATTTTGACGGAGCTAGAGGCGGGCCGATCCATGATGCATTTGGTGCTCGCCGAGCTGTATCAAGGCCTTGATTCTTTTGCTTTGGGCAAGGTGGAGGGCCTTCGAAGGTGCCCCTTGTTGCTTCAGGTCTAGTTGGGTGAGCACCTCGCAGTCTTGGGGCCTGTGCCCCACTTTTGTATTGCCCGAGGTGAGGTGATTCAGTGCTTTCTGGGTAGATGCCACTTGCTTCCACAGGGCGATGTGTCAGCTTTGAAACTTTGGTTGACCGGTGCCAAGCTAACATGGAGGCTTCCCTGGTTAGACCGGACCTTCCTGATAGTTCGCTCTAGAGACCATGAGGGCATCACCCTCCTAGGATTTACTGGCAGCACCTTTTACTTCCGATTCCGAGTGTTGCGTCAATTCAGTTGCCCTCAGCAGGTGCCTAGTCAGGCCAAACCCCCTTTATGTGATTTGATCTTTTCTAGGGGGTCCTCTGGAGACATAGATCAGATTGCTGCTCTTTGGGAGACGCGTCAGTCGTCACTGATGTGTGATATCGAGCAGGGAGATTCGGTTCAGGCTTCTCCTGAGTATGAGGCCTGGCTGTTGACTGAGCAACTTGATGTTGATGGTTCAGATTCATCAGAGATCATTGACACTGGAGGCCCCTGGCTAAAAAAAGAGACGGCACACCGAGCCCGCATCGAGCTACTGGTGGATGAGAAGAAGGTCCTATAAGAACTTTCAGCACATAAGAAGGTTAGAGCAGAAACAATAGAGAGCGAGGTCCTCCATTTGAAGGGATCACTGAGCATCACTTTTGGAGCTGCCGACTCTACTCGAAAGAGGTATAAGAGCCTGCATCGACGTTAGCTAACTGAGCGGAATGTCCGGGAAGATGGCCTTCATGCTAAGATTAGCGCATTGAAGCGCGAGTTGGGCTACTAACTCCTTCCTGCACACAGAACTTTTTGCAAAGATCAGATACGCAGAAAAGGGGCATAAATACCCCTTTACAGATACACATATTTTTTTGTATACATATTTTCTTCATGTTTTTGTTGTTTTTCGTTTATTTGTAAAAAGGAAAGCATACTAGTCGTCATACCGTCTATTTTTTGGGATGTCGTGTAAGCAGTGCATTTTATAAATGAAAGGTAGTATATTATATGCATCTACATAGACTTTTTGGTCTTTTTGTTTTGTGCATATATATATATATATATATATATATATATATATTTTTTTTTTTTTTTTTTTATTTTATGCGGTGCTTTAATCACCTTGTGAAACCCTGGGTCCTCTTTTGAGCATGGTCGAACCCCTCTTTGACGGGTTGATTCTGAAAGAGTTTCAACAGTCTTACCAAGGCCGGAACGTCCATCCCCTTGGGTCGAGTCAAACCTTTCTCCCTACCTTGAGTATTACATTTGACAAAACAATTTCATGAAAACAATTCTGGTTGGGAGTCGATTCGAACTAACATGAGCGGCCCCTAAAAGAAGTCAGGGAGAGTAACCAAGAGGGCTCCTTAAACATTCACTCATTCCAAACCCCTCTTTTCTATTACTTTTTCTCTCTTTTTTTTTTCTTTTTATTTCTCTCCCTTATTTACCCGTGGCGCCCTTTCAGGTTTTCACCACGTCCATGGGTTTAGCTTTCTTACCCCAAGCACCCTTTCGGGTTTTCACCTGGTCCGCACAAATTCGTTGTTTTTACCCGTAGTGCCCTTTCGGGTTTTTACTACGTTAATCTTGCTTTGAGCTTGTATTTTTATTTTATTTTTCTTATGATTTATCCTTTTTTTTTTTTTTTTAAACAACCACAACATAGACGTTGATTCCATCATAGCCGGTTGGATGGGGTTCTGGTGTCGTCTCACAACTCGGCTTGTGTTGACTTAATAGATGCTATGACTGCTTGTGAACCAATAAAGAGGGCCTCGTTCTGTGTGTAGCTTGGCCATGGGTTAGGTTAGGATTTGAAGGTATGCTGGGCTAAAAGGGTTTCCTTGATACGGCTTCAGTTTTCTCAACATATTTTCTTCCTTGGGGGTTCTACTGTTCATGCCCCATGATTCTTTATTCTTATCGTCTTATTTCAGGCAATCTCTTTTTGAGGTTTTGCTTTTCTGATTTTTTGAATTTTGATGGTAATTTCACTTCTTTCTTTTTTTGTGTATGTACATACATACATTTTGTTTTGGGAGAGGGGGTTATTGAAAGAAAGGCCCAGCCTCAAAATGGGGTAGCAAAGGATATCATCTTTTTTAGGGATACTTTTTGGCTACTGTGTTTGGAATGATGGCCTCTTTTGGGTGATTCTTAAGCAGTCATGCATTTGTTTCACTAATACTTACCTTATCGTAATAGACTAAGAGTAGAACCATCGAACATATCCGGTGTTGATGGGCTCAGGAAGATGATCTCCGTCCATGGTGGCGAGGCAGATGGCATATCCCGGTAGCACTTCACGAACGACATAAGACCCCTCCCAGTTCGGCTTGAACTTTCCTCTCAGATCGGCGTGGAGGGATGGAAAGATCTTCTTCAGCACAGTGTCTCCTACCTTTAGCTCTCGATCGCGGACACGTTTTTTGTAAGCACGTGCGATTCGCTCCTGGTACACCTGAGTGTGGCACAAGGATAGGAGTCTCTTCTCGTCCAATAAGTTCAATTGTTCGAAGCAGGATCTCTCTCTCTCTCTCTTCTTTGGGTAAGCCTGATTCCATGAGGATTCAAAACTGAAATGTGCTTGGATTGAATTATCATCAGCCATAATTAAGGATTCTCTTGTGGGAATTCAATTTGCTGCTAAATTACGCAGGAGAGTCCTTTCAATTTTTGGATCACACTCGAGGAAATCTAAGCTTCGAGATCGAATGTGATAGATACAAAAAGAAAAACTATGCTTTTGTGTCTTCAATTTTATTTAATTTTTATTCTAGAAGGCAGGGAGAGAAACGAATCTGGGCCTCGAGCTTCTGTTATCAGTGGAAGTTGAAACTCTGATTCGCCACTCTGAATAAACCTGTAAAAGATTAAGAAGTGATCAAAGAAAATTAAAAATATAAGGAAACATAAAAAGAGAAAGATAAATACTTGTTTTCTGAAATTAATAAAATTGCAATAAAATGTTGTCCCCGGCAACAGCGCCAAAAACTTGATCGCTACATATATGTGTATCTAATTAAGTCTTAACCTATTGCAAGTGCACAATGAAAATTATAGCATAGCATAGGATTGTTCCCACGAAGATAGGTTTATCTATTTATATTAATTTTCTGAAAACCTATACTTATCTTTTAAGTTCCTAAACTACTTTAGAAATATGAATAAAGAATGGTTTCTTAAACTAAATTTTACAGAAAATAAATCCTAAATCCTCCTACTTCAGATTATGGTCGTCAATCACAATATTCAGCGATCAGATGTTTACAAATTTATAATACTGTTACACTATATCTCAGTCTTCTAGAATTTAGGCGTCAATCAAATACTAGCATCATTCAATATAGATTTATACTAATCTTTAATCTACCAAAAATTTGGGTGTCAATTAAACTCTAGATAATTAAGGATGAAAAATAAAAACCATACACTAATCTACAAATCTCAACCTGAGTTGTCAATTCAAATTAAAACTTGAAGATATTTACAAAGCAGGAAATTGTAATAAAATAAATCTAAACTAGAAAACAATAAAAGTATATCTTTCACCCCTCAGCCGCAGTCGAGGTGGATAAAGTGAAGGTGGATCTGATTGTAAATCTTCCACCCCCAAGAACTATTAGAGAGATAAGGTCTTTTCTAGGGCACGCCGGTTTTTATCGGCCATTTATCAAGGACTTCAGTAAGATTGAAAGGCCATTGTGCAGCCTACTCGCCAAAGATGTCCCATTCATTGTTTATGACAAATGTTTGAAAGCCTTCGAAACTATCAAGGCTGAACTCATTAAAGCCCCGATAATCCAATCTCCAAATTGGACCCTACCGTTTGAAATTATGTGTGATGCATCTGATTATGCTGTTGAGGCAATTTTGGGACGAAGGGTGGAGAAAATTCCGCACATCATTTACTATGCGAGTATTAAATTATGCACAATTGAACTACCACCACGGAGAAGGAACTACTAGTGGTAGTTTTTGCACTGGATAAGTTTTGTGCCTACCTTTTGGGATCAAAGGTAATTGTATTCATAGATCATGCAGCTCTTCGCTACTTTTTTGCGAAGAAAGATGCAAAAGCTCGATTGATCAGGTGGATTTTACTGCTACAGGAGTTTGATTAAGAAATCAAGGATAAGAAGGGGTCGGAGAATATTGTGGTTGACCACCTCTCGAGAATCATTATCGAAAAATCTGACGATCTCATGTAGATTTTGGTAAAGTTTCCTAATGAGCAACCGTTCGCCAGTGATCGTGCACCATGGTACACTGATCTGGTCAACTATTTAGTGACAGTTCAAGTACCCCAACACTGGAGCAAGAATAAAAAATTTGTTTTTCTAGCACGGGCAAAGCACTATTTTTTTGAGGACCCGTATTTATTCAAATATTATCTCGATCAGATCATCAAAAGGTGCATTCCAGAATCTTAACAGTCAAACATAATCTCATTCTGTCATGAGTTGTCTTGTGGAGAACACTTTAACTCCAGGAAGATGGCCACAAAGATTCTCCAAAGTGGCTTCTATTGGCCGACAATCTTTAAAGATTGTCACCAACATTACACTTTATACAGCAACTGTCAAATGTTGGGCAAAATTTCCAAGCGAAACATGATGCCTTTAAATCCTATTCTCAAAATTTAACTGTTTGATGTGTGGAGGATAGACTTCATGGGACCATTCCTAAATTCTTTCGGGAACCTATACATTCTCGTAGCAGTGATTTATGTATCCAAATGGGTTGAGGCCATGGCTTGTAAGACAAATGACCACAGGGTGGTTGTGAAATTCCTTAAAGATGAAGTATTCTTGCGATTTGGTATTTCTGCACTATTATTAGCGATGGTGGAAAACGCTTTTGTACTAAAGTGTTCGACTAGCTCATGAAGAAGTACGATATCACGCACAAAGTGGCTACACCGTACCATCCTCAAACTAGTGGACAAGTTGAGGTTTCAAATAAGAAGCATAAACGCATCTTAGAGAAAACAACAAAGGCAAACTGAAAAGATTGGTCGTTGAAATTGAACAACGCATTATTGGCTTATCAAACGACAGTCAAAGCTCCCATTGAAATGTCTCCTTACAGAATGGTTTTTGGCAAAGCCTGTCACTTACCTGTTGAGCTGGAACACAGGGCTTATTGGGCCATAAAATCATTGAATTTTGATTTAGAAATGGTTGGTAATCGGAGAGGCTTGGAGATTGATGAACTCGAAGAGATCAGAGCGGGTGCTTATGACTGTGCCAAGTCATACAAGGACCGCATGAAGTGTGCTAACGATCAATGCATTTTGAGGAAGGTCTTTACACCCAGTCAGAAGGTTTTACTATACAGTTCTAAGCTCCATCTATTCCCTGGGAAGCTAAAAACTTGATGGATAGGTCAATTTCTGGTTCACCGGGTATTTTCAAATGGAGCTATCGAAATCATCAACCCGTAGACTGGCAGCAAATTTCGTGTCAATGGGCAACGGTTGAAACCTTTTCTTGAAAATACAATTGTTGACTCTAAAGAAATCATGTTGAGTGATCCTGATCAGTCAGGTTAAAGGAAAATTTCGAAATGTCAGGCTGACGACAGTAAACTTAGTGCTTCTTGGGAGGCAGCCCAAGCTTGTAAAACGTGTAATTAACATAAAAAAAAATGTGTGTAGTTCTGGTTTTGATTGATTGATCGAGAACTATTCTCAATCGATCGATATGAAAAGTCTGGTTTATCTAGATATTTTTGAGATAACATTGAATCAAGTGATTGAATATCACAATCGATCGATCAGTTTTAATGAAAATTCAAGCCTGACAGAGATTGTCTCTTCGAAAACTTTTGAAACAACAATCATATTTGATTGATCAATACGTTATTTTGATCCATCGATCTTAATGCAGTAAGTGTGGACGTTCATCTTCCAAGGAATTTTGCTGCACATCTTTTCAATGACTGTATGTTTCTCATAGCGATCGAAATTATGAAATACGCATGTAGAAGTATGTTTCCCAGGGGTATTAACTAGCGTGTCTTGTCCATGACTGTGCATTCCAAAACGATCATTTTTGATCGATCGATGACAGTCATCGATCGATCGAATTTATGTATGGCGCATGCGTCTAGAAGTTTTATCAAGGTGACTTTATTGTTGCGTCTTTTCAAGTGTCTAGGAACTGACACGCTCTAAAATCGATTGATCAATTCATGTAATTGATCGATCAAAGTGAAGTTGTGTAATTGGGAGAGAGATTCCGTTGTTTATTTAAGGACAGAAATCCCATCCTTTCTCTTCATTCTCTCTTACACTCACACTTTCTCTCTGACATTCTCTGACACCACAAACAATATTTTGATGGCGTCAACATCTGGTACTCCTACATGGCTCCCCAACCGACCACATACAATGTATATGGAGATGCCTAGGGGCATTTCTCAAATCGAGTGATCAACTCGGAGCATCGGTTCGACGCAATCACATTCTCGGGGTCCCCCGATTTCACATTCTCACTTGCATACATTGATGCACTACAACTTCACATTCTTATGGTGTCATATCCATCCAAAGTCTCCCCTCGCCTTGTCCGTTTGTTTTACCAGAACATGGAATGGGTGTCTGCTTCCATCATCGACAATGTCGACACCCACTTCACCATCAGGATCGACAATTGGCAGAGAGAGATATACCCAGAGACAGTCGTCGAAGCTTTTGGTTTCCTTGCGATTCATCCCAACAATCACCCCACCGAGCCGAAGCTGACAACCACTCAAGATAAAATTATTGAAGACATGTGTCAGGGAAAATATTCATCGGGGCACTCTACCCTGTGATCGATGCTTCCGTGCCAAATCTTATTCTGAGATCTCATCGTCTGCTCATATCTCTGCCCCCATGGCCATGCCTCCGAACAAATAGGGGTTCGGGTGCAGGCCCTTTACGGTGCCTATAAAAACTCATGGATCAATGTGCCCTCTTTACTGCATGATTCAATGTAGTGGTGTCATCAAGCCATTGCCAACCCCGGCCATACCGACACCGCTATACTGTACTTCCCGCACCTTGTGATCCACCTCCTCAAACATCTCAACTTTACTTTCTATCGGGACGATGAGGGTGTTGAATTAGAGTTCTACCACTTCACTGTGACGCTTTGGAATAAGAGTATTCGTGCTCTCACAAGAATAGGTCAAGCAGTGAGCCAATTGCTCTAGCCGATACCGTCAATGTACAGTCGCCGCCTCGCCGTCAATGTTGGGTAGAACCCGCTAAGCCCGGAAAAGATCCTAATGAAGTAGTGTCCCTCAATCTCCTCCAGGCTCAAATCAATTCTTTAATTGACGAGCAACAGTAGCTGTCAGATCAGACTCTCCGCAGAAGTCGCAATGATTGATCCTTTATGCATCAAATGATGCAACATTTTTGGCCTGATAACTATGATGACATGATAGCTCAGGAATGCCAGGACGAGGAGAGGGATTATGATGATTAGTTATTAGAATGTGCTTTCTAGTGTCTTAGAATTTGTCTTATTTTAGGTAGTTTAGGTTTGTTATTTCATTTTGTTTTCTTTTATTTCAGTATGTAAAGGGGAGAAAATCAATGAAAAGAATTTCCATTTTCTGTGAAAATTTTCCTCTACCAGGTTCTAAATTTGCATTTTCATACATTCGATCAATCGACATCCCAGATCGATCGATCGAATGCGGAAAAATGAAATAAACCAATTTTGTTCTAAATGCTTTGTTATATACTCGATCGATTGGTCGACTGATCGATCGATCAACCATTTAAAACGTCAATATTTGAAGCCTCTATTCCATAAATTTTGTTTATATACTTGATCGATTGAGGCAACATTCGATCGATTGAATATATACGAGCCAAATAGTACCTTCTCATTTCATATATTTCAATATTATGCAAATCGATCGATCAACCGTGAAAATCGATCGATCTGGCTCGAGTCAGAATCGATTTTTAGAATTTTGGAAGAATTTGAGATTTGGTAGAACTCCTTTGAGAAGATTACCTTCTGTAGGATTCATTTCCTTCTTTAGGTAAGATAGCTTTAAGTAGATTAGGACTCCATTTCTCTTTATCAAACCCTTATCCTTCCTTTCTTCCCATCATCTTCTTACTGTATCTCTCTCTTCTCCCTACACCTTTCATCTTCAATGACCAAAATCTGTTTCAAAACTCATGCGCCGTGAGACAACCCGATTTTCCTTACACTTTTTTTTTTCTT
Organism: Chloranthus sessilifolius; assembly: GCA_021018995.1. Lineage (NCBI taxonomy): Eukaryota > Viridiplantae > Streptophyta > Magnoliopsida > Chloranthales > Chloranthaceae > Chloranthus > Chloranthus sessilifolius. The sequence continues at coordinate 82,387,374 of CM037591.1, forward strand.
TTTTTTTTTATCGAATGGAAAAATCTGGACCGTCGAAACATAGATCACATTCCATAAAGATATGGCACATCAAACAAGCATACAGACTAAAATTTTCATGCAGCGAAAATGGCAAAATAAAAACTCAAGCTTATACATGTAATAAACAAAACAACCACCGGCGACAGCCGACTGTCACCTAAACAGTGGTGAACACAACATGTAATAAACATCTTATTTACAAATTCATTTCATATGCCTATTCTCAAGCTTAACGACACCCAAAATACTACCAAGGCCTCCGATTAAAAACTTCTCGGACAAAAGGTCTGCGGCACATAAAGATCCGCCAAAATCTCCAAGTCCAGATCACAGCTTGTACCTGTTGCATTCCGAGCTGTGCTTACTTTATTGGTTGGTGGTAAAAGCAATTTAAAATCAAAGTAAAATAGGGGATGGAATCAGCACAACTGAGAAATCCTAGACCTGTAAGATACAGGGTCCATTTGTAGCAAGTTTTGATAAGTAAGGGTTTGTCCCATAGGGAAAAGTGATCTACGGCTCCAAGGGAGCCATCTCTAGTAGTCCCTCCAGATCTGACTACAGATCTGGCAGTCTTAAAAGGAGGGGAGTTTAGGGTCACTTATTCTAAGTATCCTAAGGTAGCCTAATGAATTAACTATAGAAAGGGTTGAGAAGATGGATGGAGTGTGGGATAATAAATATAAAAGGGTGAGAAGTATGCTATTGGGTTCAGATCTGCTGGAATTTATGACTCAGATCCAGGTCTGCTGGTATAGAAATCCTGTCCAATGGCTACATTATCACCAAAGAGGAGAAAGAATCCAACTCATCCCTGTGCCATGATCCAATCCCTTAAGGTTATACCCTGTCCACTTGAATGGTCACAGACTAACCCATAGGAGAACCACAATCCAGAGATGGGTCAAAACAAGTTAATCATTGTAGGCACTACTTCATCCAGGCTACAAGCTCAAGAATCCATAGGGAACCTCAACCTCTAAAGCTCTATGTGTGGGGCTAAGGCTGTATAGGACCATGATAGCCCAGACACATAGAACCAGCAAGATATTGAGTACCACCTTAGATCTAGTTGTCCATTGCTTGAGTGGGACTACAATGGTCCAGTCACAAGCCTACAATCTCCATGCCCAGATCAGATCTACCATCTGATGGCGGATCTATGCTAATATAGGGGAGTCTGCTTCTGTAAAATCTCCTACCAGGCTATAAGCTCAGGCTCGGAGAAGAAGGATCCATTTTGGATCGGCGGATTGGATTCACCCTAAGGCTATAACCTGTCCACTTGAATGGTCACAGACTATCCCAGAGGCTATCCTCCTCACAGAGCCCAAAACAAAATAAGAATATTGCTGCCACCACCATGGTCACAAGGCTACCAGCTCAGGCTTCCATGGGGAGTTCAGATCTAGTGGGTCCTGTGGTGGGGCTAAGGTTGTATCGGACCATGATAGCCCACACACACAGGTCACTTGGATCTTAATGGGTCCTTAGAATCAGTCCTCCATTGCTTTGAATCACAGCCAAAGCAATGGCGGATCACAAGGCAGCAGCCTTGCACAGAACAGCTCACGAACACACGAATCCGATAAAAGCACAACACTCAATCATAAATTCCATTAATCTAATCTCAATAGACATACATAGGCATGGCCAGCAAGTGCTAGGCCATGGAGAGAAGAAAAAGAAAAAGGAAAACTACTTACAACTATAGAAAATCAGAAAAGAAAATGATCTCAGATCTCTTATCAGTGATATGGTCTGAGCTTCTGCTGGTGTCTAAGTCTAAAAACTCTAAAAGTCTCCAAAGAAGCCCCCTAAACCTAAACCAAGCTTTGGTTTATATAGAAGTGGGTGTGGGGGCACATTAGGGTTAGGAAACCCTAATTTTAGCGATGCCACGTGGTCCATTAATGATCCTTGGATGTCTCGGGGCGCGTGCACGGAGATTTGAGCATGGAAGTGCGTGCCCTAATCGCTAGAAATCCTCAGAATGTCCTCTACAGAATGATGAAAGTTGGAGTTCAGAGCTTCTCCAGGTTACTGTTGATTCCCAGACTTGTCGCATGGTAGCACTGACTTCGCGAGGATGAGTTTGCATTAAAACTTCAGACATCGCGGGGTTGCAGCTTCTTGATGCTTTGAGCAGTCGCGAGGTAGATAGTTAAGCTCTCGCTGGATTGGACTTTGCGCAGTTGGATTGCTACTTGTGAATAGTGCGGGAACTGTGCGAGCATTCCATTTCATAATAGATCTTCGCGAGGCTTACTTTGGTCTTCGCGAGGCTGCTTTCTTCCTGAACTGCGTGAGACGTTCACTTCTTAGTCGAACTTCGCGATGATCCTCGCGAGGCTTTGAGGCTTTTCTGAACTGTGTGACAAGTTCTCTTGACATTTGCATCCTGCGGCTACTGCGCGATAGGTTCTCTTGAACTGTGCGAGACTGCGCGACCTTTAACTTCTGAACTTCGTGAGAGCTACGCGACTCAAGGCTTCTGAAGCTCTTCTGTCACTCCACTGCGCGAGAAGTTGTTGTGAAGTCTTGGGACTTCGTGAGGACTATGCGAAGCATATTTTTCTGAATCCTCTGGAGCTTTGTCAGCTACGTGAGGCTTGCTTCAGGTCTGGATTCATGGCTCATTCTTCTGGGGGACTTCTGGTGCCAATACAGGCTCCTTAACATGATTTATGGTCTTATTGCCTTTGCATTTATTATCTGAAAAACACTTAACAAACCTTTATTAGATGGCTAAGGGTCTAATCAAAGGCTAAGTTAAGGGGTGAAAAGTAGTACTTTTCAGGTCTTAACACACCCCCAAACCTAATCTTTGCTAGTCCCTTAGCAAAGCTACATTAAATCAACTACAGAAATTAAATGCCACTTTCGTAGGGAGCACGGATACATTTAGAATATGTACCAAGCCTTTTAAACCCCTAGGTGATCCCTAGTGGAGGAGTGAAGTCTCCTGAGGGTTTTCAGTGAAGACACCCACAAACTTCTCAATGAGACAATTAACAAAAGTGCATTATTATCAAGTGAGCAGTCAATAAACAGAGTTAGGTCACCCGTGAATCAGTAAAAATATAAGAAATTCAAACACATTAGCTGCACAGAAATTTAAACAGTATAAGCATCTCATGAAAGCATAGCATTTCCAATCAGTTTACACCAAAGAACAATTCACATGTGTGTCAGCACTGAGCTCATCACTGGATCAAAAACTAGGTTATAGGTCACACCTAATGCATTCAAGATCAGACCCAAAACTCTCCAGGGCATACTCTCATAAAAAACTGTTGAGGGTTCATTTTCTCTCAAGCTCAAGAGCAGTTACATCCCCCAAATGGGTCTGTAAGCATGAGCATAGGCATAGCTCTGAAGTTCTGGCATCATTGACAGATCCTCACCATAGATTAGATAACTCTTTATCTCCACATGACAGCTCACTCAACTTTGGATCACAAGGGCTTTAACTGGGTTGTAATGTGGCTTATGGAGTGGGGTTAAAAAGAATGGAAGGTTGAAAAGCAGTTCAAAATTGAGAAATCAGTAGGTGAAGGAGGTGATTCATGACTTCACCTTCTTTAATTCAACCCCTTTCATCTTCTTTAAGGTTTTCAGATTTGAAGTGATCAGTTTCTCTTCTTGATTTCGATTTTCCCAATGAAAGTTCCCTCTTGACTCCTCTATTACTCCTCTTCATTATTGTTTTTGTTTCTTTTTTATGCATTTTTCTTTTTTTTATTTTATTTTTGCTTTTCTGAAATGCCACCATTTTCTCAGTTATCATACTGCCAAAATTTGAGGTACTTCTTCTTTATTCACCTAATGTTGACCATAGCTAGTCCATCTTCAACTCTTGACCTTCTGAATTCTAAGAGTGAGGGTAGGGTTAAATCAGATACATAGGTTCAGGTGCAAGTACTCAGGTGTATTTTAAAGAAATTTAGGATTTAAGGCTCAAAGGGGGTATGAACAAGGGCAGTTGCTTAAGGTTGGTCTGTTTAGGCTCAAACTATCCAAGAGTAGGCCTTGATCCTTTCCTAAGTCTCATGAGTGTTGTCAGTTGTTTCAATTTGGAGTTGCCTAACTTCTAGTGAGCACAGTGACTCAGCCAGTCCTTAGAGCTAGAAGAAATTGCCTTAGTCACTCCTCAAAGAAAAAAATTTTGTATAGGCCCAAATCTCACTGGTTATGGTCTTCCTTTGAATTCTTCAGTATGTCCTTACCTTTTTCTCTCTCTAATGATTCATTAAGTGCTGATACAAGTGAGTTTCCTTGGTGATCTCATCATGGAAATGTGAAATTTTAAAAGTTTATACTGTCTAAAGTCTAAAAAAATTTTAAATTCCTTATTTTTCATAATTCTTAGATGAACATGGTTCCATTTCCATATTACTCACAAGATTCTGCTGCACTAAGGTTAACTATTCCATTGGCAGGATCTGCCTGCCACACCCCCAAACCTATGAGGAGCAGTGTCCTCACTGGTTCAAAGGTGAGTGTTCAGCAGATTTATGGTCAGAGAAAAGAAAACTGCAAGAATGAAAATAACCAAAAACAGAGAACTTTACAGAATAACAGGAAAAGAAAATTTCATTAAGAGTAAAAAAATTACAAAAAGAAAATCCTAAGAAGAAGGGAGAGAGGGATCAAGGATGTGGGGGCTGAGAAGGTGGTGGAAGGGGTTGAGTGGAGGGGGCAGGGGATGGGGATGGTTCTATCTTTTGCTTTTTCTTCTTTGGCTGGTGCTTGTCCTTCTCCTCCTTAGCCAGGATCTGCTGAACCTCCTCGTATTCATCCCAGAGGGATTGTAGGGGGTCCGGCTCTTTAGGTGGGGGCAGTTCCAATCACATCGGATAAAACTTGGTAGGCAGAGCATTAGGCTTGTCATCTGCCATTGTTAAGACTAGGGAAGGACCGCTAGGGTGAGAGGAGAAAGGATGAGATTAATATGAATGAGACTCCCTGTGTATTTAAAGATGAGGATGGTGGAAGATGAATCGGTGTAATAACATCCAAGTTGCTGCAATTAATTGAGAGTGAGTTGGGAAGTGAAAAGTTACAGCAATCAGCGTGGGAAATGACAAATGCATGTAACTCACGCAGCTGGTCAAGGGGATCACGAGATACGAATGGAATCTCGCAATGATGGATGTTGCAGCTTGCAGTGCACGAGAGGCTCTGCAGCATTTGTTGAAGCTCGCGACGGCGTAATGAATACTCTATGTGAATTACGCGAGAGCTTCCCAAATCTCAATTTGGAATGCGAAAAAAGTAGTACCAAACAGGGAGCAATTCATGCAGTGCATCATACTCATCAAAAATATTCAAACAGTATGCATTCAATTCAAAAATCAGCAAATCGCAGAAGAAGTAATCATACCAACCCCACATAAACTCTATCAAACCCAACAGACTCAAACCCCATCGAGACACTACGATTTCCTAAAAACTATTGAAGAAACGAAAGTAGTATAGTACAACGTGGACACAACTGTGGGTCAGGTTGATGAAGGGGTCCCTTGAAAATGAATAGTGTTCTTTGGGTCGGCCGGTTTTTCGAGACAAGGCTTAAGCCTCTGACCATTCACTTTCAAGGTCCTCCCAGATTTGGGATCCTTGACTTCCATAGCACCAAATGGGGACACATTTAAGACAATATAGGGACCTTCCCATCGGTATTTTAGTTTGCCAGGAAAGAATTTTAGTTTGGAGTTAAATAACCAAACCTTGCCACCAGGTACGAAGCTTTTTCTCAATAAGCCCTTGTCAAAGAAAGCTTTGGACCGTTCCTTGTAGACCTTGGCATTGGCGTAGGCATCCATCCTCAGCACGTCCAATTCAGACAGCTGCAGGGACCTGTGATGACCAGCAGAAGTTAGGTTCATATTTAAGTTTTTAATGGCCCAATAGGCCTTGTGTTCTAACTCTACTAGGAGATGGCAAGCCTTGCCATAGACCAGCCTGAATGGGGACATTCCAATGGGAGTCTTATGGGCAGTCCTATGAGCCCAAAGTGCATCATTGAGCTTATCAGCCCAATCTCTCCTGTCAGTCCTTACTATTTTCTCAAGGATGTGCTTGATCTCCCTATTGGAAATTTCAACTTGCCCACTTGTCTGTGGGTGGTAGAGAGTAGCAATCCTATGGGTCACAGAATATTTCTTGAGCAAGCTTTCAAAATTCCTATTGCAGAAATGGCTACCCCCATCACTGATAATAGCTCTAGGGGTTCCAAATCTTGAGAAAACGTTCAACCTTACAAATTTGAGGACCACCTGGTTGTCATTGGTTCTTGTGGAAATGACTTCTACCCATTTGGAAACATAATCCACTGCCACTAAAATGAAATGGTAACCATTAGAAGGAGGAAAAGGGCCCATGAAGTCTATACCCCATACATCAAACAGTTCTACAACAAGGATGGGCAATTTCTTTTGGACAACCCTCCTAATTTTTGACATCTCTCACATGCCTTGCAGTGTGTATATGCATCTTTGAATAAAGAAGGCCAATAAAACCCACACTGCAGGACTTTGTCAACTATTTTTCTTCCACTAAAGTGGCCTCCACAGGCATTTTCATGGCACATGGCCAGAATACTAGGGACATCACTTTCGGAAACACATCTTCGGATGATTTGGTCTGCACAGTACTTGTATAGGCAAGGTTCTTCCCAAAAAAAATATTTGACCTGTGAGAAAAATAGGTCCTTGTCCATTTTGGTCCAGTGGGCAGGAATCTTTCCTATAACAAGATAATTCACAATGTGGGCAAACCAAGGGACCAAGGATTGGATTGCAAATCATTGCTCATCCGGGAAGGCATCATTTGTAGGACCATCAAGACACTTCTCCAACACAATTCTGGACAAGTGGTCAGCCACCACATTTTTCAAACCCTTTTTGTCCTTGATTTCGATGTCAAACTCCTGCAGTAGGAGTATCCATCTAATCAGCCTGGGCTTAGCATCTTTCTTGGACAACAGGTACTTTAATGCTGAGTGGTCAGTGAAGATTACAGTTTTAGATCCCAGCAGGTAGGATCTAAACTTGTCAACAGCATACACCACTGTCAGAAGCTCTTTCTCAGTTGTGGTATAATTCAGCTGAGCTTCAGCAAGTGACTTGCTGATATAAGCAATGACCACAGGCAGCTTATCCTTTCTTTGGCCCAAGACAGCACCTATTGCCAAATCTAATGCATCACACATTAATTCAAAGGGCAGGGTATAGTCTGGTGTCTAGAGTACAGGGGTAGAGGTAAGGCAGACTTTCAAAGTCTCAAAAGCCTTTAGATATTCAGTCGAGAAATAGAAAGGCACATCCTGGCAGAGCAGGTGGCACAATGGCTTAGCAATTTTGCTGAAGTCCTTAATGAACCTCCTGTAGAATCCTGCATGCCCAAGGAAAGATCTAATTTGTTTGACTATTTTTGGAGGGGGCAGATTGGCAATGAGGTCAACTTTGGCCATGTCTACCTCAAGCTCTTCTTTAGAGACTACATGGCCCAACACAATGCCTTGTGTTACCATGAAGTGGCTCTTTTCCCAGCTTAAGACCAGATTTGTCTCCTCACATCTTTACAAAACTAGGCTGAGGTGTTGTAGACACTGGCCAAAACTTTCCCCATAGACAGAAAAATCATTCATAAAAATCTCCAAAAACTTATCAATCATATCAGAGAATATGGCATACATACACCTCTGAAAAGTGGTGTGACATTACATTAAAAGGCATCCTTCTGTAAGCAAATGTGGCAAAAGGACAGGTAAAGGTGGTTTTCTCTTGGTCTTGAGGATGCACAGGGATCTGGTTGTACCCTGAGTACCCATCAAGAAAACAGTAAAAAGTTTTCCAGCCAATTTGTCCAAAATTTGATCAATGAAGGGGAGAGGGGAGAGGGAAGTGGTCCTTTCTGGTCTTAGAGTTGAGCTTTCTATAATCAATGCAAACTCTCCAGCCAGTGGTCTCCCTGGCTGGTCTCAACTCACCAGATTCGGTTTTAATAACTGTTATGCCAGATTTCTTGGGCACCATGTGGATAGGTGCCACCCAGTTAGAATCAGAGATGGGGTAAATCACCCCTGCATTTAGCAATTTAATGATCTCCTTGAGGACCACTTCCTGCATGTGAGGATTTAACTTGCTCTGCATTTCCCTGGAGGGTAGTGATCCCTCCTTAAGATGAATCCTGTGCATGTAGATTGATGCATCTATTCCTCCCAGATCTGCAATGGTCCAACCAATTGCCCTTTTGTGCTTCCTCAAAACTGTTAGTAATTCCTCTTCCTGCTCATTGGTAAGAGAGGAGGAGATAATCATGTAGCTTATCACCTTTCTCAAGGAAGGCATATTTTAATGTTGGAAGCTTCTTGAGTTCGGATCGAGGCTTGTTAGGTGGATGGCAAAATTGGTGCATTGGTGGTTGGAGGAAGAGGGCAATGTAGGTTTCAAATGGAATCTTTGCCTTGAGCCTGAGAAGACTTCAATGTGGTCATGTCTTCTGTTATCACAGCAGGGCTTTCTTCCTCCACCATATCCCAGACTTTAACTAAATTCCTGACAGTGTTGCTCCACTCCAGTAGAGTGGGCAATTTTTCATCCACAATTTCTTCTAGTACATCCACTGCAAAGCTCTCCACATTGTCCTCTTGAGGGTACTTTGCACTGTTGTACCCATTCAGCTCAACTTTCATATGTCCGAAAGTTACCTCCATGACTTCAGACCTGCACTGAATGCATGCATTGGCAGAGGCCAAGAATGGCCTGCCCAAGATAATAGGTATGGGATTAGTACTTTTGCTACAGCCCATGTCTAAAACTAGGAAGTCAGCAGGATAAAAGAATTTCTCTACCCCTACCAAGACATCCTCAATCATTCCCATAGGCCTCCTCTCAGATCTATCAGCCATCATTAGCTCAATGGGGGTAGGTTTTAGGTCCCCCAAACCTAGCTGCAGATATACACTGTATTGCAGCAGGTTAACACTGGCTCCAAGGTCTAAAAGGGCCTTCCCGATTGTATGGTCTCCAATTATGCAGGGAATAGTGGGTATCCCTGCATCTTGCAACTTCTCAGGCATTGATATGTTAAATCTGAATTCATCAGACGTTGCAAAGACTCTTTTGGACACATGGCCTCGAGCTTTTCTCTTTTGGGTACAGAGGTCTTTCAGGACCTTTGCATAGGCTGGGACCTGTTTGATTGCCGCAAGCAGGGGCAAATTGATTTTCACCTGCCTGAAGGTCTCCATCATTTCCTCCATCTGGGCATTCCCTTTCTCAAAAGGGACAGGACCACCCAAAGCTTGAGGAAATGGCAGCTAAGGTATTGTTGGTTCCTCAGCTGCTAGCCCATGACTAAACTTCTGTTTTTTTCTTTTTTCTTATTTTTCTTCCTGCTGAGGCTCAACTACAGCCTCTTTATTTTTCTCCTGCTGCAGGGTGGCAGGCAATTCTTGGCTCTGTGTTCCAACAACATCCCCATCACACTCATTCGAATAATCTGTGGAAATGACCTCTGCTGGTCTATTACCCACCTGGTTGTCTATCAGCCTGCCAGACCTTAGGGTAGTAACAGCATTGGTTCTCTCAAAACTTGAGGAAGCTTCTTCAATTAAAAACTGACCCTGGGGGTTAGCAACCGGCTGACTGGGCAACCTCCCGTCCTCTCTTTTAGCTAAGGCATTCGCTAGTTGGCCAATCTGCTCTTCCATCTTCTTTATGCTCTGACCATGAGAATTCACAGTCTGAGCCACGGACCCCAAGTTTTGCAGTGAGGTCAAGATCTGGTCCTCGAAAGAAGTATTTTTGGGTTGAGGTTGGGTAAGACCAATTGATTTTGTTGCTGGTGGGGCTGCTGCTGGTGTTGGAAAGTAGACCTAGGGGCATATCCCTGATTGAACTGCTGCTGTGGCCTTTGGGGTAAGGCCAACATTTACTGGGGCTGCATATAATTGTATTGCCTCCACCTCAGATTTGGGTGGTCTCTCCATTGGTAACCAGCATTTTGGTGCTGGTAACCATATGGTTGTCTGTTGTAGCCACCAGATTGTTGCTGACCAAAAGATTGCGCAGTAGCAGCATCTTCCAATACCAACTCAAGATATTGCCCTGCAGATGGACATTCCTCTACTGTGTGCTGTGGAGACTAGCATATCAGACATGCCTCCACCACTTGAGCAGCCCTTCTGGGTTGCATCACAGTCAGTAATTTGTCAAACTTCAAAGAGAGGTTTGCCATCTGCAGCTGCAGATCATTATTCCCATACACCTCATAAACTTTTCCTCTTGTCAATGCAGCAGGCTCCACTTTTGACACAGACTCCTAACTAGTTCTTGCCAGGGATAGCTTTTGAAAAGCATTTTCACTGATTACTTCAAACAATTCCCATGCCTCATCAGCAGTCTTGTGCATGTAGGTTCCACCACAAGAGGCATCAACCATATCTCTATTTTTCTCATCAATCCCATTGTAGAAGCTTTGTACAAGCTGCCAGTCTGGGATCTTGTGGTGGGGGCATTGTTTGAGCATTTCCTTAAACCTATCCCAGGCTTGATTGAAATCCTCAGTTGGGGCTTGGGCAAAAGCAAGAATTTCCTTCCTCAACTGGCTAGTTTTGGTCTCAGGGAAGAATTTTGTCAGGAACTTGGTCGTAGGTCTTTCCACAAAGTGATGCCATTGTTTGGAAGAGTAGCCAACCAGGTACTAGCTCTATCCTTCAGAGAAAAGGGAAAGAGCCTGAGTCTAGTAGCCTCAGGTCCCAAACCAGCGATATTGAATGTGGTGCACAAGGCCAAAAATTGGTCAATATGCTTGTAAGGGTCCTCCTTGCTAAGCCCATGGAAAGAGGGCAGCATCTTGATGATTGAAGTTTTAATTTCATAATTCCCCTGAACATCAAGGAATTGAATGCTAAATGGAGAGTTATAGTCATCCGGAGCATTCAACTCCTTGAGAGTTCTGGGTTGTTCTTCACCCATGACTACTGTCCCAGATTCAATTGGAGGCTCAACTGTGGTGTGCATGTTCCTTCTAAGTCTTCTACCCCTTTCTAGCTCAGGGTTGAAAGGCTCTAAAGTAGGACTAAGAGATCTCCTACCTAGCATACAAACACACCACCAGCAGGGACAACTCCTTGCAGGCACATTGCACTTGACTCAAAGAATTTATCTAACAAATTTACAGCTATTTTAAGAAAACATAAATTTACAACTATACTAAATAACTGCTATGGAATTTTCAAAGAAACTAGACTGAGTTTTAATGGTTAGAGAATTGCAAACAGAGGTAGCTACTCTCCAAATGCAGTCCACTGTCCTTCTCTGCTGCTGTCTAGATCTGCAAGAAAAATCACATATACATCAGCAGTATCAATTATTCAAAGCTACAAAGAATACTAAATATACAAAAACTAAGGGTCTACTAATAGATCATCTTATCCCCGGCAGTGGCGCCAAAAACTTATTGCATTCCCAGCTGTGCTTACTTTATTGGTTGGTGGTAAAAGCAATTTAAAATCAAAGTAAAATAGGGGATGGAATCAGCACAACTGAGAAATCCTAGACCTGTAAGATACAGGTTCCATTTGTAGCAAGTTTTGATAAGTAAGAGTTTGTCCCACAGGGAAAAGTGATCTACGGCTCCAAGGGAGCCATCTCTAGTAGTCCCTCCAGATCTGACTACAGATCTGGCAGTCCTAAAAGGAGGGGAGTTTAGGGTCACTTATTCTAAGTATCCTAAGGTAGCCTAATGAATTAACTACAGAAAGGGTTGAGAAGATGGATGGAGTGTGTGATAATAAATATAAAAGGGTGAGAAGTATGCTATTGGGTTCAGATCTGCTGGAATTTATGACTCAGATCCAGGTCTGCTGGTATAGAAATCCTGTCCAATGGCTACATTATCACCAAAGAGGAGAAAGAATCCAACTCATCCCTGTGCCATGATCCAATCCCTTAAGGTTATAACCTGTCCACTTGAATGGTCACAGACTATCCCATAGGAGAACCACAATCCAGAGATGGGTCAAAACAAGTTAATCATTGTAGGCACTACTTCATCTAGGCTACAAGCTCAAGAATCCATAGGGAACCTCAACCTCTAAAGCTCTATGTGTGGGGCTAAGGTTGTATAGGACCATGATAGCCCAGACACAGAACCAGCAAGAGATTGAGTACCACCATAGATCTAACTGTCCATTGCTTGAGTGGGACTACAATGGTCCAGTCACAAGCCTACAATCTCCATACCCATATCAGATCTGCCATCTGATGGCAGGTCTATGCTAATATAGGGGAGTCTGCTTCTGTACAATCTCCTACCAGGCTACAAGCTCAGGCTCGGAGAAGAAGGATCCATTTTAGATCGGCGGATTGGATTCACCCTAAGGCTATAACCTGTCCACTTGAATGGTCACAGACTATCCCAGAGGCTATCCTCCTCACGGAGCCCAAAACAAAACAAGAATATTACTGCCACCACCATGGTCACAAGGCTACCAGCTCAGGCTTCCATGGGGATTTCAGATCTAGTGGATCCTGTGGTGGGGCTAAGGCTGTATCGGACCATGATAGCCTAGACACACAGGTCACTTGGATCTTAATGGGTCCTTAGAATCAGTCCTCCATTGCTTTGAATCACAGCCAAAGCAATGGCGGATCACAAGGCAGCAGCCTTGCACAGAACAGCTCACGAACACACGAATCCCATAAAAGCACAACACCCAATCATAAATTCCATTAATCTAATCTCAATAGACATACATAGGCATGGCCAGCAAGTTCTGGGCCATGGAGAGAAGAAAAAGAAAAAGGAAAACTACTTACAACTACAGAAAATCAGAAAAGAAAATGATCTCAGATCTCTTATCAGTGATATGGTCTGGGTTTCTGCTGGTGTCTAAGTCTAAAAACTCTAAAAGTCTCCAAAGAAGCCCCCTAAACCTAAACCAGGCTTAGGTTTATATAGCAGTAGGTGTGGCGGTGCATTAGGGTTAGGACCCTAATTTTAGCGATGCCATGTGGTCCATTAATGATCCTTGGATGCCTCGAGGCGCATGCACAGAGATTTGAGCGTGGAAGTGCGTGCCCTAATCACTGGAAATCCCCAAAATATCCTCTACATAATGATGGAAGTTGGAGTTTAGAGCTTCGCCAGGTTGCAGTTGATTCCCAGACTTGTCGCGTGGTAGCACTGACTTCACGAGGATGAGTTTGCATTAAAACTTCAGACGTCGCGGGGTTGCAGCTTCTTGATGCTTTGAGCAGTCACGAGGTAGATAATTAAGCTCTCGCTTGATTGGGCTTCGCGCGGTTGGATTGCTACTTGTGAATAGCGCAGGAACTGCGCGAGCATTCCATTTCACAATAGATCTTCGCGAGGCTTACTTTGGTCTTCGCGAGGCTGCTTTCTTCCTGAACAGCACGAGAACTGCGCGAGACGTTCACTTCTTAGTGGAACTTCGCGAGGCTTTGAGGCTTTTCTAAACTGCGTGACAGGTTCTCTTGACATTTGCATCCCGCGGCTACTACGCGATAGCTGCACGACAGGTTCTCTTGAACTGCGCGAGACTGCGCAATCTTTAACTTCTGAACTTCGCGAGAGCTGCGTGACTCAAGGCTTCTGAAGCTCTTCTATCACTCCACTGCGTGAGAAGTTGTTGTGAAGTCTTGGGACTTCACGAGGACTGCGCGAAGCATATTTTTCTGAATCCTCTGGAGCTTTGTCAGCTGCACGAGGCTTGCCTCAGGTCTGGATTCATGGCTCATTCTTCTGGGGGACTTCTGGTGCCAATACAGGTTCCTTAACATGATTTATGGCCTTATTGCACTGCTGTTTATTATCTACAGAAAACACTTAACAAACCTTTATTAGATAGCTAAGGGTCTAATCAAAGGCTAAGTTAAGGGGTGAAAAGTGGTACTTTTCAGGTCTTAACAGTACCTATGACGTATAGTCTAGGGGTGAGCTTCATCCAAGCTCAGTAGAGAAACACAATACCAATATACATCTTTTGAGACAAAAACATAGAGTTGATTTATTAAAAATCCAATCGGTGAAATCAAGCTTCGGTTTCATTATTTTCTTTGGATCAAAACAAATTCAAGTTCAAGAAACACATTATCAAGTGCTTACAAATCCAATTCAAGCAAAACCTTATCATGTACTTCGAAATCGAGTTTCTAGCAGGAAGTTATCATGTATTTCAAAATCAAGTTTCGAGGAAGACATTATTGTGTATTTCAAAATCAAAGGGTACAAGCGAAAATTCTTGAGTTCTAGTTCACTTGAGCATAGATTCGGTCAGTATTCATTCTATTTCAATTTCACTCAGTATCCTTTGTATACAGTATAACATGACATGTTATTCTAGTATCAATTTCCAGTGTCGAATGCAGTGTCAGTCAGTATAGTAATGCAATGCATGATGCACGGTTTAACCCGTTGAGTCGGTCCAGTAATGCAGTATGCAGTGTAGTGTGTACGGTTTAACCCGCCGTACCGATCCAGTAATGCAGTATGCTATGCAGTGCAGTGTGTATTGTTTAACCCGCCATACCGATCCAGTAATGCAGTACGCTCAGTGTCCAGTATTCAGTGCAGTGTGTATGGTTTAACCCGTCGTACCAATCCAATAATGTTGTATGCTCAGTGTCCATTATTCAGTATCCAGTGTCCATATGATTCATATTTTATTCTAGATTTCACGTACTTATTCGCATTTCGAATGTCTAATCATGTTTCAAGGCTCGAGGTTTCATATACACACAACATGCTTCGGATTTCAAGTTCAATTTTGGAGTCTTAATTAGATCTTCGAGTTCACATGTCACGATCAAAATCAAACTCTTATACGGACTTACGCTCTCGGATTCTTACTGGAAATCAATTTCGAGACACGATTCACTTCTAGTTTCAGGTCAAAATCGCATTTCATATACGTACTTTGAAGCACGGGATTCAAATCAAGACATGTTTTCAAAATCATATGCTAAACTGAAAGTTCAAATCATCCAATCATAAATCAACAATTTCACTGATCTTAAAGCACATAGGAAATTCAAATCACACTTCATATAAGGTATCAAGGCATGTTTCATATACGAAAAATCAAGGCATGTGTCATATACAAAAATCAAGACATGTGTCATATAAGGTAAACAAGACATGTTTCATATACTGAATATCAAGGCATGTTTCATAAATAGACATCAGGAAAAGTTTCATATATGAAAAATTCATGTTTCAAAATCAAGGATCTCAAGCTATGTAAGATTCAAGTTCAAAACATAATCAAATCTATGAATCAGCATCAAGACGGACTTGAGTGTTGATTTTCCCTACCTTATTTACGAGACACGCAAAACAGTGCAATATCCCCTCGCAAGCATTCTTGATTATCAACCTACATTACATTTATGATGAAGCATCAGGAATAGGTCTTAATTTCTTACAATTGTGATGTATCTAAGTGTTTTTCTCAAACCAAGGTGGAAATGGGCAAGTTCGTGCTAACCAAGAACTTCACCCAATTTCTCCCTATATTTGGACCTTCAAGAAATTTGATTCATGAAATGGTTATTTCATAACCGTCATGGGGCTCGTTGTCCTCTTTCAAACACCTTAAGAATCAGGCCAATCGGAGTTCAGGGTCAAAAGTTATTACTAAAATACCAAACAGGTGTCATGGCCTCTCTAGCGGGATTCAGTGGCACCTACAGGTCCACTCGAGCAGGTTTTCCCCGAGCATTTTTTGGCCTAAAAAGTACACTCGAGCAGGCTGCTTCAAGTGGGGTCATGCCTGAGCAGGATTCAAGGCTGCTCGAGTGAAATTCTCATAAATCAAACCTTTTCGGGACTCGGTTTTCTTCCCCGAACTTCAACTAAATCCATTCCCAAAGCACAAAATCAAAGCTAGACATATATATGTATATATATGAGTAATCCATGAAATTTACCTTCTAATTTGTGCATGCAAGGTCCAAAACATTGGAGATCGGGGAAATCGACAACTCGATGCTTGCATGCATCCGATCCTCGGGTTTCGTTGCACGAAATTCAAGAATTGACCAACCGAACTCTAGTCATAGAAATTCTAGTTTTACAAGACGAGTTTAAGATGTTTTACTCCATGGATTCTTCATGTGTGGGGTTCAAATTGATCAGAATCAAAGGGAGTTTAGGGTACGTAGCTTCGGGTTCGTTCGATTCGATCACCGATCTCAATGGAGTTGCAGCAGTCGAACTAGCCGAGATCTTCCTATGGCACAATGGCTGGAATAGATTCCCACAGTTGGGTCTCAAGAGAGGGCTTAGAAGGGGATGATTTCTATTCTCTCCTCACTCTCCTTCGTTCTCAAAAAAGTGTGCTTGGGGCTATAAGCGTGTGAGTTGGTTTATGCAATAAGAGGAGATTTGATGTGCAGCCCGCACATCCCAAGTTTGTGACGGCCATCTCAAGGCCCTCCACACCAGTTGCTCCTCAATTTCCCCCTCCTAATTTTCAAGGGTTTTTGGCCCATGGATACCATATGTATGTATATATGAATATAGATACACCAGCTAGACATGCTACGGTGTATAGCCTAAACATGAAGTTCGGTGTAGGGGCTCCTAATACAAAATGAACCTAAGGTGCCTAAGGTAATATTTGTACATTGAATATCATTGTTTATAGCAAAGTCTTGATATTGTGCACTGTTAATACACCACATTCAGTGTACTGGCCTGCATAAATGGCAAGTGTAAGGGTCTAATTATACGTATATTTGACTCCCATTTGGACCAATAAGTTGCTCCATTCGCGGCACACGGCACACGGTGCACATTACACCCGATACCAAGGATCAATACAACATATAGGGGTTTAGAAATCTCAGGATATTACATCTATACATATAAACATATGTTAGTTTGTTTCATTGGGCTTGGGTTTAGTTAGTGTGTTCTCATGCTCAACACATAAACTGTGTATGGATGCATCTAGCACCACGCATACATACATCCTATTGAAGGCTTCAGTAAACTCAACCAGGTCCATGGTGTCCCTGGTGTTCGGGTCCTCTCGATGGACTTCCACCATGGATCTACCTCTCCCTTGAGTTGGAAAGTGGCCTAACTCACTTTCTCTTTTTCGGTACATGAGATTCTCTGAAGAACCTTCTCTATCTGGTTTAACCATTGCTCTGCTTCCATCGGATCAGTTTGACCATAGAAGCTAGGAGGTCGCATTCATCTAAACTCTTGGAATCCTAAGGGTTGGCGTCTCTCGGCCAGCAATGTAGCTTGTTGGTTGACCATAGTCTCCATCAATTGCTCGAGACGACAGTTATTACTTCCTTCTCCCAAAGGAATGCCGTTGGCATGGTCCACACGTGGTCGACCTCATGGAGGCATACTGATCTGTCATGATAAACAAAAATTTCAATGCGAAGTGCTCATGAAGTTCAAAAGCATGACCATTTCAAGTTCCTATGTCCTGACCACACATGCCTAAATAGAGGCATGACTCGGAATCTCTAGAAGACTTAAGAGAATAGGGATCGTGGATCCCTCCTACTTTTGGATTGATATGTTGCCATCACGTTTAAGTCCCAAATAATACCTAACGTCTACGCTTTGATACCAACTGTGATAGCCCTATTTTCTCGACATTTTTTTTTTCTTTTTTTTTATCGAATAGAGAAATTCCGACCGTCGGATGGTAGATCACGTTCCATACAGATATGGCACATCAAACAAGCATACAGATTGAAATTTTCAAGCAGTAAAAATGGCAGAACAAAAACACAAGCTTATACATGTAATAAACAAAAGAACTACCGGCGACAGCCAACTGTCACCTAAACAGTGGTGAACACAACACGTAATAAACATCTGATTTATAAATTCATTACATGTACCTATTTTCAAGCTTAACGACACCTAAAATACTACCAAGGCCTCCGATTAAAAACTTCTTGAACTGAAGGTTTGCGGCACAGAAAGATCCGCCAAAATCTCCAAGTCTCGATCACAGCTTGTACCTGTGACGTATAGTCGAGGGGTGAGCTTCATCCAACATCAATAGAGAAAAATAATACCAATATACATCTTTTCAAACAAAAATATAGAGTTGATTTAGTAAAAATCCAATTGGTTAAATCAAGCTTCGGTTTCATTATTTTTTTTGGATCAAAGCAAATTCAAGTTCAAGAAACACATTATAAAATACTTACAAATCCAATTCGAGCAAAATCTTATCATGTACATCAAAAACGAGTTTCTAGCAAGAAGTTATCATGTATTTCAAAATCGAGTTTCGAGCAAGACATTATCGTGTATTTCAAAATCAAAGTGTACAAGTGGAAATTCTTGAGTTCTAGTTCACTTGAGCACAAATTCGATCAGTATTCATTCTATTTCAATTTCAGTCAGTATCCTTTATATACAATATCACAACGTGTCGGTCTAGTATCAATTTTCAGTGTCGAATGCAGTGTTAGTCAGTACAGTAATGCAATGCATGATGCACAGTTTAAACCGCCGAGCCGGTCCAATAATGCAATATGCCGTGTCTAGTATGCAGTGTGTACGGTTTAATCCGTCGTACCGGACTAGTAATGCAGTAGGCTTAGTGTCCAGTATGCAGTGCAGTGTGTAGGATTTAACCCACCGTACTAGTACAGTAATGCAGTATAGTCTGTGTCCAATATTTAGTGTAGTGTGTACGATTTAACCCGCCGTACCGGTCCAGTAATGCAATATGCACAGTGTCCATTATTCAGTATCCAGTGTTCATACGATTCATATTTTAGTCCAGATTTCATGTACCTACATTTCAAATGCCTAATCACGTTTCAAGGCTCGAGGTTTCATATACACACAACATGCTTCAGATTTTAAGTTCAATTTCAGAGACTTAACTAGATCTTCGAGTTCACATGTCACGTTCAAAATCAAATTCTTATACAGACTTACGCTCTCGGATTCTTATTGGAAATCAATTTCAAGACACGATTCATTTCTAGTTTCAGTTCAAAATCGCATTTCATATACATACTTTGAAGCACGGGATTCAAATCAAGGCATGTTTTCAAAATCATATGCTAAACTAAAAGTTCAAATCATCCAAGCATAAATCAACAATTCAACAGATCTCAAAGCATATAAGAAATTCAAATCACACTTCATATACGATATCAAGGTATGTTTCATTTACGGAAAATCAAGGCATGTGTCATATACGAAAATCAAGACATGTGTCATATACAAAAATCAAGACATGTTTCATATACGAAAAATCAAGGCATGTTTCATATACGGACATTAGGACAAGTTTCATATATGAAAAATGCATATTTCAAAATCAAGGATCTCAAGCTATGTAAGATTCAAGTATAAAACATAATCAAATCTATGAATCAGCATCAAGACCAACTTGAATGTTGAATTTCCCTACCTTTTTCATGAGACACGCAAAAGGATGCAACATCCCCTCACAAGCATTCTCGATTATCACCTTATATTACATTTATGAGGATGCATCAGGAATAGGTCTTAATTTCTAACAACTGCGACGTATCTAAGTGCTTTTCTCAAACCAAGGAGGAAATGGGCAAGTTCGTGCTAACCTAGAACTTAACCCAAATTCTCCCTAAATTTGGACCTTTAAGACATTTTATTCATAAATTGGTTCTTTTATAAACATCATCGGGCTCGTTGTCCTCTTTCCAAAGCCTCAAGAATCAGGCCAATCGGAGTTCGGAGTCAAAAGTTATGACTAAAATACTGAACAGATATCATGGTCGCTCGAGCGGGATTCAGTGGCACCTATAAGTCCGCTCGAGCAGGTTTTACCCGAGCAGTTTTTAGCCTAAAATGTCCGCTCGAGTGGGTTGCTTCATGCGGGATCATGCTCGAGCAAGATTCAAGGCCGCTCAAGTGGGATTCTCAGAAATCTAACCTTTTCGGGACTCGGTTTTCTTCCCCGAACTTCAACCAAATCCATTCCCAAAGCACAAAATCAAAGCTAAGACACACACACATATATATATATATATATATATATATGAATAATCCATGAAATTTACCTTCCAATTTGTGTATTCAAGGTCCAGACCATCGGAGATCGGGGAAATCGACAAACCGATGCTTGCATGCATCTCATCCTCGGGTTTCGTTGCACGAAATCCGAGAATCGACCAACTGAACTCTAATCATAGAAAATTTAATTTTACAAGATGAGTTTAAGATGTTTACCTCCATGAATTCTTCGCGTGCGAATTGATCAAAATCGAAGGGAGTTTTGGGTACGTAGCATCGGGTTCGTTCAATTCGATCACGGATCTCAATGGAGTCGCAGTGGTCGAACTAGCCAAGATCTTCCTATGGCACAATGGCTGGAACAGATTCCCACAGTTGGGTCTCAAGAGAGGGCTGAGAAGGGGATGAGTTCTTTTCTCTCCTCACTCTCCTTTTTTCTCAACAAAGTGTGCTTGGGGCTATGTGTGTGAGTTGGTTTATGCAATAAAAGGAGATTCAATGTGCAGCCCGCGCATCCCAAATTTGTGTACGGCCATCTCAAGGCCCTCCACACCAGCCACTCCTTACTTTCCCCCTACTAATTTGCATGGGTTTTGGGCCCGTGGATACCATATGTATCTATATATGTATATAGATACACCAGCTAGACATGCTAGGGTGTATAGCCTAAACATGAAGTTCGGTGTAGGGGCTCCTAATACAAAATGAACCTAAGGTGCCTAAGCTAATATTTGTACGTTGAGTATCATTGTTTATAGCAAGTCTTGATATCTTGCACTATTAATACACCACATTCAGTGTACTAGCCTGCATAAATGGCAAGTATAAGGGTTTAGTTATACATATATTTGACTCCCATTTGGACCAATAAGTTGTTCCATTCACGGCACACGGCACACGATGCACATCACACCCGATACCGAGGATCAATACGACATATAGGGGTTCAGAAATCTCGGGATATTACATCTATACATATAAACGTATGTTAGTTTGGTTCATTGGGCTCAGGTTTGGTTAGTATGTTCTCATGCTCAACACATAAAGTGTGTATGCGTGCATCTAGCACCACGCATACATACATCCTATTGTTTAGATATTATATATACTTAAAATGGTCCAACTAATGTCTTGAGTTCAGGTTTGGAGTCGCCCATGCTCGGCCCCGAGTTTGGCTTGGATCTAAGTAAGATAAAGGGTTCAAGTTTTTTTCGAGTTCGATTTTGTGCTCGAGATTCAAGTCGGGTACAATAAATACATCTACATATGTATCCCGCATAGGGTTTGGGTTGGAATCTAGTGCGCCCTAACACATCATCAATTATATAACTCCCTATTTAAAATAGTGACCAATTTGTCTAGGTTGTAAGGTGCGGGCTATTTCTAGTCAGTGTGCCCACGTAACACCCAAAGAATCGGGTCCGAAAATCAGGGGTGTTACATTCTCCCCACCTTAAAGAATTTTTGTCCTCGAAAATTGGCGTGTCTTATTCAATGACGTATGGACACTTGGTCATTTCCGAATGAGAGCAGTCACGTTCTCCTCATGAGTTCGTGACTCAACGTCCAAGAAAGGTTAGGGTCATTACATTCTCCCCTCCTTAAAGGAATTTTCGTCCTCAAAAATTCATCTCGTGGTATTAAGATTGATCGATGATTAAACAAAGCCGAACATGTTGAATGGACTATGGAAGTCAGGCTGTGGTGTTATGGATTCTCCAATTAAAGGATTTGGTCCCCCCCCCCACTACAAGTACTTGCAATGACCTTATCTCTCCTATGTATCCTGTCGTATGATAAGCATTCGACATATTGTGCCTATGTTCGCCTATCCTTAAAGGTTTTCGTTGTGGGTTTGTCACTACCGTGCTCTAGGTGTAAGGTCGCTAGATTTTCTGTCGACTACATAATTGGGAGTGTACACATGGTTGGTGATGATGCTCACGACGTTTCAACTAGAAGTGAGTTCTATATATTGATCAATAGAAATTTTCTTAATTAGACAAAGAAAAGAGGAAAATTACTTAAAGTTACGCTACTACTTGCGGAGAGGGCAAAAATGCCTCTATCCAGAAAATCGAGAGGGCCCCGGTGTATTGACCGCAGTTCGCGTCCGCTCCTTAGGTTCAGGACAATCTTTCACGCAATGTCCTTGTGCGCCACATCTAAGACATGCGCCCGTGTCCCATCGACACACGTCTGTCTTAGGGTATTTCCCACATCTTGAGCATAGGTCGTCCAGTGCGGATGAAGAGATGCGAGTAGTCTGTGGAACGCTTGCTGCTCTAGTAGTAGCAGAACGTGAAAGGCGAAAAGGTCTAGGAGGTGTAACCGAAGGTGGCTTTGCATATGCAGTCTGAGCCGACTGACTAGGTGTTGGCATCAAGAACCTCAATCTCTGGCTCGCAGGCTCATGGACATATGGCTGCACTTGATTTGTTCTATTCTAACTTTGTTCTTCGCTTCTCTTGTTCATTTTTTCAATGTCCCTTTCGACGATGAGTGCCAATCTCATGACTTGTGCGTAAGTTGTCGCCTCAAATAGGGAAATCCATTCCTTGATCATCGGCCTTAGTCCAAACTCAAACTTTTGGGCTTTCATAAATTCAGTGGCCACAAGCAATGGTGCAAACCAAGAGAGTCTAGTGAATTCCGACTCATACTCTCACACTATCATTTGGCCTTGCTCCAACGGTGCGAACTGGATCTCCATCTGGCGTCATTCTGGACCTAAAAAGTACTTCTCATTGAAGACTTCAGTAAACTCAGCCCAGGTCCATGTTGTCCCTGGTGTTCGGGTTCTCTCGGTGAACTTCCACCATGGATCTGCCACTCCCTCGAGTTGGAAAGTGGCCCAACTCCCTTTCTCTTCTTTGATACATGGGATTCTCTGAAGAACCTTCTCTATCTAGTTTAACTATTGCTCTGCTTCCATCGGATCAGTTTGACCATAGAAGTTAGGAGGTCGCATTCGTCTAAACTCTTAGAAACCTGAGGGTTGGCGTCTCTCTGCCAGCAATGTAGCTTGTTGGTTGACCATAGTCTCCATCAATTGCTCGATACGACGGATATTGCTTCCTTCTCCCAAAGGAATGCCGCTGGCACGGTCAGCACGTGGTCGACCTCGAGGAGGCATACTGATCTGTTACGATAAACAAAAATTTTAGTACGAAGTGCTCATGAAGATCAAAAGCATGACCAATTCAATTTCTTATGTCCTGACCACACACGCCTAAACAGAGGCATGACTCAGAATCCCTAGAAGACTTAGAGAATAGGGATCGTGGATCGCTCTTACTTTCGGATTGATATACTACCATTGCGGTTAAGTCCCAAATAAGACCTAACGCCTATGCTTTGATACCACCTGTGACAGCCCGATTTTCCTGACACTTTTTTTTTCTTTCTTTTTTTTTATCTAATGGAAAAATTCAGACCATCGGATCGTAGATCACGGTCCATACAGATATGGCACATCAAACAAGCATATAGGCTAAAATTTTCATGTAGCAGAAATGGCAGAACAAAAACTCAAGTTTATACATGTAACAAATAAAAGAACCAACGGCGACAACCGATTGTCACCTAAATAGTGGTGAACACAACATGTAATAAACATTTGATTTACAAATTCATTACATGTACCTATTCTCAAGCTTAACGACACCCAAAATACTACCAAGGCCTCCGATTAAAAACTTCTCGGATGGAAGGTCTGCAGCATAAGAAGATCCACCAAAATCTCCAAGTCCCGATCACAGCACGTACCTGTGACGTATAGTCGAGGGGTGTTGCATGCTCTAAGTGTGCATGATTTATTTGTATGTTGAAAACAGACTTGCGAATGATGAATGCTACTAAATTTGGAAAATTAAAACGAATAAGGAAATATCAGCACAGAGAGAAGTTAATTAGCCTGCAAGATCAGGGCCAATTGTAGCAAGTTTTAAATGTAAGTGAGTAAAAGATCGTCCATAGGGAATTTATTTAAAATGTAAGATAAACCTCCAGATCTGAGCTACCAGAGCTGGCCTCTAATCCTATCTATAGAGCAAATAAGATGGGAGGTTGAATTTGTCACATTAACTAAATAATAAAAGTAAAATTAAAACTAAGTGATCCAGATCTGAGTTGGGGAGATTTTGATGTAAATTAATAAGAATGGAGAAATAATATCTAACTTTGATTTGGTCCTTGATGCAAAATGAGAATAAATGTAGATCAAATGAGATGTGATCCAATCTTCATCTTGCTACAAGAACAGATGCAAGAGAAAGTAATCTAACTCAAGGGTTAGAGTTAAACTTATGGTTATGGTCTGTCCACTTCAATGGCCACAGACCATCCAATAGTCTTTAATCTGAACCCTTTATTCAGAATGAGAAACACCACTATAAATGCTGTGAGAGATTAGGTTATAAACACAAATTCTCATAGGGATAATGAATTAAGGGAAATTGCTTAAAAAATGTAAATCTAAAGGAGTCTAGTGCAATAAGGAGATCATAGGGAACCCTCAACACGAATCCAATTGAGAACGTACAGTTCACAGCAACCTTTTCAAATTCACCATTACAATTACAGAGCACAGCTTAAACAGCTCTCGGATTTGTAGTCTTGGATACAATTCTCTTTTGAATTACAGAAGTATCTCACAGCTCTCAATTACAAATAGAAGCTAAGCTATTACAGGAGTTTCAGACAAGCTATCTGAATTGGAGATGAGGCAATAAAAATGAAACTCGAAATCTGGATACCCAAATTGGGCAAATGGTTCATCTATTTATAGTTTCCCCCAAGTCTAGCTCAGATGTGTATCAACCAATCAGAATTGGTTAGATCTGTATCAACCAATAGGAGTCGAGCACAAGGATCCAAATCTGTTTTGGCCAATCATAACTGCTTGATTTGGTTCAGCCAATCAGATGACTGAAGCATCAATTCTGTTATGTAATTCAAAAATTTGTTAGAGCTTCTAAAAGTTCCCGCCAAGTGATTTCATCTTCGGATGTTCACATGGGGTGGAATATGCCTTTGGTTAGATGCTCGTAATCTTGGAATGTCCACAGGTTTTTAACTGCATTGGGGCACGTGCAAAGATTACTGAATTACCCTTGCAGATTCTGGGGGTCTTCAGAATACCATTTTGCATAGTTTGGAGAACTTTTCGCAAGGTACTGGGACTTCTAAAGCTCTTTTCGCACAGTTCAAGTTCTTTTCGAAAAGTTCATAAATCTTTTCAAAGAGTTCAGGTGCTCTTCGAAAACTAAGCCTGGAGCTTTGAGTTCTTTTCGCAAAGTTCAAGTTCTTTTCGAAAAGTTCAGATTCTTTTCAAAAAGCAATCTGAAATGCATTCTTCTGTTCGAATAGCTCCACACCTTTTTCCAGGTTGAAACCAGGCCTTTGTCCTCTTTAGTCTAGGCATTTTGACAGTTAGTGAGGTTGTCCCTTCTCCTTCTTCCTTCGGATCAACATGGATTATCATCTTTTTGGCACTTTTAGACTGCTTTCATGGTTAAGCCTGCCTTTATTGTTAGCTGTAAAACAAACACTTAAAACACTTATTTAGTTCTCTCAAAGGTCTATCAAGACCCAGGTTAAAGGGTGGAAAATGGTATTTTCTAGTTCTCAACACACCCCCAAACCTAAGCTTTGCCAGTCCCTGAGCAAAGACAAAATTAAAAATAGAATAAAAAGCCACTTTTATAGGGAACACAATTGCATTTAGCATATGCAACAAGCCTTTTAAACCCCTAGGTGATCCCCAGTGGAGGAGTGAAGTCTCCTGAGGGTTTTCAGTGAAGGTACCCACAAACTTCTCCAATAAATCAGTTAATATCAATGCGCATTAAAGTAGACTTTATCCATTCAGTTATTCACACTGCATCACCAAGTCAGAAAAGATCTTCAAGAAAACATTAGTTTAAAACTAAAATTCAGCTGTAATTCCTTTTACCATTCACTCAGTTGATGTCAAAAAGTTTTTTATAAGAAAAATTAATGAAAAGCTTGCCTTCTATTTGAAAATTCAGTTTTGATGTTACCCCAAATAATTTGATTTCAAACTCAACTCTCACCAGGGTTTTCACTCACCATGCAAATATGAGGGTTGTACTATTTCACACGACTTAAGAGCAATTCTGTCCTCAAATAGGACTGTAAGCAAGAGCATAGGCATTGCTTTTCAGTTGTGAATCTACTGCTCTTTTCTCCATAGATTACACAAATCCTTATCTCCATGTGACAGCTCAATCCATCATTGATCAGTAAGGACTTTGACTTGGGTGGTACTGTGGCTTACGAGTGAACTTTATCAAGAATAAAGAGGTGGAATGGAATTCAAAATTGAGAAGTCAGTCAAGGTAAGGAAGTGGTAGACACATCTTCTTTATTTCAGCATAATTTCATCTTCTTCTTTGAATTTTCAGAGCCAAAGTGGCCATCTTTTTCTCTTTCTTTTTTCAAATTTCCAATGAAATGACTTTTTCTGACTTTTTTCGTTTTCAAAGCAGCATTGACTAGAGTGCCACATTTCTTTTGTTGATACATCATTGCCTTCAATTATTTTTCTTCTTCTTTTACCAAACTGTTACCCAACTCTCCTTTCTTCAGCTTCCTTTCCTTTACCTTCTGAATTTTCAGAGTGAGGGTTAGGCTCAATGAGGTTGATTAGGTTGGTTGATGAGGTTACAAAGAAATCTTGGATTTATAAAGCTCAACTGGTGTGTATCAAAGGCAGTTTCAAAAGGTGGGGCTTTTTTACGTTCAAACTGTCCAAAAGGAGGCCTTACATCATGTTTTTAATATCATGATTGCTGTCAAGTTATTTCAATTTGAATATGTGTAACTTCTAGTGATAGTAAGCAGGTTCAAACAGTCCCTAGAGCAGAAAAAATTGCCAATTCATATCTCCAAAGAATACATTTCAGGCCCAAGTCTCACTGGGTGTAGTTTTCTATCAAATTCCTGAGGTATATCATCACTGTTTTCTCTCTTTTTAGGTTTACTAAAACATCAATTTTATTTTGAAAATTTTCTGACATTCACTTCATGAAGGTATTGGAATTACTCTAAAAATCAATTTTAAAAAATTTTAACTTCCTCATTTTTCAAAACAACAGGTGTGAAATTACTTTATCATCAAAAATTATGTTGTGATCATAAGCTGCACTGATTTTAACTAAACTATTGGTAATTCTGCTACATCACCCCCAAACCTATGATGAGTAGTGTCCTCACTTGTCCAAGGTGCATAAGCAAAGAAAAGAAAACAATCAAACAGAAATTATAATGACAGAGAAGAAAGAAAAGAAATGCACAGTAATTACTAATTAACAAAAGTTAACAAAAAACAGGAATTACATATTACAGATTCACAAAACAAACATGTACAATGTATTCTAATAACTGGATCAAAATCAGTATCATAATTAGTTCAATGGGATCAGAACTAGAATCACTATTAGAGTCAGAACTTGAGTCAGTATTGGAGTCTGAACTCGATTTGGCCTTCTCCTGGATTGTGACTTGCAGCTCGGTGTATTCCTCAGCTTTGATCTTTTTGGTGAGGCCAATATACTTTTCAAGTCTAGTAGTCCTCAATTTTTCCTGTTCAAGCTATGCTTGCAACATGGTAACCGTGTGCTGCTCACTCCTAACCATCTGAAAAGTTTGGCCCAGCAGGTCCTACATCTTCTCTCTCTCAAATTTCATGAACAACTCCAATTTTCGGATCTGGTCTTCATAAGGGGTTCTAATGTAAGCTTGCAGATCAGCTAACCCCTTGAGAACATCGCGACAGATATAAGGGTTCTCTTCCATAGCCCTTTTGAGAGTGGCAAATATGGGAATGGGAATGGAGTGGTAGGGGACCAAAGGTATCCCAACAGTGGGAGAAGAGGAGTCCAAAAGTATGACCTCAGGGTCAGTTTGAGTAGCTTGATCAGAGAAATTGAGGAAAGTTGAAGGGGAATCCAAAAGTACTACCTCAGGTTCTGTTTGGGTAACATTGTCAGCAGTGGTGAGGATGGGTGGATCTACAAATACTACCTCAGGGTCTGTTTGGGTAGCATGGTCAGCAACAGCAGGTACAGTGGCTAAGGTGGTTGTGTGGGATGTGGAGGCTAAGGTTTGGAGAAGGAAATTTTTCACAGGCTGATTGTCTGTGTTGATCTGTAGTTGGGATTTGATGGATTGGAGGAAGGTGAATATTTGGCTAATTGTGTCAAGTGTGGGTGTGGTATGCAAAGTAGGGGTTGGTAAAATTGATGTAGACGGCTGAAGGGCAATGGGTGAAATGGTTGTAAAGGGGGAAGTAGCCAAGTGGGTGAAATGAGGAGGATCAGGTATAGGTACAGATTCAAGCCCAATATTCTCCAAAATAGACCACATCAATGATGAATAGGCCTCAGTAGTGAATATCTCAAGTTCAGGGGTATGAGTTACTTCAGGTGTATGAGTTGAATGAGCAGGTGAACCTGAGAAGCTTTGGAGAAGGGGAGTGCTTGGAGATTGTTCAACAAAATTTGGGGCCATATCTTGGTCATTGTTAGGAGAAATTGGTGGTGTGAGTATGGCTGGAGTGGTTGGTGTAGAGGGAGAGTCTACAATTGGGATTATGGTGGTTATGGGTGATGGGACAGCTGGAATGGATGAAAGAATAGGAGCTGTGCTAGGTGAAGTGGGTAAGATAATGAATTCTTCACCAATGGGTGCATCTGAAAAGCTGGTCACCACAGGAGGGACAACTTGTTCAATATCAGCTGCAAGGGAAAGAGGTGCAGCTAAAGAGCTGGTCACCATAGGGTCTGGTAAAGCAGATTCTTGGGCAGCTGCAAGGGCTGGTTCAGCTATGGCAGGTTCAATGGCAGCTGCAGGGGCTGGTTCAGCCTCTTCCCTCATTTTATTCAACATGGTTTGGCTTATGGACCAAGCCCTCTTCCCAAATGCATGAGGGGAAATAATCTCGAATGGCTCTTGCTCATCAATATCAAATTTAGCTCTTAGCATGGCTGTGATCAGCCTTCCAAATGGTATGCCAGTTATTTTCTGTTCCTTTTTCATCTTGGCACTGATGTTAGCCATGGCTTCAAAAATGAGCATAGGGGCATTGAAGAATTGCCCCTCAGAGAAATGGAAGAGGGCCTCCAAAATTGGTGTTCTTCTTTCCTGGTTGTGCCCAGTGACATAGAAACTCCCTCTCAAAATGGAGTCCATCAGCAAACAGTGGGGTTCTAAGTCTCTCCTCATGATGGACTGTCCACTTCCAACTATGCCTTTTGTTAGATGGGCAGCCATTTCTCTAAAAGAAGTTGTTTCTGGTGCAGCTAATGGACCAACAGGGTCATATTGAAATGGTATCCCCAAAGCATTTCCAATGTCTTCATAAGTGACAGTTAAATTGCAATCATCAATGAAAATTACAAGAGTAGGGACATCAGCATCTTTCTCTGTCACTTTTACCAAGTTTTGGTATCATAATCTCACCATTCGTGGATAAATTTTCTCTGGAAGAGGGGTTAGGATATTGCTCAGAGAAGCATCCCTAATGTATTTCAAGGATAGCTGACATTCAGGTTTGTTTAAGAAAAAAGTTTCATCCACGATAAACTCTGGGATCAGCTTCTGAGCTTCAATGAATGGGTTTGGCAGTACCAAATGCATAGGGAGAGGAGGAAGCTCAAGCTCAGGACTAGGGTCAGCTGCTGGGATGGGTTCCTCATGTCTAACCTTCTTCCCCTTCTCAATTTTATCCGCTTTATCCATCGAAAGGTTTCTCTTGGTTGAGGTTTTGGCTTTTCCTTTTTTGGAGGGTTTGCTAACTTTCTTAGCAGAGGATTGTGAGAACATTGCGGCCAATGATTTTTTAGTTTTCCCCATCTTAAAGTTTTGTTTGAATCTCACACAATGAATGCTGATATCAAATTGAACTTTGCAAAACACAAACAGAGGCAATGCACAGAAAAATACCGAAATCTAGGGTTTTGGTTGAACTCTTTGAACGCTTGATGAGATCCACCAGAATCAGAAGCAAAATGTCCCGCTCTTCAAGCTTAATTAGTGGAACAAATATGAAACAAATTGAATCTGAACTTTAAAAGCACACAGAGATGGAACGAAAATGGGTTTTCTGTGAAACAGGACACTCAGGGAAGGCTTTCAAATATGAAACCCCTGCTTCGAAAGGGTTTAAATATGCTTAAAATGAGTTTCGCAAAGTATCTTTGAAGTTTTTGAAAAGTTCAAAACAGTCCTTTTTACAAAAGAGAATGGCATCAGTACCATTCGAAAAGCACATGGCTTCAGAAACAACATTTTGAAAAGCAAATAGCTTCAGAACTAATTATTCGAAAAGCAAATAGCTCTTTCCGATCAATTAGTTACAGGGTCAGATCCTTTTCAAACAGAAAATTGAACTTTTCGAAATGAATTTTTTTCTTTGTGAATTCATTTTTCACATATTATAAACTTCTCGAATTGAGTGTACACATGACTAAAAACAGAGAGAAGAAACTATGAAAAAAAACTACAAAATAAACACAGGTAAAATACATATGACACAGTTGTTTATCATCAAATATGTGGAGGTTCTTGGTGATAGATGGTCAGCACAGGCTCCAGAGTATTTTCAATGCATGGTTTGAGCCTCTGACCATTTACTTTCAAGGTTCTCCCATCACTTGGGTCCAAAATTTCAACAGCCCCAGAAGGAGATACATGAATGACAGTATATGGCCCTTCCCATCTGGATCTCAACTTTCCAGGAAAAAACTTCAGTTTTGAGTTAAATAGTCATACCTTAGAGCCAGCTATGAACTCTCTTCTCAGTCTCAGCAGATTTTTGTCATAGAAAGCTTTAACTTTTTCTTTGTAAGATCTTGCATTGGCGTATGCATCCATTCTCAGCTCCTCCAACTCAGCAAGCTACAGTTTCCTATGATTACCAGCAGTAGTAAGATCCATGTTCAAGGTTTTAATAGCCCAAAAGGCTTTATATTCTAACTCCACTGGTAAATGGCATATTTTTCCATAGACCAATCTGAATGGAGACATGTCAATTGGGGTTTTATAGGCTGTCCTATATGCCCACAATGCATCATTCAGCTTAAAGGACCAATCCTTTCTGTCCTTCACAGTTTTTTCCAATATATGTTTGATTTCTCTATTGAAAATCTCCACTTGTCCACTGGTCTGTGGATGATATGGAGTAGCTACTCTATGAGTCACAGAGTACTTTTTCAATAAAGCTTCAAAATGCTTATTACAAAAATGGCTTCCCCCATCACTGATAATAGCTCTGGGGGAACCAAACCTGGAAAAAATGTTGTCTTTTAAAAATTTTAGGACAACTCTATGATCATTGGTTTTAGTAGCTGTGGCTTCAACCCATTTGGATACATAATCCACAGCTACTAAGATTAAATTACAACCATTTGAAGGAGTAAAAGGTCCCATAAAATCTATCCCCCAAATATCAAACAATTCAACTACCAAAATGGGCTGTAAAGGCATTGAGTTTCTCTTGGAAATGCTGCCCAATCTCTAGCAGTTCTGACAAGACTTGCAATGCTGCAGTGCATCTTTGAAAAGTGTAGGCCAATAAAATCTACACTGTAAAACCTTTGCAGCAATTTTGTTTCCACTAAAATGGCCTCCACAGGCCTATTCATGACACATGGAAAGTATGCTATGAAAGTCTTCTTCAGGGACACATCTTCTAATTATTTGGTTTGCACAAATCTTGAACAGATAAGGATCCTCCCAAATAAAATGTTTGACCTTTGAGAAGAAAAGATCTTTATCTATTTTATTCCAGTGTTGAGGAGTTCTTCCAGTAGCCAAAAAGTTGACTATATTTGCAAACCAAGGGGTGTGTACACTGATAGCAAAAAGTTGCTCATCAGGGAAAGATTCATTGATAGGCAGCCTATCAATCTCAGTAGTTAGAATTATAGACAGGTGGTCAACCACCACATTTTCTACACCCTTTTTATCTTTAATCTGCAAATCAAATTCCTGTAATAGGAGGATCCACCTGATTAATCTTGGTTTGGTATCCTTCTTAGACAGAAGGTATTTCAAGGCTGAGTGGTCAGTGAACACCACTATTTGTGAACCCAAAACATATGACCTAAATTTCTCCAAAGCAAAAATAATTGCCAGCAGCTCCTTCTCAGTTGTTGTGTAATTGAGCTCTGCATCAATCATTGATCTACTAGCATAAGCTATGACATGAGGCAGCTTATCCTTTCTCTGCCGAAGAACAGCTCCCAAAGCATGATCTGATACATCACACATCAACTCAAAAGGCAATGAATAGTCTGGAGACTGTAGTATTGGAGCTGAAATCAAATAATTTTTTAAGAATTCAAATGCCTTCAAGCATTCATTGTTAAAAACAAAAGGGACATCTTGGCACAATAAATGACAAAGAGGCTTGGATATTTTACTGAAGTCCTTAATGAACCTCAGAAAATCCAAAGATGCCCCGTAAAACTTCGATTTGTTTAATGCTTTTGAGAGGTGGCAAATATGCAATTAATTCAATTTTTGCTCTATCCACCTCAATGCCCTTGTGGGAGCCAACATGGCCAAGGACAATGCCTTGGGTGACCATGAAATGGCTCTTCTCCCAGCTCAAAACTAGATTGGTTTCTTCACATCGCTGTAACACCAAGTTGAGATAATGTAAACACTGGGCAAAACTGTCTCCATATATTGAAAAATCATCCATAAAAATCTCCATAAATTGGTCAATCATATCAGAGAAAATGGAGTACATGCATTTTTGAAAGGTAGCAGGAGCATTACAAAGACCAAAAGGCATTCTCCTATAGGCAAAAGTGCCAAAGGGGCAAGTGAATGTGGTCTTTTCCTGATCTTGTGGATACACAGGAATCTGGTTGTAACCAGAGTAACCATCAAGAAAACAATAATAAGCTTTTCCTGCTAGCTTATCTAAAATTTGATCAATGAATGGAAGAGGGAAATGGTCTTTTCTGGTCATTATATTTAGTTTTCTGTAATCAATACAGACCCTCCAACGTTGATTTGCCCGTTGAAATGAGCTCACAGTAACTGAGGTTACCACAGTGATCCCAGATTTCTTAGGTACCACCTGTGTAGTGCCACCCAAGCTGAATCTGAGATGGGGTAAATGACCCCTGCATCCAACAACTTAACAACCTCCTTCATGACCACATCTTGCATATGAGGATTCAGCCTCCTTTGCATTTCCCTAGAAGGCTTTACATCTTCTTCCAAATGAATTTTATGCATGCAAACAGCTGGACTGATTCCTCCCAAATCAGCAATAGTCTAGCCAATTGCCCTCTTATGCTGTTTCAATACAATCAATAACTCTTCCTCCTACTCCTCAGTGAGGGAGGAAGAAATAATCACAGGCAATGTTTTATGGTCTCCTAAAAACACGTATTTCAAATTTTCTGGCAACTGTTTCAGCTCTACATCAGGTGGGCTGAGAAAAGAAGGTAACAAAGGTACCTTGGCTGTTTGTGGAAGGGGAAGAATAGCAGGTTTCCATGAAGAGAACCTTGCTGATTGATCATGAGTTCCTTGCACAGCATTTACTTCCTCAGACTTTGAGGTACAAAATGTTTCTTCCTCAGCATTTCTCCAAGAATCTTTAAAATCTGTGGTTAAATCTTCACACTGCAAAAATTGTGGTAAAGTTTCTTCTACCAGTTCATCCAACAAATCAATAAGAAAACATTCCTCAGAACTGAATTGAGGCTGTGTACTGCATTGTAAACATTTAACTTTACCTTCATATTTCCAAAAGACACTTCCATAATACCAGATCTGCATTGAATGCAAGCATTGGTTGTAGTCAGGAATGGTCTCCCCAAAATGACAGGGATGGAAGTTTTGCTTTTTGTAGGTTCCATGTCCAATACCAAAAAATCTGCAGGGTAGAAAACTTATCTACCCCTACCAACACATCCTCAATCACCCCAACTGTCTTTCTTTCAGATCTGTCTGCTAGTTGTAACACCACCTGAGTGGGTTTTAACTCTCCCAAACCTAGTTTCTCATATACAGAATATGGAAGCAGGTTGACACTAGCACCCAAATCTAATAAAGCCTTTTCAATGGTATGTTCCCCAATAATGCAAGAGATTGTGGGGATTCCAGGATCTTGGAGTTTTTGAGGTGTGGTAATGGACAAAACCTGATTAACTCTTTCCACAGCAAAGACCTTCTTGGATAACCGTATCCTAGATTATCTTTTGTGAGTGCAAATATCTTTCAAAAATTTTGCATATGCTGGGACTTGTTTGATTGCATCAAGTAAAGGTAGATTTATCTTGACTTGCTTGAAAGTCTCCATCATTTCATCTATTTTTGTGTTCCCTTTATCAAAAGGGGATGAAGATTTCATGGCATGAGGAAATGGTAAATGAGGAACTAGTCCTTCATTTACAGCTTTAGAATCATTATCAGAATCTTTTTTATTTTTCTTTTTTTCATTTTTTTGATTTTTCTGAGGTACAGCAGCGCCCCCAATGCTAACATCATGCTACTCCTGCTGCATATCTCTAGCAGTTTCCTCAATTTTTTCTTCTTCCTTTTCAGTATCCACATTGTTATTTATAATTCTTCCACTTCTCAAAGTAGTGACAGCTTTTACTTCTTCATGTGAAACAGAAACCTCTCCAACCATGAACTGTCCTTTAGGATTGTTCAAAGGTTGGCTGGGTAACCTGCCTTCCTCTCTTTTGGCCAAAGTATTTGAAAGTTGACCCAATGTTTCTTCAATCTTCTTTATGCTCTGACTGTGAAAGTTTACAGTCTGAGTTAAAGACCCTAAATTTTGGAGTGAATTTAGAACTTGGTCTTCAAAAGAAGGGGATCTGGAAGGGGTTTGAACTGGAGCAGATTGCTGTACAGGTTGTTGTGGAATGGGCTGCTGAAAATTTGGCTTGGTATAAAAATTCTGCTGATAGGGCTGAGCAGTGTTGAAAGGTACTTGGTTCTTTGGTTGCTGCTGCTGTTGTGATTGATAATTGCCCTGGCTCCACCTTAAATTGGGGTGCCCTCTCCATGCATATTCATTTGACTGCATCTGTCCAAATGATTGGGCAGCATGAGCTTGCTCCACCACTAAATCTGGGAACTGTGGTGCAGCTGGACATTGATCAAGAGGATGAGTAGAGGACTGGCATATCAGACATGCCTCCTCTACTCTTGCAACCATTAGATTTTTAAGTGAGTCCATCAATCTATCAAACTTTGTGGTTAAATTATCCATCTTTCTTTCCAACTAATTCACCTCATAAATCGATCCCCGGCAACGGCGCCAAAAACTTGTTGCATGCTCTAAGTGTGCATGATTTATTTGTATGTTGAAAACATACTTGCGAATGATGAATGCTACTGAATTTGGAAAATTAAAACGAATAAGGAAATATCAGCACATAGAGAAGTTAATTAGCCTGCAAGATCAGGGCCAATTGTAGCAAGTTTTAAATGTAAGTGAGTAAAAGATCGTTCACAGGGAATTTATTTAAAATGTAAGATAAACCTCCAGATCTGAGCTACCAAATCTGGCCTCTAATCCTATCTATAGAGCAAATAAGATGGGAGGTTGAATTTGTCACATTAACTAAATGATAAAAGTAAAATTAAAACTAAGTGATCTAGATCTGAGTTGGGGAGATTTTGATGTAAATTAATAAGAATGGAGAAATAATATCTAACTTTGATTTGGTCCTTGATGCAAAATGAGAATAAATGTAGATCAAATGAGATGTGATCCAATCTTCATCTGGCTACAAGCACAGATGCAAGAGAAAGTAATCTAACTCAAGGGTTAGAGTTAAACTTATGGTTATGGTTTGTCCACTTCAATGGCCACAGACCATCCAATAGTCTTTAATCTGAACCCTTAATTCAGAACGAGAAACACCACTACAAATGTTGTGAGAGATTAGGTTACAAACATAAATTCTCACAGGGATAATGAATTAAGGGAAATTGCTTAAAAAATAGTAAATCTAAAGGAGTCTAGTGCAATAAGGAGATCACAGGGAACCCTCAACACAAATCCAATTGAGAACGTATGGTTCACAGCAACCTTTTCAAATTCACCATTACAATTACAGAGCACAGCTTAAACAGCTCTCGGATTTGTAGTCTTGGATACAATTCTCTTTTGAATTACAGAAGTATCTCACAGCTCTCAATTACAAATAGAAGCTAGGCTATTACAGGAGTTTCAGACAAGCTATCTGAATTGGAGATGAGGCAATAGAAATGAAACTCAAAATCTAGATACCCAAATTGGGCAAATGATTCATCTATTTATAGTTTCCCCCAAGTCTAGCTCAGATGTGTATCAACCAATCAGAATTGGTTAGATCTGTATCAACCAATAGGAGTCGAGCACAAGGAACCAGATCTGTTTTGGCCAATCAGAACTGCTTGATTTGGTTCAGCCAATCAGATGACAGAAGCATCAATTCTGTTATGTAATTCAAAAATCTGTTAGAGCTTCTAGAAGTTCCCGCCAAGTGATTTCATCTTCGGGTGTTCACATGGGGTGGAATATGCCTTTGGTTCGTGCTCAGAATCTTTTGGAATGTCCCTGAGTTTTTAATTGCATTGGGGCGCGTGCAAAGATTACTGAATTATCCTTGCAGATTCTGGGGGTCTTCAGAATACCATTTCGCATAGTTTGGAGAACTTTTTGCAAGGTACTGTGACTTCTGAAGCTCCTTTCACACAGTTCAAGTTCTTTTTGAAAAGTTCATAAATCTTTTCGAAGAGTTCAGGTGATCTTCGAAAACTAAGCCTGGAGCTTTGAGTTCTTTTGGCAAATTTCAAGTTCTTTTCGAAAAGTTCAGATTCTTTTCGAAAAGCAATCTGTAATGCATTCTTCTGTTCGAATAGCTCCACACCTCTTTCCAGGTTGAAACCAGGCCTTTGTCCTCTTTAGTCTAGGTATTTTGACAGTTAGTGAGGTTGTCCCTTCTCCTTCTTCCTTCAGATCAACATGGATTATCATCTTTTTGGCACT
Organism: Chloranthus sessilifolius; assembly: GCA_021018995.1. Taxonomy (NCBI): domain Eukaryota; kingdom Viridiplantae; phylum Streptophyta; class Magnoliopsida; order Chloranthales; family Chloranthaceae; genus Chloranthus; species Chloranthus sessilifolius. The sequence goes on from CM037591.1 coordinate 82,424,464, forward strand.
TTTAGACTGCTTTCATGGTTAAGCCTGCCTTTATTGTTAGGTGTGAAACAAACACTTAAAACACTTATTTAGTTCTCTCAAAGGTCTATCAAGACCCAGGTTAAAGGGTGGAAAATGGTATTTTCTAGTTCTCAACAAGGGGTGAGCTTCATTCAAGCTCAAAAGAGAAAAATAATACCAATATACATCTTTTCAGACAAAAATACATAGTTAATTTATTAAAAATCCAATTGGTGAAATCAAGCTTCGGTTTCATTATTTTTTTTTTATCAAAACAAATTCAAGTTCAAGAAACACATTATAAAATGCTTACAAATCCAATTCGAGCAAAACCTTATCATGTACTTCAAAATCAAGTTTTTAGCAAGAAGTTATCATGTATTTCAAAATGGAGTTTCAAGCAAGACATTATCGTGTATTTCAAAATCAAAGTGTACAAGCAGAAATTCTTGAGTTCTAGTTCACATGAGCACAGATTCGATCAACATTCATTCTATTTCAATTTCAGTCAGTATCCTTTGTATACAGTATAACACAACGTGTCGGTCCAGTATCAATTTCCAGTGTCGAATACAGTGTCAGTCAATACAGTAATGCAATGCATGCTGCATGGTTTAACCCATCGAGCCAGTCCAATAATGTAGTATGCAATGTCCAGTATGCAGTGCAGTGTGTACGGTTTAACCCGTCGTACCGGTTCAATAATGCAGTATGCTCAGTGTCCAGTATGAAGTACAGTGCATACGGTTTAACCTGCCGTACTGGTCAAGTAATGCAGTATGCTCAGTGTCCAGTATTTAGTGTAGTGTGTACGGTTTAACCCGCCGTACCATCCAGTAATGCAGTACGCTCAGTGTCCATTATTCAGTATCCTGTGTTCATTATTCATATTCAATATCCAGTGTTCATTATTCAGTATTCAGTGCCCATTATTCATATTTTAGTCCAGATTTCACGTACTTATTCACATTTCGAATGTCTAATCACATTTCAAGGCTCGAGGTTTCATATACACATAACATGCTTTGGATTTCAAGTTCAATTTCGGAGACTTAATTAGATCTTCGAGTTCACATGTCACGTTCAAAATCAAAATCATATACAGACTTACACTCTCATATTCTTATTGGAAATCAATTTCGAGACACGATTCACTTCTAGTTTCAGGTCAAAATTGCATTTCATATACGTCCTTTGAAGGATGGGATTCAAATCAAGGCATGCTTTCAAAATCATATGCTAAACTAAAAGTTCAAAATCATCCAAGCATAAATCGACAATTTCACAGATCTTAAAGCATATACGAAATGCAAATCACACTTCATATACGATATCAAGGCATGTTTCATATACGAAAAATCAAGGCAGGAGTCATATACGAAAATCACGACATGTGTCATATACGGAAATCAAGACATGTTTCATATACGAAAAATCAAGGCATGTTTCATATACGAACATCAAGACAAGTTTCATATACGAAAACTGCATGTTTCAAAATCAAGGATCTCAAGCTATGTAAGATTCAAGTTCAAAACATAATCAAATCTATGAATCAGCATCAAGACGAACTTGAGTGTTGAATTTCCCTACCTTGTTCACGAGACACACAAAACGATGCAACATCCCCTCACAAGCATTCTCGATTATCAACCTACATTACATTTATGATGATGCATCAAGAATAGATCTTAATTTCTAACAACTGCGACATATCTAAGTGTTTTTCTCAAACCGAGGCAGAAATGGGCAAGTTCGTGCTAACCTAGAACTTGACCCAATTTCTCTCTAAATTTGGGCCTTTAAGACGTTTGATTCATAAAATAGTTATTTCATAAATGTCATGGGGCTCGTTGTCCTCTTTCCAATGCCTTAAGAATCAGACCAATCAGAGTTTCGGGTCAAACATTATGACTAAAAGACATAACAACTATCATGGCCGCTCAAGCGGGATTCATGGCCGCTCGAGCGGGATTCAGTGGCACCTATAGGTCCGCTCAAGTAGGTTTTACCCAAGTAGTTTTTGGCCTAAAAAGTCCGCTCGAGTAGGTTGCTTTAGGTGGGATTATGCTCAAGCGGGATTCAAGGCCGCTCCTACAAAATCAAAGCTAAGACTTATATATATATATATATATATATATATATATATATATATATATATATATATATATATATATATAAGTAATCAATGAAATTTACCTTCTAATTCGTGCATGCAAGGTCCAAAACATCGGAGATCAGGGAAATCAACTAACCGATCCTTGCATGCATCCGATCCTCAGGTTTCGTAGCCCAAAATCCGAGAATCGACCAACCGAACTCTAATCGTAGAAAATCTAGTTTTACGAGACGAGTATAAGATGATTACTTCCATGGATTCTTCACGTGCGGGGTTCGAATTTATCGGTATCGAAGGGATTTTTGGTTACGTAGTATCGGGTTCGTTCGATTCGATCACCGATCTAAATGGAGTCGCAATGGTTGAACTCGCTACGGTTGAACTCGCTGAGATCTTCCGATGGCACAATGGCTGGAACAGAGTCCCACAGTTGGGTCTCAAGAGAGGGCTGAGAAGGGGATGAGTTCTATTCTCTCCTCACTCTCCTTCATTCTCAGCAAAGTGTGCTTGGGGCTATATGCGCGTGAATTGGTTTATGCAATAAGAGGAGATTCGATGTGCAGCCTGCACATCCCAAGTTTGTGTATGGCCATCTCAAGGCCCTCCACACCAGCCACTCCTTACTTTCCCCCTACTAATTTGCAAGGGTTTTGGGCCGATGGATACCAAATGTATCTATATATGTATATAGATACACCAGCTAGACATGCTAGGGTGTATAGCCTAAACATGAAGTTCGGTGTAGGGGCTCCTAATACAAAATGAACCTAAGGTGCCTAAGCTAATATTTGTATGTTGAGTATCATTGTTTATAGCAAGTCTTGATATCGTGCACTATTAATACACCACATTCAGTGTATTGGCCTGCATAAATGGCAAGTGTAAGTGTCTAATTATACATATATTTGACTCCCATTTGGACCAATAAGTTGTTCCATTCGTGGCACACGGCACACGGTGCACATCACACTCGATACGGAGGATCCATACGACATATAGGGGTTCAGAAATCTCAGGATATTACATCTATACATATAAACATATGTTAGTTTGGTTCATTGGGCTCGGGTTTGGTTAGTGTGTTCTCATGCTCAACACATAAAGTGTATATGCATGCATCTAGCACCACACATACATAAATCCTATTGTTTAGATATTATATATATATATTTAAAAATGGTCTATTTAATGTCTTGAGTTTGGGTTTGGAGTCGCCCATGCTCGGCCCCGAGTTTGGCTTGGATCTAAGTAAGATAAAGGGTTCGGGTTTTGGTGCGGGGTCGAGTTCGGTTTTGTGCTCGAGATTTGAGTCGAGTACAATAAATACATCTACATATGTATCCCACATAGGGTTTGGGTTGGAATCTAGTGCACCCTAACACATCATCAATTATATAACTCCCTATTTAAAATAGTGACCGATTTGTCTAGGTTGTAAGGCGCAGGCTATTTCTAGTCAGCGTGCCCACGTAACACCTAGAGAATCGGGTCCAAAAATTGGGAGTGTTACACTCCATGAAGAAAATGGAAGAGACAGGTCGAAAGAGAGATAAACGGGCTGGGCCATCCAAGTCAATTGACTTCAATGAAATGGAGATGATTGATCTGGAACCCACCTTCTCCCCCTTGTGGGAGGAACCTGCTAGAAAGAAAGTGTGTCGGGAAAAACCATCTACATCAATCAACTTCAACAACGTTGAAATGATTGATTTGGATCCACCAACGCCACCACACACTCCACAATCCTCTCCGCCTCAAACACCATCACCACCACCACAATTTCTGCCCCCCACGCCACCCCACAATCCTTTAGCGGTGTTTATCCCACGTTCAATTCCATTGGCTGTGATCGATCTGGTTTTGCTGGAGACTTAGGCGAAACTGTATCTTGCGCCAATGCTTCGTAACCTAACAACGAAGCCACTCCATCAAATCCGCCTCCTCCTCCAATGGCTCCAGATCCTAAATCTGCCTGTTGCTGGATCACTGATGTGATGTGGACTTTCGCATTCCCAAAACCGAATCCCGAGTCGAGTAATGATGGGGATGCTTGAGAAGTTTAGGAGTGTTTAGGTTGTTTTAGATTTTTCTTCATTATTTTAGTTTTAGGAATTAGGTTGATTTCTATTTTCAGCCTTAGTTTGTTCTTAGGATGCTTTAGGATTTACTTTTCGATAAGTGTACTTAACACTTTTCCATTAATAAAAATTTAGTTATAAAATTATTTTTGCATTTTACATATAAATCTGCCCTCTTGAAGTATGATTGCTAAATGACCATTATTTTTGTGATTATTTCTGTCAGATGATACTTTTCACCTATTCTTGCCTATTGGTCAGTGTTAGTTTAATGCAGGTTTGGGGGTGCCCCTAAATTTTGGTACAATGAGGGCATTCCACTCAATAAGTTTGGGGGTGTGGAAGTTCATACCATACAAAGTACGGTCATTCCTCTTTAATTTGGAGTAGTTCTTAAAAAATTAAAAATAATTTAAAATAATATATATATATATAACGTGTTCTCGGCTTATGAAATTTTCATACTCGATCGATCAACCTACTCTCTCAATCGATCGATTATATTTTACCACTTGATTTGTTTGTTGCCGAACACATGAGCAAATCGATCGATAGAACTGTCTTCTCGATCGATCGATTTTTTACTAAGTAGAATAAGTTTTCAAACTTTCTATTATTTTGGAATCGTCATTTTGGTTATTTCACGATAGTTTTCAAACTTTAGTCAATGATACATGAGAATTTGATGTTGAGAATATCGATGCCATATTTTGAGTATTTGTATCTAGGAAAATTTGAAATTTTAATGTGATAGTTCGAGGGTAACTCTAGAATTCATGTACGATCTCATAAATTTTAAATCTAGAAATCGTGCACCTACGCCATGATTAGATCTAGAAATCGAGGGATTGAATTGAACTTTAAATCTTAGGATCTTAGTGGAGACTAAACCTGGTAATCTTTAGAGCCAAATTCTCGTCTTTGATGAGTATGTACAAAAATTTGGTGTTTTCCTTCAATATGAATCATAATGCACGATCTCATAAATTTTGCCTTGGCTTATGCCTTTGCATCACTCTCATATCTTGATACTAGAATACATTGTGTTCTTACTTAAAACAAATAGGAATAATTATCATCTTGGGAGGAAATGATTGAAAGCCATATTTGGCTCGTTTGTGCTTTAAATCCCCCACCTCATACAATTCTACCTTCTAGTACTCCTTTTGAGCCAATTTGAAAAATTTTGGACCTATAAGTTCTTTAATAAGCCACATTAACCCTCACCTCTACACACCCAAAATCTTAAGTCTTACCCTCCTTTTTTTTAAGAAATTAGGAATGAGGGATGAGAACAAATCAAAAGAAAGTGAGTGAAAATGAAACGAGTTGTAGTGCTTACTGAGAATGCATTTCAAAAAAATTTTAAAAAAAAAAAATTAATTACAAAAAAAAGGGGAGGACTTGAAAAAGAATTATGAGGTATCTCTAAAAAAAAAAAAATAGAAAAGAAATCCAAAAGGAGTTAAAAAAAAAAGAGAGGAAGTTGAGAAAAAGAAGAAGAAAAGCTTTGAGAAGGTTAGAAAAGGAAAGTGGAGAACTAGAAAAGTCTAGATAAGTTCATTCTAGCTTCTCATAAAATTTTGAAACCCAATTTCCCTTCTTTCTTACCCCCTTTCCTTAGCCCCATTACAACCCTCTAAAGACCTTCATGATTCAACCTTGAATGGTAATTGCCTTGTGGAGAGTAAGAGCATGATGACTATGGTACACGATATGACATGCATAGGATATACAAGCATCCAATCGTATGAGATCTTCCTGTATTTATAAATACATCGTCTTTCTTTGATCATGTGAGATCCTTGTTTTTCATTGCTATCTCACATGCATGCGAAAATCCACCCACCATCAGAATGTTTTTACCATTGAGAGTACACATGTTGTGAGGATTGAGTCAAGACTTTGATCCAATGGTTCATTGTTGAAGAAAGTCTTGAGATTGATGGGTTTTAGCATTGATATACATGCACTTTGCGTTTAGATATGAATAAATGAGTCACCTAAGAATTGGAGCATTAAGACTAATTTTAACGGATATTAGTACAGTCAATATGGCATTGGCATTTTAAATTGAAAATTCACATGTTCAATTGACTAATGGTTTTGAGTTTTAAAATTTAATATTTTATAAAAATCATGCTTTGAAAAACTAAACTTCATTGATGATTTCGAAAAGTTTTTTGAAGTTTGTGGGTAACTTTACTAAACACCCTCAGGAGACAAAACTCCTCCACCAAGGTCACTTAGAGGTTTAAAGGCTTGTTTCATACACTAAATGCAACTGTGCTCCCTACGAAAGTGGCTTTCATTAATTATTTTAGGATGTTAGTTTACTTTTTCAGTTTGCTTCTTTTCTCCTTAGCTCGAGGACTAGCAAAGTGTAGGTTTGGAGGTGTGATGACTGGTAAAATATGATCATATTTCACCCCCAAAGCTTACATTTAAGTTGTCCGATGAAGACTAGCTGACAAATTTGCAAAGTTTTAAGTGTGTTTCAGAGACATCTGGCCATTGGATGCATTTAGAAGCATAGAAGACCATAAAACTGACTGACACTAGAACATTGGAGCAAAGGAATTGCTGGGCCCAGCTATTCATGAATAATCAATCGATCAACCTCATATGTTGATTGATTGAAACTATAAAAACAGCCCGAAGTTTGCTCTCTGTCTTGTATACATTCGATTGATTGACCTGTAGTCTCGATCAATCAAATTTCAAATTTTGAAAAGCGCTAGATTTGAAATTTAAAATCGATCGATCGATTTTGAATTTCAAACCTCCAAGCCTAGGACCTATTTAAGCAAACTCGGGAATTAGTTTTAAGTATCCTTTTGGCTCTTATTCTTTTCCCAGCATTTTAGCTTTCTTTTTAGCTTTTCGCTTCCTTTTTTAAGCATTGTTTTTACATTTTCTAGGTCTAGATTCTAGATTAGTTTAAGTTTCTGCATTTGAAGGAGTGTAACGGCTGGATTAAAGCTTTTGTAGATTTTGTTGAAGCTCTTTACGGTATTTTCAACGTTCATTTCAATTTATCTTTCAAATATGTTGTTTAATTCAATCATGTGTAGCTAAATTTCTTTGAGGGTTGGGATCTAATGAATCCCATCCAAGATTCTTAGTTATAATTATAGATCTAAGATTGAAAATTTTGCCTGACGATGCTCTAAGTTTTAATGCTCATTTGTTCTTGCCGATCTCTGTAAAAACTGATCACCAACTTAAAGTATGGGATTTTATCATGCTCTTCCCATGATCTTAGATCTGTGATTTGGAATATATGCGGCATTTATTTATCGTCATTAGAAATCTCTTTTACGGTGAATGTTTTGTCCATTTCTTTTGCAACATTTATTCATCGTCATTAGAAGCATCTCTTTTACAGTGAATGTTTTGTCCCATTTCTTTTGTGATTTTGGAAGAACAATAGTCTCATTTTTTTAATGCAAGTTTAATGTTCTATCTTCCATAAATTAAAAATTGATTTTGTTGTTTATGAGTTTTGCATCGTTTGAATTCCAACCAGTTAGATGGATGATTGTAAATGGTAATCGAGGATGGGAGGATTTAGCATCCCAAACCTTGCCTTTTTCTATTGCTTTTAATTTCATTTAATTGTTCAATTTTTATTTCACATCACTCTCTTCAAAATCAGTAAACTAGTTCGAATATTGTGTTGAATCTGTAGTTGTTCTTTTAATCAATTGCTATTTCTTCTCTTTAATTTTCACACCAATCTTCGTGAGAACGATCTCGTACTCTATACCCACTAACTGGAATCTGATTCATGCGCTTGCAAGTAAAACAAGATTAATTTCACAACAGGCACTTACTTTTTGGAATGATAACAAAGTTTTATTTAAATCGGTAAGATTTCCATTGCCGTTGAGATAAGCTAAGATAGCACATGTTACAGATGAACCAACAATATTCCAATACTTATGAAAAAATAGAGGAGGCAAAGCATCAGGGTCCGGAGCTTTTGGAGGATGCATCTGAAAGATCGCTATGTGGACCTCTTGTGCCGAGTAAGGCATTTTAAGCCACTCATTTTGCTGCCTTGAGACTTTATATTGAATGTATTGAAGGACCTCATCAATCCCTTAGGGTGGGCTGATGTAAATAGCTCTGTATAATACCATAATATGGGCTCCTCGATCTCCTTTGCATTAGTGCTCCATTCGCCTCCTTCCGAAAACATGCCACTAAGCGTGTTTCTTTTGTGCCTTTGAGTCGCCATCGCATGGAAAATTGCAGAATTTTTGTCACCCTCTTAAAGCCACAAATCTTTTGACCGTTGTTTCCATGTAGTTTCAGATTTTTCAAACAAAGTGTTATCTCAAATTTTAGGTTTTTCCATTTCTTTATACAGCACAGTGTAAGGCCTTCTGTTTTGGATCCGCATAAGCTCCTTTGTCTTCTCCTGTAACATTTTAGGAACATTTCCAAATTTATCCCATTTTTGAAGAACTTCATAGATGTATGATATTTTATGTTGAACCTTACAAATGGGATCCGGGTGATTCATAACAGTCCAGTGGTCCGCAACAACATCATCACACTCCCCAGCCCGTGTCCACATGGCCACAAATAGGATTTATCCCATTCCTCTGTGATCGATTAGTAGAGGAGGCACGGTTTGGATGGAAAGGGAATTTTGGTCTAAGACGAAAGCAACGAGGTGTGAAACACCAAATTGCAGAAACATCATCATCCAAGCAAGATTCGCAACACACCGATCGAGCCTTTCTTCAACAAAACCGTCATCTTGCCTGTCGTTTGACCAAGTAAATTGACAACCCTTGAATCCCAAATAACGCAGGCTGCACCCATTGAGACAGTTCTGAAAATCATCAATAAGGTAGCTTTCTATCTCCCTACCACCTGCCTTCTTAGAGTCGTCCAGGATCTCATTGAAATCCCCCAAACAAAGACAAGGTAGAGCGAAGCTTTGTGATGTGGAAAAATCACACGCTAACCCTAAAATAGAGTAAATCCCTCACGATAGGGATTAAGGTTCTCCCTCTTCAATTAAAATAAAAATAAAAATAAATAAGAATAGAGGAAGATCCAAAGAATTGCTCCAAGGAAAAAAAGTTGGCCTCACACCAAACCGCACGCGGGAGAAGAATCACTCTTCTAATGAAAACTCATCTCCAGTTCTTTAGAATTTGCACAAAGCAAACTTCATAATTTTTTCATTCATCATCAATAATAATTCTCATTAGAGCTTACAATTTGTATTTATAAAGAAATGAAACCCTAGGAATACTACTTAAAATAAAATTTCTAATCAACCATTAAATTTTTCTAACCTAACGGTCATAATTAATCTCACTATTAATCTCATCTTTTTATTACGCATCCACTTTTGAAGGGTTAAACAATCACCAATTAACGTGAAATTAGTCTTATTTGGAAGCTTATCAAAATAGCTTTCCAACAAGATAAGACACTATAAAAATAAGGTGTCTCAGCGACAGCCAAAAACGACTGCTATTAACAAAAACCTCTCGCTATTGAAATAATAAGTTTTTTTTAATAGCGGCAAATTTTTATTGCAAAAAATTGCCACTAATAGTCATATTTTTTGTAGTGAGAATCAGACAATTCTGACACATGTTAATAGACTTATGACCACTTTTTCGATGGTTGCGCAGAAAGTGACGAAATTAAATATCACATATATGTGCCTAACCCCTAAATAATTCAAATAAGAAAACTAATCCTAAAATAAACCATTTATTAAAAGAATTCTAATAAAAAATAAAACTACACATATATAAAATATTGCCTAAAATAACATGCACATGGGTCTTTAACGGGCCTTTTTTTAAAACTTATTCGTGAGTCCACTTTCTCTTTTGACGTTTCCTCTTTATCTGGCCACGATCACGACATGTAGGCTTCAATTTCGCATTATTCTCCCTACTTTGAAGAAGTTCGACCTCAAACTTTGACTGACATGGATTTTCACAGTCACGATCACAGACAATATATAGGAAACCTCGATCGAAAGTAGTCTGGACAAGTAACCCGGATTCAACTCAGGCAAGATCTGATTTATCTTTGATACGTCGATAAGAATCGACGTCAACACACAACCAACACAATCCTGTGACTTGTGGGTCATGGGACCGTTAGACTTCATTGCGGACTCGAACTCAGTAGTATTGCAGACACTCGTTCTTCAACGATTTCTAGCTTTTCAACGGTGTCGGGATTAGTACTACATTGCTCGTAGGAGAGTTTTCATCAATCGGTACGAAATTTTTTACCGATTAAGGTGCTATTACGGATTCGAGTAGTTGATCGATAACAATTTTGGGTGGGATGGGGTCAGCTAGGGTAACTACGGTTATGGACTTAGTTTCTTGAACGGACTTTAGATTATAAGTTGCTACGGGAGCTGCAACTGGCATAGATTTTACACCGATAATGGAATCTGTAACGGGTGTAGGTATCACAATGGTTATGGGATTGAAACGAACGGTTTGTAATGGGGTTGGGCTAACAGACACGAGATTTGAAAGCTTAAATCTCAAGGCTTCAACTTGTCGATATGATTTCCTCTTATAGTTTGAGAAGAAAACCCTTAAGAAATTGTTGAACAAAACTTCTACTTAACGCCACTGCTATCCGATGTGAAATTTCTAACTTATGTAGAGTCTCAAAAGTGAATGCTCGATTATGTAAAACTGACTAATATTGAGTTGTTAACTTCAAATACCTTGGACTCTGCGATCTAGATTTCACTGCCTCTTATACCTATCTAATCGTAGAAATCGTCTGAAGCAAATCAAGTCTCTTTTGTGGATCTACGAACAATCCCATGCTACCCATCTGATCATTCAACTCGTCAAAGGCTTCGATAAATTGTGCTTTACTCATGATGGACTCCACGTGCCAAGTGTTGAACTTGCTTTGATACCAATTTGATATAAAAATATCTTATGCTAACCCTAAAATAGCATAAATCCTGCACAATAGGGGTTATGGTTCCTGCTCTTCAATTAAAATAAAAATAAAAATAAAAATATGGATAGAAGAAGATCCAAGGAATCGCTCCAAGAAAAAAAAGTTTGCCTCACATCAAACCGAATGCGGGAGAAAAATCACTCTTCTAACGAAACTCATCTCAAATTCTCAAGAATTCGCACAAAGCAAAATAACATAATTTTTTCATTCAACATCAATAATAATTCTCATAAGATATTACAATGTGTATTTATAAACAAAGAAACCCTCGGAATACTCTTCAAAATATAACTTCTGATCAGCCATTAAAACTTTCTAATCTAACGGTCATAATTAATCTCACCATTAATCCCGTCTTTTTATTACGTGAGTACTTTCGAAGGACCAAACGATATCTGATTAACGTGAAATTAATCTTATTTGAAAGCTTATCAAAGTAGCTTTTCAACAAGATAAGAATCATATAATTTCGACACATATTAATAGACTTATGACTACTTTTTCGATAGTTGCGCAGAAAGTGACGAAATTAACAGTCACATATCGCTTATATGTACCTAGCCCCTAATAATTCAAATAAGGAAACTAATCATAAAATAAATCATTTATTGTCATTAGTCGCTAGCATGTGATCTACAGTGCTTATACGAAGGTAAGAGTTTGAAATCGGTATTTGTAAGATTTGTGACGTACCACTACTGTATCTTCGTTGCCTAGGATTTGTCCACGTGCCACTTTTTTGAACGTCCTGATTGTGCGGTTAGTTCCATAGACCCCCTTTTCCTCGAACTTTGATTGCATTATCATAGTTTCCGTTTCTAAACAAATTGGATTTCTATTGTAGCTATTTTCATATTCCAAGATTAGCGAATGCTGTTGATCTCATGATTAAATTTGCTCTTAATATTGTTAGATGCAAAGTTTTAAGAGGAACCACCTCAACGTCCTTAGTCGGTGTAGGAATCATTTTTGAAACGTCTCCAACTTCCACTTTTGCCACATACATGGGTTAGCTATCCTCTATATCCTCAATCATTTTTTAGAGTTCCTTGCACCGTCGATAGAGCATTAGGATCGAGGGCACCATCCACCTTTATATTGCCTGGATTGGCTCTCGTCGTGGGACGAAGCCATGGACCATATTGATGCTTCTACTCTACCACCATTGAGTTGCTACTATCCACACACTCCTCGTTGTGGCCAATAATACCACAACGATAGCATATATTAGGGAGGCGCTCATACTGGATAGAAACCCAATGCCTCGTTTGATTCTCTAATGTCACAAAAGCTCCTCTACGAAGTGGTTTAGTAACATCAATAACCACTGAGTCTTAAGAGCCAGAATTTTATCAAAAGTTGAAAAAGCCCTGCCTTGAAAGATGCCAGCAGCTTTCTCTTTTTAAGTTCAATAGGATGAGTTTTTTTTAAGTGGATGTCATACGGCATCGACAGACCAAATATAGTGTTTGGGCAACCTACACAGTGAGAGGAGCTGATTTGATGCAACACACTAGGAGGATGCACGCACAAAAGGCAAGATCAAGCGTGGGAATTAGAATCCTTGACCAATTGCTTCCACAAGGGAAGAGGATACCAATTGAGCTATCCCTCAACCGGTATTGAATAGGAAGAGTTAGCCTCGAATTATTCTCATTTAATCTATGTATTAGCTGCTTTGCATCCATCATAACTTTTTGGGATTTGCCAAACATCTATTTTTACGTTCAAATAGAGTCTTTCTTATTTTTAGTAAAATTTAAAGTGCAGTCCTATTGCCACCTCAAAAATTTAATTTGGGACATGAATTAGTGTGGAGTCACTACAAAAAATAAGACTATTAACGGCAGCCAAAAACTATCGCTATTAACAAAAATACTATTAAAGGTTATTAAGACTATTAGCAGCAGTTTTTTTGTTAATAGCGATAGTTTTTGGTTGCCGCTAGTTGTGATAGCCCGATTTTCCCGACACTTTTTTTTTTCTTTAACAATACGAATACTCAGGAAAATCAGACCGTTGGGTCGTACAGATCACAATCCGATACAGAATACTTGGTATATCCATACAATGCGAAATTCAAAGCAATTAATACATATGGCAGAAATAGAAGATTCTATTTTTACACAAAATACAGGCTACCAATTTAAAACTACCGGTGATGGCCGACCATTACCTAAACAGTGGTACCTCAAAAAAGATGTATATCCAAAGTCTAATTCTACCAATTTACAAAATGATTGGATGTACTAAGTCCAAACCTCAAAATCCACAACTCTATCGAGATCAAATCCACCGATCTATGCTAGAATATTCACCTCAAGCTCCGAATCTCACTCAAGACCTGCACCTGTGATGTATAATCAAAGGATGAGCTACAGTTCAAGCTCAGTAGAGGAACTCAAGAGCAATTACATTTTATCAGGTTATGCATAGATTCAAATGACAAGATTTCAATGCAGTTTCTCATCAAAACACAGATTTAATACAAGTTTTTAAAAGCATTTCATTTTAAAACAAGGGCATGCTTCAAACTCATTTTCATCTTAGAACAGTCATGTCATTTTCATCTCAAATAAAATATACAAAGACTTTTTCTCTTCTCAAAAAAAACTTGAAAATCAGGTGTCTTAAGTATAGTTTCACAAAGGCTCAAATAATCAAGTGTGATTCAGATTCAAAGATCATGTTAGGTGTTAATCACTGTAAAATATCATTTTTCACCTCCTAATCTAGCCCTTACTAGACCTTAGAGTTATTTAATAATTATTTTTTTAGTGTTGTTTTGTAGTTAGCAATAATCTGCAGTGAAGTGCAGAAACCCATGAAGCAAAAGCCAAAAGGAGAAAGATTTAAGTCAATGTGCAACCATGAGATTTGTGACGATCCCGTCGCGACGATGCGCTCTCTAATGAAATATTTAGAGTCGCCACCCGAAGCTTTTGGTGTCCCGAAAAACCTAGATCAATTTTGTAAGCACCGAAGTGTCACAAATATTACATTAATTTCTGGTCTACACCAAAGGCTCTTGGGTAGAGGCTTCGGTTATCGATTGGGAAGGTGTTAGGCACCCAATCAACCCGCTTAACGCAGTCTCTACTTATGACCAAAGCAAAAAAAAAGTGAAAAATGCATATAGGTCTTCCTCTTGTCCATGGGGCATTAAAATCCTATTTGTGCCCCTCCGTTCCTACCAAAAATTCAACGACGTAACGGTACAAATGTGAGGATGAAGGAAGAATCGAGAAGGTAGAGGAATAGAGGGGAGAGCTGGAGCTCTTGAGCCCTTGTTGCATTATTGTGGAGCCTTGTGTTGGCTTGCTTCGGTGAGCTTTTGATGGCTTGTATAGCTTAATGATGGATTCTAATACATAGGGTGGGTAGCTAAGAGGTAGAGAAGGGAGGCTAAGGGATAGCACACACCTAAACTAAAGTTTTTTTATTGAAGGCTAAGGTTTTTTGAAGGTTTGAAAGTTCTGAAATTTGGATGAAAAGAGTGCACTAGGGGTGAGAGAGAAGGGATTCCTTAATCTCTAATTTGTAAAAAAATGTTAAGCCTTTGTAAAGGGAGGGGTGCCTCTCTATTCATAGGAAAAAGAAAGGTTAGGAGGGTGCTTAGAGGCTAATTGAGATTAGCAATTAGGTAATGGAGAATCTAAGGTTTTCTAGGATTTTTAGAGCCTTGAAAAATACGAAGAGTTGCTCCAATGGTAGATGATAGGGTGGGGCTTTAAACATCTTAAGAGGTTGCACGTAGATAGTAAATGGGTTCAACAAAACTATCAAAACGGATCCCAATGGTCAAGATGGTCAACAAGTCAAACCCCAATCTCAAAATTTAAGGTAAAAACCCACAGTTACTGTTCATATACCTGGCGCAACTATTAGTTGTGCCAAGCATATATACAGTAAAATAGTAATGCACAGTGTCTTTGGGAAGTCAATTGCTCGCGGGGGACCAACCTTAATGCTGGCGCAACTATTAGTGGTGCCAAATCCCTAGGGGGTCTCCACACTATTTACCATTTTGCCCTTGCTCTTCGGAATGTGATATCTTCTTGTGTACAGGTCCGATTGGGGTGATTCTTGGCCCATTAGAAAGCTGAGGACTTTTACTTTTCTATGATATGAGATTCGATCATAGTAGAAGGCTACAGCTAGTCCCAGTACACTACTTTTTATCCATTACTCGAGAAAGCTACGTTTAGGTCTGGAATGGGTTCTAAGGGTTCAGGAAGGTTCCTAAGGGATCTAGGGTGATTCCTAAGGGTTTGGAATGGCTCTTAAGGTTTTAGAAAGGTTTCTAAGGGTTTCATATATGCCATCAAAAGCTTAGTAATACATCTCTCTCAAAATGTGTCTCGATCGGGCCTTGGGTCAAATTTAGGTGTCTACAGATGCCCCTCTTTGGTATCCGATCACTAATGATCGAATGCCAAAGAAAAGAGACATCCGAAGAAGCCCAAGGTATTACTGATGGGTCTATTGTATTTGGAATGACCTTCAAATATCAGATGAGTAATATGGTGAGAAAATGAAAGCCCTGCATGTTGGGAAAAATGGTCATTTCTCAAGGTAATCGGTCCCCAAGCGCTTAGCGATATTACTGGGCATAACTGAGGTAGAAAATGAGTTACAAAAGCCCAATAGCTAAGAAAAACGGTCGCTTCTTGAGATATTTTGAAGGAGTTTGACGTTCAAGATTCATTCTGAATACAACAGCTTCGTAAGGAGGGTGACCGACCCACATTCAAAGATAGGCGCAAAGTAAATACGCAAGGCTCCATAGTTTGTGTCCAATCATATGAGGCATTGATCGCCTCATCTGACTGGTCATGGGTGCCCCTTCTTTGAAGCAGGGTTCGAGGTCTTTGGGTAAACCCATTGATCCCGAAGTTTATTTAGCATGACTACCCGAGCGGAGCGAACAGAGGTCGCAACACTTTTTGGGAGTATGTGCTATTTTTCTAATGTGCCTCAGATCATCATGACCCAGAGTATCTAACCTCAAATGACACAAAACAGATCCGACCAAAATCGAGTGCCCCCCGAGGGGGGCATCCAATCCTGATCTCTGCCGATAATGATCTTATAAATTATTTAACTATGCATAAACATGCATCCATTTGGGGCGATAAGCAATAAAGGCGATGGAAGTCTCGACCCAGGTCTTGTCCAGGTATAATTTATGAGAATAAACGACCATCCTACGGATACCCAGACGCAAGGTGTACACTTTACAGGGATACCGTGCCAATACAGGTTTTAAGCCTGTGAAAATAAGGAAAATGAACCCTTCTACATACATGTTTACACAAAGTTTGATTAATATATAGTTTTATTTTCAACAGGTTGGTTTCAACCAACGATTGACCTTTTTCATAACGGAGTTATCCGGACCTCAAACCCTGTAGGGCACATGCCCAGACTGTGCAGACCAAAAGTCCACACCTCTGAAACAGCTTGTGATGAATCTCAAGTTAGACACCCACGTTCCTATGAATCCACAAACTGAGCGCTTATCACAAAAATTTAGCAGTGGAGTCGATCCGATCGAAACATTGACCGCTTGATCAGGATTGATATCGTTGCTCCTATTTTTAACTAGGATCCAAAGATCCAAGGCGAACCTTAGACTTAGGACATTACTATAGCACAGTTGTATTGCTGATAAAATATTGGCATTTTACCATAACGGAGCACACATGTGCGTCAAATCATATGAAGCATAGACCGCCTCACTTAACTGGTCACGGGTGCCCTGCTTGAAGCAAGGCTCGAGGTCTTTGGGCGAATCAATTGATCCCGAAGTTTATTTAGCACGACTACCCGAGCGGAGCGAATAAATGTCGCAACACTTTTTGGGAGTACGTGCTGCCTTTTCATATATTTTTGTTATTTTAGTGGGAATTTTTTTATCTCTTTTTTTTTGTGTTTATCATTTGATGTAATTTTTTAGATTTTGAGTTATCATTTTATGTGATTTTATTACTTTATTCCTTTATTATTTTATACAAATTATTTTTGGGATTTTCTTTATCTTTTTTGTGGATTTTTTGGATTTTTAAGTTTATCATTTTATGTGATTTTTTGTCTTTTGAAGTCATCATTTTATGAGATTTTTTGGTTTTTCAGAACTATTATTTTATGTGAATTATCCTATCATTTTATATGAATTATTCTATTATTTTATGTGAATTATTTTTTACCTTTTATGTGAGATTTTTTTATCATTTTTTAGACTTTTTCACATTTTTCTATGTAGGATCAAGATGCCTATTGATTTCGATCCATTTTATTCTAGCACGGCTTCCCGAGCAAGTCGAATGAGGATCAACATATCGTTTGAGAGTATGTGCATCGATCGGGAGTAACAAAACGAAGAGAGGGAGGGACCGGGCTATGCAGGTTACCCATACCAGGCCCAAAACCCGACTCGTAAGTGGTTGGGGCAACTATTAGTTGCGCCAAGCCAAAAGGGGGCTCAAAATAGCCTGGCAGTCATCGTGTATTTTCAAAATTGCTCTCTTCCCCCCCTCTAAACCGAAAAACAGAGCCTCCCTAGGGTTCCTTTACATTGCCTCTACACGTGCCTCATTGCCGGCATTTGCTCGCGCCAATTGATCGTCTGCATCACACTAGATCTAAGACCCTAAGTATCCATCTTCAAATAAAACTGAACAGATACGGCCAAAATTGGGTGTCTACCAAAGGAGGCACTCAATCTTGATCTCCATCAATGATGATCTTATTACCGAATAATTATGCAAAAATATGCACTCATCAAGGGTAAATAAAATAAAGGGGAATGGAAGTTCCGACCCAGAACCCATCCGGGTATAATTTACAAGAACAAACGACCATCCAATAGATACCTAGATGCAAGGCGTACACTTTATAGGGATACCGTACAAATACAGGTTTTAAGCCTACACCCTAAAATGAGCCCTTCAGAATGCATATTTGAACATAGTCATTCGATAGGTAATTTTCTTTTTGACAGGTTGGTTTTAGCCAACAATTGACCTTCCTCTGAGGAATCTGAAGCTTAAGACACTTAAGTTCACATGAATCTAAAAATAGAGCGCTTATCGCACAGATTTAGTAGTGGAGTCGACCCGAATAAAATATTGACCGTTTGACCGGGATTGACACCGTTGCTCCTACTTTAAAGTAGAATCCAAAGATCCAAGGCGAACCTTAGACTTAGGACGTTAATTTAATACAACTGTGTTGCTGATAAAATATTTATATTTTACGACATTGAAATCCGCATGTGGGTAGCAAAATGTACCATAAAAACTCATCTATCTTTTTTGTTTTTAAAATGATTACTTTTTTTTATTTTTTTTAATAGACCAATCATCTGTGGAGAGATGCATTATTTGATCTGTCCATCGCCGAGAGGTTGCATGTCTCAAGGTTTTGGGCCATTTGATATTCCTGCACATTTCTCAAGAAAATGTCAATCCCTTTTTTATTTATATGGGTAATAAATATGCATCTTAAGTAACAGAAGGAGCAACAAACTTTTACCTACACTTTTTTATTTTTCAAAATTTATATATATGTTTTTAGATTTTTGTTTTTAGAGATTTTTTGTTCTTTTTCTTTATTTTTGGAATTGAAGTACAATGCTGTAAATATGTACGTGGAAAAGAGTAGAAATATAAAAAAAAATTTGTATTTAGATTTTTCTTGATTTTTTTACTTTTTTGGCTTTTCTTCTTTTTTTGTTTGATGCCTTATCAGAGAGACGAAGTAACGGGTACCTTTTTCAGCATAGCCGAACTCGTTCATGCGGTCAAACCTTAGTGAGGTTCAAAATTTTCCAAGGTCGGAACGTCCAACCCTTTGGATCGAATTAACCTTTCCTTCTTACCTTGGGTCATACGTTTGATGATGTAGCCTGAAGATATTCCTAGTCAAAACCTGATTTGAGCTAACATGAGCGGCCCAATTGGCGATCAGATAACACAGAGATGTAACCAAAGGAAGTAACTGAATGATTTTCTTCTTCTTTTTTTGAATATTTTTACTCACAGCGCCCAAGACGGGTTTTCATCGTGCTCGTTGTTATCCTCTTTTTTACCAGTAATGCCCTTT
This sequence comes from Chloranthus sessilifolius, assembly GCA_021018995.1. NCBI lineage: Eukaryota > Viridiplantae > Streptophyta > Magnoliopsida > Chloranthales > Chloranthaceae > Chloranthus > Chloranthus sessilifolius. The sequence goes on from CM037591.1 coordinate 82,443,748, forward strand.
TTCATTACATCCATGAGTATAGCTCTCTTACCCCAAGCGCCCTTTCGAGTTTTCACCTGGGTCGCATAAGCTCGTTGTTTTTACCCATAACGCCCTTTCGAGTTTTCATTATGTCCATCTTGCTTTGAGTTTGTATTTTTATTTTATTTTCTTTTTATTTCTTTCATCATTTTTTTTCTCAAAAGCCACGACATAGACGTCGATTCCGTCATAGCCGGCTGGATGGTTTCTGGTGTTGTCTCTCAACTTGGCTCGTGTTGACTTAACAGATACTATGACTACTTGTGAACCTAAAAAGAGGGCTTTCTTCAGGGTATAGCTTGGCCATGGGTTAGGTTAAGATTTGAAGGTGTGCTGGGATAAGAAGATTTCCTTGATACGGCCGTAGTTTTTCACAACATACTTTCTTCCTTGGGGGATTTTAATGTACACACCCCATGATTCTTCTATTTTTTTCTTTTTGGCTACTGTGCTTGGAATGATGGCCTCTTTTGGGTGGTTCTTAAGTAGTCATGTATCTGTTTCACCAATACTTACCTTATCGCGATAGACTAAGCGTAGAACCGTCGAACATATCCAGCATTGATGGGCTCAGGAAGATGATCTCCGTCCATGGTGGTGAGGCAGATGGCGTATCTTGGTGGCACTTCTCAGACGATGTAAGGTACTTCCTAGTTTGGCTTGAACTTTCCTCTTGGATCGGCATGGAGGGATGGGAAGATCTTCTTCAGCACAATGTCTCCTATCTTCAGATCTCGACCACAGACACATTTACTATAAGCGCGTGTGATTCGCCCCTAGTAAACTTGAGTATGACACAAGGCTAGGAATCTCTTCTCATCCAATAAGTTCAATTGTTCAAAGCAGGATCTCTCTCTCTCTGCTTCGGGTAAGCCTGATTCCATGAGGATTCGGAGCGAGGGTACTTCAACCTCTACCGGTAGAATGGCTTCGGTTCTATACACAAGAGAGAATAGTGTTGCCCCTGTAGCGGTACGGATCGATGTTCTGTAGGCCCATAAAGCAAATGGTAGCATTTTGCTCCAATCTCGATAAGTGATGACCATCTTTTCGAGGATGCAGATGATTGTCTTGCTTGCAGCTTTCACAGCTCCATTAGTTTGAGGCTGATAAGGTGACGAGCGATGGTGCTTGATTTTGTATTACTCGCAGAAGGCTCGAATGCGCTTATTCGCAAAGTTTATGTCGTTGTCCGTGATGATGTCCTTGGGTACACCAAATCGACACACAATATTATTTTTGAGAAACTTCTCGATGTGACTGACCGTAATGTTGGCATATGATACTACTTCTACCCACTTGGTAAAGTATTCAATGGCGACAAGGATGAACTGATGTCTGTTTGATGCTTTTAAATTAATCATTCCAACGACGTCAAGGCCCCAGGTAGAAAATGGCCAAGGAGTGGTTATGCAATAAAGATTGACGGCAAGAGCGTGTATCAGACTAGAGTGTTCCTGACATTTGTAGCATTTTTGGACATATTTGCAGCAATCTGATTCCATAGTGGTCTAAAAGTACCCTTGTCGTAGAATTTTCTTAGCGAGCATGTGACCACTGGCGTGGGCACCGCATACTCTTTCGTGGATCTCTCTCATGATGTTGATCGCTTTACTTTCTATAAGGCACCTGAGTAAGATATTATTGTACAATCGCTTGTAAAGGCATTCCCCACAAATGACGTAGCCTGTCACAAAACATTGAATGGTTCGTCGGTCAGTCTTAGACGTACCCTCAGAGAAAGTTAGTGTCTCAAGGAAATTCTTGATATTTGAGAACCAAGGTGGCTCATCATTGGCCTTTGTAGGTTCCTCAATTTGGAGGCAAAAGGCGGGCTCATTCCTTTGTTAGATCATGATCGGCTTCATCTCAGCACCATACAGGATTTCTATCATTGATGCCAACATTGCTAGTGCGTCGGCAAAGCAATTCCTTATCCAGGGGACATATGAGAATGTCACGTCTTGGAAGCAAGCTATCAGATCCTTGAGGTGATCATGGTAGGGGATCAGTTTCTCATCTTTTGTCTTCCAATCTCCATTCGTCTGGCATATGATCAACTGTGAATCGCCGAATACTCAGAGGTGAGTTATGTTCAGATCAAGAGCCGCCTGCAAACCAGCGACACAAGCTTCGTACTCGGCCATGTTGTTAGTGTAAGGGAAGTTGAGCTTGATAAAGACTAGTACATGTGATCCTTTCGATGAAATCAGAATGGCGCCAACTCCCTGACTCTCGGCATTGGCTGCCCTATCAAAGTGCCTTACCCAAGATTCCTCTGCTTCCTCAGTATCGTCCTCCTTCATGAACAGGATGTCCTCATTGGGGAACTCAGTTCTCAAAGGCTCATAATCTGGCAAAGAATTATCTGCAAGATGATCGGTGAATGCCTGCCCCTTGATCAACTTCTGAGTGACGTACATGATGTCAAACTCAGACAATAAAAGCTACCATCGTGTGGTTCGTTCAGTAAGAGTCGGCTTCTCTAACAGGTATTTCAACAGGTCCATTCGGGCCAAAAGTAGAACGGCTTGGGATAGCAAGTAACGGTAGAGCCTCTGAGTAGCCCATACAAGAGTCGGGCATGTTTTCTCCATATGAGAATAGTGTGTCTCATAATCAATAAACTTCTTGCTTAGATAGTAGATGGCCTACTCTCTTCTTCCCGTCTCGTCATGCTACCCTAAGACACATTCCATCGAGACTTTCGTCATGGAGAGATACATCAAGAGTGGTCTCCCTAGCTCGAGTGGTACTAACATAGGTGGGTTAAGGAGGTAGCTTTTGATTTTATCGAATCCTGCCTGACAATCGTCATTCCATTCAACGGGAGCGTTCTTCCATAATAGCTTGAAGATTAGCATGCGGATAGGTGTTAGCTGTGCAATGAACCAACTGATATATTGTATTCTACCCAAGAACCCCTCTAACTTCTTTCTCAGTAAATGTTGGCGGCATTTTGGTGATAGCTTTGACTTTGACTAGGTCGACCTCGATCCCTCTCCTACTGATGATGAATCGCAACAGTTTTTTGGACATAGCGCCAAATGCGCACTTCTGTGGATTCAAACGTAATCGATACTTTCTCAACCTCTCAAACAACTTCTGAAGGTTTACCAAATAACCGCTTTGCTCTGGTGACTTGGCTATTATATCATCAACATACACCTCAATTTCTCTATGCATCATGTCGTGAAATAATGCGGTCATAGCGCTCTGGTATGTTGCACCAACATTCTTCAACCCAAACGGCATGACTCTATAGCAAAAGGCTCCCCAAGGAGTGATGAATGCAGTCTTCACTTGATCTGCCTCTACCATCTTAATCTGATTGTATCCGGAGAATTCGTCCATAAAAGAAAGCATCATGTTCTTAGCAGTGTTATCAACCAAGATGTCGATGTGCGGTAATGGGAAGTCATCCTTCGGGCTTGCCTTGTTCAAGTTTCTAAAATCAATGCGCATGCGGATCTTTCCATCCTTCTTCGGTATAGGCACAATATTAGCTAGCCACTACGGGTATTTGGATAACATGAGAAACCCCGCGTCATACTGCTTAATGACCTCGTCCTTGACTTTCAACATCCACTTGGGTCGGAGACATCTCAGCTTCTGCTTAACCGACTTCATATCAGGGTAGAGAGGTAACTCATGCTCGACCAAATCAGTGTCCAGACCAGGCATGTCCTCCTACGACCTGACAAAAATGTCTTCGTATGACCGAAGGAAGTCGATCATTCTTTTTCTTTCTTTGGGCGATAGCGATGTTCCGATCTTGGTAATTCGAGGAATCTCCTTAGTCCCCAGATTAACGTCCTCAGTTTCTTCGACAATAGGGGTAGGGCCATGCTCAAATTTGGCAAACCAGTCAAGGAGCTCATTGGGGAGCTCCTTCGAAGGGATTTCCTCGTCCAGACTTGTAATACCTACCTCTTCTTATATTTCTACGAGAAAGGGGTCGATTTTATGTAGAGCGGGTATTTCGATTAAGGCATCTTTTTGTGAGATTTTATTTAGAATTTTAAATGACAATATTTTTAGACTTTGTATTTTTTCAATGTTTTTGGGATTTTTATTTTCTTCGGAGACGGACCCTTGGTAGCACGAGTCTGTGTATATACAAGGTATTGCCTGCCAAGGGCTTATCTCACTTTTTATAGGTTTTTTTTTTTTGAGAAACGGGTGCCAAATGTTAGGCCACTCTCCACTTCCAGGGTTTGGGACAAAGATGCCCAGTTGCGTACCTAAGAGCCCGCTCCTTTACCTGTTTGGATGGAGGGTGCTGATTGATGTGGCTCTTCATAGCTAGCCTCCATCATGTTGATCTCCATTTTATCTAAGATGATATCCTCAAACGTTAACATAGTTTTATGGTGATTTACCATAGGGGGAGTTTGTCCAGGTACAGATCGTCGTTCCTCAAAGAGGGATAACGCGGCCAAGTCTATCTCGAGGCCGGGAAGGGTGATGTGGGGATTGGTGGGGTGAACCGGTGTTGTAGGCTTGTGTGGGGTTAATTGGGTTACCCCATTCCGATCAATTTTTACAACCCCGGCGCTCATGAATGAACTTCTTATATGAGGCCTAGGACAGGGTTTCTTCTCTATATGGATCCCCCTAGCTTTTTCTACTGCCGTTGTGCAGGCTTTCTCCTTAGCCTCTCGCACCTCTTCTTCCGTGGGCTTATAACCTAGCCCAAATCTGACTTTTTAGCCCCCCTTAGCTGTGACGGGTTCCTTCCTACCTTACAGTCGAGGCCCAAGTCCTCTACCATTTTTATAGCCCCACTTTTGGAGCATAGCCACTGCTGCTACCATTCCACCTCCGATTCTTGGAATGATTCCCTCGATGGGCTTCGAGAGTATCGTCGATGCCTCGTATTTAAAATTATGGAGGTCGATGTCCTCCGTGGTGTGCGGCACATCCAGCACTTTGGGCTTTTCGATGTTGTTGGTGGCCTTTTCCTTCTCACTATGCCCCTCTACGATAATTGTGATGATCTTTTGTCTGAATGCAACCTTGAGCTTCTGATGCAGTGTGGAGGGGATCGCTCCTACTTCATACAGCCATGGACGCCCTAACAGCAGATTAAACGAGGATTTGATGTCCATCACTTAAAATAATATGGAGAAGGTCATTGGCCCAATCAATAGCTCAAGGTCAACTTTTCCCATTATCTCTCTTCGTGTGTTATCGAAACCTCTGGCACTAGTTCTTGTGGGCCTTAGCACGCAAGGATCTACCCTAATTTTGGTGGTGATTCTCAGTGGGCATATGTTTAACGCAGACCCATTATCGACCAAAACCAAGGGAATTATTATATTTCTGGACTCAACAATTATATTTAAGGACTTTGAGTGACTTCCTCCTTCCTCTGGTAAATCGGCATCCGAAAATGAAATAGCATTCAGAGCCATTACTTGACTAATTATCTGTCCGACTTCATCTGGGTTAACTTGGAGTGATACATTTGCATTCTTTAACACCCTCATTAATGCTTAGAAGTGGAGTGGGGACGTCAACAATAGATCCCATACAGTAATATGGGCAGGCATTCTTCTCAGCTGAGTCTCCAGTATATGTTCTCGACTCATTTTCTCAAAGGGATTCACTGCGTTATCTTTCTTTCCCTCTGGTTGGGCTTGTGTTTTTGCTGGTGCTTTCGGCTACTTCAAAATCTTCCCGAATTGGGTCACAAAGTCTACTTCCCCTTCTCTGTGGCAGCCATAGTTGACATTGGTTTGCTCATAACTCAGCGGGGCCTTATGAGGATTGTAGGTTGGTTCCGAAATCTGAAACGGTATAGTTGTCGATATCAGAGGTACTTATACTGCAGGCTCTGGAGGTCTAGATAATACTTGATTTACTTTGGTGATGGCTGGTTGTGTGATAAAGTTGGGCCAGATGGGAGTGGTGAAGCTTGGCGGTGGTGGCACCGAGGGAAAAGGGGTAAGGGTAGGCCATTGGTAGCTGATAGGTGCTGGCGGAGGATCGAGGTCATGGTGGGCTATCGGGTAATTGACGGGAGTGGTGGTATATGGTTGGTATGCATTTATATGCACATAATTGATAGGAGTGGGTGATGGAAAATAAACCCTAAGATCTAGGGGTTCAGCTCGTGGTGTTGGGCTGGGAAAATAGTTTGATAGATTCAAGGGTTCAACCACCCCAGCATTCCTTTCTTCACCATTCCTTGGCAATGGTGCCACATAGCTCTCCCGATCATTGATGTAATCGGATGGATCAAACTCAAATTCCTCCTCACATTCCTCTACCATCCTGATGGTGGGTCTGAGACCTGCTCCTCAGGTAGGATGTGGGGGTAATGGCACTTGATGAATATTACGCCCTAGTTCACTTGAGAGGGTACCGGTGGAATGATTTTCCTTGCATCGATTAAATCTTGGATCACGTGCTTCAATGGGAAGCAGCGATCAATCGAGTGACCCAGACCCTGATGAAAATTACAGTGAGTATTAGGGTCATAATTCTTTAGGATTGGGTGAGGAGGAGGTTACGGTTGATGAATAGTAACTAATCCATTTTCTATTAGTAAAGGCAAAAGTACACTTAGTGATTGCCCTAGGGGTGTAAACACTCAGTCGTAGCGGGCTCTCCTCTGCTCCGGAGTCATCTACATTCCTTGTCCATTCCCTACTATCTGCATTTGCTCAGTTCTGACTGGTCCTATTCTCTTCTCGTTCCTTTGCTCTGAAAACTGTCTAACCCCACTTGCTCCACTTGGTACATTCTTATTCAGGCGACCTTCCCTGATAGCATCCTCACAATGATTAGCGTTCCTTACCAGATCGGCGAAGCTGGACTACTGCTGGTACACTAAAAAGTCTGTGATTACTGGCAGCGTATTCTTGGAAATTATTTCAATTTGTTCATCATCAGGTATCCTATTCCTAACCTAAGCTGCCAGTGCTCTCCAATGCCCCAGATAATCGTTGAAGGTCTCATTCGGGTTCTGCTTTAATCGGGCAAAATCTGACTTACGCGGTTCAATGTCTATATTATAGACATATTATTCCTGGAACAAGTGTCTCAAGTCCTTCCAAGTTTTCATCATAGATGGTTCCAAAGATGTGAACCATCTTAGGGTCGGACCGGTCAAACTTTTCTGAAAGACCTTTATCAATAGTCTTTCATCCCCCTCATATTGGCACATGTCCCCACAGTAGGACTTGAGGTGTGCAATAGGGTTGCCGGTACCGTTGTACTTATCAAAAGTCGACATTTTTAATTTGGGAGGCAAGGGAACCTCAACGAACAAACATAAATCTGTGAAGTCTGTGGAGTGGATTTCAGCACCACCTATTTTCAACAACTGCCTATGTAATTTGTCTAATTGCTCTTTCAACTGCTCTGACTCCTTGGATATGGGGGCCACTTTCTCAGCAGTTGGTTGGAATTCACATTGGGCTATCAGGGGACGGGAAATGATAGGAGGAGGGTTAAGGTTGGTCAGAGCCCCAGCATAGGCTCCATTATTTCTTATCTCGTCCTCTTCATACTGGTGGTCTATATAAGGTGCAGTGAGGGCGGGATTCTCTTATTAATGCTGCATGGATTGGGTGGGAATGGCATGAACGGGGGTTGGGTGAGTCCATTGGAGATAAGGGAAGGTTTGTTGGATGATGGGATGAGTGGAAGTTAGATTTCAGATGAGGCCATTGGGCTGGGGGAAAGACTTGAAACTGACTTTGGGATATTAGGATGTGTGTGAATTGGGGTTGATGTAAGGCATGGGTTTGAGCTAGGTATGACGGTTGTGAATGGGTAAAATTTTGGAGGAATTGTGAAGGGTATGGGTGTGAGGCTTCAAGGTTTTGTTGGGCTTGGGTTTGGGCTATGAAGCCTTGGGAGGGTTGGGCTATGAAGGTTTGGCCCATGGGTCCTTGGGAAGCTTGAGCCACAAAGCCTTGGTCATGATAGGTGTGGCCTGGGGGGCCATGAAGGGTTTGGGCCATGGGCCCTTGGTGGGTCTAGTCCATGGGCCCTTGGTGGGTTTGTCCCATTGGGTCTTGATGGGTCTGTCCCTTGGTGGATCTGGTCCATTGGGCCTTGATGGGTCTGGGCCATGGGCCCTTGGTGGGAATGGGTCATGGGGTTTTGGGCCATGGGGGAAATGGGGGTTTAGGCCTTGGGACATGTGGGAAATGGGGGTTTGGATAGTGTGGATGATGGGGGGTTGATGGGGGTCATAGGGGAGTGAGGCCTAAAGGCTTGATAGGGTATGAGAGGGATCCATAGATGTGTGGTGTAGATGAGAGGGGATGTGTTGGGAGGCCTTCCACCTATTGTAGGTTTGGAACATCTCCTCCATCATGGCCATGGAAGGGGGATCGGATGGAGATGGGTTATTTGATGGTTGGAGGGGTATGGATGGAGTGTGTGAAGAGAAAAATTGGGCATGGCCCCGATAAAATTGGGCATGGCCCGAGTAAGGGGTGGGATATGAGGTGGATTGGAGAAATGAGGTGGGGCATTAGTGGATGGATTAGGTATGTATAGGGGAGATGTGTGGGGCATAGTGGTGGAGAATAAGAGAGGAAAGTGGGTCATGGCTTCGGAAAAGATGGGCATGACTTGGGCAAATGGAGGGATGTATGGGGGATTGGATGTGGTATGGATGGATGTGGGTGGATCGGGTTGGGCAGATGAGAAATAGGGTATGTTGGTTAAGGTGGAGGATGGGTTTTTAATGGGTGTGGAAGGAAGGTGAGATGGGTTGGAGATGGCCTTGGATGAAGGCATAGCTTGGGAAAATGACGGGAAATTTGGATTTTGGGTATTTTGGGAAGTGGTGGAAGGGAAAATAGGGGTACCGAATGGGCCGGTTATAGTGAGGGTTGATTAGGTGAGGGTGGTGGAAGTAAAGGCTTCTTCGGTATGGGAATGGGTTGGAGAATGTGGTGGGGATGAGTCAGGATCGGCATAAGCCGGGTCCACGGCCCACTACATATCTCGGTATCGGGTTGGGTACGGATGCCTCGAATGGGGCCCGTAAAGCTTCCTCCTTCCCTTATGGGATGATAGAGGGCACAATGATGCCGTTGTGCCAGCACCAATCAAGACTCTATTTTTAGTTTTTATTTATTTATTTATTTATTAATTTTTATAAGTAAAAAGAAATGAGGATTTCGAGGCCCTTTTGAATTCCCTTCTCCGGTGGCTCTCGTACCCTAAATAGGTCCCGCGGCAAAGGTTCTGAAGCGCTTTAAAAGAATCAAAGGGAAACCCCTTGATCTATTGAAGGTGTAGAAACCAATGCAAACAACCTGATCCCTCAAAACGAATCAAAAAGAAGTCACCTTCTTTTGACCAGCGAGGGCGTATTGGGTGTCGAAAATTGTGGGGCCTAAACAGAGGCACTAAACACACTAATCGGGGAGTCCAGGGGGTGAAATAGGCCACAGATCCAAACTGAAGCTGCTCAGAATCAACCTGGCGCAACTAATAGTGGCACCAGAGCAAAATGGTTCCCTAGTTTGTTTAACAACAGCTAGCTTAGTCTGAAATGGGTCTCCAAACTGGCTCTTTGTGGAAGCTAGGCTTCCGGGGATTGATTGTCTATATGATACGCTCTCTTCCTCACCGAACCTAAGGGTTAGAGGCCAAATTGGGTTCACTATCGCTCTCTTTTTTCCTGGGTTTTAAGCTTGGTAACGAGAAGGTTACCCACCCGATATACCTCAAGTGCAAGCACTTTTCTTAGGTACTAGGTGGGCTGGGACTTTTTCGGATCATTACCACTAGGGGCTACCACCGTACTAAGACCCGGGTGGTTGTATGTGTGCCTAAATAACCCAACCCTTGACCCTGTAAAAATTAATTTAAATCCCTTTTGTTGGTTCAATTTTATTTTTCACTTTTAAGGGAATTTTCTTAAGTTCAAAGACTGGGGGTGATGATCCCGTGCCGCCTCTACGGGCCGGCGTTCACTAACAAAATATAATTGCGAAATTAAAATTGCAAGTAGGCCCACCAAACGGCTAAGCACTTGAAATTACGGAAATATAAGGAATTTAAATGACAATGCACAAGTAGACCCACCGATCAGCTAAGGTGCTTGAAATGATGGAAATGTAAAGAAATTTAAATGACAATGCACAAGTACGCCCGCCAAACGGCTAAGGCTCGTAAATGACGTAAAAGTAGGGGTAAGCAAAATGACATAATTAGAGGGGTGAGTAAAAAATAAATAAATAATAGTAATAAAGGTTAGTAAAAATAAAAAATAAAAGGCCAAATTCAAGGGGAAGCTCTACTAGCTACTCCCCAGCAAAGTCATCATCTGTGCAACCATGGGATTTGTGATGATCCCGTCACAACGATGCGCTCTCTAATGAAATATTTAGAGACGCCACCCGGAGCTTTTGGTGTCCCGGGAAACTTAGATCAATTTTATAAGCACTGATGTGCCATAAATATGACTCTGAATTCGGTCTACGCCAAAGGCTCTTGGGTAGGGGCTTTGGTTATTGATTGGGAAGGTGTTAGGCACCCAATCAACCTGCTTAATGCAGCCTCTACTTATGGCCAAAGCAAAAAAGAAGTGAAAAATGCATATAAGTCTTCCTCTTGCCCAAGGGGCATTAAAATCCTATTTGTGCCCCTCCGTTCCTACTGAAAATTTGGTGGCCTAACGGCACAAATGTGAGGATGAAGGAAGAACCGAGAAGGTAGAGGAATAGAGGGGAGAGCCAGAGCTCTCAGGCCCTTGGTGCACCACTGTGGAGCCTTGCGTTGACTTGCTTCAGTGAGCTTTTGATGGCTTGTATAGCTTGATGATAGATTCTAACACCTAGGGTTGGTAGCTAAGAGGTAGAGAAGGGAGGCTAAGAGGTAGCACACACCTAAACTGAAGCTTTTTGATGGAAAGCTAAGGTTTTTTGAAGGTTTGAAAGTTCAAGAATTTGGATGAAAAGAGTGCACTAGGGGAGAGAGAGAAGGGATTCCTTAATCTATAATTTACAAAATTTTTTCAAGCCTTTGTAAAGGGAGGGGTGCCTCTCTATTTATAGGAAAAAGAGAGGTTAGGAGGGGTGCTTAGAGGCTAATTAGGACTAGCAATTAGGTAATGGGCAATCTAAGGTTTCCTAAGATTTTTGGAGCCTTAAAAAATGTGAAGAGTTACTCCAATGGTGGATGATAGGGTGGGGCTTTAAACCACTTAAGAGGTTGCACATAAAAAGTAAATGAGTGCAACGGAACTAGCAAAACACACTCTAAAGGTCAAGATGGTTAACAAGTCAAACCCCAATCTCGAAACTCGAGGCAAAAACCCACAGTTACTGTTCATGTGCTTGGCGCAACTATTAGTTGCGCCAAACATATATACAGTAAAATAGTAATGAACAGTGGCTTTGAGAAGTTGACTGCCAGTGGAGGACCCACTTTAATGCTGGCGCAACTATTAGTTGTGCCAAATCCCTAGGGGGTCTCTACATTATTTATCATTTTGCCCTTGCTCTTTGGAATGTGATATCTTCTGGTGTACAACTCTAATTGGGGTGATTCTTGGCCCGTTGGAAAGCTGAGGACTTCTACTTTTCCATGGTATGAGATTCGATCATAATAAAAGATCACAGCTAATCTTAATATGCCACTCTTCATCCATTTCTTAGGAAAGCTAGGTTTAGGTCTGGAATAGGTTCTAAGGGTCGGGATAGGTTCTAAGGGTTTGAGAAGGTTCCTAAGTGATCTAGGGTGATTCCTAAGGGTTTGAAATGGAAACTATGGTTTTGGAAAGGTTCCTAAGGGTTTCATACATGCCATCAAAAGCTCAGAGATGCGTCTCTCTCAAAATATATCTCGATCGGGCCTTGGGCCAAATTTGGGTGTCTACAGTCAACAACTGATTAATGCATGATAGAGTGTTGTAATAGTTTGTCCATCAACAGCAGGGGTTCAGAAAATGAAGCTCGAGAAGTTAAAGTAATTTGTCGAGCATATCTGATGCACACTCGAGCAGTTGTTGAAGCTGCAGTGATGTTGTCGAGTGGCTGCTTGAACCTGTCGAGTGATTCATGGATGAAGCAAGTAACTTGTCGAGCAATTTAGAGGGTTGAAAACCATCCTGTCGAGTTGCTGCACCAACTTCTTGATTTTGATAACCTGAAGCTACCATCCTGTTGAGGGGTATGTTCTTGAAGCATTGAACCTGTCGAGCTCCATTTAAACCTCTCGAGCAATGAGCATTGAACCTGTCGAGCTCCATTTTAACCTCTTGAGCAATGAGATTTGAACCTCTTGAGCACTTCAATGTGCTAATTTATGAAACTTGAGTAATCCAATCCAACCACTCGAGCTGAAGTGCTGAAGGATTAAAGCCACTCGAGTGGTTCCCTGCACCTATGAACCATTCTGTCGGGATGTTGATTGAATCACTCGAGAATGACCCTAAAGCCAGCCTTCCTCATAAAGTTGCAGTGTGCTGAAATGAGTTAGAAAAGAACCTATCAAGCAACCTAGCGAGATCTTGTCGAGCTACTGTTTGCACTACTCGAGTTGTATTTCTGAGGGCCACTGATCTACTCGAGATTCATTCTGAAGTTTTCATCCTCTCGAGAACCACTTGAGAGTTATATTTTGAGGCTCAAACCGCTCAAGGCACGGGTTCAAGCATGTATCTGTCAGCTTTGGAGGGCATTTCATAAATTTATCAACACAGAGGACAATTGACCTAACTGCCCTACGTGTGCACAGCTATTCTAACAAACTTGGGGCAATACTTAGAGTAAATGCAGCCACCTCAGCAGGTCTTATAACTGATTTGATTCTCCTCTTCTCTGATTGGCCAAGACAGATCAAGTTCACTTATGAATTATATAAATAGAGGCGAATAAACTAGATCTAGACATTCAAAGATTTAAGAATTCTTTTAAACAGAGACTGCAGATCCGAGGGTAATTTATTGTAAATTATTTTTAGATCAATGAATTACTGATTTTAATGATCATTTAATATGTAGATCTAGTGATTTATTATCGGATTTCTATAGATTTTATGCTCCTATGGATGCATGAGCTTGTAGCCTTGCATCCATAGCATTTACAATAGTTTTACTATTTCATTTCTTTTTCTCATGACTGGATTATATCCATGGGATACTCTGTGATCATTTGAGTGGACAGAGTATAGCCCTAGGACTCGTCCATATCTCAGGGCAGATTTGGATCCTTCTACCTTGCATTTGTGTTTGTAGTCAAATGAAGGATTGCTGCAGATCCATCTTCTACTCTGCTTTGCAAATCAGTTTTACAGTGAAAACTATCTCCTAGTTGTTCATTCTCCATATTTGAATTTTATTTTACCAAAACATCTATTCTCTTCCTCAATTCTCTCTTCTTTCATCTCTGATCTAGCTTTTAATATATGTTTTTAATTAAATCTAGTCCATTTTTAATTTTAGTTTAGTGACAACCACAAAATTCCATCTCTTTTCCCTGTTTTCCTTAGTTTTTAACTTAGAATATGATTAGGATTGCCAGATCTGTAGCAGATCTGGAGATGTACTACCCGTTAGATCACAAGTCTCTGTGGGACAAACTCTTACTCATTTAAAACTTGTTACAACAGCCCTGATCTTGCAGGACTGTGTATGATTGTTTGTTTTTGTACTGTTTTATTCCATTTTTTGTGCACAGCAATTTTACGCCAACAAGTTTTTAGCGTCGCTACCAGGGACTTGAGATTTAAGTTGTAGATCTGAGTTTTTCTTTTTGTTAGAAGATCATATTTATATTTGAATTAATGTTGTTGTGCTTTTTGTAGTCTTTTAATTTTTTTTATCATATCTGGAGTTGTAACCAGCAGAGGAGCAAATTGCTTATAGCTGGATCTAATTCTACCTGAGTTTGCATTTCTTGTTCCTTTGATTACAATTTCATTTCTATAATTTTTGAATTTAGCAACAGTACTTAGTGTGTTTGTTTTTGTTAGCTGTAATTTGTTTCTGTTGTGTGTTGTATGTTTGATCGAAGGACTCTTAACCCTGAGATTTTACCTTTAAATCTTGAAGTTGAGAGGATCCTTAAAGCTTGACAACCAACACACATCCCTGCTGATCTTTGTGTAACAGTTGAGATGGGAGACCAACCAAGACCATTGAGGGAATATTATGCACCAGGGGTGTAAACATCCCTCTTCTGCATTCAATTTCTCAATGCTGAGAGCAACTATGAAATCAAGGCCCAAACCATCCAAATGTTGCCTTCATTCCATGGGCTTAGTAAGGAGGATCCTTATAGGCACATAAATAAATTTTTGTCTCTATGCACCACATTCAAGATTGTTGGTCTAAGAGATGAGGCCACAAAATTGAGGCTTTTTCCTTTTTCACTAAAGGACAAAGCCAGAAATTGGCTCAACACGCTCCTTCCTAACAGCATAACCTCATGGAATGCCTTGCAATGTTAGTTTCTAGCACAAATGTTCCCTATGAATAAAACTAGCCAGTTGAGGAAGAGCATCATCTCCTTTACTCAATTCTCAACTGAGGATTTTCACAAGGCATGGGAAAGATTTAAAGAGCTGCTGAGGCAGTGCCCCTACCATCAAATCCCTAAGTGGCAGCTTGTCCAAAGCTTCTACCAAGGGATTGGCTCTAAGAGTAGAGACATGATTGATGCCTCATGTGGTGGCACATACCTCAACAAAACTGATGAAGAGGCTTGGGAATTATTTAATGTGATAAGTGAAAACTCCATGTAGTAGGAGTCCTTGTCAAGAAATGACATTGAACCAGCTGCTAGAGTGACAAAAGAACACCTCCCAAGGATAAATTATATTAGCTTACTGTGTACAATGACCTGGCTAAGAAGGTGGACAGCTTGTCCCATAAATTTGATAAAGTGTTGAGTGTGCTACAGCCCCAAGCTGTTGCACAGATGGAAGAGGCATATCTGATATGCCAATCACCTACTCATTCACTGCTGAACTATCCCTCAGCTGGTCAATACCATGAACTGGTTATGGAGCATGCCAATACTGCCCAATCCTATGGGCAGCAGCCTACTAGGTAACCATGGAGAAACCCACCCAATTTGAGGTGGAGGCAGGACAATTTCCAACAACCCCAGCAGTAGCAGCCAGCATTGCCATATAGACCAGTTCAACAGTACAACCAAGGTTATACCCCTAGACAGAAATTTGCTCAGTCTACCCCACAGCCAAGCCAATTAGCTCTGCCCCCACCACAACCTAGAGCACCCTCATTTGAATAACAGGTTTTGTCCTCACTACAAAACCTAAACTCATTATCACAGACTGTGAGCTCTCACAGTCAGAGTATTAAAAAAATTGAGGACCAGCTTGGTCAAATCTCTAATACTCTGACTAGGAGGGAAGAGGGCAGATTTCCAAGTCAACCAATGAATAATCCCAAGGATCAGTACATGATTGGTGAAGGTTTCTCAACCCATGAGGAAGCTAAAGCAATCACAACCCTAAGGAGTGGCAAGGTGCTAGACAACCAAGTGGGCATGGAAGCAAGAGAGAGTGCAGAACAAGAGGATTCAGTCCATGTTAGTGTGCAGCAGGGACAACATGAGAAAAATAAAGGGGCTGCTGTTGATCCCCAATAAAAAGAAAAAAATGAAAAAAGTAAAAAGAAGAACATGGTAGATGATACAACTAGGCTAGCAGTTGAGGTACCGGCAGTACCCGAGTTTCCATTTCCTCATGCTCTAAAAGGCCCCTCTCCTTTTGATAAGGGGAATGCTAGAATGGAAGAAATATTGGAGACCTTCAAGCAAGTTAAGATCAATTTACCTCTTCTTGATGCCATCAAATAGGTCCCAGCCTAAGCTAAGTTTCTAAAGGACCTGTGCACTTAGAAAAGGAAGGCAAGGATTCATTTGTCCAAGAAGGTCTTTGTGTCAGTCACATAATCTATCATTTTATCACTCTTAACTTAGTAATACTAGCTTTAGTTTGTTATTAATAAGTTACTATCCCCTACACAGGTCCTTTAGAACTCTCTTAGACTTGGGAGCCAGAGTTAGCATGTTTTCATACTCTGTGTATGAACAACTGGGTTTGGGAGAGCTGAAAGCAACTCCTGTTGTGCTCCAACTGGCTGACAAGTATGAGAGAAAGCCTATGGGAATTGTTGAAGATGTATTGGTGGGGGTGGATAAATTCTTCTATCCTGCTGACTTTCTTGTATTGGAAATGGAACTTTCCAAGTGTACCACCCCAATCCTTATTATTTTGGGCAGGCCATTTCTAGCCACATCCAATGCTTGCATTCAATGCAGGTCTGAGATGATGGAGGTTACTTTTGGTAACATGAAAGTGACGTTAAATGTGAATAATACTGTAAAATAGCCTCAGCTTGACAATAAGGATTATTTTGTAGTTGATGTACTAGAAGACTTAGTGGAAGAAAATTCATCCAATCTGCTGGAATGGGATAATATTTGTGATGATTTTGAGGATGTATGGACTAAGGTGACTGAGCAGGAGGCCCCAACTTACATAGCTGAAGAAAGAAACACATCAAATTTTTTAGTGGGCTTAGTGCAGCACTCCATTTGGAGAGGCACCTTTGTTGTCTTCAGTAATTAGTCCACCAAATTTGGAGCTCACGCAACTACCACCATCCTTAAAATATGCTTTCCTAAGAGAAAATGAAAAGGTGCCTGTAATTATCTCTTCCTCTCTTACTATGGAGCAGGAAGAGGAATTGATGTGTGTCCTTAAAAAACAAAGAAGAGCAATTGGCTGGACTACTGCAAATTTTGGGGGGATAGACCCATCAGTGTGTATGAACAAGATCCATTTGGAAGAGGGTTCCAAGCCCTCAAGGGAAATGCAAAGGAAATTGAATCCTCATATGCAGGAAGTTGTCTTGAAAGGAATTGTGAAACTATTGGATGTTGGGGTAATTTACCCCATTTCAGACTTTGAGTGGGTCTCACCTATCCAGGTGGTCCCCAAAAATTCTGGCATCATAGTTATAACTACTGAATCTGGGGAGTTACTACCAACCAAGGAGACCACTGGTTGGAGAGTGTGCATTGACTATAGGAAACTGAACTCCAAGACCCAGAAGGACCACTTCCCATTACCCTTCATTGATCAAATTTTGGATAAGCTAACAGGAAGAGTATTTTACTGCTTTCTAAATGGATACTCTAGTTACAATTAGATACCAATGTATCCATAAGATCAGGAAAAGACCACTTTTACTTATCCATTTGGCACTTTTGCTTATGGAAGAATGTCATTTAGACTATGTAATGCTTCTGCCACCTTCCAAAGGTGCATGTATGAAATATTTTCTGATATACTTGATAAATTTTTAGAGATTTTTATGGATCATTTCCCTGTGTTTGGGGAGAATTTCAGTCAATGTTTATATCACCTCAACCTGGTTCTTCAAAGATGTGAAGAGACCAACCTGGTCTTGAGCTGGGAGAAAAGTCATTTCATGATCACTCAAGGCATTATGCTTCGCCATGTGGTCTCCCATAAGGGCATTGAGGTTGACAAAGAAAAAATTGACTTGATTGCACACTTGCCCCTCCAAAAATAGTCAAGTAAATCATATCTTTTTTAGGACATGCAAGATTTTACAGGAGGTTTATCAAGGACTTTAGCAAAATTTTCAAACCTTTGTGCCACTTGTTGTGTCATGATGTGTCATTTAATTTTGATGCTGAATGTCTTGAAGCATTTGAGGTGTTGAAGAAACATCTAACATATGCCCTTGTGATCCAAGCTCCTAATTATACCCTACCCTTCGAGTTAATGTGTGATGCATCTGATTTTTCTATGAGAGTTGTGTTAGGCCAGAGGAAAAATAAACTACCTTGTGTGATTTATTATTCCAGCAAATCACTGACAGAAGCTTAGCTGAATTATACAATAATTGAGAAAGAGCTTCTGGCAGTGGTATTTGCTGTGGATAAATTTAGATCCTATTTATTGGGGTCTAAAATTATAATCTTCACTAATCACTCTACCCTAAAGTACCTGCTGGCAAAGAAATATGGAAAGCCAAGGTTGATTAGATGGATCCTCCTACTGCAAGAGTTTGATCTTGAAAGCAAGGACAAAAAAGGGGTAGAGAATGTCGTGGCTGATCATTTATCTCAAATTTTAGTTGAGGAGTGTGCTACCACACCTATGAGAGATTCATTCCCTGATGAGTAATTATTTGCCATCCAGTCAGTTGTACCTTGGTTTACTAATATAGTCAACTACCTTACAGTAGGTAGGATCCCTTCCCACTGGTCCAAGTTGGGCAAGGACTTGTTCTTCTCACAAGTCAAATATTTTTTCTGAGAGGATCCGTACCTGTATAAGTATTGTGCAGGCCAGATCATTAGAAGATGTGTCCCTAAAAGTGACACCCACAGTATTCTAATAATGTGTCATGAATATGCTTGTGGGGGTCACTTTAGTGGGAAAAAGACAGCAGCAAAGGTGCTACAATGTGGGTTTTACTGGCCTTCTTTGTTTAAGGATGCCCATGTGCACTGCAAAACCTGTGTAAGATGTCAAAGGATGGGTGGCATATCAAAAAGAGACTCAATTCCATTGCAACTCATCCTTGTTGTGGTGGGGGATAGATTTCATGGGCCCCTTTTCTCCTTTAATGGGATTTAACTTTATCCTTGTGGCTATGGATTATATTTCCAAATGGGTGGAAGCTACTGTACAAGGACAAATGATCACAAAGTTATCCTCAAATTTGTCAAAGAAAATATATTCTCCAGATTTGGCACCCCTAGAGCCATCATCAACGATGGGGGTAGCTATTTCTGTAATAGACACTTTGAGAGCCTGCTCAAGAAGTTTGTTGTTACACATAGGGTGTTGCTACTCCCTACCACCCACAGACTAGTGGGCAAGTAGATATTTTTAATAGGGAAATTAAGCATATCCTGGAGAAGTAGTTAAAACAGATAGGAAGGATTGGTCAATGAAATTAAATGATGCTTTATGGGCTTATAGGACAGCCTATAAGACCCCAATAGGAATGTCCCCATTCAGATTAGTCTATGGCAAAGCATGTCATCTTCTTGTGGAGTTAGAGCACAAGGCCTTTTTGGCTATTAAAAGCTTGAACATGGACCTAACTTTTGCTGGTGCAGATGGGAAATTGCAGTTGTCTGAGCTGGAGGAACTAAGGTTGGATGCCTACTCAAACTTAAGGATCTATAAGGAAAAAGTCAAAGCCTTCTTTGACAAGAACCTGTTGAGAAAGGAATTTGCTGATGGGGATATGGTATGGCTTTTCAATTTCAGACTGAAGTTCTTTCCTGATAAATTGAGATCCAGATGGGATGGACCTTATACTGTTTTCAATGTATCCCCATCTGGAGCTATAGAGATCATGGACCCAAAATCAGGGAGGGTCATGAAGGTAAATGGTCAGAGGCTAAAACCTTGTCTGGAAAATACCGTGGAGCCCTTTAAGACCATTAGCCTCCAAGAACCTCCCAACTGAGAATGATCTTGAACATGTACAATATGTCTCATATCTGCCATTTAGCTTGTAAATTTCTGTAGTTTTTGCCTAGGTTTTCAGTTAGTTTAATGTCTGGAAAATGTGGTGTCCTTTGATGCTTGTTTTTGGTCAGAAATGTGTTAGTATTTGCTCGTACTGAGTTGTCATTATGGTTGTTGTTGAGTTGTGGACAGTGTCGAGTGAAGTGTTGAGCATATCTGCAATTCTGAGAACTATCAAGAGGTTTTAAGTACTGGTCGAGAGGTCCTAAGTAAATTTCGAGAGGTTCTGAAAGCGTGTCGAGAGGTTCTGCTACTGAAAGGCAACCTCTCGCATCCTACTTTTTGAAGAATCACTACTTCTCGAGCGGATCAGGCAACCTCACAAGCCCATTGTTCTGAAAGCCAAATTAACTCGAGAGGTTCCCACTGCCAAAGTCATCTACTCGAGTAATTTTTTTGAATCACCCTAAAGCCTTTTGTGATTCGATAAGATTGAAACCACTGGAGGAACCACTCAAGGAGTATGTTCTGAAGCTCTCTAAACCACTCGAGGTGTTTAAAATGCTTCGATAGGTTGAATCCAGTCTAAATCATCTGCTCGAGAACTGGTCAAGGTTTCATATCTCAGCCTATCGAGATCGGGTCTTAAGGCTTTATAATCTCTCGTGAGGTGCATTCTTTCATTTTTCTCAGTCTACGCGAACCCCATTTCTCTTTGCCCGCGAGAACTATTCTTCTTCTTCTTGCCCAGCTCAACCTTTGAACTTCAACTCACCCATTGCTTCTACCGGTTGTAGCAGCATTGTAAAGTCACCATTTTGCACCAAGCTTCTTTCGATTTGGTTTTATGTGCTCGATTTGGTGTGAAACCCTAGAAGTAGGGTAACTTCTTCATCATTCTCTATTTCAGTTGTTGTTTTTATTTTAATTTCTTTTTTGACTGAGTTCAGTGTGCTATGGATCATCAATTGGTTAAGGATTTTGATTGCTGAGAGTTATTGCTGTGTTTGAGATAAGCTAGGGTTTACTGTAGCTTAATAGCTGGCCCTGGGAGATTTGATGATTCCCTAACCAATTTACTCCAGCCTTCCCCAAAATCACTAAGGAAATCAGTAGAATAACATCCTCCCAACTTCAATCAGACCAACTTGTGAAAAGAAAGCTGAGTGAGTCATCTGAGCCTGCTAAGAAATCTAAGAAACCCAAGACTAGTGCCGAAAATCCCAGGAAAGGCAAGAAAAGTAAAGGGGTTGTTATACCTGAAGATGACCCCCTCACAACACCCAATGAATGTGTGAATGAGTTGCAGCTAGTACCAAAGACGATTTTTGATGTACCTTACTTCACCAAAGAAGAGTGGGGTACGGAAACAATGGCCTATTTGGCTAAGGCCTCCTTGGAACCCCTCTTGAGCCCATTAGATGAGATAGTGTATCCTAGGTTGGTGAAGCTCTAGTATCAGAACCTTAGGTTGCATGAAGCTAGTGGGGCAAATGAACTTGTTTTTGTGGTATTGATAGATGATTGGGAGACTATGGTTGATACTAGAGACATAGCACTTGTATTGGGAATCCCATTCCAATTTGACCCTTCTTGCAGTCTAGGAGCTCCAAGCAGTGCTTCATTTAGGGACATTGCCCAACATATAACTCGGGGACAAATTGGATTTCGAGAATCACTAAGGAGGAATTTTGACATCAGCTTGTTATTCATGGACAACATTCTGAGGAAGAATGTATTTGTAGCTGGACATCAGCAAGAAAGAAGGCACCCCATTGTGGATGCCCTTTACTCTTTCTCAAAGGGGTATTTTTTCAATGCTCCTGAGTTGATCTTTGAGGGATGTGTGACATCCATGGGAAGGTTAAGAAGAGGCAAACAGGAGGCAAACAGTGTTGGGTTTCCCTTACAACATGCTCATCACAGTCATGTTGAAGAGAGGGAAATATCTTCGGAAGGAGGGAGAGCCAACTGATGACTAGCCTCTTGTGGTGTTTGGGAAGAAGTTATGGACAACAAGTATGACATTGATGGGGAGGGAGAAGAAGGGGACTAGGGATACATCTGCAGCTACTCTTGTGGTCACAATAGTTGCCACCACTACTACACCTTCTGCTGACAGCTCAGCACCATTGCCCACAACATCTTCATCAGCAGCTTTAGTACCCAGTCCATCAGCAGACACTCTAGCAGCTTCCCTTGGAGAGACCACTACTACCAGTTCAGTGCCACACACCATCCCATCATCAATCATCTCACATTCCATTCCATCTTCCATTCTTGCACTCATGCCTACCATTTCCACTTCAACACCTTCAACAATCACCACCACCATTCCTGTGTCAGCTCCAACTCCACCTCCTGAATTTCCATTTACCCTACCCACCCCCACCATCAAAAGAAAATACCAAAAGAGAACCTACCATCCAAAAATAGTACCCATTACACTTAGCCCATCCATTTCCTACCTCCACCAAGTTCTCCCATTCCAATTCTTGATCCCATTGCAATACCTAGCCCTACCCTAGTCCCACCTTCCCCATGTACCTATGGCAGTGTGCCTATGGTCACTACCATTGAATCATCCTTTGAACCCATTCACCCACTCAGCCAATTACCTCTCTTACCCATTCCCTACCACCTATACATACCCATGACCTGGAGCAGTTCACCACTAAGGGGTACTCAGCCTTGATTGACTCTATTGTGGAGGATATTAGGCATGAGTATACACCTCTTCCAGACTCTGCACGGCCTGACCATTTCTACCATGCCCCAACATCACCTTTCCAGCCAATCCCACCTACCCAACTTGTTACTCAAGCCTTACCAGACACCTTTGCCCAAATCATTTCCCTCCTTACCTCTCTCCAAACCCAACACCTTACCAATACTGAACATCAGGCCACCATGCAAGCCAGCCTACATTCCATCCAATCAATTCTTCAGACCGTACACCCAACCGCCCAAAAGCCTACACCTACACTTGCACCCATACCTGTACCCACACCACCTCCTTCACCCTAGCCTTCTACTTCAGTGGTAACAGTAGTTGCTGCCACCCAGACAGACCTTGATCATGATGAGTTGGACCTTATCACCTCTACCTCCACACAGACTGATTTTGAGGTAGAGGAGCTGCCCCTGATACCATTAACCTTTACCTCCACCTTCACTCAGACTGACCCCATTGAGGAGGAGCTGGCACCTCTCCTTCCACCCTCATCATCTATCCCACCATCTTCTCCACCCACCTGCACTAACCTGGCCATTACCTCTGTTTTACTCCCTAGGATTGATGACCCTGAGGAAAAGGCCATTGTCCTTGCTTCATCCATCCCCATCCCCAAGTTTTACATCCTCACCAAATCTATGAATGTTGATCCTTATGTTCGTATGGATGTATAATTAGTGGTGGAGCATGTCCCAGCATTGGTGCAGCAACAATATGAATCCTAGATTTCCCTCATGAAGGAGGATCGTGAGAAAGTAAAGAAGCAAGTGCTCAATGCTTTGGACTTGTATAAAGTATATAAGTTGAAGGCAACCCGGTTGGGAAGGCTGGTGGACACACTAACCTCCACCTTTTTAGTGATGAACACTTCAGTGCTCAAGGGTGTCTTTCAAGGAACCTTCCATGGAGAAGAGTAGTACCAAGCACAAGAAACCAATTGCAACAAGATCCAAGGTTGGTGCTGGCCAAGCTTAAACTGTGAAAAAAGGAAACGACAGAGCTGACAAGGACCCCATTGACTTAGATTCTGATTCTGATTTTGATTAGGATTTAGTGTAGCAATTAGTACTTACGTTTTGTTGTCTATATTTTCTGTTTTAGAATGGTTGTATATTTTCAGTCTCTTGTTGATTTTGTACATAGTGTCGGTTCATATTGATTTTGTTAATGAAAATGTCTTTTGTGTGTTGATTTGTATTGTGCTTCTTTGGTTAATTTTTTTGATTGCTGCTATACATTTCTGTTTTCTGTTGTATATGGTTATTCTTTTGCCTATCCTGCTATCCCTATCTACCTATCATTTGTAACAGTGAGGACACTGTTTATATTAAGTTTGGGGGTGTGACAGGGTAGACCAATGAGATGGTTAAGCTAAGTACAGCAATAGTAGCAAGATTGAAACAAATAAAGTAAGGTTCCACCTAAGCAATTTTGAGAAAAAGGAAAATTAAAATGTAAAGTAGACTGCTTAATACTGAAATCTTTTAAAATTGCAACACTTCCATGAAGAGATCATCAAGAAAAATTTTCACAACCAGTATATAGTGAACCAATAAAGAGAGAAAAAGGTGAGGGCATGCACCATGAGTTCAATTGAAGACATACCCAGTGAGAATTGGGCCCATACAAAAAAAAAAAAAAATCTTTTGAAGAGTGTCTTTGGCAATTTTTGTGCTCTAAGAGCTGGTTGACTCAAACCTTCCCACTAGAAGTTAGGCATTCCCAAATTGAAATTGTTTAGAAAAACTCATGACACCAAGGGCATGATCTAAGGCCATCCTTTGGACAGTTTGAGCTTAAAATCTATACCCATTGAACTGCCTCCTTTGCATACACTCTTTGAGCCTGAAAAATCTATTTTTCTTTAAAAAATACCAAAATAATTGAACTTGAACCTCTTGACCTGATTCAGTCGTACCCTCAATCTGAGAATTCAGAAGGTGGAAGGAGAAGAAGTGAGGACAAATGAGCAAGTTTGACATTTGGTGAAAGGAGAAGGAGAAGGGAGAAAATCTAAGTAAAGCAGTGTATCAGCCGTATGGCTGTGGCAATCATCAAATAAAAAAATAAAAAAATAAAAAGAAAGAGAAGTCAAGTGAAGTGCTTCATCTGGAAATTGAAAAGAAGAAAAGAAGTGGCCACTTCAAATCTGAAAAAACTTGTTGGAAGTGAAGTTGTGTTGTAATGGAGTAGGTGAAGTCATGAATCACCTCCTCCCCCTTGCTGATTTCTCAATTTGGAATCCATTTTACCCCTTTATATTCTTTAAAAATCTCAATCCTAAGCCACAATACAACCCAATAAAAGACTTTAATGATCCAAATTGAATTGAGCTGCTATGTGGAGATGAAGGGATGTTTGATCTATGGTGAAGAGAACATGATAAAGTAAGGAAATAGAGTAAATGCCTATGCTCATGCTTACAGGCCTATTTGAGGTCTGTAACTGATTTTGAGCTAGAGTGAAATTGAACCCCCTTTAATTCATTTGTAAGAGATTGCCCTAGTGAGGATTGGGCCTGAGATTGAATT
Organism: Chloranthus sessilifolius; assembly: GCA_021018995.1. NCBI lineage: Eukaryota > Viridiplantae > Streptophyta > Magnoliopsida > Chloranthales > Chloranthaceae > Chloranthus > Chloranthus sessilifolius. The sequence goes on from CM037591.1 coordinate 82,468,507, forward strand.
TATTGGGGCACTATTTAAACCTAATTTTTGAATTAATGGTGAACTTTATACTGATTTTCACACACTACATTCTTGATGTCTTCAGACTGGTTGTGATGAGCATGCATAAGGATTTAGGAATTAATTTGTTTACATTTGTTGTTTTAAAATTTCTCTAATTTGAAAAGGCAAGCTGTGGAATTAAGCTTGGTATGTTGAAATCTGACTTATCACTGTGTGCACTTGTTTTAACTGTTTTCATTAGGAAGTTTGTGGGTACCTTCACTGAAAACCCTCAGAAGACTTCACTCCTCCACTAGTGATCACCTAGGAGTTTAAAAGTCTTGGTGCATAAGCTAAATGCATCCGTGCTCCCTACGAATGTGGCATTTTAATTGTTAGAGTAGTGTTTAATTTTTGTTTTGCTCGAAGACTAGTAAAGATTAGGTTTGGGGGTGTGTTAATCACTTAAAAATACCATTTTCCACCTCCTAGCTTATCCCTTAATAGACCTTAGAGCTATTTAATAATTACTTTTTGAGTGTTGTATTGTAGTTAGCAATAATCTGCAATGAAGTGTAGAAATCCATGTAGCAAATGCCAAAAGGAGGGAGATTTAAGTCAACAACTGATTAATGCATGACAGAGTCATGTAACAGTCTGTCCATCAGGAGCAGGGGTTCAGAAAATGAAGTTCGAGCAGTTAAAGTAACCTGTCAAGCAGATATGATCCACACTCCAGTTGCTAAAGCTACAATGATGTTGTCGAGTGGTTGCTTGAACATGTCGAGTGGTTCATGGATGAAGCAAGTAACTTGTCGAGCAGTTTAGAGGGTTGAAAACCATCCTGTCGAATTGTTGCACCAACCTCTCAAGTTTGATAACCTGAAGCTACCATCCTGTTGAGGGGTATGTGCCTGAAGCATTGAACCTGTCGAGCTCCATTTAAACCTCTAGAGCAGTGAGATTTGAACCTCTCGAGCACTTTAATGTGCTGATTTATGAAACTCGAGTAGTCCAATTCAACCACCGGAGCTGAAGTGCTGAAGGATTAAAACCACTCGAGTGGTTCCCTACACCTATGAACCATTTTGTCGAGATGTTGATTAAACCACTCGAGAATGAGCTTGAAGCCAGCCATCCTCACGAAGTTGCAATGTGCTTAAATGAGTTAGAAAAGAACCTAGCGAGATCTTGTCGAGTTGCTGTTTGCACTACTCGAGTTGTATTTCTGAGGGCCACTGATCTACTCGAGATTCATTCTGAAGTTTTCATCCTCTCGAGAACCACTCGAGAGTGATATTCTGAGGCTCAAACCACTCAAGGCACAGGTTCAAGCATGTATCTGTCATCTCTGGAGGGCATTTCAGAAAATCATCAGCACAGAGGACAATTGACCTAACTGCCCTACGTGTGCACGGCTATTCTAACAAACTTGGGGCAATACTTGGAGGAAATGCAGCCACCTCAGCAGGTCTTATAACTGATTTGATTCTCCTCTTCTCTGATTGGCCAAGACAGATCAAGTTCACTTAAGAATTATATAAATAGAGGGGAATAAACCAAATCTAGACATTCAGAGATTTAGGAATTCTTTTGAATTGTTTCCTGCCTTTTCTTCTTGTTCTTCTTTCCTTCTAATCTCCTTAGCCCAACCATGGCTGGCTAAATCTCTGTAGTACCTAGGGTTAGTTGATCTGTAATTTGATTTGTGAATGCATTGTATGAGGAGTGGAATTTGCAAAAACTGCAGATCCGAAGGTAATTTGTGGTAAATTTATTTTCGATCAATATATTACTGATTTTAATGATCATTTAATCTATAGATCTAGTGATTTGTTATCAGATTTCTATAGATTTTATGCTCCTATGGATGCATGAGCTTATTGCCTTGCATCCATAGCATTTGCAGTGGTTTTATTATTTCATTTCTTTCCGTCATGACTAGATTATATTCATGGGACACTCTGTGACCATTTGAGTGGACAGAGTATAGCCCTAAGACTAGTCCATATCTCAGGGCAGATTTGGATCCTTCTACCTTGCATTTGTGCTTGTAACCAAATGAAGGATTGCTGCAGATCCATCTTCTACTCTGCTTTGCAAATCAGTTTTACATTGAAAACTATCTCTTAGCTGTTCATTCTCCATATTTGAATTTTATTTTACCAAAACATCTGTTCTCTTCCTCAATTCTCTCTTCTTTCATCTCTGATCTAGCTTTTAAATATGTTTTTAAGAAGATCTAGTCTACTTCTATTTTTAGTTTAGTAACAACCACAAAACTCCATCTCTTTCCCCTGCTTTCCTTAGTTTTAACTTAGAATAGGATTAGGATTTCTAGATCTGTAGCAGATTTGGAAATCTACTACCTGTTAGATCACAAGTCCCTGTGGGACAAACTCTTACTAATTTAAAACTTGCTACAACAGCCGTGGTCTTGCAGGACTGTGTATGATTGTTGTTTGTTTTTATACTATTTTATTCCATTTTTGTGCACAGCAATTTTATGCCAACATTAGGTTCTCTTATATATAATCTGCCCATAGCAGTCCACAATTGTACGAATAATCCACCCATAGCGGACCACCATTGTACGAATAATCCACCCATAGCGGTCCACTAATGCATGTATAATCCGCCCTAGTGGTCCTCAGTGTGTGCATATAATCTGCCCTAGCGGTCGACTTCAATTTATCTGACTTATGTTTCGGTTCCCTTACATAGTTTACATATTCGATTCACGGATATCCCACCGTGTTCGTTCAATTCACAGGTTAACTGTCGTACTGGTTCGATTCACGGATATCCCATCGTGCCAGTTCGATTCACAGATATCCCACTATGTCGATTCGATTCACGGATATCTCGTTGTGTTGGTTCAATTCACGGATATCCCGCCATGCCGGTTTGATTCACGATTCTGAGTTCAACTTCTTATTCAAATCCAGATTCCACAAATTCAATGTACAAAATTCAGGGATTTGAGGTTCATATCATGACTCAAGTTTAGATTAAAAAATCAAAGGATTCAAGGTTCGTATCAAGATTCAAGTTCGGATTCCAATTTCGTGTCAGGATTTTGATTGTTCAATACGCTTTCAAAATTCTGAGATTTTCAGATAACCAAAACACAATTCAATACCTCAATACTTCAAGATTTTCAATGTTCAAAAGTGATTCTTAGTTAGTATTCAAATTCACTTCAAAAATCGAAGGGTTTCTAAGTTCAATTGCTGTCAGTTTTAACAAATTCCAATCCAGTTTCAAACAATCATCTAGAGTTACAAATTCAATTTCAAAAGATTCAAACGAAATCAATATTACGAGACATTCAAATATTCAAAGTCCATTTTCAAAATAAATCATAGCTTATCAAACACTCATCATACAAATCTATGAATTCAAGTCAGAAATGTCATTGGTTAATGAAGTTCCCCTACCTCGATTGCGAAATCATGCAAAGTCATACAAAACTGTACAAAAATCCTCACGGACGTTCCCAAACCTTAACCTATATTACGAAGCATTAATATACTTACATGTAAATGACTAAATATCGCACATGTCGAAATTCCTAAAGTTTTCTCAAAGCTAGGGTAAAAAGGACAAGTTTGTGTTAACTTTGGATCATATAAAACTAGTCCCTACTTGCCACTAAATTTTGACCTTTAAAATATTAGATTTATAAAGTTATTAATTCATACGAATTATAGAGCTCGTTGTCTTCTTTTCAACACCCTAAGAATCACATAATTCTGAGTTCGGAGCAGCATGTTACGGCCAAAACAAGAGACCAAGCTCGAGCTGGATTTAGGCCAGCTCTAGCTGGCCCCAGTGGCACATACAACCCAGCTCAAGCTGGCTTTTCCAGAGCCAAATAAGCCTAAAATTCCAGCTTGAGCTGGCTGCTTCAGGTGGGACCTAGCTTGAGTTGGGTTCAAGCCAGCTTGAGCTAGCTTTCCTGTCAATCCGAAATTTCGAGATTTGGTCTTTGGACCAGAATGGGTCGATTCTTCCTCTTCTACATTTTGAAAATCTCCTAAAATTTGCGTACAACTCTAACATACACCCCGGATCAAAACTAAACTTATTCCACACAATTAAACCCTAGATTTTACCTCCTTTGTCGATGCATATGGTGTTTAAGGTCACCGATGTCACGAGGGATCGACTCCTAAACTCTTTACCCCTACGATGACTTGACTCTCCTTATCTGAGCCCGATTCTTCTCAAAACCTTGCATGCAAATTCAAATATATACACACCCTAATAAAGATCTAAATCACACAAATCGAAACCCATATAATTAAGCTACGATGCTTACCTTCATAATTTATTCATGCGAAGCTTTACGAATCTTCTTCCTCGAGTTCAATCGGTGCTAAAATCAAGGGATTCTAGCAGTATGAAACAAGGCAATGATCATCTTGGGCAATGATCATTTGGGGGATAAATGGCAAGGATTTTACCCAAAAATGAAAGCAATGAGGAGGATAGAGGTTCTTCTTCTCACTCGGCTCTTTCCCTTGGCCCACTCCCCTCACAACGAGAATCACAATTCTGGCTTAAATCTATATTGGTGTTGCTTTTATATTAAGTGGCGTCTGATTCGGGGTGGAGCTACCACAGAGAATGGTGTACTGGCTCCAATCAAAAGGTCCAAAATGTGTTCTAAAAAATTCACTCACCGGACTTGATCCCTAGACTTATTATCTGCAAGCTAAGTCCCTAACCCCAATGTCATCACATGGCCCGTGCACTATTTGCGGAATTATTTGTGTGAACTTTTCATAGACGATTACATGTATTTATTTTTATTAATTTGGGTTATTGGGCTCGGTTTGGGTTCGTGCTTAGCGTGCACATGATCGCCCTTGATCACGCATACGCCATCCTCTCGTTCTGATTTATTCATTAATTAACTAAGCCTATGATATACTATGGTGCTTGAAATCGTGGATTCGAACTCGGTTCGATTCCAGGTTCGAGTCGTGTGCAACACACACTTCTCACTAGGGTTTGATCTTGATTCAGTGTTAGAGTCAAGGATTAGTTCTCTGAATTTGGGTACCGGGTGCATTCACCCAATCAAGGTGGATGGGCCAGAGGCCCCATCACAGTCTTACTTAGCATCTTGACCAAAGTCAAATCGGTCAAGGCAGTTGTATCATCGTCGAAGGTCAACGATTCAACGCTAGAAACATCAGGGTTGTTACACTCATAGTTTTATTTTTTGTAGTGAGTGTTTTGAAATTTTTGTTAAATGGTGAATTGAAAGATTGGTAGTTGACGCATGAAAAATGCGAGAACATGAAATGGCAATAGAAATGCTAATGGATTGCAAGTTTGATTTTGAGTGATAGTTGTGATAGTAAATGATGATGGGTTGCAGGTTTAATGGCGAATTGTGATTAGTTCTAGGTTTAATGTCGAACTGTGGAAGTTAGCATGATTTCCGGTGATGAGTTTTGACGGTAAATGTGTCACGTCCCTCGGCCTGGCCCGTCACGATCCGCGGTGCCGGGCTGGCGCAACAAGATGCACCATTTCCAAATATTCAATTACTTTCAAAACATATTTCATTTCATAGTTCATTTCCCAACTCGATAAATCGTATTCCGACTAGCCTCTTTTACCATATATATATTTTTTTTCTAAAATATTGCAGGAAATGTCTTTCACGGAAAACTCTCTTATCTTTTTCAATAATTTGCGGAAACATATTTAAATTCTTTATCATTTATTTTCCCATTCTCGTTAACCTAATAGGGCAAGTTCGATTTTACGACTTTTATCGTAAACTATTCCTACTCATCGCGGAATTATAAATAAGAAAATTCAAAAGATATTTGCAAGGAGTTCAAACCTTAAAAAGCCAATATTTACTATAGTTCAAATACAAAAGTACATTTGTAATTTTTTCACAAAAGTATTGGACAAAACAAAAACAAAAGGAAGGAGAAGGATCCTGTCAAAACCAAGTGTGAACAGGCCACACATGTGCAAGTTCTGGTAGCTCTATAGGCAAAATGAGTTCAAAGCTATCAGCTCATTGATCACTCTTGAATTTCTCCTCGTCCAACTCCTCTAGTTTTGACTGGGTGGCTGCTGACTGGCCTTTAAAATTTTATGGTCATAAAAGGATCGTAAGCTATGAAGCTTAATAAAGTGTTAGTTAATTCTGTTGTGGTTTTCAGTATAAGTAATGTAAGAGAATTTCATATGTGCAAGTGCAAGTGAGGTCTCCAGCAATCTTGATATCATAGAATTAATTAAGATTAAACTAGTGCTAACAGAAAAATTCTAAATATAGATCACATTAAAAATAGTATCAAATCATGAGGTAAGCATTCACAGTACAAGCATAAGAATAAAATTTATGATGTAAGATTTGCAACTAAAGTATGGAAATTATATTCTAAGATTACAATTAAGGTATTAACATGCACAAAGATTTACAAGATCTATTAAATTTATGAATTTATTTAGGTGTCAACTATTAAATTATTAAATGTTATTATTCATTTCTTTACTTATTTATTATAATGTCTTTTAATTCATTCGGTGCGATACTAACATCAACCATGGTCCAATAATAAATATTCGATTGTCGATGTTGCGCAAACAGAGGCTGACACTCTATGCCATTTAGTCAATCAAAATAAGGATCAATAACTTTATAAAAAAAATATTGGTCCAACGAGACCCAATCCTTAACTGATATTTCAAAAACTCGTCTGAATACAAAGTGCTTATATGAGCCTGTTCGCAAAAACAACTGTCAACTATACGAGGTTTTTAGCTCGACACAGTATCATTTTTTCACTTTCAAAGTTTCAGGATTCTTTATCAATAAATAAACATTCAAGATTATTATTCGAATAACTTTCATATTCAAGGATTAATATTCAATATTCCAATTTAGTATTCAGTATTTCATGTTTCACATTTAGTTCGAAATTCATAATCAATATTCAGTATTCAATGTTCAATATTCAAGATTCAATATTCAATAATCCCATTTTCATGGACTCCTATTCAATTTCAAATATTCGGTAATTTAATTACCTTTTTCCATTCAATTTTATTTCATGTTTTTCATATTCAAGTTTCATATCCTATTCAGTTCGTGGTTTCATATTAGTTTTGATGACTTTAACTTTCAAATCATTTATCAATCCAAGTCCTCAAATTTCAAGACTTGATCCTAAGGAAGGATTTCGTCGGTTGACACTTATACTAAGTGTTACCTCAGTTTAGAGTCCGATAAGGACTTATATTTATTGTCGTCGATAAAAGAGAATCAATCATCTCTAATCGCAATTTAAGGCATCGAGGTGCCTATTTTCTAATGATTCTACAAATTTACTTGAGTCGAGTCAACTATTTGACCACTCATTGGTAGACTAATGTTCCTTTTATTTGTTTGGGGACGACAACTACATGGATATCCCCTAAATGAGTATCCCCTCCTAGGATTCTCACTCCTTCAGTTTTGATTATCCGATCTATCAGGTCAAATTCAGGTCATATCCTTCGATCAGTTTTCTCATTTAAGCATCGTAAGCTCATCAAAGGGTCAAGAGAGGTATTTAATTATGTATTTCGGATAAGGACCTTGGGCCCATTCCTTTCTTATTAAAGACTCACCTTTCAGTCTTAGGCACAACGGGCAACGGTCTTAGTCAATTATTTTAGTGATTGGGTATAAGGGTGTCTGCCCCTTGTTCATGCTAGGTCTTCGAGCCGGTGAATTGGACTTAGTTAAATCCAAACCTATGAGTTCAAGATCCATGGGTCATTTCCTAACTGTTCTGGATCTTAACTAGATCCAATTCTAAGTATACGGACCTTTTCAAGGTCCGAGCCCAAAAATGGGTATATTCATTCTTCAATGGGTGCCTTTATCAATTTATTTCATAATTTTTGGGCTGGGTCACAACTCTAGAAATTTGTCTAAGGTTCACTGGGCCATGGACCTAGAAATCGGGTTGATCTTTATAATTTTTTATTTACAAGTTCTTAGTATTTGGGATTTTGGGCCATCGAAGGGTCCAGTCCAATAACTTAGTTGACCAAGTCAACTCAAATCATAAAATTTTCTCACAGTGGTCACTGTGATCTGGTATTTCCTAGATGGTCACGGGTCTCACATAAAGTCAAGATTTTGACTATATTCCTCACATTGCATATTTTTCGAAAGTGTGTCGAACACTTTTCGGTAAATCGCTCGCCATTTACAACTCCAATCTAATTTTCGAGTCTAAATAAAACTGAGTGATAGAGCATCGATTGCCACATCTTTTCCAAGTAGTGGCACTCAAAAATATGATCAGGTTTCATCACGGTTGAAAGATTGCTTAAGATTTGTTCTCCTTTATCAAGTTATTAGGCCAAATTTATTGGTCCTTAAAGTCAGGTCTGTAACTCTTAGTGCTAAGATTGAAATCACACACTCAGCAACTTTCTGGAAAGCTCAAAGAGTTATCTTCAGTTTCTTTTTATATTTTAAGAGTCAAAAGGCTAAGGATCATGATGTAATCAGGTCCATCCAATCCGGGTCTGTTCTAACTGCTAGCTGGGTGCCACGTGACACAGTTTCGTGCCACGAAATCCCAGATTTTCTAGCTGGTAAGTTACATGAAATTTCACCCAAGTCTTGGGGACAGGTCAAGGTTTAACCTTTATATATCCCAGATTTTTCTAACGGGCCTTAGGCAAAGGATATCTTAGCTCTTTAGGGGCTCAGATTTCTGGTGCAAAAGGGCAAATTCGCTACCTTGTGCTCCAAGTTCCGTAAAAGTCAAGATAAGGGGAGTCGGAGTCCAAATTTTTGATTGGGTATTGAGAACCCATATATTTATTTAAGTTTAGTTTTATTTCAAGCCATTTTGCTCTCGGGACTGAGAGTATTCTGTTGTGGGCTACAAGGCCTATAGGCTTGGGACATCGTTGGAGTCCACTTAATGGTCCATCTCATGCCACAAATTTTTGGATTTCGACCTGGGATAACTCCAAATTGATCCCAGATCAATCGATATCCCTTTTTAAGATATGTCCTATTGATTTAACAACACGAATCATTGCCGATACTATCCTATTCGTGAAGTAAGGTTCTAGTTCTACATCGGGCAAATTCGGGCTAGCCTCATTGGTCATCCGATCGAATCCAATTTTTCAAGTACGATTAAATTTTTCAAAACATTATCCTATCATAAATTGGTTTTACAAAATTCAAATCAAATTTCGAAATCCATTGACTGTTGTCTCAATTTCAATCAAATTTCAATCAAATTTCGATCAAATATAAAATCAATTAAATTTCAATCAAATTTAAAATCTATTTCAATCAAATTTCGAACTCCATTAACCAATGCCACAATGGCCGAAATTATCCTAATTTTTGGGGATTTATCGATAATTAATCGCTCACCGTCGATTACTCATAATCAACAATGATCATGAGTTTTCAAGGTCTGGAAACTCATCAAGCCACGAGTCTACTAAAGTGATCAAATCTCAATCATTTAGCCATCTAATGGACCTAAGCATTGGTACACTATATTGCACATCAAGATTCTTATACATGCATCTAACACCATTCAAATTTTTCATGATCAAAGATATAAATCATCACATTCATTCCAGAAATTCAATTTCTAAATTGATCATGTCAATGAATTAAGCTAATTCATATAGTCAAAATCAAATTATCCAAATTCTAAATACTATTACTAAGCATAGTAAGCAATTCTATTAGATCTATTTTCCTGCAATTTAGTCAGTCAATCGTAACATCATTAAAACAGTAAATCAAAGAAATTTTTCTAAGAAATTAAACCATTAACTCATCTAACCACAGCCACTATTATGCTCAGATTATTATTTTATTTTATAGAATAATGGCAAAAAAAAATCAATTCTACACTATATTTAGCCTTAATTCCTATCATGCATCTATAACCATTCATTTTATCAACATCTAAGCAACATTCACAAGTAGATTCTCTGAGAAATCAAACCAAAATTGCATCTAATTCTCAAACATGATCATACTATTGTTTTGATTTTATTCTTCTGGAAAAGAAAAGGCAAAATTCGAGACTACACTGCACGGTCTTAAAATTTCTATCATGCATTTATAATCATTCTTTCACATTTATAAAACAGTGATTAAGAACTAAAATTTATGGAATCTGAACTATGTATTCTAACCATCATAACCATTAGATGTCATCTATATTATCTATTCCTTCAAATAAAAATAATATCAAAATTTCATAAAACAAAGCTAAAGCAAATTGATTTGATGAAAGAATATTCATTTTCTTTCAAAATTTGATCATAACATAGAGGTTTTTCATCATTTATGAGATCTTGTGGGCATCAGGGTGGTATTCTATGGAAGAGGAACCATGGTAAGTCATGATGGCATATGTTCTCTACTTAAACTCCAATTTACCATGAAGGCTGCAAAAGTAATCATAGACCATTCAAGAATCACTAAGGAGGGATTTTGACATCAGCTTGTTATTCATGGACAACATTCTGAGGAAGAATGTATTTGTAGCTGGACATCAACAAGAAAGAAGGCACCCCATTGTGGATGCCATTTACTCTTTCTCAAAGGGGTATTTTTTCAATGCTCCTGAGTTGATCTTTGAGGGGATGTGTGACATCCATGGGAAGGTTAAGAAGAGCAAACAGTGTTGGGTTTACCTTACAGCAGGCTCATCACAGCCTTGTTGAAGAGAGGGAAATATCTTTGGAAGGAGGGAGAGCCAACTGATGACTTGCCTCCTATGGTGTTTGGGAAGAAGTTATGGACAACAAGTATGACATTGATGGGGAGGAAGAAGAAGGGGACTAAGGATACATCTGCAGCTACTCTTGCGGTCACAACTGTTGCCACCACTATTGCACCTTCTGCTGACAGCTAAGCACCATTGCCCACAACATCTTCATCAGCAGCTTTAGTACCCAGTCCATCAGTAGACACTCTAGCAGCTTCCCTTGGAGAGACCACTGCTACCAGTTCAGTGCCACACACCATCCCCTCGTCAATCATCTCACATTCCATTCCATCTTCCATTCTTGCACTCATGCCTACCATTTCCACTTCAACACCTTCAACAATCACCACCACCATTCCTGTGTCAGCTCCAACTCCACCTCCCGAATTTCCATTTACCCTACCCACTCCCACCATCAAAAGAAATACCAAAAGAGAACCTACCATCCAAAAATAGTACCCATTACACTTAGCCCATCCATTTCCTACCTCCACCATGTTCTCCCATTCCAATTCTTGATCCCATTGCAATACCCAGCCCTACCCTAGTCCCACCTTCCCCATTTACCTATGACAGTGTGCCTATGGTCACTACCACTGAATCATCCTTTGAACCCATTCACCCACTGAGCCAATTACCCCTCCTACCCATTCCCTATCACCTATACATACCCATGACCTGGAGCAGTTCACCACTAAGGGGTACTCAGCCTTGATTGCCTCTATTATGGAGGATATTGGGAATGAGTATACACCCCTTCCAGACTCTCCACGGCCTGACCATTTCTACCATGCCCCTATATCACCTTTCCAGCCAATCCCACCTACCCAACCTGTTACTCAAGCCTTACTAGACACCTTTGCCTAAATCATTTCATTCCTTACTTATCTCCAAACCCAACTCCTTACCAATACTGAACATCAGGCCACCATGCAAGCCAGCCTACATTCCATCAAATCAATTCTTCAGACCTTACACCCAACCGCCCAACAGCCTACACCTACACTAGCACCCATACCTGTACCCACACTACCTCCTTCACCCTAGCCTTCTACTTTTATGGTAAAAATAGCTGCTGCCACCCAAACAGACCTTGATCATGATCAGTTGGACCTTATCACCTCTACCTCCACACAGACTGATTTTGAGGTAGAAGAGCTGCCCCTGATACCATTGACCTTTACCTCCACCTTCACTCAGACTGACCCCATTGAGGAGGAGCTGACACCTCTCCTTCCACCCTCATCATCTATCCCACCATCTTCTCCACCCACCTGCACTAACCTGGCCACCACCTCTGTTTTACTCCCTAGGATTGATGACCCTGAGGAAAAGGCCATTGTCCATGCTTCATCCATCCTCATCCCCAAGTTTTACATCCTCACCAAATCTATGAATGTTGATCCTTATTTTTGGAGGGATGTATAATTAGTGGTGGAGCATGTCCCAGCATTGGTGCAGCAACAATATGAATCCCAGATTTCCCTCATGAAGGAGGATCGTGAGAAAGTAAAGAAGGTGATGTGGAAGCAAGTGCTCAATGCTTTGGACTTGTATAAAGTATATAAGTTGAAGGCCACCCGATTGGGAAGGCTGATGGACACACTAACCTCCACTTTTTTAGTGATGAACACTTCAGTGCTCAAGGGTGTGTCTTTCAAGGAACCTTCCATGGAGAAGAGCAGTACCAAGCATAAGAAACCAGTTGCAACAAGATCCAAGGTTGGAGCTGGCCAAGCTTAGACTGTGAAAAAAGGGAAGGACAGAGCTGACAAGGACCCCATTGACTTAGATTTCAATTCTGGTTCTTATTAGGATTTAGTGTAGCAGTTTGTACTTAGGTTTTATTGTCTGTATTTTCTGTTTTAGAATGGTTGTATATTTTCAGTCTCTTGTTGATTTTGTACATAGTCTTGGTTCATATTGATTCTGTTAATGAAAATGTCTTTTGTGTGTTGATTTGTATTGTGCTTCTTTGGTTGTTTTTTTTTATTGTTACTGTGCATTTCTGTTTTCTATTATATATGGTTATTCTTTTGCCTATCCTGCTATCCCTATCTACTTGTCCTTTGTAACAGTGAGGACACTGTTTATATTAAGTTTGGGGGCATGACAGGGTAGACCAATGAGATAGTTAAGCTAAGTACAGCAATAGTAGTCAGATTGAAACAAATAAAGTAAGGTTACACCTAAGCAATTTTGAGAAAAAGGAAAATTAAAATTTAAAGTAGACTGCTTAATACTGAAATCTTTTAAAATTTCAACACTTCCATAAAGAGATCATCAAGAAAATTTTTCACAATCAGTATGTAGTGAACCAATAAAGAGGGAAAAAGGTGAGAACATGCAGCATGAGTTCTATTGAAGACATACCCAGTGAGATTTTGGGCCCATACAAAATGGAAAAAAATTCTTTTAAAGAGTGTCTTTTGCAATTTTTGTGCTCTAAGAGCTGGCTGACTCAAACCTTTTCACTAGAAGTTAGGCATTCCCAAATTGAAATTGTTTAGAAAAACTCATGACACCAAGGTCATGATCTAAGGCTATCCTTTGGGCAGTTTGAGCTTGAAATCTATACCCATTGAACTGCCTCCTTCGCTTACACTCTTTGAGCCTGAAAAATCTATTTTTCTTTAAAAAATATCAAAATAATTGAACTTGAACCTCTTGACCTGATTCAGCCGTACCCTCAATCTAAGAATTCAGAAGGTGGATGGAGAAGAAGTGAGGACAGATGAGCAGGTTTGACATTTGGTGAAAGGGGAAGGAGAAGGGAGAAAATCTAAGTAAAGCAGTGTATCACTTGTATGGCTATGGCAATCATCATAAATAAATAAATAAATAAGAAAGAGAAGTCAAGAGAAGTACTTCATCTGGAAATTGAAAAGAAGAAAAGAAGTGGCCACTTCAAATCTGAAAAACTTGTTGGAAGGTGAAGTTGTGCTGTAATGGAGTAGGTGAAGTCATGAATCACCTCCTCCCCCTTACTGATTTCTAAATTTTGAATCCATTTTACCCCTTTATATTCTATATAAATCTCAATCCTATGCCACATTACAACCCAATAAAAAACCTCAGTGATCCAAAGTGAATTGAGCTGCTATGTGGAGATGAAGGGATGTTTGATCTATGGTGAAGAGAACATGATAAAGTCAGAAAATAGAGAAAATGCCTATGCTCATGCTTACAGGCCTATTTGAGGTCTGTAACTGATTTTGAGCTAGAGTGAAATTGAACCCCCTTTAATTCATTTGTGAGAGATTGCCCTGGTGAGGATTGGGCCTGAGATTGAATTTATTGGGGCACTATTTAAACCTAATTTTTGAATTAATGGTGAACTTTATACTGATTTGCACACACTACATTCTTGATGTCTTCAGACTGGTTGTGATGAGCATGCATAAGGATTTAGGTATTAATTTGTTTACATTTGTTATTTTAAAATTTCTCTAATTTGAAAAGGCAAGGTGTGGAATTAAGCTTGGTATGTTGAAATCTTACTTATCACTGTGTGCACTTGTTTTAACTGTTTTCATTAGGAAGTTTGTGGGTACCTTCACTAAACACTCAGGAGAATTCACTCCTCCACTAGTGATCACGTAGGGGTTTAAAAGGCTTGGTGCATAAGCTAAATGCATCCACGCCTCCTACAAAAGTGGCATTTTAATTATTAGAATAGTGTTTAATTTTTGTTTTGCCCGAGGACTAGTAAAGATTAGGTTTGAGAGTGTGTTAACCACTCAAAAATATCATTTTTCATCTCCTAACTTAGCCCTTAATAGACCTTAGAGCTATTTAATAATTACTTTTTGACTGTTGTTTTATAGTTAGCAATAATCTTCAATGAAGTGCAGAAATCCATGTAGCAAAAGCCAAAGGGAGATTTAAGTCAACAACTGATTAATGCATGACAGAGTCATGTAATAGTCTGTCCATCAAGAGCAGGGGTTCAGAAAATGAAGCTCGAGCAGTTAAAGTAACCTGTCAAGAAGATATGATGCACACTCGAACAGTTGTTGAAGCTGCAGTGATGCTTTCGAGTGGTTGCCTGAACCTGTCGAGTGGTTCATGGATGAAGCAAGTAACTTGTCGAGCAGTTTAGAGGGTTGAAAACCATCCTGTCGAATTGCTGCACCAACCTCTCAAGTTTGATAAATTGAAGCTGCCATCCTGTCAAGCGGTATGTGCTTGAAGCATTGAACCTGTCGAGCTCTATTTAAACATCTCGAGCAGTGAGATTTGAACCTCTCGAGCACTCTAATGTGCTGATTTATGAAACTCGAGTAGTCCAATTCAACCACTCGAGCTGAAGTGCTGAACGATTAAAACCACTCGAGTGGTTTCCTGCACCTATGAACCATCCGATCGGGATGTTGATTAAACCACTCGAGAATGAGCTTGAAGCTAGCCATCCTCACGAAGTTGTAATGTGCTGAAATGAGTGAGAAAAGAACCTAGTGAGATCTTGTCGAGTTGCTGTTTGCACTACTAGAGTTGTATTTCTGAGGGCCACTGATCTACTCGAGATTCATTCTGATGTTTTCATCCTCTCGAGAACCACTCGAGAGTGATATTCTGAGGTTCAAACCGCTCAAGGCATGGGTTCAAGCATGTATATGTCAACTTTGGAGGGCATTTCAGAAACTCATCAGCACAAAGGACAATTGACCTAACTGCCCTATGTGTGCACAGCTATTCTAACAAACTTAGGGCAATACTTGGAGGAAATGCAGCCACCTCAGCAGGTCTTATAACTGATTTGATTCTCCTCTTCTCTGATTGGCCAAAACAGATCAAGTTCACTTAAGAATTATATAAATAGAGGGGAATAAACCAGATCTAGACATTCAGAAATTTAGGAATTCTTTTCAATGGTTTCCCGCCTTTTCTTCTTGTTCTTCTTTCCTTCTCTCCTTAGCCCAACCATGGCTGGCTAAATCTCTGTAGCAGCTAGGGTTAGTTGATCTGTAATTTGATTTGTGAGAGCATTGTATGAGGTGTGGAATTTGCCGAGACTGTAGATCCGTGGGTAATTTGTTGTAAATTATTTTTAGATCAATAAATTACTGATTTTAATGATCATTTAATCTGTAGATCTAGTGATTGGTTATCGGATTTCTATAGATTTTATGCACCTATGGATGCATGAGCTTGTAGCCTTGCATTTGCAGTGGTTTTATTGTTTCATTTCTTTCCCTCATGACTGGATTATATCCATGGGATACTATGTGACCATTTGAGTGGACTGAGTATAGCCCTAGGACTAGTACATATCTCAGGGCAGATTTCGATCCTTCTACCTTGCATTTGTGCTTGTAACCAAATGAAGGATTGCTGCAGATCCATCTTCTACTCTGCTTTGCAAATCAGTTTTACATTGAAAACTATCTCCTAGTTGTTCATTCTCCATATTTGAATTTTATTTTACTAAAACATTTGTTCTCTTCCTCAATTCTCTCTTCTTTCATCTCTGATCTAGCTTTTAAATATGTTTTTAAGTAGATCTAGTCTACTTCTGTTTTTAGTTTAGTAACAACCACAAAACTCCATCTCTTTCCCCTGTTTTCCTTAGTTTTAACTTAGAATAGGATTAGGATTTCTAGTTCTGTAGCAGACCTGAAAATCTACTACCTGTTAGATCACAAGTCCCTGTGGGACAAACTCTTACTCATTTAAAACTTGCTACAACAGCCGTGGTCTTGCAGGACTGTGTATGATTGTTGTTTGTTTTTATACTATTTTATTGTGCACAGCAATTTTACACCAACATTAGGTTCTTGTATATACAATCTGCCCATTGCAGTCCACAATTGTACGAATAGTCCACCCATAGCGGTCCACCATTTTACGAATAATCCCCCCATAGCGGTCCTCAGTGTGTGCATATAATCTGCCCTAGCAGTCGACTTCAATTTATCTGACAAATGTTTCGGTTCACTTACATAGTTTACATGTTCGATTCACGGATATCCCACCGTGCCAGTAAAATTCATAGATTAACTGTCATACTGGTTCGATTCACGGATATCCCGTCGTGCCAGTTCGATTCATGGATATCCCACTGTGCCTATTCGATTCACGGATATCTCGTTGTACCGGTTCAATTCACGGATATCCCATCGTGACGGTTCGATTCACGATTCAGCGTTCAACTTCTTATTCAAATCCAGATTCCACAAATTCAATGTTCAAAATTCAGGGATTTGAGGTTAAGATCAAGATTCAAGTTTGGATTCCAAAATCAAAGAATTCAAGGTTCATATCAAGATTCATGTTCGGATTCCAATTTCGTGTCAGGATTTCGATTGTTCAATACACTTTCAAAATTCTGAGATTTTCAGATAACCAAAACACAATTCAATACCTCGATACTTCATGATTTTCAATGTTCATAAGTGATTCTTAATTAGTATTCAAATGCACTTCAAAAATCTAAGGGTTTCTAATTTCAATTGCTATCAGTTTTAACAAATTCCAATCCAGTTTCAGACAATCATCTATAGTTCACAAATTCAATTTCAAAAGATTCAAATGCAATCAATATTACAAAACATTCAAATATTCAAAGTCCATTTTCAAAACAAATCATAGCTTATCAAACACTCATCACACAAATCTATGAATTCGTGTCAGAAATGTCATTGATTAATGAAGTTCCCCTACTTCGAATACGAAATCTAGCAAAGTCATACAAAACTATACAAAAATCCTCACGGATGTTCCCAAACCTTAACCAATATTACGAAGCATTCGTATACTTACATGTAAATGACTAAATATCGCATATATCAAAATTCCTAAAATTTTCTCAAAGCTAGGGTGAAAAGGACAAGTTTGCGTTAACTTTGGATCATATAAAACTAGTCCCTACCTGCCACTATATATTGACCTTTAAAATATTAGATTTATAAAATTGTTAATTCATATGAGTTATAAAGCTTATTGTCTTCTTTTCAACGCCCCAAGAATCACATAATTCTAAGTTCGGAGCAGCATGTTACGGCCAAAACAAGAGTCCAAGCTCGAGCTGGATTCAGGCCAGCTCGAGCTGGCCCCAGTGGCACATACAACCCAGATCGAGCTAGCTTTTCCAGAGCCAAATAAGCCTAAAATTCCAGCTTGAGCTGGCTGCTTCAGGTGGGACGAAGCTTGAGTTGGGTTCAGGCCAGCTCGAGCTAGCTTTCCTGTCAATCCAAAATTTCGGGATTTAGTCTTTGGACCAGAATGGGTCGATTCTTCCTCTTCTACATTTTGAAAATCTCCTAAATTTTGCGTACAACTCTAACATATACCCTGAATCGAAACTAAACTTATTCCACACAGGTAAACCCTAGATTTTACCTCCTTTGTCGATGCATACGGTGTTTAAGGTCGCCGATGTCACGAGGGATCGACTCCTAAACTCCTTACCCCTACGATGACTCGACTCTCCTTATCCGAGCCCAATTCTTCTCAAAACCTTGGATGCAAATTCAAATGTATACACACCCTAATAAAGCTCTATATCACACAAATCGAAACCCATACAATTAAGCTATGATACTTACCTTCATAATTTATTCATGCGAAGCTTTACGACTCTTCTTCTTCGAGTTCAATCAGTGCCGAAATCAAGGGATTCTAGCGGTATGAAACAGGGCAATGATCATCTTGGGCAATGATCATTTGGGGGATAAATGGCGAGGATTTTACCCAAAAATGAAAGCAATGAGGAGGATAGAGGTTCTTCTTCTCACTCGGCTCTTTCCCTTGGCCCACTCCCCTCACAACGAGAATCACAATTCTGGCTTAAATCTGTATTGGTGTTGCTTTTATATTAAGTGGTGTCTGATTCGGTGTGGAGCTAGCACACAGAGAATGGTGTACTGGCTCCAATCAAAAGGTCCCAAATGAATTCTAAAAAATTCACTCACCGGACTTGATCCCTAGACTTATTATCTACAAGCTAAGTCCCTAACCCCTATGTCATCACATGGCCCGTGCACTATTTGCAGAATTATTTGTGTGAACCTTTCACACACGATTACATGTATTTATTTTTATTAATTTGGGTTATTGGGCTCGGGCTAGGTTCGTGCTTAGCGTGCACATGATCGCCCTTGATCACACATACGCCATCCTCTTGTTCTTATTTATTCATTAATTAACTAAGCCTATGATATACTATGGTCCTTGAAATCGATGGATTCGAACCTGGTCCGATTCCAGGTTTGAGTCGTGTGCAACACTCACTTCTCAGTAGGGTTTGGTCTTTATTCAGTGTTAGAGTCAGGGATTAGTTCTCAGAATTTGGGTACCGGGTGCATTCACCCAATCAAGGTGGATGGGCCAGAGGCCCCGTCACAGTCTTACTTAGCATCTTGACCAAAGTCAAATTGGTCAACGCAGTTGTATCATCGTCGAAGGTCAACGATTCAATTCTAGAAAAACCAGGGTTGTTGCACTAATAGTTTTATTTTTTGTAGTGAGTGTTTCAAAATTTTTGTTAAATGGTGAACTGAAAGATTGGTGATTGAAGCATGAAAATCGCAAGAACATGAAATGGCAATAGAAATGCTAATGGATTGCAAGTTTGATTTTGAGTGATAGTTGTGATAGTAAATGATGATGGGTTGCAGGTTTTTTGGCGAATTGTGATTAGTTCTAGGTTTAATGTCAAACTATGGAAGTTAGCTTGATTTCCGGTGATGGATTTTGACGGTAAATGTGTCACGTCCCTCGGCCTCGCCCGTCGTGATCCGCGGTGCTGAGCCGGCTCAACAAGATGCACCGTTTCCAAATATTCAATTACTTTCAAAACATAATTCATTTCATAGTTCATTTCCTAACTCGATAAATCGTATTCCGGCTAGCCTCTTTTACCATATATATATATTTTTTCTAAAATATTGCAGGAAATGTCTTTCACGGAAAACTCTCTTATCTTTTTCAATAATTTGCGGAAACATATTTAAATTCTTTTTCATTTATTTTCCCATTCTCGTTAACCTAATAGAGCAAGTTTTATTTTACGACTTTTATCGTAAACTATTCCTACTCATCGCAGAATCATAAATAAGAAAATTCAAAAGATATTTGCAAGGACTTCAAACCTTAAAAAGGCAATATTTACTATAGTTCAAATACAAAAGTACATTTGTAATTTTTTTTCAAAAGTATTGGACAAAATAAGAACAAAAGAAAGGAGAAGGATCCTGTCAAAACCAAGTGTGAACAGGTCACACATGTGCAAGTTCTGGTAGCTCTATAGGCACAATGAGCTCAAAGCTATCAGCTCGTTGATCGCTCTTGGATTTCTCCTCGTCCAACTCCTCTAGTTTTGACTGGGTGGTTGCTGACTGGCCTTTGAAATTTTATGATCATAAAAGGATCGTAAGCTATGAAGCTTAATAAAGTGTTAGTTAATTGTGTTGTGGTTTTCAGTACAAGTAATGTAAGAGAATTTCATATGTGTAAGTACAAGTGAGGTCTCCAGCAATCTTGATATCATAGAATTAATTAAGATTAAACTAGTGCTAACAGAAAAATTCTAAATATAGGTCACATTAAAAATAGTATCGAATCATGAGGTAAGCATTCACAGTACAAGCATAAGAATAAAATTTATGATGTAAGATTTGCAACTAAAGTATGGAAATTATATTCTAAGATTACAATTAAGGTATTAACATGCACAAAGATTTACAAGATCTATTAAATTTATGAATTTATTTAGGTGTCAACTATTAAATTATTAAATGTTATTATTCATTTCTTTACTTATTTATTACAATGTTTTTTAATTCATTCGGTGCGATACTAACATCAACCATGGTCCAAAATTAAATATTCGATTGTCGATGTCGCACAAATAGAGGCTGACACTCTATGCCATTTAATCAATCAAAATAAGGATTAATAACTCTATTGGTCTAACGAGACCCAATCCTTAGCTAATATTTCAAAAACTCGTCTGAATACGAAATGCTCATATGACCCTGTTGGTAAGAACAACGATCAGCTGTACGAGGTTTTTAGCTCGATACAGTATCATCTTTTCACTTTCAATGTTTCACAATTTATTATCAATAAATTAATATTCAAGATTCATATTCGAACAACTTTCATATTCAAGGTTCAATATTCAATCATATATTCAATATTCCAATTCAATATTCAGTATTTCATGTTTCACATTTAGTTTGAGATTCATAATCAATATTCAGTATTCGATGTTCAATTTTCAAGATTCAATATTCAATAATCCCATTTTCAAGGCTTCCTATTCAATTTCAAATATTCGGTAATTTAATTACCTTTTTTCATTCAATTTTATTTCATATTTTTCATATTCAAGTTTCATATCTTATTCAGTTCATGATTTCATTTTAGTTTTGATGACTTTAACTTTCAAATCATTTATCAGTCCAAGTTCTGAAATTTCAAGACTTAATTCTAAGGAAGGATTTCGTCGGTTGACACTTATACTAAGTGTTACCTCAGTTTAGAATCCGTTAAGGACTTATATTTATTGTCGTCGATAAAAGAGAATCAATCATCTCTAATCGCAATTTAAGACATCGAGGTGCCTATTTTCTAATGATTCTACAAATTTACTTGAGTCGAGTCAACTATTTGACCACTCATTGGTAGACTAATGTTCCTTTTATTTGTTTGGGGACGATTACTACATAGATATCCCCTAAATGAGTATCCCCTCCTAGGATTATCACTCCTTCATTTTTTATTATCTGATCTATTAGTCCAAATTCAGGTCATATCCTTCGATCAGTTTTCTCATTTAAGCATCGTAAAGCTCATCAAAGGGTCATGAGAGGTATTTAATTATGTTTTTCGGATAAAGACCTTGGGCCCATTCCTTTCTTATTAAAGACTCACCTTTCGGTCTTAAGCACAGCGGGCTACGGTCTTAGTCAATTATTTTAGTGATTGGGCATAAGGGTGGGTGTCAGCCCCTGGTTCATGCTAAGTCTTCGGGCCGGGGAATTGGACTTAGTTAAATTCAAACCTATGAGTTCAAGATCCATGGGTCATTTCCTAAGTGTTCTGGATCTTCACTAGATCCAATTCTAAGTATTCGGACCTTTTCAAGGTCCGAGCCCAAAAATTGGTATATTCATTTTTCAAGAGGTGCCTTTATCAATTTATTTCATAATTTTTGGGCTGGGTCACAACTCTAGAAATTCGTCTAAGGTTCACTGGGCCATGGGCTTGGTAATTAGGTCGATCTTTATAATTTTTTATTTACAAATTCTTAGTATTTGGGATTTTGGGCCATCGAAGGGTCCAATCCAATAACTTAGTTGATCAAGTCAACTCAAATCACAAAATGTTCTCACTGTGATCACTGTGATCTGGTATTTCCTAGATGGTCATGGGTCTCAGCAAAAAGTCAAGATTTTGACTATATTCCTCAAATTGTATATTTTTCGAAAGTGTGTCGAACACTGTGCGGTAAATCGCTCGCCATTTACAACTCCAATCTAATTTTCGAGTCTAACTAAAACTGAGTGATAGAACATCGATAGCCACATCTTTTCCAAGTAGTGGGACTCAAAAATATGATCAGGTTTGATCACGTTTTACAGATTGCTTAAGATTTGTTCTCCTTTATCAAGTTATTAGGCCAGATTTATTGGTCCTTCAAGGCAGGTCTGTAACTCTTAGTGCTGACATCGAAATCGCACACTCAATGACTTTCTGGAAAGCTCAAAGTGTTATCTTCAGTTTCTTTTTATATTTTAAGAGTCAAAAGTCTAAGGATCATAATGTAATCATGTCCATCCGACCCGGGGTCTGTTCTAACTGCTAGCTGGGTGCCACGTGACACAGTTTCATGCCACGAAATCCCAGATTTTCTAGCTGGTAAGTTACATGAAATTTCACCCAAGTCTTGGGGACAGGTCAAGGTTTAACCTTTATATATCCCATATTTTTCTAACGGGCCTTAGGCAAAGAATATCTTAGCTCTTTAAGGGTTCAGATTTCTGGTGCAACTGAGCAAATTCGCTACCTTGTGCTCGAAGTTCCGTAAAAGTCAAGATAAGGGGAGTCAAAGTCCAAATTTTTGATTGGGTATCGGGACCCCATATATTTATTTAAGTTTAGTTTTATTTCAAGCCATTTTGCTCTCGGGTCTGAGAGTATTTTGTTGTGGGCTGCAAGGCCTATAAGCTTGGGACATCGATGGAGTCCACTTAATGGTCCATCTCATGCCACAAATTTTTGGATTTCGACCTAGGATAACTCCAGATTGATCCCAGATCAATCGAGATCCCTTTTTAAGATATGTCCTATCGATTTAATAGCACGAATCATTGCTGATACTATCCTATTCGTGAAGTACAGCTCTAGTTCTACATAGAGCAAATTCGGGCTAGCCTCATTGGTCATCCGATCGAATCCAATTTTTCGAGTACGATTAAATTTTTCAAAACATTATCTTATCAGAAATTGGTTTTACAAAATTCAAATCAAATTTCGAAATCCATTGACTTTTGTCTCAATTTCAATCAAATTTCGATCAAATTTAAAATCAATTAAATTTCAATCAAATTTAAAATCAATTTCAATCAAATTTCGAAATCCATTAACCAATGCCACAATGGCCTAAATTATCCTAATTTCTGGGGATTTATCGATAATTAATCGCTCACCGTTGATTACTCGTAATCAACAGTGATCATGAGTTTTAAGGGTCTAGAAACTCATCAAACCACGAGTCTATTAAAGTGGTCAAATCTCAACAATTATTTAGCCATCTAAAGGTCCTAAGCAGTGGTACACTATATTGCACATCAAGATTCTTGTACAAGCATCTAACACCAGTCAAATTTTTCATGATCAAACATATAAATCATCACATTCATTTCAGAAATTCAGTTTCTAAATTGATCATGTCACTGAATTAAGCTAATTCATATAGTCAAAATCAAATTATCCAAATTCTAAATACTATTACTAAGCATAGTAAGCAATTCTATTAGATCTATTTTCCTGCAATTTAGTCAGTCAATCGTAACATCATTAAAACAGTAAATCAAAGAAATTTTTCTAAGAAATTAAACCATTAACTCATCTAACCACAGCCACTATGCTCATATTGTTATTTTATTTTATAGAATAATGGCAAAAAAAATTCAATTCTACACTATATTTAGCCTTAGTTCCTATCATGCATCTATAACCATTCATTTTCACATCATCTAAGCAACATTCACAAGTAGATTCTCTGAGAAATCAAACCAAAATTTCATCTTATTCTCAAACATGATCATACTATTGTTTTGATTTTATTCTTCTGGAAAAGAAAAGGCAAAATTCGAGACTACACTGCACAGTCTTAAAATTTCTATCATGCATTTATAATCATTCATTCACATTTATAAAACAGTGATTAAGAACTAAAATTTATGGAATCTAAACTATGTATTCTAACCATCATAACCATTAGATGTCATCTATATTATCTATTCCTTCGAATAAAAATAATATCAAAATTTCAAAAAACAAAGCTAAAGCAAATTGATTTGATCAAAGATCATTCATTTTCTTTCAAAATTTGATCATAACATAGAGGTTTTTCATCATTTCTGAGATCTTGTGGGCATCATGGTGGTATTCTATGGAAGAGGAACCATGGTAAGTCATGATGGCATATGTTCTCTACTTAAACTTCAATTTGCCATTATTGCTCCAAAAGTAATCATAGACCATTCGATTAAAGTGAGGGTAATGTGTGATCATCAAAGTCACACACATTACTACCTCATCTCAGGCCATCAACATAAACCAAAAATCAGAATTTGAAATTCAAGAAAAACTCCATAAAAATCCAAATTTTAAAACATTTTATTGCAATTTCTAGACCATCAATAGTCATAGTCCAAGTTTGACCGATTTGAACCATTGGATGGCCTTGCATGATCATCAAAATCACATGCATGGCATCCTATGGTTATTATCTAACCATGTTCAAAAAATCTTTTCAAAATTCCCAACAAAAATCAAAATCTCCATAACTAAATCAAAATTCCTACACTACAATGGACATAGTCCATTTTGGACCATTAGATATTCCAGAACTTCAAAACTAATAACCTCAAAAAAATCAAATCTAAGCCAAGAAATCCTACTCTACGTTCTTGTCTAGAAAACTCAAAACTAAAATAACTAAGAGATTACCTTTTTCTATATGGTTCTCCTTGCTGGTTTGCCTTGAGTTTTGTGGTTCAAAGAGCTGGGAAAGAGCTTAGCTCAAGCTATGTGGGTAAGGAGAGGGTGGGGAGTAGTTTGATGGTTTAAGATCTAAATTTTGATGGTTGGACTATGAGGGCAAATTCAAGGGATGGAGGAGCTCTAATGGTAGAATGATAGGAAGAGGAAGATGGAATGGAGAAGGCTCAAGGGAATTCAAAATTTGCATGCGGGTTATGGGGGACAAGCTGCCCAAGAAGCAAGCCAAGTGTCCACACATCACTTCCCTAGGCTCCTCACTCTCCCTCTCTTCTCTCCTCCTTTTCCATATGGGCATGGGCTAGTGAACCCCACGTGGGTTCACTTCCCACCACTCACATGGTCTCACCTTGTCTTTTAGTGCCCTCCAAGTCCTTAAATTTTGTGAACTTATACTTTTCAAACTCATCTTGTGGTGCATGTGTGAGAGTTCATCTCTCACCATAGATTTTCCCCAAGGTTTTCAATGGTCTTAGATGGATCAAAGTTAGTCAACTTGATGGGTGGTTGGGATTTGCTAGATATTATCAAAATCCAAATTTATAATTATAGAAATTAGGTAATTAATTTGCAAATGTTTAAATAATATTAACAAGCATTGTCATTGCACCATGCAAGGCACGTACACAACTCTTAGAATATTAGTGCATATCTAATCTTTTAGGTTTTATGGGTCTAGGTTTGACCCAAACCATTGATCAATATCATAATGATCATTGAAATCTACGCAATTGGTGATGATCTCCACATCAATATTAAAGCTCAGTCTCAATTCGGATCAATTCTCGGGTTAGGCTCCATCAAAAGTCAATATAGGCTTCTGATGTGGTGTGTATTTTACTTAATTACTAACACACTCATTTAAATAAAAGGGGTGCCCTATAAGTTCCACTATAAATAATGTCTTTTATCGTCTAGCTCCATGAGAAACCAGCCATCTTTGCCATTATAAGAGTAACACTTTAGTGTTCATTCGATGGCCTGCAGCACTTAGATGCCTTGAAAGTCACTTAGGCAAGAGTGCAACCCTTTATTTCACTAAGTCCTTAGAGCAAAGATTTTCCCCATGAGCATCTTGGAATAAAGTGTTTGACCTTTAATTCATCAAGGATTAATGTTATCGCACCAACTAGCATATTTCTATACATTCAGTTCACTCACAGAATCTTGAATATACCTACAGAAATCAATAAGAAATCCATCTAATTACTTTTTATGCATATGGACCATTTTAAGCCATTGGATCGATCCAATGCTTAAATCTGGCTAAACCATCATTTAAGATATTTTTGGGTCATTGAATTTTTATTTAATTGTGAAAGATTTGTGACTTAAACACCATAATAAATAGTGAGTATCGTCTACAAAAGGGAAATTTACCTGACCGGCCCTGTCAGATACAGCTTTCACGTCAGAGGCCCGGTAGTTTCACCTTTACCCAAACCAACCAGCTCCAAGCCTAGCCGACCCTAAGGATAGCAAAAAGTCCAAATTACCCCCTTTCTTTAACGCACAAAAACATCATCTTCTTCCTCATTTTAATGCACTTTTAAAAGTCGATTGGCGAAGGTATTGCGTCTTCTCCTCAATCAAACTATTCGATCGCTATTTGGATCGGATACACCTTTCATCGAGAGGCATTAGAATGAGGAAGAAGAGGATACACCTATATAATTTAAAATTTTAAATTTATTTCTTTTATATTTCACGATGTGAAACGAGATCTATGTCGTCAGATTTGAAGGCTACAATATAAAATCGATAATTCTAAAGATAGATATGAGAAAAAGGCGATATCGACTCTATACGATTATCGACTCATTTAATCGGTCGATCATTTTAAAATTAGTCGTCATCGACTCTATACAGAGTCGCCATCGATTATATTAAAAAAAAAAAAAAAAATTATGTAATCAATGACGATTCTGTACCGAGTCGATGACGACTCTGTACTGAATCGTCATCGATTACATAATTTTTATTTATTATTATTATTATTTTATTTTTTATATAATCGATGGCAACTCTGTATAGAGTCGATGACGACTCTGTACAGAGTCGATGACGACTCTTAAAATGATCGGTACCGACTATGTACAGAGTCGATATCGACTGTGTACAGAGTCGATATCGCCTTTTTCTCATATCTATCTTTGGAACTATCGATTTTATATTGTAGCCTTCAAATCAGACGGTGTATTTGGGTCGATCCAAATAGCAGCTCAGAATAGTTTGGATCGGAATAAATCCCATTTCACATCGCGTAAACATAGAAAAATGCAAATATTTTAAATTTTAAATTATATAGGTATATCATCTTCTTCCTTATTCTAATCTGCTACAGTCTCTGACGAAAAAGGTGTATCTAGGTCGATCCAAATAGTAGATCGGAATAGTTTGGATTGAGGAGAAGACGCCGTCACTTTTGCCACCTCTGACTTTTAAAAACTACACCGTTTATCTAAGATAAAAATGATTGATGGAAGGACTTGCTTGAAATTATGGGTGATTTTAAGGATTATTTTATATGATTTTTTACCAAAATAATGGGGGGTTAAAAATCTTATGGGACATGATAAATCCTACAAATTTTTTCCCTATTTATACTCCTTTAAGGCCTCATTCCCCAACCTTAATTGTGAACCCTTCTCCTTGTACCAATTCACGTATTTCAAGATAGCTATTTCAAGATAGCTAGAAAAATGATGGATAGCCTCTTCTTGCTAGGTTGTTATATGAGGAGCACTAGGGATATTATTTTTCTTGTTTCTAATATTGGTTACAAAACGTGAAGACTCAGATTCATATGTCATAATATTGTCCGGTTCTAAGTTTATGTCCATGCCCCGATTTTGTTTTTAGCATGGGCTTAAGTCCCCACCCAAAAAGCATCATGACATTTAGCGTCCGCAATCACATATGGCTCAGGGTTAAGACTTTTTCCTATCCGATGTGAGGTTAAAATTCTACTCCATCTCGAGGACCTAGAATACACTAAACGGATATACACATTATCAGAATTTTCGCCCATATCCGATTCCACGAAATCTGTGAAAGCCAATATATAAAAATGAAATATAAAACAATCAGGAATGGAAAATAAATGTGATAAAATACCATAAATTCCCAAATAAAAGTAAGTCGAGTCGGAGACAAATCCGCTAAACGAAAACTATAGTATCAATAATAATAAAATAAGACCAACTCAATACCGAGTTTAAGAAAGTCGATATCCGGCACCCGAATTAAGGTCAGCACTGTACTCCTCCTGATAACCAACTATGTCGCCTTCCCACAGCTCCTGATAATTAACGTCCATCGGGTCCACGTACTCAACACCAATTTGGTCAAAGGAACCCACGTCCACTCCGTCAAGATAGTCACCTACAGCAGTTTAATTTTCGTGGGATGAGTTTATTCAGTCACGTAGACTCAATGGATACACCACCGATCCACCACATTCTACTCAGATGCATTGTGGGTGCATCATGTGAGTGATAATAATAATATCTCATAAATCGGGAGAGGAGGACAAAATCAAGTACATATCGTAAACTCATATCATAATTGTGAATGCAAGACCATGATCTAAACACTCATATCTTAACGTACATTACTATATCTTATATCATATCATATATTTTCATCATTCTCACAAATATGTCTGTACATCGCATTAGCGTAACTAACATATTCATAAATCCTAAACGACATGTGTCAGAGTCGCTGCTCGAGCTACCATAAAAGGGGCACTATAGTATCATAACACCCTTTATATCATATCATATTATATCATACACCCCATCCAATCACAGGAGCGGTCGGCGACTCATAACTCATAATGTCTCCCAGAGACCCGTCTTGACTAAAAGACATGATTGCCCTTACGATGGCTATACAGGGAATGACACGTACAGAGACTTAAGTTCTTAATCTTTTACTAGCCTAAAAGCGGTGCCTTATTATCGTACTCATAACTTATCTTATCGTACTCATAATATAACATACCTCTAAGACCTAAATCTACTGTGAACACGGTACGGTAAGTTTCACAAATCACGCTTTCCAAGGGAAGGGTTCCGTAATAACCTAGATGTACTTCATATGACAACTCATACTATCATAAAGTTGTTACATCCATACATGGATGCCTACTTTTCGAGTTTCACGTGATCGTGACATGATTCTTACCATGACTATAGCCTAAAGGTCCAAACCTCATAATTTAACTCATATCTTATCCTATCATATTAGAACTAGGGATGATCAGGTCACCGTTATGCCATCGTATACGAGGTTACACTGAATTCGCACTCACCCTACTCGTCATGATGTCCCATACCACCATGAGTTGTAGGGCATGTGAATACGATGTATTCTATGCTTTGATATCATCTCAGTGAATTATCACACCCATGCGTAGGTGTGATCTCATACACTCGTGTGCTTATGACCTAACATGTTTCTAACTCATACCATGATCTAAATGAAAGTACAGAATCATCACATATATAAAAAGTTTTATATCTAGATTATCGTTATGTTTATACATATATTTATTTTCACAACACACCAATAAATATAGAGTATGGAAGTTATTAGTGTGTTTTTGATAACTTGAAGTTTGGAGTTCGATTTCATAAAAGCATCGATCGATATTTAATGATGTATATGTGGTTGGGTTGACTCGAAATTGATCGATCGATTTTACCAGTCGATGGATTGATATTAATAAGAGCAACGAATAAGGGACTGTGAAGTCGAGCCACTGCTCGTTAACAATTTATACAAGTACATAGAATAGTGAGTTATATTATAATATTAAATGAGTTCTTGATTTCTTTTGTTTATATGAGAATCATATAATATTATATTATAAGTTATATAGTATTTTTTTTTAGATGAAATTTTATCCTTTTCATTTGAAATTGAGAGCGGTTACAAAGCAGAGGGCCACAATAGTGGTAGTTATAATAACTAACATTAAAATACATTGAATGGCATCTAAGACCCATCTAACACCGACAAGAAATTCAGGGATGTTAAAAGTAATGTAAAACTTCAAGAATCCACCACCATTATCTGCCGGTAACCAACACCGAAGATCTATCCGAAGAGACGTCACCACCATCAACAAACTCACGATCCACAAAAACTCTCAACACATTAGAAACGGGGGCAATGACCGACCAAAAGCTTCACACAACGCTTCAATCGAAGCTTTAAAATGATGCCTTAGGGCGTAGAAATAGAGCAAGTGTTCGCGCAATAATAAAGCCATCAAAACGTCGATTAAACTTGTGACCAAAACCGTTTCAAAAACAAATATGGATGATAAAAAGGCTTTTGTAGAGTCGATCTCTTCGGAAAAGAAGACTCACAATGAGAGGATAAAACTCTCATATTCTACCCCTAAAATAAGAAAAAAATAAGGAGAGAAACATGCATAACCGAAGCCTCCAGCAAAAAACAATCTCCAAAAAATCGATTTATTAAAAGCATAAAAAAATTGGATGGAAAGGGATTAAATCCCCCCTTCCCATCCCCTTCCATTAAAACTCTTTTCCTGACTCTCTGCTTTTCCCAACTTCTCTTTGAGACCCACGGACACTGTAGTTTACCCCACAGTCAAAGTCGATATGGATAGGGACACTCTATTATTAGTCCCTATCCATATTGACTTTGGATATGATATAATAAACTTAAAAGTATAATGTTGAATATTATAATAACATTAAGTGTGGTGTAATCATTAGACTTGCAAGTCTTATACAGAGATCAAGGGTTTGAAAGGTGGATCGATCAATCAATCCCTGAATGTCCATCAATCAAATTTAAATTGGCAGAGACAATTAGTACTTTGCAAAGCGCTTTTGTCAATAAAATTTAAATTGTCAGAGTCGATCGTTCGAACTTATAAATCGATCGATTATATAATTTGGCAGACTATTCCTATTGCGGTTCCGAATCAATCAATCGATCGAAAGTGTAAATCGATCGATCAGCTATCGAAATTTCAAAACAAAATAGGGTTCCGAAAATTTAGAATTTAACGTGAAACTAAAAACAAATAAAATAAACAAAATCATACCATGATTAAAGTTGACCATCTATTCAATTCTAAAATCAATATTTTATAGAAAATAAATCTACGATTTATTTTATAGCCCGTCGATACGCGATCGAATCGTATCCTACGCGACGAGATCTAAAAAGAACAAGATGGATGGATGGGTACCCACCTCTTGAAGCATGACGGCAATTCAACTACGATTAAGGTGATAGAGATCGACGTCCACGATTACACCATCTTCTTCCTCCTTGATCTTGATAGCGGAAAATAACCCACGGTATTCTTTAAATTTTGTACTAAGGTTTGATCCTTAAACCTCTTGTCTATAACACAAGTTTCAATCCAATAAGCTATCACACCACTTGTGTCAATTATTGGCAGAAATAAATATATGAATTTTTCTCAAATAGGTTAGGTTCCGATGTGAAGCACTAACATCATGCACGGTGTAAAACACCGCAAAATTCAGTGCACCAAAATTCTGATTGTTACATTCTCTCCCCCTTATAATATTTTCGTCTTAAAAAATTACGTAAATGAGGCGATAAGCACGGAGTACTTTTCCATAATTTCAACTTCTTATCAAAAGTCAACGATTCAACGTTAACAAAATCAAGGTCGTTACATTCTCCCCACCCTGATTTTGTTTCTGATATAGACTTAAGTCCCTACCCAAAAAGCATCATGACATGTAACATCTGCAATTACGTATAGGCCAGGGTCAGGACTTTTCCCTATCTAATGTGAGACTATTACACAAAAATTATACAAAAATTATTTTGAGAGTTATTCTTATTTTTTACTGTCCGTATTGAGATCCCTGTCAACATTTTAATGGATGGGGATCCCGATCAACATTTTAATGGTGGGAAACCACAGTGACAATTTTCATTTTCAGTAATATTTCGGTAAGGAGTCATTTCAATTCATTTCGGAAAAATTTCTGAATACCAAAAAAATCTATATAAATTATATTTAATATTTATAAAATAATATATATATTATTATTTATTAATTTAAAATGGCATAAAAATTCATTCATATCTGGGAAATTTCATTAATTTCCCCGAACTTAATGAAAACTCTGAAATTCGCTGAAAGTTTCGTCAGACCCCACCCGTCTCTTTCCAAGAAATTTGTCATTTTATTTTTTCTCGAGAAACTTGCTTGGTCAAGTTGGAGAAGGGACATTCATCTCAAAAAAACAACAGTTAGAGAAGGTACAAAGGAACCCTTTTTCTTTTAATATACACATCCTACGTAGAGAAGGGATAAAGGATCTCTTGTTCTTTTAAGGATCCCTTGTTCTTTTAATATACACATCCTACGTACGTGTGTGCCTCTTTCTAATGCTCTTCTTGCCATGCTTCACACGCCTTTCAAGGCACCACATGTCATAGGCCATGTTTTTATTTTACTGTGAAGCACCCAACACACAAAATCAAGTAGGAAAATGTGAAACAACATTTTTTAACCGCATTAAGTGCGGCTGGCAATTTTTGAAAGAGTAGCTTTACTAACACCTACAGAATCTTGGAAGGCACCAACCCCAAAAACCATTAATTGTTTTGAATCAGACGATAGAGATCATCTTTCACCCCAATCTTCCACGAAAGGGATCTTGAGACTATGAGCATACCATCTGATAGTCAGTGTGGCACAGATCCAAAAAACTAGCCATCTGATGGTACGCCTATAATCTCAAGATCCCTCGTGTGAAAGATGAAGTAAAAAACGATCTTCATCTTATAATTCAAAGCAATCAATGATTTTTGGAGTAGATGCCATCAAAGATCCGTGGATGCTAATAAACCTACTTTTTTGAAATGGTAACAGCAGAGCCCAATTTAAAAGCATTGTTTGCAAAATGGAAACCCATCTGATATGTTATCTTTCTCCATGATTCAGTTGCTTGCTTAATCCGAGAGCAAGCATGCATGCATTCCACACAGATGCACAACTAGCTTAACCAATAACGTCAAATCGTTTGGTGTGATGGCCAGGTACATGCCTCGGGAAGCAGGTGAACTGAGTTCGAATCCCCCTAGGCCACCCTAGGGATTTATATCCCGCGCTGAAACGGCACATGTTAACTTGGGGCACGCACATGCCCGTGGGATTAGACGAGTGCTCCAAGAGGCTCGAACACCCAAGTTATCTTTTTTAAAGAAAGTTGGCTTAACCAACATCTGAAAGCTTGTAACTCATAGAAAGGTCGGGCAAAAATTGCAACTTCTGAATGTCACAGAATTGTATCTAGGGGCCGGTACAAGTTTATTTAAACTGTAACTACAACATTTGTAAATTTCGAATGGAAGGGGGGGGGGGGGGGGGGAAGAGAGACAGAGAGTACTGATCGCTCTCCGATTGGAGAGAGAGTACTGATCGCTTTCCGATTGGAACTTGGTTACACCCACAAATATATTGCTTCATGATGACTCCAAAGAGGATATGGGATGCATGGACAATATGTTATTCCAATCGCTTTCCAATTTCCTCTTTATAGGATTAGTTTTTGGCCCTTCAGAAGATTGATGGTCCATCACAATCCGAGCTAAAGAGTGCAACTGAGAATACCTGTTATTTCTCTTGCGAATTGTCGGGACTTCTTTAGCAGCTTTAAGGCAGGCACGTTGGTTCAACGAACGAGGAAAATGGGCCGAGTTTACTTTCTCTTCCATAGGATTTAAGGAGCTAGTGCCGCATGAGCGAGAAAGCTTCGTGGCCAAAGGCCATGTTCGCTTCTTCCATGATAAAAATGATTCTTCAAGCTTCAATGGAACCTGCAAAGAGTGAGAAAAACATGAACCTAAGCATCCAAAATTAAATCCAACAGGATAAAACCGTTTGGTGCCCAACCGAGCCAGATAGACAGATCAATGTGATTACAAACATAGATGAGGATTTTGAAAGAGAATAGTAGACAAAGATCGGAGTAGGATTGGAAACTCTGTGTATATATATAACCCGGTGAAATCAAGAATCGAAATTCCGGGTTTCATTTCGGTTTCAGAGGGGACCAAAGCCGAAAATTTGAACTGAAATTTCGGCAGAAAATTTGAATTTCGGCCAATAATTTCAATCCCATACAAAAATATGACCGAAACCGATAATTTGGACCGAAATTTCAGTCATTTTGTCCAAAATTTTGATCCTTGGTTGAAATAACGAAATTATCAACAGTACTTATTTCTTTTGGTGGATGTCAATTTTAATATATATATATATATATATATATATATATATATATATATATATATATATATATATATATAAAGTAAAGTAAAGTAAAGTAAACGAGGACCTAAGGGACCAACTTAGCAACAAACGAAAGAAAATGTACTAAAAGTTGATCAAATACTCAAAACTCAATAAATTGTGTTATAGGATGAAGCTCATATTAGGTATACAAGCCAGCGCACCATCCAGTGATGGATAGGCTACCAAATTGTATACAAGGCAAAAAACTTCATCAATCCAACAAAATCATAGGAGTTGGCACTTATCTAGATTGAACTCAGCCCAAACAAAATTGGAGAATTTAAACCATCCGATCAGAGCAATTTGGGATTAGTGTAGATTGTCGTTTGACGCACATTTTAACTGTCTATATGCTTCATTTGCAGGCTTTTGTATCAGACGGTAGAGATTGTGCAACAGTGTAATTTTTGGCTTCCTCCCATCTAGACACAATGGCCACATGTGGCACAAATACCGTATAGATAAAGATATACTCCACATGCAGATTTGGTAATTCAAGCACCACAGGAGGCGCACAATCATATGACCTACCTACTACCTAGCTTCTTAATCTGTAAAAAAAAGTTCGAAGACAACTCGAGCTCGGGACCTTATAAGGTCTGAATCAAATTTGATGTTATTTAATGTTAATTTATATAGACCATTAGTAGAGCCATGTAAAAAGTTAAAGGAAGGCTAGTGTTACCACCGCACCACCTTATGTTACAGCCACCTCACTTAAGCAAAGGAAACACCCGTTGACTGCTTTGAATCATACAACCAACATCTATCTTCGTCCCAATCTTCCACACAATATATCTTGAGATCATGGGCCTACAATCAGACGGTAAGATATTGGTTCCATGTGGCACTTATCCCAAAAAGTGAACGTGATTCAAAGCAGTCAATAGTTTTCATCACAAAAGATTGGGACGAAAAATGATCTCCATCATCTGATTCAAAGCAGTTCTTTTTTCTTCTTCTCTTGGGACCACTTTTACTCTTTCAAACACTGGCTAAACACAACATGGAATCAAGACTTCAATTGTTTCTTCTTCATCCCTTGAGTTCTGAACTCATCAAACAAGAACTGAAAACTCGCTTTCTCTTCTTCCTCCCATCTTTCCGGCTGAAAATCAATCCATCTTTCTCCTCAACTAATTGCTTGTCTCCTTTTTGTAGAATTCTTCAGTTCATTCTTTCTGTCTTCCTCACACTTCCTTGTTAATGAGAACAAACTATCCTCATCTAGCTGGACCCAACACTGAGCACAATTTTATATACTAAGAAAGATGTGATATAGATATTGAATAATTCATACAATTATGAGGATAAGAGTTTGAAACACTTTTGAAGGTAAATTGAATCTGACACCAGCCATCCACATAATTTTTTTTTTTTTTTTTTTCTCTCATTGACATGCTTATATAACAATTGATCAGGGTGTGAAGCTTCCATCTCATCTGTTATACTTCAACTTCTATTGGTCCTTTTTTACCGAATATATTATATTAAAATAATATAATAATAATAAATAATTTTTATTTATTAAGGAAGAATTTTATTTTGACCACAATGAATTAGAGGATAACAATGTTATAATAACATTTTTTATTATATAGAATCTAAGAAAAATTTGTTTGTATATAAAATATTTTATTTTATAATGAAACATGTACTATAAAATGATTATTATCTGATCCTGACTAATTGTTACAGATAAAATTATTTATACATAGAGTTTTTCCTTACACTTTTACAAAATAATTTAATAATAATAATAAATTATTTATAGATAAATAAAAATAAAACAGTTCAATCCAAAAGCATTATAAATTTTTACAATATTGATGACATACTATACAATAAGATACTATTAAGCATCATGTATCTCAAGGTGTAAATTACCAATAACAATAATTATTAATACAAAATTTTCATATAATTTTATAAAATTAATATACCAATGTTCTTTCATTATAGAATTTTGAACCAAAACTAAATTTTCGTTTGGTTATTCAATTTTCTGAATTTTTTGAAAGATATTTTTTATTTTTCAGTTTGGGTCAATTTTCTCCAACAAGTTTTTCGGTTTTTACTCAATAGAAACATTTGGTTTTTGATTTGGTTTTGGTTGATTTCATCATTTTGGTTTTGGTAATTTTCTATCTTTATCTGACTGCAAAAGGCAATAAAATAATAAGAAGAGCAGGCATAATTCTGATTCCTAATACCACACTAAAACCTTCAGTTTATAGTGCACAATCAACTCCATAAGACTGAAGTACAGGGGAAGTGGATCTGAAAGTGACATTGTCATCATAGGGATGGATGCAGAAGTGGGCTGACATGGAAGCCTACTCAACAATTAGTTATATAAAATTACTCCTTAGGGCAGTACCCCATTGTAAAAATTTGGGATTGACATGGAAGTCTACTCAACAATTAGTTACAGAAAATGACTACAAGTTTGACATCGTCACTCTTGGGGGGCGAAAAGCCAATGCCATCTCAAATTGAACTCCCTCGGGAGTCTGATAGTCAGTTGAGTCAAAATATAATATAA
The DNA here is from genome assembly GCA_021018995.1 of Chloranthus sessilifolius. Lineage (NCBI taxonomy): Eukaryota > Viridiplantae > Streptophyta > Magnoliopsida > Chloranthales > Chloranthaceae > Chloranthus > Chloranthus sessilifolius. The sequence continues at coordinate 82,505,396 of CM037591.1, forward strand.
TTAAAAATAGACCAAAGTCTTCATTGAGGAAAATAAAAATTCATCATACATCACATTACCCGATGAGTAGAAAACCTACAGCGTAACGTCCGTTGAGACAATACAACCATAACACTAGATTCAACAATCATACTGGTAGTCGGGGCGGCATCCTCCTATAGTTAACTGAACAAAGTCATCGGTCCAAAAGAAACTGACCATAAAAAAAGGAACTCGCTTAACTCACTAGGCCTTCGGAACAAAGGTGATTCTGTTCATGCTTCAAACGATCAGGCTATATCTAATTATAAGCTATTCTTCTATTAGAAAGGCTACCCTGTAGGCCTGTATTAGCGTGTTTCCAAAGTAAACCAATAATCTATTTCAAGTTAAAAATAATGGTTTTAATGAACAAAATAGACAAAACCTAAAGGTCTTTTATGAACAAAATAGTACCAAATTAATTGCCGATGTAGTTAGGATGACTGCAAGTTGCCAACTTGTTCCGATTTTTGGAAAAATCGGGGACTTCTGTGGCTATGGTCTGGACCAATATTCAAACATTCAGACTTAAGTCACAAAACAGTCCATCTTCCTAATAACTCTTGAGAGGCATTGTAAAATCAATTGTATGAAAATTAGCTGACTCAATCATCAACCAAGCCACACTTCTGTAAATTTATAGTTCAAATTCAGTACTCATAACCCTAGCCAACTGTATTTATTTGGCAGAGGCTGAGTTTATGAACAGATAGGAGAGTTTTTCAAACATTTCTCTACATCAAACCAACCATGAATTACTGGTTTTCGGAATTTCAGTTTTACATGATATATGGCTCAAGCAACCTCATGTCACAAAGTTTGCTCTATCTAGAATCCAGAAGGGTAGGAGACGTACTTCCATCAGGTTTGTTAACGAACATTTGAGCCTTCGCGGCAGCAACTTCAGCTATACCAGCATGCAGCTAAAATAAAAAATGAATGAGTGCACATATTGATAAGAGCTTTGGAAAGGTAAAACTATACACCCAATGGACAAAATTCTAATAATACCGCTGACGCATTATCATCACAACCAGTAGAATCATCCAAGAGCTCTCCAAAATAGAATCTACCCTGAGCAAAGGAGAAGTTAAATGATTTAGACTAGCTATGCAACATTGCATTAATTTTTTATTTTCATTTGGGAACTTTGCGCTATGGTTATTTTTTCCAATCAGTTAGAATGGGAAATCAGTAATTCTGCAGGATGAAGGATAAAATCAAACTAGCATCCCTGATATGGCATTGTTGTCTGTGCTTACATATAGGATACGCTCATTTACTTCGTATACTCCGCAACCATGCATTCTTCCATGTTTCCACTGGCCAGCATATCGATATCGACCTTTTTCCCTAACACACAATACTATTAGCAAAAGAGTCCAATCTAGCGATTTCAGAATACCGATACCCCAACACATCCATACAATTATATATATGATGCTATTAAAAACTGTATTATTCTATAAACATAAGACGTGGATAAAATGATCCAGAATCCAGGAAACAAGATCTACATTAGAAGTTTGGAACTAAGTCAGTATGAAGTCAATACCAAAATATCAGATTAAAGATACAAATAGTTTCGTTATAAAAACCTTCTTGAAACTCCAGACCAATTTCTGACATGAAATTTTTTTTAATGAATGTGAATTTTTTAAAGTAAATCCAAAAACTTAAATCCTTATAGACACAAGTGACACAGTTCTTAAGCTTGAACGTAAAACTAGATCACACAATATAATTAGATAACATAACAGACAGTTTCCAGAATAAGGAAATTGCTTGCAACTTTAAAACTATGGGAACCTTCATTTACAACCCAAGATTCTTCCATCTCAACCCAGATTTCATGTGCTTAAACCGTTGAGTACTTTGAATCAGATGATGGACATCCACTTTTTGTCTCAATCTTTGACACGATAGATCTTGAGATCATGGGCCTACCATCAGACGGACAGATTTTCATTCCACATGGCACACATCCCCAAAAATTAACATGATCGTGGCATACATCAAACTTAGTTCTCAGATCACTTTTCGGGATGTGTGCCACATTTGATCAGAATCTGACCGTCGGATGGTAGGACCATGATCTCAAGATCTACTATATCAAAGATTGGGACAAAATAATCTCCATCGTCTGATTCAAAGTAGTCAACGGTTTAGGCACGTGAAAGGAAGAATCTTGGGCTGAAAATAAAGGTTCCCTAAAACTATAGGGAAGATTATTTTGTCAAACTGCACCTTCTTGACCATAAGCCATTAGAAACATCACTTCAGAGAAGACAAAGTCATGTGATTATCATGATAATGTTATTGTAACACAATGATGTGAAGATAATGGTTACAAAAGAGTCACAAAGTCGGGAGTCGGTAATAAATCGGCAGGGGTCTAAGTCGTAGAAGCAGGAACCGTCCAATTCCCTCTCCATTTCTTATTGGAAGCATGATTCTATGTTTCGGAATCGGAAACGTGTAGGAACCACGATTCCTACATGTTAGGAACCGTGGTTCTAACGATTCCCAAATGTTAAAAAATATAATCTTGTAAAAAGTGATAATAAAAGTAGTCTTCGTGATCTAAAATTACCAGCAAGAAAAAAGCAGAGAAAAAAATTACTAGCCAAAAAAAGAGTCACGAAGAGATTGCATGTTTATAAATAAAGTCATATACAAAAGTGAAAAAAAGGAAAGTTATTATCTTACCTCGTCATTCAGCCTTTTAATGGCTGAGATTTAAACCCCTTTTTCATCATCACCCAAAATTTTATGCTTTTTTTCCAATCTCTATCTTCGTCTCCGGATTAGTATGTGTAGGCGACGACATGAATAAGATTAGATCAACTTTGCTCTCTCTCTCTCTCTCTCTCTCTCTCTTGCAGCCGACATTTTCGTATGTAGAAAATGAGAGGAGATATCAGATTTTAAAATTAATACCCTTTCAGGGTTTTAACAATGATACCCCTCCTTTTTAGGATTTTGTAAATAATACCCGTCAACTATGAGCATTTTTACAAGTATACCCTAGTACCCTCTCAAAGTCAATGAGGCGATGTAGTTACAACTTTAACTAGTAAAGTTTTTTGATACATTACAGAGCAGCAGCACCAAATAAAGTATTAACACAGGTCACTTTTTTACATGTGGCAATATATCTAATCAGATGTACCGTGTGATTTGAAAATCATGATCTAGATATTTATAGTTCTAAAAAGGATGGTGTTACTACCACACCACTTTATGTTACAGCCACCTCACTTTAAAAAAGGAAAATTATGTTGACTACTTTGAATCAGACGATGGAGATTGCTTTCCATGCCAATCTTCCATAAAATAGATCTTGAGATCATGGGCATACCATCAAACGGTCATATTGATTCCACGTTGCAGTAAAAATCTAAAAAAGTGAACTTGAACCACGCGTCATGGTATGATGTGATTGCGTTCACTTTTTGGGATGTGTACCATGTGGAATCAACATTTGGCCGTCTCATGGTATGCCATGATTTCAAGATTTATAGTGTGGAAGATTGGGATATATGTTCTCATTTAAAGACATTTGTGTATTTGTTCTCATTCCCATGATCTCATCTAATATTTATAGTGTGGAAGTATGGCTCTTTTCTCTCTGTCTCTCTTTCTTATATATATATATATATATATATATATATATATATATATATATATATATATATATATATATATATCCTAAGCGCTCAAGCTTCCTAGATTTTTAGAAATTGCCCCTTCGCTGCTCCCACTCCCGATTCTGCTCCAACACTGGTTCCCGCTTCGTGCAACTAAGGTCTAAGTCAGGAAAAAAAGGTCAAAGACGAAAAAATCGGAGAAAATAGAAAAACTCAAAATATGATAATATATTTCAAGTTAAAAACAATGATTTTAGTGAACAAAATAGTTGGCCGAATCGTGACTTGGCCGATTAATTGGCGATAAAGTCGGGATGACCGCATGTCGCCAACTTTTTGAAAAGTCGGAGACGTTTGTAACTATGGGTTACAACAATGACGAAGTACATAAAAGAGCAACTGCAGAGTTCCCATATGACGAAGAAGACGACCGAAAACAAACAATAACAATATCCAAAGCATGGGAACCAAAGACGCAAGGCACCACAAGATATTCATAGGCTCAAAAGATAACCACTAAACAGCAAATAAGCAGAGTAAAAAACTTACGGTTTCTGCCCAAACTGCCTGATCCATTCATCATTCTCATAGAACGGGGTTACAAACTTATTGCCAACCAAGCGAACACTATCCTCTATGTCCATCTCCAGCCACTTCTTATCTTCTGGGGACATGAAATCTCTAGATATAATCTTTCCTTGTTCCCGCATCTTAGCTTCAAGCCTGGAATGGGGAATACAAAACACAAGCCAAGTGAAAGTATTAGAAAATAGTGCATAGGACCAGATATTTAACTAGTGACACAACAGGAACAACAAATAGATGACAGTTAACGTACTTGGAACCTGGTATGGGCTGTATATCAGGGATATCTACCTCAATAACCCCATGACCTTCCATATTGTTTTGAAGCCATTCACCTTCATACCTGCTAGCAGCAAAAGAACAAATTAAAAAACGATAAGAAGTATCCATTAGTTGGCCCCGTCATTTATCATCCTTTATTAGGGTAGGTAACGAGGAGAAAATAGCTTTAGGGTTAAGGCATTAAGTTAGAGTTGGAGTTTCTTAGGAGGACTTATATTCATTACACTAAAAAGAGAGAATATATACACATTAGAATAATATCACATATAAAGCATAACTACACAATCCATACAACACTAAAGTACCCACAACTTAACTCAACAATACTACTGACACACCAACACTCCCCCTCAACCCAGAGCAAACACATTAACCATGCCCTGCTTGACCGACAGTTCTTGAAGACGAGGCGACCCAAGTGCCTTAGTGAAAATATCTGCTAGCTGAGGAGAAGAGAAGTGCGGGTGTAAGAAGTAGAGATGAAACCGAAGGCAACCTTTTCTCTGAAAAATGTACTTCAATGTTCTTAGTTCTCTCATGAAGGACAGAGTCGGAAGCAATATGAATGGCTGCCTGATTGTCACAACAGAGAAGAATAACTCGCATGAGAGGGAAGCCAAGCTCATCAAGAAAGGACCACAATCATATTCCAAGGGAAACTGTGTTTCAAAAATCAGCTGGGGCGGCCACCCGGGCTGATCGGGCCCCCAGCCGATTCGATTTAGCTTGGGGCCGCTCATGAGGCGATCTGGGGCTTGGGCGCCAGCCTGAGCGGGTCCAAAAGCGAATCGAGGCGGGTCGGGGCGGGGCAGCTATATATATATCTTCTTTTTTTAAAACCCTTTTCATTTGCAAATCGAGGGGCGAGGGTTTTAGGGATTTCGTTCCTTCCTCTCTTCCACAGCCGGTCACCGGTGGCCACCGACGACCACCGGCGAGCGTCTAGTGAGTTATTTTTTATTTTTTTTCATTTTTTTTTCCCTTCTTCTATCTAATTTTTTTTATTTTTTATGCATCAATCATCTGTTCTTTTTTGAAGCACTAGGATCCGGTGATCCTCTCGCCGACGCACATCAATCCCTTCGACTCCAGCTCCGACAAGTTCCTCTTTTTTTTTTTTTTCCTTCTTTTTCATCTCTGACCTCTGTATTATTTTTTATCTTTTTTGGCAACAACTGTTGTCTTTTCTTCTTCGATTTCGAAGTTCCGGCAAGCCACGGCACCCTCCGACAACCCTCAGGCACCAACAACAGCAGGTATTTATTATTATTTTTTTTTCTAGTTCTTTTTTCTGATTTTTTTTTGCATCAATTTCTTCTTCTTCTTCTGGCATGCAGTGATTGGCTGCATCAGTGCGGCTTTGTTTTTTTTTTCTTCTTTCCTGTAGTGAAAATAATCAGTATATATATATATATATATATATTCAAATAATCTTATTAAACAAATATGAAAATATTTTGGCCTTCTCGTGAGTGGTTACTAAATACTAATACCATTTAAATAAAAGTGTTTGATGTGATCATTAAGAGCTTCCAATTGTTTATTTTTCTTTTATGGGTTACATATTGTCATATTCTAAAGAGTTGTGTTCATGTGTTGTGACTGTGTGTACTGTGTATAACTCTAATATATATAAATATATAATTATATATATATATATATATATATATATAATATATTAATATATGTATACTTATATTCAAATAAAATTTGTATATATATAATATTTGAGAATATATATCACTATATCTACTTTAGAATATATATTAATATACATACATATATATATATATATATATATATATTGAAAAATAATAATTTATTTTACATTTATGATTAAATAAATAAATATATATATAGCGACTGCCCGGATTTTGTGGTGCCGCACAGCGATTTCCGCCCGAACATTCCCCCGACCGCCCAAAACCGCCCGACGATTTTAAGAACATCGAAGGGAAATAACTCTATACTTAGCGTTTTTACTAGATCATGAGAAAACAGATCGCTTCTTGTTCTTCCAGATAATAAGATTACCACCCCAAAATGTGCTTAAACCTGACGTAGATATATGGTCTGTGGCAGAAGCAACCCAATCAACATCAGAATATCCGACAACACCTAGATGACCATGACTCACATATAGGAATCCACGATCAGGATTGGACTTTAAGCAGCGTAGAATACAATGGAACGCCTCAAGATGGGGATTTTGAGGTTACTCCGTGAACCGGCTTACAACACTAACGGATTGAGCAATATCTGATCTTGTGATAATCAAATAATCAGTTTGCCAACAATTCTCCTATACCTTTGAGGATCAGTGATGAGATCCGCCTTGGCTGCATTGAGAGAATGATTTGGTTGCATAGGAGAAGAGGCAGTGCAACAGCCAAGCTTCCCAGTCTCTTTGAGAAGTCTTAAGACATACTTCCATCGGGAGATGTAGATACCTTGGGATGATCAGGTAACATCAATGCTCAAGCAGTAACGTACAACACCCAAATCCTTAATTTCAAATGCGAGTCTTAAAGTATCATTCAGAAAGGAAATGAAGGATAGATCACTGCTCGTGAGGATATATCGTCCAATACAAGAAGGATAGTATGATCCTTGTGACAAGAATGAAAGAAAACTATACGATCGGCATGGCAACGATGAAACTGATACCAAGAATAGAACAACCAAATCTCTCAAACCAAGCACGTGAAACCTACTTAAGCCCATACAGGGAATTGTCCAGCTTACACGCCTTCCCTTTCTCACCCTTAAGCTGAACTCTCGGAGGTAAGTCCCAATAGACCTCCTCAATGAAATCCAGTGGAGAAACGCATTCTCGACATCCAGCTGAAAAAAGGGCCAATTGAGGTTGGCTGCAATTGATAGAAGCAGCTTAAAAAAGTTGAGCTTGGTGACAGGTGAAAAGGTAGCACCGTAATCGAACCCATATGTTTGAGTGAAGCCCTTAGTAACCAAGCGGGCTATATATCGCTCAAGAGAACCATCAGTGCAATGCTTGATGGTATAGACAATGACAACCAACGTTCTTCTTTCCAAGCGGATGAGAAACAAGAGACCATGTAGCATTATTCTATCATAGTATTCTTCCACTCAAGTTGTTGCAGAGGTTCAAGGACAGTTTTGGGAATGGAGACAGGATATGACGCTCAAGTAGGTCTTATATGATGAAGAACATGTCCGATAGGACACAAATCTAGAAATATAATATCAGCACAAATTTGCTTGCCCTTATGATGGGAAATTGGGACATCACGTCACGATCACTAATAACTAAGGAAAAACAAATATTAAAAAAAAAGATCGAAAAAATGAGGTGCAGAGGTATGGTAAGTAGGAGAAGAGCGAGAGACAACTGAGGACAATGGAGGTAAAGGACTCGAAGGTGGGAGCCTCTATTTGTGGCTGGCGATAACAGGTAAGTAGCTCCCGTTGAAGACCATATGTAGTCAGTAGTCTCGGGACCTGGAGAAGAAACAGAGAAAAGAAAAGGAGTTACCGATGGCAATGGAACTTCTGAAGGCAAAGGAGATACAGATGGTGAACGAGAAATAACGCAGAAAAGTGTATGGTTGTACCTGCTTTTTCCAAGATTTTAGCCCAGCAATTAGTCCAGATTTCATGTAAAACAAGGCCCCAAAAATCAATTAACTAAGGGTCCTAAATTTGGGTTAAATGGGGTCCTAGTTTAGGGCTTCAGTCTTGGATTTACTTGGCCTATAGTAAGAGTCCACACGAGGATTAATAGTTACAAGGGTGTTCAGATTTCCTGCAATTCCGTGAACGTAATGAACAATATAATAGTAAAACAAAGATTGTGAGTACCAGCACTGTACTTCAAGTGTGAAGTCCTACAAAATAGGATTTCATTGATTTAATTTGGGGGTTGATATTTATCTTCTCGTGAGTTTTTTTAAGGTCCTGGAAAATAGGACATAGAGTTAATTTACATTAGTCCAAGCTTAGTAGGAGTTTTTTTTTTTTTTTAAATCAGTAGAAGCTTAATTAGAGTTAGAACAAGTAGTTTTATCTTTTGTTATATATTGTAAAAATCCTACAGAAATAAATTAGTGTGGAGATTTTTATGAGTTCTCTTTTGAGAAGATATTAGGGGAGTCGAAAGTTTTAACTTTGCACTTGCTGCCAAGACTTTTGAGTCTCCTCCTTTGGGCTTCTAGTCTTTTCAAACTTATGCACTGGTGGTGTATGTTTTTTAGACTGCTGACTATTACTGAGTTTTGATTCAGTTGGAAATGCTGCTACAATTATCTTGTGATTCCTGAAATCTGCCCTATATTCTATTGCTAGAACTGCTGAGACTTATTTCAGATTTTGATAGTTCTGAACTTCGGTGTTGGTGTATTCAAGACTCTTAAATCTGGATGTATGTGGGACAAATTTGAACTTATAACTGCTGTAGTAATAGGTGTGTTTCCTGTTAGTATTCTCTTTACTTAACTACACTTCTACGACAGTTTAGGTTCAAATTTCTTCTAAAAAATCTGGAATAGTGGGCAGTATTTCTGCACAGATTTCTGGGAAAATCAGTGACCTTTATCACTATAAATTCTATGTTTTTACACTAATTTGTGGGCAGAAAATGTGCACATTGACACGCTAAACATGATTTTAGAAGTTGTTTATGTTTTATCAATGAACCTGAATTTATAATATTGTGGACCATGGTTCGCATCAGAGGATATCCCTTATGTCGTCCAGAATAGCCCACAAAAGTACACTTGATGACCTTGTCATCAAATTTATATATGGTGGCTGGACCCAAATCCTAGAAAAAGCAGGTACAACCAAATACTTTAGGAGGAATAGAGGATAAGGGAGTACTAGGAGTAAGGACTTGAAAGGGGACTGCTCATCTAAAACACGAGAAGGCATGTGATTCATAAGATAGAATGGCGTAAGGACAGCCATAGACTAATATGCTTTGGGAACATTCACACTTGTCAACAAGGACCTAGTGATTTCCAAGAGATGGCGGTTCTTGCACTCTGCAACATTTTGTTGTGGAGTGTAGGGACATGAAAAATTAATGAGCAATACCATGTTCTTGAAGATAACCAAAAAAGGAGGATGAAGTATATTCTCTTCCATTATTAGATCAAATGGTACGAATGTTAAAAGCATACCGAGTTTGTATGGTTCTATGAAAAATACAAAACATGGAGAATAGTTCATCTCAGCTGCGTAGTAATTATATCCACATAGGCGATAAAAGTAACAAAGTAACGAGAAGCATCAATAAAAGCTATAGGGCTAGGCACCCACATATCTAAATGCATAAGAGCAAATAAACTGGTGTCTAATATGAACTATGATCATACTTTGATAATGCCACACATCATATTTTGCAACTTAGATTTATCACAAAAAGACTTAATGTTAGGAACCATAAAACTCAAGGTTTTTTAAAGGGACATGCCCCCAACGAGCATGGCATAACGTAACATCATTATCACTACTCGAAAATATAGACTGATGCACTGCAGGTGCAGGTATTCCATTATTCTCAAAGAAGTAGAGGCCACCACGCTCACGGCCCGAGCCAATAATTCTCCTCGTACTCAAATCCTGAAAAATCCCATAAGAAGGAGAGGATGTAATATTGCAATTTAGCGTTTTTAATGATGATGATTATAATAATGAACCATGTGCATGACGGTGTAACAGATCCATCAGCAAGTTGAACAGATATATGATCACTATGACGGGAACATAAAGACGAAAAGAGATCCTGAACACCTATCATGTAGTCTATGGCCTCTGAATCGATAATCCAAGGACTAGACTAGGAAAGAGAAGCATGCAACGTAGTACCTGAGGGCTGCGTAGAAGATGCTAGAGAGGTAGAAGGAACATGATGCAGGAACTTACTAAATGCAATGCTATGGTTGAGATTAGGATTAAAATTAATTTAATCAATAAAAAATAACAATTTCTCATAACCTCTTCCTATGAAAAATTCTAGAAATCCAATTAGATGTTTTAATTCCGGCCCAAAATAGTATTACTTTCGTGTACGTTCCCTATCGAGAATCTAGAAGACTAGGGTTCTTATGAACGGCTAGATCTCCGATAGTTTTAGAGTATCGAACGAACTCGCAAGTGATTTCCCTCGATACCGAGCAAAATTAAAATGTCAATAATGATTTATGATGAACAAATAGGTTGATTTTGGATTTTATGAAATAAATAAAATAACTAGAATTACGCTACTTACGCAAATCGTAGATATAAAGAAGATAGAGATGGAAGAAGAGTTGGTCTCGCACCAAACCGCAAGTGGGAGTCGACTAATCGCTCTCCGTTTTGAGATAATCACGCCCTCACGAAAGTTTAGACCTCTCAATTTGCATAAGCAATTTTCATTAACCAAAAACTAATAATAATGTTGTTTACAAGCCTTTAAATAGGCTAACCAATGCATGAAACTAGAAATACTATTGTAACTCTAATTTCTAGTTCAAATAAAAGAAATATCTTAATTTTTCTAAAACAATAAAATAAAATTTTAAAACAATAAGGAAACTAATCTTACTTCTAATAAAAGAAATAATAAAAAAAGACTAATCCTAATTCAATTAGGAGTCTTGAAATTCGTCACTTTCTGTGCAACTCCCGAAAACTGACCATAACTTCTTCATTACTTGTCGGAATTGCACGTTTTTTGGCTCGTTGTAAAGCTACTTCGATAAGCTTTCAAATATGACAAATTTCGCATCAATTCGACTTTGTTTGACACTTCAAAATAGGCCAAACATAAAAGTGACGAGATTGAAAGTTGAAGACCCTAATAAATTTTAGATTTTCTTCTTTCTGATCAAATGAGTCTTTAATGGGCCTTTTTTAAAAAACCCATTCGCGGGTCCACTCTCTCTTTTGATGTCTCCTCTTTATCCAACCACGATTCAAACAAAAGGATCTAAAGTTCGCATCAATCCCCTCTACTTTGAAAAAGTTCGACCTCGATCTTTGGTTGGCATGTATATTCACGGTCACGATCACAAACAATATATAGGGAACCTTAATCGGAAGCGACTTGAATCGGACGTCCCCATTAACTCTCCCCGGGTTAGAAGAATGCATTCCTGATAAATACTAGTTGTGATAGAGGTCCAAGAGATCCGGGTCAATCTGCTGAAACTCTTGTGTAATCCACATACTCTCTGAATCGCTCTTGTTCTTCCACTTGACCAAATACTTCTGAAGTCCCCCTTGGTTGGTGGACACAATTTGATCGTTCAGCACATCTTCGATGATCTCACGAGTTTGACAAGTAGGTGGGGGTAGGGCCATAGAATGGAACAAGGTCCTCCACATTGAAAGTCGTGCTAATCTCCAAATCCGGCAAAAGAACTAAGATGTAAGCATTAGAACCGGCACGCTTCAATATTAGATAGGGTCCAGCACCGCGAGCTTGTAGCTTCTTTGCAACTCCTTGCGGGAATTGCTCGAGTCTATTTCGAACCATCACAAAATCACCCTCTTGAAATTCTTTGAACCGTCTATGAGAATCTGCAGAAAACTTGTATTTTTCATTGTTCGCATTAATCCTTTTCTTAATCTCAGCATGTAACTCATGAATGCAATATGAAAAAGTGGATGCAGACTCTAATGACCTTTGATGAATGGACATTGGGAGAAAATCTATGTGTGTTCTAGTATTCGGCTTACCCTTCCACTGGATGAGGTATGTCTGATGTTTCTCAAATTGCGTTCTCCTTGCAGTCCTGTTATCAATTTTCGGTTTACCTTTCCACTTAAGAAGATACTCTCAATATGTTTGATGTGTCTTTACCTTGATAACAAAATATGGATCTCCCAAAACTTTTCCATCTAACCTCTTCACATATTGTTCAGGCGGGTATTTGGAAATCAATGAGTAGATAGGATTGGGCTCAGGTAGATGGGCATCAAGGAATGGGTCTGAAGGTTTTGTTGTTGGGCCTAAAAAAGGTGTACGTGCATCTACAAACTCTATAGGCTCATGTGTAAGTGACACTACTAACATTAACGACTCTTATGTAATCGACTCAACTGATACTAACGACTCATGCGTGAAAGACGCAAGGGGCACTAATGGCTCATGTACACTCGACTCAATTAACTCGTGTATACTCGCTTCAATCAAAACCAGACTCTGGGGTACTCGATTCAATTGACCCTAATGGTCGTTGGGCTCAAGTGTGCTCAATTCAATTTACCCTAACGGTTCTAGTGTACCCAGTTCGATGGACTCACGTGTACTCGATTCAAGGGGCACCAACAAGTCGTGTGTACCCAACTCTACGAATACCAATGACTCATAGGCAAGTGACTCGATTAGTTCAAGTGTGGGTGACTAAACATCACTACTCACAAAGGAAATAGAAGTCTCTTTAACACAAACTAAACTTTCTTCAGCTTCTTCCGTCTCCTCTTCACTCGGCACGGTACTAGGATCGTACACTTCTTCCACTTCCCTATTCTCCGGCTCCTTAGGACTCACTCTTTTAGTCACTAAATTCGGAGTGAGAAATTTTACGGGGCATTGGTATGCAAAGTGCCCGAATCCTTGACACTTAAGGCAATCAAAACACCTATCTATCTTGGTTTTCAAATTTCTTAGAAGGTGACGGTGTGTTAAAGGGACATACTTTTCGATAAGTTTCACCGTCATGTCCTCCCATGTGGAGATGTGTTTATTTCGAAGAGATTCAGTACGACATTCTACGCGAGTCCAAAATTTTTTTGCATTATCCTCCAACTTTGTTTTTGCTAGCCTAATTTTGTACTCATTTGGTACACCATACCAATCAAAATATTCCTCTACACTAGAAACCACTCTACGAAGGTTTTGGGGTTTAACCATCCCTCAAAACTTGGAACCTCATTCCGAAAAGATTTGAGAAGCTTCTCGGCAGGGTCGTACTCAGGTTCAAGGTGATGAGGGTATCCCATAACTATAGTCTCATCATGTTTTTTTGAACTTTGCGAAGAATTTGTAGTGTAGCAGTTTCCTTATTCGGCTAGTACCCTTTCATGACGGGTATGGAATTCACGGTGACGTGTAAGTGACTCATACATGATGCTTGATACAAACACAACTCAGACACAGTGCTAGAAAAGACAGACACTATGAACCAACAATGGATGAGGACTTTTGTCAAACACTAGACGTACACACTAATGAAATAAAATGTAATAAGGATGAAATGACATGCAATTATGAAACTAAGTGATGCAAGACAAAAGTTAGACAAAAAAAACAAATAAAAAGTTAGGCAAAAAAAAACCAGACAAAAGCTAGACAAAAATTTCAGGCAAAAACAGATGAAAAATCTCGACAGAAACTAGACCAAAAAATCAGACAAAATGTGACAGCCCGGATTTCCGCATCAGGAAACCCGCGCCGTCAGACCGCCGATAAGGCGATCCCCGAACGAATTGAACACTCGAACACTTGATACATCCACATATAAAGCAAAAAACAAAGCACACACTCTAACTATGCAGGTCGAGTCATCATATAAGCAAAAGAAATCTCCAATTCTACTATCAAAGTGCGTTCAAAACAACGTTTATAATCTCATATAAAAACACATGGACAAAAGAACCGAAAAGAACCACCGGTGATGGCCATCCATCACCGAAACATGGTTCACAAAATAATGTTTATAATATTTACATAAGTTTGAAATATAAACACAATGGCTGGACGTATCAAGCCGAATCTACACACAAAACTCAAAAGTCTACGACCACCACTTCTCCTAAGGGAAATAAATCTCAGGGGAAGGTTCTAACTCTTCCTCTGGCACGAACTCACGATCCTCCGTACCAGAATCTACACCTGTACCTATGACGTATAGTTGAAGGGTGAGCTAACAGCTAAGCTCAATAGGGAAAATATCCATAGCATGCTTTTCATCACATCACACATATTTCATGATAGATATCATAATAATGAGGAACTGAAATCAAAAGCATTTGAATAAAAGTGAAGCTGATTTAGATGCGGTTTCAAAAGTTAATCACATGATTTGCAAGGTCTTTCATACACAAAAGAAGAAACTTAAAATGATCACTTAACTACACTCCCAAGCATATATAGCATCGTGAGCCACAATAAACCAATGGGAATACCCACCATCGTCGTTCAGTGAACTATTTCACATAGCCAAGCCCCTGAGTTACGTTAACAGGGTCACTTGTGCTTCACATTGACCATTCTCGGTCCACAATGTACGGATATCCCGCCGTATCGGCTACACAAGTTGTACGGATATTCCGCCATACCGGTCACGGATATCCCGCCGTGTCGGTCACGGATATACCGCTGCGTCGGTTGGGTATTCACACACAAACCTCAAATCAAAGTGCGAAATTTAACTTATAGTTTATCACCGTGAATTGTAGTAATATATATCTAGATTTAGGTTTTGGAAAACAGAAGGTCACACACACACATACTCATGTCTGACTGAGTTCACACATACACATATTCATGTCTTACTGAATTTACGCACACACGTATTTCACACACACATGTTTACACTTGAATCCATGTACAAAGCTCATGCATGTTAAATAACGAAGTTTCATGATTTTCACACACACATATTGATCATATCGGAATTCACATGCTTATTGTAACAAGGTACATGTTATAGGATTTTCCCTATCTCACGCGAAGGTCCTTGTAAAAGTACTCCCTTCATCACACACCCTTGATCTTAACCTAAACAATCACATTTATGCCTAACACGTCAGAAGTAACGAACAAAAATAGGTCTCAAAAGTCCTTTTTCTCAAAACAGACAAATGCCAGAATCTATGTTTTCATTCTTGTTCACCTAACGAAGACTTTAAGTCATTTTATCTTTAGTTTTCATTCTTGTTCACCTAACGAATCACATTTATCATCTTAAACTACATGACCCGTCGGACACGTATTCCGAGTTGAATGGTTTGGAAATCGAAATTTTCGAGATGTTACACAAAAAATAAACAAAAAACCAGACAAAAGCCAGACAAAAATATAGACAAAAGCCAAACAAAAAATCAGACAAAAGTTAGACGATGAAAAAAAAAACCCTAAAACTAAACTGATGCTTTAATACCAATTTGATGCGGGAACTTACTAAATGCAGTGCTATGGTTGAGATTAGGATTAAAATTAATTTAATCAATAACAAATAACAATTTCTCATAACAAATTCCCATGGAAAATTTTAGAAATCCAATTAGATGTTTTAATTCCGGCCCAAAATAGCGCTACTTTCATGTACGTTCCCTATCGCGGATCTAGAAAACTAGGGTTCTTATGAACGGCAAGATCTCTGATAATTTTATAGTATCGAACGAACTCGCAAGTGGGTTCCCTCGATACCGAACAAAATTAAAAAGCTAATAATGATTTATGATGAACAAATAGGTTGATTTTGGATTTTATGAAATAAATTAAATAACTAGGGTTATGGTACTTACACAAATCGTAAATATTAAGAAGATAGAGATGGAAGAAGAGTTGGTCTCACACCAAACAGTAAGCAGGAATCAAAGAATCACTCTCTGTTTTGAGAGAATCACACCCTCACGAAAGTTTAGAACTCTCAATTTGCATAAGCAATTTTCATTAACAAAAACTAATAATAAAGTTGTTTACAAGCCTCTAAATAGGCTAACCAATGTATGAAACTAGAAATGCTATTGTAACTCTAATTTCTAGTTCAAATAAAAGAAGTATCTTAATTCTTCTAAAACAATAAAATAAAGTCCTAAAACAACAAGAAAACTAATCCTATTTCTAATAAAAGAAATAATAAAAGAGATTAATCCTAATTCAACTAGGTGTCTTGAAATTCGTCACTTTCTGTGCAACTCCCGAAAACTGACCATAACTTCAATACCTGTCAGAATTCCACGTTTTTTGGCTCGATGTAAAGCTACTTCGATAAGCTTTCAAATCTGACCAATTTCGCATCAATCCGACTTTGTTTGACACTTCAAAATAGGCTAAATATAAAAGTGAAGGGATTGAAAATTGAAGACCCTAATAAATTTTGGATTTTCTTCTTTCTGATTAAACGGGTATTTAACGGGCCTTTTTTAAAAACTCATTCGCGGGTCCACTTTCTCTTTTGACGTCTCCTCTTTATTCAACCACAATTCAAACAGGCAGATCTAAAGTTCGCATCAAAACATGTGCAAAATCTCGAGTATGCTGCTCTTTGTAGCGTTGAAGATCCCAAAAATTTCCTATGAAATAGTCTCTGTGTCTCTAGATGGAATACAAGGCAATCCGGATACGGAAGAAACAGTAGGGACAGAACTAGCACCATCATCAGTAGTAGCAGCATGAGCGGAGGAAACACGGCCTAAGAATCTACATTACTAATAAAAGGTGTCATGAGTGTGTCCAACCCTATTTAAAAAGGTGCACATAAGTCTACTGCGACTGCGGAACCACGATTTCGTTCGTGATCACTCCCCCTATCACATGGCTCATATGAGGACTTAGTCTAAGATGTATAGGTAGAACAATCATGGATTGACAATGACTGCATGGAGTGATGATGCGGGATAAACGCTAAAACCCTAATGAGTGCGAGTTGAGATTAACTTCAAATTAAATTGAATAGCGGAAATATTCGAAATCACCCAAACACAAAAAATAATCCAATAAGTTTAATTAAAATAAGTGGGTTAACTCAAACTTTAGCGGTCACATGCATCGAAATTTCTTGATCTAAAAAAACGGCTCCGATGGAGGAACTTGAGTTTCGATCTGAGTTTAGGGCACCATGCATCGAAATTTCCCGATCTAGAAAAACGGCTCCGATGAAGGAACTTGAGTTTCAAAATCACCCAAACACATAAAATAATCCAATAAGTTTAATTAAAACGAGTGGGTTAACTCAAATTTTAGCGCTCATATGCATCGAAATTTCCCGATCTAGAAAAACGGCTCCGATGAAGGAACTTGAATTTCGATCTAGTTTAGGGCACCAAGCGATAATTACGGTATCGTCTCTTGACTCCTCTAGGATTTGAACTCGAATGATCAAATCAATCAAAGGGAGAAGATAAAAAAATATCAATTAATAAGGGTTTGGGGTTTTGATTTTATCAAAGGAAATAAGGAAAAATATTACCTAACAATAATTAAAAAAAAGACGGAAGAGAAAGACAGGGTTCCAAGGGTTCCGAGGCTTCACACCAAGGTTGTACGTCGGTTTAGCGAAGTTGCACGAGAAATGAAGATTCACTCATCAAATTATCATCCGATATGGACAATAATTTAATATTTTCTGAAGGGACTGCAAAACCACCAAATTATCATCCGATATGGACGATAATTTGACCGTATCGGATGATCCATTGAAATTATCGAACGATAATTTCAAATTATCTTCCAATAATTTGATTTTTTTCACCTGTGGGTCCCCCCTTCAGCTTTGACTCACGAAAAGGGTCTAAAACCCCTTTTCTTCGTTTTTTTCGTTCCACCAGAGCCTTCTTTTGCATTTGGTGCTGCTATTCTTCCACCGGAGTTTTAATTTTTGCCATTTTGACTCTGAATCGACACCCGAAAAGTGCGGGATCACCGCCGAATCGCCGAAGAATGTAGAGAAGGTGCGTGTTTTACGATTTTTGGTCATTTTCCACTCATTTTCTTATATTTTAGGGGTTAAAATTTCAAGATCTACCCTTAAAATTTCAAGATCTATCCTAAAATTTAAAAATCAACCCTTAAATTTTGAGATCTACCCTTATATTATATATAAAAATTAATTTAACTCTATACTTGAAACAAATGTCCCTGCCCTTTTGATTTTATATATATATATATATATCCCTTAAGTTATTAATACATGTGTGACATGAGTGACATGTGTCATGGGGTATGTGACAAATGTGACGCATCAATTATATGTATGACACATCAATTACACATGTAACACACACACACACACACACACACACACACACACATATATATATATATATATATATCCCTTGAGTTATTAATACATGTGTGACATGTGTCATGAGGTATGTGACACATGTGACACATCAATTATATGTATGACACATCAATTACACATGCAACACATAACCCAAGACACATGTCACACATGTGACACATACCCCATGGCACATGGCACATGTCCTATGTCACATGTCACATACCCCATGGATCAAATGTGTGACATACCCCATTAAAAATTAGAATAATATTTTAAAATGTTATCTCATGTCATAAAAAATTAAAATAATATTTTATGTCATTAAAAATTAGAATAATATTTGAAAATGTTTTCTCATGTCATTAAAAATTAAAATATTATTTGAAAATGTTTTCTCATGTCATTAAAAATTAAAATAATATTTAAAAATATTTTCTCATATCATTAAAAATTAGAATAATATTTTAAAATGTCATTAAAAATTAAAATAATATTTGAAAATATTTTCTCATGTCATTAAAAATTAAAATAATATTTAAAATGTCATTAAAAATTAAAATAATATTTGAAAATATTTTCTCATGTCATTAAAAATTAAAACATCATTACACATGTGACTCATAACCCATGGCACATGTTACACATATGACACATACCTCATGACACATGTCCTATGTCACTTGTCACGTGTCACATGTCACATACCCCATGGATCACATGTGGGACATACCCCATTGAAAATTAGAATAATATTTGAAAATGTTATCTCATGTCATAAAAAATTAGAATAATATTTGAAAATATTCTCATGTTATTAAAAATTAGAATAATATTTAAAATTTCATTAAAAAATAGAATAATATTTGAAAGTACTTTCTCATGTCATTAAAAATTAGAATAATATTTTAAAATGTCATTAAAAATTAAAATAATATTTGAAAATATTTTCTCATGTCATTAAAAATTAGAATAATATTTTAAATGTCATTAAAAATTATAATAATATTTGAAAATGTTTTCTCATGTGATTAAAAATTAGAATAATATTTTAAAATGTCATCAAAAATTAAAATAATATTTGAAAATATTTTCTCATATCATTAAAAATTAAAATAATATTTAAAATGTCATTAAAAATTAGAATAATATTTTAAATGTCATTAAAAATTAGAATAATATTTGAAAATGTTTTCTCATCTCATTAAAAATTAGAATAATATTTTAAAATGTCATTAAAAAATAAAATAACATTTAAAAATATTTTCTCTTGTCATTAAAAATTAAAACAATATTTGAAAATGTTTTCTTATGTCATTAAAAATTAGAATAATATTTAAAATATCATTAAAAATTAGAATAATATTTGAAAATATTTTCTCATGTCATTAAAAATTAAAATAATATTCAAAATATCATTAAAATTAGAATAATATTTTAAATGTCATTAAAAATTAGAATAACATGTAATTTAATCCAATCGTTTGCTCATTTATGCAGGTGAAATAAATATAATACGTGGACAAGATTCGGCCTGGCAATACTACACAGCAATAGATAGTGATAAACTTCGAATATAATGCAAGCTTTGTGGGAAAATATTATTGGGCGGAGGAGATATCACACGGTTGAAAGAGCATTTGGCTCACGTTAAGGGAGAGACAAAATGGTCTCTCAATGTACCCAGAAAGGTGAGAGAAGCTGTCAGAGCAGAAACCGACCGAGATAGAGAAATGTATGAGAGAATAAAGATGGGAGATCTAAAGTTTCTTGCACCTGGACCTGAGGATGATTAGGATGAGCAGACAGCGAGAGTCATGAGGGAGAGTGCTAGAGAAGCACGACAGCGACGAGATCAGGAAGAAGCTAATTATCGGTTACGGTCCAGGTTGAGGGGTCCATCCATGCCTGCTAGTGGCGGTGGATCTAGTCATAGGCCACATGTACATTCATGAAACTATCGGGTTGCATAGGTCAGCATCCGTGAGGGAGACCAAGACGTCTACTACAGGTCCCATGGATTCGTTCATGTATCGGACAGAAAGCTCCAAACAAACTAAATTGAGTGCAATCTCACTGAAAAAAATGGGGAAGCAGCTTGGAAAATTCATTGCAAAGTTTTTTATATACAACCACATTCCGAGTCAGGTTATGGAGTCACCGTCCTTCAAAAGCATGATTGATACAAGTGCAAAAGTTGGTCCAGGAGTTAAAAAGCCTTCTGCATACGAGGTATATGGGCCCTTACTAAATGATGAGTACGAGGAGATAGGAGCTTAAGTGGACAGCTTCCACGAAGTATAGGATGAGAGAGGTTGCACAATTATGTGCCATGGATGGACCAGTCCGACATGGAAAACTTTGAGCAACTATTCAGAAGGGAAGAACGATTACTTCCTACCTGTACAACAGTGACAAGTTGGTGAATTTGATGAGAGACTTCACCAAGAACGAGCTGCTCCGACTTGCGATTACACGATTTGATGACAATTTATAGCCCATGTAGCTCAAGGCTAGATATAGGCGGAGTCATGGTCAACTCCAAGAATAGAAAAATATGAGTTAACTCCCATGAGTAAAGAGACCGCTTAATGAAGTTGTTGACCGATGCCCTCAATTTTGGGCGATGTTGATCAATTGACCGTCACTACTTTAAGGTTGAGGTTAGTAGATGGTGATGAGAAACCAACGATGGGGTATGTTTACTAGTCAATGGATAAAGCAAAATTGGCTATTAAAACCAAATGCCCCAAAATATAAACGATATTGGGTGATTATCGACAAGAGGTGGGATGCATAATTCCATCAGTACTTGCATGTCGCAGGTATAACATGCTAAATTGCTTATGTAGTAATTTTTATTTATTTATTATTTTACATATTATTCACTGTTTCTATATACTGATGAGATTGATCATATTTGATGTATAGTACACTACTTGAATCCGGCCTTCCAGTATACGCGACGCTTCGAGTTGAGTGAGGTTGATGAAGTGTGCAGCGGTTTACTCAATGTAATCCAACAAATGCTCCCTGAGTTGGCGGACCAAGGTCAAGCCATAAGTGATGAGTAATCATACCATATAACTAATAAGTCAAATGTCATATGATCTGTTTATTGATATGTGGGTTATTGTATTCCATCTTTGTAGATTGACATGTTCCACAAGAGACATAGGTCATTTGGGACCCCGTTGGCGCAATCTCAAATCAAGTACGATAAACCTGCTGATTAGTGGATGCACTATAGAGGTGGTGATCTGATACTGAGGCGGGTTGCAATGCGGGTTTTATCGCAAACATGTCTCTCATTCACACGAAGACAAGGAATAGGCTAACTATGGAACGATTGAAAAAGTTAGTCTATTGTCACTACAACATGCGATTAAGGATCAGAAATATGCAGAGGACCAACCGTGGTAAGCAATTATATGAAGTTTTAGTTCATATAATTTTTATTTGATATAATTGACGAGGCATATACTAATTCATCTATTATATTCTACCTTCCAGATAGTGAATATTTTGATCCCATCGAGTTTGATTATATATTCAGGGAGGATGACCCTTTGAATCAGTAGATCAAAGAGAGAGACGAGCCAGTGTTGGATACTGAGAGCAGTGTATGGCTGGACAATGTTCAAAGAGCCGAGGAGCAGGCTTCCCAACCACCGAGGCGGAAAAGAAGATTGAATCGTCATTCAGTGGTTGGATCTGATGACAAAACATAGCCCGGTAGTGATAATGACGATAATGGGGGTAGTGGAGGCGATGAAACCTACGTTGGCACTAGTGGTGGAGGGAATGATGTTGATCCCTCTTATTCTTATGGAGGTATTGCCGTATGGGATGATGAGCCGGCAACAATGTATGACACTCCTACATTTAGAGGTCGAGGGGTTGAAAGAAGATGAGCGTCAAAATCTTATCAAATACCACCACCACCACAAGGTGCACAAGATGATGTGGGTTATATGACTTCTAGCTTCGAGGGATTTAGTTTGCAAAACACCAAAGATTCAGCAACCAGTAACTCATACTATCGGCTTCAACCAACCTACCCCAGGCCATATGACTTTGTTGGTCAAATTTTTAGAGGACCGACCTTTACCTATTACACTGAGCCATATTCGTCGCTAATGCCTCAGTTTCAAGGAGCCACATATGATCATGGGTATCAATATGGCTAACATTATAGGGAAAGCTCGCACACTGATGATGATGATCACAAGAGCCAAGAATCACTACGAAATTCAATGTAACTTTAAAGTAAGTTTTTCATGTACAATATACCTTTTAATTTTAATCATAAGTCATTTACAATGTAATTTAGGTTCTGCGTTGATAAAATTATGAAATATGCATCAAATAAGCCTTAATAAATTTAAAAAAAGTTGAAATAAATAGAAAATCATTAAATTTAATTTTTCCTGATTTTTTTAGTATTTTTCGGGATTTTTTTGAAAAAAAAAAAAAATTCAATGTATCGAACGATACCCGATATGTATCGTCCTGGAGGTCAGGACCCTCAGGACGATACGTATCTATTTTCCAGTATTTTGACCCATGCTTGTAATCTTGACTTTGATAACAAGTAGGTAATGAGGAGAAAATAGCTTTAGGGTGAGGGCATTAGTTTAGAGTTAGGGTTCATTTCACTAAAAATAGAGAATATAAACTTATTACATGATATCAGATGTAAAGCATAACTACACAACTCAAAAATACTACTGACACACCGATGTGGACCAAAGCATTAATATTCATCAACTAGATAACAATTAGCCTTCAACAATTCCTACTATATAAGAGGAAAAACGTGATTTCCACCTTGTTTGAATGGACAAAAAATTGAATAAATTATTATATATATATATATATATATATATATATATATATATATAGGGAACAAGGTCCCTAGGACGGCATTTTAGAGATTGAACCCTATGATGATGCCCTTTTGGGCGCCCATATGGAACCTGAATCCCATGTGGCACCCGTTCCCTCATCGGGTTCACCTGTCCCTAACTGGTTCTAGAAGAAAAAAATTATATATACGGCCTTGATCTAATGGTGCGAAAACTAACGTTGACTTGATTTTTTAAGTCATCGTTCATTCTAACAACCATTGACCGTTGATTGGTGATTTAAATAGTTTTTTCACTAAAAATAATTGGATGATCTTGGTTCGACCGCTTGCAGGTCCACGCAGCACCCCCATCAAGTGTTTGGGTGCCACATGGTGCCCAAATAGCATTGTCATAGGGTTCAACAAAATGATCACATCCTAGAGAACCAGCCATAATATATTTATAGTACTGTCTGGCTGCCACATCGATCATATTTCAAAATTTCACTGCAGGTTCAATACTTTCCCGTTGCTCATTATGGTAGAAGCAATATGGAAAACTATTACACAGCCATATTTTTCATGCAGGCATTGTTCCTAACAATATCAAGTAAGAGACAACATTTTGATCTACAATTAAATCTATACAAGACCAAAGATGCCACAGCCTTGCACATTAAATCATGTTGGAAAAATCAGTTAACATTTGAAAAACAAAGTAATTAAACTAGAAAGAATGTAAATTTTCTTGCAGAACTGAAATATAAATGCGTAGTAAAAAGCACGTCACATACTTACCTGACAAGCCCTCGCTCGGCTACATAAACACCTTTCCCATGCGCCAAGTCATCCCAAACAGTCCCTTCGTACCTTTAACACAGTTTAAATGAGAACAATAACAACATTATGACATTTATAATTATAGAATTACTTAGTTTTGTACTTTGAACAACACAGAGAGAGGAGAATAGTATACTACAGAAAGGTTTGCAGTTAAAGACTAATACATATCCATTGATAACCAATGTCCAGGAGCATCTCATTGGCATAACTTAATAAATTCCCATAGATTGTATCCTACAGAGATAGTAAGGATAAACTATGTTAACCAGGTGGTACAGATAGAGAGAACGTTTGATTCCTCATTAGTAATCGACGCGTTATTGGCTGTTTAACGCATTAGAGCTGTAACGGGTCAACTTGTTAATGGTCAACAAAATTGACTTTTCGATGCCTGGTTGATTGGCCCATTAACAAAATGGTCCATAAAGAAGGAGGTTGACTCTCTTGAATGTTTGAGAAGTTTAAGCCCGACAAAATGAACCATGTGCACGTGTGCGTCACGTGAGAAGACTCCATTTTGAGAAGACGAGGACATGGGAAGAGAAGGAGAAAAGAAGCTAAAGGGAGCAAGAAGAGAGTGCAAAAAATACAGAGTAAACTCTGTGCAATCTCATTCGCACAAGATCAGGTGGGATGGGGAGTATTCTTCGAGGTTTCGGATGTAATTTTGCTGTTGCTTTCAGTCACTTCTATGGTCCTGCAACCAACAACGAGGCTGTCTTTAGAGCATTGTTTGATGGTCTCTCCCTCATTTGTCAGAGCTGCATAATCTTATCATCAAATCGGAATCTGCTCTATTGGTTGAAGATCTTCAGGAGGACAATTGGATCATGCTCTCTATTCGAAATTTAACTTTATCACTGGCTGTTCATTCGTTCAGAAAGGGGAATCAATCCGCTGATAGCCTACTTAAGTTGGCAGTCAATAAAAGGACTAACAGAGTTTTTATTTTATTTTTTTGGGACTGATTGCCCTGTTGAGGTTAAATGTTGTTGTTTTAGATATCTTACGGAACTCCCGAACTTCAAATTTGCGCAGTTGCACCTAAAGCTCGTAACGTTATTTATTCTCACTTGCTTAGCAAAAAAAAGAGTGACTAACTCAACTAAAAAGTTATTTTATGTTTTTGGGACTCATTGCCCTGTTGAGGTTAAATGTAGTTGTTTTAGATTATCTTATGGAACTCCCGAACTTCAAATTTGTGCAGTTGCACCTAAAGCTTGTAACCTTATTTATTCTCACTTGCTTAGCAAAAAAGAGTGACTAAACTCAACTAAAAAGGAATAATGAATAGAATTGCCACCATCCTCTAAACAAATTCACATCCACCACAAACAAAAAACATGAACAGAACATACCAAAACAAGACGAAGAGATTGAATACTGGTTAATGAATGTTTAAAAGTATAAAACATTTAATGATATATACCTGCAACTCTACAACTACAGAAAATTTTCATTTTCTAACTTACATTTTGCACAACAATTCCTTATATAATCAACATGAAAATCACTTAATCTATAAAAACAAATTAAGATGACAACAAAAGGAGACAATTTCTTATCTAATCAGCTTGAAAATCACTAATTTTAAACAAACAAGGTGGCAACAAAAGGAACATGAAGATATCTAATATATGACTGAAAACTTTGAAAAATGCTGAAAAAGTTTTGCTTAAAGGCCCAAGATTTCTAAAATCTTCATTTTCACTCAATCAGCATGAATCCCCTACTAGGCACCCTAGATGTACTAACATTAATATGTTAAAAGTAAGTTATAATAACAATGTTTCCAAAATACAATAAAATAAACGCTAAATTATAATAACTTTATAATTTCGATATAAAGGTTGAAATACCACAACTGTTTTAACGGGGAGGTTCATGGAATTAATTCATTTTTTAAACAATATAAAAAAATAAAACAATTTATACCAATAAGTATTGATAGTAGGTATCAGCCAATACTTTGAACCATGATAATAATGAAAAACATATCATATTGTCTAAAGTCATGGACTCTCATTGGAGCTAACCCAATTGTGAAGCCCCTCTATTGAGTCGACCTCTTTAATCACCAAATTGAGATTCAATATAAACCATGTTGACATATTTTCTTCATATATATATGAAGAATTTAACTAACTAAATCCATGCCAATAAATTAGTAGTTGGTACACCCAGTACCATTTTGGCGCCACATGGTGTCACGTGATGCATGAAGCAATAATCTAGATTGGACTCATCCTAAGATTGATTTGAAAAACTATCAGGACTATGTGATTAAGAGCCTCAAAGTGACAATTATTGGCTACCATGTGATTGTCAAAATCTGTTTTAGCAATCCATTCTATGGAGCTTGTAGGATAAATTTTTAATGTAGTCTTACGAGCCCAAATGAATTTATTTGATGCACCGCGGAGCGTGTGGCACCAAAAATGTGTCATGTGTACAAAATCAATTACCTGCTCACTCATATGAGTGAACAGGTTGGTTACCCTATACCAACTCCAAGATTGAAGTCAGTCTACAAATGCAATCCTCTTCTCTTCCCTACAAGTGCCTAGGAGCTCCTGTATTTCTGTAGAGGCCTTCCGTTCCAAGTTGGCTAGATGGAAATGCAAAGAATTAACCTTTTTCAGGGAGACATGTGTTTGCTAATCTTCTTGTTCACTTTTTATGGTTTTCTCCGTCTCTTCTTGTGTCATCAACGAACTTGAGAAGATTATGAGTATAGATATTACTTGGACCCATTTCAAGTGTGAGAAACATATAAGATTCAATCCTATCTAGAATGATCAGCTGGCCAAGAATGCCTCTACTATATTAGAAAAATATAAATTACTCAATCCTTTCCTAGAAATGTGATGCGGAAATATCGCACGCTAACCCTAAAATAGCGTAAATCTCGCACGATAAGGACTAGGGTTCTCGCTCTTCAATTAAAACAAAAATAAAAAGGAAAATAGGGGTAGAAGAAGATCCAAGGAATCACTCCAAGGAAGAAAAGTTGGCCTCACATCAAACGCCACGCGGGAGAATAATCACTCTTCTATCGAAAACTCATCTCAAGTTCTCTAGAATTCGCACAAAGCAAAACTCATAACTTTTTTATTCATCATTAATAATAATTCTCATAAGAGATTACAATGTGTATTTATAAAGAAAAGAAATCTTAGAAATACTACTTAAAATAAAACTCCTAATCAACCATTAAAACTTTCAACCTCAAGAGGTTAGGTGAGTTGGCAAGGTACTTGCTTCCAAAAGCAGGAGACCTGAGTTCAAATCCCCTCCCCCGCTTGAGGCCACCTTAGGGATTAATATCCTGTGTTGACCCGGCATATGCTGAATTTGGGGTGCGCATATGCCCCTGGAATTAGGCGGGTGCTCTAAGAGGCCTGGATACCCAGGCTATCAAAAAAAAAAACATTAAAACTTTTTAATATAACGGGCATAATTAATCTCACCATTAGTCCCGTCTTTTTATTACGCGGTCACTTTTGAATGGTCAAACGATGTCTGATTAACATGAAATTAGTCTTATTTAAAAACTTATCGAAGTAGCTTGCCAACAATACAAGAATCACATAATTCCGACACATTGATTATAACCACTTTTCCGATGGTTGCGCAGAAAGTGACGAAATTAACAGTCACATATCACATATATGTGTCTGGCCCCTAAATAATTCAAATAAGGAAACTAATCTTAAAATAAACCATTTATAAAAATGATCCTAATAAAAATACCATTAAACCTAGATAAAATATTGTCTAAAATAACGTCCGCACGGGTCTTTAACGGGTCTTTTTTAAAAATCCATTCATGGGTCCACTTTCTCTTTTGACGTTTCCTCTTTATCTGGCTACGATCGCGGCATGTAGGCTTCAATTCCGCATTATTCCCCCCTACTTTGAAGAAGTTCGACCTCAAACTTTGGCTGACATGAATTTTCACAGCCACAATCACAGACAAAATATAGGGAACCTCGATCGTAAGTAGCTTGGACAAATAACCCAGATTCAACTCGGGCGAGATCCGATTTATCTTTGATACGCCAATGGGAATCAACGTCAACACACAACCAACACAATCCTAGGACCTATAGGTCATAGGACCAATAGACTTCATTGCGAACTCGGTAAGACTTGTTGCGAACGCTTGCTCTTCAATGGTGTCGGGATTAATACTGATATTGATCGTAAGACGAAAACTTCAACCGACTTTGGTGCTATTACAAGTTCAGGTAAATGATCGATAACAATTTTAGGTGAGATGAGGTTGGCTAGGGAAACGACAGTGACGACTTGGTTTCTTGAACGGGCTTTGAGTTGTAAGTTATTACGGGGGCGCCAACCGTCATAGATTTTACACTGGTAATGGATTTCGTAACAAGTGTAGGTACCACAACAGCTATGGGATGAGAAACGGTTATGGGATTGAAAAAGACGGTTGGTGATGGGGTTGGATAAACGGACATGAGATTTGAAAGCTTAAATCTCAAGGCTTCAAAACTTACCAATATGATTTCCTTTAATAGTTTGAGAAGAAGATCCTTAAAAAATTGTTGAACAAAACCTCTGCTTAACGCCTCTGCTATCCAACGTGAAATTTCTAACTCACGTAGAACTTCAAAAGTGAATGCTCGATTATGTAAAACTGACCAACATTGAGTTGTTAACTTCAAATACCTTGGACTCTGCAATCTAGCTTTCACTACCTCCCATACCTATCCAATCATAGAAATCGTTTGAAGCAAATCAAGTCTCTTCTGTCGATTTACGAACGATCTCATTCTAGTCATCTGATCATTCAACTCGTGAAAGGCTTCAATAAACTGTGTTTTACTCAGGATGGACTCCACGTGCCAAGTGTTGAACTTGCTTTGATACCAATTTGATGTGGAAAAATTGCAAGTTAACCCTAAATTAGCATAAATCCCGTACGATAAGAGTTAGAGTTAGAGTTCTCATTCTTCAATTAAAACAAAAATAAAAAGGAAAATAAGGGTAGAAAAAGATCCAAGGAATCATTCCAAGGAAGAAAAGTTGGCCTCATACCAAACCGCACGCAGGAGAAGAATCACTAATAATTCTCACAAAGCAAAACTCATAGATTTTTTTTATTCATCATCAATAATAATTCTCACAAGAGATTACAATGTGAATTTATAAAGAAAAGAAACCCTACGAATACTACTTAAAACAAAACTCCTAATCAACCATTAACACTTTCTAATCTAATGGTCATAATTAATCTCACCATTAATCCCGTCTTTTTATTACGCGACAACTTTTGAAGGGTCAAACGATGTCCGATTAACGTGAATTGGTCTTATTTGAAAGTTCATTGAAATAGCTTCCAAC
Organism: Chloranthus sessilifolius; assembly: GCA_021018995.1. Lineage (NCBI taxonomy): Eukaryota > Viridiplantae > Streptophyta > Magnoliopsida > Chloranthales > Chloranthaceae > Chloranthus > Chloranthus sessilifolius. The sequence continues at coordinate 82,534,975 of CM037591.1, forward strand.
AAGACAAGAATCATACAATTCCGACACATTGATAGACTTGTGATCACTTTTCCGATGATTGTGCAGAAAGTGATGAAATTAACAGGCACATATCACATATATGTGCCTAACCTTTAAATAATTCAAATAAGGAAACTAATCCTAAAATAAATCATTTATTAAAAGAATCCTAATAAAAAATGAAACTAAACCTAGATAAAATATTACCTAAAATAACGTGCACACGGGGCTTTAACGAGCCTTTTTTAAAAACCCATTCGTGGGTTCACTTTCTCTTTGACGTTTCCTCTTTATCCGGCAATGATCGCGGCGTGTAGGCTTCAATTCCGCATTAAAATGGGAGCTTAGTGGAAGAACAGGAACAAGAATCTTGCCAAACTTTAGACAAGAACATGATTTGGCAATCGAGCAGATTATGGGATATTAAGAACATTTTTCTTGGTTGTATTCGTGATATTTTATCTCAAAACTGATCTGGGCGGCCCCAAAGTACAGATCCACTTATAGGCTCATCAATCGGATGGTTCAAATGCATGTATAGAGTGATATACATACTTTATTTCAACATATATGTATATAATTTAATCTATGCATTCAGATCCACTTATAGGCTCATCAATCAAATGGTTCAAATGCACTTATAGGCATGTTTCGGGCTAAGACATGTTTTAATGACTTGGGCAATTTAGATTGATCACAGTTGTTCACCACGTGGCAGAATAATAATCACACTTTAACGGTGTGCGATTAAAAATCTTCAACTTTAGTGGTAGAAGATCATTTAATGTAACATCCTCGAAAATTTGGGCTTAGAATAATGTCCTTGGGATACGTGTCCCGCTGGTTGTAAGTTTGACCAAGTGAAAGTCAACTTAATAACTTAAGCTAGACTAGGCTTGAGGTGAAAAGTACACCTAGGTGTGTAGTGTGAGTCTTGTTATAAGCAAGGATCAAAATATCGGTAAACCGATACATATTGTCCTAACCTCCAGGACGATACGTATCGGGTATCGACCGATACATTCAATATATCGGCGATACATTGAATGTATCGGTTTGATACATTGAATTTTATTTATTTATTTTCAAAAAATTTCAAAAAATACTTTTAAAATTAAGAAAATTAAATTTAATGATTTTCTTTTTTTTTTTACTTTTTTTTAATTTATTTAGCTTATTCGTGAGAAAATAAAAAATAAAAAAATTTCCGATTGTCTACACAATCGATGGCAATTGTCTACACAGTCGCCATTGATTGTCTGCACGATTGTCCACACAATCGATGGCGATTGTCTACACAGTCGCCATCGATTGTGTAGACAATCGAAAAAAAAAAGATTCCGATTGTCTACACAATCGATGGCGATTGTCTATACACTCGCCATCGATTGTGTAGACAATCGAAAAAATAAATAAATAAATAAACTTTTTTTTTTTCGATTGTCTACACAATCGATGGCAATTGTCTACATAGTCGCCATCGATTGTATAGACAATCAGAAAAAAAAAAAAAAAAATATATATATATATATATACATATTATCGGACGATACATTGAAATTATCGTCCGATAATTTCAATGTATCGTCTGTATCATCCGATACGAGCGATACATTGCCCGTATCGGACGATAAGTACATTGTTTTTAAGGGGGTACGATACCATGCCTTTGTATCGTACCGCCCAAGTCCAAAACCGATACGTATCGGTATTGGACGATTTTTTGACCCATGGTTATAAGGTCACATACACCTGTTATAGGTGTGTGTGCTTTGCACCAAAGAAGTGGAATGGGTTAAATAGGTGTTAGTTAAAGAGAAGTTATTTCTCTTTGATTTTGGTGGTTAGGAATTTATGAAGAGAGAGAGAGAGTGTGAGGAAGGGAGGAGTAAATGCTAAGGATTTGGTGTGGAATTTTGGATTTGAAGCCATACGTGGGCAGTTAATCTCGAAGATAACGCGTGTGAATTCGTTGTAGTCGAAGCTAAGAACCCTAGCTTTTGATCCACGCCATTGAATCATCTATACTTTGGATTTAAGGTAAGATTTCATTGATTTAGGATGTGTGTGATATTGTGCATGAATTCGTTGAATAAATGGTGAATTAGAGAAATAGAAAAAAGGAAAAATTGAAAGAAAAGAAAGCTTAATGAACAGCCCAAAGAGGGTTGTTTTCTGACAAAATCGATTAATCGAATTAAGAATTGATTAATCAATTTTTGTCTGAAAGCAAATCTGAAGACTGAAGCACGAAATCGATTAATCGATTTTTGGTTTTCGATTAATCGATTTGGAATCGATTACTCGACTGAGTATTTCCAGTGGCTGGAAAAGTCTGAGTTTTGGAAAACCGATTAATCGATTTTGGGATCGATTAATCAATCTTGGAATTTCAATTAATCGATTTGAGATCGACTAATAGAATTTGGGAATTCGATTAATCGACTTTGACAATTTAGTGTGGGTTCTGTTTTTGACCGTGGAGTTCTAGGAGGGCCTTGTACCCTTCTTTCTTACCTCGTTCTTGATGCTCTGTGTATGACATGATGTACTTTAGGTTTAGCACTTGAAATTTGAGCATAGGGAGCTACCTTGGACCTTGATGCTTGGGGTTGAAGCACGTGAGGTAGGGAATACTCTAAACATATACCCTTGATTACGAAATCATGTATGTAGTGATGTGAAATGTACGTGTGTGTTAAGAGCATAGTTAATTGTTGGTTAATCGAAATTGAGCTTAAAGTATGTGAATTAAAGATGTGTGTGTGTGTGTGTGGGTGTACACTAAGTAAGAAACCAGTAAGCTTGTAAGTGCATGACATCTCAGGGATGTATATGAGATGTGAGCATCTAGGTGATGCATATGACTATGTGACATCCCAGGGATGTATAGTCAAATGAGAAACTATGTGAATGAGCTTTGAACAAACTTTGAATATTATAATTAGCACAATTACACGGTGAAAAACTATATGTATTTTGCACAATTTATTTGAGGTTCATAGAATACAAGCAGATACCCATAATCGACTCTAGAATATCCGTGACTGACGATACGTACCAATCCGTACACCAATAAAACATCCCAGGGATGTATATGAGTTATGTGCCCCGTCGCCTATAAAAAAGGGACTTGAGTTATGTTACATTGAAATATAGCTCAATTGGACGACGATGGTGGGTATTCCATTAGGGTTCGATGCTATATTGCTCGAGGATTATTTAAGTTATTTGATTTAAGTTTCAAGACAGATCTTCTGGCTTATGAGAACAAAATTGAAAACAAGTTAACACATGTAGAGTAGCAGATGCATTCAGTTCATGCTTTCAGTAACTTAAACTGTTTTCCAGCTATCTTTTATTGATAAATCATGTTTCTAATGTCATGGAATATATGTGAGTAAGATAGACATATATGTTCATTCAGTTGATTTCCCTATTGAGCTATGATGTAGCTCACTCTTTCGACTATACGTCACAGGTCCAGTGTTAGCTGTTGTTGCTGCTTCAGGAAACGTTGATCCGAAGGATTCTGATTACGTGCCTGGGGAGGAGTCAGAGCCCCTTCCTCAGGAGTTCTTCTAGAGGACCCTTTGCACACCTTGATAGATTTTTGTGAGAGAAATTGTACGGCTTGGTATGTCTAGTCTTTTGTATAAGACAATGTAATTTTAGTGAGACATTCTTTTAGCGAACCATTTGGGGTGACGGTTGTTTCATCACCGATGGTTCGGGTTGGTTCTTTTGCTCATGCAGTGGCATGAGATCAGAACTGTCTTTTGAGCTTCATGTTTTGACTTTACCTTATAGAACTGGAGGTTTAGTTCAGTATTAGTTTTTATGTACTTGATTTGTTTTACAGTTGCTTGGATATACCAAATGTTCCATGCGTGTATATGGGGCACAACCTCAAGGGTCGTGCTGATGGCACGGGTTTCGAGGTAAATTCGGGCTGTCACATTTAAACACCATTTTGGTGTTTAAATGTCGGTCAAAAGCCATTATCCCTAGGCAATATGGGCTTTAAAGGGTTGGGTAGTGTCCAATAAAAAAAATGGCATATGCCCGACCATTTGATGGCGCGACTCGACCCAATAAAACCAGTTAACTTATAAATCGACATGTCCCACCTCGACTTTAAAATGCCTACGCGGGCGCCTTAGACCCGGTTCGTCCGAGAAGACGCTCAGGGCTAAACTGGGACGCTTAGGGGCCCGAACCGCCGAGGAGGCCGCCCCTAACGCCAAAAGCTTAAAGTCAATTGGGCCAAGTTGGTCAAGGAGAGTTGGGGCCATGGTGGGATACCCCTTTGTAACGCTCCAAAATCATAACACGAATTTGAGAATGTTATCCTTAAGTTTTTAGAAAATCTCAATTCTACTTGTAAGTGAAAAGACCATTTCATCTCTGGACATTTTACAAAATGTCAAAACTGCCACAGGGAAAAATACACCAAGATGCTAAGAAAAAAACATGACGAAGAAATTCTAAGTTGTTTTTAACCTTTAATTAAGAAAGGAAAAGAAATTTTCATCCACTAATGATGTTTTAAAAATTCAGGATATTACATTCCTCCCTCCTCATAAAAAAATTCGTCCTCGAACTATACATGATAAACTATCTTTGTGGCATCATAGTCTTCAAGTCAGCTTATCCTTTATTCATTGTAAAATTGTTTTAGTACATAGGGGTAACAAAACTTTACCAGCATTAGAAAGGGTTTACAGTCAGTGGAACAAGCTACACTCTTAGGGTCCTAACCTAGTGACACACCTTAATGACTTCAGACACACCTTAATGACTTCAGATGCAAACTTACTAAACTCACGTCATGCCTTACGCATAACGGTTGCCAAACCTAGGCTCTGATACCATAACTGTAACGCCCCAAAATCCTAACACGAATTTCGAGATGTTACCCTTAAGTTTTTAGGAAATTTTGATTCTACCCATAAGTGAAAAGACCATTTCGTCCTTGAACATTTTATAAACTACCAAAACTGCTGTGGGATAAAATTACCACTTTACCCCTCTATTTGTATTAAAAATACCAAATTGCCCCTAGGGAAAAATACACCAAGATGCTAAAAAAACACGACAAAAAAATTCTAAGTTGTTTTCAACCTTGAATTAAGAAAGGAAAACACATTTTCATCCATTAATCATGTTTTAAATATTCAGGATATTACACCCTCTGCCTTGGCTTTGGAGGTTTCCCAATCTCTCCCCTGCCAGCTGAAGCTTGAGATGTAATTAAAAAGGCCTAAGGTTCAAATGGGTGTGACACCCTGAAAGTTTGTGTCTATGTGCTTGGAATACTCCGATCCAATTGATTTATTTTTTAGATTAAGAAATGTAACAAAGACTTAGGTGCATCACAAACTATATTGAAACCCTTGATCTAATAATGTCACCCTAGATTAGGATTCTCGGAATTGAATGGTGAAAGATGCATGAACACCTAAATATGAGAGTGAATGTTTCAGATCGGAGTTTAGATAGTTAGATTTAAAGGAAAATCATCAAAGAGAATATAATGACATGATGTATCCCCTGAGATTCATCTAATACCAGAACAAGGGATTAGCTAGTCAACTTTAGCCAACCTACTAGCAGGAGGCCGTAAGGCTATAAATAATTAAAAGTTCAAGGGCCGGAAATTATGATTTTTATTTGAATTGGATAAATAAATTAAATAATAATTACTCCAGGCATAATCTGGACCATCTATATGTTTGACTTGGATCTTCATTTGGAACTGATGCATCTAGATATAGGTGCATTTATTAAAACTAGTCAAATCTTCACTTAGAGAGTTGAGATGGCTCTAGGTAATTATGAGATGTGTTGGGGATTGGAATTAATCTCAGCCATCCCTATAAAAGAATAGTTGACTTTTGAAAAACTCGAAAAAAGACCCTTTTATATGAACCCTTAGATATGTCAACTCTAAGAGTTTCACAAAATTTAGGGACTTGGATCAGAGCGAAGTAATTATGAGCTTGGGCCATTACATGCACTGTTGGATCCTTTGATAAAAAGATCTTTCCAAATCACCAAAGGTCTGATAGCATCAAGGTCATTCATCTTGTTGAACTGTGACTTTTATTTAAAGACTGGATTGCACAAGTTACCATGCCTAACAATGAGCTTGGAAACCATATGCACCATAAAGTTAGTACAACTTATTGACTTTCACATGTCTTTAATGGGCTTTTGGGAGAAAACATATCCACCATCCGATTAGTTAATTCATAATTCCACTTCCTTCAAGGCATTAATTAAAGATAGCTAGAAGACAAAAATCTTGGAAAACCTTGCATGCACCATAGATTGAATGGATATTAGACTATAGCATATCTTGAGATTGACTAGAGGAGATAAATTTCAGTGACGGACTAAATGAAAGGTCATAGACACCTGGAGAACATGTGTGTGGGGATCATGGAGACTGAGAGTGCCATCATGGCACTTTCTCCTTGCAAAATTCAAATTTGGCAAGAATCCCTACTTGTTTGTTTTGACTTATGTTGGGAAGAGAAATAGTAAAAAACAATTATCAAGTGGCACCAACCCTTAGGGCACTAGTAAATCTAAAAAATGAGTCTTAAGGGCTCCTAAAAACCAAAGAAAAACAACCCCCAAGGAGCTCAGATGAATTTCATTTCGTCTCTTCACTCTCCCATTTGACACAACCTCCATTAAAATTTCTGCAACTCAACTCTAAATCAGCCCACAGACATCACCACTCGACCCTTTGAATCCATAATAATATAAAATAATAATAACAACAAAAAAACTATCACAAGACCTCCATCGAGTAGCTCTATTCACACTTTTCTTACCCTCGTTAAAGTCGATCAAGTTTTTTTTTTTTTTATAAGTCGACCGAGTTAGAAGTACATTGGAATGCAACTACCAGAAGAAATTGCCCAAGAGAAGCTTGAACCATGAGCTTGAGATTAGTTTTCCAAAAATTAAACCCAAACAATCCCTTCTTCTTCACTAATTTAACCATACGACCAACCCAAGCTGGCATGCATCAAGATTTACGATCACCTCTCACTCCACATCTCTTGCTATAAATTGAAGAGCTTCTTTTAATCATTTGAAAACCAGCCATATCGGTTCAAAAACCATAGATTCCGAATCCATTTGAGCCTTAGGCCCTGTTTGATAACAAGGAAATTCCAAACAGGAAATGAAATTAATTTTCTTGCTCATTTCATACAAAATGATTTCTTGTGGAAATGAATTATCTGAAGTTTGATAAGGATGTTGGAGAAATGAGTTCTAACGAAATCTGATTTCACCTGTTTGATTAATTTGGCTGGAAAAGGTATTTTTCCTCCAAACAATAAAAGAAAGCAATTTAAGTTTGTGCAAGCCGTACACGTGTGGACTCCACACATGCAGATCTCAGTGCATATTAAGTTTGTGCCTATATCATTGCCCACATGACACACTGGCTCTCATGTTGTGCACTAGTGACCAGGACGGTCGTCATATGCATGCATGGCAATGAATTGTTAGTGTGCCAAAATTGATATGCTAATTGAGATGTCCAAGTGGTAAGTTAATAACAGTCATTGATTGATTTTAGAAGTTTACTATTTTTTTTTCTATTTTTTCTAACGTCATTTAAACACCAAGCTGGTGTTTAACTGATATTACGCCATTAAAGGGATTGATCGGTTATTGGATGACTCAAATCACCATTAAGTGATGGATCAGTCATTTAAACACCAAGCAGGTGTTTAATAGGTGGAGATTAACCCGTGTATGCATCGGATACCCAATAAACTCCCATAAATTTCTTCTTTTTTTTTGATTGGTAAGAATAATAATAGTATTAATAAACAGCGAGGCGTTGAAAAATACACCGAATCAAAAAAAACAAGAACAGAAAACCAAAAAAAACATCAAAAAAGGGGGCACAGCCCCAAGACAAAACCCCAAGACAGGGCCAAGGCCGGACCAGCTAGACCCTAACCCAGGTCCCAAGGATCAGGGCTGTCCCCAGCCTCAACAGTACCCCTGGAAACCCACAAGTACATATAATCCTTAACAGCCTTAATGACCATCCCCACCGGACGCGGTTTATCTTCGAAAATCCTAGCATTCCTTTCGAGCCAGATTCTCCAACAGACAGCGAAGAACACCACCTTCCAATAGTCCTGACGCTGACCTTCAAACCTAACGGAGTTCCAAGCCAAGAAATGCTGGGCAGTGATAGGAGGGATCACCCAGGCCACGCCGAAGGAAGTCAGAATCGCCCCCCAAACCTTGTAAGCCATCTGGCAATGTAAAAATAGATGCACAGCAGACTCTTATTGCTGACATAAGACGCATCGATTGGTAATTATCTACCCGCGGTGAATGAGCTGGTCGATGGTTAGAACTTTCCCTTTAAAAATGGTCCAAGCAAAGAATCTGACCTTAGGAGGGATACCGATTTTCCACATATAAGCTTCTTGAAATTTGATAAGAGGACGGCAAGTTAGTATCGGATAATACATCTTCACACTGAAACTGCCATCTTTGCTTAAAGCCCACAACCTCTGATCTTGTCAATGCACATTCGGAGAGCTAGAGTAAAGTAGGGACAGCAGGTTAGTGAAGGAGACAATCTCCTCATTCCTTAGAGACCAGCGAGTTGAAACCTCCCATATCCTACCATCATTAGAATGAGAGACAAAGTCACAAATGCTCCCCCCCTGATTGGTGGAAATGACATAGACATCCGAAAATGCCATTTTAAGACAAACCCCTTCCAGCCAAATGTCGTCCCAAAACCGAGTCCGAGAGCCACATTCCCACGAGAACCTAACCCATTTAGCATACAACGACCACGTACCACAGGTGGCCTTCCACCAGACCGAAGTAGCTTTGTGTATAGCAGTGTTGATTCCCCAATTACCGAGTAAACACCCATATTTCTCAGCCAACACTACTCTCCAGAGACTTCCTCTTTCATTCTCCAGCCCTGCACACCAAAACCACTTGCCGAGAAGAGCGACATTGGACTCCTTCAAGCTCCTAATACCCAGACCTTCATGCCCCCCCCCCCCCCCACGAGAACCTAAACTCCCATAAATTTCTCAGCAATCCATACCAGCCGTTGGAGGGAAATGAGTAATTCATACCGTTAAAATCATTGGTTGATTTAACTATCCCAACTGTGCACATTAATACCAGTCATTGTTCTTATTTTGAATCGCTGGTATTATAGTTCATCAAACTGATGGTTCACATCCACTTACAGGGTTATTTTTTTCATGAGACATGTTTCATCGATGGATGGCCACTTGGACAATTTAAATTGTTCATGACCATGGATGTATGCCAAGTGGCTTGGTTTTTTGTTAAAAAGAAAGACTTGATATCGTTTGGGAACTATGCCTGATGCCTAAGTAGTTGAATATTCTCACGTCCTCAGTGGCTGGAATCAGTGTGGACTCTCGATTGTTGTTTCAATTGCCGCTGAGGCCAATTGTTTCCCCAACAGTTGCCTATTAATTATTTGGGGGTTCCTTTAGGCATCGGCAACCCTTCGGTTGCAGATTGGGATCCGGTGATCCGGAGGTGTGAAGCTACATTGGCCACGTGGAAAGGAAAGCTCTTAAGTAGCGGTGACCGGTTGACCCTAGTTAAATCTGTTTTGGCTAGTCTTCCGGTCTTTTACTTCTCGATCAAGGTTTTTAAAGGCGTAAGGCATAGTGCTCAACCCTCCTGCGAGGCGAGGCGTAAGTGACGGGGGGACGTCAAGATCGAGAGCAATAGAATTTGACCGCAACAGATTTCTCAGCTATAGAAAGGTTTAAGGGAGCAGAATTAGTGCGATGGTGCAATGCCCAGTCGATTAATCGATCAATCGATTGTAGCCAATGGGAGCAGTTCAAAATCGGAGAAAACTGAATGTTGCTACAGTAACTCAATTAATCGAGCTATAGTGCTATAGTAAGTCGATTGATCTCGATTGATCTGCTACAGTGCCTCGATTGATCTGCTACAGTGCGAATTTTGACGAAATTTAAGTTTTAAGGACATACTTGTCTTTTTTTAGTATTTGTTTTAGGGTTTTATTTTCTTTTGTGAGGCCTCCTATATAAGGTCTCTAAATAAACATTATAATTAGTTATTGATTATGAATGAAAGCTATTGCTTGTGTGCTTGAGATGAGCCATTGTTGAAGAGTGATTCTTCTTCTTCCCGAGAGGGGTTTGGTGTGAGGCCAAGGGTGTGATGCCCACAATTTTATCTCTTATCTTTTTCTTTGTTTATCTATTCTCTACTTTTATTTTATTCTCATAAGCCCTAAATCCAGCCATCACCATTTCAAATACTCTGAAACCATAATAATTTTCATCTAAACCATTGAATCGACCCTATTCAATAACCCTAAATCTCATCCCAGCCATCTAACCAATCTAAATCCTTAAATCAACCCGATCTCTAAACCCTTGGGGAACCTAAGATTCCATCATTGAACCACGAGCGAGCACCCTAATCTGGAAGCGGCTAGAGTTCTACCTCTAGGATCCTCCTTCCACGAGGCTAATAGATCTAGCGCAATGGATCGGACCGTACCTGAATCGAATGTGATCAGTCGAATGGAAAACTACGAACCTTAAGGTATTCGCGTTTATTCGTATTGGTTTTGCTTAATTAATTTAGTTTAATTTCGGCAAATAATCATTTCATCATCATTCACGTAGTCTAGGGTTTTGTCCTACGTCAGTAAGCCTCACAATTTTTTTATTTTTTTATTTTAAAAGTATGATAAATTCAAATTACAAAAAAAATTGATAAAATATATATTTTTTTTAAAATTTAATCAATAGATAAAGGTCATCCTCCTCTATTTCATCCCCTAATAGTCCTTTAAAAGGGTAAACTTGTGAAAAAAGTTGAACCTGTAAGAAAAAATAGGATAAAACAGTAAAAAATAAAAATTTATGCGATACTTAAGCCTCACTGCCTTCTTACGCCTCAAGTACTCTTCACGTGCTTTACACCTCAAGCTACACCTTGAGGCGCTCCTCGAGGCTTACACCTCAAATGTTATTTAAAACCTTGCTCTCGATGTTCAAGTGCCCGATAGCAGTTATTGATAAGCTTGAGCAAATTCAGCAAAACTTCTTATGGGAGAATCTGGTCTCGAGAGGAAGTATCACTTGGTTAGTTGGGACATTTGCCAACTGCCTAAAGATGTTGGAGGTCTTGGTATCCGTAACCTTCGAATTGTCAACAAAGCTCTTATTGGCAAATGGCTATGGAGGGCTGGTTTGGAGGAAGAGAAAGGCAGTTTGTGGGTCCATGTGTTGACTCAAAAATATGGCTGGATTGAAGGAGACTAGGATATTTGAGTGAATGTGATCATAAATGGTTCGGCTTGGTGGAAAGGTGTATACTCCGTTTGGCCGGATATTGTTAGATGGATCCGTTTTAGTTGGGGTTTATCAAATTTTGGTAAGACCATTAGATTGATTGTAGGCCTTTGTGTGAATCTTTTCCCAGCATTTATAGGATCGTTGGCTTGTTGCTACTCCTAACTGCTTAGTGGGCGAGATATCTATGGAGCAAGGGGGAACGATGGTGTGCAATATATATACTCGGCGGTTTTTGAAGGATGATGATGAGGTGCAACCGTTTCTCTGTTTGCAAGCTTTGGTGAATGAAGTGAAGAGGAACCAGCTGTGGTGTGATTCTAGATGTTGGCTCCCCAATTCTAATGGCGATTTCTCAATTCGTTCTTTCTATCATATGTTGTCCTTGAGGCCTCGTTTTAAAGTCGACTGGGCGGCGCTGTGGAGTGCTCCGGTTACCTCCAAAGTTAAGCTCTTTCCTTGGACGGCGATGCAGGGAAGGGCCTTGACAATGGATCAGCTGACTATGAGGGGCAGGGATGTGCCAAATAGGTGTATGACATGCCTACAGTCGGAGGAAACAGCCACTCATCTTTTCCTGCATTGCTGGTTCACGGTGGAGATTTGGGCTATCCTCTTGAGATCTTTTGGTATGCGTTAGGCGATTCCCAATTCTATCCTGTCTCATTTTTTGACCTGATACGGAGCTTAGTTAGAGGGTTAGCCGGACAGCTGCTGGCCTTTTGGAAGGTGGGTTTTTTTGTAGTCATTTGGAGTGTTTGGCTTGAGAGGAACGCTCGCATTTTCCGTAGAAGGCATCGTCCAGTGGGTTTGATTCTGAAGGGTATTATGGACCTGATGTGTCTTTGGGTTAGGCTTGCTAAGAATGGGTCGATTGAGGTTCCTGAGGTGTTTGATTTTGGTTAGTTAGAGTGGTCCTGCTGTCCCTTGCCTTGGAGCTTGGGGGTAGTGTTTTTGTTTTGTTTTTGCTTTTTGGTCAATTTAGTCTTCTCTTGTACTCCTTCCTAGCTTCTCACTGGTTTATTAATATATTATACCTTTACCAATAAATATATATATATATATAAGAAAATTTAAAAAAATAGTAAATGGTTTCCCCATGGCGTAGCGAGCCTCTTCTCCATGACCTCGCTACACCACCTTAACTACCTTGGTTTATGGTTCCTTCTATGAAAATTTAGTTCATTAAGTCTAGATTCAAACCTCACTGGAAGCAAGCTGATTATGGCTTCCAATTGAGAGTTATAAATTTTCTCACAATCCAATGGGGTGCTAGAACTTGCGAACTGATAAATGCAGCTAATTAAATAACTGGCAACTATCAATTTATTCTTTATGAAAAAAATAGTAATCTATAAGGAAGGTGTAGCTGACCCATTTGAGAAACTCCTCTATCGAATTGACCTCTTAATGACCAAACTCCAATTCAACATTAGTTAAAATGTCACAAGAAACACATATGTATAATAATGAGAGACTAACTCATTTTGTGATTTTTTTTTTTTTTTAAAAGAAAGAACGAGACTAACTCGTCTATCAAACACCCATATCAATAAAACAAAAACCAAGCCATATATAAAATTAACATCCACAGCAATAAAGAACAAAATTGAAACAAAACATACCAAAGGAACACAACTAGATATTAAAAAAGCAAAGTAACAAATCACGAGCAGCCATCAAGGAGGTCATAGCCGACCCAATTGAACTACTCTCACAAATCACCAGCTTAAGGGCCAGTTTGGACAAAAAAAAGTATAAAGAGATTAGATTAATGGTTCTCCCCCTAAGTTAAAATAACAACAGACAATATTGCAACATCAAGATTGCATGTTCTAGCCCTGCTTACCTATAAAAAAATAAATAAATAAAAAAGCAGACAAGGCTATACCTAGGTTAATTATCTTGAATAATTTGCCCCACATCAAGGGCCCATTGCTTGGTTCAATGGTAAAAGGCTTGGGCTGTCAGGCGTGAAAACGGAATAGTGGGGTCCGAGTCCGGAGATCAGCCACTTTTTGTGTAAGAAACCAGAGGTGAGGTCTGCATCCCGTCCACCCCTCCTAGCACCGACCTGAACTGGGTAATGACCTTTCTCTAATTTACCCGATATCATGATCACAGTCATACAGCTGTGATCATGATTTGAAACAATAATTGACGCCTGGCGCAATGGTAATATATTAGGTTTGGGATTAGATCTTTGCACAGTGGTGATGCCCTCAAATGTGTAGTGTTGAGGTTAGGGGTTCAAAACCACATGCTTACCTATAAAATGAGATAAAAATGATTTGGAGCAAATTGTTCACCATGAATAGTATAGGATTGCCTACTTTTGATACTTTTACTTACGAAGCAATACCATTAATCTAATTAGACTTTTCGTCCAAACTGACCCTAAATTTTGAATTATAATCATAATATCTCCACCTATAATACAAATGAAACAAATGCAATCAACCAATCAACAAAAACAAACACCCACATAAAAATACATAAGAATCCAATTAAGTAACATATGAAAACAACAATGTGGGAGGAGAGCAACACTTACGAGCTCCCATCAGGGAATATGTAGCTGACCCATTTGAGAAACTCTTCAATCCTATCCAGCTCTTCGATCACCGATTTCGGATTCGATATATCGTGATGGTTATTGGGTATCGCCGGGCAATACTTGCGGTAGGGCAAGTAAAAAGGGGCAATAGCGGGATCGTTACCAGACTTGATCTGCTCCCTAACCAACTCCCAATCATCATCATCAGCCCACACGGGATCCCACCCAGGCTTGGTAGTCTCCATGGGAGCATCAGCCCAAAGCTCTTTCAAATCCTCTTCCCTCCAATTTTCGCGATCTTTGGGGAAATCAAATAGGTCTTCATAGAAAACATACTTTCGGTCTTCTTCTTCGACTCTTCTTTTGTACTGTTTGCTTTCGAGTACTTCAGTGAAGCGCTTGATGTTTGCCTCTGGGGTATTTTCGACCTCGCCATCGCTCTCGCTCTCGTAGCTGTAGGCGGCTGAGGAATCGTCTGAGTTGTAATCGTAGTCTTCGCCGTCTGAGTCTGAGTCCTCAAATGAGGAAGAAGAGTCTTCTTTGGGTGGGTCTTGGTTCTCCATTACTGTCTCGATCGGAGCTGCTTCTTGGGCCATTTGGCAGGGGGTGGGTATGTAGGTAGAGAGAGAGAGAGGAGAGGAGTAGTTCGTATGGGCGACGCGGACGAGAGATAAGGTAGTCGAAGCGAAGCTGGACGAGAGATATGGAGAGCGTGAGATACACTTCTATATTTACTAGTGGGATGGACACACTTCTATATTTACTAGCGGGATGCACGTGCTATGCACATGCCTAGACGTAGGTACCGGACGTACGGCCGATTGAATTAGTTTTTGGGCCGGATATGGGCTAGTTCAGGCCCCAATTTCCTCAGCCCGTTTAAGGCCTGGCCCAAGCCGACCTACTTAAACCTCTACCTCCGACACAGTCACACAAACACTATTTTAACTATTCTTTTCTTTAATAAAAAGTTTATTTTTGTTTTATTATTATACTACCAAACACTCAAATTTTAAACATTCAAATTTTATAACCCCTATATTTTTCAAACGATGATATTTTTAAAACGGTCATATTTTTCAACCGTCAGATTTATTAACGGTCCAAATTGTTCAACAGTCACCTTATGATTGATACTGAACATAAGTATCACATTCAACTGAATATACCCAAATGGTTCGTATTTAACAAGAAAAATGTGAATTAATCAGAATTTAGAAGGTCGGGTTGGTTCCACCGATTTCGCTATTGTGCTTACACCAATCTGCACAGTGGTCTACCTCGTGGACAATTCGGATTAGTGTAACCCAATGTCAAGTGTGTGTGGTGTTGATAAACAGAACACCATCCTTCGCCCCCTGGCATGTGCAACCTATACACATTTGTTGCTGCTACAGTAAAAGCAATATTTTAAAGTTTACGTAAAGAGCAACAACTTCATCATCTCATTAAACAAATGCAATATTATAGTGTTTAGTTGTTGCTAAATTTAACTATTACTATAGCAAATATGTATTTTGGCTTTGGGAATAGCGTGGAGCATGTTTTTTTGGAAACCAAATGCTATTTTAATAGTTTTGGTGCCTATTGCTCTGGGAGATAAACTTAGCTCTTACAAGAGGAGACGCGTCTCTTTGCTTTTATCTGTTCTGACAGAGAGTAGGCATAGAGCACTGTTATGACTTAAAATAGTTCTCCGCCAAAACATATGACATAAGGAGCTACGTTGCCAAATATAAAAGCAATTCCTCACTGGAATCAAAAATAAAAGAGCTGCTCTTTGACCTAAAAGAGTTAACCCAAAAGCAGCCATATAGATTTAAGAGTCTTTTTCGGTACTTGCATTTTCAACCCCAAAGTTCTTGCTTCTCATTATGGGTTGTACATGCATAAATTTTTGGCTCCTTTGAATTAGACGATGGAGATTGTTTATGTCCCAATATTCGACACAATATATTTTTAGATCATGGGCCTATCATCAGACGGACCAATTTTTAACTCCACATGGAGTGCCAAATAAATCATACGTTGATGCCAATCGATTTGAGGGTTCATCTAAGCACTGTAGGAATGGATCTCTCAGTACACAAGGTGCCTCATATATAATGCTAGACTGCCCGATCAATATAGGACAAGGAATTATGTCCTCATTTAATTGCTCTCTTGGGATTAGAGGGGCATCAGTAATAGGTTGGCTATCATTTACTGTTTCAATCTTATATCGGCCAATAACATCTTCCGTGTAACCTACCTCATGTCCGCTCCTAAGGGTCACAATCTCAACTTCATGCTCATGGGTGGGGGTAGTTTCTCCTCTTAAATTCTGGTCTTACGGGATGCTTATTGGTTGGCTAGGCAAGGTATCTTCCTCTCTAACAATGACAGCGGCT
Organism: Chloranthus sessilifolius; assembly: GCA_021018995.1. Lineage (NCBI taxonomy): Eukaryota > Viridiplantae > Streptophyta > Magnoliopsida > Chloranthales > Chloranthaceae > Chloranthus > Chloranthus sessilifolius. The sequence goes on from CM037591.1 coordinate 82,551,312, forward strand.
AACTGCCTTATTTGATATTCAATTCTCGCAAGAGACTGGGTATAGGAGTGGATTAATTCAAGACGGCCAAATTGGGATTGGAGTTCTTTGAACAAAGTTAACATCTACTCTTCGAAACCAGAACTCCATAGGGATTGTGAATATTGTGGGTCAACAATGGTGTGGAGTCTCATAATATAACCCATAACAAGATGGGGGATACGAGATTACAGGAAACTTCATACCACAAAGACAAAAACTAGGAAGGAAAATAAAAATACAATAACCTAACTAACTCTGAAAGGAAAGGTGAGCACTTTAGCCTCTTGCAGGCATCCCCTTCGAAGCTTTAGTAGACTCGAACCTGGATCTCCACATCTACAAAACTAAAAGAAAACTATGATTACAACATTTACAAATTAAGACAGTAATTCAAGTAAAGCCGAAGTCCCCAGCAGCAGTGCCAAAAACTTGATCGTTCTAAATTGAAACCTTGCAAGTGCACAAGTCCGAAGTACCAGGGCGAATATAAGGGTGTCGAACCACAGAGACTTGTCATTTCCTAACTACAGTCTTAATCAAAGAAAGTTTTTGAATAAAGTTTTCTAATTAAATTAACTAAAAATCAAGTAAAAATAGAGATCGGGAAGGTATGAGAAGACAGCCTGGGATCCCTCTTGGATCACCGACTCGTAAATAACATAAACTCTATTCTTATCCTATTCTAAATTCTGAGTGACAATCCTGCTCTTCGCTACAAGCCAAAGCGAGGAAAAAGAATCAGGTCCTATTCATAGTCACGGACAAGTTGAGACGATATGATCCTTCTAATCTCTAGCAACCTAAACAGTAAGCATCATTGCATGTAACCGATGAAACTAGGCTACAAGGTGTTAATCCGAAGGTGCCTATCCTATTAGATCTAATCCTAATCCGTTCAAGGCCATTAGAATTAAATAAAACATAAATAAATCGATCTAAGCACGTTTGCAATAATAAAATTAAACCTCAAGCATGCAATCATTACCATACAAAATCTAGAACAGGAAAAGAAATAGAATATATATTAGCTACTTATCTGTGATGTTACAAGGGATCTCAGCCTTGGAGAGTTTAGTCACGCATCGTTGGATTGATCTTAATCATTGCTAAATCGATCATCGGACGATGATTACAGATCACACAGTCTCTCACAACTCTCAAAAATTGGAAAACTAAAACATAGAAAACATAAACATAAAAGAAACTAAACCTAAGAAGAAGCTCTAAGACTAAGGAGCGACTCCCCCAAATCTCACCCTAGGGTCCTTATTTATAGAATCATAAGGCCCTAGTACACTGTTTATTCATGACAAGTAATCCCTATAATCATCCTAAGAATCAATTGAAGAAGAAGGATAAGAATTAACTCTTAGATGCCAGCAGAACCAGGCTGTCAAGCGTGGGAATTCGCAAAGAATGCTTGTTTCGACCAGTCGAGAATGAAACTTGGCCGCTCGAGCTTGAAATTCTCTCAAGCTGAGCAGGTTCTCAATTTATATTTTATTTCAACCGGTCAAAAGTCTAATTCAACCAGATTTGATCGATCGAAATTATATCTATAAGCAAGCCCCTTTTCTTTGTTTGGTTTCGACCAGTCGAGCTCACTCTTGGCCAGTCCACTCTGCATCTTTTGAAGCCTTTCTCATCTCAACCGATCGAAATCAATTCTCGACCGGTCCATTTTGGGTCTCTGAGGCTTGTATCCACTCGACCGGTCGACTTGGGCATCTCGATCGGTCGAGTTTTGCACTTTCTTTTATGTTTCTTCTTTTCCTCTGCTGTTGCATCTCGACCGATCCAACTTGAATCCTGACCGGTCGAAATGAACTCTTTTAGGCTTTCTTCCCTCTATTTTCAGCTCAATACTCTGCCATGGCTTCGGGTCTTCATTTACTTGGCTCTCTTAACCACTTTTGTACACTTTTGGCCTTCAAACCTGTTATACAATATCTTGCACTAAAGGTAACCATTAGTAGTTAAGTGAGGCCTAGCAACACCGAGATTCGGGTAAAAAATACACAGTTTTAAAGGTTGATCAAGTATCCGAAGATGGAGTCTCAGTAGATCCCTTTAAGATCGAAGTTGTTATGAGTTGGAAGAGACCGACCAGTGTGCCCAAAATAATAGTTTCCTCGGACTGACAGGATATTACCGTCGGTTCATGGAAGGATTTTCCAAGTTAGCTAAACCCCTCGCCGAACTGGCCAAGAAAAAGATCAAGTTTGAAAGGACTCCTGCCTGTGAACATAGTTTCCAAGAGCTGAAAAAGCAGTTGACTGCGACACCGATACTGACGATTCCCTCAGGAAGTGACAACTATGAAGTCTATTATGATGCATCCCATCTCGGATTGGGTTGCGTACTAATGCTGTCTATCCCCAAAATTCCATACCATGTATGCTTTGGGCACACGTGTCAGATACGGCATGCAGTACTATTTCGGATTTTTGGATAGATTCTTGGATTTGTTTTAGGCTCATTTGAACTTATCGAACGAGGGGATGACACGCTGTTGCGGTGTATTAGCCTAATACCGGATATAGCTGGCATGTAGATTAGGTGTGCTAGCTCCACACCGAACAGAACTTCATTTGGATAAATGCTAACACATCACTTAGGTGTTGGAGGTTCGTAACCAACCCAAGCCACTTGATAATAAAACAAGATGGGTGTATGTGCTTCATAGGGAAGCAAACCAACGTTATATATATATATATATATATATATATATATATATATATGGAGTGGCTTCTTACGTAAGCCACTCCCTTGCCTTTGCATGAAAATTTAAGAGGGAGAGAAGAGAGTTCTCCTCACGTGAAACTATTGCACGATAGAACCCGGGATTTGTTGACGATCTTACGTGCAAATTGTTCCTTCGCCTTGATCTTCGACGCATGAAGCAAAGATAGTCACGTGGTCGAAACCCGTGAACGAGAGAGAGAGCCCATTCCGACGAAACCCTCTTTCGTAGAGAGTTACATCGTGTGATCGCCTTAGCATGAGAGGTCATGGATGATTGCAGGAGTTAGGAAGGATTTGACCTTCGCGTACGCTTCGATACGATCACAGAGAAGTGGGTTTCAAACCTTTTTTCCATGTGTGGTGAAAGCGCCGAGGAACACGTTCCTCCGGTTGATGTGCACGTGAATCTCGCGAGATAGGAAGGTGAGATCTCGTAATTAAATTTGGTTAAATTGTATATTGATTGTCTTAAATTAGTATGAGTAAGATGGGTTTAGAAGGGATAAAATAAAAGCTGAAAAGAAAATCTGAAAAGGGGCAAAATTTCAGCTCATAGCGACTTTTGAAACTTGCGTGTGGATAAAAGTCACTATGCGTGAGATATGCTTTAGAATAGGCTAGAATGACCGAGGGTGTGCTGGAAGTCGCCATGACTTTGGAACTCATACAAGAATCGAGCCAACTTTGGCTGTTTTGGATTTTTCTTGGAAAAATTTCTGGAACTCCGATGTGTATGCTTCCCTGGACATTAATACATGCTCTTTGGATGCATTTAAATGTAGGTTATAAATTGGACATGTCCGAAGAGGTTTTCACCTAGTCTTTCATGACTTACGCGGTTTCGTGAAAGGTAGGGCAAATTCAATACCATTTACATTTCACGTGATATTTTCATAGATATTGTAATGTGATAAAACAAATGTGATAAAAGTGACACGTGTTAAAATCTTTGACTTATAAATCTTCCGTTTTAAATGAGTTTTGCACATGGATTCTGACAGATGTAATTTGATTGTGAACTTTGTTAAGAAAGCGTATGTGAACTCCGAATTCGAAACTAGCTATGATATAAACACACTGTACCGTTTTAAACTATGTTTTAGAATCTGCGCAATAATTTAAGGTTCATATGAATGAATCCACACTTGTGTACCGGTACGGCGGGATATCCGTACATAGCCACTGGCCAACGGTAACTTGTGAGCCGCACAAGTACCTGATCGTTGCTTATTATGTATATTATTATTATATTAAATTCAAGTCTTAACCTATTGCAAGCACATAATGGAAATTATAGTACTAGCATAGGATCGTTTTCACGAGAAAGTTTATTTATCTAACTACTTATTTATATCTTCTACTTAAATTCTTATCTTAAAATTTTTTATTTATCTTTAAGATATAATCTACTGAAGAAATATGAATAAAAGAATGATTTATTTATCTAAAATACATAAAATAAATCTAAATCCCCCTTCTTTTGATTGAGGTAGTTAATCCCAATCTTCAGCTATTAGATATTTACGAATTTAAACAGTACTGTTACACTATATCTTTAGTTTCTTAGCATTGGTCGTTACTCAAGTCTAAGATCCTATCAATACAGATTTAATCTAATCAACAACTTCCTAAAATCTGAGCGTCAATCAAACCTTAAAAAATTGAAGATGGAAAAATACAAATCGTTACACTAATCTACAAATTCTAACCTGAGTCGTCAATTCAAATTAAAGCTTGGAGATGTTTACAAAGTTGTAAATAAAAGAAAATAAAATCTAATTTAGAAAGAAAATAAATATATCTTTCACCCCTCAGCCGCAGTCGTCAATTGCTTATGAGAAACTAGGATATCTACACTAATCTTCAACACCCAATTGCAGTCGTCAATTGCTCTTGAGAAACCTCTGATATCTAATCTACTCTAACTATTTTACGCTACTTTGATCAGAGGAAAATCCAATCTCAGGCGTCAATTGATGCTGAAATTCTTCGATGATTATTCCTACACTAAGCTCTCTATGTATAGATCATAAGGAGTCGGTTTACAAAGACTTCTAATTCTAATAAAAAAAACTACTAAAAATAAAAGCTTATTAATATAACTCTAATTCATAATTTTATCTTTTCCTTGCTTTAGACGGTAGATGTGCATCTGGATTGCTCTTCTTTATTTCAGCAACAGAGTCCTTCAAAGTAGATCTTTATCAATCTTCTCAAATCCGTGATTCACCAGACTTCTAGAGATCTTCTAATTTGGTTCATGGCAGTAATAATCTTCACTCACATGATCAGTAACATTAGTGAATTAAGCTTTCTGTAAAATTGTTGATACTGATTCTTTATCTCTCTTCTTTGGAGAAAAATCATAAATTATAATTCTCTACTTTCAGTATGGTTCATAGAGGGAAAATCATAAAAGATGATTCTTCAGTTTTGTCATTTTGCTGTAAAAATCATAAATGACGATTTTATATCTTCATACTGCTCACTCTTATGACTTAGCAGAATTGATGGATGATTCTCTGGAAAATATGATTATTTACTTTTCTCCTTTTAGTGGCTTCATTTGGAGAATCGTAAATTATGATTCTTTAGCTTTCATAGTCTTTCACTCTTGGAAAATCGTAAAATAGTAATTTTTCATTTTGTTCAGTATGCAGGGCTTCGTCTTTCAGTTATGTTATCATATTTTACTACCTTTTGAGTTCCTTTTGATGAATATTAACACTTAGGCTCTATTTTACTGTTTATCTCTAATATCTGTACATCAGTAAGTTATTAGTAGCAAGCTAAAACCTAGCATCACTAAGTTCAAGGTGATAAAATAATAAATTATGTGACTGATCATACCCCCAAACTTAAGTTTTGCTAGTTCCTAGCAAACAAGGAAACATAAAATATCTAAGCTATGAATTTATAATACCATTATCGTAGGAAGCATGATTGCATTTAGCGGATGCAATAAGCCTTTAAACCCTTAGGTGATCCCTAGTAGAGTTGTAGTCTCCTAAAGGTTTTCAGTGAAGTTACTTATAAACTTTCAAATATATTTTTGGATTTTTCAAAACTAAAAATTTAAAATATAGATTTTTATATACTAATTACTCAGTCATTCATTATATATTCATTATTTTTTTAAAAAATTCAAATCTTTTATCCTTAGCTTTCCATTATCGCAATCATCCTCTATCAAAACTCAATAATTTCAATTCTGTATAGTGTGGAGTGTGTCATATCAGTGAAAAGTTTATTCTTCATAGATTTTTCTAAACTACAATTTTTAGAAAATATTTTCATCCAAACTCTCACTTATTAGCATACTCTAAAAAATAATCAAAATTTTTTGGGTTCTCACAATATTGTAGATATATATATATATATATACAAATCTCATCGGACAATTAACTAAGAAGATAAATCTCATGGAAAGGATAATCAGTTCTGTTCATATAACTTCTTCATTTATTTATAGTATCTATTATATATATATATCTCTACTAGACTCATACTCCTGCAAATCGTAAATCACAAAGGTATTTCCTTTGGCTTATAATGGGGCTTTGGATTTTTAGAAGGTTTCAAAGAAAAAGGTAAAAAAGATTCAAAATTATTTATGAGAATTTAGCTCTTCCTTCTCTTCTTCTTCTATATTTTTCAGCTTCAACAAGTATCCTATTTTGGATAACTTCTTCCCATTTCTTTTCTTAGTATAAATCTCATTTTCTTTTCAGTTGGAAGCTTTTTGCTTATCCTTTTTATAGAATCGTCTTTTTACGATTTCTTCTTTTCTTTTCTTTTATCATATTTTCATACGATTGTATTTCTTTTTACTTGTATCTTTTTCAGCAGATCCTTTATCTGTTACATGCATACTTCTTTCACTCCCTCTTCTCTTATTTATATTCTAAACTCTAAGAAATTGTAAGGGTCAATGATAGAAAGCTTTGGGCAGTACATATGGTTAAAGGTTTATAAAATTTCGGTACAAAGAAATTCGGTTTTAGGTTTCTAATATGAGTTCAAAAGATAAAAATATTATGAAATTTTAACTTTTTGGCTCTGGTTTAACAAAAGATGGCCTTTGGTCATTTTCACGATTTACTAATATGGATGTCTTATTGTTTTAATATATTCATTAGACAATTCTAAATAAATAAATCATCATATTTACATAATATCTTAATTCTAAGTTCAACATTATAAGATTTCAAATAATAGAAAAGTTCAAGGAAATTTAGTATGAATAAAAATAGTCTCTCTTTCTCAGAATAAAAGAAAAAATAGGTTTTATAGCTCACTGGTTATATGATTTTGAAACTATAATATAAAATATTTGTAGTTCAAATCAATCGTATAGTTTCAAACATTCTCCTGATATAATGTTCTAGAGATGCTTTACTTTGAATTGTAACTATGTTTATTTTGATTTTTGAACTATTACTATGATGGATTGCTAAGAATTTCAGATTTTCATATTTTTGGTCATAATTCTCATATAATAATTAACTTAAAAAAAAACTCTAAAGAAAAAACTATACTGATATATTATCTTTTTCAAAATTGATATGTATCCCCCCAAACTTAAATAGGATAATGTCCTCATTGTGCAAAACAAGGGACACATAGGAAAAATATTACCTTATACTGCTATGTTAGTAACCGGGTTTATAATCTGCAAAATTTTTTTTTTCCCAAACTTGAAAGAAAAATACTACCGATTTTATAAAAAAAATGTTAGATGTTAGTAGCACTGTTAGTGAATTAGTCAAAAACATCAAAGAAAGAAAAACTATTTTTCATATATATGAACTAATTATAGAAATATGGAAAGAAAACTAATTATATCAAAGAAATCCTAGGACAAATCTAGACACACACTGACTAAGACATGGCAGCAATGCCTGAAAAGAACTCTTCAATGAAGATCAGTCCTTCAACTTCTAACCAAAATTTATCCCGTCAAAAATGATTTGCCTTCCTAGCTTCGAGATGTCCTCAACGTGCTGCTCTTAGTAGAGAACTACAAGTCAGGAAGGGAAATAGCAGGGATTATGGAGACTCAAGGGGCGGTAGCTGAGCAGGGGGTGGATGCAGGGCATAGGAGGTGTAGATGGGAGAGGGGGGGGGGGTGTCAGAAGAGGCAGGTGGTTCCATCTTCCTATTTTTCTTTTTCTTTTCTTCCTTCGCCAAAATCTTCTGAACTTCCTCGTACTCGTCCCACAGGAACTACAGAGGATCTAACTCTTTTCCTGGTGGTGGGTCCTCCCATACTGGAAAGAACTTTATTGGGTTATAATTTATTTTATCGTCTGTCATGGGTGAGAATGGGATGGTAGGGACGAGAGGGAATTATTTCTCTAAGGATGGACTGCTCCTGTATTTGAAGTGCTTAGATGGTGGAATACGAATCGTCATTTTAAATTTTCTCATTCTTCCGAGCTTAATTGTCATAATAATTTTACAGAAAGTTAGTTGGTAATAAATTGGACATCGACTGAAATAAATATAGAACGTCGTTCGATTTGTTATGGGTGATGATATCGAAGAGTACATATAATGGGTAATAATTGTTTTCATGTGGTGGTAGAATGCTTATCTAGTATTGTATGTATACATGAAAGACTGGGAAATGAATTTGACCATAACTTTATTTTTATGTTTTTAGCTTTATATGATTTTTATTTTAGAGAGCAGGGAGAGAAACAAATTTGAGCCTGTAGTCTCTGTCGCCAGTAGAAGTTTTGAAGTTCTGATCCGCAGCTCCGAATAAACCTGTAAAAGCTTAAGAAGTGATCAAAGAAAAAAAATATAGAGAAATATAAAATAAGAAAGATAAATATTGGTTTCTAAAAGAATAAAAATATTAGATAGAAATAGAAATAAAGATAAATTCCGCTTCCCCGACAACGTCGCCAAAAACTTGATTGTTGCTTATTATGTATATTATTATTATATTAAATTCAAGTCTTAACCTATTGCAAGCGCGCAATGAAAATTATAGTACTGGCATAAGATCGTTCCCACGAGAAAGTTTATTTATCTAATTACTCCTTATTTATATCTTCTACTTAAATCCTTATCTTAAAAACTTTTATTTATCTTTAATATCTAATCTACTGGAGAAATATGAATAAAAGAATGATTTATTAATCTAAAATTTATAAAATAAATCTAAATCCTCTTTCTTTTGATTGAGGTCATCAATCCCAATCTTCAGCTATCGGATATTTACGAATTTAAACAGTACCATTACACTATATCTTTAGTTTCTTAGCATTGGTCGTCAATCAAATCTAAGATCCTATCAATATAGATTTAATCTAATTAACAACTTCCTAAAATCTGGGTGTCAATAAAACCTCAGAAAACTGAAGAGAGAAAAATAAAAATCGTTACACTAATCTGCAAATTCTAACTTGAGTCGTCAATTCAAATTAAAACTTGGAGATGTTTACAAAGTTGTAAATAAAAGAAAATAAAATCTAATCTAGAAAGTAAATAAATATATCTTTCACCCTTCAGCCGCAGTCGTCAATTGCTTCTGAGAAACTAGGATATCTACACTAATCTTCAACACCTAATTACAGTCCTCAATTGCTCTTGAGAAACCTCTGATATCTAATCTATTCTAACTATTTTATACTATTTTGATCGAAAGAAAATCCAACTTCAACCGTCAATTAATGCTGGAATTCTTCGATGATTATTCCTACACCGAGCTCTCTTATTTATAGATTATAAGGAGTCAGTTTACAAAGGCTTCTAATTCTATTAAAAGAAACAACTAAAAACAAAAGATTCCTAATATAACTCTAATTCCTAATTTTATCTTTTCGTTGCTTTAGACAGTAGATGTGCTTCTGGATTACTCTCCTTTATTTCAGTAAAAGAGTCCTTCGGAGTAGATCTTCATTAATCTTCTCAGATCCGTGATTCACCAGACTTCTAGAGATCTTCTAATTTGATTCATGACGGTGATAATCTTCACTCACGTGATCAGTAACATTAGTGAATTAAGCTTTCTATAAAATCGTTGATAGTGATTCACTGTCTCTCTTCTTTGGAGGAAAATCGTAAATTATAATTCTCTACTTTCAGTACGGTTCATAGAGGGAAAATCATAAAAGATGATTCTTCGGTTTTATCGTTTTGCTGGAAAATCATAAATGACGATTCTATATCCTCATACTGCTCACTCTTATGACTTAGCAGACTTGACGGACGATTCTCTGGAAAATACGATTATTTACTTTTCTCCTTTTAGTGGCTTCTTTTAGAGAATTATAAATTACGATTCTTTGGCTTTCATAGTCTTTCACTCTTGAAAAATCGTAAAATAGCAATTTTTCATTCTGTTCAGTATGTAGGGCTTTGTCTTTCAGTTTTGTTGTCATTCTTTACTGCTTTTTAAGTTCCTTTTTATGAATATTAACACTTAGGCTCTATTTTACTGTTTATCTCTAATATCTGCACATTAATAAGTTATTAGTAGCAAGCTAAAGCCTAGCATCATTAAGTTAAGGGTGATAGAATAGTAAATTATGTAACTGATCAGTACCCCTCATAGTGTAGGGGCTTGTGCACTTTCGAAAAAGGGTTCATTGAACGACGATAGTTAGGGGATTCCCATCGATAAAATTATGGCTCCCAATGCTATACTTGCTTGGGAGATTATTTAAGTTATTAATTTAAGTCACGTTTTGAGATGAAAGAGCATGTTAAGCTCGACAATGAGCTAGAACTTAGAAATTAATTAAATTCTGAACTTGTCTTTAAATTCTATTTTCTGTTTCGATTCAACAACTTGAAATTCAATTATATTTGAAATTACTTCATAAATCTGTCATGGAATTTATGCTTGAATTTAGTGATATAAATGTGTGCAACCGTGGGAATCGGGTCGATCCGGTCGCGACGATGCGCTCTCTAACGAAAAAAAATATAGAGTCGCCACCAGGAGCTTTTGGTGTCCCGGGATACCTAGTTCATTTTTATGAGCACCAAAGTGCTAAAAATATGACTTTGAATCCGGTCCACACCAAAGGCTCTTAGGTAGGGGCTTCGGTTATCGATCGGGAAGGTGTTAGGCACCTGATCAACCCGCTTAACGCGGTCTCTACTAATGGCCAAAAATAAAATAAAGAAAAAGAAAAGAAAATAGCTTCCTTTTGCCCAAAAGGGCTTAGAATCCTATTTGTGCCCCTCCATTCCTACCGAAAAATCGGCGGCGTAACGGCACAAATAGGAGGATGGAGGGAGCTAGAAAGAGATAGGAGAAGGGGAGAGTCGGAGCTCTCAGGCCCTTGTAGCACTGTAGAGGAGCCTTGCGTGGCTTGCTTTGATGAGCTGTTGAAGGCCTTGTATGGTGGAAAACGGGGTTCTAACTCCTAAGGCTTAAAGTTAAGAGGTAGGGAAGGGAGGCTAGAGGATCACACACACCTAGGCTAAGGGTTTTAGATGCAAGAACAAGCTTGAAATGAGGTTGGGAGATTCTAGAATTTGGGTAAAAATAGTGCACAAAAGGGAGGAAGAACTTCTCACTTTGAGCTCTTTCTCTCTTAAGCAAATTTCTCAACCCTTAAACCAAAGGGCAGGGGGCTCTATTTATAGGAAAAGGGTGGGTTAGGAGGCCACTTAAGAGCTAAATGAGTTTAGCAATTAGGTAATCTCACATCTAAGGATTCTTAGGGTTTTTGGAGCCTTGAAATGTGTGAGAAGGTCGTCCAATAGTGGATGATGGGGTGAGGCTTAAAGCCACTTAAAGGGGTGCAAATAGGCTTCAAGAGGGTGTAACAGAACTAGCAAAACACACCCCAAAGGTCAAGGTGGTCAACAAGTTAAATCCTAATCACGATTTTTGAGGCAAATTCTAATAGTTACTATTCAAATGCTTGGCGCAACTATTAGTTGCGCCAGGCAAATGCATAGTAAAATAATGCAGAACAGTGCCTGGAAGTTAGCTCGCGGGGGTGGGGGCCACCATTAACCTTGGCACCACTATTAGTTGCGCCAGGCTTAAAGTCTGGGAGAATTGGCTTGGCGCAACTAATAGTTGCACTAGGCAAAGTTATAACTGGCGCAAACCAGGCCATTTTTGGGGAGAAATAGCCTGGCGCGACTAATAGTCGCGCCAAATCCCTAGGGGGGCACTTGAAATTACCTCCTTGCCCTCCGGGTTCGGACTGCCATATCTTTTGATATATACCTTTGATTGGGGTGATTCTTAGACCGTTGGAAAGCTGATGGTCTCTACTTTTCAATGATATGAGATTTGATATCAGTAGAAGACCTTAGATAGTCTTGGTGCACCACTCTTCATCCATTACTCGGGAAGGTTAGGTTTAGGGTTCAAAATGGGTTCTAAGGGTCGGGATTGGTTTATAAAGGTTTGGGATAGGTTCCTAAGGGATCTAGGGTGATTTCTAAGGGTTTGGGGTGATTCCTAAGGGTTCCATATATGCCATCAGAAGCTCAAAATTGTACCTCTCTCGAAAGGTGTTTCGATCGAGCCTTGGGCCAAATTTGGGTGTCTACAGATGCCCCTCTTTGGTATCCGATCACTAATGATCGAATGTCAAAGAAAAGAGACATCCGAAGAGGATGAAGGCATTACTGACGGGTTCGCTATATTTAGAACGAACTTCAAACATCGGATGAGTAACACGGTGAGAAAACGAAAGCCCTGGGGTGCCAGGCTAATCATTCATTTCTCGTGGTAATCGGTTCCCAAGCGCTTAGCGACATTACTGGGCATAACCGAGGTGGAATGAGTTGCGAAAGCCCAATAGCTGGGAAAAATGTTCACCTCTTGAGTTGCGAAAGCCCGTTAGTCAGGAACAATGTCTGCTTCTCGAGATGATTTTGAAGGTGATTGATGTTCGAGATTTATTCTGAATACAATAGTTGCGTAAGTAAGAGGGGTGATCGACCCACATTCAAAGATAGGTGCGAAGTAAACATACGTAAGGCTCCACAGTTTGTGTCCAATCCTACAAGGCATTTGACAACCTCATTGGATTATTCGCGGGTGCCCCTGCTGAAAGCAGGGTTCGAGATCTTTGGGCGAACCCATCGATCCCAAAGTTTATTTAGCATGACCACCCGAGCGAAGTGAATAGATGTCACAACGCTTCTTAGGAGTATGTGCCATTTTTCTGAAAATGTGCCCTGGATCAACATGAGCTAGAGCATCCAGCTTCAACTACCTTGAATAGATTCAGCCAAACATTGGGCACCTCCTAAAAGGGGGCATCCAATCCTAGCCTCCGCCAACAATGATCATAAACATCAATTAACTATGCATAACCATGCACCCACCAGGGGCAATAAGCAACAACAAAAGCGATGGAAGCCCCGACCCGGACCCGCCCGGCTATAATTTACGGGGACAAACAACCATCATACAGACGCATGGTGTACACTTTATAGGGATACCGCTGCCCATACAGGTTTTAAGCCTGCAGAAAATTAAAAAGAAAATGATCCCTTCTGAATGCATGGTTGCACATAGTTTGATTGACACATAGTCTCATTCTCAACAGGTTGGTCTCAACCAATGATTGACCTTTTTCCAACGGAGAATCTGAAGCTTAAGACACTTAAGTTCATATGAACCCAAAGACAAAGCATTTGACTCAAAAGATTTAACAGTGGAGTCGACTCGATCGAAACATCAATTGTTTGATCGGGACTGACGTCGTTGCTCCTTCCTTAAAGTAGGATCCAGAATCCATGGCGTGCCTTAGACTTAGGATGTTATTATAGCATAGTGGTGTTGCTGATAAAACATCGACATTTTATCGCATCAGAACACGCATGTGCGTTGCTCTGTGGGGAAGCACAAATTTATTCTTTTTCTCTTTTTTTTTTTTTTAAGATTAATTTTTTTCATTATTATTATTATTATTATTTTTTAAGCATTATCTAGACCTCGAACCCCGAGAGGCGCACGCCCAGACAACGCATACCAAGAGCCCGTGCCTCCGCAATAGTTTGTAACGAAACTGAAGCCAACGTACTCAAGTTCACCTGAAATCAAAATATGGAACGATCAGGGCGAAGATTTAGCGGTGGAATCAATTCGATCCAAGCATTGACTGTTTGACCGAAATTGACACCGTCACTCCTATTTTGAAATAGGATCCATGGATCCAAGGCGAACTTTAGACCTAAGACATTAATTTTGCACAGCTGCGTTACCGGTAACATATTGACATTTTATCGCATCGAAAATATGCGAGTGCATAGCTGTGCGTAGCATAAAAACATAGATTTCTTTTTCTTTTCGAAATGATTTTCATCATCATTTTTTTTTAAGACCTGACCGTCGGTGGTGAGATGCCTTATCTGATTCTTCCATCGCTGAGAAGTTGCCCGCTTCGAGGCTTTGGACCGTGTGATGTTCCTGCACATTCTCGAGAAAACGTCAGTCCCTTTTTTGTTTATACCTATAAAGAAAATGCATTCTAAACAATAGAAGAAAAAGTAGATTTCTACCTACACTTTTTCATTTTCAATATATTTTTTTTGGATTTTTGTTTTTGGAGATTTTTTGTTATTTTTCTTCATTTTTGAGATTGAAATATGATGCTGGAAATATGTACATGAAAATGTGTAGAAAAATATACACATTTTTTGGTGTTTAGATTTTTCTTGATTTTTTTTTTTATTTTTGGCTTTTTTTTTATTTTTGATGCCTTGATAGTGAGACGGAGTAGCGGGTCCCATTTTGAGCATAGTCGAACTCTTTCATGCAGTTAGACCTGAGTGAGTTTTCGAATTTTACCAAGGCCGAAACATTGATCCCTTTGGATTGAGTTAAACCTTTCTCCTTGCCTCGGGTCATACGTTTGACGGTGCGGGTTTCACAAAGATAATTCTGGTCGGGACCCGATTCGAACTAGCATGAGTGGCCCAGTCGGACAAGAGGGTATAGGAAGAGTAACAAAAGGGTTCCTCAAACATCAATCTTCTCAATCAGTCCAACCCTTTCTTCTTTTTTTTTTTTTTTGATTTATCTCCTTTTTTTACCCATGGCGCCCTTTCGGGTTCTCACCACGTACATGGGTTTAGCTCTCTTACCCCAAACGCCCTTTCAGGTTTTCACCTGGTCCGCTCAAGCCCACTGTTTTTACCCGTAATGCCCTTTCGGGTTTTCACTACGTCCATCTTGCTTTGAGCTTGTATTTTTATTTTATTTTTTATTCTTTTTATTATAATTTTTTTTTCAAGAGCCACGACATAGACGTTGATTCCGTCATAGCCGGTTGGATGGGGTTCTGGTGTCGTCTCACGACTCGGCTCATGTTGACTTAACAGATATTATGATTGCTTGCGAACCTACAAAGAGGGCTTCCTTCAGGGTGTAGCTTGGCCATGGGTTAGGTTAGGATTTGAAGGTATGCTGAGCTAAAAGGGTTTCCTTGATACGACTTCAGTTTTCTCAACATACTTTCTTCCTTGGGGGTTTTTACTGTACATGCCCCGCGATTCTTCTATACACATTTTTTGTTATTCTTTTTCCTCCATTTCGGGTAATCTCTTTTTGAGGTTTTGCTTTTTCGATTTTTTTGGATTTAATAGTAACTTTATACACATGCATATTTTCTCTCTCTTTTTTTGGTATATGTACATGTATATATTTATTTTTTTGGGGAATGGGTTTATTGAAAGAAAGGCCCAAGCTCAAATGGGGTAGCAAAGGATATCATCATTTTTAGGGATGTTTTTGGGCTACTGTGCTTGGAATGATGGCCTCTTTTGGGTGGTTCTTAAGCAGTCATGTATCTGTTTCAGCAATACCTACCTTATCATGATAGACTAAGAGTATAACCGTCGGACGTATCCAGCGTTGATGGGCTCAGGAAGATGATATCCGTCCATGGTGGCAAGGCGGATGGCGTACCTCGGCAGCACTTCTCGAATGACGTATGGTCCTTCCTAGTTCGGCTTAAACTTTCCTCTTGGATCGGCATGGAGGGGTGGGAAGATCTTCAGCACAATGTCTCCTACCTTTAGATCTCGATCGCGGACACATTTATTGTAAGCGCGTGCATTTCTCCCCTGGTAAACTTGAGTGTGACACAAGGCTAGAAGTCTCTTCTCGTCCAATAAGTTTAATTGTTCAAAGCGGGATCTCTCTCTCTCTCTCTCTCTGCTTCGAGTAAGCCTGATTCCATGAAGATTCGGAGTGAGGGTACTTCAACCTCTACCAGGAGGACAGCCTCGATTCCATACACAAGGGAGAATGGTGTTGCCCCTGTAGAGGTACGGATCGACGTTCTGTAGGCCCACAAGCAAATGGCAGCAGTTCGCTCCAATCTCGATAAGTGATGACCATTTTCTCAAGGATGCGGATGACTGTCTTGTTCGCGGCTTCCATGGTTCCATTAGTTTGAGGCCAATAAGGGGATGAGGGATGGTGCTTGATCTTGTATTGCTCGTAGAAGTCTCGGATGCGCTTATTTGTAAAGTTTATGCCATTGTCCGTGATGATATCTTTGGGTACTCCAAATCGGCACACAATATTGTTCTTGAGAAACTTCTCAACGTGACTGGCCGTGATGTTGGCATATGACGCCGCTTCTGCCCATTTGGTGAAGTATTCAATGGCGACGAGGATGAATTGATGTCCATTTGATACTTTTGGATTAATCATTCCGACAATGTTAAGGCCCCAGGTAGCAAATGGCAAAGGAGTGGTCATGCAGTGAAAATCAATGGCAGGAGCATGTATCAGACTAGAGTGTTCTTGATACTTGTAGCATTTTTGAACATGTTTGTAGCAATCTGATTCCATGGTGGTCCAAAAGTATCCCTGCCGTAGGATTTTCTTAGCGAGCATGTGACCGCTGACGTGGGCTCCACATACTCCCTCATAGATTTCTTTCATAATATTGACCGCATCACTTTCAGTGAGGCACCTAAGTAAGATGTTATTGTAGGATCGCTTGTAAAGGCATTCCCCACAAATGACGTAACCTGCCGCTAAACGTTGAATGGTTCGTCGGTCTGTCTTGGATGTACCCTCAGGGAAAGTTAGGGTCTCGAGGAAATCCTTGATATCTGAGAACTAAGGTGGCTCATCATCAGGCTTTATAGGTTCCTCAATCTGGAGGCAGAAGGCTAGCTCGTTCCACTGCTCGATCATGATTGGCTTCATCTCAACGCCATAGGGGATTTCAATCATTGACGCCAAAGTTGCTAACATGTCGGCAAAGTGATTCCTTATCCGACGGACGTATGAGAAAGTCATATCTTGGAAGCAAGCTATCAGATCCTTGAGGTGTTCATGATAGGGGATCAGTTTCTTGTCTTTCGTCTTCCAGTCACCATTTGTCTGGCATATGATTAACTGTGAATCACCAAATACTCGAAGGTGAGTTACATTCAGATCGAGAGCCGCCTGCAGACCAGCACCGCAAGATTCATACTCAGCCATATTGTTAGTGCAAGGGAAGTTGAGCTTGATAGAGACTGGTACATGGGATCCTTTTGGTGAAATCAGGATGGCGCCAACTCCTTGGCCCTCGACATTTGTTGCCCCGTCGAAGTGCATTACCCATGATTCTTCTGTTTCTTCTGTACCGTCTTCTGTCATGAATAGGATGTCCTCATCGGGGAATTCGGTTCTCAAAGGCTCATAATCAGGTAAAGGATTATCGACAAGATGATCAGCAAGCGCCTGCCCCTTAATCAACTTCTGAGTGACGTACGTGATGTCGAATTCAGAAAATAAAAGTTACCATCGTGCGGTTCTTCCAGTGAGAGTTGGCTTTTCAAATAGGTATTTTAATAGGTCCATTCAGGCCAGGAGCATAACCGCCTGAGATAGTAAGTAATGGCAGAGCCTTTGAGTAGCTCATACAAGAGCTAGGCATGCTTTCTCAAGATGAGAGTAGCGCATTCATAATTAATAAACTTCTTGCTCAGATAGTAAATGGCCTGCTCTCTTCTTCCCGTTTCAACGTGTTGCCCCAAGACACATCCCATCAAAACTTTCGTCGTGGAGATATACATCAAGAGTGGTCTCCCTGGCTCAGGTGGTACCAAAACAGGTGGAGTAAGGAGGTAGCTTTTGATTTTTTTGAATGTTGCCTGACAATCTTCGTTCCATTGAAGGGGCGAATTCTTTCTTAGTAACTAGAAGATCGGCGTACAGATTGGAGTTAGCTGTGCAATGAACCAACATATATACTGTATTCTGCCCAGAAACTTGATAGACGGCGGTGGCATTTCAGTGATGGCTTTGACTTTGATTGGGTCGACCTCGATCCCCCTCCTGCTGACGATGAACCCTAGAAGTTTCCCTGACATAGCACCAAATGCGCACTTCTGTGGATTCAGTCGTAGCCAATACTTCCTCAGCCTTTCAAACAACTTCTGAAGGTTTACCAGATGGTCGCATCGCTCCGGTGACTTGGCTATCATGTCGTCAACACAAACTTCAATCTCTCGGTGCATCATGTCATGAAATAGTGCAGTCATAGCTCTCTGGTACGTTGCACATGCATTCTTCAGCCCGAATGGCATGACTCGATAGAAAAAGGTTCCCTAGGGGTAATGAACGCTGTCTTCTCACGATCAACCTTAGCCATTTTGATCTGATTGTATTATGAGAATCCATCCATAAAAGAAAGCATCCCGTGCTTAGCTGTGTTATCGACCAAGATGTCGATGTGTGGTAGTGGGAAATCGTCCTTTGGGCTCGCTCTGTTCAAATTGTAAAAATCGATGCACATGCAGACCTTTCCATCTTTTTTCATCACAGGTACGATATTGGCTAGCCATTGCGGGTATTTAGATACCATGAGAAACCCCGCATCATACTGCTTGATGACCTCGTCTTTGACTTTCAGCATCCATTCGGGTCGGAGACGTCTCAACTTCTGCTTGACTGATTTCATATCAGGGTAGAGGGGCAACTCATGCTCGACCAAATCAGTATCCAGACCAGGCATGCCCTCGTACGACCAGGCAAAAACGTCTTGGTATGACCGAAGGAAGTCGATCATGCTTTTTCTTTCCTCAGGAGACAGTGACGTTCCGATTTTGGTTATCCTGGGAACCTCCTTAGTTTCTAGATTGACGTCTTCGATCTCTTCGACAATGGGGGTAGGGCCATACTCAAAGTCAGCAAATTGGTCAAGGAGCTCATTAAGGAGCTCCTCGAAGGGGACATCCTCATCCAGACTCGTGATTCCTACCTCTTCTTGTATTTCTACAGGGAAGGGTCGATTTCACGTGGGACGGGCATTTTGATTAAGGCATCGTTTTGTGGGACATTTTCTGGAATTTTAAATGACAATATTTTTGGACTTTCGATTTTTTCAATGTTTTTGGGGTTTTATATTTTTTTCGTGTTTTTGAGATTTTGTATTTTTTCCATGTTTTTGAGATGTTTGTTTTCTTCGGAGACGGTCCCTTGCCAAGGTATTGCTTGCCAAATGTTAGGCCACTCTCCGCTTCTAGGGTTTGGGGCAAAGATGCCTAGTTGCATACCTGAGGGGCCGCTTCTTTACCTGTTGGGATAGAGGGTGCTGATTGATATGACTCATTGGAGTCAGCCTCCATCATATTGATCCCCATTTTGTCTGAGATCATGTCCTCAAACGATAACTCGGTTTTGTGGTGATTCACCACAGGGGGGGTTTGTTCAGGTACCGACCATCGTTCCTCAAAAAGGGATAATGTGGCCAAATCTATCTCCAAGCTGGGAAGGGAGATCTGGGGATTGGTGGGATGGACTGGGGCTATGGGTTTGTGTGGGGTCAAATGGGTTGCCCCATTTCGATCGATCTTTATGACCCCTGCCCTGACAAAGGAATTCCTGATGTGCGACCTAGGGCGAGGTTTCTCTTCTATGTTGATTCCTCGAGCTCTTATAGCCGCGACGACCCTAGCTTTCTCTTTGGCCTCTCGGACCTCTTGCTCTGTGAGCTTGTATCCTAGCCCGAATCTTACTTTCTATCCCCTAGCTACAACTGGCTCTCTTCTGCCTTGTAATTTGGGTCCCAGACCCCTTCCTTTCTAATAACCCCACTTTTGGAGCATTGCCACTGTCGCTACCATACCGCCTCTCGTTTTAGACATGATGCCCTCAATGGGCTCCGGGAGTATAGCCGACACCTCATATTTAAAATTGTGGAGGTCGACATCCTTCGCAGTGTGCGGTATATCCAGTATGTTAGGTTTCTCTACGCTATTGGTGGCCTTCTCTTTCTCACTGTGCCCCTCTTCGATGATTGTGATAATCTTATGCCCAGATGCAAATTTGAGTTTCTGGTGCAATGTGGAAGGTATGGCTCCGACTTCATGTAGCCATGGGCGCCCCAATAATAGGTTAAATGAGGATTTAATATCCATGACTTGAACCAAGATGAAAAAGGTCATTGGCCCTATCAACAGCTCAAGATCAACTTCTACCATTATTTCTCTCCTGGTATTGTCAAACCCTCTAGCGCTGGTTTTGGTGGGCCTTAGCATGCACGGATCAACCCCGATCATGGTGGCGGTTCTTAACGGGCATATATTCAATACAGACCCATTATCAATTAGTACCAAGGGGATAATCATATTTCCGGACTCAACGGTTATATTCAAAGATTTTGAGTAACTACCTCCTTCCTTAGGTAAATCGGCATCAGAAAATGAAATGGCATTTGGAGCCATCACTTGACCAATTATCTGCCCTACTTCATCCGGGCTAACTTGAAGTGATACATGCGCATTTTTTAATGCCCCCATTAATGCTTGAAAATAGAGTGGGGACGTCATTAATATATCCCATACAGTGATATGGGCAGGCATTCTTCTCAGCTGAGTTACCAGTATATGTTCTTGACTCATCTTCTCGAAGGGGTTCACCGCGTTGTCTTTCCTTCCTTCAGGTTGGGCCTGTGCTGGTGCTAGTGTTTCTGGCTGCTTTGATATTCTCCCTGACCTGATAACAAAATCTATTGT
This sequence comes from Chloranthus sessilifolius, assembly GCA_021018995.1. Lineage (NCBI taxonomy): Eukaryota > Viridiplantae > Streptophyta > Magnoliopsida > Chloranthales > Chloranthaceae > Chloranthus > Chloranthus sessilifolius. Next base: position 82,572,039 of record CM037591.1, read on the forward strand.
CCCTTCTTTGCTGCTGCTGCTGGCATTGGCATCTATTTGTTTATAGCTTAATGGGACCTGATGAGGATCATATGTGGGTCCCGAGAGCTGAAAAGGTATGGCTGCCGGTACTTGAGGCACTTGTACCGTCGGCTCAAGAGGTATACTTGATTCACCTCGGTGGCAGCGAGTTGGGTGGAAAGATTGGGCCAAATGGGGGTGGTGAAGCTTGAGGGTGGTGACATTGGAGGGAATGAGGTAAAAGTAGGCCATTGATAGCTAGTGGGTGCTAGCGACAGTTGGGGGGTTTGATGGGCCGTCAGGTAATTGACCGGGGTGGTGGAGTTTGCCGGTGGCTGAACTAGGGGTGATGGGGTGAGCGCAGGCCATTGATAACTGATGGATGCGGGTGTTAGATTGGGGGCCTGGTGGCTTGAAGGGTATTCGGTGGGGGTTGTGGTGTATCGGGGTAGCTGAAATGGGGTGGGCGTAGGCCATTGATAACTGGCGGGTGCAGGTGCAGGATTGGGGGCCTGGGGGCTTATAGGGTAATTGATGGGGGTTGTGGTGTATGGTTGGTATGCATTGATATTTACATAATTGACGGGTGTGGGCGATGGAAAGTATGCCCTGAGATCCAAGGGTTCAAATTGCGAGGTTGGGTTAGGAAAATATTCAGACAAATTTAAGGGTTCAATTACCCCAACATTCCTTTCTTCATCATTCCTCGGCCATGGTGCCACATAATTTTCTCGATCACTGATATAATCGGATGAGTCAAATTCAAACACCTCCTCATCTTCTATCATTCCGATGGTGGGTCTGGGACCTGCTCTTCCGGTAGGATGCGGGGGTAGTGGCACTTGGTGAATATTAGCATGCTGAGAAGGTGCAGGGGGAATGATTTTTCTGACATCGATCAAATCCTGGATGGCGTGCTTCAATGGGAAGCAGCGATCGGTAGGGTGACCCGGACCCTGATGAAAATTAAAGTGGATATTTGGGTCATAGTTCCTCGAGATCGGGTGAGGAGGAGGTTGCAGTTGGCGGATAGCCACTAATCCCTTTTCTACTAACAAGGGCAAAAGTACACTCAAAGATTGCACTAGTGGTGTGAAGACTCGGTCGTAGCGGACTCTCCTCTGTTCCGGGGTCATTTGCATCCCTTGCTCATTCCCCATTCTTTGCGTCTACTCAGGCCTAACAGGTGCTGGTGGGGCTGCCTGAAATTGAAATGGGGTAGTATTATTATTGGTCTTGTTATTGACTATGTTCTGAACATCGCCCCCTGTTCTCTTCTCGTTCCTCTGCTCTGAAAATCTTCTAACCCCACTGGGTCCACTTGGCACGTTCTTATTCAGACGACCCTCCATGATGGCATCCTCACATCGGTTAGTATTTTTCACCAGATTAGCAAAACTGGACTGTTGCTGGTACACCAAAAAGTCTGAGATTACTGGCAGAGTGTTCTTTGAAATTATCTCTATTTATTCATCATCAGGTATTCCATTCCTGACCTGAGCTGCCAGTGCTCTCCATCGCCCTAAGTAGTTGCTGAAGGTCTCGTTCTGGTTCTGCTTCAAATGGGCCAAGTCAGACTTATGCGGCTCGATATCTATATTATAGACATATTGTTCTTGAAAGAGATGCATCAAGTCCCTCCACGTTTTCATCATAGACGGTTCTAAAGACGTGAACCATCTTAAAGCCGGCTCGGTCAGACTCTTTTAAAAGACTTTTATTAGTAGTCTTTCGTCCTTCCCGTATTGGCACATGTCCCCGCAGTAGGACTTCAGGTGTGCAATAGGATTGCCCGTGCCATTATATTTGTCGAAGGCTGACATTTTGAATTTGGGGGGCAGGGGGACCTCCGCGAACAGGCATAAGTCTGTGAAGTCTGTGGCGTGGATTTCAGCACCGCCCATTTTTAATAGCTATTTTTGTATTTTGTCCAACTGTTCTTTCACCGCCTCACTCTTCGACAGGGGGTCACTTTCTCGCAGTTGGATTCTCACACTGGCCACCGGGGATGGGCAATTATGGGAGGAGGGTTGAGGCTGGTCAAAGCCCCAACATAGGTCCTGCTATTCCTAATCTCGTCCTCTTCATACTGCTGGTCGGTATAGTGTGCAGTGAGACCGGGATTCTCCTGTTCTTGTTACATGGGTTGGATGGGAATGACATGAGTGGAGGTTGGGTGAGCCCATTGGGGGTGAGGAAGGATTTGTTGGGTGATGGGAATTTGGTTTTGAGGTGGGGCCTGATAGGGCCATTGGGTATGGGGGAAGGTTTGGAGATAGCCTTGGGGTGTGAGGCCATGGGAGAATTGGGTGTTAGGTATGGCATGGGTTTGACCCGGCTGTGAAGGTTGGGTTAAATGTTGGGGGTATTGTGGAAGGTATGAGTGTGGGGTTTGGGCCATGAACCCTTGGCCATTTTGGGCCATGGACCCTTAGTAGGTTTCGATCACGGGCCCTTGGTGGGTGTGGGCCAGTTGTCCTGGGTAGGTATGGGCCAAGGGCCCTTGATGGGTTTGGCCCAATGGGCCTTGATGGGTCTAGACCATGGGCCCTTGGTGGGCCTGACCCAATGGGACTTGATGGGTATGGGTCATGGGCCCTTGATGGGTCTGGCCCAATGGGCCTTGATGGGTCTGGGCCATGGGCCCTTGGTGGGTTTTGGCCATGGGCCCTGGGTAAGTTTGGGCCATGGGCCCTTGGTGTGTCTAGCCCAATGGGCCTTGGTGGGTTTGGGCCATGGGCCCTTGGTGGGTCTGGGCCATGGGCCCTTGGTGGGTCTGGGCCATGGGCCCTTGATGGGTCTGGGCCATGGGTCCTTGGTGGGTCTGGCCCAATGGTACTTAATGGGTCTGGGCCATGGGTAAGTTTGGGCCATGGGCCCTTGGTGGGTCTGGCCCAATAGGCCTTGATGGGTTTGGGCCATGGGCCCTTGGTGGGTTTGGGCCATGGACCCTTGGTGGGTCTGGGCCATGGGCCCTTGGTCGGTCTGGGCCATGGGCCTTGGGTAGGCTTGGGTGGTGGGGTATTGGGTCATGGGGTCCTGGGATATGTGGGAAAAGGGGGTTTGGGCCAATGGGCCTTGGGGTATGTGGGAGTTTGGAGATTGGGCCATGGGGCCTTGGGGTAAGTGGGTAATGGGGGTTTGGGTGGTGTGGATTATGGGGGGTTGATGGGGGTCATGGGAGAGTGAGGCATGGAGATTAGCTAGGGTATGGGATGGGTTCATGGGCATGGGGTGTGAAGGAGGAGGGGGGGTGTTTTGAGAAGCCTTTCACATGGAATAGGCTTGGAGCATCTCCTCCATCATGGTCATGGAGGAAGGGTTGGATGGAGATGGGGGATTTAAGGGGTGATGGGGTATAGATGGGATGGAGGTGGTGGAAAAATTGGGCATGACCCCGGTATAATCGGGCATGGCCACGATAGGTGGGGGGGTATGGGGTAGATGAGGGGATGTATTGGGTATGTTTTGTGATGATGGGGGGAATGATGAGAAAAGTTGGGCATGGCCCTGGTAAAAATGGGCATGACCCGGATAGGTGGGGGATTTTGCGGAGGGACGGATAGGGCGAAAGTGGTGTATGTGGATGTGGGTGGATCGGGTCTATAGGGAGATGATAGGAATTGGGGCATGGATGTGGATTGAGAAAATGGGTTTGGCATGGGCATGGTTTGGGCAAAAGATGGAGAATAGGGGGTAGGACTTAGGATATTTTGAGGGGTATCGGTTGGGAAAATGGGGGCGCCAAATGGGCCGGTAACGGTAAAAGAGGGTTGGGTGAGGGGGATGGAGGAAAAAACTTCTCCCGAAGGGGAGTGGGTTGGAGAATGTGGCGGGGATGAGTTGGGATCGGCGTAAGCCGGGTCCACTACCCACGACATTCCTTGGGAGCGGGTCGAGAAAGGGTGGCTTGGATAAGGCCCAAAAATCCTCCTCCTTCCCCTACGGGACGATGGAGGGCAAGATGATGCCGTTATGCCGGCACCACAAACTATCTATTTCTTTTTGGGTTTTAATTTTATATATATATATATATATATATATATATTTTTTGTGAATTTTTTGAAAGAGTTTTGAAAAATAAAGGTTCCGAGGCCTTGGAATTCCCTTTTCGGGTGGCTCTCGTACCTTAATTCAAGACCCACGGCTACGATTTCGAGGCACTTAGGAAGAATCGAAGGAGAACCTTCAATCTATTGAATGCATGGAAATCGAGGCAAACAACCCGATCCCCCATAATGAGCCAAAAAGAACTTGCCCTCTTTTGACCGGCGGGGGCGTATTGGGTGTCGGAGATGGCAGGGCTTAAACAAGGCACTAAGCACACTGATCGGGAGACTCGGGAGGTGAAGAAGGCCACAGATTCGGGGTCAAAATAAATAGATTCAAGAACTAATACTTGTGCCTGTGTTGCAGCACTGTCTTTACATCAAGAACTATTAGTTGCGCCAAGGTAAAAACCTGGATTTTAAAGCTGGAGCAACTATTAGTTGCGCTAGTTATAAATTCTAGCTTTTTGTACTAGCGCAACTTATACATGCGCCAACCAAATAATGACGTTCCAGAGTGTTTGATAGCAGCACCCAACACCCGAAATGAGTCTTTTTTTGATTTTTTTATGGTAGCCGGGCTTTCAGGAACTGAACTATTTTTTGGTGATCGATTCTCTCCTCACCGCACCTAAATGGTTTGAGTCCAGTATAACTCGCTAACGCACTCCCCAAGGGTTTTAAGCTTCAGAATGGGAACCCACCCAATATACCTCTGGCACGAGCGCCTTCTCAAATACTAGGTGGGCTGGGACTTTTCTGGATCATCACCACTAGGGGCTGCCGTCATACTAAGACCCGGGTGTTTATGTGTTTGCCTAATCCCAGCCCCTTTGAAAATCTAACCCGCAAAATAAATTAATTAAGCTCCCTAACTTGGTTCAATTTTAATATTTTTCAAAGCTTTTTATCTTTTTTTGAAAGTTTTCTTTAGTTCAAAGACCGGGGTTGATTATCCCGTGCCGCCACTACGGGCCAGCGTCCACTGGCGGAATATGAGTGCTCAAGTAGGCCCACAAATCGGTTAAGGCACTTTAAATGACAAAAATTTAAAGGAATTGAAAGACAAAGCTCAAGTAGGCCCGCCAATCGGCTAAGGCACTAAAAATGACGGGAAAGTAATAAAATTAAGAGACAATGCGCATGTAGACCCGCCAATCGGCTAAGGCATGTAAATAACGGAAAAGTAGGGGTGAGAAAAATGAGTTAATCGGAGGGGTGAGTTAAAAAAACAGCAAAAATAAGAGAAAAAAAAATAGCAATAAATGTTAGGAAAAATAAAAAAATGGCTTAGTTTAAGGGGAAGCTCTACAAGCTACTCCCCAGCAGAGTCGCCATCTGTGCAACCGCGGGAATCGGGTCGATCCCGTCGCAACGATGTGCTCTCTAACGAAAAAAAAATATAGAGTCGCCACCCGGAGCTTTCGGTGTCTCGGGGTACCTAGTTCAGTTTTATGAGCACCAAAGTGCTAAAAATATGACTCTGAATCTGGTCCACACCAAAGGCTCTTGGGTAGGGGCTTCGGTTATCGATCGGGAAGGTGTTAGGCACCCGATCAACTAGCTTAACGCGGTCTCTACTAATGGCCAAAAATAAAATAAAGGAAAAGAAAAGAAAATAGCTTCCTTTTGCCCAAAAGGGCTTAGAATCCTATTTGTGCCCCTTCGTTCCTACCAAAAAATCGGCGGCGTAACGGCACAAATGGGAGGATGGAGGGAGCTAGAAAGAGATAGGAGAAGAAAGGGGAGAGCCGGAGCTCTCGAGCCCTTGTAGCACCGTAGAGGAGCCTTGCGTGGTTTGCTTTGATGAGCTCTTGAAGGCCTTGTATGGTCAAAAACGAGGTTCTAATTCCTATGACTTAAAGCTAAGAGGTAGGGAAGAGAGGCTAGGGGATCACACACACCTAGGCTAAGGGTTTTGGATGGAAGAACAAGCTTGAAATGAGGTTGGGAGATTCTGGAATTTGGGTGAAAATAGTACACAAAAGGGAGGAAGAACTTCTCACTTTGAGCTCTTTCTCTTTAAAGCAAATTTCTCAACCCTTAAACCAAGGGGTGGGGGGCTCTATTTATAGGAAAAGGGTGGGTTAGGAGGCCACTTAAGAGCTAAATGAGTTTAACAATTAGGTAATCTCACATCTAACGATTCCTAGGGTTTTTAGAGCCTTGAAATGTGTGAGAAGGTCCTCCAATGGTGGATGATAGGGTGAAGCTTAAAGCCACTTAAAGGGGTGCAAATAGGCTTTAAGAGGGTGTAACAGAACTAGCAAAACACACCCCAAAGGTTAAGGTGGTCAACAAGTCAAACCCCAATCACAATTTTCGGGATAAATTCTAACAGTTACTGTTCATATGCCTGGCACAACTATTAGTTGCGCCAGGCAAATGCACAGTAAAATAGTGCAGAACAGTGCCTGGAAGTTAGCTCGTGGGGGTGGGGACCTCCTTTAACCTTGGCGCCACTATTAGTTGTGCCAGGCTTAAAGTTTGGGAGAATTGGCCTGGCGCAACTAATCAGACAAAGTTATAACTGGCATAACTATTAGTTGCGCCAGGCCATTTTTGGGGAGAAATAGCTTGGCGCGATTAATAGTCGCGCCAAATCCCTAGGGGCACTTGAAATTACCTCCCTGCCCTCCAGGTTCGGACCGCCATATCTTTTGATATATACCTCTGATTGGGGCGATTCTCAGACCGTTGGAAAGCTGATGATCTCTACTTTTCAATGGTATGAGATTTGATATCAGTAAAAGACCTTAGATAGTCCTATGCACTTCTCTTCATCCATTACTTGGGAAGGTTAGGTTTAGGGTTCAAAATGGGTTCTAAGGGTCGGGATTGGTTTCTTAAGGTTTGGGATAGGTTCCTAAGGGATCTAGGGTGATTCCTAAGGGTTTGGGGTGATTCTTAAGGGTTCCATACATGCCATCAAAAGCTCAAAATTGTACCTCTCTCGAAAGGTGTTTCGATCGGGCCTTGGGCCAAATTTGGGTGTCTACAAAATGTTATTGATATTCCCCCTATTGAGCTTAGACTGTTAGGTCACCCCTCAACTATACGTCACAGACATATGTGTTGATCTAGGCATTGAGAAATCTGAGCGTGAGGAAGATCCTAATTATATTCTCGAGAAAGAATCGGATCTTCTACCTGAGGAATAATTCCCTTAGGGGACTTGGAGTTTCTTTTGAGATTTGGTGATTGAGGCTTGGTACGTCCAACCATCCTTTTACAATAGAACTTTAGATTCTTGTATTGTTTTAGTATGATGTTTTGTGAACCACTATTTAGGTGATGGACAGCCATCACCGGTGGTTCATTTTTGGTTCTTTTGTTCATCTATTTTACATGGAATTAGAACCATTATCCTGCCATATATGATAATTGTTTTATAGGAGATATCTGCTTTGAATTCTGCTCAGTGTGTAGATGTACCAAGTCTGTGTTCAGGGATCGCGATAAGTGATTTGACGACATCGATTTCAGGGTAGGAAATTCGGGTCATCACAAGTGAAAAAGGGAAAAGTGATTGCACATGCATCACATTAGTTGAAGGGCAACGAAAAAAACTATCCAACGCACGACTTAGAGTTAGATGCAATAGTGTTTACTTTGAAGATATGGCGGCACTACTTGTATGGTGAAAAGTTACTCATCTTCACTGACCGCAATAGCTTGAAATATCTCTTTACTCAGAAAGAGCTGAATTTGCGATAGAGACATTGGATGGAAACCCTTAAGGACTTTGATTGCGTGATTCGGTACCACGAAGGAAAAGCTAATTTAGTTGTTGATGCCTTAAGCAGGAAAGCTGAGCATGTTTCCATACTTTCCCATCTGTCTTATAGTCAGAACCCTCAGAATAATACCGATTTGAAGCTCCCAATAGCTAGTCTGACACTGAAGTCTTTAATCGGGAATAAGGTAATAGAAGTACAAAACTTAGATCCTCAACTAGAAACCTATAGATCGAAGGTGATAGACGACACACTCCCTGACTTCTCTATTTTGTCTGACGAAGCTTTATCTTTCCGAAGGAGATTGTGTCTCCCGAATGATGTAGAGTTGAGAAAGGAAATCCTGATAGAAGCACATCGTTCAAAATATACTATCCACCCAGGCAGTACCAAGATGTACCATGATCTGAAGCGATATTATTGGTGGTTTGGAATGAAGAGAGACATTGTCGAATTCATTTGTCTATGCTTGGTGTGTCAACGAATGAAAGCAGAACATCAAAGACCCGTAAGACCTTTACAACCCCTTGACATTCCTCAGTGGAAATGTGTAACAACCCGAAATTTTCGTAAATGTTGAATTGTTGACTTTTGACAAGAATGCGACCTTTTGACTAATTTGACTCGAGTCAAATCATTTAACCTAGGTAATGTGACCTTAAACCCCATTTGTTATAATTGGGGGGTACGCACCAAACACATTAAAGCCCAACCTGTATTCTGTGTCGAGTGTATGCGTGTTTGTGCATGTTGCAGAAGAACTCGGGCCCAATTTGCGAACATGGGTCTCTACCCGAATACGCCGACTAATTAGGCTGACGTTGGGCCTTAACTTGGACCTTAGAATGTGTGATAAATACACAACTTAGATGTTAAAGCTTCACACTGAGTTAAAGCTTGTTTGGATAAGGCTTAACACACTAGTTGGTGTGCATGCTTCACACCGAAATAAATCCCGTGCACATAAGTGAACTTCCTTTGGAAGTTTCATTTGCTAGATATGTTGCGAGAGAGAGACAGAGATTAGAGAAAGAGAGGGAGCTAGGGAAAGAAGGAGCAATCTCTTAGATTTTTGGTCGATTCCTCATCAGTTTTATTCTTCTTCATTGATCGATTGTTACGAAGGAATGCCAATCATTGATGTGGTGACAATTCAAGAGCGCGGGAACTCATCTTTCCCAAACCCTCCTTGGTTTTGGTTAGAAACCCCCGTTTGAACGATCCTCATCTTGCAAGGATCTAGTGAGTTCGTAGGGCACGATCCGTGGAGATTGACCTTGGGTTTCATCCCATTGCGATTGCGAGAAGTTTGGGTTTCGAAATCATTAGATTTGAGAGGAGCGTGGGTTTCAGCATTGTCAGTGTCATCCATTGTGTGCTTCGACTTAGCGAATTGGAAAGGTAAGATGTGAGTTAATTTAGTTAGAATTAGATTAGTGTTGGGTTGACTGTGAAGGAATGAAGATCCTTTGATTTTGAGTGATTTGGACCAAGGAAGAAGAAGCCCTGTGGCTGAGAAATCTGTCAAAATCGTTCGATCAAAATATGAATTGATCGACCGATTTTGACAGGACAAAGATGGGAAGAGTTTATGGAGAAACCGATTGATCAAAAAGGATTTCGATCGATCTATTTTGGAAATCGTTGGATTGATTTGAGAATCGATCGATCGAATTGTGATCGATCGATCTATTTGGAGACCGATCGATCGATTTGTGAACCGATTGATTGAGTGTGCCTAAACAGAGATATGTGTATTTTTCTAAAGAAATCGATCGATCAAACAGGGTTTCGATCGATCGATTTGGTTAGTTTATGGTATTTTTATGTTTTTAAGGAAATAACTCGGGGAGACTTTAGGGTTTCCTGCTTTTCGTTGCTTTTGACTTATAAGAGATAATTTGGTGCTTTTGATTTATAAGAGGTAATTTGGTGTGTTCTAGGTTGTGATCAAGGGGACGTGATGGGAATGTCGCCTCGATAAGGAAATCTTTGTTTTGGCTTTAGGTTAAGGTGGGGAAAGTTCCATATACAATTACATTTTTTATTTAATTTCATAGATCCTTGATATGATTGAATGAAAGGTGATGAGTTTTGATTTGAACATGAAGTAGTATTTGAACTTGTTGATATTTAAAATCTAAATGCGCTTTTGAAAAATAATTGGTGAACTTGAAATTTAAATTCGAATGATGAGCTTTATTTATATAATTTTGAAAACTTATATTTCGTTTGATTCCTGACTTATGACAATTTTGATGAACTAAGCACAATGCACAAAGTTGAATATGTACATGAATCTGAACATAAATCGAATATAAACTTCGAATCGAACTCAGAAGTTAAATTTGAATCAAATGATAAGTCTTGTTATCAAGTGGACCGCTATGGTGGTATATATGTACGCCCTTAGACCACTTTGACAGGATTTACGTACTCCTTTGGACACCTTTGTATATATGTACGCCCTTGGACCACTTTGGTGGGATTTACGTTCTCCGTTGGACACCTTTGTATCTATATACGCCCTTGGACCACTTTGGTGGAATTTATGTACTCCTTTGGATACCTTTGTATCTATGTACACCCTTGGACCGCTTTGGTGGGATTTACGTACTCTATTGGACACCTTTGTACTTATGTATGCCCTTGGACCGCTTTGGTGGGATTTACGTACTCTATTGGACACCTTTGTACTTATGTATGCCCTTGGAGCGCTTTGGCAGGATTTACGTACTCCTTTGGACACCTTTGCATCTATGTATGCCCTTGTACCGCTTTGACAGGATTTACGTACTCCTTTGGACATCTTTGAATCTATGTACGCTCTTGGACCGCTCTGACGGGATTTACGTACAATTCTGGATATCTGTGTACACCCTTGGACCGCTCTGGCGGGATCTATGTATGCCCATGGACCGCTCTGGCGGGATTACGCATGCCTTGGATCGCACTCTCCGTAAATCGAACTATAAGTCAAAAAAATTGAAGTGGACCGCTATGGGCGGATTATGTGTCTGTGGACCACTATGGGCGGATTATAAGTACACTGTGGGCCGCTAGGATAGAATTAAATCGGCATGGCTTCATATCCGTGAATCAAACTATGTAAACTAGGAAAGTGAATGTAAATCGAACTCAGTAAATCAAGATAAGACATGTAAGTGAATTGAACTCAGTAAATCAAGGATAAGTCGTGTAAGTGAATGTAAGTGAACTCAATAAATCAAAGATAAGAAAATGCTTTTGATAAAAAAATACCTTTGAAATCGGTTTGCCTTTGAAATCAGTTTGCCATTGAAATGAGTTTCGATTTTGATAAGAAAATGCCTTTGAAATCAGTTTGTCTTTGAAATCAGTTTCGGTTTTGATAAGAAAATGTCTTTGACATCAATTTCGATTTTGATAGGTAAAATGCCTTTGAATTCAATTTCTATTTTGAATATGAAAATGTATTGATCTTTGTCTTTGAACTTATGCATGACTCATAAGATGTATATTAGTATTAATTTTCTCCACTGAGCTTAGACTGTTAGCTCACCCCGACTATACGTCACAAGCATAATACTTATCAGGACACCGAACTTGAGGATTGGTAAGATTTTCGGGATTGTAGATTTAGTACATTGTGGATTTTGGTAAGTTTCGGCTTGGTATGTTCGTGGTATCATGTATGGTACACTACTATTAGGTGATGGTTGGTCACCACCGGCGATTTGTTTTAGGTTACTGTTCATGTTGGATATTAGAACTGGAGATTTTAATTATGTCCTATGTATTATCTGCTTTAATTTTCTGCATGTGTGCAAATGTACCAAGTGTTTTGCATCAGATTGTGATCTACGATCTGGTGGTCCAGTTTTTCCAAAGATTCATGTTAAGAAAAAAAAATGTGTCAAGAAAATTGGGCTATCACAAAATGGGAACACATTATCATGGACTTCATTTCAGGCTTCCCCAAGACCAATAAAGGTTATGATAAAATTTGGATAATTGTAGACCACCTCACAAAATCAGCTCACTTCTTAGCTACTAAGTTGGCTGCTCTGCTTGAGCAATTAGCTAGCTTGTACGTTTTTGAAATCGTGAGACTCCATGGCATTCCATTGTCTATTGTGTCTTACCGAGATTCCCACTTTACCTCAGAATTTTGGTGATCATTCCAGAAAGCAATGGGAACCATGATTAAGATGAGTACGACATATCACCTCCAGATGGATGGACAATCTTAACTAACAATTCAAATACTAGAAGACATGCTGAGAGCTTGTATTCTAGAATTTCAAGGAAGTTGGGACCAATACTTACCTTTGTGTGAGTTTGCCTACAATAACGGCTATCAGAGTAGCATTAAGGTGACACTATACAAAGCTTTATATTGGAGACCTCGTCGTTCTCCTCTATGCTAGAGCGAAGTCGGTGAAAGACAGATACTTGGCCCCGAATTGGCCCAAATTACCGTCGAGATGATTAAGTTGATACGCTCCCAACAGATAGGCGCATAGGATTGACAAAAGAGTCTCGTTGATAAGAAAAGACGAATCCTAGAATTCTAAGTTTGAGAGAAAACTTTCCTAAAAGTGTCTCCGACTAAGGAGTCGTTCGGTTTGGTAAAAGAGGAAAATTGAAACCCCGTTATATTGGACCGAACCCGATAATCGAAAGGGTTGGAACTGTGGCCTATCGGTTGCAACTACCTGAAGAAATGGCGCATGCACATAACATCTTCCATATCTCCACATTATAAAAATATATTCCAAAATCGGGCCACTTTTTTCTAGAAGAAGTCATTGAATTACAGGAAGACTTAACCTACACTGAGAGACCAGTGAAATCCTAGATAAAGAAGAACAACAGTTATGTTCCAAAACAATTCCCTTGGTAAAAGTACTTTGGAGAAATTAAAATATCGAAAGTGCTACTTGAGAGTTAGAATCTAAAATGCGAACAAACTACTCACATCTATTACCTTCGAACCTTAGTGTGATATAATTATGATTACTTGATCTTGTTTGATTCTTTTATATTGTTCAAATTACTTTGACATGTGTGCAATCGTAGATTTTACCAATTCGTCGCGACGATGCACTCGCTAAAAAAGAAATGGAGTCGCCACCCAAAGTTTTTGGTGACTTGGGATACCTCAAAATCGATATATAAGCACCAAAGTGTAAAAATATGACTCTGATTTACTGGTCTTTACCAACGGCTCTTGGGTAGGGGCTTTGGTTATTGATCGGGAAGGTGTTAAGCACCCGATCAATCCGCTCGTAAGCGGTCTCTACTTATGACCAAAGTAAAAAAAAGAAATAAAATGAATGACACTTCCTCTTGCCTGAAGGCACACCGATCCTATTGAACCCTTCGCACCCATTGAAATTTGGGCGGCGTAACGACACAATTTAGGATAGAGGAAAAGTAAAAAAGGTAGAGGAATAGAAGGGAGAGCCGGAGCTCTCGGGTCCTTGTAGCACCACTGTGGACCTTCACGTGGGTGCATTTCCAATGAGCTTCCGATGGAAAATGGGTTGTGGAATGAGTCTTTGCTTCTAAGGCTTGAGAGGTAGAAGAGAGGAGGGGTAGGCTAAAGCCTTGCTCTAGCTAAATCTAAGGGATTTATGATGGAAAATGGAGGTTAAAGTATGAACCTTGGTTCTGGAATTTAGGAGGTTTAATGCTAAAAAATAGAGGAAGAAATCTCTAGAGCTTTCTCTCTCTTGAATTTTTTTTTTCAAGCCCTTAACAAAGGGGGGTGGCTCTCTATTTATAGAGAAAGGGGTAGAGGGGATACTTAAAGGTTACGTGGATTAGTAATTAGGTAATCTCTAATCTAAGGTTTTCTAGATTTTTGAAAGCTTAGATAGGTGGGAATGGGGTTTTAATGATAGATGATAAGGTAGTCTTCTTAATGGAAAAAGGGTTAAAAAGAGGGCTAGTGGGGGTGTAATAGTCCTAAAGAAATCCACCCAAACTTTGGGTGGTCAAAAGGTCAAACCTCAAATTTGAAATCTGACATTTTCCAAAAAAATACTATTCATAAGCCTTGCTTATATTTTATATACTCTGGGCTTAGGAATAATGTTTTATGAGAAAACAAAGAAATTCAGAGCTTGCAGCTGAAGCCTGAAACAAAAATATACCTTGCGTATATAAAATATACGCAAGGCCAAATTCTGGGAAATTTTTCCTTGCGTATATAAAATATACGCAAGGCCTAATTCCGGGCTGAACCAAAGCAGACCTTCAATTTTGTCCGGGGTAGGCCTACTAAGGGCTCATGGGGTTCAGTTTATGGGCTCTAGGTATCTGGTTGGGCCTTCTAAGGGTTCGGGAAGGGTTTTGAAGATTCGAGAGATGCTATTGAAAGCTCAAGGGCATGCGTTTTTCGAAGTATGTGTCAATCGGGCCTTGGGCCAAATTTGAGTGTATACAGATGTCCCTCTTTGGTATCCGATCATTAATGATCGTATGCCAAAGAAAGAGACATTCGAAGAGGCCCAAGGCACCGCTATCGGGTCTGTTGTACTCAAAGCAAAACTCAATTATCATATGGTAAAAGGAAAGCATGAAGAGTAGTGGAAGCCCATATCACTAGAAAAATGTCCGTTCCTTGAGATTATCGGTCCTCAAGCGCTTAGCGACATTACTGGGTATGACTGTGATGGTGTGATTGATGATGCATAATGTTTGAGTTTCATTATGAATAAAACAGCCTCACAAGCGAGAGGGTGATCGACCCATACGTAAAGATTGGCGTAAAGTAATGACGAGAGGATCCAATAGTTGTACCGATCTTATGAGGCATTGATTTCCCCATTTGATCGGCCACGGGTGCCCCTATGCAAGATAGGGTTCGAGATTTTTGGGCGAACCTATTGATCCCGAGGTTAATTTAGCACAACTATCCGAATAGAGTGAATATTGATGTCGCAACACTTTTTGGAAGTGTGTGCCACTTTTGACTATAATCTTACAAATGGATCAACTATGCAAAAAACATGGACCCCTTAGGGGCAATAAAAGCAAGACGATGAAAGTCCCGATTCAGGTCCTGCCCGGGTACAATTTACAGGAACAAACGACCATCTAACAGATATCTAGATGCATGGCGTACACTTTATAGGGACATCGTGCAAGTTTTTAATCATGCAACCAAGAATAAACACGAGAAAAGATCCCTTCTGCATCCATGTTTGAAGATAATTGTTCGATATTTAATCTCATTTAGAGGAAGAATCAAACCGATCGAAACATTGATTGTTTGACCAAGATTAAACTGTTGCTCCTACTTTGAAGTAGGATCCAAAGATCTAAGGCGAATCTTAAATTTAGGACATTAATTTAGTATAGCTACGTTGCCGAAAAAATATTGACATTTTACCGCATTAAAACACACATGTATGTAGCTGTGCATCAGAAGGTACAATGAAAACACATATATCTTTTTCTTTTTTAAAATGATTTTTTTTCTTTTTTTGAATAGACCGATGTCATAGATGAGGGGTGAGATGCTTCATCTGATCCGTCCATAGTCGTTGTTGACATGGAATGCTTTAGCAATTTGAGAGGCTGCTTGATTCGAGGCTTTGGGCCTTTTTATGTTCCTGCACCTTCTCAAGAAAATGTCAGTCCCTTTTTTATTTATACAAATAACAAATGTGTATCCTAATTAACAAAAGAAGCAAACTTACTGGCTACTTCTATGTGTATCTAATTAAGTCTTAACCTATTGTAAGCGCACAATAGGAATTGTAGTGCTAGTATAGGATCGTTCCCACGAAGACAGGTTTTTCTATATTAATTTAATTTTCTGAAAACTTATATTTATCTTTTAAGTTCCTAATCTACTAGAGAAATATGAATAAAAGAATTGTTCCTTAATCTAATTTTTGCAAAAAATAAATTCTAATCCTTCTTCTTCAGATTATGGTCGTCAATCACAATCTTCAGCTATCGGATATTTATAAAATTAAACAGTACCGTTACACTATATATCAAGTTTCCTAGCATTGGTCGTCAATAAATGCTAAAATCCTATCAATATAAATTTAATATAATCAACAATCTCCTAAAACTTGGGCATCAATCAAATTTTAGAAAACTGAAGATAGAAATGTAAAAATCGTTACACTAATCTGCAAACTTCAACTTGAGTCATCAATTCAAATTAAAATTAGAAGATGTTAACAAAGCAGGAAATTGCAATAAAATAAATTTAAACTAAAAAATAATAAAATTATATCTTTCATCCCTCAGCCGCAGTCATCAGTCGCTTTTGAGAAACTACAGATATCGACTCTAATCTTCAGCTCTCAATTGCAGTCGTCAATTGCTCTTGAGAAACCTTGGATATCTAATCTACGAACCAACAAAAATCTACTCTAAATTTGATCAAAAGAAAACCCAACCTCAGTCGTCAATTGATACTGAGAGTTCCTTCGATGGTTTTTCCTATATTCCAAGCCTCTTATTTATAGATCATAAGGGTTGATTTACAAAACTTCTAATTCTAATAAAAGAAATTATTAAAGCAAAACTATCTTAATATAACTCTATTTCTAACTTTATCTTTCCTTGCTTTTCTTCTGTTGATGTACTTCTGGATTTCTTTCTTTATTTCAGCAGTAGAGTCCTTTAAGTGTCTTCTTCATCAATCTCTCAGATCCGTGATTCACTAGACTTCTTCTTTAAGAGATCTTTTAATTTTATGCATGATGGTGCTCTTTCTCACATGATCAGTAACTTTGGAAGGTGTCTTCTCTAAAAAATTATAAACCATAATTTTCTTCTTCTACTAAAACTTATTCTGGAAAATCGTAAATCACGATTTTCTAAGACAACTTCCTATTGAACGATTCTTCATTTTACGATTCTTCTATTATAATTCATCATTTCTCTTATATCGTACTTTTACTCTTGAGCGGCTTTTCCTACAAAATTATTAATTTCGATTTTCGTGTCTTCTCAGTACTTTGTTCCGTAAAATCGTAAAACATGATTTTTCATTTTTTCAGTAGGGGATGACTCGATTTTTGATTCAATCGTCTTTTTATTGCTCTATGAGTTCATTTTGATGAATGTTAACACTTTGATTTTCTTTAATATTTGCACATCAGTAATTTATTAGTAGCAAACTAAGTCCTAGCATCACTAAGTTAAGGGTAGTAAAATGACATATTAGGTGACTGATCACACCCCAAAACTTACGTTTTGCTAGTCCCTAGCAAACAAGGAAATATAAAATATCTTATACTAAAAATTAAATTGTCACTTTCGTAGGGAGCACGATTGCATTTAGAAGATGCAACTAGCATTTAAACCCTTAGGTGATTCCTAGTGGAGGAGTTGTAGTATCCTGAAGTTTTTCAGTGAAGTTACCAACAAACTTTAAATATTTTTGGAATTTTCAAAACAAAACAAAGGTTAAAAATCTAAACTAATTTTATACACTATCTAAATTAACTAAGTTAGTCATCCTATAGTCATTATGATTTTCTAAAATTACTAACCTTTAATCTTTACTTTCCATTATAACAGTTATCCTTAATTAGAACTCCGACAATTTGATTTTATAATAAGCAGGAAGTGTATGCATCAGTGAACAGTTTATTCTTCATAAAATTTTCTAAACTACCAATTTAGAAAATATTTTCATTCAAAAACTCACTATTGACATACTCTAAAAAAGATATCGAAACTTTTTGGGTTCTCACAGCGTGTTATTTCAGAAAATTTTAGTCAAAGATAAAAATTATCAATCTCATAGAAAAGGATAATCTATTCTATTCATATGAATCCCTGTACAATCCATAATATCTATTTTTCATATCTCTACTAGGCCTTATGATTTTGCAAGTCATAAATCAAATAGGTCTTTCCTTCGGCTTGTAATGGGGCTTTGGATTTCAGAAGGTGTCAAAGAAAGGTAGAAAAGGATTCCAAGTTTTTCTGAGAATTTAGCTCTTCTTTCGCCTATCTTTTCAGCTTTTTTTTTCTTCTTTTATAAATCTCATTTCTTCAACTGTGAAATCGTATTCTACGATTTTTCTCCTTTTAAAAAGCTTTTTACTTAAGAATTGTAATCTCCTTTTTTTTCAAATCGTCTTTTTATAATTTGTCACTCATTTCCCATATTTTTCTTTTTATTTCTTCACCTATACCTTTTTCTTTAGCATTCTCCTTATTTGTTTTTGGGTTTTACACCTTGCACTCCCTCTTCTTCCCTTCTTTTGCATTCTAAAATCTCAAAAATATAAGGGTTAAAGGTTGAAAGCTTTGGGTAGTACTTATGGTTAAGGGTTTATCAAATTTTTGGTACAAAGAAATTCAGTTTTGGCTTCTAATATGGGTTAAAAGGATAAAATTTTATGAGATTTTTGCTTTTTGGCTTTGATTTAACAAAAGATGGCCTTTAATCATCTTTACGATTTACTAGCATTGATGCCTTAGTGTTTTGATATTTCTACAGATAGATTTAGATAAAAAATCAGGTTATCATAGATATAAAATATTTTGATTCTAAATTCAGCATTATGAGATTTCATATCAGTATAGAAGTTTAAAGAAATTTTTTGACTTGAATAAAAACAGTCTCTTTCTGAATAAAATAGGAAATATGGCTCAAAATCTCACTGGTTTATAATTTTGAAACTATAGTATAAAATTTTACAGTTTAGATCAATCTATTGTTTCAAACATCCATTCTAATACAGTATTCAACGAGCTAAGCATGAATTATATTGTTCTTTATTCTGATTATTGAACTCCAACTATAATGGATTGTAAATTTTCAAGATTTGTAATTTTTTTATCATAATTCCTATGTAAGGATCAACGAAAAAAATTTGAATTTTTTTTACAAAGACAAACTGAATAAAACTAATTGATTTACTATTATACTAATTATACTACTATTATACACAGAAATTGTGTATCCCCCCAAACTTAATTCGGACAATTCCCTCATTTGCACAAAACAGGGGATACTTAAAATTATTTACCTAAAAATTATTGATATCTCTGATTGCTTACTGGATGTGAAAAAAAATTCTATAAAGAATGTTTCCCCAAACTTGAGGAAAACACAACAATTTTACTTCTCAGGGATATTAATAGCAAAAATAAAAGAAAAGTTAGTAACAATTACACAGTTAGTAGAAAAAAATAAAAGTTAGTCAAAAAGAAAATTTCATATATTACTGAAAATTTACAACAATCATGAAAAAATTAAAGTATTAAAAACTAATTACATAAAAGAAAACAATCCTAGGAAAAATATAGAAAGATCATACCTGTGAGGTTTATAATGTTCTGTTTTATTTTTTTACTCACTTGGTGATCACGGGTATGGTACAAGGATAGAAGTAGTAGGGTCATCTTCTGAGTCGGACACCTTAGCTGTAGAATAACCATCTTGTTCTTCTTCTGAAGGTGCATCTCCATGTCTTTCAGGCTCCACCTCATTTGTGGTTTCCTTCTCATTAATCATTTGGCAAGTGCTTCCTTCCTTACACTATTGCTCCTTATCAACCTTTTCTTTGTCTTTCAGATCTGCAGTCAGTTTCTTGATCACAACAGATTTAGGTTGTATCCTCATTCTCAGCTTTTCTGCTTTATCTTGTTCTTTTGTTATTGCGACCAAGCTATTATTTGTTAGAGACTCAATGATCTGCTTCTGTTCAGCATTGATTGAGCTTAGGGAATCTTGAACTTCTTGCAGTTGCAAAATTTTCCCTTCAGCTATGGTCAGTAGATGATCCCTTTCACTCAACTGTTGATGGAGTTTTTACTTGTAGTCTTTAAGAGCTTTTTTCCTTACAGTTTTTGCATCGTCTGATACTACCATTAAACTTCCTAACTGTTCAAGCATAGCTGCCATTTTATCTTTATACACCTTTCTTTCCTCTTTCCATGCTTACTGATTTTCTCTCATTATTCTATTCTCTGCTTTTAGCTGGGTAATATGTGCTTGAAGGGTTGAAGTGGCATCCTGGCCTCTCTTTTCTTTTTCTGCTGCCCATTTCGCATGATGATCTTGCACAACTTTTCGTCGCAAGCCTTCCATTATTTTTGTGCGCTCTTGAGATGTCAGAGTAGTATAAACAACTCTCTTCTTTAGTCTTTGAAAGTCTTCCATCCGTTTCATTACCACATTTGGTAGTGGTGCCAAATTTGGGGCATATGTATTTAGCCATTGCTTTACTTCCCTCAATTTGCTCACTACATCTTGGAATAATAATAAAGTCGATTCATGTGTAAGTTGCCATTGCTCTACTGCTTTCAATCTCCTTTCTTGCTCGGAGATTGATGTGGTAGTGATTGGAGGATCAACAGGGGGTACTTCTTCTCCATTTAATAATTCTGTAAAACCCCCTCTTGGTAACTCAGAGCTTGGTTATGCTTTAACAGCTTGAATGATGAGAGTTTGCTTTGTATTGGCTGCAATTGTAGGCTGAGCAACATGCTCTATTGGTACAGGGATATGGCTAGAAGTAGCCATTCTAGTAATCTATTGATCAATTGGTGAAGGAATTTCTTTTGTTATTTCAATATTTGGGCTCACAGGGTCTGCTTTAGTGGAGGGGGCATAGCAGGCCCTACTGGTGAGTACAAAGCAGGGTCATAGAGATTGTCTTGGTCTGCAACTGGGACTCCTGACTCGGTTATTCTCTCTGGTACTGGAGAGCTAATCTTTGCTCTCTCCTGAGGTTGAGTATAAGTACTCACACCTTCTTCCATAACTACTTCTTCTAAGGCTACAATTTATGCTGGCTGCTTTATGGCAGTCTCTTCTCGGCCCTCATGAATTTGCGGGACTTGTGGTGTAGAGGAGGTACTTTTGGTGCGAGAAGTGAGTGAGATTTTCTTTTCACTTTCGGCACCAAAAGTTCTCCTATAGGCTAGGACTGTTAAGCCTTCCTCTGTTCTCGATAAAGATTTTTCCTAGGGGTCTATACTATACCCCACATTTAACTCCAGATTTGTGATAAGGCCTCCAAATGGTAGGGTAAACTTCTTTGTCTGATATTTTTCTTGACTTAGTTTCTCCCTCACAGTGGTGATTACTTCAAAAAGGTAAGAGGGCACATTGAACCAGTAGCGATTTGCCATCAAGTACAATGTCTTGGCAAAAAGTGCCCTTCTCTGTGTTTCATGACCTGTGGGGTGAATAGCCTTATGAATTAGAACGTCGAAGAAGTGAAGTGATAAACCCCTTGCTTCCAAGTCCTTTCGAAGGAAAAAGGACTTGTCCCGTGGAGGTTTTCCTAGTAGTTTTGGCCTCTGGGTTATCTTGGGATAGTTATGTATTTCCAAGGGAGCAAGCATTACCCTAGTGACCATTTCCTTTATAATTTGGATCGGAAGTCCATCAATACTGGTGGAGAGGATAGGGGATGGTTCCTAGCTGCTTTTAGTCATATTTTTGTAAAACTACCTCACCAATCTAGGATAGACTGGTGTGACTCCTGGTTCTAAGAAATAATTCAGCCCGACATCCTTAAAATACTTGATGGCTTCTCCACTCATTTCTATTTTTTCTAAAGACTCAACCTCTATCGTAATTTTGGCTCCCACAATATGGTGTTTCATTGAGGTAGGGAGCCGATCTGCTGTTGTAGTAGAAGACACTGGCTTTTTGCCTTTATCTAATTTCAGGCCCTTTTTAGGGGCAGACACAGAGTTGGTCTCATGTGTGTCTTTAGAAGGTTCTCTGATAACTACCCCAGAAGATTTGGATTTCTTCTTGGGTGGGTCTGCTGTTTTTGATTTGGCCTTGAGGATAGCAAACTGTGCGATACGATTAATGATTGAGGTGTTATCGAAACTATTACCTCCTTCTCCTTCCTCTTTCCTTTGTCGCTTGCCCGTCTCATTAGCCATTTTTCCTGCAAGAGTTAATAAAAATATTATCAATTAACCATAAATTCCATGTATTGAATAAAAATATCTTGCAGAAACCCTTCCATTTGATTGTTAAAATCGCCACCTTACCTCTTGATGATTGAAATCCTAATTTGTAGATGTGAAAAGAAATGCACGCAGGGTTCCCAAAATAAAACAGGGGAAGCAAGGGGTGTATAGGAAAGTAAAACGGTTGGGTTGAGTAGGGGAATGGTTAGGATGAAGAGCCTTTCGAAAAGAGAGGAACGGTTAGGATGAAGAGCCTTTTGAAATTCTACGTCGTTATGAACAACTTGAAAAAACTGTATATTGCTCTTTTCTTATACATTAAAAATTTGAAGTTAACTTGAAAACATAAATTGTTTCAGATGAACTCTATACTTGGAAACAAATTTGTGATGTGCACCGACCGAGAAGATGCGATAGCCTATTTCATCTTTTTGCGTGGCTCCCTCCCTTTGACTAAGAAATTTCTAAATCAAAATTTAGTAGAAGGCCGTCAAATGTGCAATACCACACAAACATGTAGAGCATTCTCCAAAATGATAGACCAAGGAGAGCCTGACTCCTTGCCTAATTGAACTGAGGTTGAGAATAGCCTTTGTCGCCTCAGTTTGGACATAGAGAGGCTACATGCCAAAAGTTCTACTTCGAATAAGTAGAATTACCATTAAGAATTCTGTTATTTATTTTGTGTCTTGATGTATGCTTGTTATAAGCAAAAGGACTTGTTTTGAATATTACAATTTTTTTTTATTGAATTATGAATTATCACCTGAATGCGCATTGACCAATTAATATATTGTTCGCAATTTTCTTAAAATAAATAAGAAAACCACAAATAACTAAAAGTAGACTTCCTACAGATGGAAGCCTGTGCTCAAATTTTCAGGACTCTGAGTGAGATTCAAAATGGGAGAAAGATGATGCGTAGGTATAAATGAATGTACCTACAACAAATAAAAGATCACAAAGACATGCTAGCCCACATCCAACAAAAAATGTTCAAAATCAAAGGAGAGAAATACACCATGGAGCAATTCCACTCAACTCCTTTGGCCCGTACAGGAGAATACTGGCTAAAATTAGATGCAACACTAACTAATTTAGAAATTCTCCAAGAGTGGGAAGTTCTCTTCCAACTCATGGAAGAAAGTGTGTGCGCCCAAACCAAAGCCTTCTTGAACCAGGCTTAACAACTCATTCATTTGTATGAGCAAACCCTACGTAAGAAAAAGGAAGGTATAAGCTATGACTGTATGATGAAATGATAAAGACTGTTAGTTTCGATTATTTCGATTATTCGTAATTTGGAAGTTTGATTGAACTCAACATTTCATCTTACCTGTATATGAAATTTATGTTATACGCTATTGTTGTGCTATCACCTAGAACAAACACACATTAAGAATTAGTATAACTGATGTTTCCACGGATGGGAAGTACCTTAATCCCCCTCGTGACCTTGATCAAACTAAAATGCAAGAACAAAAAGCTGGAACGAGAAGAACTTCTTTTCTTCCACCAATGTGCACTGCATAGAGCAACGATCCATTATCTCGAAACACAAATCAACCAACTGACTAGTGAGAGGCACATTCTATCTATCCTCGTTTCTCTTCTCAAAGGAAACCCATCAGGAAAGCGCGATGCAATATGAAAGATGGATGTGATAAAACTGAGAATTCACACCTGAAAATGGCGTTTCATAAAGGAAAGAGCCGATTTAGGGCAGAGCGAAGGAATCCTGAGGACAATTAGAGAGGACATCAATGTGCTCGCTGCCCTTATCACTGAAACCGACACCTCAATGACTGTATAAGGTATTTTGGAACACTCGTGCTAGTTCCAATTCTGAGGATGGAATCTTCTTTTTAGGAGGGGATAATATAACATCTACTCCTTAAGAACTTGTGTCAGTCAACTAGTTGACTGAGGCCTGACAAGACCTGACTGCACCAGGTGACATCACTACAAAAAACAAGACTACTAGTGGCAGACAAAAACTGTTGCTATTAACAAAAAAATGCCACTAATACCCTTGTTGCTAATAGTCTTAATAGCCTTTAATAGTTTTTTTGTTAATAGCGGCAACTTTTTGCTCCAAAAAACTGCCGCTAATAGTCTTCTTTTTTATAGTGCATCTTGAGGCCAAGTCCGCCCAAAAATGTTAAGCGCCCACCTGTAGCTCGATGGGAAAATGTTATTCCTAATGACACCCATAGGACACTCCATTTAATAGATTAGTTGTGGTATAAATTTAGCAAAACACACACCTCCCAGCTTAAACCAAGTGTGAAGATCGGGATTGACCAATGGCTGGTCCTGGGCTGGGAAATTTCCCAAATTGGGATTGAACCAAGGTGATGATATGGGGATCATCATCAATGGAGTATATTTTGATAATCATCATGGTGGTGATCAATAAATAAAGTCAAACTTGGATCCATTAATCCCAGGGAGTAAAAAGAACAAAAACCTTTAGTTAAGTATATGTGCCTTGTATGGAACAATGACATTTCAAGTAAATAAGAATAAAACCCAAGGGCAATTGTAAATAAATTCCATAATTCAGAAATTAGAAATTAGGAATTTCACATTTCTCTAGTAAATCCTAGCCCTTGATCTATTTGACCAAGTTGGACTCCATCTAAGACCATAGATTTCACATTACGGAAATCTAGGGTGTAAGATTGAGGAAAGAGCATGCAAGATGCTTAGAAAAGTGGTCATTCACATAGTTTGAGGATACCAAAAGGGGGCAAAGGCAAGATGAAGACTCAATGGAGGGTGGGGAGTGAGCCCATGTGAGACCCACTCCTCCATGCGCATGTGAAAATGAGAGGAGAGAGGAGAGAGAGTGAGAAGCTTGGGAAGACCAAGCTTGCCACATGGCAAGCTTGGGCCAAAAGCCCAAGCCCCTTGCAAAAATCGAATTCATACTCTCCCTCTCTAATCCCATTCCATCTTCTTCCTCTCTCCATCACCATTAGAGCCCTCTCCTTCCAAGCCCAAGCTCTTTTCATCCAACACCACCATTGTACTGCCCTCTTCTCCTAGAACAACATACTCTAAACTTACCTTCATCCCAGCCCATCTCACCACCGAATTCCATCCAAACCAGCTAGTACAGAAGAAGGAGCTAAGGTAAAGTCTTGGTTATTGTTTGTTTTTGGATTTTTAGTCTAGTATGGTGTAGGATTAGCTTAAGTTTTGAAGATTTTTCTGAATTTCTTGAGGTTTTTGAAGTGAATATCAGAGCTGAGATAGAAGTAGAAGTTATGATGACCATGCATGTGATCTCCATGATCATGCATGGCCATCTAATGTTCCAAATAGGCAAGGCTTGGACTATGTCCAATGCTAGCCTGGGACACTTCATAAAATAGTTAGAAAAAATTATTTTCTTAGGATTTTAGGTGAAATTCGATTTAGGATTTTGATGAATGGATGTGCAGTGTAAGATGAGGTGTGGGTGATCATAATGATCTCACATCATTATCTTATCATCCATGATTTGATTGGATGGTCATCATTCGATGGTGTTGATGCGTTAGGCTTAGAGTTGAGTGCATGTGCCATTGGATGGCTTAGCATGACTCCTCAGCCCTTGATTACTTAATGGATGATCATGTGATCATAAATTTTTTGAGAACTGCTATGTTTTAGTTTTAATCCTGATCAAATTTGATGGTCTTAGATCGAATTGATTTATCTTAGCCATTTTTCATGAATTCAACTTTTGAAAATGAATGATCATTTTATTTGAAGAGATTAGGACATGCGTGTGATATTGAATGGCTGTGATTGATAGATTCTTGATCTAAGATTTTTCTAGAATTTTGAATATTGATCGCTGTTTTGTTTAAATAAAATTGAATGGTTTAGATCTATTTGCTTGACTTAGCCAAATTCTCATAGTTTAAGTTTATTAAAAAATGAAGTATTATCTTTGTGTTAATGATCGAAGTAGTAGTTAGATTTTAGTGGTTTAGATTGATGGATTAGTTGGTTTCTTGATTTAAAATTCCAGAATTTCAAATATTTGATCATTGTTTTGGTCACAAAAATTCAATGGTGATATATTGCATGTGCTTAAATAGTAGTCTTTGGCCTCCTATATCATGCACGCTTTCATATTAGATAGTTTGAATCATTGATGATGTAACACTTGTCCCTCGATTCCTGTGTTGGTCAAAATGTTAATTTTGCATTGATGAGACCTGACTGTGCCAAGTGACTGCCTGAGGCCAGGTCCCTCAAACATATAAGTCACCCACCATAGATTAATGGAAAATTGACTATTCCTAGTGGCACCCATAGGGTACACCATTTACTTGAATGGGTGTGTTAGAAATTTAGTAAAAACACACACCCCATCTTGTCCCTTATAACCAGCCTGAATTATTCCTTGTTGAACCATGACCCAAGGTTTGACCCAAATTGGGTCTGAGCCTTAGTGGTGATGAGCAATATTTCAAAAATCGGCTGGGGAGTCCGCTCGGGCGGACCGGGTCCCCAACCGATCGGTTAGGTTGGGGCATCTTATGAGGCGGGCTAGGGCTTGGACGCCGCCCAGCCCGCCCGGGCGGGTCCAAAATCGTAACTGAATCGGGTTGGGCCATCGGGCTATATTTAGCATTTATTTTTTATTTTTCCTCTCATTTGCAAAAAATGAAGAAAGGGGCTTAGGGTTTCTGGCTTTTCCTCTCCCTCTCTTCCTCTCTTCCACAAACCCCCACCGGCGACCCCTCCGGTGATTTTTTTTTTCATTTATTTTTGCTTCTTCTTCTTCTTCTCTCTATTTTTAAATTTTTCATTTTTATGCAACTTATATTGTTCTTCTTCTTTTTTCGAAGCACCAGCCATTGGGGTCCGGCTTCGAAAATTCTCTGGCAGTCCGGCTTGCATCAAATGGTCACACGTCCGGTAAGTATTTTTTTTCCCTTCTTCTTCATTTCTCTGTATATTTTTTTGTCTGCTACCTTCTTTTCTTCTTCTTCTTCTTTGAAGCTTGTGGAGTGGCGGTTGTAGCACCCTTTGGCCGCACTCGATGTGACCGATTTTTTTTTCTGGTTTTTTTCCCTTCATCTTTTTCTTTTCTTTTTCTTCTTTTTTCCTGGTTTTTTTTTTGCATCATTTTTTTTTCTTTTTCTTCTTCTTGGTTGCGAGCGCGCACACACACACACACACACACACACACATATATATATATATATATATATACATTATACTGTCACTGTGGTTGTGCATGTGCAGGAAAGAAGAAGAAAAAAAAAGATGCAGCCGTGAAAAGGGGCTGATCTTTCATTGAAAAAGGGGTTGGTCAAGCAGAGCAAAGACTAGATCTACATCTGTCCTTCATTTGGCTACAAGTTCAAATACAAGGGAGAAGAATCCAATCTAACCCTGAGATATGGACTAGTCCTAGGGTTATAATCTGTCTACTTGAGTGGTCACAGATCATCCCAGAGGTATGCTCCAGTCATGGGGTTAAAAATTAGAACATAAAAATCACTGCAATTACTATGTGTACATGGCTACAAGCTCATGCATCTATAGGTGCAAAAAACCTATAAACTATATGCAAGCATGAGAGAATATAGATTTAATGTGATAAGAAAAATAGCTTTCATTGCATAAAAAGTACTTACAATGGTCAGCCCTCAAGACTGCAGTCAATGCAGAACTTCAGACCCTTTACAAGCTTCACATAGTCCTTATTACAGTAGAAAATCAGTCTTAACTATTACAAAAGGACTTAGCCAGCAAATGATGAGCTAAGAAAGGAAGAAAAAGGAAAAAGATGACCTAACCCTAGAAATGAACTAAGCCCAAAATATCCTTCTGACTCAGAGCAAATTAGGTAATGTTAGATGCCTATTTTTGGCTATTTTTATAGCTTATATACAATCCACACAAAATATCTCTGTGCCTTGGCCAATCAGAAAGCAGGAGAATCAAGTTAGTTAGGATCCTGCTGATGTGGCCCAATTACAGCCAAGTGTTGCCTTGTTTAGTGGGGAATAATTCAGCACATTGGGATGTGTGCCCTAGATGCCGTGGAATCCCAAAAGTATCCTTGCATGTTGAATGGGAAGGTTGGAACCCAAGCCTCGAGTGGTTGGGGCTTCAGATTATGAATCTTGAGTGGCTCTCGAGTGGCAGGACTGGCTCAGGTTATGTAGCTGGACAGGATGAAGCTTTAGGTAGTTTGGCTTGAGAGGCTCTCGATAGGCTGACATTCTTTAATTCTGCAGCTCGACAGGATGTAGTGCTTCAGATTATGCAGCTCGAGTGGTTGTTGACAAGTTGAGTTGATTGAAACTGACCTCGACAGGCTGAATCTCCTCAGGCTTTAGCTACTCGACAAGCTGAAAGTGCACATGTTATCAACTGCTCGAGATCTACTCGAGAAGGATTTCTAAAGGTGTATCTGCTTGAGAACTGCTCCAGCAGATGTTCTTTGAATTAACTCATCCTCTCAAGATGTGCTCGAGATGAGTTTCTAAAGCTGTGAACCTCCCGAGAACTACTCAAGAGGAATTTTTGGAGCTCTCTCTCTGTTTGAGCTGCTCGAGAATTGCTCGAGCTGTTGATATGCTGCAGTCTTGAAGTGCTTGAGATATGCTCGAGCTTTAATATATGAGTGTTTAACTACTCGAGAGGTGCTCGAGCTCAATTTCCTGGGAGTTTAACTGCCCGAAAACTGCTCGAGCTTACATTCCTGACCGTCTGCTGCTGTGCACAGCCTGTTGCAGCAGTCCTCACTGCTTGGGTCCATCTTCCTTTTACCTGTTGGACTTCTAGGGCCCTCATGCATGACAAATGGCACCTATAGTGTAGTCCACCATGGTGCACTCTCAGTTCTTCCCTCAGCTTTAAGCCTTGACTTCAAAATGCTCTCTTCTTAGCCTCCATTATGTGGATTGTTACACTAAGCTGTGATTTATTTCTAACTACAAAAGCACACTCATATGACAATTATTAGATGACTCAAAGGTATAATAAAGGCTAGGTTAAGAGGTTAAAAATGGTATTTTTCAGTGATTAACAAGTATCCTCCTAACCTCCCATTTTCCTATAAATAGAGAGGCTCCCCTCCCTTTGCAAAGGCTTGAAAAAAAAATTCCCAAGAGAGAGAAAGAGATTAAAAGATCCCCTCCTCCCCTTTGGTTCTCAAAACCCATACAAATTCCAAAATTCAACACCATCCTTGGTCCTAACTTCCATAAAAAATCCTTAGGCTTAGGTGAAAGTGATCTCTTAGCCTTCTTCCCCTACCCTTTAGCTATCAAGCATTAGAGGTTAGAACCTATCTTCCAACCCCTTAAGCTATCGGAAGTTCAGTGAAGTGCACCCACGTGAAGGTCCACGACGGTGCTACAAGGGCCTGAGAGCTCCGACTCTCCCCTCTATTCCTCTACCTCCTTTGCTTTTCCTCTATCCTTGAATTTGCGCAATCACGCCACCAAAATCTCGGTGATTGCGAGGGGCGTAAATAAGATCGGGGTGCCTTCGAGCAAGAGGAAGTGCTGTTTTATTTTATCTTTTGGCCATAAGTAGAGATCGCTTATGAGTAGGTTGATTGGGTGCCTAACACCTTCTCGATCGATAACCGAAGCCCCTACCCAAGACCCTTTGGCGTAGACCGGATCAAAGTCATATTTTTAGCACTCCGGTGCTCATCATATTGATTTAGGTATCCCGGGACACCAAAAGTTGCGGGTGGCGACTCTAAATTTATAGCAAAGAGAGTGCATAGTCGTGACAGACTCGCGATAGCCCATGGTTGCACATATGGCGACTCTGTTGGGGAGTAGCTTGTAGAACTTCCCCTTGAAATTTGGCCTCCTTTTGTTT
Source organism: Chloranthus sessilifolius (assembly GCA_021018995.1). Classification (NCBI taxonomy): domain Eukaryota; kingdom Viridiplantae; phylum Streptophyta; class Magnoliopsida; order Chloranthales; family Chloranthaceae; genus Chloranthus; species Chloranthus sessilifolius. The sequence goes on from CM037591.1 coordinate 82,601,590, forward strand.
TATATTTATTTCTGTGCTTACTAACCTTTTTGTCTCTTTTGTACTCACTGATCGATTTTAAATTAACCCTTGCAAGTGTACAAGATCTATTCTAGTAAGGCAAGAACAAGGGTGTCGAACCCACAGGGAAATCTGAAATTTTAATCAATTCTTCCTAGAGATTTAGAAAATATCCCCGAGGAAGTACCAAGGGGCAGATTTAATTTTTACCAACAATTAACACTTTTCTAATTGCAAGAAAGAAAATAAATTAATCTAAAAATTATGTAATGAGAAATCTAAGAACAAATTTTAAAAACAAGATCAAGGAATTTGTTACCCCAGATTTATACCCTTTTCTATTTTTAAACCCACAATTTTATTAACATCAAACACACCATCATTCTAAGAGAAACATGACTAGTAATTAAGCATGATCATTAACCCGGCATACCCTATCTAAAAACAATGACTCAGCCTAATCGCGGAATGAATCATGTGAAAAGCATAGCGTATCTCATGGTATGTTAGATCAAAACACTAAAAACATGATCACTACACTTTGAGAAAAACGATTTGATGATGAAATTATCAAACTATGGCATTAAACATAAAATATAGGTACTTATCAGGGGATCGCATCCTCCTTGATCTACAGCCTTTAGCCTCTCATCCTTGGTGCAAGATCTTCAATTTCATTCAAAACCATTCCCAAAGTAAAGAGCAAAGAAGATGTAAAATAAAATATATTCTCGGAAACTCTCAACACAATTTTATTACTCTTAAGCAAACCTTTTACAAAAGTATCTAATTATTACACAAATTTCTCAAAAATAAAACTCTCTCCGAATAAAAACTCTCCAAACAAAAGCTCTAGCCTCTCTTTTATAATGGCCGAACACACCTAACCCTAATTGCCTCAATCGATTGAGATAGAAGTCTCAATCGATTGACTTTTAGTTCAAATTCCCTTAGGGCACTTCTGCCTTCATGTCTCAATCGATTGAATTTCATGTTTCAATCGATTGACTTGCTAGGGTTGAGTTTTTACTCCATCTGTCAATCGATTGACAATAATGCCTCAATCGATTGACTCTTCAATGCAAAGTCTTCCCTTTCTTGATGGAAGTTGATTCTCTTCATGGCTTTCAATGCTTCTTTGGACCTTTTTGTCCATCGCTCTTTTATAGCCTTTAATTTCCTTCTTTTATGCACTTGAACGATCCAACTGTCAGAAACACCTGTAAATATCAAAACCTCACAACAACCATCAGATGCTTTCATTGAACAGCTAAATGTAGGATTTAAAGTGTGAAATATAGTCATATTTCAGCACCGATCACTCACCCCTACAATTCTGTCAAAATTTACTCACCCCGATTTTCCGTCATTTACGAGCCTTAGCCGATTGGCAGGCCTACTTGTGCATTGTCCTTACTTTTATTTTATTTTCAGTCATTTACATGCCTTAGCCAATTGGCGGCTTACTTGCACATTTTACACACCTTAGCCATTTGGCGAGCTTATGTGAGCTTTTATTTTCTCGCACTCGTATACCATCAGTGGACGCCAACCCGTAGAGGCGGCACAGGATCATCACAACCCCTTTTTGAACATAAGTAAACTACCCTTTTAAAAATTTGAAATTAAAATTGAACCTTGAAAGTGAATTAAGGGATTTAAATTTAGGCAGCTATATAAACGACTTGGTTCTTAGTATGGCGGCAACCCCTAGTGGTGATGATCCGAAAAAGTACCACCCCATCCAGTATTTGAGAAGGTGCTTGCACCGGAGGTATATAGGGTGGGTGACCGATCCAGTTATAAAGCTTAAAACCCTTAGGGAGTGTGCTTAGTGGCCCTGAATCAATCTTGTATCCCTAGGTTCGGAAAGGAGGGACCCGTTACAACACAAAAATCAGTCCCCGGAAGCATTGCTTCTCGAAAACCATAAATTCAGACCAATTTTGGGCTTGTTGTTCTTCTGTCAAAATATAGTATATACTATGTTTAGCCTGGCGTGTATAATATACACGCTAAGCCAAACAAACCCAGAATTGCTCTAGCATGCATAATATACAGGCTAAGCCAACAATCATCAGTAGCGTGTGTAATATACACGCCAAGTCAAAACCTCAAGAATTTGGCTTAGCGTAAATACTACACACGCTATGCCCTTTCTGGGCCTGGTAGCCCGAATATGAGGCTTTCCATCACTCCCCCAAGTCCCCCGCTTAGCGGTTTAGTGTCTCCGATAAATCTCACACCTATCGGCACCCAATACCCCCTCGCCGGTCAAAAGAGGTCACCCTCTTATTGACTTTCTTTGAGGGATTGGGTTGTCGCGTGGATTTCTATGCCTTCACATAGATCAAGGGTCTTCCCTTTGATTCTTTCGAAGTGTATTGGGGTCCCGCTGTGGGAAATATTTGGGGCATGAACGCCGCTGGAAACGGGAATTCCAAGGTCTTGGAACCCATAAAAAAAAAGAGTTTCATTTATTTTTTAAAAAATAGTCAAAAGAAAAAAGAAAAAAAATCATCAAAAAAGAAAAAAAAACACATACAACTTGTGGTGCCAGCACAACGGCATCGCCTTACCCTCCGTCATCTCGAAGAGGGAGGAGAAGAAAATTTTATGGAACCCCATCCGAGGCTTCTATACCCAACCCGCCACCAAGCCATGTTGTGGGCGGGTGATCCGGCTTATGCCAATCCTGATTCATCCCCGCCACGCTCCCCAATTCGGAGGAAATATTCACCTCCATTCCTCTCACCCAACCACCATTTACCATCACCGGGCCCTTCGGTGCACCCATGTTTCCTTCCACACCCACCCAAAATTTGCCCAATTTTTCATCCACCTAGAATCTGTCTACAACCGCCTCACATACATCCCATTTTTCACCCCATTTCCCCTCCAATCCCATAAATTCTGATTTTTCCCCCTCCACCATCACTCAAAATCCACCCCATTTTCCTACCACCACCACCCAGAATTTATCCCATTCCCCGTCCACATCTAACTTCCCCATATTCCCCCCCCAATTTACACCCCATTCCCCCTCATCTACCCTGACAATGTCCAATTTGTCCCAACCCCCTCCAAATACACCTAATTACCCCACATTTACCCAAAATCCACCCCATGTCCCCTCATGTACCAAGGTCATGCTTGATTTTACCTAGGTCATGACCAGTTTTCCTCTCCCATCCACCATGCCCAACTTTTCTCTCGCATCTACCCGGGTCATGCCCAATTTTCCCCATACCCTCTCCTCATCAGATGGACCATCTACATCCACCCCCTCACCCAATCCCATGGCCATGATGGATGAAATGGTTAGAGCCTAAACAATTTGGAAAGCCTCTCAAAGCCCCCCCATCCATCCCATACATCTTCAAACCCATCCCATACACTCTAAAATCTACATACCTCATTCCCCCAAAATCTTAATCAACCGCCCATTATCCATACCATCTAAGGCTCCCATCAACCATGGGGCCATTTGGGTGGGCCTCAAAGCCCGACACCCTATACCCTAACTCACCAAGGCCCAATGGCCCAAGCCCACCAAGGCCTGATGGCCCAATCCCATCAAATCCCAATGGCCCAAGCCCACCAAGGCCGGATGTCCCAATCCCATTAAAGCCCAATAGCCAAAAACCAAGCCCACCAGGGCCCCGTCCACCCATCTCTCCAAGGCCCACACCCGGGAGCCCCATTCTCCCATCCTCATTCCCCCAATACCCCACATACACCCAATAGGCCCCCATTCCACCCCAGATAATGCACCCACATCCGCCAGTCTCCCAACATAGCATGGGCCTCATCCATCCACAACCCTCATACCCAGTTCAATACGGGAATCCATCCCATGCCTTCAACCACCCTCAGTCTACCCATCAGCATACCTCTCAAGCTCCTCCCCAATGATTCCCCCATATACAGTGGCCCCACCAAGTATCCATCCCACTGACATAGGATAATCTCACCCTTCCTCCACCATACATAGACCCACAGTATGAGGAAGATGAGGTCAGGAACAACAGGGTGTATGTCGGGGCATTCACCAGCTTCAACCCCCCACCACCCCCAGCCACTAACCCATAGACAGCCCAGAGTGAATGGAGGCCGCTTGCTAATAAGACAACCCCACAGTCCAAAGAATTTGAGCTGTTGAAAGAACAAATGGACAAGATCCAAAGTAGCTGATGAAGATGGGTGGAGCTGAAATCCATGCCAGTTTTTAGAGGTCCCGTTACCCCCAAAATTCAAAGTGCTAATCTTCAACAAATATAACGGCACGGGTAATCCCATAGCACACCTCAAATCCTACTATGGGGACATGTGCCAATACGGAGGGGACGAGAATTTTCTCATAAAGGTCTTTCAAAAGAGCGTCATGGGTCCCGCTTTGAGGTGGTTCACTTCTTTGGAACCTTCCATGATCAAAATGTGGAAAGATCTGACCCACCTATTCCAGGAACAATATGTCTACAACATAGACATTGAACCTCGCAAGTCAGATTTAGTTCACTTGAAACAGAAACCCGATGAGACGTTTAGCGCCTACCTTGGGCGGTGGAGAGTATTGGCAGCTCAGGTCAAGAATAGAATACCCGGTGATGAGTAGATCTAGATGATCTCAAAAAGCATCTCGCCGGTCATCTCGGACTTCCTAGTGTACCAACAGCAGTCCAACTTTACTGATTTAGTGAGGAATGCCAATCACTGCGAAGATGCTATCAGAGAAGGGCGTTTGAGAAAAATGTGTCCAGGGGGACTAGCAGGATTCAAAGGTTCACAGAACAGAGGAATGATAGAAGAATTGGGACAGATGTGCAGACTGTTGTAAATACGCTACCTAATACCAACATACCCCCATTCCAATTTAAGGCAACATAACCAGCTTTAGTCAGCACAACCATCAACATGATAGAGGAAGATGACGAGGAGTTCGACCCGTCAGATTACATTTGCACCTAGGAAGATATTGTGACACCGAGGCAGTGAAATCAAGAGGATAGAGGCATCGGAGTGATTGAGCCCCTGAATCTGGCTGATTACTTTCCGAATCCTGCACCACCAACAGAGCCCCTAGATTTAAGGGTGTATTTTCCATCACCAGCTCTCGTCAACTACGTCCAAATAAATTCCTATCAGCCATACACAACAGCTCGCCCCAATTACCCCAGAGCTTATATTACCCCCATCCCCTACCAACACCAGTTGGTTACCAATGGCCTCCCCCAATTACACCACCCCCGATACAGCCACTTACAATCCCCACTAACCCCATGTGGCCCATTTTTTCCACTCCCCTGACCTACCCACCAGAGGTTAACCACGTACTATCCACTCATCCCAATCCACCAACCCAAATACCTCAGGGACCTGCAGTCGCTCCATTCCAAATCCGGAGGCTAACCTACAATCCCCGTCAAGTTCCCCTCAGTTACGAACAAACAAACGTCAATACACGCAACAACAAATAAGGATTAGTGGGTTTCATCACTAGGTCAGGAAAAATCTCAAGGTAATCAGAGGTACCAGCACCGGCCCGACCAAAAGAGAAGAAGGAAACTACTGTGGTAAACCCGTTCGAGAAAATGAGCCGAGAGTACATATTAGAAACCCAATTGAAGAGAATGCCGGCCCATATCACAGTATGGGATCTGTTAATGATCTCCCCTCTCCATTTTCAAGCTTTTATGGGGGCGTTAAAAAATGCACATGCATCTATCCAAGTATGCCCAGATGAAGTGGGATAGATAATTAGGCAGGTGCTGGCTCCCAATGCCATCTCATTTTTAGATGCCGACCTGCCAGAGGAAGGAAATAATCATTCCAAACCCCTCAACATCACTATAGAAGCCAGAAATTTGGTGATCCCGTTGGTATTAATAGACAATGGATCAACTTTGAATGTATGCCCTCTGAGAACTGCAACCAAGATTGGGACGGATCCCTCCACTTTCAGGCCAGCAAGAACAAGTGCCAGAGGATTTGATAACACAACAAGAGAAATAATTAGAGAGGTCGATCTTTTAGATTGCTTGATTATTGTAAGAAATGTGTAGTAAAAATATGGTGGCAAAAATAAATGAAAAGGTGGAGTGAAATGGATAAAAACAACAATCTAAAATATACACACAGTCCTGCAAGATCCAGGGCCTGTTGTAGCAAATTTTGATAAGAAAGGGTTGTCCCATAGGAAAACCTGATCTAGAACCACAAAGGTTGTTTAGTAGGCATCCAGATCTGGCAATCCTAAAGAAAGGGAGTTTTGGGTTGTCACTAAATTACACTAAATGTAAGAACATAACAATAAACTACAGTTAAAGAAAGGGATAACAGAAGGGTGATGGTGGTTTGTTGAAATAAAGATAAAATGATGAGAAGTAAGCAACTGAGAGTAACTTAGTAATACAACTCATATCTAAAAAAGACTCTACAGTAGTCCTTCAGATGGCTACAAGCACATCTGCTTGGTAGAAAAATCTCACCTAACCTAAGGGAATGGATTGATCTTAAGGCTATAGCTTGTCCACTTCAATGGTCATAGACTATCCTAGGGATTTCCTCTATTCAATGGATCAGATCAGAACATGAACACCATTACAGACACTATGTTTGTAAGGCTACAAGCTCATGCATCCATATGAGCAATCAACCCTTAAAAATCTAGCAAAAACCACAGACAATCAGAGGCTGAATGGGGAGTTAGAATCAGTTGGTCATTGCTACAAAAGGCCTGTAATGACCTAGCTCACAAGTCTGCAATCTCTACAGAATATCAGATCTAAGAACTAAGGATGACATTACAGCATAAAGGAGAGTTTTGTTCTGCAACTATCTCTCACTTGGCTACAAGCTCAAGTGCAGAGAAGAAGAATCCATCTCAGATATGTGATTAAGACCAGCCTTAGGGCTATAGTCTGTCCACTTAAATGGTCACAGGCTATCTCAGAGGTTATCTTCCTCACAAATGATGGGATAGAACAAGAAAACTGCTACTACCACCATGGTTGTAGGGCTACAAGCTCAAGCAACCATGAGTGCATCAAACCTATAAAACTCTATGTGAGAAACACAAGGAAATGCAGATTCAACTGAACTATAAACATGGCATTGCATTGATTTAAAATAAAACTTAAAATGTTTGCCCTCAAGGCAATAGTTAGTGCATAAGTGCAAATCAGGTCCCAAAGTTTATATAAAACCCATTGCAAACTGAAGTAAACTATCTACTTACAAATGATCTTAGCCAGCAAATGCTGAGCTAAGGAAGAAGAAAAGGAAAAAGATGGCCTAACCCTAACCCTAAATGACCTAAGCACTCTCGAGCTCCCAACCAAATTAGATTAAGGGGAAGATGGTTTCTACACAAAAACTATAGCTTATATACACATTGTTCAAAAAAATATCTTGCCCTGGTCAATAGGAGAAGAGGAGGGGAAATGCCCCATTTGCCACTACTATCGTTGCTTATTTGTGGCCTTTGGATGCCTTGGGATGTGGAAAATAGATTAGAGCCTCGTGGTGTGTGCCCTAGAAGTGGGGAAATCTCTAAAATGTCCTTGTGTATGAACTGAGAAGGCAGGAGCCCGAGCTTCGTGAGGATGAGTGCTGCATATTGGCCTCTCACGAGGCTATCACGTGGATGGAATTGTAGCTAAAGGTGGCTCGCGAGGATCGCTTGATATGAATCTTGCAGCTCGCACAGATGGTGCTCCAAGTGGCTCAAGTCGCGAGGATCTCGCTAGGCTGAATTACGGCTCGCGAGGATGGACTTTGAGCTTCACACGAATGATCGCTAGGATGGGATGCGCTTCTCACGTGGTTGGCTTTGCCTTTGAAGTGCGTGGGATTTATGCGAGAGCTGCGCGAGGATATTTTTTGAAGCTCTATCCTCTTAAGTTGCATGAGATGTATGCTAGTTATAAGTCTGCTGTAGTGCACTGAGCAAGATCTGTGTGAGCTTCTAAATGTTGTAAGCTTGAGCTTCGTGAGAACTGCACGAGGGGGCTTTTCCGGCCAAGTTGAACTATGCAAGGGTCCATTTGTGCTTCACTGTTGCTGTGCACACATGCTGCTGCTGTCTCCTCTACTAGGGTCCAACTTCCTTTCATCCATTAGACATCCAGGGTCCACTTAGGCACTCCAAATGCTCACTATGGTGTGTACCACCATGGTGTATCCTCTTCTCTTAACTTAGCTGTCCTCCTTGGCTTTAAATCTCTCTCTTCTTGGCCTACAAAGCATGACAGTTGCACTAAGCTATAATATTATTATTAGCTACAAAACACACTCAAAATACAATTATTAGATGGCTCCAAGGTGCAGTAAAGGCTAGGTTAAGAGGTGAAAAATGGTATTTTTCAGTTCTTAACACACCCCCAAACCTAATCTTTGCTAGTCCTCGAGCAAAAGAAAAATTAAATAACTACTCTAAAAGGTTAAATGCCACTTTCATAGGGAGCACGGATGCATTTAGCTTATGCATCAAGCCTTTTAAACCCCTAGGTGATCTCTAGTGGAGGAGTGAAGTCTCCTGAGAGTTTTCAGTGAAGATACCCACAAACTTCTCAATGAGCATAATTAAACAAAGTGCAAATAGTGGCCAATCAATTTGTAATTAATAAAGTTTCATTCCACCCCTTGCTCTATCAAAATTAAAGGAGTTACAAAATAGTATATGCAAATAGTTTAACACCTCAGTCATGCATACATGCTCATCACATCCACTCAGCTGACACCAAGAAGACAATACATGCAAAACAGTACTAAGCTTACCAGTAAATCAAAATCCAGGTTCAAACAATGCCCCAATGATTTCCATCTCAGACCCAATGCTTACCAGGGCTGTCTCTCACAAATGAATTTAAGGGTGTATTATTTCACACAAGCTCAAGAGCAGTTACAGACCCCAAATGGGTCTGCAAGCATGAGCATAGGCATTTGCACCTAATTTCTGACATCATCACACACTTCTCACCATAGATTAGACATTCCCTTATCTCCACGTGACAATTTATTTGACTTAGGATCAACAAGGTCTTTTTGATGGGTTGTAATGTGGCTTATGGTTGAGGTTTAAAAAGAATGGAAGGGATAAATGGGATTCAAAACTGAGAAATCAGCAGGTGTAGGAGGTGATTCATGACTTCACCTTCTTGAATTCAGCATACTTCATCTTCATTGATATTTTTCAGATTCAAAGTGACCAGCTTCTCTTCTTCTTTTCAATTTTCAGATGAAGTTATCCTCTTGTCTTCTCTTTTTCTTTTATTTTTATTTTTTTAAAATACCACAACTGTACCGCTGCTACACTTATGTTTATAATTTGCTTTTCTCCTTTTCATTTGCCATCTTGCTTATTTTCAACTCCTTCTCCTTTACCTTCTAAAATCTCAGAGTGAGGATAGGTTTGAATCAGGTCTACAAGTTTAGGTTCAAGTACTTTGGTGTTTATTGAAGAAAAATTAGAATTTAAGGCTCAAAGAGTGTATGCAAAAGGGCAGTTTCAATGGGTTGGTACTTTAGGCTCAAACTGATCAAATGAAAGTCTTGATCCTTTCCTTAGTGTCATGATTACTGTCAAATAGTTTCAACTTGGGGTGCAAAGAGGTTGAATCTGTCAGTCCTTAGAGCAGAAAAAATTGCCATAGACACTCCTAACAAAAAATTTTACAGGCTCAAAGCTCACCGGGTATGGTCTTCAATTAAACTCATGGCTATGTTCTTACCTTTTTCTCTCATTACTGGTTCACTAAGCACTGATTATGAAAGGTTTCTCTTGATGCTCACCTCATAGAAGTATTTAATTTTTTCAATGGATTTCAATGTTAAATAGTCTACATCAGTTTAAATTTTTTTTCATTTTCAACATTGCTTAGGTCGATTCCACTCTATTTATTACAAAATTAATTTTTACTGCTGCACTTAGGTTAACTATTTCATTGGCCTACTTACTGATTTACCATGTCGTAACCCCAAACCTAAATTAAACAGTGTCCTCACTGTTTCAGAGATAATACATGTGGGAGTGTTAAGACCTGAAAAGTACCACTTTTCACCCCTTAACTTAACCTTTGATTAGACCCATAGCCACCTAATAAATTCTTATAAAGTGTTTTATGTAGGTAATAGCCAGCAGTGAAATAAGGCCAGGAATCCTGCTAAGGAGCCGGTTTTAGCACCAAAAGTCCCTCAGAAGGATGAACTCTGAATCCAGATCTGAAATGAGCCTCGCGCAGCTAACCTAAGCTTTAGAGGATTCAGGAGAAATATGCCTCGCGCAGTCCAACTGAGCATCCCAAGACTCTACAACAACTTGCACAAATGATTGACTGAAGAGCTTCAGAAGCACAAACTCGTGCAGCTCTGCGAAGCTCAAGAGTAGAACACATCGCGCAGTCTCGCGCAGTTCAAAGCAGACCTCTCTCAACCTCACGCAGTTCGCTCAGAACAGCTGAGAAGAGAGAGCTTCAGAAGACTCCTTGCGCAGCTGTCGCGAGATGCAATTATCAAAAGAGAACTCCTCGCGCAGTTCTCGCGCCATTTAAGAAGAAATCATCCTTGCGAAGGCAAAGCCATCCTCGCGAAGATCAATTAAGACATGGAACCTTGCACAGTTTAGAACTCATTAAAGCCTCACGAGGTAACTTGCGAAGTCCAGTGAAGAGAAGTGCTCGCAAAATTCTCGCGCTATTCAAATTTGTCCTCGCAAAGATCAACCCACCGATCGTGCAGATACCTCGCGACTGCTTGTACTCCAACCCCGCGACATTTGAGGCTTTAATGTCTACTCAACCTTGCGACGATTGAAGTTTCAATATCAAATCATCCTAGCGAAGAGCAAAAGCTACCACCCGATAAGTCTGAAAAACAATGGCTACCTAGCGAAGCTCTGAACCTCAACTTCCATCTCTTCAGCAGAGGACCTGCTGGGAATTTCCAGCGATTAGGGCACGCACTCCCATGCTCAAATCTTCGTGCACATGCCCCAAGGCATCGAAGGATCACTATTTGGCCACATGCATCATTAAAATTAGGGTTTCCTAACCCTAATGCGCCGCCACACCATTGCTATAAATCCCCATGGGGGGCTTGGACCATAAAAGGAGCTACATCCTGGAATAGCTGGGAACACATCTCATTTCTTGGAGACTTGATCTGAGATCGTTTTGCTTTTCTTTTTATAGTTGTAAGTAGTTTTCTTTTTCTTTTTTTTCCTTCTCTCCATAGTCTAGCACTTGCTGGCTATGTCTTTGTATGCTTTTTGAACTAGATCAATGGAAGTTTTGTAATAGGATTTGTACTCTGTAGGATTAGTGTTTGAATGTTAGATGCTCTGTGCAAGGCTGCTGCCTTGTGATCCGCCATTGCTTTGGCTGTGTTTCAAAGCAATGGAGGACTGATTCTAAGGGCCATTCAGATCCAGGCGACCTGTGTATCTGGGCTATCATGGTCCTATACAGCCTTAGCCCCACCACAGGACCCACTAGATCTGAAATCACCATGGGAGCTTGAGCTGGTAGCCTGGTGACCATTGTGGTGGCAGCGATATTCTTGTTTTGTCTTGGGCTCCGTGAGGAGGATAGCCTTAGGGTGATTCTAATCCACCGATCCAAGATGGATCTTTCTTCTTTACACTGAGCTTGTAGAAGCCTGGTGGGAGATTGTACGGAGGCTGACTACCCTATATTTGTATAGATCCGCCATCAGATGTTGGATCTGATCTTGTTATAGAGATTGTAGGCTTGTGACTGGACCATTATAGCCTCACTCAAGCAATGGACAGCTAGATTGATGATTGTACTTAATCTCTTATTGGTTCTATGTGTCTGGTCTATCATGGTCCTATACAGCCTTAGCCCCACACATAGAGCTTTAGAGGTTGAGGTTCCCTATGGATTCTTGAGCTGGTAGCCTGGATGAAATAGTGCCTACAATGATTAACTTATCTTGTTTTGACCCATCCCTGGATTGTGGTTCCCCTATGAGATAGTCTGTGACCATTTGAGTAGACAGGTTATAACCTTAAGGGATTGAATCATGGTAGAAGTGATGGGTTGAATCCCTTCTCCTCAGTGGTGATAATGTAGCCATTGGACAGGACTTCTATAACATTAGATCTGAATCTGAGTTACAAAGCTCCTCTGATCTAGGCTCAATAACATACTTCTCACCCTTTTATATTTATTTTTCACACTCCATCCATCCTCTCACCCCTTTCTGTAGTGTAGACAATAGGTTACCTTAGAATACCTAGAATAAGTGACCTTAAACTCCCCTCCTTTTTAGGACTACCAGATCTGTAGTCAGATCTGGAGGGACTACTAGTGACGGCTCCTTTGGAGCTGTAGATCACCTTTTCCTGTGGGACAAACTCTTACTTATCAAAACATGCCACAATGGACCCTGTATCTTGCAGGTCTAGGATTTCTTAGTTGTGCTGATTCCATCTCCTGTTTTACTCTTTCTTTGATTTTTAAATTACTTTTACCACCAACCAATAAAGCAAGCACAAACTTAGAAATCGCCAACAAGTTTTTGGCGCCGCTGCCAGGGAGAGATGATCTATTAGTAGACCCTTAGTTTTTGTATTCTTAGTATTCTTTGCAAATGTGAATAATTAATACTGCTGACATAATTTTGAACCTTTCTTACAGATCTAGGAAAGTGAAGAAGTTGAAGGACAGCTTGGAGCTTAGCTACCTCTGTTTGCAAACTCTCTGACTTTTAACACTCTGTCTATCTTTCTTAAAAATTTTCTAGCAGTATCTAGGATAGTTTTAGATGTATTCTTTGAATAGCTGTAAACTAGTTAGATAAATTTGTTAATTGTACAGATATTCTTTTGTAATGTGCCTGCAAGAAGCTTTCCTTACTGTTGGTGTGCTTGTATAATAGGGAGGAGATCTCTCAGCCCTACTTTAGAGCCTCTTAACCCTGAGTTAGAAAGGGGAAGGAGACTTAGAAGAGACAGGCACACCACAGGAGAGCCCCCAAGTGAAGTTGTGACAGCAATTATGGGTGAAGAACAACCCAGAACTCTCAAGGAGTTGAATGCTCCGGATGACTATAACTCCCCTTTTAGCAATCAATTCCCTGATGTTCAGGGGAATTATGAAATAAAAACTTCAATCATCCAGATGCTGCCCTCTTACAAGCATATTGACTAGTTCTTGGCCTTGTGCACCACTTTTAATATCATTGGTTTGGGACCTGAGGCTACTAGGCTCAGACTCTTTCCCTTCTCTCTGAAGGATAGGGTCAGTACCTGGTTGACCACTCTTCCCAATAATAGCATTGCTTCATGGAAAGACCTGCAGACCAGGTTCCTGACCAAGTTCTTCCCTGAGACCAAAACTAGCCAGTTGAGGAAAGAGATTCTTGCTTTTTCTCAATCCCCAACTGAGGATTTTAACTAGTCCTGGGATAGGTTTAAAGAAATGCTCAAACAATGCCCCCACCACAAGATCCCAGAGTGGCAGCTTGTACAAAGCTTCTATAATGGGATTGATGAGAAAAATAGAGATATGGTCGATGCCTCTTGTGGTGGATCCTACATGCACAAGACTGCTAAGGAGGCATGGGAATTGTTTGAGGTGATTAGTGAGAATGCTTTTTAAAAGCCATCCTTGGCAAGAACTGGTCAGGAAACTGAGTCAAAGGTGGGACCTGCTGCTGGATCAAGAGGAAACGTTTATGAGGTGTCTGGGAACAATGACCTATAGCTGTAGATGGCAAACCTCTCTATGAAGTTTGACAAATTACTGACTGTGATGCAACCCAGAAGCGCTGGTCATGTGGCGGAGGCATGTTTGATATGCCAGTCCCCACAGCAGACAGTGGAGGAATGTCCATCTGCAGGGCAATTTCCTAAATTAGTTTTGGAACATGCTGCTGCTGCTCAATCTTATGGCCAACAACAATCTGGGGGCTACAACAGACAGCCATATGGATACCAGCACCAAAATGCTGGTTACCAATGGAGAGACCACCCAAATTTGAGGTGGAGGCAAGACAGCTACATGCAGCCCCAGCAGATGTTGGCCTTCCCACAAAGACCACAGCAGCAGTTCAATCAAGGGAATGCCCCTAGGTCTAACTTCCAGCACCATCAGCAACAAAATCAGTTGGTCTTACCCCACTCAAAGCCAAAAAATGCTTCCTTTGAGGACCAGGTCTTGACTTCATTACAAAACATGGGATCCTTGGCTCAGACTGTGAACTCTCATGGTCAGAGCCTCCAGAAAATGGAAGAACAGATAAGCCAAATTTCAAATGCCTTAGTTAGGAGAGATGAAGGGAGGTTGCCCTGCTAGCCAATTGCTAACCCCAAGGGTCAGTTTTTAATTGAGGAAGCATCCTCAAAGTTTGAGGACACCAATGCTGTCACTACCCTAAGGTCTGGCAGGCTGGTAGACAACCAGGTGGGTAACAGACCAGCAGAGGTCATTTCCACAGATGATGCAAATGATCATGATAGAGATGTTGTTGGACCACAAAGCCAAGAATTGCCACCACACCTGCGGGGAGAAAAATAAAGAGGCTGTCATTGAGCCTCAGCAGGAAGAAGAACATAAAAAAAGAAAGAAACAGAAGTTTAGTCATGGGCTAACAGCTGAGGAACCAGCAGAACCTCAGCTGCCATTTCCTCAAGCTTTGGATAGCCCTGTCCCTTTTGATAAAGGGAATGCCCAGATGGAGGAAATGATGGAGACCTTCAAGCAGGTGAAAATTAATTTGCCCCTGCTTGAGGCAATTAAACAGGTCCCAGCCTATGCAAAGTTCCTGAAAGACCTCTGCACCCAAAAGAGAAAAGCTAGAGGCCATGTGTCCAAAAAGGTCTTTACAACTGATACAGTGAATTCTGTATTTAACATATTAAGGCCTGAGAAGTTGCAAGATCCAGGGATACCCACTATTCCCTACGTAATTGGAGACCATACAATTGGAAAAGCCCTTTTAGACCTTGGAGCCAGTGTTAACCTGTTGCCATACAGTGTATATCTGCAACTAGGTTTGGTGGAGCTGAAAGCTACCCCCATTGTGCTAATGATGGCTGATAGGTCTGAGAGGAGACCTCTGGGAGTGGTTGAGGATGTCTTAGTGGGAGTGGATAAGTTTTTCTACCCTGCTGACTTCTTAGTTTTTGACATGGGTTGTAGCAATAGCCCAAATCCCATACCTGTTATATTGGGCAGGCCTTTCTTGGCCACTGCCAATGCATGCATTCAATGCAGGCCTGGAGTAATGCAGGTAACTTTTGGACATATGAAAGTTGAGTCATGTGTACATGGACAATGAGGAGAGCTTTGCAGTGGATGTACTAGAGGAAATTGTAGAAGAGGAATTACCCACTCTGTTGGAGTGGGGCAACATTGTCAGGAATTTAGTTAAAATTTGGGACATGGTGGAGGAAGAGAGCCCAGATGTGGTATCAAAAAACATGACCACATTGAAGTCCTCTGTGGGCTCAGTGCAGCACTCCAGTTGGAAACCTACATTGCTGCCTCTTTTCCCAACCTCCACTACACCTATTCTGCCATCCACCCAACAAGCCCTTGATCTGGAACTCAAGAAGCTTCCAGAAACATTAAAATACGCCTTCCTTGAGAAAGATGATAAGCTTCCTGTGATTATCTCTTCCTCCCTTACCAATGAGCACGAAGAGGAATTACTAACAGTTTTGAGGAAGCACAAGAAGGCAATTGGTTGGACCATTGCCGATCTGGGAGGAATAGATGCATCAATCTGCATGCACAGGATTCATCTTGAGGAGGGAGCACTACCCTCCAGGGAAATGCAGAGGAAGTTAAATCCTCACATGCAGGAAGTGGTCCTCAAGGAGATCATTAAATTGCTAGATGCAGGGGTGATTTACCCCATCTCTGATTCTCACTGGGTGGCACCTATCCAAGTGGTGCCCAAGAAATCTGGCATAACAGTGATTAAGACTTAAACTGGAGAGTTGAGGCCAGCCAAGGAGACCACTGGCTGGAGAGTGTGCATTGATTATAGGAAGCTCAACTCTAAAACCAGAAAGGACCATTTTCCTCTCCCCTTCATTGATCAAATTTTGGACAAATTGGCTGGAAAAGCTTTTTACTATTTTCTTGATGGGTACTCAGGGTACAACCAAATCCCTGTGCATCCTCAAGACCAAGAGAAAACCACCTTTACCTGTCCTTTTGGCACCTTTGCTTACAGAAGAATGCCTTTTGGACTTTGTAACGCGCCAACCACTTTTCAAAGGTGTATGTATGCCATATTCTCTAATATGATTGACAAGTTTTTGAAGATTTTTATGGATGATTTTTCTGTCTATGGGGACAGTTTTGAGCAGTGTCTACAACACCTAAGCCTAGTTTTGCAAAGATGTGAGGAGACCAATTTGGTCTTAAGCTGAGAAAAGAGCCACTTCATGGTAACACAAGGCATTGTGTTGGGCCATGTAGTCTCCAAAGAAGGGCTTGAGGTAGACAAGGCCAAAGTGGACCTCATTGCCAATTTGCCCCCTCCAAAAATAGTCAAGCAAATCAGATCTTTCCTGGGGCATGCAGGATTTTACAGGAGGTTCATTAAGGACTTCAAAAAAATTGCTAAGCCATCATGCCACCTGCTCTACCAGGATGTGCCCTTTGACTTTTCTGCTGACTGTCTTAAGGCTTTTGAAACATTGAAAATATGCCTCACCTCTGCCACTGAATTCCAAACACCAGACTATACCCTACCTTTTGAGCTGATGTCTGATGCATCAGACTTGACAATAGGTGCTGTTTTGGGCCAAAGAAAAGATAAGCTACCTGTGGTTATTGCTTATATCAGCAAATCCCTTGCTGAACTATACCACAACTGAGAAAGAGCTTCTAGCAGTGGTTTATGCTGTTGACAAATTTAGAGCCTACCTACTAGGATTTAAAACTGTAATCTTCACTGACCATTCAGCATTGAAGTAGCTACTGTCCAAGAAAGATGCTAAGCCTAGGCTGATTAGATGGATACTCCTGCTACAGGAGTTTGACATCGAAATCAAGGACAAAAAGGGTGTGGAGAATGTGGTGGCTGACCACTTGTCCAGAATTATCTTGGAGAAATGCCTGGATGGCCCTACAAATGATGCCTTCCCGGATGAGCAATTATTTGCCATCCAATCCTTAGTCCCTTGGTTTGCACACATTGTCAATTATCTAGTTATAGGAAAGATTCCTCTCCATTGGACCAAAATGGACAAAGACCTGTTTTTCTCAAAGGTTAAGTATTTTTTCTGGGAGGAACCTTGCCTATACAAGTACTGTGCAGACCAAATCATCCGAAGATGTGTTCCTGAAAGTGATATCCCTAGTATTCTGGCCATGTGCCATGAAAATGCCTGTGGAGGCCACTTTAGTGGGAGAAAAATAGCTAACAAGGTCCTGCAGTGTGGTTTTTATTGGCCTTCCTTATTCAAAGATGCATACACACACTGCAAGGCATGTGAGAGATGTCAAAAATTAGGAGGGCTGTCCAAAAGAAATTCAATGCCTTCATAGCCCATCCTTGTGGTAGAACTATTTGATGTATGGGGTATAGACTTCATGAGCCCCTTTCCTCCTTGTAATGGTTATCAGTTCATCTTAGTGGCAGTGGACTATGTTTCCAAATGGGTAGAAGCCATTGCCACAAGAACCAATGACAACCAGGTGGTCCTCAAATTTGTAAGGCAGCAAATTTTCTCCATATTTGGAACCCCTAGAGCTATTATCAGTGATGGGGTAGCCATTTCTGCAACAGAAATTTTGAGAGCTTGCTCAAGAAATATTCTGTGACCCATAGGATTGCTACTCCCTACCACCCACAGACAAGTGGGCAAGTCAAAATTTCTAATAGAGAGATCAAGCACATCCTTGAGAAAACAGTAAGGACTGACAGGAGAGATTGGGCCGATAAACTGAATGATGCACTGTGGGCCTATAGGACTGCCTATAAGACTCCCATTGGAATATCCCCATTCAGATTGGTCTATGGCAAGGCTTGCCATCTCCTAGTAGAGTTAGAACACAAGGCCTATTGGGCCATTAAGAATTTAGGCATGAACCTAACTTCTGCTGGTCATCACAAGTCATTACAGCTGTCTGAATTGGATGAGCTGAGGATGGATGCTTACACCAATGCCAGGATCTACAAGGAACGGTCTAAAGCTTTCTTTGACAAGGGCTTGCTGAGAAAAAGCTTCGAATCGGGTGGTAAGGTTTGGTTATTCAACTCCAAACTAAAATTCTTTCTTGGCAAATTAAAATCCAGATGGGAAGGTCCCTATGTTGTCTTAAATGTTTCCCCATCTGGTGTTGTGGAAGTCAAGGATCCCAAAACTGGGAGGACCTTCAAAGTGAATGGTCAGAGGCTTAAGCCTTGCATTGAACAACCTGCTGACCCTATGAACACTATTCATTTTCATGGGACCCCTACATCTACCTGACCCACAGTTGTGTCCATGTTGTACTATACTACTTTTGAATCTTCCATAAGTTTTACGAAATTTAAGTGGTTATGTGGAGTCTGAATATGTTGAGCTTGATAGAGTTTATGTGGGATTGGTATGATTTATTCTTCTTCTTCTGTGAATTGCTGATTTTTGAATTTGAATGCATATTGTTTGAATATTTTTGATGAGTAGGCTGCACTAACTGTATTGCCCCTGTTTAGTACTAAGCCCTCGTGCATTCCAAATTGAGATTTGGGAAGCTCTCGCGCAATTCACATAGCACATTCATTCTGCTGTCGCGAGCTTCAACAAATGCTGCAGAGTCTGTCGCGCACTTCCAGCCCCACCATCCATCATCGCGAGATTTAGTTATCTTGTGATTCCCTTACCCAGCTGCGCGAGTCAAATGCATTTGTCATTTCCCACGCTGATTGCGGGGACTTGACGGTTCCCAACTCACTCTCAATTAATTGCAGCGACTTGGATGATATTCCATCGTTTCATCTTCCACCATCCTCGCCTTTAAATACACAGGGAGCCCCTTTCATATTCATCGCATCCTTTCTCCTCTCACCCTAGCGGTCCTTCCCTAATCCTAACCATGGCAGATGACAAGCCGAATGCACTGCCTAACAAGTTTTACCCGATGTGGTTGGACCCGCCACCACCTAAAGAGCCGGATCCCCTACAACCCCTCTGGGATGAATACGAGGAGGTTTTGCAAATCCTAGCTAAGGAGGAGGAAAAGCTCCAGCCGCAGAAGAAAAAGCAAAAGATAGAACCATCCCCTGCCCCCTCCACTCCACCCCTCCCTCACCTTCTCAACCCCCTCACCCCTGATCCCTCTCTCCTTTCCTCCTCCTTTTTTGTAATTTTCTTTTTTTTATATATATAGTTTCAATGAAATGTTCTTTTTCTGATATTCTATACAGTTCTCTATTCTTGGTTGCTTTCTTTCTTGTTCTAGCCTTTTATGCTTTAATAAATCTGCTGCACAAACACCTTTTAACCAGTGAGGACACTGCTCCTCATAGGTTTGGGGGTGTGGCAGGCAGACCTTGCCAATGGAATAGTTAACCTAAGTGCATCAAACTCATCTGAGTAATATGGAAATGGATCTATGTTCACTTAAGAATCATGAAAATAAGAAATTTAAAATTTCTGCAAACCTTTGACATTATAAACTTTCAATATTCCACATTTCCATGATAATATCACCAAGGAAACTTACTTGTATCAGCACTTAGTGAAACATCAGAGAGAGAAAAAGGTGAGGACATACTTAAAAGTTCAAAGGAAGACCATAACCAGTGAGAATTGGGCCTATAAAAATTTTTCCATCCTTTGAGGAGTAACCAAGGCAATCTCTTCTAGTTCTAAGGACTAGCTGAGTCACTGTGCTCACTAGAAGTTAGGTAACTCCAAGTTGAAGCAACTGACAGCACTCATGAGACTTAGGATAGGATCAAGGCCTTCTCTTGGACAGTTTGAGCCTAAAAGGACCAACCCTAAAGCAACTGCCCTTGTCCATACCCCCTTTGAGCTTTAAATCCTAAATTTCTTCAAAATACACCTGAGTACTTGAACCTGAACCTATGAACCTGCTTCAGCCTACCCTCACTCTAAGAATTCAGAAGGTAAAGGAGAAAAGGTTGGAAATGGACTAGCTATGGTCAACATTAAGTGAATGGAGAAGAAGCATCTCAAAAATTCCAGATGGTATAGTACGAGAACATGGTGGCATTTCTGAAAAGCAAAAACAAAAATAAAAAGAAGAAAATTCCATCAAAAGGAAACAAAAATAATAATGAAGAGGAGTAAGGGAGGAGTCAAGAGGAATTTTCATTGGAGAATCAAAATCAAGAAGAGAAACTGATCACTTCAAATATGAAAATCTCAAAGAAGATGAAGGGAGCTGAATTCAAGTAGGTGAAGTCATGAATCACCTCTGTCACCTACTGATTTCTCAATTTGGAACCCCTTTTCAATCTTCCATTCTTTTTAACCCTACTCCATAAGCCACATTACAGCCCAGTTAAAAGCCCTTGTGATCCAAAGTTGAGTGAGCTGTCATGTGAAGAAAAAGAGTTATCTAATCTATGGTGAGGAACTACCAATGATGTCAGCACTTAAGAACTCTGCCTATGCTCATGCTTACAAACCCATTTGGGGGATGTAACTGCTCTTGAGCCTGTGAGAAAATGAACCCCTCAACAAAACCTTCATGAGAGTATGCCCTGTAAAGTTTTTGGGTCTGAACTTGAATGCATTATGTATGACCTATAACCTAATTTTTGACCTGAGGATGGGCTTAGTGCTGGCACACACTTGTGCAATTTTCTGTGGTTGTAAACTGATTGGAAGTGCTATGCATTCATGAAAAGTTTATGCTGTTCTGTGCAGCCAATGGATTAAATTTCTTTTATGATTACTGATTCAAGAGTAAACTAAGTCTGCCCCTTGACTGCTCACTGGATGATATTGCACTTTTGTTAACTATTTCATTGAAGAAGTTTGTGGGTGTCTTCACTGAAAACCCTCAGGAGACTTCACTCCTCCACTAGGGATCACCTAGGAGTTTAAAAGGCTTCGTACATATGCTAAATGTATCCGTGCTCCCTACGAAAGTGGCATTTAATTTTTATAGTAGGTTTAATGTAGCTTTGCTAAGGGACTAGCAAAGATTAGGTTTGGGGGTGTGTTAAGACCTGAAAAGTACCACTTTTCACCCCTTAACTTAACCTTTGATTAGACCCATAGCCACCTAATAAGTTCTTGTAAAGTGTTTTATGTAGGTAATAACCAGCAGTGAAATAAGGCCAGGAATCCTGCTAAGGAGCCGATTTTAGCACCAAAAGTCCCTCAGAAGGATGAACTCTGAATCCAGATCTGAAATGAGCCTCGCGCAGCTGACGCAAGCTTTAGAGGATTCAGGAGAAATATGCCTCGCGCAGTCCAACTAAACATCCCAAGACTCTACAACAACTTCTCGCGCAGATGATTGACTAAAGAGCTTCAGAAGCACAAACTCATGCAGCTCTCGCGAAGCTCAAGAGTAGAACACATCACGCAGTCTCGCACAGTTCAAAGCAGACCTCTCTCAACCTCGAGCAGTTCGCTCAGAATGGCTGAGAAGAGAGAGCTTCAGAAGACTCCTTGCGCAGCTGTCGCGCAGTCGCCGTGGGATGTAATTATCAGAAGAGAACTCCTCACACAATTCTCACTCCATTCAAGAAGAAAGCATCCTTGCGAAGGCAAAGCCATCCTCGCGAAGATCAATTAAGACATGGAACCTTGCACAGTTCAGAACTCATTAAAGCCTCATGACGTAACTCGCGAAGTCCAGTGAAGAGAAGTGCTCGCGAAGTTCTCGCGCTATTCAAATCTGTCCTCGCGAAGATCAACCCAGCGATCGCGCAACTACCTCGCGACTGCTTGAACTCCAACCCTGCGACATCTGAGGCTTTGATGTCTACTCAACCTCGCGACTGCCTGAAGAGCAAACCAAGCCAACCTCGCGACGGTTGAAGTTTCAATATCAAATCATCCTAGCGAAGAGCAAAAGCTACCACGCGACAAGTCTGGGAAACAATGGCTACCTAGCAAAGCTCTGAACCTCAACTTCCATCTCTTCAGCAGAGGACCTTCTAGGAATTTCTAGTGATTAGGGCACGCACTCCCACGCTCAAATCTTTGTACACGCACCCCAAGGCATTATAGGATCACTATTCGGCCATGTGGCATCGTTAAAATTAGGGTTTCCTAACCCTAATGCGCTGCCACACCACTGCTATAAATCCCCATGGGGGGCTTGGACCATAAAAGGAGCTACATCCTGGAATAGCTGGGAACACATCTCATTTCTTGGAGACTTGATCTGAGATCATTTTGCTTTTCTTTTTATAGCTGTAAGTAGTTTTCTTTTTCTTTTTTTTCCTTCTCTCCATAGTCCAGCACTTGCTGGCTATGTCTTTGTATGCTTTTTGAACTAGATCAATGGAAGTTTTGTAATAGGATTTGTACTCTGTAGGATTTGTGTTTGAATGTGAGATGCTCTGTGCAAGGCTGCTGCCTTGTGATCCGCCATTGCTTTGGCTGTGTTTCAAAGTAATGGAGGACTGATTCTAAGGGCCATTCAGATCTAAGCAACCTGTGTGTCTGGGCTATCATGGTCCTATACAGCCTTAGCCCCACCACAGGACCCACTAGATCTGAAATACCCATGGGAGCTTGAGCTGGT
The DNA here is from genome assembly GCA_021018995.1 of Chloranthus sessilifolius. NCBI lineage: Eukaryota > Viridiplantae > Streptophyta > Magnoliopsida > Chloranthales > Chloranthaceae > Chloranthus > Chloranthus sessilifolius. Next base: position 82,624,290 of record CM037591.1, read on the forward strand.
AGCCTGGTGACCATGGTGGTGGCAGCGATATTCTTGTTTTGTCTTGGGCTCCGTGAGGAGGATAGCCTTAGGGTGATTCTAATCCACCGATCTAAGATGGATCTTTCTTCTTTACACCTGAGCTTGTAGAAGCCTGGTGGGAGATTGTACGGAGGCAGACTCTCCTATATTTGTATAGATCCGCCATCAGATGTTGGATCTGATCTGGTTATAGAGATTGTAGGCTTGTGACTAGACCATTGTAGCGTCACTCAAGCAATGGACAGCTAGATCGATGGTTGTACTCAATCTCTTATTGGTTCTATGTGTCTGGGCTATCATGGTCCTATACAGCCTTAGCCCCACACATAGAGCTTTAGAGGTTGAGGTTCCCTATGGATTCTTGAGCTGGTAGCCTGGATGAAATAGTGCCTACAATGATTAACTTATCTTGTTTTGACCCATCCCTGGATTGTGGTTCCCCTATGGGATAGTCTGTGACCATTTGAGTGGACAGGTTATAACCTTAAGGGATTGAATCATGACAGAAGTGATGGGTTGAATCCCTTCTCCTCAGTGGTGATAATGTAGCCATTGGACAGGACTTCTATAACATCAGATCTGAATCTGAGTTATAAAGCTCCTCTGATCTAGGCTCAATAACATACTTCTCACCCTTTTATATTTATTTTCCACACTCCATCCATCCTCTCACCCCTTTCTGTAGTGTAGACAATAGGTTACCTTAGAATACCTAGAATAAGTGACCTTAAACTCTCCTCCTTTTTAGGACTACCAGATCTGTAGTCAGATCTGGAGGGACTACTAGTGACGGCTCCTTTGGAGCTGTAGATCACCTTTCCCTGTGGGACAAACTCTTACTTATCAAAACTTACCACAATGGACCCTGTATCTTACAGGTTTAGGATTTCTTAGTTGTGCTGATTCCATCCCCTGTTTTACTCTTTCTTTGATTTTTAAAATACTTTTACCACCAACCAATAAAGCAAGCACAAACTTAGAAATCACCAACAGGGAGCAGCAGGGTGAAGAAGTACTTGGCAAGTAAAAATTAAAATAAAACAATGAAACAAAATGTAAAGTAGTTTACAACAAGAAATTTTATTAATAAGAACTATATACAACAGTGACAAAATAAAAATAGAAACAAACACAGAACTGAGACTATACAGGGACAACAAACACAGAACCTAAGTACAAACTGACTCAAACAAATCCTAAAGCTGATCTGAATCTGAGTCTGAGCTCAAGACAAAGTTGGGGTTCAATTATATTTTTCTGCATATTTGTTATTCTCTTTCTTCATTGTGTTAGTACTGGCAGCACCAACCTTGGTTCTTTTTGCAGTTGACTTCTTGGGCTTATTGCTGCTCTGCTGTTGAGAAGGCTCCTTGATGGACACTCCTATTGATGAGGGTGGCTTCATGACTGAGATGGTTGCTTGGATGGTGTTTGCAAGTTTTGCCAATTGCTCTACCTTCTGTTTGTCCACTTGCCATAAATTGATTGATTTTATCAACATAAGCTCCAGTCTCTTCTTTTCTTTGGTATGATCAGTCTGCAGCTTGGCAATCTTAGCTAGCAATGGCTGCTTTACCCTGGTATTGAGCTCAGCTACCCCTCTCTTTACATCTCTCATGATATAGGGGTTTACTGCCATAGCTCGGGTGAGGTGGAAAATGGTGGCATGGGATTAGAGGAAGCAGGAACAATGGCCCTTTCAGTAGGGTCATCAAATTTAGGGTAGGGAGTGGATGAGGATGATGGAGATGGAATGGTGGTTGCCAGTCCCTCCTCACTGGGGTCAGTTTGGGTGGAAGAATAGGTAGTGGAAGGTGGGATAGGGAGTAGGACTTCTGGTTTAAGGTCTGTTTAAGTGGAGGTATAGGTGAAGATGGATAAAATGGGTAGCTCTTCCTCCTCAAAATCAGTTTGGGCAGAGTTAGAGGTGAAGGTTAATGATGGGAGGGGCAGCTCTTCTACCTCAGGATCAGTCTGTGTGGAGGTAGGGGCCAGGGTTGGTTGAATCAGAATCAGTTCCACAGGCTCAGTCTGTCTGTGTGGCAACAACTGCTATTTGCATAGTAGGAAGGGTCTGAGGTAAATCTGGAAGGGGGGTGGGCACAAGTATGGGTATATGTGTAGGTGGTTGGATTGTTGGGATAGATGTTTGAAGACTGGTTTGGATTGAGTGGAGGTAGGTTTGCATGGTAGCCTGGTTTTGGGTATTGGCCATGAGTTGGGTTTGTAGGGAGGCAAGGAGGGTAAGTATTTGGGGTATATGGTGATTAGTCACATAATTTATCATTTTATCACTCTTAACTTAGTGATGCTAGGCCATAGTTTGCTACTAATAAATTACTGATGTGCAAATATTAGAGATAAGCAGTAAATTAGAACCTAAGTGCTAATCTTTGACAAAATGAACTCAAAAAGCAATAAGAAAGACAATCGAACGAAAAAGACGATTTGATGCTATTGAAAGTCAGAAAATTGTAATTTATAATTCTTCAAAAGAGACAAAAAGAGAAAAAGTGATAAAGTGTAATCCAGAAAATCGTCAACTATGAGGAAGCTGTGAGAAATAGAAAGTCGTAATTAATGATTCTCTAGAAAGAAATTATGAAACACAGAAAATCGTGATTAATGATTTTTTAGAAAAAGAATGATTATCTAAAGCTCTCTTCCTTGTTGCTGTTGTTGATCACATGAGAATTATCATTGCCATATCCAGAATTAGAAGATCTATACAATTAGAAGTTCTACGGATCACGGATCACGAATCTGAGAAGATTGATGAAGATTGATATTCTGAAGGACTCTGCTACTACTCAGTAAAGAACAATCTAGAAGCGCATCAACTAAAGAAAGCAAGGAAAGATAAAATTAGGAATTAGAGTTATATTAGGATACTTTTATTTTTAGTAGTTTCTTCTATTAGAGTTAGATCTCTATAAACCGAGCCCTTATGATCTATAAATAAGAGGGTTCGGCATAGGAATAAGCATCGAAGAATTTCAGCATCAATTGATGCCTGAGGTTGGATTTTCTTCCGATCAAAGTAGTGTATACTAGTTAGAGTAGTTTAGATATCAGAGGTTTCTCAAGAGTAATTGACGACTGCGATTGAGTGCTGAAGATTAGTGTAGATATCTGTAGTTTCTCAGGGGCAATTGACGACTACAGCTGAGGGGTGAAAGATATATTTATTTGCTTTTTAGTTTAGATTTATTTGCTTTGTAAACATCTCCAAGTTTTGATTTGAATTGACGACTCAGGTTAAAATTTGCAGATTAGTGTAACGGTTTTTACTTTTCCATTTTCAGTTTGCTAGATTTTGATTGACGCCCAAATTTCTGATTAATTGTTTATTAGATTAAATCTGTATTGATAGGATCTTAGACTTGACTGACGACCAATGCTAGGAGACTAGAACTATGGTGTAACGGTACTATTTATATTCATAAATATTCAAAAGCTGAAGATTAACATTGACGACCTTAATTTGAAGGAGGATTAGGATTTATTTTTACGCACTTTAGTTTAGAAAATCATTCTTTATTCATATTTCTCCAGTAGATTAGGAAATCTTAAAGACAAATAGAAGTTTTTAAAATAAGTGAATAGAAGGTAGAAATAGAGAAAACTTAGATAATCACTTCCTCTTGGGAATGATCCTAATGCTAGTACTATAATTTTCATTGTGCGCTTGCAATAGGTTAAGACTTGAATTTACTATAATTATAATACACAATAACAGATAAGTTAAGTTTTTGACGCCGCTGTCGGGGAAGCGGATTTATCTAGTTCTTTCAAATTTTTTATCTAATATTTAAGTTCTTTTAGAAACTAATATTTATCTTTCTATTTTTATATTTCTTTATATTTTTATTTTATTTGAGCTCTTCGTGAAACCTTACCTTTGCAGGTTTATTCGGAGCAATGGGCCAAAAGTTTCTAACTTCTGCCGACCACGAAATTTCAAAACTCAGATTTGTTTCTCTCCCTACTTGCTAAAATAAAAAGTAGAAAAATTTTGAAACCAAAAATTGAATACAATAATTGTTCTAATCAAGTGTTCTGTAATTCCATCATGACAGACAACGATTAGAATTTGCTTAAAACCATGGGGGAATACTAAGCACTAACATCACTTACTCCTCCCCATGCATTCACATGACCCACACTATCGGGACTGAGTCTTTTGAAATCACACCCAATATATTCCAAATATTACCTATCTTTCACGGATTGATGGATGAAGATCTCTCGTTGCACCTAAATAAATTCATAGAAATATGCAATATTATCAGGATCACGAATTTGCCTAACACAAGTATCTGTTTGAGGTTTTTTCATATTCTCTTCGAGACGAAGCAAAGCAGTGGATACACTCTTTAACTCAAAATTTGATAGCTGATTGGGAAGAGTTGAAATAGAAATTCCTTATGGAATACTTTCCCACATAGAGAGCAACTCGGATCTGATATTTGATCTTAACGTTTCAACAATTTTCGGACGAATCTCTTTGGGAGAGTTGGAATCGCCGCAATGACCTTATGCATAGCTGTCCTCACCATGGGGTCACGAAAGGGCAAATAATTCTTACCATGAAGGACTTGACGATGCAACCCAACATATGATTGATGTTACCTGTGCTGGTATGTTTCATAAATTACAATGGAAGAAGCCTGGAAACTCTTTGAGACCCTTAGTGAAGAACCGGTGCAAAACCATGCATCGGGTGAGATTGATTCGGAGACTTCAACAAGTATGCTTCCTAAGCAAGGAAAACTTTACAAATTAAAGTCAATGATGAATTGCTTTCTAAAATTACAAATTTGGAAGATAAACATTCAGTCTCTAGTGGGTATAAAATTGTACCCAACATCTCAACATGGAGAAGCCTGTGGTCCTAACCATGGCCCGACTCAATTAGGCTCCCAACCTCCTTCTATTCCTTCTTACCACACAAAGGCTCACTACCACACTGCTACTAATGATACTCTTGTGCAAAAAGGCTACTGCTGGATGCAACAAAGTCAAATCTAGACCCAGTTACTTAATCACCTTGGATTGGAAACTCAATTTGAGCAGCCATTACCTTCCGAGAGAGAAAGTAACGTGCTAATGTTACATGCAGTTGGTACATCTAGAGGACGTTTATTCTTGGAAGGCACATCAACTCCCTCTATTCTTAATTAATCCCCTCTAGAACCTGTCACGCTACTGACTCACCCATAGCAAACACTTGTAATATATGTATACAATATTAGGAAAAGAGTATTCTATGAATTACGATATATAAAAGTCCAAACAATCGTAAAATCCTCTGATAGGTCGCAATCAATTAAAAGCGTATGGATTTACAATTTTAAGGTGATTCATAAGTGTCAAATTGTAGTGAGTACGATTTTGAAGCGTCAGTAAGTCTCACTTTCGTTCTAGAGAATTGCAAGCGACAATTCTAAGGAACAGACTGCTCCAGTGATCGATCCCATCGGTTACCTGGGGACTAGAATCCATTAAAGTCATAAGGGACACATAAAAATTTTGCATTCAAGACTACCACTTCCCAACCACCCTAGCCTAGAAACCTACACATCGATATTTACTTCGAAGTGACGGTTCAAGACTTGTCCCTATAAATCTATACCCATCCATAGACTAAAACCAATTCATAACCTTTCTTCTTCCTCCATCCTTAACCCTAAAACCCCATGACAGAAAACTCTGGTGATTACAGTAAAAGGCTTGTTGACTTGCTTACCTTACAACTATTAAAGGGTTAAAATATCAAAATAAATGGCACAATCACAGAGAAATGAGATTAAGGTAAGCAAGCAGTCCTGCAAGAACTAGGGTTGTTATAGCAAGCTTTAATAGGTAAGTCAGGGAAGGTCCACAGGGAAATATGCTTTGAAATGAGGTAAATCTCTAGATCTATGATAGATCTGACACTTTATCCTAATTTAAACTAAGTCAAAGCAGGAGAGAGGAGAGGTTTCTAAGATTTGTCACTTTACTAAAAACTATAAAAATCAAATGCAAAATGATCCAAAACTGATTAAAACTTAGATTTAAGGGAATGAAGAAAAATAAATTAAAATCAAAAGGTAGAGAGCAGTAGCTAGGGGTTTTGGCCTTTACTGAAAATCAATTGGATCAAAGGCAATGTATAGGACAGATTTGCTACAATCCTTCATTTGGCTACAAGCTTAGATGTAAGGTATAAGAATCTAATCTTAACTAAAGAATTAGAGCAATCCTAAGGCTATGATCTGTCCACTTGAATGGTCACAGATCATCTCAGAGATTATTCAAATTCAAGGATCTTGATTGGAACAGGTAAGCTATTGCAAATGCTGTGGGTGTCAGGCTACAAGCTCAAGCATCCACAGGGATATCTAATCCAGGAAAATCAAATATGAAAAAATGAAATGTAGATCAGAATCAACTTTAAAAACCACAATTACACTGTAATAATACAACTTACAATCTTATTGTGCTCAGATATGCAATCTGTGCAACATAAAATCCATTTACAAAGCCTTTGAAACTCTCAATTTATAGCTCTCAACCTCACCCTAACTACTGAAGAGGTTTAGACAACTATGATTGGCTAAGGAGAGAATGGGGGAAGAAGGAAGAGGGAAGGAATGTTGGAGATGGGAATTCAGATTTGGCTTTGGTTCTCTCAATTTCTGGATGCCTAGCTTTGTAAGTTCTTCAGGCTTTTAAACTCTTCCTCTCTGTCTTGAGGTTTGTTTAAGCCAATCAAATCTCAAGAGAATAATTCTGTTATTCTGAGCTGCTGATGTGGCTGATTTTACTTCTAGAAGCTTTTCATCTATTGGTCCAAACTGGACAAGTGCATATGAAGTGGTTAGAGTTCCCATTCGTGCCCTAGTTGTGTACCAAAAATACCCTTAGGGGTTACCGATGTGCCTTGGAATGTGTGCACAGAGCACTCGAGTTGGCAACTGCTTGTGAAAGGAACTGAGAAGTTCCTAATTCGAGTGTCGAGAGGTTCAGGGAACCTCTTGACAGGTTCTGAGTCTGCTTGGCCCTTCAATCGATAGGTTACTTGTGGCTTTCGACAGGATCGGGGACTTCTCGATAGGATTGATAACAATGCTCGACAGGTTGACATAAATTCTTAACTTCTGTCTAGTCTTCATTCATCCTGTTGAAAGGTTATACAGGATCCTGTCGATTTCTTATAAGGCTCCAGTTGAGCTTTCAATAGGATGGAGATTGTTCTCGACAGGTTGCTCTCAACCTTGCGCCAATGATTGCGGCTTTAGGTAAGGTGTCGATAGGATGGTGTTGACTACACATTAGGTTATGGGGAATCTCTCGAGATGTGGCTGGAACCTCTCGACTCTTCCTGCATCTACAAGTATTCTCTCGACAAGATGCACTATACAACTCGACAGGTTTTGTGAACATCTCGAACTCTTCACTCTTTCACCTCAATACCTCTCGACAACTTATAAACCAATCTTCAGAACCTCTCGACAGATAAGCATGCACTTCCAGAACATCTCGACAGGTACTGGGAAGCTCTCGACAACTTCATTCTAAGCATCCAAACCTGTCGACAGGTTGAATTAACTTCTCGACAAGTTATATCCTTTGCTTCCACAGCTGGCACACATCCTTTGGGGTGTTGTCCTTCATCTATCAGCACACAGTAGCCTCTCAGTGGGTTCAATCTTCATTCCTTGCAATTGCACTTGGTCCCAAGCATACCCAGTTAGGCCCATGACATTCTCATGAAGTTCTAAGGCTCTGAGGATTGTTTGATTGGTTGGCCTTTGGGCTATATGAGCCAATGTTGAGTAGCAGATTGCTTCTTTGGCCTTTTTAGATGGATGTCTACACTAAGACTGTAATTTATTGCTTATCTATAAAATACACTCAAAACACATTATTAGTCAACTCAAAGGTCCATCAAAGGTCAGATTAGGAGGTGAAAAATGGTATTTTTCACTACTTAACACACCCCCAAACCTAAGCTTTGCTAGTCCCTGAGCAAAGGAGAAATTAAAAACAAGTATTGAAAATGAAAAAATGCCACTTTTCTAGGGAGCACCGATGCATTTAGCATATGCATCAAGCCTTTTAAACCCCTAGGTGATCCCTAGTGGAGGAGTGAAGTCTCCTGAGGGTTTTCAGTGAAGGTACCCAAAAACTTCTCCAATGACTTAGCTAAAATCAATGGAGCATGTTCAAGCAAAATAAAATTCATTCCACACCTTGTTCATTCAATTTAAAGGATTCTTAGCAAAAAATCAGCAGTTTAAAAATGAAATTATGCTATAATTCTTTCACAATCAATCAGCTCATGTCAAGGTATTTTATATGAAATTAATGCAGAGCTTACCATCAAATTAAGAAATTTTTTTTATAAAGCCCCCAACAACTTCAATGTCAGACCCAAGTCTCACCAGGGCTATCACTCAGAATAATCATGAAGGTTGTATTCATTTCACATAGCTCAAGAGTAGTTGTAGCCATCAAATAGGACTGCAAGCATGAGCATAGGCATTGCTCTAATTTCTGAAATTTTTTAACTCTTTTCACCATAGATTAAACAAATCCTCATCTCCACATGACAACTCAATCAATTTCAGATCAGTAGAGTCTTTTTATTTGGTTGTAATGTGGCTTATGGGTGAGGTTTATAAAGAATGAAAGGGTAGCATGGGATTCAAATTTGAGAAATCAGTAAGATAAGGAGGTGGTCATGACAACACCTTCTTCATTTAAGCTCATCTTCATCTTCTTCTTGAATTTTCAGATTTGAAGTGACCGGTTTCTAATCTTTTTTTTTTTTTTCAATCTTTCAATGGAATGACTTCTCTTTGTCATTCTTTTGTTTTGCTTTTCTGTTTTCCTTCTCTTTTCTTTTTGTATGCTTTTCCTTTGTATTTTTTTTTTATGGGCTAGAATACCACAACTATACATCTGATACACACTACCTTTTAATGTGTTTTCTTCTCCTTCCACCAAATATGAAACCTTACTTCTCCCTTTACTTCCTGACTTCTCAGATGGAGGGTGAACTGAAACAGGTTAAGAGGTTCAGGCAAAAAAAAAAACTTTGGTCTCTTGTCAAAGAACAACTTGGGTTTTCAAGGCTCAAATGGTGTGTATCAAGGGCAGTTCAAAGGTGAGAAATTTTAAGCTCAAACTGTCCAAAGGATGGCCTTACTTCATGTACTCAATGTCATGAATGCTGTCAAGCTATTTTAACTTGGATTTGCCTAACTTCTAGTGAGCAAGAGTAGGTTCAATCAGTCCTTAGAGCAGAAAAAATTGCCAAAACACTCCTCAAAGAAATTTTATTCAGGCCCAAATCTCACTGAGTATGGTCTTTCATCAAATTTCTAGGAGATAGCCTCACACTTTCTCTCTTTTCAAGTTCACTAAGCATCAATTTTTTTTTTTTTAAATTCCTGACATTTGTTTCATGATAATGTTAGAGCTACAACAATTTTCAGTTTTAAAAAGGTTTAAATTTCCTCTTTTTCAAAAATCAGGTGGGACTTCACTTTATTTTCACAAATTTTATTTAACAAGGCTGCACTAACATTAACTATTCCATTAGCATACCCTGCCATGCCCCCAAACCTATGAGGAGCAGTGTCCTCACTGCTTTGGAAGTACATCAACAAGACACAACAGGGAAATATAGGGACAATAGCAAAAGAAATAAAAAAAAAAAGCTAAATACAAAGGAAAGCAAGAGACACAGTGGAATTGACAAAACAATAATATTATTACAGACAAGTAATTACAAAGTATCAACAGAAGCAGTACAATCTAAACAACAGTATATACAACACAATCAGAATCTGACTAATTACAAATAAATCCTAACTACAAGTTAATGACTACAAGCAAATCCTAAACACACACCACTCCTAATCAGAATCTGAATCAGAGCTAGATATGGTCATTGGCTCCCATCCTTTCTGTGCAGCAAGCTTGTCATACTCCACCTTGAGCTTCTCTTTCTTCTTCAACTTCTCAGTGCTGGTAGCACCTTCCTCAGTTCTTTTAGCAACTGGTTTTTGAGGTTTGGTACTGCCTTGGGACATGGTGGGCTCCCTGATGGAAAGTGCTTTGAATCTTGAGGGACCCAGGGCAGAGTAGAGGGAGAGGGTCTCTACCAATCTGGCAAGCATGTTAGATTTGGTCCTATAGGTCCTGTACAGGTTGAGGGAGTTGAGGACCATCTGCCACAACTTCCATTCCTTGGCTCTATGAGCCTCCAAAACTGGGTCAATCTTCTGCTAGTGGGCCTGCTGTTGCAACATCATGACTGCATCTACTAAAAACCTCACATCCTCTTGGACATATTGGTTGGCCTCAATGGCTTTGGCAAGGGATCGCAGAGGGGAAAATGTGTTGGTGCCATATGGGAAAATGGCCCAATGGTGGGGGTCATCCATGGAGGAAGGGGTAATGGGCAGCCCAATGGGTGGTGGTGATGGTACAATGAGGGTAAGTGGCAGGTCCTCCTCCATAGCTATAGATTCAGGTGTGGTGGAAGGATAGGTAAAAGGTAGAGGAGGCAAAGCTGCTTCCTCAAAGTCAATTTAGGTAGAGGAATCTCTGGTAGAGGGTTTAGGGATTGGTTGTTCCACCTCAACAGGGGAAACTAGGACTATAGGGGACAACTGAGGGGATGGAGGTGAAGTGGGTGCAGGGGTAGCTGTAGTTAAAGTGGCTTGAATGGCATGGAGATAGGTGGCCATGGAAACTTGGTTAGCTGTGTTGGATTGGAGCTGGGCTAGGATGGTGGTGAGAAGGGAGAGGATTTGAGTGGAGGCTTCAGGTAGGATATGGGGTTGGATAGTGGGTGGAATGGGGATAATGGGTTGGAAGGGAGATGTGGAAGCATGCTGGAAAGGTGGGGTGGGAGCAGGCTGGGCATGAGTAGGTTGTAGGGAGTCAGGTAGGGGGGTATATTCATACCCAATGTCCTCCACAATGGAGTCAATTAGGGATGAATATCCCACAGTGGTCAGGTGGTCTAGCTCTTGGGTATGGGTAGGTGATAAGGAGAAGGTGGGGTCAATGTCAAAGGGTTTGGATGGTGGAGAAGTGGTAAATGGATTAGCTGATGTAGATGGTGCAGGGCTCAAGGGTTCAACAGCTGGGATGGATGGGTTGGCTGGAGGGGTTGTAGCTGACCTTATCAGGTAGGTGGATGTGATGGGTGATGAAGGTAAGGTAGGGATGGGGTCAGTGGTAAGAGGAGCTGATAGAGGTGTAGATGTGGTGATGGTGGAAAGGGTGGCTGAGCTACTGGGAGGTATTGAGACTGCAATGGAGGAAATGGGTACTGAGATGGATGGTAGGGAAGATGGTAGAATGGAAATGCTGGCCATATAAGAGCTAACAGTAAGCAAGGGCACAGAAGTGGAGGGGATGAGTAAGGGTGCAAAAGGTATAAATGGAGGCTCTGAGCTAGGACCAACAGAGGTGGGTGGAGGCTCAGATCTAGTCGTAGAGGTCTCGATTCACAATGAGAATGAGTGGTCAAGGGGATGGGCATAGCAGAGCGACTCTTGATGTGGCTGCCTGAGATGCTTCCAATGCAGGATCCTCAACTAATTTGTTCTTGCTGTCCTAATTAGGGTCCTGCTAGCAGACCAGGCCCTCTTCCCAAACACCTTTGGAGTTAACTTTTCCACAGGTTCATTCTTTTGGATCACAAACTTTCCTTTTCTTAACAAAGTAGTGATGAGCCTACTATAGGGTAGCCCTGACAAGGCTTGTACTCTTTGGATCTTCTCATTTACATCTACCATTGCCTCAAATACCAGCTGGGAGGCATTTATAAACTGACCCTTGGAGAAAAATATAGGGCATCTACTATGGGGGTTCTCCTCTCTTACTGATGTCCACTGACATAGATGTTTTTCCTCAGAATAGAATCAATGAAAAGCATGGCAGGGTGTAAATCTCTCCTCATCAATGACACCCCAGAGCCCACAATGCCTTGAGTCAGGTGTCTGGCCATAGCTCTAAAAGACACATTCTCAGGTGCTGCTAGACCATAGGCTGTATAAAAAATAGATGGGACCCCCTAATGCCAACCCTATATCACTTTAGTCTACAACAATCTCCTAGTTATCAGTTAAAATCACAAGCCAAGGCTCAGTTGACCTAGGCTTCATTTTCTTCTTGATATTTTGATACCACAACTTGACTAGCATAGGGTAGGGTTTTTCTTGCAATGGGGTCAACATGGGTGCCAAGCTAGCCCTTCACCAAATAATCCAATGTGTCCTTACACTCCCTTTCCTTAGAAAAATAGGGGAGGTCAAAAGTTGTTTCTGGAATTAGGCCTAAAGCATCCACAAACTCATTAGGAGTAGATAGTTTCATAGGGACTTCAGGTTCAACCTCTGGGATAGCTTTTGTCTCGAGGACAGGTTCAGGCACAAGGTTAGGCTCAGGCATAGGGTTAAGTTCTGCCTCAGAGGCCTCCTCAACTATTTCTTCACTGATTTTGACCCTCTTCGATTTCTTCGCTTTCTTTTAGGTTTGCTAGATTTCTCAGCTTTATCCATGACAAGCTTTCTCTTAGCAGGTGGGTTCTCCTTGGCCTGTGTGGTTAGTCTACTGGATTTCCTAGTGGATTTTTATGCAGATTTGGAAGAGGCCTTGAACAGGTTGTCCAAAGTGTCCTCACGGTCAACCATTGGATAAAAATCCACACAAATAACTCTCACTAATTCACAATAATATCCTTTTGCCCAAATGAATTACCACACAACTAAAAAATGGAAGTACAAAGCTTCAAAAATCAGAGAGTGGAGGTTGTAGAGGAACTTACCCACAGAAACCTAGGGTTTCTCAGAGCTTGCTATATATGGCACCAAACCAACTCAAATCGGGTGCGAAATATAGCCCTTAAGGAATTGAAGCAATTGGAACAATGGCCGAGTGATTGGAGTAGAAACCAGTGAGGTAGAGGAAGAAGAAAGAACTAGGAAATTGGTAAAGAGGAATAGAGCTTAGAGAATAAGCTGTCGAATGGATGAATTTGGCTGTCGATAGGTTTAAAACAATGCAACTTGTGTTTTGATAGGATTGGGAAAAAGGTGTCGACAGGTTGGTGCAACCTATCGATCGATTAAAATCAGTAGGGTTGGTAAGCTGAAGGTCTCAAGAGGTTCATGCAATCCTCTCGATAGGTTCAAGGCTTCAGAATAAAAAAATCCGAGAGGTTCATGGAACCTCTTGATAGGATGAAAAGCTTTTATGTTAAGGCTCCGAGAGGTCTCCCAACCTCTTGACAGTTACTTTGAATTTGTCGAAAACATACCCAAAAGCCTTTAGAACCAGTTGACTTCCTTGCTCAATATTTCGACAGGTTCATCGATCCTATCAACAATCATATTTACACCTTCAGAACCTGTCGAGAATTGACTCAAACCTCTTGACAGGTCCCTGATCTTGTCAAAATGCACACTGGGAACCTTCATAACCTGTCGAACATCAATTCAAATCTCTCGATAGGTTGTTTTGCAGTTTAAAAAGATTTTTCATCAGTTTCCAGTCCATTCCCCACACAGATTTGTCAATTCAATTATGCTCCCATTCATTTCTCCTGCCTTGGAGTTGCTGCCTTATGCTTCTAACCTACTTCCTAAAGACTCATGATCCCTTTTTTTTTATAAATAAAACACTAAGAAAAATGGCAACAAATATATACACTGCCAGACATATTTCAAAACAACAACAAACACAAAACCATAGTTATGATATATAGTATATATTATTGAAAATTAGTCACATTTTGGAGGTTCTTGAAGGTGAATGGTCACCACAGGATCTATTACATTTTTAACAAAGAGCTTGAGCCTTTGACCATTAACTTTCATGATCCTACCATCTTTTGGATCCTTGATTTCAACAGCTCCAGATGGGGATACATGCTCTACCATGTAAGGTCCTTCCATCTAGATCTCAACTTGCCTGGGAAAAATTTAAATTTAGAATTGAAAAGCCATACCTTGCTGCCAGTAGTAAACTCCTTCCTCAGCAAATGCTTGTCATAGAAGGCTTTAACTTTCTCTTTGTAGATCCTAGCATTGGAGTATGCTTCCAATCTTAGCTCTTCTAGCTCTGACAGCTGGAGCCTCCTGTGCATGCTAGCAGAAGTTAGATCAACATTTATTATTTCAATAGCCTAGTAGGCTCTATGTTCCAACTCTACTGGAAAGTGACAGGCCTTGCCGTAGACCAGCCTAAAAGGGGACATACCAATAGGGGTCTTATAGGCAGTCCTATAAGCCCACAAAGCATCATTCAGCTTCACTGTCCAGTTCTTTCTATCTATCCTCACAGTCTTCTCCAAGATATGCTTGATCTCCCTATTAGAAATTTAAACTTGCCCATTGGTCTGTGGGTGGTAGGGAGTTGCAATCCTGTGTGTAATAGAGTACTTTTTGAGTAAATTCTCAAAAGGTCTATTACAGAAATGACTCTCCCCATCACTAATGATAGCTCTGAGGGTACTAAATCTGGAGAAAATCTTGTCCTTTAAAAATTTGAGGACAACTGTGTGGTCACTTGTCCTTGTGGCACTGGCTTCAACCCATTTAGAGACATAGTCTACTGCCACAAGGATAAAATTGAAACCCATAGAAGGAGGAAAAGGGCCCATGAAGTCAATTCTCTCGATAACATAGAGTTCAATAACAAGTATAGGCTGAAAGGCATGGAGTTTCGTTTGGAGATACTTCCCATTTTTTGGCATCTTTCACAAGCTTTACAATGCTGCCATGCATTCTTGAAGAGAGTGGGCCAATAAAATCCACTTTGGAGCACCTTGGTAGCAGTCTTGTTGCCACTGAAATAGCCTCCACAAGCTTGTTCATGACACATGATTAGTATGCTGTGGAAATCCTCATCAGGGACGCATCTCCTCACCACTTGGTCTGCACAATGCTTGAACAAGTATGGATCCTCCCACATGTAATGTCTGATCTGTGAAAAGAATAGCTCCTTGTCCATTTTGTTCTAATGTGGGGGAATCCTACCTACTACAAAGTAGTTCACAATGTTTGCAAACCAAGGTGTAGAAGTGCTGATAGTAAACAACTGTTCATCAGGGAAAGAATCATTGATAGGTAGCCTATCAAACTCAACAGCTAGGATCCTGGATAAGTGGTCTGTAACCACATTTGTAATCCCTTTCTTG
The DNA here is from genome assembly GCA_021018995.1 of Chloranthus sessilifolius. Lineage (NCBI taxonomy): Eukaryota > Viridiplantae > Streptophyta > Magnoliopsida > Chloranthales > Chloranthaceae > Chloranthus > Chloranthus sessilifolius. The sequence continues at coordinate 82,639,522 of CM037591.1, forward strand.
TCCTTAATCTCAAAATCAAACTCCTGTAGTAGGAGGATCCATCTGATTAATCTTGGCTTAGCATCCTTTTTTAATAAAAGGTATTTCAGGTCCGAGTGGTCAGTAAAGACCACTATCTTAGATCCCAACACATAAGACCTAACTTTTTCTAAAGTATAGATAATTGCCAACAATTCCTTCTCAATTGTGGTATAATTTAACTGAGCATCAATCATGGTTTTTCTTGCATAAGTAATCACACAAGTTGCCTTATCCTTCTTTTGTCCCAAGACTGCACCAATAGCAAAATTTGATGCATCACACATCAGCTCAAATGGTAAAGAAAAATAAGGTGCTTGAAGGATAGGTGCAGAGGTTAAACAACCTTTCAAAAGCTCAAAAGTAATAAGACATTCATCATTAAATTCAAAGGAAACCTCTTGGCACAATAGGTGACAAAGTGGTTTTGAGATCTTGCTAAAATCTTTGATGAATCTCCTATAGAAAGCAGCATGTCCCAAGAAAGATCTGACTTGTTTCAAAGTTTTTGGTGGAGGCAAATGTGCAATCAGATCAATTTTAGCCTTGTCTACCTCAATGCCTTTATGGGAAACCACATGGCCAAGGAAAATGCCTTGATTGACCATAAAATGGCTCTTTTCCTAACTCAAAACCAAGCTAGTTTCCTCACATCTCTGTAACACAAGGTTGAGATGATGTAGACATTGGCTAAAACTGTCCCCAAAGATAGAGAAATCATCCATGAATGTCTCTAAAAATTAATAAATCATGTCAGAAAATATAACATACATGCACCTTTGAAAAGTTGCAGGGGCATTGCACAATCTAAATGGAATCTTTCTATAAGCAAAGGTGCCAAATGGGCATGTGAAAGTTATCTTTTCTGAATCTTGTGGATAAACAGGGATTTGGTTATATCCCGAATATCCATAAAGAAAACAATAGAAAGCCTTGCCTGCCAACTTATCCAAAATCTGGTCAATGAAGGGCAAAGGGAAGTGGTCTTTTCTGGTTTTCAAATTGAGCTTTCGATAGTCTATGCACACCCTCCAACTTGTGGTTTCCCTAGTTAGAATAAGCTCACCAGAATCAGTTTTCACCACAGTGAGTCCAGATTTCATAGGTACCACTTGGGTAGGTGCCACCCATTTAGAATCTGAAATAGGGTAGATGACTCCAGCATCTAACAATTTGACCACTTCTTACATGTGGGGGTTCAATTTCTTTGCATTTCTCTAGAGGGTTTGGAACCCTCTTCCAAGTAGATTTTATGCATGCACACAGCAGGGCTGATGCCTCCAAGGTCAGCAAATTGTCTAGCCTATTGCTCTCCTATGCTTCTTTAAAACACATAACAACTCTTCCTCTTGCTCATTAGTGATAGAGGAAGAAATGATCATTGGCAACTTCTGGTTTGCCCCCCAAAAAGCATATTTCAAGGTCTTAGGTAGCTGTTTCAACTCTACATATGGTGGACATATGAGTGAAGGCAACAAAGGTACCTTTGATGGTGGTGGAAGAGGCAACACAACAAGTTTCCATGGAGGATACCTTATTGCTGGCCCCACTTCAGAAATTAAGGCTTTCACCTCTTGAACCATAGGTGTGGGGGCCTTCTCTTCCATAATTTTACTCCACACATCCTCAAAAATATCACTCAAATCATCATAATGCAACAGCTTGGGCAAAGTCTCTTCCATAAGCTCATCCAACATATTAATCAAAAAGCAATCCTCACTATCCATGTGAGACTGACTTGCTGCATCATACACATTCAATTTCACTTTCATGTTGCCAAAAGACACCTCCATTACTCTTCATCTACATTGAATACAAGCATTGGCAGTGGCCAAGAAAGGCCTGCCCAATATCACAGGAATGGAGGGGGTACACTTGCTTGGCTCCATGTCAAAACCAGAAAATCTCCTGGGTAGAAAAACTTATCAACCCCAACTAACACATCTTCTATCATTCCCATAGGCCTTCTTTTAGATCTATCAGCTAGCTGTAGCACCACATGTGTGGGTTTCAATTCTCCCAAGCCTAACTTCTCATAAATGGAATATAGAAGTAGGTTTATACTAGCTCTCAGATCTAACAAGGTCTTCTCAATGGTGTGATCCCCAATGATGTAGGGGATTGTGGGAACTCTTGGATCTTGAAACTTGGTTGGGGTTGCAATAGACAACACTTGGTTCCTTTCCTCAGTACAAAAGACCTTCTTGGATAGGTGTATCCTAGATTGTCTTTTGTGGGTGCACAAATCTTTCAAAATTTTTGCATAGGCTGGAGCTTGCTTGATAGCATCAAGTAAAGGCAAGTTGATCTTTACTTGTTTGAATGTTTCCATCATCTCATAAACTTTAGCATTCCCCTTATCAAAAGGAGAAGGTGCCTGCAATGAATTGAGAAATGGCAAATGGGGGACAGATCACCCATTTGCTGCCTTAGTAATCTCATTAGATTTTAAAATTTTTTATTTTTAGTTTTCTGTTGGGACACATCAACACCCCCCTTATTTCTCATATGCTGCTCCTGCTGTATATCAATATGGGTTGTTCTTTCATTCCTTACTCTTTTCACATCAGGCTAAACACCAACTTTGTTATCAACCAGCCTTCCACTCCTCAAAGTGGTGACAGATTTAGCTTCTTCATGTGAAGAAGTCTCACCCACCATATACTGCCCTTTTGGATTTTTCATGGGCTGACTAGGCAGTCTTCCCTCCTCTCTCTTAGTCAAAGAATTAGATAGCTGACCAAGATGGTCCTCTATATTTTTAATACTTTGGCTATGGGAGTTAACAGTTTGTGACAAAGGGCTCAAATTCTGCAATGAAGCCAAAACTTGCTCTTCAAATGTGAGGGATCTAAAGGGTGTTGGGGCTGGTGCACTTTGATGCACAGGTTGTGCCATTGGCTGGGCCATAGGTGCTGGAATTGGGGCTTTAGGAAGTAGTTCTGCTAGTATGGCTGGGCATTCCTATAAGGCATGGATTGCTGTTATGGTTGCTGCTAGTTTTGGAAAGTATCTTATCTCCACCTCAAGTTGGGGTGGTTTCTCCAATGATAACCAGCAGTAGGCTATTGTCCAAAGGACTGAGCAGCATTCACATGTTCCATAATAAGGTCTAAAAATTGGACAGTAGAGGGACATTCCTCAAGGGAGTGAGTTGTTGTGCGCAGAGGGACATTCCTCTGGAAATCTGGCACTCTATCCTAATTTAAACCAAACTAAAGTAGGAAAGAGGAGAGGTTCTAGGTTTTTTGTCACTTTTACTACAAACTATAAAAGTTAAAAGCAATAGATCCAGATCTAATCAAACACAGAGATAAGGGGAGATATAGAAAAGATTAAAATTCAAAAGGGTGAGAACAACAGCTAGGGGTCTTGGTCTCTTATTGAAAATCAAAGGAATCAAAAGCAATGCAGAGGACTGATTTGCAACAATCCTCTTTTCTGGCTCCAAGCTACCTAGGTTCCCTCGAATCCACCAATGGATCGAAGCAATCCTGAGGTTAGGATCTGCCCTTCTACTGGATACAGTCCTAAGGTTATGATCTACTCTTCTACTGGATACAGTTCATCTCCGAGATTACTCCAACCTATTGATCTACCCAGGTTCCCCCGACAGAGGTGAGGTATAAGAATCTAATTTCCACCAATGGATCAAAGTAATCCTGAGGTTAGGATCTGCCCTTCTACTGGATACAATCCTAAGTTTATGATCTGTCCTTCTACTGGATACAGTTCATCCCCGAGATTACTCCAATCTATTGATCTTAATTAGAACAGGAAAACTATTGCAAATGCAGCGGGTGCCAGGCTACCAAGCTCCCCATTTTTGGCTGGCATCCACAAGAATATCCAATCCAGGGCAATCAAATATGCATAAGTGAAATATAAATTAGAATCACCTTTAAAAACCATAATTATATTGTAAGCTTATAATACTATTGTGCCAAGATCTGTAATTTGTACAATATACAATCTCTTACAAGCCTCTGAATCTCTTAATTTATAGCTCAAGACCTCACCCTAACTACTGAAAAGAGTTTAGCCACTCATGATTTGCTAAAAAGAGAAGGAGAGAAGAAGGAAGAAGGAGGGAGAATATGGAGGAAAAAATGAATCTCGACCTAAGCTCTGGTTCTCTTAAATTTTGGATATCTTTAATTTAATTTCTTCAAGTTTTTATACTCTCCTCCTCTGTCCTCAGATCCGTTTCAGCCAATTAGAGCCCACGAGAATAATTCTGTTATTCTAGGCTACTGATGTGACTGATTTCTCTTCTAGAAGCTCTTCTCCCATTGGCCCACAATTAGCAAATACATGCGAGGCCGTTAGGGTTTCCAATCATGCGCAGTTGAATTCCAAAAATACCCTCAGGGGTCGCTGACATGCTTTGGGATGTGTGCACAAGCTTCGGAAATTGGCCGCTGCTGAAGGAACACGCTGAGAAGTTGCCAACACGAGTGTCGAGGGGTTCAGGGTACCTCTTGAAAGGTTTTGAGTGTACTTGCTCTTCATTTTGATAGGATCTCCATGGCTTTCAATAGGATTGGCTAGCTCTCGACAGGATCTGGAAACATCTCGAGATATTGAACTACAATTGTCGATAGGATTGATGACTCATCAACATGATCAGAAGCTCGTTGCATCATTCTACCCATTTCTTCATTCATCCTCTTGACAGGTTATATTATCCTGTCGACTGGTTATACAACTTAACACTGAGCTCTTGATAGGTTATCTCAATCCTTGCGAGAATGAGTTATAGCATCAGGCAAGCTGTCGATAGGTTGGATTGGATTGCTCGACAGGTTCTGCTGAACCTCGTGACACGTATCTGGAACCTCTCGATAGGTTCCTATTTCTAACTCCATTCCTCTCGATAGGTTGCTTATGAAACCTGTCGACAAGTGTTTTAGAACCTCGCGACTGCTTAGCTCCTGTGTACTACAACCTCTAGACATCTACTACCATCCTCTTGAACACTTTAGTATTTCTCCTCAGGACCTCTCGACATGTTATAATTGCCCTTCAGAACTTCTCGACAGCTTTTAGATCTTCTCAAAATCTTATCTATTTGGGCATCAGATCCTCTCGGCAGCTCAGGCCAACCTCTCGACAGGTTTATCCTTATGCTTCCACAGCTGGCACATATCTCACTTATGCTATTCTTCATTTGATCAACATCTAGCAACCTTTTGGTGGATTTAATCTTCACTCTCTGCAACTGCACTTGGTCCTAAGCATTTCCAGTTGAGTAGCAAATTGCTTCTTTGGCTCATTTAAGTGAATATCTGCACTAAGCTTGCAATTTATTGTTTATCTACAAAATATACTTAAAACACATTATTAGTCAGCTCAAGGGTTCACCAAAGGTCAGGTTAAGAGGTGAAAAATGGTATTTTTCACTACTTAACACACCCCCAAACCTAAGCTTTGCTAGTCCCTGAGCAAAGGAGAAAGTAAAAAAAATTATTGGAAATAAAAAATGCCACTTTTGTAGGGAACACAGATGCATTTAGCATATACATCAAGCCTTTTAAACCCCTAGGTTATCCCTAGTGGAGGAGTGAAGTCTCCTGAGGGTTTACAGTGAAGTTACCCACAAACAATGAGTTAGTTAATATTAGTGCATCATGTTTAAAACAGAGTTCAAACAGTATAAAATTCATTCCACACCTTGTCCATTCAATTTTAGAGGATTCTCAGCAAAAACATGATAGTTTTAAAACTAAAATTCTGCTGTAATTCCTGCACAATCAATCAGCTCATGTCAAGGTATTTTGTATGAAAATTAATGCAAAGCTTACCCTCAAATTGAGAATCATGTTCAGGCAATGCCCCCAAACAATCCTAATTTCAGACCCAAAGCTCACCAGGGCTGTCACTCTCAACAAAAATAGAAGGGTGTATCAATTCTCATAGCTCAAGAGTAGTTACAGCCCTCAAATAGGACTGCAAGCATGAGCATAGGCTTTGCTCCAATTCCTTATCTCCACATAGCAGCTCAATCCAATTCAGATCAGTAAGGACTTTTTATTGGGTTGTAATGTGGCTTATGGGTGAAGTTTACCAAGACTAAAAGGGTGGAATAGGATTTAAGATTGAGAAATCAGTCAAATAGGGAGGTGACATGCACACCTTCTTCCATTCAGCATAAGTCCATCTACTTCTTGAATTTTCAAATATGAAGTGATCAGTTTCCAATCCTTATTTCAATCTTTCAATGAATTGACTTCTCTTTCTCACTCTTTCATTTTTCTTTTCTTTTTGTATGCCTTTTCTTCTTATATGTATATATATTTTATTTATTTATTTTTTCTTTTCATGGGCTGGGATGCCACAACTATATATCACACTTGCCTTCAAATGTATTTTCTTCTCTTTCAACCACTGTCAACCCTTTCTCCTTTAACCTCACTTCTCCTTCCATTTCCTAATTTCTCAGATTGAGGGTGAACTGAAATAGGTCGAGAGGTTTTGGGTTCAAATATTCTGGTTTTCATCAAAGAAAACTGGGATTTTGAAAGGCTCAAAAGGAGTGTATCAAGGGCAGTTTAAAGGTGGGAAGTTTTAAGCTCAAATTGTCTAAGGGATGGCCTTACTTCATGTCCTTTATGTCATGAGTGCTGTCAAGCTGTCTCAACTTGGATTTGCCTAACTTCTAGTGACCAGAGGTAGATCCAATCAGTCCTTAGAGCAGAAGAAATTACCAAACACTCTTCAAAGAAGAATTTTTCAGGCCCAGATCTCACTGGGTATGGTCTTTCATTAGACTTTTGGGGTATATCCTCACAATTTTCTGTCTTCTCAAGTTTACTATGCATTAATTTATGAAAAATTCCTGATATTTGCTTCATGAAAATGTTAGAACTATCACATGTTCCAGTTTTAAGAAGTTTTTAATTTCCTCTATATATAAAATATCAGGTGTGAAATTATTTTATTTTTTGATTTCTGTTAAAACTTTGCTGCACTACCATTAACTATCAATTGACAAGCCTTGCCACACCCCCAAACCCTTGAGGAGCAGTGTCGTCACTACTTGAAAGATAAAGGGATGTGCATCAAGAGACATAGACAAAAGCAGACACAAAATAAAGGAAGAAAATGCACACAAACAATTAAAATAGACATAACGTAACAAAAAAAAGGAAATTTGATTAATGCAGCAAAAATTTTCATTTACATTGTTCAAAAAAAAGGAAAAAAAATAAAAACAAACATCCTTACTAACGGCCGTCCTCTGGTGGCGCAGTCTTGGCTTTGGGGCTTTGGCCTTTTACTGGAGTGGCAACAGGGGGAAGAGCAGGGGGTGGATGGAGTGAAGGGGAAGAAGATGCAGAAGGTGCTATCTTCTGCTTCTTTTTCTTTCTCTGATCCTTTTTCTTTTCCTCCTTGGCCAAAATCCTTTGTACTTCCTCGTACTCATCCCACAGGAATTGTAGTGGGTCAGGTTCCTTTGGTGGTGGGTCCTCCCAAACTGGTTCAATTTTGATTGGCAGATTAATGGGTTTGTCTTCTGCCATAGCTGTGGGTAGGGACGAATTGATGAGGTCAAGAGAGAACGAATGCAATGGAGGTGAAGGGGCCTTGTATTTAAAATGCATGGGTGATAAACATAAGACAAGAGAGAACGAATGCAATGGAGGTGGAATATGCAACATCATATTAAATGTTCTCCTTCTTTCAAGGTTAATTACCATAATGATATTAAAGAAGGTTAGTTGGCAACAAATACGTCGACTGTGATAAACATAAGACGTTGCACGATTTATTATGGTGGGACCAATGCTAAGGTGTGTGGAATAGCAACTAGTGAAGTAGAGGAAGAGCAAAGGGAATGGAAAAATCGCCAAAGAAAACTTAAAGCGCAAAGAGAAGCTGTCGAATGGCAAAAATGGAGTTGTCGTTAGGTTTAAAGCAGTGGAGAATGACTTTCGACAGGATTGGGGCAAGGTGTCGACAGGTTGATGCAACCTGTCGAAGAGTGGAAAGTCAATGATCCCCACGAGAGGTTCATGCAATCCTGTCGAAGAGGTCAAGTAGACAACAACAATCATTCTGAGAGGTTCATAGAACCTCTCGACAGGTTCTTTGAATGCAATATACAATCCTCTCGATAGGTTCTAGGCTCCAGAAAAGCTACTTCGAGAGGTTCACAGAACCTCTCGATAGGTACCCTCAACCTGTCGAGAATTCAACCAAAAGTCTTCAGAACCTATCGAAATGCTCCTGGATCCTATCGACAACCATTTTTACACCTTCAAAACCTGTCGAGAATAGTTCACACCTCTTGATAACTTCTAAATCTTGTCGAAAAGCAGATTGGGAACTCTCAGAACCTGTCGAGATGTTCATAGAACCTATCGACAGGTTACACTTCAGCTTAAACAGGCTTGTAATCAATTCCCAGTTCATTTCCCAATAGATTTGACACTCCAACTCAGGTCACTTCACCAATTGTCTCATTATCCTACCTGAGGTACAGACATTTATGGCAAAAAAATCATGTACAATGCTAAACATAAATGAAACAAAAGAAATAGCAATGACCAAACACATGAGTTGTTATACCTAGTATACATTGTGGAAACTTAGACATGTTATGAAGGTTCATGATAGTGAATGGTCAGTATAGGCTCCACCACATTTTCAACAACAAGCTTGAGCCTTTTCCCATTTACTTTCATGGTCCTTCCATCTTTTGGATTCTTGATTTCCACAACTCCAGATGGGGATACATGCTCAACTATGTAAGGTCCCTCTCATCTGGATCTAAACTTACATGGGAAAAATTTCAATCTAGAGTTGAATAGCCATACCTTATTGCTAGCTGTGAATTCTTTCCTCAGCAGGTGATTGTCACAGAAAGCCTTGGTTTTCTCCTTGTAGATCCTAGCATTTTAATATGCCTCCAACCTTAGCTCTTTCAGCTCTGACAGCTAGGCTTTCCTGTGCATGCCAGCAGATTTGAAGTCAGTATTCAATGCTTTAACAACCCAGTAAGCCTTGTGCTCAAGCTCTATTGGTAAATTGCATGCCTTGCCATATACCAGCCTGAAGGGTGACATGCCTATTGGGGTCTTATAGGCAGTCCTATAAGCCCACAGAGCATCAGGTAACTTCAAGAACCAATCCTTCCTGTCCACTCTCATTGTTGTCTCCAAAATGTGTTTGATTTCCATATTAGAAATTTCCACCTGCCCACTGGTTTGTTGGTGGTATAGGGTGGCAACTCTGTGTGTCACAAAGTTCTTTCTAAGTAGGTTTTCAAACTGTCTATTGCAGAAGTTACTCCCTCATCACTAATGATAGCTCTGGGGGTGCCAAACCTGGAGAAAATGTTGTCCTTCAAGAAGTTAAGGATAACCTTGTGATAATTTGTTCTTGTAGTTATGACCTCAATCCATTTGGACATATAGTCCACAACAACAAGAATATAGTTGTATCCAAAGGAAGGAGGGAAGGGACCCATGAAGTCTATCCCCCAAATATCAAAAAGTTCAATCACAAGTATTGGCTGTAAAGGCATAGAGTTTCTTTTGGAGATACTTCCTATCTTTTGGTATCTTTCACAGGCTTTGCAATGAAGCCATGCATCTTTGAAGAGAGTAGACCAGTAGAATCCACTTTGGAGCACCTTGGCAGTAGTTTTGTTCTCACTGAAGTGGCTTCCACAAGCTTGTTCATGACACATAGTTAGCACATTGTGGAATTCCTCATTAGGGACACATCTCCTCACCACTTGGTCTGCACAATGTTTGAATAGGTAGGGATCCTCCCACATATAATATCTGATATGTGAAAAGAACAGATCCTTGTCCATTTTGTTCCAATGTGGGGGGATCTTCCCTACTGCCAAGTAATTCACAATATTTGCAAACCAAGGTGTAGGGGTGCTAATAATAAATAGTTGTTCATCCGGAAAGGAGTCATTAACAGGTAGCCCATCAAACTCTTCTGCTAGGATCCTAGACAAGTGGTCTGCAACCATATTTTCAACCCCTTTTTTGTCTTTGATCTCAAGATCAAACTCATGTAATAGGAGGATCCATCTGATCAGTTTAGGCTTTACATCCTTTTTTGACAAAAGGTATGTTAGGGCTGAGTGGTCTGTGAAAACCACTATCTTGGATCCCAACACATAAGACCTGAACTTATCTAAAGAAAAAACAATTGCCAATAGTTCCTTCTCAGTTGTGGTGTAATTTAACTGAGCATCAATCATGATTTTACTAGCATATGCAATCACACAAGGGGCCTTATCCTTCCTTTGTCCTGAGACTGCACCAATTGCAAAGTCTGATGTATCACACATCAGCTCAAAAGGTATAGAAAAATCAGGTGCTTGAAGGATAGGTGCAAAGGTTAGGCAACTTTTCAACAACTCAAAGCCCTTAAGGCATTCATCATTGAAATCAAAGGGAACCTCTTCGCACAACAGGTGGCAAAGAGGTTTTGAGATTTTGCTAAAATCTTTGATAAACCGCCTATAGAAGCCAACATGCCCCAAGAATGATCTGACTTGTTTCACAGTTTTTGGTGGGGGTAAATGTGCAATCAGATCTATTTTAGCCCTGTCTACCTCAATGCCTCTGTGAGAAACTGCATGGCCAAGGACAATACCTTGAGTGACCATAAAATGGCTCTTTTCCCAACTTAAAACCAACTTGGTTTCCTCACATCTCTGTAGCACCAGGTTGAGATGGTGTAGACATTGGCTAAAACTATCCCTAAAAATAGAGAAATCAGCCATGAAAATCTCTAAAAATTGCTCAATCATGTCAGAAAATGTAACATACATGTACCTTTAGAAAGTTGCAGGTGCATTACACAATCCAAATGGCAACCTCGATAGACAAAGGTGCCAAATGGGCATGTGAAAGTTGTCTTTTCTTGGTCTTGTGGATAAACAGAGATTTGGTTATACCCCGAATATCTATCAAGAAAATAATAAAAATACTTTCCTGCTAACTTGTCCAAGATTTGGTCATGAAGAGCAAAGGGAAATGGTCTTTTCTGGTTTTCCGGTTGAGCTTTCGATAGTCTATACACACCCTCCAACCTGTGGTTTCCCTAGTTGGAACAAGCTCACCATCATCATTTTTAATCACAATAATTTTAAATTTCTTAGGTACCACCTGAGTAGGTGCCACCCATTCAGAATCTGAAATTTGGTAGATGACTCCAGCATCTAGCAATTTGACAACTTCTTTCATCACCACTTCTTGCATGTGGGGATTCAATTTTATCTGCATTTCTCTAGAGGGTTTGGAACCCTCTTCCAGGTGAATTTTATGCATGCACACAGCAGGGCTGATGCCCCCAAGGTCAGCAATGGTCCAGCCAATTGCTCTCTTATTCTTATGTAAAACACACAACTCTTCCTCTTGCTCATTAGTGAGAGAGGAAGAAATAATCACTGGCAATTTCTGATTTGTCCCCAAAAAAGCATACTTCAAAGTCTTAGGCAGCTATTTCAACTCCACCTCTGGTGGACATATAAGTGAAGGCAACAAAGGTGCCTTAGATGGTGGTGGAAGAGGCATCACAGTAGATTTCCAAGGAAGATACCTTGTTACTGGCCACACATAAGAAGTTAAGGCTTTCACCTCTTGAACTATGGGTGTGGGGGCCTTCTCTTCCACAACCTCATTCCACACATTCTCAAAAACATCACCAAAATCATTACAAGAATCATCACAGTGCAGCATCTTGGGAAAAATCTCTTCCACAAGCTGATCCAAAACATCATTTGAAAAACAATTCTCACCATTCAAGTGGGACTTATTTGCTGCATTGTAAACATTCAATTTAACCTTCATGTTGCCAAAAGATACTTCCATTACTCCTGATATACACTGAATACAAGTATTGGTAGTGGCCAAGAAAGGTCTGCCCAAAATCACAGGAATAGAGGTGGTGCACTTGCTTGGCTCCATGTCAAGAACCAGAAAATCTACTCGATAGAAAAATTTATCAACTCCAACTAAAGCATCCTCTATGATTCCCACAGGCTTCCATTAAGATCTATTTGCTAGTTGTAGCATCACATGTGTGTGCTTCAATTCCCCCAAGCCTAACTTCTCATAAACAGAATATGAAAGTAGGTTAACACTAGCTCCCATATCTAATAAAGCCTTCTCAATAGTATAATCCCCAATGATACAGGGGATTGTAGGAATTTTAGGGTCTTGAAGCTTGGCTGGAGTTGCAATAAACAACACTTGGTTCACTTTCTCAGCACAAAAGATCTTTTTGGATAAGTGTATCCCAGACTGTCTTTTGTGGGTGCACAATTCTTTCAAAAATTTTGCATAGGCTGGAACTTGCTTGATGGCATCAAGTAAAGGCAAGTTGATCTTTACTTGTTTGAAAGTTTCCATTATTTCCTCAACCTTAGCATTCCCCTTGTCAAAAGGAGAAGCTGCTTTCAATGCATTAGGAAATGGCAAATGGGTAACTGTCCTCCCATTTGCAGCCTTAACAAGTTCATCAGATTTTTCTTTATTTTTATTTTCAATTTTCTGTTGGGGCACATCACCCCCCTTATTTTTTATATGCTGCTCCTGCTGCATATTTTCATGGGTTGTTTCTTCATTTTCTGCACTTGACTCATTAGGCTCATTACCAACTTGGTTATCCACCAGCCTCCCACTCTTCAAGGTGGTGACAGATTTGACTTCTTCATGGGAAGGAGTCTCACCAACCATGTATTGCCCCTTTGGATTATTCATGGGCTGACTGGGCAGTCTCTCCTCTTCTCTCCTAGCCAAAGAACTAGATAGCTGACCAAGGTGGTCCTCTATCTTCTTGATGCTTTGACTGTGGGAGTTAACAGTTTGAGATAAAGGGTCCAAATTCTGCAGTGAAGCCAGAACTTGCTCTTCAAATGTGAGGGACCTAGAGGGTGCTGGGGCTGGTGCACTTTGATGCATAGGCTAAACCATTGGCTGAACCATAGGCTGTTGGTATCGGGGCCTTGGAAAATAATTCTGCTGGCATGCCTGGGCATTCCTATAGGGCATGGATTGCTGTGACTGCTACTGGTTTTGAAAATTATCTTTTCTCCACCTCAAGTTGGGGTGGTTTCTCCAATGATAGCCAGTACTAGGCTGTTGTCCATAGAACTGAGCAGCATTCATATGTTCCATCACAAAATCTAGAAATTGGGCAGCTGAGGGACATTCCTCAAGGGAGTGAGTGGGGGACTGACATATGACACATGCCTCCTCCACTTTCGCAGCCATTGGAGATTGCATTGCTCCTATGAGCTTATCAAACTTTTGGGTCAAGCTGTCCACTTTCCTCTCCAAATGATTACGTCCACTCACCTCGTACATTTTCCCTCTGGTAGTATTTTCTCTCACCAATTTAGGGGTCTCAACATCTCTTGCCCTGGTCTCCCTTTGCATGGAGTTTTCATTGATGATATCAAATAACTCCCAAGCCTCATCTGCTATCTTATGGAGGTGTGTACCACCACAAGAGGCATCAACCATATCCCTGCTTTTGGGATCAATTCCTTGATAGGAACTTTGGATAAGTTGCCATTCAAGAATTTGGTGATGGGGACATTGCTTCAAGAGTTCTTTAAATCTCTCTCAGGCTTGTTGAAAGTCTTCAGTTGGGGCTTGAGCAAATGAAATAATGCTCTTCCTCAGCTGACCTGTTTTAGACATGGGAAAAAACTTGGACAAAAACTGACATTGAAGGTCATTCCAGGATTGAATACTGTTGGTTGGGAGCATTGGCAACCATGTTCTGGCTCTATCCTTTAGTGAAAAAGGAAAGAGTCTCAACCTGGTTGCTTCCTCCTCCAAACCTACAATATTAAAGGTAGTACATAGTCCTAAAAATTCATCAATATGCTTGTATGGGTTTTCTTTGCTCAGGCCATGGTATGAGGGTAACATCTGTATGATAGAAGACTTGATCTCATAGTTCCCTTGGAAAACAGGGAATTAAATGCAGAAGGGAGAATTGTAAACCCCTGGTGCATTGAATTCCTTTAAAGTTCTAGGTTGCTCACCGCAGTAATTTCAGAATCAACTACAGGTGTGTGTATGGTTTGCTTAGGTATAAGAAGTCTTTCAACTTCAAGATCTAAGGGAGCAATCTCAGGATTAAGATATCTCCGCCCAAGCATACACACATCAGAAACCAAATTCAAAGTAGAAAATCACAACACAAAATTCAATCAAAACAATCATAAAATACACAACTAATGCTACAGATCTATAAAGCTACAGATTTAGAAATGTAAATAGAGTTAGGAAATGCAAACTTAAGCAAAGCTTGCTCCTCCAATTGGTACAATGCTCTCTTCAACACCACAGATCCAGATCTGAAATAGATAATTAAACTATAAAAAACTGCAGCAACAATTAGTCAAACACTTAATAAGCAATTAAAACTATATATCTAGAAATGAGAAAAATTTAGATCTACCAAGTTAAAAACACAGATCCTCGGTAGCGGCGCTAAAACCTTATTGTGCGCTACCCACCTTGCAATTATTATATGATTAAAAATAGCCAATTAAAAGGCACAAATTATAGGTTTATGGAATCAAGGTGAGCAACTAGTCCTACAAGAACCAGGGCTGTTGTAGCAAGTTTTAAGAGGTAAGTAAGGATATGTCCATAGGGAAATGTGGTTCAACTATAGTAAATCTCCATATCTATGGTAGATCTGGTACTCTATCCTAATTTAAACAAAACTAAAGTAGGAAAGAGGAGAGGTTCTAGGTTTTTTATTACTTTTACTACAACTTACAAAAGTCAACAATAATTGATCCAGGTCTAATCCAACAGAGAGATAAGGGGAGAGATAGAAAAGATGAAAATTCAAAAGGGTGAGAACAGTAGCTAGGGGTCTTGGTCTCTTATTGAAAATCAAAGGAATCAAAAGCAATGCAGAGGACTGATTTGCAATAATCCTCTTTTCTGGTTCCAAGCTACCCAGGTTCCCTCGAATCCACCAATGGATCAAAGCAATCCTGAGGTTAGGATCTGCCCTTCTATTGGATACAGTCCTAAGTTATGATCTGCCCTTCTACTGGATATAGTTTATCCTTGAGATTGCTCCAACCTATTGATCTACCCAGGTTCTCCCGGCAGAGGTGAGGTATAAGAATCCAATCTCCACCAATGGATCAAAGTAATCTTGAGGTTAGGATCTGCCCTTTTACTGGATACAGTCCTAAGGTTATGATCTGCCCTTCTGCTGGATACAGTTCATCCCTGAGATTACTCTAATCTATTGATCTTAATTGGAATAGGAAAACTATTATAGATGCTGCGGGTGCCAAGCTACCATGCTCCCCATTTCTGGCTGGCATGCATAGGGATATCCAATCCAGGACAATCAAATATGAAGAAGTGAAATGCAGAATAGAATCACCTTTAAAAACAATGATTATATTACAAGCTTATAATACTATTGTACCCAGATATGCAATCTGTGTAATATACAATTTCTTACAAGCCTCTGAATCTCTCAATTTATAGCTCAAGACCTCACCCTAACTACTGAAAAGAGTTTAGCCACTCAAGATTGGCTAAAGAGAGAAGGGGAGAAGAAGGAAGAAGGAGGGAGAATATGGAGGAAAAAATGGATCTCGACCTAAGCTCTGATTCTCTCAAATTCTGGATATCTTCAATATAATTTCTTCAAGCTTTTATACTCTCCTCCTCTGTCCTCATATTCGTTTAAGCCAATCAGAGCCCAAGAGAATAATTCTATTATTCTGGGCTGCTGATGTGGCCGATTTCTCTTCTAGAAGCTCTTGTCTCATTGGTCCACAATTAGCAAATGCACGCGAGGCCGTTAGGGTTTCCAATCGTGCACAGTTGAATACCAAAAATACCCCCAAGGGTCGCTGACATGCTTTGGGATGTGTGCACAAGCTTCTGAAATTGGCCGCTGCTGAAGGAACACGCTGAGAAGTTGCCAACACGAGTGTCGAGGGGTTCAGGGTACCTCTTGACAGGCTTTGAGTGTACTTGCTCTTCATTTTGACAAGATCTCCATGGCTTTCAATAGGATTGGCTAGCTGTTGACAGGATTTGGAAACATCTCGAGATATTGAACTACAATTGTCGATAGGATTGATGACTCATCGACATGATCAGAAGCTCGTTGCATCGTTCTACCCATTTCTTCATTCATCCTCTTGACAGGTTATATTATCCTGTCGACTGGTTATACAACTTAACACTGAGCTCTTGATAGGTTATCTCAATCCTTGCGAGAATGAGTTATAGCATCAGGCAAGCTGTCGATAGGTTGGATTGGATTGCTCGACAGGTTCTGCTGAACCTCGCGACACGTATCTGGAACCTCTCGATAGGTTCCTATTTCTAACTCCATTCCTCTCGATAGGTTGCTTACGAAACCTGCCGACAAATGTTTTAGAACCTCGCGACTGCTTAGCTCCTGTGTACTACAACCTCTAGACATCTATTGCCATCCTCTTGAACACTTTAGTATTTCTCCTCAGGACCTCTCGACATGTTATAATTGCCCTTCAGAACTTCTCGACAGCGTTTAAATCTTCTCAAAATCTTATCTATTTGGGCATCAGATCCTCTCGGCAGCTCAGGCCAACCTCTCGACAGGTTTATCCTTATGCTTCCACAGCTGGCACATATCTCACTTGTGTTGTTCTTCATTTGTTCAACATCCAACAACCTCTTTGTGGATTCAATCTTCACTCTCTACAACTGCACTTGGTCCTAGGCATTTCTAGTTGAACAGTAAATTGCTTCTTTGGCTCTTTTAAGTGAGTATCTGCACTAAGCTTGCAATTCATTGCTTATCTACAAAATACACTTAAAACATATTATTAGTCAGCTCAAGGGTCCACCAAAGGTCAGGTTAGGAGGTGAAAAATGGTATTTTTCACTGCTTAACATGAGTGGGGGACTGGCATATCACACATCCTCCTCCACTTTTGCAGCCATTGGTGACTGCATTGCTCCCATGAGCTTATCAAAATTTTGACTCAATCTATCTACCTTTCTTTCCAAATTATTGTATCTACTAACCTCATACATATTCCCTCTTATAGTGTTCTACCTTTCTTTCCAAATTATTGTATCTACTAACCTCATACATTTTCCCTCTTATTGTATCTCCCTTGACAAAGTCTCCCTTTGCATGGAGTTTTCACTAATAATATCAAACAACTCCCAAGCCTTATCAGCTGTCTTGTGGAGGTAAGTACCATCACATGAGGCATCAACCATATCCCTGCTCTTGGGATCAATTCTTTGAACAAGTTGCCATTCAGGAATTTGGTGATGGAGACATTACTTCAAGAGTTCCTTAAATCTCTCCCATACTTAGTGAAAGTCTTTAGTTGGGGCTTGAGCAAATGAAATGATGCTCTTCCTCAGCTGACTTGTTTTGGACATGGAGAGAAACTTGGCCAAAAATTGACATTGAAGGTTATTCCAAGACTGAATACTATTGGTTGGGAGCATTGACAACCAAGTTTTGGCCCTATCCTTTAATGAAAAAGGAAAGAGTCTCAACCTGGTTGCTTCCTCCCCCAAACCTGTAATGTTGAAAGTAGTGCACAATCCTAGAAATTCATTAATGTGCTTGTATGGGTCTTCTTTGCTCAGGCTATGGTATGAGGGTAGCATCTATATGATGGAAGATATAATCTCATAGTTCCCTTGGACAGCAGGGAATTGAATGCAGAAGGGAGAATTATAGACCCCTGGTGTATTGAATTCTTTCAATGTCCTAGGTTGCTCGCCCATTACAGAAATCTCAAAATTAACCATAGGTGTGTGTGTGGAGACTGCTTAGGTCTGAGGCGTCTCTCAACTTAAAAATCTAAAGGGAGAATCTCAGGATTGAGAGATCTCCTACCAAGCATACACACACCAGGATACAAGTACACACATAAAAATTATAGCACAGATTTCAGCAAAACAATTTCAAAACACACAACTAATGTTGCATATATAAAAATTACAGATCTAAAAATGTAAAGAGGGTTAGGAAATACAAACTTTAGCACAGCTTGCTCCTCCAAAAAGCACAATGCTCCCCTTAGAACCACAGATCCATATCTGAAATACAAAATTAAACTACAGAAAACTACAGCAGCAATTAGTTAAACACAAAACAGGCAATTATAAATCAAAATCTAAAATAAGAAAAACTTAGATCTACTAATTTTAAAAATACAGATCCCCGACAGCGGCGCCAAAAACTTGTTGACTTCCTTACCTTACAACTATTAAAGGGTTAAAACATCAAAATAAAAGGCACAATCACAGAGAGATGGGATCAAGGTAAGCAAGCAGTCCTGCAAGAACCAGAGCTGTTGCAGCAAGTTTTAATAGGTAAGTAAGGGAAGGTCCACAGGGAAATGTGCTTTGAAATAAGGTAAATCTCTAGATCTAAGACAGATTTGACACTCTATCCTAATTTAAATTAAGTCAAAGCAGGAGAGAGGAGAGGTTTCTAAGATTTATCACTTTATTAAAAACTACAAAAATTAAATGCAAAATGATCCAAAATTGATTAAAACTCAGATTTAAGGGAATGAAGAAAAACAAATTAAAATCAAAAGGTGGAGAGTAGCAGCTAGGGGTTTTGGTCTTTACTGAAAATCAATTGGATCAAAGGCAATGCATAGGACAGATTTGCTACAATCCTTAATCTGGCTACAAGCTCAGATGCAAGGTATAAGAATCTAATCTTAACTAAAGAATTGGAGCAATCCTAAGGCTATGATCTGTCCACTTGAATGGTCACAGATAATCCTAGAGATTGTTCTAATTTAAGGATCTTGATTGGAACAGGTAAGCTATTACAGATGCAGTGGGTGCCAGGCTGCAAGCTCAAGCATCCACAGGGATATCTAATCCAGGGAAATCAAATACGAAAAAGTGAAATATAGATCATAATTAACTTTAAAAAGCACAATTACACAATAATAATACAACTTACAATCCTATTGTGCTCATATATGCAATCTGTGCAACATACAATCCATTTACAAAGCCTTTGAAACTCTCAATTTACAGGTCTCAACCTCACCCTAGCTATTGAAGAGGTTTAGCCAACCATGATTGGCTAAGGAGAGAATGGGGGAAGAAGGAAGAGGGAAGGAATGTTGGAGATGGGAATTTAGATTTGGCTCTGGTTCTCTCAATTTCTAGATGCCTAGCTTTGTAAGTTCTTTAGGCTTTTATACTCTTCCTCTCTGTCTTGAGATCCATTTCAGCCAATTAGAGCTCAAGAAAATAATTCTGTTATTCTGAGCTACTAATGTGGCTAATTTTACTTCTAGAAGCTTTCCATCTATTGATCCAAACTGGACAAGTGCATGTGAAGTGGTTAGGGTTTCCATTCGTGCCCTAATTATGTACTAAAAATACCCTCAGGGGTTACTGACTTGCCTTGAAATGTGTGCACAAAGCACTGGAGTTGACAACTACTTGTGAAAGGAATTGAGAAGTTCCTAATTTGAGTGTTGAGAGGTTCAGGGAACCTCTCGATAGGTTCTGAGTCTGCTTGGCCCTTCAATTGACAGGTTGCTTGTGGCTTTCAATAGGATTGGGGACTTCTCGACAAATTGGTAACAATGCTCGATAGGTTAATAAAAATTCTTAACTTTTGTTAAGTCTTCATTCATCCTGTCAAAAGGTTATACAGGATCCTGTCGACTTCTTATAAGGCTCTAGTTGAGCTTTCGACAGGATGGAGATTGTGCTCGACAAGTTGCTCTCAACCTCGTGCCAATGATTGTGGCTTCGAGTAAGGTGTCGATAGGATGGTGTTGATTGCTCGTTAGGTTCTGGGGAACCTCTCGAGATGTGGTTTGAACCTCTCGACTTCCCCTGCATCTACAGGTATCCTCTCGCCAGGATGCACTATACAACTTGACAGGTTCTGTGAACCTCTCGAACTCTTCACTCTTTCACCTTAATACCTCTCGACAACTAATAAACCAATCTTCAGAACCTCTCGACAGATAAGCTTGCACTTCCAAAACTTCTCGACAGAAACTGGGAAGCTCTTGATAGCTTCATTCTAAGCATCCAAACCTATCGATAGGTCGAATTAACCTCTCGACAAGTTATATCCTTTGTTTCCATAGCTGGCACACATCCTTTGGGGTGCTGTCTTTCATCTGTCAGCACACAGTAGCCTCATAGTGGGTTCAATCTTCATTCCTTGCAATTGCAGTTGGTCCCAAGCATACCCAGTTAGGCCCATGACATTCTCATGAACTTCTAAGGCTTTGAGGATTGTTTGATTGGCTAGCCTTTGGGCTATATGAGCACATGTTGAGAAACAGATTGGTTCTTTGGCCTTTTTAGATGAATGTCTGTACTAAGACTATAATTTATTTCGTATCTATAAAATACACTCAAAACACATTATTAGTCAACTCAAAGGTCCATCAAAGGTCAGGTTAGGAGGTGAAAAATAATATTTTTCACTGCTTAACAAGGCTCGACATAAATCTTGAAATATATAGAGCTGAGCTCCTAACTACATAATAGAAAGTAAAAGATCTAAAGTGCCAGCGACCCCCTTGAGATGCTGAATCATCTACCGAGACTACCATTGAACCTAAACCTAACCCAAATCCAAAACCATATACCACGAACCTATCTTCCTTCACTTCCTAAACTTTACACCATCACAACCCACCCGGAATGCAAAATCTCATATGATGATGGTGGGTTGAGCCGTCCCTCACCACCCATCTTCATTGCTTATCTTCTGCCTTCGCTTGCGCTACATTCCGTTCACATAGTTTTCACAAGAAAGCAGTATAAGCAAAAGATGAATCGGAGAGGTGTTCACTCTCCACTCTTCAAAGGACTTCCACAGTGGCTTGCATTTCTTCTCAAAAAGAGAAATGTGAGGTACATTATTCTGCGGGACTTGAAAGACAGAGGGTGCGATCCTACAAAGGCATGGATATGCCTTTGATGGAAAGGGATGCGAGACTTTGATTGAAGGTAGTTAGAAGCCGATGATCGATCTTTATCGAAGAATCCTTCTCTCGGACGTTGCTTCCAGTGTCATAGTGTAGTGTTTGTCTATACTCTTTTATGTAATTAGTTCTTATATTAGATTTTAGTTTTATTTTCCCTTTTGTTCATTGTAAATATTTCGATATATATATATAATTTTCTTTTTATTTTTTTGCTAACAATGTGTGTTACTAACATTACTAATAATTTTATTTTCTATTTTTTGTGTTTCATAAAATCAAAAGTATTTTTCTCCTAAGTTTGGCGGAAAGATTTTTGATTGTTTTTGCAGATTATATACCCGGTTACTAACATAGTAAATAAAGCGGTAAAATTATTTTTTGTATGTCCCCTGTTTTGCACAATGAGGACATTGTCCTATTTAAGTTTGGGGGGAATACATTACATTAATTTAGTTTTCTTTCTCGATTAGTTTAGTTTTCTTTTTCGTAGAAATTTTAAAATTTTAATTTTTTTGTTTTTTAGTGAATCATTATATGCATATTATAAAAGAAAATATAAAAATCCAAAATTCTTAGGAAACCATCAAAGTAGTAGTTCAAAAATCAAAATAAAAATAGTTACAATTCAAAGTTAAGCATCTCTAGAACACTGTATCAGAGAATGTTTGAAACTATATGATTAATCTACACTGCAATATTTTTTAGATTATAGTTTCAAAATTATATAACTAGTGAGCTATAGAGCCTATTTCCTCTTTTATTCTGAGAAAGAGAGACTATTTTTATTCATGCCTCAATTTCTTTGAACTTCTCTGCTATGTGAAATCTCATACTGCTGAACTTAGAATCAATATATTCTGTGATGATGATGATTTATTTATTTAAAACTATCTATTAAGTATATCAAAGCAATAAGACATCCATATTAGTAAATCGTGAAAATGATCGAAGGCCATCTTTTGTTTAACCAGAGCCAAAAAGCTAAAATCCCAGAACATTTTACCATTTGAACCCATATTAGAAGCCTAAAGCCTACATTCTTTGTACCAGAATTTATAAATCTTTAACCATATGTACTGCCCAAAGCTTTCTATCTTTAACCCTTATAATTTCTGAGAAGTTTAGAATGTAAAAGAAGGGGAGAAAAGGGAGTGAAAGGAGTATGACTTAATAGACAAAGGATTTGCTGAAAAGGGTATAAGCAAAAGGAAATACAAACGTATAAAGATATGGGAAAGGAAAAGAAAAGAAACAGAAAAATCGTAAAGGACGATTCTGTAAAAAAAGAGAAGCAAAAAGCTTCCAACTGAAGAAAAATGGGATTTACAAAAAGAAAGAAGTGGGAAGAAGATATCTGATTTATGGATACTTAGAAGCTGAAAAAAAAATAGTAGAAGAAGATAGGAAAAAGAAGAGCTGAAATTCTCAGAAATAATTTTGAATCCTCTTTACCTTTTCTTTGAAACCTTATAAAAACCCAAAGCCCCATTACAAGCCGAAGGAAAGACCTTTGAGATTTACGATTTACAAAAATATGAGTCTAGTAGAGATATGTGAAGTAGATACTATGAATAAATAAGGGAATCATAAGAACATAATTGATTATCTTTTCATGAGATTTACCTTTCTAATTAATTATCCTCTGTAGGTAACTTTACTGAAAGCCTTCAGGAGACTACAACTCCTCCACTAGGGATCACCTAGGGGTTTAAAGGCTTGTTGCATTTGCTAAATGCAATCGTGCTCCTTATGAAAGTGGCATTTAAATTTAAGTTTTAAATATTTTATGTTTCCTTGCTTGCTAGGGACTAGCAAAACTTAAGTTTGGGGGTGTGATCAGTCACATAATTTATTATTTTATCACCCTTAACTTAGTGATGCAAGGCCATAGTTTGCTACTAATAATTTACTGATGTGCATATATTAGAGATAAGCAGTAAATTAGAGCCTAAGTGCTAATCTTTGACAAAATGAACTCAAAAAGTAATAAGAAAGACAACCGAATGAAAAAGACAATTTGCCACTACTGAAAGTTAGAAAATCATAATTTACAATTCTTCAAAAGAGATAAAAAGAGAAAAGTGATAAAGCATAATCCAGAAAATTATCAACTATGAGGAAGCTGTGAGAAATAGAAAGTCGTAATTAATAATTCTCTAGAAAGAAGCTATGAAAGACATAAAATCGTGATTAATGATTTTTTAAAAAAAGAACGATTATCTAAAGCTCTCCTCCTTATTGCTGTTGCTGATCATGTGAGAATTGTCATTACCATATCTAGAATTAGAAGATCTATACAATTAGAAGTTCTTCGGATCACAGATTTGAGAAGATTGATGAAGATTGATATTCCGAAGGACTCTACTGCTGCTCAGTAAAGAACAATCTAGAAGCGCATCAACTAAAGAAAGCAAGGAAAGATAAAATATGAATTAGAGTTATATTAAGATACTTTTGTTTTTAATAGTTTCTTTTATTAGAGTTAGATCTCAGTAAACCGACCCCTTATGATCTATAAATAAGAGGGTTCGACATAGGAATAAGCATCGAAGAATTTCAGCATCAATTGATGTTTGAGATTGAATTTTCTTTCGATCAAAGTAGTGTATACTAGTTAGAGTAGTTTAGATATCAGAGGTTTCTCAAGAGCAATTGACGACTGTAATTGAGTGCTGAAGATTAGTGTAGATATCTGTAGTTTCTTAGGAGCAATTGACGATTGCAGTTGAGGGGTGAAAGATATATTTATTTGCTTTCGAGTTTAGATTTATTTGCTTTGTAAACATTTCCAAGTTTTGATTTGAATTGACGACTCAGGTTAGAATTTACAGATTAGTATAACGGTTTTTACCTTTCTATCTTCAGTTTGCTAGAGTTTGATTGACGCCCAAATTTCTGGTTAATTGTTGATTAGATTAAATTTGTATTGATAGGATCTTAGACTTGATTGACGACCAATGCTAGGAGACTAGAAATATGGTGTAACGGTACTGTTTATTTTCATAAATATCCGAAAGCTGAAGATTAAGATTGACGACTTTAATCTGAAGGAGGATTAAGATTTACTTTTATGCACTTTAGTTTAGAAAACCATTCTTTATTCATATTTCTCCAGTAGATTAGGAAATCTTAAAGATAAATAGAAATTTTTAAAATAAGGATTTGAATAGAAGATAGAAATAGAGAAAACTTAGATAATCACTTCCTCATGGGAATGATCCTAATGCTAATACTATAATTTCCATTGTGCGCTTGCAATAGGTTAAGACTTGAAGTTAGTATAATTATAATACACAATAACAGACAAGCCATATGGTTTGGTATGATAGGGACTGTGGGAGGGGGTGGTTAGGATTGGCTGGGAAGGGGAAGGGGGGCATGGTTAAAGTGGGTGGGCTGTGGGGAGTTAGGGAGAGGTGTGAACTCATACCTGATGTCCCCTATAATGGAGTCCATCATGGCTGAGTATCCCTCAGTGGTGAATGGTTCTTGGTCATGGGTGGGAGAAAATTGAATGGAATGGTCAATGAGGCCAAAGGTGGCAGGTTCTATGGTTCCAGAGGTGGTGGGTGGTTCAATATCAATAGTCAAAGGCTCATTGTCATCATAAGTGAAAGGTGAAGGTAGGTTTGGTGATGATGGGGGTATGTCAGTGATTGGAGGGATTGAAGTGGTGTCTGATATAATGTAGGATGTAGTTGGGAGGTCTGGTATAAAGGTGGTTACAGGGGTTGGAAGAGGGACTGGTGTGGTAATAGCTGGGATAGGTTCAGTGGTTGGTATAGTGGCTGGTAAGGTAATGGGTATGGTAGGTTCACTGGGTGCTTTAGTTGGTTTAGAGGCTCTTTTTTATATTTTCTTTGGATGGGTGGGGTGGGCAGATTAAAAGGAAAGGTGGTTGAGTTGGAGTTGGCATGGGGCTAGTAGTGGTGGTTGTGGAAGGTGTAGGGGATGGAATTGTGGGTATGGGGGCAGGTATAGATAGTGGAGGTTGCTGAACTGAGCTGACAGCAGGTGGTGGGATGGTGACTGATGATGGAATTATGGGCATGGGGGCAGGTATAGACAGTGGAGGTTACTGAGCTATGATGGCAGTAGGTGGTGGGATGGTGACTGATGATGGAATGGGGTGTGGGATGGCTGAGCTGGCAGCAGGTGGAGGATCCAATGTGGCTACTGTAGTAGTGACAACAGCAACTCTTACTTCTTGCAGTGTAGGTGTTGCCTCAGACTCCTTACCTTCTTCCTCTTTTCAATCAGGGACATGCTGATTGTCCATAGTCTCCTTCCAAATTCCACAGAGGCTAAGGTTTCAGTTGGTTCCCCCATTTGGAATTGATAACCCTCCTTCTTCAGCAGAGCTGTGATCAGCCTATAGTATGGCAGTGTTGGGGCTTCTGTTTTTTCTGCACTTTCTCATGAATATTCTTCATCCCCTGAAAAATCAACTGGGCTACATTAAAGAAATGCCCCTGAGAGGAGTAGATGGCATCAGCTATGGGTGCCCTTTTCTCCTGTTGGTGCCTAGAGCAGAAAATATTCTTCCTCAGAACTTGATCCATAAAAAGCAGGCTTGGATCCAAGTCTCTCCTCCTGATAGAGTCTCCAGAAGCCTTCTTCCCTCTTGTGATTTTCTTAACATTCTCGGAAATGGGTGCAATCAGAGGTTCCCCCAAGGTACACTCTGGGTTGTAGGCAGCTGGTATGCCTAGGGCTAGGGCTATCTCAGATGTGCCTACTATCATCTTAAAGTCATCAACTAAAATTAATAGCACAGGGTGTCCCTTATCAGATTTCTTCACCTGATGTTCTGGTAGAACAGTTGAACTAACCTAAGGTACATAGGTTCATTGGGATGTTTCAGCACGAGCACCAAGGACACCTTTTGCAGGAAATCTATGGATGGAGCAGTCAAGGGTTCCTTCTCAAAGAATACCTTGTCAAAGGCAGTCCCAAGCTCCAATTTGATGACAGCCATAAAATCACTAGGAGTTGTCAGTGGGTTAAACTCAGGGATAACCTCCTCACCCTTCTTTTGCTTCTTTGACTTTTTAGGGTTAGTAGTAACAATCCTGGCCCTCTTCTTTGGTGCATTCTTCTTTTTAGGGTTTTCAGATGGGGGAACTGAGGATCAGAGGCCTCCATAGCAGAGGATTCAACAATCCTCACAGATTTCCTAGTGGCAGCTGGAAAGGCAGTAGGTGGAGGGTTTAACAGGGCCTCTATGTTTTCCATAAATGGGGATTTATCAGCCATTTGACTAAACCCTAAGTTCTAGCTCATGAAATTTAAGCCCTAGGTAGGTACAACTCCACTGATGCTTATCAACAACTACTTCCCAAAAATTTTAACTGCTACCCAAAATGATTTACTGACAATGAAGCTTTGTAAAAAGTTTAGAACTTACCCCAGAAACATAGGGTTTTGAAATTGCAGCTTCACAATGGATCAATTTGTTCTTTGCCAGGTGCAAAATGTGCGGCTTGTGAAGTTGAGCACACTACTTGGAGTAAGGTGCGAGAGGTGAAACACAGTGGACAGTGAAGACAAAAGTTGGAAGGGCTGGAATGGGTGAGTTCATGAGAGCTTGGTGTAGAAAATGGTTTGACAGAGCCATGCAAGGGTCTTAAGGAAGGAAATCCAATTTTCAGGAGGATCTCCCGCGGATCTTCGCAAAGACAATTTAAATAACAACAAGCCTCGCGAGCTCAAGTAAACACAAAATCAACCTCGTGAATAGTTTAATGCAACAAAAATGACTTATCGCATAGTTAAAAATGAATTGCGCGACCAGCCAACTATTGTGAAATTGGAACCTTGCGAGATCTCGCTAGGCTCTGCTTTAGGGAATATTGCTCATGAAGATCTCGCGCAGTAGATGTTTTAAGTAGCAGAGCTTAGCGAACCTCCCTTTTTTTCAGTAACCGAAGCTTGCGAGGTTCTCGAAACCACGTGTGGCAACAATAATTAGGACCTCTAGCTATTGCACTGACTTTACACTTAAGATGCTAGGCCCACAGTCATGTGCATCAGCACACCAATTTCTGTCATAGATCTTCTATACCACAGCAAACTTGACACAACACACCTTGTGAGACATGAACACAAATGATTCAGGTAGATCACATCAGCACATCATGAATTATACAATCAAATTATCTCAAAATACAGACCACTTATAGCAATCAACAGATTTAGTATAAAGCACACCCATATATGCAGATTACTGAACTATTTAGATGAAGACTCATATCATAGATCCAGATTCTCTATACACTCATACATTCACTCAAACTCTAAACAACACATAGAAACATATAGGGACAATACATGAAAGAATTTTAAAAGCACCAAAAATAGTTATTTTACAAAGTGTACATGGCTATGGATCACGCATGAGTGGGAGGTTCTTGAAGATACATGGTTGCAGAGGACTCCATGGAATTTTCTACAGATAATTTGAGTCCTTACCATTCACCTATACGATCCTCCCAGAAGTGGGGTCCATTATCTCCATAGCCTTAGATGGGAATGCATGAAGAATAGTAAAAGGACCACCCTATTTGGTTCGTAACTTTTCTGGGAAATATTTTAACTTGGAGTTGAACAACCATACCTTAGCACCATCCTCAAAGTATTTTCTCAAAAGGCTCTTGTTAAAGAATACCTTAGCTTTCTCCTTATAGATCCTTGAGTTGGCATAAGCATCTAATCTCAGCTCCTCCAGATCAGACAGCTACAGCTTCTTGTGTACACCGGTAGATGTTAGATCTATATTTAAACTCTTAATGGCCCAAAAGGCCTTGTGCACTAACTCTACTAGCAGATGACAAGCTTTTCCATAGACTGCTCGAAATGGGGAATTTCCAATTAAGGTCTTATAGGCAGTCCTATAGGCCCATAATGCATCAGTTAGTTTCACAGCCCAATCCTTCCTGTCAGTTCTCACTGTCTTCTCCAGGATGTGCTTGATTTCCCTATTGGAAATCTCCACTTGCCCACTGGTCTGTGGATGATATGGAGTAGCAATCCTATGGGTAACAACATAATTCTTGAGCAAGCTCTCAAAGTTTCTGTTACAGAAGTGGCTGCCCCTATCACTGATGATGGCTCTAGGGGTGCCAAATCAAGAGAAAATATTTTACCTTTATAAATTTCAGGACTACTTTATGGTCATTGGTCCTTGTGGCAGCTGCTTCCACCCATTTGGAAACATAATCCACAGCCACAAGGATGAAATTATAACCATTGGAAGGAGGAAAGGGCCTCATAAAGTTTATTCCCCAAATGTCAAATAGCTCCACAACAAGGATGGGTTGTAATGGCATTGAATTTATCTTGGAAATGCCACCCATCCTTTGACATTTGACATAGGCCTGACAGTGTGTATGGGCATCCTTAAATAAGGAAGGCCAATAAAATCCATACTGTAACACCTTAGCTGCTGCCTTTTTCTCACTAAAGTGACCCCCATAGGCATTTTCATGGTACATACTAAGAATACTGGGGAAATCACAATCAGGGACACACTTCTTGATGATCTGGTCTGCACAACATTTATATAGGCAAGGATCCTCCCAGCGAAAGTACTTGACTTGTGAGTAGAACAAATCTTTGTCCATCTTGGACCAATGGGAAGGGATCATGCCTGTAGTAAGATAATTGACTATGTTGGCAAACCATGGGACAACAACCTGAATGGCAAACAATTGCTCATCAGGGAAAACATCTCTAACAGGTGTAGCAACACATTCATCCAATAAAATCCTAGACATGTGATCAGCCACCACATTTTCTACTCCCTTCTTGTCTTTGATTTCAAGATCAAACTCCTGTAGCAGGAGGATCCATCTAATCAACCTAGGTTTGACATCTTTCTTGGCTAAAAGGTACTTGAGGGCAGAGTGGTTTGTAAATAAGATAATTTTAGACCCCAGTAGGTAAGGTCTAAATTTATCCACAATAAAGACCACTGCCAGTAGCTCTTTCTCAGTTGTAGTGTAATTAAGTTGGGCTTCTGCCAATGTCTTGCTGGCAAATATACTACACATGGTAGCTTATCCTTTCTTTGTCCTAGGACAACATGTACAGCTAGGTCTGATGCATCACACATCAGTTTAAATGGGGGAGAGTAGTCTGGGGTTTGGATCATAGGGGCAGAGGTTAAACATTTCTTTAAGATCTCAAATGCCTCAAGGCACTCAGCATCAAAATTGAATTGCACATCTTGATAGAGCAAGTGGCACAAAGGTTTAGCAATTTTGTAGAAGTCCTTGATGAACTTCCTATAGAATACTGCATGACCCAAGAAAGACCTGATATGTTTGATAGTTCTTGGTGGGGGCAAGTGTGAGATTAAGTTAACTTTGGCTCTATCAACCTAAATGCCTCAATGGGACACCACATGGCCCAACACAATGCCTTGTGTTACCATGAAATGACTCTTTTCCCAACTCCAATAGGTTGTTCTCTTCACATCTTTGAAGAACCAGGTTGAGGTAATACAACACTGACTAAAACTGTCCCCAAACATTGAGAAATCATCCATAAAGATTTCCAAAAACTTATCAATCATGTCCGAGAAAATAGCATACATGCACGTTTGGAATGTGGCTGGGGCATTGCACAGTCCAAATGACATTCTTCTATAAGCAAAAGTGCCAAATGGATAGGTAAATGTAGTCTTTTTCTGGTCCTGAGGATACACAGGTATCTGATTATAACCTGAGTATCTATCAAGAAAGCAGTAGTATGATTTCCTAGCCAATTTATACAAAATCTGGTCAATGAAGGGCAATGGGAAGTGGTCTTTTCTGGTTTTGGAGTTGAGCTTCCTATAATCAATGTAAACTCTCCAACCAGTGGTGTCCCTAGTTGGCATCAACTCTCCAGAATCAGAGGTGACAACTATCATACCAGACTTTTTGGGGACCACCTGGATAGATGATACCCATTATGAATCTAAAATGGGGTATATAACCCCAACATCTAACAGTTTCACCACCTCCTTTAAGACCACCTCTTGTATATAAGGATTCAACTTTCTCTGTATTTCCCTTGAGGGTTTGTAACCCTCTTCTAGATATATCTTGTGCATGCAAACTGATGGATCAATCCCCCCTAAATCTGCTATTGTCCAGCCTATTGCTTTCTTGTGTCTCCTGAGCACCCATAATAATTCCTCTTCCTGCTCGCTAGTAAGAGAGGAAGAGATGATCATAGAAAGTTTATTGTCTTGCCCCAAAAAGGCATATTTTAATGTGTCTGGCAGCTGTTTAAGCTCCAGATTAGGTGGACTCTCAATAGAAGGCAACAAAGGTGCCTTGGAGGTTTGAGGTAGGGGTAGCAATATGGGTTTCCAGATGGAATGCTGCACTGGGCCCATTGAAGACTCTATTGTGTTGCTATCTTCATTACTGCAATTTTGGGCCTCCTCTTAAACCTCAGTCCACACACTTTCAAAATCATAAAAAACTTTATCCTAATCCAGCAGATTGGATAAATTCTCCTCAACTAGGTTCTCTAGTACATCCACTACAAAGCGGTCCTCATTGTCCAGCTAAGGCTGCTTTACAGCATTGTACACATTTAATTGCACTTTCATGTTCCCAAATGTGACCTCCATCACCCTAGACCTACATTGAATGCAGGCATTGACTGTGGCCTAGAGTGGCCTACCCAAGATCATAGGAATTGGGGTGTTTGCTTTTTGAAGGTTCCATATCCAAGACCAAAAAATCAGATGGGTAAAAGAACTTGTCCACCCTCACCAGCACATCCTCAACAACACCCATAGGCCTCCTCTCAGACCTATCAGCCAGCTGGAGCACAACAGGAGTTGGTTTAAGCTCCCCCAAACCTAGCTATTCATATACTGAATATGGCAGTAGGTTGACACTGGCTACTAAGTCTAAGAGTGCCTGCCTATGGTGTGGTCTCTAAAAACACAGGGGATAGTAGGTACCCCTGGGTCTTGCAATTTTGCAGGTGTGGCTATAGACAACACAAATTTGACTATTTCTGCTGCAAAGACCTTCTTGGACAAATGGATCCTTGACTTTCTCTTTTGTGTACACAAGTCTGAGAAACTTGACATAGGCTAGGACCTGTTTGATGGCATCAAGCAGAGGTAAATTGATCTTAACTTACTTGAAGGTCTCCAGCATTTCCTTCATCTGGGCATTCCCCTTATCAAAAGGAGATGGGCCAGTAAGTGCATGGGGAAATGGCAGCTGTGGTATTGCTGGTGCCTCAGCCGCAAGCCTATCATTTTCATTAAAAAAATTTTGCCTTTTGTTTTTCTCATTTTTTTGGTTTTGTTGGGGCTCAAAATCAGTCCCATTATTGTACTCCTTCTGCTCATCAGCAGGAGTGGAGTTCAAGCTCTCCTTTGCACATTCATTCTCCTTCATTTTCTCCTTTCCCCCTAGTTATCCACCACCTTACCACTCCTTAGGGTAGTGATTACCTTAGCCTTCTCATGAGTTGAGAAGCCATCTCTAATCATATATTGATCCTTTGAATTATTTATGGGTTGACTTGGTAGCCTGTCCTTTTCTCTCTTGGCTAAAGCATTAGAGATTTGACCAAACTGGTTTTCAATTTTCTTTATGCTTTGACTGTGAGAGTTCACAGTTTGAGATAAGGAACTAAGGTTTTGCAATGAGGACAAACCCTGTTCCTCAAAATATGGGGCTCTAGGCTGTGGTGGTGGCAATGCCAATTGGTTTGGCTGTGACGTTGACTGCTGATAGGGTTATCTAGACACAAAACTCTGGTTATACTGTTGCTATTGTTGTGGTCTGTATGGTAATGTCAGCTGCTGCTACTGGGGTTGCTGATATGTCTTGTATCCACCTCAAATTGGGGTGGTTTCTCCATTGATACCCAGCAGACTGCTGTCCATATGATTGGGCAACAATAGCATGTTCCATGACCAATTCGAGGTATTGACCTGCCGATGGACATTCCTCAAGTGAGTGTGTGGGAGACTGGCATATCAGACATGCCTCTTCCACTTGTGCAGTTAGTCTAGGCTGCATCACACCCATTAGTTTATCAAATTTCATGGTCAGGCTATCCACCTTTCTTTCCAGGTCATTGTGCACATTTACTTCATACATCTTCCCTCTACAAGTGACTTCTTTTCCCATTTTAGCAGGAATCTCAATGTCATTTCGGGACAGAGACTCTTGCTGTATGGAATTCTCACTGATAACATCAAAAAGTTCCCAGGTCTCATTAGCTGTCTTGTGGAGGTAAGTGCTCCCACATGAGGCATCCACCATATCCCTACTTTTGGGATCAATTCTTTAGTAGAAGCTCTGGACAAGTTGCCACTGAGGAATTTGATGGTGTGGATATTGCTTCAACAACTCTTTAAACCTTTCCCATGCTCCATGAAAATCTTCAGTTGAGAATTGAGCAAAGGAAAGTATGCTCTTCCTCAACCGACTAGTTTTATACATAGGGAAAAATTTAGCCAAAAACTGACATTGGAGATCATTCCAGGATTGTATACTGCCTGCTGGGAGCATGGAGAGCCAAGTTTTGGCTTTATCCTTTAGGGAAAAAGGAAAAAGCCTTAATTTGGTGGCTTCCTCTCCCAAGCCAGCAATATTAAATGTGGTGCATAAAGCAAGGAACTCATCTATGTGCTTATATGAGTCTTCTTAGCCCATGGAATGATGGTAGCATGTTGATGGTTGAGGATTTGATTTCATAATTGCCTTCTACTGTAGGAAATTGAATACAGAAGGGGGATGAATACACCCTTGGTGTATTGTATTCCTTCAATGTCCTTTGTTGCTCACCCATCACAGTTGGCTTAATATCAACAGTAGGGACTTGTGTGGTGTTCCTAAGTCTAAGGACTCTCTCTACCTCAGGATTTAAAGGTTGGATTGGAGGTCTGAGAGACCTTCTACCAAGCATACACACACAAACAGTAAGGAAAAACACTACAACACACTAAAAAAAATGACCAACTACACTACTGCTACAAACTACTGTGAAATTTAAGGCCTTAATAGAAAGGAAACATAAAACAAGGAAGAGGGGATGCAAACTAAGCCAAGCAAGCTCCAGCTGTAGCTTCCAACTGCTCTTGTTGCTGTTGTTCCAGATCTACAAAAAGCCAAAGTTCTTCAGTAGTACTTTTATTCAAACAGAGAAATTATTACAAATGAATTTATAAACATACAAAATTAAAACTCAGGTCTACTAATTAGATCAAGGATCCCCGGCAGCGGTGCCAAAAACTTGTTGGATATCTTTTAGATTGCTTGATTATTGTAAGAAATGTGTGGTAAAAAATATGGTGGCAAAAATAAATCAAAAGGTGGTGTGAAATAGATGAAAATAGTAATCTAAAATATACACACAGTCCTGCAAGATCCAGGGCCTGTTGTAGCAAGTTTTGATAAGAAAGGGTTGTCCCATAGAGAAACCTGATCTAGAATCACAAAGGTTGTTTAGTAGGCCTCCAGATCTGGCTACAGATCTGGCAATCCTAAAGAAAGGGAGTTTTGGGTTGTCACTAAATTACACTAAAACTAAGAACGTAACAGTAAACTACAGTTAAAGAAAGGGATAAAAGAAGGGTGATGGTGGTTTGTTGAAATAAAGATAAAATGATGAGAAGT
Organism: Chloranthus sessilifolius; assembly: GCA_021018995.1. Classification (NCBI taxonomy): domain Eukaryota; kingdom Viridiplantae; phylum Streptophyta; class Magnoliopsida; order Chloranthales; family Chloranthaceae; genus Chloranthus; species Chloranthus sessilifolius. Next base: position 82,673,161 of record CM037591.1, read on the forward strand.
AAGTAGCTGAGAGTAACTCAGTAATGCAACTCAGACCTAGAAATGACTCTGCAGGAGTCCTTCAGATGGCTACAAACACATTTACTAGGTAGAAAAATCTCACCTAACGCAAGTGATGGATTGATCTTAAGGCTATAGCCTGTCCACTTCAATGATCATAGACTATCCTAGGGATTTCCTCCATTCAATGGATCATATTAGAACATGAACACCATTACAGACATTATGTTTGCAAGGCTACAAGCTCATGCATCCATAGGAGAAATTAGCCCTTAAAAATCCAGTGGAAATCATAGACAATCAGAGGCTGAATGGGGAGTTAGAATCAGTTGATCATTACTACAAAAGTCCTACAATGACCTAGCTCACAAGTCTGCAATCTCTATAGAATATCAGATCTAAGAACTAAGGATGGCATTGCAGCATAAAGGAGAGTGCAGAGAAGAAGAATCTATCTCAGATCTGTGATTGAGACCACCCTTAGGGCTATAGTCTGTCCACTTAAATGGTCACAGGCTATCCCAGAGGTTATCTTCCTCACAGATGATGAGATAGAACAAGAAAATTGCTGCTGCCACTATGGTTGCAGGGCTACGAGCTCAAGCAGCCATGGGTGCATCAAACCTATAAAACTCTATGTGAGAAACACAAGGAAATATAGATTCAACTGAACTATAAACATGGCATTGTATTGATTTAAAATAAAACTTACAATGCTTGCCCTCAAGGCAACAACCAATGCAAAATCCCAAATTAGCTCCCAAACTTTATACAGAACCCATTATAAACTGAAGTAAACTATCTACTTACAAAAGATTTTAGTAAGCAAATAATAAGCTAAGGAAGAAGAAAAGGAAAAGGATGACCTAACCCTAATCCTAAATTACCTAAGTACTCTCGAGCTCCCAGCCAAATTAGGTTAAGGGGAAGATGGTTTCTACACAAAAACTATAGCTTATATACACATTGTCCAAAAAAATATCTTGCCCTGGCTAATAGGAGAAGAGGAGGGGAAATGCCCCATTTGCCACTATTTTCATGACTCATTTGTGGCCCTTGGATGCCTTGGGATGTGGGAAACAAATTAGAGCCTCGCGGTGTATGCCCTAGAAGTGGGGAAATCTCCAAAATGTCCTTGTGTATGGACTGAGAAGGTAGGAGCCCGAGCTTCGCGAGGATGAGTGTTGCATATTGACCTCTCACGAGGTTGTCATGTGGATGGAATTGTAGTTAAAGGTGGCTCGCGCTTGATATGAATCTTGTAGCTTGCGCAGATGGTGCTTCAGGTGGCTCAAGTCGCGAGGATCTTACTGGGCTGAATTACAGCTTGCGAGGATGGACTTTGAGCTTCGCACAGATGATCGCCAGGATGGGATGCGCTTCTCGCATGGTTGGCTTTGCCTTTAAAGTGCGCGAGATCTGGGCGAGAGCTGCATGAGGATAGTTTCTAAAGCTCTCTCTCCTATTGAGCTTCGCGAGATGTATGTGAGTTATAAGTCTGTTGCAGTGCATCGAGTGAGATCTATGCGAGCTTCTAAATGCTGCAAGCATGAACTTCATGAGAACTACACGAGGGGGCTTTTCTGGCCAAGTTGAACTGCACGAGGGTCCATTTGTGCTTCACTGCTACTGTGCACACCTGCTGCTATCTCCTCTGTTAGAGTCCAACTTTATTTCATCCATTGGACTTTTAAGGTGCACTAAGGCACTCCAAATGCTCATTATAGTGTGTACCACCATGGTGTATCCTCTTCTCTTAACTCAGCTGCCCTCCTTGGCTTTAAATCTCTCTCTTCTTAGCCTCCAAAGCATGATAGTTGCACTAAGCTGTAATATTATTATTAAGTACAAAACATGCTTAAAATACAATTATTAGATTGCTACAAGGTGCAGTAAAGGCTAGGTTAAGAGGTAAAAAATAGTATTTTTCAGTGCTTAACTGCTGATGTGACCCAATTATAGTCAAGTGTTGCATTGGTTAGTGGGGAACAACTCAACACATTGGGATGTGTTGTGCTCTAGATGTTGTGGAATTCCAAAAGTATCCTTGCATGTTGAATGGGAAGGCTGAAACCCGAGCCTCAAGTGGTTGGGGCTTCAGATTAGGAATCTTAAGTGGCTCTCGAGTGACTGGACTGGCTTAGGTTATGCAGCTCGATAGGATGGAGCTTCAGGTAGTTTGGCTAGAGAGGCTCTCGATAGGTTGACATTCTTTAATTTTGTAGCTTGACAGGATGAAGTGCTTCAGATTATGCAGCTCAAGTGGTTGTCGACAGGTTGAGTTGCTTGAAACTGCACCTCGACAGGCTGAATCTCCTCAGGCTTTAGCTACTCGACAGGCTGAAGTGCACATGTTGTCAACTGCTCGAGATCTTCTCGAGAAGGATTTCTGAAGGTGTATCAGCTCAAGAACTGCTTAAGTAGATGTTCTTTGAATTAACTCATCCTCTTGAGATGTGCTCGAGATGAGTTTTTGAAGCTATGAACCTCTTGAGAAGAATTTTTGGAGCTCTCTCTCTGTTTGAGCTGCTCGAGAATTGCTCGAGCTGTTGATATGTTGTAGTCTTAAAGTGCTTGAGATCTACTCAAGCTTGAATATATGAGTGTTTAACTACTCGAGAGCTGCTTGAGCTCAATTTCCTGGGATGTTAACTGCTCCAGAACTGCTCGAGCATGCATTCTTGATTGTTTGCTACTGTGCATAGCCTGCTGCAGCAGTCCTCACTGCTTGGATCCATCTTCCTTATGCATGTTGGACTTCTAGGGCCCTCATGCATGACAAATGGCACCTATGGTATGGTCCACCATAGTGCACTCTAAGTTCTTCAATCAGCTTCAAGCCTTGACTTCAAAATGCTCTTTCCTTAGCCTCCATTATATGGACTGTTGCACTAAGCTGTGATTTATTTCTAACTACAAAAACACACTTAAATGACAATTATTAGATGGCTTAAAGGTGTTGTAATGGCTAGGTTAAGAGGTGAAAAATGGTATTTTTTAGTGATTAACACACCGCCAAATCTAATCTTTGCTAGTCCTTGAGCAAAGCAAAAATTAAACAATTACTTTAAAATTTTAAATGCCACTTTCATAGGGAGAATAGATGCATTTAGCTTATGCATCAAGCCTTCTAAACTCCTAGGTGATCCCTAGTGGAGGAGTGAAGTCTCCTGAGGGTTTTCAGTGAAGGTACTCACAAACTTCTCAATGAAATAGTTAAACCAAGTGCACATAGTGACAAGTCAAATTTCAACATATAAAGTTTCATTTCACACCATGATCTTTCAAATTGGAGGAGTTTTAGAATAGTGAATGCAAATAGTTTAATACCTTAATCATCATGTATGCTCATCATAACCAATTAGTTTACATCAAGAGTGTAGTGTGTGCAATTCAGTATATAACTCATCATTCATTCAAAAATCAGGTTCAAATAGTACCCTAATAAATTGAATCTCAGACCCAATTCTCACCAGGGTTATCTCTCACAAATGAATTGAAGGGTGTTCAATTTCACTCCAGCTCAAGATCAGTTGCAGACCTCAAATAGGCCTACAAGCATGAGCATAGGCATTTGCTTCTATTTCTTGACTTCATCATGTTTTCTTCACCGTAGGTTAGACATCCTTCATCTCCACATAACAACTCAATTCACTTTGAATCACTAAGGACTTTATTGGGTTGTAATGTGGTTTAGGTTCAGGTTTTGGAAAAGAATGAAGGGGTTAAAAAAAATTCAAAGCTAAGAATTCAATTAAGTGGTAGGAGGTGATTCATGACTTCACCTTCTTCATTTCATCATAACTTCATCTTCATTAGTGATTTTCAGATCTGAAGTGGCCAGCTTTTTCTCCTATTTCCAATTTTTCAAATGAAGTACTTCTTTTGACTTCTCTTTCTTTCTTTATTTTTATTTTTATTTTTTATTTTCTTCTTTTTCTATATTTTTTTTTATGGTTGCCACAACTATACAATTGATACACTACTTCACTTAGATTCTCTTCCTTCTCCTCCTCCTTCTCTTTCCACCAAATGTCAAACCCTGCTCACCTATCTTCAATATCTTCTCCTTTACCATCTGAATTTTCAGAGTGAGGGTAAGGTCGAATCAGGTCAAGAGTTTCAGGTTCAATTACTCTGGTGTTTTTCAAAGAAAAATAGATTTTTAAGGATCAAAGAGTGTATGCAAAAGGGCAGTTTAATTGGGTAAGACTTTCAAGCTCAAAATGTCCAACTGATGGCCTTATATCATGTCCCTCATGTCATGAGTTTTGCTAAACAATTTCAATTTGGGGGTGCCTAAATCTTAGTGAAAAGGTTTGAGTTAGTCAGTTCTTAGAGCACAAAAATTGCCAAAGACACTGTTCACAAAAAAAATTTTGTATGGGCCCAAATCTCACTGGGTATGGTCTTTATTTGAACTCATGGGGCATATTCTCACCTTTTTCTCTCCTTACTGGTTCACTATGTACTGATTGTGAAAATTTCTCTTGATGATCACTTCATGGAAGTGTTGAATTTTTTTTTTTTTAAAGATTTCAGTGTTAAATAGTCTACTATATAGTTTAATTCTCCTTTTTCAAAATTGCTTAGGTGGAACTTTACTTTATTTGTTTCAATCATAACTCATACTGCACTTAGCTTAACCATCTCATTGGTCTACTCTGCCATACCCCGAAACCTAATATAAATAGTGTCCTCACTGTTTTCATGTACATGATGTGAGGGGAAACAGGATATGCAAAGTATTAACAATATAAAGCAGAAAATAAAAATTAATTTGCATAAGAAAGTAGACGAATAAGCACATTGCAACACAAAAGAAATTTTTGTTAACAAAGTAAATGTGATACAAAAGAGAACTGACTACAAATTTACAAAACACACCATTACAAAACATTGACAGACTACTAACTACACTAACTCCTAGTGATCTGAATCAGGATGTAGGTCTATTGTGTCCCCTGCATCTTTTTCTTTTCCTTTCTTCACACTATCACCTTGTGCAGCACTAGCCTTGGATCTGGTTGCAGCTGGTTTCTTAGGCTTGGTGCTGCTCTTCTCTTGGGAAAGTTCTTTCATAGATACCCCTTTGGTGAATGTGGGGTTCATGACTGAGATGGTGGATGTGAGTGACTCAACCAGCTTGGCCAGCTGAGTTGCCCTCTGCTCATAAACTTGGTACAGGGACATTGCATTGTTCAGCTACTTCTGTATTAGCTTTCTTTCTTTTTGACGATCCAACATTTCTTTCTCCATCAGCTTTCAGTAATCAGACTTCATTAGGGAAATCTGATTATCATAAAAATTCTGGACCATCTCATTGACAGACTCCACCATTATGTGTACATCCCTCTGCACATATGGATCAACAGACATATACTTGCTGAGGGTGTAAAATTTAGGGATTGGGATGGCATCGTAGGGATAATGGCCCAATTAGCAGGGTCATTAAGATCCTCATAAATAATAGGTAGCTCAGTACCTATGGTGGGAGATGATGGTGGGTTAGAGGGAAGGATAAGTGCCAACTCCTCTTCAGGGGGTTCAGTCTGGGAGATGGTTGAGGTGGAGGTATTGGGATTAGGGAAAGCTCTTCAGTTTTAAAATCAGTCTGTGTGGCAGCATCAGCTGTTGCCACTAAAGTTGAAGGCTCATGTGTAGGAGGAGGGCTAGGTGGTTGGGGTGTTGGGATAAAGGACTGAAGGGTTGTCTGAATGGATTGGAGATTGGTTTGTATGGTGTCCTGGTTTTCAGTTTTGGTATGGAGTTGGGTTTGGAGAGAGGTAAGGAGGGAAATTATTTGGGAAAAGGGGTTTGGTATGGCTAGGGTTATAGGTTGGGTGGGTGGTATTGGTTGGTAATGGGAAGTGGGGGTATGGTTGAAGTGGTAGGGCTGTGGAGAGTCTGGGAGGGGTGTGTACTCATGCCTGATATCCTCCATAATGGAGTCTATCATGGCTGAGTACCCCTCAGTGGTGAAGTGTTGTTGGTCATGGGTGGGTGTAAAGGGAAGGGAATGGGTAGGTGAGGTAATCGGGTCAATTGGCTCAATGGTGTCAGTGGGGATAATGGGTTCAATGGGGGGCACAAGGTCAGTGGTGGTGGGTGGTTCAATGTCAATGGCCAAAGGCTCACTGTCATCATAAGTAAATGGGGAAGGTGGGCCTGGTGTGGGGCTTGAGATAGTAGTAGGTGGGCTAGGTTCAGTGGGTGCAGTGGTTGGTTTATGGGCTCTCTTTTTGTATTTTCTTTTTATGGTTAAAGTAGGTATGTTAAATGGGAATGTGATTGGTTTTGAAACTAACAGAGGGATGGTGGTGATGATTATGGAGGGTGTTGGAGATGGAATAGTAGGTAAGGGAGTAGGAATGGAAGGTGGATTTAAGATGATTGGTGGTGGAGTGGTGTATGTGGTAGGCGATGAAGCATCCTCTGATGGAGTGGGCACTGATGGATTGGTGTATGGGGTAGAGATGGGAGATGGTGGCACAGGTAAAGAAGCTATTGATCGAATTACAACAAAAGTGGGCAGTGCAGTTGAGCTCACAGTAGAGGTAGTTGCAGGGATAGCCACAGAGGAAGCCGTAGGGATGGCAGCGTTAGAGGTCTGTGCTGCAAGGGTTGTTGCTGAATCCTTTGATCCCTTTTTCTTCTTACTCATCAGAGTCATACTGATGTTCTATAATTTCTTCCCAAACACCAAAGGGGGCAATTTCTCAGTAGGCTCCCCCATCTTCCATACATAGCCACCTTGCCTGAGCAGGGCTGTGATCAGTCTACTGTAGGGGAGTGTAGACACCCAAATTTGGCCCAAGGCCCGATCGAACACATTTCGAGAGAGATGCACTTTTGAGCTTTTGATGGCATGTATGGAACCCTTAGGAACCACCCTAGAACCCTTAAGAATCACCCCAAACCCTTAGAAATCACCCTAGATCCCTTAGGAACCTACCCCAAACATTTAGAAACCAATCCCGACCCTTAGAACTCATTCTGAACCCTATCAAGCTATGGATAAGGAGGGGTGCACTGGAACTAGTTACGGCTGTCTACTATGAACAAATCTCATACCATTGAAAAGTAGAGGGTGTTAGCTTTCCAACTGTTTAAGAATCGCCCCAATCGGAGTTGTACATCAAAAGATACAGCGGCCCGAACCCGAAGGATAAAGGAGTAAAATCAGGTGGCCCCCTTAGGGATTTGGCGCAACTAATAGTTGTGCCAGGCTATTTCTCCCCAGAAATGGCCTGACGCAACTAATAGTTACTCCAGTGATAATTTTTCCTGACGCAACTATTAGTTGCACCAGGCCACTTCTCCAAGGATTTAAGCCTGGTGCAACTAATAGTTCCGCCAGTATTAATTGTGGACCCCACCTTGGATAGCCAACTTCCAGGCACTATTTTACTATACATTTGCCTGGCACAACTATTAGTTGCGCCAGGCATATGAATAGTAACTGTTGGTTTTTGCCCCAAATTTCGTGATTGGGGTTTGACTTGTTGGCCACCTCGACCTTTGGGATGTATTTTGCTAGTTTTGTTGTACCCATTTGCACCCTATTTGCAACCCTTTAAGTGGCTTAAAGCCTCACCCCATCATCCACCATTAAAACAACCTTCACACTTTTCCAAGCTCTCAAAATTCTAGAAAACCTTAGATTTGAGATTACCTAATTGCTAACCCCATTTAGCTCTTAAGTAGCCTCCTAATCCACCCTTTTCCTATAAATAGAGCCCCCCTCCCCTTGGTTTAAGGGTTGAGAATTTTGGCCTAAGAGAGAAAGAGCTTAAAGTGAGCAGATCTTTCTCCCTTTGGTGCACACTTCCCATTTAAAAATCAGAATTCAAAAACCTCTTCCCCACCCTTGCCTTTCATGAAAAGCCTCTAGGTTAAGTGTGTGTGATCCCCTAGCCTTCCTTCTCTACCTCTTAGCTTCAAGCCTTAGGAGTTAGAACCCCATTCCATACCATACAAGCCTTCAAAATCTCATCAAAGCAAGCCAAGGAAGGCTCCTCTACGGTGCTACAAGGGCCCGAGGGCTATGGCTCTCCCCTTTCTTCTCCTATCTCTTCTTTGGCTCCTCTCGTCCTCCCATTTGTGCCGTTACGCCGCCGAATTTTCGGTAGGAACGGAGAGGCACAAATAGGATTTAAGGCCCATTTGGACAAGAGGAAGCTATTTTTTTTTCTTTTACTTTATTTTTGTGTTGGCCATTAGTAGAGACCGTGTTAAGCGGGTTGATCGGGTGCCTAACACCTTTCCGATCGATAACCGAAGTCCTACCCAAGAGCCTTTGGTGTGGACCGGATTCAGAGTCATATTTTTAGCACTTTAGTGCTCATAAAAATGAACTAGGTTTCCCGAGACACCAAAAGCTCTGGGTGGTGACTCTATATGTTTTGCAAGCGAGCGCATCGCCGCGATGGGATGTTCACAAATCCCACGGTTGCACAGATGGTGACTCTGTGGGGATAGCTTGTAGAGCTTCTACTTGAAATTTGGCATTTTTATTTTTATTTTACTAACTATTTTACTATTTTTTTATTATTTATTTTATTTTACTCACCCCTACTTTTCCATCATTTACATGCCTTAGCCGATCGGCGGGCTTACTTATGCATTGCCTTTATTTTTTCCTGACATTTCCATCATTTTTGGTGCCTTAGCTGATTGGCAGGCCTACTTGAGCATTGTCGTTTTAGCCGATTGACGGGCCTACTTGAGCATTGTCATTTAATTTTTTTAATTTGCCATCATCTAAAGTGCCTTAGTCGATTGGCGGGCCTACTTGTACAAACATATCCCAACAGTGGACGCCGGCCCGTAGTGGCAGCACGGGGTCATCACCCCCAGTCTTTGAACTAAAGAAAACTTTCAAAAAAAGAGAAAAGCTTTGAAAAAATTAAAATTGAACCAAGTTAGGGAGTTTAATTAATTTGTTTTTACGGGGTAGATTTTAAAAGGGTTGGGATTAGGCAAACACACAACCACCTGGGTCTTAGTATGGCGGCAGCCCCTAGTGGTGATGATTCAGAAAAGTCCCAGCCCACCTAGTATTTGAGAAGGCACTTGCGCCAGAGGTATATCGGGTGGGTTCCCATTTCGAAGTTTAAAACCCTTGGGGAGTGCGCTAGCGAGTTATACCGGACTCAAACCCTTTAGGTGAGGTGAGGAGAGAACCGATCACCAAAAAATAGCTCAGTTCCCGGAAGCCTAGCTTCCATAAAAACAAAAAACAGAGACTTATTTCGAGTGTTGGTGGTTGTTGTCATACATTCTGGAGCATCAATTTTTGCTTGACGCATGTATTAGTTGCGCCAATGCAAAAAACTAGAATTTATAATTGGCACAACTAATAGTTGCGCTAGCTTTAAAATCCAGGTTTTTACCTTGGCGCAACTAATAGTTCGCCGATTATTTCATGATGCTACTGGCGCATGCATTAGTTGTGCAGTGCATTTAACACACAAGCCCGGCCTTCTTCACCTCCCAAGTCCCCCAATCAGTGTGCTTAGTGCCTTATTTAGGCCCCGCCATCCCTGACACCCAATAAGCTCCCGCCGGTCAAAAGAGGGCAACTTCTTTTTGGCTCCTTCTGGAGGATCGAGTTATTTGCCTCGATTTCTATGCCTTTAATAGATTGAAGGTTCTCCTTCGATTCTTCCAAAGTGCGTTAGAATTGTTGCCGCGGGTCTTGAATTAAGGTACGAGGGCCACCTGAGAAAGGAATTCCAAGTCCTCGGAACCTTTGTTTTTCAAAACTTTTTCAAAAAATTCAAAAAATATATATAAATCAAAACCCAAAAAAGATATAGTTTGTGGTGCCGACACAACGGCATCATCTTGCCCTCCGTCGTCCCGTAGGGGAAGAAGGAGGAGGATTTTTGGGCCTTATCCAAGGCACCTTACCCAACTAGTTCCCAAAGAATGTCGTGGGTAGTGGACCCGGCTTACGCCGATCCCGACTCATCCCCGCCACATTCTCCAACCCACTCCCATTCGGGAGAAGTTTTTTCCACCATCCATCTCACCCAACCCCCTTTACCGTAACCAACCCGTTTGGTGCCCCCATTTTTCCAATCGATACCCCCTAAAATATCTAAAGTCCAACCCCCCATTCTCCATCTTTTGCCCAAACCATACCAATGCCAAGTCCAACCCATTTCCCTTCCACATCCACACAAAATCCATTCTCCCAATCCACATCCATGCCCCATTTCCTATCTTCTCCCTATAGGCCCGATCCACCCACATTCACATGCACCAATTCCTCCCTATCCAACCCCCCACAAATCTCCCCATCTACTCGGGTCATGCCCATTTTTACCGGGGCCATGCCCAGTTTTTTTCGAGCATCCACCCCTAACATCCCTAATCCTTCCACATCCTTTGCCCCACCTCAACTCTCCAATCCACCCCATACCCTACCTCTTACCATGGCCATGCCCGATCATACCAGGGCCATGCCCAATTTCCCCTCGATCCCATCTCCACCACCCACATCCAATCCTCCCTCCATGACCATGATGGAGGAGATGTTCCAAGCCTACTCCATATGGAAGGCTTCTTAAAACACCTCCCCTCCTCCACACCCCACATCCCTAAATCCATCTCACACCCTAGCCAATCTCCATGCCTTACTCCTCAATGACCCCCATCAACCCCCCATAGTCCACACCATCCAAACTCCCATTACCCACATGCCCTAAGGCCAAATGGCCTAATCTCCAACCTCCCACATACCCCAAGGCCCATTGGCCTAAACCCCCTTTTCCAACATATCCCAGGGCCCCATGACCCAATACCGCACCACCCAAACCTACTCAGGGCCCATGGCCCAGACCTATCAAGGCCCCTTAGGACAAACCCATCAAGGGCCCATGGCCCATAACCACCAAGGCCCATTGGGCCAAATACATTAAGGGGCCATGGCCCAGACCCACCAAGGCCCATTGGGCTAAACCCATCAAGGGCCCACGACCCAGACCCACCAAAGGCCCATGGCCCAGACCAACCAAGGGCCCATGGCCCATACCCATCTAGGGCCCATGGCCCAAACCTACCTAGGGTCCATAGCCCAGATCCACCAAGGGCCCATGGCCCATACCCATCTAGGGCCCATGGCCCAAACCCATCAATGGCCCCTAGCCCAAAATGACCAAGGCTTCATGGCCCAAACTCAAACCCCACACTCATACCTTCCACAATACCCCCAACATTTCACCCAACCTTCATAGCCGAGTCAATCCCATGTCATATCCCAAACCCAATTTTCCCATGGCCCCACATCCCAAGGCCATCTCCAAACCTTCCCCCATACCGAATGGCTCCATCAGGCCCCACCTCTAAACCAAAATCCCATCACCCAACAAGCCTTTTCTCACCCCCAATGGGCTCACCCCACCCCCACTCATGTCATTCCCGTCTAACCAGTGCAACAACAACCAGAGAATCCCACCCTCACTGCATATTATGCCGACCAGCAGTATGAGGAGGACGAGATTAGGAAAAGCGGGGCATACGCTGGGGCATTGACCAACCTTAACTCTCCTCCTATAAATGCCCACCCTTGGTGGCCCAAAGTGAAGTCCAACCAATGGCCGAGAAAGTGGCCCCTGCATCAAAAGAGTCAGAACAGCTGAAAGAACAGTTGGAAAAAATATAGAAGCAGCTGATGAAAATGGGTGGTGCTGAAATCCATGCCACGAACTTCACAGATTTGTGCTTGTTCACTGAGGTCCCCCTGCCCCCCAAATTTAAAATGCCAGCCTTTGACAAATATAATGGCACTAGCAATCCTATTGCGCACTTGAAGTCCTACTATGGGGACATGTGCCAATACGGAGGGGACGAAAGACTACTAATCAAAGTCTTTTAGAAGAGTCTGATCGGGCCAGTTTTGAGATGGTTCACATCTTTAGAACCATCCATGATGAAAATGTGGAAGGACCTGACGCACCTCTTTCAAGAACAATATGTCTATAATATAGACATTGAGCCGCATAAGTCAGACTTGGCCCATTTAAAATAGAACCAGAACGAGACCTTCAGTGACTACTTGGGACGCTGGAGAGCACTGGCAGCTCAAGTTAGAAATAGAATACCTGATGATGAGCAGATAGAGATGATCTCAAAGAATACTCTGCGGTGATCTCGACTTTTGGTGTATGAGTGATCGACTTTCTTTTCGGTGAGAAATGCTAACCGATGTGAGGATGCCATCAGGGAGGGCCGTCTGAGTAAGAACATGCCAAGTGGACCCAGTGGGGTTAAGAGGTTTTTAGAGCAAAGGAATGATAAGAGAACAGGGGGCGAGGTTCAGAACATAGCCAATACTAGGCCCAATAACAACACTATCCCGTTTCAATTTCAGGCAGCCCCACTAGCACCATTCAGGCCTGAGCAGATGCAGAGAATAGGGAATGGGCAAGGAATGTAAATGACTCTGGAGCAGAGGGGAGCCCGCTACGACTGAGTTTTTACGCCTCTGGGGCAATCATTGAGTGCACTTCTACATTTGTTAGTAGAAAAGGGATTAGTCACTATCCATCAACCGCAACCTCCTCCTCACCCGATCCCAAGGAATTATGACCCGAATACCCACTGCAATTTTCATCAGGGTCCAGGTCACCCAACTGATTGTTGCTTCCCCTTGAAGCATGCCATCCAGGATTTAATCGATACCGGGAAAATCATTCCCCTTGTACCTACTCAGCATGTTAATATTTACCAAGTGCCACTACCCCCACATTCTATCGGAGGAGCAGGCCCCAAACCCATCGTTGGAATGATAGAAGATGAGGGGGATTTTGAATTTAACCCATTTGATTATATCAGTGATTGGGAGAGTTATGTGGCACCATTGTCGAGAAACATGGAAGAGAGGAACATAGGGGTAATTGAACCCCTAAATTTGTTAGAATATTTCCCCAACCCGACCTTGCAAATTGAACCCTTGGATCTCAGGGCATACTTTCTATCCACCACACCCGTCAATTATGTACATATCAATGCATACCAACCATACACCACCACCCCCATCAATTACCCAATGAGCCAACAGGCCCCCAATCCTACACCCACTAGTTATCAATGGCTTGTGCCCACCCCATTTCCCCCAATTTAACTACTGGCAAACTCCACTGCCCCCATTAATTACCCAATGAACCATCAGGCCCCCAATTCTACACTCGCACCCGTCAGTTATCAATGGCCTGCGCCCATCCCATCACCCCAAGTTCCGCCTATGAACTCCACCACCCTGGTCAATTACCTAACGGCCCATCGGACCCCCATCTCCCGCCAGCGCCCACCAGCTATCAATGGCCTACTTTTACCTCCTTCCCTCTAATGCTACCACCCTCAAGCTTCACCACCCCTATTTGGCCCAATTTTGTCACCCAACCCGCTACCACCGAAATAAATCAGGTGTTGCCCACACCTCCTGAGCCGACAGTGCAAGTGCCTCAAGTACCAACAGCCATACCTTTCCAGCTCTCGGGACCAACCTATGACCCTCATCAGGTCCCGCTAAGCTATGAGCAAACAGATGTCAATACCGGCAGCAACAGTAGAGAAGGGGCAGTAGATTTTATCACACGGTCTGGGAGAATATCGAAAGAGCCAAAAGCATTGGCAGCAGCACAAGCCCAACTAGAGGGAAAGAAAGACAACGCTATGAACCCCTTCAAAAAAATGAGTAAAGAACATATACTAGAGACTCAACTGAGAAGAATTCCCGCCCATATAACCGTCTGAGATCTGTTGATGACATCCCCACTCCATTTTCAAGCATTAATGGGGGAGTTAAAAAATGTGCATGTATCACTCCAAGTCAGCCCAGATGAAGTCGGGTAGATAATTGGGCAAGTGATGGCTCCAAATGCCATTTTATTGTCTGATGCTGATTTACCAGAAGAAGGGTGTAGCCACTCCATGTCATTAAATATAACCGTTGAGTCAGAAAATATGGTCATTCCCTTGGTTTTAATTGATAATGGGTCCGCATTAAACATATGCCCGTTAAGAACCACCACTAAGATCGAGGTTGATCCATGCATGCTGAGGCCCACCAGAACCAGCGCAAGAGGGTTTGACAATACCAGGAGAGAAATAACGGGAGAAGTTGATCTTGAGCTACTGATAGGGCCAATGACCTTTTCCATCTTATTTCAAGTCATGGATATCAAATCTTCATTTAATCTATTACTGGGGTGCCCGTGGCTGCACGAGGTTGGAGCCATACCTTCCACTATGCACCAGAAACTCAAGTTTGCGTCTGAGCATAAAATTATTACAATCATTGGTGAGGGGCACAGCGAGAAAGAAAGAGCTGCCAATAGCGTCGAAAAACCCAATGTGTTGGATGTGCCGCACACCGTTGAGGATGTCGACCTCCACAGTTTTAAATATGAGGCATCAGTGATACTCCCAGAGCCCATTGAGGGACATCATGCCTAAAATGGGAGGAAGTATGGTAGTAGCAGTGGCTATGCTCCAAAAATTGGGCTATCAGAAAGGCAGAGGGCTCGGGCCTAGACTACAAGGTAGAAGAGAGCCAGTTGTTGCCAAGGGGCAGAAAGTCCGATTCGGGTTAGGTTACAAGCCCACAGAGGAAGAGGTCCGAGAGGCTAAAGGGAAAGTCAGGGTCACTGCAGCTGCTAGAGCTCGAGGAATCAACATAGAAGAGAAACCTCGCCCTAGGCCGCATATCAGGGAATCCTTTGTCAGTGCTGGGTCGTAAAGATCGATCTAAATGGGGTAACCCATTTGACCCCACACAAATCCACAACCCCAATACATCCCACCAATCCCCAGATCTCCCTTCCCAGCCTGGAAATAGATTTGGCTGGATTGTCTCTCTTCAAGGAATGACGGCCAGTACTTGAACAAACTCCCCCTGTGATAAATCACCACAAAACTGAGTTATCGTTTGAGGACATCATCTCAGACGAAATGGGGATCAACATGATGGAAGCTGACTCCAATGAGCCATATCAGTCAGCACCCTCCATCCCAACAGGTAAAGGAGCGCCCCCTCAGATACACAACTGGACATCTTTGCCCCAAACCCTAGAAGCGGGGAGTGGCCTAACATTTGGCACCCGTTTCCCAAAAAAAAACAACCTATAAAACGTGAGATAAGCCCTTGGCAGGCAATACCTTGTATATACACAGACTCGTGCTGACAAGGGCCCATCTCTGAAGAAATATAAAACCTCAAAAATATTAAAAAAATATAAAATCCCAAAAATATAGAAAAAATATAAAACCCAAAAATATAGTCTTTTAAGATTCTGGATAAAATCACACAAAAAGATGCCTTAATTGAAATACCCATCCTATGTAAAATCGACCCCTTTCCTATAGAAATACAAGAAGAGTAGGAGTTACGAGTCTGGATGAGGATAGTCCTTTGGAGGAGCTCCCCAATGAGCTCCTTGACCGGTTCGCCGACTTTGAGCATGGCCCTACCCCCGTTGTCGAAGAGATAGAGGATATCAATCTAGGGACTGAGAAGATTCCCAGAATAACCAAGATCGAAATGCCACTGTCTCCCGAAGAAAGAAAAGGCATGATTGACTTCCTTTGATCATACCAAGACATTTTTGCTTGGTTGTACGAGGACATGCCTGGTCTGGACACCAATTTGGTTGAGCATGAGTTGCCCCTCTACTTTGATATGAAGCCAGTTAAGCAGAAGCTGAGACGTCTCCGACCTGAGTGGATGTTGAAAGTCAAAGATGAGGTCATCAAGCAATATGATGTGGCATTTCTCATGGTATCCAAATACCCACAGTGGCTAGCCAATATCATG
Source organism: Chloranthus sessilifolius (assembly GCA_021018995.1). Classification (NCBI taxonomy): domain Eukaryota; kingdom Viridiplantae; phylum Streptophyta; class Magnoliopsida; order Chloranthales; family Chloranthaceae; genus Chloranthus; species Chloranthus sessilifolius. The sequence continues at coordinate 82,688,984 of CM037591.1, forward strand.
CCTGTACTAAAGAAAGATTGAAAGGTCCGCATGTGCATCGATTTTTGCAATTTGAACAGAGCGAGCCCAAAGGACGATTTCCCATTACCACACATCGACATCTTGGTCGATAACACTGCTAAGCATGGGATGCTTTCATTTATGGATGGATTCTCAGGATACAATCAGATAAAGATGGCAGAGGTTGGTCACGAGAAGATAGCGTTTATTACCCCCTAGGGAACCTTTTGCTATCGGGTCATGCCATTTGGGCTGATGAATGCCGGTGCAACGTACCAGAGAGCTATGACAGCACTGTTTCAAGACATGATGCACCGAGAGATTGAGGTATATGTTGATGATATGATAGCCAAGTCACCAGAGCGAAGCGACCACTTGGTAAACTTTCAGAAGCTATTTAAGAGGCTGAGAAAGTACAGGTTATGTCTAAATCCACAGAAGTGAGCTTTTGGGGCTATGTCCAGAAAATTGTTAGGATTCATCGTCAGCAGGAGAGGGATCAAGGTCGACCCAGTCAAAGTCAAAGCCATCACTGAAATGCCACCGTCGTCTACCGAGAAAGAGGTTAGAGGGTTCTTAGGTATATATCAGTCAGTTCATTGCACAACTAACACCAATTGGCACGCCGATCTTCAAGGTACTGAGGAAGAACTCGCCTGTTGAATGGAATGACGATTGTCAAGCAGTATTCGATAAAATCAAAGGCTACCTCCTTAATCCACCTATTTTGGTACCACTTGAGCCAGGGAGACCACTCTTGATGTATCTCTCCATGACAGAAATCTTGATGGGATGTGTCTTAGGGCAACATGACGAGACAGGAAGAAGAGAACATGCCATTTACTATTTGAGCAAGAAGTTTACTGATTACGAAACGTGCTATTCTCATCTGGAGAAAGCATGCCTGGCTCTTGTTTGGGCTACTCAGAGGCTCAACCATTACTTGATATCCCAAGCCATTCTACTGTTGGCCCGAATGGACCCATTGAAATACCTGTTTGAGAAGCCTGCTCTCACGGGGCGGACTGCACTCTGGCAGCTCTTATTGTCTGAGTTTGACATCACGTACGTCACTCAGAAATTGATTAAGGGCAACCACTCACCGATCATCTTGTCGACAATCCTTTGCCAGATTATGAGCCTTTGAGGACTGAGTTCCCAGATGAAGATATCTTATTTATGACGGAAGACAATGCTAAAGAAGTAGAGGAATCTTGGGTAATGCACTTTGACGGGGCAGCAAATGCTGAGGGCTAAGGAGTCGGCGCCATTCTGATTTCGCCGAAAGGATCCCACGTACCCATCTCTATCAAGCTCAACTTCCCTTACACTAACAACATGGCTAAGTATGAAGCTTATGCCGCTGGCTTGCAGGAGGCTCTCAGTCTAAATATAACTCACCTTCGAGTGTTTGGTGATTCACAATTAATCATATGCCAGACAAACGGTGACTGGAAGACGAAAGACGAGAAACTGATCCCTTATCATGAGCACCTCGAGGACCTGATAGCTTGCTTCCAAGACGTGACATTTTCATATGTCCCCTAGATAAGGAACCGTTTTGCCGATGCACTAGCAACTTTGGCGTCAATGATTGAAATCCCTTATGGTGTTGAGGTGAAGCCAATCATGATCGAGCAAAGGAATGAGCCGGCCTTCTACCTATAGATTGAGGAACCTACAAAGCCTGATGATGAGCCACCTTGGTTCTCAGATATTAAGAATTTCCTTAAGACCTTAACTTTCCCTGAGGGAACATCCAAGACGAACCGATGAACCATTCAACGTTTACCAGTAGGCTATGTCATTTGTGGGGAATGCCTTTACAAACGATCGTACAATAACATCTTGGTCAGGTGCCTTACTAAAAGTGAAGCAACCAACATCATGAAGGAGATCCATGAGGGAGTATGCAGAGCCCACATCAGTGATCACATGCTTGCTAAGAAAATTCTGCGGGAGGGATACTTTCGAACCACTATAGAATCAGATTGCTGTAAACATGTTCAGAAATGCTATAAGTGTCAGGAACACTCCAGTCTGATACATGCTCCTGCCATCGATCTACACTGCATGACCACTCCTTGGCCATTTGCTACTTGGGGCCTTGACGTCGTCGGAATGATTAGCCCAAAAGCATCGAACGGGCATCGGCTCATCCTTGTCGCCATTGAATACTTCACCAAGTGGGTGGAAGCGGCGTCATATGCCAACATCACGGCCAGTCACGTCGAGAAATTCCTTAAGCATAATATTGTGTGCCTATTTGGAGTCCTCAAAGATATCATCACGGACAACGGCACAAACTTCTCGAATAAGCGCATCTGAGCCTTTTGCGAGCAATATAAGATCAAGCACCATCGCTCGTCCCCTTATTGGCCTCAAACTAATGGAGCCGTGGAAGCTGCTAACAAGATAGTCATCCGTATCCTAGAGAAAATCGTCATCACTTACTGAGATTGAAGCGAAATGCTACCGTTTGCTTTGTGGGCCTACAGAACGTCGATCCATATTGCTATAGGGGCAACACCATTCTCCCTTGTGTATGGAACCGAGGCCGTCCTATCGGTAGAGGTGGAAGTACTCTCACTCCGAATCCTCATGGAATCAGGCTTACCCGAAGTAGAGAGAGAGATCACGCTTTGATCAATTGAATCTATTGGATGAGAAGAGACTCCTAGCCTTGTGTCACACTCAGGTGTACCATGAGCGAATCGCACGCGCTTACAATAAACGTGTCCGCGGTCGAGATCTAAAGGTAGGAGACACTGTATTAAAGAAGATCTTCCCGTCCCTCCATGCCGATCCAAAAGGGAAGTTCAAGCCGAACTGGGAAGGACCTTACATCGTTCGAGAAGTGCTACTGGGATACGCCATCTGCCTCACCACCATGGACGGAGATCATCTTCCTGAGCCCATCAATGCTGGATACGTCTGACGGTTCTACTCTTAGTCTATCGCGATAATGTAAGTATTGGTAAAACAGATACGTGACTGCTTAAGAACCACTCAAAAGAGGCCATCATTCCAAACACAGTAGCGAAAAAGCATCCCTAAAAATGATGATATCCTTTGCTACCCCATTTGAGCCTGGGCCTTTCTTTCAAAAAACCCCTTCCCAAAAAAAAAATGTGTGTGTACATATACAGAAAAAGGGGAAGTAAAGTTACCATCAAAATCTAAAAAAATTGAAAAAGCAAAACCTAAAAAAGAGACCACCTGAAATGGAGCAAAAAGAACAAAAAAAAATGTGTAGAAGAATCACGGGGCATGTATAGTAAAAAACCCCAAGGGAGAAAGTATGTTGAGAAAACTGAAGCCGTATCAAGGAAACCCTTTTAGCCTAGCATACCTTTAAATCCTAACCTAACCCATGACCAAGCTACACCCTGAAGAAAGCCCTCTTTTAGGTTTACAAGCAGTCATAATATCTGTTAAGTCAACACAAGCTGAGTTGTGAGACGACACCAGAACCCCATCCAGCCGGCTATGATGGAATCGACGTCTATGTCGTGGCTGTTGAAAAAGAAAGGAAGAAGAAATAAAATAAAAATAAAATAAAAATACAAGCTCAAAGCAAGATGGACGTGGTGAAAACCCGAAAGGGCGCTACGGGTAAAAACAATGAGTTTGTGCGGACCAGTTGAAAACCCGAAAGGGCGCATGGGGCAAGAGAGCTAAACCCATGGACGTGGCAAAAACCCGAAAGGGCACCATGGGTAAAAAAGGAGATAAATAAAAAAAAAAAAGAAAAGAGAAAATTGAAAAAGAAAGGTTTGGACTGAGTGAGAAGATTGATGTTTGAGGAACCCTTTTATTACTCTTCCTGTACCCTCTTGTCCGACTGGGCCGCTCATGCTAGTTCGAATTGGGTCCTAACTAGAATTATCTTTGTGAAACCACACCGTCAAACGTATGACCCGAGGCAAGGAGAAAGGATTAACTCAATCCAAAGGGATCAACATTCCGGCCTTGATAAAATTCAAAAACTCACTCAGGTCTGACTGCATGAAAGAGTTCGACTATGCTCAAAATGGGACCCGTTACTCCGTCTCACTGTCAAGGCATAAAAAAAAAAGAGAGAGAAAGCCAAAAAAAAAAAAATCAAGAAAAATCCAAATACCAAAAAAATGTGCATATATTTCTACTCATATTTCGAGCATCATATTTCAATCTCAAAAATGATAAAAAAATCTTCGAAGACAAAAATCCAAAAAAATATATTGAAAATAAAAAAATGTAGATAGAAATCTACTTTTTCTTCTATTATTTAGGATACATTTTCTTTATATGTATAAACAAAAAAGGGACTGACCTTTTCTCGAGAATATGTAGGAACATCACACGGTCCAAAGCCTCGAAGCCGGCAGCCTCTCGACGATGGACAAGTCAGATGAAGCACCTCACCACCGATGTCAGGTCTATTCAAAAGAAAAAATAAATAAATAAAAAAATGGGGGGGGGGAAATCATTGTGAAAAAAATTTAATAATAAATAAATAAATAAAATTATAAATCTGTGAACTTTTTATGCATAGCGACGCACACTTGCATGTTTTCAATGCAGTAAAATGTCAATATTTTATCCGCAATGCAGCTGTGCCATATTAAAGTCCCGAGTCGGAGGCTCGCCTCGGATCTCTGGATCCTGCTTTAAGGTAGGAGCAACGGTGTCGATCTTAGTCAAACAGTTAATGTTTCGATCGAGTCAACTCCACTGCTAAATCTTTACAATGAGCACTCTGTTTTGGACTCATATGAACTTAAGTGTCTTAAAGCTTTAGATTCTTTGGTGGAAAAGGTCAATCGTTGGTTGAGACCAACCTGTTGAGAATGAGATTATGTGTCAATCAAACTATGTGCAATCATGCATTCAGAGGAGATCATCTCCCTTTTTTATTTTTTACAGGCTTAAAACCTGAATGGTCAGCGGTATCCCTGTAAAGTGTACACCATGCGTCTGGGTATCCGTATGATGGTCATTTATCCCCAAAAATTATACTCGAGCGGGTTCGGGTCAGGGCTTCCATCGCCTTTGTTATTGCATATTGCCTCTGATGGGTGTATGATTATGCATAGTTAATTGATGGTGTATGCTACTTTTCAAAGATGCATGTATGCCATCTTTTCTGACATGATTGATCAATTCATGGAGATCTTCATGGATGACTTTTCAATTTATGGAGATAGCTTTTCCCAATGCTTACACCACCTCAAGTTGGTGTTGCAAAGATGCGAAGAAACCAATTTGGTTCTAAGCTGGGAAAAGAGTCATTTTATGGTCACCCAAGGCATTGTCCTAGGACATGTGGTCTCCCATAAAGGCATAGAGGTGGACCAAGCAAAAATTGATCTAATTGCACATTTGCCTCCTCCCAGGCATTAAGCAAATCAAGTTTCTTAGGGCATGCAGATTTTTAGGAGGTTCATCAAAGATTTCAAAATTTCCAAGCCACTCTGTCATTTCTTGTGTCAAGATGTTCCTTTGTGTTTACTAATGAATGCATGATGCCTTTGAGGTCCTTAAGAAATGTCGATTTCAGCTCCCATCTTGCAGTCCCCGACTATTCAAGGTGCCCTTTGAGCTGATGTGTGATGCATCGGACTATGCCCTAGGAGCTGTCCTAGGGCAGCTTCCCCATGTCATAGCTTATGCCCGGATCCATGATAGATGCCCTCAACTACACAACAACTGGGAAAGAGTCAGCTGGCCATTGTGTTTGCATTGGAAAAATTCGGGCCTTATGTTTTAGGTTCACAAATTGTGGTGTTTCTTGACCACTCGCCCTAAAGTACCTTGTCTAAGAAGGATACCAAGCCCAGATTAATCGGTGGATCCTCCTATTACAGGAGTTTGACCGACAGATTAAGGATAAGAGAGGAGTGGAGAATGTGGTGGCTGATCACTTATGCAGAAGTCGCAATACTGAGGATGATAGCTTACCCATTAATGAATCATTTCCTGATGAGCAACTTTTTGCCATCAATACCCACAGTCCTTGGTTTGCAAACATAGTCAACTTCTTGGCTATTGGACAGATTCCTCAACATTGGATCTAACTGCTGCTGGTAACCACAGGAAGCTTCAACTCACTGAACTGGAAGAACTGAGGATGGATGCCTACACTAGCTCCAGATTGTACAAAGAAAAGGTTAAATCATTCCATGATAGGAGCCTCATGAGAAAAGAGTTCATACCGGGGTCCAAGGTATGGTTATTCAACTCTAAACTTAAATTCTTTCCTGGCAAATTGAGATCCAGATGGGAAGGGCCATACACTGTCATCAAGGCCTCCCCTCGAGGCTGTGGATATTTCAGATCCCAAGGATGGAAGAATACTCAAGGTAAATGGTCGAGGCTCAAACCATGCATTGAAAACACCCAGGGGCCCTTCCACCTATCATCATGAATCTCCAAAAATCGATGGTAGAAAAGTGTATAATATGTTTGTACAACATTGTTTTTCCGATTTTTCTTTGTTTCATCTGTATTTTCTTATGCGCATAGTGTAAATACACTTCAAAGTTCAAATCGCAAAGTAAAAAGTATCTTTCGAAAAGTTCAAAGTTCTATTCGAACGATTGAGGGAATGAACTACTCGAAAAGAACCATGTTACATTGAATAGTTAAAATTTCCTTTCGAATAGAAAATGCTGGGAGAAGTCCTTTGCGAAAAGATCTTTTTGGAGCCAAATCCATTTGAATAGACATCATCAACAAAGGGGTCAATCTTATGAATCTTGCTTTTCCTTTGTATTCACTGCTAATCATTTTATAATCACTTAGATTCATAAGTATCTCGGGCTTTTGGGTTTGTTTCTTTGGGCTTAGGATACATCATTTGGCATTAGATTTTTGTTTAGGAATTTTAGTTTCAAATTACATTTTAGATCATGATTTTTTCTTTCTTAGGTTAATGTGTCCTCGTTTCTTGATTTTCGTCATTTTTCTGTGAGTATAGTTAGTTTATAACTTTGTTTTCCTATTTTGCATTCACAAATTCAGTTTTGTATCAACACTTTTCTTTTCTTTTTAACTTTGTATTGAGTCCCTTACCTTGCTTTTACTATTTCTCGTTATTAGCATTAGTTTCCTTTCATTTGCATAGTAATCCTTCTATTTGTTAGATTTTATTTAGCAGTTCTAGCATTGTTTTGTTGATTTTTCTTGCATTTGTATATCCTGCTTTCCATTTCCTTGCTCATATCTTCGCTTTTACATTTTATTTTCTCACGCATATAGTTTAGATTTTTCTCGTTCTTAGTTTTTCTTTCTTCTTTTACCTGCTGCCCCTAGTCTCTCATTGTCTAGAACATTGAGGACAATGTTCATCTTAGGTTTGGGGTATGGCAAAGGTCCACGCCCATGGGATAATTAGCATAAGGGCATCACAATCACCAAAGTAATCGAAATGAATCAATTTACTTAAGAATCATGACAATGTGGAAATTTTAAAATTTTCTTTGCAAGAATTTAGACATTCTAAACCCTACAATATTCCACATTTCCATGATGTTAACACCAGAAAATACACTTGTATTAGCACATAGCAAGTCCAGAAGAGAAAAAGGTAAAGATATACTTAAAAGCTCAAGGAAAAACCATAACCGGAGAATTGAGCCTATATGTTTTACATCTCTGTTGAAGAGTGGTGAGGCAACCCTTTTACGATTCAAAAAGGATTTGGTGAGGCATTAGATCCACTAGAAATTAGGAAACTTCAAATCAAAACAAGCAACAACATTCATGAAACCGAGGAAAAAATCAAGGCCTTCTTTGGAATGACTTGAGCTTATGAACCAACCAAGAAAGATCTGCCCTTGTTTGTACCCCAATTGAGCTATAAATCCTACAATGCTTCATCAAAACACCCATTTTTCTTGCACTGAACCAATGGAACCAATTCACCTTCCCTCACCTTGAGAATTCGAGTTAAAGGAGAAAGAAGTAAAGATGGAACATTTCGGCAAATATCAAAATAAATGAAGAAGAAATACCTCAAAAATGGGCATGGTGGTAGAAAGTAAAAGAAAACAATGTGAAAAGAAGCAAGCAAAAAAGGCAAAAAGGGGAACTTTATGTTGAAAATTCAAGATCAAAGGAAGAAGAATGAGTACTTTGAACACGAGAATCTCAAAAGAAGCTAAACTCAAGAAGGTGGAGTCATGAACCACCTCCTTCAATTCGACTTCTCAAAAATCCAAACACTGTTCAACCTTCCTATCCTGAAACCTCACTCCATGAGCCATACAACAAACCCACTAAAAGTCCTTGTGATCCAAAGTTGAGTGAACTGTCATGTGGAGATAAGCGGTTTCCCAATCTATGGTGAGGAGATGTCAAGGATGCCAGACGAGAATCATGCCTATGCTCATGCTTACAAATCCATTTGGGAGATGTAACTGCTCTTGAGCTTGAGTGAAAATGAACCCTTCAACAAAAAAATCTTGATGAGAGTACACCCTGGTAAGTGTTTGGGTTGGAACTTGAGCACATTAAGTATGACTTATAACCTAATTTTTATTCAAATGATGAACTCTATTGACACATTTGCATGATTTCTATAGCTGCTCAATTGGAAAGAGTGAAACATTCATAAGGTTTATAAATGTTGAAATCCTTGCAAACAATAAACCTAAATTTCTGTTTAAACATTGATTCAAGAGTAACTAATTTTGATCTTTGATTGCTCATGGGATGACAACGGCACTAATGCCAACGTCCCATGGAGAAGTTTTTGGGTACCTTCATGAAAACCCTCGAGAGACTTCACTCCTCCTCTAGGGATCACCTAGGGGTTTAAAAGGCTTGTTGCATATGCTAAATGTGCTTCCTACAAAAGTGGCTCTTTATTTTGCTTTTTACGTTTCTTTGCTCGTGGACTAGCAAAGCTTAGGTTTGGGTGTGTTAAGTAGTGAAAATACCATTTTCACCCTAAACATGAGCCTTGAAAGACCCTTTGAGAAGACTAAATAAGTGCTTTAGTGTGCATTTTCTGACTAACCAATCGACAGTCCAAATCCAAAAGCATCCCAAAAGATCAAAAGCGGCTCATGTCAAGTTTAAAGAAGGAGTGAAGAAAAGCCTCGGCAATGGCTAAAGAGGGTCTAAAAGAGCGACAAAGACACGAAGCAGAGAGAGAGCCATTCGCAAAGAAAAATCAAGTTAAAAGTCAATTCAAAGAAGAATGGGAGCCTAGAGTTCAATTGCAAAGAACTTCTACTATTCGCAAAAGAACCTTGAACTTTGCGAAAGAAAACACTCCTCGAAAAGAAGATTGAACTTTGCGAATAGAGCTTGAAGTCATTGAACTTTCTGAAAAGGCCCTGAACTCTGCGAAAAGGTATTCGAGATTTAGCGGCTTTAACAAGGGCAATTCGAATGTCTGCTGTAATGCATTGAAAAGCCCGAGACATTCGAAAGATTCTAAGCATAAAGCGAAGAATATTCCACCCACGTGAGCACCTAGAGAGAATAACTTGGCGGGAACTTCTAGAAACTCTAGCAAACTTTCAAAATGCATAATAATTGATGCCTTTTTCACTGATTGGGTGAACCGGATCAGCGATTACGATTGGCCAAAATAGATCATCCTCGTGTCGACTCCTATTGGTTGATCTGAGATCTATCCAATTACGATTGGTTGATACACATCCGAAATTTGGACTTAGGAAAACTATAAATGAACCATTTGCCCAATTTGGGTATCCAGTTTAGAGTTTTCATCTCTGCTTCCCTCATTCCAGATAGCTTATCCGAACCCCCGTAATCCCTTCTTGTAGTTTACCTTTGAGAGCCATTGTGAGTGATTTGTACTTCCAAGTTGGATTCAAGATCGTAAGTCCGAGGGTCTCTAAGAAGCTCGATGTAAGTCCGAGGGCTCTCTAAGAAGCCGTGCTCAGAATTGTAATTTTGGATTTTAAAAGGTTGCAGTAATTTGTGTCTTCTCCATTGGAGTCATGTCGAGGGTTCTGAATGTTCACCTTAGTGCATTAGACTTCTTTAGATTCACTCATCCGCATGCAACTTCCCTTAATTCATCACCCCTGTGCGAATTAGCGTTGGTAACCTAATTCTAGCAGCATTTACAGTGATGTTCATGTTCTGAACTAAAGAATAGGCCACAACTATTGGATGATCTGTGACAAATCATAGCCATAAGTCTAAACCTATTCCTTAATTCGGATTTATTTCTCTTACATCTGTCTTTGGTAGATGAAGATTGAATCTGATGCATTGAACAGATTCTCCATTAAAATTCAGAGGCTAAAGTACATGAAGCTATTATTTTTGCATTTGTCTTATTTTAAACATCTCCCCAACTCGGATCTGGATCATGTAGTTAGTTCTTTTCTTTATTTGCTTATAGTTAAATGTGACACAATCCAACACTCTCTTTTATCTATTCTTTTTTTTAGATAATTATAGAGCCAGATCTGGTAGCACAGATCTGGAGGTTTATCTCTCAGTTTAGACAAAATTCTCTGTGGACGATCTTGAAATACTTACTTTTAAAACTTGCTACAATTGGCCCTGATCTTGCAGGCCAGTGTTAGCCTCAATGTGCTGATATCCCTTTCATAAGTTAACATCCATATAACCTAGCATTCTTTAATTCTTTAATTTTTGATTCATAATGCACACAATTATGGCACACTTGGAGCGACAACAGCAGGTTGAGCTAGAGTTAATGATGCAATAATGTAACTCAGATTTAGTCTGTCTCTGCAGTGGTCCTTGCTTAGACGCTATTAATAGCCTCAACAAGGTATAAGCTCTCAGTTTAACCCATGCCATTTGGGGCGCTCTTAGGGCTATACTTTGTCCACTATAATAGTCACAGGGTATCTGTTGAGAACTGGAAAATACCAATTTTCACCCCTTAATCTGGGCCTTGATAGACCCTTGAGAGAACTAAATAAGTGTTTTAAGTGTTTGTTTTACAGCTAACAATAAAGGCAGGCTTAACCTTGAAAGTAGCTCAAAAGTGCCAAAAAGATGACATTCCATGTCAATCCAAAGGAAGAAGAAGAAAAAACAACCTCACTAGCTGTTGAAAGGTCCGAATTGAAGAGGCAAAGACGTGGTCTCAACCCAGAAAAGAAGTATGGAGCAATTCGAACAGAAAAATGCACTACAGAGTACTTTTCGCAAAGAACCTGAACTGTTCGCAAAGAACCTGAAACTCTGCGAAAAGAACAAAAACTCCAGGCTTAGCTTTCGAAGAGCATCTGAACTCTTCGAAGAGATGATTTACCTTTTCGAAAAGAAGAAAACTCAATCCGAACAGAACCAGAACCTTGTGAAAAGAGCTTCAGGAGTTACAACACCTTGCAAAAAGCCCCCTAAACTTTGTGAAAAGGTATTCTGGAGGTTCTCTGTTTTTGCAAGGGCAATTCAATAATCTGTTTCATGCATCCCAATGCATTTAAAAACCTAGGGACATTCCAAAGGATTCTAAGCATAAAGCGAAGGCATATTCCACCCCACGTGAGCACCTAGAGATGAAATAACTTGGAGGGAACTTCTAGAAACTCTAACAGATTGCATAACAGAATTGATGCCTTTTTCACCTAATTGGCTGAACCAGATCGAGGAATTCTGATTGGCCAGAACAGATCTGAATCCTCGTGCTCGACCACCATTGGTCAATACAGATTTGAGCACCTCTGATTGGTTGATACACATCTAAGCTGGACTTGGGAAAAACTATAAATAGACGAACCATTTGCCCAATTGGGGCATCCAAATTTTGAGTTTCATTCCTTTTCCCCCATTTCCAAACCAGATAGTCTGTCTGAAATCCCTGTAATAGCTTCACTTTGACTTGAAATTGGGAGCTGTGAGACATTTCTGTAATTCAAAAGAGAGTTGTATTCAAGACTACAAATCACGAGAGAATGTTTTAAGTGGATTTGAAAAGGTTGTTGTAAACCGTATATTCTCAATTGGACTCATGTTAAGGGTTCCCTCTGATCTCCTTATTGCATTAGACTCCTTTAGATTTACTGTTTTTTATGCAACTTCCCTTGATTCATTAATCCTGTGAGAATTAGTGTTGGTAACCTAATCTCTCACGGCATTTGTAATGATGCTTCTTGTTCTAAACTAAGGCTTTGGATTAAAGACTATTGGATGGTTTGTGGCCATTAAAGTGGACAGACCATAGCCATAAGCTTAAACCTAATCCTTAAATTAGATTTATTTCTCTTACATCTGTGCTTGTAGCCAGATGAAGATTGGATCATCTCTCAGTTGAGCTGCAGTCGTTCTCATTAGTTTTCAAGGACCAAATCAATGTTAGATATTACTTCTCCATTTTTTATATAAGTTTACCACAAACGTTTCCCCAACTCGGATCTGGATCACTTAGTTTTAATTTTTACTTTTATTATTTAGTTAATGTGACAAATTCAACCTCCCATCTTATGTGCTTTCTAGATAGGATAAGAGGCCAGATCTGGTAGCTCAGATCTGGAGGTTTATCTTGCATTTTAGACAAATTCTCTGTGGACGATCTTTCACTCACTTACATTTAAAACTTGCTACAATTGGCCCTGATCTTGCAAGCTAATTCACTTCTACCTGTACTGATATTTCTTTACTCTTTTTAATATTCTAGATTCAGTATAATTTAGCAGTTACAAACCTGTTTTCAAAACACACATAAATCAAGCACACTAAGAAGCAACAACAAGTTTTTGGCGCCGTTGCCGGGGAATTTGTTCTAAAATAGGTAGACCTATGTTTTTACTTTTATTTTCATATCATTATTAAACTATTCTATTATTTATACCTGTGCAGTTATTCATGTCCAATTTTTGAAGAAGGGAAACTACTTAAAAAGAAATTCTGAAGGTTTGCTGTGAATAATCAGATTTTTTGTTCTGAGTTGTATGTTTGGTAGGAGGACTCTCAGCCCTGAGATTGTCCCACTAAATTTAGAAGTTGAAAGGCTACTACGAACCAAACAAACAACACAGAATTCTGCTACTATGGGTGAAGAACCTCGACTTTTGAGGGACTACTTTGCACCTGGTGCTTATAATTCTCCCTTTTGCATTCAATTTCCTACTGTTGAAGGAAATTATGAGATCAAATCATCAACTATCCAAATGCTTCCTTCCTTCCATGGGTTGAGTAAGGAAGATCCATACAAACATGTGGATGAATTCTTGGCTCTTTGCACCACATTCAACATAGCTGGACTTGGTCCAGAAGCAACCAAGCTTAGGCTCTTTCCTTTTTCATTAAAGGATAAAGCTAGAGCATGGTTATCTATGTTAGCACCAAATAGTATCACTTCTTGGAATGATTTGCAATGTCAATTTTTAGCCAAATATTTCCCAATGTCTAAAACAAGTCAATTGAGACAAAGTATCATTTCCTTCTCACAAAACTCAACTGAAACTTTCCATGAAGCATGGGAACGATTTAAGGAACTTTTAAGGCAATGTCCTCATCATCAAATTCCCAGATGGCAGCTGGTTCAAAGCTTCTATCAAGGAATTGATCAAAAAGGCAAAAATATGGTGGATGCCTCCTGTGGAGGCACTTACTTGCAAAAAACAGTTGAGGAGGTTTGGGACTTGTTTGAAGTAATTGGTGAAAACTCAACTCAACAGGAATCTCTGTCAAGAGATATTGAAAATCCTGCTAGGTTGAACAATCACCAACCCACCAAAGGGAAGATTTATGAGGTGAATGAGTTGGAAAGAAAGATGGACAATTTAACCACAAAGTTTGATAGATTGATGGACTCACTTAAAAATCCAAATGTTGCAAGAGTAGAGGAGGTATGTCTGATATGCCAGTCCCCCACTCATTCAATTAACCAATGTCCTGCTGCACCACAGTTCCCAGATTTAATGGTGGAACAAGCTCATGCTGCTTAATCATTTGGACAGATGCAGTCAAATGAATATCCATGGAGAGGACACCCCAATTTGAGGTGGAACCAAGGGAATTATCAATCCCAACAGCAGCAACAACCAAAGAACCAAATGCCTTTCAAAACTGCACAGCCTTATCAGCAGAATTTTTATGCCAAACCAAATTTTCAGCAGCCCATTCCACAACAACCTCTGCAGCAATCCCAGTTCAAACCCCTTCCAGGTCCCCTTCTTTTGAAGATCAAGTCCTAAATTCACTCCAGAATTTAGGATCTTTAACTCTGTGAATTTTCATAGCTAGAGCATAAAGAAGATTGAAGAAACATTGGGACAACTTTCAAATACTTTGGCAAAAAGAGAGGAAGGAAAGTTACCCAGCCAACCTTTGAACAATCCCAAAGGACAGTTCATGGTTGGAGAAGCTTCTAATTCACATGAAGAAGTAAAAACTGTTACCACTTTGAGAAGTGGAAGAATCATAAATAACAAAGTGGGTACTGAAGAAGAAAAAAATGAGGAAAATGATAAAGATATGCAAAGAAGAGCGATAGTGATAGCGATAAGTCTTGATGGACCTCGGAAAAATTAAAAAATGAAAAACAAAAATCCAAAAGTTTTAAAATGCTTCCAAATCTGATGAAGGACTAGTTCCTCATTTACCATTTCCTCATGCAATGAAATCCGTATCCCCTTTTGATAAAGGGAACACAAAAATAGATGAAATGATGGAGACTTTCAAGCAAGTCAAGATAAATCTACCTTTGCTTGAGGCAATCAAACAAATTCAACATATGCAAAATTTTGAAAGATTTTGCACTCACAAAAGATCTAGGATACAGTTGTCCAAGAAGGTCTTTCTTTGTGGAAAGAATTAATCAGTGTTATCCATTGCCACACCTCCTAAACTTCAAGATCTGGAATCCTCACAATCCCTTGCATTATTGGGAACATACCATTGAAAAGGCTTTATTAGATCTGGTGCTAGTGTCAACCTACTTCCATATTCGATATGAGAAACTAGGTTTGGGAGAATTAAAACCCACTCATGTGGTGTTACAACTAGAGCGCAGTCTGAAGGAAGCCAGTTGGAATGATTGAAGATGTATTGGTAGGAGTAGATAAATTTTTCTATCCTGCTGATTTTCTAGTTTTGGACATGGAACCAACTAAAAGCAAAACTTCCATCCCTGTCATTTTGGGAAGACCATTCCTGGCTACAGCAAATGCTTGCATCCAATGCAGGTCTGGAATTATGGAAGTCTCTTTTGGAAACATGAAGGTAAAATTAAATGTTTATAATGCAGTCACACAACCTCAATTTAGTTCTGAAGAATGTTTTCATGTTGATCTATTGGATGAACTTGTAGAAGGGACTTTACAACAGTTTCTGCAGTGTGAAGATTTCACCACAGATGTTAAAGATGCTTGGGGAAATTCTGAAGAAGAAACAGTTTCTATCTCAAGTTTTGAGGAAATAAATGTTGTGCAAGAAACGCATAATCAATCAGCAAGTTTTTCTTCTTGGAAACCTGCTACTCTTCCCCTTCCACAAACAGCTAAGGTACCTTTGTTACCTTCTTTTCTCAGCCCACCCAATTTAGAACTAAAACAGCTGCCAGAAAATTTAACATATGTATTTTTAGGAAATCATAAATCATTGCCTGCAATTATTTCTTCCTCTCTCACAAAGGAGCAAGAGGAAGAGCTGTTGGTTGTTTTGAAAGAACATAGAAGGGCAATTGGCTGGACTATTGCTGATTTGGGAGGAATCAATCCAGCTGTTTGCATGCACAAAATCCATTTGGCAGAAGATGCAAAGCCTTCTAGGGAAATGCAAAGGAGGCTGAACCCTCACATGCAAGAAGTGGTCATGAAAGAGGTTGTTAAGTTGTTGGATGCAGGGGTCATTTACCCCATTTCAGATTCAGCTTGGGTGGCACCTACACAGGTGGTACCTAAGAAATCTGGGATCACTGTTGTAATGACTCGGTGAGCTGATGTCAACCGGACAAACAATCGGGTGGAGAGTCCGTAATGATTACGTAAAAATTAAATGCAATGACCGAGAAAAGACCATTTCCTCCCATTCATTGATCAGATTGTAGATAAGCTAGCGTGAAAAGCGTATTCGTTTTCTTGATGGTTACTCTGGTACCGATTCAATGTACCCACAAGATCAGGAAAAGACCACATTCACTTGCCCTTTTGGCACCTTTGCCTATAGGAGAATGCCTTTTGGTCTTTGTAATGCTCCTGCTACCTTTCAAAGATGCATGTATTCCATTTTTTCAGATATGATTGACCAATTTATGGAGATTTTTATGGATGATTTTTCAATCTATGGAGACAGTTTTTCCCAGTGTTTACATCATCTCAAATTGGTATTACAGAGATGTGAAGAAACCAATCTAGTTCTGTGCTGGGAAAAGAGCCATTTCATGGTCACCCAAGGCATTGTCCTTGGCCATGTTATTTCTCACAAGGGCATTGAGGTGGACAGAGCAAAAATTGATTTAATTGCACATTTTCCACCTCCTAAAACTGTTAAACAAATTAGAAGTTTTCTGGGACATGCTGAATTTTACAGAAGGTTCATCAAGCACTTTAGTAAAATAACCAAACCTCTTTGTCAATTACTGTGTCAAGATGTCCCTTTTGTTTTCAATAATGAATGCATGAAGGCTTTTGAATTCCTAAAAAACTGTTTGATTTCAGCTCCAATATTGCAGTCTCCAGATTATTCATTACCTTTTGAACTGATGTGTGATGCATCAGATTATGCTTTGGGCAGTCCTTGGACGAGAAAAGAAAAGTGCCTCATGTCATAGCTTATGCCAAGAGATCAATGATTGATGCACAAATCAATTACATAACAACAACCGAGAAGGAGTCGCAATTGTTTTGCTTTAGAAAATTCAGTCATGCCTTGGGTTCACAAATAGTGGTGTTCATCATGACCACTCGCTTTGAAATACCTTACATCTAAGAAGGACACCAAACCAAGATTAATCAGGTGGATTCTCCTATTATAGGAATTTGATTTACAGATCAAAGATAAAAAGGGGGTGGAGAATGTGGTGGCTGATCACCTGTCTAGAATTTTAACTACTGAGATTGATAGGCTGCCTATCAATGAATCTTTCCCTGATGAGCAACTTTTTGCCATTAGTGTACACACTCCTTGGTTTGCAAACATAGTCAACTTTTTGGCTACTGGAAGAATTCCTCAACATTGGAATAAAATGGATAAAGATCTTTTCTTCGCAAAGGTTAAACATTTCATCTGGGAAGATCCTCATCTGTTTAAGAGTTGTGCAGACCAAATAATAAGAAAATGTGTTCCTGACCAAGAATTTCATAGAATACTTTCTGTGTCATGAACAGGCTTGTGGAGGTCATTTTAGTGGAAACAAAACTGCTGCAAAGGTTTTGCAGTGCGGATTTTATTGGCCTACACTTTTCAAAGATGCTCTGCATTGTAAGTCTTACAAATGAAATTGGGCAGCATTTCCAAAAGAAACTCAACGCCTTTACAGCCTATTTTGGTAGTTGAGTTGTTTGATGTTTGGGGGATAGACTTCATGGGTCCTTTTCCTCCTTCCAATGGGAATAAATTCATTGTAGTAGCTGTGGATTATGTATCCAAATGGATTGAAGCCACAGCCACTAAAACAAATGATCACAAAGTGGTTCTTAAATTTCTTAAGGATCACATTTTTTCCAGGTTTGGTTTTCCCAGAGCCATTATAAGTGATGGGGGAAGCCATTTTTGTAATAAACATTTTGAAACTTTATTGAAAAAATACTACTGTGACTCATAGAGTAGCCACCCATATCATCCACAAACCGGTGGACAAGTGGAGATTTCAATAGAGAAATCAAACATATTTTGGAAAAGAGTGAAGAAGGATGAAGGATTGGTCCTTTAAAATGAGCGATGCATTATGGGCATACAGACATGCTTATAAAACCCCAATTGGTATGTCCCCATTCGTGTTGGTCTATGGCAAGCATGCCATTTACCAAGAGAGTTAGAATATAAAGTTTTTGGGCCATTAAAATATTGATCATGGATCTAACTCTGCTGGTAATGACGAGCGCAACTTCTTTGAGTTGGAGGAGCTGAGAATGGATGCGTACACAAATTCAAGATTGTACAAAGAGAAAGTCAAAACTTTCCATGATAAAAATTTATTGAGAAAAGAGTTCACAGCTGGCTCTAAGGTATGGTTATTTAACTCAAAACTCAAGTTTTTCCCAGGAAAGCTGAGATCCAGATGGGAAGGGCCATACATCATTAGAGCTGACCATCCTTGATCCAAGTAATGGAAGAATCCTGAAAGTAAATGGTCAGAGGCTCAAACCATACATTGAAAATACCCAGGGGCCTGTGCTGCCCATCTGTCATCACGAACCTCCAAAAATCTGATAGTGGATAACTGTACATTATGTTTTTATTTCATAGTTTTTGCTTAGTTTCTTTGTTTCTATTTTTATTCATGATTTGTCTCTTTTCGCATGGTTTAAATATGCTCCAAGTTAAGTCGCAAAGTAATAATTCTCTTTTCGCAAAGTTCAATTTACTTTTCGCATAGACTCTGGATTTGTAACGAACTGTTCGAAAGCAAGGAGTTGCTTTTCGAATAGTTGGTTCTGAAGCTATTTCCTTTTCGAAAAGATATTGCTAAAGCTTGTTCTTTTCGAAAAGATGTTTCTGAAGCTATTAACTTTTCGAATGGTACTGATGCCATTCGCAGTTGTTAAAAGGCCTATTTTGGAACTTTTCGAAAACTTATAAAGAACTTTGCGAAAATAACTCTGAGTATATTTAAACCCTTTCGAAGTAGGGGTTTCATATTCGAAGGCTTTCTGAAGAGCGACCTGTTCCACGGAAACCCTACTTCGTTCTTTCCTTGCGCAATTTGAGAAGCTTGCTACATTTTTTCTTCACCTTTGTTCAATCATTTGGGTTTTCAGAGAAGGATTTTAGCTTCTAGTCTGGGGGATTTTTGCAAGCAAACAACTCGTTCAATTAAAAACCCTAGATCTCAGTATTTCTCTGCACATTCTCTCTGTTTATCATTTGAACATCTTCAATTTGTGTCAGCATCTGTTGTGGGCATTTTCATACATCAATTTCGAATGGGAAAAGCAGAGAAATCGTTGGCTGCCATGTTCCTAAAATCCTCTGCTAAGAAAGTTAGCAAACCTACCCCAAAGGGAAAAGCCAAAACTTCAGCCAAAAGAAAACTATCTATGGATAAAGCGGATAGGGTGGAGAAAGGGAAGAAAGTGAGACATGAGGAACCCATCTCTACTGCTGCTAGTTCTGAGCCTGAGCTTCCTCCTCTGCCTATACATTTGGTACTGCCAAATCCATTCATTGAAGCTCAGAAGTTAATTCCTGAGCTGATTGTGGACGAAACTTTTTTCGTCAACAAACCAGAGTGCTTGTTATCTTTAAGATACATAAGGGAAGCCGCACTAAGCAATATCCTTACCCCTTTGCCAGAGAAAATTTACCCACGAATGGTGAAGTTATGGTACCAAAACCTAATCAAGGTCACTGAAAGAGATGCTGATGTCCCTACCCTGGTTATCTTTATTGATGATTGCGATCTTACGGTCACATTTGAAGACATAGGGAATGCTTTGGGGATACCCTTCCAATTTGATCCTGCTGGGCCATTGGCTGCTCCAGAAACAGCCTCCTTTAGAGAAATGGCTGCACATTTGACCCAAGGAATTGTGGGCACAAGACAGTCCATCATGAGGAGAGACCTAGCCCCCCAATTTCTATTGATGGACTCCATTTTGAGGGGAAGTTTTTATGTTACCGGGCACAGCCAAGAGAGGAGAACACCAATTTTGGAGGCACTCTTTCACTTTTCTAAGGGGCAGTTTTTCAATGCCCCTATGTTAATTTTTGAAGCCATGGCTGATATTAGTGCCAAGTTGAAAAAGGAGCAGAAATTAGCTGGCCTCCCATTTGGTAGATTGATCACAGCCCTCCTCAGAGCCAAGTTTGACATTGATAATGAGGAACCATTTGAAGTCATTGCTCCTCACACTTTTGGGAAAAAGGCATGGACTACAAGCCAAGCCATGCTGAGAAGGATGAGAGAGGAAGGTGAACCTGCACCTGCACTGTTGTGAATGAACACCTTTTGAACACGCCCTCAGTTCCCTTAGAACCAGCTCTGGGACCACAGTGACCTCTTTAGCTGCACCCATTGTTGAAGAAACTTTCCTTCCCATGGTGACCAGCTCTTCAGCTGCACCAATTTTTGAGGAAGTTGGCCTTTCACCCCCCTCCCCTATTCCAGCCCCAACCACTTCACCTATCCCTGCTGTCCCTTCCCCCATACCCTCCATTATTCCAATTATAGATTCCCCCTCTACACCAACCACTCCAACCATACTCACCCCACCAATTTCTCCCACCAATGCCCATGATTTAGCTCGAGACTTTATTGCCCCATCTCCCCATACTCCTCTGCTCCAAAGCCCCTCACATTCACCTGCTCATTCAGCCCACACACCTGAAGTATCTCATACACCTGACCCTGAGCCTTTCACTACAGAGGCTTATTCTTCCTTAATGGGATCTATTTTTGAAACCATGGGGCTTGAACCTATCCCTATACCTGACCCTCATCATTTCACTCACTTACCTACCTCTCCCTTTACAACCATTGCACCCCCACCCTCCACTTCAGTTATACCAATCCCTGCTATGCCCACCTCTCCCCCACCTGCCTCTAGTACCCAAATACTTGCTTACCTCCAATCCATCCAAGCCCAACTCCAAATCAACACAGAAAACCAGTCTGTGACCAATGACCTGCTCCAAAACTTAGCCTCCACATCACACACAACCACCATTACCCCTTTACCTACTGTTGATTCCCATGCTACCCAAACTAAACCAGAGGTAGTATTGCTTGATCTGCCCACCCCCACCACTACTACCCATGCAATCCAAACTGAACCTGAAGTCCTCCTTTTGGACACTTCTTCCCCCCCTCCCACAGCTGGGATACCTTTGGTCCCCTACCATTCCATTCCCCTTCCCCGATTTGCCTCCCTCAGACGAGCCATGAAAGAAAATCCCTATATCTGCAGAGATGTTCTAAAAGGGTTAGCTGATTTACAAGCCTACATTCGAACCCCTTATGAAAACCAGATTCAGAAGTTGGAGTTATTTATGAAATTTGAGAGAGAGAAAATGAAGGACTTGCTGGGTCAAACCTTTCAGATGGTTAGGAGTAGCAAGGTGACCATGTTACAAGATCGACTTGACCGGGAAAAACTAAAGACCATTAGACTTGGCATTGGCCTCACCAAAAAGATAAAATCAGAAGAATACACTGAGCTGCAAAACACTATCCAGGAGAAAGCTCAATCAAGTTCGGACTCCAATACTGATTCCAGTTCTGATTCTGACAGTGACTCAAGTTCTCAGCCTATTGAACCAACTTATGATATAGATTTTGACCCCAGTTATTAGATCACATTGTACTTTTCTGTGTTATGAGTTTGTAATATAACATACTGTTTCTTCTTGTGTAATTTACATGCATTCATCTTCTTGGCATCATAATGTTTTGTTTTTCTTTCTTGCTTCTATCATTTCTCTATTGTGGACCAGTGTGGACCCTGCTCTCCTTTGGTTTGGGGGTATGGTAGGTATGCCAATAAAATAAGTAAGTTAATGCTTGGTGCAGCTTATGATCAGTAGAACTTTTGAAAATGAAGTCATTTCACACCTGTTGTTTTGAAAAATAAGAAAGTTAAAACTTTTTAAAATTAATTTCTACTGTAATTCTAATACTTTCATGAAATGAATGTCAGAAACTTTCCAAAAGAAAATTGATGTTTCAGTAAACCTAAAAAGAGAGAAAACAGTGATGATATACCGCAGGAATTTGATACAAAATCACACCCAGTGAGATTTGGACCGGAAATGTATTCTTTGGAGGTATGAATTGGCAATTTTTTCTGCTCTAGGGACTGTTTAAACCTGCTTGTTATCACTAGAAGTTACATATATCCAAGTTGAAATTGTTTGACAGCAATCATGATATTAAAGACATGATGTAGGGCCTTCTTTTGGACAGTTTGAACTTCAAAAAGCCCCACCTTTTAAAAACTGCCCTTGATACACACCATTTGAGCTTTATAAATCAAAGATTCCTTTGAAACCTCATCAACCTCATTTAGCCTAACCCTCACTCTGAGAATTCAGAAGGTAAAGGAAAGAAAGCTGAAGAAAGGTGATTTGGGTAATAGTTTGGTAAAAAAAAAAAAAAAAAAAAAATTAATTGAAGGCAACAATGTATCAGCAGAAGAAATGGGGCATTCCAGTCAATGTTGATTTGAGAAAATTGGGAGAAGTCATTTCATTGGAAGTTTGAAAAAGAAAGAGAAAAAGATGGCCACTTTGGCTCTGAAAATTCAAAGAAGAAGATGAAATTGTGCTGAAATAAAGAAGGTGTCCATACCACCTCCTTACCTTGACTGACTTCTAAAAATTTTGAACTCCACTCCAACCCTTTTATTCTTGATAAATTTCACCCATAAGCCACAACCCAAGTTAAAGTCCCTTCGATCAAAGATGGATTGAGTCACATGGAGATAAGGATTTGTGTAATCTATGGTGAAAAGAGCGGTGAATTCGAACTAAAAGCAATGCCTATGCTCTGCCATACCCTATTTGAGGGCTGTAACTGCTCTTGAGCTATGTGAAATACTACAACCCTCTTACTTGCATGTTGAGTGAAAACCTGGTGAGAGTTGGGTTTGAAATCGACTTATTTGGGGTAACATCAAAGCTGGATTCTCGAATAGAAGGCAAGCTGTTCATTAATTTTTCTTGTAAATAACTTTTTGACACAAATTGAGTGAATGGTAAAAGGGATTACAGCAGAATTTTAGTTTTAAACTGATGTTTTCTTGAAAATCTTCTTACAGCCTGACTGATGCAGGTGTGAATAATTTAATTGGATGAAAGTTTGCTTTAACAGAACTGCAGTGATCTTAACTTATTTATTGAAGAAGTTTGTGGGTACCTTCATTGAAAACCCTCAAGAGACTTCACTCCTCCACTAGGGATCACCTAGGGGTTTAAAAGGCTTGTTGCATATGCTAAATGCAACTGTGCTCCCTACAAAAATGGCTTTTCATTCTATTTTTAAATTTTGTCTTTGCTCAGGGACTAGCAAAGTTTAGGTTTGGGGGTGTGTTGAGAACTGGAAAATACCAATTTTCACCCCTTAATCTGGGCCTTGATAGAACCTTGAGAGAACTAAATAGGTGTTTTAAGTGTTTGTTTTACAGCTAACAATAAAGGCAGGCTTAACCTTGAAAGTAGCTCAAAAGTGCCAAAAAGATGACATTCCATGTCAATCCAAAGGAAGAAGAAGAAGAAACAACCTCACTAGCTGTTGAAAGGTTCGAATTGAAGAGGCAAAGACGTGGTCTCCACCCAGAAAAGAAGTATGGAGCAATTTGAACAGAAAAATGCACTACAGAGTACTTTTCGTAAAGAACCTGAACTATTCGCAAAGAACCTGAAACTCTGCGAAAAGAACAAAAACTCCAGGCTTAGCTTTCGAAGAGCATCTGAACTCTTCAAAGAGATGATTTACCTTTTCGAAAAGAAGAAAACTCAATTCAATGTAACAACCTTGTGAAAAGAGCTTCAGGAGTTACAACACCTTGAGAAAAGCTCCCTAAACTTTGCGAAAAGGTATTCTGGAGGTTCTCAGTTTTTGCAAGGGCAATTCAGTAATCTGTTTCATGCGTCCCAATGCATTTAAAAACCTAGGGACATTCCAAAGGATTCTAAGCATAAAGCGAAGGCATATTCCACCCCACGTGAGCACCCAAAGATGAAATAACTTGGCGGGAACTTCTAGAAACTCTAACAGATTGCATAACAGAATTGATGCCTTTTTTCACGATTGGTGAACGGATCGAGGAATTCTGATTGGCCAGAACAGATCTGAATCCTCGTGCTCGACCACCATTGGTCAATACAGATCTGAGCACCTCTGATTGGTTGATACACATCTGAGCTGGACTTGGGAAAAACTATATATAGACGAACCATTTGCCCAATTGGGGCATCCAGATTTTGAGTTTCATTCATTTTCCCCCATTTCCAAACCAGATAGTCTGTCTGAAATCCCTGTAATAGCTTCACTTTGACTTGAAATTGGGAGTCAGAGACATTTCAGAATTCAAAGAGAGTTGTATTCAAGACTACAAATCTGAGAGTTTGTTGGTGCATGGTGGATTTGAAAAGGTTGCTGTAAACCGTATGTTCTCAATTGGACTCATGTTAAGGGTTCCCTCTGATCTCCTTATTGCATTAGACTCCTTTAGATTTACTATTTTTTATGCAACTTCCCTTGATTCATTAATCCTGTGAGAATTAGTGTTGGTAACCTAATCTCTCACGACATTTGTAGTGATGCTTCTTGTTCTAAACTAAGGCTTTGGATTAAAGACTATTGGATGGTTTGTGGCCATTAAAGTGGACAGACCATAGCCATAAGCTTAAACCTAATCCTTAAATTAGATTTATTTCTCTTACATCTGTGCTTGTAGCCAGATGAAGATTGGATCATCTCTCAGTTGAGCTGCAGTCGTTCTCATTAGTTTTCAAGGACCAAATCAAAGTTAGATATTACTTCTCCATTTTTTATATAAGTTTACCACAAACGTTTCCCCAACTCGGATCTGGATCACTTAGTTTTAATTTTTACTTTTATCATTTAGTTAATGTGACAAATTCAACCTCCCATCTTATGTGCTTTCTAGATAGGATAAGAGGCCAGATCTGGTAGCTCAGATCTGGAGGTTTATCTTGCATTTTAGACAAATTCTCTGTGGACGATCTTTCACTCACTTACATTTAAAACTTGCTACAATTGGCCCTGATCTTGCAGGCTAATTCACTTCTACCTGTGCAGATATTTCTTTACTCTTTTTAATATTCTAGATTCAATATAATTTAGCAGTTACAAACCTATTTTCAAAACACACATAAATCAAGCACACTAAGAAGCGACAACAGTATCCGATTGAGTCTGTCAAATCTCATTAGTTAAACTAGAAATTCACTAGTCTAATCCAAAAGAGTGGACTGATCATTTCCCCAGCCACTGGACCAGCTCTAGCCATGAATACTATTGTAGCACTATGTAATGTCAATGCTACAAGCTCCCTAGACCTGCGCACAGATCTGGCTGACATCCAACCCATAAGATCCTAAGTGCTTTGCCAAGCCCAGTGGTAATTGATGCCAATAAAAAGGACCATGCAACAGGTTGAATAAGGCTTTAGATTCAGCTGGTCATTGCTATAAAAGGCCTACAATGACTCAGCCTCAAACTGCAATTACTATAAAGAGACCCGATCTAACATCTGATATCGATTAGGTAAGGCAGAGGGGAGTCAGTTACTGTACAAACTTCCTCACAAGGCTCTAGAAGCTCATGTGCAGGGGAATAGAATCCTCCTCAAACATATGATTGGACACAACCTTAGGGCTATACTCTGTCCACTACAATGGTCACAGGGTATCCCATTGGTCTGTCCATACCTCAGAGGTCTGAGAAAGAACATGTAAACTGCTGTAATCACTATGGTCCGCAGGCCTCCAAGCTCCCTAGATCTCACTACAGATCCAGCATTGCTTTCGATGTGTCTATCAAACCAAGGGAAATCAGATGGTAAATAATAGATCCACTAGAAACTGAATGGGCTAGTCCCAAATATATGGATCCTACAGACATCTAAAGAAACCATAAGATCTATAGACTTGATTAAGCATTAAAATAGCAGTTCATTGATAACAGTAAAACTTATAATGAACTATCTCCTGGCTGCAGCCTATACACAACTTCTCATCCACGATCCCAATGTATACAAAATCTATTAGAAGACTGAAATAAAACTAAACCTAGCTACTGACAGGGGGATTAGCCAGCAAGTGCTAAACTAAGAGAGAAGAAAGATAGGAAAAAGAGGTGATCAAACCCTAACTCTAGTCTGCTGGAGCTCTTAGCTGACAGAGGATGAAGGAAAGATGAAAATAATAAACTCTAAGTACGGCTTATATACTCTGTCAAAACGGCCTTGGTTCTAAAGAGATTAATCCTAATTTTTTTAGCGGACGTGGCACTGTTACAACCCTTGGATGCCTGGAGATATGCACCTCGAAATCCATGCCTCAGGAAGTGTGCCCTAGCCTTGGGAAATTCCCAAAAAGTCCTTTAGTTAAAATTGAGAAGTGGAGAGCCCGTGCTTCACGGAGCTGGTGTCTGCTTTTAGCTCATTCGCACAACTACTTTGTTGTCGAGGAGTTGCCTTTGGCTGGTGGGAAGTGCTTGCTCGCACAGTGAATCTTAAGTTCATCGCGCAGTTCCTTTGCGCTACAATACTATCACAGAGATTATTTGGAGTGCCTAGACTTCTCACGCAGTAGAGATTCAAAAGCTCTTTCTCACTGAGTACTCGCGCAGTTATGCTCTTGCGCTCACGTAGTTAATGGTAAGGCTTCAGAGTGCGTGCGAGATCTGCACGAAGAGAATTTTGGGCGTCTCTCTCATCCAGTACTACGCAAGAACTACGCGAGGTGACATTCTGTTCAGTGTACATATGGACTCGCTGGGTTCTTCGCACGGTTGCTTTGAGGCTTGATCTCCACGAGAGCTTCGCGAGGGAAAATTCTGAGAGTTTTAACCTACGAGATCTTTGCGAGGTCATTTCAGCTATCCTCCTAACTGCACGAAATATCTGTGCGAGGGCCTCTTCCACTGCATCTTTAGCTTCGTGAGGAAGCTCTTCAACTCTGCGAGGTCTATCTTTTACTGCTTTGGTGCATTGCACTTGTTGCTATCACAGTCTCCTCCTTTCTTAGCTAACTTCATTCATCTGCTAGACTTTGATCAATGATGATCATCAACAGTGAGTCACCATGGTGAGCACTACCAAGGTGTTCCATCAGGCTTTGTCTCAGCTGTCATATTTGAGTGCATTCTCTCTCTTTTGGGCCAAAAAGCAGGGAGTTTCTATTAAGCTGCACATTTTATTGCTAACTATAAAACACACTTAACAAATGGTTATTAGTCTGCTTCAAGGTCCAGCAAAGGCTAAGTTAAGAGGTGAAAAGTGGTACTTTTCAATGAATAACAAAGGTTCCATATCTAAAACTAGAAAGTTAGTAGGGTAGAAAAATTTATCCACCCCAACCAGCATATCTTCAACAATTCCCATAGGGTTCCTTTCAGACCTGTTAGCTAATTGGAGAACTACAGGTATTGGTTTTAGTTCCCACAAACCCAGTTGTTCATACACTAAGTATGGTAGCAGGTTTGCACTGGCTCCCAATTCTGAAAGGGCTCTGCCTATGGTGTGATCACCAATAATTCAGGGGATAGTAGGTACCCCTAGGTCCTAAATTTTGGTTGGAATTGCTGTAGACAAAACAGATTTGACATTCTCAGTTGCAAAGACTTTCTTAGACAAGTGAATCCTTGCCTTTATCTTTAGGGTTCACAAGTCTTTCAAAAATTTAGCATAGGCTGGGACCTGTTTAATGGCATCAAGCAGTGGTAAATTAATTTTAACCTGCTTGAAGGTCTCCATCATTTCCTCCATTTTGGCATTTCCCTTGTCAAAAGGAGAAGGGCCTTTGAGAGCATGAGGAAATGGCAGTTGAGGTATTGCTGGTACCTCAGCTGTAAGCCTAGCTATATCATCACTCCTTTTTTGTCTTTATTTTTCTCATTTTTTTATTTTTGTAGGGCTCAACAGCAGCCCCATTATTGTGCTCTTGCTGCATATCAGTAGGGACTGAATTTTTTGTCTTTGTACACTCTCTCTTACTTCCATGCCCACTTTATTGTCCACCACCTAGCCACTCCTCATGGTTGTGATTGCTTTAGCTACCTCATGGGTTGAGGAATCTTCACCAATCATGTACTGACCCTTGGAATTGTTCATTGGTTGACTGGACAATCTTCCCTCCTCTCTCTTAGTCAGAGTATTTGATATTTGACCAAGCTGGTCCTCAATTTTTTTAATACTTTGATTGTGAGAGCTCACAGTCTATGATAAGGAGTTCAGGTTTTACAGTGATGACAAAACCCATTCTTCAAATAAGGGTGCTCTAGGTTGTGGTGGGGGCAAAGCTAATTGATTTAGCTGTGGGGTAGACTGAGCAAATTACTGTCTTGGGGCATAACCTTGGTTGTACTGTTGAACTGGTCTATATTGCAATGCTTGCTTTTGCTGCTGCTGGGGTTATTGGAAATTGTCCTGTCTCCACCTCAAATTGGGGTGGTTTCTCCATGGGTACCCAGTAGGCTGCTGCTCATATGATTGGGCAGCATTGGCATGCTCCATAACTAGTTCAGGGTATTAACCAACTGAAGGACAGTCCAGTAGTGAGTGAGTAGGTGACTGGCATATCAGACATGCCTCTTCCACTTGTGCAGCAGTTTGGGGCTGCAACACCCTCAACACTTTACCAAATTTATGGGCCAAGCTGTCCACCTTCTTAGCCAGGTCATTGTACATAGTAACCTCATACAATTTTCCTTTGGAAGTGGGTTCTTTTATCACTCTAGCAGCTGGTTCAATGTCATTTCTTGATAAGGACTCCTGTTGCATGGAGTTTTCACTTCTCACATCAAATAATTTTCAGGCTTCCTCATCAGTTTTGTTGAGGTATGTGCCACCATATGATGCATCAATCATATCTTTACTCTTAGAGTAAATCCCCTAGTAGAAGCTTTGGACAAGCTGCCACTTAGGGATTTGATGATGTGGGCACTGCCTCAGTAGCTCTTTAAAACTTTCCCATGCTTCATGGAAGTCGTCAGTTGGGAATTGGACAAAGGAGATGATGCTCTTCCTCAACTGGCTGGTTTTATTCATAGGAAAATTTTTTGCTAAAAATTGACAGTGGAGGGAATTCCATGAGGTTATGCTGTTGGGTGGGAGCATATTGAGCCAATTTCTGACTTTGTCCTCTAGTGAAAATGGAAAAAGTCTCATTTTTGTTGCCTCATCTCCCAGACCAACAATCTTGAATGTGGTGCATAAAGATAAAAATTCATCTATGTGCTTATAAGGATCCTCCTTACTAAGCCCATGGAAAGATGACAACATTTAGATGGTTTGGGCCATAATTTCATAGTTGCCCTCAGCATTGGGGAATTGAATACAGAATGGGGATGAGTACACCCTTGGAGTATAATATTCCCTCAATGGCCTTGGTTGTTCACCCATCTCAACTGTTCCTATTTGTTAAACAGGGGTAGGTGGTGTGTGTCTAGGCTTACTGGCTCTTTCTATTTCTAGATTTAAAGGTTCTAGCCCAGGATGAAGAGACCTTCTACCCAGCATACACTGCCAACAAGTAAAAAGAATATTTATAGCATCAATAAAAGAATACTGAAAACTATTACAAAAATCAACTACTGAAATTAAGGCACAACAGAAGTGAAACTAAAGCAAGGGATAAAAGGATGCAAACTAGGGCAAACAATGCTCCAACTGCCACTATCAGCTCCCTCATTTGCTGCTGTTCCAGATCTGCAAAAACAAAAATAAATTCAACAATACTTTTATTCAAATAGATAATAGGCACCAATAAATTTGTAAACAGACAAGTAAAACTCAGATATACTATTTAGATCAAATATCCCCGGCAGCGGCGAGGTTAAATAGTAGACCTCCAAATCTGGCTACAAATCTGGTAGCACTAACCTATACTAGAAGCTATATCTAGCAGCACTAACCTATACTGGAAAGCAAAGGTAAAGAGAGGGAGTTTTGGGGTGTCATAAAACTAAAATAAAACATAAAGGAAAAATACAGATCTACACTACAAGAAAGGGGGTTTAGAAAGGGATGGAAATGGATTTGGAAAAATAAAGAGAAAATGGGTGAGAAGCAATAAAATAGGGGCTGATCTTTCATTGAAAAAGGGGTTGGTCAAGTAGAGCAAAGACTAGATTTACATCTGTCCTTCATTTGACTACAAGCTTAAATGCAAGGGAGAAGAATCCAATCTAACCCTGAGATATGGACTAGTCCTAGGGTTATAATCTATTCACTTGAGTGGTCACAGATCATCCAAGAGATATACTCTAGTCATGGGGTTAAAAATCAGAACATGAAAATTACTGCAGCCACTATGTGTGCATGACTACAAGCTCATGCATCCATAGGTGCAGAAAGCCTATAAACTATATGCAAGTATGAGAGAATATAGATTTAATGTGACAAGAAAAATAGCTTTCATTGCATAAAAAGTACTTACAATGGTCAGCCCTCAAGACTGTAGTCAATGCAGAACTTTAGACCCTTTACAAGCTTCACACAGTCCTTATTATAGTAGAAAATCAGTCCTAACTATTACAAAAGGACTTAGCCAGCAAATGCTGAGCTAAGGAAGGAAGAAAAAGGAAAAAGATGACCTAACCCTAGAAATGACATAAGCACAGAATATCCTCCTGACTTAGAGAAAATTAGGTAATGTTAGATGCCTATTTTTGGCTATTTTTACAGCTTATATACAATCCACTCAAAATTTCTCTGTGTCTTGGCCAATTAGAAAGCAGGAGAATCAAGTTAGTTAGGATCCTGTTGATGTGGCCCAATTACAGCCAAGTGTTGCCTTGGTTAGTGGGGAACAACTCAACACATTGGGATGTGTGCCCTAGATGCCGTGGAATCCCAAAAGTACCCTTGCATGTTGAATGGGAAGGCTGAAACCTGAGCCTCAAGAGGTTGGGGCTTTAGATTATGAATCTCGTGTGGCTCTCAAGTGGCTGGACTGGCTTAGGTTATGTAGCTCGATAGGATGAAGCTTCTAGTAGTTTGGCTTAAGAGGCTCTTGATAGGCTGACATTCTTTAATTCTGCAGCTCGACAGGATGAAGTGCTTTAGATTATGCAGCTTGAGTGGTTGTCGACAGGTTGAGTTGCTTGAAACTACACCTTGATAGGTTGAATCTCCTTAGACTTTAGCTACTCGACAGGTTGAACTGGACATGTTGTCAAATACTCGAGATCTACTCGAGAAGGATTTCTGAAGGTGTATCTGCTTGAGAACTGCTCGAGCAGATGTTCTGTGAATTAACTCATCCTCTCAAATGTGCTCTAGATGAGTTTTTGAAGCTGTGAACCTCTCGAGAATTGCTTGTGAGGAATTTTTGGAGCTCTCTCTCTGTTTGAGCTGCTCGAGAATTGCTCAAGCTGTTGATATGCTGCAGTTCTAAAGTGCTCGAGATCTACTCGAGCTTGAATATATGAGTGTTTAACTACTCAAGAGATGCTTGAGCTCAATTTCCTGGGAGTTTAACTGCTCGAGAACTACTTGAGCTTGCATTCCTGACTGTCTACTGCTATGCACAGCCTGCTATAGCAGTCCTCACTGGTTGGGTCCATCTTCCTTATGCCTGTTGAACTTCTAAGGTCCTCATTGTGACAGCCCGATGTTTCCCCTTATTGTATATGGGAAAGGTCGCGCCGTCGGATCACTTAACATGATCCTTTCAGACAAGTGCATCATGTATAAAGTATTATAATTGCGAAAGCGAATTAAAATAACTTTGATACAAAGAAATATGGCACAACTGATATCCATTCCTTTATCTAAAGTAGTAAACTGAATAGGAAAATAAATAGAAAACCTATACATGAAGTAGTAAACTATCTCAAACCACACAGCTGTGTATACATGTTTAAAACTACTACTCTCTCTCTCTCAAACCTATTTTGGAAAGAATTATTCCGTAGAATCTTCTTCTTCATTTCCCTCATCCTCCTCCTCCTCAGGATGGTAGGTAGGATCAGCCTCGTGCTCAGGGTCCTGAGCAATATCTGTAGCTAAGACATAAATTCGTAGGATGAGCTATCATCAAAGCTCAGCAGGGACAATTAAAATGCTAATTTATATGTGAGATTATCAATTCACATCTAGATGCATAATAAAAACGAAGTACATGTCATCTTATTTTGGGTTCATTCTAGCATCAATCTATCCTAGCAGCATATAACTTAACAAGCAATAAATCATGCAATTATTGTATCATGTAGACATCTTCATGCTGACCAAATAAGAGGAATTACACTGATAAGGAATCATGCGAGCTAATTTTAAGGAATCATGCTGAAACAAGACATGTACAAGGATAAGAAAATCAAACTCCCAAGTAGCGGGATCACTTGTCAAGCTCCCGAGTTAGCGGGATCACTTGGATCGAGAAAATCAAGCTCCCGAGTTAGCAGGATCACTTGTCAAGCTCTCGAGTGAGTGGGATCACTTGGACCGAGAAATTAAGCCCCTGAGCTAGGTTAATAGGGTCACTTGACTCACGAAGTTAAGCCCTTGAGCTATGTTAACAAGGTCACTTGACACGAGACTGGTTAAGCCCTTGGGCTAAGTTAGCAGGGTTACTTGCTCACCATGAAGCAAACGAGTATCAAGAATCAAGACGTGACCATGTACGAGATCAAGCATGCGAGAACATCCTGTACATATATATGTATCAAGTATGCAACATCATGCACATATATCTTACAATCATAACAAAGCTTACCTAGCATATAACTGAGCATAACTAAAGCATATAACGGAGCATAATTTAACTTCACATGCTTGTATATAACGAAAACTAGCATACTTAATTAGCAACACTAAGCTAACCATTTATTAAAGCTGAATTAGTAATACTGCACTTATCAAATCTGAACTCTAAACTCTACAACTAAACTATCAACATAACTATTCAACCAATCATATTTAAAATGAACATAGCATGGTCATACTACTTATTCAGCAAAATTTATCTACCAAATTATCAAAGCTGATCTTTCAATGCGGAACTATCATAGCTGAATTCTCAAAGCGAATGTATCGCAACTAGTATTTTCAAAACTAACATAGCATGGTTCTACTACTTTATACGTCTTCAAAATAAGCATATCGATACAAAAATCAGATATCACATTTGGACACACATCTCAAAACTAATATCTATCATCTCGACTTAATAATGCAGACCTATCATATTTTCTGGCACTAGCATATTCATACCTAATTGAAACTGAACTGAACTCCTAATAACTTTGCTATCATTATAGCCGACAAAAACCCATATGTGTATCAAGTTGCCTAGGTCTACACATGCTTATATCAATACCTAGCTTAGCTAGACGAGAATCAGACAATATCACATTAATTAGTAAAGTAATTTCCCTACCTTATACCAGGTTTACACGTAACTGATTTCCTGTGCATGCATGTCTTCAAGTAAACTCGTCATGTGCACCAAATACCTAGGATTTATGTTCATAGTTTTAGTATTTTTACTGGTTTATTGGGTCAACATAGACCCCAATTATGGACCATTTATAGTCCCAAGTCTTATGATCAAACTCAGCAAGTCAACCCAGCACAAACCCCTAATAGAGGTGTCACCAAGTGCTTCAAATGCAGGGTTGCTGTGGCAAGCAACATAGGTTGCCGCGGCAAGCTCTTCAGCTGAGTGTCTTGCCATTACTTGTCACTAATTTTTAACCCTTTAAATATTATATTTATGAATTTGTTAATTCATAAAAGTTATAGGGTTCGTTTTTCCCTTTCTAACGTATCAAGAATCGTGCTAATCGGAGTTCGGAGTTAAAAGTTATGACCAAAATACCGAACAGTGGTCTGAGCATAAGCTTGTCGCGGCAAGCCTTCCAACTGAGCACCTTGCCGTGACAACCTTGTGAGGTTGCCATGGCAAGCCTGAGCACATGGCTTGCCATGGTAAGTCCTTGCCTCTTTCCATTTTTTTGTGCCCTTTTGGTTTTGCATATACATATTATGTATATATTAAGTATATATATATATATATATATATATATATATATATATCTTCAATTCAGCATTAAATTGATCGTGAGAGATCCGTTGTACATTCAGTTCAGTCATGGAAGACCCGGAGTGCACGAGTTAATGATCTTGGCATGATATATTCTTAGTGCAACTCCAACATTGCATAGTGTCTACTTCTGTACTGCCGATGCGATCTTAGATGCTCGACACCATAGATCGAGTATCATATAAATTCTGATATATATTAAGGTGTTATTGATTGTATCTTTTTGTGGACTTGCGATTACGACTATGCGGTGCTGAACGTGTATCGATGTTGTCGAGCTTACAAGAGCTATGGCCGACTGGCTTCTCCGAGATCAAGTGATTTCTTTTGCAATACTTTCGACCAAAAGGTTGAATACGGGAGGTGAGCTTGAAGTTCTAACAATAAGGTGGTATTTTCTAAATTTGTTCTTGGTTGTACTGGGAAGAAAAAAACTTAGAGATCTATATTTTGGTTTTCCTTACGAGTTTAAGGTCTATTGGGGAAGATGTCAATGGCACCTTTATAGTGGGTTTGTATCTTGCGTGCATGAGAGTCAATTATGACTCATGCAGTCGCCATCTAATGAAATTGCAAGGCAAGCAGCTCATAAGCTCCTAAAGGTCCTTATTCCTTGCTAAGCTAGTACTTGGTGGTTAAGTGTTTCCCACAACGGACAACAAAGTTTTCTTTGTATAAACCCCATATATAGCTTTAGAGTTTATAAGTCATTTGAGCTGGGTTCCCATGTAATGCCCATATGGGCCTTTACTTGTGTAGGCTGAAAAGCCATAGTAAGCTTAACTTGCATATAAAACTCATACACATGGTTTACATGTATGAGGTAATTCATATACAGCTGTTTACACATGCCTTGAATTTGGTTGGGCTAGCTTAGTAGGTATAGACTTCAGCTAAATTAAACTATGTAATGTCATTTTTATATATTAGAAAATTTGTATGTATTATCTAATTCCTTCTATAGTCTAGTTTTAATAACATTTTCGGGGCCACCAAAAATCTCACATATGTGCATTAGTTTTGGATTTTGTTTTTATGTCCCATGGTAGGTACATGCCTGACCTGACTCATGTCTAGACCAAGTAGGGAAACAAGTTGGCAACTGTTACACTCATGCATGACAAATGGCACCTATGGTGTGGTCCACCATAGTGCACTCTCAGTTCTTCCATCAGCTTCAAGCCTTGACTTCAAAATGCTCTTTTCTTAGCCTCCATTATGTGGACTGTTGCACTAAGCTGTGATTTATTTCTAACTATAAAAACACACTCAAATGAAAATTATTAGATAGTTCAAAGGTGCAGTAATGGCTAGGTTAAGAGGTGAAAAATGGTATTTTCCAGTGATTAACAAGTACCCTCCTGACCTCCCTTTTTCCTATAAATAGAGAGGTGCCCCTCCCTTTACAAAGGCTTGAAAAAAATAATTCTCAAGAGAGAGAAAGAGATTAAGAGATCCTCTCCTCCCCTTTGGTTCTCAAAACCCATACAAATTCTAGAATTCAAAACCATCCTTTAGGTCCTAAGTTCCATAAAAAATCCTTAGGCTTAGGTGAGAGTGATCCCTTAGCCTTCTTCCCCCACCCTTTAGCTATAAAGCATTAGAGGTTAGAACCTATCTTCCAACCCCTTAAGCTATCAGAAGTTCATTGAAGTGCACACACGCGAAGGCCCATGGCGGTGCTACAAGGGCCCGAGAGCTCCGGCTCTCCCCTCTATTCCTCTACCTTCTTTGCTTTTCCTCTATCCTTGAATTTGCGCCGTCACTCCACCGAAATCTCAGTGATTGCGAGGGGTGTAAATAGGATCGGAGTGCCTTCGGACAAGAGGAAGTGCTGTTTTATTTTATCTTTCGGCCATAAGTAGAGACCGCTTATGAGCGGGTTGATCGGGTGCCTAACACCTTCCCGATCGATAACCGAAGCCCCTACCCAAGAGCCTTTGGCATAGACTGGATCAGAGTCATATTTTTATCACTCTGGTGCTCATCATATCGATTTAGGTATCCCGGGACACCAAAAGCTATGGGTGGCGACTCTAAATTTGTAGCAAAGAGAGCGCATCGTCATGACAGACTCGCAAGATCCCACGATTGCACAAATGGCGACTTTACTGGGGAGTAGCTTGTAGAGCTTTCCCTGGAAATTTGGCCTCCTTTTGTTTTATATTTATTTCTGTGCTTACTAACCTTTTTGTCTCTTTTGTACTCACCCCTACAATTTTGTCAAATTTTACTCACCCTAATTTTCCGTCATTTACGAGCCTTAGCCGATTGACGGGCCTACTTGCGCATTGTCCTTACTTTTATTTCATTTTCGGTTATTTACATTCCTTAGCCGATTGGCAGGCTTACTTACACATTTTACATGCCTTAGCCGTTTGGCGAGCTTACGTGTGCTTTTATTTTCTCGCACTCGTATACCATCAGTGAACGCCGGCTCGTAGAGGCGGCACGGGATCATCACAACCCGTTATTGAACATAAGCAAACTCCCCTTTTAAAAATTTGAAATTAAAATTGAACCTTAAAAGTGAATTAAGGGACTTAAATTTAGGCAGCTATATAAACATCCCAGTTCTTAGTACGACGGCAGCCCCTAGAGATGATGATCCGGAAAAGTACCACCCCATTCAGTATCTGAGAAGGTGCTTGCGTCGGAGGTATATAGGGTGGGTGACTGATCCAGTTATGAATCTTAAAACCCTTGGGGAGTGTGTTTAGTGGCCCCAAAACAACCTTGTATCCCTAGGTTTGAAAAGGAGGGACCCGTTACAACACAAAAATCATTCTCCGGAAGCACTGTTTCCTGAAATCCAAAAAATCAGACCAATTTTGGGCTTGCTGTTCTGCAGTCAAAATATAGTATATATTGTGTTTAGCCTGGCATGTATAATATACACGCTAAGCCAAACAAACCCAGAATTGCTCTAGCATGTATAATGTACATGCTAAGCCAACAATAATCCGTAGCGTGTATAATATACACGCGAAGTCAAAACCTCCAGATTTTGGCCTACCGTATATACTACACACGCTATGCCCATTCTGGGCCTGGCAACCATAATATGAGGCCTTCCATCACTCCCCCGAGTCTCCCACTTAGCAGTTTAGTGTCTCCGATAAATTCCATACTTGTCGGCACCCAATACGCCCTTGCCGGTCAAAAGAGGTCACCCTCTTATTGACTTTCTTCGAGGGATCGAGTTATCGCGTGGATTCCCGTGCCTTCACATAGATCAAGAGTCTTCCCTTTGATTCTTCCAAAGTGTGTCGGGGTCCCGCCATGGGAAATACTTGGGGCGTGAACGCCCCCAAAAATGGGAATTCGAAGGTCTTGGAACCCAAAAAAAAAAAAGAGGTTCATTTACTTTTTCAAAAATAGTCAAAAGAAAAAAGAAAAAATATCATCAAAAAAGAAAAAAACAACACATATAGCTTGTGGTGCCGGCACAACGGCATTGCCTTATCCTCCGTCATCCCGAAGAGGGAGGAGAAGAAAATTTTATGGACCCCATCCGAGGCATCCATACCGAACCCGCCGCCAAGCCATGTCGTGGGCGGGTGATCCGGCCTATGCCGATCCTGATTCATCCTCGCCACGCACCCCAACCCATTCTCATTCGGAGGAAATATTCACCTCCATTCCTTTGACCCAACCACCATTTACCATCATCGGGCCCTTTGGTGCACCCATGTTTCCTTCTGCACCCACCCAAAATTTGCCCATTTTTCCATACACCAAGAATCCATCCACAACCGCCTCACATGCACCCCATTTTTCACCCCATTTTCCCTCCAATCCCAAAAATTCTAATTTTTCCCCCTCCACCATCACTCAAAATCCACCCCATTTTCCTTCCACCACTACCCAGAATTTATCCCATTCCCCGTCCACATCTAACTTCCCCATATTCCCCCCCAATTTTACACCCCATTCCCCTTCATCTACCTAGACAATGTCCAATTTGTCCCAACCCCCTCCAAATACACCGAATTACCCCTCATTTACCCAAAATCCACCCCATGTCCGCCCATGTACCCAGGTCATGCCTGATTTTACCCAGGTCATGACCAGTTTTCCTCACCCATCCACCATGCCCAACTTTCCTCTCCCATCTACCCGAGTCATGCCCAATTTTTCCCATACCCTCTCCTCATCGGATGAACCTTCTACATCCACCCCCTCACCCAATCCCATGGCCATGATGGATGAAATGGTTAAGGCCTAGACAATTTGGAAAGCCTCTCAAAGCCCCCTCATCCATCCCACACATCTCTAAACCCATCCCATACACTCTAAAATCTACATACCTCATTCCCCCCAAATCTTAATTAACCCCCCATTATCCATACCATCCAAGGCTCCTGTCAACCATGGGGCCATTTCGGTGGGCCTCAAAGCCCAACACCCTATACCCTAACTCACCAAGGCCCAATGGCCCAAGCCCACCAAGGCTCGATGGTCCAATCCCATCAAAGCCCAATGGCCCATGCCCACCAAGGCCTGATGGACCAATCCCATCAAAGCCCAATAGCCAAAAACCAAGCCCACTAGGGCCCTGTCCCCCCATATCTCCAAGGCCCGCACTCGGGAGCCCCATTCTCCCATCCTCCCTCATTCCCCCAATACCCCACATACACCCAACAGGCCCCCATTCCACCCTAGATAATGCACCCACATCAGCCAGTTTCCCAACATAGCATGGGCTTCACCCATCCACAACCCTCATACCTAGTTCAATATGGGAATCCATCCCATGCCTTCAACCACCCTCAGTCCACCCATCAGCACACCTCTCAAGCTCCTCCCCAAGAATTCCTCCATATACAGTGGCCCCACCAAGTACCCATCCCATCGACACATGATAATCTCACCCTTCCTCCACCGTACATAGACCCATAGTATGAGGAAGATGAGATCAGGAACAACGGGGCGCATGTCAGGGCATTCACTAGCTTCAACCCCCCACCACCCCTATTCACTAACCCATCGACAGCCCAGAGTGAATGGAAGCCGCCTGCTGAGAAGACGACCACACCATCCAAAGAATTAGAGCTTTTAAAAGAACAAATGGAAAAGATTTAAAAGCAACTGATGAAGATGGGTGGAGCTAAAACCTATGCTAAGAACTTTTCTGACCTATGCTTGTTTTCAGAGGTCCCCTTACCCCCAAAATTCAAAGTGTCAATCTTTGACAAATATAACGGCACGGGTAATCCCATTACACACTTCAAATCCTACTGTGAGGACTTGTGCCAATACGGAGGGATGAGTGTTTGCTCATAAAGGTCTTTTAAAAGAGCTCACGGGTCCCACTTTGAGGTGGTTCACTTCTTTGAAACCTTCCATGATCAAAACGTGGAAAGATTTGACCCACTTGTTCCAGGAAGAGTATGTCTACAACATAGACATTGAACCCCGCAAGTTAGATTTAGTTCACTTGAAACAGAAACCCGAGGAGGCATTTAATAACTACCTTGGGCGATGGAATAGAATACCCGATGATGAGCAGATCGAGATGATATCAAAAAGCATCCTGTCGGTCATCTCAGACTTCCTAGTGTACCAACAGCAATCCAGCTTTGCTGATTGTTGGTTCTTCTTAGTGTGCTTGATTTATGTGTGTTTTGAAAACAGATTTCTAGCTGCTAAATTACAGTGGCTCTAGACTATATAAAACAAATAAAGAAATATCAGCACAGTTAGAAGAGAATTAGCCTGCAAGATCAGGGCCAATTGTAGCAAGTTTTAAAAGTAAGTGAGTGAAAGATCGTCCACAGAGAATTTGTATAAAATGTAAGATAAACCTCTAGATATGAGCTACCAGATCTGGCATCTTATCCTACCTAGAAAACTGATAAGATGAGAGGTTTGAATTTGTCACGTTTAACTAACTAAAAACAAAGAAAAATTTAAACTAAATGATCTAGATCCGAGTTGGGGGAATGATTGAAACAAAGATGGAGAAGTAATATCTAAATCTGATTTGGTCTTTGAAATCTAATGAGAATAACTGCAGCTCAACAGAGGTGATCCAATCTTCATCTGGCTACAAGCACAGATGTAAGAGAGATAAATCTAATTCAAGGATTAGGCTTACACTTATGGCTATGGTCTGTCCACTTTAATGGCCACAAACCATCCAATAGTCTTTAATCCAAATCCTCAATTCAGAACAAGAAACATCACTACAAATGCTGTAAGAGACTAGGTTACAAACACTAATTCTCACAGGATTAATGAATCAAGGGAAATTGCATGCAAAACAATGAATCTAAAGGAGTCTAATGTAGGTAGATCGAGGAACCCTTGACATGAGTCCAATGGAGAATGCATAGTTTGACAACCTTTTAAAATTCATCCTTACAATTTACTGAGCACGGCTTAACTCCTCGGATTTGCGGTCTTGGATGCAAACTCTCCTTTGAGTTACGAGATCTCACGACTCTCAAATGCAAGTACAAAGTAGGCTATTATAAGGATTGCGCATAAGTCGTTCTGGCTGGGAAATGGGGGATTAGAAATGAAACTCAAAATCTGGATGCCCCAATTGGGCAAATGCTTCGTCTATTTATAGCTTTCCCCAGGTCCAGCTCAGATGTGTATCAACCAATCAGAGGTTCTTAGATCTGTATTGACCAATGGTAGTCGAGCACGGGGATCCAGATATGTTCTGGCCAATCAGAATTCTTCTATCTGGTTCAGCCAATCAGGTGAAAAAGGCATCAATTCTGTTATGCATTTTGAAAGTTTGTTAGAGTTTCTAGAAGTTCCCGCCAAGTTATTCCCTCTCTAGGTGCTCACGTGGGGTGGAATATTCCTTCGCTTCATGCTTAGAACCCTCTAGAATGTCCCTAGGTTTTAAAATGCATTGGGACGCGTGCAACAGATTACTGAATTGCCCTTGTTAAAGCTGCGAATCTCCAGAATGCCTCTTCGCACAGCTTAGGGGCCTTTTCGCAAAGTGTTGTGACTCCTGAAGCTCTTTTCGCAATGTTCTGGTTCTGTTCGAATTGTGTTTTCTTCTTTTCGCAAAGTTCAATCCTCTCTTCGAACAGTTCAGATGCTCTTCGAATGCTACGCCTGGAGTTTTATTCCTTTTCGCAGAGTTTCAGGTTCTTTGCGAACAGTTCAGGTTCTTTGCGAAAAGTACTCTGTAGTGCATTTTTCTGTTCGAATTGCTCCATACTTCTTTTCTGGGTTGAGACCACGTCTTTGCCTCTTCAATTCGGACCTTTCAACAACTAGTGAGGTTGTTTCTTCTTCTTCTTCCTTTGGATTGACATGGAATGTCATCTTTTTGGCACTTTTGAGCTACTTTCAAGGTTAAGCCTGCCTTTATTGTTAGCTGTAAAACAAACACTTAAAACACTTATTTAGTTCTCTCAAGGGTCTATCAAGGCTCAAGTTCAGGGGTGAAAAATGGTATTTTACACTTGTCAACACACCCCGAGACCTAAGCTTTGCTAGTCCCTGAGCAAAGACAAAATAAAAAAAACAAAGTAAAGAGCCATTTTTGTAGGGACCACAGTTGCATTTAGCATATGCAACAAGCCTTTTAAACCCCTAGGTGATCCCTAGTGGAGGAGTGAAGTCTCCTGAGGGTTTTCAGTGAAGGTACCCACAAACTTCTTCAATAAGTTAGTTAAGATCAATGCAGTTCTATTACAGCCAGTTTCCTCAATTGATTATTCACACCTGCATCAGTTATTTTGTAAGAAGGTTTT
The DNA here is from genome assembly GCA_021018995.1 of Chloranthus sessilifolius. Taxonomy (NCBI): domain Eukaryota; kingdom Viridiplantae; phylum Streptophyta; class Magnoliopsida; order Chloranthales; family Chloranthaceae; genus Chloranthus; species Chloranthus sessilifolius. Next base: position 82,730,557 of record CM037591.1, read on the forward strand.
TCAAGAAAGATATCAGTTTAAAACTAAAATTCTGCAGTAATTCTTGTTACTACTCAGTCGATTTATGTCAGAGGCCATTTACAAGGAAAATTAACGAACAGCTAGCCTTTGATTTAGGTATCCAGCTTCGATGTTGCCTTAATCAGTTGATTTTAAACCCAATTCTCACCAGGATTTTCACTCAATAAGCAAATGAGAGGGTTGTACTATTTCACACTTAAGAGCGATTATGTCCTCAAATAGGATGTAAGGTGAGCATAGGCATTGCTTTTAGTTATAAATTCACTGCTCCTTTCACCATAGATTACACAAATTCTTATCTCCATGTGATAGCTCAATCCATCATTGATCAGTAAGGACTTTTACTTGGGTTTTATTGTGGCTTATGGGTGAAATTTCTCAAAAGGGTTGGAATGGTGTTCATATTTGAGAAGTCAGTCAAGGTCAGGAGGTTATATACAAACCCACTCTTCTTCAGCCTAGTTTCATCTTCTTCTTTTGAATTTCCAGAGCCAAAGTGGCCATCTTTTTCTCTTTCTTTTTCAAACTTCCAATGAAAATGCCTTCTTTCTTTTGTTTTGCTCAAATATATTTTTTTTTCTTTTTCGAATTAGCACTGACTGCATGCCACATTCCCTCTGCTGTTTCATCATTGCCTTCAACTTTTACCCTTCTGTTGCTATTAAATTGTTACTCAATTCTCCTTCCTCAGCTTCCTTCCCTTTATCTTCTACCTTCTCGGGGTAGGGTTAGGCTAAATGAGGTTGATGAGGTTTATTGGGGGAGATTTCAAAGGAATCATAGATTTATTTAGCTCAAATGGTGTGTATCAAGGGCAATTTCAAAAGGTGGGGCTTTGTAAGGTTCAAACTATCCAAAAGGAGGCCTTACATCATGTCTTTAATATCATGAGTGCTATCAAATTATTTCGATTTGGATATGTGTAACTTCTAGTGTAAGTAAGCAGATTCACATAGTCCCAAAAGCAGAAAAGATTGCCAAAGCATACCTCCAAAGAATACATTTCAGGCCCAAACCTCACTGGGTGTGGTTTTATATCAACTTCTTGAGGTATATCTTCACTGTTTTCCTTCATTTTAGGTTTACTAAAACATCAATTTTCTTTTGGAAATTTCCTGACATTTACTTCATGAAAGTCTTTAGAATTATAGTAGAAATTCATTTTAAAAAGTTTTAACTTCCTCAACAGGTGTGAAATGAATTCATTTTCAAAAGTTTTACTGATCATAAGCTGCAGCAAGCATTAACTTACTTATTTTATTGGCATACCTGCCATACCCCCAAACCAAAGGGGAGCAGGGTCCACACTGGTCCACAGTAGAGAAATGATAGAAGCAAGAAAGAAAAACAAAACATTATGATGCCAAGAAGACAGACAGAAATGCACAGAAATTACACAAGAAGAAACAGAATGTTATATTACAAACTCATAACACAGAAAAGTACAATGTGATCTAATAACTGGGGTCAAAATCTGTATCATAAGTTGGTTCAATTGGCTCAGAACTTGAGTCACTGTCAGAATCAGAACTAGAATCAGTATTGGAGTCCGAACTTGAGTGAGCCTTCTCCTGGATTGTATTTTGCAGCTCAGTGTATTCCTCTGATTTTATCTTTTTGGTGAGGCCAATGTACTTGCCAAGTCTAGTGGTCTTCAGTTTTTCCTGGTCAAGCTGTGCTTGTAACATGGTCACCTTGTGCTGCTCACTCCTAACCATCTGAAAGGTTTGACCCAGTAGGTCCTTCATTTTCTCTCTTTCAAATTTCATAAAGATCTCCAACTTCCGAATCTGGTTTTCATAAGGGGTACGAATGTAAGCTTGTAAATCAGCTAGCCCCTTTTGAACATCTCTGTGAATATAGGGATTATCTTCCATGGCTTTGATGAGGGTGGCGTATCAGGGGAGGGGAATGGAATGGTAGGGGACCAAAGGTGTCCCAGCTTTGGGAGGGGGGGAAGAAGTGTCTAGAAGGTTGACAACAGGGTCTGTCTGAGTGGCTTGCTCAGAGAAAATGGGGAGTGGTGGAGGGGATGCAACCAAGGGGACTTTGTGTGTTGCATGGGCAGAGTGGTGGGGTGGTCGGATCAACCAATAATATCTCTGGGTCTTTGGGTGGCCTTGGAATCGTGATGAGTGCAGGGGTAATGGTGGTTGTTTGGGATGTGGAAGCTAAGGTTTGGAGCAGTTCATTGGTTACAGACTGGTTGTCTGTGTTGATTTGGAGTTGGGCTTGGATGGATTGGAGGTAGGTAAGAATTTGGGAAATGGATGCAGGTGTGGGAGAGGTGGGCATGGCATGGACTAGGACAATTGATGTGGAGGGTGGAGGTGCAATGTCTGTAAAGGGAGAGGTAGGGAAGTGAGTGAAGGGATGAGGAGCAGGTATAGGGGTAGGTTTAAGTTCCATGGATTCAAAAATAGAACCCATTAAGGAAGAGTAGGCCTCTGTAGTGAAGGGCGCAGGTTCAGGTGAATGGGAGACCTCAGGTGTGTGGGCTGAATGAGCAGGGGAAGGTGAGGGGCTTTGGAGTAGAGGAGTGCAGGGAGATGGGGCAATAAAATCTGTAGCTAACTCCTCTAAAACCTGGGCAGTGGAGGGCGAAATTGGTGGTGTGAGAATGGTTGGAGTGGTTGGTGTAGAGGGGGAATCCACAATTGGAATGATGGAGGGTGTGGGAGATGGGACAACTGGGATAGGTGAAATGTCAGGGGCTGGAGTAGGGGAGTAGGGTGCAAGGCCAACGCCCTCCAGAGTAGGTGCAGCTGAAGAGCTGGTCACCAAAGGAAGGGGATTTTTATCAACAATGGGTGCAGCTAAGGAGCTGGTCATCACAGGGACAGGCAGAGTTGGTTCAAGAAGTGGTGCAGCTAAAGCGCTGGTCACCACAGGAGTTGGCAAACCGGATCCGCAAAGTTGATTGACAAAATTGGATCCGCAAAATTGAAGGCGGGCTCGGTCAGTGTGCTCTCTTTTCGAGGTGGATGGGTTCAGTGTGCTCATCAGGGATGGGTTCATAGGTTCACTCACTGCGAGTTCAGTTCAAAAGAAGAGGGGCATGTGAGTTCACCTGCCTCTCTCATCTTTCTTAGCATAGCCTGGCTTGTAGTCCAAGCCTTTTTCCCAAAATTGTGAGGGGTAATGACTTCAAATGGCTCCTCACTATCAATGTCAAATTTGGCTCTGAGGGCTGTGATCAATCTACCAAATGGTAGGCCAGCTAGTTTCTGCTCTTTTTTCAACTTAGCACTAATGTCAGCCATGGCTTCGAAAATTAGCATAGGGGCATTGAAAAACTGCCCCTTGGAGAAATGAAAGAGGGCCTCTAAAATTGGTGTTCTCCTCTCTTGGCTGTGCCCAGTGACATAGAAGCTTCCCCTTAAAATGGAATCCATTAATAGAAATTGGGGGGCAAGGTCTCTTCTCATGATGGACTGCCCAGTGCCCACAATACCCTGGGTTAAATGTGCAGCCATCTCTCTAAAGGAGGTCAAGTTCGAGCCCAAAGGACCAGCGGGATCAAATTGGAATGGTATCCCAAAGCATTCCCTATGTCTTCAAATGTCACAGTAAGATCGCAATCATCAATGAAAATGACTAGGGTAGGAACATCAGCATCTCTTTCAGTGACCTTGATTAGGTTTTGGTACCATAACTTCACCATTCTTGGGTAAATTTTCTCTGGCAAGGGGGTAAGGATATTGCTTAGTGAAGCCTCTCTAATGTATCTTAAGGATGGTAAGCAATCTGGTTTGGTGACGAAAAAAGTTTCGTCCACCATCAGCTCAGGTATTAGTTTCTGAGCTTCAATGAAGGGGTTAGGTAAGACCAAATGAATGGGCAGAGGAGGAAGCTCAGGCTCAGGGCTAGTAGCAGCAGGGATGGGTTCCTCATATCTAATTTTCTTTCCTTTCTCCACCCTATCTGCTTTATCCATAGATAGTTTCCGTTTAGCTAAAGTTTTGGCTTTTCCTTTTGCTTTTGGGGTCAATTTGCTCACTTTCTTAGCAGAGGATTTGGGGAACATAGCAGCCAATGATTTCTCTGCTTTTCCCATTCTAGATTGATGTATAAAAATGCCCAAATAGATGCTGACACAGAATCAAATTACTAAATGCTAACTAGAGAGAATGGGCAGAGAAATACCGAGATCTAGAGTTTAAGTTTGAACGAGTTGTTTGCTTGCAGAAATCCCCCAGATTAAAAGCTGAAATCCTTCTCTGCAAACGCAAATGATCAAACACAGAGACAAAAGTGTAGTAAGCTTCTTAAATCGTGCAAGGAAAGAACGAAGTAGGGTTTCAGTGGAAAGAGTCGCTCTGCAGAGAGAGTTTGAAATGAAACCCCACCGTCGAAAGGGTTTAAATATACTCAAAGTTAATATCGCAAAGTGCCTTTAAGTTTTCGAAAAGTTCCAAAAGAGACCTTTTTACAATTGTGAATGGCATCAGTACCATTCGACAAGTTAACAGCTTCAGAAACATTATTTCGCAAAGGAATTAACTTCAGAACTATCTTTTCGAAAAGAAAATGACTTCAACACCAACTATTCGAAAAGCAAATTCTTGCTTTCGAGCAGTTCCTTACAGATCTAGAGTCTATTCGAAAAGTAAATTGGACTTTGCGAAAAGAGAATTATTACTTTGCGACTTAACTTTGAGCATGTTTAAACTATGCGAAAAGAGATAAAAGCAGAAACCGAGAAAATAAGCAAAAACTATGATATACAAACATAATGTACAGTTTTCTACCATCAGATTTTTGGAGATTCGTGATGATAGATGGGCAGCACAGGCTCCTGGGTATTTTTAATGCATGGTTTGAGCCTCTGTCCATTTACCTTTATGATTCTTCCATTACTTGGATCAAGGATGTCAAAGAAGCTCAATGATGAATGATGTATGGCCCTTCCCATCTGGATCTCAATTTTCCTGGAAAAAACTTGAGCTTTGAGTTAAATAACCATACCTTAGAACTAGCTGTGAACTCTTTTCTCAATAAATTTTTATCATGAAAAGTTTTGACTTTCTCTTTATACAATCTTGAATTTGTGTATGCATCCATTCGCAGTTCTTCTAACTCGAAGTTGCGCTTTCTGTGATTACCGTGATAGTTAGATCCATGTTCAATGTTTTAATGGCCCAAAAAGCTTTATATTCTAACTCTACTGGTAAATGGCATGCTTTGCCATAGACCAACCTAAATGGGGACATACCAATTGGGATTTTATAGGCTGTCCTATATGCCCACAATGCATCATTCAGCTTAAAGGACCAATCCTTTCTATCCTTCTTCACAGTTTTTTCCAAAATATGTTTGATTTCTCTATTGGAAATCTCCACTTGTCCACTGGTTTGTGGATGATATGGAGTGGCTACTCTATGAGTCACAGAGTATTTCTTCAACAAAGTTTCAAAATGTCTATTACAAAAATGGCTTCCCCCATCACTGATAATGGCTCTGGGAAAACCAAACCTGGAAAAAATGTGATCCTTAAGAAATTTCAGAACCACTTTGTGATCATTTGTTTTAGTGGCTGTGGCTTCAATCCATTTGGATACATAATCCACAACTACTAAAATGAAATTATTCCCATTGGAAGGAGGAAAAGGACCCATGAAGTCTATCCCCCACACATCAAACTACTCAACTACCAAAATAGGCTGTAAAGGCAGTGAGTTTCTCTTGGAAATGCTGCCCAATTTTTGACAGTTTTGGCAGGACTTACAATGCTGCAGGGCATCCTTGAAAAGTGTAGGCCAATCAAATCCACACTGCAAAACTTTTGCAGCAGTTTTGTTCCCACTAAAATGACCTCCGCAGGCCTGTTCATGACACATAAAAAGTATTCAATGAAATTCTTGGTCAGGGACACATTTCCTTATTATTTGATCTGCACAACTCTTAAATAGATAACGATCCTCCCAGATGAGGTGGTTAACCTTTGAGAAGAAAAGATCTTTATCCATTCTATTCCAATGTTGAGGAATTCTTCCAGTAGCCAAAAAGTTGACTATGTTTGCAAACCAAGGAGTGTGTACACTAATGGCAAAAAGTTGCTCATCAGGGAAAGATTCATTGATAGGCAACCTATCAATTTCAGCAGTTAAAATTCTGGAGAGGTGATCAGCCACCACATTTTCCACCCCCTTTTTATCTTTAATCTGTAGATCAAATTCCTGTAATAGGAGAATCCACCTGATTAATCTTGGTTTGGTGTCCTTCTTAGACAGAAGGTATTTCAAAGCAGAGTGGTCAGTGAACACCACTATTTGTGAACCCAAGACATATGACTTGAATTTTTCTAAAGCAAAAACAATTGCCAGCAGCTCCTTCTCAGTTGTTGTGTAATTGAGCTGTGCATCAATCATTGACCTACTGGCATAAGCTATGACATGAGGCAGCTTATCTTTTCTCTGTCCAAGGACAACTCCCAAAGCATAATCTGATGCATGACACATCAGTTCAAAAGGTAATGAATAATCTGGAAACTGTAATATTGGAGCTGAAATCAAACAGTTCTTTAGGAATTAAAAAGCCTTCATGCATTCATTATTGAAAACAAAAGGGACATCTTGGCACAGCAAATGACAAAGAGGTTTGGTTATTTTACTGAAGTCCTTGATGAATCTTAGAAAATCCAAAGATGTCCTAGGAAACTTCTGATTTGTTTAACAATTTTGGGAGGTGGTAAATGTGCAATTAACTCAATTTTTGCTTTGTCCACCTCAATGCCCTTGTGGGAAACAACATGGCCAAGGACAATGCCCTGGGTGACCATGAAATGGCTCTTTTTCCAGCTCAAAACCAGATTGGTTTCTTCACATCTTTGTAGTACCAATTTGAGATGGTGTAAACACTGGGAAAAACTATCGCCATAGATTGAAAAATCATCCATAAATTGGTCAATCATATCAGAAAAAATGGCATACATGCATCTTTGGAAGGTAGCAGGAGCATTACAAAGACCAAAAGGCATTCTCCTATAGGCAAAAGTGCCAAAAGGGCAAGTGAATGTGGTCTTTTCCTGATCTTGTGGGTACACAGGAATCTGGTTGTAACCAGAGTAACCATCAAGAAAATAGTAATAAGCTTTTCCTGCTAGCTTATCTAAGATCTGATCAATGAATGGGAGGGGGAAATGGTCTTTTCTGGTCATTGCATTTAATTTTCTGTAATCAATGCAGACTCTCCATCCAGTTGTTTGTCTGGTTGACATAAGCTCACCAGAATTTGTGGTTACAACAGTGATTCCAGATTTCTTAGGTACCACCTGTGTAGGTGCCACCCAACCTGAATCTGAAATGGGGTAAATGACCCCTGCATCCAACAACTTAACAACCTCTTTCATGACCACTTCTTGCATATGAGGGTTCAACCTCCTTTGCATTTCCCTAGAAGGCTTTGCCTCTTCTTCCAAGTGGATTTTATGCATGCAAACAGCTGGACCGATTCCTCCTAAATAAGCAATAGTCTAGCCAATTGCCCTTTTATGTTCTTTCAAGACTATCAACGGCTCTTCCTCTTGCTCCTTTGTGAGAGAGGAAGAAATAATGGCAGGCAATGATTTATGATTACCTAAGAACACATACTTCAAATTTTCTGGCAGCTGCTTTAGTTCTCAATCAGGTGGGCTGAGAAAAGAAGGTAACAAAGGTACCTTAGACGATTTTGGAAGGGGGAGAGTAGCAGGTTTCCAAGAAGGGAAACTTGCTGATTGATTAAGAGTTCCTTGCACAACATTTATTTCCTCAGAATTTGAGATACAACTTGCTTCTTTTTCAGCATATCCCCAAGCATCTTTAACATTTGTGGTGAAGTCTTCACCCTGCAGAAATTGTTGTAAAGTCCCTTCCACAAGTTCATCCAATAGATCAACATGAAAACATTCTAATTGAGAAATTGAGGTGGTGCATTATAAACATTTAATTTTACCTTCATGTTTCCAAATGAGATTTCCATAATACCAGACCTGCATTGAATGCAAGCATTTGCTGTAGCCAGGAATGGTCTTCCCAAAATGACAGGGATGGAAGTTTTGCTTTTGGTTGGTTCCATATCCAAAACTAGAAAATCAGCAGGATAGAAGAATTTATCTACTCCCACCAATACATCTTCAATCATCCCTACTGGCTTTCTTTCAGATCTGTCTGCTAGTTGTAACACCACATGAGTGTGTTTTAATTCTCCCAAACCTAGTTTCTCATATACAGAATATGGAAGTAGGTTGACACTAGCACCCAGATCTAATAAAGCCTTTTCAATGGTGTGTTCCCCAATAATGCAAGGGATTGTGGGGATTCCAGGATCTTGAAGTTTAGGAGGTGTAGCAATGGATAACACCTGGTTAATTCTTTCCACAGCAAAGACCTTCTTGGACAACTGTATCCTAGACTATCTTTTGTGAGTGCAAACATCTTTCAAAAATTTTGCATATGCTGGAATTTGTTTGATTGCCTCAAACAAAGGTAAATTTATCTTGACTTGCTTGAAAGTCTCCATCATGTCATCTATTTTTGTGTTCCCTTTATCAAAAGGGATCTGATTTCATTGCATGAGGAAATGGTAAATGAGGAACTAATCTTTCATCTGACTTTTAGGCGTATTTTTGAAATTTTTAATTTTCTATTTTCATTTTTTTGGTTTTTCGAGGTACATCAGCAACCCCTACTATCACTATCTTGCTCTTCTTTGCATATCTTTATCCTCTTCCTCATTTCTTTCTTCTTGATACCACTTTGTTATCTATCATTTTCCACTTCTCAAAGTGGTGATAGTTTTACTTCTTCATGTGAATTAGAAGCTTCTCCAACCATGAACTCCTTTGGGATTGTTCAAAGGTTGGTGAGGTAACTTTCCTTCCTCTCTTTTGCCAAGGTATTGGAAAGTCAGTCCCAATGTTTCTTCAATCTTCTTTATGCTCTGTGTGAAAGTTCACATCTGAGTTAAAGATCCTAAATTTTGAAGTGAATTTAGGACTTGATCTTCAAAGAAAGGGACACGGAGGGGTTTGAATTGGGGTAGACCGCCGCAGTTGTTGTGGAATGGGCTTTGAAAGTTTGGTTTGACATAAAAATTTTCTGATAAAGGTCATGCGGTTTTGAAAGGCATTTGATTCTTTGGTTGTTGCTGTTGTTGGGATTGGTAATTCCCTTGGTTCCACCTCAAATTGGGGTGTGCTCTCCATGGATATTCATTTGACTGCATCTGTTCAAATGATTGAGCAACATGAGCTTGTTCCACCATTAAATCTGGGAACTGTGATGCCTCCTCTACTCTTGAAACATTTGGATTTTTAAGTGAGTCCATCAATCTATCAAACTTTGTGGTTAGATTGTCCATCTTTCTTTCCAACTCATTCACCTCATAGATCTTCCCTTTGGTGGGTTGGTGATTGTTCAACCTAGCAGGATTTTCAATTTCTCTTGATAGAGATTCCTGCGGAGTTGAGTTTTCACTAATCACTTCAAATAAGTCCCAAACCTCTTCAACTGTTTTTTGCAAGTAAGTGCCTCCACATGAGGCATCCACCATATTTTTGCCTTTTTGATCAATTCCTTGATAGAAGCTTTGAACTAGCTGCCATCTAGGAATTTGATGATGAGGACATTGCCTTAAAAGTTCCTTAAATCTTTCCCATGCTTCATGGAAAGTTTCAGTTGAGTTTTGGGAGAATGAAATGATACTTTGTCTCAATTGACTTGTTTTAGACATTGAGAAATATTTGGCTAAAAATTGACATTGCAAATCATTCCAAGAAGTGATACTATTTGGTGCTAACATAGATAACCATGCTCTAGCTTTATCCTTTAATGAAAAAGGAAAGAGCCTAAGCTTGGTTGCTTCTGGACCAAGTCCAGCTATGTTGAATGTGGTGCAAAGAGCCAAGAATTCATCCACTTGTTTGTATGGGTCTTCCTTACTCAACCCATGGAAGGAAGGAAGCATTTGGATAGTTGATGACTTGATCTCATAATTTCCTTCAACAGTAGGAAATTGAATGCAAAAGGGAGAATTATAAGCACCAGGTGCAAAGTAATCCCTCAAAAGTCGAGGTTCTTCACCCATAGTAGCAGAATTCTGTGTTGTTTGTTTGGTTCATAGTAGCCTTTCAACTTCTAAATTCAGTGGGACAATCTCAGGGCTGAGAGTCCTCCTACCAAACATACAACTCAGAACAAAAAATCTGATTATTCACAGCAAACCTTCAGAATTTCTTTTTAAGTAGTTTCCCTTCTTCAAAAATTGGACATGAATAACTGCACAGGTATAAACAATAGAATAGTTTAGTAATGATATAAAAAAAAATAAAGGTAAAAACTTAGGTCTACCTATTTTAGAACAAATTCCCCGGCAACGGCGCCAAAAACTTGTTGGTTCTTCTTAGTGTGCTTGATTTATGTGTGTTTTGAAAACAGATTTCTAGCTGCTAAATTACAGTGGCTCTAGAGTATATAAAAAAAATAAAGAAATATCAGCACAGTTAGAAGAGAATTAGCCTGCAAGATCAGGGCCAATTGTAGCAAGTTTTAAAAGTAAGTGAGTGAAAGATCGTCCACAGAGAATTTGTCTAAAATGTAAGATAAACCTCCAGATCTGAGCTACCAGATCTTGCTTCTTATCCTACCTAGAAAACTGATAAGATGAGAGGTTTGAATTTGTCACGTTTAACTAACTAAAAATAAAGAAAAATTTAAACTAAATGATCCAGATCCGAGTTGGGGGAATGATTGAAACAAAGATGGAGAAGTAATATCTAAATCTAATTTGGTCTTTGAAATCTAATGAGAATAACTATGACTCAACGAGAGGTGATCCAATCTTCATCCGGCTACAAACACGGATGTAAGAGATAAATCTAATTCAAGGATTAGGCTTTCTCTTATGGCTATGGTCTGTTCACTTTAATGGCCACAAACCATCCAATAGTCATTAATCCAAATCCTCAATTCAGAACAAGAAACATCACTACAAATCTTTGTAAGAGACTAGGTTACAAACACTAATTCTCACGGGATTAATGAATCAAGGAAATTGCATGCAAAATAATGAATCTAAAGGAGTCTAATGTCGAGGAGATCAGAGGGAACCCTTGACATGAGTCCAATGGAGAATGCATAGTTTACAGCAACCTTTTAAAATTCATCTTTACAATTTACTCAGCACGGCTTAACAGCTCTCGGATTTGCAGTCTTGGATGCAAACTCTCCTTTGAGTTACAGCAGTATCTCATAGCTCTCAAATGCAAGTACAAAGTAGGCTATTACAAGGATTGCAGACAAGCTGTCTGGCTGGGAAATGGGGGATTAGAAATGAAACTCAAAATCTGGATGCCCCAATTGGGCAAATGCTTCATCTATTTATAGCTTTCCCCAGGTCCAGCTCAGATGTGTATCAACCAATCAGAGGTTCTCAGATCTGTATTGACCAATGGTAGTCGAGCACGGGGATCCAGATCTGTTCTGGCCAATCAGAATTCCTCGATCTGGTTCAGCCAATCAGGTGAAAAAGGCATCAATTCTGTTATGCATTTTGAAAGTTTGTTAGAGTTTCTAGAAGTTCCCGCCAAGTTATTCCCTCTCTAGGTGCTCACGTGGGGTGGAATATTCCTTCGCTTCATGCTTAGAACCCTCTGGAATGTCCCTAGGTTTTAAAATGCATTGGGACGCATGCAACAGATTACTGAATTGCCCTTGTTAAAGCTGCGAATCTCCAGAATGCCTCTTCGCACAGCTTAGGGGCCTTTTCGCAAAGTGTTGTGACTCCTGAAGCTCTTTTCGCAATGTTCTGGTTCTGTTCGAATTGTGTTTTCTTCTTTTCGCAAAGTTCAATCCTCTCTTCAAACAGTTCAGATACTCTTCGAATGCTACGCCTGGAGTTTTATTCCTTTTCGCAGAGTTTCAGGTTCTTTGCGAACAGTTCAGGTTCTTTGCGAAAAGTACTTTGTAGTGCATTTTTCTGTTCGAATTGCTCCATACTTCTTTTCTGGGTTGAGACCACGTCTTTGCCTCTTCAATTCGGACCTTTCAACAGCTAGTGAGGTTGTTTCTTCTTCTTCTTCCTTTGGATTGACATGGAATGTCATCTTTTTGGCACTTTTGAGCTACTTTCAAGGTTAAGCCTGCCTTTATTGTTAGCTGTAAAACAAACACTTAAAACACTTATTTAGTTCTCTCAAGGGTCTATCAAGGCTCAAGTTCAGGGGTGAAAAATGGTATTTTACACTTGTCAACACTGATTTAGTGAGGAATGCCAATCGTTGCAAAGATGCAATCAGAGAAGGGAGTTTGAGTAAAAATGAATCTGGGGGGACCAGTGGGGTTTGAAGGTTCACTGAACGGAGGAACAATGGAAGAACTGGGGCAGATGTATAGACTGTTGTAAATACGTGACCTAATATTGTTGTTGTCCTAAGTGTGCATGATTTATTATACTGAAATTGAAAAACTAAAAAGAATAAAGAAATATCAGCATAGAGAGAAGTTAATTAGCCTGCAAGATCAGGGCCAATTGTAGCAAGTTTTAAATGTAAGTGAGTAAAAGATTGTTCACTGGGAATTGATTTAAAATGTATGATAAATCTCCAGATCTGAGCTACCAAATCTAGCCTCTGATTCTATCTACAAAGCAAATAAGATGGGAGGCTGAATTTGTCACATTAACTAAATTATCTAAAAGTAAAATTTAAACTAAGCGATCTAGATCCGAGTTGGGGGAATTGGATGCAAAATTAATAAGAATGGAGAAATAACAGCTACTTAAGCTTAGTAATTGATTGCAGAGTGAGAAATAGTGTAACACAGTTGAGAAAGTATCAAATCTTCATCTGGCTACCAGCTCAGATGTAAGAGAAAATAATCCAATTTAAGGATTAGAATTGAGTTGAACTTATGGCTATGATCTGTCCACTGTCATGGACATAGATCATCCAATAGTTTTCAATCCAAAGTCTTGATTCAGAACATAAGTACCACTACAAATACTGTAAGAACCAAGTTACAAACACAGACTCTCACAGGGATAGTGAATTAAGGGAAATTACTTAAAAGCAGCAAATCTAAAGGAGTCTAATGAGTGAGGAGATCACAATAAACCCTCAACATGAATCCGATTGAGAATGTACTGATGAAAGCAACCTTTTCAAATCCACCATTATAATTACAGAGCACAACTTAAAACAACTCTCAGATTTGTAGTCTTGAATACAATTCTCACTTGAATTACATAAGTGTCTCACAGTTCTTAGTTATAAACAAAAGCCAGGCTATTACAAAGGTTTCAGACAAGCTATATTGATCTGAATTGGAAATGGGGCAGCAGGAATGAAACTCAAATTCTGGATACCCAAATTGGGCAAATAGTTCGTCTATTTATAGTTTTCCCCAAGTCCAGCTCAGATGTGCATCAACCAATCAGAATTGGCTAGATCTATATCAACTAATAGGAGTCAAGCACAAGGATCCAAATCTATTCTGGCCAATCAAAACTGCTTGATCTGGTTCAACCAATCAGGAGACAGAGGCATCAATTTTGTTAGGCAATTCAAAAATCTGTTTGAGCTTCTAGAAGTTCCCGCCAAGTAATTTCATCTTTGGGTGTTCACATGGAGTGGAATATGCCTCTGATTCATGCTCAGAACCTTCCATAATGCCCTTGGGTTTTTAAATGCATTGGGGCGCTTGCAGAGATTACTAAATTACCCTTACAGATGCTGGGAATCTTCAGAATACGATTTCGCACAGATTGGAGACCTTTTCTAAAGGTACTGTAACTTCTGGAGCTCTATTTGCACAGATTGTGGATCTTTTCAAAGGGAAATATGACTTTTGGAGCTCTATTCGCACAGATTTGGTGCTGTTCACAAGGAGTTTTCTTCTTTTCGAATAGATCATCAGCAAGTTTGGTTCCTTTCGAATAGATCAGGTGCTCTTCGAAAACCAAGCCTGGAGCTTTAGTTCTTTTCGCAGTGTTCAGGTTCTTTTCGAGTAGGTCAGGAATCCTTTCGAATAGATCAGGCATCCTTTCAAAAAGCATTCTGTAGTGCATTCTTCTTTTCGAATAGCTCCAAACTTATTTCTAGGCTGAAACCAGGCCTTCGTCTTCTTTAGGCATTTTGACAGCCAATGAGGTTGTCCCTTCTCCTTCTTCCTTCGGATCAAGATGGGTCATCATCTTTTTGGTACTTTTTAAGTTACTTTCAGAGTTAAGCCTGCCTTTATTGTTAGCTGTAAAACAAACACTTAAAGCACTTATTTAGTTCTCTCAAGGTCTATCAAGGCCCAGATTAAGGGGTGGAAAATGATATTTTCCAGTTCTCAACAAATACAAGTATACCCCCATTCCAATTTAAGGGAGCACAACTAGCTTTAGTCAGAAGTGAGCCAATGCAGAGGATCGGAAATGGACAAGGTGCACAAATGACCCCAGAACAGAGAAAGGCCCGCTTTGATCAAGTTTTCACACCCTTGGGGCAGTCACTAAATATTCTGTTGCCTTATTAATTGAAAAGGGTTTGGTCACGGCACTCCAGCCACGACCCCCACCGAATCCAATCTCAAGAAATTATGACCCCAACACCCATTGCAACTTTTACCAAGGGCCAGGTCACCCAACTAATTATTGTTTTCCCTTGAAACACGTGATATAAGACTTAATAGAGGCTAGTAAGATCATCCCATTGGCACTCCCCCAGGCCAACCAGCATGCCAATATACACCAAGTATTGCTGCCACCACATCCACTAGGAGGAGCAGGCCCAAGACCAGCCATCTGCATGATAGAAGAGGATGACGAGGAGTTTAACCCACCAGATTACATCCGCACCGAAGAAGATTTTGTGACACCGAGGTAGAGAGATCAAGAGGATAGAAGCATCGGAATGATTGAGCCCTAGAATTTGACTGATTACTTTCCAAATCTCGTACCACCAATAGGCCCCTAGATTTAAGGGCATATTTTCTATCACTAGCTCCCATTAACTACGTCCAAATAAATTCCTATCAACCATACACAGCAGCTCCCGCCAATTACCCCAGAGCCGATATTACCCCCCATCCCCTACCATCACCAGTTGATTACCAATGACCTCCTCCAATTACACCACCCCCGATACAACCACTTACAATCCCCACTAACCCCACGTGGCCCATTTTTTCCACTCCCCTGACCTACCCACTAGAGGTTAACCACGTACTATCCACTCATCCCAATCCACCAACCCAAATACCTCGGGGACTTGCAGCCGCTCCATTCCAAATCCTGAGGCTAACCTACAATCCCCGTCAAGTTCCCCTCAGTTACGAATAGACAGATGTCAATACAGGCAATAACAAAGAAGGATTAGTGGGTTTCGTCACTAGGTCAAGAAAAGTCTCAAGGCAATCAGAGGTACCGACACCGGCCCTGCCAGAATAGAAGAAGGAAACTACTGCGGTAAACCTGTTCAAGAAAATGAGCCAAGAGCACATATTAGAAACCTAGCTGAAGAGAATGCCGACCCATATCATAGTATGGGATCTGTTAATGACCTCCCCTCTCCATTTTCAAGCTTTGATGGGAGCATTAAAAAATGCACATGTATCTATCCAAGTAAGCCTTGATGAAGTGGGACAGATAATTGGGTAGGTGTTGGCTTCCAATTTCCATCTGGTTTTCAGATGCCGACCTGTCGGAGGAAGGAAATAATCAATCCAAACCCCTCAACACTACTGTAGAAGCCAAAAATTTGGTGATCCTGTTGGTATTAATAGACAATGGATCAGCTTTGAATGTATGCCCTCTGAGAACTGCAACCAAGATAGGGGTGGATCCTCCGCTTTCAGGCCAACAAGAACAAGTGTCAGACGATTTGATAACACAAGAAGAGAAATAATTGGGGAGGCCGATCTTGAGCTCATGATTGGGCCAATGACCTTTTCCATACCATTCCAGGTAATGGACATCAAATCCACATTCAATCTGCTTTTAGGGTGTGCATGGTTACACAAGGTTGAGGCAATACCTTCAATTTTGCACCAAAAGCTTAGGTTCGTGTCTGAATAGAAGATCGTCACCATTATGGGTGAGAGACAGGATGAGAGAGAAAAAGCTAACCACAACATTGAGAAACCCAAAGTATTAGATGTGCCACACACCATCGAAGACACATACCTCCATAACTTTGAGTATGATGTATCGACGGTAATTCCTAAGCCCCTCGAGAGGATTACTATAAAGACAGGTGGAGGAATGGTCACAGTCGTAGCCATGCTCCAAAAATGGGGCTATCAGAAAGGAAAGGGACTGGGACCATGATTGCAAGGCAGAAAGGAGCCAGTCAGGGCTAAGGGTAGACAACAAATCAGATTTGGGTTAGGTTATAGGCCCACCGAAGAAGAAGTCCGAGAAGCTAAGAAAAAGGCCAGAACCATTGCTACAGCAAAAGCCAAGGAAATAAGCTTAGAGGACGAACCCCGTCATAGGCCTCACATCCGGAATACCTTCGTGAGTGTGGAGATTGTAAAGATTGATCAGAATGGGGTAACACAACTAACCCATACAAATTGGCAGCCCCTGTTCACCCAACCAATCCCTAAATAATCCCCCAAACTGGAAATAGACCTAGTCGCTCTATCCATTTTTGAGGAGGAATTTTCTATGCCTACACATTTGAGGATAGAGTCCCAGCCAAACCTGGGATCTACATGATGGAGGCTGACTCCCAAGAGCCGTATCAATCAACCTCCTCCATCCGAGTAGGTAAAGGGACAACACCATAGGTAAGGAATTGGGCATTTGTCTCCCTAATTCTGGAAGCTTCGAGTGGCCTGAAATTCAGCACCACCTTAAAAAAAATTAACCTGTAAAAAGTGGAATGAGTCTTTGGCAAGCAATACCATGTGTATATAGGGACCCGCCTTGCCAACAACCCATTTTCAAAGAAAAAGAAATATCTAAAAAAATAATAATATAAAATAATCTAACAAAATTTTCTTTCAAAATTCCTGAGAAAATCAAAGAAAAAGGTGCCTTAATAGAAAAGCCTATCCCATGTGAAATCGACCCCTTTCATGTAGAAATACAAGAAGAGGTAAGAGTCACGAGTCTGGATAAGGAAATCCCAACCGAGGAGCTCCCTAATGAATTCCTGGACCGATTTACCGATTTTGAGCATGGCCTTACGTCGATTGTGGAAGAAACAGAGGACGTCAATCTAGGGACCGAAGAGATTCCTAGAATCACCAAGATCGAAACGTCGCTGTCTCTTAAGGAAAGAAAAAGCATGATTGATTTTCTTCGGTCATACCAAGATGCCTTCGCATGGTCATATGAAGACATGCCTGGTTTGGATACCGATCTAGTCGACCATGAGCTGCAGCTATATCTAGATGTTAAATCGATCAAGCAGAAGTTGAGACGCCTCAGACCCGAGTGGATGCTGAAAGTAAAAGATGAGGTCATTAAGCAGTACGATGCGAGGTTTTTCATAGTCTCTAAATACCCGTAGTGGCTAGCCAACATCATCCCAGTATCGAAGAAGGATGGAAAGGTTCGCATGTGCATTGATTTAAGAAATCTCAACCAGGCGAGCCCAAAAGATAACTTCCCACTACCGCACATCGACATCTTGGTTGATAACACTGCAAGGCATGGAATGCTCTCGTTCATGGATAGATTCTCTGAATACAATCAGATCAAGATGGCAGACGCTGACCGCAAGAAAACAATGCTCATTACTCCATGGGGAACTTTCTGTTAGCAAGTCATGTCATTCGGGTTAAAGAATGCTGGGGCAACATATTAGAGAGCAATGACAACACTCTTCCATGATATGATGCACCGAGAAATTGAGGTTCATGTTGATGACATGATCACCAAGTCTCCAGAGAGGATCATCTGATAAACCTCCAAAAGTTGTTTGAGAGGCTGAGGAAATACAGGTTGCACCTAAATCCCTAATAGTGTGCATTCGGTGCCATGTTAGGAAAACTACTAGGCTTCATTGTTAGCAGAAGAGGCATCGAGGTTGACCTAATCAAGGTAAAAGTCATCGTTGAAATGCCACCCTCGTCTACCGAGAAAGAAGTCAGAGGTTTCTTAGGCATGATACAGTACATCAGTCGGCTCATTGCATAGCTAACTCCTATCTGCACGCCGATCTTCAAGTTATTGAGAAAAGATTTACCCATTGAATGGAACGACGACTGTCAAACAACATTTGATAAAATTAAGGGCTACCTTCTCAACCCGCCTATGTTAGTACCACCTGAACCAGGGAGACCACTCTTAATGTACCTCTCTCAAATGGAAGTTTTGATGGGATGTGTCCTAGGGCAGCATGATGAAACAGGAAGAAGAGAGAAAGCCATCTACTATCTCAGTAAGTAGTTTACTGATCACGAGACGTGCTATTCTCATCCGGAGAAAGCATACCTGGGTCTTGTATGGGCTACACAGAGGCTCTTCCACTACTTGCTATCTCAAGTCATTCTATTCCTAGCAAAAATGGATCCATTGAAGTACTTGTTTGAAAAGTCGGCCCACTGGCCGAACTGCATGCTGGCAACTCCTTATATCAGAATTTGACATCACATGTCACCCAAAAGTCAATCAAAGGGCAAGCACTCTCCGATCATCTTGCTGAGATTCCTTTACCTGACTACGAGCTTTTGAGAATTGAATTCCTAGATGAGGACATCTTGTTCATGACAGAGGATGATATAGTAGAGACAGAACAATCTTGGATAATGCACTTCGATGGGGCAGCATATGCCGAAGGTCAAGGAATTGACTTTATTTTGATTTCACCAAAGGGGTAACACCTACCTATTATTCGTTGAAAAGTACAACTTTTCACCTCTTAACCTAGCCTTTACTACACCTTGAAGCTGACTAATAATTCTTTGTTTAGTTTGTTTTGTAGTTAGTAATAATTTGTGCAACTTAATACAAAGTCCATGCCTTTGGTGCCAAAAAGAGAGAATTTAAGTCAAGGATGACTTCTGAGCCAAAGAATGATGGAACACCATGGTGGCACACACCATGGTGACTATTTTGCATGTCATGATGGACCAAGGAAGTTTGGCAAATGAAAGAAGTACGGATGTGAGTGGAGAAGACTACAACAGCAGCAGCTGCACAGCAACAGAGGAGAAATGGTGTTATCTCGCACAGTAGAAATGTGACCTCGCACTGTTCACATCAGTAGCAAAGTTACCTCACACTGATGATACATACATCACAAGGAAACTCACAAAGAATTTGTGTAGCTTAGTGAAAGGATTGTCCCAGAGCATTCTCTCGTGCAGCAGTTGCGCGCTTTAGCTGCAATCAACACTCAAAGTCCTCACGAAGCTCTCGCGCACTAAGCCTTTAAAAATCCAGCTCATGAAGCTCTTGTGAGGAACAAATCTCATATCAGCCGCGTGCATAATCTCGCGAGGCCAATTTACACACGGAGCATAAGCAAACTCGTGAAGTTCTCGCTTGGTTCAAAAGGAGAGAGAGCTCCAGAAATTTCCTCGTGCAGTTCTCACATTTTTAAAAGCTCAACCCTCTACTGAGCGAGTTGTGTTCTTCATTTGACAAGAAATCGAGTGAGATTGAAAGTCTTCCACGTGAGACCCTCGCGACAGGAGGTACCTGAAGCTCTACTGCCCGAGCAAAGCCAACTCAATGCAACTCGTCCTCGCGACAGCATTACAGTGCAACCAGCTGCGCGACAATTCCAAGTCCACCTGCGTGAGTGAACAACCTCCCAAGCCAATTCTTACCTCGCGAGAACTCTGTAAGCTGCGCGAAAAAATTAATGAGTAGAAGTCAGCCCCGCGAAGCTCGGGCTCTCCACTCCTCATTTCATATCTAAGGAACTTTTAGGGATTTTCCTAAGTCCCGGGCACACATCCCGAGGCCTTGATCTCAAGGCACACATCCCAAGGCATCCAAGGGTTGTAACAAAGCCACATCTATCCTAAAATTAGGGTTTAATCTTCTCTTAGTGAAGGCATCAAGGACTGAGTGTAAAAGCTATAATTTTAACTTAGAAAACATCTCTCCTTCAACCTCAGTTAGCTGTGAACTCGAGCAAACTAGGGTTAGGGTTTGATCACCTCTTTTTCCATTTTTTTCTTCTCTCTTAGTCCAACACTTGCTGGCTATATCCTCTTTAAGCAATTAGGTTTAGTTTTATTCAACTTTTGTAATGTGTCTTGTAACCTTTGGGATTTTGTGAGAGCTGTTATAAACAAGGCTGCTGCCTTTAGGACATCTCATTGTAAGTATTGGTTTAATCAATGAATGTCTATTTAATGTTTATTCAATCTGTTATTTTTCTATTTGCCCATAGTTTTGTTCAATCTATGCCATGTATTTAGGATTTGAGCTGATTTGAAATATCCATGGGAGCTTCAGCTTGTAGCCCTGGGACCATGGTGGCAACATTAATTTACATGTTCCATCTCAGTCCTCTGTGGTGTGGATAAACTTTGTGGCTAGCTGTTGGGGATTTGCCTTGCATTCAGAAAGGGTTTAAATTCACTCAAATCAAGGCAGATTACACACAAGACCTTGAAGTAGTCAGGGCCTGTTGTAGCAAGTTTTAAAAGAAGGGTAAATAAGGAAATGTCCACAGGGAGTTGAATTCAAAATATGGTAAATCTCCAGATCTGAAAGAGATCTGGCACCCTACCTAATACAAGGTTAGTAAAAGAAAGGGGAGAGGTTTTAAAGGGTTGTCACTTAAACTAAACTACACATGAAATGCAAACTAACTGAGATCGAGTCTAGAGATCTAGATCTTGCAAGTGGAAGGGTTTAAAAATAGAAAATGGAGAAGAGCAGCTTGGAGATTGGTCTCACTACAATCAGGTTGAGCTGATCATGTTACAGGGGTTCAAAGCACACAAATCCCTTAGCTGGCTACAAGCACAGCTGCAGGGTAAAAGACTCCACTCTAAACCAAAGGATTTAACTGATCTTAAGGCTATGGTCTATCCACTTCAATGGTCACAAACCATCCTATAGACTTCATCTGATCCAAAGGTTTATGGTAGAAGAATCCAATTAAAACCAGAGATTGGACTGATCTTAAAGCTATGATCTGTTCACTTCAATGGTCACCGATCATCCTAGGGAGTTTCTCCAAACCAAAGGTTTCAACCAGAGCATTAAAACCACTACAGATGCTGCAATTTCTAGGTCACAGACACAAGAAATTGCAGGGATATCAGATCTAGGGAGATCAGATGGTATCCAAGAGGTCTACTAGTTAAGTGGGTGAGCTGATCAACAGACTCCTCTACACAAATTCGATCGAGCACCAAATGAAACTAAAGGAACTATAGATCTAATTAAAATAATAAAAAAATATCTACATTGTAATAAAACTCACTCTATAATGAAATGCTCTCAGATCTGTAGTCTGTGCAATAATTAACCCATAATAACACTCAACCTTACTCAATTACAGATCTAACCTCACTCCTCGCTGCTCTTAGGGAATTAGCTAACCATAGCTAAGCTAAAAGAGGGAAAATGGAATTTCGCTGCAAGCTCTGATCTCTAGAATTTGATCCAAATCTCGATCCCCCCCAAATAAGTATTGGGGATCTCAATATATAACTTTCTCTCTTGTTTTTCCCGCCAATATTCCCTTCTAGAAGTTCCTCAGAGTTTGTTAGAGTTTTGTCAGAGCACGTGGGTTGGTTAGGATTTCCTAGGGCATCTTTTAGATCGTTGTGCCGATCACCAAAGTGCCTCGATTTACGCGTAGCAGGTCACCAAGTTGTAGCTTGTGAATAGCCTATTTTCTAAAAAGTTCTTCACACGATTTCGATAGGTTGAGGAAGCTTCCGACAGGTTCAAATGGACCTTTTTGGTCCTTTCGCTAGGTTCTCACATCTCTTCGATAGGTTCCAATAGGATGAGCCTTCTCTTGACTCTTCAGCGTTCTCTGGCCCTTCGTCTGGGGCATTCGATAGGTTGGGAAAGCTTTTCGACAGGTTAGAGGACCATTTCGATAGCTTCAGCTCTGCATGCCATCATTTCGATAGGATTTCTCTCACTCCTATCGAAAGGCTCAAGCACCCTTCGGTAGGTTTTGTTCCAGCGTCTCCATCTCGATAGGTCTAGGCTACCATCCGACAGGTTTAAGAAACCATTCGATAGGTGTTAAGACCTGAAAAGTACCACTTTTCACCCCTTAACCTTTGATTAGACCCTTAGCCATCTAATAAGTTCTTGTTAAGTGTTTTATGTAGGTAATAATCAGCAGTGAAACAAGGCCAGGAATCCTGCTAAGGAGCCTATTTTAGCACCAAAAGTCCCTCAGAAGGATGGACTCTGAATCTAGACCTGGAATGAGCCTCGCGTAGTCTAACTGAGCTTCCCAAGACTTTATAACAACTACTCGCATAGCTCTCGCGAAGCTCAACAGTAGAACACATCGCGCAGTCTCACGCAGTTCAAAGCAGACCTCTCTCAACCTCGCGCAGTTCGCTCAGAATGGCTGAGGAGAGAGAGCTTCAAGAGACTCCTCGCTTAGCTATCGCACAGTGGCTGCGGGATGTAATTATCAGAAGAGAACTCCTCGCGCCATTCAAGAAGAAAGCATCCTCGCAAAGACGGAGTCATCCTCGCGAAGATTAATCAATACATGAAACCTCGCGCAGTTCAGAACTCATTAAATCCTTGTGAGGAAACTCGCGAAGTCCATTGAAGAGAAGTGCTCGCGAAGTTCTCACGCTATTCAAATCTGTCCTCGCAAAGATCAACCCAGCGATCGCGCAGCTACCTCGCGACTGCTTGAACTCCAACCCCGTGACATCTGAGGCTTTGATGTCTACTCAACCTCGCGACTACCTGAAGAGCAAACCAAGGCAACCTCGCGATGGTTGAAGCTTCAATATCAAATCATCCTCGCGAAGAGCAACAGCTACCACGTGACAAGTCTGGGAAACAAGGGGCTACCTAGCGAAGCTCTGAACTTCAACTTCCATCTCTTCAACAGAGGACCTTCTGGGAATTTCCAGCGATTAGGGCATGCACTCCCATGCTCAATTCTCCGTGCATGCGCCCCAAGGCATCCAAGGATCACTATTTGGCCATGTGGCATCATTAAAATTAGGGTTTTCTAACCCTAATGCGCCACCACACCACTGCTATAAAAACCCATACTTAGCTTAGGTTTAGACATCCTGGAATAGCTGGGAACACATCTCATTTCTTGGAGACTTGATCTGAGATCATTTTTCTTTTCTTTTTATAGCTGTAAGTAGTTTTCTTTTTCTTTTTCCTTCTCTCCATAGTCCAGCACTTGCTGGCTATGTATTTATATGCTTTTTGAACTAGATCAATGGAAGTTTTGTAATAGGATTTGTACTCTGTGGGATTTGTGTTTGAATGTGAGATGCTCTGTGCAAGGCTGCTGCCTTGTGATCCGCCATTGCTTTGGCTGTGATTCAAAGTAATGGAGGACTGATTCTAAGGGCCACTCAGATCCAAGTGACCTGTGTGTCTGGGCTATCATGGTCATATACAACCTTAGCCCCACCACAGGACCCACTAGATCTGAAATCCCCATGGGAGCTTGAGCTGGTAGCCTTGTGACCATGGTGGTGGCAGCGATATTCTTATTTTGTCTTGGGCTCCATGAGGAGGATAGCCTCTGGGATAATCTGTGACCATTCGAGTGGACAGGTTATAACCTTAGAGTGATTCTAATCCACCGATCCAAGATGGATCTTTCTTCTTTACACCTGAGCTTGTAGAAGCCTGGTGGGAGATTGTACAGAGGCAGACTCCCCTATATTTGTATAGATCCGCTATCAGATGTTAGATCTGATCTAGTTATAGAGATTGTAGGCTTGTGACTGGACCATTGTAGCCTCACTCAAGCAATGGACAGCTAGATCGAAGGTTGTACTCAATCTCTTGTTGGTTCTTTGTGTCTGGGCTATCATGGTCCTATACAGCCTTAGCCCCACACATAGAGCTTTAGAGGTTGAGGTTCCTTATGGATTCTTGAGCTGGTAGCCTGGATGAAATAGTGCCTACAATGATTAACTTGTTTTGACCCATCCCTGGATTGTGGTTCTCCTATGGGATAGTCAGTGACCATTTGAGTGGACAGGTTATAACCTTAAGGGATTGAATCATGGCAGAGAGATTGGTTGGATCCTTTCTCCTCAGTGGTGATAACGTAGCCATTGGACAGGATTGCTATAACATCAGATCTGAATCTGAGTTACAAAGCTCCTCTAATCTAGACTCAATAACATACTTCTCACCCTTTTATATTTATTTTCTACCCTCCATCCATCCTCTCAACCCTTTCTGTAGTTTAGACATTAGGTTACCTTAGAATACCTAGAATAAGTGACCTTAAACTCCCCTCCTTTTTAGGACTGCCAGATCTGTAGTCAGATCTGGAGGGACTACTAGAGATGGCTCCCTTGGAGCTGTAGATCACCTTTCCTTGTGGGACAAACTCTTACTTATCAAAACTTGCCACAATGGACCCTGTATCTTGCAGGTCTAGGATTTCTTAGTTGTGCTGATTCCATCCCTTGTTTTATCTTGATTTTAAATTTCTTTTACCACAACCAATAAAGCAAGCACACACTCAGAAATCCGCCAACAAGTTTTTGGCGCCGTTTCTGGGGATAGATGATCTATTAGTAGTCCCTTAGTTTTTGTATTCTTAGTATTCTTTGCAAATGTGAATAATTGATACTGCTAATATAATTTTGAACCTTTCTTGCAGATCTAGACGAAGAAGTTGAAGGGCTTGACTGAGCTTAGCTACCTCTATTTGCAAACTCTCTAACTTTTAAAACTCTGTCTATCCTTCTTGGAAATTCTCTCGCAGTATCTAGGATAGTTGTAAATGTATTCTTTGAATAGCTGTAAATTAGTTGGATAAATTTGTTATTTGTAAAGTTATTCATTTGCAATGTGCCTGCAAGAAGCTCTCCTTGCTGTTGGTGTGCTTGTATGCTAGGGAGGAGATCTCTCAGCCCTACTTTAGAGCCTCTTAACCCTAAGTTAGAAAGGGGAAGGAGACTTAGAAGAGACAGGCACACCACAGGAGAGCCCCCAAGTGAATCTGTGACAACAACTATGGGTGAGGAACAACCCAGAACTCTCAGGAGTTGAATGCTTTGGATGACTATGACTCCCCTTTTAGCATTCAATTCTCTGATGTTCAGGGGAATTATGAAATAAAAACTTCAATCATCCAGATGCTGCCCTCTTTCCATGGGCTTAGCAAGGAGGACCCTTACAAGCATATTGACCAGTTCTTGGCCTTGTGCACCACTTTTAATATCATTGGTTTGGGACCTGAGGCTACTAGGCTCAGACTCTTTCCCTTCTCACTGAAGGATAGGGCCAGTACTTGGTTGACCACTCTTCCCAACAATAGCATAGCTTCATGGAAAGACCTGCAGACCAAGTTCCTGACCAAGGTCTTCCCTAAGACCAAAACTAGCCAGTTGAGGAAAGAGATTCTTTCTTTTGCTCAATCCCCAACTGAGGATTTTAACCAGGCCTGGGATAGGTTTAAAGAAATGCTCAAACAATGCCCCCACCACAAGATCCCAGAGTGGCAGCTTGTACAAAGCTTCTACAATGGGATTGATGAGAAAAATAGAGATATGGTCGATGCCTCTTGTGGTGGATCCTACATGCACAAGACTGCCGAGGAGGCATGGGAATTGTTTAAGGTGATTAGTGAGAATGCTTTTCAAAAGCCATCCCTGGAAAGAACTAGTCAGGAATCTGAGTCAAAGGTGGGGCCTGCTGCTGGATCAAGAGGAAAAGTTTATGAGGTGTCTGGGAACAATGACCTGCAGCTGCAGATGGCAAACCTCTCTATGAAGTTTGACAAATTACTGACTGTGATGCAACCCAGAAGGGCTGCTCATGTGGCCGAGGCATGTCTGATATGCCAGTCCCCACAACACACAGTGGAGGAATGTCCATCTGTAGGGCAATTTCCTGAATTGGTTTTGGAACATGCTACTGCTGCTCAATCTTATGGCCAGCAACAATCTGGAGGCTACAGCAGACAGCCATATGGATACCAGCACCAAAATGCTGGTTAGCAATGGAGAGACCACCCAAATCTGAGGTGGAGGCAAGACAACTACATGCAGCCCCAGCAGATGTTGGCCTTACCACAGAGGCCATAGCAGCAGTTCAATCAAGGGAATGCCCCTAGGTCTAACTTCCAGCACCATCAGCAGCCCCATCAGCAACAAAATCAATTGGTCTTACCCCCATCTCAACCCAGAAATACTTCTTTCGAGGACCAGGTCTTGACCTCACTACAAAACCTGGGTTCTTTGGCTCAGACTGTGAACTCTCATGGTCAGAGCATCAAGAAGATGGAAGAGCAGATTGGCCAACTAGCGAATACCTTAGCCAAAAGAG
The DNA here is from genome assembly GCA_021018995.1 of Chloranthus sessilifolius. Classification (NCBI taxonomy): domain Eukaryota; kingdom Viridiplantae; phylum Streptophyta; class Magnoliopsida; order Chloranthales; family Chloranthaceae; genus Chloranthus; species Chloranthus sessilifolius. The sequence continues at coordinate 82,756,987 of CM037591.1, forward strand.
AGGAGGGAAGGTTGCCCAGTCAACCAGTGGTTAATCCCAAGGGCCAATTTTTGATTGGTGAAGGGTCCTCAAACCCTGAAGGGGATCTTTCATTGAATTGATGTTAAGAACTGTGCACTTTATATGATATGTACTTTACAGTTTAGAGGAATTTGTAGTGATCTTGTTGGAGTCTGAGTTTAGTGCTTTATGCCTACTTTTATTCCTATTCCCCTTGTTTGCTAATTTCATGTGATTGAATGATGATGGTATTATTTGAATGCTTTTCATGATGTGTGAGTTTAATGCTTTGAGAGTATGGGAATTTTTGAATGTTCTGTAATGCTTATGGGTGTCGCTGGAAGAGAGCCTATGAGAGAATCCACCCACAAAATAAAGGTCAAAAGGTTGACTAGTGGGTGTGTGAATTCTGACTCTGTTAAGCCATCGCGAGGTTGCAAAAATTTGGTTTGGTTTCCTCTCGCGCAGTTCATAAAGAATTACTTTGCTTTGCTGTCGCGAGTTTTAGATGTAGTTGTGTGGGCTTCCTCGCGCAGTTTAAAT